>JAJNNQ010000040.1:19240000-21740000 GCA_027886175.1 Phylloscopus collybita | reverse complement strand
GACTATCCTATATTATACAGACTAATATGTGGGCAGCAGACTTGCAAATTTGTCTGTCAGCATTGCTTTTGAATATTTTTTCAGACAGATAACACTAGTGACACCTTAATGTCTTTATCAGTCTTGGCTCAGTAAGGGAAAAGTCGAACTGTAACATCGCGTTCTTCTGCTTATTCTTCTGCAAGGATCAAACTGAAACAGGAGGCATCCCTTGCCTTTAAAAATATACTAGAATTTTTGGTAAAATAGCTTGATGTTGAGTTTGGTCTGACCAAAGCGGAAATATTTAAATTCCAGAAGAATTATGTATAATTGCACTGAAGCAGAAGATGGAATTTCTGGCATCTGAGAATGACTGAGAAGCTTCAGGCAGAAATCAAACTGTTAGGTTTTTAAGTACTTATTGCCACATTGACTTATGTGATCTTTGTCACAGTCCCATATACAAGACATGTTTCCCTTTGAAAGACTGGTGCCAGAGAGCTTCAGTGTTTGCATGTCTTCAGTGATGACAGCACTCAGTTCTGAGGTCATGCCTGGGCAGAAACTGCCTACTGGGAGTTGTTTCTGAGCTGGAACATTTCACTTAAGAATAGTAGAAGTGACTGACAATGGGGAAAAACAAAAAGAAAAAGCCAAACAACCCTAGCAGTACTAATGGACCTAATGCTTACAAAAAACCTGTTGAGGAACCAGATGGGAGTTGGCTGTGGGTAAACATTGTGTTTCTGAATTGATAAGCTAATGAAGTGTTAAATCAAGAAAACAAATCTAGGAAGCCTTCTTTTTCTTAACTTTCCTTTCATTTTCCCTTCCCTTCCCTTCCCTTCCCTTCCCTTCCCTTCCCTTCCCTTCCCTTCCCTTCCCTTCCCTTCCCTTCCCTTCCCTTCCCTTCCCTTCCCTTCCCTCATGAGACAAATGCAAATCTTTTTGGTCAGGCAAAATTAGGGATGAATCAAGGTAATACTCTTGGAAACTGAATTTCTCCAAATACATCAAACTGCAAAGTCCTTTGCAACTGATGACAGATGTTATATGTTTCCATTTTTTCTCTCAGCACGAGTTTTACCAACACGTAGTCTAAACAGGATTCTCCTCAGTACATCGCTGCCACTTTTAATGACAAGGGCACTTTTTAGCATCTTTGCCATCTACACTTCTGGCTGTACTCTCAGTTTGAAGACTATTTCCCTCCTCCTTGAACTGCCTCACCCTGAACTGACAGTTTAATAGACATATTGTGCCATGTAGACTATGATAAAGAATTATAGCAGTAGAAATTGATGGTGAATAAACTAGTGCTAAAAGATATGGAAGGTTCAGCTGGGATTTTGTGTAGAAATATAATCACACTAACTTGGCTGAAGATGTGTTTGAAATGTAAAGAGGCTTTTTCTGCAACCAGAGACAGAGGAAGTAGCATGGGGCTTCCTAAAAGATGGACCAAATATCCCCATGAAGGCAAATAGAGAGGTGGGTGACCTGAGAGGAGTAGGCATGCCTCTTCTTGTTTGTGTGGGGAGTTGTACTTGTTTTGACTGGGACAGAATTCTTCATAGAAACTTGTATGGTGATATCTTTTGGATTTCTGACCAAAATGGTGGTGATAAGAACCCCTCAGTTTAGCTCCTGCAGAGCAGGTCTTACACAGCCTCAGGGTTTTCTCATGCTGCTCTCTCGGTGAGTGGACCGGTGTGCACGAGAGGCTGGGAGAGGACCCAGCCAGGACTACTGACCCTTGATGACCAAAGGGATATCTCACACCATGTGACACCCTGCTCAGCAATAAAAACTGAGGAAAGAAGGAGGGAACGGAGAATGTTCAAAGTTAAGGCATTTGTCTTCCTGAGTAAATGTTCCATGGGATGGAGTCCTGCTTTCCTGGAGATGACTGAACACTTGTCCTGCTCTTGGAAAGTGGTAAATGAATTTCTTGTTTTGCTTTTCTTGTATGCACAGCTTTTCCTTTGCCTATTAAAGATGAATCTAGTTCAATTCTAAATTTCCATTTTCTCATTTCAGCTTTCCAATTCTCTTGCCCATTTCAGTGAGGGAAGTAAGCAAGCAGCAGTGTGGGGCTGAGCTGCTTACTGGGATTAAACCATAAGAGAAATAAACAGAAACAAGACCGTCCCAGACCTGCATATACAACCATGCTCTGGGTTGTCTTTTTTGTTTGTTTGTTTGTTTGTTTGTTTTTGTTGTTGTTTTGTTTTGTTTTTTCAGTGGTGGCAAAGCATCAAACAGAGCTGGGTGGCCTTTTCTGAAGAGAGGGTCTATCAATGGCACTCTGTATCTCCATATTTTAGACAAAATTTCCAGGAAAGAAAATCAAGACTAAAGTTCATTTGAACTTGCATCTCTAGATTCATCAGCTTCAAGCATCCAGAGAAAAAAAAAAGTTGACTGGATGGACGGAGCACCTCTCCTATAGGGAAAGGCTAAGAGAATTGTGACTGTTCACCCTGGAAAAGAAAAGGCTTTGGGGTGACTTAATTGCAGCCTTCCAGTATCTTCCTGAAGGAAGCTTTCAGGAAAGACAGAGTATTCACGAGAACATGTAGGGACAGGGCAAGGGGGGATAGTTTCACACTGAAAGAGGGCAGGTTTAGATTAAATATTAGGAAGAAATTTTTTACTGTGAGGGCGGTGAGGCGCTACAACAGGTTGCCCAGGGAAGCTGTGGATGCCTTATCCCTGGAGGTGTTCAAGGCCAGATTGGATAGGGCTCTGAGTAGTCCGGCTGGTGGAAGGTGTCCCTGTCCATGACAGAGTGGTTGGAACTAGATCACCTTTATGGTCCTTTCCAATCCGAATTATTCTATGATTTTATGATAAATAACTCAGCATTTTAGCCAAGCTGCACGTGACTGGTCTTCACTTTAACAAATTCAAATATTAGTGCTTCACACTGCATTAGTGCAGCTCCAGCTTTAATACTGTGTGTAGTTTAAGGTGCCTCAAGACAAGAAGGACTGTTAGGGTGTGTACAGAGGAGGGCAAGGAAGATGGTGAGCCCTCAAAAGCAAGATTTGTGAAGAGTGTCTGAGCTCATTTGTTTTGTTCATCTTGAGAAGACAACACTGAGGGGTGCCCTCATCACAGCTTACATCTTCCAAAAGGTGGGCAGCAGAGATGGCGGTGCTGATCTCTTCTCTCTGGTGAGAAGTAGGACATGAGACAACAAAATGAAGTTATATCAAGGTAAGTTCAGATTGGACATTAGAAAAAGTTCTGCATGAAGAGGATGACTGGTGAGTGGAGCCAGCGCCCCAGAGAAGTGCCCACAGCATGAAGCCTGACAAGAGCTCAGTGAGCATCTGGATCATGTTCTTAGCCATACAGTTTAGTTTTAGTGAATCCTGCAAGAGGCAGAGAGTTGGTCTTGATGATACTTATGGGACCCTTCCAACTCAGGTATTCTGGTATACTGCTGGAAAAATGTATCAGCCTGACAAAAGGGAGTCCCATCTTCTCCTGGTTGAGGGTAGATCTACTGCTCCAGCACTGGATCTTGTGAATTCAAGCAGAGTGAATTCCTTCCTCAATCCCTTACCCATCCTGTCCAACCACTTCCTTTCTGGTTACATGCTTGCAGAACTTTTAGCCTTTCCTGAGGGACCTGAGCAGAGTGGGTGACATTCTTTGCTTGAGCCTAAACCTCAATAACCACAGTAGAATTTCTGAGCACAGCTAGGTATGTAATTTTAGATGTCAATGACATTTTGTAGATATGTCTGGAAGCTGCCAAAGGGCTGTGCTTTATCATGCCTAAAAAGGGAAAGTAGATTGACTCATCTCTGGCCAGCATGTAACTGCAGATAATGGGGAAGGGGATTGCTCTGAATTATTTATAATTTTTAAAATAACCCTCCTAATAATCCTAATAATACTTTTGGTTTATCTGAAAGCCAAATGGAAAATAATATTAACCATTTACTTCTAAACTATTGCTCAATAAATAGAGAAATTAAATAAAATTCAATTTGTTTGAAGTCCTTAGGAATGAACTCAAATTCAAGACATCAAAATAGTTCATGAAAATAAGTTCCATTTTTACACCAGCTGTAGTCCTAAGCAGTTAAAATCTTTAATAAGAACTTACTTAAATAGAAAGTAGTTAATTTTAATAATTCTTTTTTCTGGGGTGTTGAGTGTAGCTGGATGCCAAGTTCTAACAAAAGCCTTTCTGTCATTTCTCTCCTCAGCTGGACAGGGGAGACGAAATGTAATGCAAGTCATGTGAGCCAACACAAGGACAGGGAGAGATCACTCATCAGTTACTGTCACTGGCAAAGCAGACTCAGTGTTGGGAAATTAGTTTAATTTTTTGTCAGCCAAATCAGACTACGGTAACGAAAAATCAATTCATAAAAATACCCTCCCTCCAACCCTCCTTTCTTCAAGAGCTTAACTTCCCATTTTGTCTCTCTCCTTCCCCCACAGCAACACAGTGCAATGGGGAATGGGAGCTGGGATCAGTTCATCACATGATATCTCTGCCCTTGCTTCCTCCTCAGACAGAGGACTCACACTGTTCCAAGGCTCCCAAGTGGGCCCACTCCCTTAGGAGATGGTGCTTCAGGATTTTCTCCAACATGGGTCCTTCCTATGACCTGCAGTTCTTCATGAGCTGCTCCAGTGCAGACCCTTTCCATGTGTCCCTCAGGAGCACATTGCTCCAGTGCTGGTCCCCAGAGGGGTCACAAGCCCTGACAGCAAAGACTCTCCAGTGTGAGCTTCCCATGGGGTGCCAGGCTTTGGGCATCCATCTACTCTGGCCTTCCATGGGCTGCAGGGGCACAAATGCCTCACCATGGCAGCAGGAGCATCTCTGCTCTGGTGCCTGGAGCACCTCTTGCCCCTCCCTCTTCATTGGCTTTAGAGAGGTGTTGCTCTCACATATTCTCACTTCTCTCTCTGGCTGCAATCACTTCTGTACAGCAACTTTTCCCCTTCTTAAATCTGTTATCCCAGAATTGTTACTGTCATTACTGAAGGATTTGGCCTCGGACAGTTGTGTGTCTGTCTTGGAGCCTGTTGGTATTGACTCCATCAGCTAACAGGGGAAGCTTCTGGTAGCTTCTCACAGAAGCCACCCCTGTAGCCCCCCCACCTGCCACAACCTTGCCATACAAACCCAATACACTTTTGTTGATTAGGAAACCACTTACGGTCTAGCAGTTGGATATTCTGACTGCTGGATCATGATTTTTGTATCCAATATTTATATCCAAGTGGAAAAATGCTAGTCTTCATGATTGTATTTATTTTTTTTTTTGCTTTCTCCTCTGAAAAGCTGAATAATAGCCATTTAAAAATATTTTCAGATATTTTGATAACAGGCACTGTACGAATGTAAATTATAACACTTTTAACATGCTGACTTTCAGTTTATTCTTATCTGTGTGGGAGTTATCAAATCTGATTTTACTTTAGAAAGCCATAATCTTATTAAATACAATAAAATGAACTAAGTGGAAGGAATGTTTAAGATCCGATGCAGTTCTATGACAGCAAGGACTTTCACAATGAGGAAATCCATATGAAATTATCACCTTATATCTTTTTGCGCATTTTTTTCTTTTATGCTCATGATCTCTAAACTTCAGTTGGATGTTCACAAAGCATGAATCTTGGCATCAGTAATTGTACCCTTACTGCATATTTATCCTGGGTAAGAGCTGAAACTTGGTGACCATCCCTGTGCTCAGTGATTACTGACTTTAAATATAAAACCTGATCAATATGTGGGGATTTCATTATCCCCTTTTCTGTCCCCTTACAGAACTGCCAAGGCAACAAGGTGGGGGGAAGCTCAGGTACTCAGATGTTGTGTGAATGAACTATTAAAGATGAGTTTATGGAATGGTCAGTCATTGTCTGACCTCTAAAACAGGTATCAACCCTGTTAGCAATTCTGTTGATCTCAGTTCAAAAAACAGGAGGCAAAAAATCATCTAGGTTTCAATTTGTTTCTCTTCAGGTGGAAATACAAAGAATCTTCATATTTACAGTTCTCATGATAGCTAGCCAGGGAGATATCTCGGGACTTAATTTGGATAGAATGCAGGGTTCAGAATATGTCTGGGTTAAAGCCCAGGCTGGGGCATGAGAATATAGCTGCAGAGCAAGCAGATGTATGTACTATAAGGTTTTGAGACATCTTCATTCAAACAGATAAATTTTTAACAGGTATCCGCAACAAAGCATGCTGTAAGCTTGTTATTCTTAAATGTTTCCTCTCTGCTACTTGATTTTGTATTTTTCCTTTCTGGTCCATTTTATTTCTTCATACTCCATTCTACTGAAAGGTGGATTTCTGTATCTCCAAAATCTATTTATTTATTTATTTACTTATATTTCTGTTCTTCTTGCTCTTTCTTCCCCTTTACTTTTGTCTTCTCATGTCCTCCCAACAAGGAGAAAGGGGCAGGGAGAAGCAAATCCCACTTAAACATGACATTTTACACCTTGCTCTCCTAGTAGCAGCAGTCAGAGAGAGGATATTGGATTAAACATAACCACATAGCATGACCATGGTGCTCTGCACTGCCACACTAGATCTGGCCCCAGGTGACTTGAACCAAGTTAGCAGTGGGTTTGTGGCAGGATGTAGGATTTGCCTAAGATGAGTGCTAGCACTTGAGAAAGATAAGCAGCTCAAGAGACTCATAGTGGGACATAAACATGGATATGCTGCCAATCTCTTCACAATGGGCACCAATAAAAATTTTTCCCACTGGCTTGTGGCAGAATTCATATCAGAAGCATACACTTGCAGACAGGTGTCAAGGGACTGGCAAATGTATTCCTTTGCTCTGCAAGCAAACAAAAATGCTCTTTAATAACCAAATAAAGAGGCAACACCTCTTGAAAAACTTCTAGGAGGTCTGCTTGTATTTTGCATTTTATTCTGTTTGTATTGCTTGATTCAGAAAGAGGTTGAAGGTATTTTAGGAAATAACTAATGATAAAATCTGCTGCTTTACAGAGCCAAGAAGATTTTCTAGATGAGCTCCATGAATGAAAATCAGCCTGACAATTCTTATTTTGCAATAACTAGAAAGGCAGTGAAATACAAAATAGTGAAAACAGTAACCCCTGCTGTCTTTTTAATTTTGACATTGACATCCAAAGGGCATTCCTGAGTGCACAGAGACTTTCATATCTATGTAACAACTCCAAATTTTGGGAGCAGTGACAAGTTACTGGGGGAGATTGGCTGGGTCACTGACTCCAGTTTTCTTTCTGCAGCAATACAAGGAAATAAAATGAGTGTTTTAGAGGGACCCACTGGAAATTTTATGCTTTTTCACCTGTGTGCCACCCTCTCAAACTTTGTCTTGAAATACCCTACATTTTAGGCAACATTTTGCAAACACAAAAAGAGAAATATTTAGGAAAAGAACAAAATTGTTACTCTCTTATCACATTGTGGGGCATTTTATATGAACAGTGCAATGGACTTGGTGCTTTGTTAGTTTGCAATAAAATGATGTTATTCATGTGCTCCTGTTCATTTCTTTCTGCACACTGATACCCCACTCTTTTGCTGTGCACTGCAAGAAGAGAACAAAAATACCCTGCTATATTTAAATTCAAAGTGTAAGACGAGATACAAAACTAGGATCTCCACAATGAGGGCTGAAATGTTAGTGATCAGTATAATAAGCGCTGCACACAATATGCCAGCTGCTTAGTTAACCAAGTTCTTTGCAGGAATCAGGAGACACATTTAAAAGAAAAGTTTGAGAAGAGAACAGTCCTTTTAACATTTTTTTTCAGGAGAGTGTCGTTACTGCCAAGCATCTTGTCCTTTTAAAGGGGAGTAAGTGGGCCTGTGACAGAACCCATCCTATCTTGACAGTCACAGCTGGTGTTTAAAGGCCAGGACTGATAGACAATAGCATATTGGGGGCATTTTGCTGTTGCTTGTCCAGATGGTATTTGTCTTAATCATCCGTCAAAATCTCCAGTGATGCCAATCTAAGGCCTTTCAACAACAACTTTCTGTTTCAGAGATATAGCCCTATTCTTAGACTTGGTTATTTGGTTTTTGTTTTCTTTTTTTCCATTCTCCTAAGGTTAACGGCTCCTGAATGGTGCTGACAAGGAAATTCTTCTTGTGGAGCTCCAGAGATATTTTGACTATTCTTCTGAATCTTTGGTAAAGCTGATTGCTCCTTGCAACTCCCCACTACATTAAAAAAAAAAAAAAAATGCTGCTCAACAAGTATTCAGTAAAGAATGTAAACTAGACAAGAATGTAGTTGGCCCGACTTTCGCATTACATTATACCTCATAGTTCAGGAATTTTGTTTGCCTTACAAGGTATTACAGACAGCACTGTAAATGCAGATCAGAGCTGCAGTAGCAGAACACAACAGAACTAAACAGCTGATTTAATGAGGTAGGAATTTAATACAATGCTTTATTCATAGAATTTGAATGTTGAAGGCCAGATGGTGTCAGCAGTATTTCCCTCTGACTCAAGATCCCAAATTAAAACAGATTTCTGTTTTATCTTATGGTTTTCAGCTCAAATCTCACTACTGTTTCCAGGTAATACTTTCCTAGAATAATTTCTCCCTTTGCATTTCTACAGTACATGCCAAGTAATTAGTTCATGAGCCACAAAAATGTGTTGTACAGAGTGCATCAAAGATCAACACAGTCAATGGACTGTCATGTTAGGGGCTCGGGTAACACAGCATGCTAAATGAAATAGATATTCTCTACTGTCCAGTGAACCATTCAGAGTTCAGAACCTTCTTTCCATGAAGGGATCCTTACATTAAGTACTCCTAAAGGCAGAAAATAATATTCCAAGAAATGTTTTTTTTGCTATAGAGAGATGCAGAACAAATCCAGTGACTCTAAAGAACTAGATCTTAACCATTTTGACTCTGAAATTGAAAGCAGTCACTCCAAGCAGGTCAAAGTTTCTCACAGTCTCCCAAAGACAAGACTTGCACTTACTAGAGTTGATTTGAACCAGAAGCTGAATCACTCACTGCTCACTGGAAATTTGAGAGTCTTATTGCCATGATGCAAGAAGTCAGAGTGAATTTCTTCTTATCCTGTATTGATCTATTCTGGTAACTGAGACACTTTCTTTCCCAGAAGCAAAATCAAGCATCTGGAAATTCTCTCAAGACACGGTTTGTCTTTGCAAAAATCTTCTTCATCCCCTTAGAGACCTCAGAGGAGAAGCTGCAATTTTCTTTTTACCTGTGCTCTTACTCTATCCCTTCTTTTCTCTCACACACAATCTTTTTAAACTTCAAATCATTTGCCTACTTTGTTTCTTCAGCATTTGGGCATTCACTGCATGCTGACACAAAATAAACAATCCAATCCAGTCAGTCCTCAACACAAAAGTCCAAGAACTAGAAATCACTTCTTATAAAATGGATTTGGATATAGATAAACCAGATTGGTTTCTTTCTGCATCAAATCTTTTTTCTCTCTCTTTTTTTTTTCTTTACAGTTGTTTTCTTGTTTCCATGTTCCAGAAGGGATGAGCAGAAAATGTAATTGTGCCCTGCAGAGGAGTGAGTGGGTTGCAAGTGGCTGGAATGAAATTGTTTGCTATTGCCAAGAAGAGAGCAAAACATGAGAGTTTGGGTATATGATCATCTCCTTCAAAGCCCAGAAGAGTAACATATTGCCAGCGCACCTCCTAAAAGCATTACAAACGGGTGAGTAAGTGTGAAGAGGCTGGAGGGATGATAAGCAATACTCTCAAATTATCTTGGTGCAAATCAGAAGAACTGGAACATACTAAAGAAGTTATTTTTAGGTTTATAATCTCTAAATATTGAATTATATTCAGATATATAAATATTAGACTCCTTGAAAATTATCAGTGCTACCAGTTCCTGATAACTGTGATTTACTAACTTATCCTACAATCACAGAATGGTCCAGAAGGGACCTTAAAAGATTATCTGGTCTAAGCTTTCATGGGAAAGGCAGTGTAAATGAGATTATCTAGCACCCTGTCCAATTACTGTCTTGAAAATCTTCAGCGATGGGGACTCTCCCACATCCCTGAGGAGGATATTTCTTAGGGTGAAATTACTCCCAGTGTGTGCTTTGTCTTCTTTGTGCTGCTCCTTGTGAGGAGACAGCATCTGCCCTCCTTGAAGGTGCCCTTTAAGTACTGGAATATTGTGATGAGGTCCCACTTGAGCCTTATCCAGGGAGAAGAGACCAAACTCCTTCAGTCTTTCCTTACAGGGCAGCCTCTCCAGCCCTTTGAACATCACTGCCACTCTCCTTTGGACCCTGTCCAATATGCCCATGTCTTTCTTGCCTTGTGGGGAGCAGGAAGGGGCGTGATACTCCTGGTACACACTGACAGGTGCTGAGTAGAGTGGAGTGATCACATATGTACCTCTGCTTGCAATGTCCCTTGTAATCACCAGGATTCAATTTACCATTGTTCCTCCAGCAGCACACTGGTCTCTCGTATTCAGCTCATTGTCCCTCAAATCCTTTTCAGTGAGGCTGCTCACCAGCCATAGAGATCCTGTTCTATACTGGGCTCTTAGTTTATTCCAACCAAGGTACAGGATTTTGCATTTACTGAAATTTCATACTGTTCTTGGTAGACAGTCTTGCAGTCTGTCCCATTATGTCTGTAAGATGGTTCTCCCATCTGACATGTTTGTTCACCTCACCCCCCAGTTTGGTATCATCATCAGGATCCTGCTGAGCTTCTTGCACTCAGGAGGGATGAATCACAACAGAATAAAAGAAAAAAATTGTTTAAACTCTGAGGATTACTTGTTTTGGTGTTCTTCCTGTGCTCAGAATTATTACTTGAAAATTGTAATATTTCAACATGCAAATATTTAAGTGAAAATATGGCTATAGATAGACAGGTTAAATGACTATGATTGATGAGGATTTTGAAGACTGAATGCAGCTCTTGAGTTTGTTACTTGCATCTTATATGATGTAATCTTTTCAGATTTTTGTGCCTTAGCTCTCCATATGATGTACAGCTTTCACCATTTTATTTCTAACTAGCTTAATTACAAATCTTATGGGGCTGAGACTCTCCTTACAGGCATCACCAGAATTTAAGATCCTGGGCAATGCTGGGACTTCTAAAATGTATCCTAATATGACCCCTAATTTGGAGACTGTGTTTGACAAACAGATGTATCCGAGCAGCATTATTCATACTGGGATCATTTTCTTGTTTTCCACTTTTTCTTGCTAAGGTTGCCTCCCACCATTCCCCTCTTCACAAAGGAAGTAATAATACATAAGTTGGGATGAAATAAAAAATTCCTGAAGTGTCTGGAAACAGCACTTCAAACACAATCAATGCCCTCCTTGGAAACTGGTTGCTGTAAAAGAGAAATGAACAAAATAGTACTTGGCCTGAATAGTTTGAATTCTGGCCTTACTGAAGTCAAGAATTACCATTGATTTTGATGGAGTGAGGACTTTATACTTCGTGAATGACTTTATGAAGCAAAAAAAAGACCTAAGACTAGGATTTCCAAAGGTATCTGAGGAGATAAGATGCTTCTGGGAGGCCTTGAAAATCCCAGCCTGAATCAGTTTCATTGTTTCAGCAAATGACTCAACCACACATATTTGAATCTATCTTTCTGTCTCTAGTAAACCAGATGGACTTGAATTGGTATCCTAAAGAGGAAAGACACAGCCTTCATTTAGCTATCATTTGAGTCATCTAGACTTACAATATAGAGCATAATTGTTTCTGTAATCCTTTTGTAATATCTGGAAATTAGTTATCCTGAAATGATGTATTTTAATTTATTTCCAAAACATTAAATATTAAAAGTGCTAGCACATGACCTCTAGATGTAATTAATATAAGAAATGATAAACCAGGCATATAATTAAATGTCCTTCCCAAAAATAGAGTACTGAGGGAAGCAGTCATTAACTGAGATTATAAGGGAAAACATTACTACAGTCAGTCATCATTGTGAACAGCAGCACAACAAGGTTCATTCCTATGCCTGTGGTTATCTATTTATAGTATAATGACAGGAGCTGTAATAACCACATGGCATCTCTTCCAGGATCTGAACTTGTGGATATCTACATCTGGAGGAAGAACACATCAGGCAATGTTTATGTTCCCTGCTCTTATTCAACCAAGAATATGAAAAAATTAAAACCTCAGAAAACAAGAGTGCAGTTTTTACTTACTCTTTTGTTTAAAGGAGTGTATTTTTACCTGATTCACCTGACATCAAATCACTTTTCCACAAGAGAAATAGTTCTTGTTCATTTCAAGACTTGGAGAAAATACAGAGTTTGCCAGCATGATAACACAATCAACTTTGCCAAGAATTTGAATTTAATGTTGTCTAGTTTAAATTCCTAACTTTCAAAGAGGGTAGATATTGTTTAAATTTGTTTTAATAAGAACTTTTTCATTAAATTTCATTGTTATTCTAACAGACTAGGGAAATAATAGTTGTGGTGGAGAAGAGGGACAGATTTTAGATCTTATTTCACAAATTCCATCCCCCCTTAAAAATTCCATGCCATATAGAGATAGTGCTGGGGAGGGAAAAAAGAGATACGGTAATAATCTGAACTTGGGTAAAATGAAAAAGACTGAACCCTTTAGGAATAAGAATGAAAGCTGTCTTGATTTCAACTTGACCACACCTGTGAAGTGGAGGGATAAGAAGGCAGACAAATGCAGTGAGGAAAAAAAATACAGAAACTGTCAGATGTGACTAGTAAGCAAGAAGATACCCTATCCTCCATTGTTTAGGGGAAAATACACACATATATTCCAAACAACAACAACAACAACAACAACAACAACAAATCCCCACTTAAGACTATGTGCCATAGAAGATCTGAAGGGCAAACTTCATTTTTGTCCTGAGTTACTCTGAATTCCTTGGGATCAGACTGCTTGGGGTGTTAGTGAAAGTGAGCTCTGGGAGGGCCATTTCTGAACAGAAATGCTGTTTACTCTGTCCCTGTCAGTGAAAGGATGCATTATGTAAGACATATTTGCATGGTGTCCATCTTTTCTTGCATTTTCTGTCTATTTATTCTGTTGATGGGGATTCCTTCTCCCTAGAAAATGAGCTAATAAAATTCACAAGTACATTTCTTCCTGTTAATTGTTCCTCAGCACAGTCCTCAGCATTTTAGTTTTGGCCAGCTGAAAATAAGCTGTTGCTTTGTCAACATCATTGACCTTTCAAATTAGCATGTGAGTAGGCTGTGGCAGAGAACAAGTGTATTTCACCTGATGTAGAACCAACACAATAACATATGCTCTACCTGATGATGTAGCAAGGGATTCTTCAGCAGGATGCATGGGCCAAAATGTGCAAACCCACTCCATGAAGGTCAGGAGCAATCACCAGTAGTATCATTGTTCCTTTCATGGCATGTTTCCATAGGCTCATTAAAGCACTCTTACATCTTCCCCCACCTTCTTTCCGAGATTCTGTGTTTGTCTTTATAGACCTTACACTTCTGCTTTAGCTTTTTTCTTATTTCTATGTTTTTGTAGATGTGTATTTTCTCCACATTATGACAGCCCTCCACTAATGGCTTCACTGTTCCTTAAGGGCTGCAAATTCAGCTCTAGTCACATGTGTGCAGAAAGTGCAATGGCTTGCAATGTACATATGGTGATCTGTCAATTTTCCACTCTTCCAAACTAGCAGAACGAGCACAGCTATCCTCTATTCACTGGAGAGGTGTACTATTCCTTCTAACTGTCTTGGAACATACATCATTACTAACATATGGCTATTTATCTTTTGCTTTAAACTCATCTTCTTTTACCCAGTATTTGTCTCTATTTGGATAAAAGAAGGAATGAGAATTCTATAAGCTCTGTGTAAGCTGAAACATAAGTGCAAGCTGTGCTTCTACTTGGACTAGTGATGTGTCTTCCTCCTAGATTGGCAGCTAGACAATACAGTTTCCTCCTGAGCTAGAAAGGCTCAAAAGCACAGATACCACAGATTTGGTTCTTTCTGCTGGTGACTTACTTGAGATCATGGCATTTCAATCTTCCAGCCTTTGTAGAGCTGGAAAAGTAGATCCACTCTTGCTCCAGAGGGACAAGCCTCACTGATGCTTAAAAGTGCAATATTGACTGAAGTTTCCTTAAGCCCAGAAAATAACAGATTACTTTGCAGAGCACTGTTTTGCTTCTAACATTGATGATATACAGCAGTGTCAAGGTTAAAAATTTACTTTATGCAGTTTTAAGTCCATCAGACTCCATATTGACTTCGGTTTTATTTTTCTAAATTAAAGTCATTTTTGTCAATCAGTTCTAGGAAATTATACTTGAGATTATATTAGCTTCCTTACATAAGGTAATGAATTCAACCATGAAAATTATAGAAAGCCTAATATTAAAAGTTCACTATTTAGAGAAGATTTCTTCTAATTATGGACTTGAATATATCTAGGAAGAACTCTAGTCCTGATCCAAATGTGGTGTCCTGATCTGTGGTTCTCATGTTCAAATGTGTTCTCATAGAAATAAATCTGAGCTAAAGTAATAGAATTTAATTTTTTGACTTGGCAATGTACCACATGTAGAACTTTTGTAGGAATTCCTAGGAGAATTTATGATATTGGTTTTGTTTCCTTTTAATTTTATTTGCCATATTTATATTTTAAAGAGACTAAAGCTTAGTCTCCTTTCCATGTTAACATTTCTGTGAGGTTTCTGTAGCTAAGTGAGATTTGGAATTGTAGAATGCCTCTTTTTTTTTTTTTTTTTTTCTTTCAAATTATATAAAAAAGTACTATTGAAACCCTTAATTAGAGAAACATGACTTCAGTCTTGAATGAATGCCAGTTTTTATAAAAAGAGATAATTGGGTCAGGGACACTGTCCTGATTCCCTAGGGTACATGAGCCCCAAATATCACAGGCCATGAAAATAATAATTACTTGAAAATTTATATTCCTCAACAGAAAAAAAAAAAAAAAAGAAAAAAAGAAAAAAAAAAAAAAGAAGCCTTATCTTGTGAACACATTTCTTAAAAGAGTAAGCAGCCGCAGATTGTCTTTGGAATATATTCATGTATTTTATATGGGTGGCAATATTTTGGTAATGAGAGGGGTTACTCTGGTGGCTTCTGTTAAAGCTGTCAGAAATTTCCTCTCTGTTAAGTGAAGTGAATACCAGCTGGATCCAAGATGGACCAGCCTCTGGCCAAGGCTGAGCCCATCAGCAACAGCAGTGGCACTTCTGGGATAACAGAATTAGGATGGCAAAAAAGTTGCTTTGCAACAGCAGTTTCATGCAGAGAAGAGGAGAGTGAGAACATGCAAGAGCAACACCCCTGCAGACACCAAGAACAGTGGACAAGGGGCAGGAGATGCTCCAGGTGCCTGAGCTGAGACTCCCCTGCAGCCTGTCATGCAGCCTGTGGTCCATGCTGCTGCAGAGTCCATGCAGGACTACTCCATGGAGCAGGTGGATGCCCAAAGGAGTCTGTGGCCTCATGTAATGCCCAAGCTGGAGCAGACTCCTGGCAGGACCTGTGGCTTCATGGAGAGAGAACATCATGCTGGAGCAGGTTTGCTGTCAGGCTTGTGGCCCCACAGGGGACTCGGGCTGGAGCAATTCCTGAAGGACTACAGCATGTGGAAGGGACCTGCTCTGGGGTCTTCGTGCAGAACTGCAGCCCATGGGAAAGATTCACTTTGGACAAGTTTGTGGAGAACTCTCTCCCTTGGGAAGGACCCTGTGCTGGAGCAGAGTGTGAGGAATCCTTCCCCTGAGGTGGAAAAAGTGATAGGGAGGTGATGAACTGATCACAGCACCCCTTTCCTGTCCCCCTGTGCTGCTGTGGGAAAGGAGAGAAAGAAAATAGGGAGTACAGTTAAACCTGGGAAGAAGGGAGGAGTGGGGGGAAGGTGCTTGAAGATAGTTTTATTTTCATTATCCTATTCTGATTTAGTTGCCAATAAATTAAACTTCATTGGATTTTCTCTCCCATGCCCAGACAAGAACGGGAGCGACAGAATGTCTTTGGCGAGCACTTGATATCCAGCCAGGGTTAACTCAGCACAGTTAAACAAGGCACTTTCATCTTCAAAATTTCTGCTTGCTCTAGGAAATCTGTTAGTGGGAAATGAAAAAAATGACTTTGTTTTTAATGTTGTAGTTATATATTACAAAAATAAATCACACAGGAAATATACCATTAATATTGTTAGCAACGGCTGAACTGATTTTTAGAAACTGTGGCCAAAATTACACTTTCCTTAGACAAAATGATAAAAACTTACAAGTCTTTATGTGGTTGTTCACAAGCACTTACCCTCTGCAAACATATCTTTGTCTGCTGAGACTGATGCTTGATTTCTGGAAAACATCCCCACACTAACAGCACTCTAGGATACCAGTGATGTGAAGGCAACACCCCAGCCCAGTATGAAGTCCTCACTTCCATGCCCGAAATTACCTAATGCAGAATATATTCTTATGTACAGAGAGTATCCTTACACAAGTTTTAAGCCATCTCAGGCACTAAATCTTTGAATTTTTTATATCAAGATATTAATTATTAAGTCTGGTCTCTGTCATATTCCCTAAGATATAATGTAGGTAAAAATAAGAGCTATTTTTGTGTTTCTGGAAAAAAAGTTTTGCAGTAAGTGACTTCAAATATTTTTATTATCTTGTTTGACAATATTCTGCTTGGATTCATTATCAGCCTGGTAGTCTGGACTGTCTGAGGGTCTGGATGACACACATATATGAGGCTGCAAAACCTGTATTTCCTTGTCTGTAGCTGAGAAAAATAGGGCAGGTTACTCATCTTTTCTGCCTGCAGCTAAACCTGAATTTGAGGCATTTTGCCACTTGAATATGCTTTAGGCTTTGCTGGTTTGTCTCCTTAGTCATCTGGCCTCTGCCACCTGTGTACTTTTACTGCTGCTGTATAATGAATATAAATTCAAATTCTGCAGATTTCACTAGTACGCTGTTCAGATTCAGCAAGGCTGGATAAAATATAACAGCTAAGTTCTTCCTTCCCCAAATTATCAAGATCTTGTATTTCTTTTTGTTCATATGTTAAATAAATTAGAGATCTACTAATTTTTCGACACCCTCCCCCCACCCCCCCCCACTGTATATTTAATCCCACCTGCAGGACTAACATCAGATTTTAAATCAGATGATCCGTTTAAGTTTACCTGGATCCAACAAACACCGTAAAAGCTAGAGTGGAAAGATGTCATGTCACCTCCATTTACTTTTCTGTAGCACATACTCTATTTGAACTAGTGACCAAAGGCTTTCTTTACTGTTGATTGAAGAAAGTAAGAACTGGTATTCTTCTCAATGTCAGGTTTAAAGTAAGGTGAATTGTGGTACTGTTTTCATACTTGAATGCTGCCTATCAATCCCTCTTTTTCTGAAGACGTTATTTAGTGGTCTTGTCTTCTCACAGGTGATTTCAAGTGATCATATAGTTAGTAAAAAAAGTCTGGACACTGTACAAGGAAGCGCATATTTATATACTGGACGAAAGTATTAAGAGGTGATGCACTGATTAACAAAATCAGGGCAAGCCTGTAACCAGTTATTTCCACTTGATGGGGAAAAAATGACAGTATTTTCTTTTTGCAAATAAACATAAAGTGAAAAACTAAGCCTCAGCAAAACTTTCCTAATTTCTGTTACATGTGGTCCTGAGACAGAATCAGAAAGTATTTAACGTTGGAAGGGACCTTGGAGATCATCTATCCCAACACCCTACCAAGGCAGGGTCGCCTAGAGCAGGTGACACAGGAGCACTTCCAGGTGGGGTTTGAGTGTCTCCGGAGAGAGAGACTCCACGACCTCCCTGGGCAGCCTCTTCCAGTGCTCTGCCACCCTAAATGTAAAGAAGTTCTTCCTCATGTTGAGGTGTAACTTCTTGTGTTTTAGTTTATGGCCATTGCTCCTTACTCTGCCACTGGGCCCCTCTGAAAAGAATCCTGCACCACTTCCTCAACACCAGCCTTTGAGACACTTATATGTATTGATGAGATCCCTCTCAGCTTTCTCTTCTTCAGATTAACAAGTCCAGCTCCCACAGTCTATCCTCATAAGAGAAATGCGGCAAACACCTAATCATCTTTTTGATCTTTAGCTTGATCCTTTCCAGTAGCTCCTGGAACACATTTTAAGTGCAGGAATTAATACAAGGTTGAAATCAGAAAATGTATTATTTTTGGAGAAGAAAAGACAGAACAGCAAATAGTTTCTTCTATGTAACCTAGTTTCCAATTTTCTCTGGAGGACAGTGGGTATCAGAATAAAGTTAGGATTTAGGCTATGGAAATTACACTTAACTCTGTTTTGAATGGAACCACAGAAAGACCTATTGCTCATTTTTTCTTTCAAAAATCACTGTACTGTAGAACTCTAGAGCCATTATGTTCCAGGAGGAATAAAGGGAGGACATCAGGAATGCTGCTGTACATGTCTAACCACCACCTTGCTTTGTGTGTGGTGAGAGACCAACTCCTTGTAGCCATACCTAGTGCATCCCAAAGTACTGAAAGATTTGGGTACATGTAACAATCCCTACAGTATTCAACACAGTTCCTGAGAGCTGGGGAATTATATTGTCATATAAACCTTACTAGAATCTTGTAGAAGTTGTCCCTGCTGGTGACTCAGCCCTCCCCAAACTTCTACTATGAAAAGTGGTTCAAGGGAAACCATCTCTGTTCTATCCCATGAGCATGGCAGATGAAGATTTGAGAATGCAGCACGGATTTCTCAGCAAACTCCAAAGAGCTTGAAAAATACAAAGGAATTTTTTTTATTATTCATATGTTAAGATTTGCTTTAAGTGTTGGAAAAAAAAAAGTTATGTAATTGGTGTATATGTTTCTATCTTTTCCTTCCTGCAGGAATAAGTGGGGGGAATGTCTCTACAAGGTACACACTTATCTGACTCCTTTATTCAGCTCACCTAGTCTCTTTCTTCTTTAGTCATATTCCCTACATTTTCCACAGGTTAGACATTATCAAGCTATTCTGCTTTTGATGACATTTTGCATTTGGATTTTAAGCCTCCTTCCACTAGCTGAAATGTCTTTAACATCAATGGAAAGGTTTGTTTTCCCTCTCCTGTTTCTGTCATCTGAAAAGAAATGTACTGAGTGTTTTTGGTCTGATGCCTCAGACCCAGACCCCCTCTGCCTCAGGTACCATGGATTCAGCACATGTAAGAACTGGACTCTTCTGGCAATCATTCTTACCATTTTCTTTTTCTATGTACTTTATTTCTGTACTTGGACTCTTTGTCTTCTTGTGGTGGTCTGACCCTAGATGTCAACCAACTACTCACTAGCTTTTCACTCATCTTCATAACATGGAATGAGGACAGTGTGACAAAGACGGAAGTGGAAACCTCATGTATCAAGATAAGGACAGTTTAACAAGTGGAAAAACCCTGCATATGCAAGCAAACCAAAAGAAGGAGTTAATTCACTACTTTCCATCCTTGGAGAAGTTCCAAAAAAGCAGGCTCTCACAGACCTAACAGCCAACGTGGAACACAAATGTCATAATTTGTGCTGAAAAATGTCAACCCCTTCCTCTTCATTTCCCTGAGTTTCATAGCTGACCATGATGTCATTTGGTGTGGGACATCTCTTTGGTCAGCTAGAGACGGTGGTTTACCCTGCCAACTTCTTGTGTGTCTCTATCCACTTGCTAAAGGGACCAGAGTTGGAGAAAGAGAAAGCCTTGATGCCATCCAAACACTGTTCAACAACAGTCTTGAGTGTTATCAATGAAGTCACAAATCTCCCATAGTCACAAACTTTAGTCACGGATTTGCCATAAAAGCTGCTGTGAAGGAAATAAACTCCATCCCAGCCAGATCCAGTATGCTTTCTCACAGGACACAAATTCCAGTAAACGTTCTTTTAAGGATCACTGTTTTTATTGAAAATAATTGAGTGCTGAGATTTCTTCTCCACTTCTGTGAGGATAATAATTTTACTTACTCATTTTTTATACTGAGTTGCCACTGCTGCTACTAAAATCTGTAGTCTGTATTGGAGACCTTAGTTTATCTTAACTGTGGTTATTGGGGAAATGGATTTCCTACAAGATTTTCGTGGACTTATGCTTTGGACTATTTTAAGGCACTAAATATGGCAGGATTTAGCATTCTCTTCAAGTGTATCCATACCTGTTAGAAAGTAGTAGCTATACACATTTTAATAACAAAGGGAAAATTGTATGTAGTAGAAGCATGTACTTTCAACAGCTCAGTATTATTTCTGTGTATATCAGGGTCAGATTGCCTTCTACAAAACTCTGGTCCAAACACAAAGAGCTTGTTAAGACATCACAGAAGAGTTTTGCAAACTGATGGAGCTTTCTTCTACCTTTTTTTACTGGTTAAATTACATGTAGTAATGCCTTTTTCATAAGCCATCCTGCTACATTATGCTGTAGTACACTGTTAAGCAAGTGGTTTAAGTTCTAATTAAACATCTTTGCTAAACCAAGGTCACTTTCTGTAAGCACCTACTGCTAAGAGCTGCTATTACTGTAAGTCACAGTTGCTTGCACAGTAACTTGTTACACAGTTACTATCGCATTGTTATCCAGGTCCATTCAATCCCAAGTTTTCTTTATCTGTACTATTGACTGAAAAACAGCTGTGGATTGGTGCACTCTTTCCAATTCATAAAATGTGCTTTAATTGCACTGCTGATATTAATTGGACAGTCTGTGTCAGGATCAAGGGGAGTTGAAGTTTGCTATACTTCTGATAATGCTTTGACTGGAGAAACAGTCTACAAAATTCTCTTTTCCTTCCCCTAGACTAGGGCGCAAGACAGGAGTAAAGGGAAAAATACCAATGGGTAATGAATGGGGAAAAGTTTGTCATGATGATGTCCAGCAGTGCAAGTGTCTAACTCTGGGCTGTCACTCTGTGTTTGATGATCTTGTTGTCAATTGTTGTTAGTTATCAGTAGAGGTCTGTAGGATGTTGGCTTAGAAAAGACAGGCTCCACTTAGGGAGCTCTAAGAGGGTTACTTTAGTTACAGAGCTTAAGTAAATCTGGTCAATTAGAGGAGTACACCAAATTTACAGATGTTGCTCCAGCAAAGTTTACCTCACCTGACAATCAACAAATAGAAGGCTAAATAAAAGATTGGTTGAATAAACTTCTCAAGGTCATGAGACAGGCCTCAGTGGTACATCATTTATGGTACATTTATGGTGTTGAAACCAGCAAAATGTTGCTGTTGGAAATCTGCACAGTAAAGTAGCACCCTCTTTCGCATTTACCACAGCAGTTATTCTCAATTCCTGCACTTAAATAAAGAGAGTTTGAAAGTTTGATTTGCCTATAAGTGGCTTATCTACATTACAGATTTGTATTTTTAGTATCATAGCAAAAATAATTGAAATATTTTTTCCTTATTACTGCCATAATACATGCATAGCTCAACAGATGAGACCATGGGAAAATCCTGTTTGACAATGACCAGGGAAAAGCTTCTGGAGTTTCTCAGCTGTCACGTATCAACATAGTTTTAGTGATATAATGGAATAACGCTTATGAAACTCCTGCTGCAGATTTATTCTGACTACTAGTTTATAATCAATTAGCTGTTTTGCAGGAAGACAAATAATCTGTTCAGGAGACTAATAACGATCTTGCTTTAAATATGATCTCCTTCTGCCATGACAAGATGTCAGTAGGAATTGGATAGTAGGAATTGGACAGTAGGAAATTGGTCAGTAGGAATTGGACAGTAGGAAAAAGCTGTTGAGCTTGGCTGAGGTTCTCATCGGTTCAGTTTCCTTACTCTCAAAATAAAAAAGAAAGGAGAGAATAGGCTGAGACACTTCCCTATTTCTGTTACAGGTTCTAACAAAGCTAACAGAGCACGAGGGATCAGCACAGAACAGGCAGCAATTGTTCTGCTCATGTTTTGTTGTTAAAAACAGGTTCTGGTCTGTTCCTTTATCACTAGCACTCGTTAGAAAGGTGTGGGATATAGCACCTTGCTCCATGTCAGTATCCCCTCACTTTTAACCTCTGTCATTTTAACCCAAGGTGTGGAACAGCAATTAAAGCTGGAGCAATTTTTCTCAACTTGTTTTCAGCATTGCAAGTTGCTGCTTCAGTTTATGTTGTACCTGAAAGAAGGCTTGTGCGCTGCCTGTTTGGCAGTGACATCGTCTTACACAGTAAAAAAATCCCAAAACACAACAACAAAAACCGCCAAACAAACAAAAAACCCCACCAAAACAACTCAAAAACCCCTACCTCTCCCACAGTAATAGATGCTGAAATCTGACCTACTGTATATCATAGGTCACTGAATTCCCCCAGATAGCCTGTAGCTGAGCTTAATAACCTGTGTTTCAGCTGAAGCACACTGTGTTGAGCTAAAACATAACTTCCTGAAAAAGGCATCTGATGTTGTTCTTGAGACTGTAGGAGCTCAAGAATGTTGGACTTGATGACCTTAGAGGTATTTTCCATCCAAAATGATCTACGATCCTGTAGATTGTTCCAGTGATTTACTTCCTTATCGTTAGGAAATGGTGTGCTTTATTTCCTACTCAGTTTTCTTGACTTCAGCTTTCAGCTGCCGCTTTTTGTTACACCTCTGTTAGATTAGAGAGCCCTTGTATTTTCTCCCTGTGAAGGTACTTACATGCTGTAATCAAGTCACTTCTCTATCCTTTTGATAAGCTACACAGATTGAGCTCTCTAAGTCACTTATGGCAAAGGTTGAGTGTGCTGCTGCTAGCTCAAGTATACAAGCCTTTTCTGGTCATAGATTAGTAATTAATGTCATGAAAAATGGACAATTCTTTGTGAGTGACTGAGCCTTACAAACAACTTTTGGCTGATGAGTTCAATAATGCCGACTGAAATACTTGTAAGAGTTGTCCATAATTATGCATATATTCATAAAGACAGTGGATGCCACTTCTTCATTTTAAAGTGGTCTAGGTAAGGAAAGGGTATTTAGTGAAAAGAATGAAAATTAGAAGATCTACAGTATAATTATTCCCTTTCTAAAATTTAAATGCTTGTTTCTATCTTAGCATTTCCTCTTCTACTTCATTTTTTAATGCTGCTTTCTGATAAGACAAAACTGATGACATAATTACCAGGTAGAAATTGTAGGTATTGAGCACGTTCTTGAAATCACCTCCTCTCAGCTTCCTTGCAAGCTAGACTAACTGTGAATATATTTGTAATTGAAAGGTTGTTCAGCTCTTCATGATTCTGAACAACTGCATAAAAGTTTGGTGGCAAAACATACAAAGCCGTATTTACACAGGAACAAATATGCTTGTTTCACTGTTTCATTAGCAGTGTGCTGTGTCTGATTTTACACAGTAATTAGCAAACTATCCTTAGAGTATCCTTTATCATGAGCAAATCCTAGAGGAATTTGATTTTATTTATGGTGTGAAATCAAGACCAAGTTATTATTTTCCTAAGTTTTGGCTTTGTGACTACCTTAAAAGAGAAACTAATCCATGTATGGTCAATCCATCAAAGCCTTTTTGATAAACGCCTTGTGAAAACACAGAATCAGTTCTGAAACTGTGTATTTCCAGGTCTCTTCTCTGTGTTACAGTCTGTGATATGAGAACAATCTTTCAGATCAGGCTTTATTAATCTTTTGTCCTAATCAGTTTGGTTCACAGAGGCAAAACATGTAATGTTACCAGACTCCTTTCTGGAAGATTACTCTTTTTACTCTAGTCCACTGCAGTCACCTGTCAGCTCTGACCCCTCTCCATTGTCAGCATTGTCAAACCTAATAGCACCTGAAGCAGGGCAAGAAATGAACAGGACAAAGTCTGAGTGAAATGGCTTCCCCTTCACTTTTAACAATGCCAGTTCCTCACCACACTTGGTGTTTCAGGGTTTTTTTGACAAGGTTGCCAATAATTTTGGAAATACATTCAAAGCAGAAACTTCTGAAGGAGTGAACTTCTTCACTGCAGAACAAGATCTTCCCACATCTTTATTCTACCTGCATGTGTGACAATGGCATGGAACAAAATGCCAGGAGTGATTAGAGTATCAAACTCTGGTAGTGATGCCAGGCTGCTCTTTGGCTGACTGCCTTGTGAAGGACTAGTAAGGGGGTGGAAACACTTTCTAGTTTGTTTTTAGGGTCAAATTCAAACCAGAATTAAAGTCAATAAGGAACTTTAGATTGTGGTGACTAATGATAAGTAATTAATTTTTATTCTCAAATGGTGTGTTTGGAGAGGATGTAAATGTCATCCTATTTTTCATCATGTGCAGTAAATAAACTAAATGGGGAATTCTGTTTGATTTTGGGGAACCTGTGTGTGTCCATGCTGAGACAGCTTTCCATCCTCTGAGCAGGATGTGACTGCAGTCACAGTGTTAGCCCAGACCTGACACCATTATGGTAGTGGGAGGGTGCTGTTCTCTACAGCCAAAGCCTCTCTCAAAGGACCAACTCTGCACCCATCCCTCTCTCAGGTGGGAAATCAGACACAGGGTATAATTTTTTTTTTTGTATTCTTTTTATAAGACATCCAGGTTAACCTAGTAAGTGCGTGCTTGCTACTTTCTACAGCTTTTTTTCTGGTATCTTAGTTAAAGCTCAGCTAATGAGCCCCTGTGGTTAAACAGAAAACTTGTTTTTTCTCTCTACTTTTATGCTATTTTTCCATGTATGCAACTACAACAATGTGACTGCACCGCATCATGAATAATTTGTTTCAGTTCTTCGTTTCAGTCTGCAGAGAACTATGTGAGCAGAGTGCACACTAAATATATAAATGCCCCACACAAATAAAAAAGAAATACAATGTATTATTATTAAAGGAGATTTCCATGACTAGTCGAAATATCATTATTCTTTTGTAACTAGTTCTATGGTTTCTCAGCATTTGGGAATACTTTAGTTGATGCTATGATAATTTCTATTTTAAAAAAAATGTAGGGTCTTTTATGAAGCATGACACTCTTTGTTTCCATTTTTTGTTACAGTCTTTTGAGTTTCCTCGGTGTTTCTCTAATAGTGTGAGAAATACTTTCAGGGCCAAATAATTCAGTAAGAGACTAAAATATATTTTATTTTCCTCAAAAAAATCTATTCAATATGCTTTCTTGATGTTTTGAGAGTTCTTCTTTTGTCTGTCATGTTGGTACTTTGCATGCAGTTTGGAATAATGTGAAGAGTCTTTATGCCTTCAAATCACTATTGAAAATGATGATGCTACTTTGTTTTTAAACTAGGCTTTAGTGCATGTGTACATATGCTAAGAATAGTTCTGAGACATGACATACAAGTTTAATTTTTCCTTAAAGAAAAATATTCCCTGAAAGTCAAGAAGACAAGAAAGGGTATTTGGCTGGGAAGAAAAAAAATGAAGAGATCTTTGTCAGAATTTTTTAAACTTTGCTCAAGAAATTCTGGTGCTGCATTTATTGATAGAGTAGAACAAGGTTTTACTTGCATACTTGGAAAGGGGTGAGGGAGCAGGTTAACAGAAAAAATTGGGATGATCATATCTGTCTGCTTTCATGTCTGTTTGGAGGGTACTAGTCCAAAACAACATAGTGTTTGATCTGGAAAAGTGCTTTTCTCTGGCACACAGATAAATAGTTTCTGACATGAATGATTTAGCAGGACACAATGCAGTGGTGAGCCCCCAGAGGAAAAAAATACATTTCAAATTTTCCTTCAGTTTTAGGGTGGGAAGAAAGATGAAGCTGAGCATTAAGCCAGTAGAGGCTTCTAGTGAGAAACAGGAGAGGATGAGAAGCCAAGGGCTGTGAGCAGCAGTGGGAGGAAAAGCCTGGAAGTGCTGCAGTGGAAAACAGGTTTTAAGTAGATACACAGCTGTGCCAGAGACAGGTGGAAATTGAGAGCTGAGCAAAATCTTTAGACTTCAATACAAGTGGAACTGTCAGCCAACAAACTGCTGTCTCTTCATTCACAGTGACAAGGGATCTACAGTATATAATTACTCTCTAGAGGAGTCTGGGCCAAAAAGCGTTAACAGTGCCAAAGCAGAGAAGTCCAGGTAACAATTCCCAAAAGACTGATTTTGAAAGACAGTTTTGCTTATCTTTTCCTGCATCTGTTGTCAGTTGTCTCCAGAATTTATAGCTTCTCTCACATGTCAACCTCTGTTAAAGCCTGACCTTTCTTAATATCTGAGTTAATAAGTTCTGCTTCCCCTACCTTGCCTGGAAGCTGTGCACAACTCAACAGTGGGGTGTGTAGGTTGCAAATGTGAATTTAAGAATCTTCAAGTTTTATCCCCGTAGTACCACTGAGGCAAAGATATTTTGATCACTTTAGAACTTGATTTGGGTTATAAGGAAGTTTATGATCTCACCTGCTATTTTCCAAGGCTAACCCCTGGATTGCTCACAGCCAGAAACTCCACATACTGCAGCACAGAACTCCTAAAAACTGATGACAGTGGGGTCTCTATCCTCTGCTGACTGGTCTAGTGTATGCCATCTTCTAGCCATAGTGCTGCATTCTTTGTTTCTTGTCAGGCATATGGTTGAGGCTGCAGAGGGTGGGCTGTGTCTTAGTCACTTGAGAACAGATTCAGAAGAACGAGTTGGGATGGTGAAATTTAAACTGGTGGTAAAAAGAATTTCTGCAGGTACCTTGCCAAGTGGTTCCCCCAAGGGTGTCTGGTGGGTTTGGGGAAGGAAGCAAGCTACCCTCTATTGGCCAGAAGGCAAAATTTGGCCCTTTTCCTTTCTTTTTGTAGAGTTGGGATTAAGTGATTCCGACATTGCATTCTTTTCCACAAAAAGCATATATGTGTATTTTTATATATTGCTACACTAAGAAGTGGTATGAAATTTGGCAAAAGAGAAACAAACATGAAAATGCCACATTCACACTGTTTAAAATATTTCTGATTTTTTCAGCCTTGTTGCAAGAGCAATAAACACATAAATTTGAATTTTCATTTAAGAGGATTTTCTGTTGTATCACTTTTGTATTAATTTTATCAGTGTCACTACAAATCCAGGAACATGAAAAAAATGTAGGGAGTGGAACAGTAAATGTGTACAAGTGCGTGATCTCTGCTGGTAGTGATTATGCACAGCATGAGGATAAACTGGAACACAAAAGAAATCTGGAGACATCAGGAACTGGGACCTTCTAATATTCTGAACCTTGTTTCTGTAGTTTGCCATACTTGTTGCTTCAAATTGTCTCCCTGTTAGCAGAACTTACCGCTTACTCTAGACTTCAGGTGACACTTAATACTGCAGCAGCTGGCACCTCTGGAAGCACTGTGTGAAATCTTCACATTTATTGATATCTATAGAGGAAGCTACAATTTACAGGAGTTTACAGAACCTTGCTAAGCAGTCAGAATTGTGTACATGAAGAGTTCCAAGTCCAGTAAATATTACTGTTTGACTCAGCTTTATGCTCCTATGGTATACACTTTTTCTTCCATGCAATATACTGATGGAAAACTTAGGCACCACAGTGAGCAAATAAATGAATAATGTTATCATGTCCAAAGACACAATAAACCTATATTATCCCATTATGCCTCATATTTCTCTTATGATTTCAGGTAATCTTTAACAGTGGGAAAAGTTCTGCTTTCATATGTTTCTCTCTGTACCTGCTACGCTCCTTTTCTGGATGACAGGTGGTAACCAAATATTGTGGATTGGCCAGGAGAGTTTTGGGATTTAGATTGTGTCTCTATCTCAAGAAATGTCTTTAGGATGTTGTAGAGATAAAATATGCCATCTGCATAATCCAAGATGAAAGACAGATTCCTGAACAAAGGAGAAATGCTCAAGCTACTTCAGTTTTTGTTAAAATGCTTACCTTAATATCTATACTTACCTGCCACTAACTGTTCTGGATGCTCTTTGGCTGCTAAGTTTCTGTGCATTTTGTTTGTTTATACTTGGTGTAAAGGTGGCAATTTTTTTTTCTCCTTACATTTCCTTGAAAACTTATGCTGTCCAGGATGTTGTGATGAAGGTGCTGGGAAAGATACAGAAGAATTATAATCAGAGGCAAACTTAGGGTTTATTGACAGATGCTGTGTTTCAAGTGTATAACATCCAGACCTCACTAAAATGTTGTTGTCTTGTGCAAGTATTGCACTGTTGGAAGTAGTTGTTGCTATAGAAGCACTGGAGCTGCTGACAGTGCTGGCAGCAGGAACTTCCACAACAACAGAAGGTTACCTTATGGGCTTGGGAATGAGAGTTTGCACTTTATATCCCATTGCTTCTCTTTCCATTGGGAGAACAATGCTAGAAAAAAGAGAAGAGAAGAGAAGAGAAGAGAAGAGAAGAGAAGAGAAGAGAAGAGAAGAGAAGAGAAGAGAAGAGAAGAGAAGAGAAGAGAAGAGAAGAGAAGAGAAGAGAAGAGAAGAGAAGAGAAGAGAAGAGAAGAGAAGAGAAGAGAAGAGAAGAGAAGAGAAGAGAAGAGAGAGAAGAGGAGGGGAGGGGAGGGGAGGGGAGGGGAGAGGAGAGGAGGGGAGGGGAGGGGAGAGGAGAGGAGAGGAGAGGAGAGGAGAGGAGAGGAGAGGAGAGGAGAGGAGAAGAGAAGAGAAGAGAAGAGAAGAGAAGAGAAGAGAAGAGAAGAGAAGAGAAGAGAAGAGAAGAGAAGAGAAGAGAAGAGAAGAGAAGAGAAGAGAAGAGAAGAGAAGAGAAGAGAAGAGAAGGTACCTGTAACTAGACACATTAGGACTTTGAAGATAAAACACCTGTAAAATCACTTAAAAAAGTCCTCCATTATAAAACAAATCACAAATATAATCATGACCATATCTGAGGGATTCAGCACCTACTAGGCTAGGAAAAAAGGATTCTTTTGTTTGTTTAAGATCATAACACAGTCCAGACCCATTTGAAATAATTCAACCCACTAAAGACTTGGACATCAATAATATTAAAATATAAAGGTCACAGCTTTCTTACTAGGAAAAAACTTGTCGAAATTATTGAAGAGCACTTCCTCCCAGTCAGCACATCTGGACACTCAATATGATTCCCAGATTATGAAGAAAGTTAATAAATGATATGTCTTCTCATTGAATTACAGTCTTATACCATTACTATCCATTTTAGGTGTTAGAATGTTTGCTTCTTCATCCAAATCCTCTTTGTGTAAGTCTGAGTTGTTCAGAGACAAACAGAAGAAGTCGGACAAGATGGAATACAATGAAATATTCCAAAAATACAAAGTGTTCTATTGCTATGCATCTCAGTTTCTGACTGACTATGGTCTCCTGTGTTGGTAGCCAAATGTAGCTGGAACATTGTCTGTCTCCAAGGAGAATAGCAGAACTGAGCTCACAGCATTTGTTTGGCCACACAGTACATGTTCCTTGCTTATGCAGAACAGTCTCCTCAAACATGTCACAAGCCATGCTTATGGCACCTCTTATGTAGACCAGTCTGAGTTGCAAATCAAATGAGCAGCAAATTCACTCTTCCCCCAGAATGGTCAGCACAGGCTACTGTACATCAGATGAAGGAGCCTTGACAAACCAAGGGCCTCTGACTTGCTCACTGACTTTGCACTGCTCATTCATCTGCCAGTGAAGGCTGTGCCTTTAAACACCTTTAATCCTTTCTGGCTGGCAGCACTAAAGAGAAGCCTCAGCTGTTTTGCTGTGATCTCATCAACCATACTACAGAAAAAAAAATAATTCTGAACTGGGTGCCAGCTACTGATTAACCAAGCACTTCACTTTCAGCAAGTCTGCCATATGACAGACACGAGGGGACGTTTTCTTCCATGCTCTGGATCAACTACAAGATGCATCTACAGCTTTACCTGACTTCAAATGAAAACGTTACTTTTTGTCTTTGAGTCATCTCCTCTTTTAATTCCTCTGTATGTGTTGGTGGCTTGAAAGCAAGGCTAAAGAAACTAGTCTGGGATAAATGTTGTTTACAACACCTTGTAAAACCATAGACATTCTACCAAGTATTGGCATATTGGTATGTCAGTATTTTTCCACATAACCCAATGTCTCCCAACATTTTCCATACATAACTTTTGAATACTTGTCTTTTAACATGGCAGCTGTGAATAACTACAGCATACTACAGGGAGACTTTTTACCTTAAATGCATCACCAAATATTTGTACGTCGAATAAACAATACAGAAATCTTAGTACTGCCTGATGATTCATTTTTTAAATGCATTCCTTAGTAAACCACATTTAGAAAAATATGATTTCTAAAAGACAGTTGAGTGGAAAATGCAGCTTATATAATAAGAACATTAAATAGTAAAAAGAAGTAATTTAAAATAATCCATTGTGTTATGAAATATGATTTGCTTTAGTATGAAACAGTCATATTCATTGAATGAAGTTTTAAATAGGCTACATTCATTGTATTTTACCTTCAGGGACCCCGGGAGTTTATTCTTTCTAATGAGCTGTGTACTATTCACTATGAAACTTCCTTTTTTATTATTACATACAAAGATTATTTTTTTCTTTAGGAAATGCCAGTTTTAAACAAATTAATTTTTTTTCCTAGACATTGTGCTAACTGCATGGGATAACATCTGAAATGTTTACAGTTTCTAACAGTTTAAAATATATATATAATGCTTTCAAGCAGACTGTTTACATTAGTGATATCATACACTGGAGTAGGATTCCTCCTTCTGGCTCCATTTTTTGTTGCTATCCAAGTATATGTTGTTGTTGCTATCCAAGTAGAGTTTGGATAGCAAATCTTTAATGACACTAAAGAAAAGGAAAATCCCCACAGTAATGAATCTTTGTTTAGGAAGGTTCAAATGGAAAAAAAAAAAAAGGGGGTGAATAGTTTTGGGGATGAATATCTTTTCAAAAGGTAGAATACTGTCATTTAAGCCTTGCAATCCACTCACTGAGTGAAACTAAGATACCTTCAACCACTTTTCTATACTAAGCTTGTTTAGGATTTCATGTGTGGAAGAGGGTTTGGTAAACTTTGGTCGGCTTTAGCTCACATTTTATCTATATAGTACTCACTGTGGCAGTATTTGTCAGGACGCAGGATTAAGGTGTTCTGAAAGACAGGGGTTAGATATATGTGGAGCTACCTTAAAGGTTATCTTGCTCAATTGATGTTAAGGTACATCCAAGTATCAAATCCCCTTCTACCACACAAAACTCCCAGATCATTATCTTCATCTTATTCTTTGCTATGGAGTCCATCCATATTCACAGACATGACTTCATGATATTTTTGACTATTCTGCCACAAAACTAGGAGGCATGAATTAAGCCCCTTCCTGCTGTTGGCAGGCTCAGACAAAGCTATCACCTCTTCCTTTGGGCCACAAACAGCTTGAGGCAAAGAGAATATACAACAGAATGACCATTGTCCACCCTAATCTTACATTGAGGCTGCTGTTCTGGATGGACTTTTGTTCAAACCCAGTATTCACTGTATCTCTATACTCACATTATAGTTATTAAAATAAAATATTAAATAAATAAAAAGAAGGAAATTCTGACTGACACCAATTCTTCACTGTTTGCAACTAATGAAGAGTAAATGCACAGCATCTGGGATCTTCTCAAACATTATTGTTAAGTCAGAAATTGGGAACAGACCCTAATCTGTGGAAGTGTGAATTCTTCAGCAACCCTGCTAAATGCTCATTGCTTTCTCCTGCTGTATTCAGTGTGCCCTAAAACTGGGCATGCACATAGACTGCTCTTGGGCCGGGGCTCATCCTCTGTTGGACAGGAGAGGAGGGAGAAGTGCTTCATACCTGAGTAGCAAGAGATAAGGGACTTCTTTTCACTGACCTCTTTTCTCATATCCTGTGGTAAGAAAATAGAAAGAGTGCTGCCACACTGGAATCCTTAGCCCAGCAGGCTAGGCAGAAGCTCTACCCTGAAGAGATGAACCAGGGAGGTAGAGTGGAAAGGCTGTTGGCAGGATGCAGAAGTGCAGAAGAGGAGTGACAGTCAGGAAGCAAATATAACAAAATTGGGCAGAGGAGAGCATATTCCTGCCTCACATGTTGTGGAACAGCAGAGGGTGTCTTCCTAGGACAGCTTCTTGGGCTCGGAAGTGGACACACAGAATCTCATCAGGTCCTGTAGAATACTGTTCCCATCCATCCTTGCTGAAGTGCAAATACTCCTCTTTTGAAGGGCAGTGTTTAAAGCTGTTGAACAGTGATTATTATCCACATACATCATTTTTGAGGCAGTCATGGCATAGGTCTACAAACTAGAGAGTTTTCTACACAAGTTCTTGTCTTTTACGACTGAAGCCAGTTCTCACTGTTGTAGAGGCTTCTTTCTTCCCTTTTTCCTCCAGCACACCACAGTTACTGCTATTCACAGCTCCCATTGGGACTGCTTGATCTTTTTCTTCATTATTATTTGGCAGCTATTTGTAAACTGTTCTGAGTACAACCAAACCTTTCCAAAGAGTTCCCTATCCTCATTTCACTAATTCATCTAATTTGATCCACCTGAGATGAGTTGGAAACAAATTTGCAAATCCAAAAAGGCTTCTTTTTTCTTTTCTTTTCTTTTCTTTTCTTTTCTTTTCTTTTCTTTTCTTTTCTTTTCTTTTCTTTTCTTTTCTTTTCTTTTCTTTTCTTTTCTTTTCTTTTCTTTTCTTTTCTTTTCTTTTCTTTTCTTTTCTTTTCTTTTCTTTTCTTTTTTCTTTTCTTTTTTCTTTTCTTTTTTCTTTTCTTTTTTCTTTTTCTCCTTCCCTTCCCTTCCCTTCCCTTCCCTTCCCTTCCCTTCCCTTCCCTTCCCTTCCCTTCCCTTCCCTTCCCTACTTACGGCTTGGACATTTCTCTCCATGTTACCATAAACAGTGTCCATTTCTGGTAATAATAAGATAAAATTTTCAGAAAATATCTTTCCACTAGGTAATTGAGTAAATCCTACTTAATTTCACAGGTCACATTTGACCATCATATTTTTGACTGCTCCCCAGCCACTAGTACAGCCTGCCCATGAGGGATGTAAAACAACACAACACTAAATTTGGTGCTGGAAAAGAAATAAGAGGTCCCAGAATTTTAAAATTTTCATTCTTAATAACTTACATCAAAGAAGGATTGTAGGAATACTGACATTTTTAAAAGGGTCTCTTTCAGGAGAATAAAAAAATGAGAATCTATTGTTGTTGAGACCTGTTGTGATGTTAACTTTTATTACCAAAAGTTCACTTACAGTGGGGAGAGAGTTGATCCCCTTCAGTTCATTATGGCAGTGGTGTAAAAACTCAAAACTATGCAGAGATTGAAATAATGTCTTAAGAAGTGTGAGAGAAAGAAATGTTAAGAAAATTATGTGTTTTCAGTTACATTTATTGTTTGCAACTATCATTTATATGCTAAATGCTCTCCTAGCCTTGTCTGGATGACCTGTGGACTATGCAACAAGTGTAATTTATTAGGGATCCTTCATATCTTTCATAGTCTAAACCTCTGGTCACCACCAAAAAGGTGCTATTTTGTCTGTTCCTTTAATTGCTTTTTAAGTCATTGTATTTCACTGGAAAATACATGTGAGATTTTCTGCCATGAACAGCCTGTGTGAGATATGGCTAAAACTCAACTAAAATTCAAGGCCATTTGTTCCAGTATCTTGTATCTTATGTGTTTAGCACTGGATGTTGTCAGCTCATTCCCCTATCCAAAAGCTGCTGTGTGCTGCTATAAGATGACATGCCTGGCTGAGTTGTAGGGAGTGCATTTGTGTTTGGGGGCAAATTGTGCATCTTTCTTTTGCCTGTGAAGCAGTGTAAAGCAGTTTTCTTTACAAGAGGGCTTCTCTACTGCACACGTGCCCATGCCACAGAGCTGGACTTGCTGGCAGAGCTGCAGGACGGCAGGGGAGCCCCAGTGCCAGGGGCAGGCCAGCAGCCTAAGCATGGTACTGTGCCCAAGTTATTAAGCCTGGTGCTGGGTTAGAGGTCCTGCGTAGCCCATTTGTGGCTCCCTCTGTGTGACTAATGCAGCCATTATTTTCACACCACAGTGCACACCACGGTACCTCCAACATCTAAGCCTGGAGAGCACTAACTGGCATATGGATATACATTTGGAGGCTTATTTGCAAAGACTGAACAGAGGTGGGGGAAGGGTAGAGCTGTTGGAAGGGTGTTCTCCATTTTGGAGCAGTGTGGATTTTAGGAACTGCACAAGTGGAGGTGGGTAGAAGGCTGTCCAGTACACAGGTTTGACACTGATTTAAGAAACTCTGTGCCTGGGTCGAAAGATGTTGAATTGGTGAGTTCTAGTCAGTTCCTTGGAGCCTCCAGTCCCTGGTAGAGCTTGTTTATAAAAAAGATTTGGGACCAGAATGTAAATATTTAATTAACTGAAATATTATTAGAATGCAATAAATATCCGCAACTAAAGTTTTAGTTTCCACTCCTGTCACTCCCTTTGCAGTGTGAAAGATGCAAAGGATAAGGAGCCATGCAAGTTTTGTCAGTAAGACTAGCTGTGACTTTTAAATATATTGTCTACACCCTAAGGGAAGCCTATAAAAACTTGAACGTGAAATCATTACACTGTTTTGTCATGCCCAAATGACAATAACAACCATGAAACCTTTTCTGTGAAATGCCTTTACTTAGGCTAACTCGATTTGCAATGATTTAAATACTGAAACAAATTCCCTCTATTTCCATCTTGCATTTAAACAAAATGACAGCATATTGGCACCATCACTGCCTCATCTTACTATAAAACAGCAGAAATGAGCAATCTGTCAAGCTCCTTATCTGTGCTCTTTTTAGTCTTGTACAGTGTGTGCGTATTCAGAAGAAAAAAAACCAACCCATAAATACTGCTGTGCTCCCTCCCTGTGTGGCTGTTTTTAATATCCTTGTTATAGCTAAAGCTCTAGAAACCTGGAAAAGCTTCATGGGTATGGATGAGTGGCCTTACTCGTGAGGAAAAAACTGGGAAGGTAAAGCAGTGGTGTCAGTGCTCATTCAGCACACTTGGGAATGAATGGGTATCATGTATTTGGTTGGAGCTGCTTCCAAGAATTAATGGCTGTTTAACACTAGGTTCACATCAGCACAGGACACAAAGCAGTTCTTCTAGGGGGGTGACCACTGACCATCCTTGCAAATAAAGGAAAAGACTCTTCTAAATATTCCCGTTCTTTTCAATAGAGAATATTCAGGAAGTAATAAGCTAATTGAGTCTGCCCTGAATCTGGTCAAGTGAGAGTATATGACTCAGTCAAAAAACTCACTTAGAAATTGAATTTCAGTTTGGATTTATCTAGGCTGTTTAGATTTACTATATTACTTAGGGTGATTTAGATACAGATGAGTCAAAGACCACTTACTCAGCATTCAGAAGCATTTAAACCATATGTATTGATGGATTGCTTCTATTAAGAAATGGATTCCGGTTTTTGTTGTTCATGATGATATTTGCATATGATACAGTGCTTTAAATAAAAAATGTAGTAGTGAATTTTGCATGTAAATATACCCATAATATCTATGTAAAATTAACTGAGGAATCTTATATGAAGTAGTCTATTACATCTATGGTAATAATCTCCTCTATTACCTTTGTTGAGATGGTCACAATGTGACTTTAAGGTGGCAAATAATCATGAGAATGAAGCCTCGTGCTTTCCAGGTAGAAACAAATATACTCTGTCCTTTTTTTTTTTTTTTTTTTTAAAGTCCAAGTGACAAAAAGAGCAACGTGCATAACGTTGTCAAGGTGGTTATTACTCTTGAATTCAAATGGGAGATACAAAACAGAAGCAGACTGTATCTGTACTAGTGTGAAAGTGTCAGAATAGAGGTAAGCATGTTACAAAGATGTAAAGACAGCAAAGGGTGAAAAGGCAATTTTGCAATTATTTTAGCATTTCTTCACAATAGGGGTATCTTCTAAAATATACTTGACGAAATTACATCATAATGTCCAAATCTTTGGTTTTTCTGCTTAGTATTCATTCTCTGATGATTGGTGAGTATGATTCTAGTTTTGTCTGGGTTGCATGTGATACACGCCCCTTCTTGCTGCATGCAAAGCCTTCAAAGAAGACTAGTTCATGCAATTGTGCTGAGTAGAGTTATGCTGTTGTAGACAGCTTCATGGTACATGCCGTGGAGAACTGGGAGAAGAGAATCTATAGTTCCAGGAAACCATAGGGCGCTGCAAGAAGTTAATTGAATGATCCTGCTGATAGAAAACATGGTGTTTGTTATTCACAGCAAGAACAGAGCAATTTGTATCTTCTGGTGTTGTATGGGGTCACAGGAAAATACCAAAGATTCAGACCAACATCTGAAAATAAAGGATTATAAACTGGGCATCTAATGCTCTGACTGAGGAACAAAACTTTACTCAATTACATTCTGCACTGATATGCAATGGCTGTTGCTGCAAAGATCTTGCTTTAAATCAAGATCTAACAGAGGGCAGTATGGAACACAGAGATGGAAGATAAAAACAGCATGAAACTACACAGCCTGTAAAAAATAACATTTAAAGATGGAACGTATAGAACAAAATTCTGTAACATTATCCACAACTGGTTTGGCTCTACCAACATATCTCACAAAGTTGTTACCTATTGCAATCTTTTATCCTTTCTTTTCCCCTTTCTCTTTCTTCCCCTTTTTTCCTGTTTCCCTACTCCTCCTTCTTTCCTTTTACTCCTCTGCCATTCCTCTTCCCTTTCCACATCTCCATTATGTTTTTGAAAAGACTGTAAGATTTGTTGACTCCATTTTTCTTTGCAAGAAAGAAATTCTTTTTCCTTTATGTCAAAATGCTCGTTTGTATGCCCTTTTGTATGAAAGTGACTTTACATTATGCAAGAGCCTCAGAAGTGTTGTGGGTCCTGACAATCCATGGCAAAATATGCTGGAAATAATTTGCACATAGGCTGATGTTCAGTATCAGTTCCATGTCTTACCAAATGGTTCCAACTACTCATGCCTAATGCAACTTCTACTGGAACAGCTACAGAGACACTTACTGTTGTGTCAAGTGTAATATTCAGTGTACAAAAGCTGCAAAAGAGAAAAAAAAGGAAGAAAAGCATAATGTGACAAAGCATTAGACTAATCTTGCAAAGATGCAGTACGCTTTCCAAACTCTTGGGAGGCACAGAGAAAGCTTTATTAATGGTTCATCATCTTGCCAACACTATCTATGTTTCTCATATGCAAACATTACTGTTTGGGGAGGGAGTGGGTGGGATTTTCCATACATCAGATTGTAGCCATGAAAATGACAGTATTTTTCCAGAGTAATTGAAGCATTACCAAGCAAGACAATGATTGATGGTGTCTTTAACGGTTTAAGAATACTGCCTGCTTTTCTAACAAATAAGTTACATGTATATGAAGAAAAAGAGGATGTTACATGATGAAGGAAAAGAGGGCAGGAAAATAATTATAGCACTCTAAAAATGCTGCTCAGTGCATTCAGTTGATTTTATTCATTATCATTTTCACAAACCACTTGTTCAATTTCCGTTTTTTATTTTCAAATCATTATACCATTGTCAGAAAGCAAAAGTGCTGCTTTGTAATGTATGTAACATAATTGACTGGGTACATCAATGCTTGTTGCAGAGGCACTTAAGTTTTTAAGCATTCTGAGAGTTACAATGATGTTGTTAAAGTTGGCAACAACAAACTGATTTTCTGTCAATACAATAAAAAGAATATTGCCTGTATTTCCTGTGTCTGATCAGCTCCAGACAGCACAGACACGCACATAAGGTGATGTATAGCAAAAACTATGCAAAAAGCAGTTCACAATTATGACTAATTTACATACAGATTAGAAATTAGAAGTAAGTAGAAAAAAATGATGTATGGCTTTTGTGCTTTCTCCAACACAGGGTTAAATTTCCTTGGCAGAAAGGAGAATTTTAGGGAGGAGAGAGTAAGTGTGGGGTAGATTAATTTGTTTTCTCAGACCTAGTAATGCCATACCACTTGGCAAGTGAATATTTTTTTTCAAAGTATATGTTGCATAGCAAATGTTACAATAATCCTTTCTTACATGGGTGACTAGGAAATAAAGGCCAAAAGATTGGGTGCTTCAAGGAATATTTTTTAAATGTGTGAACTTATTGCATATGTTACCCTTCCAAGTTGCAAAAATATTTTATTGAGGAACTACTGAGATTGTCCCTGGGATCACAGAATCACAGAATAATTAAGGATGGAAATGATGTCTGAAAGTCATCAGGTCTAACCTGCCTGCTCAGGTAGGGTCATCTAGAACTGACTGCTCAGAACTATGTCCAGATGGCTTTTGAATATTGCCAAAGAGGGAGTCCCTAAAATCTCTCTGAGAAACCTGTGCCAGTGCTTGGTCAACCTCACAGCAAAAAAAGTGCTTCCTGGTGTTGTCTGGATTTTTGCTGTTCTCCTCTGTCTCTTTAAGAAGCTTTTCTAAAGATCTGTTTCAGTCTTCTGTGTTTACCTTTTGCAATGGAGTCAGACATGATTTTACATAAACAATATTCTTGTTATGGTAACTGTATACTCATGTTTACATTCTTCTTATAAGGAGGAGACTGTTGATGGACTGTTGGGTTGACCAGTGTGGTTGAAGAGGAAGATTTTCTTCCTCCAATCCATGGTCACTGCTGGAATTCTATAAATCTTGAAGTCTGTAAATAAACTGCCTCTTTTTTGCCTTGGACATCCCAGTGTGTGGGTGTCGTTTCTTTGTGTTGTGCTGCGACACCCTGGTATTCTGAGAGGACTTTCTACCTCATTGTGTCCAGCTCTGGTCCTGTCAGTAAGCACCACTGAAAAGATCCATCTTTACACCCTCTTTCAGATTATATATACTGATGAGACCCCCCTCTCCAGGCTGAACAGGAGCCTCTAACTGTATGAGAGTCTACGATCATTTCTGTGGCCCTTTACTGGATCCTCCTCATGCCCCTTTTTCTAAGAAACTCAGAACTGAGCAGAGCACTCCAGATGTGGCCTTACCAGGCAAAGACAAAGGATTACCTTCCTCAAGTATCTGGCAGAGCTCTTAATGCAGGCCAGGATACCATTAGTCTTTTTTGTGACGAGGGCACACTGTTGACTCATGTTCGATTTGGTCCAGCAGGACCACCAGGTCTTTCTCCACAGTGCTGTCTCCAGCTGGACAGCCCCCAGCAGCCTTTTAGCTGCACAGCCTAGGGTTTTTCTTTTTCAGACACAGAATTTGACTTTCCACTTGTTGGATTTCACGAGGTTCCTGGCAGCCCATTTTCAAGCCTGTCAAGATTCCTCTGGATGACAGCACAACCCTCTGCTGTATCAGCCCCTCCTCACAATTTGGTGTAATCAGGAAACTCTCTGCCCAATCGTTAGATCATTAATGAATGTGTTAAACATGATTTGACCCAATATTGGCCCCTGGGGTACATTAGTCACTGGTCTCCAACGAGGCTTCATGCCACTGATCATCACCATCTGGACCCAGCCAGTTTTCAATCCACTTCATTGATTCTTTTGGTCTGTGTAGCAGCTCTTTGAATACCTTATGGGAGACAGTGTCAGAAGCCTAACTGAAATCCAGCATAAATGATTAAGTTGCATCCTGGAAGATATGACCTTAATTAGTGACAGTTTAAGAGGTGAAGATTCAGCTGTGACATTGATGAGGAGAGCTGTGCAGCGACTACCCTTTTCACCACAGAGGAGAGTGGCCAGTCAACTGGGCAATGCCAGCCAAGGAGCAGCTGTGAGATGACAGGGTGTGCCTAGATAGTCCATTCCAAAAAAATCCTTCTGTCTACTGTTCCAGACTTCTAACAGGGGAGCTGTTTGATTGCATCTCTTTTTGGTAGCCAGTGTAGCAGTGCCTGAGCAAAGCAGAATAAAAGCAATCCCCAAGACGGTGGTAATGAAGAGACATCTCCTAAAACCAAATTCTTCTTCTCACCTTCTGCACTTCATCATCCCTGCAAAATGTAGCAATGTGGGCAAGAACTGGACCGGACTGCTGTGGTAGCTGTTTTCTTTTAATGAAGCATCAGTCTCATCACAGAAGTAAAGGTGAAGTAGCAGCTTACAGCACCCATGTAATAGCCAGCAGTAGCCGCAGCCACAGCCCCCAGCAGCCCCAGTAGCAGCCCACAATCACCCCAGTAGCAGTTTACAATAGCTGGTGATTTCTTTGTTACAAAGCATCTTAAGGACTTTTCAGCCAATAGTGTATTACTAAAAATTACAGACAGTTGTTTTAACCAATCGACTATAGCACACTTACACCTATTTCAAACAATGGTTGTTTGTATGCTTCTCTATTAACAATACACAATACTCTTATTAAGCTTAAGACCTTTTACTATCGTGTCTGGCATATGTTTTCTGCAGTGTTATGACTTATTCAAGCCAAACCTAAAAACTCTGCCTTTGTTTTCTATATCTTTGTTTGCTATACTATTATATACTACTGTATCTTTTCTAGTTCCAAACTTTTCTCAGTTGCTGCAAATTCTGAGAGCTCAGCTCTTTTTGTTTGAGCTTACTTTCTCAGCTCTTAAAAATCTTCTTTTGCTTTTAGTGTTTCCCACATAAAATAATTACAAATCAACAATTTCTGATTCCTTTCATTCCCATTTTCTGCCTCTGTTCTTTGTGCTGCTGTTCTTCTCACTATTATGTATTTATTAACTTTTACTCTTTTTACTTCTCCATTGGTCCATTGTAGCCACGGTATCCATTTAACCTTTATGTAGAGCTCTCCACTGCATTAAGGCATGGGGTTTTCTTCAGCATCTACAACAATGTAAAAGTCATTCATTTTGAGTCAGTGGAGTGACAGTACTGTGCAACAGATTTAATTCAGAGAATCAGAGATTCTAACATTTTAAATGAATCTGTGATAAAATGTAGCCTTTGAATATTGATTTAGAGAGGTTAATAGGATTTACAAGATTAAGACACCAGGGTTGTCAGAGTGGCATTAGGATTATTCATTAAAAAAGAAAAGAGTTGAGCAGACAGTTGAAAACCATCAAAACCAATCAATGATTATTTTATCAATTATTGTTATGCTAAAAATTCTCCTTTTTCTGCTCTTAATGTGTGTTTCCTATATCTCAGTGGCCAGGAGAAGGGTAAATACTTTCAGAAATAGGGTACTGCTGCTCTGAGGTTGCCAGGATAACTCTATCTCTGACTTTTCCAACTTCCTTTTGCAGTTTGTCACTGCAACACTATGGTGTTTTAGTATGCACTGGAAGTGTGGTTTTATTACTTTGGGTCTTTCTGCTTTGTGTTTAACACCACAAATAAGCCCTCAAATTGACTGCAATTAGAACTGCATGAAGAACAGTGTGTTTCTTGCTCACCAAAGAGGGGATAAAATCTGAACATTATTTTCTTCAGCCCACTTAAAAATATGTCTTGTTTAGTATTCGGGTTGCTGAACTCTCCTTGCTTTAATGTACAAAGATCCACATACACTGAACTAAAAAAATGCTTTGAATTGGATTTTTTGTCACAAGTAAGACAAGCTCTGGAAGATGATTATTCAGTGAGAAATCAGACTGAGAATTCATGATACCATCCACGACTGAAGCATCTTCCAAACAGAAGTGTTTCAGGTGCCTTTTAGAAAGGAAACGAATCTCATTCATGCAGACTCCTTATGCCACACATATGGTTGACCTAAGACTTTTTAGGAAACTTAGCACGTGCATCAGGATCAAGGAAGGTGCTGTCTATACTGAAGTTTTTGCTGACTTCATATTCTCAACATAAAATAAAGAAGAAATAAATAACACCCCTCAAAATTGGTTAAAAATCTGTGTTTTCCATCATATCTCTAACACAACAAAATTGAAACTTCCCATAAACCTGCCAATTGTTTTTCTTTCTTCCTTGAAGTAAAGCTGGAAGTCCAGTTGATGAAACAAAGAACTATGGTTACAGAAATACACGCACAGAAACTCAGCAACTGGGAATTAGCTTTAGCTGGTTTTGTGCCAGCCATCTTAACTACATGTTTTATGCTACAGACCCAGCTTCTGTACTAGACCATTGCACAGGTGGAAATATGTATTTGTGGGACACTGAACAGTAAATTTCCCCAATGCAACACAATTACAGAAACATCTGCGCAAAACATCTTTGATCCAATTCACTATGAAAATATACATCACTCATGATGGTCTAGTGACTGCAGATTTCCCCGCACTGCAAAGCCAGAAACAAAGGGGAAATTGCTTCAAGACACACTAATAGTTTTTGTTCTGGCACCCGTACATCTCAGCTGTTGTTCCTTGCCTGTTAGGGTATAATTTGATTTAGTGATAGAAAGGAGACAAATACATTTTACATGCATTAATGAAATCACACAGACAGCCTGTAAACACAAGAAAGAAAAGCATATGAAAAAGTCACTTGAATAAGTTGGACACATGAACTAGTTTTGATAAAATACAAATCACTTTATGCCCCTATTTGGGTCTTGATTCAAGAATCATTTGGTATTAGTTTGGAACGTTTTGGATAATTTACCATTCCTTCACTTTGTACAAATTGCTTCAGGCTGGGTAGAGAACCAGAATACCAATATCTAATGAAAAACCTTATTTTAGCTGAAAAACTAAGGTTTTTGATTTGGTTTTGTTTGTTTGTTTTGTGACTCCTATCTGTCTCTTTCTGTCCCTTAGAAACTTCTCAATCTGCAGTTGCAGCCAACTCTACCAGTTTCAACCAAATTTGACAGATGGATTTTAGGATCTTTCTGTCACTGATCTCTCTGGCTTCCATTGAAATGTGTGACTTAGTAGGCAGAACTCCTACAATGACCCTTGTAAAGGAAATGTATTATGAATTAATACCTTCTTAGTTACCAAAGAATACATGACTGCAAGAGACTCAATAAATACCCCATCTATGGAAAATCTTATCAGAGCACTAATTAGCTACTAGAAGGTCAAGACATGAAAATCATATCAGGTTTCATTAATTTTCCAACTTTGGAATTGTTATGAAATATCAAGGCTAGTTTCATAAATACAAACTTTTCTGTTACGTTAAGATTCAGCTGCAAACACAGTAGCTGAACACATAATCAGTTTGATTTTCTGTGGCAGGTAAAAACAGCTCAGCAGCTGTAGGCTCTGGGCATTTCTTTTCTTCAGGCTTTATTTGTAAATTACATAAACACAGGGGCGGGTATAAACAAAATGATGGCCCTGAAGGGTGATTTTGATATATTGTTCCATGGATCAACATGTTTACTAAGAGCACTGCTCTGGAAGATATGGAATAGGTGTTGACAGTCACTAAAAGTATGAAATTTCTTTTCCATCTACCTATTAATCTCTTGATCTGTCAAAGTGAATAGAAGCCTAACTGGCCTTCTCAATAAGTAAGGAGTTTGAAAGTTTTAGATTTCTCTGTCAGAGAGTTGTTTTTATCTCTGCTTTCATTCCTTCCTCTTCCAAAAGTAGCATCACTGCCTACAGGAAAAAAACCTTAGTTCTCTTTACCTAGACACAGTGCAGGCTGTTAGTGTTTGGAAGGAAATAGGCAAAGCTGGCACCTTCAGTTGTCATTAAATCTTATTTACAGGAAAAGATGAAGATCAACCAGTGAGTCTAAAATGCAATAGGCAAGATGACCCTGTAGAATATCTCTTGTTAGAAATGAGCTGCAAGTATATATCCTACTGCTTAATTTATTCACTTTCTTATAACTATCCTATTAGCAAACAGACCATTTTAAATTATCCCCCATATTAATTTCGAAAAACTACAGCCTGAGAGAGGTGGATTATTATATTCCTAATTAAAACACAAATACAGCAATTACAGTTTATATGCCATTATCCTGAATCTACACAGGATGACGTTAAACAGCAAAACAGCCATTAATTTTACTGTTCAAAGAAATGCTCATAATCTTTTAGAAATGTCATATAAAATATTCATTTTGAAATGCCCTACGGTGATTTCTGAATTTATTTAAAGTGGGCTGTTGATAGCTCTTTTATAAATAAGCAATTACAGTACACTAAATATATCATGGCCCATCACATTATACATTCTATAATTTCATGGATGAAAAGCCTACAGCTGATCTGCATAAATGTGGTATGTCGCACAGCAGGTGAAGAGTTTGATTACACAGGATAATCAGTGTTATTATTTATAGTAACAATTTATACCTGTTATTTATTAAAACCCAGCAAATCAGATATTGGTTTATTTAAGGAAGCCACTGTATTATAGGCTGAACTAGGCATAAGAATATTAAACACATGTAAAATGCACTGTTACATTAGTATTTTGAAATCAGCCAAGGTCAGCAGGGAATGAGGAGTTGGTAGTTGGTAACAATGGAGAAAGCTATGTTGGGCAAGCAGCTGGGGTCTGTCCACATTCCCCCTGGACAAGTATCATCACTGCAAACATCATTGCCCCACTGGCAATGTTGAGACCCTTGCAACATGTTATCTGAAAAAGCCAAGGGTTTCAACTGCAGAAAGGTTGAAACAATCTGTGAAATATTCAGGTGATTTTTTTAGACCTGACTTGAAGGATTTTCATGAGGGTTACACAAATTACCATACTACAACTTATTACCCTGCACAAATTACCATACTGCAACTTAGGGTGTTCATATTCCTTGGTCATCTAGGAGAACTAACCTTAAAAAAAAAAAAAAAAAAAAAAAAAAAAAAAAAAAAAAAAAAAAAAAAAATCATACAAGGATAGTTTTCTGGATCATTTGAGTGTAGTTATAGGATCTGTGAAATTACCCACACTCAGTTTGTCTCCTGGTGTCTTGCCTGCTTGTCACCTTGTGTGAGTAGTGTTATACTTGCCCTGTTTTGCTCGTCTGCTCATTTAAGTGACAGCAAGGGTCATCATGGTGCAAAAGGGGAGAGGCACCCACGGAGGCTCCTCTCAGCCTCTCCTATCTGGCTCTGTGCAGGTGCTGCCAACCTCTGCTAAGGGGCAAGGCAGAAGTGAGGCTGAGGCAGGACTAATCCCTGGTTCCAGGGGAAATGGCAGTGCTGTAGATGTTGGTCTGTGAGCTAGGTGGAGTTCAGCTTTTGCTCCTTGAGGACAGTGCCCGGCACATCTTTTGAGGCAGAGACAGAGGGGCAGAGGTTTGGGAACCACCCACTCTTTGAGGGAGGGAATAATGTCTCCAGGGAAAATTAAGACATATAAATGGCAACTGGTAGGGTGAAAGTTGGTTTAAAACAGCAGAAAAACCTGTTGAGAGTACAGACCACCTGGAAAATCACCTTGAAAATTACAACATTTTGGTGGTAGTAGTATGGCAGATCACATAGTACTCCCAGTGTATGTTTCTGAACTAAGCATTTGAGTTTTTAGCAGTGAAAATTGTCTCCATAAAAAAAATCCATTTGACTTCTATTTATATATTTTTAATTTTTAAAAAGGATGCCACACCGTGCTGAAATAACTGAGTCTGACACTCTATAGGAACTGCTCACTTCAGCTTTTCTCCTTGAAAAAAAAACAGAATAAGAAAAGGCATGGCTGTACAGTGTAAAGGCCTGGAATGGAAAATAAACCCATTGTTTTTTGTGCTGTTTCAGAGATAGTTCTTATTTATGATCATACAAAATGAGCTTGACTGATTTTCACAGGAAGATGAACTGTGTTCATATTAAACTAAATGGAAGTTTTGTGCTTGCATGTATATACTAACTACATAAAACAAAACTTTTATGCAATTTAAAAGGTAAGATCCTCTTTGCACAATTCTGCAGGGTCTCATAATAAATTCAAATAGGTAACTGTAATTACTGTAGCCAAGAGACAGAGATTTAAAATATTTGGCTTACCTATCCCCTTAATTTCAAAGTACAGAAAAACCCGAGAAGAAATAGGTATAATATTTCAATGCAACAAAAATATGGTCTAATTAAAATCTAGTGCAAATAGAAAAAAATGCAACTGGATGTGAATTTCTCAACTCTCATGAGTACTGGTGTTGTGTCCCAAATGTAGACTACATGTAGAATATATGGAAGATGCTTACAAGCATTAAGATTAGGACTAAATATTTAAGAATTTAAAATGAAAGCTGAACCCTGACATTATTTGGAAAATCAAAGTTAACAGGGTTCTTATTACAAAAAATACAAATGCCTTAATATAAAGATATTTTTGTGCTGAAAATCTAGTATCTAGAAAGATGTAAAATGAAAATACAAGAATTGAGTTATCAAAACATGAAACAATGATACTTTTCTTTTCTGTATATGAATATTCCTGTATTAAACTTATTGCATTTGTGAATTACCCTGTATGATATTACCCCATATATACTAAACTATACTACTACAGGTGGAAGCACTTCTATTCTATTTCTATCTCTATTTTTATTTCTATTCTATTCTATATTTAAAATTTCAAAATAATTCTCTTTTTTTCCAAGTGGTTAAAGTCCCTCAGAAGAGATCAAGCTCTGTTTGAAGGAAACAACTGGATAAATAGCAATATAATTGGATTCTGATATGAAAATAAGTTTACTATAAAAAAAAAATATTCTTTGTCACCTAAATAATTCTTTATTTATGTATTCCAAAGCAGTAGAAGAGAAATTATTTGAAACTAATTTGGTGTGAAGATTTCTGAATATTCTGAGACAATTGTACTGAATCTGAGACTGTTAAGAGATAGCCTTTGGCACAGAAGGTTTTGAATTGGAACCGGTTCCTCTGTTCTTCCAATATTCTGGGTTGAGAACATGGCATGAGACTCAAGATGCTAAAACAAAGGAATTTTCAGTTGAGCTCTTTGGTTTCAGTGGACAGGAGTCACACTGTGACCAATCTGTTTCAGTGTGACTGTTCCTGGCTGAAAAGAGTTAAGAGAAACTCCAAACTCATTCCTATGGAAACATTTAGATGGCTGTTTTAGGAACAAAGGTCTCAATTCTGACTAACAAATCTTTTCAATTACATATAACTACATATAATAAGGCCAAAGAGACAATTAGATAGATCAGGTATTCTTATTTCTCATCTACACAGTACAATGATATATTTGACAGATATGTCTAGCAGAGTGCCACGAAATCTTTATGGCTGAGTATCAATAGATAAACAACCCCTTGGCAGTTCATGTTCATAGTCAATCACTCTTACCAGTACCAATTTGTGACACGTTTAGCTGTGTCAGGCTTTAGCTTCTAGCTGGTGTTTTTTGTTTGTTTGTTTGTTTGTGGGTTTTGTTTGTTTTGTTTGGTTTTTGTTTGTTTGTTTTGTTTTGTTTTAAATCTTCCTCTACTATATTTAGGGACAGGGAGATAGAAATACTAATTTTTTAGTAAGTGAGAGTTCATGCTGAAAATGAAAAAAATTAAAGATGAAAACTAGTTTCAGGTAAGAATTTATTTCCTGTATAAAGAAATTTTTCACATAAAACCCAAAGTATTTATTTTCTGGAAAATTAAAACCAGTGAAAATTATGATCAAAACTCATGGTATTTCTTAGAGTCAGAGAAGCATAGAAATCTAAGGGGTTGGAATGCACCTTAAAAACCATCTAGTCCCAACCCCCATTTCCATGGGCAGGGACACCTCCCACTTGACAAGGTTGTTTAAGGCCATATGTGACATGGCCTTGAACACTGTCAGGGTTGCGGCTTCCAGAACCACCTTGAGCAACCGGTTTTGGTATCTTACCACCCTCACTGTCAAGAATTTCTTCCCAACTTCTACCTTATTTTCCCTACTTTCAGCTTGTACCCATTACTCCTTGTCCTACCACAGTTCCTGATGAAGTGTCCCTCTCTGGCTTCCCTGTAGGACCCTTCAGATAGAGGAATGCTCCTATGAGGTCTCCATGCAACCCCCTCTTCTCCAGGCTGAATAGCCCTAACTTCCTCAGCATTTCAACACAGCCCAGTGGTCCATTCACTAAAGTTACCAGTTATTTGGTTTGGTCATTAAAGTTAGATGGAAAGATGAGATATCCTTTCTGTGTTCTTAATCGAAGACAGGACCGACTGCACCTGAATCCAATATATATTTCCTATAAAAAGCTAGACCATGAAATTATCAGATACTCTGTGGATGAAAATGACCTAATTTTTAACTGTTGATGTTGTTTTACTTTTAAAAATGACCAGCCAACCAAATATCCATTTAACAAGGATTAAGGGAACATTTAGATATTTAATGGGAAGTGGAAAATCTTCATGAGGGGGAACTTGCATTTCACAATACCTGTAGGTATTCAACAATAGTTAGCTGAAAGGTTATACACACATGTTTTCTCTTTTTCTGTCGGTACAAATTCCCTTAGATTGAAAAGGGAACATCTAGTTCTCCCTAGGTTTATGTAACTGCCCTAGTTAATTTTCTATTGAGAAAACTGTGAAGAAAACTTACTAAAGTACTGACAAACTACTAAAAATATTCAGGATTGTTTAAGGACATTGAGAAAGAAAGTTTGTCAACCTTCTTAAAAAAAAATAAAATACTGGTCCACCTAGTTATTTCCTGCAAGGGAGACTTTGTGTGCATTTCAAAACAATCTCTATTTTAGATACTGTATACAGAGGTCTGTTTCTTACTCTGTAAAGCTTTTTTGTAATCAGAATTCTAAATATTAACCTTTGAAATCTTCACAATATATGAAGAGGTAATTTTTGTTCAAATTTTGTTGAAAATATGCCATTTATATACAAGATTTCCATTCAAACATTACTTTCATCTTAATATATAGATATGACAGCTTGAAATTCAGCAATGATGTAGAAAGGCATCTAAATGCCTTTGAAAGTACATGCCTAAGAACAATTCTAGGTATTAAATGGAATGAAGTTAAAACAAATGTCAAAATTCATGATGGTTATTAATAAGTTCTTATCTCCAAAGACACCCAGAAAATAAAATAAAAACATCTGGGGTTTGCTGAATGAAACCAGAACAGTTGCCTTGGCTGACATGCAACAACAAATGTGAAAAGGGTGAAAGAGTTTTCAATAAAACAAGGTGAAAGAAGGCATATTTAATATTAGAAAAATAGACATCACTGCTCATTGGTGATGCATTGGTGAGCTCACTGCTCACAATTTCTATTCTCATTTCTGTTTGCTGGTCTCATGACTTACAGGTATGAAGACAGAAATGTAGAAGAGGAGACACAACTCTTAAGTGGAAAGAAATTCACTTAAGAGTTAAAGTGGAGAGCAATGTACAGTGAAGAAGTCAGGGAACTCCTGGAAGATACAGGAGGACCATGTGACAGTAAAAGGAAAAAAGAAGAATGAAAATCACAGTCAGGATGAGGAAACTGGCGAGAGATGGGAAATCCAGCTGCAGAGAGTAAAGAAGATACCTGGTATAATCCACTATTGAAGGCTGAAACATAAAGACAAGGTGAGGAGACAGGAAATGTGATACCAACAGTCTTCATGTGCTCAGCATTTCAAATAAAATATTTTTCTCCTGTAGATGACCCATAAAGATGTTTAATGTTTTTGTCTTTAAATTTTTGTCTTAGCAGAAAGTTTATGTGTCACAGTGAGTAAATACTACAAGCAGTGGATCAGAGATCATGTGAGGGAAATATCCCTGTAGTTGCTTGTGCGGTAGTATTTCTACAAAATGTAATAAATCACAGGGTATAGAAAGCATCTTGGCATAACAGTTCTTTGTAAAATTCCAGAACTGATATGCTAAAGGTATTTTAATAAAAACAACTTTGCATTAGCATGTTGAAAAAAGAGAAAAGGCCACAAACAAGTAAAGCGTTTTCATTCAGAGGTGCAAGCAGATAAAAGTCATAAAAGATCAAAAAGAGGAGACTGAGGGGAGACATTGCAATCTACAACTTGCTCATGAGGGGAAGAGGGGCAGGCACTGGTGTTCCCCGCACTGACCAGCCCATAGAGTGACTGTCCAGTGACAGGACCTGAGGGAATGGCCTCAAGCTGTGTGAGGGGAGGTTTAAGTTGGACAGTAGGAAAAGGTTCTTCATCCAGAGGGTGGCTGGGCACTGGACAGACTCCCTAGGGAAGTGGTCACAGCACCAAGCCTGAGAGAGTTCAGGGAGCATTTGAACAATGCTCTTGCACTCATGGTGTCACTCTTGGGGTTGGTGCTGTGCTGGGCCAGAAGCTGGACCTGATGGTCTTTATGGGTCGCATCCAAATCAGCTTGTTCTGTCATACTGCGAAGATTATTATTTACAGAGAAATAAAAATTGGGTCTTTTTTTTTTTTTTTGGAGTTTCTTAAGCACTTATTGTCACAAAGATGATATGAATGATTTTCCCAGTAGTAGAAATTTTTACTAGCACAAAAATTTGCTTTTCTTAAGTGCTATCTGTCACTTCATTGGCAGCAAAGATTGGAGCACAGGTGGGAGGTGATTTATGAAGAGGATTTTTGTAATAGGCAAGAGGTAAGAGTTCGGTGAAAGGTGAATAATAACCAAATGGAAGACTGAATGCTCTGTACTGAAATAGTGATAAGTGGAAGCTGAAGACATAGAAAATAGAACGTAAAGTTGAAGACTAACAACAGAAATAAAAAAGATTTAAATTTTTATTCCAGAATTTTTCATAGAAATAGTTTGTAAGAAAAGCGCAGCTTGTAAAGATTTGATCATTTTCATAGAAAAAAAATTCCAGTTAATTTCCTGTGCACAATTTCAATAGAAAAAGTTAGATTTTTTTCCTTTTAAAAATGACTTATTTTCCTAGGCAACAAAACAGGTGAGTCTATGAATGATACCTGAATTGCAACAATCTCTTGGGGTTCTTTGGCTAAATGGTCACAATATATTTAGCTCACAATATATTTAGCAATTAAAAACGGAAAACAAAAATATCAACACCAAAATCAACAGTAATGAGTCAAACCTGAACATTGCCTTATGGGTGTAATTCAGGAAACTGCTGTCATAATATATACTACACTGAATAAGCTCTGTGGAGTAGATGTAGAAAATATTGTGAGAAATATGGTTTAGCAGGGAATTCTCATCCTGCCATTAATGTTGAGATGCTGAGAGACCAGGCCAGTTTCTGAATTAAAAAGCAAAACAAAACAGGGAAGGAGAAAAAAAAAATAAAAGAAAAAAGAAATACAGAAAAGGTAGCCTCCTAAAGATAAAATCACGGAAGGTTGGTAATTGTCCTGGGATGAATATAATGCAAGGAAGTTAGACATAGAAGCATGTTAAAGCTGGTAAAACATTTGAATGGTGCTAAAATTATAAAATCTAATTGTAGGTGTAGAAGTTTGTGACAAGTTTTTTGACAAAATGGGATTAATGTCAAGTAAGAACCATACAATCTAACCTTAGCATCACATAGGCAGCACCTTTGATACTGATCACCTGAAAGGCAGAAATACATATACTGTATTTTCCCAAAGAGCAATTTTATTATTTCTGTAGGTGTTCCACAGGTTATATGATATTGTGTAATATTGCATGAATTTAGCCACTTCTATTTTTGACTTTGGTTTCAAGGAGAAAATTTCAAATTCTCTAAAACTTTGTGTCACAGAAGGAAAATTAACTGTTTGTTTTGTTTCTATTAGTTATAATAATAAATAATTATTATGTAGTAGTTTACTTTCTGAGTCCTATTGGAATGAGTCTCAATTTTTCTTGTGTGCTAGTCCCTCATTCGCAGCTGCCAGACTCTACCTTGTCAAAATGAAGATAAAATATGCAGCAAAGGCAGCAAGGTGACAAATTTTATCTACATGGTGGTTGAGACTTTTCCAACTTCCTCTTTGGGTATGTAAATCAGTCAAAAGATAAAGACTTAACTCTTGGCTCAGACAATCTTTAGATCCATAGTGAGAGAAAAGTAGGTTTCAGCCATGAACGGATCCAGAAAACTAAAGACTAAGGTTCCTAGAAATCTCATAATTGGGAGACTGGCTGTCTCTACATATCAACTTATCTTTATTTTAAAAAAATTAAAATCTGCAGGTTTGTTATAAGAGCATTTCAATTTTTATTTTCACAGCAAAGCAAAGCAGATAGCTTAGATCATTTGAAGTGAAGCTAAGAGCAAAGCAGGTTAGAATGATTTTAACACCCTAAGGAAAATTGTTCTTCCATATTGAAAGTTTGTGTCCTGCTTGTCAGATAAGTAGATTTTTTGAACAGTGGATATTCTAGATATTTAACTGTAAGAATTCAGGGAATGTCCCTGATAGATGTATGAAATAACACCAACTTTTTATTTGTCATGGTAAAGTCAACAGCAGAGACTGATGATGCAAACAATGCAGTGGTGGATGTAGAAATGTGAGATAAAAAGAAAACACTGACATGCAGAGGGGACTAAAGTAATCTGGCAAGGTTATCTTATTATTATCTCTTCATTATCTGTCTGTGAATGATCAAAAAATTAACATACATTAACTATGTACCGCTGTTGCAGAGGCTTTTCAGTATTTCTTTTTCTTTTCAACTAGACAAGGTCAGGCAAATATTTGAACATATTCTTAGAGATCTTTGCTCCAAAAAAGGACAGATTACATAAGGGGTGGGTTATTTTTATATATTCAAGATCCACTTTAACATGTGGCTGGGTTTTTCAGGTCATGACATATGCATTTTTATGTATGCATATGTGAGAAACCATGAGAGTAGAAAGAGGAAAATATTATCTAATCTGCCATAGCAGCAGTATCAATGATAATGCATTTGAAAGACTGTAAGTTTTTTTTTCAGTGTCTGGCACTATTTTAAACCAAGAAGAAGGAGGTCTCAGCCTAAAAAAATGCTACTGATCTTCAGTCTAAGAAGAAGACAAACTTAGCTAGCTTAATTGGGTGAATATTTATTTTTTTCTGTCTCCCTATCCCTTACTCTGCTGTAACTACTCACCCTAAGATGGTACCACCAGAAAAACTCATTACGTTCTGGTGCTGAGCAGAAATGATGAGCTAGTAGCTGAAAGGCTTTTTAAAGGCAGGAAATATCTTTATAAAAATATATGTTCTTCAGCTAATCTTATAGGAAAAAAAGAAATAATTCAGAAAATACACTTAGAAGGCTGAGGAGGTGTAGTAGCACTATATAATCTTTCAAGATTGTTAGTGGGCAGAGCTTGGGCGTGGTGCAACACAAACTAGCTAGGGGTTAATCAGTGGGAAGCAAAGTGACAGACATTGGAGTAGCTTCAAGAAAACATTGTTAGAAGTAATATCCTTAAATTGATCCCATTAGATGGAATCTGCCTAGGAATGAAAACTGAAATAGGAGAACTTGTGAAAAGAACTTTTCCATTTTTAGCTTGGTTGGCAACAAATGATTAAGAGAAGGAAGAAGACAGAAAGCTAAGCTGAGAACAGTGGCTGTGTAGGTTGGTCAATTGCTCGAGGTGAGGAAGAAGCACAGAGGGAGCATTTCTGCTAGAGATGGACCCACAATTGACTGGAAAATTTTAACTTGATTCTTTGCTTCCTCAACTGGTCTGAATGAGAAAATCTTCCCATGACACATGCAGGATTAGCTACTTACATTCCAGTGTAAGTCTCACTTTCCATTTGTAAATTATACTGAGAATGCTTAGATATTCACTTACTTCTTGCTGTTAAAGCTATTAAGTTAATAGCTTCTTATTTCAGTAAAGAAATGACTATGAACTCTTTAGAATTTTGAGTATTCAGTTATTTTGTCACTGCTTTTCTCACAATTCCGTATTTCTTATTGTCATATCTGACTGTCCACATTGCATATATGGTTAGGCCTACAGGATTTTTATGCAGATATTTTGTGGGGAAAGACTTCTGTATACCTCCCAGCTATTTGTAAATTAGCTCCTCCGAAATCTTTTGAAAGCAAAATATTAGTTTCTTGAATGCTTGTGCAAAGCATTCCAGTGGAGACCACAGATCCAATTTTTAAATTTTTAAACTTAAAAAAACTTAAGTTTTTAAACTTTATTTTTTAAACTTTTTTAACCAAGTTAAAAAAGGTAGTTTGCAGCATTTGGCCTGTGACAGGGAATGCAAGTTATAAAGGTGATATGAGGATGAAGTTAAAATTGGGCTTGTTACAGCTGTAATGTAGAGGAGCATATGAGTTGTGTGTGTGCAAGTGCATACCCATGACACTTAGCAATTCCCCATTACTTCAGGGGTGCTCCAGTTACAGCTTTGCAGGTGGAGACAGAGGGCTGACATGCAACAAGGTGAGGACCACTATGGCAGCCAGCTCCACAGCAAGGCATTTGACTATTGCAGGAACTCAGCTCTGGAGGGTACCTCAGGATACCCACAAATCAACAGAGAGGCACAACTTTTTTGCTTAACATGTCCTGGTGAATTCCCTGGGTGAGTGAGCTGGCTATGGCAGGTGCTTCCCTGTAGTCCTTGCTATAGAATTCATTACTGCACATTGGTAATTTGATATAGTCTAAACTGTTAATACAGATGTAGTCAATGGTCACATAGGACAATTTCTTCTATAGATGAAGAAATCTCCTGGTTCAGACAACCAGGAGATATCTTGTGCATTATTAAAGATCATAAATAGAAATGAGTTCTGTATGCACTGCAGTGATCATGCAGGACTATGGACCAGCTGGGCTGCAGCTCCTATTTTCTCTGGAGATGTTCTTGCAAGGACCTTGCAATAGATACTCTGTCAACATCCCAACAATGCCTGGCCACCCCATATGAGAGATTTCACTTCCCATACGGAAAAATTGAGTACACCCTGAAAGGATTTGTGCAAAACCCATTCAATTCTACATATAAATAATTTGAGCAGAATGACTTCCAAGCTCAAGTGTTGCTACCAAAGGAAATTTAATGTCAGAGTACTAATTTTTTTTGTGGATAGCATTTTTGTTTCCTACACCTCTCTGATGCTAAATTGTCCCAAGCCCATGTAAGTAAAGATTTGTGTGTAGCTCAGGTTAACTCAGAAATAAACTAAAACTTAAAAAAAAAGGGAGGATAAAAAGAAAAAGGTATGGAACAAAAACTTAGGACATTTAAAAAGGACTGTAATAATCATGTTGCTTTTCCTTGTACACATTTTTGTCTGAGACATTAAATATATTACCTGATGACTTGGAAATTAATTGGGAAGTTATAGTGCTAACTGGACAGTTGGAGTTATTAATTTCATTTGGTTTGATGAATGGTTTCACTTTTAATGAACCATTAGGATTTAATTCTGACTTCAGTTATCCATGAGTAAAAATCTGCATTGAAGTTTCAGGTTTGCTTAGATTTTATGTTCATTTAGCAAAGATATATGACAAAGAGATGACATTTTCCATGCAAATATTGGCACTTGTGTAAAGACAAGGTGTAAATGTAATAAATGTGACAAGAGAACATGGCTTTGAGAGTATGGCTTTGGAACAGTTTCTTCATTTTTTTGTCTGTGTCTTCTAGTATTTTCAGATTATACATACCAATATTTGTGCTCTGTTTAAGACATTTTAATATCTCTTCCACTCCAAGATGACATTCAAATAGCACAAAGAAACAGGGAAAATTTAGCATTTTCTTATCATTTTCTTAATTTTCCTTGTAGTTCGTAGTTTATGCAATAATGCTCCTTTAGGAGGCACAATGGCAGGGGCAAAAGAGACTCTGGTTGGTGGCGTCTTCCTCCTCTGCAGGAAGTACTCCCCCAGAGGCACCCCTGGCAAGTCAAGTTATCCATGGGACTCAAACTTCTGTAATTAAAGAAAAAAGTTCTAATGTCTTAAGATTAACTTCTGGGGCTCAACCTCTGCTCTTATTCCCTATAATTCCCAAGAAAAATAAAGATGTTGAAAGCTGCTCATGTGACATAATGCTATGCCAGAGTACAGGAGGCTCCAGGTGCAAGGTAGAAGCCCTCTGCAATTTTCTGGAGCCTTTTGTGACCTTTTGGAGACAGCTTGCTGCGTATCCACATTGTGGTCTGAAACATTACCCTCTACAGCAGGTTACACACAAAAGTTTTAAGAGAAGGCAGATTTTTTTTTGCCCTAAGCATTTCAAACCAACGAATAAAATATTAACAAGTACAAATCCTCACAAAATCCAAACTGTAAACTTTCAGTGCCATGGGCAGCTTTCTGGGATTACAGGAAGCTAGAACAGGAAAGGAAGCTTAATGGAGTAAGGGGAAAATCAGCATCAGATAAGTGAGGCACCCTAGGCTGAAGTTTTTATCTGGAGCTAAATCTTTTATCCTAATGAAAGCACAGAACCATAAAATATCACGATGTTGATGATGATTAGTATTAGTATTATTGGAACAAAATAGGAGCATTCTGACAGGAAATATGAAAAAACTACAAGTTTTTAGGGATAAAAACAGGGATATTGACACACTAAAAGCCCCAAAAGGTATCCAAAGTTAAGCTGCTCTGTGACTCATTTTCATTAAATAGGGCCTCAGATGTTCAGCACTTAAATAGATATAATTTTTTAACTTTCCCCAAACTGGTGTCCTCATTTATCTGCCTTTTGAGCAGACAGTAGTGCTGCTGACTTAAATGACCTCCATTGATATCAGTGGGAATATTTACATGCTTAAAGTTAGATTTCTTTAATCCTTTACAAAACTGGCTCTTCACAGGTATTTTGTGCTTCTTCTCCCATGAGTGAGGACTAATTATTTGAATCTGCTGTCTTTTTTTTTTTTTTTTTTTTTTTCTTCATACACGTGGCACCAATTTGTAGTTTATTGACTTATGCAAGGTGTTGATAGTTAGGAGAATATATCTTTTCTCAGCTGAAAGCAGTAAACCACTGGCTTCAGGATTGATATTGAGGAAGTTGAGGCTGAGAGGCTGATACAGCATAAGATGCCAGGTTAGATGAATAACTCCCTCCCAGCAATATTTTGATACACAAACTACGGTTATAAGTAATGGGTGTTTAGGAGTAATTTTTTTAAGGAGAAAGTATGAAAGCTCTGGTTGTTACTGGATCTGATGACAGTAATAGTTATAACCAAAAAAATAGCAGAGTAAAGGGACAGAAATTTGTTGACATTGATTTCAATTCATGATCTCTAATGTTTAATCTTTAATGGCAGAGCAACTCCAGAGGCAGGAGTGAAAGTAATTTTCTGCATCAGTTTTGGTAAGAAAAACATAAAATAAAACAAGTCACAAAGAAGCTGACATTTTGGAAGAAAACTTCCCAAACACTTCATAGTCCCTTGTGTCTTACAATACTTTTCAGGCTTCACCACAACTGAACGATTAAGGCAATGCAGAAATAAGCCCTTTATATTGCTTTTCTTCTCCTTACCAAAATAAAATCTGCTGATTTGTATTTGTTGTGCTTTTTCCTCCCCCCACAAAACATCAGTGATATAATTTATTCTCCTCTATGCAATGATAACTTCTCGGCTTTAAAGCTAATCTAAAAGTCAAATCTTACCAAATGATAGCCCGCTGCATTGTGATAGGCTGTGTAACTGACGCTGCAGAATGATAACTAAAAATGATTTTTGAATGTGATACTGATCTTGCCAAAATATATAACCAAGATTCCAACAGTTTAATTGGGAGAAGAAAAAATGATCACAGATATGAAGAGCACAGAAATGTCTGAAGGTGCTGTAATGCAGCTGGTGGCTTTTCTGATGTGCTACATTTTATGGAGTTTAACTAATCCTGGAGAAAAAGTTTTGACTCTTAAGGTGCTTTGCCAAGTCATTCATGCAAAAGTTGAAACAAAAATCATTGTAAATAGCAGCATCAGAAGGAGGAAAGAGTGTGCTTTTATGTATAATATTATTCTATGGCATGCAGCAGTTTTAGTGGGAAATTCTGAATAAGTAATTAGGTGTAAACTTCCCTTATTTCATTTGCAGATTTACATTCCAGTAAATCATTGCAAAGGTCACTTTCTATGGATTTGCAGTGAGGTCTGAATGTCACAAAGTATTTGTTCTTGCCACACAAAATAGTTTCAGGCAACATCTTTATTTTTAATTCACTGGCTTACATTGTTGATTTTTATCTCATCAAAATTACAGAAGGAATAAATGAATTTATGAGCTAAAAATAAAATTAACTTTATGTAAGTAGTTCTGCTACAAAATATTGCATATATATTTAACTGTGTCTTCACAGCTGTGTTACCTTGTGACAGTTTTGGAACTAAGAGCACTGCAGGGTAAATAAAGATGCCTTTAATTTTTAAAGGAAGCAGAATCAACCAAAGTATTTTTACTCTGGAAGGTTTTGTCATACAAATATTTCAATAGTCTGAAGATCTATTGCTCATTTTACAAGAAATGTGTTGCCAATTTGTATGACATTGCCCTTCTGCAATTTTATACTCTGAGATTTTAAAAAATAAGCTGTGTGGTGAACTGCATCAGCATTAGTACTGACTCAAGTGTATTAAACATAGACCACCCAACTTCTGTGGTGAATGTCTAATAATGAACCTTAGTGGGAGGAGAATAAGAGTGGTCATCCACACACAAAATTGTGATGAATTGATGCACAGATCCTTGCCATTAAAACAAACAAACAAAACAAAACAAAAACCAACAACAACAAACAAAAAAACCCAAACAATCAAACAAAAAAAAACCAAAAAACCCCACAACCAAACAAAAAAACCAACCCACTACTTACTTATTAGTTAAAAAAAGGAAAAGAGAATTACATTTTTTAATGTAGCCTTCTGCAGTCTCCTAGATGTCATTTCTAGTCACAATAGGAATTAATTTTAAAAATCAGCTAATTAATTGGTTTTAGAAACTATGTTTCTATAGTATTACTCATAGAATTCATGTAAAAGCTGACATCAATTATATAGTATAATTCAGAAGAAAGAAATGTGCCATGAATTAAAAGTGATACTTTAGCTCATTGACTGGTTTTTGTATTGGGTCTCAAGAAGAGCCCAGAAAGGCCAAATGCTGTGAAATTCCAGGGGATAATGATATTTCCTTCTCTTGCTCAAAAAATGGAAAAAGTATTTATTCTTCCCAGTTGCCACTTCAAAATGTGGAGAAAAGAGGGCAAGAGAGAGACAGAGTCAATAGACATTTTTATTTATTTAGGTAACAGATCAATAGGAAAAGAAAACCCACTAGGAAGTCACACATTTAGGTTGCATACTGACTTTATGAACATAAGGTGGTTAATGCAGTTACATGAATCTAGGTAAATGTAATTATGCCAAATTAACTTATCAGAAAATGGAGACAGAAAAATTATTTGAGGAAAGGATCACAGGAACAGCTAACAGAGGCAGTTCCCCTTGCTCGGCATGTATTCCAAAATTGGTCTGTTAATAAGATGTTTAATTTTTTTTTTCCCCTTTTCTTGCATAGGGAGATTTAGGGTACAATATTGAAGTTTTGATAAAGACCTCACTTACACCCCGGTTCTTGTCTTCAAAACAGGCTTTTTATAAAGTTCATCTGAGTCAGAAAGTTTGCTCCCAGAGAGGTAGAGGTGTTTTTTGCTGTCTTCTTCAAGGGGGTAGAGAGTAGAGAGCAACCATTGCTCTTTGATAAATGTAGCAAGTCCCACTTAAAACACATACCTTCTTTTCTTTTTACTTGATTCTCAGTTTGAAGCAGTCATAGTGCTAACACAATTTACAGACTGATAGTTCCAAAGACAGAGATTTCTTGGGTTTATAATAAATTTGGCAGTGGCAACACAGGTATTTCATACATTGCCCAGCTGTTCAGTATCAGAATAATTGTGGGCAAGAGGTTTGGGAAGTCTTTCTGTTTGATCAGGCTCTTGAGATTATCAGCAGGAGTGCTTGTTTTGATGTGAACATCTGTGCCAGACTAAGAAACACCAGCCTAAAGTTGCTGAGTGGCCATCAGATGGTAAAAATGGCTTTTATCCACTTCTGACCTTATCAAGATCAGCTTCTCCCAAGTGAAAGCTTTTACAGCTTTCTTCCAATGTTTCACAAAGTCTACTCTTTAATTCATTCATTCATAAAGGTTATCTATAATTTTTTAATTTACCATGCTCTCAGAGAGACTTTATTCCAGGTCATTAATTTTTTTTCCTGAGTAATTGCGACACTCTTCCCTGCATACTCTGTAGTTCTTCTGAAATATTGTGTATAGTCTGTAAAGGATTTAAGACCTCCTAAGCCAAAACTTCCAGCCTGAGAAGAGAGGAATAATCCCTTCAAAATTTAAGCAATTTTAAGCACTTCACTCTGACAGTGGTAAAAGCAGCAGCAGACATGTTAACAGCTTTGAAAATAGAGCTATTTTTTTCCAAAATTTATAGCTTGGAATTTTGAAATATATTGCCATTTTCCTCCCAGAAGCTTCACTGTCAGTTACTAAGTAAAACCATCATTAATCACAAGTAGCTATAGTCATGTGCTGATTGTAATTTGGTCACATTGAACAAAAGACGAATGATATAGAATACTATTAGCAATGATGGTTTTAATGTAGACATTTATCATTGATTCAGGTTCACTTGATATGACTTTGGGATAAAAACAGGGAAAAATTGCCTTGCTGTTGGAAATTTTATTGCTATTAAATCATAATTTTGGCAAAGATGTGCAAATAAAACTGGCAGAGCTTTCCTTTCCCATTTTTCCTCTCCTAAAAGACACAATTACAGAGGACTTAGAAGAATCCAGATGCAGTGCAATTAGAAAAGTGAATGCTGATTAGTTGTCATCTATCTAATATCTAATAATAGAAGCACAGTTTTTGGCAAGCTATCTATTTATAGGAGTCATTCAATTTACCCAGCTCATCAGAATAGGTAAGGTCCTATAGGAGAGGGATAGTTCTATATGCAATTTTTTGAAAAGGCATATTTATTCCCCCCCTCACCTCATAAACCTCTTTCAAACAGCCCTGCATAACAGTGCTGGTGGCACTGAGATTGATGGCACACTAAAGCAAATCTTCATTATCTAACTTTGTTGTGAAATATGAGCCAGAAATACAAGGCAGTTTTGTGTGGCATAAGAAGAAAAGCAAAGTGATTATATGCTTTTCTTGTAAAAAATAATATATGCTTTGTGTGCTAAGCATCATTTCTCTTCTCTGAGGTAACTATAGGGTTGCAAAACTGACAGGAGGAACATAGCATAGAAATGCATCTATAACTCAGAATTATCATTAAATCTTGAAGGTCATCTAGACCTACCTGACTTCACAAATATACACAGACTCGAGACTGAGAGCTAATTCTTCATCAAGAAAGAAATATACTATTTTTCATATAAAAAGACAGAAAATTGAGAGGTGTGTCATTCTCATTTTGGCTTTGAGTTTGAGGATGGAATCCAGGAGATCCATCTGTGGTTGCAAGAGGGACAAAATATAGTGGCCCTGAGTCAATGCAGGCAGGCAGGTGCACACTGGGAAGAAGAAGGAGCTGTAAAAGACAAACCTGAGGAATATGTATAGGAAATAGTTTGAGGGAGATTTAAAGCCAGTTGGGGGTGGTGGTGGAGTAGAGACAGAGACAAAGAAAGATTCTTAGTAAGTTTGTAAATGTCACAGGTCTGCAGGTCACAAATACCATAAGGATTCAAATATACACTTTCAACTAGTACAGGCCATGAAGGTGGGCTTTTTATTTTCCACAGTTTTGTTTCGTTCTGTGTTGTTTTATGCATAGCTGGATGTATCTGCAAATGCTGTGACCTGTGATTAAAGCCTTGTGGAGAGCAATCCATAGGCCAGCATGTGTGAAAGAAACTGTGGTAGTGTTTATTGAGACGAAAACACTTCACTGTTCACTAGCAAAGTAGAAACTGAGGTCTCTGTAGTCTTTTTGGTTAGCTGTTCTTTGAGAATTGTAACTCTTTTACATGTTTTTAAAGGAAAGAGGTTTTTTTACTCAATCTTAGGAATTATTTTCTATTAAATTATATCCCTATTTGGGAATAAAAATCTGTTTATTAGCCTAAATAAAAATTTGAGTACTTTTTCTGAAGGTTGTGACCAGATAGTACTGTCATGTTCAAATGTTTGATATCTTTCCACAGTCACACAGTTACTGAACATTGAAGATGAATTTATCAAATAGCTCAATCAAAACTTATTTCTGTTTTCAGTAGTTAGATTTCCCCCATGGCATACTTTTTGTTCCATTGATAAAACCATTTGGAATGCATTTCTACATTTTATAAAGAAAACTGCCTTGAAAGACATTATTCGTGAGCATATTTTTAGCTTTGAAATCAGCTGTGCAATGCAATAAGTGTAACGTAGAATAATCTTTAAGAATCCTGCTAGCTGGCACTGAGATGAATCTTCAGATCCTTTGTTTCCACTTTCCTGCAGGACTCCCTGAAGATTACATGGAAAACAGTTCTGTCTTGATGTGTAACAGAGTTCATATAAATGCTCCAAGCCATAGTGACACTGGTGAACTCCAGCAGTATAGCACACTGCATAGATTTGTACATACAGTATATAAAGTTTGAAGAATTTAGACCTTTGTATACATCTTTCTAGGATGTCAAGCTGCCTTGCTGGGTGGGAAAAAGGCATCTAGCTAGTGAGTGATGGCACAGGGAATATATGTTTTTGACGTACACTCTCTCTGATGACAAAACGGGGAATAATCTGGTCCATTACAACTTTCAGAGTTGTGGGAAGTATCCTGTAAGCTTAACCAGGTCATATGCAAAGATATCAGCAATTCTCAAGTCTCCTTCAGAAGCCTTAGGATTTCCAGAGCAACCAAAACCGACTCCTACTACTTATATTCTATGAGGTAGGGGCTTCAGTGGGCAAAAATTCCTTTTTTGTTGTGATGTCTGATATGTAAATGAAACCAGGGTCTCAAAAGGAAAACTTTTCACGAATCATACAAGTTACTTAAATTTATAATTCTCAAAATATGTATTGCTCAGAAGAACTTGCATATTCTGCAAGTGCTGTTCTGCACTATGGTGTGTTTTTGCAGATCGGGTTTGTTGTTTTGTTGTGGTTTGGGTTTTCTTGTTGATGTTTTGGTTTTGGCTTTGTTTTGTTAGGTTTTTATTGTTGTTGCTGCTAGTTTGATGGTTTTTTATCATTGTTGGTTTTTGTGTGTGTTTACGCATGTGCACATAAATTGGGAAATATAATTCTTATATTCTTATTTGATCTGTCTGAGTTTTGTAGAATAGGACTGGGGTTGTTGTTGAGGAATGATGTTTCCTTATTTTTATCACAGTGCCACATAGTTTGAAGTGTAGTTATAGATTTTTGCTCTTAAAAATCATTTTAGAACCGAATTTTAAATTACCTTCCCACAATTATAATTTCTATTGCTGAAGTCCAAAAGCAGGCCCTTGAATATCCAGTGATCCACTTAGAAAATCAAACCAGTGTTGCCAGATACTTTGGAGACAAAACATTCCCTCAAAAGCACTAATATGCATGTAATTGGACCAAGCAGATCCTGCCCACAGCATCCAATTTTGCCCAGTGCTTTCTATCTGATAGCAGGAGAGCCAGCAGCCAGTAACTGCACCAAGTAAAAATCCCTGAACAACCTCAAGGCTCTGATGATTTACTAAAACCTTTAACAACACAGTTTATGCTTCTGTATATTTTTCCTATCACTGCTGCAACTGTGATTTATAAAAGGAGTGCCAGTGCCCACTTTGGAAATACAGTCTTATGTTGTGCAATCACTTCCGAGCTGTTCTGCACGCTGAGTACTTTGATGAATAATACTTCACACAGAGACATTCCTAGCGAGGATAGAATTCGGCAGGGAGAGGAAAAACCCAACCCTGTCTACTACTAAAACTGTTTCTGTTCTCTGGTGAGGGTAACCACCAATTTGTGTGTAGTGGCATTTTTTCACTGCACACTTCAGAGAGGCCTTGGTGGCTGTGGGCTACTGTGCCCTTGCCCTTTCCTAAACCCACAACAAAAGGATACATTGCTGGCACCCATATCTATTATACTAAAGGTCCTATTTTACATGCCAGTTTAAAATAACCCTTGGGATAACATGAGTGTATTTAAAGTCCCTGCAATGTGTTTAACTGAAAGAAGTTGGTGATGTGATTGACAATCACTACTAATAGGCTTAACCTGCGCCAAAATTTCTGTTTAAACAGGCAGAATGCCTGTACTAAACTGACAGCTTGAAGGCCATGGATAAGTTTGATTAACTCCATGCAGACATTTGATCAGTGGCCATGGAGGCTAAGGCTCCATATACTAGGAGCTTTGTAGAAACTTCTTTACTTCTTTTATTATCTTTGCAGGCTCCTTTTACATATACAGCCTGAATAAAATAATCCTGGCAAAGATGCAACCGAACCCCTGTAATCTCCAGATTTTTCTAATTCTTCAAAAAAGCCTTGATAGTGTTACATCTTTTAATGACTCTTCATTTGAAGACACTACTTATGTCTTCAACTGTTTCACACTCCTATTTTATGTTGAATTAGTCTGTTCCCTAAAACATTAAGAGTTGTGGTTCACTCTTTCTTCTTACCATCTCCAAATTAGTAGTAGCGGCAGATAATAATAATAATTAGTAATAGTGGCATGTTGTTGTTATTGAATGTTATTGAATCAATGTTTCACTGTGATTTTCACCTTGTAGGTAAAATCTGAATCTCAGACCAAGAGTGAAAAAGCTTTTAATTTTCCTAGGCTTTGGGGGTTCTTTCATAGTGATTGTCATAAGCAGGTGATTAGATATTAAGCTGTCACTGTAGAACTATGTATAAGACACAAAAGAATTTTGCTAGTGGGGTGTTAAATTAAATGCAACATCAGATGCTGCTGTGTGTGGTATTAAAGGCTGGTCAGGAAATAAGAATTCAGTTTTGGCAAATGATTTAAAGATTTGTGGGCTAGGTTTTGTCCCACACTGGAGAAATCTCAATTCTTTCAAAGCTGGTAGAATGGGAAAGTGAACCTGGATTTCCTGTATCTCTGAGCTGTGAGAACCAGACTGCAAAATCAGCCTCCTAAAATGTTAGGTTGCTGCTGTCTCGTCTTATCTGAGAACTAGCTGGCCATTAGGTTCTCCTGAGAGGAGAGATGTCACCATTTTCCAGTATTAGTCAGAGCTGGCGAGAGATCTCCTGCTTCAATTTTTCTGAGAAGTCAATTAGGAAGTGATTTGGTCTTTGATTCTTCTGCATTCTAGATGAGTGTCCTTGTGGCATCTTTGTCTCCCATGAAAATCCTGAACAGTAGTCTTGGTTTAACTAATGGTAAAATTGTCTTCTCCATGATAGGAGCAAAGAATTAACATGAGGACAGACAGCAAAAAGTGTGTTTCCACCATGATGGATGGAAATGTGAACCTATTAATATGTATTTTCCACCATGTCAAGGAAATCTTAGCTTCTCTTCTCTGTTCCTCCCCCTTGGCTTCCCCCATCCTTACAATTTGCAAGCTTGCACTGAATCTCAGCTTCCTGAAAACCAGTGTGATTTTTGTGTGGGTGACAAAGTTTACACAGAGCTTATTGAAAACAAATCCTTTGATAGAATTTGCTGCTGTGACAAGGACATTAAACAATTTTTAAAATCCTTGAATCGAAACATGTTATTGGACAATGTAGAATATTTAGAGTGATTTATTTCTGTCAGTACCAATTTTTCTGTGTTATCTTTTTTTAAGAAATACCCTCTTGATGTACAAATGCTGGGCAAATGTCTTTCATTAGTCAGAAAAAAAATTTTGAGTCATTCTAGAGGTGAGAAAACTACTGTAATAATATTAAATGCCATTACATAGTATGAGCCCACAAAATCTAGTCAAGAAAAACAGATCATTATTTAGTTACAACAGAGAAAATTCCAGTGAATACGCTGTTTAATAGTTACAGATCATATGTCTATTTTATTTTTATACCTCATGAGATAGGAAAATGGATCAACTATTTGCTGCTAAATTATTTCATTTTCTCGATATATAAGAACACGTAAAAAGCTTCCAATTTCTAATTTGTGAACTATGAAGAAGCTACAAGAGAAATGCTTTCTCTAAAGGCCCTTGGATTAAGCACTCCTCAGTCTAAATATTCTTTGGCTCTTTGCCATTCACTGGCTTTATCAATCACTTGCACTTATATAGCACTTTGCAAACACTATTAAAATTATATCTTGCCTCATTTCTGTGTGAAAGGCAAATATCGTGCCATATTCATTAGAAAATGTGATAGATTTATGTAGATTCTAGAGAGAACACAGTTAAACAGGAAGTTTTCCTATACATATTTGTGTTTTTCCCTCCCTTTGTATTTTTGCAGAGAACAGGATTGCCATGTCATTTATTTAACAGATGTGTTTACCTCTACAGACCGAACCTGTTCTACATTGGTAGCAATGTATGTAACTATACAGTCACAGCTTGATGACTCTCAATTTATGGTATAATCCATTTGAAATTATAATGCCATGACAGGCCGTGTTCCTCAGCTTCTGTCTGGAACATAGCATTCCTAAAAGTACCCTAATCACTCGAGGATATTAAAGATATTGCCCATTGAAAAATGAAACCTGGGTGTTAGCACTGGGTTCCTGGGTTGGAACCTTTTACTTGCTCATATTGTCAATTTATACTCAATGTCAGAACTGCCCACTGTTAAGTTATTTAAATTATGTAATAGTTTTTGTAAGATATGCATAGAGAGAGTGGGAGAGACCATGCTATAAATACATACATGTGTATATATAGTGGAACACCTGCTGTATATTCAGGTTTATGTTTTCCTTCATATGCATTAAAAGACATTTTTACTCAGAGGTTGCATTCTGGAATCAGTATGTCACAAAAAACAAGGTTTAGTTTTTTGAAGTTTATTGTTAAAAACTTTTTTCTCAGTGAAAACTTTTAACTTATGAAGAAACATTTTTCCACCTGCCATGGAAGTGCTGTTTTCTGGGCCATGTTGAAAGTGGTGTGAGAGAGGTGTCAAAAGTAAAACATGGGAACATGCAATGTCTTTGTGCTTTGTATTCATCCCTCAATCCCATGCTGATCCCTGCCAAGATACTGGAGAAGGCTTTTTCCTCCTGCTCCCCTGAGCCCATGTTCAGCCCTTGTTCCCTACAGGCCTGCTGGTCCCAGGCTGGTCCTGGTGCTTCTGACAAAAAAAGGGAGGAAGCTTCACCTAAGTAGCAGGGGAGATGAGTCAGTTACTTTGAGGTGCAGGATAAACAAAAGCTTTACTTGAGGAGGTTTCCCAGTTTGTTACTTGGCATCAGCTTTCTGCCTTTGAGAAAGCTGAAGAGGCTCAGCCAAGACCACTCATCTTTTGTAAGTTATGCATTTTTCTGCTGCTGTGGATTTCTCTCATATTCCAAGCATGTTTCCTGGACTACCTCTATTACCAAGAATTTTAAAAGTGGTGTGAATGAGGAAATAAGACAAGAGAAAACATCTGATGCCAGACCAAAATACTTCTTTTACAGTTGTGACTGCTATGTTTGGCTTGCTAAATTGAATACTAAAATGGGGCAAGGTAGGTCAGAACTCCTGTCTTGCATTTCTGGCTTCTGATTTAGAAGAAATAGTAGACCCTCTCAGTCAAATTCACAATAACAATTCCATTAAGTAAAGTATCAAGACCTCTTTTCTTTAACCTGCCAGCAATTTGTCTTGGAATAAGTGGTAATTACTAGCCAAGATTTGAAAAGCATTGCTTATGATTTCCCCCCCTTTGGCATTGAAAGTTTTTTTTCATCATCCTCTCAGCAAGCTAACTCTTTGAGTAATATATACTTTTATTATTTTTATTAGTATACATTTAGTAGCACTACTATCTGCCTATGGCAGATTTTTTGATGTACGACAGTGTAGATAAGTTATCTCAATTATTATCTACAACATAATTAATTCTCAGACAGGATTGAAAAAGATGTCTATTTGAACCTAGTATCATTTAAGCTGAGTGCTATGATTGAGTTTTAGTGCTTGATTTATATAAAAATACTATGAAATAATCATTAATTTCACTGAGAAAAAAAATCTCTTTTTATGGGGAAAACCAAGATGCCTTATTTTCAAGTCCAGCATTTTATTTTTCAGTTCTGCCAACAAGCTCAAAAGTAGTTGATCATAGAGCTCTAACAGTGAGTATTCTGATCTTCCTGTAAAATCTGATTTTCTTGCATATTTCTTGCAGTATGATAAACTTCATTCTTCTCAGCCATTAAGCCCTCTTCCACATTCCCAGCTGCAAAAAAGATATTTATGATACAGGCTATCATTCTTCATGCCCTACACATAAAGTGTTGAAAAAGTATTTTTTTCCTTTTAGTATTTTCTTTTTTAAGCAGGCCACCCAGTCCACAGTGACCTTACAGAATAGACAATAGAAATTCCACTCTATTTATTTCCTGGAAGTTCCTTTCTCCTGTTCAAACACAAGACCAGAAAACATATACAGAAGTAAAACATGACCTTCGTGGAGTATTTTTTTAAAAAAACATTTTAAAAAGACTATCCCCTCCACAGTTTTGCAATGCTTCAGGGAACATTTTGATCTCTTTGGAAAGGAAGCAATGCTAGTGAGCTTGTGTCATCTGTGCAACAAGGGGTGGGTAGATGAGAGAGGCCTGAAGTAAACTCAGATGAGAGGAAAATGGAAGCTGAGCAAAACATCTAACCACTCCATGAGAAAGGAACTATTTTCCCAGTTCTTGTGTGGATAATGACAACTTCTGCCAATCAATTCTTTCATATCTCAAACATCTTGAGATGAAGCTGAAAACTAAAGGGGAAGTTTTCATCAGATGTGAAGCACATGAAGGAGAGGTAAAAGTCTTGTGGAATGGTGCAAGTGAAGCTGTGGAGAAAGGGAAGTCTCTCTTCACCCAGTATTGCTGCAGTAAAGGCAGAAAGTATGAAGCCACAAACTTCATGGGTTCAGCTGCCTTCCTGATCCAGCCAGCAAAATCTGTTATTCCAGGTGTTAGAATCTATGGTTAAATACAGGTGCAATTACCCCATGAGTAATTATCTTACACATGAAAAAAAAAAATTGCATCAAAATTGATTTTGCATCTATTTAGTGCATAGATTGTACATACTATGAAAGTAAATGAGCAAGTACAAGGTGGTTCTAAAAGTGAATACAGAAAGGCAGGAGAATTTCCCTGTATGTGTGGGTCAGTTACTCTGCCAGAAATCCAATGAAATATGCTTTTTATCTTTGATAAGGTATTTTAGGTATTTTATAACTTCTCCTTGCATGTATTTCTGATAATACTTTCTTATATATTCCCTCTGGCACACAATTTTCATTATTTTCCTATCTCTTTATTGACATGTGTAACATGCATTATTGCTTTGTCATCCATTAGCCACAGCAGACCTACAGCTGTTTAGTCCATGGATAAATTTGACTCAGCTGGATGTTGGTAAACTAGGAGTGAAGCTATTTTGAATAAGTATGATACAGTACATTTGATCTTAAAACTGGCTATTAAAAGAATAATGTTCTCCAAACACACAATTAGAGCTGGAGGGCTACATTTAAAAAGATGTGGGGGGGAAGTTGCATGAACAAATTTTATGATTGGCAACCGGATTTCAGTATTCATCTCCCCAACAGCACTTAAATAGCAACAATAATTTAAAAACCCACATTCACTAGTTGCATAAAAAGTGTAAAGAATAAGTTTTCAAAATTATCTGTTCCTCTGCTTTCAGAATTGGACTAGTAGATCATGGGTCATGTGCAGTATTTTCCAAATTCAGATAGAAAACCATCATATATTTCTTCTGCTTCATGGGAATTGATAAGTTTTAACTGGCTGTGTAACTTTGGAGCAGATCTGTTCCAAATAACAGAATATTCTTAATTCCCATGATATCACTTAGGCCCTGATCTTGCAATCACATTTGCACAGATGGACTCCTGAATCCAGACCGAGCCCACATATGCCAAAGAGGCTCCAGACAATGAAGGCATCGGCTCATGGAAATCCAATTGCAAGATCAAGACCCTAATTCCCTTTAGTTTTGTCTCTTCCTAATGAGAGCTGTCAATTACTTATAGTAATTAGGTGGCCAATGGATGTTAATAGGATGAAATTTTAAATATGCTACTTCAAAATTATATGAATAAATCATACAAATTTCTTTGCATGTCTTTTACCATATGTCGTCCTTTAAATCTATATAATTTGTTTTATGTCTATTAAAAAAGGCACATAATATAGCAGTACCACAGTTGACTTTGAAGAACTTTAAAGGTGAGGTGAAACTTTTCAATAACAGTCACAAAAGAGAAATTTTAGGAAACAATGGAATTGTTTGCTTTGAAAAGAAAGTTATGGATTTATTAGTAGGGATGCTCCATTATGTTATTTCTTTTTTTATGTTGTTACTTCTAACTTATGAAACAAAAGTTTCTACAATAAATGGCTTTTAATTTGTACATCAGAGGGAATGAGATTGCAATGCTTATTTTGGTTATAAGGGTATATGATTCAGCCCTATATTCCTTATGTTTAAAGTTGGTGTAATTTATTTACATCAGTAGAAATCTGATGGGATATCTTTCATTTCCTCATAAGACAGATATCATGCAACCAAGTTGTCAGTACAATGCAGATTTTAATCCATTTTCCTGAATTTAATGAAACCTTATGCAAATGACAAAATATGCATAGTTAGTATGCTGGGCACTGGATGTCTACTGTGGAGAAAACAAGCTTAAGTTAAGCAGATATGCCTTCACACTGCAGAATGCTCAGCTGCCAGAATGGGTCAGTGCTAGAAAATTACAGGTTCCAGTATTTTAAATAGAGTCTTTGCAGAGAGCACCATTAAATAACTGCACAGATCTGTTCATTTCTCCAAGCAGAGGCAATAATTGGTAACTCTTGTCATTACGTACAAACACTGTGTTCCTCCAAGAATAGCCCAGTGTGATTAGCTCTCTGTAGATTGGCTGTTCCTTCACCAACTCTCGAGTGGCTTTTCCTCTGTGCGCATTTGCAGATAAAGCCACTGTAACTGAGCACAGCTGATGAGTCATCTCGCCGAGTTCTGTACATCTGTTCCAAAACAGTTCATTGTTTTCTCGAAAAAAGAACAAACTTCTATTTTTAAGAAAGTCTGGGTTCACAACATTGTTATTAAGGGAAAGCTCAGGCAGACATCTTATAATCTTAGCCTGTGACATGAAGTCCTGCTGCAGTCCAACCGTAAGACTTAGTCTAAAAATGCTTTTTTTTACATTGTTTTACTCTGTTGGCTTTTCTCTCACTTACCTAAATGCAGAATTCAATCTGTGTTTTCCTTCCTAAATCACATTTTATTTCTAGGGATTAGGGGTGATTCAAAAGTAGTTGAAAGCAGAGTGCAGCTGGAGTGCTCATCTAGTTCATGCACAATAAGGACTCTTAGCACTTCTGCCCATTTTTGAATGGCCTTTTGAAATGCATTATTTCAGCAGGCTGTTTAGTTTACACTTCTTCAAATAACCATAGATACACACACCTAAAAGATCAAGAGTTTAAGCTTTCATTTAAAATAGCCAATTGGTTATTTCTGCACTATTGAGGAGTCACAAAGGATTATAAAAATGTATACTGGAGCTAAATCATGTACTGTGTCTTAAAATTATTAATTTGAATGGATAAATTTAGATATGACTAGTGGTGTGCTATAATGCAATATTTTAACTTGAAGCTCTGTTGGCTAGAACTTAAATGTTTCCAGCTTGTTTAATATTGACTTAGCAATCATCAGAAGAACTTTACTGCTTACAAATGAAATCATTGGTTTGAATATTTGCTTAACTCTTAGACACTAATGTCAACTTTATGATTGCTAACTCAGTAGTTGGGTAACATCAAAATCTGGGAATTGAGGAAATAAAGCTCATCAGTCAGAAAAACTGGAGTGTAATTGATTCTGCCTTTGAGCTGAGAAATAGACTTTTTGACTTCAAAAAGTTTGTACTGCTGTGCAAAGATCAGACTCTCAAACACTAAACCTTAACACTTTTGCAAGCAGTAGGATTTTAATTTTCACAGTGAATGGATTATGAGTTTATGAGGTTTTTAGGACAGTAACCAAGACAAACTTGCTTGGTAAAATGATATAAGTGAGCATACAGACAGAAGTGTTGGTAGTTAACAGCATTCTTTGGAATAATAATTAAAAATCCCACAACTGTAGATGTTTTCTAAGAGATCAAACCACATGAGAGGGAAATTATAATGATGGAATCAGGAACTGCTCTGAAGAGTTGAATGGAGGTCAATATCTAAATGTAGCCTACAAAAAGCTGCAGAGTGACTTTTTGCAAGGGTAAGTAGTGATAGGACAAGGGCTAACAGCTTTAAACTGACAGAGGGTAAGTTTTTAGAAATTAGGAAAAAAATATCTTTACTGTGATAAAATGGCAGGTTGCCCAGGAAAGTTGTGTATGCCTCATCCTTGCGAATGTTCCAGGCCAGGCTGGATGGGGCTTTGAGCAACCTGGTCTAGTAGAAGGTTTCCCTGTCCATGACAGGGTGTTGGAAGTAGACGATCATTAAGGTCCCTTCCAGCCCAAACCATTCTATGACTCTACATTTGCATCACTTGAAGGGAGATGTTAATTGTTTACAACACAGAGTTATAGGCATAGTGAGGAGGGGACTCTTATTCTTCCTTTTTGAAGCTTATAAGTAGAAAATAATATTTGGTTTGCAATACTACAAGAATCAGAAAATTTCTATTTGAAAATGTCCCTTTCAGTTACGCCTTTGGTCTGCGGCACCAGTAATGCAAGAGTCCATAAGATTTCACAGGAAGAACGGTGAACACTGTCTGCCTCTTCAGTTTCTTTCAAGGCAAGGATGTAATAAAATCTCATAAACAGACCAATTGCCAATGACCCTTTAAAACCCACTGTCCATACAGGGAGGCCACTGCTTGTTCTCCCAGTGTTCTTACAGCTGGAAGACAACATGCCTAATTTTATTCATGGATCAATGTCCTTGTGTTGACATTGTCCTTTACCTTAAATAGCTGTCCATCTTTATATAGTTATGCATTGTAGGCAGGGGCCTGTTCAGTATTTGCTTCATTCAAATAGAGAGCTCAAGCTTTTAAATCTTATTTGTTTAGTTTTTCTTCTTGTAGAATTAATCTTCCTTTTTCTTCTGAAATCAGAACATGCTACTCCAATTGGTATCTTTGCAAGACTTCTCACACAGCATTCAGTGATTTCCCAGGTTCTTTGTATACTGAAAATGGTAAATGTGGTGTTCATATTGCTGTTGTTGAAGGTGAGAATGCAGGGTTGCTTGTTTCAGTAAGTATCTCCAGGTTTTGTTTTTGCATTATAAAACCTTCAGCACTTAGGTACTGTTTTGAGATCTAACACCTTGATCATCTTGGCACTCCCATAGCTTTGCACAGCTGAGGGAAACAGACTGAAGTTGCAGTAAAAAAAGAGATGTTTATTGGTGCCTTTCTGTCAGCAAATGGGTCTTGAAGCTTAGAATTTTTGCCCCTTCCTGGGTTGTCTTTCACCCTTCATAGTCTAGACTTTGCACACTGCAAAGTTTGTATTGCTAATCTTAGGGAAATTGTAATTTTAGGGAAAAAAACATGTTGACAGGTAGAGAAACTATTAAGCCCAGTTGGCCAAGTATCCATTTATCTTACTGTAATTTCAAAGGAAAACAAGGCTTACATGCTTATGCTCTGAGTGTGGCTACATGTGTGGGGCATACACACATCCCAAAGCTGTGTGCCCATTTGTTTTTCATACCTACAGAACAACTTTTGCATTAGTTTCCTGATTCTAACCAAATTTGACCAAAGGGTAGAGTTTACAGATTATTAAGTTCCTGTAGGATTTTGGGTAAGTAGGTGAAGGACTTAAAGGTGGGTATCAATTCCCTTCCAACTATGGAAAAAAACTGCACTGTGAATTCAGCCTTTATGAGACACCAAAGACCCCATGCTCTGGAGAAATACTTTATGAATGCTCAACCTTGGAAAGGTTCCAGTAATAGGTTATATCTTAGACTCTGATGTTCATAAGAAAACTAAGTTTCCTTTGTCTTGGAGCTCAGGGACCCACTACGCAAACTGTGTTAGAATTAACCAAAACTGTATACCTTAAGTATTTGTCTTAAGTATTCTGCTCTCACATCATCTAGATACCTCTCTCTTGAGTTCTTCTAAACTCTTGCTATTTGTTAGTCTGAGTGATCAATCACAATATATCTAATGCTTATACAAAATCACAACTTCCACATCTGGCTGCTTGCATTTGCACCTGATGATTTCTCTGGAGAAACTGTATAAATTAAAGACAGAAAATAAAGGGTATTGTAGAAGTAAAGGCATTGCAAATATACTTAAAATACTTTTAGTTCAGAGGAAAAAAATGTATGGTCTTTACTCTTGGGATTTGGCTGAGGGTTTATTTAAGGAGCCAGAAGAGAGCTGACAATAGCGTAAAAGGAACAGTAAAAAAAGAACCATAATTGTACAGTATGAACAGAGAAGTAAAAATGAATAAAACTCTCAGTCAAACTCATGAGTTTTTGCTGCTCAGGAGAATGCTGTGGCCATATCCATTCCCCCAGGCTTGGTCATTAGCAAACTTTTTACTTGTGAAAACTGTGTAAGATTGTATTGTGGCTATGGTAAAGTGTAAGGCACAGTAAAAAGGAAGGAAGGCTTTTAGATCAGCTGGAAAGCACACATGGTGCTCTGTGTGCTAGTAAATTTTAACAAACATCTGAACTGTCATTACTGAAAACTTTCTTCTGTCAGAGAATTTCTCTATCTCTGACTTCTCCCACCACTTTTTGTCCTTTTCTCAGAGAAAGGAAAGAAAGATCAAATAAACAAACAGCTCTTTCTATGAAATTTTATTTGCACTGATGTTAATTGGGCAGGGATTTGGGGTTTTGCTCACCGGTTGTAACTCTTGCTGTCTCATGTGGTTTTACTTTTCATATTTTTCTTATTAAGCTCTTTTTTTACTGGAACCCAGACACTCGGAAGGTTGAACTGCCTGTTAAGGCTCAGTTTTATAAAGTGAACTGAGAATTACCTTTTAATACTTCCTATAGAATTAAAAGTTATTGTAGAAGAATATCTATTTTCTATTTTTTATATATATACTATATTTTCTATATTTATATACACTATTTATATAGTATATATATTTTATTTTTTTCTAGTACATGTACCCATCCTGTAGAAGTCTTCCTTTGCAAACATATTATTCCATAGAATCTCTCTATCTTCCACCTCTCTATAGCCCCTATTCCAGGTATATATATGTTTTGCTAAACTCTTCATCAAATGTAGAAACCTCCTGGAATCAGAAGATGAAAAACAAGCAACGTCATGGACATTTAGAGGGACAATTGTTTATTTATTTAGAGATAAATTATATTTTTATTGCCTTCCCAAGAATGTTTCTTGGTCCTAAAAGGAGACTGGAAGAGAATGTCACTCACAGCCACTTGCCTGATTTATTTGTGTTGTTGAATAAGGAGTGATTTGCTATGGTGCCAGTGAAAGACCTTCAGCAGGAATTGTGCTCTCAGTTGCAGGAATGAAGCAGAGAGACAAATTCCCTATTTTGCATGGTCATGTCCTTGTCTGAAGAAGAGCGACACCTATTCCTATAAAGCAGCGTAAAGTCTAAAAATAGCCAGGACTAGGCTACAAAAGAAAGCTTTGCTTCCTGCATTCATGCATCAGTAAACCAGTGCATGGCCCATATTTGTTTATTTAATAGTCATACCTTTACATGATTCTTTCATCTGCAATAATGTTATTTTGTTTTATGAATTAAATCAGCAGACATTAGTTTAAGACGAGAGAAAAATCGGCTTTTAAAAAAGTTGTTCTCTCCCCCTCTCAGTTTTGAAGAACTTGTCTTCAAAACTCGGCCTTCCTGTCATATTCAGGATAACACTATTGTGTCCTTTGTCTGAGATTCTGATAAGCATTTGTTGCCTGGTTGAACACAAAGACAGAACTCTTCTACAGCCCCTAATGGTATTCTGGTGTCTATTTTTGTGATGTCTTTGATTTCCATGTGAATCTGAGCTTTTGATGAGGTATGTGCCTTCTCAAAGCCTGTGCCCAACCAATTGGAATATGATATTGGACACCAGTGTGATACCAAGATTCACGAAACTTGAATATATTTCTGTTGCTGTTTCAATTCCATTTGTCCAGTCAGTATCCGGTAATGTATAAATTGTGAAAATTTACAGTAATGTGTAAATGTGAAAATCCAGTTGTTAAAGTGATACTGACTATCAATATAAGTTCTATGCTCAAACCTGAACCTTTATTCCTGGGTATATTACCTAGATAGACTCTACTGTTACGGTTTATTGGAAACAGTTTGTGTAGATACAGAGGTTTACAACTCCTTTCTACCAGAAGAGGTGCTGACAAGGAAGGTTGAGCTTTTTGAGAGATAACAATATTGGGATTTGTTCAGCTTCCAACTGGAGAAGGTCTGTTTGCACACAGGATTCATTCCAGAGAGGTCTGCACAAACAGCAGCCCTGTTTGGAAATCTGTCAATGCACAGGCGTTTATAGAAATGCTTGGTTTCCCTTACAGACTGACTGGAGTGGAACAGAGTAACTAATCCATCAATTCAGTTTGAGCTTTGACACTGGGCGCCATTATCAGGCTCCATGGAAAATATGTCCTCAGCTGTGGGAAAGAAATGAATAATCTTAACAACTTCTTGGATGTGGAAAGCATAGTAAGAATCTGAGGTTTGAAACAAAGTATTTTCCGTCAGAAAGCTGAGCCTTGCAAGAGGCAGGAACTCTCAGATCTACCAAATCCTGTTGTTATTACTGAGTATGCACACATGTGCATGCACATGTATACAGAACTTGTAGGCAGTGGATACCCTGAGCTTTTATAAATCAAGACTTCTGAACTATCAGCTGGCTGTGACCTGGTGTTTTCCTGTGTGTTTGACAATGGGGAGAAAAACATGCTTATCTGATTAGAAACTTGCTGTAGATTGCAAAGCTAGTTTCAGTTACGCCTTCTAAAAAGTATTGCTTCACAAGGCAGTCTTCCTTTAACAAGTAAAATATTATGGGGTAAAATATTCATACTCTGAGACTACTTATCAAAGACACCTTGAGAATTTTGTTATTGAAAGTGTACAGAATTTATGCTTATATAACTCAGTAATTGCAAGTACCTAAATGACCTGGAAGACTGTGTCTCATTTTAGGAAGAAATTTAACCTCCAGATTGTCCAACTTGCCCCAGATTCACAGATTTAAAGAGTTCTAATGCGTTGGAACTTGCACATTGATTATAACTGTGATTTATTTTTACTTTGTTAGACAATGCATGTAGCAATGAGTAAAAGAAGGTATTTGTCCTTCCAGATGTCCTATTCTGCCCCAGATCAGGTTGCTTCCAATGCCACATCTGCACACTCCTCTCCCAGCAGCAGTTCCTGCCCCGGACTCCTGAGGTCTCCCTTGCTCCCTGTCCTGGCTTCCCCTCAGACCCTGACCCAGTCCCTTCCTGTCAATGTGATTTACACAAGTCTGTCCTACCATCTGCTACGGGGTATTTTTCATTCAGCAGAAGAAAGCTCATGGTGGGGAAAGAAAGTGCAGTCTGCCTGTGGTGGATCCTCATTTCCTCAGGGAGAGCTGCAGGTACCAGTGGACGGGTGAGGAAAGGAATTTGCTTCTCATTTGGAGCGAAGTCTCAATCAGAGGAGGGAAGGGTTTTCATCCAGCATACCAGAGCTGCTTATTTCTCTGGGAGACAAGGTTTAGCTTCCATCAAACTCTTTTTATATTCCCACATGGCTCCTAAAATGTTAGCAGTGGGCAGCCTTTTAAGTGAAGGATTTAGGTGTTTAATACAACATTTTAGGAAAATGTTGTATTAATATTTCCCAGCTGAAATAAAGAGTTATTTGTGTTGAATATTTTTCTTTTTCTAAGGCTTGGGAAAGGTTTTGAATTGACAGCCTTTTACTAACCTAATAATGCCATGTTCACAGATGGACAGTTTGATTTGTCAACTCAAATCCTGTGGAGTGCAAAGGGACAAAGGGATGATGGTAAGAGTGAGGCAGCGGGTGTGGTTATCCTGGAAGCCAAAAGCAGAGCAGGCATGTCTCCTCCCAGCAAGCATATCCATACAGAGAGTAGGTCCAAAGAGATTCCTGTCCTGCCTTTGCTGCTGTGCTGTGCATTCACACCCTGGTTTAACACCAGTGAGTCACAATGCCTCATTAAAATCAACAAGATTCGCAAAAGTTTGGTTTTGGTTTTTTTTTTTGGTTTTTTTTAAGATGTGCGTAAACCTAGCAATAACATTAGTGCTAATATTGAGACTGAAGTAGTCAGTCTTGCAACAATCAAACATGGATTAACTATACTTAGCTCTGCAGGAACATTTAGATCTTTAGATCAAACTGAGATGCCTGAGAATAAATCTGTTGTAACTTCTATTTTGATCCCAGAAAGATCTTGGAATGAATGGGAAGTTTGTCCTTATTTCTGCAAAGTACAGAATAACTGATTTTTCTATGGGTGATAATTGAAAGGGTGTTAGCCATTGTCGTAAAGGTCACAGACCAAAAGTAATATCTTAGAGAAAATCAAACTGATGTTCCATGAGTTCATTCCTTTCTACTTTAAAATGTATATTTAGTAGTGTATGATGTTCCCTAACATTTAGCAGATGCATGTTTTGATTCCATTTATTCAGGTTTATAGTTAAACATATCCATTTACACATACTGCTTTAAACACAGCATGATGGAAGCACTATTCATTTTATCCATCTTAAATTTTTGCATTTATTTTCATCCTTTCCCACTGTGCTAAGATCCTCAGAAACATTAACATTTTTGATGCTGTAATGTAAATGAATCACCTCAACATTGTGTAGTAAGTCAGTATTTCTCTCCCCCACCTTCACAGTACCTTGGCTTCCTCCCCACCCTATTAGCTTAACTCACCCCCCCCAGTATTGCATAGATTTTATCAGTGCTGTTTAAATACACTACTGTTACTGAGGGGTTAAGCAGGTAGGATGATTGCACTAATAAAAATTGATAAGTAGTCAGGTTATCCTTCCTAATTTATTGCCATGGCAACAGACAGCACATGTGGCTTGTTGCTGAAGAACAGAATGCTAATAATCAAATGTGTCTTACCCAAATGAATATATAACACAGCTTACTAATACAGTGCCTTGACATTGTATACATTACTGAACAACAGCATGCATTAATTCTGCATCTAAGCTCCTTGATGCATATGCTCTGGAGAACAGGAAGAATGAAAAAGCATGTCTGCTACTTCAAAGCTGTTCATTAAAGTAATGTATTTTAAATAGTATATACAGTGAAGGATCCAATTCTCCAATACTCATCTTGTTTATTTCAGTATGTGGCTGGTATACTAGGAAAATGAAGTAATGCATAGTCATTGTGAGATGGCATAAAAATAACCAGCACAGCATAGGAGTTCAATTAAGCAATAATCTCAGGGAAAAAATGGTCATTACTAGCAGTTAATGGTTGGTTTGTTAGTTAATGGCCCAAGACAAAGCTGAAAGCAGTTAAGCCTCTAACAAACTGGTTGTGAATTATGGCAACAATGGTTTTACTGGGGATTTTCCCCCCCATTATCATAGTTTATGATAGAAATAATGTATTTTTAAAGACAGTCATTTTTACATAGGATGTTAACTGGAAATGTGGTGTTTCAAGGAAATAAAAGGTTTCTACCCAAAAGGAACAAAACATGCACTTTAGATACATATATGGTATATATTTTATACATGTATATCCTATATGTGTTTCATATTAAATATAAAAACTATGCTATACACACATGTAATATATTAGAGGTTATGTATGAGTGCAATTGTCAGTTTAAATATCTTTGTATCATTGAAAATCCACAGAGTCTTATCTGTGTGTACATACACACACATATGTACATAGGCTCATATATGTATGGACATTCTCTGTGTTTACTTTATACACACAGAGAGAAACACACAGCTTTAGCCTTTTTACCAATGTCCTCTCTATATACTTCAGTCAACTGATAAAGAGAAGAAAGGACATGAGAAAAATTTTTCCAAGTTGGCAAATCAGGTCATCCCACTCATCCCAGTGTACTACAAACATAAAGCCTCTGGCTTATCTGAAATCATCAGTACCATCATTGTGTATTAACCTGAGATCTTGTATCATACTCTTTTGCCTTGCATATAATATTAGAATTGATTCCTTTACTAAGTCTTCCTTTCTCTTAAAGGCCATAGGATTTGCTGTAACCAGGAGAAGCTGTGGACTCAGGAGGCTTGAAACACTTATGCTGAGAACATAATATTGTATATATTTTAACCTAAAGCTTTGCTATGTTGAAATGGATATTTTGCTCATGGAAATTGTTGGGATGCAAGTGCAGTCTGCTTCCAGAAAGCAAAAGGGTGATGGGGTTTTAATCAACTTCCTGGAGATTTAAAAGTATCTTGATAAACTGAAATGGTTGGTGAAAATTGCCAGGATGTTACAGTAAAATAGCTTTACAGTGAATCTGAGGTGAGGCAATTTCAGATAAGACAGGAAACCATAAAACTGCCATGAACATAAAGCAAACTATATTTACAGTATGAGTACCATATATTCATTCTGAAAATTTTCATGATTACTGTATAGCATTAGATCATTTATATAGATGGTGGTGTAGGTAGGGTGCCAATTCTAGGAATGGTGAATTTAGACTAGATTGCATTCTGGTGCCAGCTATTTTTGTACTTGTAAAATAATTTTAAGTAGGATACGAAAAAAAAAAAAAGAAAATAAAAAAGAAGACCTTCTTCCCAGGATTTCCCAAGAGTGAAAGTTTCCCATAAAATCCACAAAGGATGGAATTTTATATAGGAACATCAAGAATATTTTTCAGTTTTGAAAACTGTTCTTAAACATGTATAAATATATATTTTAAAAGGCTTTAATTTTTTGAAAAAAGTCAAGAAATGAATGGGCAATCTTCAAATATATGTATACATTGTCTCAGCTTTTGCCTCCAATTTTTTTATTTTTTTCAAAGGACCCTCAGCACTGTACAATAAAATAAAAGAACCACATTGCATAGTCTCTTTGTAGACCAGGCTCATTTCTGAACACTGGCAATATTCTGTCCTTCCTGCTGTCCAGCAGAGTTTTCAACTAGTGCTTTAGGATACTTCCTTTCTTATCAGGTACTCGAGACTTACCAGTGAGAGCTGCTTCTCTGAACAGGTGTTACTGGGATTGCAAAGGAAGTTGCTATTGTGTGGGATCTCTTTCAAGTCTGAAAAACAAGTAATTGAAATATGAGACAGTGGGAGGCTGGTGGAGGTGGGAGGAAAGGCTCCTTTTTTTAAGCTACTGAATACTGTTATAAATACTTGTATCAAGGAAAGAATTCAAAGTTCCTCAGAGATACCAAACAAGTTTTATAGATCAATTTCAACTTGATGTACCACGAAAAAAAAGGAAGGACAACTGGGCTGAATCACAGAGCTAGGTAGGCACACTTAAAGGATCAGATGAAGAAAAGACTATTTCTAACATTTCCTATAAGAACAAACTGCAGCTCTATGTGTTCATGTTACATGAGGCTTTACATTGGGCTCACAATGTCAGAAACTACAGTAGTTTAACTACTTAAAAATGTTAGAAGAAATATTGCCTGCAAGCCCAGAGTCCTATCATCTTTGACAACTATCTGTACCAAAATAGCTCTTCACCCACTAGAAGTCTAGCTCTTCATCTTTTTAAAATCATTGAGGTTAGGTGTGGCCCACTGATAATATTTCTATCCTTTTTCTTTTGTGCTTTTATAAGACCATTACCAATTCTAATATTATCGCTGAACACTCGTTTAATTTTAGCATCTATGGACTAAAAGAACAGATAATATTTAATTGTAGTGACATGACAAATGACATGTAGAAGGGTCTCCAAAATATGACTGAAAAGAGCATTGCCTTCCTCACTAGTGCATCCTAGGGAAGATCTCCATCCATTTTCACAGTGGTTTTGATGTGAGAAATCAATAATATGAAATGTAAACTTTGAGATGTCTTCACTTATGGTTTTCTGACACTGGACTTCCAAATCATCACAGTAAAGAGTTGCAATTATAAAATGGCTGTTAGCTACCTCAGGGCTGTCTGTATCAACAGGACAGGCTGAGACTGGAATTTTTATCAGCTGTTAGTAAGTTTTATAAATCCATGATTCTCTTATCTGAAAAACCTTTCCTCAAAAATCCTTAAATGATATTGCCCTTTCTCAGAAAATGGATAGTGGATAAAAGAAATTTAGTTTATGCAGACTGAACTGCACCAAGTCTAAAGTGAACTTTGTATATAAATGGACACTTAACACCACCTAAGTGACTTTTGGAGTTAGGAACTCTGAGTCAGTGCTATATTTTGTTTTCAGTGTTACTTAGACATCAAGGGCTAAATCCATGAGGGATGGAGGTATTGCAAGGATAAGTACTTAAAATAGCACCTCACTCTGCAAGTTCTCCGCAATGTAGATAAAGGTGTTTAAAAGGGGAATACAGAGAGCCAAATAAATAAGATGACCACTACTGAAGTCAGACAGCAGGAAATAAGAACTTGGGTTATTGAAATAAGTCCTTTATCAGACTGCAGATGGAAAAGGGATCCTCCAACTGTAAATGAATGTGTGGAACCTCTCCTGATATAAAGAAAGTGAGCTAGAACTATCAGGGTTGGTTTTTTCTGTTTTGTTTTCTTGAAAAACAACATGTAAGAAAATCTAACACTTTAAAGAGTGTTCATGTAAGATATTGAAAGACCCAGGTTTAGTCACTTCTTTGAAAGAGACTTCTTTACTTGTGAGGCTGAATGGCAATATTATTGGTTTCATGATAATGTCTGTTAGATGTCAGACCTCAGGGGTTAAACTAGTATAAATGAAATCCTTCACAATCCAGATGACTACTCTAACCATTGAATTATTTACTAAGAGCAGGCAGTGGGTTTCATAATTATCTTAGTTCTCCTCTGAGTAAGGCTGAAAACCTCAAAAACAACAACCAGTTCTGACTTTGCTGTAAAAATGGAAGTCATCTAGGTAACAACATCTGCAGAAACTTGGATTTCAAGGACCTTTATGGACTTAGACACCTAATGTATCATTTTGAGAAATAAGCCCTTTTCTGTATAAGCCCCAGGGCCTTGCTGTACAAAGATAAAATAAAAAGGCAGTCCTATACTCTGGCTTGAAACATGTGGTGTTCTATGTAGTTCTGCTTTTCTGTATGTAAAATGATAGCTAGAGATATTTTTTTGACAATATTCAGCACTAATTAGATGACTTCTCATTTTCAGATACACTGAGCAATTACACAAAAAACCCTAAAGTCACTGAACAATGACTGCACAGGATCACTGAAAAATCACTCCCTTAGTGTTTGCAAAGCACTTCCATGGCTAAAGATGCTGCATAAGTGTTCAGTATTATTAGTGCTATGTGTAGATTATGTTGGCTCAGTTGTTTCAGATCATGTCTAATCAGGATTTTTCAAATAATTCCCCTCTGTGTCTGGAGAGGAAATTAAATCCAGAAGTCTTCTGTACATCTGAAAGTATTTTGTGTTAGAGTTTGAGAGAAGCTAGAGTCAGACATGAGGATGGGGTGGGGAGGGGGGAGTTGTATTTGTCAGGAGACAGCAGCCGTAGGCAGTGAACTATTTGTTTGAACAGCAATGAGAAATAGGAGCAGAGAGTGAGAGCCATATATACAGAAAGTATCAAAAGAGGGGCAAGAGACAGAAACAGAGACAGAAACATGATTCTGTAAATGAGCAGAGATGGGTAATAAAGAGTAAGCTGAGGAAACAGAGTAGTGGAGGGTGGGAGGGAAACAGAGCCTTTCAATGGGGAGCAGTATAGGTGCTGAGGAGAAATGAAGCAATCAGAAATCATTTCAGAACTGATGCATGACCTTAATTTTGCCCTCTTGTGCATGCACACCACAAATCTATCTTTCATTATGTAATCTCCTGCTATTTTTTCCCCAGGATGGGCTGTGTCTCGGGGATGCCTCAGAGCCATGCAGCAGAGGAGAGAGCTGCTGTGCAGCATGGGCTGCAGGGAGAGACACTGTTCCTGGGGGTGGGGCTGCACACAGAGCTGCTCCACAGCTACCAAAATCACTCTTAAAAGAAGGAAAAAAACCACCTTTTAAACACAATTCTGACTGTGCCAGCAATGAGAATTTTAGACTAAAGCCTGTGCATGCTTTCTCAGAATACCCTTCTTGGTGATATAAGAGCTATGGGGCCTTGGGGTTCTTCATAGAGTAAAAAATATTTTAATCCCAGACTGCTCTGAAATTCACAGATCAGGGAAATTCAGGGACTGATACTCAGAGCTGGGTTTCAGTATACTTCAGAGTGCAACATGACACCCAATGTCACACATCAGCAGAAGAGGACAGGACTGAATACTGAATAGCTATCCAGTCAGGATATATAATCTCCATACACCATACCAAGATGTTGTCAGATTTATTTTAAATGCTTTATAAAATATAGATAAGCAGTGTTTCTGGGTATACCTTGGAGAAGTGGGGAGAGAAAGGCAATGAGATTTTTCTCTTCTCATGTAGACCTGCCTTATATGGTGATGGTTTTTTGCCTCAAGTTTTTCATAATCATTCTCATTTCCTTCTCTCACTTCACATGCCTTTCTGCTTTACTCAGATCCCTCTTTTTCCAAATTATGGTAGAGAACTTCCAATTTTTTTCTAATTTCCCAGGAGCAGCAGGTACAGTGTTGGACTCCTGGCACAAGAGAGATGTTCTCAATCCCTCTGTTCAAGGAAATGGCAGCCCCTGACTTTTGGCCAATCAGAACTGGAAAAAAAGCTCTGCTTCACCCCTACACTTTAGATTATAAATTACATAGTTTGGGTGTTATTGTCAAATTCCATCCAAACTATTTACCAGATCGTGGTTGAAATAATAATATAAAAAAACCCCAAAAACATAGCCTTTTTGAAGGCAACTGCAATTGCTAAAATTTAACAATTTTTTAATCAATTGTAAAAAAAAAAAAATATATATATATATAGCAGGAAGATGGTGATATCTATTCCACTATAATTACAAAATTGGATAGCATGGAGCAAATGCAAACACACTGATGAACATGATATAGGCATCTAAGCTATATAGGAAAACAGACACAGTGCAGCCGTTAACAGCTAGCTTCTCCCAGAAGATGAACAAATATTATTGGCCAAGATTTTTGAGATGTTTTGACAGCCTCCTAAGTATACAATTCTTACAGCTAGGAAAAACATCTCATTCACCTTTTGAAGATGTAGTATGTTTAAGGCTAAGCTGTAATTAATACATGCATTGATTTTGTGGTAGGAATTGAATGCTTCAAAACCAAAGCTGTGGAAATGGCACAGGGAAAAAGTTGTAATTTACCAAGAGATTGAAAATAGATGTGGTAACTATTAAATGTGGAACCAATATTGCTAGATAAGGGGACATAAAAGGTGATGATTTTTGGAGAACAGCTGTCACCAGGTGGGACTTGCTGGATGAGGTTTGACATTGGGAGACAGAGACTGGCAAATATTAGAGAAAGGAAAGCAAGTGATGGAGGCAGTACTGGAGAACAGGAGAGCCAGGGTTGGAAGCTAGGAGGCAGATGGGCTTATCAGCTGGAAGGAATACACAAAATGTAAAAAACACGCCTTTAAAATAACATCAGTAGCAAAATAGCACAATGAAAAGCTGTAAGATACAGATTAAACCTGTGAAAGCACAAATTATTGCAGAATAATTTATTGCTCCCTAGGAGCTCTGCTGAGTGAAGAAGTCCTCCAGGACTATGAGCAGGAGCTCTGGGGAAATCACAGTCTTTAAGGGTGGTCACATAAGCAACCTGTAATTCTTGTGGTTGGAACCATGCATGTATTTCACCTCTTACCATCGCCTCTTGCTTTTCTTTGAGTGGAGTCCAAACTCCTGCCCAGGCAATGAGCTTATACCCATCTCTCATTCACAAGAGAAAGAGATCAGAGAGACCCTCCTTTACCCATCTTTAGAGGATGATGTGTGTGTCAGTCTCACTGCTTAAATTAGTCCCTTGCCAATTCTCTGATGCTGTGGTATATCTTTGTTAGGGAAATCCCTGTTCAATTATCAGCTTCTACTGGAATCATTCAGTTGATTTCAGCAGAAAAGTAAGGGCACAGCCAGATGAGAACTTTTTTAGTGGATGCTGAAAAATGTGGAAGCAGCTATTGGTGTTCTGAAGAGAGGCTTTGCTTTGTACAGCTTTTATTCTGAAATAGAGAACAATGGCTTTATCTGGGTTGAGGCAAAGAAAAGGATGGGTATGTCTCTGCCATTGTTTGATGCTATCCCCAGTTCCTATTTGCAGGTAATACAGAGAGTGAAAGGTGGCCAAGAGAGTGCCTCCTGGATATAAAGAGATCACTTGTTTCCATCTTCTGGTTTCATGAATTGATAAATCTCTTGTTATTGATAAGACTCAATAAATAAATGAGAATGAAAAGAGGACCTATCCCACAGACTCAACCCTACCTACTGCCTAAAATAATAAAAAGGAAAAAAAAGGAAGAAGAATTTTTTAAAGACTCTAAAGGGAAGAAATGTAGCCTTGTGCAAAGGTTTGCTCAGCCTCTGTTGTTTTTTTTTTTCTTTGATTTTTCTTAGGCAGAATTAATCTTCTGGAATGCAAGTAAGTCTTCAAAAGGTGATTTTTTCCTTTGGAATGCAAATAGTTATAGTGATGCTTCTCATACCACTGAGGGAATATGTGCACTGATCCAACTATTTCCATTTACAGCAATCAAATACTCATAGACACCCAAGGTAAACATTGAATTGGGGTTTTACTACTAGGGACACTGAGGCAAAGTTTACAACCCATGGCCTTCGAGTCACTGGTGAATGTGTTCAGTTTCTACTCAAACCTACCCCTGCACAGATAGTGAACTACTTACAGCTGTGAAAACTTACTTTTGTGAGGTCAGTAACTACATGAAATAGATATATGGGCATACTTATGCCACCATAAGCTTGTTCTGAAGATCAAATAGAGTAACTATTTACACTGCTGACCACTGCACCTGCTTGCATGAGCTGGTTGGCATTGATCCTCCCTACAGTCAGCAACACTCTGGAGGAACAGAGCCTTAACATGCTTTTAGCCCATCTCTAGACACATAGTTTAGCATTACGAATAGCCTCCTTTGTCTGCCTGAAGGTATCCTGAGGTTGTCTTTTCCTAGGCATAACATTTCCTGAGATTTTTGGATTGGCTCCACACACACCAGAAATGTGAGTGAGAAGAAGAGGGATCTCAAGTTCATGCTCAGATATATGCTTGAGTTTTCTCTTCATCAGTGAAAACACAGGTTTTTTAGTATTGAGGTCTGAGGCTTTAATTTCCTAAGTCTCTGTAACCTGCCTTTGGTACATAAATTTATGCCCTTCTTTCTGATGCACTTTTGGAGGGACTCAAGACCTTCCCTCTAGGGATGGGTTTTGTCTGAGTTTTATTTGTGTATACCAAAGTTGGAGGCACTGCTGCCAGTGATAAATATCCCCATTTTAAAGTGAGAAGATGAAGGAATATCTGCTGAGGTATATGTGTCCGTTGTATGAAATTAATTCAGTGGAAGAACTGATTCACACATCACGTTTGTGCCTGTAGTTTAAATTAAGAAGTGTTTATCATATTTTTTGGTGCAGTGTGAGAGGAAATGAGACTTTGTGGGAGAAGTTTCTCATTCAGAAGAAGTGTCAGTCTTTTGACACTTAAATCTTCTCATAGATACTTAAAAATGAACTGTTGGATCTTTTTCAAACTAGCAACCTTTCTGACCTTATAAACAACAGTCTGATAATATTGGCTGTAAATGTATTTATTGAAATAACTGTTTTGTTAAACCTGTAAGTGGCAGAAAAGTTCATGTTTTATTGATTTGTTGTTCACTATGTTTTGAACTTAGTGGTTTGGTACTAACCCTTCGTGCAGATATTGATTATTTAGTAGAACAAGGAGAAAAAAAAATTGTGGGGGTGGAGGGAGTTTGACAGGCAGGGTTGTTTAAATTTGTTGAAATACCCACTGAGAAAATCTGAGAGGCCTTATTCAATGAAAATATCAAGGCATATTTACAGGGAAATACACATGATTGTTATTCATTTGAGACATTAAAATTGTGTGAATGAAAATTTATTAGAAAGGGAAGACCTAATGGTAACAGAGATACAAACTGAAAGCAGAAATCCCTTTCAATCTACAGATAAATAGGCTAACAATTTTAAAATATACTAAAATTTTAAAATATTTAAGGGGAGCCAACATCTAAAGGTCATTATCAACATTTTTACATCTGTCCTGTCTTGATATTGCTCTTCCAAATATCAGCCAATTCTATGAGTTTTCAGGGCTAACCCTCAGATTTTCATGATGTTCTTACATGAGGAGAAGTATTGATTTCTTTATTTATCATCTGATTTTATTTATGTGTAGAGTAAGCCAACATAGAATGAATCTAGAATTCACTGCCAAAAGGTGCCAGCAGGCTCAGTGGAATTCAAAGAATGATTATGCATTTAAATAGATAATGAGAACTTGTGTGGTTTCACTTCTCAGAAGAATGATCCTATGATCACTCTTTCTTTTCTTTAAAAGATAAAGCATGACCCCTAAGTATCAACGTGGAAATCTGGTTTGCATTGTGAAGATATTTGTTTTATAGGCAGATAAATCTTCTTCTTGATTTCTCACCTTTTTCTTTGAAAGACCACAGATTAAATACTGGATTTGATATATCACCAGTGTAAGAAGGAAATGAAAATTCTGGTGTTGTTATTATATTAATGTGCATGCTCTTTTTAGGACTTCAATTTGGATTCTTTGTTTTGTCTTTGTTCTTGCTGGTATTGTTTCTGACAAGATTTCATAGTGGTGTGTATTGAATCTTAAAATTATCAGTGCAATCCTGTATCTCCAAACTCAATACTCCAGACTATATTAATTTTTAGACCTGAATAATTTGCACTGATTTTTTTATGGGTTATATTGCAGTACTTCATGAAAAATATCAGGACCTACGTATACTATGGTATCAGGGAAGAATACGATGCACTACCCAGTAAGGGGATCCAGTGCTAAAATCTGAGTTTTCCCACACTTTTGGGGTCTGATTTTCCATGTCACTTAATTGGTATAGATGAGGTTTTACATGTGGAAGATAAGGCACCACCTTTGAACTCAGATTAATCATACTCTCTAAAAGATTATTCAGAGAATGACAATGTAGATTTCTGAATTATGTTATGGAACATAGCAGTGCATACACCAATAATAAATTTAGAAGGAAAGGTCATTGACAGTGTAAAAGTATAAGAACCTATCTTTTTCTTTTCCATTTTTTTGTCTTTTTTTCTTGACAAGGTTTTCACCATATGCCATATGTGGTTGTGTGTGTAACAAACTGATTGCTATTATTCCTTTATTTGATGGTACGAGCATCCACTAGAGAAGCCAGAGTTCCCAACTGTGCCTTTTCTCTTTGATAAAAGCATCCATCTTGCTCCTTTTGTATATGTGTTGCAGTTTCTTTTGCCTCTTCATCAGTGAGAGGGTTTTTTCCAGTCTTTTATTTTTCTTCTAATATCTAGAACAGAAACCCCTCCCTATATTATATCCCTAGAGCTACTCTGAAATCACCTGAAAAAATAAATGTTATCAAGCTTGTCCCTGATATTTTTTGTCACTCTAGGCATAGGTGAACTGCATCATGCCAGGGAAGACTACTGTGAAGAACTACCAGCAGAGGATATCCCTTCCAGAATTTCCAGGTTGGAGTGCATAACACAGCTGATCCACCCCTTTCTTTTTGCTTTGCACTCAGGAGAGTGGTTTGTGGCAGAACACAACTGTAGCATTCCCCATAGCTCTGTGTCCATCTTTGCATCTTTTCTCCTCCTGTTTATTTAGGGAGCAAGCTGCCCCTATGAATTGCCTGAGTGGCTTATTCCTGACTATATAGAACAGACAAGCTTCTTGTGGTCCTATGCTGATGAGGAAGGAATGGTTATGAATTGAGTGCTGAATTAAACAAATCCCAGTAATTGAAAATCAATATTTTTCTCAAGCTGCCATCTGCAGGTGTTTAGCTGCAGCCCGCTGATGCAGTAGCTGAGCCTTACACATGAGATGCTGAGACACTGCTGGGAATTAATTGGTGAATTAATTAGAATAAAAAATGAGCAAACAGAATGAGGTTCAGGAAACAGGCCTATCTGTGTGGATATTTTCACCATAGGAGTCTCCCTTTACCCTGCTGGGCTCATGGTGTCTATCTATAATCCCAGGGTAAGGAAGTTCAGAGCAGGCAGTCCTCTGAAATAGCTGTCAGCACTTTACTTAAACATTGAAGACTATCATAACCTAATCCTTTGCTTGTATAGCATGAGTCCCTTTCAGGCATACTGAATAAAGTTAACAGTCACTTACATGAAGGAGGTAGATTGTTCTTTAAATTCAGTTTTTAAATTCCCTTGCAGCTGGTTTACATTTCTTTATAGAAGACAAAAGTTAAAATGTATTTATCATTTTGCCAGATACTTCTGAGAATGATAGCATTACAACTGCAGGTGTGCAGATGCCAATTGCAAAGACTTTTGTAGGCTAGATAAAGGAATAGCCATAGTGTGATGCTTGTAAATATTTACTGCAGCTAAATTCAATATTTCTTTACCAAAGCACTCATCCAGACTAACAGGCATATTTAGAGTTTGTGGAAAAGAGGTCTTCTTTTTTTCCCATCTCCTATCATTCACATAGTTCATCTGTTTCACTTCCTTTTCCAGCATCTGCTTGTCACCTACGCTTACTGGTTCCTTGAGCTACATTTCTGACTGCTGTCTGCAGGATTCAGTAAGGCTCTCTTGCAGCCTTCGATGTCACACTCTGCTCTGCCTCTTCCAGGATGTACTTCACACCCTATAAGTGGAGAGAAATCAGCAGGGTGAGGTAAAGCTGGCACTAAGGATCTGCTTGCAGTAGATGAAAAAGTTCACAATGCCCCAATACCTGAAATAACTTGAGCTTCTAATGCTTATGTAAACAGAAAAAACCAACCAAACAAACAAAAAACAACAAACACAAACAATCTTTGAAGGTACTTTGAATGCTGTTTGTAACCAAATGACTGAAAGATGCAGGTTGAGATCATAAACTGAATGAGAAGGGGCTACTACAATATAGTAGCAATAAACATGTAATAATGCACCTCAGTGCAGCTGTGCCAAAGATTTTAGAAAGTCAGAAAGGAATGAAGGTGTAGGAAAGATGAGAATATAAAAGATTATTTGGTAAAATGAAGAAAAATCTCAGCAATATTTTCAAAGATCTCTTGCCCTCACCCCTGAAAAGATAAAGCCTCCTAGCTGTCCTAGGAGTGTGGAATACGCAAAAATCTTGCTTTGGAGAGCAGACTTTAGTTACCTCACATCCAAAATCAGAAAGAGATACTATAGAGAAAGAGAGAAAAATAAGTTAACCCAGAGGATTATTTCTAGGCAAAGAGTGTCCTCGAGCACATAAATCATCCAATCTTCCTCAGCTGTGTTAGTAAGCACACACATACACTTCTGGAGCCTGCCACTGCATTAAACTTCTGCAGAGGCAATATCAGACAAGTCAAGAAGACCTGTGTAAGGTAGAAACTCAGAAAAGAAACATTTTATTATTTTTAAAAATTGATTCATAAAGATACTAAAATTAGATGCTCAAAATCCTGTACGTGGGTCAATACTGGCTGTCAGAGAGAGTCTGAGTCTGATAGGCAACTAACAGCTGAAGACCCCAGATATCTCGATGATGTATACATCATGCGTGAACTTAAAAACCCCATAGAGTCTGCAGATGTTGTCTACAGCTGCAAGCATTGTTGAGAAGAATCAGAGGCTGGGACATCTAATGTCCCATTTGAGCATGGTCCACCCTAATCAGCGAGGCAAGGCTCTGTGAATAGCCATTAGGAATCCTAGGAAAGAGAGAAAAGATCTGAACTTTTGTTGAACTGATATCATTGAACTGTGCAGGAACCAGGCAGTTTTTGCCAAAAGCCATAGCTCAGCAGTGGCTGATTGTGCTTCTGCTACATCAACAAGTTATTTTGCCTTTTATTTGATGCTACCATGTTTGAACAACTATTCTTTTAGACTTTGCTTCTATGTAATGGAGTGTTGTGGACTGGTCTGGTGGGGAAGGTGCCGTGACCTTCCTCACTAGAAGCATTTTTAAAAAGACACCTAGATTGACAGGCACCCCGAGGCACAGAGTGATTTAGTCTTTGTGAACCCTTAGGTGCAGAGTGATCAGCTATTTGGTACACTCTCAAGGGCAGAGTGATTTGCTCCTTCTGTGGCTGCCTGAGCAGCAGAGCTGTGTTTGCCAACCTGGGCGATGCAGGAGTAAAAGCAGCAGACGGGGTCTTCCCCCATCTCCAGGAGAGCCGCTTTATCCACAAAGTCCGCAGCAGAAAGGAGCCAAATGGTCCCAGGGTAGAAGGATTATATGGGTAGCCAGGGGCAGGGTTTCACAACTTGGCCAATGAGGAAAGGAATTGGGAAAGGGGCAAATCAGGGGAAGGATCTAAAAAGAGCCAATCAGGAGGGGTAAAAACCAGGAACAAAGGGAATAACCAACAGGATAGAATTGCAAAGGCTCATGGGTTGAAGCACTTTTGCTCACCCTGAGCTGCAAGGAATGCTTCCCAAAGGGGAGTCACTGCAAACTGAGGGTGTCTGGGAGTTGCACACTCTCCAAGGGACTGAATTGTTCTCTGTGGAATGCCTAGAGACCACCACAATAGATTTTCACCATAGGGGCTCACTGACAAAAGGTTCTTTTACTCTTGTTCAAAAAACTTGTGATACCCTTGCTTGGTAGACTCCACCACAATTTTAGCTACAGCTATTGTAGTTATCTTGAAGATGATACCAACAGTTTCCATGTGGCATTTATGGAAGACCAGTTTCTGGTTTGTCTTTATAAATTGTTGAGTGTTTTGTTTAAGAAGTTGGTTGTCTTCCTGACTGTGCCTTTAATCACTTTGGGTTCCTTCATAACAAAGCACGTTTTGACTTGCAAGTAACATGTTCAATGCAGCAGACCTTGCCTGAACTATTTTCTGGTGTGGCCTGTGCCTGTTAAACAACCTCCTTAATAGAGTGGACCAGTAACAATAAGAAAATGCTCTTTTTCGGCTTCCATCTAACCTTTCTTCTCAGGCTTCATGAAAGTTTTCTCTTCTATAGTGAAAACACAGGCATTGACATAATTACACTTCAAACATAGAATTGAAAATAACAATTTAAGTGGTATACCTATAATGTTTTCATATTTGAATCAACAGCCACTTTTGATTTCTGACAAGAAAAAATATTTCATTTCCAAACACACCTCAGAGATGAATTTTTTACTAGTTATTATTCTGTTCTTTATCCTTTGCCAGTCTTATTAAAAAAGAAGAGATATCATCAGCCCTCTTCTGTGACCCATCTTCTCATCAGTCACCTAAATCACACTATGTTCTGCTTTTTTTAAAAAATCAAATGGATGAAGAGATAGAAGCAATCTCAGAGGAAACTGTTTCAGTGAGGCTGGGAAGTGGGATGTTATACCTGAAGACCCCAAAACAAAGTGAAACACACAAAAACTCCGGCAATGTCACAACTGCTGCTGAGGGTTGTATGCAGAGGAAACTCAGGAAAAGCACAAAAAATTTAAGATCAAATTAATTGCAGTGTTAAGTCTGCTTGTCTAAATTTCCAATATAGTAACCTATTTTATATGACAGTGTCTGTCTGTAAAACAGACTTTCACAATGTGCTAAGTGACAAAAAGCAACCTGGCAAAACATGAGCCTGCCAGTGGTACCCTATAAAATGATTAAATAAAAACGACATTATAGGGTTCTATATTCCTTTTCCTACTGATTTCCAGCTCAGATTTGCTCTGCTTTCTAACTGAAGAAAAAACAATGTTGTTATTCCACCCTCCACCTCCCAGAAGCCAGTTCTATAAGCACTCCCTAGAACTGGGAATTAAGCCAGGACTGTGTTTTGGTTTTGATTTAGATATTGCATTCTACAGAGTTACTAATGCAGGTGCTGCTGGCCAGATTAGGTCCATCGGGACACCTGTACAGTCCCTTACATTTTCATTATGTTCTTAGTAACACCTCTGTGAAGGTTTCACCATGTAGGGAAGGTAAAATCAGAAAACTGTGGGTTTGCATGAATGTAGCCCGTGATTTCAGGCAGAGGGTTGTGTTCAGGTGTTGTAAAACATGAGATAAAATGAACTAACCCTGACCACTAGATACAGGGTTTGTTTGTAAAGGAAAAAGAAATGGAAATATATTTACCTTGAAATGGTGGCACATCACATCCAAAAATAAACAAACTTGATCTCCCATTTAATCACCTGTATTTCTAAGGCAGAAGCACAGATTGCAAGAATGCTAAGAGGATATTTTTTGGGATTAATATTTGCTTGAGGTAGTCCTTTTTCTTCTACAAAAGCCTGACTTTTGAATTCCTAGATGATAACTTAAAAGTTCTCTTAGAATTATCCATAGACTATACAAGCTATTGTAATATTTTCTGTTTTTCTGACTAGAAGTGCTCAATCTTTTAACAGATTTTGAAACCCTTTCTTTGTGGCTATGATCAGACTTCTATAGATCTGGTGTCTGGATGCTTCTTTCTAATACCTAAAGGTCTAGTCCTATGTTATGTGCACATATATAAATATCTATAATGTTACTCTTTCACTGGATATAACAAGATTTCTTCTGCAAACCAAGTAAAATAAATCTTGAATGTGGACAGAAGGGAACATATTGGTCAAACAGTAAATTCTTGCAGATAAGGTATTAGCTGGAAGTTTTGCTACATTTTATTGATCATATATGTAAAGTAATTTGTGAAAATATTCATAAGTAATAAATGGTTCAGTCAGTCAAGGCAGTAAACCCTTTGGTTTGCCAATAGACCATAACTCCTCAAACCAAAAAACTTCCTGCAATCTTTTTCTTGTGCTTTGAATAAGACTGCTGAGCCAAGACATTGTTTTAACTGCCCATGTATCATAAACAGTTAAATTTAGATATGTCAGCATTTTGATTTGCTCAAGATACTACCCAGTATCTCTGAATGTTTTCAGAGTAAGAGACTCTTAATTCAAAAGACTGCTGACAGAACTGACATGAGTGGATCACATCAAGCACAATATGTTGTTCCTTATTTGGAACTGTACATATTGTTTTTCTTCCTCTGTGGATGTTTATTTGAAGGATGAATAGGTCACGCTTAGCAGGAGAGCTCATCATATGAGTGCCAGATACAGAGGACAGATGAGTCAGTTCCACAAAGACTACAAATTATGCATGCAGGATAAAACTATATTCATATTTGCATTTGACCTAAACTTCAACTTTCAAAAATAAGTTTAAAAGAAATTATTCTGAAATTCAAAAACTGTTTTGCAGAAAAGAAGCAGTTCAAGCAACACAGCTAAAGAACAAAGAAGACTCTGCTGGTAAAAGAACACATTGAGAATGAAATACTGTACATCAGTGTGCATGAGCTCAAGCCTGTATTTAATACACATTTTGAAATGCATTTATCTGATGCATGATTGATTGATACTGCTGCAGTGTTCACATCTCAGCCACTGTCCAGTCATTGCTTGTCATAGTAAAATATGGCTTGGTGTAGAAAAAACCACATTTCTTTTGTGGATGGCAGCACAAAACTTTATTTTTTTAAATAAACCTGCATGTTTTGGTTACAGAACTGTTACTGACTGCTTTTTCTCAATATGTACAAATGAACATGAGGTGAGAAAGTCACACAGCTCCTTACAGGAACTGCAGTAAAGTCTAAAAAAAGAAAGCTGCAGTGAATAAAAAGCACAATGCTGAATATGACACTCATGTCTGTATTCTCTCTTCACTGTCTAAGAAATGGGAACTACTGGACATATGACCCAATATTTCTTTGCTATTTTGCTTTAATACAGGCATTATATTATTTGAAATATGTGCATGGATTTCAGAAGCATAACAGATGATGAATAGTATTCAAATAAACTTGAAAATAGGAGAGGCATATTTGCAGCAGAGCTCCGGGGTGATGGGGATTCTAATGTGCACATGTTAACCAATTAAAATGAAGCCACATCTACTAACCATCTTGGGAGAAAGGTTAGTGATCTTGCAAATAGTCTCATAAAATAAAAATTTGTATTTGACTTTTGGGGAGGCTGTTGTCTGAGGGAGTGAGGGGAGAAGAGAAGGTATAAGTAATTTTACTATGTCAGCTAATTATACCCATTCATATCCCATTTAAAATTAATTGGGAATGGGGATGTGGCTCCCTGAATGACTTACATTACCAACAGTTCTCTATATTCCTCCTGGGTGGAACATTTTAATAATTGCAGAATTCCAGACAGTGCTGTGACTTCATTAGATCCAGTGATGGGAGATGCCCCTAAAAGACTGGCAGTGACCATAACCTCCCATAAGCATACAAGGGTCCTTTCTTCTAACCCACTTGCTTAGTAAAAGCCAGAGAGACCTCGACAAATCAGAGGAGTGAGCAATCACCAACCATATGAAGTTGAACATAGGAAAGTGCCAGACTCTTTCCAGGGCAACCCTGGACGTACAGACAGGCTGTGGAGTGAGCGGCTGGAGAGAAGCACCACAGAAAGGGACCTGGGGGTCCTGGTTGATGGCAAGCTGAACATGAGCCAGCAGTGCCCTGGCAGTCAGGAGGGCCAACCTTGTTCCTGGGAGGCATCAGGTACAGCATTGCCAGCCAAGCAAGGGAGGGGATTGTCCTGCTCTGCTGTGCACTGGGGCAGCCTCACCTCAAGTGTTGGGGGCAGTTTTGGGTGTCACAATATGAAAAAGATACTAAACTGTAAGGAGTGTCCAAAGTAGGGCAGCAAAGATGGTGAAGATCCTTGGGGGAAAGCTGTGTGAGAACAGGCTGCGGTCACTTGTCTTATTTAGCCTGGAGGAGACTGAGGGGAGAGCTCATTGCAGTTACAGCTTCCTCACAAAGGAGGAGGAGGATGGACAATTGATCTCTTTTCTGTGGTGACCAGTGACAGGAACCAAGGGAATGGCCAGAAGCTGTGTCAGGGAAGCTTTAGGTTGGATGTCAGGAAAAGGTTTTTCCCCAAAGGATAGCTGGGCACTAGAACAGGCTCCCCAGGCAAATGGTTACAACACTGACCCTGAGAGAGTTCAAGGAGCATTTGGATAACACTCTCAGGCACATGGTGTGACTCTTGGGGATGGTGTTGTACAGGGCCAGGAGCTGGACTCGATGTTCCTGATGGGTTCCTTCCAACTCAGCTTATTCTGTGATTCTGTGATCAGCATGCCATGTGGGTGTTGCTAGCTCACCACACTTTTAATGACCTAGGATATTAAGGAGACCTGACCTTCTGGTCAGTGGTCAGATCAATAACTAGGTGCAACTTGGAGATGCTAGCATCTTCAGGAGAGAGCGTTTAGACCCAACATCATGTAGTTTGGTTTGGTTTGGTTTGGGTTTTTGAGTTGCTAATGAAGCCAATTCCACTCTTTAAGTGCGTAAGTTAGTTTTTATTTTTAAGGTGTAATCTTTGTCTGGAATAGGAGCAGAAGAGCAGGTGCTAATTTAAATTGTGGTACTTAGGGAAAAAATAATCCTTGACACAATTTATAAACCAGAGATACTCCTAGTGGGTACTTTGGAACAGGGGGTGTGCTGTGAAGAGACAAGTGGGAAAAGGAATGAGTTCCAGAATTACTGCTCTTGAATTGATGGTGTTGTAAGAGCAACATATGCTTGCTGAATCCCATCTTCAACTCCTGTTTCCAAACAAATAAAAAAATTCAAGATCATGGCTTTCCAAAAGATTATATATGGCCTCTCCAGCAGTTTGTGCAATACCCTGTCTGCACTGATGTCAGCAGGTATCAGTGTGTTGTGTCACCTCTGTATGTACAATTTGGTTGTAAATGGTGACCATCTCTGTGCTGACAGACAGCATCTCCAAAGGATATTCTTCACCAGCTAGTTGTTTTGGTGATCATATCACTTAAAAGATAAACCAAACAATCCAGTGGGAAGATTTGTTTTCTGCCTTTCCTTTATTTAATACTTTTTCTAATTTTAAGCACATATGGGCATGACAGATTTTTAATGAAAATCTCAGTGCCTGAATACCTGTTTCTGACACTTTCATACAACATCCCATGGAGAAGAAATAGACCTTAACATATGTCAAAAGCTGTGTAATCCAAAGAGTAAGTGTGAAGGCATTCCAAGTGAGACAGCTCTCTTTTCCAGAGCTGTAAACAGGTTGGGTAAAACTTTAAAGTAAAATACTTTAACCTGCTGCTTGTTTTTTGCCTCACTTACTGGTAAGATTGCATAACAGGACTGGTCACTGTGAAGGAGATTTCCAACAATCTGCCTCTAAATAGCTTTGGGCTTTTGTTTGTATGTTTGTTTGTTTGTTTGCCATGTATTTGTGTGTTTATTTACTTGTTCATTAAAAAAAAGGAATGAGACAAATTTCTTTTAGGCCCTATGATAAGTAAGTTCATAAGCAAGTCTGATAGTCTTCAATTCCTTTGCATGTACAAATCTTGTAAAACTTTCAACTCCCTTTGGTGTCTGGCTGTAAACAGTAACTGTTTGCTGGTGTATGCAGTACTATGTGCTTCTGCAGTCCTTGAAACAGTAGGAAAATAGTCCTTTTAAATCTCTGCAAGAAAAAATGAAACATCTGCTAAACTTGAATATGTGGTAAGATGTGCTTAGCAGCAGAGAAATTTAAAGTGAAGAATATACAGGTCTGGTCAGTATCCATGCTTGCAGGTCACTTCTGTCACATATCCTTTAATTAACCCCAGGTTACAGAACCATTTAGCACAGAGCTGTGGTTACTTTCCCAGTGTCAAATGATTTTATTTGGGAGAAATTGCCATAAACCTCTTTTTATAGAACAAAGAAGACATTAAGACTGGAAAAGAACACACCTCTCACTGCCTTTTTTTCCCTTGCACTGGGTTACAGCAATGCTATGAGGTACAGAGAGGAGTGAGTGACATTTGTACAGAGTATGTCTGTGACTGAACCAGGAATAATTTCTGCATTTGTGAGTAAGGTGCAGTGTGCATAGCTTACAATTGGGCTCCTTTTATGAATAAAACAATGCTTCTGCAGTTTCAAGGACTTTTGGTTCCGTAAAGCCTTCTATGAGCTGTCCAGGGTCTCAGTGAAGTTCTTCCCATATCACCTCCCTGTGCAAATCTGGTGTAAAACCCACTTTAATAAGACCATTTAAGGAAATACTATACAGTGAGCATGGATGTAGCTTTTCTTCATCTTCTTTGAGCACATGGCCAGATACTTTGATGGGGCTTACTAATGCATTTCCAGGGTCATTGGAGTCTTCTCTGTCTTCTAACACAGACATCCCTTTTCTGTCAGCACTGGGAATAGTCTCTACCACCTCTGCAAGGTTCCATTAGGAACAAGCATAAATTGATTAGGAATCTGTTCTACAACACAAAACACTTGGAATAAGCTTCTACCATGATTTTATGCCAAAACTCTCATTGAAATAGGAGAAAGGTTAAACCATTAGTTAGATAATGGATCTGTGGTAGGTAAGCAAGTCATTCAAAGTGTTTAAACTGACTGCTCTTTGCTTATTGGTCTCTTTTATTTTGTTAGGCTTATGAAATTTAGTGAGCCAAAAGTAAGCAAGCAAACAAAATATTATTTCCTAACTAACAGAGAACTTCCATACTTTGCTGTTGGCTGAATTGCTTACTGCATAAAATAATATTGGCTGTGAGAGCAATGAGCTTGATAATACTTGCAGTGCAGTCCAAATTTTTAAAGCACTTTTTATTAAGTTTCTCAGTTTCCTAAGTGTCAGGACATCTAGAAACACCACTGTTTTATTTCAGGCCTCTTGAGGTGATTTTGCATTGAAATGCAACATTGGGCTGTGGTGATGTGGATCAGAATGTGACTGCATGATGCACAAATGCAATGTCATCACCTGATAAGATGCTATGAGGCATATATAAAAATGTTGTGATTCAGCAGTGCAGACCTACAGTGCTTCCCCTCTCCCCATAAGATAAATCCAGAAGGTATTGCTCATGTTTCACACTGAGCACATTGCCTGGAGGATGATATTGTGGCAGGGACAGAGAACAGAGTGGAGAAGAGAGCAGAGGACCCATAACAGGTGGCTGATGTGTGTACAAATGTGTGCTGAAATGATTTGCAATGAGCGCTGGATATTAAAGAGCATATTTGGAAAACAGAAGGTAACATTTCAAAAAATGTTGAAATAACTATGTCCTCTTTTCAAGGGGTGAGTATTCCAAGTATGTCTGGATTGTAGTTGCTGCTGCCAGGGGATTATGTTGCTAAAGTGCAAAACATAAAGTGCAAAAATACTTAATTCTAAGTGTTGTCTACCTCAAACATTCAAGCTATTGCTTGACAGAAATCAGAAACTAAAGCTGGTTCTGATATATAGTGAGCATAACAGAGTATTACCTCTACTCTATAGGTGTAAAATGCTTCACAATCTCAGTAATATGAGCAATTAGGTCTCTAGTTATTTGGTAAGACACTTTTGTAAATGTGCCCCAACATCAGTACTTCTAATGCTGTTATATGGACTGACCTGAGGCACTCTTTAAAATGATTTTGAAGGAAATGTTGTGTATAAATGTTAATGTCTTCTTTAAAACATCAGAAAATAAAATTCTGGGGAGCAAAAATGTTTATATATGTTATTAATTTAAAATATTTAAAGGGAATTTCTCTTTTGAATATATAATGATATATATATGAAAACTGCAGATGTGAGTTCTCAGATATGTTTTTTTCTGTTATTGAAACTTTAGCCAACTTGGAGGATATTTAATTTCTTTCAGAGAAATCTGCCTACTGAGCTGAGTTTTCCCAAGGTCACCAGTTCTAATTAACATGCAGTTTTCATAGATGGTTGATGAAACTGTGAATCATTAAAGCCTTAAAATGTGTAATATCATACTTAGTAACTCTTACCTTTTCACATGCTTCATGAATATCTCTTTCCCTTTTTTCTGCTGGATAAAAAATAGTTATGAACATGATGATAGGGAAAGTCTGGGCATTTTTTTCCTCTGTCATATATACCCATATACCTGTGGGTATTTTTTCCCTCTGTCACCTTTGTTCCTGCCAAGCTGTTGTATACAAGTGATTTTTTTTTTCCTCAAAATTAAAATTCTTAACTAGTTTTATCTTCTAGCCAAGCTATGTCATATCAAGCACTGCCCAAGTCCACAAAGGACCTTAGAGCTTTTCCCCACAAAAGTACACTGTTGGTAGAGGATGTTACCTGTTCACGTCCAATAGACCCTATAACTTAAAGAGATAATGAGCTTATACTTGGTCACATTTTTCCTACATTAGCTGTAGCAAGAAGGACTTAGGCTCCTTTGACCAGCTATTCAACTGTCTAATGTTGTGTCTTGTTTTTCTGTTTATTTCATGATTTTTTTTTTTTTCCTTTCTAGGGCTTTCCAGAGGAAAAGATGATTTTAAATGGGTTACAGTAAGTACTGTAGAGGATATAAATTTCTTTCTGTTTGGGCATACTGCATCACATGTGCTCAGGTAGGGGAAAGGCATTTTCAATTTTCAGGCATAATGTTGGTCAAGAGTGCCTGCTGATTCATTCTGAAGAGAGTGAGTCAGACAAGCTAAATTAGGTTTCTACTCTGAATCATCCTCTATAGGAGACTATCTTACTCTGCTGACTATAGACAGAGCCTAAAGAGATTAGCTATACTAGGCTAAAATTGCACTTTGTCAATACCCATTTCCTAACTGTCCTTCTCTGAAGTCCATTCTATTCTGAACCCTGAGAGCTAATGGATGAGAATAGGGTAGCTGACACTTGACATTTGCTTGTTCTTGAAGAGGGGATAAATGTGGAATTTATATAATCCCTAAAGTATTCTTCTCCACTGCTTTTGTATAGTAATAAGTCTACTCTTTCAGTAGAAGCACAATGTCTTGTAGTAGTAGAAAGAGTTCTTTAAAGTTACAATTATATTTTTAACTTCTCATGTTTATTTTACAAAAAAAAATATAAACACAGCTGCCCTTAAAATATGAATGCAGAATCCTTAACAAAATGTGCAAACATCTGCTCTGATTCTGATAATAATGCCTTGATACTCACATCAATAATCTTTGGTTATTTTTGTTGATTGTGTAGTCTAGATGTGGATATATGGTAAAAGCTAATGGTATTGGAGGTGGACTACAGCTGTCCACTAGTATACAGAACAGGTATTTCATGAAAATTGTCTCCATAAATCATTTAAAGTCATACTCTAGCTTTTCTTCCACTTGAACTTCAACTAGAACAATTTACATTTATATAACTAGTTATTCTTTAGCTATATCTTTATATATATATATCTTAAACTGGTTACCACAATCGTCATTTTTCTACTCCAAGCCAAGTTTATTTTGTGGTAAAATATAAGACTACCTTTTCTAAATAAGGCATTTTTAGTTTTCTCAGTCCACCTTGCAGCTATAGATTTGTGGGCAAATTCCTTTTTAATTTTCCTTAGTGCATTTTTTAAGCAGTACTTTTTACACTCATCTAAAGGAGTTCAGAGTTCCCTTGTCCTGTTCTCAGAGACAGAAACACAAGAACAAGGCAAATTTATATAACAGGGCATAAGGAAATAACCTTCACTAGCCCAGGCTCTGTGGACCATATTTTGAATTGTGTGCACCAGCTGTGCCACCCTTCAGCCTCCCTTCTCCCCATTGATATTGCAGTTGCATCCAGCTTTGACAACATCCGTGTATTACCAGAGTGTTGATGTGTGGCACCATTTTTATGACTTCTTTCAGTTTGCTTGATCTCATAGCTCTTATCCTCCAGAGAGTTCAATTGCAAGTAAAAATACATGGCAAATATTTTTCATGTGGTTGACATAGAACATATATTTGCAACCTGCCTCTCCAAGAGTGTATTGCGTGTAATAAAGGCAGCAAACAAATAATGCCTCCCAGTGCAAACCGTGAGGGATGGGTTAGGAGGGCTGGCCTGCGTCTGTTCCCTCTGAGATTAGTAGTTGGACAAGTTTGATTTGTGCCACTGACAATAAGTGTTCATCTTGATCCGGCTAATGCATTCAAAATTCACAATGATGGTGCATCACAAATGCAGCACAAACAACTGCTGCATTAAGCATTAGTCAAATTGAAACGTCAAGAACTTAAATTTTAGGAACTACTGGAATCCAGGGGTCCAATGCATCATTAATTTTGTTCTCCTCTGCCTGGCTGGGTTTAGTAAGTCTCATACAACTTACAAGGAGATGCAGCTTATTTGTTCACAACATTATTGCCCTGTTCATATTAGCAGGACTCATCTCAACTGAACTCCACCAGGAAAGGCTCTCAGAGGTGTTACACTCTTATAAATTTAATGAAAACAGTTTATTTGGTGAAATGAGAGAAGGAATCAAGCTCAACAGAGGTTACTGCTTGAGATCCAGGTTCATTAAAAGTCAGTTTTTACCTATTTCATAACAGTTTTCTACAAGAGTTGCTATGTCATTGCATGGGATAGAACTTCCCTGTGTGTGCACATGGCTTCTTGTTTTGGTTTCCTCCTTTCCTCGTTCTCACCCAGCCTGGCTCCACTTTCCTTCTGAAAGGTACTGAATCCTTGTATGAACTCAGAAAATTTCTAAAAAGCCTATTGAACAATTTTCTTTTCCTACTTTCAGAGTCCTATTTTTTTTTTTTTTTCTGGTTTGGGTCCTAGTTTGGAGGTAGAAAAGCTCTCAGATTTCTCATTGCTGATGGTCTTGCACTAGTCCTGTACAGCTGAGAGCAGCTATTGCAGACAATGTTTTGTTGAAATCCAGGAGCATATTGCTTGAGGAAACCTGTCTGGTTGCTCTGTTAGTATCAGGCGTACACAATCTCAATAACACCAGGGACTTGAAAAAGTTAAAGAGGAATAATTTTTGCCTGAGCTGTACAGTGGTTAAAATTGAAAACACCTCCAGTAAGAATGTATAAAAATGAAATTTACCAGAAACATCAGAACTGACCAAATCTGCATTGATTTTCCAAGATAGGACAAAAAGTTCTTAAAGTAGATTTAAACAAAATCATATTTTGTAAAATTAGCAATGTTATCCAGAGCTGAAAAAAAAATACTTGGCTTTAATGAAAGATAACACCCATCTCAATATCCAAAAAAAATGGCTCCCTGGTTCAGGAACATCTTTGAAAATAGTTAGCCTGGATGGAAGTGTAGCATGAGAAATTTAACTACAAGCATTTTGCAAAAGGAAGAGAAATAAGATTAGGGCATTGGAAACCTTGGTCAGTTTCTGTGTCAGGCAGGGTCAGTTGCATTCTTCTATGAATGACAGCACTTCACCTCTGGCAATTGTCCATTGTAGACAATGCCCTGAAATACTACTTCGAAGGTGCCTGCTAGTATATAGATGCGTTAATTTTGTATTTTGCCCTATCTACTGAAAGAAAAAAATCATTACTTCTCTTTGAGAGCAGTCTAAGGGTAAAAGAGGATTTCTGGAATACAGTAATCTTAAAATAGTGAGCATGGATGTTCCACATTTACCATGTTTTATTTCTCGATGTATCTCACATTTATTCCTTGAAGTAAATGTAGGTAAAGGTACTATTCTTGCCTCAAGTGTCTTAAAAATTAGGCAATTTTCAAATATAAAAATGAAAAATTAATTTGTACTAACAAAAGACACAGAATAATTTACCATATATTTTTTACATCTCTGTTATTGTTCTTAGCTTTCAAAAATTTATCTGTTCTGCTTCATCAAAGGAAAGAATTGGTGTCAGCAGGCTTTTGAAATGCATGGTCCTTCTCATGAGACACAGATTACCAATGCCTGCAAGATAAGATAAATGCAGAAAAAGTCCCTTAATTCCTATTAAAGAAAGTATTGTCATCAGTGTTCCTTACTGTGAAAGTGACATAAGATGAAAATATTTGACAAAATTTGAGTATTATATTGAGTTTTTCTCTCCTACTGTAAAGCCATAAAAATTATAGTGTCAAGAAATACAGCCTATGTAAACAGAAAATTTAATTGCATTTAATTGCAGCTGTTCAGTGGTGGAACATTTAAATCCAAAAGAGAACCTATAATTGTTTCTGTTGCATTGACTGACTTTAATTAACATTTAGTTCTACTGTAAATGTACAAAACTATCAATGAAAATGAGTGGACATTTGAAGGTGTAACACAGTGCATATAACCACAATAATAGAAGACTTTTAATGCTATCAAAGTTGAGGAAAAATAAAACCCTTCCCCTTTTCTAGGTTAACTCAAACAGTTAGGATGTAAGCTTTTCTTGTATTCCTTTTTATTTACTTTCCCATTACATAGGTGAAAGAATTTTTAAAGGATGTATGCTGCTGTGTTTAATGTTGAAAGAAAGTCTTTTAATTCAGAAATACATTCGAACTACTTATAATTTCTTATCGATCTGTGTTTAGACTCACACTTAGAATCAACTGAAAAATCTCACACTGAGTTTAATGGACAAGGACCCAGGCCCTTATAGTGTGGTCATTGCAAAGACTCTGATTCTGCAACTGACTCCATGTGGGAGTCAATTGAAGTCAATGATGCTTCAAGAGGGAAGCTGAATCTGTCTGTGCACAGTCAATTGCAGGACTTATGCCTTTGTAACTAAGCATTGTGTTTGCATCAAAAACGCATTGATCTTCTCTCTGAAGAACATAATGGAGGCTTCTACTCTCAGGGTAGTATTTCTCTTCTCCTCCCATGTCTCATCATGATTTTCCCTAATTTATATGTATACATGCTCTGTTTTTTAAGAGGTTTTTACCTCTTAAACTACATAACTACATTCATTTTTGTTAGGACTTTGAGGGCAGATTACTTGTTTACTGAGCTTTTTAAAAGAAAATGGTGATGAAAAAGATATCTGTAAATTTGGAACTACTCTGTAAGCAACATGAATATAATAAAAACTGTGTCAAAAACTCTGTATAAACGGTTTAAAAGGTTAATTGTCTGAGTTTTACCTAATGGGTTCAGATAATGGAAATACAAGGGAGGTTTCGGTTTTTCTCTAGTTTTTCTCCTGTCTACATAAAAGGACAAGAAATCATTAAATCAAACTTCCCAGCTTCACCTCTACAATGGAGAAATATGTGGTTACCCAAAACTTTAAAAGACATTCAGAATGACAGACAGTCCAATCATCTTTGACTAATTGTTTTTTAAACTAAAGGCTTCAGATCTTAGTTGTCACGCAGAGTTTTTCATATTTTCCCCTTCTGACTTGTCTAACCTAGAGGTCATTAGATACTTCCCCACAATGGCAAAAAAAGGTTCAGGCTTCTCAGCTGCCTGAATAGATTTAGAAAAACAGATTGAGGTTGTTTGCTTGGAAAAGCAGAGTATTGGGCAAGAGGGAGAAGGCAAAAGGAATCTCCCTGAATTAAGTTTGCTGTACTGTTTGAAAAGAGATTCAGTAAATAAATATTGAACATCATTAAAAACACTACATTTATTTGGAGCTCTGCCCTGAAATCTGACGATGAGCAACATAGGACTTCTGAGGAAGGGGGCATGAGCTGATAAAGTTCAGTAGGGTGCAGAAACAGTATAAAAGCAGGTCTATGTTATTACCTTCACTACTAATTCTTGACTTAGCTATTGTCCCTTTGGTAACACAGATAGTTGAGCATTCCATTCTGCCCTGTTTTTCTATTCCCATGCAGGCTGATACAGTAGATACAGATATACATAGATACAGTATAAGTAAAAATGTTAAAAGAAAGTTGCTGTTAAAAAGTGTGTATAAGCCTTAAAGACTGCTGGAAGGCTTCTAAAAATTTCTTTGTTTCTCCCAAAAAGCAGCTCAGACAGCATTGTTAATATACACTGCCATCTTAACTGTTTGTGTATGTTTGGTGTCAAGTGCAGGGCTTTATTATGCAGGGTTTTAAATGTAACTAAAACATATTTTAATTAATATGAGCAAAGATCAGAACAGACCTTTGAGACACCAAGTAGGAAAGTGTTGATTTTCTCCAGCTTCAGAGCAGAGCCATTACAGATGGCTTCTGACTGCCAGCCACAAACAGCAGGCACAGATGTAAGCTCCACCTTCAGTGGTTACTTTTCTGGCAGGCAGAGATGCCCCTTACCCTGCTGAAAAGCATCCGGGCAGGCTGTCCTGGCTGCATCACAGTGGGTTAGAGAGAAAACAGCCTTTGGGTGAAGTCTGAAACTTTATAATGGCATACCATGTAAGAAAAAAAAAATCATGAATCTTGCCACGCAGTCTGTGGGGAAGCTACAGAGGAGGGATGAGATGGCAACAGCTGACATTACTGGCACAGAGAAAGTCCAGCTTCATTTGGTGGATGTGAAAGAGCAGGACACACTGGATTTCTAAATGTTGCTTTGCAGGCATTCAGAAAGCCTGCATTTCTGGTTCTAATCTAGCCTATCCTAAAATACACCTTAAATAGTATTTTCATGTTAAAATTGGATGTCTGGAAAATGACTCTTCCAGCTTGTGTGCAGCTTTATGTAGCCATTTGTGCTTACATAACTATGCAACTGTGACTAGATGAAGGTCTTCAGTATTTTTTTAAACAGCCTGTAGGTTTTTATTAAAAATCACCAAATTACATCTTGAAGTGGTTTCCTATAATTAGGAAAACTGAATTTACAATTTAATAATCTTAGATCTTCTTCTCTCTTAAAATGCAAATTTTTGTTAATTTTAAACCTTTTATAGATAGAATATGGAAAGAAAATAGGGAATATGACAGCCCTACTTATTTTCTGGTGTGTTGTCACAAATGTCTTCAAAATTTCAGATTAATTTCCACATCATATAGAGCTTTTTCTGTTTGTGACTGTTGGTTAACAGAATCTTTTACTCTATCTTTGCACTGAAACTAGACCATGCAATTCCTCTAATAGGAAACCATCTACACTATCAGTGCTCTGGGATGCTGTGCTGGAGGTGGCATTTTTGTGGGCTTGTATTTTGATTTGTTGTAAACTTTGTTGACAAGTGTCTTGGATCTCTTTCTCCTTGGATCTCAATGAATTCAGTGCAAGGATAGCAACTTCTGAAAATATTTATCTGAATGTGCAAAACAGAGTAAATAATTTTAAGTCCATACAAGACTCAAAAGTAAAATTAAAACATTGGTAAAAGATCTACGTGAAGTAAATAAAGACAACTCATTTACTTAGAAATGTCATGTGATGGTTGAATGGCATTTGTTGAAAATGGAACCAGACATTGTGGGAGTGTTAGAAACTGTCTTTCCAAGGGAATGGAATGTTATAGGAAGTATATATTCTTCCTGGATATTGCCAGCTCTAATTAGTCTTGTTAGGAATAGGGTGACAATGTTTACCCATTTTGATGTTTGACTAGTGTATTTCTGCATTTTTTCAAACCCCTGTTTGCATGGATGCACATAATTTTTACAACTTTTTTTATTCCTGGATTTGCTCTGTGGATGGATCTGTTACTGTTAATCATGGAGTTTTCAGTTGCATGCCTCAGCATTTTCTTGCTGTGGAAGTCATTCTGAAGTGTTTCTCTGTAGCCTTCCTTCTGGTCCCATTAGTCATGAGAAGTTTTTGCTGTCTTGAATGTGCTCATTTACAAAATCAGATTTGTTCTAATTTTAGGGCAGTTTCTCCTATATCCCATTGTCCTCCTTTTTTTAAAAGCACTTACTAACTGGTTTCTTCCTGCCTTTGTGCCGGTTTCAAAACTGGTCTAATTTCAAAAGGGTATATCAGACCTTCAAGGTCTGGAGTTTTCTGTGCTCTATTCATGATGTCCTAAGTTCCACATGCAGACTCATAATTGTTTCCTATGACAGATGTATGTTCTTCTTGTTCTGTTCTACATGATCTCGATGCATGTTTCCTATGAATACATGCAGTTCTTGTTTCCTATGGCCATTGTCTACCACAAACTCTACCACACAGTATTTATCCACAAATATGTTCTGCCACGTACCTGCTCTAGTATAAACATATACATAGCCGCTGCAGCAAGAGATTTTTTGGTGGGAGGGAAAAAATATGGGACTCACTCTCCTTGCATCCCCTCCTGCCTCAGCAGTTACTGAGAGGAGTGAGAGTGGGACAGACTGCTTAGGAGGCCTAAGCTGAGAGATGGGAGTCACCCCCAACATAGGCAGAGCCCTTGTCAAAGTTTAGGCAGGGACAGGGTTCATCTAACACCTTGCAATTATTGAACAAATGATAGATAGGTTACAAACCTGGCCTGAGATCAGACTAGAAAACCACAAACCAAGTCAGGAGCAGCAAGGAACACATCCCAGGACAGGTGTGGGTGCTTTGATCTGAGCCTGAATGGAGCTCCTCAGGCCTCAGAGAGGCTGGCTGGGCTGGTCAAGGCAGGTGTGCCCATGGATGTACTCAGGCTTCTCAGAGTAGTCATGTCTGCTTTCTTTTCTGAAGACTGTCTTTTAAAAGGGGTGGAAAAAAGAACCTATCTGCTGAAATATGCAGCTCTCTGGTCTCTGTGGCTGGGGTTGCTGGAATGTTGAAGTCACTGACTAGTTGTTCCTCATCCATTTAATTTTAACTCAGTTGCCTACTGTCTGTCACTTGGCTGTCATTCTCTTTCCTTCTGCTCAGTCATCACTTGCAATAAAACCTTCAGACAAACTGCTGCAACTACAACAGCAGCTAGCAAAACACAAACCAACCTCCTTAAGTTCTTTTAACAGAGCAAGCATTGTTTCCTTAAGGCATGTCTTTCACAAATTCTTGCCTTATTGCCGTATTTTACTTGTCAGATTGTTTGTGCGCTAATAAAAACTTTATTCTAAGAATATTGGCAGTATCCTGTTCCTTTATTGGCCCCTTTCCTGAAAGGTTAGCAGTGACAATTGCTGTGAGAGGTTGAGCCATGTGGTCATTGTCCATACTGCTCATCCAGCTTCTGCTCTACTCAGTAATGTAACAATATTCTTTCTGCATTTGAGAAAATGTTCCTTTGGATATTTCAGTGAATATCTGCAGTTTCATTTGTGTGCAACTGACAGCTGTCTGTGGAGTTACAAGGGAAGGAGAGAACATGATCACATCAGCAATCCTAAAGGGATAGATAGAAAGTTTTATTAGTCCTAACTCAGTGATGCACCCTGTGGTACAGCCACTGATGTGACACAATTGCTTTTCGATATATCTTTATCTGGAATTGTGTTTTCCCCAGTTCACATGGGTGAAATTACAGGAAATTGGATGCCATATATCACAATACAATTGAACTGGCTTGAATGGATTCTTTAAATGCTTTAGGTAACCTGGCATGCTCTATAACATATCTGATGACCAAGCTCTTCATCTGCATTCGGGCAGTCTAGTGACAGGTGTCTGCTAGAGTGCAAACTGCTGGGATAGCCCGACACAGGATATACTCAGCTAGGAGGGATGAATCCTTCTGAGTTCATTTATTAAAGGAAACTGGTTTTGGCTTTTAGGACAGCCAGGACTGATTTAGAAACCAGTACTGGCTTATTCACAGAGATCCAAAGCATTATTCTTTTTATGTCTTATTTCCTGGGGAAATGAGAAAGAGAAATGTCTAAGGCACCAGGTACTCTTCCATGGAGGTGCCTGCATTCACTCAAGAGCAGCCAAACAAAAAAACATTTCCAGCATCATCTAATTGCTGGTCCATAATACTAGTAATACATAATAGAGATAGCATCTAACTTGCAAGGTGAACTGGCCAAGTCTGTTAACCAAATTGATAAGGAACTGATGCTTTCATTCCAAAAGACTGGTTTACTCACTGGAAAGCTGGAACATTTTCTAGGTTTGTCCTTGTGTGACACACCTGCATTAAATATGTGTGCATTTGTCAGTACATCCATGCTACAGAAATGCTCTTTCTTTTGCTGTATCTTGCACTCTCATTTCCCTTCTTTTCCAGCATGCAAAAGCTGATTTCTTTTTTTCTTGATAAGTCTTGTGCCTCCTTACTGCTAATAATACCTACTTTGTTTTTCATGACAGTTAAAAAGGGTATATCAGCTTACTAACTGGTAAAAGGACAAAACCTCTGCTTATTTACAGACTCGCATAATCAAATTTGTTTTGTTGTATAAGCACATTCTTTTTAATGTACATTACTGAACTGAACTGTTTCCCTTTTCTTTATCATTGATTGAATTGGTTATTTAGTGACAAACATCATGATTCTACTGATGTTTGTGGAGCTGCAAAAGAGTATTCAATATTTTTACTGCCTTAGGAAAAGGCTTCATTTTAGTTTTACTCTCTGCACACTTTTCTTGGTAAACTTAAAAAGGAAAAGAGCAAACAGTAGGAAATCATTAGTTGGTACTGACAGGTCAATGCAGTGAGATTATTCCTATAGACTCTAGACTTGCTGTGTGTTTAAAGATAAAAGGTAATATAATTGCATTTTTTTTTCCAAGTTCTTACTGTCCAAAGAGAATGTATTTTTCTAAATAGGGTAATTATTGCAGAACAGGTCCACAAGTGTTCTTAGAAACTGCAGCTGTAGAAATATTTAGGTACTGACATAAGGTTTTGTACAGACTTCCCAAAAATTGGGAACCAATCCACCGTTTTGCCACTAAGCTGAGCATGGTTTTCTATATATTTTTACTTCATCTCAGTTTTCAGATCATTGAAGCATCTGCCAAGAAGATATCTCTTTCCAACTGGATGGAAAATTATTCTTTGAATAAAACAACATCATGCTGTGCCTTCCATTGAATCGTCTGACAGTGAGAGGAAACTGTAATATCATCATTAAAAATTATTCCCACAATTCAGCATCAGGTTTACCAGTTTCAGTTTAGTTTTCTAAAACTAGGGTCTTACTTAAAATTGTATTTTAATGGTCAAGAGGTGTTGAACATCAAAAGATATTCAGCAGTTGTGTTCAGGTGCAGATATAACTTCTAAAATTTGAAATATTCATCTTTGAGAAATTCTAGTGTTTCTCAATGAAAATATGTTTGTTGTTGTTTAATTGCTTGGGGTCTCAAAAAGTAAGCTTTACTTGAGAACTTAATACAGGTTGGTTAAGATCTTCATTTTTGAATGTCTTGTACATTTACAAGTTATAAACATTGTTTTGACCTATCATTTGGTTGCAGATTGTCTTTTGAAAAAACACTGCAGAGAAAAATCTGGTATTGGAAACAGTGATGTTGTAGCATTTCTTCTAAACAGAAGCATGTTTAATGGTCAATAAAATGAGCTCTTGGCAGTCATTCAATTTGATGATTAAAGAATTCCTGCCTTTACAATAACAATGTTATAGTACAAAATAGCATTAGGAAACTGACTGCACTGATTGGTTTGCAATGAGTCATAGCTATGCAATTATGGCTCTGCAATTGCCCAGGCATGACATCATAAAACTAACTGTCACAGTACAGATTTTAAAAGTATTTTAAAAAATTGTGGTTGGCTAGTTTAAAAAAGGCCAATGTTCTCCCAGTGTCTTGTGTGTTTACATATGTGTGTTACATGCATGGTTAGACATATCTAATGGCAGATCAGCTTTGCCTTGAAAGCCTTCGTAGGTTATTTTGCAGATGTCACTTTTACTGACATCAAAATATAAAACAAAATGAAATTTAAAAAAAAAAATCAAGGGATGGAAGACCTTTGTGCTTTTCTTTGAGAGCAGAATATTTTCTGTAGGTCTAACTTTTGCCTGCTTTCCATCAAAGGCAGATAATCCTGATGTATACAGCTGGCTCACTGTGACTGTTTTTGCCATTGCTGTGTAATCTGAGAGCTCAGAGAACTGGCACATTTAATATTTCATTACATGTTCCAATATACTTCTCAATTCCTACACCGTGCTTCTAATGGCCAGACTATGGTGCTGACCTATTGTATTTCATACAGGCAAAGATAGCAGCATTAGAGCCCCAGTGTTTCGTCTTGTTCTATCCTATTCTGAGAAGCTTAATCTTTTTTCCTGTAATCATTTCCTGACGTTTTGACTGGTATCCCAAAGCCATTTTAAGACTAGCCAGTGAAAAGTCAAAGGAATATGAATAACAGAGGTAGCAGTAGAAATACCTAAGATTTACTTCTGTTCTGTCATAGTTTGAGGTAAAAAGCTTGACATCGCACTTTTGTCTAAATTCAAAAGGAGTCTAAAATTCAAAAGGAAACCTCTTTTTAATCCAAAGAATAATTTTAGGATTTTGAGGAGAAATAGTTTCAGTCCAGCCCAAGTGTGGAAATAAATCTGCTGCAGTTTTCAGAAAAATTTGAGAGACAGATAGATAAACCTTAATCAAACACACACTAAAATCTCAATACTCTGAGCTTAATATCATGCCTAAATGTCTTAAACACCAGGTTATGAAGGCTGTGTCTCTTTTTAATCACTTAATCCACTAGTATAATACAACATGAGCTGGGACAGAGTCTGAGCTGTTCATGTTCTCTTGTTTTGACTCTGCTTCTGAAATTTTTTTCCAGTGATACATTCTTCAATATCTAGTAGATTTTGTAGAAGAAGAAATGAAACTTGGAAAAACATTTATATGCTCTTGTCAGCAACTTTTTTGGTGCTTATCTTCAGCATCTCAGATGACCCCTTTCAGTTCTAACCAAACAGCACTGATTTCTTCACTCTTCCAGGATCCCCAAAAAAAAAAAAAAAATCCCACAAAAAACCAACTAAGATAAAGGTTGCTCTAGATGTTTGGTGACAAAAAGGTGGGACAGTAAAAGCGGTCAGCAAACACACTCCATTTTCTTTGCTGGAAAAAGAACAAGAAAAGGCTCCACATCTGGGATTCAAAGCAGGGTACATCCAGCCTTGCTCCTTGCTTCTGTTTAATACTGAGAGGAGAAAATATGAATTGCCAACCACCACCAAGCATGTGCGTTTTCATACTTGTGAGACAGATCTCACACAGCCAGCAAGGCTGAGTCCCCTCACATTCAATCCCAATTAACAGACTGGACTTCTGACTTCTGGCATTTCTCCATAGAAAGTGTAGTTCTGATGCTAACTCCTTTATGTCAGGCTCCATGGGTCTGTCAAAAGGTTACAGTCAAACACCTGCTCTTCTACAGGTAAAGAGGTTTCTGTATGCACTTACACTGTTTGAGATTGCCATGTATTTTCTGGTTGGAATAGCATATCATCACAGAGCATGCTCTGCTTTGTCAGAAGAGTTTTCTTTCCTCTTTATTTGTGGTTAGTGAGGTGCCAACTCTGGAGCATGAAAGTTCATCCCTGATTTACCTGGATGGTATTTTTATCACACCCTTCCAAGTAACCTATCCCTTTTTTATGTTTTAGCCTTGGTTCATTAACTTTTCACCTGGGGAATGTAGTAAACAGAGAAAAATCAATTCTGACTCAATCCAGCTCTCTAAACTTTCTGGAGTTCTTGTTCAACACTGAAACCATGACCCTGGAGACTCCTCTTTCATAGAGAATATATATTAACTTTGTCAGTCAGTCTGATTAAATCTCTCTCCCCTTCTTTCTCTCCCTCTCTCTCTCCTGTCTTCTAGTCGCTTTTTAGCCTCTTTTTATGCCAGCCCTTACTGAAATGAGATATAACAGAACTACACCAGTTTTACCCTTAGGAGATAGCTGCAGATATTACCTGATTGATGGCTACTCTATTTTTCTTCTGAACATGTTTTTTACTCCTGTCACCTTCTCTTCTCTCTCTGAAACCCAGAGTAAGAAAAGGGAGACAGCAAGTAGGCCCCACTAAAAATTCACTTAGTGCTCCTCTGCATCAGTTAAAAAAAAAAGGTATCCCTTATTCTGAAGTGTAAACTACCTGGGGCAGGAAATGCTACAGTTTCAAGGGAATTCTGAATAAGACAATATAGAGGACCTTCAAGACTAGAGTTAATTAAAACTTCTCCCAAGTACAGCACACCAAATGCAGTTTCTAAAACGCTCAGAAAAAGAGCAATAACCTTTTTCACATTGTTTTTATATCTTACTTCACATAACAAAGACACAAGACGTGTCTAACAAAACATGGATAGCAAGACTTCCTCTACAAATTTTTAAACCTGCTTAAACTCGTAGAAAAAAAAAAAGGTTTTGAGGTATTAATTCCACGTACAGAACAATGTTATCCTCCTAGTGGAAATAGCCTATATTCTGACATGAAGACTGTCACTTCACATTGTGTCAAAACACAATTTTATTGTAGTTCAAGGCTATATGCCTAGTGTTGTTTCTAGATGACAGGCAAGACATGAATACACTACTTTGGATATCAGTATAGCATAGTCTAGGTTAATTATCCTTGAAGAGATGCACTGTAATAATCCTTCACTTCTCCTAAAACCCTAACTGGCTCAGAGATTTTTACACAGCTGTGAACTGCCCCACCCAAACATACCTCTTATCCAGAGATGCTAGTTGCTTCTTACATAAAAAGGCTTCTGGGAGTTCCATATTGATCTGAACAACATTGGACTTTGACATCATAAAGAAATGGCCAAATTTTGCAAACTGTCTCTGAATCCTCTGTATTATAAACTCATTTCTAAAGTAACAAGGAACCACAGCTTAGGTCTTAGAAAATCCTTTGTGAATGTGAACTCAGGCAACCTGCAGAATGTCTTTGACTCTTTCTTGTAAGAATCCTGTATTCCAAATTCTGATCTTAATCTGAGTCCAATAGTCTGTTTTGTAATCTCTTCTCTGAACTGGTGCATTTATGTGGGACATCTATGTCATATCCACTCCACCCTTCCTTCACCACTCATTTTTACTCTCAGTCTACTAATTTCTCATAAAGTAGAAAAAAAAGAAAAAAAAATAGGCAACATATAAAGTGCTAAATTGGAAGGCCACACCCTCTAATCTTATCTGATAGCACTTAAAGGACTAGAAGCATGCTAGGAGATCAGATGAATATTGTTGCATTTTTTCTGAACTGGAGGAAATAACATTGGCTATGCATAACAGGAAGGCTTGGTCAATGGGTCCTGCACCATTAGCAAACTTGCATTAAAGGGCAGAGTAATGGCCATTTTGCTAGAGATGGCATTTTTGTATCCCATAACTCATAAGCAGATGCACAAAGCAAATGCTACAGCAGAAGAAGCCAATAGGTCCATTCAGTTGGCCCTATCTCTACCAGAGGTCAATGCCAAAATCCTTGGAGGAGGTAATAAAACCTGTGTTATGTACCCAATTTCATAATAATATACTATAGGGACAAATTTCTTCATGATTCCAGCTGGTGATCAGTTTATGTCTTGAAATTATCTGTGGATACACTCAATATTTTTTTTCTTCATGTTCGCAACATCTAATTATTAGAAAGCAAACAAATCCAGTAACTGGATCACTGAAACACTGCACAGCTCATCTTGGAAAATTATGGGTTCGTTTTTATTTTTTACAATGTTACAGATGGCATTAGCATAGAATTTGTACAACTTAAGGGCTGTTTTAATAAACATCTAGTGTCAGAATCAACATCAAAGTCAGCACTGGAAAGAGCAGGTGTAGCTTTTTATTTGTTGTTTCTATATCTTAATCATGATCCTCAGCCAGAGACAGGAGACATTTTGTATAATATTGTGAAGGAGAAAAGACAAAATATTATGATTTGCAGTTGACAAACTTGTATTTGTAATATAATACAAATTATTTATTCTCCTCTCACAGGATGGAAATGTTAGTGTTGTGAAGCACTATATAGAACTGATGATTCTTAATGAAAGTGTTATTATTATGTATTATTGGCGTGGTATGTTGTGACTTCTCAGTAAGTATGTCATCATTATATTCATCAGTCTCATGACTTAGTACTTCATTCCATTGTAATATAGCCTTAATTGTTCTCTAAGTGACCAAAACAATGGAATGTTTCACAGAACGCCCCATTAAACAAAAGATGAACCTAGGAGTAGTGGAAATATGGAGACATTTTCAGATTAGTACTGTCTCCTGGAACTATGAAACATTTATTTCTAGAGTTTTTATTTTTCTTCCACTTCTTCCTGACTCCAAGTACTGTACACCTTCTTCAAGGAAACTGGTATGTGTTTATGCTGGACCTTGTGAGATCTCATGCACTTTTCCAGTGTTGTTCCCTTTAAAAAAAGGAACAAACCAAAACAACAACAAAACAAAACCCAAAACCAAACAAAACCAAATAAAAAAAATAAAAACAGCCACCAAAACCAAAAAAACATCATCTCAAGGAAGATCTTTATATCTGCAAGAACTTGGGGAAAAGAGTTATAGATAGAATATTCAGAAGAATTGGAAGAACAAAAGAATAAGTTTGTATGCTGAAGAGTGAAAAGACAGTGACAGCTGCAGTGTTTATGCCAGTGAGTTTACATTCTCCTTTCTCCCACTATGCTACTTCTTGGAGTCTGCCTGTATTATTTACTTTACATATTAAATAAAATATCCTGCTAATGAGCAGGCTGAAGATACAAACATCAGAAGACAAGAGAGTGCTTATGAGTGAGGGTAAACAGGTGTAGTTCTAGTGGACACAGGTCAGGTTTATGTTTCTAGACTCATGAGGATTTCAGGCCTCAACATAAACTATAAGCTTGAAAAAATGGAAGCAAAATTTTCATTCTATTTTATAAACGGTCAGTGAAAAGGTAGGACTGATAATGACCCCAGAAGCACTGTAATAACTGACAAATCTATTTTGATTTAGAGCAGGAAGGGTTTTTTTAATGAAACAAACTGATTTTAAGATGAAAAATAAATGAAAAAACAAGTTGCTTACATTATTGAACTGAATAATCTACCACTAACCCATAACTTGGGAATGTGACAAAATATTCCTTTTTATTTTCAAAAACTTATTCTGAAGCATGTTTAAACCACAGAAATGTATTTAACCACAGCAAAATGCTTCCAGTTAGCAAGAATAAAGAAGATTCTCAGACTCAAGGACAAAAATACACCTCTAGAACTCAGAATGAAATTTACTAGCAGTAGTATACATGAACTAGAAAATGTGAAAATCTTCTGTGAAAGCGATGTTGCTGCCTAACATTTGCACATGAAGTTTTTATGTCTGCATTGAAGAAAAAAATCTTCCATAAGCCAAACAGACAATACCCTTGTACTTGAGAAGATGAGTTTTCATTGGTCATATTTACAACTCTGCCATAATTTCATATATATATATGTTGAAATATTTTATTTGAGCTGGGTTGCAGAGAAAGCTACAATGCAATCCTAGAAATACTAATAATCTTTTTAGATTTAAAAAACTTTTAACAACTTTTTTTTACAATGAAATCTAAGACTAGATGTTGGGGTGAGGATACAGACTATCAGAGATTTAAAAAGTGATAAATTATCTTTACAGTTTGAAGCACACCAATTAGGAGCAAAATAGAAACCTTTGGCAATAATATGTGACAGAAGGAGAACATGAACTGCAGGCCCCTCTATTCTAACTGAGTAAGGACTTTTGATGGGGAAATTGATGTTAAATTAGCACTCCCACCCATTTGTCCTGAAAGAGCTTATGCAGAAAAATTCCCTAGTAACCCACACAAACCCCATCTTTTAAAATTAGCACACATTAGAAGGGACAAGTAGAGCTTTCAGCTGACAAGAGAGTTTGTGTAAATTTGAATCTACTATTCAAAGAGCTAGTTTTGAGAAGGCTAGTACTGAAATATAAGCTGCAGAAGCAAGTTTTAACAGAGGATATCTGCTTAATTTCATAGCGTAAACCTTTATTTCTTCTTTCATAGCATCTGACTAAAGCCAAAGAAAAGTTAGTCCAGGATCAAGAATACAAAGATGGTATTTTGTAATAACTCCTAGATGAGTGTTTAAAACTAGATCCTGAGGTGGAGTACAGGCAACAGAGGAATTACAACCAGGCCATAATGCTTCAGAAAGAAACCCAGAAAGAGTAATGCTGTACATCCAGCACCATATTGGGTATGCAGGCTTAGCTGAAAGGAAAATTTTGTAACTTAGCTTAGAAAAGGTGTTGGGTTTTATGGTGTGGAATTGCGTGACTATGCAACCTGCATCTCTGGTTGCAAGGTGCATATGAAGCTCAACAGGCACAAAGAACCCTTTGAAAGGAGTCTTGTTGAGCAAACCATTCTTGTGTCCATCTTCACGTCTCTGAAATCTACCAGCACTCTAGTGCTATGGTGTTAAAAAAGGAACAAATTTTCTTAGCAGCTGCTGCTGAAAGCAGACACACTTAGCAGAGCACACCTTTTGGAGTGCAACACTGTTATTTTCTAAGAATTGGAAGAAGAGTCTGTCAATATGTCACAGTCCCTTTCTGTTTCAGAAAAAGAGGTCCAATACAGCCCACCCAGGTAACTTGATGGCTCTCTTCTAAGAAGAAGCTGATGATTTGGGCTAAGTCAGGTTGTAAGAAGCAAATATGGAAAATACTATTTTATTAGTATATTATTTAGGGTGAACTCTATCCACAAATGTTAAGTGTGCAAAGACATGGTGAGCTGACAGCAGTGTTTCATTCAGGTCTGTTTGTTGTAGTAATAGGATAATCACAATTAATTGCTATTTTTATTTCTGCAAAGACAATTTGGCATGGGATGTGATCAGGAAATTGAAGGTATGCTGTCTTCAGAAAATGAGCCACAGTACACTTCAGGAGAATTCAGACAAGTGACTGCCAAATAACAGGCACGAAGAACCAGCACTGAGGAAACAGACTGATGGAAAAGGTGAAACAACTGGGGATAATGTTACATGGCAATGTTTAACTACTGCAACTCTCCTTTCCATGCTCCTTTAGAACATGGACGTTAGAGTGAAGATTGATGAGGTGGAGGACTAAATGATGCATCTCATAAAGGCTCTCTCATACATATATTTTTCTGTTCAGCACAAAAATATTGAACAGCAGAAGTGGCTGAGGAGATGCTGATAACGCCAAGGTTGTGGGTTTGATCCCCATATGGGCCATTCACTTAAGAGCTGGATTTGATGGTCCTTGTGGGTCCCTTGTAACTCAATATTCTGTGATGTCTGATTCTGTGACTCATGCTGCAGAAGACCTAGACATCTATAACTTTACAACTGAGCAGGCCTCAGCACAGTTAAAAGCAACAGCAAAAGTAATTTCAAAAGGCAAGATTACATATCACATGGATCTTTGGCAACAGAAATTCCATATAGGCCATCAGAGCTCAGATCAGTACTGAAGAGTGTTCTGCAAAGTCATACAGAAGCTGGAGATAAAGCAGTGTGCCATTATAAACAGGCAAACAGCCCACGGCCTAAAGGGCATACACACGTTGCCTCAGGTATTGTTGTCTTGTCCAAGGTAAGAGAGTCAGGACCTATATGAAAAACAGGTCAGCTGTCATGCAAGGCTGGAATTCCAGAAAAGTAGAAGTCCCTTGCCAACAGCACAGGTAAAAAGTGGCATTCTGGTCTGATTGGAACTTCAAAGGAGTTATATATGAATGGCAGCTCAGGTTTAGATATTGTTTTACCTGCTACATTAGTGTTTAATTGACAAAACAACTGCTTCACATCCAATGAAATTCCATTAAAATTTCCTGAGAATTTCACTTTACATTCTTTCTTGGAAGTAAGAAGAACTGAAAATCTCAGTGCCTGGGTTACCTTCTCTTAGTTCCTCCGTTAACTACTGAAATCTCTAAATCTCCTTTAAAAATCAGGAGCTTTTCCTCTGAAGTAATCATGGTGTCACTGAAGATGAAAAAATGTAAAAAATATGTAACAGGAGCAAAACCAATAGAAGTAAAAGTGGAAAAAACCGCACTACTGAAGGATCCTCAGGGTATCTCTGCACTGTTGACAGAAAGGACACCACTTGGAGCCATAGCTAGAGACAAAATAAAAAACCAAAACTGAGAACACAAGCATTATCCTGATTATTGATGATCAAGGCAAATCAGTACAAAGCTGTATCCCTAAGAAGTTCCTTAATCTTACCTCCAATTTCAAGTCTGTCTCTGTGGCGAGTTGACTCTTGACAGAGAAAAGCAGAGATACAATGCTAAATTTTATTGGTAGGGTTTTTTTCCCCTTTTTGTATGTTTTGCCAGAACGTTTTCATTGCAAAAGAAAGCCTTTGTGAAATGTCAGCAGTGAAACTTCTACTGCTTTAAGATTGATTTTTGAATCAATGGTCTTAAATTCAGACAATAATTATTGCACTTGTGAAAGCATGAAGTCCTCTGGAGGAACCACAGAGGTACCAAATTCAGTATTTAGGAAAGGCATATGATCATTTAGGTAATAGATGGTAACTATTGTTATCTCATATTCCCTTAACAATTTTTTTGATCATTTTATAATGTTTCTGGTTTTATTGGTTTTGTTTCCTGTTCAATACATTGACCTTTGTAGATTTGTGGATTTGCTCAGTGCAAACGGAAAATTGATATTATTATTACCTGAGTTGCAAAGTATTTGTTCATTAAATTGTTTTCCACTTTACAGATGTATAAGATGCATTCCTATGCTGCTAATTGACCAATTGCAATAACAAAAATATTGTCAGAACTTCTCTTCCTTTGAAATGGGAAGCATTTGCAACATTATGGCCATTATCGGGTAATACAAAAGAAGAAAGTCTGTACTTTCCTACAGCAAAAGTGCTTAGTGTCTTGAATATTGTGGAAACAGCAAGTTAGCAAAAGATATTTGCTGCATTTTAGGGCTGTGCTAAGGCCATTTGGAGCTGTAATCATAACATTATGTAAGCCTCCCGACTGCTCAGTGCCTAGAATTCTGCCTTTCCTTTATTTTTCACCTAAGGGAGTCACCAGTTTATCTCAGAAATACCTCACTCAGCATCTGGCACCTCTGGCTGCCCATCTTTGAAATGCAAAGGAGGGTAGATGCCAGCAAAAGTCAACAGGGTAGATGGTAAAAAAAGTCCATAATCTTGAGGCATCCTTTCAGATGCATAGTGCAACACACATATTCCTCAAATCAAGCTTCACCAGAGGTACAGTATCTTTCACTGAAAGAAATCATTTCATATTCACGAACATCTCCAATAATTTAATTCTCTCAGCAACTTAAAAAAATATTCTAGGTATTTCCACTGTTTATGAATGAAAAAAAATCATAATAATTGTTAACAGACATTATTTTACCAAATGGAGTTTGAGATGTAGAGTCTTTGGGCAACTAAAGCATGAACTTCCCTTCTGACAGATTTCTAGAGAGTTGAATCTCCTTTGCTTTTAAACTGTAGAAAAAACAGCTTCCACTTCTGAAGTAAAAAATTGGTTTCATGACCTACTGTCTTCGAGCAAACTCATGTTCTGTGATGGTGTATGGGTTGGTTCATGAATGATTACAAAAATAAGGAGCTGTAAGCTTGGCTGTCTTGTAGAAGATCAAATCTGATAGTTTGGGGAGGGGGTTGTTTACCTTTTTTTTTTTCTCAGGCTGGACATTGCTCAAAGTGGAATTCATGTTAATATTGAAATGAGAACTTGGAAAAAACGCCTTCTACAGTCCAGTTTCTACTGACCCCAGCTCTTCTCCTCTGGAAAAAAAGAAAATATGCCTGAACTAAAGTTGCTAGTTTTCCAGACCCTTAATCCTGGCAGAAATACACTTTTTTTTCCACTGAAAGTGAAATTAATCCCATTCAAAAATGTTGTCTAGCAGTGACTGCTGCTGTTGCTTTATTGACTGTTAAGACACCTTTGAGTATGGTTGAGAGAGTGGGGAAAAAATAGAAACATTATTGTGCAATCAATTTAGTGTGTTGCAAGGTGATAATAGAATTGTAACTTACTGCAACATTTTGTTCTCACAAATCATAACTGTTTCTTAAAGGAACAAACAGCCCACAGTCAGGTTCATTTGAAATAATACTTTTAAATACCTTTGTGCTCCATTTTAAGAATGTTTACTTCATTATTAGCTCTGAGGGACTGCTAGATCTAACTATGTTGATTGCTTGTCCTTGGTATATACACTCCTTCCTGGGGCTAACATCCTTCCTGCTACGCCCTGTCAGCTTTTAGGTTAGATCAACTTGGGATATAGATCGCCTGTTGTCTTATCTCTACCTATCAGATAATTAATTAACCTCTCTGGTAAGCTTTGTATTCTTCTCAGTCTTTGATGGATCTTGCAGTTTATCAGAATTGCAATTCATTAATACTGCAGATCCTTTGGTTAAGACTATGTCCTCAGGGCTCCAAGGTTTTCCATGCACAGTGTATGCAGGCAAAGAAATACAATCCTGCTTTCCATATCAGCAAGCAGTGAATCAATGTTCTTGTCCTTTCTTGCATGCTTACTCCTTAATTTCCATTCCTTTTTACTGCAACTGTTGATGCCTTTAACTTTGTTGTGCTTGTCTGTTTTTCTCCTATTAGTTTGTTTTGTTTGAGTCTGCTGTTAAAAATGTCCTCAGAACACTGGTTATTTTAATATAAATTTTTAAACTTTTTATCAGAGTTTCATATTGTCTGCACAGGAGTTGGAAACCTGAAATTTTGTCTTCTATTGTATTGATGTTTGTTGCAGGCAGAATTTCGGTATGTGTACCAAGAAGACTGAGGTGGCAATTCAGTCAAATTTTCCAGCAGAGATTATTGACTCCTAAAGCACTAGCTTTGTCATTGCAATTTAATGGTTTGAAGTCAGCTTAGGGATGATTCTCAGCCATGCAAGCCTGTTCTGCCAGGTCCTTTCTCACATGAATTTCTATTTACATATTCTGGTATACACAATATACACAATATTCCTACATAGTGCTAGGGATAGACCTAAATATCAGATACTGTTCTCTGAGATGCAACAGCATAGCCTATACCAATTTGAAAATAGTCACTGATTGGTGCTCATTTGAAAGAAGTTATTGATGTAAAAAAGATGTCACTTTTTCACTTTTTCCATATTTAAAAATTGTGTTCACTTTTTCAGCACTTAACAAGAATGTTTTCATGACAGAAACCCATGCTTTGGGATTTTCTTTCTCAATTGAAGTCAGAAATATCTTTGAGTGATACCAATGACCTTCTGCCTGTGCTGAACTTAGCACCCAAATGAGTCCTAGTGGTTCTCAGTGGCCCTACCATTTCTCCTGAAGCAAAGTCAGAAGGATCATGCCTACCTCTAGGTAGATTCCAGCTCATATCCTGCCTTCTCTGGTCACACCTGTTGGTCTTTCAAGAAAAGCAGAAAGCCTTTTCTTGTGCTACAGGAATGGACGCAGAAGCTTTGCTAAAAGTAAAAGAAAAAAAAAATCATTAATATTTGTATGTTTTAGCAGATGTCAAACCCTTGATTCACACTATTTGATTTAGCAGCTAGGCAGAGTTTCCAAACCATCCACTGGTATGATATCAGTAGATGGCCAGGAATTTCAATAACCATGAATATCTAGAGTTTAAGCCCGCTTAATATTCTTCTTATTCTTATGAGGAATGTAATGTTCACAATTAAGTTTAGCATTTAGACAGACTGTGTAATATGGCATACTATTCACTTTCAGAATTCTTTAGAAGTAATAAACCTGGATTGTACATTAAAATGTGATATGACTCCCAGATGTACTCTGACTATTTTTTTGGCACTTGGCACCACACATTATTTTCCACTGGTTCAGATGACAGGCAGAGCCCATCTGAGGCAAAACGAAACAATTTCCAACTGGTGGGCTTGATAGTGCAGGTGACATTAAATAATTAACAAGTTCTCTTTCAGAACCATGCCTCATGCTTTAATTAATATCGTTTCTTAAAATAAGAAGTTGTTTACCATTGCTGCTTCTGCAAGCTGATTGCTGCTTGCAAAAAACATCTGAGACATGACTATGCCCAGGGGATTGCTTTCACTTCATTGTTTATAATAACTACAAACAAAGAGCTGCAAAAGCTCATCTCGCCATGAGGCATCCTGACAATCTGCCAGTTTAGTCACCAATAATAATGAGACTGGCACAAGCAATAAGCTCAGTGCAAATCTAATGAGGGCCTGCTTCAATCGCTCATTGATACTAGAGCAGCTGCTAAGCACCCAGTGTTTGGGACATACACACACCAGGTATGTGTGTCTCCAACCAGTGGAAGGGCAATTTCCCCCTCAGTATGGCTTTAGTGCTATCCAGAACATGTGTCACCTTTTTTAAATTGAATTTCTGTCCCCTGTCTCAGAGATATGATCCAGGCCAGCCGTGCTCAGGCAGTGGGTGTAAATCACCCGGGCTCCCTGGGCTGTGGAGAAGGCTGGAGAGGAGGCTGAGCTGGGGCTGGAGCAGGTGCCCACACGGACCCAAAGGTGCATGTGGTGCACTGGGCTGCCTGTGCTGAGCCCGGGTAACGTCACTTCCGTCGCTTAATTCCTGCTGTGAATGCAATTATGAACAGATGGGCAAATGACACAATTCCACTGCTAATGAACTTCCCTACTGGGGAAGGGGACAGTGCATTACCCTTTTGTACTTCAGAATCTTAATTATCATTCTTAGAGTTTGGCGTGGTGTTTTGTGTTTGTTTTTGTTATTGTTGTAGTTGGGTTTTATTTGGGGGGTGGGGGGGGTGGGGTGTTTGTTTGGGCTTTTTTCCCCAAGCATAATTATTTCACATCTTTGAATTTCAATTTCTTTTGGAGATGTTTAGCTAATTCCTGTCTTTTCTGGAAGGTTCTGAGGAAGTGTCAGAACAAAAGGGTTTTGTTTCTAAATAGAAACAACAATATTTAAATGCACAGCTTAAGCGAAGAAGAAATCTGTGCTAGCCTGAGTTCTTAAATACCATTTTCTCTTTTCTTCCATTCCCACTGCCCTCCTTTCCAAAAAGTTTTCTCAAAGCTGAATTTGTAGATGAAGAGCTCATAGCTCTGTGGTTCATACTTCAGTTTAGGAGGAATGAGTAGGAAGAGACTGATTTGAAAAGGTATAAATAACATTCCTACTGAGCCAAAGCACAAGCAAAATGAAACCCAGAAAATGTTGATGCTCAGGTCCTAAATTTTGAATTTCACAGAACTAAAGTGATAAAAATACATTCTGTATCCAGCAGAAATATATGTCTCAGCATCAAAATACCACGAAAGGAGTGATGCTAGGCATCTAATTGTAGATCTTTTTCCCATGTCTTCAGAAGGAGTATTGAGGAATAAGGTGGGACACCTTACAATTCAGAGAAAAAAAAAGGTTAAAAAGTTAATAGTTCCATCATCCTAATTTTCATTTGTTTTGCATTCTGAAAGTACATGGTTATCTTCTAGAAAAACTGTTAGGATAAGTGTATCTGTAGTTCACTGCATAATATCCTAATGCAAATTTGACAAGAGAGTATTAACTCTAGAGATGCAGACAGTAGAATGTTGGTTTTCTGCATTGTCGCTTGTTAGAATTGTAAAGTATATAAAGGGAATTCTGAATTTTCCTCTATTGGCAGGGCAGCACTAATATTTAAATCTCTTCTCTGTGTCACCTTTTAGTCCTACACAGTTATTATACAGCTTGTGACTTGGCCTAACTTTAAGCCCTTATGTGAGGCATCTAAGTAGGAAAGTTGTTCTCTCCTAATTATTCCTTCTTAGTGACAGCAAGCATGGGAGTCAATCTTCCATGGAGTGTTTCAGAGCACTTAAGTTAGATATCTTAGAGGTAAATATTACCAGTGACATCATATGGAAGGAATAAAAAGGTGTATTATGTCATAATGGAGACTGTAAATGAGTCTCTTAATAGTGAGAAGCAATTGGAAGACTTAATGTCCTAATACATTATACAACTGCAATGAATTTTAAAAAGCTTAAAAAAAAAAGGGACAGGGGAGGAGGTGGGAGTGGGAGAAATATTCGTTGAGCAGTAGCTGCTTAAGTTCTGAGCTGAAACAACTGAGATTTGCTGCAGTAACTTTCCAGGAGCACAAAGAGGCTTACGTATTCAAAGTACCACAAACTGTTAATGGGTTCCACTGAAACAGATGGCAACATTATGATCATTTTTGCAATTAATGCTGACTGCAGGTTGTTCTTGAGTTCTTCATCTCTTGTGCTACCACAATATTATCCTGTAAGAGAATTTATTTTTAAAATTTCTGATAACCCCTTCTTCCCCAAACTACTGAAAATAATGTATTTGGAAGCAGTGTGAAATCCCTTCTGCTACTTGCACACCAAAGCTCCTGCAAATTAGGACCTGTCTTTCTCCTGTGACCCTGAAATTCAGAGTAATGTGCAATCTCCTTTTTCTCTTGAACAATTAAATCAGTGATTAGGAAGCTAAACACATCTTAAAGATACTATTTCTGAAACAAACTGTGTGGCTGCATGTATCTGAGACTAGCACTGCTGATTTACTGAATAAGTGAATATTTTCTGTCCATTTATTTGGGCTTCTCAACACTTTTCATTGCCAGCTAATCTCAGCAAGTAGGTGTTTTTGTTTGTGTTGTTTTAGGTTTTTTGGGGGGCACTGTTTGTTGTTTTGTTTTTTAAGCTGAGTATGATGACCACACATACACTGCACAGATTAGAACTGTTTTCTTTGCAACCTTTCTTTGTATGTCCAGCAAACTCTGTATGGACAGTTAGCAGTCTGCAATGCCTTTGAAAATAAATCAGACTGTGAGAGGCACAGACGTTTTCCTTCTTGGAATTAGTCTGTGAAACATATAGAGTGGGTAGATTCTTTTGCAACTAATTCAGGTGAAAAGAGAACCAGTGCTATTGTCTTACAAACATCAGTGAAATGCCTGGTCACATTAAAGGGACATGTGTGGGAAAGAGGAAGGACTATTCTGCCGGCTGGTAGCACAACTTAACTTTTGCCATTGGAATTAATCAGCTGATGATAAAGTAGCTCAAAGGGAAGTTTTCCTGAAGAGATGGAGAATGTTCAGACATTGCTGAGAACAAAACCGGGGAGCAAGAGGGATTGGGGAGCACCTCTGCTTTGTCCCAGCTGGGATTACTTCCAGGTAGCTGTGCTAGTCAGCTGCAGCATCTGATCCCCATCCACACATGCCCTGCCGCGGCACACACATGCAAATGCCCACAGCAGGCACAGCAGGCGGTGATGGAGGCTGCGGTCCTCTCCCCAAAAAACATCGGGCTCAGGTGCCAAGGATCTGCTGAGATCAGAAGGAGCTGGAGCCAGAAACCCTCCAAGGGGCAGCGTTTCACTGCAGAGCCTGGCAGCTGCTCTTGCTCCCTGAGCATCACACGGGCCATCCCGTGCCAGGAAATGTCCCATGGTGAGTCTACCCCAAGCTTGGCAGTCACAGGAACATGACATTTATCAAGGATCCTCTTCCCCATCAACATAAAGATTTTATCACTTGAGTTTCAGTTTTCCCAGCTCAGAATTTAGTACTTAAACCTTGGAGCCAGGTGTTCCAGAGAAAGAAAACAGTGTTGGGGGGCTGCACCGTGCTGCTATGAGGAGAAATTTCTTCCCAACAGTCTGCTGTATTTTGGAAGGTATACCTTTCAAATGCAGCACAGAAAATAGCAGAGAGTGCTAAAACCTGGCAGAATTCTGAGATGCCTCATTAAAAAGTGAAGAAGTTTTGTGAAATCCAGCTCATTAGAAAATCTGAGACTGGGGCCTGATTTCTGCTTTCGGGTCTTATGAAGGTGAACAGCTTAAAGTGACAGGTTAGCAGAGTTCAGATGTTTGTTTTTTTCAAGAGTGACATTGTACCAATGTAATTGGAATTAGGAATGCTTCTTAGAGTCGTATCACAGTAATGAACTGATAATTGTACAATTTTTCTTGATACGTAACTTATGTAGAGAGGAAAATATTCCTTTTTTTCCCCCACACAGTATTACTGTAAATTGTTGAATTACTTTGCCATGCAGATAAAGTATTTGTCTCCTGGGAATTGTTCCAATAAAGAAGAAAATTTATAACAGTGTTAAAATTTTTTTTATCAATCAGAGGCCACAGTAAGAGGTAATCATGTTGTTTATTTGTAAACAATGGGCATTTTAATAACAAGAAAGTAGTTTTAAGAGGATTTTATTATTACTACAAGAGAAAAACCGAGATTTAATCTGCAGTAGTGAATATCAAATGCTATAAATTTTGTAGTGAAAAAAGGTCACAGATAAAATCTTTGCAATTGAGATGTAACACATGGAACCCTACCATAAATCTTGGAGATACATGTTGAAAGATTTTTGTTGATGTTGCAAAGTTTACAGTTTCTGTTTTTCTGGAAATATATTCTTCAGGGGCTAAAAATTATACCTTGTTAAGTTTTAATTTTGCTAAGTAAAAAGTATGTTAGCTAAAATAAAGTCAGTGAAAACCCTTCACAACCAGAAATCTCTTATAGGCCATGAAAGCCTATGGTTGCAAAAACCATAGAAAGTGCCAGTAAAGGTTTATCTTAGTTTCTAACTTAGAATCTAAGTGTAAATCAAACTTTTGATCATAGAGTAGTGATTTAAGTGAGACAGAGTATTTGGAGAGCTACACTGAAATATCCAGAGGAAATCTCTTTAGCTTTATGTATTCATAAATATTTAAACTCTTTTGTGGATTACAAAAAGAAATTTGTGGGATCCACAAGAAATCTTATTAACATCTTATCTTTTTTTCTTAGGAGAGACTGTCTAAAGAACCTTTTGTTTAGTCTGGATATGATGTCATCACTGATACTATACATAGAAACTGTATGTTTGGTATACGGCATACATAGAATCATATATATATTTACATAACAGATAAACTAATGGGGCTTTCCATTTAAATAAAATCAACCAAGTAAATCTTGAATTGACATATGAGTAGGGCAAACACAAAGGATCCCTAGGGAAACATCATGTAATCACTTTGCATTAAGTTCATTCATCTGTGCAATGGATAGATTTATATCTGCCACATAATATTGTGATGTTCTTTTTATTAATATTCCTAAAAAGCAGTGATCATCATTTAATTAAACAGGCATACAAGTGCCTGGTGATGTTTTTTATCAGTCAACAACTGACATTCATAAGTATTCAATTTCTTCCTCCTTGAAATGATGTCTTATTCATGACAGAAAAAATAGAGTTGGGTGACAGGAAGTTACCTATCTTACCTCTCCAGGTGATGAAATAATATGCCTTCTCCATGTCCAGTGTAAATATTTGCCTGGCTTTTTGAGAGAGATCTTGCAATCTCTCTAGCACATCCACTAAAGTGGTTACCTATGTTAATTCATTGCTGCAATAAACAAGAGCTTTTCATCTTCCTCTTTTCAGCCTTTTTTGTAGGCTGTCTAGCCCTTGTTTCTTCATTTTTACCTTGTGGACCATCTTCTGAGGCTCTCTAACCATTCTGATCACTCTCTTCTGCAGCCTATTCAGTTGCTCAGCATTTTTCTTAGAGATGAATTGTCTGAAATGGAGAATGAAATTTTAGTAGAGACTTTATATGAGCCAAAGCAATACAATTGCTTCATGTACAATCTTGCTGCCTATCTCCTTCTATGTATATCCTTGGTGTGATTGCTTGGGAAGGCATTATTTACTCATTTGGCTTGTAATCAACCCTAAGACCCAGAATCTTTTACAAAACTTTTATCCAGCCAGCTGTTATACACACAGTATTTGCAGCTGACTGTTTCTGTTTAAGTGTAGTATCCTGTACTGTGAGGTTGAAGATTTCAGATCTGAGAAAAGGTAAGATATTCATTTACTTGTATAATAATAATAGGAAGGTTTTGTCAGATACCCCGTATTGCTTGCTTTCATTATTTTGCTAATGAAATAATTATTTCATACATTTATTAACTCCAAAAAGTTTATTGAATAAGAATATTGACACTTAGATCATAATTCAATGCCTGAATTATGATCTAAGCAGTCAATATTCTTATTCAGTAAATATTCTTATTCAGTCAATATTCTTATTCATTTAATATTCTCACTTGAGTGACACCACTCAAGGCATGAATTTGGCCAAAAGAAAGGAGTAGAGACAGAGGCATTTCTGTTCTCCTTTATCTATTTACTAATTTATTGTGTTCCTGAGCACGCAAACTACTCTTTCTGAACAGTTTTCCACTTCTTTTAACTTTTCAAATCAACTGGACTCAGATTTGTTCACATCCACCTTGAAGTACTAATTATCTTTCTTCAGACAGAAGTAAATAACCTAAAGTGTTGTAGAATTATAGAAATTAGATAATTGTAAAGAAGAGAGATTCATCAAACCGCCTGAATTGAAATAACAGCTTTTATATAATAGATTGTACCACACAATTTTATCTATTGTTAGTGTATAGTAGGAGAGTAGCAACAATAGGAAATAAAGCATAATATATCATGTTAAAGAACTTTTTAAACTATTTATTCTCATCTTTGTTTAGCTGGCACATAACACTTGTTAGCTCATGGAAAATGCATCCATTAAGCCTACCATGTGAGCCACTGATGTAACCAGAGCAGCCAGTCAAAGATGAAATGGAGCTGTACAGTGAAAGAATTAATTCAGACACTAATAGACAAGAGGAAAAAAGCTTATATCCTGCAGTAGGAGATTACTAGCCATAGCAACATAAACAAACACTTCTTGATGTCTTTCTTTTCCAGTTATATCAGATTATTTAGCAAACAATGAAGATTAAGACACAGGTTACTTTATATTTGGCTTATTTTTAGAATCACTTTTCTGTTGTTTATTTCTCTTCCAAATGGAACTCTTTGCCAAAAGAAATGTTCCACTGTCCAGTTGTCATGTGCATTTACACCACAGACTCCTCACTGCTGGTCTTTTGTTCTGCTGTATATATAGTGTATTTGAATAAATTGAAGTGAAAAGAAACCTAAATAATGCTTTTACACTGAATAGTGCGCATATTCTGAAACAACCTCTCTGCAGCCTGCATTCTCTACTTTTTTTAAAATGGCCATCTCCTGCAGGAATTTTGTTTTTAAATTTCGCACCATGCTGAATGAAGCAGAAATCAAGTTTGTGTGTGCTTTTCAGATGGGTTAATATGTTTTGCTAGTTCAAATAAATTGAAATTTTATATTGTAAAGACAGTTTCGCAGTGGCTGGAGAGAATTCATATTGATTAAGAAGCAACTAAAGGAAATTTAATTTTCCAGGAGAGATGATGCTTTTTTAAAAAAACAACAACAACAACAAAAACCCAAAAACGTTATTGTGTTATCTTTGGTTGTCTCCAGCAGAATGGGCTAGGACCAGGTTAAATTTTGGGAATGTGGTTCTTGATGGAATGTGGTGGGAATTAATGTCTCAGAAAAAGCACTCAGAACAGTAAGCTTTCAAATCATGGCAAAACTTCTTACATTTTATTTGTAAGCCACATATAGTGTTTGTGAAAACCAAGCTGTCATTTACATATACATAAGGTGATGATACTTTATTTTATTAACCAACTATAGGCCTGTTTCTGTAATCCCATCCTTCCAAAGCAAACAAAAACACAATTATTATCTGCAGCGAGTGTATGGCCAAATGAATTTAAAAATTCCAAAGTTGAAAAATTCAAATTTGTCAACTTATTCATCAGCACTTTTGGCAATACTACAACACTACTATTGAAGAAATTGTAACTATCTTGGGTATGTAATAGTAAGTAATTTTTGTTCTATCATCTCATTTAGGCAAACTAATAAGTATGCGCCTGGTTTAATCTCCAGGGTAGTTTTATTCTACTGATTTGCTCACTCAGGTTCTTTATTACTTTATTGCCCCAAAGACTCCATTTGTCATCTCAGGAGCTAAATATTCCATTACATGTGGTAGGACTTCATAACCATCCCAATATGTAGTCTTTTCATCTTCTCCAACTCATCCAGTGTCACCAAATTTCATTTCTCTCTAGGCACAATGGAATTACTCATAGATTTCGGAGTTGGAACACTGTGGCATCAGGAATACAATGTTCTAATTTATCTCATGTAACTGAAGAATAAAGGGTTTTATGCTCCAGTTCTAAATTTTTCAGCATACTCTCTCCCATTCTGTATGTCTTAATAAGCCCAGCTAGAAAGAATGAGCATGAATGGTTTGTAGTGTAGTTATAATACATGGCATAAACAGAGTTAATGTATTTGAAAATGTTAAGTCTCATGAGCTTTTCTGCTTCAAAAATATATGTTTGCTTTTCTGCATGGTGAGGATATTTTTGGATTTTAAGTGTAAGCTGCCTATATGGATGTATTTATATATTAAGTACATATACACAATTTACACACACTACATAAACACATATTTAGAAATATATAGACATTTATACATTTTATATATTTAGTGTATATATATACATATATGTATATATATAAACATATATATATGCTTTTCATTCAATTGCATCTCTATTATTTTGATGACATCAATTTCTAGTTGTCAATATATCATAGTGCACTTCAATAAATTGTTAAGCATTTTGTTAATTTCTAGCATTAAGAGAGAAATTATATTAAGAAAAAATTGAGAAAGATTTGAAATTAAAATTCTGTATCCTCTCTTCACCACAGATCACTAGCACACTTGCGGCTCTCTTCATGGATTATGTGAAAAACAAGTTCTTCACAAGCTCTGTATAAAGTTTACTGAGTTGGACAAGGCATGTAAATCTGGACAGTTTCCCAGTTTCTGGGATAAGTATCATTTTCCTTTTTGCAGTCTCCAGTGCTGGTTTCCTCTCCAGATGGGTGGGAGCTGTCCCTTTCCATATATCAGTGACACGATGCACAATGGCAGTGGTGCAGCTTTTTCATGTGGGAGGCTGAGGAGAAATCCTGGGATGAGGTTGCCATGGCAAGAAGCAGTCCCTGCCCTGTACGGTTTACTCTGCATTGTGAATGCCATGTGCGAGCTCCACTTTTTATCTTCATTTGTATAATCAGTGATTAATTTACTGTGACTTAATTCACAACAATTCACAATTGTATTTAGACTTTGCACACTTCATTTAAAGACTGCACCTTTATTATCATCAAATCCATGCAAAGATTTCTGCAGAAAAAGGAAAAATTTAAAGATTTCTTTCTCAGTAACGACAGGGGCATAGAGGAGGGGCTGTTATTTGTTTGTAGCTATTAGATGTCTCAATTAGCAGAACATTTTCTAAGCATCTGCATACAGCAAAATTTAACTGTGTGATAAGGAGTCAAAGGCAACTTGCTAGAGTAAGTCCTGTCACACTTACCAATAGATGTGGGACCCTTCCATGGACTGATGGAAGCCATGTTTGTTACTCAAGATCACACAATAACCAGAAGGAAAGACGAGAAGGAAACTGACTGCATCACTAGGCAAAAGGTCCTGTCTTTCAGCTGTTGAGACAGCACTGACAGCCCTGCAGGGATCTGTTTGCTACTTTTGTACATGAAGATGAGGTGCTGGGAGGGTTGTTGATGACAGGAATGGGATGGAGCAGGAGTTTCTTCTAGGTAAGACTAGTTACAAGGGCTATCCTTGATATTTAGTGAGAGTTAAAGTTAGCACAGCTTGCTGCAGCCAACATAACTGCTGATTAAAAAAAAAAAAAAGTGAATAGACCTTTGGATTCATACTGAATTATTTGAGAAGGGGAAAATCTAAAAATTAAGCAGTTTGTTTAGAAACCAGTAAACTGAAAAAAACCCCAACAAAACAACAAAACCCCAAACACTTTATTAGCCCATCTATTGGACTATCACATTATTTAATTTCTACACTCTCTGGCCTATGCACTAGTCTTTACAACACATGGAAAAAAGGGATCATAGCCCTGCTAGAGATGCTTGAGGTCTTCTGGCAACAGAAGACCTAACATGATTTCAATTGCAAGGGGAAAATTTACTTATAACTTGCCTCCATTCCCTCTTAGTCAGATGACACCAGCAAGTATTACATATTAGAATAACTTTTCTAGCTCTTTTGCAGTGTTCTGCTGACAGTTTTATTTTAGGATTTTTATCAAACGATAGTGTTTTCCAATTTTATTGTATTAAAGGGGACGTGGTTTTTCACACATGAAGCAATAGTGAGAATTTCCAGTAAAATGAAAATTTCTGAAAGCAGTATTTTACAGTGTATGCTACATCTGTTCACACCCTACACTTATGAAGACAGTCACTTTCCCTTGCTCTGTCCTACATAAAATGAGGAAATACTTAATTAGATTTGCCACAGTGGCTACAGTATGAAGGCGATGAAATTATTCAGACCTAAAACCATATCCAGACTTCAGCACTAGAGGAAGAGAGAGACAGTTTTGTTGCTATCAAAGCAACAAAAGAAAACTCAGTATCGTAATTTAGACATCCAGTATATCTGGTTGACATTTTTCTTTCCTTCCTCTTCTGAAAATGAGATTCTTATGGAATGGGAAAAATCAACACCTTCAAAAGGAACTACTGAGTAAAGAACATGAAAACATTCAAAAAATTAGTTCACTCTATTTCTGGCCCATTTCTTCTTCCTAGTTTATTTTCATGAATGAAGATTACACTGCTGGAATTCTCAGTTTTTCTCAGTGTTTCAACACCTATTTATGGGTTTAGGAATACCCTTTTTATAGTATCTACTTATCAAGCAATATAAATAGCTACAACAAAGCAAATATCACTCATCTGATCAACAGATCCAGTTTAGGTTGGAATCGTTCAAGATCATAGTGTCCAACCATAAATCTAGGACTGCCAAGTCCTTCACTAAATTATATCCCAAAGTGCTACATTTACACATCTTTTAAATATCTACAGGGGTGGTGATTCCACCACTTCCCTGGGCAGCCTATTCTTGTCCCTGGCAACCCTTTCTGTGAAGAAATTTTTCTTAATATCCAATCTAAACCTCCCTTGGTGTAACTTGAAGCTGTTTCCTCTTGTCCTATACTTGTTACACGGGAGAAGAGGCCAGCTCCCACCTGGCTACATACTCCTTCCAGGGAGTTGTAGAAAGTGATAGGGGAGACTTGTGTGCTCCAAGCTCCACCTGCTCTGTTGCTCTGGGTACACACTCCAGCACCTCAATGTCTTGTAGTGAGCTGCCCAAAACTGAGCACAGTATTCAAGGTGCAGCCTCACCAAGGCTAAGTACAGGAGAAGGATCACTGCCTTAGCTCCATTGCCCACAGTACTTCTGATATCATCCAGGGTACTAAGCTCTAGGTAGATGGCATCCAAAGCCTTTCCCTCATCCACTAGGCAGGTCACCTTGCCATAGAGGGACATTAGGCTGATCAAGCCCCTGCCTGGGGATTGTAGTTCCCCAGATCTTCCTTCTGGTCCTTCTTGTAGACTGCCATCACACTTGCTGACTTACAGGAAGTCACCTGGGACCTCCACGGTGAGCCAGGACTTATGGTAGACGGTAGAGTGTCTTGATGAGCACTTTTATCAACTCCATCAGTCCTCTTGGGTGGATCCCACATGGCCCCAATAGACTTGTGCATTTGTAGATGGTATAGACCATTACCACACTGGGTCACCTCAATTATCCTGTCTGCTATTTCAGCTAATAGCAAACATTTATGGAAAAGAGTCGGACATCTGGTATTTGTACAATCATTCACATTTTGTGCTTTCCAAGAATGCAGTAACCACTGGTTTTGAGGCGGGCATTTTGGAGTAAAGTTGTTTTCAGCTGATACCATTCAATCTTTATTCCTGCCAGTGAGAATTCTTATTAGCAGCACAATTGCATATATTGAGATACCACTTGCCTAGACTAAGAATAAGGTAGATAACCAACCCATTTGCCAGTAACTGAGTCAAAATAAAGAACATCCTTAAGTGTAAGTGCACCTTTCCCTCTCCATGGAAAAATAAAAAAGTAACTAGACTAAAGCAGCCATAGAGGAGGTGGCTGTGGCATTTCTATCCTTTCAGTTGTGCATAAGCCAAGCCTTTCTGGAAGCCTCATCCCCAACCCTCTAAGAGTTAACAGTCTTTTAAGTGCAGTTCTGTCATGTATTTTAATAGAGACGCAGTCTGTAAAAAAAAAAAAAAGAAAAAAAAAAAAAGGTCAGATCTACAAAGGTTATTCTAATGCAAAATTCTAGTTCAAAGCCTGTGTCTAGATACGCCATTTGTTAGCAGAGCTTGGAAGTTAGTGAAACTTAAACCATCTTGTATTTCCCTGATCTCCACTCTTTCAGCAGTTTCTGCACTGCACAGTTGTCAAGTAAAAAGCATTTCAGTCTGGAGAACAGTGAAAGCAGAAAATCCATTCTGAATAAAAATGACCAGTCCCTGTTATGACATTTATTGTGTATTCACTTATGAGATATTGGATAGTGCATATGTGTCATGTACTCCTCCATATGTAGCTGTGCAGTATTCAGGTGTGTATTTGCATATCCATATGCATATAAAGACCCATGAAAGACTTGGCTCACCATGGATGTCTTATGCCAACAAGTCCATTCTCTACAATGTAGCAAGACTACAGTATCCCAAAACCTTGTGGACCAACATTATCTATTTAACCTTGAAGACCTCCAGTGAGTGTGGTCAAGCATCCTCCCCTTGCATCCATAGTTTCCTTGTTATAGCTTTCCAGTACACCTGTTATTTGTCAGTCAGACTATGCAAGTCCCATTGCTCACTGTCCCTTTTGTTATATCCCCTAGCATATTTTGTCAGTTATCATATCTCCCCTCAGCATATTTTTTACTAGATGGTGTTTTGTGGGACCTGTTTTCTGAATGTTTAATCATTTTTTATTTCTCTCTGAACTCCCTAATTTGCCTGTCATTTTTCAAATGTGATGCTTAAAATTGAATGTAGGACTCCAACTGATGCTTAATAAACACCAAGTAGAACAGGGTAATTAACTCATTTGGGTTTAAATTTATTACTCTTAATACAAATTAATACTCTATAGCATTTGCTTCCCTTTCACTTTTTTTTTTTGGTTGTGAAAGTGCTCTATGTTTGACTCATAAGTACTTTATCACCCAGCACAAACTCCTGTCCTTCTGTTGTGTCTGTCTCATTACTCTCCTTGCCTTCTATATTTGAACACGTTGTTAATCTTTCACCTTTACTCTTCAGTTACTTATTGCCCTTGTTGGAGAGAATTTTTTTTGTTCATTTTGGTCATCAAGTAATTAAGATTTTATTAATACTAGCTACAACCTATGACGGTGTCTCTTTATGTACCTTCCAAAGAATTTATTGTCTTCCAGCTTCAAATTAAAAACTGGTTTAGTGTGTGCACTACCACATCCCACACAGGGGCCAATCCAAATATTGTGTAGTGAAAGGTGGACTCCATGCAGAAACTCCCCTTGATATTCATTTCAATATGACATCGGGTAGGTTAATAATTACTTTCAATATTTGACTTGCTTTGACCAACTGAGGAATATTTAATTGCTTCTACATTCTGTTGACTTCAACTGAACTACTTGTAGAATACAGTTTAGTACTATTAACGGTTAAGTTCTTTTTCTGCTGTTGCTCATCAGATGAATAAATTAAACGGTTTGGGCCTTAGGCTCGTTATACTGTTCTAAGTAGATCTATGTAGAATCAAGAGTTTGGGCGACTCTGGCTTGTCGAAGCAAGGCGTGAGATTGAATTTCTGATTCCTTTGCGTGTGTGTATGTGACGGGGAGAAAGCGTCTGAGGGAAATGGAAAGTTGGAGGAATGTGGGGGAAAAAAGTGCATGCTGGCAAGTTTTCAATGGTCTGTGTTAAAATATGGCAGGTGCGTTATTTGGGAATTTCCATGCAGCCCAAAGGTAAAGTTTGAACTGATTTCATTCCTTTGTGCTCACTTTCTTTTTATCAGAGTGTTTAAAGACTTTAATCCTTCTGAGGAGCGACAGGTCATTTATCCCTTAGACAGACTTTTTTATTTCTTTTGCAGGAATGTTAAGAGGACAGTGGGTTTTCCCTTGGCCAGCCAATAAGATAAATCATATTCTGCAATTTCTAGTAAATAACTTCAAAAATAAAGTAAAGAAGAAAATATTTCACAGGCACTTTTAGAACTCATTTAATCTTCAGCTACCTCTGAAGTCTCCATGCTGTGATATCTAAAATTTTAGGCATATTATAAAGAAATTAAAGTCAAACTTTTGGCATTCTAACCTTCAATTCTGTAACTATATGTAAGTCCTATCAAATAAAAATCTACAAAATTAAAGGAAATTCATAGGCATGAAATGGAACCTAGGGAACTTTACCCTATTCCTCTGACATATGTTTATATTAGATTATGTTACCTTTTGGGATCCTTGAAAACATAGAGGCATATTTCAAACCACAGAATTCTAACTGCTTATACTTCCAGTGGCCAGAGAAGACACTTGCTAGTGACCAGTGCATATTTTTTTTCTTGTAAAAACAGTATTTCATGTTGATGTGTCAAATGTCTACACCAAAGGAAAAAAAATGCCCCTAGCACCTTTTATGAAAGAATTGTGACAGAATTATTAGATAGTGAATTTAATCTTCTGTTTCTTCAGGACCATACTTTAATGATTCTGGTGACAATTGATGCTTGATGCCATCCTTTCAAGTATGAGTATGTACTTGCTTCTTTCCTACTGCTAGTCTGCATTGTATTGACTTTCTGTAGAAGTCCTATGCAGTAAACAAACTATAAAACATTCTTATAAAACAGATGGACTATACACTGCCTTCTGTTGGAGGAAAATAACAACAAAAATCCAAAAGGCTATTTTTTAAATCTTATTTTCCAGTGAAGTTGTTTTCAACACACAGTACTTTAAGAGACAGTAAGATTATATGTGCATTGATGCAACCAAGACCTTACACCATTTTTATTTGTTTTGTTTCGTTGTTTTTAAAATAGAGGCTATATAATGTAAAAAGGTCAGAAGAGAAATGTTAGCTTGTTTTCTTTCTTTGTAGTATGTCTGATGTCAAACAGACTGTATTTTTCAATCTGAATTGCAAGTGGTATCTCATCCCTTTTCCCACTGAGCTGAAGTTATTGATATTATACCCCAAAATTCAAGGGAAAGGATATTTCTGTTGAAATTTAATTACCAGTTTCAAATTAGGGATTAGCCTGTAGAACGAAGAAATGTCGGAGAAATGCAAGCATTTAACTATACCCAAGGATCTGGTGATTTTCCTTCTTCTGAGTCAAAGAGATACTTCAATCCAGACTTATTCTGTCATGTTTATTTAAACTGTAAGCTCAGAATCTGAAGCAGCACCTAAGACTGTGTGGTATCTATCAGCCTTTTTTGTTGTGACCTTTCAACATGCTACTGTAATATAAACAGCCACAGTATCTTATGCTGCCACTCTAAGTATTTTCTGATGTTAAGGAAGATAAAAAACTGCCATTGTTATGGTAATTGTTTTTGTATTGTATTACAAAATTTTACTCTACTAAAATTGAAATTGATGTCTGGTCCCTCTAAAATAACTTGAATTTCCAAGCTAGATGTTTGGACGCTTTTAAAGAACTCTTGACAACTTACCAAAGATATCAATCTGATTGCCTGAAGCTGAGAAGAATTATGTCATGAGTTGTATAAGTTTATCTGGTATTGTAAGTGTCAATAATAAATGACAAAAAAAGTTAGCTTATCAAGAAAGGTCCAAATCAGCCTTTAGAAGAACAGAGCATTGGTGCTCACTATAAAAAATGAGAGGACATGTTGAGGTCAGCAGACTCTAATCAGGCAAGCACTATTTCCTGAGCATGAAGACAGCTCAAAGGCATCAGGTTCACTAAAACAACAAAAAACCTCAGGAGAAATTTTGCTAAAGTTTGCATAACATTTTTAGACGTTTTAAAATGGAATTTTAGCTTTAAAAAAAGAAATCTATTTTTTAGAGTATTGAACCTAGCCATACTAGATATACTCCAAAAGAGGAACTTACCTGTTTTATTATACAAAGGGAACATGGGTGTCTATTTCAGAGACAATAAACGGACTTAAGGATCCTTTACTCATATTTTTTAACACAAACTGGCCTCCATTTTCCTAAACACTTTTTTTTTTTTTTAATTAGTAAACACATATATATACACTTAACATGTGGTCTCTGTTCTGTAGTACTGTCAGGGTATTTGTGTTTCTAGTAAGCAGTCAAGGGTTCTAACTACAAAACCCTTATAGGCAGATATTTGGTAGTTTCCAGACCTGATTATGTCACTTTTTACATAGCTTATAATGGTCTGCATTCTACTTCCTAAGGCTTGTTGAAGCTTGCAGCACAACATTCAAACAGTGAAATATCATTAAAAAAAAAGCCAAGTACAAAAGTATATCAAAGTTTTCTCTAAATAAAAAAAAAAACCAAAAAAAAAATTCAAAAGCTATTTCTTGCTCTGAAGATCAACTTTTCTTTGAGCAACAGTTTCAAATGATTTACTAATTTATCTATAATTGGTATAAAATACTCCCAATCATTTCTTCAGCATCTCATTGGCATGTCCAGGCAGACTTTGCTGTGACTAAGTGGTCTTTTTCCTAAAAAGACACTTCTTAAAATGTTAACAGCAAAACTAAAATCTTATTTTAAAAATTTTTTTTACATAAATGAAAGCTTTCCAAGTACTTATTTTCACAACTTTTTTAGTAGGCTGCCATGTTATTTTTGTGGATATAATAGCTATATTCAGTGCTGAACATCACTGTTGTCAAATGTACTGATAATTCCTCTGATGTCAGTGACAGAAAGATTGTGTCTTGTCAGTAAGAAAAGCAGATGCCTTGGGCTTGTTGAAACTGAGAAATTGGATTCCCCTAGGAGAGCAACCATGTGAGAACTCTAAGCAGTTACCTTCCAAGCAGGAACTGGTGAACTGATTTATAAAAAAATGAGAACTGACACCTTTGCTTTAAATTGGAGTCAAGCACACAATATAGTTTGCAGAAGTGTAATTGCATTTTTTTTCCCCAGTTGCGTTCTTCTGTTTATGTTCCTTTTTTCTCCAGACAGGTTTAGCATGAACATGTATCAGGGAAGGGCATATGAGTATGCAGTTCCAGATAGAGATGGCCTAATTAAAGGTGTAAGTGACCTTAAGTTCACTCTTGTGTTTCTCTACCAAGATTTAACTAAACATGCTTTACTAACCCACCTAGCTTTCTTAGATAGCTTTCAAACATTTTCCATTGTAGACTTAACGTTTCAGGAGTTGCTTGAAGATGCTGGATATTCAAATTCTGACCCAGGACAGTCCAGGTGAAGGATGTAGCTTTCAGCTGCCCTCTAGGATTGTTTGTGAACCACAGCTGAGCGTGTGCCAGGGAGCTTAGCTGAAGCAGCTGCTGTGGTTCTTGGCAGAACAAGGCTGCTGGGGTGTTCTGTTTGTGCAAGAGGCTACTAGAGGTTGTGAGTCCTTGTTCACCTATTATTTGACCCAAAATCTGATTAAGGACAGATTTCTCCTCTGTTATCTACCCTTTGGATTTACACATTTCCTACTAAGTCTATCCTTTTCCAGCACTGCATAGATCTATTTGAATTTATTTAATTTAAACTTATTGACAGACCTTGTTTTCATAGTAGAGTGACTTAGCAGTATAAAAGACAAGGGCACATAGGCTCTTCATAATTTCAAGATGTGGTAGGCAGGACTGAGCCTTACAGATAGCAAACAAAGAATGGCTTTAATTAAAATATAAACATTTTAATAAAATGCACAGCTGGCTGGAGACTGTGTATTTACTATGGTGGATCAACCTTTTAAAAGCTTTCAGAAAAGGGAGGAGTTTTTGTTTAAAGGTAGAAGCCAAGAGAAGAAATAGCTGCTCATGCCAGATGTAGAGTGATGTTCAAGATTTAGGTACAGATTAGGAGAGATGTAAGGAATTAAGAAAAAAAACCAAAGCCTGTAGAGAATGCAGAGGTTATCTTATAAGTAAAATATCTTTTATATATGAGCAACAGGAAGCCTATTCAAAGAAAGAGAATGTAAGAAAAAATTTTCCCAAGAAAATAATATATTTATGAAATAGCACAGTGCTAGAAAAAAATATTGACTAGAAATAAATTTGTTCTACTGATGAATATTGATTTATTTATTATTCTAAAATACTTAGAATAGTTTTTCTTCCATTCTCTTTTCAGATTTTGAAAATGAACATCAGATTTTTTTTTCCCATGGCTTGATGTGTACCTGCAGAGTACTCAATCCAAAGAACATCTGTTTTATCAGATGTAAAGTGGGATTATACATTCTTGTGAAAAATTTGGCTTCAGAGGTGGCCCCACAATGTGGCTGAATTCAACTATGGACAGTGTCTCTGTCACGGTTTAACTCTGGTAGGAATCTAAACATCACCCAGATGCTCACTCACATTCAGTGGGATGAGGAAGAGACTCTGAAGGGGAAAGTGAAAAAAATTCATGGGTTTAAATAAAGACAGTTTAATAGGTAAAGCAAAAGCTGCTTGTGCAAGGAAAGCAAAACAAGGAATTAATTCATCACTTCTCATAAGCAGGCAGGTGTTCAGCCACCTCCAGGAAACCAGGGCCCTATCACACTTAACAATTACATGGGAAGATAAATGTCATAACTCTAAATGTCTTCTCTTCTGTCTTCTTCCCCCAGCTTCATATGCTGAGGATAATGCCATATGGTCTGGGACAACTCTTCGGTCTATTGGGATCAGCTGTCCCAGCTGTGTTCCCTCCCAACTCCTTGTGCACCCCCAGCCTCCTCACTGATGGGACAGTGAGAAGCAAAAAGGACACAACGCTGTGTAAACATTTCTCAGAAGTAATTAAAACATCTGTTATCAAAACTGTTTTCATCACAAATCCGAAGCAAAGCCCCATGTAAGCTCTTAGGCTTCCGTGGAAAAAAAAAAAACACCACATTTTGGTGGGGAACCATAATTCAACAGTAGAAGGACGTTTAGTTTCCAGCATGAGTAAAAATGATGATGAAAGAATCTCAAACTTTGAGCTTGGAAAAAGGAGGAATTAAAAGATTAGTGCAGTATGAATCTCTTCTATCTTGACAAGTCTGGGATTCCTCCGCATATTGTTGGGTACAATCTGTGAGAGAAAGTGTAATGCGAAACGAAATGCCCTGCGCACTAAGAGCTAACAAATGTGGAAAAAAATTAGCATTATAGCCATATCTGCAAGTCATAGAAATAGATGGGATTATTTTATTGATCTGCAAAGAATGCAGGATTTAATCCTGTATCTACAAAGGGAAATGTTATCAAATGTAGCCTGGGAAGTTACATCTGGGAGCATACAACCTGACTGGCTCTTATCTCAGAAAGTAGAAACTCCATTTAAAAAAAGCTTTAAAAATGTAAGACTTTAATCTTCATAAATCTAGTTATTTTTTGAAAAAAAATCTGGAAAAAATATTCTTGTACAGAGTTTAGTTTCATATCTCCACAGCTGAGCTTCTTCACATTCTTTCCTTTCAATACTTTACTTTTCCAGAGCAACTACTTTTCTTTTACATCTTGCTACTCATACAGTTGCTAAAAATGATGCTATCCAGTGAAAGGCTTTATTTGAGCAAGAATATTTAACATGCTTGTTCCTTCCTTTAGGGTTTTAAAATTGAATTGAATGAATTTTTAAAATTTAAAAATGAAGATTGACGAAGAGAATGAAGTATCAAAAATCTGATATATGGATCTGAGAAAAAAAAATTCAGATAGTACAGTTGAATTCCGAATGTAAGTGTCTATATTTTAATGACTCAAGATATTTCTTTTCTTAGAAGAAATTAATATCATAGTGAGGTGAACCTTCAGTGTTGTTTGCATTTTGACATCCGAAAGATCATTATTCTCTGTAGATTTTTGCATTTGTAACTGTTAAAATTTGTGAAGGCTCAGAAAATACACCACAATAAAGTACTGTGGGTGTGTGCAGGTAAGTTTGTAGCTCTCTTCCTCAGTTGTCCCTGAAATCCAGGCAGTTTGTGATGGGTACTGCTAAGCCATGGTTGGTGCAATGGTTGGTACAAGGCAGGAGTCTGGTTCATAGGATGACTTGGCCAACCTTGTTACAGCAGCAGTGGCTCCTGCCCTTCTCTGTGGAGCTCACCCAATCTTTGCAGGTTTCCCCTTCCCAGGGCAGCCATGGCTCAGCTGCTCTATCTGTGCAGGAGTACCTACAGACCAGTAGCTTATAATCACATTTATAAAGGCAAGCCTGGCACCAAATTAATCTTTTCTTGCTCTGCCAGGCTGTAGACCCCTGAGGTTAAGTGCCTAGAGCTTACTGTAGTAAGGGACAGACATATCTGAGACAGCACTGGGACAAGAAGCTGCAGCATAAATCACAACCACACATGATTCAAGAATCTTAATTTTTTTCTCATTATGAAGTGTATGTTCCTAGGTTAGGTCCTGTTTTTTTTTTTTTTTTTTTTTTTTTTTTTTTTTTTTTTTTTTTTTTTTTTTTTTTTTTTTATTTTATTTCTTTTTTTTTATTTTTTAAATGAATGACAAGAAAAAAATCATGAAACAGTGTGAGTGAAAAGTGAAATCAGAAGAAAGTGAAAACTGTACAATGCATTCTTAAAGATTTTAAGGATTGGTTTCAATTTGCATGAGCATTTTGGAAAATATGTAAAGTATCCATGTTCCTATCTATGATGTTTTCAAAACTCCAGAGCTTTGGACCCTCTCAAGCTCTTTTTCCACTGTTAATACAGCTTAATAAATTAATTTTTGTTAAAAAAATCTTGTTGACAAGTATACCCCAAATAGGAAAATGATGTACAGTTGGAGCAAATGAAGGCAGATCTTGTTCCATGTTTGTGTGTTCTTTGAAACAATACATGATTAATGCTAAGGGTTTATGAGAGGAATAGGTAGAAACAGGCAATTAAACCACCTGCTGGAAGGTCTGTAATACACCATAAAAGCTTCTGGTCAACACAATGACAGCTATATTGAAAACAAATATCTGTGCTTATCCAAATTCTTGCTTTGGAGGGGGACTTTGTTTCTCAATGGATAATAGATCTGTAAAAAATGAATCACTACCAGTTCCAACAAGATCTCATGGGATCACTCATGTCTATGTAGCACTGAAGCATTGATTGATAAATGCAGTAATTATTTTATGATTTTTTAATCTCCCTTTCTATGTACTGAACTCCCACATAGATCTATGGAAAGCATAAGGCGTCTTATTGGCTCTCTCCATCTCATATTTATCTAGAATATATCTTTTCCTGAATGTTTTCTTTTCAGTTTCCCCCATTCAGTAGAGCCTCTGTAGGGAAAAAAAAAACAACCCTGAAGTCTTCAGTTTCTTGAAATTTGGAAGACAGAACGGAATAATGTAAAAAGTGGTATAATGTTGCCTGCAAAGAGCTGTCACACATCAGTTGGCTGAAGTTCTTGGCAGGTATAGTACAGAAGTTTGTTCATAAGATAGAGCAGTTCTCACTTTGGTTGCTGCAGGAAATGAATATCGCTGTTATGGTTTAACCTCTGCCAGCAACTAAGAACTACCCAGTTTGCTTACTGTCCATCCCCAACTCTTCCTGGGATGATGGGGAAGAGAGTATGAAAGGTAAAAGTAATAAAACTTGGGGGTTGGGACAAGAACAGTTTAATGAACTAAACAAAACGAAACAAAACGAAACTAAACTAAACTAAACTAAACTAAACTAAACTAAACTAAACTAAACTAATAATAATAATAAAATATCATAGAGAAAATAAGAAAATGAAAGAGAAGCTGAAACAGAAAAACAAGCAATGCAAATGAAAAACAATTGCTCATCTCCAACCAACCAATGACCAGCCTCCTCCGGAGCAGCAGTGTCCAGCCCCTTACTTCATATGCTGATCATGATGCCATACAGTGTGGGATAGCCCTTTGGCCAGTTAGGGTCAGATGCCCTGACTATGTCCCTTCAGTTTCTTGTGCAACCCCAGCCCCCTGGCTGCCAGGAACCATGAGGCAGAAGCTGAAACCAGGGCACTCCCTTAACTAGTCATGTTTTCTGTGAACAGGACCAACAGGGGTTTTTTTTCTGGATTTATGCTAATTTGGGTGTAAGAAGGAATCTATTTTTAGCAGCTTATTGTTCTACTGAGCCCTGCCAGACTAAGTTGTGAAAGAAAATAACCAACTTCCAGAAGTGAGTTCAGTTGCTAATGAGAGGGCAAAATACATCTTTATTACTTTCTGGCTTCAAGCCTTACTGGCTGAGAGTTACGGGACTTTTGATTGAACCTCCTCTACATACCTCTCTGCAGACCAACCCTTCCCTAATATATGGCCCATCCTCAAGCCTATTCCCTCTCTGCTGGGTCTTGGAACCAGGATTTCAGGATCTTTATATGCTATGAAGCAGATACTGCTCCATTTTTCTTCACAGTCTCAATTGCCTCCACTGAAGACAGACACGCTCCATTTTTCTGTTAGCTGCTGTAATTGATCATCTAGTGGTCAAAGCTAATATCACTGGGAAAATCCCCCAGGTAAACAGAGCAACAGCCTGTCTCTATTAACTCACTAATTTTACTTTTACTCGCCATAATTACCTCAGCCTGTTGGTCTGTGACAACCTGCTCCAGGAATAACATTGATATCTGGCAACCCCTTTATTAGCCTGGAGATGCCAGAAGCCTTCTCCAAGCGCACAGCAGCAGATATACACAGAAGTGAAGAGCAGAAAGGAATTAAACTTCCATACTCAGTGGCTTAGGAGAGCTGGTTCTTTTCACAGTCCCTACTACAGAGCCTTCATCTTCCTCCTTTCTCCTATTTCCATGAGACAAAAACCCCCAAAGCTACACATCAAGTTGCTAAACTGGACCCAAAGGTGTTTAAAATAATCTAGTCATATTTTTCTCCCAAGCAGCAGGGAAATATTTGTGTTTCATGAAAATGTTAAAGAATCTGTTTTTTACTGAAGATATGAGCCATTGCTTAGTTATGAATGCAATCAATAATGCATGTATTGACAGAAACACAAAGGTTGACATACCTGTGGTTAAATTTGGAATGGGTGTTTACAAGCTGGAGAGCTCTCTTTTCAAAGTTTCCTAAGGCCTTCTTCATAATAAATCTGGGAATGTGGATTTCTCAGTTAAAGCCTGACAACAAAATGTTTTTGAATTATTATCTGTTAGTATTTTTGGTTTTGTTTTTAGGTGCAGGTAATCAGATTTGTAGGAGCCTCTTAGCCATATAGATTCTCACAGATTTCACCGCTGGCTCAGATACAGCAATATTAAACTTTGCCAAATCACAGAAGACCTAAGTATGACAGAATAAGGCAGGAGAATATTGATTTGCCTCAGGCATTTCATTTAAACTCCTACAGTAGGCAGTACTTAGAGCATTTGAGGATTTCAAATGGTGTCATTCAAAAGACAGTGTATTTTGCCTTTATCATGAGAAAGAAAGAATTCTCTTTTTGTGTTTTGTTTGTTTGTTTGGGTTTTTATTTTGGTGGGGGTTGCTTGTTTGCTTGTTTGTTTGTTTTGTGGAAGGGAAGGGATAGACATGAGAGATCAGTATGCCCAAGGGTTTTTTGTTCCAAATTATCTTTGCAAGGAAATCTTATTATGACCATAGTTTGTGTTTAATGATGATACACTCTCTGTCTCATTGCTCACCATTATTTCTTTGTTATTTAATACTGAGATCTTCTTTCCTGTCTTTTTTTTTTTTCCCCTAGCTCAGCAGACTAGAACTGGGAGCATTTTTTTTTCTAATTACAGAAAACTACAAATCTTTCTCCTAGTGTTTCATCCGAGGATTGCTTCTATAATTACTGATCTCAAAAATGACTAGCCCATTAAAAATTTTAAAAGGACACTTCCTAGTCTATTTTATCTCTCAATGTTAACAAAATTTTGAATTTGCTAATGTTAGTTGTGTCACTGTTTTTTGAGTTAAATTTAGTAAGATGTTTGAAACTTTCAAGATTTTTTTCCTAATATTCAACATATTTTTCAGATTGTTTAGGATATTATTAAGCAACATTTGAAGGTTATGAAGAATTACATTGAAGGTGGACTCCTAGATTGATTTTAGGAAGGAGGAAGGAAGAACTGAATCATTTCAAAATGTGAGCTACATCTTGAAATTATTAGCCTCCTAGACCTACAAAGCTAACTCATGCCCAGTTTCCCAAAGTTTACCTTGCAATTGGAAAGGGTCATTATTTGATGCTGTGCCTATTTTAAAGAGGAGACCATGATCATTGTCTTTTGACTATTTAAGAAAATGTAAGGGCATAGTGAAAATGTATCAGAAGCTGTCTATGAAGAAATATGCAGTAATTTCTTCACTACATGTTGCAGAAGAAGATACTAGACAAAGCTTTATCTAGAAGAAATCACACATTCTCTATTCAGACAGAAAACCTGAGCCAAAATTTAAATATTTACAGTTGTCATTTTTCAAAACACTGCCTTTTTTGTAATTACTGTTGCCTTTTTAGGCACTAATTTCAGGCAGTAATTGCTATTGCCTTTTTTGCTTTTATGTGAAGTAAAATGTAGGTTAAAAAAAAAAAGAAAAAAAAGAGCAGATATGTGCAAAGGTTGGAGCAAAACCGAGTATTTGAGAGAATTGCCTGAGTCCAACATATATTGGTATGACAGCATCAAGAAATACAAAACTGTTATTGGTGAACAGATATGTTGAAACAAATCCTAGGGCAACCAGTAGGAACTTAAGATTCAGAATCCATTTCCTGTGGTAAATATTATTGTTATTATGGGAAAGTCAAGCACACTATTATTGTGCTATAGCCAGAATCTAAACCAAATTTAATAGACAACCAATTTTTATAATTTTAATACCTTCTATTTGCTATTTCAATTCCACCAAGTATCAAACTTTTGTTTTTTGACTATTTTGCAGAGACCTGGCAATATACTGGTCAGTGGTGCCAGGGGTCAGACTGAAATGATTTTTATTAAAAACAAAAAAAAATGATTGAAGTAAACAAAAATTCATATGGAAGTGAAATCTAAAATTCCTAGGACTATTCGCAAGAGTAAATATTTTATTTGGTAGAAAATGCAAGATTAAGTAGAAAAATATTGCTCTTGTTTCTCTTTCTCTCAAAATACTTGGTTTAAAGAAGCACTTTAACTTCCCTGTGGAAATAAAATGTTATAACCTCAATATTGAGAGGTTTTTTAAAGGCATGCTGCACAAGAGACAGAAAAATAAGCTTGTTTCTTTTAGTAAAATGTAGAGACTTTTCTCTTTAAGAAAAGTGGCTTCTTTCTGTAGAAAGCATATTTCAGTTTAGACTATACTAACAGTATTGGAACCAGCCTTTGGGCATTTTAGACTTCAGTAGTGCCACAACAGTTTGTCTAATTTAACAAACATGTTAACCATATTTTACCACTGCTTTTGACAATAAAATGGAATTTTCTCTTTACACTGGTTTGAGATTTACCCAAATTAGATGACATACTGGGGGGGAAGGAGGGGAGAGAGGATAAAATACCCAATTTCTCTTTAAAATATTGTTTCTTTGTCCCGCAGAAATTCAGTAGTGTCTGCCTCCTGAACTTCTGTATGTGTCCTGACCTGAGCAGAACAATGAGAGATGACCTGAGCAATGCTGGAACTGCCTGCACTCAGGAATTAGGTAGGCTGGAAGTGCAGTGAGAGCACTGTGGGAGAATACATATGCCCATATTATTTCTAAACTACTGATTAAGCTCTAATAGGAAAAGCAAATTATATTTTGCTTCTGTTGCAAATAGGTGAGGTAAGAAACATTGCCTACATTTATAAGGTCTGAGTGTATTTGTATTTGGTTCTTGCACAGGACCATGAAGACAGCTCATGTTTCCATGAATTTCCATGCTTTTGTAGCTTTCCTCTCATCACAAATTAGAAGCAAATATGTGGTCACTCAGCAGAACTCAGCTGTTGGTGTCTCAATAGGACACAATGGCTCCATCCTATCTTGTCCCAAGCTGCAGATCTGGCAGACAAGGCAAAGGAAGAGATCACACAGCAAGACAGTGGCAAATGTGATATCATACCAGAGCTTCCTAACTCCTAATAGATATTTCTAGATTATTTAAAACCGGAAATGCTAGAACATCTTTTCTGTATGAGATAGATGGGGAGGGGGAGAGAGAGAAAGCAAGAGTGAACAAGCCAGCTGTAGCAGTTCTGGAAAGGCTCTATAGAAATTTATGGATTTTGTGTTTGAATAGAATAGAATAGAATAGAATGGGAAGTGGCTATTAGAAAATATGCTGAAATACATGGAAAAAACAAGTGTACCTAGTAAAAGATTATGTATTGAAATGCTGCTGACACAGGAAAGGGAAAAAGGGAAAGGGGATTAGGTGGGAATTACATTAATAAGAACCTGTAGAAGCTAATTGAGATGATACAGAAATAATAACTGAGGAGAAGCCAAGACAGAAGCACCACAGTTGCACGGTAGTTTATTAGCATATGGAAGAGAATTTGCCTGAGCTATTAACTTCCACTTGTAGTAAATTCCAAGGGCAGTGAATCCTCAATTAATTTTTCCATAAAGCCTTAGAGATGCTTCAGGGCTTGTCCAGATCATTAGGATTGCTTTACAGGCCCATAACAAAAAAAATTATGAAGAAGAAAATTTTCCAAGTAATCCAAGACAAATTCAGTGCCAGATCAGGTGAGAGCTGAATATTAATTGTTTTCAAGTGCCAAAAGAATCTATTATTTTCCTCTTCTCAACTCAGAAGCAGGTCCAATATCATAAATGCTTTCAAAACCCCACTTTTTTCTTTTCTGACCATTCACTTTTCTGACCAGTAATTTCAACTATGAGCCCTGAAGTGGACAGCAATCTTAATGGATGTTTTCTCTCTCCATGTAGAATTGCACTTTGCACAGGCTAACAGACAACTGAATGTTTAAGTATCTTGTTATACATCTAATAAGTCAAGCAAATGTTCACCACGGACTGTTCCTAGGCTGTGTATGCTCCTGTTTTGTCTGCCATGTTACAAAGTGACAGAACAATTATTGCTTAGAGTAGCCCAGGGACAGTTAATGTGCCCCAGCTAATGACAGAAACACATGACTGAGAGTTGTAGGAATACTTTGTGTTATTAGCTTAGGTTATGGTCTAGAGGAAAGGTCTCAGAAGAATTTAAGGTTTGTATGAGACAACCTTTTAAAAGCAGTGGCCTTTGATACATATGGAGGGTATTCCCAGTTCTCTAGTATTTTGTCTTCTATTTAAGACAAAAGCATGACTTTCACACAGTTCTAGGGTACCCTACAAATGCTCCAGGCTCAATGGTTTCAATATGTCTCTTGTTTATGGGTGACCTTTTAGTTATAAATAGCATCCATATCATCTTGGTCACTGTCCCGAGTGATCTCTTCACATTTTACAAGACTCTATTTTCCCTTCCTCAACCCTTAGAAAAGACCCAGTGATCTTTGTTGTTTTTTCTAGTAAAGAAAATGGAACACTGGTGTTATCACAGTAAGAGCTTGTATCATATTCCTTTAATACAAGGAAACATGTTTCCTTAACTTCAGGAAGCTTTCTAAGCTTTAACTGCTCACAGTATTTATACAAATCACACATTGCAAAATTCAACTAGCCTACACCAAACTCTTGGTTTCAAAGGCTGATAAAATTTAGGATAATCTGCCTCAATCCCATACCTCTGCTCCTTGCTCTCTAGAACTCCCTCCTATTTCAAACAACAAAGCAGAAAAAAGGTAACATAACTTCTTTCAGCAGATACTGCTCCTAATTAGTGACAGGGCTTCTTGCCTTGGTGGTTTTTTTTTTTTTTTTTTTTTTTTTTTCCCTTTTTGTACAATGGAGTAAAGCTGCATTTGCTTTCTATCTACAACAAAAGTAAAGTAACCTCCACAGAGCTGTGGTTCTCCTTCCCACTGTGCATCAGACAAGTGGATATACAGGGCCTCCTACCCCTGCCTGCTCTCCTTCCTTTGGTATTCCTGGAGAAAAGTGGTCTGCAGCTCTTATCAAAGTTACAGCTGCAGCCTGACTTGGGAAGATCTTCCTATATGTCAGCCAGAAAAATGCTACTTTTAGTAAAAAGTTGAAACTTGAGTAGAAAGAGTAAGGTAATTCAGCATATGATGGGCAGATGAGAAGTTAGAATTTTTCGAGAAAACACAGACTTTTAGTTTTGGAAAGTTATAAACTGATATAATATCATCAGCTCCTAACTTGTAGAATGAAGTTCCCAGAATTGTATTCCAGGTGTATCTCACGTTTTGATTTCCATACAGTATAGTTATCTAAAACATCTTTTTAAATGAATGGTGCTGTCAACAACATTGCTGTTGGAAATTGAAGTGAGAACCATGAAAGCAAAGATATATATATATATATATATATATATATATAGAGAGAGAGAGAGAGAGAGAGAGAGAGAGAGAGAGAGAGAGAGAGATGTACAGTTATATAGATATATAGATACCAGTAATGATAGAAGTTTTTGGGGTTTTCCACTCATATTTACCAAATTATTCAAAACTTCACTCCCATTAACATCTCTGTCATTGCAATATTTCATTACCAGCTGAATTTGGGCAAGGCTAAGTGAAGCATTGCAGAAGAAAGATAAATTGTTTTTAAGCGTTTTAGGCTCACAGAAAATAGATTGAAGTTCTGAATATTAATTCTTATTCTGAAAGTTAAAGGTTTTTTTGAAACTTAGTAAAGTGGCAGAAAAAGCTCCCATACTGAGGTTTTTTCCCCCAGTGTTTTTGTAGTTCAGTCAAAATTAAGCACACAATACTTATTGAAGTTGAAGCTTATTATGCTATTTTATGGTAAATAGTTTCTTGTATGGCAGAAGAAAATTAAATACTACATGTACCACATTTTAATATATTTGCACTGTTTTTACTACTAATAGAAATTATATTCACACAATTCTAATTGTAGTGTACCTAAATTCAATGTAATCTGCCTTTTTCTTCTCTACTGCACTTATTTAAAAAGGCAGTTTTGAACTTCAAACTGTTTTCTGTAACCCAATGTAAGTACGTAGGGAATTAATTAATGAAAGCATCATTTTCATTTTATGCATGAAAATAATCTATCATTTGCTTTTGTGCTCTACATCAATTCAAAGAGTCCTAGGTTTCTTTTTGGTAGTTATGAAGTATGGATGTTATCACAATAACTTTTAATGCTGTTCTTGGTTTAGGTCCTGCTATCCTTGTTTGCACCCTAGCTTTTATACTGATTTTTAGACTATGTGATTGTACAATATATGGAGAAAGCCACATGAGTTTGGAAGAAAAACATCATTCCTTCTGCAATCCAGTTGCATGCAGCCCCTGCAGCTGCTATAGAAAACAGACATTTTTTCCATGAAAATGTGGACTTTTCAGTCATGGTACTACTCTAAAAACAGGCCTACTTGTCTGTACTGCAGATCATAGGTTTAGAGACCTCTTTAATTTTGAAAGAAGAAGAGATTTTGACCAAAACCTTTCAGTAAGGAAGGTCAATCTTTTGAGTGGAAAATGAGATGAAACACTTTTGTTTTATTGCTGGCAAAATGAGCTCACATAACTCTCTCTCTTCTTGGTGTTCCCTGTAAAAGGAAGGATACTGAACTGTCAGTGAGTTGTGACTTGTTCTGTGGATTTGTAAACAACAGATTACAAACTCATGAATACAGTACTAAGGAAAAACAGAAATCCAAATTGTAGTCAGGCACTTTAATTACAGTAAGGTTTATGGGTGGTCCTTTACAGACTGAAGGATTTTTTGGTATATATACCAACATATATCTGTCTGCCTTTTTTAATGTATATTTATGCATATGTAAACATACAGATGAGCTTGCATACATCTGCAGCAATCAGCGAGCTGACCCAGAAAATGGTATAAAGAATAACAGCACTTTGTTAGACACAGACTACTGGAACTTTTATAGTCTTATTTTGACCACACAGTTGAAGAGTACTGAGAGACTGCATGCAACTTTAAGAAATGTCATTTATTATAACCACAAGACAAGTTCATATATGACATTACAATGCACTGTGGGTTGTTAAATAGTTGGTGTGCATTTTCAAGAAAAAAAATGAACGAGCAGAAAATACTGAATAAATGAAGTTGTGCTTTGATTTCAAATCTCAGTTTATGCTTAGGGTATACTCTAATAGTCTAAACTTGTCATGCAGCCATGGAAGTGCTAAAAGCTTTCAAAAATAAACATATCCAGATGACGGAAGTTGCTTTATCCTTAGGGTAATGGATCTCTGTATTAAATACAGTAACATATGTACAATAAAACATATGGAATATGATATTTGCAAAACCATTTACAGAACACTGTGTACAGGTGTGCAAGGAAGATATAAATACCTCTGTCATGATAGATAAACTCTTACAGAACCATGGCCACAGTTATTGCCTCTGCTGTGTGTCTGTAACTGTAAACACATTGGGGAAGGAGGATATTCACATCAGAACTAATTGTGAGTCTGCCAAAACTGTTCCTTGGGAATTCAGATTTAATTGCTTTCTTGAACTCTTGTATAAGGAATTGTTCTCACCTTGTTCCCTGTGTATTGTTGCCATTAACTATTAATGGGAGTCCTGCACCTAGAGTGCAGGGAGAGTGTCAGTTCACCTGATTTTGAGCACCCTTTGCTCCTACTGCAAGCACCATTCCCTTGGATACAGATTCTTGGCTTGTTGCTGGATATGTGCTCACCTCTTATGCACATAAAGTCCTCCTCAAAGAATTCAGAGAGATTTTAATTGTTCACTCTTTGCATTGCTATGACCTCATCGTCTTTATGTTTGAACTGCTGTTCTCCTGAGTAAAGTGGCTATATGAAAATAGCACTGCCTAACTCAGCTGTGATCCCTCTAGGTATTTGGAGCTGCTGAACAATATAAAGGTATTTTTAATGTTACTCCTTTTAACTCTGCAGAATCTGCACAGGTATATCTGTGATCTGAGAGAATGTATCTATTCCATAGAGGCACTGAAAATGTTTCAGATGTTTTTCACTAAAGTAATTTCCATCCCAACTAAAACAAAAAAAAAGTCTTTGGTCAAGAATGGAGGACGGAACTAAGAGCCAGTGTGAGTAATATACTGTAGTAATGTTAAAATTGCACTTAACATCTCTTACTCCCCACTGCATGATTACTTACAGCTTGATGACTCAAATAATTTTTTATTACTTCTGGGTTTATTATTGGGTATATTATTCTTTGGGGTGAGATCCTTGTTTCCACTGTCCTCAGATTAAAAGACCCACAATGGAGTCCTCCTAATCTGGCTGAATCACAAATAAGAGCCTTTGTCAGTCTTTTGGGCACCTTCTATTTGGAAAGCCTTCCCCTCTGAGCAGCTGGACACTTTCCATTTGGCATATCCATTTGGCAGTAATAATTGTACTTTCAGATACTTGGTTATGTCATCAAAGCAAACTGAGAATGCTGTCTTTATTTCACTGAAGAATCTGACCTAGAGATGGGTCACTTTGATACAGTCATCATCATGTCACTCAGATAAATTAAATAATGTCTGTAGTGAAGCAACCTGCTAAGAGAAGTAAATTGCAAAAATATGACTTGCTCAAATCAAGGGAAACTTCAGAAGTAGTTGATGGTTAATGCAAAGTTTTCAGTTGAAAAATCCACATTTTTTTCAGATCATCTTAACTCTCACTGACCTTGGCAGTACTACACGGGTATATTTTTCTGTGAGCTATTTTTGAATAACCACTCTAGTGAATTGAGGACATGATTTTAATAGCAGACTTACTGCTATACTTGTCATTTCTCTTTTTTCAAAGGAGTCTTAAAAAAAACCCAACCACAGTTATTGTGGAAAATAGTGTATGTAAGATCCAGGACACTCTGTTTTTCTGTCCTTGCTTTGAGAGTAAACAAAATACATTTCAATTTTTCCTCATATAACAGACCTCTGTGGTCATGGAGGCTGCAGGAATGTCAAGTTATCAAATATGGTGGAGTACCATTAACAAGCTCACTTAGCACTTTCCTGTACATTTGAGACTCCATTTCCTCTGTAATATATATAGTATAATATCCTCTATAATATCTAAAGTATAATTAAAATAAAGGCACCTTTTTTTTTTCCTCTAATAAAAAATATCTTCTTCCCCATACATTGCAGGTAGATGGTTCACAGAACTACCTCCCAAGGCATATACTGGAAACCTCGTTGCACTGGAACCCTTAAAAGTGCCTACATGTTTCTAGGCATGTGAAGGATGTATGCCAAGAAAATCTACTGCAAAGGCAATGATTGGACATATATTTACAGATTGGTGTGAATTTTTAATTAATATCTTAGCACTTCTGTCAGATGTTTTATAGGATCCTCTCTGGAAATTCTTATTATTCAAGAACACTGCATACCTTTAAATTTAAAGAGGAAGTGCACAAAAAGTCATACATCTGACATTGCCTTGCACCCTAATATTGCTGAAAATAACTCAGGTTTTGAAAATCATAGCTGATAATACAGTAGAGCAGAAAAATTATATACAGTATAAAAAAGAAAGAGAAGTAGAGGAGCTAGAATAAATAGAATCAAGCTTTGAGAGAAGATGAAGATGAAAAAAACATGAAAGAGATAAATTTAGAAACCTGACAGGCCATCAACACAACACTATGGGAAGGAAGAGTGAAAAATGACACTTTGAAGATATGACCGCAACAGCCATAATAAAATGCACAAATGGGCATTCTTCCCATACAGTCTTCTTCTTCCTGTATTTTAGCTCTATATGTCAAGACTATGTAATTATTGCAGAAAAAACAAACAAACAAACAAAAAACCAAAGAAGAAAGGCTAGTTAAAATAAAGCCTATTCAAGAATATGATATATTGCTCTCAAATGGAGAATTACACTGTGTAGCAATTTCATCTGAGTGAGTGAGAGTCAAAAGGGAAAAAATGAAATGAGAAGGAAATGAAGCTAAGTAATTGGAGGAAAAAGAGATGTCATGAATTGGAAATGAGTTTTGCTTTGAGGTGCTGACTCAGATGCATAGCTCTCTATAAAAGCTACAGTAAGAATAAAAATAGACCAGAATTTTAGTTATGAATAATAATAAAAGAGACTTTTATTTGCTTCATGTGCTTCAGAAATATCCAATTCTTCTGCTTATGAATAGGAAAATTGAAAAGCTGTACTATCCTTCTTTCAGAATTTAAACCTTAGCCTCAAATCTGAAATCTGTAAATAGAAACTAAAGCATATAATACCAAACTTGCTTATTTCATCTTTATTTACAACCACTCATATGAACGACAGAAGAAATGTAATTAGGTGGAAAAAGGGAGCTCACCCATATGCATTTTTTATAGAGATGATCAAATAGATAAGTACCAGACCCTTTCTTCAGGCTTCATTTAATAAATTTCTCAAAAAGAAGGAGTTCACATGGATGGTAAAGAAAATAACCAAATGCAATATTAAGGGAAACAATTGGGCATGAATACTTAGTATCTTTTGCTATATTCTTCACCATATCTGGATTTTTAATATTGCTTTTATATCTGAACTACATTTTTGGACTTTGGTTTCTTTGTTTCTGGCTTCCAAATCTTCTCCCTTGAATGTTCATTATTATTCTTTCATTGTGTGATGTTGTGTCTCCAGCTTTTTTTCCATTATTGTTCAAAATTACTTTTAGTATTTTTCATCTACTGCATTATATCTCTGCCACTTTTACAATCCTATTCACAGGGTGGCTTGCACAAAGGATGTCAGGACAGATTCACCTGCACACGTTTGTATTAGCAGGGCTCACAGCTGATGACACACATGGATTGCTGATGGAAAAAGTTACAAAAGCAGGGGAAAGAGCTAGACATGGAGGGAGTGAGGGAAAAAGAAGCAGAGGGAAAGAGAGTAAGAAAGAAAAAAAAGAAGGGAGGGAGGGAGGGAGGGAGGGAGGGAGGAAGGAAGGAAGGAAGGAAGGAAGGAAGGAAGGAAGGAAGGAAGGAAGGAAGGAAGGAAGGAAGGAAGGAAGGAAGGAAGGAAGGAAGGAAGGAAGGAAGGAAGGAAGGAAGGAAGGAAGGAAGGAAGGAAGGAAGGAAGGAAGGAAGGAAGGAAGACAGGCTTTCTAGTATCCAATCAGAAAGAGCAGCAATGAGGCCCTCTGGCACAGCAGAGATGAACAGTCTCATCAGAGGGCCCTCTTCTAACAAAGCAGGTGATGATGGCTAAGGAAGCAGGGTATTTCTGGACTTGTGCAACAGTCCCCTGCCACTCTTACAAAAATATCTGACCCATTTCTTGTCAGGGGCTTTGGTCTTCCTAAGAACATCTCAGCCAAAGAGTTAATTGATCCTAAAGAAATAATGAATCTTTCCTTTGGTTACCAGGCAGTCTTGACTTCAAAGGGCAGCAAAGCTCTGTAACAGTGCTACTGCTGAAGGGCACTAATGTCTTCTAGAGTGGAATATCTTCCAGTTATTGCTGTCTTTCCTTATTTTCTGATGCTTTTAGTTTCAAAGTTGCCTTTTTCCCCCCATCAGCTCTCTTTGCATGTTTTCCTTGTCCCAGAGATTACAGAACAAGGTCCAATGTAACAACATATCCCTCCTGTTCTAGGTGCAGCATGTGCACAAATGCAGACAATTTCCTTAACTGGCATAGAATTATAATATATTAGAATTATAATTTGACATTAGTCAAACTGCCAAAAAATGCACATCTTGGGAGTTTACTTAAAACTGTGTTCTTCAAACACTGCTTCAGAGCTTCTCTACAGATAGTTTCGGAATAATCTCTTCCTTTGAAACAGTCAGTGTTGGATGTGATTATAAGGACTTTTTCTTCCTGACAATTATTTAAATATCATATTGGGGGGGGGGGGGGGGGCAGGGAGAAGAAAAAAAAGAAGAAAAAAAAAAAGAAGAGTACTACTTGTTTAGATTGAGAAACTTTTTAGTGTTATCAAGTATTTTTATGCTGATAAGTGGAAATAACTTCTTTGGCTGATGCCTTTTCAGTATATGTGTTTTATTAAAGGTATCCAGTGTAGCTGGATATTACAATGTCAACAAATCAGTCCCTCAGTGAGAAATTTTTATTGTCCCAAATAAGAGTGACAGAGCGTTCTGAAATGTGAAGACAGCTTATAAGCATTTGGCATAAAAATCTGGCTACACAAAGCCTCCTTTCCCCAGAAAATGAGGTGCTGGAACCCTTCAAAGTTGCAGTTCTATTTTTGGCTGATTCAGAGCAGGGATTTGAATTAATTTATCCTGCCCAGAAGAACACCTGAAAAAGCAGGCCATGAAGTCATTTTTATGCTATCCTCTTGTCCCATGAATATTTAAATAGGCTGTGCACAAGATCATGGCTCTGACAGAAAAGACTGAGGGAGAGCTACCTCTACCAAAATATTCGAAGCTGCTTTATGTGCTGTGAATGGTCAGATCCCTACATCAAGAAAGGTCTTGACCTTGTGCATTTCATAACTTTATATGAATCCCCTGAGCAGTGGGTTATTGGAAAAAAATGAAATATTAGGTTACATTTTTCTTATCTAAAATGTTGCTTCTTTTGCCTTTTATTTCAAATACACCAAAATAAAATATTCTGTTTCATACTGAACAGAATATTTTGCATGAACCCCAAGTGACTAGGTTTTCTTTTCTCCAAAAAGGAAAAAGAATTATACAAACCGGAATGAAAAAAATGACCCAAAATGAAATATTTATATTTCAATCCAGCTTTCAGATAAAAGCATACATTTCTTGAATGGTTCTAATACATAGGTCTGATTTGAAGAGCTGCTGAATATCTCCTCTCTAATTGACTTTAACCCAGGTGCCTTGCTAAAATCTGAAACACTCTGTAGCTCTGAGAGTCACCTCTAGAACATTAAAAAGGTGGAGGCGCAAATGTCAGCAAGTTTAAGTAAACAAAGAGTTGTGCTGATTTATAATAAAAGAAGCTCAGCATAGTGCTTGTTGCCAAAAGAAAGTATTCCAAGGTTTTCTTACTTCTTGTTTTAATTTTATACATTAAATGAAGAAAGTTAATAATTCCCAAGTGAACTCTATGGCTGGTACCATAGAGTAAAAGTAAAAAAGAAAAAAACCCTGTGGCTTTTGCATTTCTAAAATAATTACCCAATATCAATTCCACAGGCATCTGAGACAGGTGCTTTGTGCAGAAAAAATGTGCTGTGGCTATAGCAGAGGAATATGAATATTAAAACAAACATATCTGTAAGACAAATTGTACCTTCAGTTATACCAAAGTTTGATCCTATTGCTTTTACTCTATAATTGGACAGAAATAGAAAATAAATTATTATGAGTGTGTCAATAAAGTTTATTTCATATTTCTGCTTAGGGGGACAAAAGTATCTACCCAAGCATAACCTACTGGACACCCTAAATTCCCAGCAACGTATAGATGGCACTGAAGAATATGTTAAAAATTAGTAACTAATTGTGGATAAATTAATGTAATGGGAAAATTAATAATACTAAGACAGGAGGAGATTGCAAAGATGATAATGGAGCAAAGATAACTGCTGGGTATGATTTTAAAATTTAGGCTGTATGAAGTAGATCTTTTAGCTTTTATGCAGGCTTATAGACTCTACTTCCAGACACGCAGGTCTCTCCATATGATACTTTGGTGACCCATTGTATACAAAGGGAGAGTTATCTACTTACATTTAAATATGAAGAAGGGACTGAAGAGAAGATAATGCCTAGGATCTAGTCCTGAAAGCACTAATCTGTTTATCTAGTGAAAACTTGCTCATCTGTGAAGAGCACTGGGAGGTGCAGATACTGCTGAGAAAGATTTTGGGATTCAGGAACACAAGAGAATTGATGCTAATGAAGATGACAGTTTCGATGCCTGGCTGCTGCATGAAAGCAAATCACAACTCCTTAAATGTCCCAGGTTAAAGCCTTGTTTTATAAACTGTGTTGGACAAATATGAGACAGACTCTGCATGTGATGTGATGTTAGCATCTCCAGGAAAAAAGTCTGAATAATTGAATCTAAAAGATCAGAAGACAACTACTTTAAAGCACTCATGACTTTGTGGATGACTTTGAAATGCAATCTGTTAGGACATAAAGTTGTATAAATACTTCTAATCGAATAGAGCTTGTGTATCTCTTCCTTGATTTTTCTTAATTAAAAAAGGAAAATTGAATGAGGATTTTAATAAACCCCAGACTGTCTCAGCTCTTTCCTTTATCCTAAAAAGGCAATCAAGATAGATGGAGAAAGTGAAGTTATCCTCAGTTCTTTTGCTTTCCCAAAAATATTTCCTTCACTGTACCTTGTTTGGCTCCAAATGCTTGAATTTGGATATTTTTTCCTGGTGTCCTGTGTTAAAGTTCTGATTCTTGCTGCCCTGCTACTTCTCTTATTATTATTCTTTCTGTTTTTTCCCTTGCTCTTCCCTTTTCCAGTCCAAAGGTACTTGTTGTCCTTCCTGAATACAAGAGCTATTTGGTTGCTAGCTGCAGTTTCAATAGTGGTACCAGATAATTTTGTCAGAATCTCTCTCCAGCAGATTAGCATTACAGATGAGAAGTATTACCCAAGGCATTACTGGTCCTCAGACTCACTTGCTGTGAAACATGCTAAGAGAACATGGCCTGAATCCTGAGACAATCATACGACATTTTGGGTGGAAAGGCCACTGGGAAGACTACATAGCTTCATTCTATTGCTTTTCAGTTAGGAACAAAATATTTAGTTCCTGTCAGATCTCCCCTGAGGTGCTCATTACCAGGAAAGGCAAGAATGAAAATGATGTGCAGTTATTCCAGAAAAATAAAAGATTCTGTTCTTGATTACAAAATATTAGACCTAGTTTGAAAAAGACCCCAAGCTAATCTTAAAATAAACCCCACAATCTCAGATAATGTTTCTGTGGGTGATCATATGAATCTCCTATAAGCTATGTCCCCTCATATTTTTCAAGTGTAAGTAACCCTTAGTGGGTTAATTTAAATTCTATTTCTTTGTTTATAATTAATATTTTTTCCTTATCTCTTATGCCTTCTGTTGCCCACATATGTACAAGTGAAGCATCATTTGACCTGGGGGAGTGTTGTAACAGTTCATCTGCTTTTATTAAAGCTGCACCCTCTTGGATTTTTTTTCTTCTGGACCAAGGTGCAAATGGAATATCTCCTGGTCTCCCTCATGTTTCTCATCACACCTTTTATTGCCATCTGTCTCTCTCTCCCTCTCTCCCTCTTATTTTAGGAACTTCGTTTTAGTTTTTTGTCCAAGCCTGATTGTCATAATTCTTCCTTTCTCTCTTCTCTTCAAGTAGCTGGATTACAGGAAGGAATGAAGGAAATAATTCAAATCAGTCTCTGGACTTTACATTCCTGTGACTGTTTTACTTGTCACATTTTTTTTCTAAATCCATATTGCTTAATACCACAGTATTTTCAAGACTCAGGAAGAAGGAATCAATACCCTATTCTTTAAGAGTATTCATTTTACAAGTATGTTTCCATATTATGGAACTTCTGCATTTCTTTGTACTTCTCAAGGCTAACTCTAAAACTATAGGACTTGGAAATGTCATTCAAAAATTGGACAGGGCTTGGAAACAATTTTGTAATCTGGGTTCACAGCCCAGATACATCTTGATTATATATAAGAATGATAGGCCAAGCTATATAACACCCTGACAATTTTTTTTTGTTTTTCTACTCCCCATGGAATTTCTTCTGCAGCTCAGGTTTACTTAACATACAGAGAATTACAGCATTCTCTGCTGGGGATTGCTGAGAACATTTAGGCATAACCAGAGAAACCACATTCAATTTATTCATAAAAGATGACACTGTTACTGCTTTGTGTGCTTCTTCAAGAATTCCTAACCTTATTTGCACTTCTGGAGATCTACGTAAAATGGTTGTTTTGGTCCAGTCGTTCTTTTCCATTCCCACTAGCCCTTCTTCTTCCCTTTTAGGGTCTCCAAAATAACCTGCTTTCAAAAAATAAAATCACTGCACTGGTTTGTAGGACATGAGTTTTAAGGTGCCAACGAGGCATGACACTACTTTTGAATATGTTGCTATTGCAGTATTGTTTATTTTGGATTTATGGCTGTTTCTTCACTGAAAACTTCAAAAGGTCAGCTTTGTCTCAGTAAGAAACAGGGAGATTTTTGAAGTCTCAGTCTGGAAAAACTTTTTTTGTCCATTTCTATTTTTTACATAAAATTTCTTCCACTCTTAAGGTTTTGGAGCCAACTAATCTGAGATCAAAAGCTCAAATAACTCACTGACACCACTCCCTCTTCTGCTAAACCTACCAGATGTGAACCTGAAACCATTGCATGAAGCTCTTAGAAACCAGTGCATAAGCTCTATACTCTAAATTAATATCAGAAAGCAAAAATTCCTGTTGACAAATCTGCATTATCCACTTGCCACCTTGACTTCCTCAGAGGTCAGGAGATTAATCACATTAAATCCAAAACATAAGGAAAAGCCCCAAATCTTCATTATAATGACTGAAAAAAAATATGCTTGAATAGCTAGAACAAGAAATGTGAGGACAAAAGTGCATACATGGCAAATCATTTTGTATGACAATATATGTGTAACAAAATCATTATGTTTATAGGTAGACTACAAAGGTACAGAAAGAAATAAATTACCTCTATTTTCTATAAAATGTATATATGTAATACCAAGAGTAAAGTTCAAAGAAGCACTTAACAAGGACATTTCTCTTCAGGTTGGGGACTTATTTTACAGAATATATGCAGTGAAGTTTTAAAATATTCAGACATCTTTACGTGGGAACCTGTGCTTCAGCTTAATACAGGTATGATTATAATTGTAATATTTTGTCATCATCTGTATATCTGAATAAGGGGAAAGCATATTGGCTACTTGAAGCATTTCCTCTAATATTTTGCCCTTGGATGTCCCTGACTCTTCTAATTTCTGCTTAGGCTAACTGAAGCTAATATATCAAAGATGCTTATAATAGTGACTCATAGAGTAAACTGCTGCTCATGTTCATTACTTATTCTATCTGTAATAGCTACCTTCTGTTATAGTAAGTACTACACCTAAGCATATGGAGACTGCTGACCAAGAAAAACAAATATAGTCATCCATACAAAATGCATATCCGGAATGCTGAGGTATGAATTCACTGCAGAATTATTTTTCCCATAATTTCAGAGAAGAAAATCAGTCCTTTCACTGGGGGGTGAGAAAGGGAGGATTGAATGGAAATTAGCAGTAGAAAAGGGGAATCTGTCTAGGTTCTGCATGAGTATTTCACATTTGTACTAAAAACCATGGAGAAGAGTAAATACCTTCACTGTTCTTTACTGGTAAAATTTGCCTTCAATAGTTTCAGCCCCTTGAGACCAGTGAGGAATCCTGTTGCAAGGAAGATTTACCCTCAGTGGAGGAGGATCATGTCAGGGAACACTTGAACAAAGTGAGCACATGAGTCTGCAGGACCTAGGAGGATGCACTCAGGAGACCTGAGGAAGGTGACCACTGTCATTGCAAGATTATTCTCAATTATCTTTGAAAGATTGAAGAACTACAGATTGTCAACATCAGCTGAGACTAGCTCAGCTGGTCAGAGCATGGTGCTGATAGCACCAAGGATGTGGGTTCAATCCCTGTGTGGACCATTCACTTTGGAGTTGGACTTGATCCTTGTGGGTCCCTTCCAACTCAGAATATTTTCTTTGTGATCATAGTCCCCAGGAAGGTTAGAGTGGAAATATTCTTGAAAGCCATTTCCAAACATATAAAAGTCAAAAAGAAAATTGGGATTAGTCAGCATGAATTTATTAAGTTATATGCTTAACCAACCCAACAGCTTTCCATTATATAGTCACCAACTCTGTAGGCAAGGCTGACACATAGCTGATATTGTTTATCTTGATTTTTATCAAGGCTTTCAGCATTGTCTCCCATAAAATTCTTACAAACAAAATGACAAAGTACAGACTAGAAAAAAGGACAGAGATGGACTGAATCAGACAAGAAGAACAAAGCCAGACACCAAGGTATGTAAGACAGCAAACCAGACCTTGAAACAAAGAAGCTATTACTAAACTGTCAGGCTCAAAGGCTTTCAATCAACAGAACAAAGTCCAGCTGGAGACCACTTACTACAGCTGTAGCCCAGAGTTTTGTAGTGCAGAAATTCTGTCTGAATGGACACTAAGCTGACAAAGTGACACCAATGTACACTTGCATCAAAATTCAACAGCCTCTGGCTTCATTAAGAGAAATTTTTCCAGTGGGATGAAGGAAATGATCATTCCTCTCCACTTAGCCCTAGAGAGAAATATCTGTAGTGCTAGGTCCAGTTTTGAGGTTCCTAGAGAAAGAAAGACATGGTGTGAGTCCGGAAAAGGGTGACAAAAATTTAGGTACTGGAGCTTCTGTCACAAAACAAAACAGAGAGCCGGCTCTGTTCAGCCTGAAGCTGAAAAGACTCAGGGGGATTATGTTAATGTGTAAAAATACCTGTCCAGAGGAGGTAAAGAAGACAGAGGCAGATTATTTAATGGTGCTCACTGTCAAGAAAAGAGGCAATAGTCACTAATGGAAATAAAGTTTCTTCCCTTTAAACATTATTAAAAAATGTATTCTGTAAATCAAATTAGAACAGGTTTACTGAAATCGAGATCATATGCAGGTTTTCCAGAGATGTTTTAAAGACTGCATCCTTAGAGATATTAAAACCTCAACTAAACTTGGCCCTGATGTGCATTTGAGAGAGGGATTGGCCTAGACAATCTTCAGAGCTTCCTTCCTATCACAGATGTTTTGTGATACAACAACAATATCAATCTTAATAAACAGGACTGTGACCCTTGTTAGGTCTTGTATGGGTACATACATAAGGCTTTGATCCCAGCTAGAACAGCTAAAATCTAAGTTTTATTCAGTCTTAATTTTAAAAAGGGTATTTTCTCAGGAGCTGTTCAGAATGCAGTACAGTTAGTTTGTAATTTCTGGGGTAGAATTAGCAAAATTGTGCAGGAATTCCATAGAAAAAATGCAGCAGATAGTAGTCTGTGGTGGGTTTTTTTGCTTCCTAATTTGGTACTAGATACTGCCCTAGAACTTTATCACATTTTAAGAGATCCTTATCTTCTGCCTTCTTTAAGCCAACAATACCAGCTTTCAGAACTCTTGAAGCTGAGACTATCTTCTTTTTCTAGAGTGTCCTTCACCACTTCCCAGGATTTAGTAAGATTTGCTTAACAAACTTCCACTGCATAGAAAGGCTTTTACCACTCATTTATGTGCCATGCATATTTTTCCCTGCCTTTTTTATGTTTTTGGCTTTTCCTGAATGATTATAATTCCTTTATATATAAGGCATAATATTTAATGCAGTCTGTTTCCCCTTTGCTTTCCTTCACACACACACAAAGTCTTCCTTTTTTGTGTGTGTTTGAAAGCTAAAAGTAATGTATTCATCTGAACAGCTGGGTAACTTTCATGCTACATGCAAATCAGTTTAAAAAGTAACAAACCTCGGGAAAATGCAACAAAAACCTACAATAGCTCAAATTGTAGTTCCGATACAAATCTCTCACTGTTCAGAAAATTGTGTTCATTGTCTTTTATTTTTAGAAAATTCATTACAACAACTTAAAAAGGAGATGCATTCTTCTGCATTGTAGCATATTCAGGAATTCCATTTTTATCCTGTAACTCTATTCATTTGGGAACATGCAGTGAACCAGCAGGAGAAAGCTCATTTCAGAAATATGGCAAAGTAGGACAGTGTCCTACCGATGACAAAGAAAAAAATAAAAATAAATAAATTTAAAGAGGCACACTTCCTTTTTTCTATTTACTTGTGTTCTTGTTTTTATAATACTGGAAAAGATACCATTTTCAAATGAGCCCTGGCTAGCAAAATAAAACTGAACATACAAATACTGCATTTTAATGCACAAAGTTTGTTTCTCATGTGGAAATACACATGGAGTTTCTCCTTGCTGGAAAACAAACAATAGGAAATAAATATTACATATACAGCAGTTTGGAATGATGGATTTTAATTTGTTCTTGTTATAGCATTGAAAATGTTGCCGTTTCCCTGAGTTAATGCCAGTGTAATTTGAATATGAATTACAATCATGACAGGTCAAAAAACTGAGGCTAATCATTGAGAGTCATTGCTATGAGGTAAAGATTTTACTGGGCCCAATTAAGTACTCTCAAAAGTATTTGTATTTTCTAAAAATATCCAACACTAGGGGAATGTTAGGAATGTTGAGCCTTTTTTTTTTAAGGAAGACATGTTTGCCTCCTCCTCTTTTTACAGAAAGTAGCATAAGAATTCTGAAGGGGAAATCAAGATAATCTGGTCTAAGTGTTCACAGTCCAAACATATACCCAGGAGTCAAAATTACTTGGTGAGCTTTTTCTAATTATTAAACCTTGCAAGTGTGTCACTGCTCATACGTGTAGCTCTGTTCTTCTAGCCAGACTTTAAAAAAATCAGCACCTATTTTGGGTCATTGTCATAGTAGCCAGTTAATAGTGGTGGCAAGAATGAAGAATTGAACATCTTCAGACTTTTGAAATACAGCTAGTACTTGTTTAAAGAAATGTGTGTTTTAATATTTGATAAAGAAATACATCTATCAATGTCATTAGGTTTCTGCAGGGAGAGATTCTGCAGGTGTATAGGAATGAAGCAACCAGATTCTTCCATCTAATTTAACTTGTTAAGGTGATCAGCTGTAGCTTGTTCTGGACTATAACCTTTCAAAAATTTGAAACCTGGCCTGGTGATCCAGCCAAAATAAAGGGGCAGAGAAGAACTGGGACACTGGTAGAAACCTATTTATTAAAATCAAAATAATTATTAAAAAAAGTAAGTTAATCGTTATCACTTTTAATGAGTGCTGTGTTTTATCCAGTACAAATAGTGTAAAAAATATTAACTCTGCAGTCTTCATCTGTGGGATTTGCATCACAAAGATAGCGCATTTGTCTTACAAAATTTAAGAACTGGTTTTTGGTGGGTTTTTTTTGGTGGTTTTTTTGTGGGTTTTTTGTTTTTGTTTTTGTTTTTGTTTTTGTTTTGTTTTTTGGGGGGGGGGTTTTTTTTTTTTTTGTCAGAACTCACAGAAGCTTCTGATTTATGTTATTTTTCTGCAAAAAGTTTTTACTCAGATTTGTTTATATTAATAGCCTAAATTTAATCATATTTAGTTTTACTAGATGGGTTAGATGTATTTTCAAGAATTATACCTGCAGTGGAAACTTTTTATTGTTTTATGGTTTTACAATCACATTTCCTATAACCTCTGTGTGTCTGAAATGCTTTTTATCACATAGTACCACTCATTTCTCTGTAAGACTGGCAATCTGACTTCCACAGAGGCTGAATACAGATACCGGCCTCAACTCTATCAGTTTTATTTTTGAGCAGATAAACTTAACACTGACCTCATCAGCAAAGATATCAGCACATCACACCTGCAGGGTCACGCATCCCATGCATTTAGGAAGTTGTCCTGACTTAACACTGCTGATCTCCCGCTTACGAGTTTTTGTTAGAGGTGAGGTCCCAAACTGAGACTTGTCACAAGTTCATACCCTCTGTGGAGCAGAGTTCCACAACATGAGCCCAAATTCAGGCAAGCACAAATAGCAGTAGGCTTTTAAAAACAAAACTCAAGTCAGTGGCAGAAGCTTTAATTTTCATGACTTGCAATGCAGTTTAGGGACAGCCTAAATTATAAAAGGTCTGGTTTATGAAAATCCTATTTAACCACTTTATTATCTTATATATTTTGGTAGCTGTGTTTGTTGTACTTGGGATTCCTGAGGTGGACACTCAGCTGGACTCACTCCATCCATGTTCAGCATTACATGAAACCAAATTAATGACCTACATAACCCCTAGCTTTCTCCCTCTTTCACCTTCTTCAGGAGACAATGAAAAGAAATTACATTTATAAACAATGATTCAAGTCTATTACTCAAGGTATTATTTTATTATTTATAAAATTTGGCTGGGGAGAATCAGACCTCATTGATTAAGCAGCATGAGAGGTGGTCCTTTAAAAATAAGCTGCTGGTGAGAGACAAACTACATGCTTATACATTATATAGTAACAACTGTAATTAGTCAAAGGTAGAAACATGATACAGTTCAGCAAAACATTTTGAGTTGGAAAATAATATTTTGGCAAGAATCCACATAAAGTCAATGTAATTAAGTTCTTTGTAATTATTGCAGTGGTGTTGCCCAAGCTCATGCCTAAGGACTTTTAAAGTAGCAGTGTATGATCAGTCACAGGGGAATTCATCTCACTTTGTTGAAAAAAAAATACTCAAAGTTCAAGATATTCACCCTTCATGGAGAGATGTTTAGAGAGAACAAGGCATATTATCATTCACATATATATTTGCATGAGAGCAATTATCCTTTGAAAAATTCAAGTTTCTCCCCAAGAAAGGAAAAATTTGCCGAAAAGATCCTTGGACAACTGGCTTAGTTGCAGACTACCAACTTCAGATGTCTAAACAAAGTGAAATGCAAACAATAGCTGTTTGCGCCCTGAGAGCTTATAACCTCAGGGGGAATTTAAAAGCATTTAGAAGATTTGGGGTCCCACAAGTTTATGGCTTCTATTCATCATTGCACTTTATGAATACCTTCTAGTAGTCATGAAATTAATCACTTTGGTTATTTGTTGAATTATGTTTCCCAGATATCAAGTTTTTGTTTTTAAATATTATTAAAAATTCACCTTTTGCATTGGTGTAGGAAATTTGAGGATTAATGATGTTTCTCATTAAGCAGATTTTTTACTTCATTAAAATTTGATGCATTAATGTTGGAGGTCTTGTATTTCACATGAGAATAAGAACACATAGTATACACAGAAATAAAATTGTAGGATATAACTGATAATGTATTAATCACTTCATGAAATTATGCACTCAAAATACAGATCTTACACTGTTTATACTTTTTCCAGTGACTTGCATAGGAAATTAAGGCAATCAGAGAACCACAGAATGGTTTGGGTTGGAGGGGACCTTAAAAATCATCTAGTTCCAAACTGTCTGATGTAGGCAGGGACACTTTCCATTAAACCAGGTTGCTCAAAGTCCCATCCAACCCAGTCTTGAGATATTCCAGGGATGGGGCATCCAGAACTTCTCTAGCAACCTGTTCCAGTGCCTTACTACCCTCACAGTAATCCAGTGAAAAAATACCTGAAGGATTTTTTTAAATATATATTTTGTTCTTTTTATTTTAATTTGTTTTTCTTCAAACCACCATGAAAAAATCAAAAGAATACATTAAGCTTATATTCCACGATTCTGTACTTGCACTTCAAAGTTATATTTTATTGAATAGATATTTAATTCATTTATTGAAACTAACTCTGCCACCTGCCCTTTACTCTGAAGCAGATTCTTGCTAACTTACTGTTGAGGTGAATTTTGTTTGCATGTATTTTTAAGTGGCTGTCGTATTTCTGTATGTCTAAATCATTCACAGTTTGTCCTAGTGAGAAGAGTGCAGGAAAAGTGTAGCCAAGTTCCTGCTGAAAGCTGCCGAGGAGGAGGCGTATTGGATTTGGATGGCAGGGTTTTGCCAGTGAGGGACTAAAGTAGTGGAGTCTGTGAGAAGCTTCCCGTGTCCAGTGAAACCATTGACAGCTGGCTTCCAGACAGATCTGCCACTGGCCAAGGATGAGTGATGGTGGTAGCACTTTCCCTTTTAAGAAGGGAAAAAAGCTGCTGCAGAACAGCAAAGAGAGGACTGGGAATATGTGAGAGGAACAGCCCTGCAGACATCAGGGTCAGTGGAGGAGGAGAAGGAGGTGCCTGCAGCCTGTGGTGCAGCCTATGGTAAGACTGTTTGTCTTCCTGCAGCTCATGAAGGCCCATAGTGGATAAGATATCCACCTGCAGCCAGTGAGGGGATCCCCCATGGAGCAGGTGGATTCCCAAATGTGGCTGTGGCTCTGTTGGAAGCCTTTGCTGCAGCAGGCTCCTGTCAAGACATGTGGCTCCATGGAGAGAGGAACCCACAGGAGCAGATTTGCTGGCAGGACTTGTGACCTTGCAAAGGACCTATAATAGAGCTGTCTGCTCCTGAGGAACTGCATTCCATGGAAGAGACCCATTCTGGGGCAGTTTTTAAAGAACTGCAGCCTGTGTGAAGGACTCACATTGTAAATTCATGGAAGACTGTGTCCTGTGGAAGGGAGCTCACACTGGAGCAGGAGAAGAATGTTAGGTGTCCTCTCATTGAGGAGGAAGAAGTAACAGAGACAACATGTGATGAACTGGCCACAACACCCCTTCTCCATCCCCCTGTGCCACTGCGGGGCGGGATGAGGGAGAGAAAATCAGAAGTAAAGGTAAACTTGGGAAGAAGGGAGGGGCCGATAGAAGGTGTTTTAAGATTCGATGTTATTTCTCTTTATCCTACTCTGACTTGCTTGGTGAAAAATTAAGCTAATTTCCCCAAGTCAAGTCTGTTTTGCCCATAATTAATGAGAAAATCTTTTCCCGTCCTTGTCATGACCCACAAGCCTTTCCTTATACTTTCTCTTCTCTGACCAGCTGAGCAGAGTGGTAGAATGGCTTTGGTGGGCACCTGGTGTCCAGCTGAGCCACTCTATTGCTGAAGAACAGAATCCTATTGATGGAGATAAGGTTTGAGGGTCTGTATGACGGGAAGAGTCTGGAGGCCATGATAAGAGAGTGACATGCTCCTTATGATGAACATCAAGACTGCCATTTACTTGGGGTAAAAATCACTCCTTGGGAATATCTGTTCCTGAGAAACTATGTCTTTTGGCTGAACAAATTTCCTTTTTTTGACTGCATTTGTTTATCAAAGGAATTTTTTGAATCAGATTCATTGTGTCTTGAGACCTTTCAGACCAATGCTTATTTTTGTTCCCCATTTTGAACTAGGTGCATGCAACAACCTTCTTTACAGCAACAAAATCAACAAAAACTCTCCTGGATTTTCTGGTTCCAGATTAATCTTGAGATTTGGAAACAAATAATAAAAAAGTGGGATTTTTTCCAGCAAAATTAATACCCATAAAACAGAGTGGCTTGTCAACAAAAATTAGCAATATACTGGTGGGAGTGATAATGAATTAATATAGTAATTAGTATGGAACTTGAGTTAACAGATAGAGACACATGTAGATTAATGTGCAACGTAAGTATAAGTGGTAATTTGATTTTAATCAATATCCGGGAGTTTCATAAAGATTAAAAAAACTGATAGAGTTTTTGGCTATCTGCTCAGTTCTGGCATATTAATAAACAAATATAGGATCTTTCTGTTTCAAATATGAACAGAAGAAATTCATATGAATACTAGCATTAAATCCTGCTGATTCTTTTGACACTACAGAATTTAGAGTTAAGCCAACCTCCCTGCTGCTTTGCAATGCAAACTGAATGGAAAAATTAAGGGTAAATTACCACCAGCGTGCATGATATTGTGGACAGTCTCAAAATCTGCTCCTGGATGCAAGATAAAAGCATTTTACTTTCAGCAGATGTAACAGGAGGCCAATATAAACACTTGCCTAATGAACCATGTCCAACTCCATGAACCATATCCAATTGTGCAAGTTTTGAAAATACTGTGCAGAACAGTCTGCCACAGTTATATTACTTTTTATCTCTGCAATCCTCACCAGCCCAAAACTTGAATTACTCCAGCAAAATGTGTAAAAATGTATCCCCCACTCTGAGGTTGGGGATACACCGTGACACATGCACTGCCATTCTTGCGGAGGTCTCTCTCTGAAACGCTGCCCTCCAGCTGCCCACTCCTCCCCAGAGAATGGCACCTTCAGTTTATCAAAACCACAGTGAGGAAGGATGTGGGAGCCACTGTCTCATCCCTGGATTGTTTTTTATTGAACATTTTTCTTGCAGTGCTATGGAATGACCTCCTTGCAGTACTCTGTTTCTATACTAGGCACATGTTAGAACTTTCCTCCTCTACAGCAGTTAAAATAGTTTTGAAACATGCAGCTGTGCTTTCACAAGGAGCCTTTAGACAGGTAACACGTGCAAGAATGTATGGCATGGACTGTGCCTCTCTCTGAGTCTGTTTTAGACAGTTTTGGGTTTTTAACCTTGGTATGGGGGAGGGTTGTTAATCAGTTTTTCTTCCCTAAGAAATATGATCAAAGTTCAGAGTTAATTTCTGCAAGCAGTTGAATGGGCAAGAGCAGTTGTTCTAAAAGGGGCCCACATTTTTCTCTCCTTGTACTAATTTCAGGTTCACTGCACAGTGACAGGCTCAAATCTGCATGTGAATGGGGCCTTGGCAGCTTACCCCTGCCCATCAGGGCTACCTTGCCCTGGCATCATCTCTGCTCTGCGACCAGGACATGCTTCTGGACTGGAAAATCTCTCCCTCCTGCTGAGTAGCGACTTCACAACAGCCCAGGAATATGATTTCACCAGTCAAGCTCCCCCTGCAAATGTCATCCTGTACTACTGAGCTCTCCTAAGGTTTGCAATCCCTAAGAAATGCATCTGTCTGCCCATAGCAACTGCTTGAGAGTTGCCAGTTTGGATAGAAGTCAACCTGCAAATGGGGCTCTGTTATAAAACTTCACATTTTGCCACTGTTGAGCCATAGACAGTCAGAAGACTCTGACTGGTGAGTGTGGAGCTGTGCAATGCATTTTCTCCTCTTTGCTGGTAAAATCTTGGGTTTAGTCAAGTAATTGTTCATTTCTGCAGTGAATTTGGAGCCCCTGTAAGTGCAGCCTCTTGAATTCCTGACACATTTGAGCATTAAGAATCAGGCAATTTCACCAAAGTTTGATTTCAAGATAATGCTCATAGATTTAATTTGAATAAAATTTAGCATTATTTCTCTACTTAATTATGGTTCAATGTTGGTTTCACACTAAGCCTCTGATTTGCAGTTCAGACATGCACCATTATTTAGCCCTGAAAAAGGACAGCAGAAAAACACAAGGTCTATGCATCCTACAGGACTGCAAAAACAAAAAGTCTTTATGAGGTTTAAAGACAGATAAACGTTTCTGGTGGGGTGAGGGGTTTTTTGTCTATTTGCCTCCTTATAACAGTTACCAAAGTTTTGAGAAATTGTGGTAAATTATCCAGAATAAACACATTTTTAAAAATACTCTGGTGGGCTGTGAAGGATTGCTAACATAACAAGGTGCAATTATTCAGCCATCATTAGGTGGTGGCAAAAAGAAGAGGAAAGAGGAAAACTGATGGAGCTATGTAAAGTTCTGGGTTCTTTGAGTATTGCTCTTTTAGGTCACACAAATCTGTAATGATAGATTATATATATATATATATATATATATATATGTTTTTGTGCATGACTGTGTATGTCTCGATGATCCTTCTGGGTCCATTCCAGCTCAAGACTGTGATTCTGTGGTATGTATATTTGTGTAGATCTGTGTCAATGCAGAATATTTAGTATGATTGTTTCTTTTATCATCAAGTATGGATGCTTAACACGAGTGTATAATGCATTCTCTTATGATCCATGTTGATATGCATAAAAATGCAGAGTTCTTTCCTTGACTGTTTTCCTGATTAATTAAATTGTATTTTCCTTAAAAAAAAAGTTGGAAGGAGGCATTTGATTTTATTTTAAATTTCATTTAATTCAGTCGTAAAAGTATGAAAAATGCCCAGATATCAAATAAAACTATGTGGGAAATTTATTATTGATCAAGAATCACTTGCAGAAATAATAAGCTTTCATTTTGTAAAGTAATAAAATATATCACCTCTTGGAAGATGAATTTCAGCAGAACATAAAGGGTGAATTTGACATGAAAATTCTTTTGTCCAGCCTGACCTTTCTGTAGAAAAAAAATTATATGATCCCTTTGTAGTAAGTGCTTTCTTTTCTATATTTGCATTTAGAATTGGGAACATAGAACTGACTTTTTTCTAATTCTCAGGACACTTTTTTCAAAATGAAATGCCTAATTATTTGCATGGGAAAGATGATTTTAGAGAATGTACAAAGTGATGAATATTTAGCAAATCATAGCTTTATAATGTCTTGGGTGCCGTCCAGATTTTTTTTTTATGTTAACATCTTAAATTAAACAGTGCTCTATTAAATTTAAGATAAGTCTGTGCCAGATCTTTTGACTTGAATGTCCTTCACATTTGCAGCTTCAGGAGGATGAGTTTAATTTTCATACTCAAATATGATATGACACAGGGAATCTGCCTGTGTAGAACTCTTTGTTGCTGTTTGATACTGGAGATGTTCCATGAGTCTCTATGTTAAGACTGTAAAATGTATTTTGTATCTGGCACTCTGTCATCTTTTTACCTCCTTTTCTTGGAATATTTTCCATGCTGCAGTTTCAAAGGAGGGTGATCCAAGGTAGCATCAGAGGGTTGTTAAATAATGATGATCCTTTTTTTCAGGTAGAAGCTCCTTTGGCCAAAATGTTGACTTCTGTTCAGGACAAAGCAGTTTGTCAAGTCATAACTCCAGGGAGTTGGTAACTAAGCAACAGATCAACTGTTGGAAAACTTTGATCTCCTAATGATGCTCATTTGGGAACCTTCTGACAGGAAATTCTCAGAGGGCTGGTGAGTTATAATAAAGAATCTAGCATCAGAAATCATAAAACCTGACAGGACAGACAAGGGCAAGGAAGGCTTTTTTGAGGGTGTTTGGGTTTGTTTTTATAATTCCTCCTTTTGGTATTACACATTTTTGTTTGTTTGACTGATGTTTTGGTTTGATTGGTTTTGGGCTTATTTTATATTAAAGGTGACATTTTCAATTGTAAGACCAGAGAAGGAAGAAACAAACTACTTGGACACATTGTAGATAGACTCCATTCTTCATAAGAAATCCAGGAGTAGAATCATGAATTCCTTGGGGAACCTGGCCGCTGGCAAGCTATTATAATTCTTGAAGAATTGGGATAGAATTATAGGGTAAATATATATACATGTATTCTATAGTTTAAGAGATCAAGCTAAAAACCCTTGTATATTTGTTTTTTCATCATGTATGTCCAAACTAAATTTTTATTACCTATTTGATTTATTATATGTTTAGTAGACATTATTAGATTTTTTTTTCTTAAATATAACTCATGGTGTTCATTGCTTGACAGCAAGCAGTGAACAAAGCCTTTGTGTAAGACTTAAAATTATCTCAGACTTTTATAGAATTTTTTCCTAGGGATGACACATACCTAAAAAAAGAACAAGAAATAAAACCATATAAACCACAAAACACAAAAAACTTGAAAGAGAAAATCATAGTAGATGGGAATATATTGACCTAGCAAAATATATAGCTTTAAAAGAATCTGAAATATTTTAAGTTTCCATTTAGAACAAAGAGATGAAAATTGTGAGAGTTGAAAATTCCAAGTGATAATATTTGTCCCCAATTTTTTTTGTTATTTTTTTTGTCACAGTAGACCTTGCTTTAGAGATAGAAATGAGTCAGGACACAGTCTCGTTCGACAGCCTGTAAAGGTCCTTGTTTATTCTTCTTCACCACACAGCCATCCTGATCCCAACTCCAGCAGACTCTGACCATAGCAGACTCCCACTGCAGGCTCAGACTGACCTCACAGCAGCAATTCTCTCTCCCATTTGGTCTGTCCTCCCTCCAGATTGTTCCCTCTGAATTGATCTCACTGACCAGACAGCCCACCCTTTTATCACACTCATCCCTACTGGATATAGTTGTGACCTATTAATGGCAAGGCTGGTTTTGGTAATTAGCACAGCTGTGACTTACTGGGGCAAGGTTCCCTGTAATCCCTTCTCCCACAGTTTTTTGGAAATGTCAGCGGTCTAATGGACACATTGACTCTGGAAGAATTCCTTCTTACCTGTATCATTAGACCTCCACAGCTGTAACAGCTGTACTATATTAATTATGTAAATTGAAGATATGTTGATCATTTCAATATGTTATGAAGAATATGAAAGCTAGAGAGAGAAATTTTGGAAATACAGGACTAAAGGATACTTTATGGCTACAAGAATACTTCCTTTCTATTGCCTAAATAGAAATATTGCCTCTTGAATCAAGAGAGTTCCTAGTCATGTTCACTGAAGACTTTAGAAAAAATGTTTAAAAATACATGAGAGGCATGCATTATAAGCAATGTTAGAGGTATGCCTCTATGTAAGGTAATTCAAATAGCCAATCCTTAAAACAGTAAGTTATATAGCATGACCTCTAGCTTACACAGGAAGGATTATTTTACCACATATGAAATAGCTCATGAGACTGCTTGTGCATTTCTAAATATAGACTAATCCTACTAAATTTGTCAATGAATAATTTGCTATGTGGATTTCATCAGAAGCTGATGTTTATAGATATAAAGTTCTGAAAAGTCTATTAAAGAAATGAATCTCATTTTTTAGTACAGTATGAGGTAGAGAACTTTACTGAATACATTTTTGATTTGAGAATGGAATACTTTTATCAAGTTGCACTGTCTTGATTTAAAATGATAGAGACTTCATCACATCTTGTGATAGGTTATACCAGTATTTAATTATCTTTCAGGTGGGAAAATGCAACTCTTTCCACTCAGTTTGATTGTGTACAGAATGAAAATCTGATTTGTGCCCTTTTATTTCATGTGAGAACTCTCTCTTACCTTAATGCCTCTTTTGAGGTAAAATCTTTTGGGAGGGCAAATAGAATAGATTGATTTTTAAAATTTTTACACTGTAAGTCACAGTTTATTGGAGTTATATATTTTGGTAAAGTTTTGTTGATTTTTTATGTCATATTTGTCTGAATTTATTCATAATTTCTGATTTTTTTTTCTAGTTTCTCTGTTCAGAAATGAATTTCTAAGCCGACAACAACCAAATTTTTCTCATAGTGTCACTAATTTCATTTACAGAAGTAACTGAAAGAATTTCACTATCTAACTATGGAATGTTGCGTTTGCTTTGTAGCAAAACCTTCTGTTTGAAAGTGTCTTGCCTATAGGCAATGAATATCCTTTAAAGCAGGCTTTCCTTTTCTGCTTCAGACATGTACCTATGGCTGCAAAAGAGTCTATTGTTGACAAAGCCTAAGGAATTCAGTTTGGCCTATCAAAATGATCCAAATTCACCATTATTTATCAGTCTTTCCTTGTCATATATGTTGAGCAACAATACAGCCTATTATTCATCACTGGAGAGTAATGTGCAATTTGACAAGAGAGGGATAGCTGAAAAGTCACTTTCTGGAAGTGGTATTTCCAAAACCTTTGCACTGATCTCTTGGAATTAAATATCTTTGGTAGATGATCAGATGAGCAGGTAATCAGAAAGGGTAGATTAAATAGAGAAAGATGGATTGAATTTCTTCTTAAATGTGTATAATGCAAGAAGGTCATACAGGATTGCTCTCTTTGCTCCTTAAGGAACAGAGGAATCATGTAGGAAGCAAAGAACACAGTGAGCCTAGGCTCTCTTGCATTATGTATTAATAAATGTCTCTGGGAAAAACAGAATAATTGTCAGTGAACAAAAGCTGCTCATCCCCGTATGACTGAGTTGCTTTAGGAAATGTTTCTGTGTCTCAGCTCAGCCTCAGACAGCTCTAGCTAGTGCAGTGTAACCTTGCTTTATTAGCTTTTCTGTTTAGAATTGACTAAACTGTAAAAGCCAGTAAAACATCCTAATCTCAGCTGTGGCGTTCTGCTCTTATATTGATGAAATAATGCATGTTGAAAAACAGGAGAGCATCCTGTTCCAAAAAATACAATGGAGTGAGAAAGAAGAGATGAGAAGTATCCAAGATATGCTATTCTACAGTCTCGAGATCTCAGACAGGAAATCCTTCCTGTATCTGTTCTGACTCTTAAATTCTGCAAACTATATGTGAAAGAAAAGTGCTCATGGAAAATAAGGGCCAAAAGCATGGTCTTCTACAAGGAAAACAGTTGTAAAAGATTCCTTTCTCTGTGGTTTTTAAAGATAGAATCTCTTTGTGCATATAAATTCCAAACAGTTATGTTAATTCGCTTTGTCGATGTTATTGCATGAGATGTTGGATTCTGAAACACCCCCAGTAACCAGGGGAGGTCACCAGGGGGAGACAGATTTAGGTGGCAGAATAGTAATGAAGCTGAAAAAGAAATTTGCTGCAGACAGTTTCTTCTTCCTGTCTCTGATGTATCCATTACCATCAGTGTTGGCTCAATGGCACATTCAACACCAGACCACTAGTCGGTTCAGAAAAGGCAGAAGACCCAGGACAAAAAGTAGTCCTGCAAAGGCACATTAATCCTACCAGCAAGGCAGCCCAATGCATCCATGGCTTTCCAGCTTGACACAAGAGGAATGTCCAAGTGTCTGTTTTCCAGCTGTTTCACTCTTTCATCGTGAGTAACATAACAAAAATTTATATGGATGTCTAGGAAAATGCCCTGTGGGATTTTTAATGGTTCTTTCCCAATAGTTCTCCAGCTGTGACAGTAAACTAACTGAATCTTGCAGAGGTACAGAATATGCTTGAAATACCTTTTACCTTAGAAAAGTTACTAAATTTCTTTATTACTTCAGAGTTCCACAACTGGACCATATTCTCTGCTAAATTTTGATTACAGAAGATACCCTTCCTGTCCTGTTGAATTTGGACTAGACACCACTTACATCTTCAGTAGCACCCGCATTTTCATTGTTCTCTTTGTTTATTTTACTCTTATATTTGTTTTTTTTTCTGAAGAAATGCTCTGCATTTCTGTTTTATGCTGTAATTCTTCCTTACATTATTGCTAACTCCAGCAGTACATGTAAAAGACAACTGCACAATGAATAATTAATCTGACAAATTTAGCCTCTTCAGAAAGATTTCCGTTAATGCCTTTGTTTCATAGAAGTATTTTTGGAATGTGGCTGAATTTTACTCTGTATTAATCTTGCACCTATGTGATAAAATTTGCTATTTCTAATCAGGACATGTGGGTTACTTGTAAGAGCCTGGATAAGTTACGTGTTATGCTTCTATTCTGCATTTGGCTGTACACACAAAACCTGGCATAGAACTCCTTGTATGTACGTGTGTAGAGCCAAATTTCTGTGCTGGCAAAATTCCATGGTTGCACCACCAGAGAATTAGGCCCTTTACATTCAGCTTCTGCGACTCTTTGAAAAGAGTTTAACATTTATTCTCCAGTAATATTTATGCCAGATCAGCAGGAGTGGAAAGAGACACACGCAGAGCCAAAAACATTTGTCTAAAAATTTGGTTAAGTAGTCATGGACAATTACTTGAAATAATAACCCTGAGTACCATTTGTCATCACTGATCATTAGTAGTTTTATTAATAGAATTGTTACTGTTTCTTGTGTCCAGGATTTATTATGTAGCGAGGAATCTTAATTTTATTGGAACACTAATGTGTAAAATGGTGTTTGAACCTGTACTTTTTGCTTTTCCTGGCATTCTCTTAATGATAATGACTGGCTGTGGATATGTACTTGAGTTCAACAATAACTACTAAAGCTTTCAGCTGTAACTGATTTTCTTTTAATAATAGCACATACCATTTTACATTGTCTTTTTCATATTCAGCAGTCCTTTCAAATACTAATTACTCCATAAAAAAAAATCTTACCAGATGGATCAATCATTGTCCCCACCTTTCAAGCAGGAATAGAAAGGAATCTTCAGGCTAAGCTTTTAATTTTGGCTGCCACACATTGTGGATTGTTTAGTAAAGTCTGGGGACATTATGGGGTGCAAACCATTTGTTTATTCCCAAATGGAATCTCTCCATACATACAATTTCCTCAATGTTCTGTGACTCTGAAGCGATGAATGCGAGTCAGTTCAAAAATATTATTTGAGGCACTGTTCCTAAAGATCAGTAAAAGACAACAAAACTTTATAATTCCCACTTCTGAGCTGAATTTCTGGCTTTAATATAAGTGTCCCATAATGCAGTCTGTCTATTTTATGTATTGATTGTTCTGTTGAGTATACAATGAATTACATAATGCATGTATGTATCAAAGGAATTCAAGCTTTTTGTACTGTACGGCATTTGCAAATTACACATGACATGGCAGGAGGTTACTCTTCTTGTCCATTAGATTCCTCTGCTTAAAACACACGTCTTCTTATGAATTCAGTGAATATTTATACTCAAATATTTTGACTATGGTGAATAAAATATGTGCTAATATGTACAGAACAGAATAAAAGATTGGCTAAGATTTAAAGAAGTGACTAGTGGTTTCACACATGCAGTCGGAGGATCTTGGTTCTCACTGTGTGAAAGCTTAACATTTTCTAAAAAACTCCAGAAGTTCCTTTAAAAGAATAATACCAGTTCTCTTAACCATGACTGCTAGCAGCTTTAGAAATGTATAGCACTGAGCTACACTATTGATTTACTCCACCTATCTATCCACAGATCCCATGCCATCCACTGTAGTTTGTCTGGCTGCTCTGACACAGCCAGAGTAAGATGTTTCAACACCGTTCTTTGTTTATTGCTTAACACAAACAATTTATATTAATAATATTTATTAATATAAATAATATTTTTTCCACTGTGGTAGCAATAATCTCAGAAACAGTGTTTACCTCAGGCAATGTAACAGAATATAAAGTCATTTTAGGGTAGAAATATAAGAGTAAGGAAATTAGCTGACATGGTACATGTTTACTTCAAGAGAAGAGCACAGATAGCTGATCTTCACCAACACTGGACCTGGAAGCAGGAGGACCACATTAACGTGAAATGTGCACTCATTAGACTCAGGCACCAAAAAGTCAAGGACTGTCTTGTCTTGTGGACAAAGTATCCTGCCATGGCTGCCCCATGCCATGTGCACTCTTCCTGATTCTGGCCCAAATCTGTGGAAAGAAATGGTACAACTCTTCCCTTGCAGTACAACTTCAGGACAATGCTCCGTTTCACTGCGCCAACAAATGATGTCTCCATGGTCGTAGCCCCTTGCTTGCTTCCTATCACAAGCTTCCAGAGGAATTCTCTCTGAAGGTCTCGCAGTAAAATGATGATCAGGACAACTATCATTAAGGAAGCCAATGAACAAGCACAAAATATGAAAAATACAGGAAAACTATCCTCATAAGCACTGAAAGGGAAGCTAAATGACCGGAATAAGCTGGCTTGGAATGGCAGATAAATAGGGGTTACCAAACCTTCTGAACTGACAGGATGCTTGCTTCTTTGATGACTTTGAATTAAGAAATCAGCAGAAAAATCCTAATCATGACTCGGCTGATAAAAGTGTATCAATACTTTGTATCTTTCTCTCCTCTATTTTCTCTGTTCTTATATCTAACATCTCCCCCTCATGCTTAAATGGGAAGTGAACCATGCTTAAAGATGTGCAACAGATAAAAAAAACCAGTATTTTCAGCAGTAACTACTTATTCACATGTAGAACCTCTCAGTCTTTTGCTAACATTCTCAAATAACCCAGTTATCTACACAAGTCAACTTGTAGGTATACTCAAAACCTAGCGGGTCTTTCTGCCTTTAAAACATTCCATCCGTCCTGCATTCTTCAACACTCTAGCAAGGTTTTGGTGTTATTTACCTGTCCTAGGTTACAATGTAAAATTGTGCCCAAGGTATGTATTCTATCCCCATGAGCCGTTGGAGCCAAGGTATGGCAGTGTTTTCCTTATCTTCTGTTAACGAGCCCAACAATGCCTTGCCACATGACTCATAGATAACTTCCTCTGGGAGTTATCTCTGTTTAATGGGCCATCAAGGACCCACTGCATGACTCATAGAATGAGATATTCCCATTGTGAGATGCTCCACCCAGGGGGAGGAGCCAAGCATTCCCACCTGGATATAATCCAGGGTTTGAGACCTCACAAGCAGCTTTTATCCACTGGACTCCCAAAGGAGACAAGAGCTACCAGACGGAATCACTGCTTTGACAAGAACACCTCATCTGATTCCACTGGATTCCTGGAGGAAGACTGGACCCTTCTCTCTCAGGATCATCTCTGCTCCAACAGAACCACATCTGCCACTCCAGGAGGACTTACTTTTGGACTGCTTCAAACACCTTGACCAACAGGGTGTCAGGTTGTATTGTTCCATTTATTTTATTTTACCTTTTTTTTTCCCTCTCTTCTCCTATTAAATTGTATCTCTGAGTGGGAGTCTCACTGGTTTTGCTTTCAAACCAGCACATGTGGTTGTATTCCCACCTTATATTATGGGAAAACTTGCACTATAAATAAATCAATAAAATATTCCCCCAAACTGGATAAAATCTTACACATAAAATTTTGATTGATTGATTGGGTAGTCAGTAGTTGGTTTGGGTTTTTTTGTAGATACGATAAAAACTATTCACATCTCTAGTTCAGAATGCTATTTGGTAACATCATTGTATATTTATGCTAAGAGATGTCTCATCACTTTGGTCAGCCTTTCCTCTTAAACCCGGAGTTCAGTATAAATAACAGAAATACTCTCCAGTTCCTGTAGGTGTTGTCTGTAAGTGGCTAGTTACTTGTTTTGAGATATTTTATATATTTGGAGACAAGATACTATTTGTTGTCTCATAGCTAACAGGCTTTTTTAGTAGGACAGCAATATTGAGAATAAAAATTTGACCCAAATTGTTCTCAAGGCACTCACTAATCTTTTATGAACAGCTAAATCACAACCGTTATAACAATACATACTGTGGTTGCATCCTTCTGTATCTGAGCTGCAATCTCCATCCGAAGTTTCTGAGCAGTTGGGATTTCCATCCAACTTCTCTTTCCTTTGTGGAGCCTGAGAACCTGTGCTTTCCCTTCTCTGCTGGTGCATTAATAATGTCTTTATCTTCTTTGGAAGCCTAGGAGCAGACTAACTTTGAGAAATCTACTCGGCTGTTTGATTTTTTTTTTTTCTCCTGAGTAAAGTACTTGAAGACCTTCACATGCATAAACACATGTATATGATGTGATAGAATCCTCATATCCTTAGGATATCAAGCTACGAACACCTGTCCCTAGGAATTTAACCCAAAGTTTTCACTTGCCTGGACAATTAAGGACATTAAGAAGTTCTTTACTGAAATGAAAATCTTCAAAACATAATCATAAAGGAAAATCAGCAGTGATTTTCATACAGTACACAGGAAGTTAACACTGTTTTTGAGGCTTTTACTCCAAACTAAGATGAACTACAGAATATTCGTGTATTCCTGTTTTATATATATTCCTTCTGTTGACAGAAGACATGGATACCAGTAATCACAGTAATTGAACAGTTCAGTGGTGTGATAGACCAGTGGTGCTCAGTTGTTGGATTAAAATGATATATTTCTTGGTATAAAACATTGAAATTGTTAATTGGACTAATTTAAAGACACACCAAAAAATGCCTGAGGCTTCTTGCCAGAGAGGTCCTATTATTTATAGGAATGTGCAATGCTGCACACATTACTAAAAACTCAGCTCTGGAACTTCAGAAAAAGGTAGTTGCAGATTGGCACTGGTTTGGTTTCCTAATTAGCAAACGAAGGTCAGAAAGATGTCTTTTTAAAACTGCAACAGAATGCAATATTTAGTTACTTCTTACTTTAGGTTCTTCACAGTAACAAAAAATGTTCTTCCTGTAAATTAGGCTATTCATTTTCATTTTTGGGGTTGTTGTGCTGGAATTGGTCTGTGAATTCTGTGGTACTTATTCAAATATGAAATCATAGATGCCTGCTGAAAATCCATAAGATGTGTATGACAACGCATGGCACCATCAGCTTTTATTTTCTCTTTGTTTGGGATGCTCTTCTGACAGACATTCATGCACTCTATGACTTCCCAAAAATGGGAGGACAGAATCAAGTGGGTTTTTTTTCATCCTGCATGTCTGCTTATTATTTTTACTGCATGTAAGAAGGGGCAGAATTACACTGCAGCCTACTTCCCCCCTCATTTGAAATTCCTTGGTTTCTATGGAAACAATGAGTTCTATTGTTGTAGTTGTAACTTGGGGGATGGTAGTGCTACAGCATTTCATAATAAGCAGTAGCACAAGTTCTCTGTGACTAGTTAGAAAAGTTGGTTTGATCCATGATGCTTCTATATGGAAATGTATTCTGTACCAATATCACAAGTCAGCTACTAACTTGATATTTAGCACCAATAATAAGGTGCTAAATAAATAAAATAAAAGCATTTTTTTTCTCTACTTGGGACTACCTGAAATCTTCAAATATGTACTTGCACTGTATACACAGTGCAACCAATATGTATTTGCTGTATATGCCAGCATTTAATGACCCAAACATTCATATCCATGATTTGTTAAATCCATTGATCTATATTTGTCTGTGGCATTATTCCCTCAGTATAATGCAGAAGTGTAGTTGGCATTTGTCAAGGTTTTTTGGTTTTTTTTTTTGGCCTGGGCTTTCAGATATCTGCAAAAGCTGGAGGCTAATATTAAAAGCAGTATGGTGGTAAATCAGCACTAAATTGAAAGCTGTGACTGAATGCATGCAAAATACCACACCAGTTAAGTCATTATGCTGTAAGTTAGGATTACTTGAATTTCTTAATGATTTCTCTATATTATTTCTCTCTGAAACAAAACCAAAACCAAAAACAAAAGCAAAAGCAAAAAAAGAAACAGAAACCAAACAAAAAACAAACAAAAAAACCAACCCACAAAAACCACCACAAAGAAAGATAGTTTGAATGGGGACCTCTCTTTTCCAACTGTTGAAGATTTTATTCAGAATTTCTGGGAATAATTTCTGAACTATTTTTTTAAAAATCTCTTTTAGAAATCTTAAAAAGGAAAAAAAAATAAAAATGAAGAAGTCATAGGACCTTAAACTGTGGATCATGTAATATTTTCATTTTTTGCAACAACCCTACCATCTTCATTTAAAACATGAAAATATACAATTCATTTCTATTTACTGGACAAATAGTGCAAAGATACCATCATCCAGCTGAAAGTTAGATTGGCTGCTACATTTCTATAAGGACTGGTGTAACAATCACAAGACACTTTGAGAAACTAGCACATTCTAGTGTCTTTCTAGATAATTTTTTTTTATTCTTCTTTATATTTATACTTTTTTTTCAGTACAGCATGAATCACTAATTAAAAAAATAATTTTTTTAAAAAAATTGGCATCAGTGAGAAAATTGATTAAAAATTAAGTATAATTATAAGCAGAGAGCTTATAACTGTGCTCTAACTTTTATTTAGAGAAGGTAGGAAAAGGATGTTAAATGATGTCAATACAGGTGAAACCAATAGAATCATGGGAGAAGTTGCCAATAGTTGTACTCTAGGTCATTTTTTTCCTCTGCTAAAACCAAAAATTTTATTAATATGTAAGAAATTGTATTTGAAACAAAAGATGAAATACATGCTTCTTCAAGAAAAAACTTTATTCTGGGATATTGTACCTGAAAATGTGTTGATACTGTAATGGAACCAAAAAGACGAATATAATCCTGATGTATATAAAGATGACAATAAGACAAGAGAGACTGTATTGCTTCTGACCTTGATACTGGCACAAATATTGCTGGATTTCTGTGTTTCTGCCTTATATTTACAAGGGAAGTATATTGAAATATTGGATAATATTTAGGAAAGCACCATGAAATACACCTACAGAGAAACGCAGAAAAATTTTTGGTGAAAATAAATAGTATTTATTTTATGAAGAAAAAGATTCCAAAGAATATTTTGGCAAAAAAAAAAATAATGATCCTAGTTTAGATATACCTGTCAGGAAAAACAATTGTATCACAAGATCCTGGGTGCTGGAAACAGAAGCTAGGTGTGTTCAGTACCAAGAAGCAAGGAAAATGTTTTCTGAAATAAAAATTATTAACCACTAAAAACATTGTCATGGCCTGAGACAGATTATTCTCATCATTGAAAATATTTATATGAAGGCTGAGAGGAATATTAACTTTTTAAAAAAAATATAGGCTGCAGTTCAATTAAAAAGATGAATTAATTCAGGAAATATATTTATGAGGAAGAAGTTAGAAAGTTGTAATATATAACTTCAACAGTCTCTTTTCAGCTCTTAAATGAATCTTGTTTGTCTTCAAAGTCATTGCTTTATGCTTTTTTCCTCTTTCTTTTGCAATATTATCAGTGAGTATGTGTATGAGCATACACATGTGCATATGTCATGAGTGCAGGTGCTGGAGCTGGCACTGTCCAGCAGTCTCACATATGGGATTTTCTGTTTGAAGAGCAGTATTTTTAATCCTCAGTTTCTGAAGGATATCCCTGAAGAATGTGAAGGTGACTCAGGAAGAAAAGGTACTTCGGAATATTAAACAGTTAAATAGTTTCCTCTGAAAAGCCCTTACAAGGAAACTGCAAAATCAGGTAGACAGATTCAGAGGAGTAAAGGAAATTGTGGTAAATGGACACAGGCTTCCTTAATTAAGCTCTGATTTTTTTTATCAGTACATATGTTCTAAGCACTTCTATCTTAATCATATGTAAATTGCAATGCATTTATGATGGGCCACCTGGGCCTCTGCAGCATTTATGACTGGGTGCAGTGCCACAAGCAATGGTGGAAAGCTGGAGGTGTCTGCAGCCCCCACAGTCAAGGGCCTAAATGCACCGAGTTCTTATTGCATCACATGGGAAATTTACTCCATAACATTCTGTTATTAAATGAGTCCTACTCATGGTCATCCATCGGGCCTGTGTGCAAGTGCCGTGTCTCTTTGGGGAAAACAGCCTCTTCATAACAGCAGCTACTTAATCTGAACAGTTTTTGTGATTGTCTTGGGTTATAGAACTAAAAATGTGTATTCTATTTCATTTGTTAAAAGCAGCTGGGGAGATGTTTTTCTTTATCTCTTGTTATTCTGGGGTGCCTTCAGATGCCTTCTGCTAATGGGCCAACTGTTAAAACCAGGTGGGGCAGTGTTTCTTTACTCTTTCAACACTTGTCCTCCCTTCAGGGGGATATTTTCTGCCAATGGGCCATTAAGGCTCACCAAGGGCATGATATATTCCATTGTGAGATGCTCCACCCAGTGGGAGGAGCCAACCATTCCAACCTAGATAAAAACTGAGATGCAGGAGCACAAGATATCTGGTTCCACCAGATTCCTGGAGGAAGACTGGACCCTTCTCACCATCACTGGACCCTTCTCTCTCAGGATCATCTCTGCTCCAGCAGAAGCACATCTGCCACTCCAGGAGGACTTCTGGACTGCTTCAAACACACTAACCAACAGGGTGTTAGGTTGTATTATTTCATTTATCTTACCTTTTTTTTTTTCCTCTCTTCTTCTATTAAATTGTTTCTCTGACTGAGAGTCTCACTGGTTTTGCTTTCAAACCAGCACAGTGATCTAGATCCATCCTTCTCTTTCCTCTAAATTAAAAGGCAACCTCTGTGCAGAAATCGTTAAATTTACATTTACAAATGTATTAATTTTTTTTGGTGTTTTGTGTAGTCTGCCTTTGGTATATTTTATTGAGGTTACCACCACATTCACCATTTTGTGGAATCCTCTGCAAATAATCTATGTGGTTCCTGTTACTGCCATGTTTCTGTATTACCTTACAAGATAATCTTGCTGTTTCAATACTAACCCTTCTCCTTCTATCTTTTTCATCTTAAGGTTTTAAATAGCAAAATCAAAACTTCATGGTGTGTAACTGCTCAGAAATAGGCTCCATTAGACGAAACTTAAAGTTCTCGTTTTCCAAGCTGGTGCTTTTATCTCTCTGCTAGCTGTCGTTTACCAACAGTCCAAACACATTCATGTAATACCATGGTCAGAAATCATCTTTAAGCTTTTGACAGATGAGCTGAATTCAAGATATACTCTTCTGATTTGCTTCTGCAGGCAATTTATGTGTCATGGTTATCAGAAAGGTTGTGTATTACAGGAACCTTGGCTATGATGGAGGGCTTACTTGAAATTTTAGCAGAGTCATTAAAAGTGGCATTTGTGGAGTGGTTACAAGATTTCTTTTTAAAAGAGGACTGCTAAAGAAATACTGGTATTTTAACAGTAGTCTGAAAAGTTTGAACATCAACACTATCCTAGCACCCTTTCCTAGGATTTCATGGTTTTTTAGAACAGAACTGTTCTGTTAGATAGGTAATTGAAGGAGTTATCATTTACCCACTCATAAGAAATATTCATGCAAGATACTTTTTAGTATCTTTATAAACATTAGGGCTAATAATATTTTGAGGGGAAAAGAAAGTGTTTCACTTACTTTTTAACATAAACAAAATGTATATCCAGTGTGAACAATGACAACTGGGGAAAGTAAAAGGAGACAAGAACACACAGATCTTGAATCTTTTGTCAGGATCCTGCAGTGTTGGTGTCAAGAACGCCAACAGTATCTACCCGATTTTATGTATTTAATGTCACAAATCTAACATTTAACATGATCTGAGTACAACATATTCAGCTGGACTCCTTAGTTCCTGCTAAAATCTCTTTTTCAGCTCAGCCCTAGCATTCTATGAATGGGTGTGAAAGGCAAGGATAAGTTTTTTAAATAAATACTTAAGTGCAGTTACATTATTCCTCTAATTTACTTTCTATACTTGTGGTATTATGAACTTTACTGATGCAGGAAAGAATGTACAGAAACAAGATGAAAATATGCATCAGCTCCAAATAACATATTAATAATGACAGTTCCTCTTTTCCTTTCAGTGTAGACTATTCAAAGGAAAGAAGGACCCTATCAGGAATCCTGCATTAAGAATTTTCTTCAGTTACTGAATGTTGCTCTGCTGGTGTGTCCTTTCTTGGGGAGAACTAAGACAGAAGAGACTTTTGAATTGACTTTTGCTTATAGCATAAGCCTGGTGCTCAATTCTCCTATCAAGTCAGAGCTGTTCATAAGTTTTCTTTCTGTTTAACCTAGTCCTATAAAAGCAATTCTTTAGGAAAATAACACAAAAATGCAAATTTTTTCTTTCTTTCAGTACAGTTCATATGCCTCATGCTCTCCTCTTAGTAATTTCAGAAACTGATGTGTAATTTTGCTTCTTTGATATGTATTTTCACCACGTTAGAGATTATATGTTCTGTTGTGCTGTGTCCATAATATAAATATGAACTGTATTGAGCTCCATAAACTTTATCAGCCTCATGGAAGCTAAAAGTAAAAAGTCAAATACAAGCATATCTGGGTTTAGTACTAAATGTTTTTCAGTTATGTTAAGTTCATCATTCCCCCCTTCAATTTATCTTCCTTATGTAAAGCTCTGGTAGTTTGAAATCACATGTTCTATGTTGATGTATATTAACCAAAGATCAAGATGACCCACTTGTCATCTCCCCAGTAACAGGATGTCTTCAAAACAGTTTGCTTTGTACTAATCTGATGTAATTAAGTTTACTTTCTGCTATAATCCATACATGCTCTGTTGTTTCAAGAATTAGAAAGACAATCTCTCAGATATTACAACCTTAAGTCATCAGCTGGAAAAGCTGCTTGAATGGAATCTACAGGAAAAGGAGTTATGTAGGACAGTTGTGTGCAAATAGGTCTTGGAGCACCATCTGAAGACACAAGACATTTGTTAGTCTAGCTTGGAACAGAGTGTAAGCAACTATGTTTGTCATGTTCTGAAATGAAATTTTGTGCTGTGCTACTCAGAGAAAAATGTGTTCCATGTAAGTGACAAATGCACCACTTCCAAATCCTCATAAGTGAGAAGATTTCTCAATGGAAAAAAAGCCTTAAGGTTTGTTCAATCTCCAGTTCCTTAGAATTTAAGGTCAAGCTAAGGTACAAACATATTTGTTGATTTCCAACCTAAGAGAACTACAGTAACTTTTCAGGATGAGTACTTAATCTTGATTGCATATAGCCTAAGTTGGAAATAACAGACAATTGAAAACTATCAAATAAAACTTCTAGCTAGAGAAATGTTGCTGTATTCCAGAATGTACTTTTTTATGTACATAGTGTTCATACTTCAATGAAAAATGCAAATAATGCTGGAGGAATATTTTAATTTGCTGCAATCTTGCATTACACTCTTTAAAAAAGGGGATTAGGTTTTAGAGCAAAAATATTCAAAATCACATATTTCTTTGTGACCTTATGTGAGGAAAAATACAGTTTTGGCAGATACTTTCTGCAGCTCAAAATAATTAAAACTCAACTTCAAAAAATTCAGATAAATATTCGGAAGAATCATACACCTGTACTTGCCATTGCATAGTCTTCTCCTTTATAGCCCATTGCTTTATAGCCCACAGTGCTATCCTGTTTCATTCACACAGAGTCCAAGCCTCTAGTTCTGCAAAGATTAATGGATGTGTACACTCATTGTACTCTCCGAGGTGTTCCATTGATGCCAATGGAGCTGGTTGCAGCACAGAAAGTCAAGACAGGCATTAGTCTTTTCAGGATCAGCCTCTAAGCCTATTATATCAGAGCACAAAATTAGGTTAGATTTCTCTCTTAGGTTAGTGAAGCCCTGTCGCCTAAACCATTGTGATACAGCTGAAAAAAATAGTGGAATTCAACACAAAGGATAAAACACTTTAAAGGGAAAAGTGCACTGAGGCTTACAATGTTATTATGTAGCTTAGGCAATTAAATCATCTAACTTTTGGTGAAAATCATTATTCTTTTGAGTGATCATGTGCCAGAACTAAATTTTAATAGCTTTTACTGTTGTCTTGGAAATGGTCTGACTTGTTTTAGCCAAGAACATTCAGTTTATTTTCTCTAGGTCTAACATTATCTGATACTGAAAAAATGACCTTTAAGTGGTCCCCAGTGCACTCATACACTTTGTTCTAGGAATACAGGGAATTTTGAGTATTGTCAGCTGAAACAATTTTTTTTATATACTTTATTTTTAGCAACAGCTAAAGTTCATGCTGCCCTGACAGAGACTACTGAGATTATAGGAAGATCAAAAGCTGAAGCAGAGAAGACTTCAGGAACGAATCAAAATTTGAAATCTAGTTTCATATATAAACTAAGCTGCCATTCAAGCTGCACTTATTTATACTGTGGTTTGTAGAAGTAATTATTGCAAAAAGAATTTTCAAAATACTTTGGAGTGCATCTTATCTCTGTGAAGTCTGAAGATGAGAGAGGGGATAAGTTAATCTTTAATTTTTTCTTTAAATTACAGTCTCAGGTAGAGTTTGGAGAAGGACAGTTTTCCCCCAAATGTACTGTTCAAAGTAAAACTAGGAATGCACTTGCTTGAATTAGTTTCTCTGCAAACTCTGGTCTGGCAGCTTCTCTAAAAACTTTCAGTGTTGCCTGGTGGTAAAGATGGTCCAAGCTGCTGCAGGCCTGGCTGGATCCCTGACCTTGCAGCTGTCCTGGGTATGTGATTAGTTTTGTCAAAGGCCAGGTTTTCCCAGAGAAAAGAGACGGTGAAAATGTAGGGGTTTGTTTTTCCAATGTTTCAAAAGAACTGGTGAAATATTTGATACATGTCTTTTGCACTTTATAACCCACCCAATGTCTTTGCAACGCTCCTCAGAACGGGGGTAGCGTTTTTCTTATTTCATGGAAAGGGAGCTGGTTCAGCCAATTCTTCCATTTCATTTTAGAGAAATATCTCTTGTTCAGAGAAATCTGGGAGAATTTTTCTTTTCATTAATTTCAAAGGGAATGCAGATAACCAAATCTAAAAGAACTATCTTCACAGTCTATCAGGAGGTAGACCATCTATTGGTAGACACTGTGCTGTTTTTCAAACTGGGACTTGGCAAAGTAAGAAGTGCACAGCTAGAGTACACCTGGGAAAAAAAAACAACCAAAACAGTGTTCATTGTTTATTTGTCACCACGGGGGAAATATAAAGGAAATAAAGGATGCAGCTTTTCAGGGCTTTCTCGTCCCTCACAAACCCATCCATCCTGTTTCAGTTCTTTCTGTTTAGTTACCAAATAAAACCTTGTGCAAGTATTGTCTATTTTGTTTTTATTTCATAAAGCAGATTTGATTTTTCTGTGCTTAACCAAAGGTTTGCCCTCTCACGTGGACACCCACAGACAGATCAGACACCACACTGATTGACCCATGCTATAGGCTGTCCCTGTTTTTTTCACTACTTGGATTTACTTTGAAATCCACAAAAAGATTTTAACTTCCACCTCACAATTCTGAAGCAGCTATTAGCCATGAAGAGGTATCTTGGGGCTGATCAACCCCTGCCTAAGAGGCAGCTCCTAGGTAGCAAAAATCTGATTAGTTCTAATAGGCTGTTTTAAATAAAATAAATTTGTTTTATGCTAATTGAATCTAACCTTTCAGCTCAGTAGAAGTCAATCCCAACTTTCTCTTTGTGTCTTCCATGAAATATTATATTTTTATCCATAACCAGTGGAGAAACTATTAAATAATACTTGTAATGTCTTTATACTTATGAGTTGAAAAGCACTGATTTCTGCATTTATCTTTTATCTCACCCTAACTGTCTAGCTTTAAGATTTCTGTAAATTAGATGGGGTTTTTCTTGTCTTGCAGATGGAAGAATACAATGAAGACCCATGGTTAATAGACAATTGTTCTTTATTGCTGTGCACGTCCACTGTCTTTCAGCTTAGTTTTCATATAACAAAAAAAATGTGTTACAAACAACATGTAAAAAAATGAATACTAAATATCTAAGTTTTTAATACCTTGCTGGTAGTAGAGATTTCATTGAGCTTTGTATTGAAGTTTATATTTCTGTTTGTATGTTGTCCATATTTACACATTATCAGATATCTAAAGAATAACTTATTATGCTCTAAAGAGCATTAACTTCAAGTAAAGAGGCTAATAACATTAGTAAGGTGATAGAAGGTGTCAAAATTTAATTAATGAAAAGCTACAATGAATATTAGAAGTGTATTAGACAAATGTAAACACATTTTAATAGTAATTTAATGTATTTAAGACATAAAATATTTCTGTTTCTTTATCCAAACTCTAAAGGGACTGTGCTGTGACTCATGTAATTGGGTAACAAATACCAGCATACATATAAGATACTTGCATTGTCAAAGTTGGAATATTTTCAGTACACAATTTATGGAATATGTGGACTGGGTTAAAACTACTCATGTTTTTTCTCTATAAGGAAAGCAATTCTCCTCAACACTAGGCAGACTTTTATGCATCTGTAATTATTTTAAGCAGTAATCAATCAGTAAAACTGCAGATTTTATCCAGTAACAACTAAAGTAACCCCTCTCAGTTTTCATTTGAGTCTTCCCAATTCCTTTTCCTCTTTCTTCTCCTCTCCTCTTTCTCTGTTGACAATTGTTGGTCTGTTGATGGGATATCTGCATCTGCTTCCATGCATAGTCTATGGAAATGCCTTTCTCAACCTAAATTTCTGATAAAAAAATAAAAAATATTCTTTAAAACATGATAAACATGAGGGTCTGATGCACAGGTGCGTTGATTGCTCTTTGATAGGAGGTGAACAGCTGGAGGGAAAACTATTTTTTCTAAAAACATTTAAAGTAAAGCAATAGCACCGATACGCAGAACCTTTGCTGCATGTTGTGGCAGCTGCTCTTTTCAAGGGGTAGCCATAGAAAGGAGAAGTTGAAGGTGGAAGAGCTGACAGTAACAGTAATGGTGTGTGGCTGGAGCACACCAGATCTAAATGGACCAAGACCCACATCCCACTCCTTGCTTGAGTGCATCAGCAGCTAAGGCAACATTTAAGTGCTGATGCAGCACTTAAATTAGTCTACTTTATTTAAGGTCACTTAGGCCTGGTTATTCAGCCTCAGGCTTGATTGGTTTCAGTAGATTTTTATACTTGACTTGTTAAGCAACCATGAAGTATGGATCTGTGTCAGACAGACATAAAATAAATCAAAGATTTGGCCTACCAAGACTGATTTTTACCTGTAAATGATAGAGATCCCACAGCTAAAAAGCATATTTATTTTTACTTTTTATATTTATTCTTACTTGCTGTTGAAAGAATTGCTGGCATTCAGCCCTAGAACAATAACCAACAATAGCTCTTTATAGAAGAATTCCCTATTGCTGATTTTAATCTTTGAATACACTGTATATACAAGCAAATAGATAAATAAGGGCATTTGATATTGAGACATAGTGTGGAGAGTGATTGCTTCTTAATATTGAAGATCCTTAATCCCATTGTACTGTAGAAGTTTGTAGATGACACACAGTGGGAATTTTGAAAGCAGAGTTAGCTTTATTTGCCTGGTTTTGCATCTGTAAAGTTAGTTATTATCTTATATAAAATAAGCTTTTAAAGCTATTATAATGCTTATTATTTCAGAGTTTATTAAGAGACACAGTAGGAAATAATGGCATTTCAGTTTATTGTTAGCCATATCTTTAAATATGAATATTACAACAGTTTGCTGAACAACAATTTGCCCTGACCACGCTAGAGACCATGAAAAATCCTGAATTAATTTTCAGTCAGTAATCCACCTAATGTCTGTTGAGTGCTTGTTGGATTTTTTCTTTCAATCTCCTAAAAGTATATTAGTTAGTTTAATTTTAAGGCCTGTTTTGTCAACTTTTCTAATTTTGTATGGACTTACAGAAACATACAAAGTGATTTGTCAATTAGCAATACTGTTATTGTTTTACTAAGCTTAAATTACCTGAGAAGGTGAAATGTACAATTAGATAAAAAGTTACCCAATTTATTTCCCATTATCTAATTAGTATATTCTTCTGAAATAAGAAATTTTTCTTAATGGGTAAGAGAAATTGTGTTTGCCTATCCTGTAATCACAGTTTATGTATGTGAAGAACATAACCAGACTACATTAATTTAACATAGTTAAAGTACAACAAAAGTACTGTGCCTCCAAAATGGTTCCATGCTTTCTGAGCCACAGGAAAAATCTGCTATGTTCACAAGGCTTGAGGGGTTTTTTTTATATGACTGAAAATAATTAATCTATTACATAAAGTGACCCTTACTCTTATTTCTCACCATGTTTAGTGGGTTTTGTTTTTCCTTTTTCCCTTTATCTAATGCAATTTCCAGCACTGACAGGAGATCATCTTTATCAATTGTTTAAAGAATAATACTTCCTGTTAGGTTGTTAAAAATCCCAAAGATTGTCTTTTATTTTTGCTTTTGCATGAATACAAGCATAGGTGGAATAATAACTATTTGTCATTCATAAGAAGAGAGAAATAAAAAAGGGGAAAACCCTACAGTTTATATGATTTAGTCCCTAAACCTTCACTTCTTCAATATATAGAGCTTTCAGTGAAACAGAAAACCTCCTTGCAGCCAGCATTCATTTACTTCACTGATTGCTGTTCATTTGAAACCCCATTGGTTAAAATGCTATGAAAATTGATTTGATACTTTGAAATACGGTAGGTTTAGTCCTATTCTAGTAACAATGACATGTTGTTTCACTATGTGATAGTGGAACAAAAATACAGTCTCTTGGAAATTATGTCATTGAGTGTTTGCAGCTTTTGTTATGTCACTTTTCTGCTCCAAAAAAATCTGCATCTGATGTCTCTAATGTCAATGTGCTTTGAAACAGAGTGTAAATATAAACAAATGACAGTTTGAATAACTGTATTAAAAGATATTTTATTCCTTAAAAAAATCCTCAAACATTCTAGGAATTATTTTTTAGATTTTCTGTAGGATGTTCATTAAATGTCTTCTATCTTTATGTCAATTTCTAATGCAATGTCTAGGTAAGTCTTTTTGTTTCTGTAACAGCTCTGTCCCTCTGTTCTGTCCTTATTAAGCTTTACAAGGTCTTCAAGAGCATCATCTAACATAAGCACAATATTGCAGAAGTAAACATGTACCAAGACAGATGTTTTGCATATGACTTTTAATTAAGAAAATATTTGAGCGATTTTATGACCTCCTCAATGTCAAAAAAGAAAATTTTGCCTGAGGGTTAATTAACATCCTGCAGCCTTTATGATATTGCAGTTATTCATTGCTGGATTCTTGCTAATAGTAGGAACGATTTCATATTTAGGTTTATATTCACTTTTTTATTAACTTAAAAAATCTCATGCATTGTCCTCTTTTAAGGTAATGTATCCACTATTATGGAAGGCACAAAAATGCACAAAATATAGGGTTACATAATGACTTTCACTCAATTTTTTATTAACTCATAATAGCTAGAGAATTCTTTTATTTTTCTAAAATAAATTTGTGGACATGGTGTATGTATGTTCCTTTGCATTTAAAGTTAAGAAATTTTTCTCAGTCCCATACTCATGCATTATTCCTCACACATTTTCTAAAGATAATTTTGTGAAAGAGTGTACTTTTATGTGTATGCCAGAAAAAAATGTGTAATTTAAATGAAATTACATATATACATAAAAACCAGCAATATGTATACAAAAGGATAATATATGCATTCAGAAACAGCATTTTTTCTTAAGTTATGCATTTGTTATAAATAGTTTAAAAGCTGCTTTATGATTATTCAAGGAGATGCACAATGTTCATTCAACACTGAATAATATACATGTGCAAACAGACAAAATAAGGTGTATTAGTTACTTTAAAGTTTCATAATCTACTGAAACTTAAACATTTGTTAACTTATTTTCCTTTGAAATCCCCTTTCTCCCCAGTTCTTTAGACAGTAGATGCATCAGGATGGTTTGCTCCCGTTCGTGTGAAGGGGGTATCACAGGCGTTATGACACCTGATACAGATATTATGATTCAGATCCAGTCAAAGGGGTTCACACAAAAGGTCTTCTATGTCTACCTTCTATGTCCACCTTCTATGTCTACCTGTCTTCTATGTATGCATGTAAGGCAGATGTCTGTCTGTGCAAACCTGTTTTAATTCTTCTTGGAGTCAAGGGGAGGTGATCAGCTCGGGTCACACCATGAGCCAACCTAAATGAACATCTAGGATTGCCTCCCTTGCACAGAGACAACCACACAGAGGTGTCCTGATCTTGAACTAAGCCTTACTTCAGCTACCTGAGAATAGGGCCTGGGTCTTTAGGAGCCCTAGATTGGGCCATGAAACCTCCACCTGCTGCTTCAGAAGGTGGGGATCCTCCCACATAGCTGTGTTGTGCGCTCTAGCTCTGTGTAAGCACTCCAGGAGTGTTCCAAATGGTGCTGGATCCTGAGCAGGAATCAGGAGGCCCTGCTCTTTTCCCAAACTGGCAAATGACCTGCTTTGCGGGTTGAACAAGTCCTTTATTTCTGAGATCTGCAATAAGACATTTATAAAAGCAAGACACAGTAAGGAAAAGCGTTGGATAAATGTTCTAAATTCTTCTATGTAACCTCAGAGTACTGCTGCATGGTAAGTTGCTTTTAACAATCTAGCCTTGGTTAGGAGACTGGATTACATGTCCATACAACAGCAGAATATTGTTATGTGGAAAACACAAAATATATATATATATATATATATATAATTTAATATTTTATATTTTACAATTATTAGCTACATTATATCTATATACATGTTAAGAAATAGATTACTCAAAATTTTTGAATCCCAAGATAGGGAACAACCTCAGTAAACCAGCTTGAAATCAAAAGTTGTGAGTGTTGTCTTGCACAGGTATTCAGGCAGCGAGGGGTGAATTGAAATGACTCAAGAGTCTCCAGGTTTTCTTTTAAAATTAGCATTTTTATAACTATTCATAAAAAAGCTTAGTCAAAAATATTTGTATGTGAACATTCTCACAACAGAAAGCATTTGCATTCCATCTGACCCTTGAATCAGAATATTTGCTGCCTGTGGGGCAGGAGATGGGGCAGCATTTCATGCCATCATTTGGCCTCAATATTGAGGCTGCTATCAGACTGAATACTGCCTGACATTCCCTAGCAATGTTTATTGTGGTATTGATGCTCTCTAATGAAAAAGGGCTACAAGGTCAATTTATTTTATGCGGACCAGAAAACAGCTACTAAAGATAACTACTTTTGATCATGTACTCCAGATTTTATAGCTACCTACAAGCAGTCAATGATTCTGTATTCACGGCTCATAAAAAATAACATCATCCTTAACATAGCTGGAGAGGTCAGGTGAACCATACTTAAGAATGTTTCTCACACATATCTTCAAGAATGCTAATCACTCAACTCTGATTAAAATCAGAGAAGCTGCCCACTTTGGAAAAATTATATATCCTAAGAAGCTTTAAATATGCATGCAATATACTTGCACAAAGATGAACAATTGATAACTGCAGGTGACACAAAAACACTGTCCACACAGTTTTGACTCCTTGCTGTCATACAGATCTTATATAATTTTTTTTTATAAATCATTCAGACTGTATGACTCAGAGCCAATAAATTAGAAAAAATTTGTCAAAACAAAAGATTCAAATTATGCTTCCATTTAGGCATTTATTATCTCATAATGCATTATTTTTCTTTGAAAGTAAATTTTGCCTTCATATACTTTACTTCAGAGAGATGACGATAAGACAGCAATTCTGGTGTGGGACATTGTTCTGTAAATGCTCATCATCATCAATCTTTAATGATTCTTTCCATGACTGTTTTTCAGCTGAATGACATATTTCAGGATGGCTCTGTGTCGGAGCCCTGAGAGCACTAATAGATCTGAATGGCCCTGATCAGCCCCACCGAGTTTCTCAGGGGCCCAGGAGGCCCATTTCAGCTCAGCCCAGGACCTCCAATCCCTGCCTGAGCTACGTTAAAAGAGCCACCAGCTCTTGATCCCTCTCCTGGATGGATCTGGAATGCACAGTGTGGTCACGTCTCCATCCCTGTCTCCTGCTCCTCCTTCCCAGGTTCCCTGGCCCCGGTTCATGGCTTACAGTTGATGGACTGCTCCCAGCACCTGGCTCAGGTCTTGTGGGCTGGTGCCCCACTGCTGAGGTCGCAGTCTATGCTCAGTTCCCCTTCCCTTGGTAAGCAGAAAATAACATTTTTTTTTCCTGGCTTCACCATTTTCCTTGTAAGATATTACTTTTGAAATCACTAAAGGACCTAGGCATATATCATGAAGGGTTTAGCAAAGCATTTTCTGAATACTTAAACAGTAATTTTAGGCTCACATTTCACTGGGTTTTTTTTCACTTCCAGGAGGTTGGAAATCACTACTGCTTCATATACAGTAATAATCAAATGAGGGTAGAGGAACAGAAGACATACACAGTTTTCTAAATAAAAGGGAGAAACCAGTCAATAATCTCCCAAATGTACAGTGTCTTCTGGTGTGAACTTCTGTAACACTTCAACAGACCTCTTTAAAAAATTTAAATTAAATCTTTGATTTCAAGGAGTCTAGCCTTTTAAATTTCTGGCATTCACTCTACGGTAAAGAACACACACATTAAATCATAAGGCTGCCTAATGTTTTTTTTCTACCTGAGATGAACTAGAAAGCAGCAGACTTGCTGACATCCGTTTTCATGTTGCTCAACTGTTCTGACAAGCAGATGTGAAAATTCAAGTGTATCATGATTTACAAAGCCAGCTCCTGACTTGGTGTTAGCAATGCAAAGGGGATGCCTGCCTCATGGATGCATCCTTTTCCTGCATATCCAATGCCTCTGCACTCAGCTGTTTTAATGTAGTGCAAAAAGAAGAATCATCCACTACACCCTGCAGTACAAGGTCCCCTTCTATCACCTGTAGACTAAACTCAAGAGCTAGCAAAACATAATTTGAAAGTGGAATTAAAGGCTTGTATCCCCTCTTCTTAGAGATAAATGCTACCCAGTTATGGGTGTTATTTCCTTTCAAAAGTCAAGCTGAAATTCAGCTGCTGTAACTGTATTCATCTCTATGCAGTCTCAGCAACTTTGTCCTGTGTAAGTAGTGTGATCTTAATAAATAAATACTGAAGCACAGCTGGTGTTGGCAAGATATCACTGTTAGGTTGCTGCAGCATGCAATCGCCAGTGAGTGTTGCTAATTATTCTCAGAACTGGAAAATATAGGGGAAAGGAATGCAGGGAGGAGTCAACAGAGCCTGCAACAAAATCTAAGGAATGTTTTCCTTAGTCCACAGCAAGCACAACCGAGCACCATGTAGGCAAGTGTTCCAGCAAACTTGGTTCTGAATTATTCCCTTACTAAAACAAGATCTAGTAGCCACAATGGTATAAAGCTGTAGCTATGTATTTATGTATTTATGTATTTGCTGCCTAAAATTCATACCATTTTTTCGAGGTGAAAGCAATGAAAGTTGGAATACTTTAAAAATACAAAAAATAATCCAAAACCAAGGAAAACATGCCTAGAAAAGTCCTGACTAAATTTGTCAGCTGGAAGATAAACAATTTTAGTTTTCTCCTCTGCTTTGCTGGCAGTGTGTAATAACATATCTTTGAACATAGAAGTCCAAACTTTGGGTTATCTGCCACAAAGAAGAAGCGCATAACTTTCAATATTTCGTCACGTAAAAGCACTGTGTGAGCTGACATTTTTCCAGCTAAAGAGGAATTCTTGTATCTTTATGTTTTTAAAAAGAAGGCAGACAAAGAGAGTGACCACTACACTTAGTATAGATTTTTCTTGTATTTTGTTTTCAGACTGTTGGCTGTCAAGACTTATGCTTTTTTGGCTTGCAGGTGTGCCTAACTGAGCTGAGCGTCAATTAGCTGAGGTAGAGTACAGCCCAAGTTTCCTCATCCCCTTTTGAATAAAAATTTATTCCAAAATTAGTGGGTAAAATTACTCAAGTATTAAAACTATTGAGCGCATTTAGCAGACATGATGTTAACAGTGTGACTGACAGTTTTAGAAAGGATGAATTAAAATTGGGTGTCTGATGGCAGTCTACAAACACAACTTGCATATCAAAGTAACTTCAACTTCAGCTGCTGTAGAAGGAAAATCACAACACATTTTCTGGCTATATCATTTTCTTATCATTTCAACAGCGTTTGAAGCAAAATATAAAAAGATGCTGAACTTGGAGTTTCAATTATTTGAATTACCTTTCCTAGCCATTCATAGTTTACACTTCCAGGTGTTCAGAACTTAGATTTTAGAGGCAATAGAGGAAAACATGGGGCAATACTGAGAATATTAAATAGAAAAATGAAAAGGTTCTGAAAAAGTAATACAGGGGTTAAAGTCTAGGTGTTCAACTATGCAAGGATTAGAAGGAACAAATTTTAGCTGAGTAGGCAGGAAGTGTTTGGACCACGGCATTTATATGCGTGTTAGTAGTATGGGAATAGAATAACGTAATGCAAAGAGAGAATCACCTTTTAACTGCAATTGTAGCAGAAGAGAAATGCAGAAGTGAGATGCAGAAGGAGGAGCATTGAATGAAGCATTCAAAATAAGAGAGCATATATGTTAGACAACTGCACTTCCCTTTTTTAACTTTGACATATTATGCTACATTTAATAAAAAACATCTTAATAGAAACTAAGAAACCAAGTCTTGGGAACTTTGTTTATGTATATATGAAAACCCATAGGGAGCTTGGTCCGTTATAAAAGAAAATTAATTCAGTTGTTCAGCCTGGTTTTGTTTTTTTTTTCCTTTTTCAAGAACTTATATTAATGTTTATGTCATGCAGAATACTATTGTAAAACATGATACAGAAGTGTGACTTCAGGTGATACATAATTCCCTTGCTTGCAGGCATGGAGCTCCTGGTTTGAATACTCTTGTGACTGTTATAAATAAAAAGTTTTGACTAACTGCCTCTCCTCCACTGAGACATGGAAGATCCCCTCAGGCTGCTAATGTGTTTGGAATAGTTAATGACTGAATGCCACTCAAACATCAATCCCAGATCGGTATTATTTCTTCTTCTACCATTAATGTTTTTGGATTGTTTGGGTTTGGGTTTTGTTTTTTTTTTTTTTTTTTCATTTTTAAATGGTGTCTGAAGTGAAGTGATAGGGCTGCAGTTTCAGTTCTCATTTGGTAATTGAACATTTTTATTTACTGGTAGGTTGTCACTTTGAAAGAGAACACAAACTGGCTAGGGAGTTACCTAGCCAGCATAATGTGCATAGCAAGAAACTATAAAAATGCTTCAAAATAGGCCCAATGAGGAAAGGCTTCATTATGATGCCAGAAGATCTGAGTCAGAGGGGGCACTTTTTGTGAGGCAAGGAGAAAACTCAAGCATTTAAATGGTCTTTTTTTTTCAGCTTTAGATGTGGATGAGAGTTTAAAAAACTTTAATTTACGGCATGTTTAGTAAAGTTTTCTGAAAGAATGTGTGTAAATAGGGTCCCAAAATTTACTATATTAGGAGTGGGATTTCAAGGGATGTTTTAAAGGTCACATGTTTTCTCCAAATACACATTTGTGGATGCTATGTGTGATACTATGCTATCTATTTGGTTTAGATTTGTCATGCACTGCCCTTTGCAGCTGCAAACCCCTATCATAGCTGATTCTAAGCCAGAACCTCAGATGTGCCTTGGTAGACCAAATTTCTGAGGAAGACAATGAAGCCATAACTTTCTAAACCTGTTTGCTTACTCCTTACAATATATCAAGAGAGAGAAGTCAGTAAATAGATTACAGGGGAAGTTAGAGAGAAAAGGAAGAGATGATCTTTAACACACAAGAAACTAGTCACTTAAGGATTGCAACAGAAAACAAAAAGAGAAACACTTCGAAATATGATTCTGGTTCAACTGATGTGAGAGAGAGGTGTCTTTTAACTTTCCATAGTATGTTACTTTTTTCCAGTTCTGAACTTGGAAATAGCACTTAAATAACAGATTTTGGACTGATATTTGTCTGAAATAACTTTCTTGGCATGCGGTTGTAGCCAAAAAAAAAAAAAAAAAAAAAAAAGAAGAAAGAAAAATTGAAGAAAAATGTAGAGCTGAGCATCATTGCAAAGGCAGCTCAACTGGGAGCAGGACAGAAGGACAGAGACAGTTTTTGCCACACAAGAGTTTGATGAGCCTGCATCTTCAGCATGGTAGGCCATTCTTGTCTCTGCATCTCAGGAAGGACAAAGTGGAGAAGGCAAAGGATAATTAAAATTATGGAGGAGGTGGAACAGTTGGCTTATGAAGAGAATAAAATATCAGTGATGCTCCACCTAGGAGTGAAGTATGAAATAAGTTTACAAAATCATAAAGATGGCAGACTTACACCTTGGCCTAAGCCTGCACTAATAAAACTAGATGACAGTTCAAAAAGACTGTAGAAGTTTAATTTAAAACAGATAAAGGAGCATATTTCTTCTTGCCAATAGAAAGTTTCTGGAATCCTTTGCCATAAGCGGTTGTGACTGTAGATGATATAGGCACTTACAAAAAGGAAGTAAATAAATTTTTGGACAGCAGGTTCATGAAAATACAATTAAAATAAGGTGCAGGGCTGTACCCTCTAGCATGGTTATTGCAAGAATTATGGAGGATAGGGGAGTAGGTACAGAATGTATGGCAGGGAGGGGGCAGGTTTATGTGCTTCCTTTAAACAGTTTCTCTCACAGCTATCAGCTACAGTCTTTATTGGATTCAACTCAGACAACAGTCCAACACAATCTTCAAGCCCTTTCTAAGAAGAGAAGGGGAAGGTTATGGAGAAGAGAGCAGGGAGGAATCCTATGTGCCAAGGAATGGAAAAGAGAATTGAGCGTGAGATTCAGAGGATCAAAAAAATCTAAAAGCTGAAGGAAGTGTGAGTGCAGGCACTGAATAAACAATTTCACTGTTTCCTGATGGCATCCGAGGAGCCAGCAGACATTGCCTAACAGAGTAGAGTAGTGAGGCTGCCTTCTCCAGCCTCTTTTCAGGAAGCTGTTTTGTGAAAGTGCTGTACCGTATTCAGGGCAGTAGGATCCAGTTTTCTACAGGAAAAGCTAAAGGCACTGCACTGTAAAAAGCTACAGCCTTTAGCACCAGCTGCATGAGTGCAGTCTGGATGCAGTAGTGGTGGGTTCAGAGGGTGGCAATGGTACATGGATGATTTGCAGAGGGACAAGCAAGAATGTAACCAAGCACCACAGATGAGTGTTGTCTATTGTGGAGATTCCCACCATGGTCACCCCTCAAGTGGTGCTGACTGGGGAGGTCTGATGTAAAATGTGTATTATACCTGTCTACCTCAGCCTCACATTAAAGTGGTCTAGAAACTACAAGCAAGCATTTTTTATTAGCTCAAAGGTTCTTTTGTGTAAAAAAAGGAAACAAGTCAAATATTTTTAAAGACTTTCACTGCTTTTTTTTTTTTTAAATAAGCAAGGAGTTGCAGGTGATGACATAGTAATTATCATACTTGACAGAAATTCCAGTATGAACATGAGAGAAGGGTTTTCTTTTTATGATTCAGTACTAACTGAAGTTCTGAAGCTACTACATTGCATCTAGCCTAAGCAGTATACTACCAAAGCAAACAATATTTGCATTTATTGAAGAACCTACCAGTTTCTTTATCACATATGTTTGCAGATTTCAATGACACCTATCCAGTGTCACAGTTGGTTCTTTACTCTTGTCATAGAATTTTATGAGACCATGACAAAATTTTGACAAAAAACCTTCTACTATTATTTCCCTTTTTTGACAGTGGTGAGAAATTATTTGTGAAAGTCTTGGCTTCTCACCTTCTGCTTCTGCTTCATTCTTCAGAAACTGGAGTATTGGCTTTAGAAAAACAGTACATCTTATACAGATGTGATGTAGATTAGGCTTTGAGATACTTCTGGATACAGAGAAAGATCAGGCTATTTTGTATTTTAAGAAATGGTTTGTGGGATAAATATGTGGTTTAAAATTATACTATGTACATATAATATTGTCCCAGCTTGATATTATAGCTTAAAAATATATATAAATGTGTCTGAATTACAAAGATTTCCTGTTTTTGAGGAACTGTTTTGATGACCTAGATAATTACATGGGAGCCTGAAATGAGTCCTGATTTCAATATAATTATCCATCTTCTCCTTCAATGCTTTTCCTTCATACACAATAGCTATGGGCCTCAGCTGGTTCAGACTATCTGCCACTAAGTTTAATTAAAATCCTCCCTAACACAATGTGCATCAAGAAATTCAAAACTGTGGATCATCCTGGCTTCTGCAAATTCCCCCAGGGACCTGAGTATTCATCCTGAAAGTTCCTCTAAAATATGTGGATATTCAAGGGAGAGGATAATAAAAAACTATTAGTGGTTAGGAAGAGAAGAATTCAATGGTTACAGGCAGAGAAGAATCTGGTATGTTTTCACTCTATTGCATAACTGTTCCTCTCTTCAATATTTGTGTTGCCTTCTTTTAAGCTGTTAGCTATGTCGGTAACTTGACTACAATCTGACACTCTTGAGAAGGTAATATCAATTCTTCTGTTTTCCCAAGACTTCTGAGAAAGCTGATAGATAAAAAGATGGATATGATATCTAGCAGTCCTTAGGCTCCTTTCACTGTAGACTGTTTCAGATACAAAAGTTGGCGCAGTCAGTGGGTTTCACTTAATCAAGTCTTGTTGAAGGCAATTCTTTCCTTGGTATAGTTAAGAGCCATTGACACGGGCAATTGCAGGCACACACAGCAATGCATTCCTGGATGTCTCCACTCTCTCATCAAGAAACCTCAAGTTATTGAAGGGGACAATTTCCTCCTGTTGGGCATTGCAAAATTCTGCACATGTACAGCTGCCAATACCGTAGACAAGGATGCTAGTGATAAAGACAGATGTGAATAGGGCCTGCAATTCAGTCAGTGGCACTAGTCTGTGGAAACCAACAAAAAACCACTGGATTTTTCTGAGAGGGGCGAGAGAGAGAGGACATGAGAGAACACCTTTGGAAATCGCTAAACGAAATTAGATTTAAAGAGAAATCATTGAAATAAAATCACTTAGGTAGGGTAGTTGAACAGATTAATGGAAATGAATAGCATGGAACACAATTTCTTAAACTACCTTGTAGATTACAAAACCTTTACTTAAAATGTAGGTGATTTAACTTAATCTGACATTGCACTTTCAGAGAGGAATAAATATAGAATTGGGTTAAACTGGATGAGAACATAGCTAGTCTATGTAGTTTTACAACAATTTAATTAATTTAGAGCAAGATATATGAGCATACATGATGGGCAGTGGTCTAAATGCAGATGTGGTTCACAATATAACTCTACATGGTAAGGGAATAAGTTTGCCTAATATCTATGAAAAACAGTTTCATTCAAGTCTCAGCAGCAGCAGCAAATGCAATAGAAGTTTGTTTTTCTTTATAAATGATTACAGGCAGAAAGAAAGATAGGTATGGTAATAAATGAATTGAAGCTGTAATGGATACTGACAGTTTGGAATAAAAGCTAGAAAGGTGGCTGAGTGCAGTAACTAAGCCATGATTTCACATTCTGCAGATTTTATGCAGTGCTTGTGTGACTTCTGAGATCTGTAAAATTTATCCTTACTGCACCTTTTTTTCCCCCTTCACTGAATTTAATCTTGATATTCTCCTTATGCTGATTGACTGGCATTAGCTATTCAGACAAAAATGAAGCTACTGGGTCAAAGAGAGAACTAGAAATTCTTCAGAAAGGATTTGGAACAGTGTGCAGCACTGATTGTTCTAGTTAGAGATGTGCACATGCCCAGAGGGCCCCAGGATTTGGGTGGAGACTGTCAAACTGAATATAGCATTGAGAGAAGAGAAAAAAAACTCTGTTGTGGGTTTCTTTGTTTTTTCTATTCTTAAAAAAGGCTGAAAACAAGCAGTGAAATATTTATGATTTATCATTTATACACATGCATACACAAACATATATATAAGTTATATGTAATACTATGGTACTTATAATAATGTGGTACTAACTGATTAATAACAAGCAATGAAAATGAATTTTAGGTTGCATAAACCTCCTTTGATACAAAACCTTATTAAAATTCAAGTGGCTTTCAAAATACTATAAAATAAAGTGCCTGACAAAAATTGTAAATATTCAGTTATGTTAATTGTTCTTGAAGTGGTTTAATAAAGTTGACAATAATTCATTAACGTTTTTGAAAACTTGTTCTTCTGAAGTTTTCTGGTGGTTTCTTATGGATCTCTATGGAGGGCAGAGTAGAGGAAGATTAGGAAAAAGGGAAGAGATTCCATACAAAAAAATCTTTCTGATTTGTGGTATTGACTGCCAATTAAAATCTTTATTCATAAACATGGAATAAGGATGTCTTTTGCTTTGTTCTGTGGTAGTGGTGAACATACATTGTAATGTCTGTCAAACACATCCATTGATTTTTAAAATTGTAAATTGCCCATCAATAGTTCATGGCTTCCTTAAGTAACTCAGTAATTTCTAAACAAAGAGTTTTTAAAGAGAAAATAAACAAAAAAAAATCATATCTTTTTTGGTTTCGGGGGGGGGGGGGGGTTTGTGTGTGGAAGCTGAATGGTATAATTTTTATGCATTTCATAAAATAGAGTGATATGATTTCTTTGCTATGATTTGATGGACCTTTCCAAATAGATTGCTGGAACTCAGAAAAACCGTCTGATAATTCAGTACTGAATATTTCAAGTCATTAGGTGAAAATGTTTTTCTTGGTAGAACTGCTAATTAAATCCAAGCTGAATTGTCATAAAAATTATGGCTGAAAATAATTCATCCCATAGTTTTGAGAACAACTTACAGGCAACACTTATACATTCATTATTTCCCTAGTCCAAGTTAACATTTTATTTAATTAAAGTTTATTACAAGCTAAATATTGTTTTCCACACAGCTTTTACATTACATAAAATATTGTCTCCTACAAAGAAAAGTGGCTTTTGTTATGAATTATGTCTTTGGCTTTCTGTAGGCATCAAATCATTATCTACAAAATAGTCCTCTCCATTTGTACATGTCAGAAACCTGTGCATGCAAAATCAATCAAGATTCCTATCACACTGCCCTGAATCGTGTCTTTATTAGATTACTTGGGAGCTGGATGAGTCGCACTGCAAGACAATGACTGCAAGGTGGGAGAGCTGCACACCATGGCATTGGCTGCACGCCCTCTTCAGAGCTGCCTCATTTCTCCTTCCTCCAGCAGTTGTTATTGGCTACTTCAGGTGTTCTGAACAGAGAAGCAAACCTACTGAATGAATTTCAATATGGCAAAACGATCTCTTTCTCTTGTCTTTTCACATTATCTATGACCTCAAAAAGAGATAACTGCTCATAGGCACAGGTTTCTTGATTTCTCTTTCTTTCTAAAAGCATCTTAGAGCTTTGTATTTCACAACTTGATAAGCTTAGATTTTAATGCTTGAAAACTGTGAGCTGTACAAAAGGTTTTATAAGACCTAGTTGTGAGACGACTCATCAACTGAGCCAGACTGCAAATAAAAACCGTACTGTAAGGAATTGCAACCATCGAATTAGGTGAAGATCAAATTTCAGCTACAATATATGAAATTACTGCAAATTTTTAGACATGCAAGGATAAGTGAAATTAATCCCTGTGAAAATATTTACCCTATTTGATACTTTTATGTGGTACTTTTTAAGAAGAGAGAAAAAGGCAAAACAGGGATACTCACAAGAACAGAAGTTAAATGTTCCAAGTTTCTACCATCAGAGCATTTATAATTGAAAAGTCCAATATTCAGAGCATGCTATCCTTTTAAGTGATAAACCAACTAACTAATGTATTTTAATTGTGTTTTTTAAAGATTACTGGCCGTGTTCCCAGATTTCACTATGATAAGTGAGCTACTGATCTTTCACAGTCATCAAATACGTGTCATAAAATATTTCTATCTGTGCTGTAGACTTTACATGTTCTGATTGTATGAATGTGAGGGTGTCTGGTGTATTTAACTCAAAGCCTTTTTTGCATAACATGAATTTACATGCCTCCTATTTATGTCTATTTTGTCTCACTCTTCATAACTGCTTTATCTTGTAATTTTTGTTCGGGAAGGCATTTTTAGGGCTTGAGATGCTCCTTTAGTTAAACCAGAGCTTGCTTTAGATAAATAGGATTTACTTTTCCTTTCAAACTTAATTACTTTTCAGAATCATGATCAATTTCCCGCCTTGCTTGCTGGAGGGGAGTGACACTGCAGGAGACCCTTATGCATTTGCTTTGCAATAAGCCTTTATTCATACACTCCAGGCTATACAATCAGCTCCTCCACTCCAGAGCGTGTGCCGGTGTGTGCGGCTGCAGCCGCAGGCCTGCAGATTGGAATGCTGATGATGGGGACCAAAAGTGCTGAGGAATGGATCTGTGTGAAGGAAAGAAATAATCTGGCTGTGACTGTCCATGGGTCTTATGATATAAAATTAAGCTACCTTTGATGGCCTTTTTTTTTTTTTTTTTTTTTTTCTTTCCTTTTTTTTTTTTTTTTCTTTTTTCTTCTTTTTTCTTTTTTTTTTTTTTTTTTCTCAGTAGAGATTTTCCATATGATACCCTACCTAAGGAATTTCATTTTAGGGTTCTCTTTTTCACTTGTTTTAAAAATGTTGTGTAACAGGAGTAATTTTTTTCTCTAAAAAAAACCCAACATACTAATTTGAGATCCTGATAGTTCAAATAAAGAGTTTTCTTGTTGAAAGAATCAGTTTTATGTTTCAACTTCTTGCTTGTCATTTTTGCCTCTTTTAAAATAAAGTCAATTTTAAAACATTAATTTAGTTCCCAGGGGATAGAAGTTTATGGAAAGCTACAATCATTGTCTATAGTTTTACTTCACATGAGCAAGAATCCTGTTATAGTCCCGTTAATAGAAACCCCTTTCTTTTCCCAAGACATGTGTGACCACTTATTTGGGGCAGGGTGAAGGAGTGCTAAAAATATTGCAATTCTATTGGAAAACAATTTAGTTTGCACAAGACTTCTTAAAAGTCAGCTTCTTGACAATTTTACTTGGTATCTAGAGTGATTCTCATGGTTTGAATTTTTTAAATGGACCACAATGTAACCATTTAGTAGAAGGAATAGTCTTGTTCTCTTCACCCAAGTGTCATTTAATGGAAATGGATAAAAAAGGGAGGACCATATTCAAAGGTCTCTCCTTGAACATAGAAACATTTCTAGTCCTTAAATGTTATCTTGTAATCTTTTTCATTTAAATGTTAGACTCATGGAATGGCTTTTGTTGAAAGGAACTGTAAATATCATCTATTTCCAATTCCTCTTGCCATGGTCAGGGACATCTCCTGCTAGATCAGGTTGCTGAGAGCCCAGTCCAGCCTGGCTTTGAAGATTTCAGGGGTGTGGCATTTACAGCTTCTTTGGGCAACCTGTTCAAGTGCCTCACTACCCTCATAGTGAAGGAGTTGAAGTAAAAATTTATAAGAAGGTAGAGTAAATGATCCTTCAGTGCTCCTTTCCACTCTATATCAAAACTATCTTCTGTAATTTTCACTGTTTGTCCTCTCAGTGAGAGAGCAGGATAATAATTTGTCTTTGCTTTACTACAATCTCAAAAAAAAGAAAAATTATTTCGACTAAATTCTAGTACTGTGCAAACCAATCATTTAAAAAAAAATTGGGTTAAATTATATTTTCATTGGGATTTCCATCTGAAGGACTATAGAGTCTTAAATACAGGTTACCAAAAGGCCTGGTTTTGAACAATTCCTGTAATCTGCCTTGAATCTATCCTTGAATCAAAATTGTCAGAAAAGGTCTTAGAAAATAGAGGTAGAAAGAGGGCATTTATTAAATACAAGTGGGGCTTTTTTTCCTATTGAGCCATTTACACTTATCAAAAGTTTTAAAGCTGAAGTTTTTATCCAATGATGAGTCTTCTATCATTTCTCTTCTGCTAACTAAGTGTGCTGTGACAGGAAGCTTTTCCTGTTTACTTGGTCTAAATTTAAATTAGCATGTGCCTCAAACCACGGGGTGCGCTGCCTCTAAAGATCTGACAATTCGGTCCAGGAACAGGGTGGCACATCTGTGAAACAGGATGAGCTGTTTTGTTCTCCAGAGAAGGGTGAGGGCCACATACCAACTTTACTAACTGTCCCTTGAAAATCATGACAACTTCAAAAGAGCAAGCAGGAGGACTATACAAAAATAGAAATTATAGATAAAATTGACTGAGTGGCACAACTTGTCCATTTATTTCCAGTGCCTGCTAAACTTTGCATGGTTTTAAAGATTAGAGAGGTGCATTCAGAGTATCCTTTTGTTAATCAGTTACAGTAACGCCTCCCTATTTTCCAGATTTACTAAAGTTTAGGATGGGCCTTACAGTTTTTAACTTATTAGTCTCTATTTTCATTACAGCTGTGTGTGTGAAATCTGGTCTCTACTGAGAAGACTCTTGTTTTAAAGCAAAGAATCCTGGTTCTTGTGTACAAAATAAGTGGATTTTAGTCCAACAGAAACATACAAACAATTACTCATTTATCAGTTATGGGTTTTTTTCACTCACATATAAAGTGTATATGAGAGTGTTTCACTCTCTCATATAAAGATACTCTTGTCTTAGTAAGAGTAGCTCTTCTTTACTTTAATACAAGAATAAGTATTTTTCTTAAAACTGATTAGTATAAAACAGACCAAGGGATTTTTTTTTTCATGGAGGTCCTAAAAATGTGTTTCCTGCATATAGCTACATTAATGTCTATATTTGATATATTTATGCAACTTCACAGGGACAACTATTCCTTTCTTTGGCATGGTTCAAAAAGGTTTTCATGAAAGTAATAGCTACAGAGAGTGGTTTTAAAATATGATAGTGAAATTATAGTGCAGATGTCATATTCAGAGCAACAACAGGAGAATGAACCAAAACCTGCAAGATAGAATGATATGCAAACAAATCCTTGTGATATGGACATGGAACAGGAATTTGTTTTGCATTGTTTTGCCTTTGTTTCTGACTATGTCTGGGACTTCTTTTCTGTTTTGATGCAACTTTTTAAAATTTCTGTCGAGGTAAGTCGGGTAGACTGTAAAACGATACTGAAAATCAGTTCCAAGAAGAATCAGCTCCCATTGTTACAGGGAATCCTAATTCCCAAACAGAGGGGAAAAAAAAAAAAAAAAAAAAAAAAAAAGGAAATAAGGAAAAAGAAGGAAAAACGTATTTACTTATTTCATATTTCCAGCATTTCCAAGAGAAAGAGCTCCAAGTGTTCTTGCTTTCCATTTTCAGTCATTTAAACTACTGTCTTGGAACAATGGATCTTGCTATATTTTGAAAAGGAGTTAATTGAACTTGTATAAATGAAATTCCCTGACTGCAGTAGTGCCTCAAGCTGCACCTAGCTATGACAGGAAGATTTAGATCATGAGAATTTGAAACAAATTTCTAAATCAGTATTTCTAAATTTGATACCTTCCATATTACAAATATGTGGAGATATTAGGAAAAAAAACTTAAAACCAAACTGAACTCCTTAGTATTTCCATCAAGCAATATTTTTTTCTTTAGTTTTGTTTTCAGAGCAGTCATTTTTATTTTCCACTAGTGATTTAATTTTCTCTTCTATGAATTAATGGGCAAAATATAAAGACAGGAGAAAAGAGATTACTTTATTGCTTCAACCCCATCACTGCAGTGTGGGAACACAACAAATTTTCTCATGTATTGATATTTCCTCATGTATGGATATTGTATGTTTAACCTTATTACTCACATTTTAATTAGAGAAACATGTTTTATAATTTTTTTCTTAACTTGGGTATCACCTTGTCCTGTGTTATAAAACAGGAGGCTAAAGTGAGATCCTGAAGGAGGCTTTTTTTTGGGGCTCTGTCAATCAGTCCAGAAGTCCATTCAACAAATTTGTTCCGTGAGGAGGACAGTAAAAAAAAAATGGAGGTCATTATTTTTGCAAAAATTTTGAAAGGGTTGGAAACTGAACAATTATGCATTAGGATACTCCATGTATATTTGCATTTGAATTTTGATAATTTTGGCAAATATGTTTTTATTAAATGCTATAATATAATGCAAGAAACTTCTTGATGACTGTTTCAAATGAATTTGCTTTTACAATATAATAGGAATGTAAACAACTTATTTTTCTTCTGTGCTTATCTAAATTCTTAGGTATAGTGCCACCAAGGTCCATGGTTTTCCTCTTGTCAGCATTTCTGTCACTAAGCATATTTGACAAATGACCTTCTCCATTTTCAACTTTTTCAGTTGTGAGACAAATCATACAATATTTTGTACAAATGCAATTGTAGTTAAACTGTATGTCAAATGTATTTTTCTCAGTAAGACCTGAACTTTTCTTATGAATAATGAAGAAGACAAAAAATCACTTTTGCAGGTTATCAAGAGGCAGATGTTTATGTGAAAAAATAGGGCAAACTTGCAACTCTTTTTAACAGCAAAGAATAAAATACTTTTGAAATTCCAATTCACAAGTCTCTATTGACAATTTTCAGTTTGCTTTTTTCTGTGAAACAACACGACACACCTTATTTTTCAGTATTCCTATTTCTCAGCATTCAAAGTGATATATCTAAATTCTGATTTATTTTCTCATGCTGAAAATTTCATGTTTATGTTTCAGGACTGGGCACAGGGGAAAAAAATAACAAAACACAATGAACACCATAGCTGGAATTCATCCAGGTGAACTCAAATGTTCAAAAGTTCCTAAATGTTTGAATCTCAACTAATCATCAGAGTTAATGGAAAGGAACAGGAACCTTTTCAACTGAATCACTTCTTCAATTTTTTATAGCTATTTTAGGATAAGATTAATCATTCTCTTGAAATTCACACATTTCTGCACACAGAATATAAAGGCTGTGTCATATGGCTAATACTAAGACATCTAACTTTTGGACAACTGAAAATTAAGCATGATGAAATGGATCTATAATTGGTTGGAGTGTGAATTGTTTGGAACTTAGGAGCCAAAATGTGTTCACTTTTTAGTCTCCCTGTGGACCACTGTGGGAGAGAATGGCAAAATCTCTCTTTCCAGTAAATTGATCAGACCAAAGAATGTTAAATTTAGTCTTTACAGAAATGACAAAAAGGAAACCTGAAGGATTGAGCCATTGACTTCTCTGAACTGTTAAAAAAGACTTGAATTGAGTGTATCTTCCGATCACTGCTGCTTGCAGGAACAGAAATCTGCATGAGAGAAATTGTCCATCCCCAGTCATATGCTACATAAACCAGGATGTCTTAGGGTGTTCCAGAGTATTTCCAGCATAGGAGAGGTTTGCTGTACATGTCTACTCAGATTTGAACCCAGTGATTCCAGTGAAACCCAGTGAAACCAAATTTTGTGTGTGTATACATATACACATCTAAAACCTGTACATATATTTGTGTAAACTGTATTGTCTCTGAATTTTGGACAATATCCCAAGATGAATGTGTTAGTTTACAGTGGGTTAAATTGCTGATGGCTTAAGCTGGCCATTACACTGAAGATAAAATTTGCCATTTATGTTCAGAGTGTTAGTCTTGCTGAAAGAATAGCACACCACTGAAAATAAGCAAATGTATCTGTATGATGTTCAGGACCCAAGTTAGGAACTCCACATGATACTGCAGACTCTTGTTCTATGTGGAGAGGCAGACCAGCACCCAACCACAGGTATCTCTTACAGTGTTAAGTGGGCTTTGAAGTTCTCTGTAGTGAGGTTGAGATGTTTCAAAACAAACAAACAAAAATTTGATCAACTTGTTGAATATGGACTTGTCTAAGTCCAAATTAAAATTGTGAATTTACACCGAACAGTGTGTCTGTTTTGGTAAATTAGAAGTTGCCTTTATTTCTTGCCCATTTAGTCATTTGAATAATTTCTATAGCCAGTCTTCTGTTTGAAAAAAACCTGAGTTTTTAATCTTCTTGAGAAATTCTGAGGTGTGCACATACTCTGTCTGCCAAAAGAGAATAGCCTACATTGACCTTTGGGAAAGGCAATATAAAAGCATTTCCAAATAACTCTTGAGTGTGAGAAAGCAATGGATTATGGAAAATATCTGAGAAGAGAGGAAAACCCTGGTCCATGAAAATGGACAGGAAGGAAAAGGCACAATCTCTTCTGGAGGTCCAAGCTGCAGTGTGGACAGGGCACAAGAATAAGTTATGTGGGAAATGCCCTACCTTAACAAAATTAGATTATATCTGTCTTCTGTTTCAGTGTCTGTCTGTGTAAACAACTAGTTATTGTACAAGGTGAAACAATGACAACATAATCCACACCAGTCTTGACAGAGAGGTTTTCTTCTTTTTTTTTTGGGGGGGGGGGGGTCTTTATTATATTCCCCAATTCTCTGCATGCTGTGTGGCATGCAGTCATCTGTTTAAGAAGGACAGGCAACAGACATATGGATTGTCAGTAATAAAATATTTTGTGGAGAGGATACAGCTGTTTCTAGGGGCATCTGAAAGCGTCTGTATCACAGAAAAGGCAAAAGACAGAAACATTATCTCTGGGAAGCATACCAACACTGTTTCTAGCAAATCATTTCTAAATCTAGACATGTGCTATGAACTGATAAACATCCTTTAGTTATTGTCCTGAACAGACTACTTATTCTATTTCAATCTTTTCCAGCAGTCTGACTACTTGATTTCATCCTTTATAACTAAACTTAGCACTGATTGACCCAAGAAATCAAAGAGATGCCTAAGGTACTCACGTGAAATATATATTTTGTATAATCTAATTCTACCTCTGTGATATTTTCCAACCTTATGTCCTTCTCTTGAAGGGACTTATGGTGCCTCAGATCTGTGATCTTCCCATCAGTAACTGATATATTATAAAGGACATCTGTCGTCCTCTTGATCCTAACCACTGCTAGTGGCTGCTCGCCAAACAGACATCAAAACCAGCAATTTTTCATTACCTTGTTATTATCTCAGAAAGCTGGAAGTCCTGCTCAAAGGCATGAATTTAAAAGATGTGAACAAAATCATAAATGGAGCATTTCTCATTGTAGAATATTTTATGGCTGCCATATTTGCAGATAATTCTGTTGTCTAGAATTATGTGGGGCTGGGTCAGTAAAGGTTTTCTACTCCTAAAACTTGCAGAGACCTGCCCTCATCTGAGAGCTGCAGAACAGTCTGTAAGATTTTTCAGCTCTATAGGAAGAGTCAGGTGCCTTGGGGTGAAATGAATGGAGCTGAAATTCTGATTTCAGATCTAGCCTAGAGATCAACAGGATAGACACTGGTTGAAAATCCACCCAGAGCGTCAGCCTTGGCACTTCCCTTAGGGATTAGGGTTAATATTGCTGTCAGGTGACCGTTCAGACATTGCAACAATCCTCCCATGGCACAGAAGAACTATTCTGTAAGACTTGCTCAGCCATGGAGAGCACAAACCAATTTCCCCCATGTTACAGGAATGCATCACGTTTTTGAACTGAAGGTACAACTTGAACTGGAAAAGAAAGTGCTGACCCTATGGAAATTGGATGGCTCTCTCCCGAAAGAAGGTGTTGATGGTGGGCCATTACCTACTGGGGTGATGCCAGTACAGACATGAAAGTTTGAGTGCCTTCCTCCCCTCCCATCACTACAGCTGTGACTTGGGCTCAGCCTCATCCTGGAGTGGCCCACCTGTAGCTTGGAGTTCTGTGCACAGGCTTGTACATGTTTGACGGCTGTAGAGGTTAAATCATAGAACCTAGCATAGTTTGGATGTGAAGGGACCCTAAAGATCAGTTAGTTCAAACCCCTCTGCCATGATCAGAGGTGCCACTTAGTAGATCAAGTTGCTCAAAGCCTCATCCTGCCTGGCTTCAAGCATTTCAGGGATGAGGCATTTACAGCTTCTTTGGGCAACCTGTTCCACTGCCTCCCCAACCTCTAAACCTACTGTCTTTCAGTTTAAAATCATTGTGCCTTGTTCTATCACCCTGTAAAAAGTCTCTGTCCTTTACTTATCCTTCACCAGTGAAACCCACTATTTTAAAATTAGATGAAAACTACAGGTTCATGTGAGCTAACTGGCCCCTGCTCTCCACTGATGATGCCTCCTGACAGCTTAGGTAGCAGAACTTGCAGGTCCTGGTCCCTACATGGGAAGTGGCTGTCTCTCTGAGGGGCACTGTTCTGTCAATGTCTCTCTGCACAGGGGCACTGTGCTTCACCTGTGGCAAATGCCTAAAACAGAAAGAAGGCACCTCTGAGCAGGGATTTTTCTGAGATAAGGGAAGAGGTTTTATCATGTTATTGTCGCTTCAGATCTGGGCTCTAAGACTTCATCAGCTACTTAAATTTCTCCATTAACATTCTTAAGAATGTTATTGTTTAAAAATTATTTTGAAAATCCGCCACATTTTGCTTGACCTTTTACACTACTATATTATTTTTTTCCTTTTTATTTTTTTTTCCTTTTTATTTTTTTTCCATCTTGATTAGTTTGTTTTACAAAATTTGGATTTTATGGCACAAGATATTGTTGCATTCTAATCAAATTTATTGCATTGCTGTATTTACAGTGGGCTGGTAAAATTAAAACACTCCCTGATCTGCCTTAACATAATCACAGAGGTATTGCTATAAAAATGCTTAGAGTGATACAGCTGATTTAAGTACATTGGAATTACATCAGCTGTACTGGTGTCAAACTGCACCTACACAGATGCGTAATTCTTCCAGTGGAAATTCACAGGAGGTACTGATTCAGTATGGGCTGAATGCTATACATTGAAAACATCCAGTTTGTATACAGCCCTCAGTGAGGAGAGGAGGGCCTATACAGTATTTGAAAGCAGTAAAATGCAATATCTCTGTGTTTATTTGACTTGCCTCCCTTGGGTAACTGCCAGTTTTAAAAATTAACAAAGAAAATGCTTTGGTTTTACATGTTTAACTCTGAAAGACTGTATATTTCATATCTGCTTGGGGAGTATAATATTCATGAGAAAACGAACTCAGATTTCTCTTTTGAGGCTAAATGATACTGGTGATGGATATTTTACTGGAAAGAGACATATATAACCCCAGTGATGTGAATATTCAGTACAGGGTCAATACATTTTCTTTGTCAAAGATAAAATATTAGTTTTAATTCTAATGGGACATGCTGAAATGTAGTTAATAATATTTAATTAATTGAGAATTGCTAAGTGGGTGACAAACTCCTTCTCTGCTTGCACTGCCAGTCAAACTCTCTGTTCCCATAAGGCTCTCATAAATTGATAGGCTTTAAAATCTGTGTACTACTTCCTTTGTTCTCGTCTCACAGCTGATACAGTTGCCAATAACTTGTTTTTGACTCCAATTTACATATTGGGAAAGCGTAGACTACCATTAGGCATTTCTTGATGACCTTGGTCGATCTCTCCCTTTCTCATGCTGGAGATCATTTCTCTGTCTCTAGGGCCCACACAACTGCTGGCAGGAACCAGGCAGGAAATAGAGACATTGGTATTATTTGCCCTCATTTTTCAAACCTGCATAGTTTTACTGATTCCTTAGTGAAGAAAGTGATCCAGCAGCAGCTTGTATAGGAGGTGACAGCAAACAGCAGCACAGGAATGGTGAAAAGCTGCTCACAAATGAAAGATAGGAGGAATACCAAAAGTAAGTGTTTTTCTACAATACCAAAAGAAGTGTTTTTCTACAGGAAATACAGCATAGAAGGACACCTCTGCATATCGAGGCTTCTCCTGAAGAAGAAAATAGGAAAACAGTTATTCTCATCCTTAACTGCTCCTCAGGTTAATTACTGCCACTGTTAAAGGAGTGTGCCTTTGACACAGGATTTCTGTTGTCTTCAGAATACATGGATACTATAGGCTAACAGAAATTAATAACTTTTGAATATTCTTTGATCACCTCTAACCCAATGGGAGGACATACCATATGAAAGTTTAGACAGGGAGGCAAAGTTATTGATCTATTGCTCTTCTTCTAATCAGATCTACTCCAGGTTGTGCTTCTGTGTTTATTTATTCCATTTTCATGCACTTCTAAGCTGTTATGTCAGAAGCAGTGACCTACATTTTTATTCTATCCTAGATTTTATACTTTCCTTTTTATTATATTTACACCAATGTTTATAATGTGCATTTCATTGATAAAAGTTTAATTACTAGTGTTTTGAATGCTTTCAGCCTTAAATAACCAATTACTATGTTGTGATAAAAGGAAAATACAAACACAAGAGAGGCAGTGGAAGATATTGCTGTACTTCTAATGTGCCCTAAGTAATGAATAGGCACTTGAAATAAATGAAAACAAAAAGTACAACGATAAGCATAAGCATGCAATGGTAATTCACTTTGAGATACCAATGAAAAGTCATTGAGAAAGTGAATAATTATGGATTTGATGGATATTTGGATGCTGGCCACAGAAGCAGTAGAGGTATTGGAGAGAGGGTTTATTTCCTATTAAACAGGTGCCTATCTGCACTCCTTTGCTGGTGTTCTTGGTTTTGATCCTATTGAAATATTTCATTTTGACTTTGATTTTTCTTATCAAATTATATTTATTTTGCCTAGTCTAATATAAATCATGATTTGTGTTCATTATTGAGTAAAGACTTATCTGTATTGACGTATGCTAGAATGACCACTATTAAATAAATTCTGCAGATATATAGATAATTCTTTTTGTTTAAGAATGCTAACTTTTCTTTTTATTCTAATGTTAAATCTTTGGAGTTAATTGTAGTTCAGAATAAATAGACACTTCAAAATGCCCTAATTTTCATTTGGAAGAAGACTTTTGTTTTTCTATTGAGCAATAAATAAATTATCAAATGAAAAGGACAGGAAAATAACAACACTTTTCATATCGCTTTGAGATTTCGCTAGTGTGTTACAAGTCTTTCACAGGAACAAATTAACACATTGTCATACTATTAAAAATAATTTGGTAATTTAAATGCACTCAGTTAAGCTCATGCAGGTCAGTAAATCTGGACACTTCTTTAAATCTTTAGCACTTGGTTATTGCAGTTATATTCTTCTTGTTACATAAGAATATTTCATTTTACATGAACTCTGGAGGGTAATAAATAGCCTGAAAAAGAATGTCATAAATCAAATAATTAGGTGGAAATTAAAGTCAGCATTTACAGAAATAGAGGGACTTCTCTGATTCTCATCTGACATACTCTCCAAATTTCATGTTCAAAGTACAAGCACAAGGTTTCACTTAAAAATGTAATTTCTTTTTTATTGACAACATGATTCTTACCCTAATGTTATTTTCAGAAACATCTGAGTCATCTTAACAGGAACTATTTAGAAAGTATACCAGAAACAGGGATATGACCATTCCTAACAGTTACCAGCAGAGCTGCATAATTATACAAAATGAATGATATTATTTGCTATTTTCCCTTTCTGCTCTTTCCCACAAGAGCCACATATTTGTGCATCAATCAAGTATATTTAGGGGGAAAAAATGTGTCATTCCCACTGCTATGCTCCTCCTCTACAAACTGCAATTTATAATCTTTCTAGGCACTATTCTCCAAACTACCAAATCAAACTACTAAAACAGGATGAGTCTGAATATTTATCATTCATCACTGTACCTAGAGATTGCTGCAATTAACTCCTGGTCATGCCTGTGCTTGTAGGAGCTGTGTGATGTTTTTAAGATCTGTCCATGTTTCCTCATTCCCGCTCAATGCCAGCTCGGGTCTCAGTCTCACTTTTACCCTCACTTAGGTCTTTCACAGCAAAGGAATTCGGGGATGTAGGCATAGATAACTAATTTTAAATCCTTGCTGTGGGTGGAGGGATTTCCAGAAGAGTGGATGTTTTTCCTTCCCCCCGCCCCTTAAAAAATTCAGCAAGATTCCTAACTGCTTGAGCCCTTTGCCTCTTGGTGGGAAAAAAAAAATATATCCCATCTCTACCAGCTTTCAAAGCATCCAGTTTGCACAAAAAAGAAGTACTGAATAGAAGTGGAAGAGGATTGCTCTCAGAGTAACTCATTCTAAAGGTAGGAAGGTTGCATACTAAACATATTGTAAATTGATTAACTATCAGAATGATACACATAAATACCCTCCACTACTTTGAAAATTAAATGCGCTTGACCATTGATCTGCCAACAGTAGTTTAGCTCTGAAATAATCTGTTCGGAACGGCATGACTTAATTTCTATGATTTGTGTGTTCTTATTTATTTACATACTGAAGTAATTTACCATAGAAAAGCCATATGGCAGCCATAAACTTGAGCATATTATGTTCAAGAATTTTCAACTCCAAACTGAAACAAAGTAAATTTCTATTTCATGCAGATGTAATCTCCAAGTTGTTAAATTGCTTTCTAGGAAATGCATGTTGGATCTTCCACAAAATTTTTTGCTTTTTCCTCTCATTAGATGTCTTGGTGAACTAAACAGACACCTTTTTATGCTGCTGTTGAAGAATACTTCTCTCTATAAAGTTGTACTGATAACTGAGATAAAGCATAACATCTCAGCCCTCCTCAAACAATGTATTTTAGTTTTATGTATTTACTTTGAGTATGCCGTTTCTGTTGAGCTATAGCACACTAGCAGCTGTCTATAAAGTTATATTTATGGAAAAGTAAAAATATCTTTTTCCTTATTCCCTTGTATTTTTATTAATTTAGCTAATTTGATTTATATTATCATTGTCGATTGTTGTCACCTCCCACACTCTTAAAAAAATTAATTTATCTTCTAGCCATCAACCTTTTTCATATGAGCCCGTCTTACAAGGTCTGCCAAAACTTTTACCACAGATAAATCTTTTATATTTTTCCAGGTCCTGAATATCATCCTTTTAGCAATCATAAAGCTTGTAGATACCCATTTTGATGATGCTTTAGGGATGCCTTTAATTCCCAAAATGTCAGACCAAATGCAAACAGAAGGTTCTGAGTATATTTTGCTTCCAATCATTTGACATTACGAACTTAAATAATTTACTTGTTCATTCTGAGAAGATGTGGCTTCTGCTAGAAGTTAAGCATGTTAGCTCTTTAATACTATCTCCAACATATGTACTTTCTCTTCCAGTTTGAGAAGAAAATTCCATAGCAACTTCCAGATGTCAATAACTCCCTAGCAGAGAAACAATACTGATAGAACAACGGCATGAAATTTGTGCTGGATTATCTCCATGAATGACATTAGGTTTGGATGGACAGTTTAAGTGGAAGTTCAGAAATTTATTGGAAAGTGCATTTATTTTTTAATTTCTTTTATTACGATTTTGTTATAAAGGAAAGGAGGAATCTTCTTTCACAGAACTTTCAGTGTCCTGGGAGGAAAAATGTGAATTATACTTATTTTATATAGAAAATAAATTTGGAATAAAGTACCTTCTCCTGTGAAAAAGCCCATAGTATTTTTAACAAGCACAAAGAGTTTATTTTATAAAGGATTATAAACTCAGTACAATGTGCCAAATACAAAACAGTATTTGATATACTGTAAGGTGCTGCTGTTCATATATTGATACTGCACTAAACGATGAGAAATATGCTGATATGGCACAATGCATACACTTTGCCTGGGATTCATCTGACTTCAATGTCTTCAGTGAAGATACAGTAAACCTATTTAAGGGGCCACTACAATAATGTATCTCACCAGCACATATCTAAACCAGATTGTTCAATCAACCACACACACCCCAGCTGAATCTTACCTGTTTTATTAGTACTATAACTTACAGTAACTTCATCTGTCCTCCAGCTTCCAAGAACGAAAATAACTGTTTGGGAAAGCTTAGGAAAACAGCAAAGAAGGTAGAAATAATAAATGATCAGGGAAATCTTAATTAAGAAGCTGTGAAGCACAAGGGATAATGGAATTGACTGTCAGGAAGGACATAAATCTGATTTAAATCTTCTACTAGACAAAATACTAAGCTTGTGCAGAAAAGTTCCAGACTTACTAGAAAGAGGGTCTCTAATTTTTCTCTAACTGATGTGTACCTGGGCGAGAATAAGTAGCAGTGAGCTGTCAAGCAGTTAACACAGATAAGGCCTTGAAGTTCAAGAGAATCATCAGCCCTCAAAATTTAGTTCTTGAATTGCAATGTAATTTCTGGTTACATAAGACTGAGCAAGTACCTATAAAAGCAAACAAACATTGCAAGTGTCATGAAAGTCTGCACATGCAATAAGACTTTTTTGGAAAGGTATGGGGCTATATGAACATTTAATGGTAAGTCATTAATAGGGATGTTAATAGGATGTATTTCATATGCTGATATCTCCATACGTACTAGTAGTCATGTGGCAAACATAAATTGCAAGTTCCTCAGCGCAAATGGATCAGGGAGCTGAAGATATTCTCATGACAACCAGTGGGAATACTCTGTGTGTTTTGAAGAAAAGAAAGGATGTAGGACTGCAGAGTGTGCTGACACACTATCTAAAAATAAAAGGCCCTATTTTTTCTGGTCTAATTACAAGATTTACTCATCAGAGGCACTGAAAATCAGAAATTTAGAGAGAGGAACAATAGAAAGGTTACAGATGTGGGATTTGAAGTACAAGGATACAATAGTACCTTCATAAAAACCACTCTGCTGACACTCAAGCAATTTGTTAGCCGAGACTGTGGGGGTTTCTGACCTCATAGGTTTCAACATTAGGGAAAAGGAAGAAGCTGATAGGTGAGATATTTTACATCTATAAGGTGACGTATCATTATATCTAAGTTAAATAAAAGTTCTTTTGTTGGAAGGAAAATACACTTAGAAAGATTTTGGCATTCAATAAGATGATGTTTTTCCAATGGCGAAAAGAACTTAGCTTTGTATGACATACTGTGCTCAGAAATTTTTTTTCCAATAATTCACTCAAGAAAATAAAGATGCTAAGTTATGTATGTATTTTTGTCTTGGCATTAAATGGACGGGTTCTGTAAATGGAAAAAAGTGCTTACCTTTGAAAGTGCAAGGTCCAACTCACAAAAGCCTCTCCTATCATTTGTATAAGTGTATTTAATCTGCTGAGAAAGTGTACTGAAAGTGATGGTAGTCACAGTCCTGCTGCTTATGTTCTGATTTCTAGAGCTCCGCTCAAAAAAGTACACACAGCCTTGCGGTTTATTCCATCTAGTGTCAAAAGAAATTTAATGGAGTATGCTCCTTGCTTCAGAAAACTGCAGGTGTCTGCTCACTTCATTGTCCTATCTGCCTCCTTTAGTCACAACAAGGCCTTTGGTAAGCAATCTTTAGGCAACTAAATGAAGTTCTTTGTCTCTACAGCTCTTCCAGGGACTGAGAGTTAGTCCTGTCTAATGATAACTATAATAATCCTAGAGATTAAGCTGCAGACTGTCAGATCCAGATATGGCTGTACTCAAGCATAACAGTTATTCTCTCTGGAAAGGAAAAGAATTATGGTTTATATTAACTGGAATTTCTGTTTCAGAACTGTGCCTCATTACAAAACTCTTAAACTTCATGCATTTCAGCTAAACATGGATTTCCAAAAGCACATCTACATTGTACTTCAAAGGAGCCAGCCTGGACTCAGAATTAGGCTTAGGTAAATTAAGCTTTCAAGTGACTGTGCCATTCCTGAATCAGCACAGCTAGAAGAAGCTGCAGTTAGGTGGTTATTTTTAAAGGGCAAGCTTGTTTCTACATACATGTACAGAATGAGCAATTGTTATTTGACGAGAGGTGGCTGTAGACTTATAATTGTTTTCTGACTGGCATAGGGGTAAATTAAATTTTTACTGTAAGCCTAAATCTTGCCTTGTCGTGAATGAAGGTGTTTTATAACAGTTTACAGCAGTTCTAGGAAAATACAACCTTGGTATTTTGTTTTGACATGGAAGCAATATTTTAACAACCTGATTTTTGCTTGAAGTATTAAAAATTACACAGAGAAGTAGCAAATCAAGTAATTTATTCTGGTGGTTTTACTTATCTATGTATCTATTTATTTTGATCTTTTTTCTAATAATGAATCTGGATCTCAGCCATAATGGCTGTTTCTATATTACTCTGCCAAGAAGTGTTAAACATGTCTAGGAACTGAAACTTGGCTATCTACACTATCAATTTTTTAGGAAAGTCTTTGGAAGCTTTGTGGTCTATAAAACTAGAACTCAGAAATAATGACTCTTTTAAATTCTAGATTTAACAGAGAATATTCAATAGAAAATTTTCAAGAGGTTCTTTAAGTCTGAAAGTTTATCAGGTGCTTGGCAGACACTGGCCTCAATGACAGTGAATAGTCTCAAGCAATTTGCTAGGACAGAAATTGGCAAAATTAGCCAAAAATACGGTGTAATTATTCTTTTGCTACCAAAAATTATTTATTTTCTTTTCAGTTTTAAAGTAACCACCTTTTAAAATTTATCTTACAGCATGATAGAAATAATGACAATCATGAAGCCTGTTATTCTGTTTGCATTTTTTCTGTATTTTAGAACTTTTTGCAATTTTAAAGCTGATTGACCAAAACAACCATATGTGTTAAGATAGGGACTCATCACCTCCCTATATAGTAGCATAATATTGTTTCCATTATTGATTTCTATTACTCTTGTTACATATGAAAATATTTAATTTTAGTAGACACTGTGTTTTTCAAGAATTTCCTTTCATATCAGCACTCCTATTAAACATTGCACTATTACCCTGTTTCCTAAGACACTTGCTCCTCCCCTTTGGGCCAGATATTTCCTAGAGAGCCTTTCAGAAATTCAACTAAATTACATATAAGAATTATTTTTCCATTATTGTTTAAATTCTTTTGAATAAAATGAGGCTTAAGAAGTGTGATTCCCATTTACAGAAGCTTTGCTGATTTCTATTGTATTATGGTCATTTGTGTGTTTCACAAGTCTCTTAAAATGTGTTTTCAGCTAATTTACCTAATACTAAAGTCATGTTCACTGATCTATAATTTTTACATTCACCCCTAACACATCATTTAAGATGGCTACAATACTGGCTACCCTCCAGTCTACTTACACAATAGTGGAGATTAATGAGAAACTCTACTTTTTGTTTGCAATTCAGTCACTTTGATAGGGATTTTCAGAGGTCGCTAATGTAGTTAGGTTCCAAATTCCCATTAACATTTAGTGAAAAATGTACATTGTACTCCCAGAGTTCTGAAAAACTCTTAATTTTCAGTCATAAGTGCTCCTCAGTGAATGTTGTTTCATCCTAGGCACGTAGTGATATGAATTCACAGTTTAGCATAACACCTTCTTTTTTAATACAGCATCACTTTAGCTACACTAGAAGCGAAACAATGCAGAAATCATTCATTCCTTTTTACATAAAGTATAAAGTGGTAATAATAATTGTGTCAGTTTGGCCATATCCTGAACCAGCCACTGACTTCAATACTTCCATTTCATGCCAATTGCTCAGTTTTGTTCAGCATGCCTGCAAATGTCATAAACTTTGTTAATCTTTTGCATTCTTCTATTCTTCTTCCTTGTCTCTTAAGGACTTTTGTCCATGCTGTGCAGTCTGTTTTTCTCTGCTTGGTTGTTACTGTATGATGCCAATATTGCCTGCAGGTATCGTAGCAGCTTGGGCCTGTTCATTTGCACTGCTTGCTTTGAATTCAATGCTGCTTTAAGTTCATTTCTGTAGCTTTGGGATAACCTAGAAACCTGCAGTTCCCATTGCCCTGTAGCTTTTTTAAAGCTTACTGATCGCTGTTGGAGTTCACTTATGCACACCATCTTTTCTAAAGTAGCCAAGAGATACTTGAACTGCACTACTTTACATTGAAAGTCTGTATTGAAGAAGCATGGACAGCAGTAGAAGGTAGCTTTTAAACTGGCTTTTACAGTCTAAGTTAAAATTAAAAATAAAAAAGAAAGAAAAAGAAAAAAAATAAAAAAAAACCAAATAATAAAGCAAAACAAACAAACAAAACACACACAAAATAAAAACAAAACAAAAACCCAAACAAACAATCTTTCACCTGAAGAGTACCTTGCTCCTTCTGATAACTAAAAAATCCTGTGGAGAAATTCTGTCACACAGACAATTGTATGTGACCAATACAGGTATAAGATACAGAAAATGCTGGTCAAGATTCATGTGTAGAGTGGATATTAAAATTCATGTTGATACTCCTTAGAACACATGAGAAAAATCTTCTTAGGTTTGCATCTTGCAATCAACACAACAGCAGAGGATAAAATTTGACTTTAAATAACCATAATGACATATAAATTATCATTTCTGATTGTTTATAAATCACACAGAAACATGGAACTTTGAGATCTCAGGCTGAATAGCGAGAAATAGAATTGGAAAAGTATATCTTTATTTTTGACAAATTCTAAACTGTGCTGTCTAGAGGCAGGAAAAACCATCACTAGAATAGCATACAAGAAATAATATTCAAAACACAAATCATGTCCCTGCATATACAGTTATAAAACTATATTCTAGTTACATAACAAAAAAAAAGCATAGTATGACTATTCTTCATTAGCAAATTCTCAGCTTCTTGTACTCCAACAACCTTATCTTGGAATGTTTGCTAGTTTAGAAATTCTTGCTATGTTCTATCTAGATAGACTAGTGCATTTTTTTTTCCTCTTCTAATTTACATCCAGTTTGTTTTGGTGGGAGGAAGAAGCATCAGGAATTTTTTACTTTCGATCAGGAGAAAAGTTCTTTTGAATGTTACAGAAGATACTGATTTTCTGCCAGAATCCTTCTTGGAAAGAACTGACTGGATTAAAACCAAAAACATTTGATCTCTAAGAATGTTTGAAAAAATTCTCAGAGACTTCAGAGAGTCTGTAAATATATGTTCTTGACCATGGGTTTAATATCTTTATGTTCTTGTTTAATACTACTAGTAGTAGTCAGAAGTGAACCTGAAGACATTGGCTTCAGTACAAATAGGGGAAAAAACCCTCAAGGAAACAACCTCCTGGGATTCTTATGACTGGAAGGAACTATAACTACTTAATTTCTTGTCTTTCACAGAAAAGTTCTGGACAGCATTTATAAATATTATGCGTTAGAAAACTAAAATCCACTGAAATTAAGAAAAATATTGTATATTGTTGAACTTAATAGAAATAAGACTGGCATCAAAATCAAGCTGGAGAACACACAGGATCAAAAATGTGCCTTGGATGAGAGGTTTTGTGGAGTTGGATTATTTTTTAAATTTCCCCATTTGTTCGACTCAGCAACATTTGCATATGGTAAAATTGGATTTGAAACACCAAGGGACAGTAGTGGTTGATTTTAAGTGATTTGAGAATTAATCTAAAACACTTGTTCATCTTAATTTGTTTTACAAATCTTGACACAAACTGTGATCTAGCATATAGTCATTATGTACAGTATTATAACTGTTGTTTTCAAGATTCTTGTGACTTCTAACAGTGAAATGTCTAAATTCTAAAAAACACCTTGTATTAAAGTAAATGAGGCTTCTGATAGAGTGTTATGGATTTAAAGATGTGAGATGCAAGAGAAGTCTTTGTTTCCTAATTTTTTTTAAATTTATATTTGTTCTGCTCCAACAGGAGAACATTTTAATTTTATGCTAAAGAAAAGAGACACTAAAAACCAACAACTGTGTGCATTCATTACTGCTGAAATGAAGGCTTAAGTAGGGACAAAGCAGTAAAATGAAATTGAATGTTAAAATGGTATTTCTCTGCATCAGCTTCCTAGTTTCTATTTTAAATATTGGTTGCAGAAGCCAAAGCAAATATACATCTGTTTTGCATTGCAAACTGACTTGACACACTGAACAGAGTATTTAATCTGTTTTGGACACACAGAATGCAAATCACCATAATACCTAGGTGCTGTTGTAATGCCTAAGAGTATTGAAGATTTGCACTATGATGTTTAACCTACTGAGTATTGAATTTGTGTTGTAATGTTATTGCAATGAGTACCAGATTTTGTCATACACAAAAGCTTCAGCTCTATGATTGCTATGTCCTGCACCTACACAGCCTTTTAAGTCTGTAATTGCATATGCAAGTGCATTATTAATGGCAAAATTATCTCTCTGCTTTGGACATGCAAATAGCATGTCATCATGCTAGTTGCTCAGTTCCATCCAGCATACCAGCAAATGTCATTAACTTTTAATCTTTTGCATATTTGTCTTCCAGAGGAAGTGATCAGAAAAAATGTAAAGATTTATATATGTTTTCTCCTCTCTTTCTTAGTCTGCAGGCCTGCAAAATCAGGGAAATCCAGAGATTATCTGACAGACACAAGGAAGTATCATTTCAAAAGATACCAAATTTTCTCTCTGGCTGACAATATTTGTAAACTTTTTTTTATTATTTTCCTCTGGAGATTTTTCTTTCCGTTCCTTCTTCTCTTCATCCTGCTGAGGAAATGAAGGGCCAGTTCATAGTTGCTGTCCTATGAGAAATTTGGCAAGAAATATTTTTTTTTTAGTACAGTTGAGGACAAAGTGCTGCTGAAATCTTTTTATCACACATTTTGATTTGTTTCTTACCATTTTCTGCTTATGCAATTTAGGAACATAAAAGGGACTCTCTGGGTTGGGAAGTCCTGACATCCTGCTGGTAAACAAGCAATCTCAGCACTACTATCCATCTTATGCTATTTAGCTCATTTTTTCCCTCTAATACCTCTTTTATGTTTTCCCTATCAGCCTCTTAGTAAAATAAGCGCCTCCTTCCATCATTTTATATTGTTTTCTTTTTCCATCATCGTATTAAAGGCTTTGCAATCTGTTTCTGCTATTTTAGTACCTTTTTCTTCCCTTCCAAATCCAACTCTATTATAACCAACCCTGTGAGGTAATTAAAAATTTGTATATTGTAAAGTCCTGACAAACGACTGGTTTAGGTGGTCAATCTTAAGTTTTAATCACTTTCAGATATTTTTGCCTGGGTCTTATTTAATAGCAGTGACAGGCAAAAGTCTAATTCTAAAGTCAGATTTTTGCCTTGGCAGAGTTGAACTCTGAAAAGTAAACACAAAATTGAAAGAGTAAGTGTCTGTGCTCATTGTATCTCTGTGAAGTTAAAGGGGGTGTAATCAGCTGTCAGAGATCAGGCTGGACTCAGAATGGAACAGAGGTCTCTCCTTTTCTGTCCGTCAATGTGAGTACAAATAAGTGGAAGAGGGAAACTGGGAGCTGATATTACAGTTGCTGGTGAATGACTGGACCCCTGACAAAGCCCTGGCTCACAGTAAAGCTAACTGAGCAGGATGTGGATGTGACATGTGAAACCAGTAGAGAGGACGCATAACAAATGACAAATGGAGAAACGTCAAAGGTACCTGAAGATTTGGCTTTTGGGAAAAGAGTCTTGAGAGGTGACAGCACCATAAAAGGCTGAGATAACTTAGGTAACAGTACCAGTACCAGAAACAATAGATGGAGCAAAAGTGGGATCAGTTGGAAGAAAAAAAAGTTCTGTTTATTTAAGAGAAGGCTGGGGTGAAGAAAAGACAGCTAAGAGATAGGTCAAGAAACAGGAGGAAGGGTAAGTGAATAATGTGATCAGTGCTTTAAGGGTACGTATAAGCCACCTCCAGCTTGATTACTGGAATCTAATCAGGACAATAAACCCCTCTATTCTTACAATACCACAGGGGTCAAACCTCCTTTAGAACATCCTTTAGTGGTGGTGGTTTCCCTGGCTAGAAGGAAATCAGTGAAGCAGTGGATCAAGCACCCTGGCATTACCATGCTGGTACCCACTCTGGGACTGGGAGCATGGAAAGACACCCCCTCTCCCAAAGAGCAAAGTTAGGTGATTTACTTCACAGCTCTGTTATAAACGTCCTATATGACCTTTAATATACTGTTATCTGGACTGCTGTCTTTCTCATGCTTCTTCTATTTTGTTTCAAGCAACAGCACTTGACTGCATGAATTGATCTCTAAGTATATATACAGTCATATTGGTTATTTATCACCAGTGCCTTACCAAGCTAAATTATTTAATGAGTTTATTTGATGTGTATATTGATACATTAGATCCTCACTTATGTCTGCAAATCTTTGCCACTCCAGATCTTGATCTCAGGTCACCTTTTCAACATCATTGCTTTAGATATACTTGTTCAGTTATTGTGCGTCAAAATCTAGCAAAAAAATTGTCTTCTAAGAAACCATAAAATAAAAACCTATGATAAGGATTATTCAGTATCTCAATATTTGGGTCACCATATTTTTCTTGAAGGTAAATGTCCTTGATAAAAATGTTGTTTTTCCTGGCTTTGGAAATCATGGCTTCAAAAATCATGGCTATAAAAGATGTTTCAAGTTAGTCACCTGAAATGGAGGTATTTAATCATTAGTTACTTTGTTGTATAACTCAGCTCAATTTCCCAAAGAGTACACAAGAAAGAAATAAAATGGTTTAATCCATTCTATTGGTCTCATCTATATTCTCTTTAAAGTGTAAACAACATTAAAAAATAATTGAGCGTATACTTGTAAGTAGCATAAAAAGTTATGACCATGATTCTAAATGCTATACAGAGTTAATTTATGGTGGAAGCCTTGTGACTTTTTCTTATTCCCACTTTATATTTTTGAGCTAATTGAGCTTGGTCAAATAGAATAGAAATCATAAATGAATTTATGCTTTATAATTCAATTTTTTTATTGGAATGAAAAGAACCATTCCAGGGTCTCAGGCACCAGAAGAGAGTACATTTGGTTACTGGTAGTATCATTTGATCTATACAAATATATGTCTTATTGGTATTAGCTGTTCAGAGGTAATGAAGAAGATCATTAAAATTGTCTGATCTTCTCCATAAGGTTTTTATGGCTCTGATTAAGTTACTTGGGAGCATTATGCTATGCTTGAGGGGGTAAATTGACTCATTTTTGCAATAGTCTTATTAATTAAGTCTGCTAGAAATCTTGGAGTACTTTGCTGTATCCAGATTGTTTGTAAATAATTTATTTGAATGTGTATATGTGTTCAATGTAAACTTTGTTTCCTTTTTCCTCTTTAATACTAAAATAGATTTTCCTTCTAGGAAATAAAAAGCAAAATCTAAAAGCCCAGATTTCTGGTTCAATAAATTGTTTGGATAAGTTTATGCAAACTACCCTTCTTCAGATGGTTATATTTGGAACACTAATTTGAAACATCTTGGAGGAAATCTGTGGATATTTCCTCTTTGTGGAAAGTCAGATTCAGAAATCTTTAAGCTTAGGTATTTTAACTACTACTTGACATATTTGATACATGTACATTTGCAAATTGTCACATAGAAAATGAAAGCTTAAAGCTGAAGCTGAATTTTATTTTAATTTTTTGTCCAAAATTCTACTTAAACTGAAAACTTTTCGGAGATAAACTAACTTCAGAATTAATTAAAATTCTCACTAAACTGAAGGAGAAGCTCAGCACAGATTTGATAAAAGTCTGTGGGCCTGTGAGCTTGTTTAGGTTAAGGAAAGGCAAAATTCAAGTCTCTAATTCTGTCTGGAAATCTACACTGTAGTCCTGAACACTTGGTCCTGTTTACTCTATGGAGAAGTGAACCATTTTGAATATTTTTCATTTGAAATTTTTGTAAGTGTAAATAATTACTATAGCGAGATCCTTATTGAATCTAACTCTCAGAGATCATTGTGCTTTTGGCTAATGGACAAGGTTTTTTGCTGATTATGGCAAAAGTTTGGGTTTTATTAAGTTTGGGGGAGATTTTTTCTTAACCTGAAAACATCCCATAGGATGGGAAAGCCTATATTCTATTCAACTCTAATGACAATATATTACAGTTGAATAGTCTTTATAATAAAACAGAATAGTATCCTGTGGGTAATGTTCTTTTTAAATTATTTTCCTCCATGTCAAATTAGGACCTATTTGGTAAAAAGAGTGTGAAATCCATTCATGGAAAATGCACTTTAAAATAATTATTGGTATTCAATATAGAATAAAGATGGGAAAAATATGTAGTTAGATTTGAGACTGTGTGGATAAGAATAATATTCAAAAATATACTTACATAGTTAATAATTGTATTGTTGATAGATAACTTTGAGAAAATTGCTGTAATTCCATTTCCATGGGATGTTAAACTTATGTGCCTCCTGTGTATGGCTCACGAGATATAAAATGCCTTATGGTAAATGTGTTAGGCAGGTGTTAGCCAGAATGCAAAACCATAAGCTTCTAATAAAATTTTTTCCCTCCTTTTTGAAATAAATTAACATTAACAACCTTACTTTTAACTTCCCTGAAAGTGGAAAATGGCCTACTCCTCTCAGGGAATTATCAATTAAAAAGTTAAATGTTGTAAAAAAGGAGGAATGAATCAGGCATTGCTCCAACATCTGGTACTGGTCAAAGATCTCTGCACCAGTTCAGAGTTGGTTTGGTCAGTGGCACAGTCAGTGTTATTTTTATTGAGTTCTTGGTAAAATTACTGATTTAAGGATGTTTAGGGGAGGTTTTGACTGGTTTTGATTTTGGTGGGGTTTTTTTTGTTGTTGTTTACTGCAAAAAATATAAAGTGTTTCAAGAGAATTTTCAGTTAAGTTTGGGTCTTGATGACTTAGAAGTTCTTCGTATAAGCAGCAAGCTGGTTGGAATCATGTGAAAGTGGAAAGTCCAGGTGAGAGGACTGCTGAAAAGGCCTTGTGCTTTTCATGGCCTTATCCTGGGAGCCACTTTTTCAGGAACTGAGTCTCATTCAGATTTTAGTAGGAATACAGCCTCGCTCAGGCCTCGTATACTGGAGTAGGGCCCAGTTCATGCTGGTTATACAGCCTGATTTGGGATTTTTGTTGACAAAGGTCTGCTTTGTAAACTGTAGAAAGCCCTGTTCCAGTCAGCTTGCTGCTTCTCTTCAGATTTAACAGATGAGCAAAAGACATTCTGCTGGCTAGGAATGATCACTGGCTCAAAAGACTCCAGTTAGTAAACGTGAAAACAATCTTGTCTGTCTTTGCCAGCCTTATTCCAACAACTTGGGTACTTCAAGCTTTGCCCATTTTCTAGAACATGTATGATTGTCTCTTCCTGTCAGAAATCAAAATAAAGGAGTAAAAATGTTCTATCTTAGGACCCCTGGGAGTTGAGTTGCTACAGGATTTATATCTGCTCAGAATAAGGTCTTGCCTGTTTATCTTTCTCCTCTGTGTCTTGTCCATCCTCTCCCAGCCACTTTTTTCTCTCTATTGGTCTCCCAAAATTTCCTATGGAAGGCTGGCTGTCCCAATGACAGTACACTGGTAATGATGGTGAGTCTAATATTATGATCATGGCCAAAGACAGAACTCATGGAAAAAGGGAAGAGTAAGTAGGGTCTTTACCAACACATTACCTTTGAATAGAGGTAACCTTGGGTCCTGGAGATAAACGAAAAATGCTGAATTAAGATGAACTACTGGCTACAATTGGAGTGAATATCAGTTACTAAAAATAAGTTACTGTAATTTTTTTAGTCATATATTCTATACAGAGAAACCTTTTAACTCAATATCAATCAAAAGTATTTTAAATGTATTGAACCATGTAAGAACAATGTGTTCTATATTTTTTCCTTTCATTTTTGTCTTTCCTTTGTCTATAGTATTTAACAATTGTTGTTAATTTATATTCTATTTTAAACATGCTATTATCTATTTGATAAAAGGCACCAACTATAAAATCCCCTTAGATATCAACTAAGTATACAAGAGGAGAAAAAATGTTCAAACCTTTGTGTAAGGCATTCCTTAAGGTAGCTCAATTCAAGGGCTCTCCAAGTAAAGTTGTTTATGTATGTAAGATTTAGGTGTTAGCTGCTCCCCAGCCTGTCCTGCACCCTGGATGGGGGTTGGTGTCCAGAGATGATGGGACAGGTTTTGGCTGGAAGGTCCCCGCCTTGTGGCCCCCTAAGGAGCACTCTCCATTCCTTCCTCAAACACTCATAAAGTTAAGGTACGTTTGGGAACACCTATTCCAACATGGGAAATGCATTTGCCTACTGTGCACAGGTTTAATTTGAAAAGGAAAAAAATCTGCAGCTTACACAATATGTTTGCCTTAATTTAAATCAGAATCCTGTGACCAGAGGCACAAAGAGCATTTTTCTCTTAAGAGCTTTGTTTCAAAGGTCACAGGTGATGGCTTCATCTTTTGTTTCCTTTTTCATTGTTTGCATCTTACCTTGCAATAGCACACACTTCAGCAGAAGTCTCAGTCATTTGGAGAGCCAGTCATATGAAGAAAATTCCCTTTTTCTTAAGGGAGTGCACATTTTCAAATCTCCTTGAGTGCTGTTTAAGTGATTGCTGTACTCAATTAATCAGGTAGAAATAAATTATAGGAGATGTTTTTCTTATCCCAAACATAATGCTCATTATATATACAAAAATTAAAAAAAGATTCCACTACTTCTTATTTCATTTTCCTGTTCTTAAGTTTTCCATGATAATAATGCACTGGGAGGGGAGGAAAAAAAACAAACAAAAACAAAACAAAAAAACAAAAACAAACAAACAAACAAACAAAAATAAAAAACCAAACAAAAACCAAACAAAAACCAAACAAAAAAAATTGGTTGTGATACTTAAGAGTCCAAAGCTAATACAATGAGCAAAATCCAAGTATTTACAATGTTACTCAAACTACATAAAATAAAACCAACCCAAACTTAAACAGTAATTTCAACATCACAGGCAAACGAAACATGAGATATATGTGTTCTATTAACACCTACAACTTTTCTGTGGTAGTAGGTTTAAAAAGTTAACATTTGCTCTCTTACAGACTCTCAAAGTCTGTAAGACTTTGTTTCTTCCCTGAATGGTGGCGGTGCCTGTCATTTTGGTTTTTGTGACCATCTTCACCTTGTAAGTGAGATTTATAAATCTTAGAATGAATTTTAAACCAGCACTGACATCTATTAAGTCTTCTTATTTAAAAAAATGACCTGGCAGTTAGAGGTATAATAACAAGAAAAATAAATTAGTTTTGCTAGGGCTACCAACAGACCTTCAGAAAGTCTTCAATTTTCAATACAAGATTACTTGTACAAAACCTCATATCCTTCTCATCTGTGAGGTCACTTGTGTTTCATTCATGACTGCCCCATATTCTACTCTGGTAGGAAAAAGTCTCTCACTGATTTTAGTTTACACCAGAGATGTGTTTATAAGCAAGCTTTTACCAGACAAAGTCTAAACAGTCAAAGGATAGTTGAAAAAAGTATCCTCTAAAATGTAAGTTTCTGTTCAGTCATTGCTGTTTGACAGGCTTACTATAAAAGACCTGACCACCCTAAAGCATGTTGTAGTAGAATCAGTTTTGATGAAGTAGAAAAGGAATAAGAAAAGGGGAAAGTCATTGTGAAATTTTTGTGAATATATGATGATTTTCTTGAATACAGATCACTTGAGAGAACTCCAGCATCAATGCAAGTTGTTTAAGTAAATCATGTTGCTGACAACATTTTCAATGGGTTGACTTCAGAAATAATGAACAATCTGTAAAAGAGTAAATCAGTTCAATTGTTATCTAATGCAAGGCAATACAGTGGATATGTTAAAAGACAAAATCTTCTCCCTTTACTATATCACAATGCCAGAACTTTGCAACATTTTTATGCCTTACCATAGCAGCAAAGAATCATTATTCCTTGGGTTGTTTTTTGTTTTGTTTTGTTTTGTTTTTTTCCATTATAACCTTTTAACATTTAAGCCTTCAGTATTATGTCAACAAAAAATCATCAACTTGATCATAAATGAAGCTGGGCAGAAAGTTAAGTTCAAAACAAGTATTCTTAGTTCATTACCTTTAGCTGCAGAAAAATCATGAACTTTTGTGGCTTTGCAAGAGTAGGGGAGGTCCCCTGGATATGGCTCCTACTGGTACTAGCATTTGGTCTGATGATTTGTAAACACACAATGAATAGCCAGCTGGTTTCTGTTATATAATCAAAGCTAGCAGAGAGTATTTACTATCTTTTATATATTTGTTTAGTGTTTAGTATCTTTTATATATATGATAAATATATATTGTATATTTGCTCTCAGGAAAAGACCTTTTTTATCCTATTATAATTTACAGAATTCCAAATAAATCTCATGCATTAATAAGAATATGAAACAAATTATTCAGAATATATGTGAATATATTCTGAATATATAGACAGAATATGTTTCTGTATATACAGAATACATACAATATATACAATATACAGAATATATACAAGCATCATAAAGTCACCCTACGACATTATGCTGTCAAGGTAAAACAACACATTTTATTTAAATTTTCTCTTTTTATTCAGAATTTTTTCATGTAATTACATTTTTCTATTTCAGATTAGTTATGAACATTTTTTACTCTCCAAATCATATACCTGAAAGCTTCAGAGCATCCAATTTCTCCCGCTATCCAAAATACTGTTGAAAACAGTAATTTCCTGCAATATATATATATATATATATGTATGTTTTCATTCATAAATACATATAAATATATGATTTTTTTTTTTTTTTTTTTTGTCAGGATAAATAATGACAAGAAAGGGGATCCTTTTCCTCTGCTCAGCCCATGTAAGACAAGCCTGGAATTCTGAGTCTAAGCTTCCTAGTATCAGAGTAAGCTGGGCATACTGGAGCAAGTCCACTGAAGACCCAAAAAGATTTTCAATGGTTTGGAGCATCTCTCATACAAAGAGAGGCCGAGAGAGTTGTGATTGTTCAGCTTGGAGAAGAAAAGTTCCAGAGGGATTTTATCAGTATGTAAAAATAGCTGATGGGCTCTTTCAAACTCAGCAACTCTGAGATCCTGTGATCTGATCACTATGAATTAGTAAGCAAATATTCTGCTAACATGTTTAAAAAAAAAAGTCCTTCTTAGTGAAAAGAAAATCTTTAAATCAAGAAAAAAATCAATTTGATAAATAAAAAGTCTTTTCCATTCTTTTCATCTTTAGGCAAACATACAAGCCTCCATAAACAAAAACAATACCAAAATTCTGTATGTTTTTTTAAGTTTACTCTTCCTTTTTTTGCCAGCAAGGATAAGCCTTAATCTATGTTGTTAGCTTCTTACCTTGAATCAAAAACCGATTATAGCGATTTTATTGAATATTCATAAAGTTCATTAAAGTTATTAATTGATTACTTATTAGTGACCCAGAATTTCAACCTTATTTGCTAGTCACCTTCAACCTTCTCTAAAAAATTAAAGCAAAACATGGTTTGTAAATCTACAGTGATATGTAGTAATGGCATCACTGCAGTGCAATGATCTGCTGTCTTCACCTTAGAAGTCTTATGCACGTAATGAAATAGATGTGGAAGAGATCTCCCAGAATCATTCATTACCTTAGCTGAGCCTGAGTGATAGAGAGAAGTGGATATCTCCAGACAGCAATTCATTCCACCTAAGATTTATCATTTTGGGAGAGGAGGATATATCACCCCTTAGAGATTTCCATCTCTTTCCACTTGCAATTAAGACTATTTTCTCATTACTGAGTATACCTGCCTAGAAAAGTTATCTAATCTACTAGACAAATTCTATGAACTTACATGAACTTCATATTACTCAGAAATGTCAACAATCTGACAAGGAGATTGTGAATTTCATACAGAGAAGTCACTGTATTACTTTTTAATTCTGCCCTGTGGCCATGTTAAGGTCTGGTTATTAAAATTATTGAGGAATTCCTCAGCCCAAATTAAGGTACAAACAAGACCATATGCCAGTGATAATAGTAGGAATTTTATTTAAGAGCCAAGATGTGGGAAGGAAAAAGGGAGAGAAAGAAATAAGGAAAGAAGAGCTTGGGGAATGTGTGGGGGAGAGAGTGAATTAGAGACAGACTAAGTAGAAAGTATTATCACTCCATGGATCCTGATGGTGTTCCATTGATCCTCTTCTTCTGGCCTTCTTGATGGTGAAGGTGCCGCACAAAGCATGGAATCTGATGGGTTAATATACGCTCAGGCCAGGTAGGAAACTCCAGGCACCTCCCTGTGGAGCAGGGGGAGTTTGCCATTGTCTCTTACAACAGACTCTGGGTTTGTTGCATCCCGTGCAGTCCTGTGGTGCCAGGAATGGCACTGGGGGGCACTTTGGGGGGCCTTTGATGGATTAAGGCACCCCCTCAGCTGCCCCTCACCTGAATGTCCCATGGATGTGGCCTTCCCGGGGCTGGGGGTTCCACAGCCACTTTGTGTAAGGGAGGATGTGTTCACTGCCCCTGAGCAGAGGTTACAACACACCAAAACTTCCTCCCCGCTCCTCAGCTGGAGGGAAATCTGTGCAAACCTGCTCCCAGCAAATGGGTCTGTGTCCTACAGCCTGCCCCACCCTGAAGCAAGTCTGAGATGATTCTTAGTATGGCTGCTGGGCTTGGCTCACATTCTTTTCCTTGTTTACTTTTTTTTTTGTTTCAGGCGATTGAAAAATGGGTTTTCCCTTTATCTAATCTCAGCAGTTTGACTTTCAATCCAAAGTCCCAGTCAGGTATCTTCAGGAAGCTTTCTTTGATTGTGGCTCCTTTATATAGTTTTTGTTATAATTAGCAAAACTTATTTCAATGTTTGAGGCATGAACTATTTCAGTCTCTGACAGTCCACCTGTGTGAAGGCTTCTAGATAAGTCATTAGCAGCCAGCTGACACTGGCAACAGACCAGTGCGGGTATAGTCTGCTTCAAGTACACTAAGAATCATTTACATTCCATTTTTACTTCTTGAATCAAACCATAACACTGCAGAAACTTCTTTTTTCCTTGTCTATTGTTTGCTTCTAGTTCAGAAGCATTCATACAATATTCTACATAAAGCTTTTGTGCTCTGCAGCTTTCAGGAGCGACAGTATATGTCTGAATGTGTTCAGAAGTAGAATTATGTATTTTAAAAGCAACTGCAGATTATGGAGGCAAAATCTTATGGTATTTGTACCAAAATACTGTTCTCCATATTATTTATTTGATGTTTAGCACATCTTGCTAAGATATGTCTTTGGAAACTGCATTCATTAGAGTTCATTGAACTATTCAGGCATTCATCATGTCTGTGAATTAGTGAATCATTCTGGATTGGACACTTATTTATTTCTGAATAACATAAAAAACTACTGAACAGGAACCCAGATTGTAAGCCTGCTTATTCATATACTTCTAGTCAGCAAAGAGATATCATAGTGTTTCCATATATTCTATGAATGTAGTATTTCAAAGAGAGGATTAAAGAACAAATCCATTATGTCTTTCTGGTAAATGCATTGGCCTCAGAATGAGTTCATATGGCACTCAGAAAGCTTCTTGCATTTTGAATATTTTGAATGTTCTCAGAGAACATTCATTTGATCTTACAAATCTGACAACATATTGGACTGGGAGTTTTTATTTTGGGGGAAAAAAAACCCCACAAATACTGTTTCTTCATTCTCTGATAAAGCCAGTACTAAAGCTGTTGACATTTACTCTCGGGATTAGAAACTAGCTATATTTGCTACTCCCCAATGTGGTTTGAGCTCCTTGACTTGAAACACTCAGTCTCTTTGTGTTCTTGCTGAAAATAGATTTGGCACAGCAGCTAGGTAATTTAGATACTGCTCTACATGTTCTGAAGTGTAAATTGGTTTTGGTTCAGAGACTCAAGACAAAAGGTGTTGCCCCAATAACTTCCCAGTGAAGAAGTCCCACATGGATGGACATGAACTGTAAAGGAGCTGGACTTGCATGCTGTCAATTGTCTATAGAAATTAGTATTCCTTCATCAGGATGTCCCAATGGACTACACTAACTGAAGATGACACATGCCACATACATGTAACTATCCGGTGCCAAAATGCTCCTTTTCCGACATAACTGTACTTAAATCTCCCTTAAACATTCACCCAGGAGAACAACAAAAATTGATTTCATAGTAGCAGTGATCTTTAACTAAAGGTTGAACAAGAATACATTTAAAATCTCAGGGATGATGAAATGCATGGGAAGAGTGTTACATATTAGATTCTGTCCTTACTGCAGATGCCATTGTATTAACAGAAGCTAAAATTCAGTGGGGAAAAAATAAAATACTTTAATCTTGCAGCAACTTCCTGGCAGGTTTGAAAATATATCCTTGATTTGTCTTTGTCTTTTTCACAAAAAGTACAACAGACCAAGACAGTGGTGTTCTTATTGATTTTTCTTGCTGTTTGACAGAAGTGCTGAGTTTCAGTAGCTTTTTGCATACACCTTCAATTAATCATTCAGATAGATGGTGTCCAGCTGAATGTAACCTTACATCACTACATTTGTTCACTGCTTCCTGCCATGTGACAGCATTTATCTGATTTGCAGTAAAAGCAGTAAAAACAGGCATAGACCTCAGTGACAACGAAGAGAATCCTGAAAAAGATTAACTGCTGTATATGCAGTAGTGTTAAACGACATAACAAGCATCCAGCTCTATTTCATTAGCATTTCTATTCAAACCATATTTATTAGCTGCTTCTCTTAGCAACAGTGTGAGTTACTGTCTCCAAGCAATTTGCTCTGTGTTATACCATCTTGTTACTTATTACAGATGCTTCCTTACAACATTACCATTTAAAAGACAAAGTTTGCAGTGCAGCACTAACACCAGTTAGATCTAAATGTGCTCATCTGTCTCATCAATGTAGATGATACTAAGAAGTAAGGAGCTGATTCGATCTGACAGGAAACAGTTTTGACATGTATAGATATGGTGGAAGGCTGCAACATGGCCTGTGGTGGAAGCAGAAATCCTTTAAATCCTCTCTTCTGTCACAATCCACAAAATACTTCTAGCTCAGTCAAGGTGACAGCGGACACATATGCCTTGCCAGCTCCTTTGAGGCAGTAAGAATTTTGGCCAAGATGGTCAGGAGAATAGCATTTTAAAAAGTTAATATGCCTAAAAAGATCAAACTGAGTTTGCCAATTGTTGTCTTGAAATTCTGAATCTTAAAATATTATTCTGAATTCCTGTTCATGTCAGGTAACCCTTCCTCTGCTGAATCACATTTCAACAACTTTCTGGTAAAATGTGAGTCGTTTACCAACTCATGCAGACATTACAAGTGTACAATGATTATTTGTATTTTAATGTGCTTATTAGATAGGTGTGTCACCTTACATTTCAGACTAAGATGTTACTAGACCAACCATTAGCATGCGGATGCTTGATGAATCTGTGCTGCCCAGACACCTTTTGGGGAGGGGGAGAAAAATCAGCTTTTAAACAAGGTTCTTGCTGAGTTCTACCTTTCAGTTATCTTCTTTCTTTTCTTAATATTTTATATTGCTTCTGATACTTTCCTCTTTATTCCCTGAGCTACTAACTAGAATCCCCTCAAAAATTTCCATCTTTTTATTTTTGTTCTCCCATCATGCACATCTCCAGTGTAAGAACTCTACCACAGCTCAGCAATAACTTTTACAGTCAAACCAAGCCAAGGTCATACAGTTGTGTTTCACAGAACAGGGCCTTGGTCTGCTAATAGCTGTACCCATGGAGTGTGGTTCAAGCAGGTAGATATAACTGTGGGCATTTAAGAGCTGATCATGGGGAGGGACTGTGGCTTAAAAACACTTTACTCACATTTTAGTCACTATGACTGTATCTCCCTGAATCATTTGAGAGCTTCAGTTTCCCAGAGGAGCACTGAATATTTCAAGAGCAAGGTAATGTAATCCTTACTCGTATCTAAAGAGATCCATTTTAGCACTGGGATTTTCAAAGGAGACCAGGCAGAAATTAGAGACCTAATTAACTTGTTTTCAACATCTATTTCCTTTAGCTTGTTTTTGAAATTCCATTCAGGTTTTTCAGCTACAGCAAATCAAAATAAATAAATAAAACCATTATAAAATTCCCAAGAACCTAAGGCTGGAGAAAGTCTTTGAAATTCTTTTATATATTTTCTCACCTTTCAGAAAACTCATTTACTAACAACCTCTATATTCAAAACTATTTGAGGGAGTTTTGTGTCCTATGTTTTCTTATTGGAAGGCTATGTTCCAGAACCTGACTGCTCTAAGAGTTGGGATATTTCTTTTAATTTCCTGCTAAGTTTATTTCCAGCTGTTCACATCCATTTGTTCCTGTGACAACACTGGCGTTTCACTTAAATGGTTCTCTTCTCTCCTGATGTTTATCCTGCTGATGTATTTATAGACTTCTTTCTCAACCTTTGTTTCACAAAGCTAAACAAACAGAGCTTTTCTAACCTTCTGCTAAATATGCAACCCAGTCTTCATACCATCCAAATATTGCTTCTCTACGTAAAACCTTTAGCTTCATAGCAAAACAAAAACCAAACCTAGAGACAACTTTCAGAGGGAAGAAATATAATTAATCTGTAATTTTTTCAGAAGTAGTGCAATAAAAGGTAAAAAAGAAGTTACAGTAAAAAGTAGTGTTTCAGATGAAGGATAAGATAAAGGTGGAAACATATTGGTCCCACACAGAAACTAATGTTAAGACTAAACTCTACTTAAGTAGCTTTTTGCTTCTTTTAATAATTGTTGTTGTTGTTGTTATTGTTTAAATGCAGATAGAATAACCCAAGGATAAACAATAATTTCGGATGGTAATGTTCAAGGTGACATTGGAATGCTGACTCCTGCCTTGAAAATGGTGATCAATTTAGCATTTACCTGTATAGAGAGTACAATTACAAAGGTTTAACATATCTAAGCAGTGATCAGGATTGTTTCTCAAACCTGAATGTGGAGAAGAGTCATTAATTTGGTGGCTGTGTGCAAGGAAGTGACATATGTAGGAAGTAAGTGCATACCCAGCCCTTAAGCTATGTAAAGTTACATCAGCCCAGACAAACACTGATTTCTTTCAGGAGAAGCAGCATAAAAGTTTTAATCAAAAGTGGGCAAGGCAAAAAGATTTTCTGAAAGCATATTCTGTGTAGTCAAGGCTCAGGTTCTGTTGGTGCAAATGCTGTGTCTGCTTTTACCAGTATAACTTCTGAAGGTCAGTAAAATGAAATGGAATTTGTTTTTAATTTTCTACTTCTGTCTAAATGTTGTGTGCTCAGAGGACAGAACAATCTTTATGGCCTGATGATGCCTTGCTACGAGTGTGGGAAATTGCTCTGAGTTTTCTCAATAGGAGTAGCAAGCTGACTCCCAGGATCTGTGACAGAACAAAGACCTTGATTGTACTTGAACACAGAGGTGCATCTAGCCACAGGATTTCATTGGGAATAATATCTTACTTTGTCTTATAGGACCTCCACCATCTTCTCTCAGCCCTGTCATATGATCACCAGATGGCTGAATAGGGATAAGCATGCCATTTTGCTTTTGGGTTTGACCAATTATTTGATCTCCAAAGAGGAGTTCAGATAGGAAGCTAATACAGAAGTGGCGACTCTGTCACACAATAAACAGAACATACCCTTAGTCAGGGAAACAGAGGCTCTTGTTAAATGAAGATGGCCGGTGGTGAATGGTCAGGCTCAGAAGAAAAAAATGTAAACCCTAGTCCACGTTTGTCTCTGCAGTGTTTTCTGCAGCCTCCATTGTATCCTTCTCTCTCTGTAGCCAAGTGACCTCTAAACCTTGCAAACAGCACACAGGGCTTTTTTTCTTCCTTTTCTGTGTTGACTATTATCCTTTCATCTCAAAAGGTCATTGGGTATCAGCTGAAGAAATATACCACTTAGCCGTGAGTGTTCTCTCTGTTTGAAGTGATTTGCCTGTTTATTTTACAAATGGGAGTTGGTCCACAAACAAATTGAAAATTAGTTAATCGCCCTTTCCAGTCAACATACAGTAGGTGTTGTGTCATAGAAAAAAACAGGTTAATCTTAAAGCAAATTGAAATACTTCATCAACCACACACAGGGCTCAGTGGTCTGGCATGGTGATGGGGCAGTTGGAGGCTCAGTGCAAGCAGTTCTTCAGGATTAGGGAGAAGCTCATATTTAAGGGTTAGAAATACTTGCTAAAATGAGTTAGAGGGGGATTTGTTACCTGAAAGATCGTGCACAGATTGTACACATATTTCAAGTATCATGCTGCTAAATCTAGACAAGCTGAAAGAAGTCATTACATTTATCACTCATACAAGACAAGACAGACTGTGGAATCTGAAGTATTCGTTGTCATGTTCCACTCTTGAGGTGGAATCCGTTTCAAGTTGTTGTTTGTGGGTTTTTTTCCCAATTTACCAAAGGTATTTTGCACCATTTACATGCAGGTGTTAAAGACACAATGAATTTGCACTAAAAAAGATCAGTTTGTCATCAGCCCACATTTGTTACATACTGGAATTTTCAAAGGAACCCTGGATATCATGAAATCTACAGGGAATGGTGGGGGGTCTCTGGTGATCCTTTGCAGTATAAACATGTTCCTATGTTTAATTAACTTGTCATTTCAGTGAATTCAAAGAGCAGAAAAAAAAAAAAAAAGAAAAAATAAAGAAAATAAAATAGATAAAAGCTAAAGGATTAGATAATTGATGGCCATATTTAGACTAGTAAAAACATGCATATCACTTCAGTAAGTATTTGAGATTGTTCACTGAGGTTGGGCCTGTGTCTGAAAAAGGAGGTGAAGAGCAAAAGCAACAGCTTGTTTACTTCTGGTGTGAATAGGAATAGATATCCTACTCCTTTTCCTGTGTTGCTTACACCAACAGATTTATTATCAATTCATCATACATGTTTCCTCTGATATGGAAATTGAGCAAAAGAAGACCCACAGCAAAATTGCAATAGACAGTTAAATTTACAAATGTCAGAACAGGACTGTGGGAAGAAAGCAGCAGTGAAAAAGAATTCATCAATATACCAAGGAGAAAAATATGAAATTTGACTGGAGATGTGTGGACACTGGTAGTGGTCAAAGTTATTTTCATCACCCATCTTTCCAACAGCTTTATCAAGGTAATTAAAAACCAACCAACCAGCACATTGCTAGGAAATCCTAGCAATTCCTATTATTTATCATACATATTTTTCCAGAACACTGTTTCCATGACAGGCATTAGTTGTCAGAGTTTTCCGCAAACAGGGATAAAGAGGTCATATCCAAGGCCTTTGGAAGTGGTACTTGCCATGTGGAGGAGAGGTAACTTAATAGAAGGAGAGAATCATGCTGGAGCTAGTTCCTCTATGATCTCTATGTTTTATGGCTAAGTGCAGTTTTTCGGTCTCCTGAAACATCAGGCTTGGCATCTTTCAAAGCTCTAGGATCATTATGCTTTTCAGAGAATTGGAATCTATGCATTGTGTCCAAGTTTACTGTGAAGGAATTAAATCTTTCATTTGATGACAAGCATTTAAGTGATTTTGAAGAAATCTTGATGTTCCAGCTTGCCATGCTACACACTACAGAAAGCTAAAAAATATTCTTTACTGGAAAGCTGGAGTGTTTATTAATCCCCATTTCATACTGCAACTCAGGGAACATGAAAGAAAAAAAGTCATTGACACTAATTGTGGTTTTCAGTTATTATTCCACTTTTTAGGGCACTGGAAATTAGCATACCTAAATGGTATGACTTCTTTATCTATTATGTAAGATTAAAAAAAAATTCCTTAAAATGGAGAAGAGTGTTCTTTATGTCCCTGCTTTTGGTTTATGTTGTTTAGAGAGCCAGAGAATAAAATATTTTCAATAAATTGAAGCATGCGTTTCACTCAAGGCTGCTGAGCAAAATGATGTATTTCACCATAGACAAAATTGTCCTTTAGAATGTTAGACAAATGTGCAGTGTTTGCTGTGGCAGCCTTTTTATGGCCAAGAAAAGTGATGATATCTCCATGGAGGAAGAACATTTCCCTATACCTAACGTTTTTTTCAATAAAAAAGAGTAATGACAGTGAAGTTGAACTCCTGCCTGTTTATTTTGATAAAGATTTATTTGCGATATCAGGGTAAATTTTATATTTTTTTCTGTTTTTATTTCCTTGGAATGATAGCCATAATTTATATTATTTAGCAGTAGTGACTTAGCTGTGATATGAGGAAGTAGAAACACAAAGAAAATGCCAGGTGTTGCACCAAGAAACCACCTACCTAGGTGGACAGAAAAATATGGCATCAAGGAACTATAATTACTCCTGTTTTGCCAGAGAAGAACCGAATCACAGATGTTGATTTGCACTAATTTGCACAGTCTAGCCAAGGTCATCATATAGTAGCAGGAATACACTGAAATTGCATAAGACAGGGTTTGACATGAGATGCTCATTGTTGCCAGTTATCCAGGATCAAAGCAGAGAGCAGTAGTTACCTTCCAAATATCACTGCAGCATAAGAAGATGAAGGGACTTCTCCTGATATATAATCTCTCATATTGGGAAGGAAGGATTTGTTTAAACTGAGACTGAAGCTGAGAAATGGTCATTTCTGAAGACAAGACATGAATCTGTGGAATCTGAAGTATTCATTGTCATGTTCCAGTCTTGAGGTGGAATCCGTTTCAAGTTGTTGTTTTTGGGTTTTTTTCCCAATTTACCAAAGGTATTTTGCACCATTTACATACAGGTGTTAAAGACATAATGAATTTGCACTAAAAAGATCAGGAAAAATATATTTTGCATTTTACAGCTATTGAAGTGCACATTTGATCATTTTCAAAAGGTAATATTCTATTTTTTGTTATATTGTTTGGACAATTATATTTGGAAATTAAGCTAATTTATAGCAAAATGCTTTAAAGATTGGAATTCTAATAAATAGAACTTTTCCTAGCTGTTGGAATGGAACTCCATTTCAACAATGAATTGAAAAAAGCATACCTCCAGATTTTTTGAAATACTTACTCTCCATTTGGATAGGTACAATCACTGAAGTACTTATTCACCAGGTTAAAATAGCTATTAAAAATCCACCAGTCTTCAAATCTTAAAAAAACCCTATTTATTTGTTCAAAAATTACTGTCTCTTAACTAAGCTATTTAAGCTGTTTATTCTGCTTGCAAGAATTCCTACTTTTTATTTTTTCTCTTTTTTTTTTTTTTATTAATAGAAATACCTTGTAGATTCTGGCATGTGTCAAAATGGAAGAAATATAAGGTAATGACAGGTTTTTCCTAAAAGTATTTTTAATGTGTGTGAAAGCAGGAAGAACCATCCTAAAGGATTATTTTTTTCCCATAAAAATTCTGACTCAGCTGGCAGACTCAATCACTTGTCATACTATGATGCTACACGCTTATTTTTGGATGCATATTTACATTTTAACTAAACTCACATAACCATCATTGAAATCACTGATAATGATTTCATTTTTAACATTTTCACTCCAGGCAGGGGAGGTTGAGTCACGGCAGGGTGGAGCAGGAAGAGTTGCAATTTATTTCCAAACCTCTTGGCTTAAAAGGCATGTGGGTTAAAATTCAGTGAATGTGTATAGTCAGGAGAATGTCACTTATTGTTAGAAGTCCTTCTAGACATGTCAGGATTAAGAGAGATTTCAGTAGTCACCTACTGGAAAAGAAATTTGTATCTGAACAAATGCAATGTAGGGACTGGCAGAACAATCCTCCTGCCATCCTTAGACGTGCTTCCTGATTACTGTGCAAGACAGATTGAGAAATGAACAGTTGAATGTTTTTTGTAACCTTCACAGTAAATAATATAATTTTTCTGGGGGAAAAATTGATTTCGATAAGAAGGCATTTTCCAGCAGAAACTGCTCTAATGGCAATTTCTTGTCACAGCCCTACCTCTCAGGTGTATTAGATGAGACACTGCTAACAAGGGCTGGAGGCTGCCAGTGCCACTGTTCAGAAGTGACCCAGGACCAGCACAACAGGTCTGAGGCTGCTCTGCCGTGTCCAGAGCCTCCTGAGCACAGCTGCTGATGCCAGGTCCTGTACAGCAGGACAACTGCATGGCTCTCCTGAGAACCACTGAAGGATGTATTTCCCAATCTACAGTATGGGTGTGGTCAGGAAAGAGGAAACATCTACCACGGGGCCTTAAAAAGAGCTGAGAAGTTAGGATAAATGACAGAAAGCGAGAAAATCTGTACAAAGTTATTACTGCATAAGAACATAGCTATGTAGATCATCAATGGGTATATTTAGTCCAAATATTAGAGGCTTTCAGAGGACTGAGATATTGAAACAATATTCCTGCAGAACCTTCCAGAAACCTAACTTGCTAAAGAACAGTACTGCAGATTTTTGAACACAACTAGTTCATTATCACAGTAAGGGAATGACCTCTGGCCCAAGGGTATCCTGTAGTTTGCATGGGTTCCCAGTTACTGGGTTGCATGTTTTCAACGGCAATACTATGGTCAGAAACCAAACTGGTGGGAATCCAGCTATAAGTAAGGTCTTCCTAAATCATGTTTTCCTAAATATATTACATTTTGGCCATTAAATTCTGAAGAAAGAATAAAGTTAGTGGACAAAACATGAAAATATGACTAGATGGTTTGATGAAAGACAGATTTGCCACTCCTCAAGACAAAGCAGAGGTCAATTGGACCTGTAGAAGGAAGACATTAAGGAAAACATTATTAACATTTGAGTGCTTTGAATCCAAAAAAAAGAAAATATAAAATAATATGCCTGTAAAATGTCCAAGGATTTTACACCATTGTGTTAAACAGCTAAACTTAAATATTAAAGCAATGGCCATAGCAAAGAGAGGTCTCTAGTACAGTTGCACAAGCAGGGAGAAGAAAAACATGCACAAGCAGTAAAACATGCCAAAGCAGAGCTAAGGATAGGGAAGAGGCAGAAAGGGTGTCTGCTAAAACAAGAATTCTGCAGAATAAGCTACATCAGCCTGAGCTCTGTTCCCAAAATATATGTCAAAACTAGATGAGATAATGTCATTTCTTTCAAATGAGAGCAATGAGAAAAGAAAGGTGGGGAGGAAAGAAGAGAGTCTACCCTGCGCCTCTTTTCCCCTGAGAAAAACCTTGACTGACTAATCTTGGTCAAGTGAAGGGTAGCCCCCAGTGCAAACTAAAACCACATCAGTTCCAGGGTACTGCACACTCATAGCTGGTTTAGGTTGAGATTGTTAAGGTCTCAAAATTTTGCATATGCAGTGATAATGACTGTTAGTGTTTAGGAAGTAAGCATTGACAACACCATGTTCATTGTTAACAAGTGTCAATCCAGAAGAGCGTCATCCTAAAATTTAAACTGGTCTGATTTGCTGGTCTTCTAATTAGTCCTATCATATTTAAATCCAATTCCCTAAATGATCCATATAGATTTTCACCTAGCTGTGACACAGTTAAAAATCATTCTTTCTTTTAAGATTTGTGTGGGAATTTGTATTTTTTACAAATCATCTAATCTAATAGACTGTGTTTTCATTAAAGAGGAAATTGAATTGCCCAAGGTTAAAAGTGCATAAATCATCAATTCAATATCTGGTGGTCTCTCTTCCTTGTCTTATCTTCCCAGTAATATTTTTTTTCTGAAGATTTCTGAAACACCAAAAACTGTGTTGTTGAAAGATAGACAGTTGCAGCCATGTTATAAAATAATTATTTCCTTTGGAAATATAAAAACAACTCACCAAAGCTATTCTAAACCTGCTTTTATGAACCTGAATCTCTGTTCATGTACTTTGCCAACTCTGCTAAATTCTGGAAGCTACATAATCTGTATTTCTGACCCTACAAGCTTAAAAATCCATTTTAGTGTGACGTATCTAATGTTTTCTATCTAAGAGAAGCCATTAACCAAAGCTAGTGTGTCAGATTGATATTTCAGGATGAATTTTGGGCTGAAGAACTGTTCCTCAATAAAAATGACAAGGAAAGTAGTTGTAGAGAATTTATAAAGAGGAACAATACAGGCAAATGGTTCCTGAACTATTTTGTGTGCTATATATTAGAAAACAAATTATGTAAATTAAAAAAAGAATACACAGATTGGTCTTCTAGACATTTGCTAAAAACAGAATTTATCAAATTTACTGGAAAACAAAAAACTGTACAGCAATATTCTCCGTTCTCACTCTTTTTTGTCCCTCTTAATTCTCATATGCCAGGAAATCTATGAGGTCACACTCAAACCAAGCTGCATGTGATGCAAGATTTCTATACTAAATTATGAGACAGCCATGACAGTAATAGTACTTTATTTTAATTTTATAGCATCATCAAATGCTGTGACCAGGATCAGAACTCATTGTACCAGGTTACACATACATTAAAAATTATTATTTCTTCTCCACAGAAGGCATAATAAGACATCAATGAATAAATATTCAGAAGTTTTTTCTTATTTGTTTTGGAATGTGCTTTAGGAAGGCAGTAGGGGAAGAAGAGAGTCCAACAGCATATCAGGGAGGGAATAGAAGGATAAATTTTGGAGGGCTACAGGAAGGCTGTTATCATCAGGAATCTCTGACAAGTGTAGGAGAAAAAACTTTGGAGGTTGTGGGAAGAAAAAAAAAAAAAGAAAAAAAAAAAAGCAGAATGACTGAAGAAAAACAAGAACAAAGATAGAAAATTAGCTGTTCAGTAAATTTTATTCTCATTGTCAACTGTGTAGCCTTAGAATTTATGTAGTGCATAGTCATTCTGAAGACAGGATGATTAATTTTCTCATGGGTTTCTCTATGATGCCCAAATAGCAATATCAGAGTGCTTCACAAAAATTATTTAATCTTCATAGCACTCTAGTGATATGAAGAGGTGGTATAATTCCCTATTTTATAGGTACTAGAAAGAGACAAAGAGGTCAAGTGCACTCATGGATTTTTAGAGTCCAAGTTGAGGGCATAGAATCTGATTTTCCAGCACGCATTACAGAGCATTTTAAAGGTTCAAAGCACTTTTGTGTGAGATCCATGAAAGTTGAACACTTCTGCAGACCAGACCCCATGATCTCAGGTCAAGCCCAGAATATGATGAATGCACAGTTACTAACTACTCACAAGGGGATGCTTAAATTCACACAGGAATTCTTTATCAGATAAGGATAATTTTGTAGGGTGAGACACAGTTTAAAAATGGAGCCATCCCTTTTTCTTTTGTTTTATTTTTTTATTTTCTTGACTGATCATCCATCCCGATATCATCTTCCACAGCAAATAAATACTAAAAGGCCTTCCTCTTTTACAGTCCAGTCCATCTTGCATGATGAATAAGTTTTGCATCCAGTGCAAAGTTTCTTAAACACACATAAATATGCATACACTTCCATGATTCCAAATAATCATTTTTGCACATTATCATCACTTAAAATATCTGTCTCTTTGTCCAAGCTGGAATAAAACAGGTCTGAATATTTTAAAAATCCCTGCAGAATAAAACCTTCAATATTCCACCTGACCCAAACCATGCTTTACTGAACAGGCCCCATGTGGTCAGATAATCAATACTCACAACCAACAAATGTATTTTGTACATTTTGCTCCTTATCTTCCTGAGAATCTGCTTTTATATATATTTATATATATATATATAAATATATATATAAATATAAATTTGATTTGTCTCATTATTATCACATAAAACCCATCTTACAACTCAAGTGGTGTTTTCCAGAGTCTCTGCTATCTGGTTGTCATTACTAGTGGGTAGTACCTCTTTGCCATCAATTTAACTCACTGGAATACCTGTTGACCTCCCAGCTTTTTGAAGGGTCATTCATATAAGAATTTTACATATGGATAATTCAAGAAAAACTGACATAATTATCATTAATTTATTAAATCATGTATCCCCTTCTGCCTTCCAATAACTGTTTGTACTGGGTGAAAGTCAGCATATAGTTATGACTGGTAGTACTTGAACAATATAGATGGACTTAAAAAGGTTTTCTGTTCCTTTGTTCCCAGGCATGAGAGATTAATTAATAACATCTTAAAGATCTGTTTTTAAAACTCTAGAAAGAAATTTGGAATCCCAGGGGGAGTTCTAAAGTATGTGTGAATGTGGCACAGATTTTCCAGTGTTGAATAGCATTTAAAAATAACTCAATTCTCAGTACCTGATCTACTGTATATAAAATATGACTCATGCACTCTTTAATAATGGACTGCCCCACTCTATTCATCTATCACAATAATAATCTGAAATATTGCTGTGTGAGAAACTACAAGCAATTGATGATTTTCTGAAAGAATTGCCTGAGAAGTTTCTTTTTGCAGTTTAAATATTAGGAGCATTTGGAAAGTGATGATTTGGAGATCTCTGTATAGTATCTTTCAAGTGAGCACGGCTTTCTGCATGTAATATTTCATTTATTGGATGTATTTACCTCATTTATTTTTTTTTTATCTTACAGGAATACTGTTACAAATATTGCTATGATTTTTTTTTTTTTTTTTTTTTTTAATTCAGAGAAGTATCCACAAACAAATTCTGGGTTCTTTAAAAAATTACTTCAAATAATGGATTCACACAGTCAGCCAGTTCTCTTCACCAAATCGTCAGTGAAGAACCTTCACAAACATGGGTAAGAGTGAAACACTGATATTTCCTTCCTCAATGCAAGTTGGGATGAAAGGGCCTCGCCTGCATGTTGGCAAATTCAACATTTTTGCTGGAACATGCAGTTTCAGAGCCCATACTTTTATCAGGGGCTTTTCCTTCTCTGTCATGCCAAGCTGTGAAAGCTTCTACTTTATTGAATATTCTACAGCATCAAGTTGCTATCATGCATCTTGCCATTTGACAACGGGGAAGGGCTTGAAGGTTGCTTCAAATCTATGTAGTGCTGAGCTTTTGTGCTTCTGACATTAATGCTGTTGGAAGTCATGTCTGTTGCCAGAGCCTATAATATCAGGCATCACTGAATGGACAAAGGGAAGCATTTACTTAATGCAGTAGCACTGTTGGGCACAGCAACTCTGTGGGACAAATGTCCGTCTATGCAAGGAACTTGCTAGTATAGGGTTGAATACACTGAACTCCTGAAACTACTGGAAACAGTTTACAGAATTATTATGTGCAGTAACATATATAAATCTCAAATTGGTCTTCAGCATGGGAAAAAAAAAAGTGTGCAAGACTGTGTAACTGAAAAAAATTCCAGGGGATAAGCTGCATTTGTCAGTATGGTTGAAATAAAATTGCAGGAAAACTTAAGACACTGCCTGATGGAAACAGCTGGTTTTCAGGCAAATCAGGTTCTTTTACTGGCTTTGACATTACCTACACTTTACCTTGGATAGCTTGTGCTCCATTCATTTGGAAAAAAAAAAAAAGACAAAACAAAAGGAGAAAAAAAAAGCTGGTCCAGTAGGTTTAGGTCCAGTAATTGACAATAATATTTAGGAATGGGGAATATTTCTAATGTTTATTGATACAATTCACAGCAACCTTCCTTTGCTTACAGGGTTAAATCAAAATGAGCTTCATATTAGTCCTTACAGGCATGACATTTTTATACCACCACATAAGCACTTCCCCCCACTCCCCAAAGGTATTGCATCCATATGTTTCTCTCAAAAGCTTTCCACTTTATAAAACTATTGCTGAAAATGGTGATTCTAATAAAATACATTAAAAAATACTGAAGTCAGCTGAAATATTTTACGTGAATCTTCTTTCAAAGATAAGAAAGCCAAATAAGAAAAACAAATATCTTGACCTTCTGTTTGCCTTCAACCAGCCCAATGAAACATAATATAACAGTTAATAACAACTGACATGATCTCTTACAAAACAGATTCAGGCTGTTTACTCATTCCCTTTCCTTTCTTTGCCTTTGGCTAAATGGAATAAGTGAAGATGTATAGAAAAGACAGTTTTTAAAATGACTTTAAAATGGTTTAAGTTCTCATTAATTCAGCCTTTAATTTTTTTTACTTTACAACAAAAAGTTGGGGGTTTTTTAACTGCTGTTTATGCTTGTGAGGAATGCATTCTGAGACAAGCTACATTCTTGCCTTCTCTCACATTATGGTAATAAATATTTGCAGGACAAACATTACCCTCAATTATAGATGTGCATAAATGACAACTTAATTTGAAAATTAGGAGGTCACACAAATTGCAGTCAGTGAACATTTTTGTACTGTTGAATCTTTGTCACTGTATTAATACAGACAAAAGAAACAACCTGGTTCCAAGGATGACAGGTGAACATGAACCCTTAACTGTGCAAACAGTAAATGTATTTCTCAGCTTGCTGATGGAACCAGAAAAAAAACCTTGAAAAACCATAAAATTCATTAATCTAAAACCAAAATTATCCTCAAAAGAAAGAATATGGATTGTTTTGATTGCCATATCTCTTTTTTAACCAAAAATTAGAAATTCTGGGCATAGAATTCTCACAGAAGAAATGCTGACAGTTCTGCGTAAGAAAGGAAAACCATTAGTTGCATGGAAAGCATATAGCACAAAATTATAATATTTTTAATGGTTTTTTTAGCCTGCCTTTGTTAAACTGCTGGCTAAAGTTGTATTAAATTCAGACATATGCTTTGGTATTACTAAACCGAGGGTTTTTTTAATAGAAATAAAATAAATAAAATAATCCAAAGAATCTCCAAATTATCTTCACTATGCACTTGTCAGATATCCAGATATCCACTTGCTCTACCTTGAACCAAAGACCTGGACCCATACTGAAGCAACACCAAGAGGCTGAACTCAAAGAAAATGATAAGGAGTTATATAAATAATAATCTATGCATTTGGAAACACAGCCAGCTTTCACCTGATATATCCTGAAGAAAATTTATAATTCCTGCATATGGAACACTTCCTTTTGAGAGCTTTATAATGAACAAACTAATTCTCCAAACTGCTACTGCTCGACCATTCCAATGCCTGATAAAGCATTCTGTTTCTAGGATTTAATTCATTATTATCATCCATTATTATATATCATTCATTAAGGGAATAAGTGAATTCTGTAAACTAAATGTAAGATTATGAAGAAAACCAGGAAGGAAAACAATTCATACAGTCCCAAAGAATCAAATTGTGCTAGAGGAAGCTGGGTGCATTATTTGGAGATAAGAATGAAAATTAGCTATTAAAGTTAAGTGTCCTGAATATTTTTTAGCACAAAAAAGAGAAGGGCAATGGTCTGACACTTCTGCTGTTCACAATGTTTTGCACAAGGCCCTGAAAGTTTTTTACTTCTGGAATCTGAGTGTCTGTCCTTTTTTGTACTAGTTAACAATAAGTGCAGTTTGAGTCTGTCCTCCTCCTCCACTGCTATAGACATACCTGAACTACACCAAATCACAAAGAAACACCGGGAAGAAATGTCCTTGTGATTTGCTCTGTAAGATCATTACAGAATATTTCTGGAGCCTGTAGGCTCCTCACAAGTTTCAAGGAGAGTGTGTGATGCATACACAAGACTGACTGCAATTTCCCATCCTAGGAAACTTGTACGTCTCTTAGAAGAAGAAATGCCTTCCACTTTTCATCTGTTGTTAATTCAGTGTGCTTCTCTGTATAGATATTTAAATTCAATCCATATTACATGAAAATTCCTAGAAGGAAAGCATCTGATTGATTTCAGGCCATTTTTAATATACAGTGCTGACAAATATGAAAACAACGCTTCCTAAGCCAAATATGACTAGTATATACTGAAGTCAGCTGAAGTCAGCTGAAATATCTTAAGTGAGTCTTCTCTCAAAGATAAGAAAGTCAACATGAACATGTAACACGAATCAAATTCTCTTTGCACGGCAGATGGCTGGAATAGTGAACAAACTTCTGATTCAGCAACAAAGACAGGGATTGAATGAGATAACAATTTAGTGGGCAATCTGGAAATACTTTTAAATGAGGAAGGGATAGAGTTAACTTATTTTTCCCAAATAAGGAGGTAAGAACTAAGTGGTTAGGTATTTTCAGAATTTATAAAATAAAGTGTTGGCTCTGATTCAATTCATTTTAGATTCAACTTTTTTCTGGGGTATGTTTGCAGCAGAAACTATCCACTTTGCTAATACTCAAACTGTTCTGGTTTTCCTTTTTGAATGCAACAGGAAGCTAGCATTTGTATGTGATTCCTAATTTGAATGCAATTTATAATAGGTATCCTTCAGCTGTGACATAGGAATGAGCAAATTAACTAACTGGTTTTAAGAACCATTGAATAAACTGTTTCCTTAGCAATGTTTTTGTAAAATGGCATTAGTCTTGTTTCTTAAGAAACTTTAGGTCACTCCATTTGAGCAACTGAAGTGATGACTCAGATGAAAAAATATTAGTATGGCAAGAAAACTAATTAAAAAAAAAAGAAATTAAAGAGTGTAAAAGCTAGGCCACACATATTTTTGACATGTGCAACCCTGAATCTTGTATTTCATCAGAATTTCTATAACATCAGCTTTGCTTTCTTTATGCAATATGTGTCTACTCTGCATTTCATGTACTCAGCCTACTTAAAGTAAAACTCTCATTATGACTGAGTTTGCTTAATGATATTTTTAGAATCCCTTAGTCATAGGTATAGATGCTGTTCCATCGCTGTATATAAAGATTAGGCAGACCATCATCAGCATTTGTTAGGTCCCACCTACACAGAACTCTCTGTGCCCCCTACACGCACTTTCCACCTGGTTGCTTTGAGGCAATCATTCCTCCCATCTATATTGGTGTAAAATATTGTGAAATATTTTATTAAGATGGGAAGTAAAGCTTCATTTTCACATTTACTCTGCCTAGTGTATCTGCAACTAATGGTGATAGACAAAAATAATTTGGTGTCTGTATCTCATTTGCTGTTCAATTCAAAAACCTAAAATATAACAATTTCTACAGGCCTATAAGATCATGGAATATATTTTCACCATATTCCTTCTGGCAATAAATTGCCTGTTTGACAGGTCTCCATCCCATCCATGACATTTACAGTGGTTAGACTATTAAAACAGGAGTTTTATTCAAGTCACACAAGACTCAGTTGTGTCAGTGTCTGCATATTGCATTACTAATGCCAGCAATAAGGAGTGTTAGAAAAGCAGATAAATCCACTCCAGAAATAGCACTCCTCTATTATGTATTTATTTTATCCAATAAGGAATTTTGCTTAAAAGCACCCCAAAGCCACCCAGTACCCCCATCTCTTGGGTACAAGGGGATCCAAGCAAACTAGGATAAAATCCTTCTGACATAAAGAAAAGTATCTTCCAATCTATAAGCCTTGATCACAAGTTTGAACTTTTGTAACATGGCTACAATGTTACAATCCAACCTTTTTGTATTTCTGTGACGTCTTAGCTTTTGTTTTTTCCATTTATGCAAACACTGCTTTTACAAGGAGTTCTCTTGGAGAACTATGTGTACTGCATTCTGGCAGGAGCATGCAGATCCACAGAGATTTGGCTCTTTCTGTCATACAGGTGCTTCAGTAAACAGCACTTCTCCATATTTGTGCCAGAGCACTCAAATGGCAGAACTGATGGGAATACACAGTGTGCTCCTAGGAAAAATGAGGATATCTAGTGAATATTTTAAAAAATGTTATTTTCTAAACAAATGTATATTGTCTAATTGCTACACTCTCAAGACCCTCAGGAGTTTCAAATGTTTGCCGCAGCTGAGAAGTGGGTGGACCCAGAACCCTGCAAGGTGATTAGGCCAAGGTCTGTTGAAGATGAAAGCTGAAAGCATATACCAGGAGTAAGGTCACTCCTCCTTCTGAAAATGTAGTAAGTAGGACTGGCACCTTCTGCAACAGGTTTGAGGCCTTGGAACTAGAAGTCTAGACAACTGATGAGGTGGGCAAAGGCTCTTCTGGGATAGAGGCGTCTCCTAAAGCACCACCTATGTGTCCCATATCATTACCTCCTTCCTAAGAGGAAAAGAGTAGTTCTAAAAGGTGACTCCCTTCTAAAGGGAATGAGGAGCCCAATATGCAGACTGGACTCAGGTCACAGGGAAGTCGGCTGTCTCTCAGGGCCTCAGGTAAGGGACTGTGTGAGTCACCACAGGCAGGCAGAAAAGCCACAAAACCATGGCTGAAATGCAAAGAGTAAATTTATTTCATTACCTCACTAACTGGAGGATCCTGAAGAAACACCCTGGCAGAGACACGCAAGCCGGAACACAGACTCCGTTCAGCTCAGCCCATCATGACAGAGCTGTGGGGCTGCTGTTCGCAGCAATTTATTGAAGGTCTGCACGTGTGTAATATACCACCATGCTGTGATCTCCCCTGTGCTCTTTAGGATCTCTGAGCTTTCATCTTTCTCCCAAAACAGGGCACTTGGGCATGTCTGTGAGAGTATCTCTGAGTTTCTGTGAACACCTATTATTTCTACACAAGGATTCTACTTCTCAAAACAGGCAGAGGACAAACAGCAGGAGGCATAATAATGTGGGGTCTCCCACACGATTATTTTCCACACCTCAGCATTCAAAGCCATAAAGCCACTTCAGTGAGTCTACCATCTTCATCTCCAGTCTTCTGCTTTTAACACTTTCCTCTCTTCAGGGACATTACTGGAAAACTCTCCACACTAGTAAGGAGTGATTAATATTCATCACTGTTTGTTCAAGACAGCAGCGACGGAATAACAAAGAGAAGTCCAGTAGTAATCAAAAGAGACTTCAGGGATTCAGGATGATTGGTCGAAAGACCCAGAGCACAGGTAATATTATAGGCAGATAATATTGATAGGCAGATCCATCAGGTCAATATGTGGCTCTGAGGCTGGTGTAACTAGAAATATTTTGAGTTTTCTGACAATGGAATAATCTATTCAACACCTGGCCTGCTGAAATCTGATGGGATGCACCTTTCTCAAGGCAGGAAAAAGAATTCCAGCACAGTAGCTATTGGGACTCCTTGACAAAGCTTTAAGCTAACTCAGAAGAGGGAAAGGGGAAAATGCCAGGCTCATGGGTTGGGCATAAAGGGTTGCAGTGAATTGGGGTGATATCAAGCTGGCCACCCATCACCAGAGGGGTTCCACAAGGCTCCATCCACAGCCCAGTTCTCTTCAACATCATCAGTAATGATTTGGATATAGGACTTGAAGGGATACTAAGCAAGTTTGTTGACAACATTAAATTGTCGCTCAAGGGCAGAGAGACCCTGCAGAGAAACCTCTAGAAATTACAGTGATGGACAATCACCATCCATATGAAGTTTAACAAGGGCAAGTGCTGGATTCTGCACCTGGGCTGGGGCAATCCATGTTGTGTTTATAGACCAGGGAATGAGAGGCAGGAGAGCAGTGCCATGGAAAGGGACCCGGGGGTCCTGGTCGATGGCAAGTTGAATATGAGCCAGCAGTGCCCTGGCAGCCAGGAGGGCCAACCCTGTCCTGGGGGGCGTCAGGCACAGCATGGCAAGCTGGGCAAGGGAGGGGATTGTCCTGCTCTGCTCTGCAATTTCATGGTGTGATTTTTGGACTGTCTTCCACAGGGCTGGCAGCTGGACCTGGTGATCCTGATGAGCCCCTTCCAAGTCAGTATATACTATGATTCTCTGATTCTCTGGACTTGATTTTCTTTTCAAAGACTGTTTTTTCCTTTGTTTTCTATTTTAAATATAATTTATTCATTTTGCAAGAAAGCCTAGTCCAGAGCTCTCATTCAGAAAACTCTAGCTCTACCTTTAACTTCTCATCAAGATAAGTCACCACTTGCATCTTCATTTTGCAGACAGTAACTTTGTCTTCTAAATTGCATATTTTCTAAAAATATTTAATGCTATGAAGATTAACTTTCCCCATCTAATAAATATATCCTATATATATAGAATAGAATATATTCTATATTCTCATCTAATATATGAATATTCTATAAAAATATGATCACACTTTAAAAAAGACTACTGACTGGCATTTGGCTGGTATTGAAATGCTTAAATTCTCTTTCTTTTCTTAATGTTAGAGTAAAGTTAATAAGCAACCAGTGACATAGAGTGTAGCTTCTGAAGCTAAACTCCTAAGTAATCTTAAAAGGAAGGAGGAAAATTGTTCCTGACAAGCTGAAATTACATTATAAAGCCTCCCATATTTTGAAGAGCCATGACTTGTTCCAGGCATGAAGCTTGTTTCAGTGTTTAACAAAACTTGTTTATAAAGAAAACATCTCCCCCAATATCAGTTTTCCGAAAGCATGCCCTTTAACCCCTGCTTTTTGTTTCTATTCATTGTTGGCATGGAGACGAAGAGGCACTCTACTAGATTGATCAGTGCATGGTAACATCAACACAACATTTTCAGTCAGGTTCCCAGGAGCCTTCCTCCTGAATCTGTCATTTTGATTCAGATAACTAAATCAGGCTAAGCACTGCAATGATAACAGATGACTTGCCTCATTAGCTGTCTCCTGCTGCTTTACTCTGTCAGGAAGCACCACAGTGGCTGTCTGGAGTTCCTGTGAGAGAGAACTTGTTTCCCTTATAATATTTTGGTATATATATATGTTTTTCTTATTTCTATCCATTCTTTTGTATATACTTATGGACATAATGCAAGCAGTGTTTAATGGGTATTTCATTAATAGGAAATAGAGTTGAAAAAATATTTATCAAGGTGCAAAATTTAATCATAAAAAATATACATTTCATAGCATCCTGATATTACAGTTATATTTTTTTATATTCACTGTATCAAACTCTTTCCTTTAAAATGGATTCGCTTTTGTTAATGCACTTTGCTTATCTGAACATTCAATGAATCAATTACCCTAATTGCACTAACATACAATAATTAAAATCTTAAAAATCATTCCTAGATGAGTAGTTTGAATTTTAAATATGGTGTTGAATAAATAAACAGCATAAAATAAAGCCTGCAAATGATAGAACAGATTTTCAGTTGTAGCTATTAAAAAAGACCATAGGCATATCCCAGTATGAATTTGAGGTAAAGAAAATGAACTCAAGTCTATATTTAGCCAAGTTGCCAATGCACACATGAAGATAGTAGTGGCTGTATTTGTTTCTTTTCAATTGTGCTTATGGGCAGGTGTTTAAATACAAAAAAAACCAAACAAACAAAAACCAAACAAAAACAAAACACACAAGACAAACCAACAAACCAACTACATTTATTAAATAAGTCTGAAAACACAGTCTTCTAACTTATGCTGCCACTACTTTATTTTTCATATATTTGCACCATATATTAACCATAAACTAATCGGAATCACTGAAATTATAATATGCTAAAATTACAGTCTCTGTCATATCTCTGGTTGAAAATAGTCAACTTACTTCACATTTCAAAGGCAGAGATTTATTTTATTAACTGAGAAGTCTTGCCCTGGTGTTGAAATAATACCATTCTGTGAGTGTTAGCTAAGCATCTCAGCTACCTTGAGCTAGCAAGGTGGTTATACAAGAAATAAGAAAATCTTGGCATTAGCCATTTAACTCCTCTTCCTGGCACTTGAGCCTTTAAACTCAAGCAAAGAGGTTCAATCAAATATTAATCTGGGTTAGAGAAACCCTGGGTTAGAGTTTCTTTTCCATGTTCAATCGTGGGATGTTTGCACATTCTTGTCATGGTGCCTGGGTTAGACTGACTGGTCAGACTCAGAGGGTTACAGTGCTGTATTTGGAGGGCTCTGTCCTTGCCTGCTAGAAAACCCACAGAATTCTCAGTCACCTGAGTAACTATGAGCCAGAAACAGATATGGGAAGTCCCTGCATTTCTCTTCCATTGCTGTCTAGTTCTTGATATCACCTGCCAGCATGACACATCCGTATTAATAATCCAGTGGGATTCACAAAGCGCCTAATCTATGGCTAGTTCACTCAAAAAGATCACTAAAGCTTTTATGGAGTATACTTAACATTTAGGGTGGAAAAAAAAGGAAACTCTCAGTATTTGATGTAACTCAATAATTTCTTCTTCACTAAACATTTTTTCCCTTTTGCAATGTCTCTAGAGTTATAAATTATTCCCTGAATTATTTTGGAGAATATAACAAAGTGGTTCAATCTGGTATCCTTTCATATGTCTGTCCTTGTCTTGGCCAAGGACAGCGTTAATATTTTCAGCAGCCATGAGGCAGCATTAGGAAGTGGTATGTAAACTGTATGCTTACACTCATGATAAACTCACAGGCAATCAGGAAGACATTTCAGCATGTTAAAATGTAGATCAGATTGGAACAGTGATACAGGGACACCTTGACTGGGAATGGAAATATTGCTGTCTATCAACAATGAAGAAGCTGGTAACTCCTCTCACACACAATCTAGCAAACAGCTTCTGTATCCCATCTAATAATGCTTTTTCAAAGGGGAAGGAACATCAGATTTCAAACACCAGGCAAGGGGAGAAATGGATCATTAAACGTCAAGGCAGAATTATGTAGTCAGGGTTTTATTAGACCAAGAAATCCTAGAAGGAAATACCTTAGGACACGTCAATGTAAACATGCAGATACAAACTCATTGGGAAACAGCTTATTGACACAGGTGAAGTGGAGCACAAATTTATACAGCCTTCAGCTCTGATCCACCTCTGCTACAGGAGTTTGAAGCAGTATTATGTTAAACAATCAAAGTTCCTTCTGTGTGCTAACGGGAACACTTGATATGTGGAGAAGAAACAATATTCTGTATCTTGGCCTTACTATGGCCTGCTCTTTAATAGAGAATGCAAATGTGGTTGATGAACTGTGCAGAGAGAAGTTAGCAAAATGTAGAGATGTGTTGAATGTGATTCAGGCAGAGATCTTGCCTCAGTCTTGACCTATGCAATGTTCCATAAATAATCTATACGATGTAACACAGGTGGTACTTTTTTATATTAACTCAGCATGAAAATTGAAGGGATTTGATTAGATATATGTATTCATGGCAAATAAGACAAATGTCCTGGAAAAACAAACAAAGAAATAAACAAAGGAAAGAAATAAAAAGCAGAACAATGGGGAAAAGTGTAAAGCATTTGAAAACGAAAAAAATAAAGACTGTTTAGAATGAGAAAGTCAAGTCTAATCATAAAAGAAGAGTCAATAAATGTGTCAATCTTACAAAAGTATTTGTGGCAGGAGTTAAGCCTTCATGACATGTGACATAGTTCTTTGTTTTCTGCAGCACTGGCAGTACCCCAGCAAGTGTATTGCTAACAGATTAGAACATCACAACTCTGGAAAAAGTAAGATCCCTTGAAGAGCTTCCAGAGGAGAGCAGTGAGAATGATTTGAGGTCTCTAATAACTTTGTTCTAGAATGAGAGAACAGGAGACCCTGAACAGTGTAGTTTGAACACGGGAACAGAAGACAGGAAGATACAAAAACAGGTTTTAAAATGTAAAAGACTGTAAAAAACAACTGCACCTCCCCATCTGATTTGCTTATCTCCACCTGAATGACGTAGAGATAATTGGTCCTGCCACTGTTTATATGGTCCTGATGCCTGGAGTCATGTTTTTTCAAGACATTTTTTTTCAAGACATTTTTTTTCCTATCTCTCAAAGTATGCTCCTAGTATTGAATTGATCAGAAAGGAAAGTGATTAAATTGGCAAACATGCATTCAGATGGAATTAAAAAAAAATAAAAAAAAAAAGAAAACTTTTAACATGCTAAAGATAAAAAACCATAAAACCCTTCTCAAAGTTTGCTGAGAATGATTAACAGCTTTGGTGTCTCAAAACTTCAGCTTTATGATTTTCTTTCCCCTAAAAACCACCTTAGTAATGTTTTATATTATATGATTCAATAATGACTGATATACACAATCAGTCATATATCAGTTATATAATGAATAAAAATCTACATATAGATCTTTACACAATTTTGCCTCATGCTTTTCTGTACCCTAAAGTGAAATGGTAAGAGGATTAATTTCTATTCTACTACTCTGTATCAGAGTAATTTGAAGGGGAAATGGCATAGCACTCATAAAGATCTAAAAGTCCAAAATATTTATAATAAGTATCTTTCATTGCTATATATTTATTCATACCATAAATAACTTATCAGATTATTCTGTGAGGTAGTTTTTAAATGTTCAAATATTTTAAAATATGAATCATATGCATTACATAATTAAAGTAATTCATCCCTATCCAGTAAAAAAATTGGAGAAAATCTGTTTCTTTCTACTTTATCCCTCTAACAAATATGAAGAGTGGTCTTTGGCCACGGTTTTTTCTGTGTTGATTTTAATTAAGAGCATTTAATGATTGAAAGCTAGAGGGAGACTTAAACTTAGCAATAACACATTCTATTTGTTCTGCCACTGTTGTGTTTAGGAGAGCTAATTTATTGCTCCCACCCAAAACATGCTGGCACCCTTCCCTTCCCTTCCCTTCCCTTCCCTTCCCTTCCCTTCCCTTCCCTTCCCTTCCCTTCCCTTCCCTTCCCTTCCCTTCCCTTCCCCCTGCCCCTTCCCTCTGCCCCTCCCCCTCCCGTTTTTGCCTTGGGGTGGATGGTGAGGAGAGTTGGAAGCACAAAAGGCAAAGATCATGGGTTGAGACAAAAACAATTTACTGGAAACAGTAATGAGATAAGAAAATGAAAAGTTACAGCAACAATACTAATGAGGAAAAAATGTGCAAAGAGAGGGTGATTTTAATGCAAAATGCTCGCTAAGCCCAGGATCATGAAAGAACAATGGTGGATGGGCCCCCTACCTGCCATGTTTTCCCACCACTGGAGAAGAATGTCTTTTCTTCCCATAAGCAAGAGTGAGTCTCATTTCCTGGCAGTGATGTAAGATGGTGTCAAATAACATTAGGATTTTGGCCCTGCTCCAACAAACCAAGGCTCCACCCTGAGTTTGGACCTCCTGAAGCCAAGAGTTTATTTTTTAAATTAACGAGGTTTGAAATAGTAAGTGGTAAGCCTCCATACCTATTTTTGAACTTGAATATTGTTCTGGCTTCCCTTGTAGGTAGGAAAGATCAATATATACTAATTTTTTAATTGAAAGCTGAGAAGTTTCTGTAATCTCTTTATTTCAGCAACCAGGGTTTTAAGAGAAACTGCCTCCATCATGAAACTAATCATGTAACAGAAACAAGTTCATATTTTCACAGTGAATCTTTCTCTTTGTGGTTAGAGCAATTTCCTAGCAAAAAACCCTACTCTCCATTAAAAAAAAAATTAAAAAAAATCCCCAAACTGTCATCCTCCCACCACTGGATTTACCAGCATAGAGTAGAGGATTTCTTGCACAATATTCTGAGAAATTCCTGTAACTCATATTTTGCAATTGCTTTAACCTCTCTACAAAGTGACTTCTTAATGCATATTTCCCCCACACATTCACATGAGATTAGTATTCTCTTTCTGCTAAAGAAAGATTAAGATGATCACTGTCTTAAAGTCTTTGATTCCTTCTTTTCAGCTGTAGTTCCTCCTACAGTAAATAATACTTAGTGAATTGAATAAAGTCCCATTATTCTTTGTCAAGATACCATAGTAAATTGAGCCACAGTCGTTCTCTTGACTAAAAACACCTGTTACTTATATCCTGTGCAAACTGGGAAATGCCTATAGTTAGAAAGATTTTATCTCTGAAATAGGAGGTGTTATAATTGTGGTATCTCCTTCCAAATTTAATCAGAGCAAAAAAAAGGATCTGCTTACTGTTTAAAGCCTTTTACTGTGCAGGGCTTATGAAACCTCTGAGCTTTTTTGTCTAACACATATTTAGAATAGAATAGACTAGAATAGACTACTGAACTAGACTAGACTAGAAAGGAAAAAATTACAATAGAATAGAATAGAATAGAATAGAATAGAATAGAATAGAATAGAAATTTCTGTTCCCATGCTGCTTTTAAATTCAACAGCTTGCACAGTGTTTCATTTAAGGTGCTTTTCTTTAATGAAATCTCTGTCTCTATAAGCGTAGGCCTGATAGTTTAAATATATTTACTATTTCCAAAACTACTTAACGTATCTCCCCATGTGATTATTTTGTATCCATCTCAAAATGTCAATATGATGGTGCGTGCTTCAGAATAATCTACTGACTGCTGGTTTTACAGTGGTGACTCTATTTTGTCTTCCCAGATAACTGACTCTAAACTCCAGAATTATACAGAATTATTTAGTGTGGTAAATGGCTCATATTCCTGTAAATAACATGCTGTTTGATTCAAATATTTGTTGCATAGAAATGTATGTTTGTGCACTATAAACAAGAAAAGTGCATTTTTCTTTCCAAATAAAATAGAAATTGTATCTGGAATGCTTGAGGCAGCTCTAAACTTCTAGGTCCAAGTGTTCATAGTCTGAAAAAAGGTTCCAGTTCTAAATCCAATTCTCTTTTTTTCTGCTATCCTAAAATTTACAGCCTTTGTCTCTGTCCTCAAATAAACTGTATTAGAAATTCTATGAAAAATCAGTTTCTTGGGCTTGTTACCAAGGGATATATAGTCACTATTAAAATCACTTTTGTAACTAATTTTTTTGCAATAAGGGCACTGACCTAACTGATGGCAAAAACCTGGAACTGCATAGAGTAAAAAAAAAAAATCTGTCACTAACACATCATGCTGTTGAATTAAAATTGCCTTTCAGTTTGGCTGCACTTGGAGATTTACTGTTCTGAGCAAGGTCTGCAGAAGTCACGTTTTCCTCTACACATTTTGAAGTGTGCTTTAAACTGAAATTACCAGAGTTGAATATTGAAAAGTATCAACAACTGTAGAATGGTTTGCAACCTTTGCAAGACTTCTTAGACTGTGAGGAGGAATACTTAGATTATTTCATTTGTATACTTTAGATCATTGTATGTTGAAAGAGAATAATTTGAAGAATTCAAGGAGAACTATGATAGTAGGTTTTCTGAAGGGCTCAAACAGTCCCTTAGAGATTTAAGCGAGCATAATTCAATATCTACTGGTGGAAGGGAAAAGGTATGGAAGTCATGTATATATAATGTATATACATTATATACATATAATGTATATAATATATATACATTATACGTATAATGACTATGTATAATAGTCATTATACATATAATATATATATAATATATATTATATATATATTATATATATAATTATATATATAATTATATATATAATTATATATATAATTATATTATATATAATTATATATATAATTATATATAATACAATTATTCACAGTATTCATTTTGAAGTCATTCAAAAATGAATACTGTGAATAATTGTGCCCTCTTTAACACTTACTATTATAGTCTTTGTTTCAATCTTCATCTCTTTTACATTCTGAAAGTGTTGAGAGACATGAAAGGAAGATTATTTCAATGTTTTTATTCAAATGAGCTTCCAAAAAAAAGTTTTACTTATTTCTTCCTTTATTCAAAACTGTTTTGCCCAAGTTTGATTATATAAACAGCAAAAATGTATGTTGTGAATAAGTGAAAATAATTATTAAGAATATGCATGCCATATGTCTATATATGCTTGCACCCTCCCACTGAATACTGGAATAATATTTCAAATTAAAAGGCATGAAAAAATGTACTTGTAAAGTTTTGTAGTGGTATTTATTAAATATATTGAGTACAGAAAACAAACATTGAACACATGATCATAGGTGAAAGTTCTTCCCAATGCTTTCAAGTCCAGTATAAACAGGACCATCATACCTTCTTTGTCTTTGCTTTCACTAGCCAGGGAAGTTAAAGTCTACTTTCTTAACCTGTGCCACATTAGTACTAGGCTGAGACTGTGTACTCTTACTCCTTTAATTATTTTTTTTAAGACTGATATCCTCATGGTCCTCCACTTGATGCATCCTGTGTCTACTCTACTCCTTTATCACTTGTGAATACACAGCAGAACACAAGGCAAAACTGTGCCTGCAACTACCTAAGGTGTGACAGGGTTATGTTTGAGGCCTCTCGGTTGTTTGCAGATAACTGAGCTATTTTGTAAAATTTAAATATAAATAACATCTTCCTTACATCAGAATTTCTGCACGAGTTCAGAGAAGTGAAAAAAACTGGAAATATCCATTAAGCAACTAAGAAAATCTTCCTGGGACAGAAGTGAGCCTAGAAAGCCAGCAAGCACCATGATAAGCCAAGCTGGGAGAAACTTTTACAGGTGTAATTGCACACATTTGTAGACACATAGTTCCAGGGACAAAGATCACCATAGCTTTCACATTTTCTATTTTTTCTGTATTAATATGTTTACTTGTTTTCAGGAGGGGGACATTGGTAATTGACATAAAGAGATAAGATGATAAAGTGGTGGCAGGGACAGTGGGTGAGTGTAGAGTTATAAATTCATTAAAACTGATGATTTTCTTCCCTAGAAACACTCTGCTAACAGAGTATTAATGGCAACTAGATTATGAGAAAAATTATTCAAAAGATACTTATTACTAAGCTGCTACTTAATGACCTATTACCTCCTTAACCTTCTGTTCCTTAGAACATACTTAGCTGCTTCAAACACAAGAGGACTAGGACAACATAGAAATTATCTTTCCTTTTGTATCACATAACACTCACTTGAGCATGATGTGTTGGAAAATAAAAAATACAGTGAGCCTAGTTTGCCATCACAAAAAACTGTGTGAACATTTTTTTTAAAGGGAGAACATTAAAAATAAATGGATTTCCCTTCAGAGATTTTCAGGTGGTGTATTTGCTAGTAAAGCTAATCAATAAATCAAAAAGCAGGAGAGTAGTAAAGAGAAAAAAGTATTAGCATTTGCATTTCACCCTAAAATTATTTTGTAGTTTGTAAACCTATGCAAACCAAATTGCAGTGGCAGTAAGACCTCTAAGGATTCATAGGATTGTACTAATTTTATGCTACTTCATCTCAAAAGACCTAATTTTCCTGATATTTTGGGGCTAGACACAAACACTAGAACATCAGAAAATCTAAGTTATGGGAAACAAGCGTCTAAGCATAAATTTATGCTATTTTGAGCTTCCAAACATCCATTCTAATAATACAGATAGATAATATTGTATTTATATAGGGGTGTGTATATATATACATACATACATACATATGTATGGTATGGGTCACATATATGTATATGTGTATTTTACACAATAAAAAGTTTTGAACCCTTTTCTCAGTGAGGGTGGGCATTACTCAGTTATCAATGCTTGATTTAAGCCCTTGGCCCAGATGACATCTTACGAGCAAAAGGTTTTTGTCAAAGTAACCTAAGTTTGAAAACAGGGGATTTTATATTCTGTAATCAAAGATACACAGTTTATTAGTCATTCTGAACTGTAGATATGAAAATATGTAAGGGCTGAAATATTTTATTTGATAGCTGGTCATAATAAACTAAGATATCGATCAATTATTATTCTGTGGGTTGATAATACTATTTTTCTTGTTTGGTTTTGAGGTATTACTGCAACACTCAACCACAACACTATATTATTTTTGGAACACATGGAAAAATATGTCAGAAAGCCAACAGAATTTCTTTTAATAGCCCAAGTGCTTTATAGTTTGGCACAGAGATGCTAAAATGGGGATAAGTCTATAATTCTTTGTTGCTTGGTCTGTAGCTAATTAAGTTTCCTCTTGCTCATAATTATTAATCCATTTTCTTGCAGTTCTCAGAACTTTCTATCCACTTGGATCCATACCATATGCAATTCTTCTTGCTTTACACTCTCAGTTATAGACTAGAGATTCACATTTTAGTCAGTCTTACCCGTTTGGCCTTCTTTCCTTCTGATAGGAGTAAAATAAGTTTGTTCTTTTGTCTGTGACCCTACACGTATCATTGTTTTCCCATTTTAAAGCTTAAAAAGCAATGTCATTGCATGTTTTTTCCTCTGCAAGCACATGTTTATTTATTGTTTGAGAAGAGCCTGTGTATCCTGGATGATATTATCTCTAGCAGTAGCTACAGAAACATCAGTTTTGTAGGACAGACACATGCTAACTTGTCACTTGTCTTAGTCCTGGCATCCCTTGGGGGTATTTTGGATCCTATTGATATTTATTTCAGGTGCTCATTCTGATCATCTTTAACAAGGTCATAAATAACTGAGTTACTCAGCTGTTTTACTCCTGTTTCAATTGCATTCTCTTGCAGATAAAGGGATTTTTTTGGTTAAGTGCTCTGGTCTTTCTTTTTTAATACTGTCTTTTTTGCTCTCCTGTATCATGCTGTATTTGTATACACTTTTGACAAAACAGACTGTTTTCTATTCTCTTATTTCTCCATAATTATACTCTTGTACTAAACAAATTTGAAATGCACAAATAATGGATGGAAACTAGCTACATAAGCCCCCTGTGCTGAAAGATATTGTAGTGTAAAGGTCTTTATTATTACATGTAATTGGATTCTAACATTGAAAATAAATGTTAGACATTAAAAGGATGCTATTTAAAACAATGAATAATTATGATTTCAATTTCTTTTTCTATGGATATTTGAGAACAGATAGTATTGCTCATGCATTTATCTTTTTTTTTTTTTTTTCTGTTGCTCTCTGGGGCTTGTTCCATGAAAAGAAATGAATAGACAAATAAGTCAAGTATAAAACCACATGGTAATGCTCAAAGCTTGTTCAACAAACATGTAAGTGAAAATAAAGCAATTCTTTGCTTTTACTCAGCAAATACCAGGGCTTTTGATAGCACTTTTCTTAAAAAGCTCCACTGTGCTCTAAAAATACCATCAGTCTTTGGAGTACTGCTGCAAAATATCTTTGGTATGTATTGTTCTTATTTGGCAAAATAGAACATTTTTGCAGGAATGCCAATTATATTTGAAAAAAAATTAAACTGACATCTCCCAGAAGTTTATATGTTGCTGAATAGCATCATTTGTCCTCAGTCATTCAAAACAGGTTACAAAGGATGAAAGAATTACAAGATGAAAAAATAATTTACATAGATGTCATATACATTATCTCTTGCATTTGGTGAGAAGCAGATATTGCAATAGACATTGGGAATCCTCTCCAGAAGTTCAATTTAGGTGCTCTGGATAAGTTCATTTTTGTCAAATTTTTTATGAGGCAGGAACCTTTTTATCATCAAGCTAGAGTTGAACTCCACACATCGTTTCTACCTACACTCAAGATGGCATTGCACAATGGATTGATTCAATACTGTTATTTCCAGTATTAAAACATTTTAAAAAATTTAAAAGAATTTTCATCCTCCCAAAGATATAATATCGATTTCAAATGCTGTTTACACAAAGCAAGCACCAAAAAAAAAGCTAAATACTTGCAAAAAGTCTCCTAAGCTAAACAAATTTTAGACTCTCTTATCTCAGCTCTAAGCTGCATCCTTGATTGTCTGATGAATATATACAATGCATTCAGCCTGAATTTTTGAGAGTTGAAGTTACATTTTCCATGCCACAGCACTGTTTTACATCACAGAAACTATGCAAAGGACAAGATATCAAGACTTCAAATGATACCTTGAGTGAAGGGAACATAGTGACTTGACAAATAAATATTACTATTGTAACTTCTCTTGTTCTTTCTTTTAATCTTTTTACTTTAGGCATTGTCAGTTATTGAAAATAGCAAAAGCCTTGCACGTTATCATCTTCTGATTACGAAAGGCTACATAGTCCATTGTGGCACCATATTAAATGTATGACATCTTTCAAAATAACTTTAAATCCCTAATTTGGTTATCTACTTCACTCATTCTATGTACCAAAACGCATAAAATCATGTTTTTAAGTACTAGTTTGTAAATAAAAATCCAGAATAATCTTTAGTTCTATTCTAAATAAGTAAGCAAAAGTAGTGACTAAAATTCCTGATAAATAAGGGCAAGAATTTAATTCAATATTACTAATAACTTAACGTAGTTCATACTGTGCCACATTTGAACTTCTCTGCTATTAACTTTAAATAAGAATGCAGAGTCCATAAAAGCATTTCAAATAAGGCTTTGAATCTAGAATCCAAATATGTATCTCATTACCCTATTATACACAAGAAAGAGTTGAGAAATGGCACATGAAAAAAAATATCCTTTGTGTTTCTCCTGTGAAGATGTGCCTCCAGACTTCCTTTGAAGACACTTAAATATTATTGTAAATCTAATGAAACAGGTTAATCTTTGAGACAGTCTCATAAGAGTCTCAAAAGAAGATGAGAAGCATTTTTGACATAATGATTTCCCCCTTAAAAATACAGATTGATTGATGTCACATTGTCTCACTATCTGTGGGAATTTTTTATGAAATTTTGGTTGAATTTTTTTTCACAGTGTTCCAACTCATGTGTTAGCACTGTTTTGTTTTAAACATTTTTCTATTCTTTGAATTCAAACAACATCCTTTTTACATTTATTTTTTATATCCTTATATTTTAAGAATATATAATATAAATAAACCAATAAATCATTTTAAGAGTAAAATCAGAATTGAATTTATTTAAATTCTCAAATAAAAAAGTTATTTTTTGGCAGGTGATATTTTTTTAAAGTGAAAATATATTTCTAATATGAAAATGTGTTTTCTCATATAATTCTTTTTTAAGGGAGCATCTTTTGAAATGTTTCTATTTTGAAACTTTAATTGCTTCTGAGAAGAAATTACTTACACAGATCTCTGTTCTTGAACATATGCCTGAACTAGAAACTCCTTATAATAGAAACAGTGAAAACCCTTCATGGACACTTAAAAAACAATTGCTTGCTGCTTTTTTAACTATTTGGTCACATTAATAACTTTGATATTATATAAGTACTAAGAAAACAAATAGCTTTAATCTCATTTTTTTCATTCATCCAGGTTTTTTGGGGGGTTTTTTTTGGTTGTTTTTTGTTTTGTTTTGGTTTGGTTTTTTTGTGAAAAAACACTGTAGTTTGCTGATTTTATGGTAATTTTGTAAATCTTGTTTCTAATCTTTTTCTTCATTTTCACACTTAATTTTCCTCAGCCTACTTGTAGTGTGTTTTAGGAGGGCAATATTGACATTATGATGCATCCTTCAACATGCAAAGACTATCACACATATTTGTGAGTTTTTAGTTATTTATATGTTATACTAAGCAAATGCTGGGGGAAAAAAAAGGTGCCACAGTAGTGAAGTTTGAAGACACTGGAAATGGTGATTTTCAGATTAAAAAAAAAAAAAAAAAAGGTTGTTTAGATATGCCTTTGGACTTCAGAATAGTTTTTGTTTCAACGCACTTTTTAGACTTGAAAGAAAATTGTCACCTTTTTGAAACAATGAGAGTGGTCATCTGTGAGTCCATGCAATGCATTTGTACTTCTCTCCATTAGTAGAATTTAGTTGGTTATTTTGGAATATATGAAGATAAAGTTCCCCAATGGGCATCCTTCACAGACTTCTCCAGTGTCCCACGGATCTGCCTGAACATGCTCCTTACTGAAATCCTGTAGATATTACGGTCACACCAGAGAGGTCTGTAGTTTAAACCACAGACTCCAGTGCATGGATACTGCAGAAATGACAGGATTTGTGGCAACAGCAGATAACCTGCTAGATTAAGGCCTGAAATCTGAGAGGCACATGCAGTACATTATATACGGAACAGTTGAGAAATGATCACCATCAGTGAGAGCAAACAAAATAGTGCCTTGAAGCTAAGTTGGAAAGATAGCAGTGCTGTTAATAATTAATTCTCCCTGTTGTGTCTGGCACCCTGCCTATGATAGCAAAAAATCCAATAGGATATTGCTATATCCCCCAGCTCATACAAATCCACCAGGGGTCCACTATGGCTGATCTGTTGTTGCCCAACAGTACAAAATTAAATCAAGAAGTGCTGTCAGAGACATCCTCCCTCATCTCATAGAAAGCAATTGAATGTGGGAGATGGGCAAGTGTTGAAAGCCCTAGACTAAAGTTGGAAAAATCTATCTATTGCAGCAAGACTGCTAGTGATTGTTAAATCATTCCAGATAGAAACATAGCTATGCCTTGCCCTTGAACTTTCATCCTTTTTCTTTGTTTTGGTTTTGTTTGTTTGTTTTTAATTTAAATCAAATTTATCACAAGTCCTTTGCAAATAGAGGGTCAGGCTGTACCACAGTCCTGCTGAAACAATCATATATCCAAAAGCAGAAAACTGTGATCTGTTTACATAGCTTGCATCCTTTGATCTCTTTCTATAAAAGTTTGCATAAAGTGTCATTTCAATAGAAATACTGCATAATGTACAGATATGACCCCACTCTCCTCAAAGTTCTTCATGATCTTTAATGTGCTTAGATTTAAAGTGTGCATCTTAGCAGATTTAAAGTGTGTATCTTAGTTATATGTTATTGAGATTTTCAGGAGCACATTAGAGAATAAACCACAGAAATATTAAGTGACAGTAAAAAAAATGTGTAGAATTGTAGAACTACATAATAGTTTGGGTCCAAAAGAACCTTTAAAGATCACCTATTCCAAACACCTTGCCTTGGGCAGGAAGATCTTTTACTAGACCAGAGTGCTCAAAGCCTCACCCAACACAACCTTAAACACTCCCTGAGATAAGGCATCCAGAATTTCTCTAGGTAATTTGCTCTAATGCTTCACCATGCTTATCATAAAAAATGTCTCCCTTATGTCCAATTTCAATCTATTCTCTATACTTAAAACAGTTGTCCCTGGTTATGTTACTACAGACCTTGGTAGAATGTGTCTCTCCAGATGAGAGAATTTTTTAAAGTTTGAATCTATAGAATATGCATCAAAGACCCTGAAACAATTTTTCATTTAGTGTTATACTCCTTTCAAGTTTAGTTCAAATATTTAGTCTTTTAAAGGACTAAATGTCTTGGACATAGGATGGGTGTTTCAAGTTATTACATCAAATTTTATTACTGAGCAGAACACTATCAAAAATTGCTGGTATCAGAAATGTCACTTGTTCTCTGTGTGTGGATTAATTTCAGATTGATTATGAATCTTCTTCCTTTAATCCCTAATCTGTCATAATTCAAATTAAGGAATTAGTTCAGAAGAGTAATATTACCCAAAACTCATTGTTCTGCTGTATTGATTGTTCCAAAAATTCTACATTTTTATTGTCTTTTTAAATTCTACAACTGTTTTGTTATGGAAGCCCTCTTTCTCTGAGTGCACTTTTATAAAACAGAATTAATTAATAGTAATTATAGTGATAATCAACTTTCCTATGCATATGGTCAATAGCTAGTGATTACTGCATTCTTCCTGGAAACCTGCTTTCCATTGCTTACCCTCCATTGCTTTCATTACTTTCCTGAAAAGTTTCTGGTCAATATTACTTATATAGATTAATATTGAAGCCTTATGCTAATAGAAGAAAACACAATAGTCAAACATTGAAAATAATTGCTATATGCAACATAACACAAGCAATACATAAATATGTTTATGCCTTATTAAATAAGTTTTATTATAGTAATTCCAAATAAAAAAAAATTAAAATATAAAACCTGTACAGATCAGTTTCAGGTTGGATTTTTTTTTTTATGTTTCCATCTTTGAACAGGTACTTCATGTATTTTATTTTATTTACAGTCGTGAAAGTATCCTAGTAGCAGTCACATATATTTGTTTCTCTTATAGTGCTTGGAAAATACTTAAAAGTGTGTTCAATACAAAAAAGTTAAAAATAATTTAGGGAAGAAATACTGCATAGTGTTTTGGTACTATCTGAGACTTTGAGGTGCAATCAGTCCTATTCTATATAATGCTATTAAGAGTACAAACACCTAATATATAAAACAATGGATGTTTTTCTGTACTATTATATATTTCACAGTTATTCGGGGTGCTCCTTTTACTGTTTATGGAGAAGATACTTGCAGCTGTCTTCATGATAATTTTTTGAACGCAATTTTTGTCTGCAGATATTTTTTCCTTGACAATATTGCTCACTTGTCAGATTTAATCTCATGATTTTGTTGTACTCCCTGGACTGGAATGTACATTGAACACTCTAAAGGTTGCCAGATACAGCACTGAGAGTGAATGAAAATGCTGTGCCTATTCAGGTAGGTGTGAGTTGATATTGCAGCATGCTACGCTCTAGTTGTCTTTAGTAGTGATTGTTAAATGAAGGAAATCAAGCCACTCAACTGTGGCTTTCCACTAAGCTGAGTGAGCACAAGCACAGTGTATAAACCATGTATACTAGTTTCTGACCATGAGAACAGAAATCTAAATTATTAAAATGCATTTTTAGTTTTGAAAGAGATACTGAAAGTCATGTTTTTCTTCAATCATATTTAAAATTCAGGGTTCTTAGAATCACACAGTAGTGTTCAGAATCTTGCAGGATTGTCCCTAATTTATGAAGTGAAAGTCCCAATTAAAAACACTTGTTAATAATAAAGAGCAAATCATTTGAATGTGGAGCTCAGGCGTGAGGTCAATGAAGTTTCATCACTTAGATTTAAAGGATACGTGCTATTTCTTGTGACAATACATTCAAATCTCATCAATTAGTTCTCAGTATTTCCAGAAGATGCAACAGATGAGTTTCCAAAGCATTGGTGCTGATTCATCTGGTTAATTTTTCAGGTTAAACATTCTGTTTAATAATTACAGTATTGTTGCGTCTCAGCCCCAGGGCGCTGGGTGCTGCAACAGTGCGTATCTGGTTTTGGCTCAGCTCGGTATTCAGGCTGGGCCCCCGGCTGCTTTCTGGATACGCTTCAGTAAAGTTCGTTGGTGGGGTTTTTGGTTTGCAGGCAGTCTAGCTCACGCTGACATGGCGGTGGTAAAAGAGGGGACTTTTAGAGGCTTTGAAAAAGAGGCTTTATTTGGTGGGGGAGTCAGGGGTTCCCCCAGCCTCAGGTCAGTGCCTCTCAAAAGACCCCGGACCTGGGCTGCAGGGCTTTTTTGTACAAAGAATCTCATGGGTGGGTACAACGTGTTTAAACCAATAAAACAATTAAAACGATACATGCCAGCTAGATTACATAAACACTAACAAATCCCGAATAGGTCGGGGGATGGTCTCTCAGAGTTTTGCCAACCACGGGCCGAAGCTCTTGGACCTTGAAGATAAAGGTTTTATGATGGACAAAGGGAAAAGATCATACATGAAACAGGGATGTAACAGAAAGGGAACCAATAGGGAAGAGACTCTGTACAGAGACTCTGGTTGTCTTAGAAACTTTATCATTTACCTTGAAACAAAGGGGCCCTTTCAGGGTATCTACTATACTAAAACTTACAATATAAAAAAACTATATTACATTCAAAACTAAAACTTAAAAAACATTTTTTTACACAGCCACACAGTATCATGTACTTTCTCTAGATTTTAAAAGAATGACAGGCTTAGCTGACATCAGTTTTCACATATGTGTTCTCTGAATCGTCTTATTTTTTAAACACAGATTTCTCTTAATTAATAACATCTCTTGTTTGACTCTTCTTGAAAATTTCTTTACAAAACATTCTCTTAGCTGTATTAAATCCATAAACTCTTCTGAAACTCTGACACCTATCTTTTATTTAAAAAGTACATGGTACTCTCATTTTCAAAGATTTTTTTAATAGTGATTGGTTGACAATCATTTTCTGTAATGACAATATGATCATTATGTATGAAAATGCAATTATAAGTTGTTTGTTTTCCTGAAATTCAACCTCAGTGAAAACCTTAGTGAGATTTCAAGACATAGTGTACACAATAATTTAAATCAGTCACTATTTCGTAAAGTACATGGTGTCATCACATATGGAAGGAACTACCCTGAAAAAATATTGCTAAATTCTGTAACACACTGTTTTTTTACTAACACCTTACTTTGGAAAGTTTCTCTTCTGAAACAATACTGCGTGCAATACAGAATTAGGAAATAAAGTACTTTTTTGACAGCTTTCTTTACTAAGAGATTTTTTTTGTTTGTTTGTTTGTTTGTTTTCTGGTGGTTTTTTTTGGTTTTTTTGGTTTTTTTTTGTTTGTTTGTTTTTGTTTTTTTTTAGTTTTTTAGTTTTTCAATTTCCTCTTTCCATCACTGGGTATATTATCTTTTTGCTTGTTTAATTAATTGTACCACTGTTTTTTTCTGTCCTCCTGCATCTAATTCACATGTGTTTTGGGAAGAAAAACACTGCCCATTTATCACAATCAGTGTAAGAGAAATCTAACTCTTATATGAGTGATAAAGTCTTTGTGTCTCTAATCCTTTTCCTTTTTTAGAAAGAAAAAGGCTGATCTAGGGTAATCATTAGACTGAATGTTACCTCTCATACTAGCTCTGCAGCAGAAATTTGCAGGGCCTTCAGATTCTCTCTCCATATGCTTTCTGTATGCTTATTTTATGTTGAATTGCCAGTTTTATCAGAATTTATCAAGAGCCCAATGGGTTATCAGAGTGGGAAGCTCACTCTTCATCCACACTTTTTCCATAGGACTCAATACCTGGACATGCCAACCAGAATATTAGCCTTTGACAAGCCAGAGGTCTAGAAAACTTGACACAATAATTCAGCTTGGGAAGTTCTTCATGACTGCTGCTGAAGCATGTCCTATTTTTTCCAGGAATCCTCTTGATGCCTTAAGTTTTATCTTTTGTATTTTTCAGATTACTGTTGGTAAGCTCTCATCACAGTTTGGTCAGACAAAACAATCCTTCCAGGTCTGAGAATGAACTAAGCTCATCACCACAGCTTCAGGCCCTGAAAAGTATAAACAAAAGTTAATTTGGGGGGAGCAAACTGGAAGAATGTGACTTCATTACCTGAAGCTGTAATTGGACAATTAACCCCAATATGTAAATAGACCAAACTTATATCTGCCAAAAATCTCATGACCATCATCCGTCTCTGGTGTGGTCTCTGCAAGGCTCCTGCACTGCCCAAGGTGTATCTGTTAAAGGCCTTCAATAAATATTCACTTTATTCTCTCACTCTATCTAGCCTCTGTTCCAGGTAGGCACTCCAAGGCATCACTCTAGGGACCCACAGAGTTTGATGGAGTTGCAGTGCTCTGTTTGTGAAGTCCTTGAGGAGATGAAACACACTTGGCAGTGTTATCGATCTTGGTCTACACTGACTATGCTATTGATGTTATATCATATAATAACCAAATATATTTGTATCTTTTCAAATTAGCTTTAAGTTTCTCTTCATGGATCCCCAATGTGATCTATCAACTCAAGAAACAACAGGAATAAAAAGCTTGAGCTGAACTAGAGGCTAAAAAATACTCTGGCTGTCAGTATTTTTGCTTCTCTAGAACTCCTAAGGTATCTTTAGGCTGTCTTTGTGTGCAATATTAAGAAGATATTAAGAATACATTAATTTTATTATTCAGTGATAAGGCTGTGTTCAGCTTCCTTCAAGCCTTTTCCCACATCCATGGCCAGCACGCCTGAGATAAATGCAACCTTTACCTCTTAAAACCTTGTAAAGTTAAAGACCACGTGGCTACCCAGTTTCTGAACTAAGGTCATTTGTTTCCTGCCAGAATGCAAGTTGGGAAACTTCAAAAGAGTTGCAACCTGCCTGAGAAAATGTACCAATCAGCAGATGCACTGGCAGTGTAGTTCAGCTTCCCTTTGTGCATAGAAGTGAACAAACACCTAGGAAGACCCCAACATAAAGGAAATGGACAAATTTCAAGATTTTGTCCTGAAGACTCCAAATTAATCCGGTTTCTAGGAAACCTGTCTCTGTTTCCATTAGTAATTTTGTTAAGGATTCATTTGCCTAATATCCGTGACTTTGTTGCCATAGCCGCTGTACAAAAACTGGAATTTCATTACTTTTTGTAGCTTTAGCTTGCAGGGATAAGTTCGAGTTTCTAGCTGCTGGAATCAGTGGGAAATCTTCTGTTGTGCACAATTTTTTCTCCTGTGTAAGGTAACATGGGCAGCTAATGGCTGTGACCATGATACTTTTTGTCTGATAGGGTGCTCTTTCTCTCCCATTTGATTTGTTGTTGCATTTGTTGTTAGGTGATAATGTGATTACTGACAGGTGAGTTTGTTTAACAGTCTTCTAAAAAACTGTGAATGAATTGACAGAGTGGGAGGAAGAGGCTAAAAATTGTTTAAGAAATTTAATAATACACAGAGCAGGTTAGAGGAATATTTTGAAGATGCCCTCGAACTGAATTTACAGACATAACATCTTTCCTGGGTGATGATACCTAAAACGTGTCTAAGATTTTGGCCATGTATAGAGCAACCTTTTAAAAAACTCTAAGGTCTCTAACTGAGGAAGTAAGTTGGAGAAGGGGTGCCTTTGAGATCTGCAGGCAGTGCTGTCTACAGGAGTTTGACATCAAAGTTTGCCCAGTTTGTGTGTGTGCCCATCACATACACAGAATTTTTTAAGAAGTGAATTAGAACCTTTCCTGTCTTTGCAGAGCCCAAGGGATTTGCATATATTCACGCTTCTATAAAAATAGCAAAGTATTTACTTCTAGTTAACTGGGTAGAATTTGCACAACCTTAGAGCTAAATGCCAGTGCACTCATTTATTTTCAAAACAAAAAGAAGACATTAAAAGAGAAAACAAAATAACAACAAAAAGAAAATCATATCACATCTTGAAGGTTATGCAAAGCCTGAAATTAGAGATAAAATATCTATTGCTTAATGCAGAATTTATATCTTACATGTTTAGGTAAGGAACAATTTTGACTCTTGTTGAATCTGTCTGTCATGTCTTAACTCATAGAACCATGTTTTGTTGGTACTTTCTTTGTTCTTCAAAATATTTTCTTACTACAGTACTTCCCATGCTGTGTCTAAGCCACAATAATAGAGTTTTTGCTCTGGTCTGACATGAAAATCAGGCATTGTCACAAGACTGTAAAGCACATGGCCAAGAAAATTATCAGGTGCTCAGTGTACAGAGTATGTCAAGAATAACACAAGCAAAGGTTGCTTTCTGTCTCCTGGCAGAATGCACCTTTGTCACTTTCCTGCATGGAGTAACTTTATTACTGCTATTAAGAAACATTGAATGAGATGCTGAAGTTGTAAAGATGAAATGGAATGGTGCTGTAGAAGCCAGATATATTTGTAGAGACATTCCAAGTCCTAAACACCAATCTTACGTATGGCAAAGGCCATTAATATATGTATATGGTTCAAAGAAAAGATATCGACAAAACAGAAATACTGTTATAGTATTATATACCCAGTTTGTGTGAGACAATGAAATAATTTTATGCTCTCCCTTTTACTTTATATGCTAAAATTCTCATCTGGGCCTAGGCAAGCATTGTTTGTCCTCCTGCTTCTGATACAGGGACAATCATACATAGAACATGCTCTGACAGTGCAATTCCAAGGACTGGGAAGAATATTCAATGTGGAGACCAACACATACGTGTCCAAATACATCACCATCATTTGGTTTCTGTTTTCCACTGAATTAAAAAGGTTTGCAGTGCTTAGATTGGGCATAATTTCAGTTTGTGTGGGGTTTTTCTCCAGATAATAGTAATAAATGCTTTTTGTCTAAGGGGCTGTGGTGTTTTAACTGCCACTCAGCCCCACATGTCCACTCACTCACTGTCCCTTGGTGGGATGGAGAAGAGAATCAGAAGAGTAAAAGTGAGAAAAATCGTGAACTGAGATAGGGAAAGCAAAAGCTGTGCACAAAAGCAAAGAGCAAAATGAAGCAAGTAAATTGCTTGGGGAGACAACACCATCACACTTCCTTCTTCTTCATCCAGCTTTGTATGCTGGCATAATATCATATGGTATGAGATCAGCTATCCTGACTGTGTCTCCTCCCAATTTCTTGAGCACCCTCAACATCCTGCTGATGGAGTGGTATGAGAAGCAGAAAAGGCCTTGACACTGTGCAAGCACTGCTCAGCAGTAGCAAAAACATCCCTGAAATATCAACACAGTTTTCAGCACAATTCCAAAACACAGCCCCATACCAGCTACTCTGAAGAAATTAACTCTATCCTAGCCCAAAGCAGCTCAAAGGTTTCCTTAGTTCTCTTCTACAACATCTGGGGCAGAAGAAAGCATAGACTTCTTGTATGTTTACTCCTCCAAAAGCAATAAATATCTTGAATACAGTACTGCATTTCTTAAAAGATTATCCATAAGTATTAGGAAAAAAAAAAAAAAAAAAAAGCTGCTGTTCTAATACCCAATTTGTGTGTTTTTCATGTGCAGTTTACCTGCACAACAGTTAATACTTGGATATTTGGTGCTCATAAGAAGCTGCTTATCACTGCTCTGTCAGAGAGGGACTGGCACTGTATATGGTGAAATTCTTTTTCCACTGACTTAGCAGAAACTTTTACCACTTCTTGAAGTAGATCCTAACTTCATCTATGTGTCTTGCACCTTGGATAGATTTTGCAGTTTCACTGAGGAAGCTAACATATACAATATCTTGATGTTTCATTCATGCCTTAATCTCCTTTCCCAATTAAAACCACAAATTCTCCTTGCTTTTGCATGACACAGTTTAAATGAGAAAGTACTCAAGAAGGAGACCACTTTTATGTCATGTTGAGAAGGTCTGTACTAAACTGTTCCAACCTCTCTTGATTTTCTAGGACATTGTTGAACTAAATATAAACTGCCCCAGAATAACTGTGTGAGGACAAGAATAATACATTGCACATAGCAGTAGCCTTGCTGTGATGAATTTTGAAAAGCAGTGCAGAATAGAGGTCTTGTCCAGCACAGACTGAAGACCTACATTCTGATGTTCCTGTATATGTTCATTTTCCAGAAATCTTTTTCTGTGATCAAACGTGCAAGTTACTTTAATCTATATAGTCCTTAAAGTCATCTAGGTCTTATCTTTCTCATGCATTTTCTATTACCAGAATCAATGCTTTCCTTTTGGTATTTTTGATTTCATGAATGAGTAGAAAATTATTCTGTCTCTGACAAGTTCAAATTATTGCATTATTTATGGCAATTTTCCTCTCCCATCACTTTTCTTAAGACTTAGTTCATTTCAGAGTCCATTTCATAACTTTTTTTTTTTTTTTAATGTACATGAGATGCTTTCTGTGTACTATAATTTTAGTTTTATTTCAAATGAAAACAGGTGGGTGTTTTGGTTTTGGGATTTTTTGTACTTTAGCCATAGAACAGTTACACAAAACCAAAAGGAATTGAGAAACCAGTGCATTATTAGAGCTAAGCAAATAATTTCTGGTTTGTAGTAAATTCTCTGATTTATTGTGTTCTGCTTTGAACCCTTTAGTTGTCTATATGTGTACACCTATATTTAATTTTATTCAGCTGAATTTTTGGTGCGCAGTAAGGCTGTATGGGTGTCTTTGGAGCACATTTCTCCTATCTAACTGACTGAGTGGCTCAAAGATTAGCTCAGTAGGTTAGAGCCTGCCGCTAAATACTCCAGGATTTTGGGTTCAATCCCTGTGTGGGCCATTCACTTAAGTGTTGGACTTGATGATCCCCCTGAGTGCCTTTGACTAACAATATTCTGTGGGTCTATATTTTGAGACCAAACTTCAATAATTGCTGCACTTTAAATTTTCTGCTCTTACTCTGTAGTGCATACTTAGAGTTCCCATGATTTGTATAATTCCTGAAATTTCAAATTTAAGCGAGGAATTTATCCTGCTGCTTCATAACCCCTTGTGAATGCTGTGTTCCATCAGAATTTCTGTATCCTCCTCAGTGTAAATATAGCTTTAATTCTAGTGCTGCTTGAAAACAAGGCAAATGGTTGGGGTTTTTTGATGTCTTACTCACATATGATAAATTCCTCTGCAGCTTCTGTGAGAATATAGCTTCCATTGTGCAATTGCATGTGCCACTACACAGATGATACAAATGTATTGGACATCTGTTTCCTGAACAATGCCTTGTGCTTGACAGAATGCAATATTATGGACGTATTCCTTCAAATAGCTTCAAAGTAAAAATAAAATTCAGCAAGGAATGAAGAAGTCTGTCTTTAGTTCGTTAATCTTCTGCCTCTATGCCCTTGTGGATTAATCTTGAGCTGTGAGCTTGGATAAATATGCCTGGCAAGAAAATGCTCTCACTCACTCTTTCTTGCTTTCATTTCTTCTTTTATTATATTTTTTTAACTTTTAAGCTCTCCAGACTCTGCTGCCTAGAGTGCACAGACTAAAGTGCACATAATTATTTTCAATGAAGGACTCTCCAGTGAAATCTTCAAGTTCCGTATGCAATTAGCTTTTCTGGTGGTTCAGTCATGCATTGGCACCATATACTTTTAATTTACTCATGGTCTGATTTGCAAAATTATTTCAAAGACAACTTTTATTTATCAATTCTTCAGGTAAATGGGGAAATATTTTGGTCATTTTAGGTCATGGTGCTCAGTCTAGACAAAAAGCAAATTGCACTTACTGTTCATTCACTTTGGGTTTTTTGAGCTAATTGTTGACTGTGATATGTGCTCTAAACTCTAAAGTGGTTGCTGTCTGGTACATATCACATCATCACTATTTTCAAACATAATTTCCCACACATTCATGGTCACTTATAAGGAACTGATGCAGACAGAATCACAGCATCACAGAATGACACATACCTACAAGTCAGAATAAACACTTCTGTTGTTCACCCTACCGTAGACGAGAGAAGCCTCCCTCATCCTAATATCCACGAGCTAACAGAGTACCTAAATATTCTTGGTAATGCCTCCAGATGGACAAAAAACTAAAACATAGTTAAGAGGGATTAATCACTATGCTTGCTTTTCTGAGTGTGTGACAGGCATTTTTTATTAATCTTCACGGAATGCAGTACTTACGTATGGAGGTAGATCATGAGGAATACATTTAAATTTAAATACGTACATTTTCAGACCTGCTATGGAAATTTCCTATGAAATAAAGCATTGTTGCGTGTAGATTAACTTATCATGTTCAAATGTGGAAGCAAAATGGATGATTGCTTGGACAACAAAGAAGATAGTATTTGGTGCAGCTTAACAAAGGAAAGTAATGTGAAAAAGAAATGTGAAAACCGTGTTTCTCCTCCTACTTTCTCTGAACCAATTAGAGCTCTTTGGCTTTGTCAAGAGACAAAGATTACTGAACCAGCCTTTCCATTTAGATGGAAATCATAACTTCTTTTAAGGAAGATGGAGGGAGTATATATAAAAAATTTCCTTAAGTAAAATAATGTAGGTTTTAGTTTTCTGTTTTGTCCAGAATGTCTCTACACATATTGTGTTGCTTCATTTTTCTCTTTTTCAGCATCCCAAAGCAGCTCTAATATTCAAGAAATTTATACTGGTTTTGTATCAGATGAATCTTTCATCCTGAAATTGTAACACTTTTTGAAATAAATGATAAAAAATTATGGAAATTAGGGGGAAAATCATATTATCAAACACCAGTTTAATATCCAAATTAAATTATGGAATAATTGCAGCACAATACAAACCTACAGCATTTCAAAGAGAAAGCTTTTCTTCATTCCACAGTGCAATGGAATAAGGGGTATGTTTTTATCTATTTGTGGACATTTCAAAAAGGAAAATGAGGTCGAATTCATGGAATAAGTTATTCACTGCTAATTATACACTGCTCTAGCATCAATGGAAAAATCAACCACAAATGTACTGCAATAACAGCAACGTGAATGGGAAGTGTAGCTGTTCGATGATGCACATGAATACAAGATGCTAAATTGTATGAAAATGGCCTCAGGATATTGTTTCAGATTCTGTATTGGTTTCTGTATGAATAATGCTGCTGCAGTGGAAAACAAAAGAAAACAAACAACTCAGAGTTTTTCTACTGGTAAAAAATATATCAGATAAAATCCAATATTCTTAGTTCAGGATCAGGAGTTCAAGTTAAATTATAAAAATTCACTTGGGCAGTTGCTTTCTTTTTTGCTCTATTATCCTGGATATTTGTTTGCTTGGTAAAAAAAGAGAAAAAAAATTCTTCACATCCCACTTCTCTTTTTGCTTTGATCCTTCAAGTGGGCCTAATCCCATATTTGTAAGAGCCTAATCCTCTGCTATGGAAATTAGTGTGGTGTCACACATATTCAGTGTTATGTAGTTCCACTGCCAGAAGGGACAATGAGCCTTTAAAAGAGCAAGATATTCTAAAAATAAAATAAATAATATAAATAATAATAATAAAATACCTAAGCAGACAAATAAGTAATCTTTTCAATAAATATGTAACATGGCAAAAATTGCATAATGTTAACTGAAAGCATAATTTGCTCCTCTGGGTTTGAAAGATCACACTTATTTTTCCTTTCTTGGGCTAATCACAAAGGCATATATTTTGATTTCAGAGCACTAAAAAGGCGTAATCTTCTCAGTGAAAAAATATCAAGGGATGGATTTTTTCCTAAAATAGTCACATGAATCTTTGGAAGGTTTTGGAAACAAATCCTAACTTTTCGAACAGCTCGTTCCACTGGGAAAACATAAGAAAAGGAGACTGCAACGGAAATGCCTCTAATCTTTTGGGAGGATGGGATGAAGTTCTCAGGCAAATCCCATAGTAGAATCATTATTTCCATAACTTGTGCAAATGTGAAGGGGTAGCCATCTCTATCTCATCAAAGATCACTTGGACTCTTCACAGGCTCACAGGTTTCAGGTTACAGATGTATTTCTGCAGTCTTTTGACTTAGGCTTGCTGTTAGGTTAGTAGTCCCAATATTCCTCTTTCCACTGTGCATGTTTGCATCTAGATGTTCAATAAATCGTCATGAAACTTTTATTTTCCTCTATGCTTTTCTTGTCCTTGTGAATAATTCTTTTTTTTCACTCACCTGTCTTGAATGCGGTTACTGAGGGAAGGAAAGGAAAAAAAAAAACTAAGAAAAAGCCCCAAATCCCCAATCTTTTAATGTGCATTCCATTTGAGCAAAGCATCCATAATTGTTTTGCTGATACTGTGAATCTGCAAAGAGATTGAAAGTAACTTTAAGATTCATTTTAATGGGGATGCTCAGGGGAACTGAACTGTAAAATCATTGTCTGTAAGTCCATTTAAGAACTTGTCCTTTCATTCCACATCTCTCTTTCCCAACAGCACTTAGAAATGTGTTTTTAATTATCTTGAACATCTGATTAATTTCTACTGCAAACGGCAGTCCTGGTGGGAAGATACTTGTCAAGACATAGCAGAAATAAAATACATCTTGTATGAGAAGTATGGAATGCATTTAGTCCAGTTTTCCCTTTCATTACTGTCCTTAAGCTTAATTTTTTAAGCATTAATCTCAAAATATTGCTGGCAAACAGTTTATTTGGTAGTTCATTATACTGCCCAGCAGGCAGTGAAATCAGCAAGAGCATGGGCTTGTTGGGCTGCTCCATATGTTTATTTGCTAGCATGTACAGAAAACAGTCTCACACAAAGATCCTGAAAATGCTGAATCCAGCAAATATAGACAGAGAGGCTGGAAGAGAGGCAGTGGAGGATGGGGACTGAAATGTGGGTGGGATATTTCCTGCCTGACAGAGGAGAAAGACATCAGAGCCCAGACTGTACCCACAAGCATTATGGGACCAGCCCTACCTTTAGCTGTCTTCTCCTTGTGGCACGGAGATGTCACTTCAGCCTTGGTTGAGGTTTGGCTCCCAGTCTGTCCCACAACTGTAGGCTGACCTCCAAAACCCACAGAAACCTGAGCCAGCAATATTCAAAGACAAGTCAGCCCTACAGCCTTCTCTAGTGCTCCAGCATGCAGAGCTTCACCCCCTGCTTCCCACACAGCTCAGTGGGATAAGGTAAAGATATGGGATTTTCTGGATGACATGATGACTGGTGTCCTTTCTAAGGCTCCTCATTCCCATTCAGTTCCACCTCAGTGATCAATTTTAGCAGTACAAGAGAGGCAAAAAGATGATGAGCACTGGCAAAGTGGAGGAGTCATACGGGAAGATTTTTTTATACTTTTACACTGCAACTATTTTAGTTTTATTTCATTTTCAGAGGACACTTTCAGGGGGGTTCCCCTTGTTAAATCAAGAACATAATCCTTCATGTTATACAAACACAGAAGAGAATAGCTGAGCTAGTTTCTAGCCCCAGAATTCACACAAAAAGCCTCCGGGCAACTCTTCTGCTGGACAAAGTAATCATTTAGAGGATGTTTCAGCCCCAACAGGTAGCCTTGGATTTCTCTGCTCTTATTTTTCCCATACTGAATAGCACAGACCATCACAGCAGTACATTGAGCAACATGATGAACCTCTGTAGCTTTAGCTGTTCTCCTGAGCTCTTTCAAATAAAGAAAACCTTGTTCAATGAAATATGTTGTGGGGGTAGGACTTTTTAATATGTTTTTAGAAGTCAGGTATACCTTGTGCTTAGAAGGGATTGGTAGAGACTACAGGACATCCATGATGGCCCTAAATTCCCAGAAGGTTTCATTAGTAATCATGTACTGAAGCCAGAAAATATTTGACTCTTAAACACATGGACTTTTCATGCAAGTGGCAGATAAGGCAAAAGGAAGAAACCAGGTCTTTAGAGGCATATAAAAAGCTATGGAAAACTATCTGTCTAAAGTACGAATTCCCAGAAAAACACAACATTAGTAAATAGTGCAAAAGAGTCTAAAGAAATATTTAGCTAATAATAGAAACACTGAGATTATCTCTCCCTTGGATTTATCCCTCAAATTCCTCTAATGAGGAGGACGTATTTGTGAGAAAATTTCAGTTGTAAACTTTCCTTTGGTAAAACACATAACCTGGAGAATTACTCCTTCATATTTAGAAATTTTAGAATTTAGAACTAGTGGTTTGGTATGCTAGTAGTGGACTACTAAAATATTTTACTAACTAATACTCATCCTGTAAAATGGAGTTCATTGCCTGTGATATCCTACTGTAATGGCTCTGGCTGTTGTTAGAGTAAAATATTTCTGTGCATTCAGAAATTCAGGAACCTCAAAAAGTTAGAATGTTAGCAAGTAGTAAAGGCAACTTGTAGCACCTTGCTATTCTAAGGCCTTTAAACTGGCCTATTTTTTGGCATAAATTAAGGAATGATTTGCTGTAACAGATGCTTGAAGACATAGATTAGACACATGTGTAATAAGTTTTATTCTCCTCTAAATACTTAAAAGAATACTTATCAATTTCCATTACACTTTCTGAGTACCAGATAAAGGTCTTGAAAAGTTTTCTTAATCTGTTACAGTATTGTAGCCAATTATTTTATTCCTTAGGTGATTCCACTGACTTCAGATGATTTTACAGACTAGAGTAAAACTCAGGTTAAAAATTAAAATTCTCTTTTTTACTCCCCCATTTTGTAGATGTCATCCCAACCTTTGGATATGCCACAAATTAAAATAAGTGCCATTACTTAAATTCCTCAATCAAACTTTTTAAAGTAGGTTTCTTACCAAATTGGCTCCTACCAATTAGATCTAAATGACAGAACACTGAAAATAAATCCTACACTTTTGTACAACTCCTCATTCATCTAAATTGCAGAGGAGGACAGGGTGCTTTTCATACAGGGCAGAACAAATGAAATCAAATACATTATTTCACAAAATAATTTGAGCAAAATAAATAATTCAATATTACTAGATTATTGTAGAATATCTCCCATGAAACTATTGGAAAGAACAGACTTCCGTGAAGTCAGTTCTGGCACTTAGCTCAATTCGTGGAGGTCAGGAAGACAAGTCTATCTGCTTGGATAGTACATCATGCTTGCACACTACAGAAGAGTCTTTGAAGAAATGGGTGCTGAGCACAAAGGTTTATTGCTCCTGTGTTCTTTCAAATGCAGCCCCGTGACAGTTTGACTATTTGAATGTGCCTGTGCCTGTAATTGTTCTGCCTAGCAATGTATGAAAGTATGTAAGACTAAAGTAGATTAGAAGAAACAGTCTGTAACTTTCATGCTACCCTATACCCTGAGCAACCTGACCCAGTTGTGTGGCATCCCTGCCCATGACAGGAGGGTTGGAACTGAATGATCTTTAAGTTCCCCTCCAAACCAAAGCATTCTGTGGTATGGTAGAAATGCCAATCCAGGAAAGATAGCAGTAAAGGTTTCTGTGAAATTTGCTGTAAACCAAAAAGTGCAATACCCACTATTTCCTTTACATCCAGGTTACAAAAGAAGTTAATTCCTCAGGAAGTGATGACATTGCATGTCAGCTCTGCCCTGCCTCAGTGTAGGATATCTTCTAAAAATAGTACAATGCCTTACAATATGATATCAAAATTATGCATTCTCGTACATAATTTCTCTCCTCCAAGATAAGCAAAAGCAATACTGATAGAAGATGCTGCTTTAGCAAAGTACCAATGTCAGCAGCAGGAAAGTTGCTCAAAGGAAAGAATAATTTTTGATTTCATAAGAAGCATGAAAATATTAAGCTGAATTCTTTAAAGATATTGCAGGAATGAGATGGAGATGCTTTGGTCAGTCAGAAGAACCCTAAGTAGGTATTACTTAGATTCATAGCTGGTTTTATTGAACAATTCTTTATGCTTTTTTTTCTATATAGTTGTTTCCATTGTGCAATTGGTGATTATTAGTAAATCAAAATGCAGGAACACCCATGATGGAATAAGGACAAAGATGTCAAAATTACATAGACCCCTAAGCCTTTTTGAGTATTCAGCTCTATTTATGTCTCGTTCCAAATGCATAAAAAATAAAGAAAATGTAAAATACATCTATCCCATGGGTTAGGAATATTTTTTCTCTTTATCAATATTTTAACTTTACAGTGCATAAAAATTTCACTAATAATGCAGAGTGTTTTATTCACACTCAATATCCTTAGCACAATAAAAGATACTGTCCCATGTTTTTAAAGGAAATTTGTCTGCTTTAACATGGATATTGAATTAAAGAGCCCTAAAAGGAGGCTGTTTCAAAGGGCAGATAATTACTCTTTCTGAGAATTATTCCTCTTTGGCATGCCACAAATTTACTAGTTATATTAGGAAAACTTGACCCTGGGTCTCTAAATGTTTTCAGAATGAGGGTTGCTGATTCCAATTGTCTACGTTTATTAATCCTAGCTATGATTATTAGCCCCATATAAGGTAAGAATTTTCAGACTATGATTTTAATAATAGTAATTCTGGGTGAGGCTTTACCTAAACCGTCCAACTGAAATCAGGGTTATGATCCTTTCATAGCTGAGGTTAATACTGTAAATACCAGTTATGATCCTTGCTGAAGGACTCCTTCAGTAATTCACTGGAGTGAAATTACCTCAGTCTCTGGAAATGAAGATCCTCTAAAGGTTCTGGCAAGAAAGCATATAAAGCAATAATCGGGAATCAGTACCACAGAATGGGATAATGTAATCTTCAGTCTTACTTAATTTTGGGAAAATAAAGATTTTTTTTTTTTTCAAAAAAATCAGATTAAAGGGAGAAATCATTTTTTTAATTTACACATCTGACATTAAGCTGAAAAGCAGCACTGCAGACACCTGCTTCAGAATTGTCATTGTTTCCATGGTGCTACTTTCCATCACCTATTTTTAATAGTTTACACAACAAGATCAAGGGTGTCCCAGCTGTTACTGCCACTGTTGCTAAGCAACCTTTAAATCAGAGTTCAAGAAGACAAAGAATCATGCTTGAAAAATTTCTCAAGTGTCTGCTTTCCCCTTTCTTCTTCTGTCTACACTATTTTTCAGATGCCATGTTTTCTGTTCCTTTTTTTTTCCCCTTTCAAATTCTGTGTGAATCAATTGTAGTCTCCAAAAAGAATAAGCCACTTTCTAGCTACAACAGCCACTGTTTTATGCCAGAGAGGAAGCTGGGGCATTTAATAAAGGGCTTAAAACATTTACTTTTTTTTTTTCTTTTTTTCAATTAAATCCAAGTATTTTTAGAGCTCTGCAACCTGCTGCTGCTGTTGTGTAACATCTGTGTATGACTGCATCATGGACTGACACACCGATCAATGGAGAGAGATTCAAAGCTTACAGGGAATTTCAATGCCCCCCTTGTGCCTTCTGGAATCTTAATGCTGTCACCTGCAAAAGGTCCTCAGAGGTCGAAGACACACAGCAAGAAGGAAAAGTTAGCGTGGGTGAATCTGGAGAAGTCTGAGGCTGAATGTCTGTCCTGGAATGTCATTGTTTTTCAAACTTTGTTGCTCAGCCATTAGCATCACTCCCCCTGCACTACTAATTGTATGACAAGCAGCAGCATGTCTTTTTAGTTAGATACCTTAGCTGTGCTAATGTTTGAAGTAAAGCAGTCCTGTGGAATGTACAGATCAAGGAAAATCCTGTATTTCATTTAAAATCTTTGTTTGCCTCAATGGCCTTCCTCTTATTTAACCCATCCAAATTCTCATGTATCCAAGTAATTTTTTCTGTTGTTTCCTAGATCCTCCCTTTTCTGCTCTTGCAATTCTAAATGCTTCATCCCATGTCATACCTGCTTCATCTCTTTCCTTCCTTTGCACCTCTCACTACAAGTCACTAGGGCAGTGTTTATTCTTTCTTGCCTTCTTCTCTTGCAAATTTTTTCTATGGGATTTCTTTTCTTTGCAAAACAGTCTTAATAAATTCACTTTCAAATTCTGCAGATGAAATACACTTTCTGTAACTGCTCATCACCTGTTCACACTTTCAAAGCCACCACAAATTATGCTGTTTCTGGGTTTTTAAACTTCATGCTAGTCCATAGTTTTCCAATCAGGTAAACAACTCATTAATGTCATATAAGCATTTCAAATAGCTCTTTTCAATCATTTAAATTTTTTTTCTGCTTAATTTCCAGTTTGAAAAAAAATTCCTTGCAAATTCAACATTTATAAAAGTTTCATGGTCGTAAAGTCAGATCTGTGGGCAGCTCCATCACCTTCTCTGCCACACTGCTTCCTCAAAACCAACACTCAACTTCAAAAGCTCCCTAAAGGTAAAATAGCTTTTGTTATTCATTTCTTCAGCCCTCAGCCTTACTGTTTGACTCCTTTGTAGAGACTTCCTCATCAAGATTGCCAATTGTGATGGCACTACTTCATTTATTTTTGTTTATTTGCTTGCTTATTTTCAGGAAACAGGAAACACCTTAAAGAGATGTTGCTGATCTGCCAGATGATGCAACCTTTGGTCTCTCTCTTCTCAGCCAGACAAAGAAGCTACCACAGGGAAATAAGTTACTCAATCTGTGAAAACATTTGGCCTTTCTTTTCATTTCATCTACGTTGGTGTAAACTAGGAGGAACCTCATCACAGTTACAGAATGGCCAGCAATGTAAAACTGCTGTAAGTAGAAGAGTTGACATTTAGAGTTTTATCCAAAAAGTAACTCCACTGCCACTGTTTAATGTGCTGTCTAAATTTGGTACCACTATTCTGAGTAAATTAATAGATTGTGCTCCAGATTTATTTCATTTATTTCTGTGAATCCTGCCAAGGAAAGATAGTATTTTAAAATTCCTAGGTAGAAACTTACAGATGGCAGTATATCTCTCCTCACTAATATGCTGAAAATACTTTATGGTCTTGTCTGGATCTTAAACTCTAGATTTTGTTACCACAAAATTCTGAAGGAATATACTCCATTTAAGTGAATGCTGTTGCAATATGACTTCCTGTATGAAGCCCAAGGCTGTGAATAGGAAATTTTCTGGCAGGCTCATTTGGAAGTTGTGAAGTCTGCCTTTTTGAAGAATAAATATGGGAGCTGAAGCTCCTTGTTATTATTCTGCAAGGTGTTTTTAACACCTTTGCAGTTAAATATCTTCTTCAGAGTATCTGTGTTTAGCAGAATTTTCCTTGCAACCATTTAATGAACAAGCTAATTTAAGAATGGCAGCAGAATGCAGGCCCAGGTCTGCACCGCTTGCATCTGACTTAGGGGCTGAAGGCACAGCAGCCCTGAGGAGTGAGGAGGGAAGGTTAAGGGTGTGATAAATGCACACCTGCTGCAAGTGTCCGTGCCTCGGCTTACCCTCCAGAGGTGAGCACAGTTTTACAGCGTGCAGCTGGATGTCAGCATCAAAAGCCATGGTGCTTGGGCACCAGCAGCTGCCACCCCTGCCAGAGCAGGAGCCTCTCCAGCAGCAGCACAGTGCAGCAGGCACAGAATTGCTCCTGAACAGCTCCCAAGAGCTGTTAGCATGGTTGTCTCAATAGTCAGCTGCATGGCAGTAATTCCTCAGGATTCAAACTATTGATCAGGGCCTCTGTGGGCTAAGCGCTGTGCAAGCACACAATGAGAGCAGGGTTATTTTTTTCCCTCAATAGCTGTATAGGTTCCTGCGACACACATTCACATGAGCATTTCTCACTCTGAGGAAACGTTTCCTCACACTAACAAGAGGTCACAGGGAATATTGCTGCAAATGCGTGTGCTTTGCTTTCCTGCTTCAAATCCTGTGTAAATTAGGATCCAAATCATGTAATGAGAGATTAAATTTACAGTGCAGCACAAGATAAACAAATGAATCAAGGGTGATTTAATTGAATACTGAACCATTTTACATGCTCAAAACAGTTCACCACAGCTCCCACTCCTGGCATTTCAATTTCTGTCACTGTATAAGACTAAATCAATATTAACAATGCTGGCATAATACAAATGATAATAGCTTAAAACTCGTATTTTCCTGCCAGAATTAAAATTTGATCTAATGATATGGATTGCAAAGGTTCTTCCTAGAGTCTGTTAGTTGCACTATGTGGCAGATACAATACTCTTCAACTCCTACTCTTTTCATGGTAATATCAACAAAAAGAAAAAGATTATATTAGAATACAGGTGTATCTCAAAAGCACTTCAAAGATCAGGACAAAGAATCTGGAGACTTCAGGACTCTCATGGGTCAAATACTTATTAATATTAATAAGTCTGCAATTTCATTGATGGGTTTCAGCTTTTTTCATTTAGCAAGTCTTCTGTTATAAAATCATCAAAGAGTAATTATAAGCATTTGTTCTACTCTTCATAAATCACAAGTCATCACCTTAAAGAATGCTGTAAAAAGATATTTTTATGACTAGACAGTATTGCAATATAATTAGGAGAATCAAAGAATTTTTAAAGCAGTCCTGAAGCAACTAAAAGATAGCAAGCACAAATAAGTGGAGGAATATTAAAGCAGTAAACAAAGAAGAAACAATTACTTTCTCTTTTCAAAGATATCATATTGCATTCTTTATTCTAGTTCTGGAAAACAAGCCACTGATGACCAGGAGCAATTGATTTTCCTTCACAGCTGTTTTCTAATTACTTCTGAACACTGAAAATTCCAATGCCATCACTCAATTGTACAAGGAGTCCTTTCAATTGTTTTTCTTATTACAGCAAGTGTCCTGTTGTCCTGCTTGCTACCCACACATGTATCAAAGGTCTGGGGTGCTCTCATTGTGGTGCTGCCTTTTAGGTATGCTGAATGACTCAGACATTTTGCTTTGTGACACCATGCAATGAAATGCACAAGCCATTAGCACAGATGCACTTGCAGGACTTTGTCTTTCCTGCACTGTCAGTAAGGTTCAGTATTCCTAAATTGTAGGTGTCATTCATTAACTTCTGAGAGCTTCAATGTGCTACATATTCATATGAATATACACACACATACAGCTATTTGTGTATACTTTAGAGAGAGAGAAATGCACACGTGCGTTAATACCTGTATACACTGTAAGGTCAAGGATTCACAAATCAAGTTAAGGACAGAGGGAATCACATCACTAGGTGTTCTGAATACTTTTTAAGTAAAACATGCAAAACACTGACAGGGAGACCTAAAGCTCATAAAAGGAACCTTAGAGCTACTATGGACTTCTTCAGGTATTGTATACAATTACAAAATAAGGGTAGCAAGGAGGGTTGTTTGGTTCTGCATTTTTCTAATTGTGTCTCTTTAATTCTGGCAATCCAACAACTATTTTGTACTCAGAAATCTTTTACTCTTTTACTCAAGTGGAGAGTAATACCATGTCTCTGCACTTTCATACCTACTGTATCTTATATTGTGTATGTCAATCCTGATATGCAGACAGTAAAATTCTATTTTTATTTTGACTTACTTCCACAACCGTTAACTTAGACAAAAATACCTGATGAATATAAAGACTCAGATCTCATTTATAGTAAACTATTCCTGAAATCTTGAAAAAGCAGCTTCCAGCAGATCCTCAAGAGCTCAGGTTGCACTGAGCAGATTTCTTACGGTTCAGGAATGCATTGAGGTGAAGGTTGAAGCACATAGTTTTAAAGCCCAGGGATCATCTGGAGATGAGACAGGACCCGCCAAAGAAAAGTGGTAGGATTCTTAGAGCTTTATTCTATTAATTCTACTTGAAAAAAAAGGAACAAGTGTATTTTTTGCAGCTAATGAGCAATTCTATTGCTCATGACCACAACACTAAGTGCTAAGTGTTTTGTGAAATTTTGGATATAAATGCAATTGCTGTTTTATTTCTTGACCCATTATAGAGGAAAGGCTTACCCAGCCATGTTCTTATTTTCTTCTACATACAACAAGGAATAAAACTGTTGTCAGAAATGTTACGTTGTGCTAGATGCTGGGATTTTTTTAATACCAGGTGATTACTACTGTTAACAATATCGCAGAAACTTCCTCTTTCTCAAGGTTTTATGTAAGTTGAAGAGTGAATTTGTGTTAATATGTTCAACTTCCTACAAAATACTGGATTTAATAGATTGGATTTAGAATTTAGCAATAACTTTATTCTTTGTTTGACTCTTTTTGCTTTTTCTTCTAGGAATAAGCATACCTCTAAATGCAGTTCCTAACCCACCACATGAAGTAATGCTCTATTCCAGTGCTTATTCCATATGTTATATGGTACTTTGACAGCATTTGTAATATCTTTTAATATTTTGTTATCTACTTAGTACATGCCATTGTAAGGATCAAATAAATGCTGGTCTTGTTTCTCCTCAACAATATGGTTGAACTAAATGCATATATTTCAGTCAAGGGAAACATTTTTTTTTTCTTTTTAGTCCTTATTGGATTTGAGGAAATAGTCTATATTTTCACAAAAAAAGAGGCTTTCTTTCAGAAGACAAAAGAGCACTTTGGTTTCTTTCTGTATTGCCTACTTCCAATTGAATTTTATTTCTTTTTACCTCTCTTTCTTTGGAGTCAAAAATAGACTGGAAAATTCCAAGGATCCAAACATCTGTTTTGTTACCTGAATCTACTGTGTTTAATGACCAGGGGTCTGGAAGCTCTGATGCCTCTCTCCTTTGGCTGTACCCAACAGCTACTTTGAGTCTGAAGGGATCAGCCAGCTAAAAGTGAAAGTAGAACTGGATTCTATCTGATTATGGAGGCAAATTAAATTGAATGCTATTACAAACCTCTAAAGGAGAACTAGAAGAATTTGAATCAAGCATTCCAGATTAACGTTGCAGTTGGAGCTTTGAACAAGACCTTTAAAATCTGTTTCTAGATTGGCACAAGGATTACAGTAAAGCCTTTAATGAAATGAGTTCAGAATGAAATTATTGAATGCAATGAATTTCAATTTATAATGAGAAGAAAAATGACAAACCTAGTCAAATCAAAGTGACTATTTGGTATTGTCCGCAATTCCCTATAGAGGAGATTGAAGTTGTAACTTTGTTCTGTGCCACAAATATCTCTACTTCAATCCTTTTCCCTTCATGCTCATTCTGAGTTCTATAGTGAGTCACTTACACTTATATAATATAAATATTTCAATCATCTAACTATGATTATTTTTAAAGCCATTGCTGAAACAGAAACGAGTCTCTCCCAGCACTGTGTATTCCTATCAGGATTTTATAATCAGGATGATCGCTTAATTAGCATGTTTGTTTCCACTAGGGTATACCAATTAAGAGACATAACCACACTGCTGTACATTCCTATTAATGCTTTTTTACATTTAAAGTAAGATCACACATTTCAGCAGGTGTAGTTTTAATGGAAACAGAAGATTTTCCAAAGGATGTTGAGCTATTTTGCCATCTGTTTCTTATGCTGGTATTCTTAAATTACTAGAAACTAGACATTAGGTCTAGGGAGTTTTTTAGAGCTTCCAGAATATTAACTTTTTTTTAATGATTTTCACAGATGCATTCAAGCTAATATTTTAATAAAAATACAGCTGTCCTGACTAATGATTCCTCAGAAGTGCTACTTCCAAAGATCTGACATCCCAAGTCATTTTGTGTGCATGTTGTGCTAGGTAGTTACAGTAGAAATATGTTTTCTGAAAAATTAATATGTTGCATCCTTTGCTTTTCTCTACTCTGAACATAAAGCTCAAAGCTTCTTCTACCTTTTCTATTTTTAATGCTGTAAAATATGTTTGATTCTGTTCATTATGACCTTGCTAAAAAAGAGACAAATAATGCAAAGTTTACATTTATTTCTAATGAATATTGAGTAGAGCAGTTATGCTGCCTTCACTACTATTTAAACTTATTGTGTCACATTCTTATATCTCACTTTACAATCAATTTCATACTGTGAGACTTGGATCTCCTCTAGAAGGACAAAATTTCAAAAAAGGAGGCTTTAAATACTCCAAAGTGTTTAATACATAAAGTATTCACAAAAGTATCTATTAACAATGTCTAATTACTCTGAAATTTGAATTAACAAAAGTAACTGGAATATATTTAAAAATTGCTTTTAAATATGTGCGTGCATTTTCCCAGTGTAGTGCTATAAAGAATATCCATGATTTTCAACTAGATTTCTTCTAATTGCTCTGTTTTACACCTAATTAATTCATTTAGAATTATTAAGTCTTGAGAAGACACTATTAAAAGCACAATATTGTAAGTCTCAAGCATAATTTCTGCAATATCTGGGTATCTCACTTTAGGTCTGAGTCTTGAGGAATCACAGTGTGTTTTATACTCTTACTTTTTAGCAATTGCAGTGTCATAACTGCTAGAAGGCCTTCAAACCATTCTCTTCAATAATAACAGCTTAGTTACTGTGCAGTTCTTACCAGTCTTCTAATTTTTGTAATGGGTGTGATGCTGAGTTAAAGGTAGCAGCCATTTTCACAAATTCACAACTCCAGGAGCTGATATTTCAAGAAAAGAACATGATATAAAGAATTGTGTGACACAACTGATTCTGTTTCTCTTTCCATATTACCTTTCGACTGGAACAGATTTAAAGAAATGAAAGTCCCTTCTCCATTTAATTTCTCAATAGCTTTTGATTTATTTCAGTCTTTTTGTGAAGTACATATAGGTACTGAGGATTATATAGTCATTTTATTGTAAAGCCTGCCACTGTAAAACTGTTTTTGCTTGCTGTTTTGCCAAACTAAAAATATTAATTTTGGATCATGAGAGGTTTTCCCTTAAACTTGGCTTACATTGATTTCTTCCAGGTGTATATAAAAAAGGAATGTTAATTCTCAGAACAAAATGGACTGAATGATTTTTGGGGTTTTTTAGGGCGGACTGGGGACTCCTGGGGTTTTGATTTTGTTTTGGTTTCTTTTGTGCAAGAATTTCACTAAAACATTCTAGTACAAATAGAGAAGCCTTTTGCATCAGGTCTGACTCTCTCCAAACAGAGAGAGATTTTCTTTCCAAAACATTCTTCTGGCCTTACTCCAAGAGGTTTCTTTCTTCATCAGGAGCTCAGTCTTCAGGCCTGCAAGACCTGGATAAGACTTTACCCACAGACAGAGCTTAGAGAGTCAATCTTCTGTCTGCTTCCCAATTCCTGACTCCATAAAGAAAACATTTGGAACTCAGTGAAGAAATCAGTATGTATCAAAAACATTTCACCTTTACACATTCAATCTAAACAGACTGGTAGTTCAGGACAATAGGGATTTGAATTGGTATTAATTTCCAAATTAAGAATCCTAAACGCAGGCATATTTTGGTAAGGATACACATGTGCAGTAAGTGGTTGACCTTCAGCTAATAGAATTAGCAGCAATCTAGGGCTCAGCTCAGTTGCTTAGGCATTGTCATCTAGTGCCAATAGAAGCAGTCCCCATTATCCCAATAAGAATCCATTAAATCTTGTGTTATCACTCTCATACCCATATCAAACACTGTTGTCAATTAAATGGTGCCTCTGACCTTTATGTGTGTCAGAACATGAAGGGTGATTCAGGTCATCCTAAACCAGACACCCAGAAGAGGCCTGTTTAATCTCAGGCTTGCCCTAGTTCTTGGTTTTTACTTCTTCAGGATACATTATCATGCAAATAATTCTATTTTAAACAAAAGGCACAGAATCCTGTATAATTATGTCTCATTCAATTGCTGCTCATCATGTCAAATACAGGCCAAAAAATGTAGGATAACAGACACTAAATGAGAAAGAGCCAGCATATATTTTCTAGGAAGAATAGATTCAGAAGCATGCACAGTGAAAAAAAAAAAAAAGGCATAAAACACCATCCTTGAGGACAAATAATTTGTTATATGCTTAGAGGGATAATTTTTTGTTCTGCAAATTTTTGAGAATGGTTTTCAAATGCAATTTGTAACGGAAATAACACAGGAATATCTGTTAATTCTGATGGTTTCAAGGTGCATGCTATTCTGAAGTTCTCAGAAATCATGCATGTCACAGTCTTCAAAGAATCCCAAACCAAAGCCACACAGATAAGGCATACTGAACACAGAATAGTTTCTAGTACTTAACAATACATGGGAAGGAAACACAGGTGGCTTCTATTCATAAATTAAATGAGAATCTGGGTTCTACAGCTTCAGTTTCCCACAAATCTAATTCCTCTTATTACAAAATTTTTGAGATGAGAGACTCAATAGAAGCAGAAATAATATATGGAATGTAAGATAATATCTCCATCTAAAGACAAATTGAAAGACTGATACAAAGATTCAGTGTGGACATATTGCTTTGGAAAATTCTCCAACTTCCTTTCTCCTACTCTGGTGTGAATTTTCTCTCACAAAAAGCATCGGTATCTTCATTGTTGCCAGAAATTTTTGAGGAGTCAATGTTTAAAAATAAGACCAAAAAGTATAAGAGAATATAAGTTTTTCAGAAGATAAGGTACCAGAAGAAGAGAGGTCCCAGCTGACTGGGAGCTGGCAAACATTGTCCCAATTCTCAAGAAGAGCAAGAAGGAGGATTCCAGAACCTACAGGCCTGTTAGTCTCACTTCAGTTCCTGGTAAACTCATGGAAAGGGTTATTCTGGGGGTATTGAAAAACACCTGTAGAGCAATACAGTCACCAATCACAGCCAGCACACCTTTGTGAGGGGAAAAGTCCTGCTTGTCAAACCTGATTTCATTCTACAACAGGATAACCCATGTGGTTCATCTAGGTAAGCTAATAGATGTCATCTTTTTCAACTTCAGTAAAGCTTTTGCTGCTGTCCTTCACAGGATCCTTCTGGACAAAGTGTCCAACATGCTGCTGAATAACCATGCTACATGGTGGGTGAGCAGCCGGCTCACGGGTTGGGCACAAAGGTTGTAGGGAATGGGGTGACATCAGACAGGTGACTTGCCACTACTGGGGTTCTGCAGGGCTCCATCCTTGTGTTCTTCAACACCTTCATTAATGACTTGGATGCAAGACTCAAAGGAACACCAAGCAAGTTTGCCAACAACACTAAATTGGGAGTAGCTGTCAACCTCCTCAAGGGCAGAGAGGCCTTGAAAAATTAGAGACATGGGCAGTCACCGACTTTATCAATTTTAGCAAGGGCAAGTGTTGGATTCTGAACCTGGGATGGGGGAACCTTGGATGTACAGACAGGCTGGGGAATGAGATGCTGGAGAGCAGTGCTGCAGAGAGGGAGCTGGGGGTCCTGGATGATGGCAAGTTGAATTGAATTGTTGTGCCCTGGCAGCCAGAAGGGCCAAGTGTGTCCTGGGGGGCATGAGGCACAGCATCACCAGCCGGGCAAGGGAGAGGATTGTCCTGCTGTGCTCTGAGCTGGGGCAGCCTCACCTCCAGTGCTGGGGGCAGTTCTGGGTGCCACACTATAAAAAAAGTCATTAAACTATTAGAGTGTCCAAAGGAGGGCCAAGAAGATGGTGAAGGGCCTTGAGAGGAAGCCGTATGAGGAGCAGCTGAGGTCACTTGATTTGTCCAGCTTGGAGAAGAGGAGACTTAGGGGAAACCTCATTGCAGTCTACAGCTTCCTTGTGTGGGAAAATAGAGGTACAGACACTGATCTCTTCACTCTTGTGACCAGTGATAGGACTCAAGGCAACAGAATGAAGCAGTCAGGAGAGGCTTAGGTTGAGTATCAGGAAAAAGGTTCTTCATCTAGAGGATGGTGGAGCACTGGAACAGGCTCCCCAAGGAAGTGGTCATGGCCCCAGGCCTGTGAGAGCTCAAGGATTGTCTGGACAATGCTCTTGGGCACATGGAGAGACAGCTGGATGTTCTATGCAGGGACAGGGGTTGGACCCAATGATCCTGATGGATCCCTTCGACCTCAGCATACTCTGTAACTCTATGATAATGTCTCCAAAACTGGGACAGATTTCTGTGTTTTTACTAGAAAACAGATGAATAAGGACTACCAGTCTGATTGAAAAAACTTGCTATGCTAAGGCATATGATGATATTTTTTGAGGAGTCATTTCTAGTGAACTATTGTTGTATGAAGTCACAGTCAATATTTCAGTACAGATTTGTAACCTGAAATTAAATATTTGCAGGATATGAGGATGACCTATCTGTGTAATTGCTACTTCTTAGAAAGGAAATTTTGGGAATTTCCTCAAGGAGTTTTAAAGCAATTCATAATAGTAAAGAAATCCAGTTTTTTCTTACCTTTTCAACAGAAATTAATAAAAAACTGATATTCTTACCTACTTACTATACCAAAACATCCAGCAAGTATTCATCTGCTCGATTATTTCTGTTGAGATTTCACATGTTGATGTCTTTCAGTATTTTCAAAACTGCTTGTTGTTTTTAAGTTTGTCACAATCAACTCCAGCATTTACATGAGGTACAGAAGTTTACTTTAAAGATTATTTGTATTTGGCTTTTTAGGTGACTTTGCTGTCTATTACTTCAAAAAAGAACAACATTAATATCTGCCCAGACAGAACATTTCAAGCAAACTATGAGGAAGAAAAGGAAAGAAAATAGATGGTACTGAACCAAGACAGAAGTTATCCATAGTAAGAAAATTCCTACATAGAATAACCATGATTCCAACAACAGCTATTAAATATTTTGCTGTGTTTCTTATTTGAATGTCTGGTTTCAGCTTCTAGTACTAACTCTGGATATAAGAAAAGCAAATGCCTGTTAAGGAACCTGATAATCCCTGTTATTTTTTCCCATGGAAATACAGCTACATTGTATGTATTTCCTAGCTGATATCTCCATCTTCTTCTTGCAAGCACTGAAGCCTGCTTTGCAAAAGCTTGAAGAATTGTTCCTTTCACAGGGGTTTTTTTTGTGACACTTTGTTGAGTTCTTTTCAAATGGTTCAGTTTTGCAGCATTATTTCAAGAAGTGGGAACACAGGAACTGTAAATTACATTCCAATATTAAAACCTCTCTAAATCTTGCAAGAAAAATTTCAGTGTCTTGCTTCTGCTCTTCCTATTAGTCTTTTTGTCACAGCATCCCATCGACAAGACACATTAAGTCGTTTGTCCACTATGGCTCTTATTTCCTCTCTGGAATCTTGATTTTTACTAGACAGCTCTGTCTTCTGTATAAATTTCCTGCACCACTTGCTACAAGACATTTGACTTCTTATTTGATTCTGTTGAATCTGGCTACACATAAATGGTCCCATTTTACTCAGGAGTCACCCTATTTCTGCATTTTCAGCCTTATTACCAATTGCTCCAATCTATTCAACATCCATCAGTTTTATCCCCAATATCTGGGTTTTTTTCTGAACCATTTCTAGGTGTGCTGCATAAGGGTTGGATGTCAAATAACCTAGTATTTGTGGAGTTCCACTGGAAAACATAGTGCTTGTTCCCTATTGACATATATTCTTTTGAGATCAATCCTTTGGATTTTCTGACGTGATCTGTTATTGTGTAGCGTTAATCAGAGTTCTGGGTCACAGTGTGTCCTATGCCTCTCATGGTCAGAGTATAAAATATCTGCTCTTCTACTTTTTCTAGACAATTTTTTTATTAATCAAACACCAGTATCTGGTTTATTTTACTAGATCTAAGTTATGTAAAATTATTTTGGCTAGCATTAATTGTATTCCTATCACTGAATTTCTTATCAGTGAATTTTATACCATCATTTCCAGTATTGCCTAGGACTGATATAAGGCTTACCAGCTACTGAGTATGGCAGATTAACAATTCTTCAAGCTGCTAGAATTTTCTTGTTTGGAGATTTATTAAAATGAACATCAGAGAAGCAGACATTTCCTCAGCCAATTTTTAAGGACTCTTGAATATTATCTTAATTGAATATATTTATTCGTGGTAGATGATGCTTGAAGTTTAGCAGCATGAAGTGCTGTGATTTTCCATCACTTTTATATCCTAAAATGTAAAATATACTCTCATTTTTTTTTTTCCGAGAAATGAAGTCACTACCTCACAGGGAGACAAGATAAAGGCATCAGGTCCTCTCAGCAGGAACCAGGCTCTGTTGCTGCCACAAAGATGAGAATTTAACTTGACTGGAGTAGGACAGCAGTTTTAAGTTACTCTGAAAGGATCTCTGGAAACAACAAGAAGTCTCAGTTTTTCAGCAGTATCTTGTTCAGTATTACCATTTTCCTGAGTTTGGAACCCTAATCTCACCCCCTTCCCTCACTTGGCTCTTTGTGAATTGGTTATAGACAGTCCCTGACATTTTGCTGTCACTGCAGAGCTAGTTTATCCTTCATTTTTCATGTTTCATTTTCTTGGTTGGTATTCTAAGCAGGAGTATTTATAATGAATATATTCTCTTCTTCATTTAATGAATAACTCCTAGTAATGGTTTTGTCATACCTAGCTTGGAATGAATATTACTTGAAGGTGGTTATCTCCGTCAAAAAATTATTCTTGTATCCTTACATTTCCTTATCAGTTTTCAAAATTTCATCCTTTCTAATTATTATTTTGCTGGTTATTGTCTGTTCTCATCTATGTTTCTCACCTATATCATAAATACATGTATAGATAAAAAATCATATTTAGGTAGATCTAATATCTTAGGTCTACGAAGCAAGTATAGATAGATGCATAGACATAGATAGATATAGTTTCTGTTTCTGTCTCCTGTCTTGCCTTGTTTTTCTAATGAACTTTTACAAAACATTATTCTTCCATGATTATGGAAGCATATTTTTTTTTGCGTGCCAACTCATCCTTTCCAAAACCTCCCTATATTTATTCATATTTCTCTCACAGTCTATCTTTTACTTCCTTACAGACAAATCATACTATCATACAATATATGATCATACTATCACACTTCTCATACTCTTTAAAAAATAATCTATTTATAGTGTCTGACAGAAGGTGCTAAATGGTGATCATATCAAAATACTAGTACTATTAATAGCATAATCTATTATCTTCTTTCCTTTTCTACAGTTCCCAAGATCATTTCAGGTGTTATTTCTGGTGAAAAATGTTTTCTTGCTTTTGTAAGTGTATGTGCAAAATAATAAATAAATAAACAGACAATTATTTTGGACTGGGAACCCCAAACAACCAAGATTTTATTTCAGCTTTATGACACAAGGAAGGGCCTGATGAGCTATTTGAACCCTGGCTTCTCTGTTACATAGTGCATCAAATGATAAAGGCATAAGTGTAAGGGCTGAGCAGTTCCCAGTTATGCAAAAAAAATCTAAATCCTTGCATTTTTTCCAAGTTTTAGCAAATTGGAGGAGGAAAATAATATGGAAAATAGTAAAAAGTGGCACTAGCTGGATTTATTAATAAAATTTATGGGTTTGGAAAACTAATCAATTTTACCCTTTTTGTCAATGTATTGCCAATGGAGAAAAAAATTTGACACGGATGGTCCTCTCTTTGAGGGGCTGATTCTAATGATGGAAATGAGTTCAGTTTTTGAAAAGGATAGTGCTGTTGAGTGAGTGGTTTATGTTTTCTTTAAGTAATAAAGAAGTCCATTTTACATAGGTTTGTGCAAATATATTTAGAATAGAATGTATAATGTTGATGGCTATTTAGGAAAATGTAATCAAGTTGTTACATTCAGATCATTTTCTGTACTGAATTGATGGATCAGTAGATAAAGCTTCAATTACAGTTACAGAATTGTAATTTTAATTGGAAAATTACATAGGCAGTGTTCACTATGACCAGAAAAAATTAGACTAATGAAAGCAACAACGAAACCATTTTTGAGATTATGCACACGTATTAATTAAAGAAAGCATCTTTTTCATTATACTGTTAAAATGTCTTTCAGGGGCTGCATTATAAAGACTGCCTTTTGATGGTCTGGGAAATATAACCTAGAGGCAGGAAGCTATCATTTGGCCCACATTCTGGTTGTATCTATTATTTGACATGGGAATTTTAGTACTATCAGCTAGTGAGCATGACTGTTGGAGTTAGAAGCTTTACAAATTTAGGAGAGCAGAACCTTAATGCCCCACTGCAATAATAAATATTTGAGCACTATAGAGGTAAAAAAAAAAAAATGGTTTTGATTTTCCAAAAATGTCTAAGGATTTTGTAAACCAACTCCCAAAAGGGTTGATGCCCCTAGGCAGTTTTGAAGAATATCCAGCATAGTAATATTATGCCTTTTAGAACTTTCAAAAGAAAGTGAGATGCACTAAAACAGGGAAGATCTTCTTATGGCGTATGGATTGGTTACCTGTGCTTACAGGTTTAGCATAGCCCAACTACATCATGATTCTTTGCAGTCTTTAAGAGACCATTTCTCTAGTTTTAGTACCTACATAAAAAAAATTGAATCTTGGGAAACTGTAAATGTTGGCAACTTGATCTAAAATTATATAAGATATAGGTGACTTTAGTGACAGCATTTGATGTAATGCCTCAGGAGCAATTACACTGTCTTTGGTGACACAGGTACACATATGCCTTCCAAACTGCATAATACTGATATAAGTCATGCTCCAATACTTGGAGTCTGGGAGGATCAATGGAAATAAGATGACATTTAGAGACGTATGGTATTTCCACTTGGAAACCTTTATGTTTTGGGAATATTTTGATTTAAGAAAAAATCTGAAATACAAACAGAAGATGAATTAAAGATGGCAAATGCATCTTAAAATTGGGACACTAGATGAGGCTTTCTCCCTGCCAAGGAGATAAGGAACCCTGAACAGCTCCTCCCTGTTGATACCATGTTAGCTTCATAGTCAATGTTATAAATTGAGCTGTGTGGGCAACTGCTTACTTTTTCTTGCTCAGCTTGGGGCTGGATCTGGCTTTCTGAACAGAAGGTAAAGTAAGGTTGTGATCCACAGAGCGCCTAGTTACTCTTCGTACATTTTCAGCACTGCAATCAATAGTTGCTACAGATCTGAGTGTATCTGCTCTTTAACAGGCAAAGAATATCAGCTACATGGTATAGACAATAGGTTAATGATAATTGTAGCAGTAAAGGTGTTTAATACTTTAAAAGTTCCTGGGAAGGAGATTCCATTGCCGTACAAAAACACCGCTAGATGGATGCTAAGGAGATATGGAGTGGTAAGAGGCAGGTTTTCCATACCAAAAATGTGAAGAATGCATTCCTTGTGTTTTTGCAGTAAGAGAAAGAAGGTTCTGCTTTTATGAGTGTCTGTGAAAGCAACTTCTTTCTTGCATTCTTCTCATTCCAGTTCTGTCTACTTATCATTTGCAACAACAAACATAATGGACCTTGTAAGCTAATAATTTCCCTTTTTACCATCCTGTTTTCTGCATCATGGAGTTCATGAAGCTCTTCTTGGAGATAGAGTATTTGTACTTTTTAATTTTCTCATCTTCTTCCCCTCAGCCTAACAGTTCTACCTCTAGTCCCTGTGATATTCTAGAATTGCTAAGGGTAGGACTTTGTCATGGGAATTCTTCCCTTTACACTACTTATTGTGTAAACAGAAAGCAAGAATTCTAGGAAAAGAAAGTACAATTTATGGTTTAGACAGCTAGAACTGCCTACATGATATTAATTTATTTCCATCTACATGAGAAAGTCCTAACGTAATGTTAAATAAGTCACCTAGAGCTTCGAAATGATTGTATTATTTTTAGTCTCCACAAAAATTTCATCTCTATTTTTCAGAAACACCATGTGCCTACATCTGTTATTTAATTGCACACAATTTGTGCTTTGGGTAAATAATGCTTTGATGCAACAAGTTGTGAAACAAATCAGGCCATCTTCAGTTGAGTGCTCAAAACAAAAATAATCTTTAAAAAAATACATGGATCTTACCTCCTTGTCTATTAAAAGTGAATATTTCATGTCACAAAAATGCCAAGAAGATTAATAAATTATTCCTTTGATACATTCAAACACTATAGCAGTGTCATGGAAAAACTCATGAGAATATTAATAATTCTGTATTTGGAGACTCAATTAAATCGTGTGCGGTAAACAAAGCATGGTGCTGAAGCCTGAACAAAGAAGTGGAGTGAGAGCCTGAGCTGTTTCTCATATGCTGAGCATGAGTTTTCCCAAGCAATAAAATATCTGGGAGGCGGTCGGAAATAGTACAGTGTTTGATGAACAAATTATGTATATCCTGCATTAAGTATTATCAGCATTAATTCTGACATTTTCTAAGTTTAGACTTCTTGGCTTTTAACCCCAGTCTTCTCTAACATATTTTTTGGATGCAAAAATTACTCTAGCAAAAGTAATCTCGGATGCTTTAGTCAGTGTAGTCCTATTGTACCAGGCTGCACAAAAACAATGACTGCCCTTAAGATGTTTTCTGTATAAACTGGTGCAGTTTTTTAAGAGTGCTTTACATATTTAGGATTTTTGTTAAATAAGAACAATGTTTGTTTTTTTTCTCTTGTTAAGGCTTTCAAAGTGGCATAGAGATGAGGGCAGCCAAGTGTCTCCACCAAAACAGCTTTCTAAAGGATTGGCTTACAGTGGGGTTCTCAGCCAGAGGTCAGGGTGTTACAGCCACCCAGCTCTGATCATGTTGCTGAAAGGGAAATGAGTCTCCTCAAAATCTTAGATAGACAGGGCAGGCTCCTGGCAGTGGAAGGGAAGGCTCTGGTATAGAAAAGATTGTGATTTTCTGAGCTATAAACAATTAGATCTCACATATTTTAGTGCAGACATTTGAATGCTGCTGAAGAAATATTTTCTGTAGGATTCAGGAATTCCACCTAGCCTTTACAGACCTCCCTTAGCCGAATATTTTGTGCACACAAACTGAGCAGTCTTATTCTTGCTGATTGATTTTCAAATTGATATTGACTTTCCAATTCACATTCCCCGCACTGACTACCTTCCATTCATCCATCTATCGTATTTCTAGCATGCTCATCACTGTAGCTTGTCAAGGCCTTACATAAATCATCTGAGGCCTAATCAAATGTCAGATACCTATGCAAATGATCATTCTGTTTTCCAGTCTCTATAATCTAGTAACTTTCAAAAGCACAAAAATCTGTAATCCCTTCCTTTCTCTTGGCACTTTGCTATACAATTTATTCGTCTTGATTTATTTGCCTATTTTAACCTTCCTGTTTTCTTTACTGGGAATAAATATCATACTTTAGCTGAAACAGAGCTGATGGACATTATAACACTCCTCATGAAATCCCAAGCAAAACATCAAATGCTACAGACCTGAACTGCAGAGCAATATATAGAACAGTGCATCTTGACTGAATTTATGTAATTCAGCTTAAAATATGTTTTTGGGAAAAAAAAATACAACAAACTAAAACAACAAAACAACCTACCACTTCTATTTCAGACTTTAAGTTAATAATTTTTCATGTAAGAATGAACTCAACTTGCAAGGAAAAGAATGCTATGTTATTGCAGTATTTGTGATAAATTTTTACAAATTCAATTTCAAGAAGAAAACATAAAAGATACAAGAAAAATATTTATGATTGATTCTGAATTATGGTGTAGCTCTTACATTAGAATGACATTAAAAATGGAATTAAGTATTTTCTGGTGAGGAAGAATTTTCCTGAGCGTTCTTCTGTTTATGAACTAAAAAGAATAAATATATAAAAACACTCATCTGAAAAATAAAGAGCTAGTTAAGAAAAACATCTTTGTTCTCTATATGATAGGTAACTATTAATATTTGGCATTTTTCTGTTTCTTTAACAAATAAATGTTAGATTTTAATACATATATTTTTCTTACAATGTCACTTCTTTCCTTTGGAGAAAAAGAAGTGTTTCCCAATGACTCTTTTTGCCTATTTTTGGCAGAATTTTTACACCAAGCTGTTCAAGTTTTAAATTTCAATTAATATATATTTTAAATTATTTTCCTGAGCCAGTTAGTACTCATGAGTATTTTCCTACGACAAGGAATTTAAAAAACATTTCAGAAAACTTAGTGCACTTTTTCCAAACAGGAGAAAGACCCACTTGTAAAAAAGAATGTGTGTGGATTTTAACATTACCATTTAAAATTCTGTTGTCTTGTCTCATCTTTATAAAAGGAGCACATCTTAAAAATTAAGTAAGCTATAGCAGTGATAGTTGTAGTAGTCAACAAAAAATATAATTTAAATAAAATTTAATAATCACCTAAGCTTGGAAAAAATGTAGTAAAAAGGAAAATAAATAAAGGAGAGAAAACACATCACATCTACTTAATTATTTTCACCGGTAAATTAACTAACAAGAAGTCACTAAAATATCTACAGATATCCTGAAACTGATTCTTTGGTCAGAACATGAAAGCACAAAACTTCTTTCGTTTTTAAACTGTTTGTCAAGTTTGCAGCGAAAGGTGATGGTTTTTTTGCCATCAAATAACCTTTCTGTAACCCAATAGTAGAACACTTGAAGCATTGTTAAAAGTTTTATTTTCTATCACCGACAGAAATATCTAGTTTGGTAAATATTTTTGTTTCAATTAAAAGAAGAGTCATTCTTATATTACATACTTAAGAAGCTCTGTCTTCAGAGGATGAGTGGAGGATCTTGGTTGCTTGGGTCCTAGAGATAGAGTAAAAAGCCACTGTCTAATTAATTATCAACTGTTACAGCAACAAAATGATCACAGTTCCTCTTTGTGCTTTGCCTTTCATCAAACTGTAAAAGTAGGGTGGGTCATGCTTCTGCCTCTCAGATGGACTGGGGTGGGTGGGAAAGTGACTGCCCCTGTGGAAGAGAAGGACTTATCCATAAGAAGGGTCAGTCTGGTCTCTGCCCTGGGAATTACCCTGATTGCTTTAATCTACCAGTCGCCAGCACCAACAGGAATCAATGGGAAGGGGAACCTGCGCTGTGTGGCACATCTATTGTTTTTCTCTTCAGTTACGTAACAAAATCAACCCTGACTCAGCTTTTTATTCTGAAGTGGAAAAATTCCATTTTCCCCTGTGTTTCTGTTAAGTTTTAACCCAAAGAACTGGGTTAAACTCAGAAAGGAATGGTTGGTCCAGGAACTGAAAGATGAAAGTTTCAGACATTTCTTCTTAGAGCTGTTTCATCTGGGAAAGCTCAAACATTCCTCCTCCTCAGCAACCTGATCTTTCCATTCCTGATTTTAAGTGTATAATTTCTCTTGTATTTTTTTAAAGCAGGTATATAAGTCTTCACAAAGGTCTTGGGTCCTATCTCAAGTTGGATACCATTATCTTTATGTAGACCTCAGTTGTACAGACTAACTATGTCAAAAACCAGTGATGGATGAAGTGTTCTTATGACAGCCATGTTTATTTATTTCTAATTAAAGTATTCATTCAACTATAGTCAGTCCTACCTGACTACCCAGTGGGACTTCTCTGAGGGTTTACTTAGGGCTCTGCAGGATCAGTACTCACAGTCAGGAAATGAGTGAAATTCTTCTCCTGATGACACAGGGCGTTTTTCAGATAATGTTTTGTTAGTTGCAAGTTCAAGTATTTTTATTTCTGTCTTTGTGCATTTTTAATATTTGTCACTTTCATTGCAGTTGAAGGACACTCCTTCAATGATGTTGCTAAACTTGGTGGGCAGGTACGTTTTTGATATGTGGTATTCTTGTGCATAGTAAATTTATCTGTATTCAGTGTGAATTTTTGACATGCAGCATCACGGACACTGACAAATGATTGATTACATTTGACAGAGGAAAATTAAGTATACTTGACATAAAGCATCTATACTGCACTGTCAATACTTTGCTGTGCAGCTGGGAAGATAATTTATCTATTTTCAACCTTCCTCATTTATTTCCCATTTTCAATTATAAATAAACTTCAAATGTTTCTCTTTGTTTTGCTTCACCTTGCTCCTGCTGTTGCAGCCCTACCATGCTCTGCACTGCAGTTTTTGAAATGTATGTCCAGGAACACTCAGAATTTACTAACCCTGCCCAAAATTTATTCCCTTACACAGAGAAATGGAAAATAGTTAGTTAAGCTCCAAAATAATCAACATTTCATGAATTAAGAAAAATAAAGTCTAGCTAAAAAAAAAACAAAAAACACAATATCTGCAAGTATCCTACTTAAAGGAGCAAAAATATTTTTATTGTACACATTGATATACAAACATTAACTTTGTATCAGACACTGCCCAATAGTACACCTATGGAAACAAACTCCTCAAGACAACACATTTGTTTGGAATTACATCCAATATAATAGGCAATGAGTGTATGGGCACTAGAAACTTAAAGTACATTATATTTCTCTCTGAATTTCTCAAGTTTATTGCAGCAACAGTACCTCACACCTTGTTTTATTGGCAAGTTCTGTTGCAGAGCATAATTAAATCAATTAGTATATGGGCATGACACAATGTTCTGGTAAGTTTCAAGCTGAGGAAATGTAAATTGACTACAAGCTATTTGCAGAAAACGAGAAAACTTTTCTTAAGGACACAACTCTCATAGCCTAAAAAGCTATCAACAGGTTTATCTTGGCTGCTTCTATAATGCTTTACTAGCTTCAAAAAAGACCCTAAGGTTTAGATTTCTGACTGTAAATATTTAAAACAGAGCCATTCCCATTTTTGCATCAAAATAAATAGGTTTAGGTTTTTCTCCTTTTTTTTTTTTTTTTTATTGTAGAGGGAGTTCCATTGTAAGGCTTTTTTTTCCTTTACTTTTTTCTTTTTTGTTTTTTTTCCTTGGTTTTTTGTTTGTTTGTCTTTGTTTTTCTTTTCTTTTTAAATGCATATAATCTTTCATGAGACATTTCTTGGGCATGATACAGCAAGATTTAAATGCAGAACTGCCACTAAGCTAGTGGGAATTGCCAATTAAATCTAAGGCATAATATTGAGAGCCAATGTATCTAAGCACAGCTTCAAGTGTTTCCATATGGTGGAAAAACCTCCCTGAACTTGAGTGATATTTAAATTTGTACAATATAGCACTAGGAAAATACAGATAAAATTTTGTTGCTTTATATAGAACATCATTATCCCCAGCAGGATGACTTCCTGTTCTCTTGGGAACAGAGTTTAAGATCAAGTCTGAGCATTCAGCTTTCCTAGGTAAACAGAGCTCATGTATAATTGATGTTGATAGCATTAAATGAAGCACTCATTGTCTCTTTTTTTTTACTACCTGACTTCAGAATCACACTGACTGCAAACAATGAGAAAATCAAGCAACTAACTCCCTAAGACTGGTTGATTGTTTCAAAGGAGGATGTGAATGGAGAAGTAAAGGCACTTCCAGTAGCATCAACAAACCTAATACAGGTTGGCACCAACTAGAAAGAGTAATTTTACAAAATTAAGACTTTTCCACTGTAAAAGAAAAAATGCTTACATATTCATCAAGAGAATTAGTCCCAAGAAATTCAACAGCAAGTTTGATAGGCTCTTTCCATACCAAAATTACTGAAATTTTCAGTTGATTTGGATTTCTGTGAAAACAAAAAAAAAAAGCTTACATTCTTTTTTATTGGATAAATATTCCAGGACCATGTAAAGTAGCTGATAAGAAAAGTAATTTTGAATTAATTTCTATTATTAACGGGGTTTTTTTTGGAATTGTAAAAAAGTTTCATTTGACAGTTTTAAAAAGGAATTCTGATTTTCCATTTTTTAAATAATTTTAGTTTAGAAACTGTGGTATAAACATTTATAATAAGTGGTGGGCAATAAAATGTTTCAGAATTATTTATATTCTGACAAAAAAAAAATCTTTTTTAACTTTCTGTTACACCTCAGTTAGAAAATGTTCCAATACCCTTCTCTTTTTGCTGGGTGGAAAATTGTGTCCTTGTAATTCTATATTCAGTGATAGCAACCAAATATAAACTAAAAGTATTCTCAAAAATATTACCTTCAGATCAGCATTTCCAGTTCCTGTTAATGGTAAAATCATGAATATACATTATCAGCTGCAATCTAACTTCAGCGTTATTGAATACGAAAGTGTGTTAAGTCCGAGAGGACTATAAGGATGAAGTTTTTTGACATATCACAGAATAAAATGAAACTGAGAAAGCCTCTTCAGGTTTCCATGTAAAAAGAATCATTAAATAGAAAATCATTAAGGAAGTTTCTTCTCCCAGCCATTTCTACTTGAATATTAAAGTAAGAAAATTCTCTTGTACATCTCTACATACTTCATGCATAGTGTACTAGTGTGGGAAGTAAATCTTGTACTGCAGAGAATTCCTGCTAATTACACAAAGTTCAAGCATTAATTGAAGTACTTTAGTGCCTCATTTGTACTCTAGAGTCTCTGACTACATCCGTTTGAACGCCCTGTCTACTTAAGAGGAGGCATTGAAACCTTCAATGAAAACTAGAAGTCTAGAGGTAAAACTAGAAACAAGTAGTAAAGAAAAAGAAAAGAAGAAAAAAAGAAGAAAAAAAGAAAAAAAAAAAAAGAATTGGTATAAAAAGCACCCTGGTCTCTTTAGTTTTTGAAAACTTTGGAATCTGTCAGTCATTAGAAAGTTAAAATTCTGATCATGAAGTACCAAAGCAGGAAAGTTACCAATCAAGGTATCACAACAAAATTATTATAGTCTTATCTGTAATGAATAATACTTTCAATTAGACAAAAAGGAATAGATGGAAAGAAATGTACAATGTTTTGAAAAAACTTCTTCAAATCACCTCTTCTTCCGGTTATACCAATAGATTTAATAAATAATAAAAAATTACCTGCACCTATATGCTTTGCCTTGGCTCTGTTCTTAGACTACCACAGCTACAAATACACTGCTACTACTGAAGGATAGCAGTAAGAAGTGTGAGCCAAGAGTCTCTTTAATTCCAGTGGTACCACTTATAATAAGAAGCACAAAATATTAAAAATGCAACTATATCAGAAGTTCAGAAAATCAGTTTTATTTAAATGTAAATTTAAAAAATCTTCTTTCCTCCAATCTAACAGAATTGCATAGTCCACTGATTTTAATTAAGATGGGAAAACTATTTCGATAAAAGAAGAAATGACCCCAACATGTGCCCAAAACTTCAAATGAAACTGCATATGAAGTGAATAGAAGAGAAAAATTATAGTCAAATTTTCCTCTATGCTGTTTTTATATATTTTTTTCTCTTTCCTTTCTTATTTCCTTTTTATTTTCTTTTGCTATTTATGAAGTGGAAAGCCCAAACTTCCCTAAATTTCCTTCTATGGGAATACTTCTATGGGTATGAATATTGAAAGTATACAAAACCATAGAAATATTAATTGTAGATAAAGATATTTTCTGACTCGTTTGAGTAAACATTTCATTCAAAATCACACTCAGCATGTACAAAAAGAAAACCCCAAAGACACTCCTTATTGTAATCCAGCCATTTCTGTTTAGGAGCTCTAAATAATCAAGAAAGTGAAGAGCTATACATAGAATCACAGAATCACAGAATTTTTAGGTTGGAAGAGACCTTCAAGATCATCAAGTCCAACCCATGCTCTAACACTCAACTAGAACACAGCACCAAGTGCCACATCCAGTCTTTTCTTAAACACATCCAGGGATGGTGACTCCACCACTTCCCCGGGCAGGCCATTCCAATACTTTATCACTCTTTCTGTAAAAAAACTTTTTCCTAATATCCAGCCTATATTTCCCCTGACGCAGCTTAAGACTGTGTCCTCTTGTTCTGTCAGTTGTTGCCAGGAGAAAGAGACCATCACCCAACTGACCACAACCACCCTTCAGGAAGTTGTAGAGAGTTATAAGATCACCTCTAAGTCTCCTTTTCTCCAGGCTAAACAGCTCCCTTAGTTGTCCCTCACAGGGTTTGTGTTCCAAGCCCCTCACCAGCCTCGTTGCCTCCTCTGGACACGCTCAAGCATCTCAATGTCCTTCCTAAACTGAGGGGCCCAAAACTGGACACAATAGTCAAGGTGTGGCCTCACCAGTGCCCAGTACAGGGGAAGAATGATCTCCCTGCTCCTGCTGGACACACCATTCCTGATACAGGCCAGGGTGGCATTGGCCTTCTTGGTCATCAGGGCACACTGCTGGCTCATGTTCAGCTGCTGTCACCAGTGCCCCCAGGTCCCTTTCTGCCTGGGCACTGTCCAGCCACACCGTCCCCAGCCTATAACGTTGCAGGGGGTTATTGTGGCCAAAGTGCAGGACTTGGCATTCGGATTTATTAAACTTCATCTTACTGGTCTCTGTCCATCCATCCAACCATTCCAGGTCTCTCTGCAGAGCCCTCCTCCCTTCCAACAGATCGACACATGCTCCCAGCTTAGTGTCATCTGCAAATTTATTGATGGAGCACTCAATATCCTCATCCATGTCATCAATAAAAATATTAAACAGAACTGGCCCCAGCACAGACCCCTGAGGGACACCACTGGTGCCTGGCTGCCAGCTGGATGCAGCACCATTCACCACCACTCCCTGGGCCTGGCCATCCAGCCAGTTCATAACCCAGCAGAGAGTGCTCCTGTCCAAGCCATGGGCTGCCAGCTTTTCCAGGAGTGTGCTGTGGGAGACAGTGTCAAAGGCCTTGCTAAAGTAGCTGATAGTAGTTGATAAGCAACCTCAGAACATAAGTGCTCAGAATAAGTGCTCAGAATATAAGCAAAGCTGTGTCAACATAGTTTTCCCAGGAATACTTGAATAAAGCCAGGGCTTCAGCAGTCAGACTTCTTGATTACCAAGATCTTGATACCTTCTCTGGATGCCAGGGCAATCTAGACCATGGACATCTTTGCTGATGTTCCTCAGATTTTTCAAATTATCTGAGAAAGTTTTGCTTTAAATTTTGTTGTGATTTTTGTTCACTCAGAAAACCAGCCCATAACAGAAAATAGCAACATAAAATACCTTTGAGGATAATGGCCACAGAGACAATGGCATTCTCCCTATGCAGGTGATGACTCAAATAAGAATGCAAACTTTTTCCTTTCCTTTGTATACCCTTCATGTCAGCTCACATGAATTTTCTATTGGAATTAAATCCTACATTTTTAAGAAATATATGAAAAAACAAACTATTTTTAAAATTAGTCAACCAGTAGAAAGAGGCCTGGATGTGAAAGACACATATAGCTGCATAATTTGGAATAACAGTGGATAATATTCTCTGCATATCACAAGGAGAAGAAATATAGATCTTATTTTCCTAATATATTTATAAGTAGTGAAATTGTAGAAGCCTGAATTATCAGGAATGAATTAAAGGTCTTACTGAAAATATACACACTAATATAGATCATACTTGAAAGTATTGCTGTATGTACTCCCTGGAAATTGATTTAATGATCCGTTTTCATAAGACCCAAAACAAGTATCAGATAACTACCTACTTTAGCAAATGACTACAAGTAACCAAGATTTTGCTAATGGTAGCTGCAGTATAATGCAACTAGTGTTGTATATAAATCTATTAAAATGCTAATTGCTTCATCAAGATATTACTAGCACTAGTTTCCTCTGCCAATACAATATTAGCATCTCTATTTGAGTCTTAGGGAGTCAATTATAATTTCCTTAAGATCTGTCAAAGGTAATTGAAGGAGGTATATTTAATTGACATGTATTCTGAAGAACATAAATGTATGCTGGGATTCTGGTTTTTAGGAATCTGTTTTCTTTGGATTGAACTTTGCCCTTTTGGGATGTCTCTAAAGGTGTTTCCTTGGGAAAGCCTTGTGGAGAATGGGAATGTAATACAGTCTTCTACAGTGCCTGCAGTCTCTCCAGGACTCAGTGATGTGTATCTAAATCTCTCTAACACTCATTCTGTACAGTCACTGATGTATTTGCAGTTCTGTACAGCAGCTGCTGACACATAACCAGTTATTTCACAATGAAACCTATAATAACTGTTTCTTTCCAAGTGAAATTTTGTCAAAACTGGCACCTAGATACTGTGATTGCTGTGATACAAACATCTGAGAGAGGGAAAACTAGCCTGACAACTACACTCATTTTCGGTAGAAGTGTGTGCAAAAGCATGAATGTCTAAAGTCATGTTGTTTTCTCACATATTTTAATTTTTCTCTTTAAATCCTGATCACTGTTACATTTGCATCATTTCACAGTTCGGTCTTTTCTGGTTTAATACAACATGACTTTCTCCAAAGAGCAGGGTAAGTAGACTACAGCTATATGCTTTAACCTCATCAAGAAAGCATAATGTAAAGACAAATGCTGGCTGAAAGCATATGCTAAACTTCAGTGAACTAACTGCATTCTCCTGTTACTGCAACTCTTTTGCAGTTTACTATGCTCAGTGGTTTTGTCATGTCTTAAACTGCTGTATAATTTGTGCACATGCCCCTTCGAACCAGAAGCACAGCCTGTGGCTGCACCTTTTGAGTAGATGGGTCTGTTACAGAATATAGATTCAGACAGAGTATTTTAAGCAAATAGGGACATACTGTGCCTGTACCACCAAATAGGTACTTTTTTGACATTAACTTTGCCCCAAATGCAGGCTTATATACATTCTCTTTGGTAAGAATGCAACCAAACCCATCATCTTAATGAAGAAACATATAAAACCCAGAAGCATAAACTACAGTGGAAGATTTTCAACTGGAATCACAACAAAAAACATTTTAGAGGCCTCAAAAGCTCTGTTACCAGATAGTAGGAATCGGATAAATGTTGATAACTAAGTCACTTCCAAACTCTGAGCTTTGTGGACACAGAAAAGTAGTTTGCAACTGGGCAACCAAATGCTATTGCCTTGGAGTGCTTTTCAACTAGAAGTTCTGTGATAAGAAATGTTCTGGTTCACGGGAACTACTGGGGGTTGAAAAACATAAGGTATACAAAACATTTGGGAACACTTTCTCTGCATGAATGTTTCCTTCGCTTATATGTTCTCCATCACTTAATTCCTGTAGTGCTGGCCAAGTTCAGAAGGACTAAACATTACCCAAGTCTCAACATGTAGTTCTTCCTCATGCCTGCACAGCTCTACAAGGCTATTTACAGACATCTGCAGCTTTTAGTCCTTTTTCTCTAGTCCTGGTCATTTACATTCCTTGAGGATTTTTCAGTCCATTAAATATGACCTTTCAATGTTCTGTTGGAGTTGTATAATACAGTTAATACATGACTTTGTCCTCAGGGACAAAGTATATGGAAGCAGCCCATGTGCTACCCAAAACAATGTTTTTTTCCTCCTTTAACTGGAAAGATTTTAAACCATGGCTCAATAACTAAAGGTGCTATGACTGTTTCAAGAAGCTTTACAGTCACACAGGACTCAATACCCAAATCTGAGGCTTTATTCTCCCCAAGCACAGCATTTTCCTCTTAGTAGTTGTTTATGGGTACATTGTCACTTTGTACTTCCACTACCATGGATCATCTTTCTTGTTCTAATATCAGTAATAAGCAATTAAAAATAATAAGACTAATTATAACAGTGAATATATCAAACAATGTATGTCAAATACCAGGTTATAGCTGTTGTATTTGAGTAAGTGGAAGAATGCTTATGGCTTGGCACCAGAGCTAATAGCAAGGGATGCAGAAAGAAGCACCGAATCTCACAGGAAAATGCTGTTTATACTTCATTGACTGCTTGGCTGGTGTGGTTTTTGGAAACGCATGTTTAAAAAGAGGTGTCTACAAACCCTTTGTGTAAGGACTATGCTGACTTATTGAGCCCACTTAAATGGATGATGATTTTCCACAAAATGAAAGCGTAATTCACCCATGACTGTACCTAATTCTAGTTTTTTTGAAATTTTTCACATGGTAAGGCAATCTTTCTTTTCAGAATCTGACATCAAAGACCCTGATAAAATTCAGAAGTTTCCCTAATTTGCAAGACAGAAGGTCAAAAGCAAACAGACAACAGTTTCTCCTGGAAAAGAACAAAAGTTAATTGTTTCTATCTTCTGTGTCCAGTGTAATTTATCAGATTAAGAAAATTGTCCTTGATTTAAGGCCCTGGACAATGTCTGTGAAATGCAGCCTGTAGGCTAAACAGCAGAACATCTGTCTCCTGAGAGAGCTGGGCAGGATGCTAGCTGCAAAGTGCAAGTTGTACTCAGTGTACCTTCAGCTGGGTGCATTGTGCCAGCAGCAAACTCCTGGGAGCTGGAACAGTGCATGAATCAACTGCCATAATTTTTTTCTCTTCTTTTAATCTTGCTGTCTCCTATTGTGCTTTTACGCATAATAAGCATTCCTTAAGCTCTTGGCTCTGCCTGACAGCAGTGGCTCCATGGCTCACAGATGGCTCATGGAGACTTTAGCCCCCTGTTTCTGTTGACTCTTGCAGGCACTGAGAGTTTTGTCTGTGACTAAGCAAATCTAAAAGTAACTTTCTTTATGTGAGGTGTTGTCAAAGATATTCATTCATCCCTGAGCCACTGCAGAATGTTTTCCAACCAGCTCAATTGGGAACATCTAGGAGAGCAATTCTTTCTCATTTTCAGTAGTGTGATCATACTTACTCTGCAGAAAAGAGAAATGCTGACTCTGTGGGTGGTTGGGTTGGCAACAGTTGTCCAATAAGCACAGTTCAGCACTGCATTTTGTAATGCCAGGCCTGTAACTAGAAGAGTTGATGCCAGAGAAATGTATTGACTAGGTCAGGATATTCTTTTTCTTTGTACAAAAAGAGCTACATAAACATTATTTCCAATATGCAGAAAGCAATTCCTGATTTAATGGCTACGTGTGTCTACAATATGCTGCTGCTGCTGAGAACAAAATGGACAAGGTAGAACTGCATGTCTGAAAGACACTGTGATGTTTCAGTGGGTCCCAGCAGGCAGAGTATGATCTACATGTGGTGTTCTATGAAGCTTGCAAATGTCTCCCAAACATCATGTTGGTGATGTGTCTGGTTTCTGAATGAACAAACAAGCAGAAATTCAATATGGATGTAGAGTCAAGTACTTATTAATGACCATATTTATCTCAAATATGAAAGGACAGCTGCAAATGTTGTTGTTAAGGAGTTGCCTGTTTTTATCCGTTAAAAAAGCAAATCTCTTTCCTGTGCCGTTTGTTACATGAATCACATTGTGTCTGGTTAGATCAGCCTGTGTTGTATCAAAAATGCACACTGTGTGTGCTGACAAAGCCCAAAGCAATACAGTACAGGATACATTTTCAACCTAATAAGTGGGAAGCTACAGCTGTGTCTTCTACCAACAATGACATGCATTGTATTTGCTTTCCAACATGCAGCTTTTCACTGTGGGGTACATGTGCTGTAGGCAGAAGTTACCTGAGTGGAATGCAATAGGCCTTGAAAACAAGTGTGTACACAAACCTGTAATATGGTCAGGAGAAATGACATATCCTCATTGTATTCAGTATTGGTACAATTATTATAGGTGTTCAATGTACTGTTTTGTCACAGTCATCCTGATGTAACCCTCACATTATTGCAAGGATCTCTGATACAGGAAGATACAAGGTTTAAGAGTTGGAATTCTCACATACTAGATAATATTGTAAATACTGCTCCAGAAATAATTCTTAGGTAATATGATTGAAGAGGGACATAGTTCAGTGAACTCCAGGCACAAAAGATGGTTTATTCCCACCCATTTATGCATGTGTTCTCCTCCTACCTATCCCACAAATCTCCTTTTGCTCTTAATAATTTCAACATTCTCCGTAATTGTTACTTAAATGTTTTCCCTCCCATTTCTTAATTTTACTTCATATGTCACCCAACCTCATAATAATACATCTTTACAAAGAAAATTTTATGGAATACAGAATTGAAAAGATCTTAACAACTCCTTTTATTCCTAGACTTGAGTAGGCAATAGTGATACTATAATTCTCGTTTATCTATCAAATATTTATCTATTACTAAGGTTGAAAGTGAACTTAAAGCCCCACAATATGAGTTCCATCTAAGAGGAATCATCTTCCTTTTATTTCTTTTCTTTCTTCCTTTTATTTCCTTCTTACCCCCTTTCTTATTTCTCTCCTAGACTTTGACTACAAACTCTTTGGGGAAGGAAATACTTTTTATTCCTTTCAGTTACATCTAGCACATGCATTCTGTATCTAATAAGTAATGTCAAACAGTTCTTGTCTTACTACTGCCATTGTCTTCCAAACCATGGGTCTCAAACACAGGTTTCTGAGGTCAGAAGCACCAAAAGACACCCACACACAGACATAGCTCAATTAGAGCATGCTTATAGGAAGAAGCTGCCAGGACCTTCCAACAGTTCTGCAGAATCGGGTGAAAGACAAGGGATAGCCCTGAATGATGGCAAAGCAAACTATGAAATGCAGCACACATACACGCATAAGAAAACACCCATAGATGCAATCAGCTGCTTTTGCACCTCTTGTGATCAATGGATACTTATCATTGCTTCAGAAAGCAGCCCTTTGGATGACTCTTCCCTAAGGAAATCCAGCAGTAAGTGCAATTTAGGAAGGCAACTTCTGTCCAGAATAATTTTGTGTGATATAGAGTTCCAAACTTTTCCAGTAGATTTTCAGACAATTTCTGAAACATTTGTTTTCTTCATCATCAGGATATCTTCTACCTATAAAAGAGAAATTTCAGCACTTTGGCCATTGATATGAATTTGCAACCATAATGCTAATCAAGCAAGGACAACATAATCCCTTGATCCATATTAAACAAGTGTACTCAGCAAACAAAGCATTTTCGTTTCAGAAAATGGACACACATCTGAGGCTTATAGTGTATAACTGTTCTTTCCTGGTCTTCATGAAAAGCAATATTTTTTTTTAGTAAGCACTTCTTAGTTTCTATTAAAAACATTATTTTGTTTAAAAATATTTCAATTTCATTTTAAAAATAGGGCAATTCTTGCAACATGTTGCGTTCGGAAAATTTTGTCATCATATTCCAACTTCTGATAATTAATATGAATAAATTAAATTCACTGTAAGACTATTTGTTTCCTTCCAAAAGGGAAAAAAATCCTGTATGTATATTTATGACTATATTTGAGCTTGCTTTGTGAAATTTCTTTCCATGAATTCCTAATTATTTCCAGATTATGCAGGCCAGTAGATAGAAAAGAAATCAGATTTTAAGAGACTGTAACACTTGTGCTAAGTTTCATTAGAACCCCTGCACTGTCTGTGAAGAAGAGTAGTCAATAAAATCAATGACATCTATCTTTAAATAAAATAGAAAGGCAAAAATGCATTTGTGATGTACTGGATAAAGGTCATGTGCTAGGGACATTCAATATTTTAAAACCATAGAATAAGAGGAGAAAGTCAGTCTCAGAAGAAAAATAAAGACCTGTTTCTTCTTCTATACCATGGCTTCCTTTCTCTGCTTTTATGACCTTGATGATTTTGTTTGTTTTTTGTTATGTAACATGTAGTTTGCTGTGTTCAAGGACATTTCTGCACAGCACCACAACTGTGCATGATTTGTATATGCCATTTTTCTGTCTCTAAAAGATAAACATGCACTTGCTTGTGATACTGATCCCTATTTCAGTAACTCTGCTTTGCACTCAAAAACAGAGTTGGAATCTCTAAATCAAGATAGTATAAGGAAGAATTGAGAAGGAAAGGAGAAGGCAATATGAGCTTGCATAATTTTTGTCCAAATACTTTTTCTTTTTTTGTGCAAGAGAATTTTTTTCACAAGTGGAAAGTAGTGTGATCCAATTATCTGCAAGACAAATACAGCACAGTGCTTTTTCTTTAAGAGGAAAAGAGAACAACCTTTGGATGAGCAGATACTGCAAGAAGAAAATATTGCCTTCTACCCACCAGATTCATCTGGAAGGTGCAGAAACCAGTGTGTTTGGCAGCTGCTGATTGTGAGAAGGGAGGGAGCACTATTGAATGGAGACAGGTAGAGCAGTCCCAAACCCAGGTGTAAACCCATTTACTGTTTTGCTTGGATCACCCACGCTTTGGAGGCATGACACCAATATCTTACCATGCAAGACAAATACAATCATTGTTGAAATAGCTCAATACACAGTGAAAGCCAATTAATCTATGCATTTGGGAAACTAGTAGAGAAGGAAATATCTTCTTAACCCTCAGTGGAAAGTTAACCTAAAACACCATCTATCTATATTGGCACAAGAAGAGTGTTTCCAATAACATAAAATCTGAGGTCTGGCAAAGCAAGCACTTATTCTTAATTATAAGGCAGCTGTCCCTGCCCAAATTACTCGCAGCATCAAAGTTAGTCAACTACATCAAGGCATAAAGTGTCTTGGTTTCACTTGTAACGTATGTTCTGCTAAGATATCACAGTATAAAATGCATAGACTTTTGTTGGTGATTACATTGCCTTAGTATTGTACAGTGTTGTCTTTTGGGGCTTTTTTCAAGAGACCTTTGTTCTTATGAGCAGTGGTCCATACTGGAATATATTAGGGACACGGTTTAGTGGTGGACTTGGCAGTGCTAAGAATTGAAATCCATGATCTTACAGGTCTTTTCTAATCTAAATGATTCTATGATCCACTATTGTGCAAAACTGCTAAGCTGTTAGGAGTGAAGAGCCAAGTGGTAGTTATTAAATTAAAGTGCTCTCCAGGTCAAGTGTTTTTGCAGATAAATATATGTAAATCAGTCTTATTTGGAGTTATAGAATCACGGGATCACGGAATCATTCAAGCTGGAAGTGACCTTGAGCAATCTCTATGCCAGTCTCCTACTCAAAACAGAGTCAGTTGCTCAGGTATCTCAGGATCTCATCCAGTTAGATTTTGAACACCACTGAGGGTGGGGAATACAAAGTCTGTTCCACTTCTTGATTGCTTTCATGATGAAAAAAGGGTTTTCTGACATCTGGTCAAGCCTGTTTTGTCAACTCCAGCCTGTTGTCTCTTACCCCTCCAAACAAGCCCCACTATAAGGCTCAGCACTCTCTTCTTGCTGAACCTCCCTTCCAGCCCCCTCCCAGATGCTGAGGGTGGCTGTAAGGTCCTTCTGAATCAGGCTGAACCAGCTCTGGTCCCTCAGCCCCTCCTCAACAGCTGTCTGCTCCATCCCTGACCACCCTGGTAAACCTTGCTTTAGTTTACCAATCTCTTTCCTTTACCAGGGTACCTAAAACGAGACCAAACTTCCAGATGCAGTTTAACAGGTGCTAAATAGAGCAGAATGTAGCAGAAAACAAAAATATTGACAGGCTGTGGTTACAAGCACTGTGCCAAGGTTATCTCTATTTCTGACTGGTGAGCATGCAGATAAGATTATTAAGTTAATAAGATTTTGGCTCACTTTCTAAAACTGATATTTTCACTCTTAAAACATCTACTTCCATATTTTTTCTGGACAATCAAGCACTTCACTTTTGCTTTGCTACAAGTACAGATTCTGAAAACAATTCTATAAAAAATAACAAATGAAAAATTAAGCTTTGCAATAAGGACATAACTGAGAGGGAAACGAAGCACCAGTTAACATTCAGAGAGAACTGACCATGCTGAAGGTGTAGGGTGTTTCCCTGGTAATACAGAAAATCAAGATTTATTCTTTCTTTCTACAGACTCACCCAATCCTTGGAAGCATGTCTACAAATACTGTTTCAATAAAGCTTTGTTCCTGAACAACTGTGTCATTATATAATATCTTCAGTTGAAAAGAAAAAGTAACGTGACCTAGAACATGAACACTCAAGTTTATAATAATGTGTGATATTTGTATAACAAGAAGTTAGATAAGCACTTAGTTTAGACCCTGATGTTTTTGTGAAGTAGCCTCCTGCACTTATGGGCAGAGGCACACACAGATAATATAGCTTTCTGGAAAAATGATAAAATTCACAAAATTGCTGTGGATCTCTAAGTACTGCAAATATCTTTATCTAGTGATTAAGTTTGATTCCAAAATTTTTGTACCTACCCAGCAGACAATAAATGAGGAAATAATTTTAGTTATGAAGAGAGTAAGAAATTCTCTGACTTGTGGATATGTAACCATTTTGGGGGTGGGGGGGGTCTAGTGGACAATATAAGACAAAAGTTCTTATACAAAACTCTTTTCAGTGCTGAAAAAGACTCTGAAATTCACAGATTTAACAATTTTCTTTCACACCTGGTCTTAAAACTACTGAGGATATTCCTGCAGCTTCAAAATTTGATTAAGAATTTAATTTATGATTAAGGAAGCTAAATTATTTTGGTGCTCATATTCCACTTTTTCACTTACAAATTCGTCTCAATTATCATTTGATACAGTCCAAATAATATTCTAAAGAGATTCACTTTCTGAGTTTGTATTAAGACATGCTTATATTAAAAATTAGCTATATTTAAAAACAGTAGACCATATCATACTCAGACACCTTCAGAGATAAAAGGGCTAACTTGGTCAGCTTTTAAGTATACATGTGTGCTTGTGTTTTTCAGGCAGTTTTGTCACACCACAACTAAATAAGAATTTAATTTCATATTAAACATATGAAATGTGCCAAACAAAACATCAATGAGCAATAACAACAAATGGTGACAAATGAAAAATGACAGCCTCCTCCACAAGCTTCCTCCTGACTGATTTCCCCAAAAATTCTGTATGTAACTACTCTTTGGACACTCCTTGTTTATGGAATACTTATGATATATTGTGCTTATGATTGGAAAAACCTGCTTCCAGAAGGTATCAAATAATGAAGAATGCAGAATGCAAGTTTTTCATTGTCCTTAGTCTTCTAAGGCTATTCTCATTCTCCACACATGGCAACACATCTTACTCAGGATGTTGCCAAAGATTAAGGTGACATCTTGATAATGAAGGTGATTATTGGCCTACCAGTTTGGGTAACACATTTGTAAAACAGCAGGAGAGGGGACACAGCTAAAGGCTTCTTTCTATAGCTACAGATGAAGATCTTACGTAGATAAAGGATTGAGATTGCAGAAGGACTCATCTCTTAGCCAAACATATGATTCCAATGTCTGCAATCTATTTGTGGTGTCTCTATAAAATGGTGGCGACTCTCAAAGAGTGCATCATGCAGGGAGTAAAATAGATGTCATTGTCTACTTGTGCACAAGCAAAGAGTGCTGGAGAGCCCCAGGACTGCCTGACCAGTCCAAGCAACAGAACAGCCCAAGCTAGTTTTGGCCTGTGGGAATTACCACTCACCTAAACTACTCCTGGGCACATTTGGGAGTGAGCATGGGGCAGCAACTGTTCCCAGCAGGCACCTGACTTGGGGGCTGAAAGAGATTTCAGTGGTTTGGGCATGGGCCATTCCCAGACAGCTGGTCCCTGTGGATGAGATGGTGGTCCTGGGAACATCTGATGGACTGGTGAGGTTTCACTTCCACTCCTCTGCTTATGCAGTAGTTGCAGGTCAGCATGCCCTGCTCCAAACCTGGGGAGCACAGGCCAGCACACATAGCCTGCCTTTCACAACAGCTTTGTAATGTGAGCTCAGCCCTGCCATGGTACAGCCACAGCTTTGGGTTGTTTCCTAGAATGTTCAGGATATGTCCAGGACTGATTTTGTCATGCCATGTGTAAAGCTTATTATCAGATCACTTCCCAGGCAGCAGGATCACCTGTAAAATACTTAGGTATGTTTGATAATTATCTATATATGTATATTTTGATAGTTACCAAAATTAAAATCAGAGATATGCTTTGCTCATGCAGTGTCTGATGGCTTTTCCTAAACTCTGACCCTTTAGGAACTATTAGTTTCTCTGTAGAAACATATGCTTTGAATTTGTGCTAGTGTGTGTTCAAGTGATTTACTGTAGACTAATTAGATAATTTAATTGACACAATTAGCAGCAATATTTGTAGAAACAACACATAATGCCTCACTTCTTGTGTCCTTGTTTTTGTCATGCCAATTATTTTCTGCTTTTCTAATCAAATGTTTTTATAGGAGACTCACAATGAGATACTGTGTGTGACATGAGACTTTTTCTTTATTGCTAAAGACAAAAATTCAACTCCTTGTTTTTCAAGGAGGTGTTTTGAGACTAATCACTCTTTCTCATGCAAATCATTTATTACACTATCCTGGCACATAGAACTGCTTGTGAGCTTTTTTGATTTAAAAGAAAATGCAAGTGTTATCAGAAAGTAAGGTGCTGATAGTACTGAAGAGAGAGAACAATAGTGCAGCAGGCACTCTGGAAGATTCCCCACTGGGCTCTGCTGATAGACTTAAAGTTTGACCTGCAATGCTCTCTGTTATTTTATTGTCACTGGATGCCAATTAAGTTCATCACTAAAACTGCAGCAACCTGTTCACCACAGTTTGATATGTCTGGTGAACAAACCCTCTCATTCCCATGCAGTAGTTCATGAATGAGTGGACCAATTTTCACCTGTTCAGAACACAATAAAATTGATTTTGAAATCAAGTAGCTGCATCTTTTATCAGTAAATTCCATTTTTTCTATAAACGGAAACTAATGCCTCTGCTTAAACTGCTGTGACAGTCAGAACATGATGTCATCCCAAATATTTGTGCACTGAACAGGTTTCCTAGGATAAAAATAGACATCTTGAGGCAGGAGCAGCCCAGCTTTGGTGTGTAAGCTGGTGTTGTTGCTGCTGTATGTGGTTTTCAGAGTTCTCTGCAATAAGCCTACACATCTGGCAGTGACACTGGGAGTGGTGAGTATACACACAGCTGGTCATACAATAATTCAAGCATTCATGAATTTGGAAAATATCATGAGAGAGTAGGTGTTGTATATCTATTCATGATATTTCTGCAATGCACACATGTACACCAGATCATGAGGCAAGGGTATGACAAATTGCTGGGGAGAAGTTACAGCATGAGACACTGACATGGTTCCGTTACAGACTCTGTGGCTAGCACTGCCTGAAAGATTAGGCATCTCTGTTTTGGGTTGATTCTCATAAGGAAGCAGAGCACTGAATACACAATACACAAATTCTTCCCTTACCACAAAGATTTTATTGTTATGGGAACATAGTTGAGATGATGAAGCTAAATGCATCCTATTTTGTACTAGTGATTTTGTAACACAGCATTAATTCTTAGTGTGCACCACATAACACAACTGTAAAATAGAAATTATGAATTCTATAATTCAAGTAAAAGAACTAAAATATATTAGTTTTGTTTAAAAGTAACCAAATTTCTTTTATATCCATGTGTTTTCTTTTCAACATCTGGACCTCAATTAAGAAGAAAAAATAATGTGTTTATAAGTCTGCAGAGTTTTCTTTATGTTTTTTATTTCTGTGCTGCTGCAGTACTTTCAGTTGTAGCAGTTATATTATGAACTCATGAGCTAAGCAGTTCCAAATTGGAAATGTACCAACCACTCCTACTATTCAACAAAATGTTTTCAAGAGCAGTTAAAAATACCAAGGGAAAAAAAAAATCCAACTCTCCTTCTACATCAGATTCAAGTTTAGTAGTAACAAAAATAATCCTTTTGGGATCTAAGCTGTCAAATAATAAGTTTAGCATTCTAAATCCAAAGTCAGCTCTTGTTTACACTGAGAATTTCTAAGAAAGAAATTCTGATGGCTCTCCTGTCCTGGTATTGTCATTTCTGAGGGAGCACGTGTAGGCAAGAGTCCACTATCCACATCTATTATTACCACCATCTTTCTCCTTCCAATGCATCTTGATCTGGTGGTAAAACCAGGTTTGTTGGAAGGAAGTCCCCAGCATAGTTCATTTTCAAGCAAGTATAGAGGTTGACTAGACTAGTCCAACTAGCTAACTATCTTTCTATGATTTCCAGATCAAACACAAGGCCAACAATTTTTAGATGAAGTCTCAAGCTGGTGCTGAATATTGAAGACTGTAAAGATACTGGTGAAAGTGATCTTTCCCATACCTGACCAAATCTTTTGGCATTAAAGACTTTTGCTGTGGTACTACTAGTTGTTTGATGGTAGAACATACAAAAATGGAATTAATTTGGTAACCTCTGAGAGAAAGCCTGTAGATCTGCACTGGTCTTTAGTTTGATTTTCTGTGAGACAGGCACTTACAGTTCATACCTGAATAGTAAGAAGTACATGACAAATAAAGATGGTGGCACTGAGGGCCATTACTACTTTAATACTCTTTTAACTCCTTCAAAGCTGTCTCTACCTGAGGGTCTGAATTATGTGCCTAATATTAACACACCCTTTAAGGCCCACAGCATTTTTGTGGATTCCCACAAAAGATCCCCACCACATGTCATAGAGAATGATGCCATAGATACCAGAACTATGCTGTAGCTCTCCCTCTTGTCTGACACTCATTCAAAGCTCTGAAATTCAGCATCTATATGCTAATGTTGTTGGTGTTCTAATTAAATTCATTAACTGTAATAAACAACAAAGTCATAGATCTAGGTCCAATATAGGACTTCAGCATTTCTAAAGAGAAAGACAGCACTGCTATCCATTTCGGTATCCACGAGGATTTATGCAGTATACAGTACAATGTGATCTCTCCCAAAATTACCAGGTATCACTGAAAAACACCGAGCAAGTGAAATCTCAGCTCCCATGCTTCATTTGAACAAAGGAAACCTGAGTCCATGAAATGTTTGCTTTCATTTACCCGTGGAAGAGCAGAGTTCACTGCATTGCTTTTAGAAGCCAGGTGATTTATAAGACTTGTGCCCACCATTTAGAGAGCAGTTTACTCATCAGAGAATTCACCTGGAAACTCAGAGATGTGCTCAGGCTTTGGTAACAAAAGGTGGAAAGGGGGCTGTGGTTTTCCTCACTAAAGTGCCCTAAGCTGTAGGCAGATCCCTACTAGTTCTGTGTAGAAAACCGATTAAAAGCAAAACTCTGTATAAAAAGTAGGCATCTCACCCACTTAAAGGTGCCCCTCTTTTCTAAGTGAATCTTCTGTTAAGCCAGGAATATCCAAGCTACTGAGACGTACATTAAAAAAAAAAAAAAAAAAAATCTTCATTTGGTCAAGAGCCATACTATAACTTAGAGAGCCAAGGAAGCCACTCCAGGCGTGGATATGAACAGAAGGTGACAAGCGTTCTTCAGGATGTCCCACTGCAGATCAGACCTGGTTCTAGCAGTTCCCACAGACCAGAACTGAGGTATTCCAAATATCCTCATCCACACTTAATCTGATGCCACTAAAATTGTCCTCTCACTTTGGATCATTAGGATATTTTTTTAACTGGCCACAGGCACAATCCCTCACTCTTTTTAAAACCTGAAGTAAGCAGAAGTGCATTGTTAAAACCAGATCCTGTCAAAGTAAGTTGGCCACACTTAAATAAATTGACCAAATTGTGACTTTCTGCAGCATTCTACCTATCTTAAATTCCCACTGGGTTTTAAGCAAAAGTTGTTTACCTAAGCCCCCAAGCCAAAACAGTACAAGTAGCACCTGGAGAATGAAAAAGAGGAGTGATCTGAGATTTCAGGATTCCTGTTCTTAGGATACACTTGCAGTATCATGTTTAAGCATCACCATTTTAGGTCTAGGCAGAATTTCAGATTCAGCCTAAATCATGTTTTAGCACATACAATGTTTGTTTTCTTGATATTTTTATGCTGTTCCTTTTAGCCAGGTCATCCTCTATTTTAAGTAAGTCTATTATTCTCCCTGAATGTTTAGGGGTGGAAAGCCAAGAGGGGAAGAGGATAATTTCTGTCCTCTGTCTTCCTATTCTTGAAAACTCCTTCTCTGTTGTGTCTTTTGGGAAGTCAGATGTTGCACTGAGGGCAAAATCTGATCTTAGTCAAATCAAAGTGAGGTTTGCATTGACTTCCCTGGAAATAGTATCGAGTCCTTAACATGATTTAACCCACAAAGAACAGCTTTCTGAATCTGATTAAGCACATTCTGTAATAATTGTTCTGACAACTTGTACCTTCCTTTCCATGAGCTGACACTGAGCTCTGGGGTAATGTGGCTCCCAGTTAGAAGGAGATTAAGTGATGCAGGAGATGTTATCTCTCTTTGACCTTCAGTACCATCTCCAGAGTGAGATACATTATTCTGATCTCTGGAAGGGAAAATCAGTCATGTTTTGCTGACTAAAACTGCCTTTTTCTTAGTAAAATTACAAAAATACCTCAAGGAAAAAAAGTGTGCATTATTGCTTTGCACCAGAGTTGGCAAAACTGCACATTTTGCCTGTTTGGATTTGAGATTTAACACACATCTCTGCACAGCCCTCCCCCTCTTCAGTGTTCTTCTGAACAGAATATCAATGTCACCAGAGAGGAGTCATCTTTCCCTTTTTTTTTTTTTTTTTATTTCTCCTTTTCTGCTGTTACTCCTCACTGAGTTTAAATTTCATTTACTTTGGCAAGAGGGCTTTTATTTTTTTTTTTCCCTTCAAAAGTTTTAATCCACCTTGTAACACCACCCAAAAAGAAGCGAAACTAAGCTGCAGTGTGTACTAGGAGAGAAAACCTACTTTATTTATCACCCAGTCCTACTTCACCATACACTGACCTAATTACAGCCCACACCACGCGGGGTAGGAGGAGCAGCAGAAGGAGCGCTTCTGCCACCTAGTGATTCCTGTCCTCCCGCAGTCCCCGGCAGAATCCCTTTGTGGGATTGGCATTTTCCTGTCCCCAGCCCTCGACAGCAAATGACCTTCCCCAGCCTGCCTGCCTGCCTGCGTGCCGAGGCTTATCTGCATACTGCTCTCCTCTCCTCTTTTACTGCTCCAGAACAGCTTTCACGGGGGAATTATTCGGAACTACAGCTGGCAACACTCAGTAGGGCAGGTGGGGGGTTAAAAAAATCCTTGGAATGATGTAAAATACAGGGGGAAAAAAAAAAAAAAAAGGCAAAAAAAAAAAAAAATAAGAAAAAAAAAAAAAAAAACACCACCAGTGCTAATACATGGCTGAAAAGAGAAAATATTTTGCATGCACAGACTTAGTCTGGGATTTTCAAAGGGAGCTGGATGCCACTGTGGCTGCCACAAATTGGATGCACCAATGATTTGGGTCTTAAGTATTTGTGCGAGATTTTACTTCTCCCCCTCCAGCAATTATATTTTTGGTAATCTTAATCCTGTAAAATGACAGGTGACCATACACCAATTAGCCTATTCATTTATAATAACATTTTCAGCATGACTATCTTGGACTGAAAATGAAAAACATAAATATTTTCCTGTTTCTGGAGACATAAATATATTACAGAGCAGAACCAAATTTGATTGTTGGAAAATCAAGATTTTTTTTTTCCATTATTTTTCTTTAAAAGCATGTCAATATTTTTGTTCAGAATTGCTCTGAAGGTCATTTTTCTTAATTGGGATGTTGATGCTAAATTAAATGCACACCATTGACACCACTTGCTCTCACTCTCATAAGTGAGTGTACGTGATCTCTTAAGGATTCCAGTAAGCAAATTTGAACATTTCTCCCCAATATGTGCAGGTCAAGTGAAATGTCAGCTATTATTTTAAACTCTGTTTATATAAAAACTTTCATCCTTTTTTCCATTGTTCTAGTGAAGGAGTCCAACACAACCAATACTTTACTTGTATTTTCACGTAAATTCTAGTGAATGAAAGGTTTTGGGATGCAGCATTAAACAATCCAAAAATACTCTGACAATTCCCTCTACGATTTCCAGCCTTTTCAAGTCATGTTTTTTTGGCACCCAAGACCATAGGTCCAGAGGTCTTTTAAAAAATGTGAAATGTATTCTGCAAATTTGTTTTCTCATTGTAAGGGGTATTACCACTATCTTTCACAAATATTTCATAGTGAGCCACTGGTTTTAAACAGGGTATTAATAACATTCACTCTGCTCTCATGATTGCTCACGTTTTCCAGAAATGTGCCTGGTTTGAACGTGACATGGTTTCCTTCCAGGCCATATTCTCCTGCTGCCTCCCCAGAGTGGGCAGGATGCTGAGGCAAGGAGGAAAGAAGACTCTTGCCACACAGCCAAAATACAGCCAAAGGGCCCGTGTCCCCGCAGGCACCGACACACTTTTTGCCTGTCTTCTCTGTATCCATCTCCACCTTGGGATCTGCTTTGCAGAAATGCTGAGCACTCTTGTTTGTAGCTAAAGCTGTGCTTCACGTTTAAATAGACTTCTCTGTCATACCTTAAGATGCAAATAATTGCATTTTAAACATCTCAGTTTAGCCACTCCACATTCAATGACACTTTTCACGTTTACCTCTCTATTCCTCAGTTCTCTGTGGATAAAAAAGAGGCAATGCTCTCAGCAGAGGTGTTGTGATGATGAAGGAATTGTTTATGAAGCACTCATACATATCAGTGGTAAGCACTGTAGAAAAAATAACAGGAAGAACAGGTCAAAATTGTGTGCAGTAGATAACTTGCAGGACTAGGCACTGAACAGGAACAGAAAGATGTTGAAAAATACTGGCTAAAGGAGCATTATGTGTTCTGTACTTTGGAACAGGAATGCTATAGACATATATAATGTAAATAATACATCTGTACACTATATAATATTCACACCATGGGAAACCTACCCAAAATTAATAAAGCTGAAGAAAGTATTTCACTTCTGTCCCACATAGTTACAGATCTTACTACCATTCTAGGACCTTAAACATATTTCTGGTTAACTCCTATGTTGCTTGTCATGTCATAAACACTGTTGTGATCTTACAGGTCCAGCTGAATCAGAATCTTCTTCCTCTTTCTATAGAAATCAATGGATAAAGATTATTTGATAATGCAATCTAGAAATCTTCCTTTGATACATTTTCAATTCTTTAATATGCAGAATTCTGACCCTGTTGTTTCCCTGGAATCTTAGTTCTTTTTAGAACATATTTTTGGTATCTGATTTGGGTTACGTGGTATTACAGGGTTAGGCATCACCTGATCTGTCAGACATTCTATAAATATATCAGAAAATAAATTAAGCATCTCCTCTCACCTGTAGAAGTTAGATCCAAGAAGGTTTCCGCTTGGGTTTTGAATGTCCTGTATTAAGGAAAGGGGTGATATTTTCTACTGTGTTATGAGGGCAGCCAAAGAGAAGGTTACTCCAAAATTATTTGAGAATCATTCATGGCTCCTGGTCTATTCCTGGGAAGGGTTCATTCTTGGTTTCGTTTACATGACCGTTCAGTGCAAATCCTGAAATGGGTCTAGATTGGAAATTACATTCTCAGCACAAATTATTTTACCTGAGTTGCTATTTTAGACAGCTTCCAACTACTCCTCCATACAGTTCTTATTGGTTTTGATGTTATTGCTTTAGTGGAAAAAATATGTATAACTTTCCAACTATACAGAGAAGTTCTTTAAAAAATCAGGAAACCTTCAAACACAATTTGATATTCAACTTAAAAAAGGGAGGGAACCAACTGAAATTAGTTTTTAAGTCATGGGACAAAGCAAATATTTAAGAGGGAAATTAAAACCTGTCTGTCACAGCAATTCAAATTTAACTGGAATTTGAGGCTCATAAATTCAAATATTAATGCCTGATTTCTTCCCTTATTGCCTGAAATATTTGGCATTGAGTTGAGGTCATAATTTTGTACAAAATGTATATTAAATATAAATATATATATCTTTATGTTTATCTATTTATAGATTTATAGATATGTTTATACTATTTATAAATTTTATATACGTACATCTGTATGTATACATATACATATGTATACATGTATATATGTACGTAGATAGATGGATGGATAAATATATTTATTTCAGTTTTTTGGGAAAAGCAATTTTCCTTATCCCAAAAGTGTCATAGGTATAATCAATATAAGACTTCAGTGCTTATAAATTAGTCACAGTAGAGTCTTTGAGAACACCTGCTGGTGACCATCAGGAAATGAGTATGTCTTGCCAGAACACAGAAATACAATGACAGCATCCTCAGTAAAAGCAGTCTTCTCTAGATCCACTGAAGGGAACACACTCTAGGGAGTAAAACGTCCACAGACAGAAAAAAATATATAAATATATATATATACAGGTAACTGTGCTAAGTGTCAAGCACAACAGCTGAAAAGGAGAACTTGTAAGTAAATTCATTGGAGAGTGTGTCTTGTGTAGGAAGAGGTCTGCTGACTGTTGGCCCAGATGTGCAAAGGGATGTTGCCTTCCCACTACTAACTACTTTTTTTTGGAAGTTTACTTCTATCTCAATGACTGAGTGAATGAATGAAAAATACAGTCAGTAGATGCTTACTGGCTTTTCTGTGTTATCCAAATGGAAGAAATGTCTGTTTAGAAGTGTCTTGATGAGTTTGCATCTCCTTTCTTCAGATGACGTGCGCTCACACAGTTTGGAGTTCCAAACTATCAGAGAATTAAAAGCATGTGGTCCTTTTCATAGAGTTTTAAGTTATACAGGAGTGCCAAAACTATCTACTCTGACCTCAATACCAGGTGTCAGGATCCAGAAAAGAACCAAGCTAAGCTTTTTAAGGATGCAGAGGGACCTCTAGGGAACTAAGAGTTGTTTTTATAGCTAGAGATCCATTTCCAAAAAGTGATAGCAGACAAAGATCCTCTGCTCTGGAAGCACATTCGGCAAGCTGGAGCCAAAGAATTTGGCTGGAGCCTTGTAAAACCTAGAGGAACTTAGTGAAACCAGATGGGCTTGGCATATCAGTGTAAACAGGAAGGTTGGGTTGAGTCCAGGAGGAGCACACTGGGACAATGCTCCATGGAGTAACAGTCTGGGTTGCATTTCTTCCTGCAGACTGCTCTGCAGAAACCTCTTGGGAATTTTTCCCAACACAGTAAGCGGTTAGGTAGACCAGATTTCCCTGCTTTAATTGGCAGATACAATGGCTGTCTTAGTTGTGAGACATCATTCCTAGCTTTAGAACCACTTATCCCTGAAACTCATGAAGTAAATTACTATTGATATGCTGAGAGCACCTCTTGTCTCCAGTTGGATCAGGTCTAACGTGACTGGTACTGCACAAACGGGCCAACCACTATTTGTAGTGAAACAGACTGCACGGACTATCAGGTGGCTGTAGGAAAAGCAAGCTCAGTGAAAAGCGTCCCTAGAAACAGTTAGAAGTTCTTAATTTTGTCATCCTTAGAATCCTACCACATCATCTGAAGAGCATGATTTGAAAACTATGATATGTGATGAAGCTATTCAATGTACTTCTGGGGCAAAGCATAAGCATTTCCACCTGAGCGTAGTTGCTATAAATTATGTTGCCAAGTGAAAAGGAATATTAGCTTACTTGTGGCTATAAGAAATTGTTTGTGTTTATATGGAAAAGGAGAACACCTATCTCAAACCTTCTCTGCTGCAGTCTTACAAAAAGGGTTGATGGCAAATGTGGCAGTGGTTCTGCTGTGTTGCAAAATTTGTTTTAGAATACCTTGGCTCTAAAATGTTATGCAAAGCTTCATTATATTTTGATCTGCAGGTGAGTTAGATAAAGAATGACTCAGGGAAACAGATGTTTTTTTCTTCTGATCTTTGAGGGGGGAAATGGTATGAGGTAAAGTTCCTGCAACAGAAGAAACTTGCTTAAATGAACAGTACAGTACTACATGGAGCAGTATGTCACAACCACTAAGCCAGAGTGACACACAGATTTTGTGTAAATCCCATGATCACCACATGAATCCACTTATTGCTTGCAGCAACTGTGACCTGCTGCTCTTCATCTTTCTCCGTTACAAAGTGACTCTTCTGTCCAATTGTGTCCCTCCACACCCTGTGTCCTTTAGCTGCTCCTACAATGAGTAGCAAGTGTATATGTAGAAAAGAAGCTGTGGAAAAGAATATTTAGACAGAATATAATTTCTGTTACAGAAACTATGCTGCTGATTCAGAAGAAAAAGAAGTTGGGGAGGTCCCTGATAATTTTAAATTTGGCTGACAATCAAATTCAAACAAATCTGTGATATGTTATATTACATGCTACACAAAGGAACTTTAAATTTTTCATAGGGTGCCAAAATATGCTTCCCTTAATTTTGTTTGGTCATTCTTGATCATTAGAGAATATTTTTGTTATATCTATGACTCCCCTAAAGTGCCACGTAACACGCCACATCCACTTTTTCTTTATCATAGCCAGGCGGGAACTTCTGGACATCCCCCTTTTGGAAAGATGCTATTTGATATCTCACTGTCTCTGTGCAGTTCACTGACTGAAGACACAGCCTATAGCAATAACAATTTTGTAACATCTTTACAATCTTTGTAATATTTCCAGTTTCAGAAACATGGGAAAATGAGAAGACTTCTCTTTTTCTCTACCAGTTTACAATATTTTTATGGGTAATTTGGTTTATAATTTGGTCTGAAAGGTCCTTCTAGAAAATGCATAAAATTCTGTGATCTAAAGACTACAAAATACATAATTTTAAGATGTTTTCTAAATAATGCTGAATATTTTACCTATTTTAATGTTTTATCATTTTTGAATGACAATGAGAGATAATGATTTATTTTAAAGAATGCTTGCAATTAAACTAAAGTCTGCATTGACAACATACAGCTGGGACTACTGAAACAAACATCTCACTTAGGTACTAGCTTTCTGGCATTCAAATTACACCAGAATTACACTTTATAAATATGTGCTTCTTTTTTCTTTTATCTTTTTTTTTTTTTTTTTTTTTTTTGGTGGTTTGTTTGGGGGTTTTTTTTGTTGTGTTTTTGGGGTTTTTGGGGGTTTTTTTTGGGTTTTTTGTTGGTGGTGGTGGTGGGTTTTTTGTTTGTTTTTTTAGAGTTAGGATGAAAAATATTTAAAGATCTTCACTACAGACCTATTCTAATACTTTTCACACACTTCCTATTTTGAAAGGTTTCTTCACAGCATCAAAAAAATGCTGAGAATACCGTGAACAACTGCAATGATGTGTGCTTGTTTCCAGTGCTTCAGTGGGATTATCTTAACTCCTTTTGGTATTTCTGTTCCAGTGTGTTTGAGGTTTCTGAAGCATTCTTGTAAGTGTATAATTTCTGAGTTGGTACTATATTGACCCATGTCATACACTAGGGATAGTGGGCTCTCTGAATCACTCCTTGTCGAAGCATGATACACTTAGTTAACCTTTCCAGCTTTCCTGTGAGTCACAACTTTATTGTGCCCCCAAACACGCATTTTGTTATTCTGCAAACTGAAGAGAAATTTGCATTGTAATTCACCTTGGTCTAAATGATTTCAAGTCATGTGCATCATCATGAAGGGCAGCTTTCTCAATTTGGTGGAGTGATCAAAAAATTTCTACTGAGATCAGTCTTCCATTGATTCTATTGCCATAATCTTGTAGCAGCCTGAGAGAACATCAAAAGCAGGGCAAAGACCCCTTCGTCAGGATAAATTTTATTGAATGAGTCATTGATAAAGTTACTCAAGACACTTTATTTGAAGTTATTTACTATCGTTGAAGCCTGTTTCAGGAAAATATGCTATATTAAAATTTATTGTTTCTTTTTGTATCATAGCATTGCAATACTGAAAAATTATGAGGGTTTAAAATAATAAGGTTATTATTATTATTTACTATGAGGTAATTATTTTTATTTTCTATATTCATATTTTATACTAACATTTTCACCTTTCACCATGTCATACATCATTGGTTCAAAACGTAACAAGGAAGTCTTTGCCCAAAGATTTTTTTGACTCATGAGGCAAAGCTGCTATTTAGTACTGTTGCAGAGGTTACCTTTTCTTGTATAAAAATGTTTTATTACAAAATAAACAAAATGCAATAGTTCTTTAAGAATGCTTTCTGCTTTGAAGGAAATACTCTCTTGTTTATCTAGAATGAAGAAATAAAAAAGCACTCTGTCTTAAGCCTGGTCTTCATATTAATAGTATCTCAGGATTTCATTTAGTTTCAAGTCTTTCCCTTACAGGGACTGTGGAGAGTCTGGAGAACAAACACAACTGCAGTCTTTCCCTTGTTTAGATATTCCATCATTTTGACTGCCATTTGCCAGTGAGATGAGAAGATAGCTGTTCCCAGGAAGTTGTATATTTTTACAGATATGGAATAAGGAGGAGAAAGTCTCAGACTAAGGCACTTCTTTTTCTTGGTAGAGGTGGCATCCTAGAGTCAAGCAGACCAATATGTCTTTTGCCTAACTGGAAAACAAACAAAAAAAAATCCCTATGGTTTCAAATCCCAAACAGAATAAATAAAAATAGTACAAGATCAGTACAATAAATCAGCCAGCCAGGAGAATGAAAGTAGCAAAAACATATTAAGGGAAATCACATCAAGGCACAAAAAAGTAATAAAAGGATGGATCATTCAGCTCCGCAGAGAGAGACACAGTTAAATTAACACGGAGTCATTAAGACAGAATAGGAAAAATACATTTTAAGACACCTGCAATGGAACAATATTATATTATCACAAGTAAATTTACAAGGTAAGAAATGAATGAGTAAAGTGCAGAGCTCAGTTCAAAATTTTATTATCATTGTGTCTGTGATTATAATATATTTACATCAAACATTCCTAATAAAGTAACAAAGCCAAAATATGCTCTGCAATAGTTTTTGCTACAAAGAGAGAACAAAACGAAAGAGTGAAGAAAAACTTTTTAAAAAGAAATTAAAAGATACAGTCAAATGAGTGAAATATATACAGGCAGTATTTATAGGGTTAAAGTATGCAAGTATTGGTGTCTCAGATAAAATATATGAAGTCAACAAAAAGACAAGGAAAGCAAAAAAAAAAAAAAATTGGCTTTAGAAGAAAGGTGAAATGGAGTCTATTCAGTTGAAAATATATTCAGAAAGCTGAAGGTTCGGCCACATAGGAAAAAAAAAAAAAAGATCCAGTGATAGCAGAACAAGAAGGCTGATTCCAATATCATTGAAACACCTCAGGAGCAGGAAGCCTGAGAGAGAGTTAACAATATCAAAGTACAGAAGCACTTAGAAAGCATAGAGCAGCAGTGGAAAACTTGAAATATATTGGTCTTGTGTTCACCCCTTTGGGAACTGGGGGTTTTTTTGTTTTTTTGGGTTTTTTTTGTTTTGTTTTTTGGGGTTTTTTTTCTGAGAGATAATGTAGATGAGGCAGAAAAGGCCTTTTGCAGTGAAGTAGCAATGTCTGAAACCACTTTAAAAATTAACACCATGGGGCCAAGTAACATTCTTGTGACACTTCTTAGGGAAATTGAGATGAAATTTTACTTCAGAAAGCCTTTGATTCTAATTGCTACTGTATTCTCCTGGAAAAGCTGGCAGCCCATGGCTTGAACAGGTGCAGTCTTCTCTGAGGTAAAAACTGACTGGGTGACCGGGCCCAAAGAATGGGAGTGAATGGTGCTGGTTGGCAGCTGGTAATTAGTAGGGTTCTCCAAGACTCAGTACTGGGACCAGTCAGATCATTTTGTTGATGATCTGAACAAGGGGAAAGATACGTCCTCAGTAAGTTCATGGATGATTCTTCTTTGGGCAGGACGCTTGATCTGCTGGAGGGCAGGAATGAGCAGATGGCAGATGTATCTGGACCAGCTGGATCAGTGGGCCAAGGCCAGTGGTTTGGGGTTCAATAAGGCCAAGTGCCAGGTCCTGTCCTTGGGTCACAACAACCCCAGGCAGTGCCACAGGCTAGGAGAAGAGTAGCCAGGAAGTGGCCTGGCAGAAAAGGACCTGTGGGTGCTGGTCAACATCAGCTGAGCCATGCCAGTGGTGTCCTGGCCAGGGTCAGAGATAGGGTGGCCAGCAGGAGCAGGGCAGTGACTGTTTATCATGAGTTTTCAATACCCATCTTTATTGATTAATTCTTCTGGCCTCACATTTCCTTGACCCTATCCTATTTGCATGAACACTTAGAAGCTGCATGAACATTCTTTTACCTTCAACATTAGGTGCTTAGGTGGTATGGGAGACACGGCTTTAAGAGATAAAGATTTGATATAATTACAGAATTTTCCAGTGAAAATGCCACCATTTGTACAGACTGGGTCTGAGACTGTTGAGACTGGATGACTTCAGATCTCAGGCATATCCTCTTCCTGATCTTGACAATTTTTGACTATGACTTTTGTTACATGGAGAGAAACAAAATTACCAGTGACATACAATAAGGAAGTCACAGCATTGCTCTCTTTCCACCTTTAATAAGGTATATTAATTAATGTGTACAGTATTTGTAAGCTAAATGCATTTCTAAAACGTATTACATATTAAAATAATACTTTAAATTCACTATAACCCACTTATGCACACTTAATAACAAAATCTAAATACAAATAAGAATTAAACTACCTCTACATGTTAAATTTAATAATTAGATTTTGATTTGTGAAACAATTAATAAATCTCAAGACATTACTTATAAATTTGAAAATTAGCATAAGGAAATGGAAACAAAATACTTCTCTATTAGCATTTAAGGTTCACAGCAGAGGCAGTTTCATAGAAATTTGTTTTCATACAATATTTTTGTTTTGCTTCTTGAACAAAACAGTATTTCAATATTTTTAAGTTGATAAATATAATTATCTTTTGAGCATTTATTCATTCTTTTGTTATTGAGAGAAATAGCATTTTGAATTAAAAGACACCTCCCACTGGGTTTGAACTTACTATCTCTAAATCATATGGTGTTATCAGTACCATTTTCTCATTTGATCGAAACCATTACAATGAAACAATATTTTTCAAGTATCTATAATTGCTTAGAGGGAAACAGAACACTTTAAAACATAATTTGAAATAAGCAGTTTTAAATAATGACTCTTATTTGTCACAAAGTGATGATAATTGGAAGACAAGTTAAGCTGCAGCAGTTAAATCTCTGTTTCTCTTCCTGTGCAACAAGAGGGAGGGGTAATCTTGAATTATGGTCATGGTTTAAGAGAGGGATAGAGATCTTTTCTAACAGCTTCACAGAAAGATATTTTATTTTTAAATTCCCTTGGTCTGATTTTGACTGCCTTAGAATGGCCATGTACCATAGGGTCTCTCTCCTTCTGAAACATCTGGTCAGTGACAGTTCTCCAGAATAAATGGATACCAACTCTGATCCAAGGCTGCAATTTCTCTCTTCTAATCCCCAGCAGCCTACTTGATTGATCCTTTATGCAGATATGCTGTGTAAAGATTAATATTCTATTTGTTGAGTATCAAACAGCAGTAGTTGATATCCAGCAGGCATTGCAGATGATTTCAGGAGCATCCTCAATCTTGAGTTGTCAAGTTGTTATGCATAACACTCTTCTACAGAATAGTGAGAGGAGAAGCTGCAGGAGAGGAGAGGAGAAGGGAAGAAATACAGCCCAAGAAAACTGAGGCCTTGTGTAAAGGACAGTCTTGTGGGATAGGCAGCCATTCAAATTATCTTCTCATTTCCAAACCACATTTACAAAATCCAGTGCTGGGAAATCTGACTCACACAATTATCACATGCTTAACCCCTCCAAACACTTTTTAACCTAGTGCTCCTTATTTGTTGCTTTGTGCCCCCTTAGCCTCCCTCAGCCTAAATAAAGATTGTAAATCTGTTGTTTTTTAATTAGGGCTGTCTGAGCAGATGTGCTTGAAGAAAGTCACTCAGCCTCAGTACTATACATTGGGCTACTTCATTCTGGAGTGAAGTAATGCATTGTTAATGATAACAGGTTATTCTGTGCTATAGCTGTATAAGCAGCACTAATATCAAAAATGAAAGCTAGCAGCAGGGTCTTTATATCTCAGGATTCTATATATTTTTGATCAGTGGATTTCTTATAAGTGCTAAACAGCTTGTCATGTCTCAGTGACTAAGCAGCCTATTATATTCTGGATTTAGTTCTGATTTCCTTGCAGGTGAAAGTGAGTTGATCTGAATTGCGTTTTTGTTGGTCTAGGATAGAGTTTCACTTTAACAGACACTTTTACAGCACTCATAGATAAACTCCTCCTGGCACTAGATGCACTAATACCTACTATTTTTAATTATACCCTACAGTAGTGTATATTGAAGAAATTAAAATAAAATACCAGGGTGTAACCTAAAACAAAGTTTCAGTTGAGAAGCAGACTGCTCAAAAATGTAGCTAGCCCCATTTATTTCAATATCTGAAAAGCTATATTTCCTCTTCCAAGGAAAAGGAATAAATATTTCTGATCCTGAGAACCTGGGAAAGTTTGAAGGTAGTAGTTTGGATGTCTCTTTTCCATTCAAGTGGAACATTCAGAATATTAATGTGAGGCAACTGTTTGGCATCCTTTTATTAGCTGCCCCTGGAGTTCCTTGTGGCACCAATGGTCTCCCCCTCTGTTCAAAGCCCTGAGATTGTTATTGCTTTTGGTAGTCTGATTTTCTTCTTTCTTATCCACCTCTATTTCTTCATTGGATAGCCATGAAATATCTAGTCATTTGGTAATTCTTGGATGAAACTGAGAAATGACTGTGACCTAGCTGTTTAAAATACAGAATTTGTATTTCATGGAAATAGAAGGATGCCTATGCCATGGCTATCTTTTGGCAGTATTGTTCATAGAAAACATTTTCATATTGTTAAGTGACTGCAAGCTTTTCTTTGGGCCAGGGCAAGTACTTTTCTTTCCAACACAGAATCCTAGAATCATGGAAACATAGGTACTAGCAACTGTATTTTCACAGCAAACACTTCACCTTGACACACTGGTGTCTCTTTCAGAAGTTGCCATCCCACTCAGCTTTGCAGCAGAAATATCTATGTACTTATTTCTGTCCCACTTCTTAAAGGTATTTCTGTCACCCTGTTGTCTCAAACTCTGCTTTGTTCCTTTGGCTCTGACTTGTGGGTTGCATGATTTGAACTGTTGAATAATGATCTTTTCAGCATATGTGGCAATATTACTTCAAGATCAGAGCAGTATAGGAATGGAAGAGGGAAAATGTGATGTTGATGTTTACAAAGAGATTTCAGTTACCTGGGAAATGTGAGCTATTATTTAATTTGGTTAAAAGTGGTAAAACTGATACTGCAAATCATTCATAGTTAAGTATAATATACCAGTGAAGAGTTAAAGTGTTTTCTGTAAACATAAGTCATCCCTCAAAAAAATGGGATTTTTAATCTCAAAAACCCCCAAATATGTTAGATTTCTTTAGAGGCATCAGTGAACCTGTGGGTTATTGTTATGCACAGCTTTCAATATATTTTGAAAGTTTTCCACATTATTTGTTGAACTTACTAGGGGTAAAACCATATAGACTATAAAAATCCAAAAATCACACTAAATTTCACAATCAAGGGATGTCTGTAAAATACCTATCTAAGAACTTGTATTATTCCATCATACTTAAAATAAGCTCATAAAGAAATATGAATAAGTGGAATGACAAAGTTTGAAGCAGATATATAGTTAATTTCAATTGCTAGAACTAAAGCAGACATTGAAAATTCAGTCAGACATGATTAATTACTGAGTAATAAAATGAAACATGAGATTCAGGTTTTAAATTTTTTTCCTTTACACTGTCCATTGTGGTTCTCTACATCTAAGCTAAAGCCACCTGAGGAAGAGAGCTGTGATGCCATCATGTGTCTTTTTTTATTTCACTGAGTCCAGTGTCAGAAGCAATTGGAAAATCAGATAAAGCGTTATCAATTAATAAGAACTGGTCCAAAGTCCAACGCAAAATAATATTGAGGAAATAATGTTCACTCACTGAAATTATCCAGCTGAAGTTTTAAAATCCAAGTTTTCATTGAAAGCATAGCTTTCAGTCTGGAATTGATTGATAGATCAACTGTACTGTGGAGGTAAAAACTGTAAATCGTTTTGGAATAGGAGATAATATTTTGGAGTATGATTAGTGGACCAATAAAAGTCTAACAAACACAATGATGTACCTTATCCCTCTTACTTCAACAAGTCCTGAAAATGTGCATTACTGGAAGGAAAAGGACCATGCAAACCTCTTATATCTTCTGCCCAGGATTTGTTACTGACTACTGACAGTGATACACAGCATATGGCCCCAAGTGACCATTTTTTGTTCCAATTTTTATATAAGGCCACAGATTTTCTCTGAAGCTATCCCTCAAATAGATCCACAAAGCAAATGTTGAAGCAGCACCCAGCATCCCACTGTGCAAACAGACTGCTAAAATGGAAAAACTTGGTGCCCTGAAGTGCACACTGCATTTCTGCCTGCTGGTGGTTTAAGCGGACACAAGTATCCTTGAAGATGATGTGGACTCCTTTAAGCTCTGTAGCTGCTGCACCTGAATTCAGTCTTTAGCTGAAACTAGCACAGTATGAAGTGGACAGAAAACACAGCACTCTCCAGGGTGTGCATTTGTGAGGGGTTTGATCTTAGCAGACACACACAAGCATACACGTAAGCACACACACGCTTGCACACATACACACACACACATATGCACTTTTCTTGAACTGAAACCACCTGATTCTGTCAGTCCCTGGACACACTGCAAGTGCTAGGCTTTCAAGATGGAGGACTGATGGAGCAGTTGAGTCATTGACATGTAAACTACAGTAGACTGAAAAGTACTGATGATTTAATCCTGAATTACATTATGTTTGATACAGTTCAGGGAAAAAAACCTTTGAGTTTTCTGGGTCTGTTTAGGTAATAGAAAATAGTGCTTCTCTAAAGAATTAAAGTGTTCAAAATGCAGTCCTCTTGTGCAGATAAGAGCTTGGTTAAACTTCAGCTCCTGTTACCAAGCAATTTGTAATTGTGTGGGGTTTCTGCTGCGTATTCACTCCTTCTAGGCAGTATTCATCTGCAGGATACATCTATCCTTATTCTAAGTCTTCCCTTCTTTGAAGTATCCTTCTTTGATATGATGATGGAAACACATGTGCATTTGCTCAGACCAATCTCCCTCTGCAGAGCAGACATGTGGTTTCCTTTTTTTCCTTCATGGCAGTATATTTGTAGATTTGACTTTTAATATTTTCCCTTCCAACATGGATAGCTATGTATCTATCTTAAGAACAATTCCTCTGAATTAATTCATTTTCTCTGACTGAAGATTGCTTTTTAACACCTTCCTGAATGAGCCATCCATTAATATGCAGATCGGAATTGATCACAATTTCCTGGGAGTACAGCTCTTTTACTTGGTTAGTGATTAATTCACACTGGTGACCTCCCTCAGCTCTTGGGGATACAGATTTTAATTTTACCTTATTAGAGAATAAATGTTATGCAAATAATAGATACAGATATATGAAGTATAGCAAGATTAATGGAGTTCAGGATGATCATCTGTGCTACATGGCATGCATTTGAAACAATCTCATGTTTGCAAATTATCTGTTTATTAACTTTGTTTTTCAGAAATGCAACACCTGGTAGAGGAAATATCCCTTCACTTTTCACATTCTACTATTACTACTTCAGATAGTAACATGAATCGGTAAAATAACTGAAACATGAGACCAGAGGGAGTTCATTGGATTGCTTTGTTTTTTTCCTGGATGATGATGATGGTGCTGTCTCTGAACTCAGGTCTCCTTATTTTTTAGATTTTAGGATGTCTACTGTTCTTCCCCCTGCATTAGATTTTTCAGCTGACTCTCTACTGTTTCAGAATCCCTAGTCTAACATTTTATTTTTCCTAGGTATAGGAGAATGATGTCACTGAGTAAGAGCTATGACTTACATGCTGCTCATTCAGTCTATATAATGTGTCCTCATTTACTGAACATTTCAGTTTGGATTTCTTATATTGCACTCTGCTCTAAGTACCCAAGCTGGTGCATCACTCACATATTTCACTGTGTGCCAGAATTTTCTTTTCATCTAAAGGGTGTGCTACATTCCCAGATTTTCACCTAGCTGAACTGGCACATCTGATAGCAATTAACCAGGGTAGCAGCATCTGAAATGACTCTGCAATAACTGAGGCTTTGAGAAAGCAGCAGGGTTTCATGTGAGCTGTAACCAACACGTGTGAGTTGCAACATATGAGATATGAATCACACATTTTCATGGTAGCCCCTTATCACTAAATGTCTGCCTCAAGCTCCACCTCTGGTGTTGTTTCACCCCTCAGACAGGTACTTCTGTGTTGCATTGCATATCTCTTTCTGGCCCAGCCTGGTGTTCAGCTTGGGCCCCCAGCTGCTCTGATACACTTCAACAGTACCTGTTGGTGGGATCTTGGCTCTGCAGGCAGATTGACTCACACTGTCATGGCTGTGGTAGAAAAATGGGACTCTCCAAGGCTTCCAGAAAACAGAGGTTCTATTCAAGGGGTCAGGGGATCCCCAGCCTCAGTCTGGGTGCCTCTCGGAGAGACCCCGGACCTTGGCTGCAGGGCATTTTTGTTCAGAACAGTTCAAGGGGTGGGTACAAAATGTATAAACCAATAAAACAATCCAAACACTACATGCCAGCTGGCTTACTTAAACACTAACAAATCCAAATTAAGTTTGGGAGTGGTCTCAAGGGTCCTGCCAACCAGTGGTTGAAACTCTTGGACCTTGAAGATAAGAATTCCATGATGGACAGAGGAAACAATCATACATGAAACAGAAATGAAACAGGGAAAAGAACCAATAGAAAGAAATCTCCAAGCAGAGGCTCAGATTGCCTCAGAAACCCTTATCAAACTATGGTAAGAATACATCCTGGGGCAAGAGCCCCCTTCAAGGTATCTGTTATACTAAAATTACAATAAAAAAACTATACTATGTTCCTAACTAAAGCTTATAAAACATTTCTTGCAAAGCCACACTTCCGTTCACCTGCTCATAGTAGTTGTTACCACTGTGGGAAAACTATTCACTACATTTTTAATCCTTCTATACCTGAGCTGACCCCTCTTTTCCCTTCTGCATCTGTCCTGAACACCTTTTATGCTGGTGGAAAACCCACATGGAAAATAAGCAGAAAAGGGACCACAATGATCACGATCAACTCATGATTTGTGGACCAATCAAAGTCTAACAAACACAATGATGTACCTTATCCCTCTTAGTTCAAGTCCTGAAAATAAAAGTAACTAAAAGTAACTAAAAGTAAGCGTTAAACTAAAGGAGTGATCAGGAATATTTCAATTACGTATACTACTTCCTGAAAATATTTCCTGTTCACAGGAAAAGTACTTTCTGCTGGAGAAGTTTCTTAACTACAGAGCTGGATTTCTGGACTGATTTTGCAAAATATCCACAGCCCCACAAACAGCAAATCTCTGTGAGATGGACTCAAGTTCCTGTTCTGCAACTGGGACTCAAACCACGTATTTTCTATTTTGGAGGACTCCCATTTTACCAAGATTGTTGAATACAAAACTGTTAGTTTGGTAGATGCAATAATAACCTGTCCACTTACCTTGTTTTCTTTATTCTCCACAAATACTTAATACTTTATTAAAGTCTACAAAGATTTGTTTTCTGACACAAAACCAACCATTTGAGCTTCATTCCCTCCAACAACTGCACATGAAATTGTGCCTCAGGACTTGCATCCTGCTAGGACAACCTCCTACATCTTCTGGATGCAGATTTATGTAGGATATTAACTACGTCCTGAAACCCATGGAATTTGCCAGACTAAGTGGTGGATTATAACTGCAGCAAAGAGTTTGTCTAAGAAGTATTTCTGTCTCATGTTATTAGTGGCATTCTGTTTCTGGTTGTAACATGGAGCATCCTCATGTTTCTCAAAAAGATTCTTTGCTTCTGCAATCCATCTTTGATATACATGGAGTTTATTTTGGTGGGGTGAAACAGCATGATAAGTGAAGGCTTGGCCTTGTGGATACCCATTAACAAGTTTGAAGTAAGTTGTTATCAGTCCCCATTGAGTGATTCACTCAATTAATATTACAGCATTAGTGCTGAACTCCTGCTGATCTAGGCAGGAACAAGCAAATGCCTGTCTAGCCTGCCTCTGGCTGGACCTCAGAGCAGCTGCTTTTGGAAGCAATGCCAATGCAAAGTAATTCATTCCCTGATGCAGTGTGCCAACAAGCAGCACTCATCAGCTCAGGGCCCTCTTCACTGAAGGTCAGCTACACACACCGTGTTTGCATGGATAATGAACCCATTCACCACGACTGCCTGTTCCCCTTTATGAGCCATTTGTAATTTGCCTATTCCAGCTCCAGCATGGGGCATGCCAGGACATAGCTGGTAATGTCCTGATCTAGCCAAAACCAGTGCTAGAGACAAAGAGGGTAAACTGAGCAGGTTGAAGCTCACCACTAGTATCTCAAAAAGGAATGTCCTGAAAACAGTTTTCAACCTATTCTTCCACCTATCACCCTTAGGTTAAGCATGTTCTGACATGCCATATCTAGCATCTGCCCTTGGAGTTAAAACACAGCTTTAAATAAAGTCGTAAGACTAATCTTATCTTCCTCCTATAATAGCATAAAATTCTAGCAAAATAATTACTTTCTGAAGCTTATTTTCCCTCCTGTGTCCTGTGACATGCCAGGGTAAATTTCCATTCCTTCCAAAGGAACTAAATATGGAACAGGTAAATAAGTGAACATTTTCTGATTTATGGAATCATTATTTTTTACTGGAGAAAAATATTCAAGTCTATAGGGGAATAAATCAATTCTTCTATTACTTCAAATTATTAGTACCCAAACAATATTTCCCATTCATTAAAATTGTCTGTTATCTCATTAAGCATTTTTTAAGAATAGAACAGAAAAATAGAGAATACAGTGAAACATTCTGCTTATATTTTTAAATTGGAGCTTTGTACCAGGATTCTGGAAGTTTCTCTGGTTGATAAGCCAGAGAGCAGTGCCATACAGACTCATTTTCTGACAGGACTTCAGGATTATATGTCAAAACTGACATTTAGCTTTGAAAAATATTAATTTTAAGGGAAGTGATCATCTAATTGAGACATGGTTTCATTTTTAAGTTCCCAGCCATTTCTGGTTATGACTTTCGTCTAATTTTGTGTCTGGCACAAGCGCTAATTGTGAATTTTGTAATTGTAAAATTATTTCTGTATTAGGATTTCAATGGGAATTAAACTATTATACTTACTTTGAAGTACAGACTGTCTGTCTTTGATAGCCTCAGGGACCAATTCTCACCTGACTATAACTTCCCTTCAGGAATGGTATTTATCTGCCCATACGTAGAAGGCTGCAGGAATCTAACCCAGTTAATCTGGACTTCCTCTATGATTGGCAAAAAAAAGCTCAATAATTAGAGACATGGTGGAAGAATAAGTGTAGAAAAGAATCTCACTCCCCATGTTGAATTAATGGTTTGAGGTTTTTTTCCTTGCCCTTATAAATAGGCACAATTGTCCACTTTTTTTTTTTACATTATCTCATATGTAAAATAGCAAAGGCAATTTCACTTTCTACTGCTGCTACTCCAGTTAACACAGGTTGGTAGAGTGGGGAATTAAGCAGATGGGAAAAGAAAATAACTCTCAAACCCAGGAGTTAGCATGAGGCAGAGCTGTGTGTTTGGTGTTTTGGTGTGATGTGTCTTCTGCAACTTCAGTTCTGCCCATTGCCAAGAACAAGGAGCTTATATAAATTCAGACCAAGGACAGAAAGAAATCTCAATAATGGGCTAATCTGCCCAGCCTATAGCAGGGAAAGTTGAAAATAAAAATAATCAATAAAAGACACAGCAACTGGTATATGCCATAACTTAATCTAGAGGTTATTGAATTCAACTACAGCAGTGATATCGGACCAGTTGTCACAGTCATCTTGCACCGCCACTAAAAGCCTTCAAAAATTTAAAGATGTTATTTCTCTCCATTCTCTTTCTCTAAACTTAATGCAATGTTTAGTATAACTCTGAAGCATTATGAATTTTTACTGAGTAAATTATGATGTACTAATCTACAATTAGTCAATGATGCTAAATATAAATCTAGAGGCTGATGCAGCTATTTCCAGACTCTCAAGATAATTCAACCTCATTTGTTGGAGAGCAGGAACTTCTCAGGTCAGTGTAATTGAAAATTGAACATTTGTTAAGGTAAAGCAGTAGACACTTCCTGCCAACTTCTCCTGTCCTAGACTTCTGGATCCATCTAACTGAAACCTTATTTTCTTCCTATTTATTCTGTCATTTTTCCACCGTGTTCCCTCCTCCTTTCTTGCTCTCTGCTTCAATCCCTCAATTTATCAAAAATTTCCTCCAAGTCTATAATTTTTTTGGTCCAATACCTTCACTTTAACACAGTCATGAAAGTTAGCCAATGTTGGAACCATTCTGACAGACGCTGACAGGTTGTAATGATAAACTATCACAACATGAGAAAACCTTCCACAAAGGGTTCATGCCATGTAGTTGCACAGAATACAGCTTTAGCTTCATCTAGAACTAAGATGTTTTCCTCTCACCACTGAGCTTTCAATGAGAATTTATTCTTGGCACAGCTTAAAAATGCTGGATGCAATGAAATCTGGCACAAGACCACTGGCATTAGCGGAATCATATCAGAGATGCATTTTGCCCCTTCTACATTGAACAGTCTGCTAAATTTCTGAGTAACAGGTACCTCAGCAACAAACAAATTATTTCACAGTACCCATTAAAAAAAATAAATTAAAGTCTAAATAAATAAATTTGAATATTAAGGCTTATGCTTTGTCAAGGTGATCTGATTGGCTCCATTCCCCATAAAGGAGACATGTCAATTTATACCAGTAAAGTGTTGCATTCTGGCAGGTGACGACAAGCATGCACTATCCAAGAGCCTGAATTATGGGTAAGGACTGCACTGTGCACAAATAGAGAAGGGGAAAAAATTACCTTTGTGAAAGGTCTTTACAGTCTAAACATTAGAAAACAGACTAAAGAATGATGATGACAGGTAATTGGAGGAAAAACTTTCGGAAATGACTGCATAATAAATTAAAGAAAATGTGAACAAATTTCGACAAGTCACAAAGTTTATTTTTTATATTAAAGTGATGGTAATATTCTGCTCTTTTTGAAATATGAGTACTGAAATTGAGCCCCACTGATATTCTGAGAAGCTTACCACTGGTTTCTGTGGGACCACAGTGATTCCTTTTCTCTTCTTATTTAAAAGAAGACTAATTTAAATAATAGCCTTATAAAAATGTATGTTTTCTTTTCTCTCCCTCTGGCTTTCCTATCCCTCTTCTTTGTTCAGAATAAGATGTTCATTATTTGTCCAGTAAATGAATAATCTGCTAATTAACTGCACTTGTTATGTGATGAATATTCAATTACCATAATGGGAAGGGGAAGAAGATGTATCATACCTACGCAAATTAATTTGTTGTTGGGCAATGAATTTGCATCCACCTGGTTGCAACTGCTCACTCTGAAAAGCTGTCCAGGTTTTTTATATTTGAGAATTAAAGGAGCCCACCTCCCATTTGCAGCCATATATAAAAGGTGAATACCTTCTTCTCTGTGTCTTTTAACAGCATTATTCAAACAAATTAAATTCAGAGGTAACTTGTGTTCCATCTAGTGATAAGAAATAGGAATTATCAAGTGAAGTAAATTTATTTCCTGTCTTGGAAAAAAGGTAGTCCTCTCAGATCATGTTAACCAAGAAGTGAGAACATCCCCCATGGAAAAACAGGTCAAATTCTTCCTGCACTAAACATTACAAAATATACTAAAGTATGTAAGTCCAAATCCCATTGTTCCACTCTTCTTGGTGGTGTCTGAAACAATACCAAAAATATCTAGTGTGAAATGTTACAAAGACAGCATAATGATCCATATTCTAATCATCAAGGTTTATCCAGTTAACACAGGAAAGGACAAAAGGGAGCCAAGTCCCTTGAAAAGTGAACCAAATTCATAGAACAGAATGGTCTCATTTCTGTCCGAGGGAGAGACTGTCTGTCTCATGCTCCTGCTCATCTTATTCCCACAAATTTAGAGTGGAGATATTATTACTGCAGTATGAAAAAGTCCTCCATCTAAGCTAACTGTGACCTGGAACATTCCTACCACAGCCTCCACACTAGTGATATACCATATATCCATAGAACAGTTGCTTTACAAAGATGACTGCTTTTTCTCTATTTACTGCCAATTAAGAATCATTTTGGTATAGTATGGGACACAGCAGTAAGATTGGAAATTATCCAAATTTAATCCATGACACTTCTCTAACCTAAAGAGAAAGTTAAAAGGGGAAAAAAAAACTATAGCAAAAAGTTACACAGTGTTAAAGAGTAGAATTACTGACGGTACATATCACCCAGCTCTGTGGCCAAGTGCTGGTGAGGAATTATCTCATTTGTCCTTTAGGAGGGGGAGAAGTATAAACAAAACCAAACCTGCTGACATAGATTAATATGCATAAAATTACTATTCATAAATCCTAGAGAATCATTCCACAGGCTTAGATTTTAGTGGTAGCAGCAAGTGTTAAAGGAGAAAAAAGGAGTGAGGAAAGAGATTGAGGTTTATGACCAAATTTTATTCCTTGCCAATTGTAGTTCAGCACAGTGGTTTTTCAGCACTTAAAACATGAAATGGTGCTTCAGGTTTATTCTAGAAGGTAGGCTGCAGAGGGGGCTTGCAGGTACTAGAGAGGATGCCTGGATGCTCACAAACATCCCTCTACAGACCTTCTTTAACAGAGTCAGTGTAGGATGTCATGGGGCAGTACCTCAAAACAGATCAGAAAACAGTTGTGGTAAGGTAGATCCCAATGCATTTTTGATATAAAGAAAGATTAAAGGAAGTGTCAGTAGCTGATAAACATTTTTACTTTACTTTGTCAATGCAAAATATTTGGACCTATTTCTTATACATTGTTCATATTTTCACAAGTTTTCACTTGTAGCTTTTTTAATTTCTGGTTTCCATTAAATAAAAAACAGAAATCCAGTGGAAAAAAAAATGCTGCTGTTTTAAATAGTAGAAACTTTTTAAAGAATGTTTTCAATTCCCACAAAAAAAAAAAAAAAAAAAAAAAAAAAAAAAAAAAAAAAAAAAAAGTAGTCTTCTCAGGCAGGATAAAGGGCTTTTGTCTTCCTTTTTGTCTTTATGAAAAATTTCCTATTCAGAATAATGTCTGCCAGCTTTAAAGGCAATAAATGTCATTGACTGAGAAGTATAAAGATTCCCTAGATAGTTCTGACTCTGTCCCTGACAGAGGTTAAGTTCTTTGTCAAGAAGTCATTGAGTTTACGTGCTATTAAAGCAGCATGCTTCCCAGCCTATATTTAGCTGTTTGAGTGTAGGTTATGTATGTTAGGATGAGGGTGATAAAGCAGTTGTAGACTGCAACATAAGGCGATTTTCTTTACTGCACAATTACGGTTTATGTTACCATAAAGCTTTTGCCAGGGATGAAAAGTTGGGGAGGATTAAAGGAAATGCTATAAAACATATCAAAGTGGATTGCATAAACAATTGCCATGCTCTGGGAAATGGTTGATTAATTGACTGAAGTGAGACATCTGCAGGATGTTGGCACTATGGATATATCAAAAGATCTCAACCGCCTTGTTTGCTTTAATAAAAGGGGCTTAATTTGTTCCAACAGTACAAAACCTCCTGTTATACCTGATTTGTCATCCTCATCGTTGAGGGAAAGAGTCCTACACCTTTAAGTACAAGACTCTTCCCACAGCCAGACCTCCCTTCACATTCCTCTGTGGAGACAAGCGTAAAGGATTTTGTTAGACCTCAAAAATTAGGAGAGAGGAAAGATTTAACAAACAAAATGTGAGTGTGTGTATGTTTGGAAAATTTTTTACTTTATTCTTTGATCCCTGGCCTCTTTGACCAATATTAGGAAAATAAAGCTCATACTGCCCTTTCATCTGTCCTCCAAACTTATTCTTGCCTTGTGACAATAGTGCTTTACAATCTTCAGTGACCATTTTCAGCTAGCCACTGCTATCCCATTCCCTGATAAGAAACTTACCCACAGACAAAATGAGGCCCATAGTGCAAAGACAGTGATCTCCTGTGTAAGTGCCTATCTCTGCCTGAAAACTGTGCACAGTTTAGAAGTTCTGACCCTAAAATTATTCAGGAGAGGGTGTTTTTTGTCTTTTGACATTATCTTGGAGGTAATGGTTTATCCTTTCTTCTTAAATCCCACCTATCATGCATATACATAAGTATATATGTGCATGTGTGTATCTGTATATATTTCATGTCAATTAAGCACATAAGTAATGCAAAATCTGAGAAAGATAAACCACCACTATCTTGAAAGGGGAAAAAACTTTCTTCTAATCACAGTCTCAAGCTGAGTATTTTTAGGAGAGATGCTGAATCTTTTTTACATTTTCATTTTGTGTGTAAACACAGGAGAAAGGGAGTTGCACATGGACTTCCTACTATGTCACCATCACTAGTAGAAGACTGGCTGTGAGAGTTTAAAGTCCAGTAAATATTTTTGTTAATATCCTGTTAAGAAAGGACAATGAAAATAGAAGTGTTGGAAATTCTTCCTGGCTAGAAAAATATCTGTATTTGCTAGGACTTTGCAGGGCTATTTTACAAATAGTTTTGAATAAAGAGAAGAAAAAAAAAATGAAATAGCAAAACAAGTATGGAGAAGATTAAGTAACATGAAGTGATTTCCATGCAATTATGCGAAAAGAGTCATTTGCCTACTCTTTCCAAACCCTGCTGATTGACAGGTTTTCACCTAGCTGTTTTCTTGAAACAACAGAAAATTATTGGGATATTCCTGATAGTATTTTATAAATTACTTATATTCAGCACAATTTCCCCAGTACTTGCCTTCTATCTGCTGCAGTTTTAAAAAACATTCAAAAAGTGCATAAAAAGAGTAAATTTTCATAGTATATAGCTTGTTGCCAAAATGGCATGGATGAAAATATTTCTAAATTGTTCATTAATTCCAGTATCTGTTAGGAAAATTTAGAACTTTAAGATACAATTAGCAAATGTGACACATTATAAATGATAATCAAAAAATTAAACCACTGACCTAGAAAACCAGTTCCTAATGATAGATGTTGGTGTAGTACAGATACTCCAGAGACAAAGTAGGGGGGAAAAAGTCAAGATTATAAAGTAGAATTAAATTTACATTTTAGAAATAAGATGTTTTGATTGTGATAGGCAAATTTTGACTAGTGATAAAGAAGTATTCACAGAGATTTAAAATAGCCATGGTTTAATTTCCTCACCACTGTCCAAGACACAGGACTTCTATTGCAGGTATAACTATGCAAATATATCCATACTGGTTTAGCTGTGGCAGCAGGATCCTTTTCTTTAGAAGCAGAAGGAGTTTTTCTGCCTTCATAGTTGTGCAACACCCAGAGGTCAGCCTGTTCAAAGCTCTTCTTTGTCAGCATAGCTGTGTCCACATGGGGTTTTCTTGGCTGGCATAGCTATTTTGGCAAAGAATATGTGAGTTTTTTCACACTCTTCACTGACATAGCTGTGTGGATAAAACATTGTAGAGCAGAAGAAGTATGTACACACAATATGTCTCTCCCTCCTCAGCCTGCCTTTGCTTTTCACCTCTTCACAAATTAGTTACTTGAGGCATGGTTTGCTGAAGCAAGGAATAAACACAAGAAATTTGAAGTATCACATCACTGTTACCCCCAGATACTACTAGCAGATCATGGGATAAAGAAAATAGATGAATGGGTGGTGCAAGAAAAATTTCAAGAGTTCCCCTATTTTTTTGTTGAGGGTTTTAGTTTTAATGATGTTAGACACTGATAAAAAAAGTAACATATAGGGTTGCCACTAGAAATTTTTGAGAATAGGTTCACCATGTTAAATATACATGGATGGGAAAACGAATCATCAAGGTACTAATGATCCACCAAAGCATGTTGAAGAGCACAGTTTTAATGAATTGGGAACCTCACGGTTCATTAAGACTTGTGATCAGTTTGGGTTTCCCTGCCAGCATTCAGAAAACTCTAATCAAAGGAGAAGAATTAATGTGTAGACTTTACATCCAGGGTACCCTGCCAGCCCCAGTTGGCTCCTAGCACCCCATAGCCAGCTTGACACTTGAGAAAGGGGTTTTCAAAGCACTGCTTCTTAGTAAAAGGCCCCAGAAATTTGACTCTCTTTTGTAGAGCCAAGTAGGTGTCACTGCTTGTAACAGCAGGAGGAAAAACAGCAGTATCTTGCCTTCAGCTCCCATTTAACCAAAAGAAGTGGTAAAAAACTTCAGCTTTTCTAAACTACATACCAAGTCTTCATGTGTCACCAAAGTGTTCAGCTGCTAAAAGATCTAGGTATTATATTTGTCTTTTTTATGCTTGTCTTCTCCCTTCTGTCTCCTGCTGAGAGCCCCCTTTTCCAGTGTTATGTGGGCTGAGTCACAGTGAGCAGCTGAAATGATTCTACAGTGACAGAAAGCCATAGATACTGGTTCCTAGGACAAGCTATGCCTCTCTAGGAACCCCTTATTTTATCCAGTATGTTACTGAATAGCAAGTGGTAAGTAGAAATAAAATAGCTGTGATACTTGTATGTTGCTAGACATACTCTCCTCCTCCTCCCATTTTTTTATTTCCTCTCTCATCCCTTAATGCCATACTTGAACTTCTCTCAAGTGGGTCAATGAATAGTAAGTAGTTTCAATATCAATGAAAGAGGGCTGCACTCCAGATGAGATTTTACCTGATTCCGCAGAAAAACAAGACTTCATTTCTTTTCTACAAAAATGAACAGGAATGTTCTAGTATGAACAAAAGAGTGTTCTACAGTAATAAGTGTTTTCTGAAGAGGTTGAACAGTATTTGCATAGAATACATTTCTGTATTAACCAAGCAGCTAGAAAATAACTCAAATCTATGCCAAGAGTTCTGTGTAAATCCTTTTGCTTGGACTAGCTGACCAGCCTGGGGCAGAAGGAAGCAAAAACATTCATTATTCTATCTATTCATTAGAATTAATTCCCCTCCCAAAGAAGGCCAGTTATAAATGTGTGTGTCATTAACAAAATAAGTTCAAAAATAACAAACGGAAGAAAAAACAGGTTTTGCAATGTTTCATCTTGCATACTATTTGCATCTCTTACAAAAAAAAATTAGTATGACAAACCTGAAAAGAAGAGCCTCAAATTCAAAGATAATCTTTTACCACAATAGGACAACTTCTAAGAGTGGAGTGGAGGAAGAAAAAAACAAAAAGATTGACAAAGCAGGTCCAAAAATACTAGTGTAAAAAGACATAATTTATTCAAGTTATGATTAATGCATTCCTCTAATGATATTGTGATAACTGAAATCAAATTCCTTTGGACTATTGAGGTTATACAGATCTGCTGCAGTTATAACTGTATCACTTGGTAGACATTTCAGCAAACCTGAAAAAAAAAAGAGTGGCTTGAGCTGTTTTCCATTTTCCCTCAACTGACTTGGTCAAACCAATCTGATTAAACCAAAGGATTATTTGTCTTATGGGCCATAGAAAACAGGGCTCCAGTAGCAGGAACTGGGGCATGTGGTATTGATCTGACCAACAGGATTGACAGTGATTGCCTTCTAAGCTTGTAGCCTGATAGGTGAGAAAAGTAAAGGACAAATTCTTCAGTCAACTAGAAGATGTCAGCTAAGAGTCTTGGTGACAAAACTGTTACATTCCTGGATTGTTTTACACTGACACAGTGTAAAATGAGCAAGCAGTGGACAACCATTTGTTTGCCCTGAAGGTACTACCTTATTTATTTAAGAATGGCGACTTGATACCTTTCTTAAGCATGAAAAAAGAAAAAAATTACTAATCAGAGTGGGTTACTTGAACTGTAGTGAACTTTGGTCAGTGAAGAATCTAGAAAACATGGCATCATCCAGTCCACAAACTGGTGTTTGAAAGCACTCTTTTTCATTTCACTGCAATAGAACTTAGCTTCTTTTATACTCTGGCAGACCACCTATAAAATACTTGCTTTCTTGTGCATTCATTCTTAAAAAATATCTTTGGAAATTTTGGTCATTTAACCAACCTAGTGGCCTTTAATGATGGAACAACTATATCAGTGGAAGGGTTACCTGTATAGTTTACCAGGACTTCTGTAAAGCCTTTGACATGGTCCTCCACAATATCCTTTCCTGAAAGTTAGAGAGAGATGGATTTGATGGCTGGACTGTTAGATGAATAAGAAATTATTTGGACAATCACATCCAGAGGGTAGTGGCTCACAGCCCAGAGTCCTGATGGACATCAGTGAGAAGTGGTGTCCCTCAGAGGTCTGTATGGGGCCAGTGTTATTTATATCTTCATTAATAACACACATGAAGGGATCAAGCACATCTTCAGCAAGTTTACAGATGACATCAAACTGAGTGGCACAGCTAACACACATGGACGATGGGATGGTATCCATAGGGACCTGAAAAATCTCAAGAAATAAGCCCATGGGAATCTCATGAGGTCTAACAGGACCAGGTACAAGGTGCTGCACCTGGGCCATGGCAATCCACAGTACCAGCACAGGCTGGGGGATGAACAGATGGAGAGCAGTCCTGCCAAGAAGGATTTGGGGATGGTAGTGGATGAGAGCCAGCAATGTGTTCTCATAGCCCAGAAAGTCCAGAAAAGCTGAAGAAGGCTTACAAGAGAAGTGGAGAAAGATTATTTTCCAGGGCAAGTAGTGACAGAACAAGGAGGAATGGTTTCATACTGGGCTTAGAGTCAATGTTACAAAGAATTTCTTTACTGTGAGGGTGGTGACTCACTGGAACAGGCTGCTTGGAGAAGTTGTGGGTGCCCCATTCCTGCAACTGTTCAAGGTCAGGTTGGAGTGGGCTTTGACAAACCTGGTACCGTGAAAGTTGCCCCTGCTACTGACATAAGCTGTAAATAACCACAGACTTCACCCTGAAATACTGTACACCAGCTCACCGGTGTACATACCAGTGTACACACAACTGTCCATGCCTTCCTTCACTCCTGGAATTATTACTTTATGCTTCCTTTTCAGTTTCTAAGACTGGTGTTTAATTAAGCATGCAAGATAGTTTTATATTGAAGGATTATCCTTAACCATGAGCAATATTTTATCATTTGTTTTCCAGGTAGCACATCCAAATTCTGCAAATGAAATGATTCAAACTAAGAAATAGGTCACAACCTTGGCAACCATCTGATGTGAGACATTGTAATCTGCTAGCACACTGGTTGTCATGGAAACTGACAATATTGGATTTTTCCTTCAATGCAACCTGTTTTATGCATAAATTATTAGCATATTTTTAACATATCAAATCTAAGACACTGGCACTTCAAAGCATACCACCCATGTGTTTTATGTGTGTCCATGAGTAACTTAAACACATTCTTAGTGGCATTGAGAGAAGGTTCATCAGTTGAGGACTCTGACAGTGGAAAGAGTTTTTAGATTGGACAGTACAGACTGGGTGCTTGACATGAAGAGGTCTCAGGCTCAATCCCGTTTACCTAATGACCCACCCAAGAGTTTTGTATTGCAATGCTCATTGGCTTTGCTCTTTTTTTTCACTGTCAATCTCAGAGTTAAAAGTTTGTTTGATGTAATACCAAAATTATAAGATATGTTGAAAATTTATATATGGTTTGTTTTACTTTCATCTCAGCTCGAATAAAAACAAGATCTTTTGGACTCTTCGAAAGAAAGCAAACAATTCTTTCACTCCTGCTGAGCCCTTTATTTTTTCCCCACCCCTTCCCCAAACAGCCAAAAGTTAAAATTCCTTTTTTAAACTCAAGGACTAATGCTCAGCTCTTACTCCCATCTTGATCAATTAGCAAATTACTAAACTGTAGCCTCTCTTCCTGTGTTGACTTCCTTCATCTGTTCCATATTAGTCTGCAGTACATATTGTTTGCAAAGAAGTAGCATTTCTGAATGACAAAAGACTCACTTAATCATTTCTTTACTTTCCTCAGACTGAAGCTGTGTGTATAGTAACTTCAACTGTAGGAAAAATCCAGAGGTATGAAATGAGACCATTAACCTGTTGCCAAAGAACAACTGTCATACAGCATATCATCTGAGCTGACATCCGTGTCTCTTTCTTCTGTAAAAAACATCTTGCCCTTAAGAAAAAAGTTTGAAAGTTGAGAATAAAGGACTGAACAATGAACTGAATTTCATCTGTAAACCTTTGAAAAGAGACAGGGTGACAGCCCATCACTTTTCCTTTCTGCAAACCCTTGGTATAGCAATAACACCTCATGACCTGGAAGTTTTTTTCTCATAGTGCTCATAAACCAGTTTGCCTTCCCAATAAGAATTGTGTTTCCCATTATTCACAGAATTCAAATTTGAGCTGTAAGGGAAAATTACTATAAAATGTATGTCAGGAGACAGAGGAAGGGTTAGTCTAGGTCACAAAGTGGAACATGAATGTACAAGGGAAAGTTCATCTGAAATATATAGTGGATTCACAAATTATGCGAGTAATTTTCCTGGATCACATTTCTGTGTTTTCTCTTAAAAAGTTGTATAAAGTCAGTACAGAGACCAAAGAATGTGTATCTTCCTCAAATGTCTCCTGCCTTATTCTGAAATATTTATGAAATCTGCAAAATCAGCTGCATAAATTTGGTTCTTATATTATACACCCTTTGGACATGGATAATTTACAGAAATTTCATTCACTGTTATATTTATATATAATTCTTTACCTTGAAGATGTTACAAGCTCTGTCTCTTCATGCAACCCATTTCCTAGACATGATCTCAAGCACCCACATGTACTACTGCTGGTGTCAGAGAGAATATTCTACATTTGCAAGTTTCATCAAAACTTTTTCTTCCTCCACAATACTTTGGTATGAAAAATATGTATGTATTAGCCAGAATAAAAGCTTCTTGCCACAAGAATTATTATTCTTTTTTTAAAAAGAACACAGAAGGCGCCTTCTCTCTCCATATTCACCATAATGATTCAATTAGGTAAATATATCTGCTTGTTCACTATGACATTTTAATGGTCACTTTTCCTGATTTCTCTCTATAATGCCAAAGGCTCATATAAATAAGATTTCTCTTTGGTCTCTGTTGAATGTATTGGATCTATTTTGAATGCATATCAGGTAATGGGTGGGAGGGTTTTTCTTGGTTTTTAATTTCTTTCATTGTTTCCCCCCCGCTGCCCCCAGTAAGCTAATGAGTAGCTGTTTAAAAGTTCTGTGGAAGCTAAAGACGAATTGTTTATTTTTCTCAATGAGAAGACAAGAATCTTGTTTTCCCTTCTATTTTCTCTCTGAAGTTACAGGAGCATGTTGCCTTCAATTCTAAAATTTACAGTATATCACTACCACTCAATAACATGCAGAAGCAGCAATTCTAGAAACTGTCTTAATGAAGTGAAACAGAATTTCTTATAATCTTTTGGTATGTCACTACGGCATTTTCTGATATTGATTTTTCCAATGTAATTAACAAAGGTGAAAAGAGTGTTACTGCAGAATCAACAAAATGTCCAGATTCTATTTGTGATCCAGAAACACGAGATTTTCCTCCCCATGGTTACATTTAGAAATTGCCAAGAAGAGCAAGACTAGTCAGACTTCAAACGATAGTTTTGTAAGCAGTTTTGGGAACCCTTTTTTTTCCAATCCACCCTGTAAACTATTTCATGGGGCAGATTTTTTTAGCTGCCAAAGGGGGTCAGGGGGGTTTATCATTTCAAGATCTTAGTCTTGCAAGCAAGGCAAGCACAGATATATTACATAAGCAACTGCATTTTAGTACTTACTGAGATGCCTCTTAGCTAGATTATTGTGTAGCTTCTCAAGTGTAAGTCCCTTTAGATCTAATCTCCGTAGAAAGTAATCCATCATAAACAAACCGACAGAGGCACAGGCCAAAGTCATAACAAAAGAATACAGTTTTGTTTTGTTTCATTTTGTTTTGTTTTCTCACTGTTCTCACAGTGGCTTTCAAAGCTTTCTTTGTTGTCATTTTGTTTTATCAACATTGATCAGAGACCCTGGTGGCAAGCCAGAGCTAAGAGGATTGATCTCAGGTTCAAATAAGAGGGAATCAGAAATGTTTAAAGCCCAACGTATTTACAGGGATTTTGATTAAATCCAATTCCCAAGTTTTTTGTCAGTTTACTTAACCGCTTCTGGTATGTTAGTGTAAATGGCTTTTCCTATGCATTTTGGAGGGGGGAAGTTTGGTTTCATTTATTTTTAATAATTTGAGAGGGTGGTATATAAGAAATTCCAACTTATATCAACGAGTAAGAAGACAACTCTCAAACTTGATCATTGCCTTTGGACAAGAGTAAGGAGATGAGCTCTTGCATAGCTTTCTGTTCCTCAAGTTGTTATCCTTGATGAACTCCTACTTGCTGTAACTCCAGACCCTTCCACTTAAATATTCTTAGTCACCTGTCATTTTTCCTGCTATTCCATGCTTTTCCCACCAGATGGTAGGCAATAAAAGCAGGAAGCAGCAGCTTATCTGTTACTGTATACTTAAAAGGAATCAAGCAAAATTAAATAAAGTGCAACTGTGAAACAATTCTCCATATGCTGGTCTGCTTTTTATGCTTGCAACTAAAAGGCAGCACTGGCAGAGATCTGGTCAGTGCTTGCAGGTAGTTGATTAATGGCATAAGTAAGGCCTACATGAGCATATGCTACATATGTTATTGCATATTGAAAAGATGCTATTGTGTCTCCTGTTCTGTTGTTCTCTAGTTGTAAACAAAACTAATTATTATCAGGATATGCATTTTCTGTCATTTCCTTTAAGGAAAAACATTTATTCCACTTATCCTGCTGTAACCAGATAAATGAAATTGTCTCCCCAATGTGTAAATTTCTTCTCCTGCCTTGTTAGTGCTGTCTTGTACATGAAGTACTCATTTAGTTGCAAAAACCAATTATCATCCCTGTCTGGATACATTAAGAATTTTCCTACAAGTCTTTTTCTCTCTATCACATTTTAAGCAACAGTGTACATGAATTATTCATATTGCCCATCTTGCAGGCAGGTTTTTTATTATTAAATTCGATCATAATAATAGTTATTACCACAGTCATGGCAGTTTTATGAGTATTCTTCAATGCCATTACCTGGAAAGTTTTCAATCAAGACATATAAAAGATGCAAATCAATTTCCATAATAAAATTAAACTGTACCATCTACTCTTTCATCCTTGCAATAGAGTTGATTGACAACTTCTCCCTGATAGTTGCAGCTGATAACTTGCAGGCAAAGTAATGGAGAATGGCAGATTCTTTTACTCTAATATCCTAAGAAATTCAGTATTTTTCTTGTCTTGTCAGTATTTAATGCTCATGTCTTCATGCAAACACAGTGTTTAAGATGCAAATATTCAGTTTACAAATATTCGTCCCAAACAAGAGAATTACTTCTCTCTGACAACATAAGATTTGCCTTTTACTAACCAAAGGCAGTACTGAATGAAATGAAATTATTTAATGAATTTTGGGAACAAAATAAACATTTTTTTATATTCTGAGTAGTGCTGTTCTCCACAAAGAGATAGTTTCCCAAGGAGGATGGTTTCCAGGTGATTCTCTTAACTTCATTCTGCACTTCTATTTTGCCTTTCTCTCTTACTTGTTTTAGCACTGCTTTAGCACAGGCCTTAATGACCACCTGATGGTTCTTCTGTGATCCCTTTCTGTGTAAGCACTTGATAATTTGTTCCTACTTCCTTGTTTGTTTGCCACTTCTCTTTCTCTGTTTGCCTCCATTTATCATTTCCTTGTGCTTTAGATCAAAGGTGCTGCCTAAATAAAACATAAAATGTAATGTCCACAGGTGCTAATATTAACTGCTGTATAATTTTGCCTTTACTGTGGAGGTGGATTGAATCTTAATAAAAGTTTCAAATCTTGGCTTCAGATCCATTTACATCAATTGCAAGGCAGAGCAATGCATTCATATTCAGGAAGTAACTTTGGAATGATATTGGGGTAATTAAGATGAGAATATAAACACCATTAATAGGGGTAAATTTGTCTTCTCTCTTCAATTAGGCTTCAAGTAAGACCAAACAATACAAAACATCAATCAGCCCTAATACCTTGGGAAATTAAGTGATTGCCATTTAGAATCAAGCAAAAATTTATTTTCATGATACAGATCCAGACAATTCTATGCATTATGTAAAGGTTAACGTTCCCACTGAAGTTTCTGGGTGGCATCTGTTCAAAGGAGACTCCTGGAGTAGAGGCACTCTTACTCTATTCCAATACAAAATCCTTATACCCCTAAGAACTTCCTCTTTCATGTTCAGAAACACTTAAAGAGCTAGATTACATCACACTTCAAGAAAATAAATCATGCAAGACTGCTCTGATGTCTGTTATGTAATTCAATTTATTACGGCAAGGCTTCAGAATTAATGAGTGAATTACAATTTTTCCCATAAGCATTTTTTTTTTTTATTTCTGCTAAGGTCATGTTAGGACTATTATTGTTATTTTTGAAGATGCATGATGAAAAATTAAATAAACTGTAAATTTTCTATATAAATTTTCTATTTTCAAATCTAATTAGATGTTGTCTAGATTGCCATTTAAATTATTCACCAGTTTTTAATGTTACCTGCTTATTATGGCATCTGTCAAAATCAATTTCTGTTGAGAAATAATTTCTTTCTTCATCTGCAACATATCTAGAGAAGTTTGTTGATTTTTATCCAACCAGTCTATAGCTATTAGTCATCTGTAACAGAAGTTTAGTTTCTACATTCACAACTCTCCCTCCCCATGACCATTTCACTGAGTAGAATAATACCTTATTCCATCAAGTTTTAAAAAAATATTCTAACTCTGAATACAATGTTTGGAATTGATAATAGCACTATAGCCCATGTGTAAAATATGCAGTGCATGTGTACAATGCAATGTTAGAACAAGTGTTGTCATTACTGCTTTGGGATAAACTGCCTTCTATACCACAGATCACTAGAAATTCCTGGAGGTGTTGGCATTTTTCAAAGAGCTAGAAGTTCATTTGGAATTTGGTTCTCTTTGCCTTTGAAATAAACAAGTCCCTTGCAAATGACAGAAAAAGATTGCAGTCTATCCACTAGGAGCTTATTTTCCACAAGGTTAGATTTTGGAACTATTCTTCTGTGTTGCCTGAGTGCAGTATAGAAAACAAGAAAATTCAAGATACCTTTTTGGGCTCTCCACCCAACTGATATGCTCAAAGCTCTTTTTCAAACCACAAAAGTACAGTACATTCATCCTTCGTTGCCTCATCTGAAACACGGAAACTCTCCTGGTTGTGTCATATACCACCTAAAATGGTATCAGTGGTTATCAATGGTAGCTAGCCATGGGTCAGCCAAATTATTTTCTGTCCTCATCCATTCCGTTGCATCTCCATCGGAAATCTGTCAAGTCCACGTCATTTGTTACTGAGAGCTTTACAAAAATACCCGGCAGAAATCATTGGTAACTTACTTCTCCTCTTAAACGAATTTGTTCATTTCCTGCCAGGAAACGTAAATTTAAATGAAATCAATGACTTTCCCAGCACTTTTTCTTAACTAGATTGTCAGAGAAAGGAAAACTTGGTCTGAAGTCTGCATGGGGAGGATGTTTTTATAATATGCAGTGACCTTAGCATCTGTGTTGTCACCACACATCCTTACATAATTTCAACAGGTGCAGTACATTACCCTGTTACATTTTGGTTCTCAAGAATCCTTGTCGTGTTCACTTTAATCACATTGCCTGTCAGAGACCTGTCCTTATCTATCTCTCAATCTGACCATCCTTGTACCTATCTGAAGCTGGATAGAAGCCTAAATAGAAGGTAAGGTTTGCCACAATCTGAAAATTCAACACAGGAAAGGTAACTTAATTATTTAGAAATTTATTTCTTTGGAAAAATAAGAAGTAGAAAGAAGCTGGCCGTATTTGTGACATTGAATTCTAATGAAATAGTTCAACTACTGTCCTAAATTGTGCTGGCTTTGTTAAAACATTGTAATCACAGAAAGAATGTTCTTCTAAATGGAATTGCCTTGAGTTCAAAATTGGATTTTAAATTGTATTATTCTAATGTAATATTTTATTCATTGTTTGGTAAAAGATAACTTGAGATCACACATGTTTTCTGAGGCTCTGCCTTATCCTTTAAAGCCAGCAACCATTTTCCATGGCCCAGTTTCTAGCTACTGCCCTTTAAATACTTACACACCAGGTAGGGAAAAACGTGAGGAGAAATAGTCTGCAAAGGAATTCGTGACTAAATTGGGATTTACCTATATGGGCTTTTTCTCCCATATGTCATTGAATATATTCATCTTAAGCTTCATATTTGCAGCTGAACTCCCTTTGACTGACCTACTGTAATTGAGATTCCAAGCAGAAGGAGACCTCCTGTGCTTGCTTGTCTGAACCATTCCTTCTGATCCTGGTTCCCCCTATTTCCAAATCATTATTTCACTTTTCCTATTAAAACTTGATACGACTAACAATATCGTTTTCAGAACTAGACTCATTTCTCATGAATGACAGATATCTCTTTATTTCTGCTATGAATATTGTAAAAGAAGAAAAAAATTAGAGATCTTGAAGTAGTTGCATGATATCAAAAATTGCATTTTGCTTTATAATAGTAATGCTTTGTAGTTATCCATCAGTCTTCAAAGACTAATCAATTTGAAGTTATTACAAGGTTTATAATGGAATATATCATATGTACTTCTCTTATCTTCCCTGGAATTCATTCAAGTGGATTTTTTTTTTTTAATTTAAACTCTCTAACAGCTATTCTTTCACTCTGACTTAATAACCAGAAAGGTCTGCCCTCATCTTAAAATAGAGTGACAATGGTTATGTCTTCCTGCTCTTACCATCCATTTCACTGTTCCATTTTTTAAGCGGAATGGACCACACCTTTTGATAGATATCAAAGGAAAACCTCGGAGAAATATTTTTTGAAGATTAAAGGGATGGAATTACAAATGATTAAATGCAGTTTGATTTAATAAACCTGGTCTGAGGGAAAGAGTCTGAGTCACAAACAGTGCAATATCCTAAGATAATCCTTTAAAACCAGCTGGGGCAGAGAAAAAGAAAAAAAAAAAAAAAAAGCTGAATTCGAACTTTTGAATATAAGAGTTCAGCTTTGAGGCTACAACTCAAACCAGTCTCACATTAGATCTAATATGAATCTTACATAACTATTTGGAAGAGAAAGATCTCCATATACAGGGAAAATCTGGCACTAGGTTGTTGGTTGTGTGCTTTGTTGGATGTGGAGGTAGAAGCTAGAAGAAAATGGAAAGAGTGAAGGCCTGGGTAAAAGAGCAGGTGTAGAGGATGTTCCTGTCTGCACATTATGCAATGAAATGTACACCAGTTATGTGGGGAATCAACTGCATTTTATTGCTGTGAAGTGGGATTCTAAAGTAATTAACAGGAGTAACTTCATTAATTACTGTAACAAGCTGGATTGTATATGTTTGGAAGAGTAGATATCAGATTTAGGATAATTTTGCAAATCTCGGACGATCAGTTACAACTAGAGCCATGCAGGAACTTCCAAATCTCAGCACTGCATGGGATTACCTCAATCACCACTGCTTAAACACTGATCTTTGAAACCTATGCTTACATCTGCCCTTAAAACTAAAGATGCTGGTGTTTCTGCTGATAAAGTTGCTAAGGACAGCTTCTGAGGCTAGGCTGGTTGGCACCTGAGCCCAACGAGGTATTTCACCCTCACTTTCAGCTTGGGTGTTGCCTGCGAGGTTTGACCTAGTAGGAGTGATCAGGTTAATCCAGATGAATTTCATGTTGCAGCAAATGCAGCCAAGGTGAGAAGTTTCAAGGCTGGATGCTTTATGAACATGATTTACACAGGAGCCCCATGGAATAATCACTTATATAAGGTATTTGTGGCATTTACTTCCAAGTCTCTTGCTGCTTGATTTAAACAGGTTTTCTTAACTTCCAGTGCTCCAGTCAGTTGTTTCTGGGGACTTTTCTGTCTAATAAACATTTAGCTACCTAACGTAGGGAAGGCAAGGGTTCTGGTGGGAGGGAATGGCAATGCCTGATAATGAAATCTTGCATGACATGTTTGCTAGGACTATTTGCTCCATTATAAAAACAGAAAGCTGTGTAACAATTTTCAGCTCCCACTCCAAACTAGGAATGTTTGAGAATGTTTCCCATCACTGGCAGAAAAATTCTCTTCCATAAGTATTAAATGTTCTTACAACTTTTGTTCCCCTTTTGCTGGGAAAAAAAAATCATACATGTTTTTTTAATAATTCTTTACTTATTTTCTTCAGGCTCAATTTAAGATAAATCTCTGACTGAACCAGTGGATCTGAGGCAATGAATTCTAGACAAATCCACCTGGCAGTAGAATTTGCAAATAAATACTTTTTTTTTGCATTTTGTCAATCTTCCTTGAAGAAGGAAAGCTATTACTTCTTATTTCTTTGTTCATTTACTAAGCAAACTGGGTAATTTCAAGTCCACCTGTGTGTGAGCTGAGCAGAAAACTTGGTTTCTAGAATAAGTTCAGCTAATAATATGGATCATTTTTGAACCTTGAAATACTGAAGCATTTCAAGTTTTCCTGGCTTTCTCATTTTTCTGCTGTGTTGAACTTAATATTCTCACAGAGAAGCATATAGTGAAGTTAGGGTATGTATGGGAAATCTATATAAAAATAATTAGATCCTATTCTAATCAGTATTATTAACATTATGAAAAATAGGGTTTAAATTCTATAGTTGTTGGGATAAAAATACATGAATCTTTCCAAGTTGTTTGAATGCTCTTGTACAGTAAAAGATCATCATTCTTCAAATAAGAAAATGAGTTTTTCCTGGGTTCTTTTTATTACTTTGTGACAAAGTTAAAACCTTAAAACAGTTTAAAGAGAGACAGGAAAAAAAAAAGAAGAAATCTTGAAAAATAATCTGACAATGGTCATTAAAAAAGAATGAATTTTCCTAAATGCTCTCTGGATTTATAGTTGTCATGTAGAATAAAGTGAACAGGTTTTATAGAGCAAGATTTGATAATCAAAGACTGAACTAGTTAATACGTGAGACATTTCAGAATGCTCTTTACAACATCTCCATGCTTGATGACAGGATTATTTGTTTCATTTACACTGGAAAGAAGCCTTGTTTTCAAGAATTTTTGCCCCTGGGGGTGTCATTCTCAATGGGATTTCACAGCTGATAATTCCAGAAAGAAATGTGGTCCTGCTTTTCTCTCAGCCTCCCCACAGTGTGAAGGTTTCATGGGGACCTCAGCTTTGTTAGCCCAGTCAAATGCTGTAGGACCTTAAAGCTCAAAGTTTTAGAAAACACTGCAGCTCCTCTGAGGCATCAGTTCCCTTTCCTCTCACCCAAAAAAGATGTGAGAGGTTCTGTTGCTGAGACCAAAAGAATGATGAAATTTCTTACAGCTCTCAAACAGTTCCAGGACACATCATTTTCTTTATTAATAAAAGGAAAAGAGGTGACTAAGAGGATGACTAACGGTGACTAAGAGCCAGACACTGTGCTATGAATCTCCATGAACTTTCTTGGAGGAAGGGATTGTGCATGTCTCAGGCTCTATTTCCATAGTTACCCCTCTCTTAGACCTATATCAAAAACCTTTTTCAGCTACCAAATGGTTGTAGCTTTTAGCAGCTTTTCAGTTTACTGAGACTTTAATTCTTGCTTTAGTCAAGTCCCACAGGAGATGCTTGAATTTTGTGGTTCGGGTTTGTTTGTTTGTTTTTAAATATTAATTGAGTTTTTACTAGAAAAGTCTGCTGTGCTACAAATCTTGTAAAAGAGTGTATTCTCCTGAGAACCTTAGCCTAATTCTGTAAAATTCAGGTTTGTACAGTGTAAATATAAAGTCCCATGTGTATTCTCTGAAACAGAATAAACCTGTGGTACTCAACTTTGTACTTATGCAGGGAGTCTTCCTATGAGGATGTTATACTTCAACACAGCAATGGTCAGTCATTTTGGACTCTGTTAAGAGAGAATTTTCTGGTTATTCAGCATGACTGGTGGGCATTAAAATGTTTTATTAAACACTGTTTAATGAAAAATCTGGATTACTAATATAAACAAAAATATTTTCATTTCAGTTATTTTTATTCATTAGATTTCGTGAATCTTGAGGAAGATTAAAAAATATATGGTATCTGTTATGCTGAGACATCATGAGGAGCTTCAGAATTAAAATTGTTTTACTTCAGTTATTCCACTGAATGAGCTTCACAGTTTAGTCAGTTATCATTTTGGTTGTAAAATGTACATGTTGTGCCAGTGAAGCAAAAGAAAGATATTGCACCAGGTATTCACAAGGTAAAAAATTCCAAAGAATTTTCTGAGCATCCATCCCAAGCCAGTTTTAGAGCTCAGGATGGTTTGGGGTTGGTTGGTTGGTTTGTTTGTTTGTTTGTTTGCTTTTCATAAGGCTGCAAATTAAGCTGCAGACTTCTTGAGCTTACTTGGAATACAGCACTGTTAAAAGTTTTCCTGCAGCATCTTGGGCTTGTCTGTCTGGAAGGCAACACCCGAAAGGTCACGATTAAAAATGGGGGTGGAGGAGAAAGAAGAGTATGGAAAACTACATAAAGGTGGCTGGAGCCTGGGGTAGAGCGGGGTTTCTAGGGGCAGAAGGGGTTGCTGTTGTTGCTGTTGCTGCTGTTGCTGCGCGGTTCCCGTTTTCCCGGCCAGCTGCGCTTCCACCGCCGCATCTTTTCCGGGATCCGCGCGCCCCCTGCCGGCCGCTCCCGCCCCCGCAGCCGCCGGAGCGGCCCCGTTCCCGGAGTACCAAAATTGCTCCATCCATTACCAAATGGATTATTGAACCTTATAACAGGCAATAATGAAACAAAAACACTTTCTGCCCGGCTACAGACACATTCGTAAGGAAAGCGATCATTCTTTGTCCAACCCTGCGGTTTTTCATTAATATATTGATCTTAAACCTCCGTAGATTTCACTGTTCTTTTTTTTTTTTTCCTAGTCAATTTAATCTGTACTGAATCAGTTTTACATCTGCAATAAAATATTACTAAATTTTTCTATAATTTTTCATGAAGTGAGGATTTTCTTCATATGTTTTATTAGGTAATTTTAAGGAAATACATCCTGCACCATTTGTGTCATTTTAAGCGCTCTCTGTTCATTTCACTGGAGTCATGTGTCCTCTCATGCCTTTTGTCAAGTATGATCTGGAGAACTGTGCATTTGTTAAAAGAGATTTTTATAATTTTTTACTCTGTTTCTGAGCCTTCCTTCCGTTCACCCTTACTTTTTATCACATTATTTTAATCTGTGAAGGACAGAAAATGTGAAATGATAGCAGAGTATTTAGGTATTTTCCTAACACAGGAGAATGCAACTCATTCTCCATTAGCACACAGAGTATTCCAGCTGTATGCAAATACACACCTATCAAAACCAGTTATTCACATTTGATGTCACATTTGAACATACTCTTAGAATTGGTTTTCTAAATCCTTTTATAATCACAGAAGAAAGCTGTAAGTCATTCCCACTTCCAACTTTTCTTTATTAAATTTAATTAATTATTACACTTGCTTTCTGTACCAATAACACACACTAAAGAAACACAAATAACTGTAAAAGATGAAAACTGTTATCTCTCCTGAAGCCTAATAGCTAATCTGAATCTCCCCTGGTTCAGCTTAAGGTCATTTCTTCTTATGCTTTCACTTGGGACATGGTAGAGGAGACCATCGACACCTGGCTACACCCTTCTCTCAGGCAGTTGTAGAGAAGAATGAGGTCTCCCATGAGTTTCCTCTTCCCCAGACTAAGCACCCTCAGATCCTCATAACATGAATAGCAATACCATTAATATCTACCACAGACATTAGCATCCATTGGCAAATCTCACTTTTGGTTTTCAGATTGACTCAGTCTTGTCACCACTGTAAAAATTTAGCTGTCTTCTTGGTCAACCAACATTCTGTTATTGCCTGTGAAGCCTCATACACCCATGAACACACACACACACACGTACCGTGGTGACTTGGTTTGTGTTGATTTGCTTGCCTTCAATGCTGAGTATTTTATAAGGCTTCTTTACTACTAGTGTTACAGATTTCCTACCACATTTTACAATCAGAACACTTTCAACCTTCATAAAATTAAGTTTAGATTCAGAGACTTCCTTCTCTCAGTAAATTCTTACTAATTTGTCAAGATGAACCCGTAATATGCCCTCAAGTCACTAATATTCTCCCAGAATATGAGTTCCTTAGCAGGCTCTCACATAACCAGCCACATCTGCTGTTCTGTAAGGCACAAGTCTTCCAATTTTTACATCTTTCTTTTTTTATGCTGGTTTGTTGTTTTTTGTTTTTTTTTTTTTTCCTTTATGAATAGCATACATTCATATTAAATTTTTATTTTGGACATTGAATGTCTTCAATAGCTGCCTGGTCAGCGTCCCTTGACAAAATTAAGCAAGAAATCATAAATCATCAAGGACTCCAAAGAAACTGCTATCAGTATTAGGATTACCTTATGGTGACCTGTCTTTCAGTTGAGTTCTCTTGGTTGAGAATAAAGGATGAAATGTTTTAAACGTCTCTTTTTCACTTCTGCTGTTACAGACAGTTCCTAGAGAATCTATTCACTGCTCTGTTCTTCCCCTCAGAGGATTGCCACTGATCCATTTTATGCCAGATAGCACATGGGTTTCAAAATTTGTCAAAGGCTTACAAAATCTCTAAAAGGACTACTTCACAATGCATGGAGTTACATGGAGCTTAACCATTAAACAATCCCTAGTACAAGAAACGAGACTCATTCAGTTCTGACTAATAACTGAATTACTCACTTTTGCTCTAAGATGTTCCACAGCATGACCTGCCTTTTTTTTAATGGAAAATTTTCCATGATTTCACTGTTCCCCATAATGTTCTTTCACTGAATCCCTATTAGTGATGTAATACAGCTGCATTCACTTGTCACTTTCTCTTTTGTTTGATCTGTATTATATAGCATACATGTAGTGCAGAAAAGAAATCTCTTTTGTTGTTTACCTGGACTGGTGGGAGGCGTCCTTGCCCATGGCAGGGGGAGTAGACTAGATGAGTTTTAAGGCTTCTTCCAGCCCAAACTATTCTGTGATTTATGTCCTATTGGCTCCACATCACACAGAAATTGATCATTTTCTCACTCTACATAGCAAAAAAGTCTAACAAGAAAATAGTAGAACTGAACATCACTGTGGTCTTAATAACTAAAGTACATAGTATTAATACTTACATTAAAATCTGTTTCCCAAACTCTGTTTATGAGGGTCTGTATAACTTCAGGACACTCCATCTTTAGGTCTTATGCCTAGAGAAATACTGTTTTATTTTCTTTATGGAAAAAATATATATTTTGGAAAATACGTGTGGGGCCGTTTGCCATGCACTACACTAACTTCTTTATTGATACTGATAGCAGCCTATTTTAAATTAAGGAATAATGATTTCTTCTCCATATTTTACACACCATTTTATATTTACATATATTATATTATAATACATATTTTTTATGCTCCAAGAGACCTTTTGTTTTAACATCCAAGAATATAAGAAATCAACTCTTACTAATGTAACATTGGAATTAAACTGGAAGACCACTTTCCCATCATGTTAGTTGTGTATTCAAAAGTACATTACAATTATTAACCACAAGATGGCTCAATAGGAGAGGGAAATGTAATTTTTTTTACATCACTAAACCACACCATTTCTGCATTTTAAAATTGAACATAATCTTGGCTCCTCAGGCACTGGGATTGAGTGGATCCAGTTCACTCCATTACTAAAACACAGAAACACTGCATTGTTAACCCAGTTTAGATAAAAGGCAACCATGACTTTCAGTTTCCTTCATATAAAGTTAAAAATGTTAAGGTTTTTTTCAGATCTGAGGAAAAACCAAACAAGAATGATGGAAGGAACTGAACTTTTAAAGGCAAAAATTCATTGAAAAAGTGCTGCATGTTGCAGAGACTGAATAAGTCCTCAGCTATCATCAATGAGTTATTTTTAATTACTCTATATGAATCAGGCTTCTACCCTTATTAACATAAATTGCTAATACATAGGGTTCTGATCATTTAGTTGTCAACATGAAGTCATAAACAATGTTTATCCCTCTTTCAGTTTTTTCTTTACTACTACTTTGCCAGTTATCCATGATTTTGCTTCAGATGCAGTTGCATGTAGAATCACTTCATCAATATACAATACAATTTTCCTTTCTCCACTTATAGAATAGATGCTTAGAAATTTTTGTTTTGGTTGAAAAGGGACCTCTTCAAACTCATGCACATTGTTGGAGAGGTTTCTGCCCATTTCTTAATGACTGAAGCAAAATCATCACAAAGGAAATAAAACAACCTTGTTTGGAGCAGTTCATTTCTCTAAAAACCTAGAGATCCAAAAGTATCAGCTCCTGCATTGCACTCTATTAAGATTTTTAGGGAGCATCAGTATTTTCTCTTGGGAAGAAATAGACTGATTCAATGGGAAAATGTTTGTGGATAACCTGGGACATGCATATTCCTTCATGCCACATTGGTGAGTCATAAGACTATTCAGGCGTGGCCACCCTTATTCCAACTGTGCCCTTTGCCCCCAAAATGATGGAAAGCATGTTCCCAGACAGCATGCCCCAACGCTGATTTCACATTAATCCATTGTTCCTGTGCAAAACACTGCAAGCACTGTGGAGAGCCCCTTGATCCACATCAAACCATTTCTGGCAGGTAGCCCTCCAAAACCTCTGTGAGAACACAGATTACATGAAAGTGTGGTTCTTGAAGCAAGAACAGTCTCTGCTTCTTGGTTATTGAAGATTATGAATATATATCTAGGAATGAACTGGATATGTCAGAAGGAATATGCTTAAATGTCAATTCTTTTTCTTGTGTGAAGTAGTAACAGAGATGATAAAAAATGAGAAAGCATAGCTTCCCAAGGATAAAAGAAAAAAGAGTAGGAATGAATGAGTGAGGCCATACTCTCCCCCTCTCTTTAAGGTTTACTTACTTTCCCCCTCACTCTTACACCAAAGTGCTTTCAAGGCAGGTGTGATTATTTTCATCATGTCTCCTCAGAGTTTCAAAGCTCTCTTTGACCTTTCCTGTATACTAACTGATGGCTTTGCCTGCAACCTTTTGGGAAACATCCTTCTCCTGTAGTGTGCATACTGCTCTTGCACCTTGGTGAGGGTAGTTAGCCTTGGAGAAGGCAGGGAATGTGATTCTATATTCAGCGTGTGAGGAAGGGGAGAAGAAAATGAGAAGAACACCTTTGCTTTTTGCAAAGCAGACCTCCTGAAGACCTCCCAGGAAGTAGGAGAGTGGGAAGGAAGCTTCATGTGAACTTCGTGAGTAGCAGCTGCAGCTCAAGAGGGGGATAAATTGATAAAGGTTATGGAAGAAGCAGGCAGAAGAGAGCTAGCTGATTAGATCCTGGAGTTATGGAAATCAACCCTTTCATCATCTGAGTTACTTTCTCCTCCAACATCTGGCTCACCAGCTGCTGCCTGGGAGCACAGTTTTGCAGCACTAAAGAGTCAGAAGCTCTCCAGAAAGCATTTTAGCAGCTCCTACCACCTCTACAGAGCATCCTATGCCTCTGTCAGTCTTCTTTCCAGACACTCAAATTCCTGTCAACCTGCAGGGTGCTCAGAGTCCTTCTACCACCTTCACAGACAACTCCTCTCTTTCTTTTCTGGTTGGATTTTTCTTACAGGACTGTCTGACCAGACACTGAGCAGAACAATTTTCTGGTCCTGCACCTGATCAACCGTTGTGATTGTGTGATTGCCAGTGTGATTGTTCTTATCTCTCTATGTCTGACATCTATGATGCTTCAAGCCAGATTAGCTGAGAGAGCAGGACAAGATTTGGGCACCAGCTACTGGAGGCACTTCATATGTGTGTGTGTGTGTGTATGTGTCACTAATAAAATTCAGGTTGGTCTAGCTGGAGTTTTAGGCTTAGGACTTTAGGGCCTGGACACTGAAGGGACCATATGTTTCAGACAGACACCAGAGAGGTTCAAATAAAATCTCCTTGTGAGCTCTGAATCTCATCAGCCACAAGACCGAGAAGAATTGGGCCATTTGTCCTGTTCATTCTTACATGAGTATATACATATTTCTGTACATGTGATGCCTGTACAAGAACTGTAGTCCTGTCTGTGTTTATCTCTAAATGGTTGATCATGTTTTTGCATAACAGAGGACACAAAAGAGTGCTGCTGGCACAAACCTTGCAGGAATGGTTTTAAAATGCAGCTCTGCAGGCATCTTCTGCAAAGACAAGGCTGCATACTCCTCTGGTTTCTCATGTTTTCCAGCCCTGGCAAGTCACTTCAGGAGTGTGAAGGAGAGTTACTGCTCCAGCCAAAGACCTCTCAAGTGCTCAAGGAGCAAGTGTGTACCTTCAAAGTATGACTTCGGGGACATCGCCATCATTGTACTGAGTTCTGTGCTGTGTAGCTGGAAAATAATCATCTTCATACGCACAGGTTAACAACCCCTGTGTCTTGGGTTATGGAACCAAAAAATGTGTATTCTATTTCATTCGTTGAAAGCAGCTGGGGAGATGTTTTTTTTTTTCCTTTATCTTTTGTAACTCTGGGAGGAGGCGGGCGGGGTGGGGGGGGGGGGGGGGAGGATGCCTTCTGATAATGGGCCAGTTGTTAAAACCAGGTGGGGCAGTGTTTTCTTATCTCTTCTCACAATGGGCCATTAAGACCCCTTAAGCTGTTCTTCTCCCCAAGCTGTTCTTCTCCCCAAGCTTCTTCCATTGTGAGATTCTCCACCCAGTGAGGGGAGCCAACCATTCCTACCTAAATAAAAACTGAGACGTAGTAACACAAGGCTTCACCCAATTCCCGGAGGAAGACTGGACCCCTTCTCACCATCACTGGACCCCTTTTCTATAGGATCATCTCTACTCCAACAGAACCACATCTGCCACTCCAGGAGGACTCACCTTTGGACTGCTTCCAACACCCTGACCAACAGGGTGTCAGGTTGTAGCTCTGACTCTGTCAGGATTTTCCAGGATTGCTTGTTTGTTTGTTTGCTTGCTTGGTTAGGTGGTTTTGTTTTCTACTACATTTGTATTGTTAATATTCCTAGTAAAGAACTGTTATTGCTATTCCCAAATCTTTGCCTGAAAGCCCTTGATTGCAAAATTATAATTTGGAGGGGGTGAGGGGTTTACATTCTCCATTCCAAAAGAAACTCCAGTTTTCCCTGGCAGATACCTCTGTCTTTCCAGAGACCAAGACACCCTGATACTGCCAAAGCCTCCTTTTCCTAGAATTTTCTGAACAATGAAGTGAATAGTGTCAACATGGCAGAAATATACGGAAAAAAACACTAATCATTTTAAATGCTAATAAATGTCATCTGAACATTAAGATATTCTGTGAGATCAGGGGAGAGACAGCAAAATAATGAGTTCAAACAAGAGCAGAAATAAGATCCTGAGGAAGGATGAGAGATGAACATGAGAGGAGCAAGAGTCAGAAGTCTCAGCTGAAGTCTGGCAGCCTCTGTTCTTCTATATTGTTTTAGAAATATTCCAGGTTTTTGTGAGCTCAGGAGATCGATCAGGAGCCGTCTGCTGCCCACTTCAGAGGGTCTTGGGGGAGCATGAGTCACACTGGCTCAGAGTCTTCTGGAGCACAACTCCCAGTTTAGTTCCCCATGGAGAGAATTTAGCTCTTTGGCATTAAAACCACCCCGAGGAGTCAGCCCTGTCCCCAAGTAAATATAGACTGTCAGGGCTTCAAAACCAAGCTACTGCTCTGAGTCAAGTTGCTAATGAAGGCACAGCTTAATGCAGCTTATTCTTTCCCTCTAAAACTAGTGGGGCCAGTGTCTGTCACCCTTAAAGAATCAACACATCAACCTACAAAGGAAAATGATAAAATAAAAGCTTGCCAGGGCAAGAAGCTGCCTGAATATTCCTTCTGTCCATGATGACTCACAGCAGCGCCCTGAGTGAGCGGTGCGTGGGCACCACCATCCTGCCACACCAAGCAGAGATATTCAGGAGACAGACTTTCTCAATGAGTTTCCAGCCTCCTCACCTTGTCATCAGAGGATAGATCCATACATATTTTATGAGCTTGGATGTTGTCTTTTCTAAGCAAAAATAGCTTGCACACTCCGATAAGACAAAGAAAAAGAAAAAGTTAAATCAATCCCTTTTAAATATATTTCCTTATAGTCTTTATTTGAATATTGATTTTTAGTGGGATCTTCCAGAACAGAACATTTTGACCTGCCTGTGCTTAACTGCCATGGCTGAGGTACAATATGTTTAAAACCCAGATTTATCTAATTAAATGAGGTATATATGGTTTATAGGATGTGATCTTTTGAAGTTGAAAAAGGTTGTATATCCAGAAAAAAATGAGAGGATCTTGTTCTAAATTATAGACATTACAACTTAATAATAGACATCATAACTAAATAATATGAATTATTTGAATTTATATAAAAATACTTACATTAAGGTATTTGATATTTCCAGCAGCTTTTAAACTATAATAATTAATGGAATAAATGGTCATAATTGTTTAATGGAAAATTTTAAGATTTGTTTCCTTCAATTATATGAAAGTCCTCACTTTTCATGCCTAGAAACACCCTATCTTTCAGATACCATTAGAGCAATCTATATGTAATACTAAAGATACCTATGCTTCATTCCATGTTTGTACCTGGAAACCATTGTCTCTAACAAAGGAAAATGAACATTTTAAGTAACTAACTAACTAACTAAATAAACCAAACAGAAAGACGAAGAATTCACAATACAGTCTAAGGGTAACTTTAATTATACTCCAAATTCTCCAAAAGGAGAAATCAAGAAACTTTTAGAATAAGATGATGAAAAAAAAAAAATTAAAATCCAACACAGTCCAAAAAATATTGCTGGCATAGTTAGGGCTATGATTTTGGTTAGTTGATTAGTGTCTTGAGCCAGATTGATGGAGCTCTGCTCAAGGAAACCCCATAGCTGTATTGAATTCCATGTGCTCAGAGAAGCTAGACTTCATAGGTCATTATGTCCTTGAAAGCATCCAGAGCATCAAAGGCGACAAAGCTGTCACAAGGGCTGCAAGGAATGGCTGAGAACTCTGGGTTTGTCTGTTTGGAGAGAAGAAGGCTGAGAATTTGCTAGTACCACTATTTGAGAGAAGGTCTCTGCTGTGCTGGTTTTGGCTGGGATAGAGCTGATTTTCTTCACCATGGCTAGTATGAGACAACATTTTGGACAGTTTTTTCCAGGGAGTTTTAAAGGATAACTTTCAAATTTTTCATTAAGTCAGTGAGAACAGTTCAGCCAATAATAAGCACTTTAAAAAAATCAAATTGATTGTATTGACAACTAAACAATTATGAACTGGTTTTTAATGAAAATATATTCAAAATTATTTACAGATTTATAATGATCAAAAGACAATTATTCATAACTTCTGTAATTCAGCTAGCTGTCAGTTCAAGAGAAAAGGATTATTTTGTATGGGAAAGCTGTAATTTCTTAGTTGTAAAAAAAATTAATATCTGTCAGGGTTTATATTGTACCATATTCACCCTCAGTTTTCTAGTGTTTGAATGATTAGTAATTGTAAATATTCAGAAGCACATTTAAATAGAAAACATAATGCCTCACAGATGTTTAGCTGTTGGTATTTTTCTCTTTTAGTTTTGGGCTGGTTTTTTTTTTCCTTTTTTCTTTTGACTACTCCACTTATTCAGTTTTACTCCTTCTTTCCTGAGTTAGCATAACTCTTATGCATGGTGTACTGAGTATATTGTTTGGTTAAAATTTACTTGTAAAGAGCAGAGTTAAATGAATTCCAAAAGATGTCAACAACAGCTTTTCTATGATTCCACAGAAACTAATTTTGTTTTTCTATTACAATTCTTACCGTAATACCAGCAACATGATTAGCATATTCCCAATTGTAATATTTTTATCAGCTAGAAGTGAATCATATATATTCCAGCCTAGTTTAACACAGTTACTGATTTTCAAGGACTATGAGCTAATCTCTAACTCATTAAAATATTGTAAAGCATGAGGAATAAATGAAATTAATTTGAAGTATTCATCCATGAATTCTTAATTGCTTTAGCTTGACTAAGGCCTGGCTGGTGTCTAAATGAGCTTAAGAATAGGCTTTTAACAAGATCCATCAGCCAGAGTTATTTTTTGACTCTCTTCACTCCACAGGTCTGGAAATTTTGCTGGGTGGTATTTGACTCCCTGTCCAACTGATCAGGTGGATCCTGAACCAGGTTGATGTTATCACAAATAGAAGAAAGAGAAAAAGCATCATATGAGCAGTAGAAGCATACACCCAAGCAGGGTCTTTCAGCAGCAGCCCCTGTTATCCTGAGAAGGTAATTTCTGATATGAAAGGTGCATAGCAGTAGATAAATTAAAAAATGTCCCATGGATTGAAAAGTTCATGTTTATGAGTTTTGAGTGGTAAAATGCAGATTTCTCTTGTCAACTGGAGGGCTTCTAGAATCATACATTGTTGATATGCAGAGGAAAAAAGGGATTTTTGATATCAAGTATTCTTCTTTGGCATTGTCTGTTTTTCATAGATTCTGTCCTTGATTACAGTTCAGAGCAGAAAGCTAAAATAAAATTAAAACAAAAATAAAATAAAATTAAAACAGTAAATCATGGACTAGGAGTCAACAGGAGGTTTCTGGGTCCTTGAGATCATGAAGAAAAAAAAGTTAGAATTGACCAGAAATTAAAGTTATTGTTAAAATCTGAAACCAAAAATATTCTTTACCCCCACCATACTCTCTATCCCTTCTCTTTGCTTCTCTTAGCTTTTATTGCTGAGCATAATGTCATATGGTATGGAATATCCCTTTCATCAGTTTGGGCCAGCTGTCCTGGCTATGTCCCCTACCAGGCTCTTTCTCACCCAAAGCCCACTAGCTTTTATGGAGGAGTATGCTCAAAAGTGGCCAAAACATTGGTGTGTTACCAATTTCCATCCAACTACAATCACAAAACACTGTGAAAGCAGCTATGGGGAAAACTAACTTGATCTAAGCCAGACCCAATGCACTCATACTGCTCCTACTGATTCCTACAAATACTTTTTTTTTTTAACTGCATTTCTTCTTTCTTTATTTTTTCCTTATTTCTTGCTATGTTATTTTGAATCTAGAAAATTAGAAAAATCAACTGTCTCAGAAAGAGATAAAACTTATGTCTATTTCCTTTGTTGAGAAAATCTTCCCTTAGGAAACAGGAGAGGCTTTTTTCAGAAATTGGTATTGTACTCAACCATTACATGTCAAAACAAAATTGCAGGGTGTTGGGAAAGGTGACAGGAGAACAAACAGAGCTGCAGTCTGCATACAAGATGTTCTGCAAATATCCTGAATCCTCTAGGGCCTCTGAAATCACATAAAATCAATGTGGCTAAGAGCTGAATTTACTCATTTTTGGCAAGACTTTTCTGACATTGTTTCCAGCTTTTTCCATATGAGACTTTTAGTAAAAGTTGAAATGTTTAATTGTTGCTGTTGCTATAGTTTTCTTTTTATTTAATATGCCCATCCTCATTTCTGGTTACTAAAAGCAACTGTCTTCATATTTTGCTCATAGTAGAATACTCCTTAACAGCTTCTGTCATCAGCTGTGAAACAAGCAATCCCTGAAATATGCTTTAGCACAATTTCGGTTGAGCATCTTCTGTCCATAATGAAAGAATGTTATTCTAAGACTGAAATAGAATTAACATTATACAGACTGAAATATCAGTTCAGCACAATTTTAACCATGATCCTGAGGACTCTTTCTCTCGGTGTTCTGTGCAAATGTAAAATTCTCTTCCTTCAAATTTCTAATATTTGCATTTGCTTGTGTGTTAGTTGAGATAAGTACTGCACCAAGATTTTGGTCACTCAGACAACCACCAGCTCAGTCAGTGAGTCAGGCAGAGCAGACAACACCTAAGACTACTTTATGTCTGCTCACTGTTGAGTTCACTCTGACTGAGCAAGAAGGCAACAGAAAAGAAAGAAAAGCTGAAAATTTGACAGACACTGCAAGTTCAAGATATTCTGGGATGGGTATCTCTACTTTATCTCTGTAAACACTCTGAGGCCCCATCAAAGTCTCTCATACTTTGTCTTTTGCAATTCCTCAAAAAAATCTTCAGTGCTGACAATAAGCTCTTAATGTATTGATGAAAAGCAAACTATGTACCAAGTAGTGACTGCCTCCCTCATAGGGCTATTTTCTTCATTTTATTACACCTTGTAGCTCTTTCACTGCAGCTTTTTGAGCTATTTCTTTGAACAATGGAAGAGCACAAAGAAAAAATCTACAGACTTGACAGCAATAAATAGCTACCTTTTCATCTGGTTTTACAAAAAAAATTGGTTCCAGACAGCATGGAAAGCCCTTTAAAGTTTTTTAAATTCATTCATTCCCTCTTCCAGGTTTTCCTTAAGAAGACAAGAATATTTTTCTTAACTTGACTATTAATTTGGAAAAAAACATTGATTTAATAAAAGTACAGTGAGTGAGAAATATTGGTAAAGTTATATTTTTTACTTAAAAATATATTATCATTTTCTGGTTACTGTTCTATTTACATGAAATAATTTCTTTGGCAAAAAGAGTTCTAGAGTTCTCTATTTTTTTTTTTTTTTTTTTTTTTTTTTGTTCAAGCATTGCTATCACAACTGTTCCCTACTCCTTAAACTTTTATTTAGCATATATATACTGATTACTTAGAAGTCAGCATGGATAACAGGGCTCAAATAAATAGCAGCAATGAGAGGAATTTAGAGGTAAATATTCCCTTTCAAAATTTTGTTAAGATTTTATCTTGCCCCAAAATAACTGAAAAATTAAATGGTAGATAAAAAGAAATGGTACTAAAGTTTTAGTAGAAAGACTAATTAATTTCTTCAAAATCCTGTTGTCCTCATATGACCAATTAATTTTGTTTCCTGCAAAGCCGATGGAAAACACTGTAAAATTCAATAGTAGGAAAATTAGTCTTTATTCATTTTTATGTTTTCTTTCACCTTTCCTTTCAGTTTGCTTGTGATCAATCAAAAGTAATTATTTCTTCAAGGAAAGCAAAATCTGATGTTCCTGAACTGGGTAAGATTTTTTTAATTATAAGATTTGCTGTGTCTTCCAGCTGAACAAAAATACATTTCATCTGAATAATTGTTATCAATTTCTTACTATTATTAAATATGCTGAATCCCTCATGTTTTAAAAAATCCATTGTGATAAAATAGTTGTAGACCAAAATTAGATAAGTATTGAGTGATGGAAATGACTAGTGAACTCATTAAAAGATAATAAAGATAAGGGAAATGTTAAGACTATTGAAGTTCTGTGGTATTGATTGGGAGATCAGTAATGTTTCTTTTTTGTTTTTTTTCCTTTAGAATATAAGTGGATTTTGGGGTTTCCTCTGTGTTTACACACACATAGTCTAATTGCTGTGATAGTTTGATAGGGTCTTTTTACTATTTGAATTATTTCTGTTCTGCAGAGGCAGAAGAAGTGACAGTGAAATGGAATAAGTGTTTGCACAGCAGGAGTAGAAAATTGCCTGAAGCTCTGCCAGCTCCAGCTGTGAGGAAACACATCGGCTTGGCTAAGTAGAGCCAGATAAGTATTCAGATATAAATTTTTTAAAGAACAAGACTCAGAAAATTGTGTGGGGTGCACACCAACTGAGCTTCATGGTGATAACCATGTGGTGTTCTCACCTTGGAACAGGCTAACTTTTTTGAAAGGTAGCAAATAACTAATGTACACTGTATCAAGTCTCTATTGTACCTGTTGTGTGCATGCCGGACTTTTCCATCTATAGCTTATGCCACAGAAACTTAGTTTTTGTTGACTTCTTGTTTTCAGAAAGCAACTCCGATGACCTCCAATTAGTTTTTAAATCTCTGAACATAAGAAATATTCACAAACTGGTATTAATACAAAGCAAGCAACAGGGAAACAAAATAATTTGTACCATAAACTGATGATTCTTAACACTTAAGCCATACATAACTGAATGTTGCTTCAACACATATAACTCCTGAAGAATATGAGAGAGTTTGATATTAGCCGCCATTTCATTTATTAAATAGTTTGATGCCCACTGTCTTCATAAGAGAAGAGAAAATTCTCTTTAAAATTCTGTTGGAAGGCAGAATTTTTAGTGAAAATTAACTCTGAGATTGAAGAACCTTTAATAAACCTTTTTTCTCTGTACAGATTGTTGATATAATTAACACTCATATATTAGAAAGAGCTGCTTCTTGAACACATTTCCTACCTGCGTGTGGAACACAACCTAGCTCAGGGGCTTAAATCAGTGTAGAAAATGCATACAAAATGCCTTCTAGTCTGGCACCCAGTTAGCTCATACCTGGTAAAATAAATACACAGCACTATGAAGGAAACAATAGCTAACTTCAGAATGGCATGAATGATTGTTTTGTTAGAGGGGACACTCAAATGCAATGACAGCCCACTGAAGATCACAATTGGTGCATTCTGGTTTTGAAAGAGGAAAGTCCAAGTGCAGCAGAGAACTAGTGTGAATGGAGGAATCCAGAAGGCCGTGCTGGTAGACAGAATGAGGATTGCTGCCTCATGACTGCCCAAAATTAACTTTAAATATGGCAAACAAATGGGAATATAAATATGGGAAAACAAATACAGAAACAACCAGAAAACACACATATTCTAAGTAGCAACTGACAACATTAAAATGAAATGTGGGTCAAGGGATTTCAATGGAATCAATGGGAAACCTTTCAAAATGGAGAGAATATGTAGTCAAAGTCTTAATAAACACAAAGTTTTATTTAATTGAGTGATTTTTTATGATTTTCCAGAAATTAAATTTTATCTTTTGGGATTTATTTTGGCCTTGATGATGTATGAAATTTCTATGTGCCTGAAATCCAAACCTGTGCTCCCCACTCTTTGGCTGAAACTCAAATATACTGCTTTCAGGGCTCTCTGATACTGCTCAGGGTCCTTATTTCATTTCCCACTTCACTCATTTCACATTTTTAAAAAAGATTTTTTTTTTTTTTTAATAGAGGGAAAATTACATATCTTTTGTGTGGAGATTAAGCTGTTAAACCTTTTCAGAGAAAACATTTATGTTCCAACATTTCTTAACATGTAGCTAAAAGGATAATCCCAGTTACTCCAAGAATATTAAAAAATGTGAAAGCATCAGGCCTTGTAAACTCAGCATTTCTGTTCATGCTGAAATGGATATATATACATTGTAGGAAACCATCTAGACAAACATGAAAAGCTAAGATGCATTCCAGATTGAAAAATGGCTGAGTATGAATTTTCAAGATCTTATTAAAACACCTATTTTCTACCCTGGTCACATTTTAGGAAATTAGTTCTTAAAACTCTCAACTAACCATAGAAGTTTTGTTGTTTTTTTTTTTTTCATTGAAAATTTTCTAAAGCTGTGCTTTGCTTTAGCTTTACAACAGCTGAGACCTGGTAGTTAGCAACTTTTTCTCCCTAAGTCACATTTTTGATGGCACATTTAAGTAATATGTGAAGCTATTTTCTCGTACATTGTCTTTATTTCAATTCTGTCTCAATATTGCACACACTGTTTTCTTCAAACACGTTCATAACAGCATATGGCAAAGAAAATAAGTCCACCCAAAGCACTGCAGTAATTTACTCTGAGACACCACAGTTCTCCAGGAAGCAAAGATGATCAGCCTCTGCCATGCAGACCAGATAGAGAAATCATTTCTATTTCCTGATCCACCATACCAGCTGGGTATAATTGGACACAACTTGTGTTGCTTGGACTATTTTGAATATCAGCCAGACACACACAGATGAAGGATAATTGCTTTGAATTTTAAGAGATGAACCAAGCAAGTTCAAGTGAAGTAGCCTCCTTATCCATCATTTCTCTGTGCAGCAATGCTTTTTTTCTTCCCACTGTTGAATCAGAGAATCAAAACAAACCCAAAACCAAACAAAAAAACCTCTCACTCTCTAAGATTCAAATAGATTATATTTTTGAGTTAGCAGTAAGACATTTTAAACTCTGGAGTGCTGAATCCTAAATAGCCATTTTTGGGACATTTTGCACAATATTGTGTGTCCTGAATGAAACCTTTGTTAGGATGATCTAGCTGGTATTTATTTGCAGTGCTTCCCACATCTAGAAATTGAAAAGAACTTAAGATTACCTATACTAAATATTTTATTTTTCCCTAGCTAAAAATATGTTACTTCAAATATGCATCCCTTCCAAACTTGTCTGACTGTGTGAAGGGAATGCCAATTGATTTTCTATAGGGGTGCTGTCTCAAAAACAAAGCAGTAGCTGACACTTTTAAAGCTTCAGCACAAACACAAGAGATTGTATGAACAGAGAGATTGATCTATTCTATTTTCTTTCATTAAACATGTTCCTCTAGGTGCCTTCTAGGAAAAATAATGTGGAGATAACTTTTGATGTAAAGTGAATAAATTGAGGATTTTAGTCTTCACAGCAATAAATCTGATATATCTGAAGAGCAGTATAATCAACTTTAAAACTTAAAGAAAAAATACTCCCATATATCTTCAGTCAAAGTGTATTTATATAGCAGGAATGAATAAAAAAACCCTACAATTACTTTGGTCTAGATTTATTCTATGTCAGTTCTTTGAGAAATTTAGAAGAAAATCAGCAGTGAGGAACACACCACCCATTTTATCTTCAATTGCAGATTACAGATAGTTTTCTTAACCTGGGATTCAAATGTAAACATATTTTCTTGTTAACTAAAGTGAGCTAATAAGACATATATGTAGCCACTGAAAAAAATATTAGGGTTTTTTTTCTCACCAGCCAGCCCTCAAGGAAAATGAGATGTTTAGTCTTGTAGGAGGACAAGGTGGATATATATATTCTGGATTTTTCTCCAGACAAATACATGGTGTTTTCCTCCAGATCTTCTAAGAAATCATTCTGTAACTCCTTTTCCCATTCAGCCTACTATTTACAGTATGTAAGACTAGGAGAAAACATTTTTTTAGCACCTTTCCCTCCTTTAATACTATTATATAAAGAAATACTATGAAGTGCAATAGCCTCACAATCTTCCCAGGCAACTTTATAACCACATACTGTAAACAATACACCAAAACAAAATTAAATTTACAGATTCATTCAGTTTACATTCTCTGTAATTCAGTTGTACCTGAAATAGACAATTACATATCCAAAGTCAGAATGCTGTTGCCAGAATCAGCCTTTATCATAGATTTATGCTTTATCTGCTGCAGTACCATAAATTAAAAAGTAATATGAATTAATTTCAAAGTAAAATGATCACTAGACATAATTGTAGCATCAGACAAAATTGTAACATCACTTTTATATTTTATTGTCCTCCTTTTCAATATCAAAACTTTATTCCACATGAGGAAGAGAAAGTCCCCTTTTGCCTCAGTCATGAATACTGAATTTGGGGTTTAATTTAGTAGTATGATAATCATAATCCACTTAAGGTACAAAAGCATACTGCTCTCATATTTAAATATTTAAAATTTATTTAAATATTTTAAATACTTTAAATTTTAAGTTTAAATATGCCTCTGCATCTAAAAATATAGATAAAAATTTGTAAATCCCCTTGGTTCCTGGCTTTTCCTGTGAGCCTCTTCTGACAGGAAAACCTCTTCTAATATTCTCTTGAACTCCATGGGAGTACCTATGTCTATACATAAGATCTCTAATTTAAAAAAAACCCCTGAGGTTAGTGCCAAAATAATGTCGTGTAATACAAACTGGCAAAATTAACTTTCTGTGTGAGAGGGTAACAAAATCCACTCCTATTTGGAAAGGTTCAACCTGAGAGCAGATGTTCCTTTAACCTAGAACGCTTTTCTTCTTTGCATTGCTTGGAAAGGAAAAATATGCTTTTGTTGGACAGTGCTACCTGTATAAACTCTCTCTGCTACCTTATGTCCTTGTTTTCTCCATCTGTTCTCCTATACATGGGCAAAACTAAAGAATGTCCAGACATTTTTAATGACCCTGGATAAAGCTTGTCTCAGAAGCTGTCAGACAACAGAAAGTTACTCTATGCACTTTAAGTAACAAGCTGTCTCCAGCATTTTTTTTAATTCTGAATAGCTCATCCCATTTAAATGCCATTTTAATCCAAGATATTTTGCATAATCCCATTGGATCAGAAACCTGATGTTTCTTGTTCACACAATCAATTAATTAGATGCAGACAACAAAAATTTAAATTCAGAAACAGTCAATGTGTATATGTAAAAAGCCAGTCCTTACCACTTTCTGTCACTGTGATGAGGTTTGCTTTTAATGTTGAGTACCTGCTTACAAGAAGACATTCCAACACCAATATTTTAAAAAGCTATTTATATGCCAAAGGATTTTCAGACTGAAAAATTACTAGATGAGTGGGTCATTCTTTTTCCCAGAAGTCATCTGCAGAAAAATGTACCAAGATGGTCTCTGTTATGAGATACACCCTCTTTTGATGGTCCATAATTCAAAGTTATTGAATCAGTGCTTACACCAATAACAGCAGAAAAAGATAAAAATCCCCATCAAAGGAAATAGATTTTTAGTCTGGTTTTGGCCTGGTTTAATAGGGAAATATGGTTTTGCTATCATACTGTCTATCAACAAAAGTCATAAAATTTCAAGTAATTTTGGTTGTATTCAACCAAATTATTTCAAAGATTAACAGTTTGGTGAAGGAATGATGTTAAATTATCCAAGGTGAGGGTGGCAGAGCTGTCATGATCTGTTCCACCTAAAAGCAGGTGGCCAGAGAACCACTGCTGACATGCTGGTGACAGAGCTCTAAGAAAGCAAAATTGAGCTCCATGTTGTACACTTAGGTCATCTTAGAGAATCTGTGCAAAAGAGAATCTTGGGAAAATTTGGCACACTGGATACGTATCTGAAAGAAATGAGGCTTTTTCTGATCCCAAAGTGGCTCAGTTATCTGAGAGAGTTAATATTTCTTCAGCTGAAGTAATAATGGGTGTTGAACTTGGAAAGCTGAAAAATCTTTCACAGTAAAGTTCCCTTTAGACCTCTGAACACATGACTGTATTGTTTATATAAGACTCCTAAGAATTAGGTTATAACAATAAAAAAATACCAGCAGTATTGTTTAAATTATTTTCTAAAGCTTTCTTTAACATTCATTTTGGATTAGAGAAAGACATCTGCTAAGCATAGATATGGTTATTAGTGAGAGAAAAATGTTATTTGGTTTTTATAGCAATAGTGTTTTCCCTTCAAACATATCTATTAAATAATAGTCTGACGACACCACTGATGACAAGACATTGCCTCTTCTCTCCACTCTAAATAGGGAAATTTTTAAAATTATTCCGAAAATAACTCAGAATTTTTAAAAAATCTCTAAATGGGAGGTTTATCTTGCAGTAAAAATTTCAGAAGTCCTTTTTCAGGATAACCCAGACTAATAACAATATGCCATGTGACAACTTTAGAACCATTTTGTTAATCAAAATACACAGTAAAAGCTAAAGCAAGGATCTGCATGTGATGCTCTTATTCTCTTCCCACTGGTGAAACCCAACTTTTCATGATGATGTGCATCTGCTAATCTTATTTGCATACAAGGGAAAAAACGTGTATCAGGTAGGTCTCCACTGTATCATCCCAAGCATGGAAAAGTCCTTGAAGTACAATGTGTGTTAGACACTGAATGTGTAAAAGGTCCAAATCATTAAACAAAACACTGGTTTAGTTTAGGAAAGGTGATTCTGGGAGGCACTTCTGCTCTGAGAAAAAAATCCCTCCTTTGTTTTAAGAAAGATTCCTATACACTATGCTTTCTCAAATTGATTTAAACTTCCCTAAAACACAGAGTAATCAAGCCTTGTAACTGTTCCAACTGCCTTTAAAATATTTTTGCTATCCATTTCACATCATGGAAACTCCCCAGCTAAAGGCAAAAGCCCTAATGAGTGTGGGGGTTGCTGTCTTTCGATTTTATAGATATTGAACCCAGAAGGATTTCATTTCTCTCATGCTGCACTCACTAGGCATTTGCAACTACCCACTGCATCCCTGTTCACATCTTTCCGCTGGTAAAGTAATCCTGAGCTGATGCTGAGCACTTGCATGCCTTTACCCACACTGCAAAGTCAATTATTTTCATGGATTCTCACAGGGCACATATGCTCTATTACAGTTTTCTGAGTTTACTTGCTCACATAAAGCTCAATACAGCAGGTTTTGTGTGTTAAAAATTTCTATATAAAATATCCCTGAAGAGTAATATTTTTGTTGAGTAGGTGGGTGCTGGAACTTGGTAGCTCTCGATGAGTACATGTTAAATGTCAGGTGACTTTTAAAGGTGCCCTCCAACCCAATCCATTCTATGATTCCATGACTCCATGATATGTGTCAGAAAGTTGATTCAAGATGTAAGACACTATCCTAAACACTTTATCAAGACTAAATCAGAGCTGCTGCCAGTTAAGTGACTGGATAGAGACAAAACTTGTGCAAGGCATACACAAGAAGTCTGCTGACCAGCAAGCACAGACTTGCAGCAGCATCAAAGAGGAAATACAATTAAAAAAAGTTTTGCAGAACTACATTTTCTTAAAAATTTAAACATACCCAGAGCAAGGCTGGGAATCTCATAACAATTTGCAATCAAATCCTACAATAATTTAGAATGAATGGGAATTTTAGAAGTTATCTGGTCCAGCCTCCAAGGTGCATGTTCTAAGGTCCCGTTTTGCTGCAAGGCCAACCATCATGATTCAACTACAGCATTAGAGCCTCAAGTTTTGAAATGTCCAAGCATGCAGTTTCCACAAGTTCTCTGGGCACCAATTCTTTTTTGCTACCTAAGCATGAAAAGCAAAATTCAAAATTTCATCTTTCCAAGCAGAGATTAAGGTCTTATACTAGGTCATTGTGCAAATACTCCGTAAATTTCTTATATGTGGTTTTATTCACAGAAGATACTCATTTCATGGTAGAATTCTGTGTCCACATTTTGCTACAAAGTCCTCTTTTTTTTTCTATGAAAATATAACTTTCTCTACAAATACTAATGAGAAAGCATTTCTCATTATGAAAAGACTTCCTGGAGAAATAAAAAGTGATATTGTTGTTCTATCAAATGGAAGTAATATTTCTTTCAGTGGATGCTTAAAGAACCACTTAAAAATCTCCACCATGTCTGGAAAATAACTGCACTGTAATATTTGATGAAAATTTTTAGGACCTGTCTGAAACTTGAGCTACAGTACAAAAAGTGAAAGGAATTCCTCCTAAACTGCAGAGTGTTTTTATAATGTTAATTATTCAACAAAAGTATTGATTTGTTATCAGAAAATGGTATTTAAGCAGAAGAAAAAATCAGACCGAGTTGATAGGGATTTCTTAAACTGTTTATGGCCTTTAAAAATGTGTGTATGCCTTTCACTAAGACTAGCTAATGAATGCATTCTGTTTTGCACTCAGAAATGCCAACAATAAATTCTTAGCTCTATTCTGTGTCTGTTACTTCGAAGTTCAAATAAATAGTGGAAGGTTCCTCTGGCGGTAAAATAGGTTTATTTATGCATTTATTTATTAATAAACAGCACAGAAACTTTAGATACTCCTTAGCACATTTTTATTGCAAAGTGAGTGGCATTTAAGTAATTTGAAATTCACCTGTTATTTCTCCAAACTCCAATCTGCCTAGGGAAAATCTTTATGCTAAAGAATTGTACATAATATGAGGAGAAAGAGTTTCCTCACAATAGCTATAATCCTTGCTTGGATTTACCAGCTGACACACGAAAATTTTTTAAGGACTGAATTAATTCAGATTGGATCATTATTACGATTGGTGTAATTGCTTACAAAAATTCCAAGTTATTCAAAATTTTAAAGTATGCAAAACTCTACCAGTTATATTTCTATATATTCTTTGTCTTCTATACATTCTTTGTCTCCCAAAGACATTTGTATCAGTTGAAATCAAAGATTCTGTCTACAACTGAAATAATTTCATGGATTTCAAATCTGATTTTTAGAAATCAGACTAAAAATATCTTTTCAAAAGACAGAAAGGGCTAAGATGTGTCACACCTTTGAGAGTGAGGGTATTTATGAGTTCAGGCATTTAGCTCTGAGTATTTGTAATTGGAAAATATGATTTTGACTGGGTGATAAACATAGAAGTAAAAAATCAATGCTTGCAATTCCTTTGTTACCATGACAACTATATAACTAGCAACAGTGAATTATATCATTGTAACACCAAGAAACATTTTAATTGGTAGAGTTGTTTCTAAATTATACACAAGCCATTAAGCAACAAGACAGTGGACAAGGAATCCTATTGTTGATTACTGGACCCTTAGAGGAGGTAATGAGACCTGATATGGCTCAAAAATCAAAACCTGCTGTTCAGATGCTCCCTGGGGGTGACCATGCTGGTAGCACTAGCTGGAATGAAAGAAAAGCCTGAGCTCAAACGCTCTGTGTGACCTGAAAGGGGAACAGTAAATGCTTGAGCCACTGTCACAGAAAATGTTTGTCCTTGGACACAAAAGGCGTTGCCTGCCAAGTAAGATTAGCAAATCACAGAATCATAGAATAGTTTGGGTCGGAAAGAACCTTAAAAATCATCGAGTTCAAACCCGCTGCCATGGGCAGGGACACTTCCCACTAGACCAAGATGCTCGAAGCCCCATCCAACTTGGCCTTGAATAATTCCAGGGAATAAATAAAGAAAAGTTATGTCTAACTTCAGAACTGACTACTTATCTTAACTTAATTAAAGTATTTTCTAAAAAAAAAAAAAAAAGTTGCTGTATGTTAGGCAAAATTTTTTCACAACCACCAGCTGCAAAAGAAAACTCTTCAGCAATATGATATCATATCTGTCATCTCCTATAACCTCTCTCTTTTGTCAGGCCTGACTCGGCACTACATATGATCTCAGGTCAGATCTGTATTCCCTATCTCTTCAATCTTTAGTTTCCTCAGGATTCACTGAATTTCAGTACTGCCTTTCTATAGGAATTTAGGTGACTATGATGTTATTTGATTTTAAGGACTAAAAAAGAAGAGGTTCCGAAGTTCATATGAAGTGAAACAAAAGGCATGACAGAAATTCTGAACATTTGGTGTAGTAATTTTTGTGTTTGCAATTTTGTATACAGTAATAAGAAATCATAATCAAAAATCTATTAAAAATAAAAATGAGAATATTTCCCTTTAAATAAAGTAATTATTAAATATTAAAATTTTGTTTAAGTACCTAGTAAAAAAGCACTTTTTCAGCTAACTTCAGCTAATGAATAAAAAAAACAACCAAAATCTGAAAACAGAACTATATGGCTTATAATTCTTAAAGCATAACCTTCAGTTTTCTATCTCTTAAAATAAACTCTGTACAAAATAGTATCAATGTGTGCTTATTCTTGTCTATCTCTTGATAGACAGACCTTAAAGCAAAGAATGAGAGCATATTTGGGTTTGATTCTTTTAAAAGAAAATGAGAAATAGCATCTAAAAGAAATATAATGTATTACAAGAATTGATAATTTACATCTCTAGGAGAAACCACTGCAAGGGAGGGGTTTTGTATCTTTTGAGATAGCATAAAATATTGGTCTGACATCAAAAAAATAACTAAATTTTCCTTCACTAGAAACTTTATTGCATTTTTTTTGCCTTGAGTGGATGAGCCTAAAAAAATTGAATTAGTTTAACAAAACCAACACAACTTTAAGGAAAAATAGATTTATATTTAGGTATGTCAAAGAATTCCTTGTTAAGCAGTTAGTTCCCTTACACTGCAGTACTTCACTTCACAGTCTCTGTCCACTCTTTCCAGTAATCTGAACCACCAGTGAATTTGCATCCTGGTTTTTGATACAGAAACATGAAGGGATGACAAAGGATTTTAGAGTTCTTTTACTCAATTTTACATCTACTTTTACTGTGATAACCACCATAAAAGTTACGCTGTCTTTGAAAAAATCTGATAATGATTCTCATTTAAATATTGTTGGTATGGTATTATCAAGCAGACAGCTCAGAACTTTGCTTAATCTTCTGGTAATAAAACATTTTTGGCTTTAAAAAAAGCTATTAAATAATTAGCATAATCTGTCCTTTGAGACCATTAGAAATATATAAAAGGTACAAATCTTTCTATGCTCTTTTCAGCAGATCATCAACTTCTGTTTGTAGGAGTACTCGGTGGAATATTTTTTTGATCCCTGGAAAATGCTTCCAATACCATGAAAACCACCTTCCATTCTCCTCCTGACAGGATCTTGGACAAAACTGCATACAAGGGCAGTGTGAAAACTCTTAATTAGTGTATCATTAGTTCCAACATTCAGTGGGAGCAATCTAAGGTGACAAACAGTCAACTGATGCTGAGTTTATTAACAGAAATGCAGAACCTTGTTTGAATTGTCTGTAGAAAAGGTGTCAGACAAGTAGTGCCATAAATGCTGAGGTAAATAAGAAGAAATGCGCTCTTGCCATAAGGAAAGTAAAGACCATCCTGGGCTGCTTTAGGCAAAGTATTGCCAGCAGCTGCAGGGAGGTGCACTCCTTTTTTGGCACTGGCCAGTCCACACCTGGAGCACTGTTGTCAGTTCTGAGCTTCTCACTTCAGGAGAGGCATGGACATGCTGGATAAAGTCCAGAGAAAGGTCACAAAGGTGTTTAAGGGACTGGAGCAGCTGACACATGAGGAAAGGCTCAATGAGCTGAGACTGTTCAGCCTGGAGAGGAGAAGGCTCAGGGGGATCTTGTTAATGTGCATAAATACCTGGTGGGAGGGAATGGAGAAGGAGCCAGGCTCTTTTCAGTGATCCCCAGGGACAAGACCAAAGATTATAGGTTCAAAATGAAACACAGGAGGGCCCTTCCTGAACATAAGGAAACACTTTTTTACTGTGATGGGGGCCAAGATTTGACACAGGTTGCCCATAGAGACTGTAGACTCTCTATCCTTAGAGACAGTAAAAATCCACCTGGACATGGTCCCAGGCAATGGGCTGTGCTTGGGCGGGGGTCCTGCTGGAGAAGGAGGTTTAGCAGGTGACCTCAGAAGTTGCTTCCAACCTCACTCTTTCTGTGATTCTTTGATTCAGTGAAAGATTTGGCAAACTGTGTGGAAACCTTTAATTAAGTAGGTGTCCCAGTAATGAAGTAGGACTCTACTGTCCGAAACTTAATTGTTTTGTCTGTGTTCTTTAATCTGATTTATGAGATGAAATAGTTTTCCTTTTCCTTCTAATCTACTATTTAGTATCCTCAGTAACTCCAGAAATACTTGCATCATGCAATGAAGAAATGGGCCTCACTGACCACATCTCCTTTATGAACATTTATCCAGGCAACTACAATCTCTACAGATTGTCATAATTTACTATGAAGTCATTCTGGCATAACACTGCAAGAACATTTCATCAGTGTGGGATGTAAAATGTAATAGTTCACTCACTCAACCATACTTTATTATATCTCCACTGTGTGGTTTGCAGTAGTTTCAATTTGTTTTAATGGCCAATTGAAAACTTTGGCTTCATCTCCTAGGACAATTTCCATCCACTTCCAATAGGATGTTTCCTCCCAAAATACAGTTAGATATTTTAAAACTTATACTTCTGTGGTAGCCTTCCCTGTTTTGATAAAACATGCTGGAGACAGCAAACAAAGTCTCTTTCATCTAACACTTCCTCTTGCATATCATTGCCGGATTAGGCAATGTCCTTGCTGAGTTGAAATAGATATATGTCCAATGTATTTTATTCAGGCTATTAAATCTGCTAGGGAGTGTGGGGTTCTTTTCCTGCTTGCCTTTTATAACTTTTTATTTGGTTGCTTGGTTGTATTTTGTTTCTGGTTTTTTAATAATTCTGAGGAAGTAGGAGTTCACACAGGAAATTCCTACTGGAGAGCTGGGTAGGGAGATACTCCAAGGTATTGGTCTATGCAGCCTATGTACTTCTGCATAAATTGCTCGTTGATGTACCAAGAACATCATATAGGCATATCTGAAAAAACTGAAATAAATATAACAGTGGGAATGCAAAAAATACAGGAAAAATATAAAGAGAAGTTGATTAAAATCAAAATTATTCAATCAATATTCATCCATCTTGTGAAGTTCTCCAAATGTTTTACACACTAAACATAGCATTTATTGTGTGCAATGTTAATTTTTATCTCAGCATTGCATTAAAGTGCTCTATCTCCTCCATCACTTCCTCCTTATGCTATTAAATTAAATTATTCACAGTCATGTGCCTTCTCTGAAAAACTAAGGAAATTCTTCAAGTTGACTGCATAATATTAATTATATTTAAGATTTATTCGTTGTGGTTTGTGTTGTTTGTCTTTTTTTTTTAATTTCTAAAATGCTTTATCAATATCAAACATTAATTCAGAGCACAAGAGAGATAATGGAGGCTTAAAATTGGCCATTCATAATTATGTCTGGGGACTGCAATGACTTCTGAGGAAAGCTTATGCATTTAAAGAGATTGAGAGATTGTTTTTTATTTTAAGCACTGGCATTTCAGTTCATTTCAAGCCACAAAAATAAAAGATCACTATTAATATAGATGCTAAAATACTTATTCATGTCTTCCACAGTATCTGGGATATAGAAATGAAAAATTTACAGCACTATTTTTTGAGTGAATAAAAATATATACTGAGCTTTTTAGCAGTAAACTGTCACATTGATTTGGCCACTGTAAAATGATACCATATTATGTTATTCTACCTCTTTTTCCATTATTCAATACCAACTGTGTGCCTCAAATATTCAAAAGCCTAAACCACAAGTATTCCTTTACAGTATTAGGGAAACAAAGCAAGATAGATACCATAATCACATTCTAACAGTATCATTAGAACATTACAATACCCAGATTCACTTCAGTTTTGGGGTTTTTTTTTCCTTATCAATCTTATATTCTAGATATAGGAATAGGAAGCCCTAGTAGAACAGACATGGCTTTCTCAGAATCATTGAATCCCAGAAATCATCTTCCACAAGGCTCCCAATACAGTTTTATCATGCAACCAAATCCCTACCTGCTCCATAAACCCGTTTTTTATGTGAAAATAGAAGGATAAGCAAAGCCACAGAATAATGGACATAGTCAGGTTGGAAAAGACCACAGTGGATCATCTGGTCCAAGCTCCCTGGATGTGAGACATAAAGGTAAACCAATTAATTCAGTGATTTCTTTCAAATACCAGTCATTATATCACTGCCTTTCAGACATTTGACACTGTCAGCTCATCTGGGTTCTCAGCACCACCAGCATCTCCCATTTCTACCTAAGACCTGTGAGAGTCCTTAGAAGATGGTCTTTTGGACCAAGCAGAACTTGCTGGGATGCTTCAGGTAAGCCAAGGAGTTTTGGTGGACATTCCTCACTTGACATAATTTTTGTTACAAGTAATTTTTATCTATGTTCCAGCTCAGGATAATGTTTTCTGCCCAAAACACAGACTTTGAGAGGACTCAAAGTCCTCTTACTTACATACCATAAAAATTTTGAACGTACACTGGACTGAGAGAAAGAGATAATAGGGGAAATATTGATAATCCAAGCAACATTCCCAGTTTTTGCTGTTACCTTAGTGTGGAACTGGGACTTAAAACTTTAACTCTAGCTTTCTCTGGTCTTGTGAAGCACAAAACTTATTTCTGAGTCAAAGGCCTGAAGTTCCTGAATACCCTCAGCTTCTGCACTCCTTGATTGACTCAACAGGAAGCATACAGAGCTAAGCAAAAGAGTTCAGATGCTGGAATCCAAAACAGAATATTTCAGAGCAGTTTCTGTGCAATAAAATCTCTATTGCCACAGTCTTTTTTTCTAAATAATTATTCCGAATTGACTAACACAGCACTTCAAGCTCAACCATGTGTGCGAATGTTCTGCAGAATTTTGGAATCTCCTTCAGAGGAAAATTAACATTAATAACTTTGAGTTTGAGAGCTATCTAGGATATAGACTATTACAATGTCTTTGTGTGGCCAATCAATAAACTGACTCCTTATTCCTAAATATGAGGCTTTTAAGAAGACAAGCAAATCTAAATCAGAGGATTTTTTCTGAGCTTAGCAGAAATTTTTCCAGATAGTTCTTGAAATGAAAATTGTATAATGAGTTTTGTTGTTCACCTTGTGCTGCTAAAATGCAGTTGATATTGCTGAATTCATCTGCACCTTTTAGTACAAACACTTTTACTGTAAGTTTGAACTGTTACATCTGATTATCTAAAGAGCAAAGATAGATTAAATGTTTCATGGAGACCCTTCTGTATCAGCAAAGGTAATCAATATAAAGAATAGACCAGAATAGCATCTAGGTCTTCATTCAGCTCTTCAATTCATTAATTTCTCCCCCTAAATAATATCTACTGGCTAAATAGAGAATTACAACAACAACAACAACAACAAAAAATAAAAAGGAACAGACTGTGTATTCAGGTAGCTTAAATACTAGTAATTTTGGCTTTGGCAAGCTAGCACTAAAGACAAAAAATAAAGATAATAAATCTTAAACAGCAGGTGTCCAAGCAATTACGAATAAAGAAGCTTTAATCTTGAGAGATGTGCAAGATACAAATGTTCTTGGGACTGTCTAAAGTTCCTTCAATCACATACCTCATTCTTAAATTTTTAAATACACAGAGACAGAAAATATTCTTAGTAGATAGGGTTGAGTAAGAGATAAATTTGATTTCATGTTCAGTTTATACGGTCAAATGCACAAGAAATTATCGTCATCAACAGATTATGCTGTCATTGGATGTGAAATTGTTATAATGAAAATGTAAAGATCATTCAAATACGGAAGAAATCTATCCATTACATGTAGCTAAAGAAAACAGTACAGCATTTTGTCACCAGAAGTTAGTACCAGAATTTCAAACCAGTGCACTGAGATCAATAATCTGTCACCTTTCTCTGAAAGATATATGCACGAAAGTTCACATACACCTTTGTCTGAATTGACAAATTGGTGTGGTATTTAGCAAAGTAATAGAGACAGGGAAGTGAAGAATTAGTACTGCCTCAAAACAAAATTAATTTGACTGTTAGTCCATTCATCAGAGCAAGGTCCAAAAAACCAATTTAGGAAAGTGTTAGGACTAAGCAGAAAGCAGCCTGCATCACACAGGTCAACATGTGCTGTTGGACCTTCAGTACTGCAGGCTGTCATTTCCAAAACTAAAATATAGAATAATAAAAATGAAAAATATGGTTTCTGAAATGCAGTTATGTCTCTCCCTTCTAAATTTCTTATAGTGTAGGTATTAGCAATGGCTTAAAACTCAGTTGTGCAAGCAAAAATTCTGTACACACCATAGTGTTTCATTTACTGCTATTTCAAGAAAAGGAAGAGGAAAATCAGTAGGTTGTTTTAAAGACACATTTAGGGTAAGAGTCATGTGTCCTAAGCTTTAATAACTAAACTTTCATTCTGTCTAGTCCTGCAAAAGTAGCATCTTGATATAACTCACCTCCTGGTCAGTACTTATTTCCCTTGCTTAGCTATGAACTCAAGAGTGATTGCCTTATAATTTAACATTATTCTTTGATTAATTTGCATTGAAAGCTTTCTGACTTGATCAGCCTATTTTTAAAAATTCATTTTAGCAAAAAAATATACAACGATACAGAGTAGGAAAAAAATACAGTCACCTAGAGAATGCTCAATCAAAATTGACATATCTATATTTTCCAAAGCAGATATTCATCATCACTCTGCCTCATTTTACAGGGAGTAGAAAGTCCTCCATCTTCATTAATTTCTTGCAAAATGGAAGCCATGACTGATTTACTAAACCCTCTGAGACATAAGCATTACTTATTTAATTAAAAATAATAGGAAACAATGCATGAAACATGTCCATCTGGAGTCATCCTTATATCATCTGTTTTCTTGGTAGCATGAATGCAATGCAGAAAAAGAGGGGGTTTATATTCCATTCACCCAGTATAGATTTGTGTTTCAGTTGTTAGCAATTGCTAAACTATGCAATTTTTGAAGTACCTTCTCTAGTGTTAAAATTCCACCCTTCTAATTTTCACATGTATTGCTGCCATCTTCATTAGAAAGGGTTATTTACTTATTGGTCTTCCAACAGCCACAAAGAGATGCACAATTGCACTGCTAGATCCATGGGATTCATGAGCTTATGAAGGATGCTAGTTCCTCAGAACTGCATGTAAAATGGATCAACAATAAAAGGGACCTCTGAGGTCTCTGACTATAACCATGCTGACATTAAACTTAGCCTTATTGCTGTTGCATGTAGTCATTTTGTAAAATTAAACAAATTTCTACTAAAATACATTTCTAGTCTCACAGATTTTTTTTTTCCTATATAAACAACACAATTTTCACTTTTTCTTTTCAGTAAGATGCTCGCCTATTTCTCTTTCTATCAGCACTGTGTTTTCAACACCTTTCATCTTTTAGTTTTTACAGATGTATCACTCTGTGCTTAGCCCTACTGATCCTTTTTCCCTCTAAAAACAAGTAAATCCCATTCTCTTTTTTGCAGTGTCTGTGCACTATACTTCCAGTACAGCTATGCCTAATGTGTTCCAGATTTGTCTTTCTGGCTGTTGGTGTCAAAGTAGCCACATCCATCTTCCTTACCTCTTACCTAGAGACAGTAAAATAACAAAATAATCCAGTTTTATCATACCTTTCAGAGAAGTAATACAAATTTATAAAGGATTATTTTTTTTTCCTGTTGATGCAGTGATTCTATTTTCATGGTGAACATTTAAAGAACTTGTATCTAAAAAGTATTTAAGCTGTTTTTCTGAGATTATTTGATCTTTTTAGCCTTGAGCTGTCTAACTTTTGATTTGGAAGAAAGTAAAAAGAGACAGAACTGTCCCCTTAAGTCAGTGCTCCTGTAAACTGGAACCCATAACCAAGTTCAGGCTGGTTATGAGGTAAACAGACTAATGAGGTCATCTTTTGTCATCCAAAGATTTTGTTCCTACATGAATCAATCATTCTCCCCTACAATACAAGAAGTTATTCAAAGAATCTTTTCTAAGTGAAAAAAAAAAAAAAAAAAAAAAAAAAAAAAAAAAAAAAAAAAAAAAAAAAAAAAGCAAGCCTGATTTTCTACATATGATATTGACTCCAAGTATTTTTCTGGCTCACATGGCAAGTGTTGGTAGATCTCCTCTGCTGTCAGAATTAATGCATTTCTTCTGACCGTGTACATATGGAAAGCCCAAGGATTCAAAAAGGCTCACAAGAAATTAATTAGTAATATAAACCTAACTCCACCCTCATTATGATTATTGTCCCCAACTTATCTAGTTTTGTTCTATTAGTTGTTTTCAGGAAAATAAAGGTCAGACCTAACATAATTTCATTTTGAGTATTTTTTGGCTGTTTTCATTAAGAAGGCTGCTTCACTCAAGCTAAAAAAAAACACTAACAAAACTCTAGTGAACTTAAAAAGTTATTTCCTTAAGAGACCTAAGAACACAGTGTTCTGGCTGATGTGATTTCTAAAGCAGTTAGAATTTCCTGTTAGGGCACATTCTGAAATAAAATGAAGGAATACCTGTGCCTTCCCTTGTCAATATTAGACTTGGAGAGAAAGAAATACTTTGGGTAATACTGAAGGATGGGGAGTTGGGGTTTTGTTTGTGTTTTTTTTTATAATTTAAAGGTTTTTTTAAACTTGAAAAGATTTTGATAAGAACTGAGCATTAAAATGATTTTGTTTAGATATCAGAGATGTGAAAGTATTAGGTGTCTGCAGAAGAGTGGGCTCTAGTTGCCAAAGCTTGGATTCCCGAATGAGAGACATTGAAATATTGGATCATTACTGAAGGTAGTTGCACACCTGCATTAAACTAACATTAATTTTGCATTTTCTATTTACAGATATCTTAACACTTCACTTTGTATACAATTTAAAATCTATTTCTAGAAAATGGAAACTAAATACAAAATTGTGTGTGCAAAAAACAAAACCACCAACATATTCAATATTCCCCATCTGCATAACCTTCTCCAAGAAGCAGCCAGAAACCCCCCAAGGCATGATAGGCTGGTTTATCATGGGGGACACTGTAAAATGCTGTGTATATACACCACCTGCACCCCTATGCCTCTGGCTGTCACCCCCTAGCACCAACAGTTATTAGTAGTTATTGACCCTCCCCAATCAGGGGGACACTGCAGCAAAGACCTCAGGTACCCTGGGTCAAGGTTAGCTGACTTTCTTGTTAGAAGCTGATAGACTTTCTTGATGTCCACACCTACTGAGATGTCATATAGTGCAGGCATAGCTACAGGCAGAAGAAGCAAGGAGAAAATTTTTCCAAACTCTCTTAAAAAAAAAAAAAAAAAAGTGCCTGCATTTGAGTTAATTCTAGATAAATCTTTATCAGTGGAAGTAAGGAAGAACAATTACCACTTTTACATGAACAGAATTCTTAAACCACAAAAAAAGTGTTTCTATGGGAAAATATTTTCGTTTACGGCATCTCTGAGGAAAAGATTTTGTTTTGCTCAAAAGGTGTTTTAAATTATTTAGATTTTTTTTGTGTGTAGATAATCACCCCAAGTTCTTACACTGAGCTCTAGTTTGAAGCCACTGAAATGGCTTTGTACCTATGTGACTATAATGCAAGCAGACTGGGACATGCTTTCAGTGTCAATCTCCTCCAGTCACACTCTGAGTAGAATTGGACATCTGTTCTGTAATAAAACAAGTATAAAAACTGTCTGATTTCACAGAGTAGCGTTAAGTTACATTTGGAAAAGATCCAGTAAACTCATATTATTTTAGCTTCTGGGACAATTTTGAAAGATCTCTTTCTCCACTGTTGACAAAATAGTTACAGATTTTGTTATAATATACAGATTTTTACTATTAGAAACATTCTTTAACATTTTAAATGATGCCTGGTCCAGTCCATTCTCCTTCATTTATGTCCCCATTGCAGAATTCAAGTGTGTCAAGTGTGTCTTTGTTTGACAGTCACCACGGTATTACTGCATCTGAAGAGGTGGTGAAGGCAGAGAGATTGTTTGTGCCTTTAGGTAGGAGCCAGGAAAGACAGAGCTGGAGAGTGGGAGCTGCCAGAAGAGAAACAGCACTGGCAAGAGTTCTCAGGGTTCTGATTCATTCCTGCACTGACAGGAGGTATTTTATCTTCTCTAGGTGAAGCTTGGTTCAGTGCAGGTGAAAGGCACCTGCTGAGGCTTCACAAGAAACCATTCCCTTTTTGTTCTGTGCTCTCTGTGTCAGCTGAAAGAGGTAGTTTTTCTCTCCACAGTGAATTGTTGTATTCCTCTGGGGAAATGGTTTCTCCCCAGAAACCCCCCCAAAGACTGTAACCTTTAGTTTAACCCTACCTTCCCCTTATCTCTGACCTATGGCTCTGTGCCAGCTAACCATCCCGTGACAGAGACTAGATAAAAACCCCTGCTCCTCCTTGTTCGCTCTCTTTGCCCCCGGGACTTCCTTCAAGAGTAAAGCCTTGGAACATTTCCCCTGAGGTAAGGGCCTCTTTTGAATCTTTTACCCTATCCCGAAGCATATCCCCCCAAAGCCCCCCAGAAACTGAGCTAGCACAGAAGCCCGGGGGGGTGGGCAGGGGGGCAGCACTTCAGTGAACGATGAACAGTAGTGCTTTCCATATTCTGTTAAGTGTCTTACAAACACGGACTGAGCAGCTGATGCAGAGGTACCACATTACATGCTTCCATCCTACATCCCATAATTTTTCCAAGTGACCTTTCCCCAGCAAAAAAAAAAAAAAAAAAAAGTAGAAAAGCATCTATAAGTGGCACACTTTTTTTGAGGGGAGACAACTTGAAGCAAGTTTTTAACAAGGTGAGTATGTGATCCATAATTAGAACAATTAAGAAGTGTAAATCCTGGTATAAAATGACAGACCTGCAGAAATGTCAGAGATTTCTTGTCAATTATTCAGTCAGGTTCAAACACCTAAATGAAAACAAGAACTAACAATAAGAAATATTTTAGAAGGCTTGATATAAATAAAATTAAAGGAGTTAGTGTGCTAGTGCCCCTGTTGACTGTGCTTGTCTGGCACATATACAGATAGAGAGATTTTTTAAAAACCCAAACAAACTGTTGTTAAGCCCTCATTTCTTCACAGGTTATCAGAGCATCACATTAAATATAATGACATCTTGCTGGTGTAAAAATATACATTTTGGAGCTAGGAATTGAAGAAAATAGCAGATAGAGAACAGAAGAAAATTCCAGGCCAAATAATTTACCCCAGTTAATAAAAAGGTTTTTTAAAATGTTATCAAAGATTTCTTGGAAGAGTAGTAAAAGACAACTGTGCATGTGTCTTGTGTATGATCAACAGTTATTTCATAATGACCCTGAATAGGCTTCCAAGGGTAACAGCTGGATTCAGATTTGATATGTATAAACAAAATCCACTGAGACTAGTGCTGAGTGAGGAAGGAAGGAAGGAAGGAAGGAAGGAAGGAAGGAAGGAAGGAAGGAAACTATGGAAACTAGAAGATTCTAGACTGAAAGTAAGCTTTGTCTAATTTTCTAAAGAATCTCTGGCTCCTATGATAGACCCAGACTATGCTGAGATATCTCTCTCATGATATTGAAATGCTCCACGTTAGTTACAATTTGTATATGAGGGGTTTATTTGCATTTTTAGAGAGTTTATTCTCATGTCTTAAAATATTTTCATTTTACCAGTTACTATTTGATGCTCACATCATAGTGATCTACGTTACAAAACATTGATTTTATTAGGATGTTTGTAGGATTATAAAATTAGCAAAAAACCACACAAATTAAATCTCTTATTTCAATACATGGAAATGTATTTCCCATTAGTCGCTGTACAAATTATGACAAGGTATTCTGAAGCATAAACATCTGACTAAATGTATTTATTTTATTTTTTTTTATTTCCCTTTCTGATTGTTTACATCTTTTCCCAGTCTTCCTGTGCTCTGTGGGCTCTTAAAAATAACCACCAGGCACAAGTCTGAAGACTTGTTCAACCAATTCTCCTCCATGAGACTTAGATAGTCCAAATAATTTAAAAATATCTAATCTACTGAAATGGTCTCAAATAATCTCACATTTTTATTCCTGTATCAGAGATTTTGTTTCTAGCATTGCAAGAGTTTTATGTTTCTTTCTCACTCTTATTAACTATAATGCTGTCTTTGATTAGAGAAAACTATTTTTCAAGTCATTTTTTGGGAACCAAAGAAGAACAAAAACACAAACAATCAAAAAACAAACACCCCAAAAACCCAACCAAACCAAACTAAACAAACAATCAAAACCAAAATCCTGTTGGAAAATACAGTGATAGTCAATTAAATAAACTCATAAAGTTTATGGAAGCCTTTGTATATTTCTGGAGCATTTTTTCACCATGATAACTGCCAGCACACAATATTATGCTTTGCATTATTTCTCCACAATTATCACTCTATTCCAGGATAATGATATCAAAATACCTGATGTCTGCCCCTATTCTGAACACAATTTTGATGTAAATGTCTCCTTTTATGACTGTGGTGTTTGAGAAACATGCCTTGAGTTTTGTTGGTTTTTTTTAATTTTATTTTATTTTTCCACATAAATTTGTTGTTTAGGGAAAGTAGAGATTTTATATAGGTTAGACAGTTTCTTCTGTCCAATATACTTGATTAGCAAGACAAAGAACCTACAGAAAGCTGGTACTCCAAGGAGACATGCTTCCTTCCACACATTCTCCTTTCAGAGTTGTAAATGCTCTTCACTGTTTTTTTATAACCAAAAATATTACAACACTCAGAGGCAGACATGTGGCTTTGCAACTTTTGTAGAAGAAATAAAAAACAGAGCAATTCCACAGCCTCTCAGCCAGGAATGAGATCTGGGTTTATTTTTGTATTTCTTGTTTTCTTTGACTTGAAATTGAGTCATCTTAGCTGGGATTTGTACTTTGTATGCTCCTTGTGAGGCTTCGTTGCCGGATTCAATAAATCAGAACTGTCACAAAGCAGTTTTAGCATCACTGTCCTACACAACTGCATTTGTGGTATTTTATCACAGCTGGCAGTCTGTGGTTCTTATCAGACATTTTGGTCATTACATTGAAAGATTAAAGTGAAAGAATGTATTTTCTAATCCATTTGTATACTTGAGCTTCTTTACTCCAGGGTATCAAATCAAATTAAAGTGGATATAAAACAGATGTCTTTTGCATGCAATAATCTGTGTGACAAGCCAACTGGTCTATAGAATCATGGTACTGATTACTCCCTTTCATTCTTGCATGCTCCTTTGTGCATTTTCTGAGCTGAATTGCCAGCTGGAGAAACAATATTGATTTTTAAAATTTTGATTCAGGATGTTAACAGCAATCTGTTAGCTACAGTATTTATGTGAAGAAGCCTGTAAGGACCTGTGTAAACTCGTTGTTGCAGAGCTGAAAAATCATGAAATCAGAGGTCCCAAACTAAAAAATAAGATCCGAACAAGAAAATCTGAAGACGTTCTTGCCATCGGATCACAGCAAGGCCAACCAAATCATTCATGCTGCCAAGTATGGAGATATGGAGAAGCATTTTTTAAGCTTCTTCCTACAGACCCTCAGTGCGAGACATGCTACAGTCTCCTCACATGAACTGTAGTTGTGCTTTAGTCTCTAGCATCAGATAGTTAGTTCTACACACTGGATGAACTTCCTTTTCTTTGGTGTGATTAAGATACCCTAGAAAAACGAGCAGTCACTTTTCATCCACCTAAAGACTGTTATAGATCATCTTAATTTAATTTCCTCTTCCTTCTGCTTAAGTGTCAGTTGGTTCATTCTCCACGGATTATTCCAATGCCATATGCCAAGCTCAAAATAGTCAAACTTTTACTTAAAGAAGCAATCAGGCTTCTAAAAGGCAGTCTTTATGTTTGTTTGTATGGTAATCCTACATAGCTGCCTTAGAGCAACCTGACAGCAGCCCACAAGCACCAGATCACTATTCTGCTTTGTATGTCATGAACTTAATGAAAAAAAATCCACAATAATCCTTTGAGAAAGATAGGCAGTATACTTTGGCCCCTTTGGAGCTAACACTTCAGTAAATTTCCAAATCTGTCAAGCAAGTCCTTCAAATTTTTAGAAGAGTTTCCAGATGGAAATTTTGTTTATAGTTTCCAAGTCATTCAGTCTTGGTTTGGATCCCACGGGCCTCTATGGCATCAGAACACCTCAGAGGCAGTTATGAGCATGCAAAATAGTCTGCTAAAAATCAGACTTTCCCCTCCTGAATACTCCAGGTGACACAAAGGGCACAACATCACTGATGCTTAGCTCCACTTACCAATACTTCAGAAAGTATTGTATTGAGTAATTAGATGTTGCAACTAAACCAGGAGCAGTATGTTTTTTGAAATTAAAGGAAACTGATGAACCTAAGTACACATCTCTCTCCACTTCTTTGTGCTACAAATCCTGCATTGCTGTTGCACACGACAGAAAGAAATGACACCCACACGTTGTGATGTCCAAGGCAGAAAAGAGGAGGTTTATTTACAACTTCAACATTTATCAAATTCCAGCAGTGACCGTGAATTGGAGGAAGAAAATCTTCCTCTTCAACCACACTGGGCAGCCCAACAGTCCATCAACAGTCTCCTCCTTATGAGAAGAATGTAAACATGGTTAGATGGTTACCATAACAAGAAAAGTTGTTTATGTAAAATCCAACTCCATTGCAAAAGGTAAACACAGAAGGCTAAAACAGAACTTTAGAAAACTTCTTAAAGCGCCAGAGGAGAACAGCAAAAAACCCAGACAACACATTGCAGCTATCCCTTTGGTGTCAGACACCGTGAGTCTACAGTGTGGTGTTGAAATTCCCTTCACAAAGTCAATGAACAGCAATTTACATTCTCAAGAGATGTGAGTATTTATCTGAATAGATAAATTAATCTCTGATACTATAATCTTAGATAAAAGAGATGGATACACAAAATCTTCTGGATGCATTTTATTGGCTTACAGTTTTTCTTCTAAATATATCAACTTTTTTTTTTTTTTGGTCTGGGATACCTTTCAGTTAAGAGTACTTGAACTAAAACCATTAGCAGAAAATTAATCATAATACAAATTTTACCTAGTAAACAGAATACTTTTCAGGCTACAGCTGTAGTACATTCAGATAAGAATCCAAACCCACAATTCATCATCTATTTAATTAGTTTCAAATGCTATGAGACTGCTCCAAAACTTTTTTCTTCTACAGACACATTAAGAAGACGAGATTTATGGCCAATAAATACTGATAGCTTCCCTCTAGCTGTTCCAGTAAGGTTTCCTGAAACCACATCGTGGCAGCTTTCAGCTGAGGACACTGGCAGATTCAAGAAGGAAGTATGGAGTTTGGTTTTGCCCTTTCTTTTTTTTTTTTTCCCCTCAAAAAATGTCCTGGTTCTAAAGGAAATCAATCTCCAGAAAAGTTGCTTAAAGTATGCAGAATTTTTTATGAATGTTAGTTCTGGTTTTTTTGAGGTTTTTAAAGAAAAAAACAATTGTTGTAGAAAGTTGTCCCCACCACAGCAAGACTGAATTTCATTTTGGGATGGCAAGCATTCAGGATCAATAACAGCAAAATATTCTAAACCAAGTACTCTGATTTAAAACCCAGATATAGTTTAGGTATACAGGTTTCATTATATTGCACTGAGATATAAGATTACTTAATGTTATTTTGTGGAAGACTAGAACTCCACCTTACTTTTTATTATTTTCCTGAGTAAAAGCCAAAGAGAACATTTCCACCAGCCAGATTGTGAATCAGAATAAATGATACTCCTTGAAACAATACATTTTCACTCTGAGTATTCCCAAGGTCCTTTATTTTGGTAGCAGCTATCACTTTACCTTAATTAACACAATCTATCCAGACTGATTATCAGTCCCACAAATATGGAAATCATTCCTAATAATCGATATATAAATAGATAGGCTTTCTTTATTCTTCAACAGTTCTTTTTCAATTAACAAAATAGTATGATAGATTTTCAACATTTGTGCAAATCCTTTTGATACCAATTTGGGTTAAAAGCTTGCATTTCTAATAGAGTTTTGTGCTGTCTCTAATCACCCTAATGGGTTTTTGTCTTCCATATAAGTAATCCTCAAAGAAGGATACAATTTCTTCCACTAACTTCATTTCAAAAAGACTTCTTCAAATATGTTTAATTGTACTTAAGTCAGCTTGAACCTTATCAGTGAGTTTTAAAATTTTATCATTTAAACACATGAAATTTTCAGTGACTTTTCCAATTTATGAACTAAAACAGGGTTGGGTTTTTTTAATTTGTTTCAGTATTCTATCCAGTGGGATACGTAACTAAGAGCAGACTTTATTGAGCTGTGGTTTTTTATTTCCAGAATTTCTCCCACAACCTCCTTAATTTCCTGAATACTATGAAATTGGTAATTTTACTGCATTCATAGTGGAGACTCTTCACACTCTGCTTGCATCATACCCGCAGATTCACTGAACTGTCATACTTTAATCAAAGTTGTTTACAAAGTCTCCTGTATAAATTAAAATCACTAAAGCCTTTTGAAGTCTTCCTAATTCTTTTTATTAAGGTGCATCACACTTCTGATCAAGCTCTAAGCTTTCTGCAACTGCAACTGGTCAGGTTTCACGAAAGCCTCTTGTCCTCCTGAGGACCTCCTTCAGAGGTCCTTCTGAAAAGTGCTCTTGGCAAGCCGCTGAATCCTCCTCTCTAAACCCATATACAACGGATGACTGAAAATAAAATAAAATTGAAAAAGTGCCATTAGCTGCCAATGTTGGATTAGTTTGGTTTGGTAGTTTATTTTGCTTCTTTTTTTTTTTCTTTCTTTTTTTTTTTTTTTCTGTAAGAACTTGAAAGGAACTGAAAACTTACTCCTCTATAAGTAATCATCAGATCTTCTGCGGTTTCAGTCAGGAAGATTTTCTATTCTTCTCTGGAAACTTCGCAGTCAGTTCACTAGTGATGTCAGTGGACTAACAGGAAAGAAATGGAGAGGAAGTTTGTATAATGCAAGTCCCAAAGAACTTATCAATATATACCCATATGAAGTATCTTGATGTTAACTTAATGCAACAGTTAACCAAGATGGTATTATTTAAGAAACAGATTAAATGGTAGAAGCATATTGACCTTTTTCCTGTTTTAGAAGAAAGCTGGAGATCTGAGACATCTTTCAGTCACATTTATGTGCTGGAGGTAGGATTGAGAGCAGTGGGAAATAAATTCACGTGGACAGGATGGTAGAGGATAAGGCAAATCAAAGAGACCTTCAGTAGAAAACAGCCATTGACATAAAAATTAGGCCTCAGGTAACTCATCAATCATCATACTACAAAAAATTGGAAGGCTGGAGTGAAGTATGGGAATACAGGAAAATTCCAAGCAGAAGCAGTATGTCTTGAGTCTGAAGAGCAGATACTCAGATTGCTTGGTATTGCCAGGAGCTTATAGACTAGTTCGCTGTTGTACGCCTTGGAGGAAGCAGGGCCTAATGGAAGGAGCAAGTGAATGATTTACACTGATGTTGGAGTGGCAGGGTGTTGTAAAGATAAAAAGGAGAAGTTATATCAGAACTGGAAGGAGATAGGGCTGAATATGAAATGCTGAGCAGTGGGTCATGCAGTACCTTCTGCTGCCAATTCTTTGTACTGTACTTGTCTTCTGCTGTGTTGACAGCATGAAGGAGTTTTTTCATTCTTCACCTGACAGTTATTTTAGGCCAGTGCCTATACCACATGGTGTTCTGAAGGAGACACAGCAGGCAAGGAGAAACTGAATCAATACTTCCATAGCTCTCTGCTCGGTTTCTCCCAGCAGTTGCACTTTCAGACAAAAGTCCTCATATTTGAAGTGTTCATAAAAAGGGGAAGCATTTTGTCTCTGTCATGTTTGAAATGTATTTTAACACACTGAAAAGACCAAAATGTTATTTTAAACCTAATGTTTTTGCTACCTGGCATGCAAAACTGCATATTGCTGTGTAGTGCCACTAGCGAATTTACTAGGTGTTAGCTGTGTTAGCTAGCTCAAAGCTCTCTACAGTAAATTATGCTGGGCAGTCAGTAAAGGTAGCATAAATAATGTTATGCTACATTCTTTTATCATACTTTTTATCCTTACCAGTCTACAAATTGGAGTATTTGCCTTTTCTGAATCCTTTCTGATTTGAGTATTAAAGCAGAGTTAGAAATGACAGTAGGAGAATTTGCCTGATTGTTTTTCCAGCCCATATTTTAAACACTAAAAAGTCACTACTGCTTCCTGCATACTAGAAAGATCTCCAGGAACAGTGATGCAGCTGAAACAGAGCAGCAGTTACATGGACAATCATTCATCACAGCCTGAAGAATGCCAAATGCTCGACTAATGGGTCAATGAACCTCTACTTTTCCCACTGACAGATGACTCTAAACTATGAAACAGGGCATGAATAAGTAACCAGTGCAGAATGGTTGACCTTGGAGATAGCTCAAGCCTATAAAGACATTAAGCTTTGCATTCCAATTAGTTTTCAGACTGAAAAAAAAGTTATCATTTGCTTTGTACAGCCTCCACCTTGTGTTCTGCATACATCTCCTAGGAAGCTAAGTAGGGTCAATTTTCCCTCTTTTTCTGCTGGTGTGATCTTGTAAGACAAGTCTTAGATATGTGTCCAGATCGAGAGAGAGAGAGACAAGCTCCTACTAGAATAATTTCCTGATGGAAAATAAAATCTTTAATAAATGTTCTTTTCCTTCAAAAAACACGGAAACTTTAAATTTTAACCTGATTTTTAATTCCTTCAGGAAGAATACAAATGAAAGGCAAATTAAAAAGAAATAAAAGCAACACATACAATAAAGAAAAAAGAATTTATGAATGGCTTGGAGTAAGTTTTAAGGAAATGAAAATACCATGTAATATCACAACACTCTGAAATTCAGCCTTGTAATGTAAATCATAGTTTTTCTGATCTCTGTGACACAGAAACAACTGTGTCACAAGTCAGATCCAGTCAGACTTACAGATAGAAGCAAGAAGGGTTACCTACTGGAGTAAACAGCTAGAAAAAGGAAACTATGTCAGATAAATATCTTGCTTCTCCCTGAAAATATGAAAGATGTTTGTTTACCTTGCAAACAGAGTTTCTTTAATGGAAATTAATAATTTTTAATTGTCTTTCTATAATACTTAACACTTTTTAGGGAATCCACTGTTCTGAGCTTGAATCAATCCCATGTAAAATTACACACATTTCAGCTTGTTAATGAACATACTCTTTAAGACCATGAGCAGGAATATAGCTCTATAAATGGATGTCTGCAAAATTTGCCAGCTTCTCTGTTTGTACTTTATGGAATAATATCTCAGAACATCTGATTTCTTAATGATTTCCCTTTTTCAAGAATATTATTTCATTTTATTTTCCCCAAAGGAATTAAACTCAAGTACAATATTGTAGAAAGGTGTGTGATCCACAGCCTATATAGTTAACCAAACTGGAAAGGAGGATGCAATTTGTCTGACATGTTTATTTCCTATTAGGCATTTGCAAATATCAGCTTCAATACACTTTTTGAGAGTGAAGTATGAAGTCAATGGGACTGCTTAGGTATAAGAGAGTCTTTTCTGAATAAAAGTGCGTATAGGGTCCTGTTCTCTTTTGTCATTGCTATTAAATTAACTAATTAAAATAATTCAGAAATATAAATTTCAACAATCAATATTGCAACAGGAACACACTAAATATCTTTAGATGGAAGTGAAACTTGTAAGCTAATGAGTCAATTTAAAATCAGCTCCCATTCACATTGATTTTGTGTCTCACTGCCATAGAAATAGGTTTTGCCAAGATATATCTGTTTGGACCAGCTGTCTGATTGCATATAAAACACATGTTCCATTAAAAAGCAGAATTTTGCTGAATTACCATTCAAATACGCATTTCAAAGTTGGTCCTACAATTGTTGTACTCTGTGTTGCTTTAACAAAGGAATAGATGAGAGACTGTGAGTGTATTTCTTCCCTGTTTTCTACTGAAGAGATTATTTTGGTCAAAGAGTAATATTCTTCTCTATGAATGTCAGATCAGAAACCAGCTCAGAAATTAGTTCTTGACTTTGCACAAGGCCCTTGCAGAGGCAGTTGTGTTGTATTGATGTTCTGGCTGCTTTCTTTTGTTCTGAGTGTTCCAAAAGGTCTCACACCAAGAAGCAGACCCTTACAGAAAAAAACCAAAAGAGTAGCCAGACAAGAGAAAAATAGAGTAGAAGGGGATGAAGTGCAGTGATGGCCTGGAGACCACCTTCATATCAAATTAGTGCTATAAGAACAGATTTCTCTTTGAGTGACAGTGCAAGTTGATGATAATTCTGACCTATTGTATGTAAGTTAACATTTCAGAAGGTGAAACACTTAAATTCAAACAGAAAGTCTCAGCATTATCTGAAATTATAGTTTTACAGTTCCAGATGCCTGTTGTTGAGAGACAAAGTATCATCCTACTGTCCACAGGCTTAAATAAAATATTGATTAAATATATGAGTAAATTACACTTATTAATCATATTGTAGTATCATATAATGCTTTGGGTTGGGACCTTAAATACCCTCTAGTTCCAGCCTCCCTGCCACAGGGACACTTTCCCCTAGACCAGGCTGCTCAGAGCCCCATCCAACCTAGCACTGAGCACTTCCAGAGCTGGGGCACCCACAGCTTCTCTGGGCAACTTGTTCCAGCTCCTCACCACCCTCATAGTCAAGAAGTTCTTCCAAATATCTAATCTACACCTACTCATTTCAGTGTAAAGCCATTCCCTCTTGTCCCATTACTATATGCCCTTGTAAAAATTCTGTGTTCAGTGCTTTTGCAGCCCCCTCTGTACGGGAAGGTGCTCCCCACAGCCCTCTCTTCTCCAGGATGAGCAACCCCAGCTCCCTCAGCTTGTCTCCATAGGAGAGGTGCTCCAGCCCCCTGTGCACCTTTGTGGCCCTTCTCTGGGCTCATCCAACAGTGAATGTCGTGTAGATCTGAAGTGGAATTTCCAAGCTGGAATTATTTAAAAAACACACAAATCAGAGTGATAAAAACATAGCTTTTTAAATTTGGCACTGAAACTTCATCACCTAGAATGATAAATTTGCCATATCTGAATTCAGAGTAAGTTTTCTGCCCTGCAATATATTAGTGCAGCTATTTACTTTGGGTTTTTTTCCATGCTGCACTACAGCTAAATATATATTATCATTGAGATACTCTATTCTGCCAAATGGAGCAGAGAGAAAAGAAGTCACTACAGCTAGGATAATTGTGATTTTTTTATTATTTAGTATGTATCCAGAGTAGTTTATAGCTGGCTACAAAAAATGTGTAGGGTAATAAACCTGTTTTAAAAAGTCACTGCTTTTTAACTAATAATATTAATAATTGAGAACATTAATAGGACATTGTAGTAAGACTCTCAAGAGCCAGGAAGTCAAGGAAAATTATTCATTTAGTTGTTGCAGTAATTTAGTTAATTAGATTTTCTTTTCTCTACTTAATTTATTTCTAAAAAAGATTTTCTTTCTGGTTAAATTAATTCTTTACATAAATATGTGATAGTGAGAGCAGAAAAAAATTATTTTCCATTAGAAATTCATATCCAGTGTTAAAGAAAATGCTCTTTTTTTTATTTGAAGAATAAAATATATTACTTTCTCTACCATCATGATCTTACAAATAAGTGGGTTGTGAAAAAATTATCTATTCAATAAAAATAAAATGAGCAGTCTCTTTTTTCTGCTTTATAGTGGTGTGTGCTTAGCCTAGTAATAGATTAAGCTCATTTTTGTTAAGGAAAAATTGAACAAAATCCCAAATATTTATCAGTTCATGTGCTGAGCTTCTAAGAGTGTTGCTCTGGCCACGCCCTCTATGAAGATGCCCACTCAGATAACTGAGTTTGGTTTATTTTTGTGATCTTACCAAGAAACCCCTTGAAGAGCCAATCTTACCCAGAAATTTTCCATCACAGTTAGATGCAGAGCAAATTACTCATAGAAAACTGATTCAGATTAATTTTCTATAGTGATTTTTGGAAACATTTTAAGAGAAAGAGACAAGATTTTATTTTGTGAGCCATTATACTGTTGTTTCTTTACTCACTGGTTTGGGGTTTTGTCCATCATATTTCCATCTAGCAATTATGGATGCAGATCAATTAGCAAAGACCTTTGCTTGGGAATATTACTGGATGCTCAGACTATGTGGGAAAGAAGTCTCACCCACATGTGCATACGTGCTGATGAAGAGTTTCTTCATCCTCTCTGTGTTATCACAAGCCATATAGGGCACAGCTTTTGTGTGAAAGAAAACTTTGCAAAGAAAAAAAAAATTAAGTTCCCGACCTTCATGTTTCTCAAAAAAGTAAAATTTAAGCATTTCACCTGATGAAATCAATGAAGAAAAAGTTTGTATTGCCACATTATCAACACAATGGCCATCACCATCTTTCATAGCAAAAGTCAAAAAACAAGAAAGTTGCCATAGCTGTGGAATTCACTTTGTTTTTTTCAAGGAGAAGGAAGTTTGACATCTTACCCCAGAGAGTGGGGTGGAAACACATGCTGCTGAAAGATGTGGTCGTCCTGACATCCTCCTGAGGTAATTTGCCCAGGAAAAAAATATTTCACTTGGTTTTTTTTATAATATTTCAATTTAGATTGTTTGCAAAATATTATTTTAAGGGAGGACTGATGGTCTCAGATATTTGATATTACTGAATTAACAGGCAGTGAACATTATTAAAGCTTGTTTTTTTACCAAATACAGTTATTTAAAATCTCTTTCCTTGGTGTCCTTCTTGAAAAAAATGAAGTATAGTGGTGTGCTTTATATCTCCTGTCCCCTTTTTCTCTTAAGGATTAAACCAAGTTTTAAGGGTTTCATATGCATTGTTAGTATGAAGGAATTTATTGGAACATTTGAAGCTATAGCAATTGCTTTTAACACAAAGGGACAGTTATTTTATTGAAAAAAAAATGCTAAAATCAATATAAAAGAAATAAGCGAGTTGAAAATAAATTAAAACAGATATTTGTAGGTTGGAGATAAATGAAGGAATTGGTTTCTATCACAACTTAATGTAGAGAGAAAAAAAAAGCTATATGAAGAAAATTTTTTCAAGTATAGAGGACAAAAACCATTGACTTGGAAGAATGATTCCTGGAAAAAGAATATGAAATAATATAACTGGCTAATAACAGATAGCAAATCTTTTTCACCTGGACTCAAGCTGACTATAAAAAGCACACTGAACCCATTTCTACTGTAAGTCTGCAAAACGCAGGTAGAAAACAAGAACATATAATCCAACATTAGGAAAGAAAGAAGAAAAAAACAGTAGTCAAGCAGTGTGAAAACATTTATCAAAAGTATGAAAACTTATATACCTCTGCACAAATCAGAAAAATCTTTGCAATTTGCTTTTCCAGCAAATACAGAAGAGAAATTGTATCTGTAATGACAATAGTATAAAAAGTATGAGCAAAATATGCAGTCCTTTAAGAAATTCAAATGAGGATATAAAGTGCATAGATTTTTATATTACATCTAAGAGGCCTGAAACTCTTAGACTCTCTGCAATAGAAAAATTGAAACATGTAATGATCTATATCAAATATTTTATACAGAGCAAGACTTATCTAGTCATACCAACTGTATGCAGTCATATAAAATTTGTCACCTGGAATGTGACATGTCCAAGTGTGGAAACAATCAGATCAAACCTTTCAGGATTTAATCTTTAATTTTAGTAGAACCTTAAAGTTAGAAATGTAAAGGGGCAAATATGACCATTCAAATAGGGTGTAAAATGGTGAAGACTGGATCTTCAGCCTTCTCTATAAACAGATACACAATACAGTGTGTATTTTGATATTAAATTGCTCCAATTAAAAAAAAATAAAGTAAATACTAATTTTTTTGGTTCATTTGTGGGTTGGTTGGTTTGAACTTTTAGAAATACCAGAGAAATTTTATCTTCTCTAGATTCAAACAAAAACACTTACTCATCCAAGGATTTTCCATCCCAAAAATGTATTCTATTCCTCACTGGTCTTCTCCAAGCACTCTCTGAATCTTTACATCTTTCTAGCCTCTTTTTATGTCTCTCTGAAAAATGTCATAGTGACAAAATAAGAGTGAAAAGAAGGTTGTCTGATTATAATACTTCATGTATATTCTTCTTTGTGGTGTGAAAGTAAAGCAAAAGCTCATTTTTAGGAAGAAAAGTTGTGTTCTTGTCTATCCTTATCTATATAAAAGATAAATATATCTCTTTCAAAAGGTCATTGATGAAGGGAGAAATGCAATATGGCTTATGTATTTGACATTTCATATGCAGCATATTAATTACAATATTTTACTTTGTAGCATATGACAAAATTATGCCTTGTTAATTTTAAACAAGATGACATGCCTTTCAGGTCATCTTTCTTTTCTAACAAAGCATTTTCAATTTTCCCAGATTTACAATGCCATAGAAAAATTTCTGGAGGTATTTTAAAAATGAAGTATTTGTGTCTGTCAGATGAGTTTTAACTTGCATCATAAAGAGATTTGTTGTTTAAGTATTTTTGCAACTATTTTTATACAGGCATTAACTTTCACAGCATTCATTAATTTTTATTACCATTTTAAAAATTCTAAATATTCTCTATCATGGAGAATGATAGTGTTGTGTTTCTGTGTTTGCTATTGCATCTCACTCTAGCTCTTTATTTGGCTGTTTGCTGGGTATTTTGATTTCTAACGGAAGTATGTCAACTATTGTGGGTCTTGGATAAAAGGTTTTCTTGACAAATTAAAATGAACTTCTCTTTATAATAGTTAGCTGCTCATTTCTTCCTCTTTAATGAAAAAAACAACTCTGCAATTTCACACAAAAATGTTGAAAAATAAAGTTAGATGACACAGATGTTTTCATAACAATGTGGTTTATTGTTGAGTTGAACAAAGTCATGGCTTGAAAAGCCATTTCCTTTTTTGAATCCTGTCTCTGTGCTTCCCATTGGTACTCCCTGAGGGTAAAATTTCGTAAGACCACTAAGGTACTGTTTCACTGTTCTTTTAGGAAGCCTGGGTTCACCATGCATGGGAATTGCTGTCTCAAAAAACCATCAAGCTGGAATTCCCATGTGTGGCCAGAGATTCCCTTGGAGAAAATGCTTCAGATCAGAGCATTAGTGCACTTCAGCATCATTAATGGTGTCCTTGGGAGTTGGCACTTAGGTTCCCTGCAAAGCACACATTGCTTTCCTTGAGTGTATGGGAGGCAGATGGTAAAGGATCACTTCCATGGCTGAGAGGGGTCAGTAAACACACAAAATGAGTTATCAGCAAAGGCTCTTTTTCTTGTCTGAATAAGGCACAATATTTTTTTAGAGGTCTCTATCACTTTTCTCTTTCCATTCTTCTACAATCAAAGAGTATCAAGGAAAACTATTCTGAGACTGGAAATTCTCTTTCTGCTCATCCACTCAGACACAGAAGATCAAATCCCACCAATGAGCACAGTGAAAAGGACTGATTTGAAGGGGGTCTCACTCAGTTGTTTAAACTTTATTGTTTGGAAATTGCTTGGAAAATATTTACTTTTAAAATCTTTATGAATGTTCACAGTTTGAAATTTAGTCATTTATATGGCTAAGAAGCATCTGAGCAGCAACTTTAAATTTACTAGTAGCCAAATACTAGAAGCAGACAGCTAGAAGCAAGCAATTGTCATTTAAAGGTCGAGTCCTGAAATATTAAGGTGCTGCATGCTTACATCATGAAATGCTGTTAATTCTCCATTCACCATCAATGGATTATCCATGTTATGGATTTACTTGCTCCTGATTTCTCCCAAGGCACCCGGCTGGAGCCCAGTACTGCCAATAACGTAATATAAAGTATGTATTGCTGCAACTAGACCCTACTGTGCAATTTGTGATTAGCATCTATTACACTTAATATTTCAGGTGACAAACATATCTATAGTTAAGTGATTCACTTTGGCAATAAATATATGTATCTTTTAGAATTACACATTATTGGTGCTGCCATTAACACGAGTTGTTCTGGTTTATTTCCACCTCTTATTTCCGAGTAGCTGGGTAAGTAGACCTCATCCCTTCAGACTAAGTTTAGAGGTTTATGCTATTGAATAGCCAGTTCAGAATTAGATCCTCTCCTATACACTCAGGGATTTCAAAAGATTTTTCATATAAGAGATGAACTAGGAAAATAAAATAATACAGGCTCAAAAGACTATAGAGATTTGTCCAAAACAGACCAGAAAATGTAAGATGTAATAAACTGAGGTAAATGCTACATCCTAATGTTTTTGACCACCACTAGTCTTACATTAGACTAAAAGAATTCCATTATTTTCTCCAATAAAGTGGCACATTGAGTTTAATTCCAGTGAAAAGGTTACATGCTTTCTAATGAGATAAGGTAGAATTGTTATATTGTTAGCTTTGTGCAAGTGTGGCCCACATTTTTTAATGAAATACAAATTTCCTATTTTTTCGCATAAATTAGCACATATTTCACCAACATCTGGCTTTACTTTGCTTTAAATGGGCTAAGACATTTTGAGACTAGCTGTATTCTCTTCTTCCTTGTATTCACCAGAAGTTTCTCTGGGGCATCTTCATTTATTTCATGAAATTATTTCTTGCTAGATCTGACACAATTCATCACCCACAGCAACTTCCTGCAGATGATTTAATGGAATCTCTTTTTAAAATTTAGTAATAGACTCTGCATACATTATTAGTATGTAGTTAAATATACTCCTAAACTCACAAAGTCATGCAGAGAAAACACTGACAATTTGGGTAGATATTAATGTTTATATAATTTCCTTCAACTTTTGTCCACTGCTTCATAGCAGAATGACAAATTTTTACCTCACCAGAATTTCAAGCTAGCAAAACCATCAAGAATTTGTTTTGAATGAATACAACAAAATTCCTGTGGTCTCAGTCAAACAAATCCATAGTAGAACAGCACTTGTGGGGCAACTCTTAAGGTGAAAGGGGGAACACATTTTTTCTACAACTGTCTTCCCACCTGTGCTCTGAAACAAAGAATGTGTCAGGCAATCAATGCAAAAGTGACCTACTCTTTTGTTTCTTTCTAAAAGCTGTCAGTTCCTCTGTAGTGGCAGACCAAGTGCAAACACAGCCCTGGGAAATTATGTACTGATACTTCCTTGTTCTGCATGGCTGGAGCTGCTTTTACCCTTATGGTTTTCCTTGTGGGTCCAACAAGTGCAGTTATGTTACAGAATGAGTTCTGTTCATGGGAGCAGTTGTCCCTGTGCTCTCTGTCAGACCCAACATCATTCTTTTGCACACAGTGAAGCCCACAGGCTTTTAGCAACTGGCACTACAGAATCTCATGTAATGGAAGATACAACAGTCACATGCCTCCGTTCAGTGCCATACTCTTTCACTTATAATACAAATGGGAAAAAATTAATGATGACAAGAGAGTTAAATCTATGTTAAACACCATCTATCTTTAATGTTCTTCTCTAAGGCAAACTGAAAAATAAACAACATAAAGGTACTAAAATATTCTTGTGCCAGAATGCAATGAGTCATCATATACTACACATTTCACTTATATAAGTTTATAATGTTGTATTTAGATAAAAGTGAATTTCATAACCCAGTAAGCACAACAACTAGCAAGATACAATGAAAAAGAAGGGAACTAGAAAGCAGCTTAATTACAAGTCAGTCATTTCTTTCAAAATCTCATTTTGTGTTCATATACTATTTCCAAAACATATTTTTGAATAGTGAGGAATTCGATAAATATTTTCTGTCAAGTCAAAACCAATATTGAATAGCACTTTTTCAGTGTCTCTAATGTACTCCTCTTCTTTAAAAGCTTATGTGGAATATAGGAAGTCATTTGAATTCCAAACCTAGTTCTAATCTGTAGGCCAGTCAATTTTTAATATATCTTTTTATCCAATAACTCTCTCACACCAAGCATCCAATATCCATCATTTGTTGTGATAAAAAACAACAGATGTTTAAAACCCTGCAGCAAACATTTAAACTTCCAAATGAGAACTAAAAATAAAGGCAATTAAAACACTTTGGAGGATTTAAATTATACATAAAATATAAATCCAAGGCTCATGGTGATGCAGACTAAACAGTGCCTTTATATTCTGTTGTCTGTAAATGCAGACAGGTTACAGAGCCTTTTCCAAGCACGACAGATTTCAGAAACAGAATCACAGTGTGAAACTAAATTGAACATCCTTATTCAATATTACTGTGCTGAAGGCAAGTTATTTGGAAGATCAAAATATCTCAATGCATAAAAAGTGCTTGTATCTTCTAATGATAAAAATACTGTGTGTTAATCCCTAAATTTATATCACTCTTCATAGCTGCAAAACACTCCAACTTAGTTCTCATGAGAGAAAGTGGCAAAACCCCCACCTCTTACATGTATTTGTATTTGTGCATCCATTTATGTACATCTCAGTCTATCTCAGGGCTGTATACGGACAACCAAGATTAAGAGGTCAGCATTTGTAAAAAATGTTAGGATGAAGGACTTTTATTTGGCTGACTGCCAGAAATTTCTTTTTGGACCTGTAGCTACAATACAGCAATAGAGAGAAATACCTATTCTCAAAGGGGCAATGGACTAGGGTTCTTCTCACATGTATATGTAGCTGCTGTGCTAAAGAAATATATGTGTATCATAAACACTGATTTTTAAAGAAGACATTTGTACAGTTACAGCACTCCTATATTTTCTCATCATGTCCCTCAACTATGTGTGAAGGTTTTTTTTCCTCTCTTATTTAGAAAAGAGATGTAGGAAAGAATAAAAATTCTCTCTACTCAAGATTTATAAGGTGAAATGCATAAATTGATTTTTAGGATCTTAAAAGTGATTTTTAGGCTTGTCAGTTCCATGCCTAAGCGTCAAGGATGTCTCAACAGTGCTACTTGAGAGACAGTAATTTTGACACAAACAGTCCATTTCAGGAAACCCAGGTAATTATATCATGACAGAACATATTTCATGAGTCTGCTGAATAGTACTTAAATAGCATGAAGGAAAATTGGTGAGATAAAATAAAAAACGGTTGCCATATTAACATAAAGGTAAGGATTATTTATGAGTACCTGCCATTGTTAGAAACAGATATTCTTTGTACTTTACAAGGGAATATGCATTTCTGGGTATAGAAGTTCAATAGAATAAGGGTTTTTTTCAGAGTGGTATCTCTTGCCTACCCACATGAGGAAGGGAGGTTATTAAGTTGAGGGTTTTTCTTTATAGTTGGTAGAATAAGCAGAAGCACTATGCACAGTGAGTTAATGAGAGGCTTTTTGCATATATTTCCAATGAAGAGGAGTACAGGGAAAACATCATCCAACAAGTCTTTGGATTGTGTTAGGGACAATGTTTTGACTGACACATTTCACAGACGTGAAACTGAGCTTGATAGGTCCAGACTGTCAGAGAGCACTCTAAACCAGTGACTTGAGAAAAGTGCATGGGCCAGGAAGATACAAGCATTATGAACAGCACATCTCAAAGATCCTGCAGTAAGAAATAGCATTAGACCAAGTTAGAAGAGCCTTATTACTATTCACAGAAACTCTGCTGCATTATGGATTTAATTCCCCAGTGGACAGAGGTATCCCACAGAGAGGCATTGGCTTGCAGAGTATATTCTTCCATTCTAAACTGTGAAGTTCATACTAGATGCCACATACTTAGGGTTGGGACTTTTTGTTTTGTATGTTATTCTTTTCTTTTCCTAGTGTTCTTCCAAAGAGTAGTGCTTCTACTAATACAAAGTACTAGATGGCAGCAAAATGCTTTTAAATACCTGCTGGACAGTCATTGTAGCCTGTATCCATTTATCACACCCTGCCTGTGCTCCCACTCTCAAAAGAGCATATTACTCTTACTGGTGTACTCTTGGCTCCCTGTTTGGTGACCTCCCTCTCCTCCTGCATCATTCTTACAGCTGTCAGAGGATCATAGACAGAGTTTGAATCATAAGGATCTCAGTGCTGAAAAAGTCATGCATGGTATGAGACACTTCTAAAGTGATCTTTCTATGCCACCACATTAGACCAGCTCCAGCTGCCAGTTTCAGATCCTGCATTTCAAGACAAGGTGTGAGACAGCAGGAAATATAAATCTAGAATTCAGTGCATCTAGTCAAAATACATGAACTTAGGGGCAACATAGAAGGCACTTAATGGGCCAGCATGACCTGCAAAGGACAAGTATATAAAAAGTATCTAGAAAAAGGCAAGCAAAACAATTTCACTCTTATCTACTCTGGATACAACAGGAACCAATGGGATTGCGGTGCAGCAGCGCTAAAAACAGGGAAAGCTTTTTAAGTGCGGGAATACCTTAGCAGTGAAAAACTGGAACATGCAATCATAAAACTGATGTAATTCCAGTGTAAACAAACTCCTACTGTCATGCTTCAGAAATACATACCTTGGGGTCCCACTTGGAGGAATGTGATAGCTACTTAATGTCTTGAATCTTACACCCATTTTGATGAGGCCAATCCAGTTGTGGATGAAGACAGCTTAACCCTTCAGAGCTGTCTGCTTCTGACAAAGGAGGAGAGTTAAGATAATGTAGATAATCTGTGTTAAACTGTCAGGAGGCTAAAATCACCACAGAGAACAAGCAATAAGTATTGAATCACCTGGCTGCAGATTTCCCAATCAATTAATGAATGAAAAGAGACAGGGCATCATATGTGTTTGTGGTTCATGCCCATCATGCCCATTCATGCCCTGTTACTTCTGTGTAAACAAATAAGTGCCTACAAAAAACTGTTTCCTCTGAATTTGTGATTTTAAAGGTAGTAGAAACTGACAAGCATATTTTTGTCACTTTACTCCTCATGGGGTCTTTCTATCTGTCAATAACAGTGAGAGGTAAATGACAACCCCTTCAGGTAACTGAGATGAAGTGCAAAGTCTTTGAAAGACACAAAAAACTTAGCCCCATGCAGGCTGCCAGTACAGCTTAGGAATGTTGCTCCTACTCTTCAGTCTCATTTCACATCCTGATATCTGCATCATGGAAGTTGGAAAGAGCATGGCAAGAGCTGGAACACCTGGACTCCCTTTCTGGTTTATTGCTGATTTGCTTTCAAAAAGCCAAATTATCTGTAAATCCAAGAAGCTATGAGAATTGCCATGTAAAGGTGTTTGAAATCATGAGGCGAGCTGCAGAAGTAACAGCAGAGTGAGCTTGGTGACATATATTACTGTTCCCTGTGGAAAGGAATCAGGAGCTGCTTCTCTGTGTTGTGTGAGGCACTTCACCACAAGGAAGGTCATTTTTTAGGGCCAGTGGCTGAGGATCCTGATGTGGATCATTGTACCCCTGCACAGCAGTGGAGCTTCAAATAATCCTGCTGCCCAGGCTTGGGGCAAAGGCCTTGAAGGTGCCTTGAAGGTGCAGCAGTTTTAACATACAGAACACTTGCTATCTGTGTGGTCAGTATAATCTTTCTTTTCATCTTTCCTATCCTCATATGTTTTCATACAGGAAAAATAGTGGTCCTTTGTGGCTGTCAAAATTAAGGTGGTTCAAGGTTGGTTCAAACCTACCTGGGATTAGGCAGACATGCCTTGTCATTTCTAAGACACTTAGCATCAGAAAAACGTTCCTGGCCTATGAAAATACAATTCAAGTCTCAAATTCTTTCCTACTAATACATTCAGACTGTGCCCATGCTTCACCTGTTTCATTAAGTAAACTTACATGTCAAAAGCAGGGGAATGCAATTATGCCTTCATTTTTTTTTCTCCTCTCTTCTTTCCTACACATATCTTGCCAGTTTTACATATTTGTTGTGATAGGAGCAGAAAACATCATTTTGAGGGAAATTATGTAGAGGAACTTACCTTCTTTTCTCACAGACAAGATTTTTCTGCAGTTATTGGCACTGAGGTTGAATTTATACTTGTGCATGAATTCTGAAATTCAAATGCAAGTAAATATCAGAAACTTTTTTGTTATATAAAGACATATAATTATTCCTCCTCCAGGCCTATCTGTGCCATGAAAAGAGGTCCCATTTTTCACCAGGGATAATCTGTGCCTTAAGAATTAGTACGTTCAGGAGTTCAGTCCATTCACTGTGTTTTGTTGTTACTTACCAGAGGGAAAAGTAATTTTATTACCTTCCCAGGATGCAATCACTTCATTCCCCAAACTGCATTTATGCTTGTCACCAGATTTTGAAACACAGATGCTGTTCTTGTCTTCAAGAGCTGAGTCATTAGAGACTACAGGAATGCAGTGAAAATTGCTTCCTGCCTTCAGCTGTAGTGGAGCTTGTGGCAGCCTAGCTTGGACAGTATATTGAACATTTACAGCAGACTTCTTTTTTTTTCTGCTGGATTAAGTTTCTTTCCTTGGTATATGTCTTTGGTCTTCTATGCTATGTTCAAACATCAAAACAAATAAAGAACTTCATTGATTTCCCATGAGCTAGGTCTAAATTCATGATGCCCACATGCTAGAGTTGATCATTTTACAGCCCCCAGATTATTGCAAAAAGTCGAGATTTTTTTGAACCTGCAGGCTCAGGAGATGTTATATTCAAGCCAAACACTAAAAGACACACTCTTTTCTTGATTTATTATAGTCCTACTTTTCAGCTTTTCATGCTGGTAGTTATAGCAAAGACAATCATATGCAGAGTTAAAAATTACAAAAGTTTTATTCTATATACCTTTACTTAAATAAACCGGTGCTTCTATCTTCCTGTGTGTGAAATAAATGGCTTTACACCTAGTTCTCTAGGAAAGAAAAAATACAGCAACCATAAAATTCTACCAACCTGAGTTGCTAAGCTGGAAAAACAAACCTCCTTTCATCATTTAACATGTGAAGGTACTACATTATTTTGTCCCCCAGAACTCTGAGTTTCTTTTCCAGCCTCAAAAGAATACTGCCTCAGAAAAAAAATTTTCATGCCTGAGCATAAAATCAGTATGAATTTATCAGAGCTCTGAGCCATATACTTCCCCATTTTCCCCGTGATGGGGCTATATCTTGCATGGTTACCATGTCCCCATCAACGAGGAGAGCTGGTGATAGGTGCATAGAGTGTCTGGAGAGGAAGAGGGGCAAGGATTCCCATTAGAGACAGAAATAGAAAGGGGTATGAACAGCATCCTCTGCAGTTCTGCAGACTGCAAAATCTTTAGCGGTAAAAATTAAATGCCGTTTTTAGATTAATATTTACAGCAATCATTTAAAAAATACTAACTTTAATTTTTAGACTATAAAATAATCTCTCTTTTTGTATTTCATTTATTTGGGGGCCACGATCTCACTTTATTTTTAGCTTCTGGTTGTTTCATCTCTCTAGTCAATATTTCTATTGTGAATTTATGTTGGAAATCATAATTCCAAAAGAGATAGCAAACAAAAATGCCTTATTGTGTAAAAACAGTGTACCCTACTTTCTCTTATGAGTTGCTGTCAATTCTGAACCAACAGATTTTTAGAACAGAACTTTTGTAAGGCTGTTATAAAATATGGAATTCAACTTTTCTTTTTAAAAGGTCTTTGAAAGATGTCATTTCCACCTCCCAATAAAACCAAACCAAACAACAAAAGAATGGTAGGAATGAAAATATAAAAATAAGATTTACATCTGCTTTTTTAAATATCTAATCTAATATTCTAAAATAACATCAGTCTACCTTCGTATAGGCTTTTCTTAATTAAATAATAATGTATGTTTCTTTAACAGAGAAAACCCTGCACTCTACCTTATTTTCTGGTAGAATTTAATCAGATTAAGTAGAATTATTGAACAACTTCCCTATTCTCTATTACAAATTGTCATTTAATTTCTACTGCGCCAGAAGATTCTGGCTCCACTGGATCATTGAGAATAATAGTTTCCAAAACCTTTCAATTTCTCCTAACTACAATTCTGTGGATTTATAAGAAAGTGCATGGATCAAAGGCCTGGGAATACCTCTGTGTATTGTCTATAGACTTTTATGTGTCTTTGCAATTTAGATGGTATATGACATATAATTGAATATCTCTACATAGAGAGAAAGGAAATTATTTCTTTTGGGAGTTCCTTGAAAATATTGAAAAAAAGGTTAGCTAAAGATTGATTGCAAAGACAATAAAAATCAATATTACGTATTTAAATCTAGGTAGAAATAGTTCCAGCATGATTATTTAATTTGCTACTTTATTTCAATGAAAGCATGAAGCTTATGTATCTATTTTAAAGGGTCTAAATTAAAATTAAAAAAATTTCATTTTTCTGACCAGGTTGTCTTTGAGGTATAATATTATGAGACTAAGAAAAAAAAATTCACCTTTAGAAACAGATTAAAATATTATAAACTAGTATTTCAAAACACAGCTAAAGATAGATATTCATTGCAAACTAGACAATTCATGGCTATTTTACAAACAGAAAATAGTTGCAGCACAGATCTTTGTCTCTGTTTTATAACGAACATTTATCAAAAGCAGCATCACTTTGGATTCATATAATATTAAATTGAAGTTGAATGCTAATTAAAAGGGATTTTACAGTTATGCTTAGTAGAATAAGAACATGAGTTATAGGTTCAGTTTAAAGATTTCTGGCATACATTTTTGTACTGAAACCAGGCCTTTATCCTTTCTCAGTCTCCCCACGAAACAGCCTGCATTGAACCAAAATTTAAAAGAAATAAATGCACACAGGCCTTGTACAAATTCCCAAGACTCAGCCATTCAACCAGACACAACAACTCCAATTTAATTTCTTTCCAAGCTGGGATTACTCCAGCCAAACAAATAATTTCTCTGGAATTGTATCCTGTCAGTTCAGCTCGAGAGAACAAGTATTTTTGTGGAATAATGTTTTTCTACAACATTATTAGGATGGTTACTATGAAAGGTTATTCATTAAGTGCAATTATCTTGACATGAGCTCAGGCCTACCGTATGGAGATGTTTTTTCTGAATTCAAGGCTGGGTTACATCTAGTGGAATCTGCTTTTAACCCAAGTTATATACCCTGACATATACTCCACATCAAGTTCTCTCTTTCAACCAAGCAGGAGCAGAACAAATGTACTTTAAACTCAAGAACTGTCTCTGAGTTACACAGCGGAAATGATGGAATGGGTTCATAACTCTTCAGACCAATAATAAATAAAAAGTTATTTCCTCCACTCCTGCAAAAGCAGCCACTCTTAGGTGTGACTTTACTACTGACAACTTAAAAATTACCTACTGTGGAAGACAAGCACTTAGCACTGTAAAGATCAGTAGCACTGCAGAGTTCAGTAGCATCTGCCATTTTGGCCAGGAGGGGAAGGTGGAGGATTGTTTTATGGTTTTCGTTTTAACACAATCGCCCAAAGCACAGGGACAGATTTTCTCCTTGGAAAACAGACTGGATAAAATGGCACTCTGCACTCCAATGCTTCACCATGAGAAACTATGCTAGTTTGAAATTCTGCTTTGTCTAAAACATTCTCCCCCAGATCTGCACGTACCTACGCATTAATTTTGAACTTTTCCCTTTAACAAGCCCATTGATTAAGGCTCCAGTCGGTAGGGGCATTTATGAGTCATTCTATAAAAATATAACCCAAACTAAAAAAAATACATCTGGAAGGCTGAAAAATGTTAGCTAAAATACAAAAAAGTCTCTTTTTGAAAAGCTGAAAAGACACCTGAGAAATTCCCAGTGGTCTGGGTCTGCCTCTGCCTATATTTATCACAAATTCTCAATTGTTAAATCTCCCACACCATTTGTTAATTGTTAAATCTCCACACAATTTTCTGAGAAAGTTAGAGAGAGAGAGGGTTGGAAGGCATAAACACTTTCACACTCTTTGATAATACTGGAAACTGAAACAGTTTTTGAAATTTTTCTTTGGTTAGAGAAGACACACTTTTTATGTCTAATGCTCCCAATGTTTCTCTGGCAATAAAATAACACTACCATATCCCAAAATATATTATAGGAATAAAACCATAGGGCATGAAAGAAATAATTTCAAAATTTACCTGTACTCCAAATGTAGACTTGCTTCTCGGTAAAGAATGCAATGGAGATGGGAAAAAATGTTTACAAGTATTTTTGTCACTAATTTCCAGTTCAAGAGATTAGCAAAATATGCATTTTTTACTACAAGCACAATTTAAGAGCAAGCATGCAGTTACTAATTTCCCTCTTTTAAGTGACTGCATTTATGGGTGTCACTGCTAATTTTCATGCCATCATTTAGTCATCTTCATTGGCTTTCTGAGCAAACTTTAAAAGTTTTTTTCAATTATTTCCCTTTTGTCTCCTTCTTTCAAAACAGCTAATTTTTTTTTCTCAATTAAACACACTTGCATTCCAAAGCAAGCAATAGAAAGTACATGATGATACCACTGCACAAGACTTCACAAATAGAAGCTCAATATAGACCTCTTAGCTGGAAGTAGTATGGAAGAAGGGATTCTTTGAAAAACAACCAGATTAGCATGACATTAAGTGGCAAATTGTAATTGTAGCCTTTACCTATAAAAATTAACTTGAATAATAGCATTTGTAAACATGAGAGTAAATAAATGAATAAGAAATTGTTTACATCTTCGGGTTTATACTACTACCAGAAAGCTGTGTTCTCACTGCATATAGGGATTTATTTGAGTGGCATCTATTTATCTAAAGACCTTCAAAGAGAAGAGAAGCAGCATGTGGATTCTTCTCGTATACCCCTCCACAAAATCTAACTCAGATGTACAATGAAGGGAGAATTTTACATCACAGGGAAGACAGAAAGAGGCTCCTTATAAAAGAGTTATGATTCCATATTCTAGTATTTCAGTAAAACATGAGGAGTTACCGCTAATCTAAAATGAAGTGGGTATATCCATGGTTTTTTCCAAACAGTTCCATCCTCCACTTTCAGTGCCAAGTAATTACACTGTATATCCTAAACTCCACTCACCACATAAATTACTTCGTTCTATTTTTTTCTATGAAACTGATAACAGGGTTAGAAAAAAGTGCTTAAAATTCTGTATTTCTCTCAAGTTTTCCATTCATGCCACAAGAGAGGCTGTGCAATATGTTTTGCTGACCAACAGGGACCCACCTTTCCCAGTGCTCTGTGGTTTGTCCTGGAAAAATTCACAGCACCCTTCCAGTACTGCTGGAAGAACAATGCCCTCCCTCTGTTTTCACCAGCTTTGCCTGTCACTCCAGATACCATGCTGCTACAATGACCCTCTGGCCATCTGTGCTTCTGCACTGTTTTCAGTTCTTACCTCACATTGCCCCAAGACAGGCAAGGAGCTGTGAGTGAGAGCAGAATCCTAGATGTCTTTTGGATGGCAGTGGGAGAAATCAGCAGGCGACAATTTGTGTGTTTGTGTGTGTGATTACACTGAGAGTAAATTGTCCTTTCCCATCTACTTTCAATCAATAAATAATTAAACAAACAAAAATTAGTTGTTTGACCCCATCAGCTATTCACTGACTCTAGCAGAAAGCATTTTGAGTAAAGGGATTAAGAGAACTGAAAACAATGATCACTGCAGTTGACAGTAAAACAAGGGCAATAATTAAGCAGGTGTCCTCAGAGAAGAAGTAGACATAGGCAGAAGCAGTAGCACCTCAGAGCATCAGGTTCCTGTTTGGCCAACAAACCACAGTGAAAGGAACAGCATTTTAAAACAAAGCAATATAAGAGGTGAATCAAAGCAAAGCTGCAAAGCACTGTCTCTTTCATACCTGCGTAGGTAACTTACCAGCCATCAGCACTTCTGTGAAAAATGCAGCCAGACCTAAGGCAGTTATGCCTGTGCCAACTTCAGAACCAGACACAGAAACAAGAGCTTAGGTAATAAATTGTACCCAATTCAAGGGCTGTGAGAAGTTTCTTGTGACTTCTGGGATTTTTGAGTAAATCCACCTACCCTGTTATACATTCAATAACATGCCAGTGAGGTGCACCATGTGGGAGGTTGGTCTCATTTCCTACAGTTTTAAGTAAGAAATGTCCAGCTGTTGTCCATTTGCCTGAATTTGTGCCTAATTTGTACCAAGTGAAGTGCACAAAGAAAACAAACAGATGAAGACATTTAGTCATAACATGCAAAACGGGCAACACTGAAAGCAAGTATTCATACAAGAGGAACAACAAAGGGACAAGGCAAACTATAACTTTTCCTAATCCCACCTAGATAACTGTGCAAGAAAAGATCAGACTAGGTGGGCCTTTATCAGAAAGACATTCTAGTACTTCCCTTGGAATTTGCCATTCCCTGTGTTATGCCACCAAGCAGTAAAAACCAGGTGGTGAGTGGTGCATCTATTTTTATACAAGCTAGCGGTTTCTTACAAAATCAAATGCTGACACATTAAAACTGAGGCCGAGTTTGTAGGCTGTGAATCCAAAGGAGAAAGCACAGGTGAGTAAAGTCTAGATGATGGGGTATGCAGTTGCACAGAGCTGCCTTAGAAGATTAGCTCAGTTTCAAAACTAACAGAAGACACAGAGAATTAGAGAGAAGGTATAGAGCCTCATGGGAAGACAGATGGATACTGCTCCAAGGAGTGTGGTCTTTAAGGGAGGTGGGGATGCCCCAAGTCCCTTTTAAAGACTGAGCCCCTTTTAATGACAAATTTACTTAGAATTAGCTAGAAAAGACAGATCTACTCTGATCTAGAAAGATCTACTCTGCTAAAGTCTTCCCATTCTACAAGGTGATGAAGTTTGAAGACCATGTTGGGGCTGGCTGTCTCCACCACTTTAAGCACTTTATTTTGTTACTTTTTTCTACATTGTTTAGCTGTAGTCTAAACCTCTTCAGAAGATTTTGACTTTCCCTGTGATTGATGTTCCTGCAAGTGATTTTCCTCTTGCTCTAGTCTTTAAAACTCTGTTACTTATTCTTTCGAAAACTTTTGAGATGTTAGAGCTGACAGAGTTTCTCACAATTTCTCTTTTTATAATATAAATTTCTGAGATTTTTTTTTCCTTTATTCTGGCATGTTTTCCACCTTGTTTTTTTAATATTTCCAAATGTTTTATATACTCAAGTATCAAAGTACCTTGCTTGATCCAGATAGTTTCACAAGCTTATTATTTAAATTTATTCAGGTTGTTCTTCCAAAATTTAAACTTTATTTAAAAAATCTATTTATGCTTGCTGCTTTAATTAAAATCAACCCTCTTGTGATGGTGTTCAAGGTTATTTTATATCATCAATCCTCTGTAATTTCTTCATTTTTTCAAAGCTAGAGTACAAATATTGTCATGTGTTCTGGCTTATTTGGGGACTATTTGATACAGAAAACTTACACATCTGAGAATTACTGCCCACCAGCACTTCTGTTCTCATTCATTAATCAAGAATCTGGGAAGTGAGTATGTCACAGAACAATACTGTCCCTGATCTCACAGACTTAATTATTCACTACACTCTTAGCCGCCTGTAGAAGACATATGGAATTAAACATTAGGCTTGTGGGAGGGCCAGCTTTTTTCATCCTCTAAAATGTTTTTGCTCCCAACAGATCACTTTTATTCCATGCTTTGGGGTTTTTTTTCCTTTCTTTGCCATTCTTTATATCATTCATGTACCACAGTACATCCACTCTCTTATATTTCCCTTTTCCAGGCAGAAATGGCATATAATCTTCAACACTTTAATTGGTTTTCAATCAGCTCAACTCTAGAAGATTTGGAAGGATGGAAACCCTTGACAGACCACCCTAGACTTTTACAATCAGAGGACAACTCATGAAATAATTTACTAATTAATGAAAACAAACAAATTATTTACTCCATATCTATCACTGTACATGATTTTATCTAGATCAGTGGGGCAAGATTGTGCAGAGGATGTTTGGGTTTTTCCTTCAAATTAAAGCCTACAGTCTGGTCAATAAAATCAAGACACAGAATCTAATAAAATTATTCAGTGAGACCATAAATAACATAAACAATTGAATGGTTTGGGTTCAAAAGGAACTTACAGAATCATCTAGTTCCAGCACCCCCACTATGATCAAGGACACCTTCCACTAGAAAGTGCCAAAATCAAAATATTTTACACAATCTAAACTCTTTACATAAATTGAAGAATCATATATTTACTTTTGGTCATCACTAGCTGTATGGAATTTAACGTAACCCCTTAAGGAAACTCTCTGTCAATCAAGATAGCCAGATTAAAATTATCTGTTCAAGTTCTTTGAAGAGAAATATAGAACTGGAAGAGATGGGGGACAATAAACATAAAAAAGTAAATCTTTCCTAAGCATTTTAATGATATTTCTGATCATTCAATCAGTATGTTCAAGTTCACGAATGATGCTCTGATGGAAATATGTTGGCTATTGTTTCTTAAGTTCACAACATTTCCGGCACTATTACAGTGTCAGTCTTTAATCATACCAGCAACCAATAATCCTTGGATTTTGTCATTTTTGTTCACTGCAAAGAGGTTTTCAGTTTGGTATTTATGGATACAATTCTGGTTTGGTTTTTAAATAATTTTTAATCTTCTTACCACTTTTGTTATTCCCCAAACTACAACAGATACTTATGCATCAGCAAGGTTAACTATTCATTTTTCTTGAAAATACTCTGATTGATTGTTCTACAAATTTCTAGTGTTTGAAAAAGCAGTTGTTTGCAAGATACAGTGACTTAGTTTCCCTTATTTGCTTTCAATTTGGCTGTAATAGTCTTTCAAGTGACTCACCAAACGTTACAGCAACACTATAAATTAATTTACCTTGGCTTCATTGTCTATGGCTGGATACTAGAAAATAGCACTGCAATCTTCCCAACCTGTTGAAATGTATCAGGCCAAGTTTGGGTAATTTTTTTTTTTTAATGTTGGAACTTTGAAAAGGATAAAAGTAGTTTACAAAACTGGTCACATATCTCAATAGACCTTTACAGAAAACTATACTATATTTCAGTTTTACACATAAATCAAATATGCTTGCAAATTGTTTGGCTTTTCTACAGTGGTAGCTAAGATTGCAGCAGTGACCAGGCCTGTAAAACAGGAGTGGTTTTCTTGGGTTTTTAAAATTTTCTTCAGCAGTCCATAATTTTCTATTTGATTCATCTTCTATAGTTGCACATCAGTTTTGAATTTTATTAATATGTTACAATATTTTTTGTAATTTGAAGTACCTTAGATAGAAGGTACCAAGCACAAATCTTCCTTTTTATACAAAAGTAAATTTTAGCTATTGAGTAGCTAGAAATATCTAAAAAATAAATGGGCCTCACAGGCTTGTAAATGGCTCTATAAGCAGTGATATTTTTCAGGATACTTCCGCACACATCTCATTTCACATGCAAGTGAAGTAAGGAATGGAGGATTATGTTCTACCTACAGTTGTTAGCATAGTTGCCTTCAGGAAATCAGATTACTTGCTCCCTTCTCAAAGGAGTACCTATTATCCAAATGTTTCTAATTAATGGCAAGACGTGTCACTGCTAAAATAAGGTCCAGAAGAAAGAAAAAAAAAAAGAAACCCCAACAACAAAACTCTCAACTAACCAACACACTGAGAGTGACAAAGTCTCTCTGCGTATTCAAAGATGTGTATCTTTGAATACACAAAGATGTGTATTCAAATGTCATTCAACACAGTTCCAGTCCTATTAAAACTACTTTAAAAGACAGTCATCTCTGATGCTTCAACAACACACAATTCTAAAAATGTTTTTGTCCAGAAATAGACAATCCAGTGACCAGTTGACCTTGTGAAGGGAGAGCAGTAAAAGAACATGTGCTATAAGGTATTTGACTTAAATATTAGGCTAAAATAACAGATCTGTGACATCCTAGGGAGTCATACTTGGAAAAAATAGGCTGTGTCACATGTTTGAAGTAAGGCTTGTTAAATGGGCAGGAGCTAGGATTTGAAGGTTATTGTTGGCTGAGATATTTTATTACCATGTTGTTCTCTTGTACTGTGACAAAAGAAAAACAAACAGTATATATTTACACATAACCTAAATTTTTTCATAACTAATTATCAAATCTAAAATACAAAAGAGTAGGAAAAAAAGAGGAAATGCATATAGAAAAAAAATTAACTTTTCCAAGAAGCTATTAAATAAAATCTCCAGAAATCTGTCCACTTGGATCAGATGACTGAGATCAAGACAAGAGCAAGAGATATTAGCTACAATTTTGATTCAGAATTCTTTTATCATCTGAAAGAAAACTCCTTCCAGGGTGATATCCCTGATGTTAAATATTTGGTGGGGGTTTTTTGTTTTTTTTTTTTTTAATTTTTCAAATAGTGCATGAAATTGTTTCCTTTGCAGTATTCTACTGAGGCTATCAATCTCAATATGCTTAAAATGTAAGAGTCTACTTAAAAGTTCTGTTGCAAATCTTAACTAGTTTATTAGTTTATGTAAGTGGGCTGAGTAGTAATGTATTAAGAATGTCTTCAAATAAAAGTCAGTGGAAAAACAACTTGATGGTATTCAATACCAGGCATTAAGTGATGAGTCATGTGATAGGTAGACTACATAAAATTGTGAAGTCTTAAAGAACTTTTGTTTCAATTTTGCACAGCAAAAGAATTCCTCTTTCATCAGTATTAATAAACATAAGGTGTTAGTCCTGTATATCTCTTTTCAGATCAGTTACCAATCATCACTTCATCAGTTCACTCTTGGATGGAGCATGGGCCTTTTGCAGTTTGTGTCCTTAGTCAGTAAGTCACACAGAACTAAGGTCCAAACCAGACCTTCCAGGCACTGCTTCCAGAAATAAAGAGCACCTGAGTGTTCACCTCCAACATAAGCATTTGCATAAGTTAGCAATGGCAATAATATGTATTCATCTTTAGGAACCCTGTATTAATTCATGGTAAAAAAAAAAAAAAAAAAAAAAAGCAGCACACTTTTACAGTTATAAATAATGTATCTGAGAAAAGGGCAATAGTTTGTACTGCCTTACAGAGATGTTCCATTGCAAAGCTAACAAAAGAAAAAAGTTCATCCATTGTATAAGAAAACTGGTTGTAATTCCACCTTATACTTCAAATGAAGAAAGGTCAAGTATTTAAATGCAATATCATGTATTACTTCAGATAAAATTGAAATGCCCCTTATGGGCAGTAAGAAACTATCAGATATTGTTACTGTAAAAATTCAATGCATAAGAAAAATCCTTTGTTCAATTTAAACAGGCAACGTACTTTGTTCAATTTATACAGTGGTTAGATTTCCTTTTCTATTCTCTCAAAGCAAAGCACTGTCATTCTTATCCATATGTCTCCTCTTGTTTAGGCCAAGATTCTGTATGTAAAGAAACTGAACTTAAGAAGATGTCTCTAATTTCATTGGCTGTGTTGTGATAGCAAGAAAGTTTGATAGCAGGTGTAAGCCCTTGTGAAACTCAAAATGAATCTTGTATTCTTCACACCCTATCCACTCTTACAGTCTGTCTACCCTTTAGCATGATTTTTTCCTTTGACTTCTTAACTGAAGCTCCAACCCTCACAGGAGGTTGTCAAAATTCAAAATTACTGATCTGTAAGAAGCTCTGCTTTTGCTTTAATTTGATTTTTACCTGGATTGGCCTGGAATTGCCTTCTCATCTCTAGGGTTTATAATTTCAAAAAGTCAATGTTAAACTACAATATGGCTGATATGGATTTGTCAATGAATACTGTGGTTAGCAGGAGTTTCTCAACAGCTCAATGCATCAAAATACAATAACAGCATGTCTTATCAACAATAATTTGACCTATGATTTGCCCTAATACAGAATAAAATTGAAACCAGAGAAAGTGTTTTCTTCCTCTCCCCAGAAATAAAACAACGTAATTGTGTTTGTTGCTACAGTGCTGAAATCTCTACTTCTACACTGAAGTAGTTCTAGCGTTCAAGAACATTAAATCAGTGGGGGAAAAAAAAAAAAGAAAAAAAAAAAAAAAGGAAAAACATCAGACTATTTTGATAGTCTTAAAATAAGGGACACTGTGTCTAAAGATTGAAAGAATTTTCTTTACAACTTGTACCTGCCTGTGGCCATATAGGATTGTAAAGTTAGAGTCTTTAAAGAACAATATTTCTCATCTTCATCAAGCCTAGAATTATGGAGTTGAGTCACTTTTTTTTTTTTTTTAAGCAATCCAAGGAAAATTTTAGAATGCTGAACTAAGATTTCAGCTCTCTTATTCACTAATAAAAATTGCCAGGAAAGAGAAAAATCTCTATAACCATTCAACTATGGTTTTCCCCAAAATCTTTCACGTATATGTCTGTGCAAAGGGGGAAAAGGAAGGATAATGGAACTGCCCACAGAGAATGTAGGGGTGTTTTTTTTATCTTTTCAAGAGAGTTGTTTCCTTACATTACTGCTTACCATCTTAATGTTTTAATATCATTATTGAAGCGATACCTTATGTACACAAAAATTGCCAGTGAATCTCCACATAAAGAAAAGTTTTGGAAATTTAGAAAGGCCAGAACTGGAGGGGTTTTTGAAAAAAAATTACTGTCTTATGAGTGCTTTATTGCTTGTAAGGTCATTAGAACTGCCCTTCTTAAGACACACCTTAGATCAGATTAAGATGTACTTGAAGAATTCCAGATTGTACTTTTCCGTGGTTCTTAACCATTTATCACTTTAGAAACTTAAAAACTGTCCCACAGCATTTTCTTTATATTCTAATAAAATGTGTTTCATGCCATTTAAAATCATACAGTGAGACAAGGATAAAATACATTGCATAATGGAGAGTAGGTCCCAAAGCAACAGGTGTGTTTCATTCACCTTCATATAATTCATTCTGTAAAAACAGACATGGTGATGAAAACCCTACCAGACTGTGCTTACCTGATTGTGTATGAATGAGTCCACCAGGCAAGCTGATCCTTTCAGAAAGGATCAGAAAGATGTGCTGCATAGTCCAACCTCAAGGAGGTTTAATTTGTGGACCAACCCTCCCTTTGCCTTCAGCTCAGCAGTTTTAATATCTCTGGTCCTTCAGTGTCACATTTTCTCATAGGATTAGCCTAAGAAGATATTTTTGAAAACTGAAAAGAAGAAATGTAGCTTTCAGTCCCTCTGCAAAAGGTTGTTTTTTTGTTTTTATCATCTGACATTCATGTAAGATGTTCAAGTATCCATGGCTGCTGATACTGCCATGCCAAGGCCATAAATTCGAATTTCTTCCAATCTTCCTAATGTTCTAAAATGCTGCCCCAGTTGCAAAAAAAAAACAAAAAAAAAAAAAAAAAAAAAAAAAAAAAAACAAAAAAAAAAACACAAAAAAAAACAAAAAAAAAACCCCACAAAACAAAAAACCACACCAAACAATATGTGCACTTGATTACCTTGCATCTGTGAATTATATAAAAGTCCAGTCCTTAGCCTCTTGTTCCATTGGTCCTTCTGGCAAAATAATGACATTTGTATTATACATTCATGTGTACAGCAAGAGCTGGTGTCCACCCACAAACATATCTTTATGAAACAACCCGATTTGATAATCCAATTCAATTTTCTGGACTAATCTAAAGGTTTATAATCTTCCAAACATAATCATCATTTATGTTCTTAAATATGTTTGTACAGTTCAGGATTCAGAGGCTTTAATTTGACTTTGAGCAGAGAATTTGTCTACTGTAACTGTTTTTACAGCCAGATTTCCAATTCTGAGTTCAAAAATCACACTCATTGGGAATTTAGTGCCCAAATCACCTTTCAGGCCAAATGGGTTGGCTTAATACCACTGTTCAAAAAAGCCCAGTGCAGTGTCTGTGTGCAGGTCAGGCCTCTGTCTAACCACCCACTCTCTGCCAGAGACATACCACTCACTCTTGTGATCCTAATGCTCTTCAGATATAGGGATTTTAAAAGGTCCTGTACTTCATCAAATCATAGCTCATTTGAGTCGTTAATGACAAAATGAAACAACAATTTACCTCACTCTGATAATCTCAAAATGTGAGTTGCCTGGATGAATTACTGACATGCTTTGTTATGTTGCAGTAACATGATGTCATCATTATTTTAGCTTGAAGTGCTGCAACTTCTGGTCATTTTAAGTATGCTGAATAACTGGTGTAAACCATAATATGACTCTTCAAAGCAGCTCATTCTTAAAGAAGCAGATCACTTGCAGCATTTTGTCAGCTATATGTGCACTAGAAAGTAAAATAAATGAAAAAGTGGACTGATTTATGCTGTGTTGTTATTTCTGCAAAGAGCAGACTGGGCAAAACTGTGTTTGGTGTTCATCAAAATAGTAAAACTGTTTCTGTGTATTTAAATAATGCTTTTGTAAAATCTTATAATGGCCAACATTAAACAACAAAATTTAATTCAGTTTCCACAACATCTGCCAAAATGACCATAATTTCCCACAACCATGAAAATGTATTTTGCTGCATGATTTAATCTCAGACCCACATAATGGAGGTTAGTCAAATTTATTATTTCTTCAGCCTATACCTTTTCTAAGAGGAAATATATTAAAAGTTTGGAAATTTGACTTTTTGTTATGTCTCATTTCTTTTCCTAGTATGACTGATCTTCCTATTATTAAATTGAATTTTAAATGAAAGGCAAATTTAAGAAGGAACCTGTGTGTCATTTCAAATGCTAAAAGCAATTTAAAAATCATTTTAATAAGGAGAGTATTTAAAATTTTCTTCAAGACAACTGCAAGTAATTTTACTGCAGTGTGTGCAGTTTCTAATGAGATTAACAGAAGTTTTTTCTAATTTTTCCACTTTTCACCCATTACCAAGGGAACTTTTAGACTTGTTACTTGACAAGAACACCTAAGAAAATATCCTTTAGAATGAGCCAGTATCACTACTCACTCATCTGAAAATCAATTACTGTATTTTTGCCAAAACTGCACAGAAAGGCAAAACTAATGCTAAAAATGCTAATTTATATTGACCTGTTTATTACCTGTTGTTTCTTATACAGTCCAAGAAAAAGTTAGCCCACTTTCTTTTATCAGCATAATCCTATGAAAATGTTTCACCTTCATAAAATGTCAGTAGGTATATCAACCAGCAATTTGGAAAAGCTGGCCAGCAAGATGACTGGTTCACAATACATTAATTAACTTTAGTTTACAGAATGTAGAATTGTTGGAACAAACAAACTTCCTGTGCAATTGTTGCCTTAGTTTAGTCTGGTTTTCCCTATTCAGAAACAAAGATTCAAGCAATAGTATGAATATTTATCACTTCCTGGCTCTGTGTGAGCTGGGGATAAGCTCTTCACTGGAGCAGAAGGGGGCTCTGGTTTGCAGCTCTGGCTTTTCTAGGCTTAAATTCTGCTATCCCAAAGGAAAGGTGTCAGCAGAGAAAAGGAAACCTCAAATATTTGTGGCTCAAACAGAGTTATTATTCTCTAGGTATAAACACTGGTTTTGTGCTGGAGAACTGGGAGAATTGGTCTGCTCATATGCATATGAGAAAAAAAACATACATGGCATGTTTTCCCAAACCTAAACCTTACGAGATTATTTTCTCCAAGTTTTAATATTAAAGTGATTTAAAGTATTGCCAGATGAAAAATGCATTTACCTCGAAAATTACCAATTGATTTAAAACTTGCTAAGGTTTTAGTAGTTTGGTCTCATGCTACTCAACATTACAGCCATCAGACTGTGTGGGCATATTAAACAATGGGATATGTGGAGATGTGAACACAAAAATGCTTTACACCAGTGTCAAGGTTTTCTTCAATTAGCTTTTGTCTAAAACAGGTCTCTCTGGTCATGTGCATTTGCTTTTTCTCCCAGGGTCTGACCAAATGAGTCAAATCATTATTCATTGAATCTGTCTGACTCTGCACAGACACCTACCAAAACCATTCTCAGGGTACAGATGCACAAGGAACAACTTTCTACATCAAGAAAGCACAAGTGAAAAACAGACACATCGTGTGGAAGGACCTTTAGCTAGTAATTTCAAACAGAGAAATTAGGACTCAGAGGAATAGTAGACTCAGGAACTCAGCCTCTGTTTAGTAATCAGATTAAATTGCATTTGGAAGCAGACCCACACTTAACTATGTGCAGCACGTAGCTGAAGGCAGGGTTCCCCTGTCAAAGCTGATTAAAACAATGACTTTCAAACAAAATAACATAAAATGGAGCAATTTCATACGAAAATGAAAGCAAGAACTGTGTCAGTAATATTCTCCACAATGATGATTCATAGGATATGGTTTATGAGACAGTTGTATACATAGGGACAGCATTCTGCATGGCTGAAAATGGAACCAAGTTGGGATTAGATAATTTCTTCAAGAAGAGATCTGAGAGAGAACTAAAATCAGGTTTTGTATGCTATATTTATACAGAGTCTGCACAGGGATACTGTGTTGTGTTTCTGTTCCTTGACAATGGAAAATATGAGAGGGAACTCAAAAGAGACAAATCCCTGCCTTTATTAGGAAATGTCAAAATGAAAACTAAAAGGAAAATACCAGGTGATGTAAGCTGGCATGTGCAGCCATGAAGTCATGACAATTAATATTTCAACCACCCTGAATGATATAAATATCTAAAGTGGGTATTAACAAGTTAATTTTTGAACTTTTAAAATCAGAAATGTAAAACCTTTTGGACACAGCTGTGAAAGTTGTAGATAGTTTTTCTAAGCAAAAGTTCTGATTAAATAAAAATCATCTTGGTAAAAATGTTATTTTTCTCTTACCACAAGTAAGGGAAGTGAAGCCTAATTTCATGTTTGGCCTGTTTCAGCTGGTTATTTAATAATTGTCTGAAGACAAAGCTGAACAGAGATCTGTTTTCTTTACAATCTGTTTTCTTCCTCTGATTCTCCTGCCTTTTACAAATATATGTGCATGCCTGCGTGTATACATATATGTACATGCATACATACATGTAGAAATATACATACAGCAACATCAGCTTCATACCAGAACAGTGTTCAGACCAGACTGCCTCATGCTAGAGTCTCCTGCATCACTTGGAACTTCCATCTCAGAACATTTTCCCTGATGTAGACACCAAAGGATATGCGAAATAGGTGGTCAAACATCGAGTTCTCAGCACTTACAGCCAGGCACTTACACTGAGTAGAGTTATCCATGCATTCCACATCTGTATCAAGTGCTCTAGTGATAGAACTGGCATCTTTCTACTGCATCTAGGAAGCTGTAACAACTACCTGTAGAAAGTCAGCTCATCCAGATCTTAGTGGAGCTGAGATGAAATAGTGACAGTGAGTCAGTGCTGTCTGTGAAGAGGGGCTTTCAGGAAAATCAAACAGAATACCCTCACAGATATTTTAATCCTGAAAACTAGGAAGAATAAGTACTTGGGTGTTCTCTGAAATACTATGGCGGCTTAACTTGAGATATCGGAAACCATCATTTTGAAGTTCAGTATATATTGTGGGAGTTAGAAATAACTTAGGCATTGTCTTAAGCATGTCATTTAGTACCTACCATGAGTTTTTGATCAAGTTCCCCTATTGCACAAAGGAATAATAGACTTTCCCTAATGCACTTCAGCTTTGTGACAATGAAATTTTAGAGGAGATGATACAAACAGATTATATGACAACTGGAGGTAAATAAACTGAGACTAATACTGCAAGAATTCTGAAAATAGCTTTGTTACATACATAAAAGAAGATGTCAGAAAGTAATATTGAATTAAACACTTAAAAGAAAAGACAGGGCTCTCAATACATGGTATTACTGGATCCATAGTACTGCACAGTACAACAAATCAGTATTCATGGGCAATTACTAGTCTGAGCAGCAATGGACAGGAATGGTTTGAACACATCCCCCAAACAGAAGAAAACTATGATGGTCTGTAAAGAATCACCAAAGAAACTGTGGTAATGCAGAGATTCATCCACAGCAGAATTTTCAAGAGACACCCTGTGCATCAAAAATGTTCCAGGTTACTTTATTACCAGAAGATCCCTGGGGTTAGTGGGAACATAGCCTCTTCATTTTCCTGAAAGAGCAAGCATGAAAAGAAAAGAGCACACAAAAAGAAAAGGATAGAGTATGAGAAAAACAGTGGAGGTAGAGGTTTAAAATAGCCAGGTTAAAAAAAAAAAAAAAAAAAAAAAAAAAAAAAAAAAAAAAGGCTGAATCTATGTGGTATTGTTTTTTTCTTAGTTACATTTCCTTTGTAGCTGAAACTCAGTGAAAGCTTGTGTAGAATATTTTCTGAATTTCAAAGCCATGTGTTGATACTTTTTGTGTCTGTTTCAAGAAATGGCTAAAATAAAATCAGCATGTTTAAATGTAATTAATTGTTTCTTGTCCTTTTCTCAGAGATAATTTCAAATATTGCAAAGGCAATAGAGAGTCCTAGTCCATTTTCTCTAGGAAAAGTTTTTGCAACTCAAGCCAACATTACAAAAGATATTAGTACTCCCCTTAAGAAAGTGAAAAAGAACTGTTCAATTTGGTTTGGTTTTACCTGATTTTTATAGAAATCCAAATTGTCCTACCTTGCTAAGCTGTGTACAGTAAGCCAGGGAAGTCAGTACAATCACTGGATCCCTGTTTGTTTTCCCAGGGAATACAGGTAGTATTTGACATGAAGTTATATATTTCCAGTGTCGTCCTTCTCAAAGGAACGAAATTGGGACTTTTTTCTTGTAATCTCACTGAAAACTGCTTAAAAAAAGGAGTGTTTTCTGTACCTGGTGAAGAAAGAAAAAACAACAGACTGCATGCAGGTCGCTTAAAAGCTGCATGCTGACTTTAAGGCCATATCATCATCAGGACATAGAGAAAACCAAGGCAGCAAAATACTTCTTGCGGGAACATAATTTCAGCTACATCAGTGGCTCAAGGAAGGCTTCCTTTAAACAGGTAGCAGTTCAGCATTGTCCTCTATGTATGAAGCTTTTATCTAGAAACACATTCTTCTACTTTATCTAAATTCAGAGAAGCCTTTATTATACACCATTTATTATGAAAGAACAAAGCAAATAAAGAAAAAGCAAAATTGTCAACGACAAGAGAATCCAAATTAGAAATAAATTTGGAGGGAAAAATATAAGAAAGGTATTTCACAGATGTCTATAATTTGTCCCAAGTAGTACTTCTTTTGATGGTGAAAGTAATCTTTTTTTCCTGACCTTCCCAATGTTAAAATTTATTTGTTTTATACTTATGTTGTTTCTTTAGAGCAAATAGGGTATTTGTTAACTTGAGAAAAATCAAAGATGGAAAAACTTGATAGTAACTAAGAGTTCGTCTATACAGAAAATAGGCAATAAGGCAGCTGGAAAGCAAGAGAGTGAATACACAATCAAAAGAACATGAGTTGCTTTTTGTTTTGCAATTCACCTCACAGAATTCTAGAGAGGGTAACGTAAAATGGAGTTGGTGAGATGCAGGGATCCAAAATAATAAGATATAATAGAAGATTTATTGCATCCATCTCCCAATCCCAGATCTACAGCAGGTTTTTGTTTACCTAACCTTTTACATTGCAATTTTGCTTTTGTAAAATGGGAATGATGACACTTGGATCCTGTCTTTTCTCTCCCTTTTCTGTCCACCTCTTCTCTTCACATACTCTTTAGAGCAAGGGTTACCTTCCATTGTCATTCACTTACAACACCCAGCATAACCAGTGGTTGCTTTGGGTGCAGTGATTTTAGCATTACTGCTGCAAACAGGAGCAGTGACAGAAATGGTTTTGCCCTCCCAGACAAGGAGGTCCAGATTGTCAAGCATTGTGATAGAGGGGACTGGAGGTACTCCTGATGCCAGTCTAATTAATGATTGAACTGGCTGTTTACAGGCACTTGTGACGGTGCTGCCTTAATTCTACTGAAATGATGAAACCTCACAAATCTTATGAGTTTTAAAAGTTAAAAATTATTTAGCCAGTATGTAGGTAGGCCTTGGCAGTGTTCCTGGTCTATGGCCTTCATCTATTTATTATCGAATTTATTACAAGGGTAACATCAAATGACCAGTACAAGTTAGACAAGTTGTTTTGAGTCCTTCCTAAAAGACCAGGCTGTCTACAAAATGAAATCCAGGTGCCATGCCTCAGGTCACCCTGAAATTCAGAGACTGTCCAGAGATATCCATACAGCCTGAAATTATGGGTATGTCACAGACTCAGTAATTCATCTGCAAAGCAAACTTCCCACAGCATGCCTTCTTAGTTCCCAAGGTGGCAAACGACTGTGACCACGTCCCAGCACAAGGCTCAAGGACAATTTCACCATTCTGCTCCTCTCACATTCTGCCTTGTTCTCAAACCCCCACCCAAAGCTCACAATTGTCTGTGGCAGCCTGGCACTGGTTGAAAGACCATGTTTGGTTGAATGTCCTGCCACCTAAATTGAGTCTGTTCAAAAGTGGGATCACACACCCCCAAATGAGCGGCTGCAGCCCACTTTGCTAACAAAAGCCTTCTCACAGTATCAAAACCTTAACACACCAACTGTCTCATCTCTGAGAGATGCACAACAAAATTTACAACCAAGTATTTTTAGAGGAATTTTAATCAGTATTGAAAATTACTGATACAATAAATCTGTTGGAAAAACATAGTACATTTGAAAAAGGATCCAGGTAGAATTTGGAGATGAAATTTTATGCAAATAGAGATAGCAAATTAGGTGCTTGATTATTGGATTTTATTTTGGTAAAAAGTATTTGGGACAAAGTGCTTATTAGTCTTTAAGTGATATGATAGAGGCACTATTGTCTTATAAGTGAGTTTGAAGTGATAAAAAATGCATTATTGTTACAGATGCATAAAGGATTATTTGCATGCAAAATCATAACCAATATTTGCTTGTGTTTCAGTTTTACTCTCAAATAATTTATATGGTGATTCATTTTCACTGTTCCACTTCATTAAGAGTAAAAAGGAAGATGACTAAAAAAGAATCATGTTTCTGCCTTGAAAATAATTATTTCATACAAACTGTTGACAAAGGCTGCAGAGAAATCCACAGACTCATTTTTTTTCACTGTAATCACACTTAACATGCATCTTGTATTATCTTGCCTCACAGTATGATTTGAGTGGAGTGGTGATGGATATAAAATAAGAAATATTTTGTGAAGTTCATACTGACCTTGTACCACAAAAGATATCACATGCACTTAGAAAGATGACAGCAACAGAGTCTTTTCAGACATGCTGAAACAAAACAACGTGCAGGGTCTTCCAATTTTCAAACATGAGGGATCTACAAGTTTTAAACAAAACCTGTTTCCTGTGCCAATAGGTGGGAAACTATGTGTATATACATAGAGAGCATGAGAACGTAAGCTTCTAACAAATATTTTACTCATTTTCAGCTATAATATTTGCAAGAACATTTTTAATTCATAAAATATTTTTGATTACTAAAAAAGTAATAAATTGACTAATAGATGGGCTGTTGGGAGTTTTTAGTTGACTGGTTTTTTTCAGGACAGGAAACCTAGCTTCAAGCTGGGATGACATTCAAGTTCTCATATTGAAAATTACATTTTGAGAAGTCAGCATGAGAGTATCCACTAGTGACATCCTGAAGTCACATAAGGAAGCACTAAGACCTAGGACAAAATATATTTGATGCACCAGAAATGAGTCAAAAGTGGGTGGTCTGTTACGTAGGCACTGAAACAACAGCAGAAATACACTGCCATGAATGGAGTCAGTCAGATCTCTCACAAGTATCATTTCAGGTGCTTTCCAGTATTCAGCAGACATTCTTTTATATTTGAAAGCATCTCAAAGAGATGAGGAAGAAAACACTGATCTTCATGAGCCTTGCAGGTGATGATCAGAGCCTTACAGGTTCTTTAAGTTTAGTAGAGATTTAACATGAAGACCTCTACTTTCTTTCCCACTCTTGTTTCTAGACTTGGAGTCCCTGTATCATGCAGAAATAAAGATTATGGGGCAAAGCTGAGGATACTGGGCTGCATTGTTTTCAAAATACATATCACCACAAAGTTCTGACTTCAATAGAAATAATAGGAATAATAATAATAATAACAATAGAAATAGAAAGTATAATGAATACTCTCTCTTGATACAGTCTAGTATGCCATACATAGTTTAAATCAAGGCTGATGTGTAAGGTAAAACAGAACCACAGTGGGGTCATTGATCCAATCTCCCTGTTCAAGCAGAGTCATTAAAAAGCACATTTCACAGAATTGCATCCAAACAGTTCCTGAATATCTTCAGTGAGGAAGACTCTAAAATCTCTCTGGGCAACCTGTAATCCACGTAAGTTGGCTGTAATAAGAGATCAAGAGATCTAGATGCGCTGATCCTCTCCACAATTATGCCTGAGATAAAACAAAACTGATGGATCTTAGCCTAAATATATCTAAAAATTTCAACTTACAAGGCTCCTTTGCAAAAGATCTGTGCTTGCCTCCAGATTTCCTGCACCAAGGATGCTCTTAATCAGCCAGGACTCAGGGCAGTGCCATCACTTTACATAAAAGCAGGGAAAGGATAAGATTTTCACACTAACTGTGGTACAGATTTTACCAGTTGACTTCTCAATGAGGATGCTGTCAAGTTTCATAGATTACCTCTTCCAAATACCCCTTAGATGTGAGTGGGTCCAGAAGGCTCAGCTGCAGTGTGCCAGAAAAAAAGGCTTGTGAGATTTAACAGTCCCCTCACTTTTACAGCTGCTGGATGATAAACTGCATAAAAACATTTGTCTGGTCTTTGCACTTGTGTTAGCAAAGTTTTGTTAGACACTTTATAATCTAAAATATAATCCCAGTTTGGAATACTATAACTTGGGAAATATTTTATTGGTAGATGAATCACATTTGCAGGCATTTGGAAGTCACAGATCTGTGATTGCTCGTGTATCCTGATTTCATTTCTACTGAAGAGCCTGAGGTCTCACTGCTGCAGGAGGATAAGCACCTCCAGAGAAAACAAGTACACCAGTGCTTACACACGTAGACAAGATCAATTACTCTGTGCATCAGAGTCAAGTAACACAGTTAAGCTTTACTTTAAAAGTGGGTGACAACCTTATTTCTGCTTTTGTTCCTGATTTACCTGTGGTTGCCAGAGTCTTTTTTAGCTTAGATTTGGAAGTGGAGTAAGTCCCCCATATACATTGAAAAATATCCAAGATACATAGAACTAAGGACAACATTAGCTTATAGCTCAAATGCCTTTTAAGGTACTAGAAGCTTTTCCTCCAGTTCTTGAAGGTGCTGGTGTGACTGACTTCAAACCACACACCTGCCAGGAAAAGTTTAGTCCAGGGGACTAAACTTACTCAAAGACAAACTTGCCAAAAAATATTCTGCTTTGGTATAAGGGCACAAGCACTGACAGCTTTGATAAACTGATCTGTTCCCTCTGTGCCCAATTACTTGCTCATAAATGGATGATAGAGGAGAAACTCCTTCAGGAAACCTTGGTTGCCTATTGCTCACTATATGAACCATAATTTAAAGCTGGAAGGATTGGTGGAAATGGGTGCTGTCATGACACCTTGGGTTCATGAGCTGAAAGCTGGTGGCTATGTCACAGTCTATGGGCAAAAACATCTCTCCACTTCCTGTAAATAAATGAAATTTGAGCAGAAAGGCCTTTTGCCCTTGTAGTTTTTCTGGCAAATATATATTGGTGACAAGTGTGACTCGGGGGGTTTTAACCAGCCTGATACCAACAGGAAGCTAGATGTGGCAGCTGAGAAATGACATTTAAGGCGTTCATTCACTAGCACTGGGCCTGACATGTAAGTATGTAAGACCTTAAAGGAATTATGTGAAATAAGTGATTATGGACTGTGTTTTATAAATTATGTCCGCCACGGTCAGTAATGAAAGATTCTCACTGAGAGCCATAAAAATTATTATCTAGTACAGCAGATGTTTAAGTGAAAGAAAGATACAGAAAACCTCAGCATGGAATAGCCTGCCCAAGGGAAAATTTCTTTTCCTATCTCAATAATTTCTGCTATAGCCTTATGCCTCAAACTAAAGGAGTATCACATTCTTTACACAAGACTGCGTGCTTAGTTGCATATAGAACTGTCACATTCCTTCTCATGCAGACTAGGGAGCTGATCTCAGGAATATATGTTGACAATAGATTCCAGAAATAATTTATGTAATGTGAAAAAATCAGAAATGGGCCCAGCTCTGAAACATAGATGAAGGCACACTGAGCTCTTTCTTCTATCTCGAAAGAAGAAGAAAGTGCGCAGCTAGAAGTCCTCTGCCTATTTCAGTCTTCACTTCAAAAATCCAAAGAATTACTGTGTCTTGGAAAAGGAACTGATGTGATGACTGCCAAGATATTTTTCTCAAGCTACAATTTTTCATCAGGTTTCACTCTTATTCTGACACCCACAGGACATAAAAAATATTGATTTGTACTGGGAAAAAGACTTCTGGTTTTGTCACGCTGTAGGATTCAGTGGGTAATCCCTAGGATATAAAATGTACTTGTATTTTTCTTTACTGCTAATCCTACTATGTAACAGGTTAGGTTGGTCTGTACCTGTAGTTTTGTACTCCCCAGTAAAGGTTTAGATGTTCTAAAATAGTTTTAATACCAATTAACCCACATTTTTAAAAAAAAATTAAAATATTCAGGGAGGTTTTAATGAATTTTCGACTCAGTGATCTCCAAATATTTTGTTATCTGTATGTAACTACAGGAAGGACATGAGAAATCTTCCTGTGACTAGAAACAGTGAGGCAATCACTGCATATTTTTTCAAAACATCAAAAATAATATATGCAAATCTAATGAAATTTGAATTTTGGGAGGCAAAACCCCAAATCCTTGTGACTGCCTTTAAATTAGAATAAGAAAATTTCCAGAGCTTGGTAAAAGGCATTTTAAACAGTTCAGCTAAAATAAGGAATATGGGTAGAAAACAAGAAAGAAGGAAAATAGAAACAGAACACAGCTGGTATTTGTGTGTATCATTCTCAGAGAAACTTTTGAAATAGTATAAATATTTTCCTGGGGTAACATTACATAATGTTTGGTTTACGGGATACTGAGACTGTGAATTACTGGGAAATGTTGCTTCAAACCTTCTTTTTCCAAACAGTGGCTTCCACGTCTTTCTCCATCAAGGCTGCACTTCTTCTTTTCCCTCCAGTTTTCCTTATGAAAAATAAAACAAACCATAAAGCAAAACACTTTTGCTGTAATTCTTAGGTCAATTGCTTTAGCAAGTCACCATCTACAGCCAACCCACTTTCCTTACATTTAAGAAATCCCCTGGAAATCCTCTCAGGTTGCTGTTGAGACCATGACCATGCTCAGCATAGCAGCTTCTCAAGGTTTGGATGTGCTGAGCATGGACAGGTCCACAGGTGCTACTGTCCACAATGCACATGAATAATTCTGCTCTTCCAAAGCACCACGTGAACAGCTGGAGCCTGGCCTGTGAAGCAACCAGACATCTGCTTACCATCTCATGTTTGCATTTCCAACATTCCCATGTAATTTTCTTGCCTTCAGAACAGAGTTTCTTTCGCCTTGTGTTTGCAAGGCTGTCTGGATTTTTTGATTTTTCCCTACTCTGTTTTCCCTGAGCCTCTCTGCGTGTTACAAGTAGATGATTCCTGTGCACACTGGGAATGTTTTCACAGCTGACTATGTAAGCCTGGGAAACCAGAAACTTGTGCATTTAGTTAGCTTGGCCAAATGCAGAAAATTCAATTGAAACTGCAGTGTCCACTGACATCTTCTAGAAATCAAGCTGCAAGATCAGCTACTTTTCCTCATAAACCTCTAATCAATAAACATTCTTACAGAGTACACGCTCTATATTAGGGTATATTAACAGAGTATTTTTAAGATCAAGCCTTAGAAGTAGTCAGATTTAGTAGCAATAAAGCTGGGCTTAGCAGTAGCAAAGTAGTAACCAAACATTAATAAAGTATATATAGCTATCAGTAATAGTCCATAGTTTATATATCTGTGTGTGTATGCATACCTGTATGTATGTAAGCAAGCATATACACATATATGCCAGCATATACAAACCCGTATGGTCCAGGACACTACTAAGGGAAAAAAGTATTGCTTTGCATGTGTACATATGTGTAAGCTTAAGTAAATGCACAATTGGGCAAAGATTTCTCTGTGTGTATACACATCCTAAATGCTTTTGTGTGTGTATATGTGCACAGTGTATATGCATCATACATATGGAGGATATATGCAAGAGAAATTGCTTCTATTTTAGGAAATTGTTACAAAGTTCATTTCTAGTGAGAAAGGACCTAACTTTGATAGTATACGTCAATGAGCCTTGCCTATTATTTTACTTGGAAGTTACTTTCAATTGCCTTTTATTATTCTATTGTAAAATTGTTGACTTTTTATGTCAGTTCATCCAAAAGGAAAAGGTTAGCCATGAGGTGTGAGTCAGTTTGCTCCCTATGACAGGTAGCTGTTAGTAAGTTCTACTTCAGCTCAAAGATAGAATCTTTATTCTGTGATATGATCCTATGATTTATGTATTTCTTTTTTGGTTAATATATGTTTTCACATCCTGAAAAGTCTACTAAATTTTGCAATCCCTCTACCTCTGTGTTCAATATTTGAATCTTTCTGCATTCTGCTGCCTATTCTGCATTTTGGATTACACTGTATGCTTTTTTAATCTTGGAAAGGTGCTTTTGACCACAAGTTGGAAAAATGTCGTAAAGAAAATCCAATAACTGAAAACAGTAACAAAAGTTTACTGTAACACTTCCTTTACATATAGAAATACAAGGTCATTCAGGTGTTCAAAACATACTTTTTGTCCCAAAGCCTTTAAATATTTTGTGCCAGCTCTTTGGCATTGTGTAAGTTCCAAATTGCTTACTAGATGTTTAATTTGATTAATTGTTCTTAAGATAAATTAGAAGTAATTTTAATTTAAGATTAAATTAAGCAAATTTAATTAAACTAATTAAATAGTTATCCAAATAACAGGTGAAAACTGAATCCACAACTTTCATAGTACATATTATGATTATTATTAATTTTTTTGTATAAACTATATTTTAAGGTACTACTTTAATTTTGTTTAGAAATTGACTAATTGTAAACGGATTCCATATAAAAAAAATTCTTAAGGCTGAAAATTCATCTCATTTTCACCCATGGTATTTTACTATTTCTTCCTTGAAAATTAAAACTGCTACCTAGTCTAGCAGTTTGCAAAATTTCTATGTCGTAAGTTATCTGCTGTAGCAACTACACAGAGTGGAACCAAAGCATACTGAGTCAGAGGTCTTCATTCAACCCAACAGGGGCTGAACAAATACAAATCCAAGCAGTAGGATTTTCTGGATTTAGAACAAAAAACTAAAAAATTAATTTCAATAAATAATTTCAAATTATTTTTTAAATTATCCAATGAGCTTTCAGATTACATTCTAGAATGGGTGGTCTTTAAAAATGAAGTTTGTTTGATCACTCATTCTCATTTAACCAACAGTTTTTCCTGAGAGTTTCCTAACACCAAACTTTGAAAGTCATTATGCAAATGTGTTGACTCAAAGGATTTGTTTAGTCCTCCTTTTTAGGGAGAACAAAATATCTTCAGGACTTGTAATTATTGAGAAATATCAGGAATTGCAATTCCCTTCACTTCTAAAGCAATATAATCAAATGTCTGCTTACTTTGTAATTATGGTAGCAATCTCTGGGTGCTTTGTTTTATTTATTCAATTCCACCATATTTGAGTGTATGTTTTATTAAAGAGCAAAATAATTACATGCTTTTTCAATAATTAACTGCAGCTATTAAACATTTTAATGTATCATTTCAGAATTCAGAAAACAAGAAACTCTTTAAATTTTAATTGCTATTTTTCTTTTTAAAGTGCATTTACAAAGGGCAAATTCTACAAAAGGAGAGAATACATTCTTCATTGTTGTAACTAGACAATTTCTTACAGACACATAAACTTGCATACTCAGAAATAAAAATTCAGGAAAGCATGGTCAAAAGATCTTAGAATCTTTGTGGGGTTTGGTCTGGGGTCTTTTTAACAGGAGATTTAACTAAGATTTGTTGTTAAGTCTCTGAGACTGCCGTTTACTGTCAGTCTTTCACAACACACTGTAGGTGAGAGCATTTGTGTGCCACAGTAGGGAGAGTGTCAAGAGAATTCTTTACTCAAGAATTCAACTGCATGTGTCCCTTATAGAAATTTTGGGGTCCAGTAGGCAATCCTCCTGGTAAATTTCCGTGTCTGTGTTTACACTCAGCATGTTTGACCTCCAGAGTCAAAAGGCCAAGTATCTTTTTCTTTATTACTTGACCCTTGTTTTTTAGGTATGAGCATCTAAAGAAATCCTTTTGCTCTATATTCTCATGGAGCTATGAGAAGAAAAAGAATAGCAGAAATGAACAGAGCTGAGATGCTTCAAGTAACTTTAATAATTTATGGGGGGAAAAAAAGGCTGCATTTGTTGAGTCTAGACATAGTAGGAACTCTTGTCAGATCCAGAGAAGGGGAAAACCATTTCATGGCTTTATATATAAAACTGATATCATGAGAATTTGTTTTTAACAATGTTTCATTTAAATGGATCTCCAGTTGCTTAATTTTTCATATGCAACTCATAGTAGCCCTTGAAGCTTGTTGAAAAGCTTTCAAAAGTCTGCCAAGAGGTAATCCTCTCTATGGGAGTTGAGAGACAGACACCTAAGCTCAAGTATTTGTTAAATTGGAGATGGCTCTGAAAATCTATAAAACAGTTTCCCTCCCCTTAATGCAAGACATATATCTGTGTGCACACACAATTTGGATCTCTAATCTTCACGCTTGTGTCTGCATAACTGCCCAACCTATAAATAACATTAATACATCCTAATTTTCAATTAATAAAAACAGGGAAAAATGCCTTTATGAAATGGTATCACAAGTGGGTAAAGTTTGTCACATAAAATTACAGAATGTATTATGTTTTTAGAAATTTGTTGTTCTCACTAAAATTTCATTACCTGTTCTGAATAGAAAGGAACAAAAAATGTTCTGAATAAGAAGGGAATTAATGAATGTGTACTGATCATGAATTTGAAAAAATCTTAAAAGAAAATAACTCAGGGCTTTCAAAGTGAATTATTATTATGTATAGTTTGTAAATTAGCATGGCTTAACTGTTGATAAATTTAGCAGATTTTTAAACAATACTTAGTACTTTTCACCTCTGAGAAAATGTCCACAGATTTTTTCCAGCTATTTTGTATAGCTTACCAACTGTACAAAACTTGAGAGAGGAACATCCTCCTTAGCCAATGGGATAACAATGCTTGTGAAACACATGATGGTGACTCACTTTTTCACGTGAGGAAAGGCGCCTTAGCTGTGAAGCTCCCAAACCATGGGAGTTTCTGGGTACAAGTCTTGTTTTGGATGTGAAGGTGTCACACACAAACTTTTTTTTTACAATACATGTACCACGGCACTGGCTATACATAGCACTGCCAGGCTCACCTCTTAGGGATTTTTCCAGTACCTCACTGCTTTTATCTGCCTTCTCCTTTTGCTTCATCCCAATACTTATTTCCACTAGAATAAAATCCATCTTCTCAGCTATTCTCAGCTCAAAATCACTAACTATTATCAGAAGCTGCACAAAACACAGCTTTTAGGTCAATTTTTTCAAAAATATATCCTCAACCTTAAATCTTCCAGGGTAATCCACCACTCACATGACATCATTGCTTGCATTACAGATCGTTTTTATCCTTCATTTTTCACTTTAACATTAACAGATTACAGAGAAACAGTGGTGAAACTTCTACTCACCACAGTCAGGGTTACAATGGTAATAAATTGAACCTGTGTGGAAAGGTTTTAGCTTCAGGTTTGGCTGCTGTGCAAAGCTAGGAGAAGTTTCCCTTATGTTCAATGGAGCCAATGCCCCACTGGTCAAGGCCAAGCCCATCAGCAATGGTGTAATCATCTCTGGGGTAACATAGTTAAGAGGGGGAAAAAACACCCTGCACAACAGGGTAACATCAGCAGGAAAGGAGAAAGATCCCTGCAGACACTGACACCAAGGTCAGTGAAGGAGGAGAGGAGGAGACATCCCAGAACCAGAATGGATTCCCCTGCAGCCCATGGCGCAGAGTGTGGTGAGGCAGGATGTCCCCCTGCAGCCCATGGAAGTCCACCATGGAGCAGAGATCCACCTGCAGCCCATGGAGAACCCCACACTGGAGCAGGCGGGTACCTGAGAAGGCAGTGGCCCCATGGGAAGCGTGCACTGAGCAAGTCCTGGCAGGATCTGCATTCCTATGGAGAGAGGAGCCCACACTGGAGCAGGTTTGCTGGCAGGACTTGAGACCCCATGGGGGACCCATCCTGGAGAAGGCTGTGCCTGAAGGACTGCATTCCATGGAAGGGACCCACAATGGAACAGGGGCAGTGTGAGGAGTCCTACCCCAGAAGAGGAAGGAACTGCACAAAAAATATGTAACAAATTGTTTGCATCCCCCATTCCCCATTGTCCTGTACTATGGGGGAAGAGGAGGGAGAGAAAATAGGGAGTGAAGAAAAATCTAGGAAGAAGGGAGATATGGGTAAAAGGTGTTTTTTAGATCTGGTTTTATTTCTCATTATCCCACATTAATTCAATTTGCATTAAATTAAATCAAGTTTTCCTCAAGTCAAGTCTGTTGTGCCTGTGATGGTAACTGGGGAGTGATATCTCCCTGCTCTTATCTTGACCAGTGAGTTGTTGTGTTTCCTCTCTCCCATGCAGCTGAGGGGGACAGTGATAACAGCATCCAGCTGGGTCAATGCAGCACAGTCTAAAATCATTAATATATTTATGTAAGCTCTCTCTTCTTCAAAGTGCAACCTTAATTAACTACAGGAATATTCATGGAAATTTGTCCATTAAATGGGGTTAGAGTCCCTTGTGATGGATTGATGATTCAGTGCTCTTTACTTTTTTATTCCTTCTTGGGGCATTCAGTGATCACATCTACTGTTTTCTTCCCCCTTTGTCCAAATCCCCCCTCTTCTCCTTTCCCACCATATTTTCTGGTTTACAGTCTCATGCTTTTTCTGTTCATATTTCTCTTACTCCTTATGTTCCCACTCCCCTGCTCTAAAATTCTTGCTAGCAGTTATTTTTTAAATTTCGTTCCCCTACTTCAGAACAAGAACAACATCAACACTGAGGGGAAGTGAAGCTGAAAATATATCTTTTTTTTGCTCCTGAGTGCTGTGGCATTAGAAAAGAATTATGAAGGTCTTCTCATTTATGCCAGCAGGGAAGTTCTTGAATATTTTGGTACTTACCCATTTGATTAAGAAAGCAACATTTTAATACATATTTTCTCTTTATTTGTCAGTGAGATTACTCTTCCTGTCCACTTTTTCTTCATTCTTTTTCTAAGGAAAGTCTAAGATCGCCCATCTTATTTCCCAACTCTCCTTATATCTCCAGTTTTCCTTCTCTGGTCTTAAAAGAAATTTGCAAATATAAGATGAACATCTCTCATCCATATCAATGACCAAAACTTACACCCTGTACCTAAAAATGAAGTTATATCACAACATATATTACACAAGAACATTTGTATTGCTTAAATCTATATTGTAGTAATTTCATTCTTAAAAGAAATGTTTAGTATTTTGCATTTATTTCATATTGTTTAGCTTTTTGACGTGAAACTAATTAGTGTAAAAATATTTCATTAAAAACATATCTGCCTGTCATTTAAATTGATGTGAACAGGGACACAGTGTTTAAAAATAATCCTGTGCTTTGTTCCATGCAGTGATCTGATGCCTCATTAAAGTGAGCTTCTCACTGTGCCTCTGTGAATTCTTTGCAGTCTCATTATGCCAAACTAGAATCCACGAGGCCAAGATGAGGACAACCCTGATAAGCTAGTCTCTAGCATAGTCTCTATTCTTCTACTAGCATGGAAGAATGCAAGTCTTTCACTAAATGTTTCACAGGGCTAAGAAAAAGCCCTGACGAAAATGGAGGAAGGAAGGCACTGAAAGATAAAGTAATGTTACAGCATTTAGAGCCTTTTATAGAACTGAGAGATCAAGTTCAGCACCTGCAGCTCAGACTGGAGTGGTTCAGAACACACTGCTGAACTTCTCTTGAGAAAAAAGTCTGCATGGAAAAGAAATGGATGTTTGGGGGTTTTCCACTCATCATCTGCATGAATTGAAAGGGAGATTTATAGGAGAAGCTGTGACTACCCTTCACATAAGGTACTATACAGGCTGCTCTAATTGGACCTGTGTTGAGCAGGAAGATGGACTCGATGGCCTCTGGTGGTCCCTTCCAATCCTTCACATCATCCTGTGAACCTATACAAGTGCCATATTCTCTGATCAGAAGATGAAAATACTTATTGGAAACACAGCCTTGTCCAAATTGATATGATTTGTACTGCTATGTTCCTGGTATGGACCTGTTCTGAAGGCCATTAATTACCATTATTGGTTCCATTAATCACCATTATGTTCAAACTACCTACTAAGCAGAGTTAGCCTGTATAGTGGTGAAGTCAGACTTGCACACCACTAACACTGTGAACTCTGCCTGTCACACAAACAATTTACCATAGGGATGACTATCTAAAAGGGAATGCCCAGAAATACTTTGTGTTTCACCTATATAGATCTAGTCATGCACACTAACTGCAGGTTATATTAAGTTTAGTTCCTCCTGAATATAAGAATGAGATTCAAAAATTCTCAAATTCAACATGTCAAAATTTGCTGTAAAGCTCATCCTTTAAATCACAGGTAGATACCCTACCACAGCAAAGACTGAGACTAGCTTGTGTAGAAAATGTCATTCTCTTTTCATACAAGTTTTTAATGTCTGAGAATAATATCTGCTAGATATCTAAGGGAAGGGATTAGCTGCTGTTGGTTTAGATCTTTCCTAAACAAATGTTATTTATTTTTTTTTTCCCAATTAACATTTTCCTGATTTTTTTCCTCATTTAGTAGGCGGTATCTATAAAGCATTTACTCAGACTTCAAGCTATCAGATTCAGGACCTCTGTTTTTACCTCTCTGAAATTCTTTTGGACTTAGTTACAGTGAGTGATGTTTACTTCATATCCAGCAGTGGTTTTAGCTTTAAAAAAGATTACAGAAACATAAAGTGAGTGAAATCATGCTGTTAGAGGTCTGGACTATAACCACATCTTTCCATCTTAATTAATTCACTATTTTACAGTCACAATTAATGGTGCAATGTATGAGGAAAAGGAAAAGTGAAAAAAATAAGATTTATCTATGAAATTAAATAGCTGTCCTAAAGAGAGTTTAACCCTATGCTATATGTTATGTAGAGAAGCAATGAAGCATGTTGTGTTTAAATGTATATTTTGTAAGAAAAAGCTCTGTGGAATGCTTAAATTTCAGAGATGGGAAAAAATTGATTGAAGATCCCTGTCTCAGACATCTTGATTGACACACGAGAGACACCAGTGATCTTATTCTGTGGAAATGAGACTCAAACCAATAAATGACTGAAGTTCCACTCCCAGATGTTTTATTCATGACAGGAGAGCTGAGCACAAGGGCAGAGACAATGATCAATATTTCTGACATTGGAAGGCATTATGTGTTAAGTAGAGGCACAATTCCTCACAGATCCCTGCTCACCCTTATGGGTAAATCCCAGCATAAGTTTTTCAGATGTTCTTCACTAATGCTAACACAGGGGAGCACAGATCAGTTTGCCACGCTTGTCTCATTTATTTGGCAGCAAGAAACTCCTGTGATAGAAGCATCATAACATTTTCCCTCATGTCTGAGCAATTGCCCAGGATGCTTCATGCAAACCCTCATCTGACAAAACAGCCCTCTCACTGCTTTCTCCAAATGAGAAGTAATATACCAGAGCACAGCAATAAAGCATTTTACAACAAAAAAACTGTGCATCAGGAATAACTGAGTATGTTAGGCCTCATGAGACTGTTAGCAATTATATATAGCACTGTAGGTATCAAACAAATGCAACACTTAGTTAATAGGAGTGAGGTAGCACATTAAAATACAGTGCATACCATCTTGTGATAAAGATGCTCTGCTTTCCAAGAGCTGCATGGAATTTTAATTAGGCAGCTACTAACACAGTGGGATCATGTTGCAAGGAGACATTTGACAGTCTTTGGGAAGAGGCAAGAATGTTAGTAAGACATTTTTTTACCACGATCATTGTCTCTTTACTGCATCTATTGGGAAGAGAGTGAAGAAATTGTTTACTAATACAGAAAAGAACTCAAGATATTTGCTAGTCAAGAAGATTATAATATTTTTGGAAAAGTGTTGAGTCTGGAAAGTAGTTTGTGGGAACTGATTTAACTAAGAGTCTTTATACTGAGATTACTGCAGGTTTGCAACTCTTCCTCTGGACTACTAATTGATAAAATTTTTAATTCATGATACAATTATATGATGCTATATTGTATAATTTTATATTACATTATACTATTATATTATTAATTCACTGTACTCCTCTCCTCTGGGAACACAAGAAGTTGGTAAATTAATCTCTTTATTACACCAAGTTCTTTCACAAAGTGGCAGGGTTGTAGTTACTTTTTCTGTTAAGATCTCAATATAACCTATACTGTTAAACAGAGTTTGTACATATACAACCCACAACTATTTCTAGTTTTATTTCAAGTCCTGTTTTCAAATATAGCTACCCCAGCTAGATTATAAAAATCATGGAGTCTTTTACTTTAGATTCTATAGGAATTATTTTAATAGAAAAACAATTCTGTTATCAATGTCGTCCTCTGAAAATATTTGTGTGATGATTTCAAAAATAAATATCCTAAAAGCTTTTAAAAGAGTATTTTTAATAAACCATAAAAATTAGAAATATATCTTTATCATTGATAAAGAAAGATTCAAATTAATCTCTGCAAGCGTTGTGAAGGAAGACTTTCACACAATTCCAATATACATTTTTTAGAAGTGGAATAAGATTGTTTATGATTAATATAGGACATCAGTATACTATTAGCTATTTTACCTCCTGACAAAGAATTAATATAAATATTAATTACTCCTGATTGGTCAGAAAATAAGGAGTCAATTTAAGTTGACAGAAAACAACACTTAAGAAAAACATAAGAGAGTTTCAAAGACTTTACCTGCTTTTGGTATTACTTGACTCCAGCTGTAACAAAGGGATGTCACTGTGCTGAGCAGCCAGGATGCTCTGGGGACATGAGATGACATTAGACTGTATTCATGTCTTCATTCAATATGTAAAATCTTTTCAAAATCTGGTCTCAAATTTCAGATTTCTGAGTATGAGAAGTTTAAGTCCCATTAAATTAAAATAGCATGTGAGCGCCAAACTCTTTCATTTCCTTTCCTTATTTCCACAACTTTAAAGTGATGACAATTTTTAGCACTTGCACTTTCCTTTCACTTGCTTCTGCTCTGGCATAAAGGAGTAGCTTTTTTCAGGCTCATAAATGCAGGCACAGTCTTGTGAGACTTGCCAGGCTTTGGTAATAGGTATTCTACTACCACATGGAACATGGAAACAATGCAGCATTTTCACACCTGCAATGTTACAATTGAACAGTAGACCTACATAGGCAAAACACCCTTGCAGATGGATTAACTGGGGGCAGTTTGGATCAAAGATATATTTAAACAGGATAAAACACCAGCTGCATATTACTGCTGATTCCATAGTGCTGTGAAATTGACTTCAGGAGAAACAAGTCACCATCAGTCTAGGTTAAGCCACAGTACAGGCATTTGCACAAACTTGAAATCTCACAATTATTCTGTGCTCTGCAGCACCAACATCCATTTATTATGTTCTATGAGTAAAACTGAGAAATATATGCAATCCTCCCGCAAAACATCATCCAAGGGACTAAAACATTTTACTGGTACTCCTAGCAAGAACTACAGCCCCTCAATGCCTCAGAAGGTTTTTGAAAAGTAGAATACAATATGCAGTGCCCACTCACAAACTTCCTCAAAATAAGCATTGGGAACACTTTACCTCACTTCCAGGTATTCAACATCTTATGGATAAGAAAAACGGGATTTGCTTCACACTTCAGAATTCTTGTACTGGAATTTTCATTACCATCACAAACTTTGAAAAATATTTATCTTAAGCTATTTCACCTCTGTGTCTCTGTTAATTTTGAAATTATATAGAAAATATCTAAGTGTAGAGTACAGAAATGCATTACCAGAGTAATATAAGCAATGCAGTGTAAACAACCAAGTTATTTTTAGATAATACACTTTTCCTTTCCTTTTCAGACACAAAAACTTCTGCATAAAACATCAAGCACTTTTAAATTATTACTGTTCTCTTCTGCATAGTTCTAAATCTGAAGAACAGGCTTTCATGAAGACTGACTGAAATACCTCAGTTTAATCAAAGCTCAAGGAGGCCATTTGTGTTAAGTTCCTTTTCCCATTTTTTGTTCTGTACACTTGCTTATTGCATTTTATTTCAGATTAGATTTTAATGCTTTGGCAATACACCTTACAAAGCCCAGGAAATTGAAAGTGCTGGAAATAAACCAGCTGGAGCTGTGGAATGAGTTTCCTGAGAATTTAGAACATGGAAGGATACGCTGCAAGATCCTGATCTCTATGGAAAATCTCACCATTTCATTACTTTTAAAACTTTTAGTCAACTTCTCCAGCAGTAATACATCTAAAATAAACAAAATATATTATTCCTCTGCAGTACCAGTGCTCTCAATGCTGCAAAAACTATCAAAATTAAATTCTTTGTTATCAAACTTATTTGATCCAATTGAGCCAACCTGAGACACACCAAGCTCCATGCTCTCCTCCCTGCCAAGGACACCTCCTTCATTTGTCACAGACATTTGTATCTAAAAGAATGTTAGAAAAAAAAAAAAAGATAAAATTATATCCTTTAAGTCAAGAGTAACACATTATGCTGAAACATCAATCTAGCTCTGAAGATACACAAAAGAACTCTGCTCCTACACCACGTGCTCTGGGTCCAATTTGAGATTGCCAGAGTACTTGCCTCATGAAGATTTGCTCAGATGAGACACCAGTCTGGCACTGCTCTCTGTGCATGCTTTCAGATCTAGGCTATTAATGAAATCCAAAAAGTATCCATGAATGAGATTTCTACCCTCCCACCTGAAAGAGAAAGGTGTAAAACTTTTAAGGAATGCAGTTTACCATGTGCCCACCCACACATGGGTACATGCTGCAAAGGGAAGACATTAAGCAGGGATAACACACCTGCTTCTTCCTTTCCTAGCAATGTGAGCCAGTAGAAAATCAGGCTTGTATGCTTTGAGGAAGAAATTCTCTGAAATTGATATCCTTAATGTTTCAGGATGAAAGTGTTCATGCCTCATCCAGGGAGAATTAAAACAATAAGTTTTATCTGTTGTACTTTTATTACAGACTTGGAAAATAAAGCAGTAATTAAAAACGAGACAAGTATAACAACAGAACAACCCTTTCAAGCAGAAGATGCCTTTTGTGTATACCACAAATCAAAAATATTATAAGCTTTTTTAGACCAATACCATGAATATAACAGGCAAGCTCTTTTTTATAAGCCTATAATACACTGCACATTTACTGCTTCAAAGGAAAAGAGACTGAATACCTGAACAGGGAATGAATACCAAAATTCTATTAAATATAATGGTGTGTAATTAATATTTCTGATTTTTACTTGAAAACAAGCAAGGAAATATTTTATTACATATGGACATCAATGTGCTTTTCATTATATGACTACTTAAGGAAGGCTTTAATTAACAGTGTAAATGGTGGTGAAATAATGTAAGCTAAGGAAAGCCCAGACAAATTGGCACAGAGTAACAAGTGTTGGTCAAGGAGATGATTATTTTGCAGATTTTTTTTTCAGTAAAGTCTGGAGGTGTGGTCAAATTCCTGGACTTCCCAGCACTCCCCAGAAAAATGCATGCCAAACTATGCTGCCATCCAAAGGGGGCTTGGTCTAGGGGGTGACAACTGCTGTATGGAGCTCTACTGAGAAAACACAGATCTAGCTCTTGTGGCAGCTGAACCTGGAATAGCCAGTGTTTCTGAGCTCTCTTCCTGCATCAGGGAGTCAGCCTGTAGGCCTGTTGGTCTGGCCAGTATACCTGTAAAAATATAAAGAATTGAGATTATTTCATAGAGAACTAAAGAGAAAGTAAACAATGAATATCAGTCAACACAGTCTTACAGAAAAAAGATCTTGTCAAACAAATGTGATATCCTTGGAGGGGATTTCACTTACAGCACATAAAGACATAATAGAGACAGACACAATACGGGCAGAACCGTAGCATTCATCTCAGTGCTGCACAACAGTCTGATTAAAAATTAGTAGACACAGCATCCACGAAGCGTAAGGTTAATAGATTTGAATATATACAAGCAATGATGACAAAATGCCATTCTCAAGGGGGAATCATCATAAAACATAAATGTATTTCTAGCATTTACAATACTGTAATAGACTGAAAGCTCTCAGTACCTCAGTGATGAGAAGCACATAAAAGCAATCAAATATTTGCAGATGACACAAAGCTGACAAACTGGTAAATACTGATAAGGAGAGACTGATCTGAGAGTGCTCTGAATTGTTTGTCAAATGAAATTTGCTTAGGCACATTTCAGTAGAGCAAATGCAACGTAATAGATCTATGGTAATAACAATATTCTGTGTGCTAAACAGCAGCATACTGTTAAAATGTAGCACAACTTCTGCAAAATCCAAACTTTAATGAGATGACAGCAGAGTAATACATCTACTTCTAGTTTTCGTAATTTTAGAAGTGTAGAAGAAATGAGACAATGCTGAGAACAGAATAAAAAAATAAGTAAAATACTTACACCTTTAAAATTAGGAAGGATGATGAAATGATGTATTTACAAAATATATGGTTTTTTTACAGGTAGAAACTACTAGTCATCAAACAGCTCTTTAATCTTGTGAAGAAAAGCACAATAAAAGCAATAACTGAAGAAAAGAAATTGAAAGTAAAAGATCAGGCAATTAATTTTCTGTTACAGTTATTAAACAATGAAAATCAATTACCAAGGGTTATACTGCTGCTTCTGATTCTTGTTATACTTAGCTAAGACTGTGTGTCCTTTAAAAAAAATCCTAGTCAAATATACGGGGTGCACTCAGCATGGGGGTAACTTTGAATGAGTCAGTCTCATTCAAAAAGCAGCAGTTCAGTTGTACCTTCTGCAATAAATTATGAACACCTTAAGATTTTAATTAAGGTCATTCTGTACAACATTGGGGGTTTTTTGCCTTTCAGTGTGAAAGTTTACCCTTTTTGTGGTAGGTCTCATCTTTGCTTCTGCCCAGAACACATGGCATACATTGGAGCCTTGCCTTCAATAGTGTTTGGTTTAGTTTAGCTTAGGTTTTATTGCCTGGTCTGATGCTGAAGCCTCCATCAACTAATCCATTTTGTTTTCTATTGAAACAAGAACTGGTTCTTGAAAACATCTGCACTGAAACATCCTTCCCAGGACAACCTGGAAATCTTTTTGTTACTCTGTGTTAAATGTTGGTGAACACTTGATAAAACCTACACATGCAGTTCTCCTTTTCTTATGAGTTGAATTCTTTAGCCTGACCATTATAATACTAGAAACCCATTGTTATAAGCTCCAGTATTAGTTCATTCTAATCTATTCTAGTGGGTTTGATAGTACCTGTTATCCTGCCTCTGTTCATTCTGCATGCTGCTTGTAGGTCTGGGAGACCTCTCCCTCAAAAATGTGCATGCAGTTCGTAATGTTGAACTGCTTTCTTCTAAAGCCAGAGAGTGAAGAAGGTGCCAGAAGCCACTCACACACTAAATTTTCCCATCATCTTGCAGTGTTGATTTTTTCTCCTTAAATAGATTTCTTGCATTTTTGCACATAGGTGAAAGCGGAATAATTTCTCATGGTCATCAAAAGATCTGCAAAAATCAAATAGCCTTCAAGTCTTTCAGGTAGCAACAAAAATATGGTGGCTTGTTTTGTTTTGTTTTGTTTTATCATTCTAAAGGTTCCCAGATGAGATAATTTCCATCTTAAGACATCTTCCTTGTGAGGGAAGGTGGAGGGGCAGGTACTGCTTCCTTGTCTCTGGTGACAGTGACAGGACACAAGGGAATGGAATGAAGCTGTGTCAGGGGAGGTTTAGGCCAGTTGTAAGGAAATGATTTGTCACCCAGCAGGTGGTTTGTCACTGGAACAAGGTCCCTTAGGAAGTGGTCACAGAGCCAAGCCTGACAGACTCAAGAAGTGATTGAACAGTACTCTCAGGCAGATGATGATTCAGGGCTGCCCTGTGCAGGGCCAGGGGTTGGACTTCAGTGATCCTTGTGAGTCCCTTCCAACTCAGGAGATTCTATGATTCTGTGATTTCAGTGTGGTCGCAGCAGCTGTGAAGCACCCACTCCGCAATGGCAGAAGTGTCACCCATGCTGCAAGCTTGCTGACATCACACAACCAACCCAGTGCAATTAGGAGAGGAGCACAGAAGACATGGACACACAGGTGTGAATCTAGGAAACCACAGATCTGCATTTGTGCCTTAGAAACTTCTGATAGTGAAGAGGAGGAGCTCATGCATTTTAGCTTTCTGCCATGGCTGAGCAACTCAGAATTTTGGGTTGATACAGTAGTGAAGTTGGTCTTTGGAGCTCTCTGCATCTCAATGCATTGAGCAGTAGAGTAGCAACAGCTTCAGTAATTCTGGCAATTCACTATGCTATTAATATTATTCAGTATTAATATTTCAGTGTGCACATTTTGTAATACTGCATGTGTGGACTGTGTGTTTCTGCTGGAATTTTATGAACAATATTTGATTTCACCACCTCACTGAAAAACTGCCACTAAATGGCTCTACTATAAAACACAGCAGAGAAATCTGGCTGTAGTGTTTTATGCACATCCCAAAGGGTGCAGTTTAACTTGTCAGATATCTTTATCTACATTTATGTTCCTTGCCTGTCTTGTGAACCAAGGTGAAAGGAAAAATGTGAAATAGAAAATATGGAAATATAGTGGGTGTTTTGGACATTGAGAGGACAAAAGATTACTATCACACAAATTCGACTTTTAATATTTTATTAACCAGCTCAAATAGCAAAGGATATTTATTTAGCCTTACTTTTCATCATATAAATCCTCTTTAACCCTACTAAAATCATATACTTGAATGCTTTTACCTCAAAGCTTTTTGCTTTTCCCATGTTTTTTTATCACTTCAAAATTGTCTGATTTGTTTAATGAAAGTCAAATAGATATTTTTATTTCAGTGTGGGTTTAATTTTTTCTTTTTGGTATTGAAATATTTTCATTGAATTGTATCTTAAATGAAAAGACAGACAGATTTCCTGTACTAGCTAATTGAAGCTAACAATTTTTAAAGCTGAATTGATATAAAACAAGAACAAAACTTTAGTGATTTCATGTTCATAATAGCTCAATTAATTAGCTATTCATTAATCAGTGATGTTGTTACTCAAGAAAAAAAATAAGGAACTTATTAGAATAAATGCACATAGAATGTACTGAAAGCTAACGGTGTCCCCACCAATGTCTTGTGGCATGTATTATTTATAATGTCATGTTTATAACGTCCTACATTTATTGGAGCAGTATTTTATGCAGCCATTGCAATCTGCAAAGACTTCAAATATTGACTTTCTGCAATGAAATATCACCTTCCATTTTCTGCCCATGGTTTAGATAGATGTGTATGCATACCTGTGAAGCTCAGAGAATTGAAAGCTAATGTGGAAAACTGCTGCAAGGTTTGCCTTACTGTACCTTTTAAAGTTCCAAAGTCATTATCTTGACATCAAAAATTCTGGCTGAGTTTGTTTTAGTCAAAACCTAAGCAGATGTTGCTTGCTGTACTAGGGCCAAGGATTGTATTTTCAGTATATTACTAGGCAGGCACTCATCAGAGGCAGTTAACAATTGTTAAGCAGAAGTGGAACTTCTTAATCAGCTGTTGGCCAAATAGAAAATCTGTTGGGAATAAGATGTTGGATCATGTATTTATTTGCAGTTCATTTTTGAAGTAAGTTGTTATATGAATGTAAAATTTCCTTAAAATTTATTTAAACAAACCTGAGATAGCATGATGCAGAAAAAACCAATCAGTTTAAAACTACAACAGTTATCTGTTTCATTAAATTTTCTGGATCTCTCTGAAAATCTTGAGCCTCACTTGTAATAAAATGAAAATAAGTGCGCTATCAGCAATTGTACCTGTGTTAATTAAAATATTAGAGAATGATTGTGTAATTGTGATGACATGTGCAATGAAGTCATTCTATCTGCCAAAAAATCTAGACAAGTCTTTTATGGAAGTTAATCAGAATAAAAATGAAAGGGGTTAGTAATTCTCATGGATTATTAAGCTGTGATTCTTTCAGAGATTTAAAGAAATGATGAGGAAAAACAACTAACAAATTGGCTCTGCTTGGAATCACATAGACATATACAACAGGTTTGACTTTTCATACACCCAGTAAATGGGGATGCTGGTGTAGATATCCCCTTCAGTAACACCTTCACTATCCATAGTCTGAATACAGTATAAATGTATTTGTGCAGTACACGTTACACCGTGATTATGAATCTCCAAGTACATAGCCTATAGCCTGAAGCATATAGACTTGCACAGTGCTGTTCCATGCTACACAAGGAGAGGCAAATTTATCTCCTGAGCTGATTTCTACCTAACAGATGTATATCTTCATCATGATGCACTTCATGCAGCAGCCATGTTCATAATTACTGTTCTCTCTTCCAGAAAGAAGACCTTTTGCTTTTCCAGAAACTGCTGGTCTGTGCAGCTCTGTGCATTTACACATCTCATTTCTTGTTCCAGCATGAGATACAGAACTGCTTTATGACCTAAGGATATGCCATGTACTTCTGTCCTAAAAGTAAATTGTACAGGAAGCAAGAGAGGGGCAGGAGGTACACAGCCATTTAAAACTGAAGTTAGTCTCAGCAGTGAAATCAGAATCAAGAGTTCTCATTCTTAGACACTTATGTGGATCCAAATAGTGAAATCATATGTATGGAGAGACTGGATGGCTGGATTTCTAGTGTTGTGGGACAACTTCAGCTCTCTGTAAAGTCACATTCCAAGGAAAGCTTTCAAATTAACCTGTGCTAGAATTAGCACAGAAATTTAATCTTACCTAAAAATATCTTACCAAACTTCAAGATGATCTATGCAATCTTTATTTTTCCCTTGTGTGCATTAGGGCACAGTTTTCAATTACATCTTCCCACTTCATTTTTTTCCTTGGGCCTCTTGGCTCATTAAGTAAAACCTCTGGAATAAGTAAAAGTTTTTTTAGTATTATAAAATCTGGAAAGGAACTCTGACAGAAGAAAATATGTTGGCTATGATCATTTCCATTTACAATAATAATCCCGAAAATTGTATTCACTAAGTTAGAACAGGCATTATTGCCATTCTGAACTAGAAATGACAACACAAAATTTGGTTTCTTTACAAAAGTAAGGCCAGACCAAGCAAAAATATCTTACTACCTTAATATCAATGGAAATAAATAGATCTTACTTGTATTTACTTTTAATGGAAGTAAAATTTCTATCTTACTTCCATTTAAAATGGAAGCATCCATATATGTAAAGGGGATCTTAGTAAAGTTCACAGGTCTGGTGCTCATTGTACTAGGATCATTTTTCTAAAAGGCATTTCTACCTGTAAAGACAGAATATATATTGTTGCAAGTTATGGAACTGATTCAGACACACTGAATTGCCAAAGAACTTTTGAAAGATTATCAGAAAAATAATACTTCTGCCTCTAGAAAGGCGTCAGGATACAAACAGATCTACCACCATAAGCCATCTTTTAAAAGAAAATTAATCCTCAGTGGATTCCATTGTGAAAAAAGAGACTGATATATTATTCTGTATACTGAAATGGAAAGAATGAGTTTTACAGTGGTATTTCAGTGAGTTTTACAGTTTTACAGCTGCTTTTAAATCCTTAAGGGTGAGAAGGAGAAAAATTCATATTCTTATGTCTGAATAGCAGGCAAAACATAGAGCATAAAAGGCTTCTGGAGCTCAAAATGGTCCCTCAGAGAAAGAACTTTTAGAGGGGATTTGGTAATATAATGATAAAAGACATTAGGGGAAAATAGAGGTCTTTCTGTTGTTTTATAAAAACAGAATGCATCTCCTTTTCTCCCACAGTGCAAGTGAGCCTTCAAGTCTGGAGAGGTGTGACAAGAAATCTGCCATAGCTTGGCACAGCACCAGGATGCTCTGGCTCTACCCCTGGCTCTTCTCTGACAGTGTTACAAAGCTGCCTTTCTTTCACCCACCAAAGTCTGTAGCAGCCACCTGTGCCAGTCTGAATGTGCACAGGGAGAGAAAGCCAGAGCAGAGTCTCTGCAGCCTCAGTGCAGTTTGCCATTTGGAGATGGTTGGTGGTGCAACCCTCCAGTGGTCAGCTACTGGGCACACCTCTGCAACAACTGGACCAAAATCCCAGCTCTGTGCCATTTATAATTGAACCACGAGGCACTGCATTTTCTCCATTGCCTCCATGTGTTTCATGGCCAGTACCAAAACAGATCTGTCCAAACAACTGACCTCTGGTTGATGTTACCAGTTATTTCACAAAAAGGTTGCCATGGTTGTTTTGGTACAGGATAGAACCTCTTGATTACAGAGACAAATTGCTGCAGATGTTAAAGCTCTATTTTTTGACAAAGCAATTCTGCTAAGAAGTTGTGTGAGTGTAACCCAGAAGAAGAAATTCATTCTCTACAGTTTGTAATAACAGTTGTGGTACAATTAAAAACAAGTCAGTAGAAGCTGTCAGGCAGGAGTGCCATATGTGGCAGGAAAGCCAAGAGGCTTGGAATAGCTCCACTTTTCTCTAGGGCTATTTGAACTAAAATGTGCTCTTTTAATCCGTTTTGCCAATCTAAGTAAGCTTACACATTAAGGAGCAATGAATGTTTAAACTGTTTTCAGGATTGTTTTAGTTTGGTTTGGTTTTTTTGTAGAAATCAGCAAGTGTTGGCCCCTTGGAGATGAGAAAAAATGGGAGGAAAAAAGTTTCTACAAATAGTACTATAATGAAAGCTGCTAATGACTGAGATCCAAGAATCATCTGTATCTATGACGATTAGAGATGCAACACAATGAACACATCAGAACTTTGCTTTTCACTCAGGAGATGGAGCAGTTAGTGCTCCTTAAAATAATAAGGAAGATGAATGGGCAGATCTCTGCAGTAAGTCTGCATGGTATGTCTGAGGTTTGCCATGTAGGTTTATGGATTTGTCAAGCTGCAGAAGTGGAAGGATAGAGAGAGGGAACAGCGGGGCAAAGGTATGAGATGGAGATAGAAAGTCTGGAACAGCAGCCTAAGGTCAGAAAAACTCTAGAGAGAATGAGTCTGTCTAGAGCTGTAAAGTCAGAATCTCCTTCCTCAAGTGTCCAGCGTTTCATGACCTGTCAGTAGGTCAGGATTAAAATGTTAACACTACGCTCATGAAGAGGTAGGTGCCAAATTGGTGTTCTGTGGCAAGCTAAGACAGGAAAAAATCTCTACTGAAGTTTGTGCCAGTCGTGCGTGTTAATGTGTGAATGACTGGAGAATCTAGATTTGAGACCAAGATGAAATATGTGCTAAGTGATAAACCTGGAGTTTCCTGGGCACATAATTGAAAAATCTGATGTGTTTCCAACTGCTAGCTTTAATGACTGTGGATTTGTTGTACTTTTGTGGGAAACAACAACAACAAAAATAGAACAATTCTCAAATACTTCCCAGAAGCAGTTCTGGCAATAATCTTTCCAGTGCATGGACTGAGTTCCATTTAAAAACATTTGAACCTTTTGCCTCTCTATCCAAAATAAAGGTGTACTTCTTTGAAAACTACAAACTTCCTGGTGTTTTACAATGTAAACTCATGCACACATATCTTCTGTTGTCTTCAGTGGCATGAAGATTGGTGGGTTTGCAAGGCCCACTATATTCAGTTACCATATTTTGCAACATTATTTTAGATAACTAGAATTTAGTGTCTTGTTTTGTAAAGTAACTTCAGAAGCATTGCAGTTGTATTTTAACTGATTATTATCCCTTTCACAATCCCCATGGAAAAGGTCTTGTCATTACCTTTATGTAGTTTTCTATTATTCTCATGAAGATTTGCACTTTCTCTGGTTTGTTTTCTTGCAGTTTGTTCATACATTTAAGTTTATTGTATAACTGACTTTCCTCTTCTTAGGTACCAACATAACTTCCCAACTTCTTTCCTTAATAGAACTTCCCTATAATCATGTCAGATCTAAAAATCTATTGTTCCAGAACTCACAGTGTCTCCATCTCCCTAGGGTAGCTCCTACTGCCAACACATTCCAGTTACAAAGACCAAAATCTCCTTCATATTTCTGGTACTTAAACCATCTGGACATTCTTTAGCACTTTCACTGTTGGTTTAGTAACATGAGAATATCACTGAATCTCACCTAAATCTCTGAGAATAGTTAGCCAGTATTTAATTAAATAGGAACCTTGAAATATTTACTGTAAGAATGTTCGGGAGGGAAAAGTATAAGTGTAGTAAGGTAAAAGAGTGTAAAAAAAATGTAAGTAAAGTGTAGTAAGATAAAAAAGAAAATATTAGTTAACCCCCTGCACACCTGCACACCCCTCCCAAAAAAAAAAAAAAAAAGTCAGTGAAGCAGAGACTAGTATTCAAGGATATCATATGGCAAGTAGGAAATAAAAGAAAACCTTTTGAAAAATGCACACAAGAGAAAGAACAGAAAAAACAGGACTGAAGGTTAATGCCAGCAACAGAATCAGGCAGATTTATGTGAGGAACCATAGGCCTTTTACCGGAGGAAGGACAGGAAGGAAGTATTTCTGCCAGGGACAAGAACACCTATTTCTGAAAAGCAATGAAGAATTCACTCTTCGTAATAAATTTCAAGGCTAATTCTCTTCCAAGGCTCCTGTTTAATTAGAACAAGGCTGACAATTCCCAGACAGAATTCAGAGGATCTTCAGTGATACCATTAGATTAACCCTTCAAGGAAGTGCTGAGAGAAGTACAAATCAGGATTTTAATCAGGATTGCCTTCCTGACAATGTTAACTGGATGCCACTTGTTATTCTCAAACTACTTTGTGCAGGAGACATCCAAACCATCATTCCCTTCTGTGTGATCTTTATACATTATAATGCCAACGAAAATGAATCCAGCTTCTACTGGATGAGAATTTGCACTCTGAAGAATGCAGTTTTATTTTCTCACCTTTCCATCAATCTCCTAAACATAATTTAATATCCCCCTCTTCCTCAGATAGCAGTGTCTCCAGAAGTCAAATTACATTCATTTTTTTACTAATTACATTTTAAAGTTTGGCACCCTAATATGGCCATTATGAATGTTATTTTATTGGCTCTTAACTCTGACAAAAGCAACAAGTATCAGTTTCTGTAAAGTGTGACATGAACTGTTAATTAGACTCAGATGTTCAGCTTTAGTTTCCCATTTTGAAGCTATTAGGAACATGCTAATTGTGACACAGCAGGTAAATAATAATCTGAAACTCTATTTCATAGCAATTACAAAGAAGCCAAGATAAATGTGCAAGTTACAAATGGATTTAAAAAGCATAGTGTGCTTAATGACTGCTTACACATATTACATGACTTGACTATTCCTAATAGTCATTTATACAAGCTGTACAACAGAAGAGTGCAATTGATGAGAAGACAGGGAGCTAAGTCTATAGTGTTACTGCATCTTTCAGCTCTGTATATACAGGACAGGATAAGCAAATATCATCCTTAGTACAGAAGATGGAAGTATCTTTGTTCTGATAGCCACTGTTCTCTGGTGCCATGCGAGCACAAGTGTGACAAGAACTGACAGAGGCCAATCATACCCACAGGTTTTACCAGCCTGATGACAGAACAGTTCTAGAAGCGTATTATGAAACACAGGATGACTCAATATTTCCATCTATTGGAGTTCTGGCAGCTTTGTGGCAAAGTGCTGCATTGAGTGTGGTTTGCCACTGGTTCCAGTAAATTCAGTAAGCAGAGTATTCAGAAATAGCTCTGTCCTTATTAAGATTGAGCATTAAAGTTTTGGTTTTTTTAATTAGTTGTAAACTGAAACTTTTCAGGTTTTTGTTTTGTTTATTTTTCACCTTGCCATCACACTTCTACCCAAGCTCAGAAATTTTTTTTCCCAGGTGACCATTTTAAGGGAAAGAGACGCAGCTGGGTAACCACAGTAACTTAAACCACCTTTTATTACACAGCAGCCTTGAACATGAACTTGCATCCTTACAAGATATGCTGATATCCCTACAGATGAGAATATTTCACCATAACAGAACACTATGTCTTGCAGTAAAAATAGGGAAGGTCTGTAGCATGTAGACATTCCCTCTGGTTCACCATCATCATCATCATCATCATCATCATATTAAAAAAAAAAAAAAAAAAGTGGTAAAGCAGTAGAAATGTTACAAAAACACACACACATGCACAAGAAATTTTTCACAAGAGGCATTACATGAACTAAATACCAGTTTTTTTCCGAAGGATTACATTTTGGCTAGCCTGGATCTTCTGTGCTATCTTATGATTGTTTATGATACATTTCCTGACTCTTTTCTGTATCTACCAAGTTTTCATAATTCCCACTACATTTTACAATGCCTTAGGTGAATATAAATTTCAGTGGCCAGAGATTCCAGGGATGACAAGAAAAAAATCTCAATACTGGAATTTTTTTCAATACAGAGAGAGTTGGCTGAGGCTTTGCAGCACCAGGAGGGAAATGTTCAGAAAGATGTGACCAAGGAGTATTTGGGAGGGGTCCATACACTCAAATTAAGAGCAACACCTCTGACATTCCCATGCCTGATAGTGAAATATCACTCAATGGTGTTAAGAAAACATAGAGAAATTACATTTCTTCTGTGATTTCTGAACTTTGAAAGTGGAGCAGATTTTGAAGGGAAATCCTCTGAAACAGATGCTCAGTTTTCCTTGGGATATAGATCGTCCATGGATGGCTCCTTTGAGCCCATACCCCTAATATGCCTCCTGCTTTGCAATACCCAGCAACGCAAAACTTCCCATGTGTACTCATTATTTTTTCTCTGCTAACAGATACAAAGTGAAGGGTAATTTCTTTCTGCTTTTTGAAAACGTTTTGTGGTAAATAGAGTTGTAATTCACATAACTGTAATATAGAGCAATACACAAACTACTCACAGTCACATAGGATTATCAGCATTATAGAAGGCTGTTGACATGATTGAACTGAAAACAGACACACTGACTTCATCCTCGATGGCTTGACACATTTTCCCATGTGTAGTAATTTAAAATCCAACCAGAGCCCTGGTAAAAGACCTTTCCATGTCTGCTCAGTGTCATCCAGTGCTCTGCACATTGGTGCACTTCATTTAGGATTCCTCACTAAATTTATCCTCCATTCCATTCCCATCACTTTTCTGAAAATCAGCTCCTTGGCACCTCTGTAGCAGAAACTGGGAATGTGTAAGTGGAAATATATTAAATTAGCCTTCCTTTTCCCTTCTGCAATAGTATTGGTAGTAAGATGCAAGCGTAAGTCAATGTTACAGCTCTCCCCAGAGTGTGTTGCATTCAGTCTAATCCTTTCATTACAATATATATTTGATGATCAGATCCTATTGGTTAAATCTGTTTCTTCATGAGTGAAATTAGAAAAATGTAATAAAGCTGTGTCAAGAAAAAATACTTTAAATACTCTTAAAATTCATATAAATGGAATTCTGAGAGAAAACAGCATGAGAAAAAGATAAGGCAGGACTAGCACAAATGTAACAGGGGAGAGAAAATGGAAGAGAAGCATAAAATAAAAATGGGCAGCATTTGTCCCCTCTCCTCTGTAAATAGTAGAGCAACTAAAAGGAAGCAACAGAACCTGAAAATCACAGAGCAAGCATATGAAAAATGGAATCAGACAGAGGAAATTAATAATTTCCTGTACAACAGAACAATGTTTTCAAGATAAACAATAGGCTTACAAATGAAAACAACAAAAGGAGAAAAAACTTTCTAGAGAACATTTTTTCTTTTTGAAATGCTAAACAGCCCAGATTCTATGTATGTTCTGAAAGAAACCTTTTCAAGAAAAAGCTTTGTGATTGGGTTAAATTTAGCTAAATATTACATTTTTGGGGTGTTTTTTTTATTCAATCAAGTATTTCTGAAATGTATAAAAATATTTAGCCCTGAAGATATATCAGAGTAACAACTTCTCATGTGGATACCAGGAACAGACAGCTAGAATGCTCTTTGCATAAAATTATTGTCCTTCTTTATGGTTGTTGTGTTATTTGCATTAAGTAGCAAGTTAAGGATACATTATATTAAATTACCTAGGACATTATTAACACATGAATAAAACATGTTTTTGGTAATGTAAAGTAATACTTTGGCCTGTGAGAGTCCTTAACATTTAATGGAGAGCAAAATACACTTCAAGGAGCAAAGCTCAGCATGGGCCAGCACACAGTGCTATCGCTCTGCTCACATTGGTAATATTGATTTGCATCAAGTGAGGATTTGGAATTAAACAATCCCCTTTCCCATGGACAGTCACCAAGTAAAGCAGAGGCAGATATGATTTAGGGATACCCAGTGATGTGGTCTAAGACAACTGATGTGCGGCCCTTAAATCTCCTGCAGTTTGTGAGCAACTCCAGAACAGCTCATGCTCCCAGGCACAGTCACAAATAGCAATATGATTTTGATGTCTAAAGGTAGCTAAGCAGTTCAAATTCCCAGCTTTGGGACCAGCTGAGCCAAGCACAGGCTAATGAATCTGCTATCAGTGGCTGTTGTGATGTCCAAGGAATCTCCAAGCATACGCTGGAGAAACGTATGTCTTACACATACGTCTTATATGCATTTGATTTTAGGGTCACAGTAAATGGCCAGCACTGTGTAAGGGACAGAGACTCGGGTCAGTGAGACAAAACTCAGGGCAGAATATTTGTTCAGGTTTCAGATTTTAATTCTGTTGCACCACTGGAGAACTGACAAAAGTAGCTTAAGCTTGTTATTGGAGAGCTAAGCACTCAGTCAGTATCAGCTAAAATCTCTATTCTTCCTTCTAGCTAGGACTGTATCAGAGATAAGACTGCAACTAGAGCATAAGAAGATAAGATGTGTAGGGTTTCTTTTTCTATGTTGTTGAACTTCAGTACTTCTGAACGTTACCTTCTTTTGATGATCACTAAAACTTTTAAAAACAGTTGCAAATTAATTTCCTGTCCAGGAGAAAATGGCAGATAATTTATATAGCCTGTAGCCTACTTGTCATGCTTGACAAGAAAGACATGATGAGTTTCTTCTGCTTCATTTCCCCTACTATTTTGACATGAAAATGAGGGGAGGATATGATGTGATTGCATTGCACATGTGAGAAGAGGAGAGGAGGCACTGAAATTTTCGTACTTAATTACAAATCATAGGCTTACATAATACTGAATTTTGTCTACTGTAGATTTTATTTTAAAAAGTGAAAATAATTTCTGTTTAAAAGGACTAAAAAACATGTAAATAAAGCATATATATGCAATTTTCTGTTTGCTTAAGATTGTAAGGGATGTCACCTATCGTTTATACTGACTACATTGTAATTACACTGAGCTCTCATCTTCAAAGGATGTGTTGGCCCTAAATTCATCTTGTCAGGAGTCCTTTATTCTTAACAAAATGTAGTATCAGAAGTTGATAATAGGACCAAACAATCTGTCCCAAAGAATTGTGTGGGTTTTAAGCTAGACCACTAGTCAGTCCCAGCAGCTGTCTGAGTTTACTTTGTAAAGGAAAGAGTTCCAGCCTGTAGAATACTTTAGCCAAGAAAGGTTTTTACTGATGCAGCTGCCAAAAAATTCTGGAGTTTTGCATTATTTACTTAATATTCAGCTCTGTGGGTGTTTGGACAACATCAGTGGTGGAAGTCATTGGAAGTCAGTGAGATACTTTGGGGGTTCATTAAGGTAACAATTCTGTTTAGCTTAATTACGTTGTGGAAAGACGACAAAAACACTTTGCACAAACACAACAATGTGCAGGGATTACAATTATTTGTCTTACTAATTAAACTTCCCATTTGGCCTCTTTGTTACAAGCTTGATTTTATAAACTCACCATGCATGTCATTGCATGAGTCATGGAGTAGTTAAACTGGTAGACTGCATGTAAATTTCATCTCCTATTGGAGAATTTACTGGGATTGTCCTGTGTGTTTGGGTGTTTGTTTTTCTTTGCTGAAAATGCTCTGACACAGTGGAAATCAATCAAAGCAAGTAAAACACTGGGGTTTTGATTCAAAGGTCATTAAAATCAGTAGAAAGTTTTAATGGGTATCACAGTTTAAGACATTACAACAGTAATGCAGGTGACACCAAGTTGGGTGGGATTGTTGATCTGCTGGAAGGCAGGAAGGCCCTGCAGAGGGATCTGGACAGGCTGGATCAGCACAGCAAGGCCAACAGTATGAGGTTCAACAAGACTAGGTGTTGGTCATTAGCATTTTGAGTCACAACTCCATGCAGCACTTGAGGCAGAGTGGCTGAAAATCTGCAGGGCAGAAAAGGACCTGAGGGTTTTGGTCAGCAGCTAAACATGATCCAGCGTGTGCCCAGGTGACCAAAAAGGCCAATGGCACCCTGACCTGTAATAAAATCAGTGTAGCCAGTAGGGCCAGGGCAGGGATTTTCCCCCCGTACTCAGCACTGGTGAGGACACTAGAATGAGTTCTGGGCTCCTCATCAAAAGAAAGACACTGAGGTGATGGAGCAACTCCAGAGAAGGACAACAGAACTGGTGAAGGGTCTAGAGAATCAGTCCTATGAGAAGTGGCTGAAGGAGCTGGGATTGTTAAGCCTGGAGAAAAGAAGGCCCAGGGGAGATCTGTCTCTCTACAACCCCCTGAAAGGAGGCTGTAGCAAGGTGGGGATCCCAGGGAACCAGTGGCAGAACAAGAGGACATAGCCTAAAGCTGCACCAGGGGAGGTTTGGGTTGGGTATCAGGAAGGATTTTTTCACTGAATGAGTGGTTAAGAATTGGAACAAGCTGCCCAGGAAGGATGTGGAGTCACCATCCCCAGAAATGTTCAAGAAACAACTAGAGATGGCACTCAGTGCTGTTTTCAGCTGGCATGGTGGTGTTTGCTCAAAGTCTGGACTCAGTGATCTTGGAAGTCTTTTCCAGCCTTAATGAGTTATTTCCTCTATGATTCCATGATAAATACAGAAGGGTTTTATAACTTCATTTTAATTGCAAAAAAAAAAAAAATTAATCAAACTGTATTTATAGTTCTGAATTATATTCCTGCCTAATACTCCTTGAATATGAAAAAAAATTAAAACTGTTTTTTCTCTTTGAATAATTTTAGTAAGATGAAGACTCTTCAAGAAAAATTAGAGTTCACATTGTTTTGCCTACAGAAAGTGAAAGTACACCACTCTGATAGAAACCTGATAAAAACAGGGAATGCCATAAGAGGAGCCTATGATTAGGGCCTATATTATAGAGTTGTTATTACAATTGCCACGGGTGAATGACTCTGCACACGTGAAATACAAAATTATTTTAATTTTTTTTTCAGTCCTATTGTCTCTATGCTTTTTGATTAGGCACTACTGAAAATGAGTGCTATGAATCCACCAAAAAAACCCAATTCTCTGGAGTAAAGAAGTTGTAAGACACTTTATCTCACACCACAGGGAAAGATGTCAGTCCTCACTAGGGCTTACAGAAAAATGCTTGCAGGAAAATTAGCACCATGAACGTTATCCTTTAATTTACCAAACAAGCTGTGAAATTAGAAACAGGAGAACACTTGGGTATTAGGGACACATTTTTTTTTCCAAGCATATTATATTTGCACCCCTCAATAAATACATTTTTTGTTACACACAAGAATTTGAAGAGGTCATGTAGAGGCTGCAACAACACAATAGATAAGTTTCATAGAAACAACATTTTCGTAGATGATTCCGAGTCAAGTTAGGAAAGGAGAGAATTAAGAAGAAAGCAGTTAATGAACAGGCAGTGTAAAAATATTCAGGGCCTCATGCTTTGTTCATAATATTATATAAGGTTATATACATGTATTTATAGTATGTGTATATTATATTTTGTACCTAAAGACCACATATAACATAAAACATGCATGTCTATACACACATATGCATATAATTTGATTTTATTGCTTAATATATAACATGTCAAAAAGAAATAATATGCTACCATCTAATATATGGAGAGACGTTCATGTATGTACGTATATATGCTCTGTATTATGACAGTTGAAAGCTTGACCTTTATTCTGATTTGAGCATCTTTGAAGCTTTGAACAAAGACTCATCTTCAGAAAGACTTGCCTCTGTAAAATATCCCTACCTCTGGGGACTTCACAGTGTTGGGAAAACCTTTATAGTTTCATAGCATGCATGTGTTATTTTCTTTGCCAAATGAGGAATATTTTTGGCCTAGTTTTAGGTAATTTTTATTGCCATTATCACTAGTAATTAGTAACTTGGCACATAAGCAAGTACTAAACAAGTACGCAGTGAAAAAACAGCCAAGACTGAAGTAAGAGACAGTAGGCAGATTATTGGCATCAAAATGTTTCAAAATTAAGAATACTTGCAGTAATTTTAACTGTTTCCAAGAGGATAAAACTAGCAGCTGAATCCAAAATAACTACTTTCCTCTGAACCACAATGCTTTGGCTTTAGAGAGCTTTGATTAATTAAAACGCACACAGAATAAAGGGGGTGGGGGTGATGGAACTTTTAAAAATATTTCAGTATTCCAGATCTTTGTTGTGTGTTCAGATAAATGCCTACATGCTTTGCTCATGAGTGTCTGTGCCCAGTTTCTAGCAGCAGCAGCTTGTTGCCATAAGAAGAACACCACAGACAAGAAAAGAGTGAAGCAGGTGACAGAGTGAACCATGTGCATCTGTTTGTCTCTGGAGACTGGGTCGCCTGTATCAGCTGGGGACAAATGAAGCTGAATATAGTTACCCAATGTTAGTGTCTGTCAAAACCCAGCACAATTTGGCTAATTCTTTCCTCCTGATATAATTATCTATTTAGCTGAAGAGTTACCATATTCATTATAATTCTGAACATCTCCTCAATCTATATTAATTATATGGATAATATTATTTAAAACACAGAGCTCACGGAGTCACATCACCAGTCAAGGAAGCACATTAGCCTCAGGCTAATTGCTCAAGTAAATGGTTGGGCTTCTGTATGTACAGTTTCAATCATAATTCTGTTCACAACATAACCACTAACTTTGTCTAAGTTACCCTTTCAGTATAAGTTCCTATTCATGCTTAAAAGAGGGAATTTTCTCCCAAGTGAATTAAAAAAAAAAAAAAAAAAAAAAAAAAAAAAAAAAAAAAAAAGGAAAAATATTTTATTTATCTTCAGGTATCTGTAATTGGAAAGTCATTCCCTAAGCAGTGTCTGGGCTTGTTTATCATGAAATGAAGGCATGATAAGAATTAAAGTAGAAACCAGTACGCACACGGATTTAATGGGATCTTGCTTTATAAACCATTTGTGAATCTAAGCAGCAAATGTATTCTATTACGTAAGACAGGATAAATGGCAAGTGATAAGCCAGTTGCAATGCAAAAATCACAAAGCCAATTATATCAGTTATAATTGATAGAACAATAAACACAGAAAATTGCAGATACATTTAGTTGATTTTGTTGACAATCAACCAAAGCCACTAAATTTATGAATTTTAGCCTTGCAGGGAGGATTAATCTAGATGTGTTTTGCAAAGCAGACTGAAAGCATTTTCCCTTGCACAAGAAAAAACCAGCTGATATATCTGGATACACTAGGAAATCATAAAGCACCTGGCTATAAGTGGTCATCATTCTTGGTACAGTAATTTAAAAAAAAAAAAAAAAAGAGAAAAAAACCCCTGCTTTGGCAATAATTACTGCCATTCCAGACGAGGCAATTACAACCTCAACTTTGTAAAAATTTCATGTTGTTTAAGACATCCCAATTAAGTCAAGCTGGCTTATGAAATGGGTCAGTGGTAAAGAGAAACGCATTATGTCTGCTTGAAAATCAATCAGCCTCTATGGGGGGAAGCATGGGACTGTGGAATAGAAACATTAACTATCCGATTCACTAAAATCAGACCAAATTTGATTAAACTCAGGATGCATTTTCACTGCAAAGATGTGTTAGAAACAAGATGTATAGCTATTTCCACCAGCAAACTTTTTAATTCTATAAACTCGTCACCAGTTACAAATTAAAATGGCTTCTGCCTTCTAAGATTGCTCAAAGCCATCCTCAAACACCTCCTCAACACACCTCCTCAAACATGACAGGTAATCTGCACAAATCTGCTCAGAAGAATTATGCCTTTCTGTGGGAAATGACAGAGCCTGGTGCTGTCTCTGCTTGCACTTCACATTCCCTGGGTTAATTGATCCTCCGGCACAGGAGGCACGTTCTGATCTGTTCTTGAAAACACATTCAGGTTGCTTTGAAGTCTCTAGCAGTGTTTCTTCTGACTTCAAACAGCTTGGAAATAGCTCTGTTATGGGTAAATAGGGAAGAAAAATAAGGTAATCAAGGAAAATTAGCTTGGAAAAAAATACTGTTGGTACTGATCCAGAAAGAAAACATATACATGACACAGCATGCGATAACAAGGTGTTCTCATGTAAAAGCTGCATCATAAATGATCAATTTTACATGCACAGGCATTTAGGAGAGAAGTTTCAGCAAAATTATCAAGATTGCAAGTGGTACATTGCTGAAGTTAATACTTCACTGGCGAGGTAACTTTTCCTAGACAAGTTACCAGCAGACCCCTCGGACTATTGCTACCATTACTCGACCCATCAAGGCTGACAGCCTGGAAACTGTGCACCCGAGATTGTCTCTGAACTAACATGCCCTGCCCTCCAGACAGCACCTCCTGCTGTGGATGTGACCTGCCACACTTGCCAGGCACTGCTGCTGCACCGTGTCAGCTTGTGTCCAATGATAAACTAGGGACTCCCTGCCTTGGTCTCCATTTGTACCACAAGCATGCCTTCAGGCATCTGGAGCATTAATAATCCATGATGGTATCTGATGCTTCTGAAGATATTAAATTAATCAGGAGGTTTCATCATAACTGCACAAATGTTCCAGGTATCCCTGGCTGCTCCCAGTCTGCTCAGATTTGCCCACTGCAAAATGAGTTCCCTTCTATTTGTACAAAGACTTCAGTAACTAAAAAAAATTAGGTAACCTTCTGCATGAAGACGTATTTGCTTGACTAGGACAGTTTTCTAATCCTAGGCTGTTGTTTTGAAAATAAGAACCTTAGAATGCTGCAACTGTGCTTTTAAAAAATATTTAAAAGACTCCCCATGGTTGTTTTAAAAGCATGAGGGAATATAGGCTAGCTCTGCATTGCAAATATGTTGCTTAGAAAGACACAGTCACAATTCCAGTGCTATAAGCAAAGTTTCTGATGTCAGCTACAATGCTGTTCTGACTGTCCATCTGCTCGGGCTTTGCATTTTGGAACAGAAATTCATGGTGTGTATTACCACTCTCCAAATTATATTGCTGGAGGATATTTACATATATATTTGTATATGGAAGCAGCCTTGCCCCATCTCCTTCAATATGCTTAATGAATTGATCAGTTGAACTGGCAAGTGCTATTGGTAATTCAGACATAAAACCATTTTGCTAAGTATTACCTCCATTGACCTTCCTTATCTTTCTAAGAAAAACCCTGCTAAGTGTAAGCTGATGGCCAGGAAATGACCACGAGAGCTTTTGGAGGAAGAGAGAGAAGGAGAGAGAAAAGTACTGCAGGTGATGTACAGAAACCTATTTCCCCTTTTCATCATTACTAATTTATACACACACACATCCCTTACGTCTGTTCCACGTATTGCTACTGAATACCCAGTATACTGGCTTAAAAAGGAAGATTCGGAAATGCTGATGAAAAACCTGAAAGCTAGACAGAACTAGCCAGTTCTTTGACTTCTAGTGTCTCTTGAATTTCTCCCAGTTATTTTCATGTTAACCTCAATAATTTGAATTCAGCCAACATATATTCCGAGAAATAATTAAAACTTCATTTGAAGATCTCAAGAATAAGTGTGATAATAAAAATACTGTTCTTGTTAATATTTACAGCTTATCTTTATGGTTTGGATAATTGAGTAATTATGGCTTTTGTAAAAATGTACTTAATTTTCCTCATCTAAATTATACAGCTTTAAGTCCAGAACATTCACTTCCACTACCTTTTTTTTTTTTTAAGTGAGCTGGAAAAATCCTGAAATACCTACCATTTTCTTTTCCTAAAGATACTTTTACAACTGAATAACACTGACTCTCTTACTTCCCTTAAATATACTTTAGAAAAGTGAACCCTTCAATTCTTTGGAAGAAAGCCATGTTTTACAGATCATTCATCACTTCTAGTCTTAGACCCTCCCTATGTGCAAATTTTCACAATCCTTCTAAAAATGTGGACAGCCATGGGATTCAGTGTGTTCCTTCCATAGGGAAAAAAAAAAAGCCATTTACAGAGGTAAAGCCATGTGTTTGCTGATTCCCCCCCTCCCTCTATAAATAAGGATAACACTAGACTGTTGCAAGCCCCGACAGGCTGCCATGCTCAGCGATGTCGGCTGAGAGTCCGCAGTGGCTGGTAAGAAGAAAGACGGGCACACTCGGACGCAATCTGAAACAGAACCGGTTTAATGGGCAAAATAACAAGTTGCAGAAAGCCAAGCACCAGACAAGGAATGCACTGAAGGACAGGATCCAGGGTGGATACAGTATTTATACAAGGTACGGCTAGGGTGGAGTTTGAGGGACTGGATCCAATGGGGGAAGACAATGACAAATATTCATAACAATGCAGCAAAAAGAAACCAGTCATTGAAAAAAGAGCAGAGAACTTTCTTGTGATGGTTTTGGTCTCTTTTTCCCTTGCCAAGGTCAGGATGAATAACATGGGAAACGAAGATGTCGAGTTTGGATTTGGAATGTTTATTATATCTTATCTATTTACAGTATTTACAGGCTCACGAGCTGTGAGCTTAACTAGCAAGCTAGGGAAACAAGGTAAAAATGGAGGGCTTCTAACTCTTTCCAGGGTCTTTTAAGCAATAATTACCCAATACCAAGGTGACACCTATATTATTTATGTTTTGACCCAATAATGACCACCCAAGGCCCGCAATGCAGACCTTTTTCACCCAATTACAGAAAACTACCTAAACCCATGAAGAAGAAGGAAGAAGAAGGTGAAGAAGAAGGACAAAGACAACACCCCAAATCCTCCATCTTGACTCATTTGTATTACTGTACACTAAAATCTTAAATCTAAGTTTCTAGCATTCCAACACTTTCTAGTCTAATTAACACAGAGAACTCCCATGGGGCCTTGATGGTGAGATTTCCCCCTAATCAGGGGGATTTCTCCCACAGCCTCAAAGTTTTCTTCAAGCCCAACAGTAAACACTTTGTCTAATGTGTACACAAATATTATTTTTTTTAATCTGATTCTTGGTTACTGATGAGCATATTGAGTCATGCTGCACTGAAAACTACTTGAAAATCTTCAATGGAAATTCCTGCACTAGGTACTCCATTCACCTCTTATTTCTTATTAATGACAAGTTTTGAGAGCTTCAGGTCAGCTCTCATCTAATTATCTTGAGCATAAATGCCAGATTTCAATCTGAAGGTCATAAAGTACATATCAAACTGCTTACTCAAAGGCTTTGTGTTTTACAGAGCCTTTATCAGCCAAAGTCGTTATCTAAATTCAAATTGATGTTATATTTTGTAAAACAGATATACTCTGGGGGGATCTTTTAGCTTCTGGGGTTTTTTTCTGTTGTTCTTCTCCCACAGAGGAAGCTACATTAATGGCTGCCATTAATAATCTTCTCTCCTATCACTTCTTTATGGATTGAATCCAGTCTGATTTTTTCTGTTATTATTCCCAAGACAACTGTGACTCTCCAAGCAAAATAGAGTCCGGTCTGTAGGAGAAGTAAATCAGCATTTGATGCTGGTGTCATGACAGGCCATCTGCAGAAAAAGATCAGAATTATTAATCAGTGTAGTATATGCAGTAGCAACCAGCACAGTAGGTTACCTTTCTAATTCATTGAATCTCCAGGAACTGGGGAAGTTACCACCAAACACCCTATACACTGCACAAAGACTTGCATTTCACAAGGCACCCTTTCAGTTACTAAAATTTGTTTTTTCAGTAGAAATGCAACCCAGAGGTTTCAAATTTACTTATTTGTGACCTTTATACCTGATTTTGTATGAGCTCTGAATCCAAGTGCAAAGTTTGAGTGATGATCACATCTTTGCTTGCAAACTTTGAACACGATTGATTTTGCCCTTTAATTTTTGTCTCAGTTGTATCAGTCAGCAACAGCTTTTGAATGTATATGCTTGCTTATGTTGCTATGGTTCCCTTTACTGTGCTGAGCAAAACCCTGTGAAATTAATTTGCATTTTGCTGAGAGAAATCTGTCTTTTGCTTCTTCTCACCAGGAGGTCATTCTTTGTGATATTTCAGTCTCTTGCTGAGAACACTGTGTCAAAACATTGTCTTAAAATTGCAGAGAATTAGCCTTTTTATGAGGTGATAATAACAAAAACTCTACATGGTTATTCTTAAAGCAAATACTATTTTTTATCAAAATGCTGTGTTGAAATGTAACAAAGATTATTTCACCAAGATAAAACAAGAGGAATCAAACAAAACCTTGATACTTTGTACAGGACACTGTACTTAATATTTTGTTATAATGCAATAAAAAGGACACCTCAAACTTGGTTTTCTTCTTTTTTTTTTCTTTACAGATACAAACAGGAAGAACACCTGCAAGCCCTGCAGTATCAGAAAACATTGCTAGAGTGTTTGTGTCTAAAACGAATTTTCTTCTCAGAAAGAAATCTGAGAGCACACGTTCACAAGCTGAACTTCACCCAAGCATAAATAAGAGCAAACATCCTCTTTAGCTTCATGTTGAAGGTCATTCTTCTTCAAAAGCTGTCAAGGTGCCTGATCACAGCCAGCAATTTTTCAGGCAGATAAGTCAAGATTTTGTCATTAACAGAGATGATAATAGAACTACACTGATTAATGTAACTGTAATCCAGCATAAGTTTAAATAGCAGAAGGAAAGCTCAATAATGCCAACGTATCAAACATCTGGTCAATGGTATTCATTGGCAAGGCAGATTATGGAACCACAATGACTGGAATTATCCATTTATTTCAAGTGAGGATTTCTATCTCTTCATCAGAGACAAAACATCAGTAGTTAAATTTGCTGTTATAGAGAACTGACTTCAAAAACTGAGCCAGCTTTTAAAGTTCTTCTTAAATGTTATTTCAGGCTTCCCCGCTACATGTCTTTTTTCACCCCAGTAGACATAGAGTATTATTTAAGCCTTGGAAAAGTCTTCATTGGAGATTTCTCAACAATACAAAAAAAATTAAACCTTATGGCCCTTTCTACAAATGTGCTGCTGGCTATTTGCACAATACAAGAACATGAAATGGGATTCAGGATAAACAAATATCACAGAAAGTGCTTGGATGTAACAGAAAAGAACAAGAACAAAATGAATACACTTAGAACAATCAGATGAACATTCTGATTATTTATCTCTGTGCTCCCTCATGGGTTATGCATGCTTTCCCTTTCACATGTCCCCATAGGCATGTTGCAGATAAGACTGCATTTAGCTGTCTGTTCACTCACCAACACACTTCCAAAGGCAAGTTTGTGTCTGTTTAAGACTTTTTTTTCTCCTTTGAACATGTCTAGTTCCCCTCAAAAGACAGTCTCTACCTCCGAATCCCCCTTTAAAGATAACAAGTGAACTATTAATGCAAAAAAAGTGTGTGTGTGGTTGGGAGAGTGGGGGGTCATGAAATGAGTAAGAATAAAAGAATAAGAAAAAGAGTATCACAATCAGAATAACAATGAGAATAGAAAGATGCAGAAGAAGACATCGTAGAAGTAACTATTAGAAATAAGAATAAGAAAATTAACAAGAATACAAAGAATAAGAGTAAAAATTATAACACCACTGAGAAGACCTGATGACAGCATCAAGGGGACATCATTGGGATCCACAGAGCAATGAGGTTTTCTACTTAATCTGGCTCAATCACTCACTCTCTTTCCCCCACCCCTTTTCTCTTTTCTTTCTTTCTTTCTTTCTTTCTTTCTTTCTTTCTTTCTTTCTTTCTTTCTTTCTTTCTTTCTTTCTTTCTTTCTTTCTTTCTTTTTCTTTCTTTCTTTCTTTCTTTCTTTCTTTCTTTCTTTCTTTCTCTTTCTTTCTTTCTTTCTTTCTTTCTTTCTTTCTTTCTTTCTTTCTTTCTTTCTTTTTCTTTTCTTTTTTTTCTTTCTTTTCTTTTCTTTTCCTTTTCTTTTCTTTCTTTTTCTTTCCTTTCTCTTCTCTATCTTTCTCTCTTTCACTCTTCTCTTCTCTTCTCTTCTCTTCTCTTCTCTTCTCTTCTCTTCTCTTCTCTTCTCTTCTCTTCTCTCTCCCTCTCCATCTGTCTCATTTACTGTTAAATAAAACCCATAATATGGACTTTGGCATATGGCCTAATTTGCACCCTAATTCAGGCAGAGGCATTTCTGACAAATTTAACAACTGGATCATAACAACAGTCTAGAAGCCCACAGGTCTGGGGGCTGCTCCATGCCGCTCCCAGGGGAATCGGTGTTGAAGGGGTGGTGGGTGTGGCCCTTAGTGACACAGGAGCGTTCTGTCAGGGCCCTGGGTGATGTGGGACATTGTGATGCCCAGAGAGCCTTGTGACATGTCAGAGCCACGCCCTGTAGGGGGTATATTAGGGCTGCAGAGAGCTGGGCTTCCCAGTCCCAGAAAAGTCAATCTCTCAACAGGAAGCAGCTCCCAGGACCCCTCTGCACTAGATGATATCAGAGACAGAGGAGGACAAGGCAAACCCCAACTCCCAGCCACCCAGCCCCTTAACCCTGCTGGCTGGAAGACCAGGCCCTCAGTGGGCAGTGGGTGGGGGCAGGTGGCAACCAGTCCTTTCACTGTCGGAGACTGAGGAGGAGGAGGCCTTTGTCACCATGGATGAAGAGTGAGAATATGACATGAACCAAGAGCTTTCTCAACGGGCAGATGTCAGCAGCCCAGAGCCTTGCTTGTGGGAAGGAATCCAGTCTGAGATTTTTACCAATGGCAAGAAGCCCAGTAAGTTTCTCCATGGGGAGCCATGAGACACCAAGAATTGCACCAGTGCGAGGCAGGTGTGAGAGTCCAGTGGGGAGATGGCACACAGTGAGAGCTGTACCACTGGGAAGGAAGTGTGACACAGGAGCTGTATCAATGGCAGTTCTCCTACCCCAGGCAGTCCCACAGAGGCTGAGCTGGCAGTTGCTGCTCCCCCAGCTGGACCTGCTGAGGAGGAGAAACCCCCTAAGCCACTGGCTCCTGAGGTGGAAAAGGCATCAGATTCTCCTGCCCTCAGTGAGGAGGTGCCATCAGGAGCGACAGAGATCCCAGTCCCTGCCTCACACAGCCCCTCAGGCTGCAGCCAGGCTCTGCTGGACTTAGAGTGGAACATTAACGTGAGCAAGACTGTGCTGGAGATCCAGGCATCTGGCCACCAGCCAGCAGAACAGAGGGACCTGGAGCAGAGCATGGCTGCACAACTAAAAGCAGCAGTGCCAGCATGAAAGACAGAGATCCAGATCTGTATCCCACACAGCACTTGCTGCCCCCGCCCCCCACACACCCCCAGCCCCTCCCCAAGCCCCCTGGGAGCACACACCCTCAGTGAGCAGCAGGACAAGGCGGAAGGGAGAACAATATCGCCACAGGAAGATAGCAAGGATGAGGGCTGGTGAGCTTGAGCTTAACCAGTCACATGAGGAGGAAGATTATCTAAAGTAAGGAACAAATACCAAAAAGTGACCCAAGGGGAAGCCTGCACTGAGCCAGAGTTGACCCCAGGAGATGCTGGTTGTCACAAGGAAATTTTCAAGGAGGAAGCCTGCACAGACCAGAAGCTGACCCCAGGAGAATCTGGTAGATAGCAGACTGTATCCCAGGGGGAAGCCTGCACTGAGCGAGAGCATATCCCCCTCGCCCCCTGCCCTCCAGCTGCAGTGAGATGCTGGCAGCTACCTGGAAAAATCCAAAGATGAAGCCTGCAGTGAGTAAGAGATGTCCCAGAGAAATGCTGGTCACTACCAGGAAATGTCCCAAAGGTAAGCCTGCAGTGAGCAGGAGCCCACTGCAGGAGAGGCTGGTAGCTACCAGAATGTATCCCAAGGGGAAGAAGCCTGCAGAGATCCAGCAGCCAGAGCTGTCTCAGGAAGCTGCTGTTAGCTACCAGGATGCTTCCCAGGAGGCAACCTGCATTACAAAGAAGGTGACCAAAAGGGAAGCTGTTGGCTACCAGAAAGGCTGCAATGAGCCAGAGCTGTCCCCAGGAGATGCTGGTAGGTTACCAGGAAGATTCCCAGGGCAAAGCCTGCACCGATCAGGAGCTTACCCCAAGAGAAGGTGCTAGCTCCAAGAACATATCCCAAGGGGAAGCCTGCACTAAGCTAGAGCTTACCCCAGAGGATGACAGTGGATACCCAGAAATGTCCCAAGGAGAAGCCTGCAGTGAGCCAGAGCTTGACCTAGGAGGTGCTGGTAGCTAAAGAAAGTGTTCCAAGGAGAAGACTGCAATGAGCAAGATCTGTCCCCTGGACATGCCACTAGCTATTGGGAAGTAACCCAAGGGGAAGCCTGCAGTGAGCCATTGCTGCCCCTTGGAAATGCTGGTATCTACTGGGAAGTATCCCAAGGGGAAGCCTGCAATGAGCCAGAGCTAACCCCAGGGGATGACAGTGGATACCTGGAAACGTCCCAAGTGGAAGCTTGCAGTAAAAACCAGAGGTGACCCCAGGAGAAGCTACTAGCTACAGAGGTGTATCCCAAGGGTAAGCCTGCAACGAGCCAGACATGACCCCAGGAGAAGCTAGTAGATACAAGAAGGTATCCCAAGTGGAAGCCTGCAGTGAGCAAGACCTGCCCCCAGGGAATGATGGTAGATAACAGGAAGTGTCCCCAGGGGAAGCCTGCAGACAGCCAGAGCTCTCCATTGGGAACACTGGTAGCTATGAGAAAGTGTTCTACAAAGGAGAAGGCTGGAGTTAGCCATTGCTGTCCCCTGGAGATGCCAGTACCTCCTGGGAAGTATCCCAAGGCAAAGCCACAGCTGACCCAGGGAGATGATGGCAGATACCAGGGAGCGTCACAAGCAGAAGCCTACAGTGAGCAAGACCTGCCCCAGGGAATGATGGTAGATAAAAGTTAGTGACCCAAGAGGAAGCCTAGAGACAGCAACAGCTGTCCATTGGTAATACTGATAGCTACGAGAAAGTGTTCTACCAAGGAGAAGCCTGGAGTGAGCCATTGCTGCTACTTGGAGATGCCAATATCTACTGGGAAGTTTCCCAAGGGAAGGCCTGCAGCAAGCCAGAGCTGTCCCCAGGAGTTGCTGGCAGCTATCAGGAAGATTCCCAGGGGAAGCCTGCACTGATCAGGAGCTCACCCCAGGAGAAGCTGGTAGATACCAGAAGGTATCCCAAGTGGAAGCCTGCAGTGAGCAAGACCTGCCCCCAGGGAATGATGGTAGATAACAGGAAGTGTCCCCAGGGGAAGCCTGCAGACAGCCAGAGCTGTCCATTGGGAATACTGGTAGCTATGAGAAAGTGTTCTACCAAGGAGATCCCTGGAGTGAGCCATTGCTGTCCCCTGGAGATGCCAGTATCTCCTGGGAAGTATCCCAACGCGAAGCCACAGCTGACCCAGGGAGATGATGGCAGATACCAGGGAGCGTCACAAGTGGAAGCCTGCAGTGAGCCAGAGCTGTCCACAAGAATAGCTGGTAGCTACCAGGACGTTTCCCAAGGGGAACCCTGCAGTGAGCCAGAGCTTGACCTAGGAGCTGCTGGTAGCTAAAGAAACTGTCCCAAGGGGCAGCCTGCAATGAGCCAGAGCTGTCCCTTGGAAATACTTGTAGCTACGAGAAAGTGTTCTACCAAGGAGAAGCCTGGAGTGAGCCATTGCTGCCCCATGGAAATGCCAGTATCTACTGCGATGTATCCCAAGGTGAAGCCACAGCTCACCCAGGGGGATGATGGCAGACACCAGGGAGTGTCACAAGTGGAAGCCTGCAGTGAGCCACACCTTTCCACAGGAAAAGCTGGTGAATATCAGGAAGTTTCCCAAGGTGAAGCCTGCAATGACCCAGAGCTGACCCCAGGAGATGCCACTCGCTATTGGGAAGTGACCCAAGGGGAAGCCTGCATTGAGCCAGAGCTGTCCCTGGGAAATACTTGTAGCTACAAGAAAGGTGTTCTACTAAGGAGAAGCCTGGAGTGAGCCATTGCTGCCCCTTGGAAATGCCAGTTTCTACGGGGACGTTTCCCAAGTGTAAGCCAGCAATGAGCCAGAGATGACCCCAGGAGTTGCTGGCAGCTATCAGGAAGATTCCCAGGGGAAGCCTGCACTGATAAGGAGCTCACCCCAGGAGAAGCTGGTAGATACCAGAAGGTATCCCAAGTGGAAGCCTGCAGTGAGCAAGACCTGCCCCCAGGGAATGATGGTAGATACCAGGAAGTGTCCCCAGGGGAAGCCTGCAGACAGCCAGAGCTGTCCATTGGGAATACTGGTAACTATGAGAAAGTGTTCTACCAAGGAGATCCCTGGAGTGAGCCATTGCTGTCCCCTGGAGATGCCAGTATCTACTGGCAAGTATCCCAACGCGAAGCCAGAGCTGACCCAGGGAGATGATAGCAGATACCAGGAAGCATCACAAGTGGAAGCCTGCAGTAAGCCACAGCAGTCCACAGGAAAAGCTGGTAAGTATCAGGATGTTTCCCAAATGGAAGCCTGCAGTGAGCCAGAGCTGACCCCAGGGGATGATGGTGGATACCCAGAAATGTCCGAAGTGGAAGCCTGCAGAGAGCCAGAGCTCTGCATAGGAGATAACAGTAGATACCGGGAAGTTTCCCAAGGTGAGCCAGAACTGACCTTGAAGATGCTGGTAGTAACAAGGATGTTTCCCAAGAGAAAGCCTGCAGGGTCTCCAGGAGATGACACTATCTATTGGGAAGTGACCCAAGGGGAAGCCTGCAATGAGCCAGAGCTATCCCTGGGAAATACTTGTAGCTACAAGAAAGTGTTCTACCAAGGAGAAGCCTGGAATGAGCCATTGCTGCCCCTTGGAAATGCCAATTTCAACTGGGAAGTTTCCCAAGGGTAAGCCTTCTATGAGCCAGAGTTGACCCCACGGAGATGCTGGTAGTAACAAGGAAGTTTCGCAAGGGAAGGCCTGCAGCAAGCCAGAGCTGTCTCCAAGAGTTGCTGGCAGCTATCAGGAAGATTCCCAGGGGAAGCCTACACTGATCAGGAACTCACCCCAGGAGAAGCTGGTAGATACCAGAAGATATCCCAAGTGGAAGCCTGCAGTGAGCAAGACCTGCCCCCAGGGAATGATGGTAGATAACAGGAAGTGTCCCCAGGGGAAGCCTGCAGACAGCCAGAGCTCTCCATTGGGAACACTGGTAGCTATGAGAAAGTGTTCTACCGAGGAGAAGCCTGGAGTTAGCCATTGCTGTCCCCTGGAGATGCCAGTATCTCCTGGGAAGTATCCCAAGGCAAAGCCACAGCTGACCCAGGGAGATGATGGCAGATACCAGGGAGCGTCACAAGCAGAAGCCTACAGTGAGCAAGACCTGCCCCAGGGAATGATGGTAGATAAAAGTTAGTGACCCAAGAGGAAGCCTAGAGACAGCAACAGCTGTCCATTGGTAATACTGATAGCTACGAGAAAGTGTTCTACCAAGGAGAAGCCTGGAGTGAGCCATTGCTGCTACTTGGAGATGCCAATATCTACTGGGAAGTTTCCCAAGGGAAGGCCTGCAGCAAGCCAGAGCTGTCCCCAGGAGTTGCTGGCAGCTATCAGGAAGATTCCCAGGGGAAGCCTGCACTGATCAGGAACTCACCCCAGGAGAAGCTGGTAGACACCAGAAGGTATCCCAAGTGGAAGCCTGCAGTGAGCAAGACCTGCCCCCAGGGAATGATGGTAGATAACAGGAAGTGTCCCCAGGGGAAGCCTGCAGACAGCCAGAGCTGTCCATTGGGAATACTGGTAACTATGAGAAAGTGTTCTACCAAGGAGATCCCTGGAGTGAGCCATTGCTGTCCCCTGGAGATGCCAGTATCTCCTGGGAAGTATCCCAAGGCGAAGCCACAGCTGACCCAGGGAGATGATGGTAGATACCAGGGAGCATCACAAGTGGAAGCCTGCAGTGAGCCAGAGCTGTCCACAGGAAAAGCTGGTAGGTTACCAGGAAGATTCCCAGGGCAAAGCCTGCACCGATCAGGAGCTTACCCCAAGAGAAGGTGCTAGCTCCAAGAACATATCCCAAGGGGAAGCCTGCACTAAGCTAGAGCTTACCCCAGAGGATGACAGTGGATACCCAGAAATGTCCCAAGGGGAACCCTGCAGTGAGCCACAGCTTGACCTAGGAGGTGCTGGTAGTTAAAGAAAGTGTCCCAAAGGGAAGCCTGCAATGAGCCAGAGCTGTCCCTTGGAAATACTTGTAGCTACGAGAAAGTGTTCTACCAAGGAGAAGCCTGGAGTGAGCCATTGCTGCCCCTTGGAGATGACAATATCTACTCGAAGTATCCCAAGGGGAAGCCTGCATTGAGCCAAATATTGATCACAGGGGATGACAGGGCATGCCTGGAAATGTCCCAAGTGGAAGTGAACCAGAGGTGACGCCAGGAGATGCTACTAGCTACAGAGATGTATCCCACGTGGAAGACTGCAATGAACCAGAGCTGACCCCAGGAGTTGCTGGCAGCTATCAGGAAGATTCCCAGGGGAAGCCTGCACTGATCAGGAGCTCACCCCAGGAGAAGCTGGTAGATACCAGAAGGTATCCCAAGTGGAAGCCTGCAGTGAGCAAGACCTGCCCCCAGGGAATGATGGTAGATAACAGGAAGTGTCCCCAGGGGAAGCCTGCAGACAGCCAGAGCTCTCCATTGGGAATACTGGTAGCTATGAGAAAGTGTTCTACCAAGGAGAAGCCTGGAGTTAGCCATTGCTGTCCCCTGGAGATGCCAGTATCTCCTGGGAAGTATCCCAACGCGAAGCCACAGCTGACCCAGGGAGATGATGGCAGATACCAGGGTGTGTCACAAGTGGAAGCCTTGCAGTGAGCCACAGCTTGACCTAGGAGGTGCTGGTAGCTGAAGAAACTGTCCCAAGGGGCAGCCTGCAATGAGCCAGAGCTGTCCCTTGGAAATACTTGTAGCTACGAGAAAGTGTTCTACCAAGGAGAAGCCTGGAGTGAGCCCTTGCTGTCCCCTGGAGATGCCAGTATCTACTGTGAAGTATCCCAAGGGGAAGCCACAGCTGACCCAGGGGGATGATGGCAGATACCAGGGAGTGTCACAAGTGGAAGCCAGCAGTGAGCCACACTTTTCCACAGGAAAAGCTGGTGAATATCAGGAAGTTTCCCAAGAAGAAGCCTGCAGTGAGCCAGAGCTCTGCACAGGAGATAACAGTAGCTACGAGGAAGTTTCCCAAGGGGAAGCCTGCAATGAGCCAGAGCTGACCCCAGGGATGTGCTGGTAGTAACAAGGATGTTTCCCAAGGGAAAGCCTGCATTGAGCCAGAGCTGTCACTTGGAAATGCTATCTACTGGGAAGTATACCAAGGGGAAGCCTTCAATGAGCCAGAGCTAAACCCAGGGAGATGCTGGTAGTAACAAGGATGTTTCCCAAAGGGAAGCCTGCAGACAGCCAGGGCTGTCCATTGGTAATACTGGTAGGGAAGAGAAAGTCTTCTACCAAGGAGTAGCCTGGAGTGAGCCATTGTTGTCCCCTGGAGACGCCAATATTTCCTGGGAGGTATCCCAAGCTGAAGCCACAGCTGACCCAGGGAGGTGAAGGTTTATACTGGGGAGTGTCACAAGTGGAAGCCTGCAGTGAGCCAGAGCTATCCACAGGAAAAGCTGGTGAATATCAGGAAGTATCCCAAGGTGAAGCCTGCAATGACCCAGAGCTGACCCCAGGGAAATGCTGGTAGTAACAAGGATGTTTCCCAAGAGAAAGCCTGCAGCAAGCCAGAGCTGTCCCCAGGAGTTGCTGGCAGCTATCAGGAAGATTCCCAGGGGAAGCCTGCACTGATCAGGAGCTCACCCCAAGAGAAGCTGGTAGACACCAGAAGGTATCCCAAGTGGAAGCCTGCAGTGAGCGAGACCTGCCCCCAGGGAATGATGGTAGATACCAGGGAGTGTCCCAAGGGGAAGCCTGCAGACAGCCAGAGCTGTCCATTGGGAATACTGGTAGCTACAAGAAAGTGTTCTATCAAAGAGAGGCCTGGAGTGAGCAATTGCTGACCCTTGTAGATGACAATATCTATTGCGAAGTATCCCAAGGGGAAGCCTGCAATGAGCCAGAGATGACCCCAGGGAGATGCTGGTAGTAACAAGGATGTTTCCCAAGGGAAAGCCTGCAGTGAGCCAGAGCTGTCCCTTGGAAATGCTGGTACCTACTGGGAAGTACACCATGGCGAAGCCTGCAATGCGCCAGTTATGAACCCAGGAGATGCTGGTATCTACTAGGATGTTTTCCAAGGGGAAGCCTGCAGTGAGACAGAGCTGACCCCAGGGGATGACGGTGGATACCCAGAAATGTCCCAAGTGGAAACTTGCAGGAAACCAGAGGCGACTCCAGGAGATGCTAGTAGCTACTGAGATGTATCCTAAGTGGAAGCCAGCAATGAGCCAGAGATGACTCCAGGAGTTGCTGGCAGCTATCAGGAAGATTCCCAGGGGAAGCCTGCACTGATCAGGAGCTCACCCCAGGAGAAGCTGGTAGATACCAGAAAGTGTCCCAAGTGGAAGCCTGCAGTGAGCAAGACCTGCCCCCAGGGAATGATGGTAGATAACAGGAAGTGTCCCCAGGGGAAGCCTGCAGACAGCCAGAGCTGTCCATTGGGAATACTGGTAGCTATGAGAAAGCGTTCTACCAAGAAGAAGCTTGGAGTGAGCCATTGCTGCCCCCTGGAGATGCCAGTATCTACTGGGAAATATCCCAAGGTGAAGCCACAGCTGACCCAGGGAGATGAAGGCAGATACCAGGGAGCATCACAAGCGGAAGCATGCAGTGAGCCAGAGCTGACCCTGGAGATGCTGGTAGCTACCATGAAGCTTCCCAAGGGGAAGCCCGCAGTGAACCAGTGCTCTTCCAGGGAGATTGTGGTAGCTACCAGGAAATGTCCCAATGGGAAGCCAGCAGTGAGCCAGAGCTGACCCCAAGAAGTGACAGTAGAAACCAAGGAGTGTGGTAAGGAGAAATCTCCAGTGTACCAGAGGTGACCCCAGGAGATGCTGGTAGCTACTGGGAGATATCCTGGGGGAAGCCTACACTGAGCTCACTGTAGGCGTCCCCTTAGGTCACTTCCCAAGTGGGAAATGCCTTCTGTAGCTTCAAGTATTCCCAAGGGACAGCTCCAGCTCACTGCAGGCTTCCCCTTGGGTCACTTCCCAATAGCTAGTGGCATCTCCCGGGGACAGCTCTGGCTCAATGCAGGCTTCCCCTTGGAACACTTCCTTGTAGCTGTAGGTGGGAAAACTACAGTGACAAAGAGCTCGTGCAAGACAACTGGGAACACGTGAGGCTCCAGAGCATCAGTGTCAAACCCTTGCTGCGGGCGAAGGACGAGTGGGACAAAGTTAGCGTCATTAAGCGGCATGAAGAAGACGGAGAGCAAAGACTGGGAGGTTTTGCAGGAGACGGGCTCCCAGTGCCTGTCCCTTGCAAAGCATGCCTGTTTGAGTGCCAGGCATTTTGAGCTGTGTGCCCAAAAGTCAGCCTGTGCCTCACCTGCCCAAACCCCCAGATTACATGCAGCTTCTCCCACCTTCAAGGAGTAGGCACCAGAGGCAGGGACAGAGACACCAGTCCCTGCCCTGCACAGCTGCCTCAGCCCCTCAGCTTGGAGCCCAGGCCCTCAGCCAGCACCAGCTCCCCCTTGATCCCTCCCTCCCACCTCAGGCTGGTGCTGTGGGCGCTGCACAGCCTGTTCTGCTGACCCTGCCTGGAACCACAGCCAGAAAATTAGTGCCCACTGCCAGCGCCAGGCTGTGCCCCACAGATTGTGGCTGGCGTGCAGCCTGCCCAGAGTCCTGGGAGCCACACGGGCTGCCTTTGCCTGGACATGTCCTTGCAGGCTGAGCAATCCCTGGCTCCTTTGGACGACACACCAAGTGGGTCTCCCCAACACCAAGTGTTACCCATATGGCCAGCCCCAAACCAGCCATTTCCTCCCATCCTGACAGGATTACTTGTGATCTTTTGGGATTTTATCCATGAGGAATGGGCACAGACAGGAGGAATCGCTCCTAGGACCCCACTGCACACTGCAGGACTGCAACGCACACAATTCATCCAAACCAAACAGAAGTTGGTCTTAAGAAATAGTAGCAGTAAACAAACAAACAAACAACATCAACAACAACAACAACAACGAAAGTACTAAGAATAGGAATAAGAATAATAAGAAAAAGAAAAAATAAGAGTAAGGAATAACAACAAGAACAACAAACAAAAGAAAAATAATCAAAATCATATTATGTAGAAGAATAAATAGCAGTAGTAAATAAGAAGAATAATAAGAAAAAGGATAAGAACAAAAACTTTAAGAAGTATAATTCAAAAAAGAACAAGAAGAATAAGATAAGAGGAAATAGTAATAATAGCAGGAAATAATTAGAAGTAAAAGAAGAAAAATAGTAAGAGTAATAAGAATTAAGAAGACGAAGAAAAAATAGTAGTACTAATAATAATAACAATAATAATTTCCTATTTCTATCTCTCTCCTCACATTTCTTGTTAAATAAAATCTATGTTAAACAAAATCTGTCTTTTGGCATCATATGGTCTCCTTTGCACCTTAATTCAGGCAGAGGCATCTCTCCCTAACTCGATCTTACGTTTTCTGCCCAGCATGTTTGTGCTTGAGATTGCCTTGACCCAGGTGCAACACCTTGCACTTGCCCTTTGGAACTTCATGAGGTTGATATGGGTACACTTCTCAAGCATGTCCAGGTACCTCTGGAGGGCATCCCTTCCTTCCAGCATGTTGACTGCAACAGTCAGCCCAGGGTTACTGGCAAACTTGCTGAGAGTGCCTCAGTCTCTCTGTCAATGTCACTGACAAAGATGTTAAAACAGCACCAGTCCCAGCACTGACCCCTGAGGATGCCTCTTATCACTCCAGTTGGACATCAAACCATTGACCACAAACCTTTCAGTGTGACCATCCAGCCAATTCCAAGTGGTCCACCCATCAAATCCATCTCTCCAGTTTAGAGAAAAGGATGTCATGCTAACAGTGTCAAACACTTTGCACAGGTCCAAGTAGATGATGTCAGCTACTCTTCCCTCATCCGCCAACACTGTTTCCCCTTTGTTTTCTCAGTTCCTGACTTTTGCCTTTGTCAGTTGGATGGTGTAGCTGGAGCACTAGCCAGTGAACAGAAGCAAAACAGACATTGAGTATATCAGCCCTCTTCACAGCCTAGGAAATCAGTTCTCCCATTTCCTTCCAGAAAAGTCTGACATTTTCCTAGTCTCCCTTTTATCTCCAACGTATTCCTTCATGGTGCATTTTATTTAGAGTCTGTTAAAAGGCAGAAGGTGGGAAACTGATCTAGAGCACTAAACACATCAGAAGGCACAGCTCTCACATTGGGTCATATTACCAAGCATATGATGACACTCAGAGACCACCACACCAGTACCATTACACCTCCAGAAGCCTGTTCCTCCAGGAATATCTAATTAAACCAGAGCTTTCTGTGACACAGACTTTGCACTATTTCACTACTGCCACCCAGCCCTCTGACTGCACAAGCTCCTCCTGAAGCAACAGTTATGTGCCCTAAGGAGCAGCCACCCATGACAGCAACTTGTCCTGAAGTAAGGAAATCTAATTAGCCACTCGCTACCCACTTTCCTCAAGAAACAGATAGTGCCAGTTTAGAAACTTTTTCAGAGAAAACAGCTTTTTTAAAAGAGGGAGAAGTATCTCCCTCTGATGATACTCTCTGTCTGGAAAGGTATCATAGTATTTCTAAAGAATGTGAAAGAAAAATAAAACAATTCTGTAGGGATTTTTTTTCATTATCACCCCACCCAGAGAAGTGAGCACACAATGGGCAAAGGTCTGAGCTGGGAATATGTGCAGCTAACAGCAGCTTTTTAAGACTCTCCATTTTCAGTTACTTCACAAAATTACTAGCTAACAAAGCAAAAGTTATTGTAGGAAATTGCAGACTAAAAATCATCATTTAGGTTGTGAAATGTTTTTCATTAAGTAGAGGGCTTTCAAACACAGGAGTTACTGTGGTCGTTTGGCAGCGTTGTCTTCACCAGACATTTCCCAAACCACAACCTGTCCCTCTTTCAGGACCACAATCTTACACAGCTTTGCTGCGTGGAGACCTTTAAAACCGAGGAGCGCCTGCCCGGGGCGTCCTGACGTGGAAGGCCATGTCCGGGCTCTGAGGGACGTGCGAGCCCCGCGCGGCCCTGAGGAACCGAGCCGGGCCAAACCAAACAACCACGGCTCCCAGCCCAGGATGTTCCCGGGCGGGGCAGAGGGAGCAGAGTGACGGCAACGTGAGGAACGGGCAGAGCGCCCTGGGGCTCCGCTCTGCCGCCGCGGAGCCCCAGGCAGGGAGCAAGGGAGAAGCGGCAGGCACTCGCTGGCTCCGGTGCCCTGCCGTGGCCCGCGATGGAGGCGGGGGCAGCTGCGGCGGAAGGAGGCCGAGTACGACCGAGGGCACCGGGCGCCCGAGCGGACGGAGGAAGCGCTGAGCGCCGTGTTCCCGCTGCGCCACGAGGTCTCTACTGGGAGCTGTCAGCGGGGGCAGCGGAAGCACCCAGAGGGGGCCGGAGCGGCCTCTCCTTGCCCCGCGTCCCGGTGTGGGTGCCCGCCGTGCCTGTGCCCCTCCCAGCCCTTGTCCTCAGGCGAGGGCGTGCAGCGAGGAGCTTGACGGCTCTGCGGTGACAATTCAGTGGTTCCCCTCAGGCCCGGGCAAGGACTGCAGTGCTTCTGTGTTTGTAGCCGCTGGCACTTGGACGTCTCGCCAAGTAAGTGTCTGCAGCATGCCGGGCTTCTTGTTCTCTGCTGGCTGCTTGTCTGGACCCAAAAAACCAAAACAGTCTGCAATGGACGTCCCTAACAATAGCGCTCAGCAGTGACGACTTTGGGGCCAGCAGCGACAAGAGACTGGATGCTGTTAGCACTGCAGCTGCTCATGAAAGGCAAATGGGCCTTGCTGGAAGGGCCAAGAATCAAAACAATTTTATCTGTTCCCACTTGGCAAAATACTGTTGACAGTAGTCCTAATGAAACCTCAATTAGTGTCAATATTGGAATTGCCAATACTACAGTAGTAAGCTGCTCATGAAAAAAAAAATTAATTCTAGTATGTTCTTTGATGGGAGAGTGGCTGTGGAATTAAGTATTTGATTCCATCTTACACTGTTTCCCATCTCCAAGTGTTTTGCCAAATCTTCAAGTTTGTTTTGTTCCACTAGTGGAAGGGACTAGAACTGGTAACACCTTTCCTTGCTGGTTGGCATGTTCCTCTTCTTTGTAGCTCTTAGATTTTCTTAATTTTCCCATTTGGTAAGTCATGGTTTGGTGACTTTCTGATACCAGACAATATAATGCAACTAGGAAGGATGTATGTAGTAAACCTCAGGTAGCAACTTAATTCTTTATCTAAACCAACATTGGTGCTTACTAACTAGAGGGACACAAATATATTGGATTATGATAGTTCATCAGGCCCATTGCAGACTACATTGAAAGAAGGAAGAACTCTGCCTACTAGAAGTCTTGATTTCCAACTTTCTCACAAGGCTCAAAGCTTGTTGAAATGTATAAATCATAGAATATCCTGAGTTGGAAGGGACCCATAATGGATTTGTTCAGTGGTGGATTTGATTGAAGCATATTTCATGGAATAAAAACCTCTTTGTCTGGAAATTGACTTTTAATGAAGTTCTTTCTCGTTCATTTAAGGCTAACTACTTGTCTAAATGTTCAAAAGCTCCAGTAAATATGCAGATTAGTTGGAAGAAAAGTTCTTGATGGAGTTGGTCAGCCAATTAGAAGTGGAAATATACTGTACAGTTGAAAATATAGAAAGGTATGAGCTGCTTTTTTCTGTTTTATTTCTTTTACTAGGAATATCAGGGAGAGATGCTGTTCTTCTCACATCCCAAGAAACATTTTATTTTCCATTTTTATGGTGGAAAATAAATCCCTGTGACCCAACAATTGAGTATTGTAATTTAGAGGGAAAAAGGTGTCATGAAAAGTTAGACAGAGGCAGCAATTATGAAAACTTGATTTTCCCTTAATTAGACAATATTTTATGAGTGGGATTTGATAGAATATCTTTGTATATTTTTTTCTGTCTTAATGATCATGCAGGTTTTCTTTACACCCCATACCAACCTTCTAAGTTCACTTTTATCTTTTTCTTTAATTTTCAGATCCTTATGTTTCTCTTTGTGTGACACTCTTTCAAAAAAATACTATACAGGTGAAAGTATAGGTGAAGGCTCTTCTTTTATACTGAGCTGATAGGTTGTTGTGGGCGATAGTGAAGTCAAACATCCATGTAGCACCTGCAATGCAAAATTGATGACTCATCTCTTCCCCAGCCTGAAATACTCAAGTTAGGTTTTTGCAGCTCTAGCTTTTGTGGAGTAATTATTTCTAATTTCCCTAAGTTAAACTCTGGTTCATTTCATTCTTGAATTATGTGTAATTTCATAGATACTCACTGGATGTAAAGCTGATACTGTTAATGCAGGCAACTTCGTGAATTTTCTAAATTACGTCTTCCTGAAGTGAATTTTATTAATATCATTTATTCTTCTTCTTTACAGAAAGATAGGTTTAAATTATCTGAGACCAAAGTAGCTGATCATGAGAGACATCCTTAAGCATGAATGCTGATAAATCATGGTACAGCAGGCTACTAACAGCGGCAATAAAAGGTGTCCTAATGACTGTATAATCCTTAAAATAACTCCATTCTATTCTGATAGCATCATATGTAGATATAAAGCAGATCTGTCAGAGAGTTTTTGCCTACGTAGTTACAATTTAGGTCAAAACAAATTGAATAATGTCTGCAAATACCAAAGTATAAGACTCTGCAAAGAAGGTGCTGAATGAGAAAACCTAAGTGGAGCAAATAGATGTGGAGATATGTACTTGTAGAGTTGATAAGGACATACTTCTTAGTCCTTTAAATGACATTTCCAAGTTAGAAATTAAATAGTGTTTTAAAACTTTTTACATCGTTTTATTGTTTGCAGGGGTTTTTTTTTCCAGAGGATTTGTTCCCCTGTAATGGGTACTCATTTTCAAAAAACTGAAAATCCTTTACCTGAAACAACTGAAGCTGATGAGAAAGAAAGATATTACTCTCTTCATACTGCTGTGGAATGGGTCAATGAATCACTGAACACAATGTTAAGAGACTTGAGCCTACTGACCAGTGTCAAGCTGGTAAGATGCTTGGGTAGGTCTTGCATATTGTGAAAATTACTACATTTGAAATATTATGAAATACAGTGACAAACAAAAGAGAAAGAAAGAAGGGGATGAAATAAGAACGGTGGGTAGTATAGAGTAAAAGGAAGTATGCAAACATCCAACTAGAGGAAAAAGGAAAAAAAATGGTGTGAGAGTAGGAAAAAAAAGCTAAGAATATACGGCCAAAAAAAGCAATCCAAAGGAAAAGAGCACACTGTTATCTCCATCTATTCATTAAACTCAGACAAAAAAGGGTTGTTAATGGAAGGGCAGAAAATTTTGGCAAGTTATTATTTCACAGTTTAGTTGCAACTATCCTATACTGCCAGTAAAACCTTCCAATTCATGGGCTGGATATGTGCACAGTAAATTCACCTTTGACCTGAAATGTAACTTCTGCACCTGTTAAATCTATCCAGGTATCATCATGGTGTATGTTTTATCTTCAGTCAAGCTTCTGCTGGTACATGTATTACTGCTTTCCACTAATTGAGACATTACAGATAGTACTTGTTTTCATGAATTGTGACTGGACTGTAATATTATTGTTAGACTCAATGCCTGACTGTTTGGAGCCAATATAAAACAGTCCCCGAATACAGTGATTCTTGGGAATCAGATCACTTACTGCAGCTTCAGTAGATTTTCCCTGTAAGTGTTCATGTAAGCATTGTGGACAGTAAATGTGATAGTAGGAACTGCTTGGGTTTAAGCATTTTGGATCAAACTGTATCTGAAAGGGAAATAAATTCCTATGACAATATAATAAGACTATGGATGTGTAATAATCAAAAGACCTGTTCTCTCTTTGGAAATGCCAACTGAAATAGGCCTAATTTTTTTTTTCACATTCATTATTAGAATAAATCAAGTATGTGCACTCCCAGTCAGTATAAAACAACTGACAAAATTAAGTTTTTGAAAAATAGATTATTTCTTATTACATTGAGTGCACACTGAAATGGCAATACTGTATTTATTCACATAACTGTGATACACAAGCATATGTTTAGAACCAAGAAAATACTTAGCTACGGCTATCTGTCTCTTAGGAAGGAAGGTGTCATTGGAAGAGAAGCCCATCCCATCTTTTGGGAACCTGTTGAATCAGTGCTGTGTGGCAGCTTGACTGCTGGGGGAACATCACTTGCTATGTGATGTTTTTGCATGTGATAATTTTGTTGATGCACTAGCAAAAGCTGGGGCCACCATTAGCCATATCCCATTGTACTTATATATTGCACTGCTGAAACATGAGCAGGTACCTGTGGCTTTTTGTAATTTTGTTTATTTTATCCCAGTTATCATAATTATTGCGAAATTCTGAAACTATTTGTGACAGTGTTATTAAATTTACTTCATACAATACACTCTTCACCCCATTGCCTGTAGCAGTCTTTGAACCCTGTGCCATACTTAAAATATGTCAGAAACTATTCTGATTTTTCATTTTTCCCTGGCATTCCCAATTACAGGAGTCACCTAAAAAACCCACTCCCAATGGCTACTCTGTTCAGCTGTGTTTCACCTGCAAAACTGAAATTAGTGTAAGAAGTTATGCTTATACCACCAGCTGAGTTATCACTCAAACAGGTACTGTTTCATTTTTGCTTTTTACAAATGTATTCTATTCTTCTTGATGTCTGCAGTATTCTATAGACATCATACTAACTACATATACGTACATGTTGCAGTGCAGGTCAGTGGTGACTTGCTGCAACCTCCTGAAAGTGTCTCCCAGAGGAAGGCGTTTGGGCAGACACACAGCAATCACACACCCACACACACCACAGGTAACTTGCTGATAACGGAGGATGGGAAGGGCCTTTGCAAAGAAATCCAGTGGGTTTTATTGCAGCCACACTGAAGGGGTCCAGAGTCAAAAGGCACTGACACTTAGAGGGCCCAGGCTTATATGTGGATAGAAGGGGGTGGAGCTAACAATAACAACCAATCATGAGAGGTGTGGGTGGGAGAAGGATGTACAATGACCAGTAGGGAAACACGAGGGTAAATAGACAGGGATACAAACCAATGGGGTTACAAAGACCAGAGAAAACTGCTAGAAACCTGACCATATAAGGTTATATAAGGTGACGTAACAGCCAACGGGCCAACAGGGGGGTGTGGCACTGGGGTTGACTGACAGCCTGTCAGTTAAACAGGGGTCCATTGGAGAGGTTAAGGTCTAGAGGACATTCTTCCAAGGCATAGCCCCAAGAAGTCCCATAGCAGGCCCACAGGCCTCCACAGGTCTTTTCAATATAGTCCTTATAAACTATATTTTTCATGTTTTGTTAGATTTGAAGGCCAAAGTTTTAACAACTGCTAGTGACAAATTCTAATACCAATAACATTAAATTAAGTAAAAAGATGTTTTAAAAGAAGAACCATGAAGATTTAAGTTAAAAACTGTATGTTAATTTATAGGAATAAATCACTGTATTGAATATGGTGCCAAGGAATTGTGTTACACAATAGTAGATTAGGACACAATTTAACATTAGTAGATGATAAATATTAACGGTTGCTATACCATACAAAACAACAAAATGTGTAACAAATTCCCAGGAAAGCATAAAATATTTGGAAATAGATTGCTTTAAAATGAATTCTGACATTAAAAGGGAATACCGAGAGCAAGAAAGATGGGTGAGATAGATGGGATAAACCCTCTCTTTTTTCATTTAGGTGACACAGTGCCAGAGAATCCCAGCTAGCCCCTTCCCAGACCGCGCTGAGAGTGGCCTCCCCCTGACCAGTGAAGCTGCGGGGGCTCCGGGAGACGGTCTCTCCCACCTGCTTCGGCTTGCCCGCACTGCCCGCTGCTCTGCCCCACCAGGTCCTTTTAGCAGCAGTGTGACTACGCGAAGGAGATGATGAAAGGAGGACCTTGCGGGGATTTGTCAGTGAGGCTTATTGGAATCCCCAAGCAGGGGAGCAATGTCACCTCAAAGGGTCTTCCCAGGCAAGGCAGGGATTGCCCAGTGCCTGTTGCTTTAGTACCAGGAAGGAACAGTGGAAAGGGACAAATCAGGAAGACGCCCTTGGGGTGAGAGACAGGAGAGGGGACAAATCCCCTTTGCAGTTGGGGGGGGCAGGGACGACCCCCGACATCCCGGCCAATCACTTGATGCTCTCCCCAGACCTTTCCAGAGGCAGGGTGAAGACTGTGTCAGGATTGACAGATCTCAGAGGCAGAGGGATCAGACTGACATAAGAGAACAGAGGATTACAGCAGTGGGATAAACCAAATTATGGATTAAACCAGGGTACATAGAACAAACCATTAACAATTAAAAGGCAAATAAAATAATGCATCACTACAGACTAGGATCAGTCTGGGTGGAGGTAGAGCAGGGCTGCTTCCTGCTGGAGCAAGGCTGCTCTCTATGACACGACACCTCGTCAAAGCACCGAGGATCGAGGCAAAGACCAGAGAGGGATCTCTCGTGTGGTTCCCAAGGAAGTTTATTCCTTGAGAGGGTCAGGGACGAAGGACAAAAAATAAGGCTGTGCACTAACTTAGAAATGGGAGAGGTACTGAGGGAGGGTACAAGCATTCAACCAATAGAGTAAAACTGGGAGAGGTTTACAAGGATGGACTTACAAAACTATGACCAATGGGGAAACATTAGGGGAGGATACAACTTGAACAAACCAATGGTGCATCGAGGAACACAAAATTTTCCAGAACTGAGGGCAGGGACAAACAAGGGTTGACATCCAAGTAGGCGAGACAAAGGGCATGGCTGGGGGAGCGATAGACCACTGGAGGAGGGAGGAGTCAACTTAGGTTAAACTAACAATATAGGGGGAAACTGAATAATCCATCGAAACAACATACTACCACATTTCGGCATGTGTTGCATTAAAGAGTATATCTGTACAAGATGCCTGTATTAGGGCTGTGATGTCAACTTAGTGTGCTGGTGACCTGAACAAATAGTTGAGCTCTTTTCTCTTTGGTTTTGCTTTTCCTTTAACTTTTCCAAATTACCCCCCTGATCTTTTAATAAAGTCACTTATTAACAGTATAAAAACTTTGAAAGTTAACAAAGGTCTTTAAATATGTTTAAGCAAGACCTTCTTCCTTGTGATTTAATCTTGTGCTTGAATTCCCATAAAATTACACAAGTCTATTACCTGTGAAAGAGCTATGAAGACAAGATAAAACAGATTTTTAAAACTGATTTTATTTTCCTTTCACTATGATGATTCTGTATTTTTTCTCTATTCTCTTTCTACTATTCTTCCCCTTCCTATTTTTCTGTTCACTCTTGGCTGCAATAATTGTAATAATAGTAACTTATGCTCTCAAAACCCACATGGTGCCTCTGTAATGAATCAGGAGGTTAGAAAAGTGGTTGCAGCAACCTTTTTTTGAACCTAAAATAATCTACCTCCTGGAGGACTGTTCTGTCATGTGTTGGCAATGCATAGAAAGGAACAGAAATGCATAGAAATATTGTTTTATTAATACCTGGAAAATAAATCAGAGAAAGGGATTAGACCAGTATTTACAGTGCCTGTGATTAGGATTGGCTTTCTTCCCAGTCAAAGAAATCAAATGCCTTTAATATTATCAAGAACTAATACTGTGCTGAAAAGACAATAAATTTTCTTAACTCATCAAAGTGGATCTAAATATTCAAATCTAAATGAAAGATACTTCGTTTATAATCATGCCCTCTTTTCTGTAACTGCATATCCATTAGTTTAGCTCTTTCTTATCACATTACTGAAAATGAGTTTGTTCATGTTTCTATTGTCATTTGCAAGCAATTCAGTGAGAAAAGAATGCCTAAACTCTATTTTCAATTTCAGGTTCTTTGGTCCTTGAAAAAGGCATCCTCGTGGTGTGGCAGCTGAAATAGAGCAACTAATCCCAGTGATGGAGAAGCACTCTTGTAGCTCCCATATGAGTGCAGACTGTGGTAAAGAATGGTAGGAAAGAAACAAAGCGTGTACCCTGAGCTGGTATCCTGGTAAGAACTACTGACATTTCATCTCTGCTGTTCCATGCTATTCAGTGGCCATCATTAGCAGAAGGTTTTGCCTTGGGGCACAACTGAGTGTCCACCATGGAAAATAAATAAATTAATAAAATCGCCAGAGTGAGGTAAAGCAAGAAAATGTGTATTTCTGTTACTTAAAGATGAAGTCCATCTCCTATGAAGGCAGAAAGTTTTCCTTGCAAAATCATTAATACACCTCTGGGGTAAGTCTATACTGCCCTTCCTGCACTGCAACTGGCAGTGACAGGGACGTTACCTAGAGCAGCTTTAAACTAGTTTTTCATTTGAAGTAGCTTTCTCTTAGTTTGTACTGCCTCAAGAAATGAGCTGAAATGTATGAGACCCTGCACTGTGGTAACCCCTGAGGTTACCACAGGGGAGCTTGCCCTGCCGTGGAGAGAATACAGCGTATAAGCTGTATGACAGAACTCCCCACAGGGAAGTCTCCCTGAGAGACTGAGTTTCAGTTAGGGAGACCAAAATGTTTCAACCCATGAGCCCTTGAGGCTCCATGTTAATTTGTTACCCCACATTGGTTGTTTCCCCACTTCCTAGTTTTTCCCCTTCCCTGATTGGTTCATTTTGGATCCTCTCCCTGATCGGTTGGTTTCTCAATCCCTTTTGTGATTGGTTCAAGTTGACAGCCCCGCCTTCCCTAAACCCTATAGAACCCCGCATTTCGCCCCATTCCTTTGCCTTCGGTCGTCGGTTCCTCAGAAATAAAGAGCCTTCTCGACTGGACGCCTGCCTCCTGCTCATTCCTGCGTCACCTGGAGAAGAGCTGCTGGGGAGAGCTGCTAAGAGCAGCTTCACTAAAGAGCTGTTAGGGCAAGAGCTGCTTAGGGCAGCCTCACAAAAGAGTGAAATCACAGCCGAGTGCCTGTGCTTTCCAGAAGCCCAAACCACCCATTCCCGGGATGGTTCCGCTGGGGAAGGTCGCGGCACCGGAGTGACTACTCGATCGGTCACCAGCGGTCAGCGGCACTGCACCACACTGTCCAAAGATTATTGGCTAGCAATTAGCTAATTATCTGGCAGGTGTTTTTTAAGCAGACATATGAAGAAGGAGAACCAATTTGTTCTGCAAAAAATATCACTTGCAGTGTTAGTGAGCAGCTGCCAATGAACCAGCATCTGGACCTTTCATCAAAGACACACAAGGCTTCTGTCCAATTCATTGTTTGAATCTGCCTCTTCAAAAGATAGTCTCAAGAAGTACTTTCTCTGCCTGTGTCATGAAAACTGTTGGAGAAAATATCTGGATGTTCCCTGGAGCATGGATCCTGGAGGGTTTGGGCTGACTGGTTTTCATTGACCATGTACAGAGAGATGACAGTATCCACCATCCCCTACTAGAAACAACATATTTAATCACTTTTAGAAAATTAAAATATCAGGTGATCTGCGCACAGTCCGCAAGTTTGCTCCTTTCCCTGTTTCTTCCAGGGAATGAAGACTTCAGAGAGTACTGCATGTGTCAGACAGCATCACCTAGAAATAAGCAACCTTCCTCCTTGCTTCCCAGCTAGATCTTTCTCACGGAAGACAATATAAAGTAAATTGAAAACATATCAATCTGATACAGCAGCTGCCAGAAGTCCCACAGATGCTGCACCGTTTTATCTCTTACTGCAGCTGTCTTTCTTGAAGCTATGGGAGTTTCTGCTTGGCCAAAAGGCATATGTGACAGCAGCCTACTGACACGCTCACTAAGTAGCTTCAGCTTCCCCTAACCCAACTTCCTGCCTCCAAGATCACTGCTGCCTGTTCTGTATCTTCAGGCCGATCAATCCTGAGTCACTGGTTGGTTTCATCTGCCTATCCCAGCCTTTCCTGTGTGTCCTCTCACACCCTTGTGACTGTATGACAGCCTCTTGGCACCTCCTTGTTCTCCACAGCTGGTCTATCTTTTAACACCTACTTCATTCTAGGTAATGCTGGCAAGCGAATTAACCTTCTTTCCTTCCTCTCCCATTCACTTTTGTCATTTACTCAGCCAAGATGGTCACAGGAAGATTGCTGTCTTTTTTCTAGCAGGTAATCTTGCTTCAGATTTAAGATCTATGATTCAGTACATGTGGAAACTGCTCGTGATTCACAGTCTGCTAGGATTACTGGCTTCACTGACAGGATTAGTGGAACACATGCTTTATAAAAGCTAAACCAGAGGGTGGAAAGGTAAGATGGGAGCATGTACTATGCATGTTAATCAGGAATCTTACTGGAGAATTATCAGACTTTGAATCTCCAGAGAAGGTGGTAGATTGGAAGAGTACACTACTGAAAAACATATAGGTGTTGAAACTCACTGTATAGGTTTCAACTCCTTGTCTACTTACCACATTAGTGCCCGTTGTAATGCTTTCCTGATTTTTAAAATCCCAAAAAGGGCATTAAGGGAATACTTCCTCTCCAAGATGACCATTGTCTTTGTGTCTATCTTAGACAGTTACAGTCACTTCAGTCATGAGTGATGGACCAAACCATCACTACTACTACTACTACTACTGCTACTTTTGGTCCATCACATTGCTGTTGACACACCAAAAAACCACTCCTTTGCCCAACAGAGAATATTACTCTTTTTGCAGGGTTGACTCTTCATTTCTTCCTCCCAAGAAAAATCTTCTCATTTGCTTATATTGATGAAAAACCATCAGCATAACAAAAGAGTTGGCTTCAGGAAAACAGCTAGATGATTAATTACTAGAGAGAAACATGTATTTGGACACATTTTTGGTCAGTTCTGAGTACATGAATACTTTAGAAATCCAACATCAAAATAGATTATTTTTCTGCAGAGCCAGAATATCTGCCAAAAACTAGTAAAAAAGTAACAGTTCTGATTAAAGGTACTACATCAAAAATTTGTGAAAAAAAATTAGGTTTGAGGTCGATTATAAAATACTATTCTGGGGAAGTGAACTGGCAAAAAGTTTGAGAGGCCAGTTTTTAGGGATTAAGTAACTTCAAATCCCATTCAGCTGTGTCAACTAAAAGTTTAATCCTTTGTGGATTGCTACCAAAATGTGAAATCCACTCTTGGAGAAAAAGCATTAATTTGAAAAGCTACCACAGTATGTACTAATCAACCCTCTACTTGAGAGTCATTACAGATATGCCAACAGCTGAATGAGCATGAAGTCTGGGAACAAGGAAGCTGCTGACAGTTTTTGGAAATACAAGGTCCACCTGAGGAAAAAAAATACTTATTATATGTTCTAGGTAATGAATATTGTACTTAGGGGAGAGGACTAAGGCTAATATATGCAAACTAGGGACTAGGCTTCTGATTTTCCCCCTTCTTTTTTACATAATAACAACCTTTCTGCATATTATTCTTTTCTTTTTTAAGAGCTGAATAGTTTTATAGAGAATGACAAATCAAGCAACACACTTTTTGTCAATTTATCAAAGATACTTTTTAAGTGAAAGCTGAGGCATAGTTCATAGCAACATTTTTTTGTTCTGAGTAAGATTTCATTTATCATGCCAAGAAAGGAGGGGAAAAAAGGAAAGTATTTCATAAATTAATGTTTATATGGTTTAATGGTACATCTACTTGTCAGCTCAGTGCAGGAGACAGTAAGTCTAAGTTTATAAAATGTTCTTACAGAAATAAACCATAAGGGTAAAATTCAGGCTCTGAAACCACACAGTGTTATTTCCTGAATGGTAAATCACTGAGTCATAGAGCACACAAAAAGTAACCAATTTATTTATCAGCATTTACAGAAATGAATAAGAGTTATGTAGCAGGTATTTTGAGTAGGATGTAATGAAAATATTTGTCTAACATTACACTCAGGCTTCAGAAATAGATAACATGACATTATTTTTATTAGCACTGGTTTCATTCTGCTAATGCTTAAAACAGAAAGAAAGAGTGGGAACCTTCAAAGGTACTACATGTATACACATTTACAGGACAAATAGATAAGTGAAAGAAAAGGAAATAAAATGGATGACATCTTAAAACACATCATGCCCAGGAAAAGACTGCACCCTTCCAGCACTGTTTAACATCTTTGTAAGCAACATCGACAGTGGGATTGAGTCCACCCTTAGCAAGTTTGGCAACACCAAGCTACATGAAGTAGCCAACATGCTAGAAAGAAAGGATGCAATTCAGAGGGATGTTGAGAGGCTTGTGAGGTGGACCTGTGTAAACCTCACAAAGGTAAACAAGGGCAAGTGCAAGGTCCTGCACCTGGTGGGTCATGGCAACCCCTGCTATCAGTACAGACTTGAGGATGAGCTGATGGAGAGCAGTCCTGCTGAGAAGGATGTGAGCGTGCTAGTGGGCAAGATTCTGGACATGAGCTGGCAGCGTGCACTTGCAGCCCAGAAAGTCACATGGATTCTGGGCTGCATCAAAAGCAGCATGGCCAGCAGGTCGAGGGAGGAGATCTTGCCCTCTACTCTGCTCTTGTGGGATCCCACCAGAAGGACTGTGTCCAGCTCTGGAGGCCTAACTTAAGAAAAATGGAAACTCTTGTACTGAGTCCAGAGGAGAGCCGCAAAGTTGAACAGCAGGCTGTAGTACCTCCCCTACAAAGAAAGATTGACAGAGTTGGAGTTATTCAATCTGGAGAAGAAGACTCCGGAGAAAATTTATAGCAGTTTTCCAGTATTCAAAGGGTTCTACAAGAGAGCTAGAGAGGGACTTTTGACAAGGGCATGTAGTGATGGGACAAGGGGGAAATAGCCTTAAACTGAAGGGGAGGGTAGGTTTAGATTAGCTATTTGGGGGAAATTCGTCATGTGAGAGTGGTGAGGAACTTTAACAGGTTGCTCAGACAGGTTGTGTATTCCCTATACGTGGAGGTGTTCAAGACCAGGTTGGACAGAGCTTTGAGCAACCTGGTCTACTGAAAAGTTCCCTGCCTTTGGCAGGGATTGGAACTAGATGCTCTTTAAGGTTCCTTCCAACCCATTCTACAATTCCGTGCAATTATCATGTCTGTGTTCATCACACTGAACTAGTGGAACATCTCAGCTGTGACCCGCATGGTACAACAGCTAAAACGACCCAAGACTGGATGTGTTACTAGGAGAGTGAAGGTATACCAGCACTCAGAGCCAACATATAAATATTTTAAATTAACAATTCCCGTTAGATTTGCTGCTGATAATCATTTTCACCAGGGCTATCCACTTAGCATTAATTCTTACCAGTACTTTGTGTGTGTGTGTGTTGTGTGCACTTAAAGGGAGTGTTTGGACTCTTGTCATGGGCCATGATTCTGTTCTTCTGAACTGTGCCCAGAGACAGAGCCTGTGACTGTTAGGTGTACATATAAAGGATTTAGTGGGTGCAGTGTATCCATCAGCAGTTTCCCATCTGTGCATAAGACAAGCTATAGACCATGTTTAGGGAGTGTGAGGTCTACTCAGCCTAACCACACAGCCCCTGGAGGGACCAGAGCACCAGCGCATTGCTGCCTTCATATCTTGCTTGCCTGAGAGCCCTGAGTACAAACTGTCCTCATGTCACACTGCTCAGCTGGTGTTCACGATGGGACAGGTACTGTGTTTGCCAGTTCTCCCAAGGCTGTTTTTTTGCAGCAAGGTCAGGTTAGCTCAGTCAGCACAAAGGGCACATTCATGCACTTGTAGCCTGATGCTTCTCAGTTTTCTTTGAAACCATAATAGTCTGAGAATTTTTCCAGACATGATCTGCCCTTGAAATTAACTTTATCTGGTTTCAGTCCTATTTCAGTAAGGCTTTTAAAACAAATGTAGGACCTCTTCAGTCAATACAAGATGATGGGATTTACTTCTAAAAGCAAATAATATCGTTTTGAGGTCCTTTTGCCTACCTTCTCAGCTACTTCCCTCTCTCTCTGTCATACTTCTAATAAAGTGCTCATCCAGATCAACGTAAGGGTCCTACCACAAAGACCTACCATTCTTAAAAAAAAAAAAAATAAATCACTAAAAACAGAAGTTTCCTTTTTACTAAAACTCCTTCTGTGTGGCAGCCTTAATGACACGATGCCAGTGTTCTTCAGCCCAGCTAACTCCCAGCACCGTCGCCAGGAGTGGGCTGCCCCCACAAAGCCAGGCAATCCGGGGTGCAGCTGTGCTCTACAGCACAGGTGGCATGCATCGAGGGCAGGGACAAGGAACAGGGAGAGGCCTTCTGTATGATTTCCAAAGGTGCTTATGCCCCGGAGGGTCAGGGACAGAAAAAGGCACAGAACCTGGGCTTGCAGGGGCTTACAAGTGGGAGAGGTCTTGGGAGAGGATACAATTTCCAACCAATAAGGTTTACATGGGGGAGGAACATAAGGCAGGGAGTAAAATACACAGACCAATGAAAGAACACAAGAGGAGGGAACAGTTTAACCTAACCACTAGGGCATTGAAGGTTGGGGGATTGACAGGGAAGGGTCTAGAAGAAGGGGCAGGGTTAGAGAAGCATTGACAATTCTGTAGGAGGAGGGAAGGGCAGGTCTAGGGCAGATAGACAACCAGGGCAAAACCAACGATACAGGGGGAAAGGAACAATCCATTAGGGATAAAATATACTATAACAATGCAAAATGGGGGCGGGGGGGGGGGATAGAAAACTGACCATTAAAATTGACCATTAAATACACCACAACACCTTAACATTACTGTATTTTTTCCTCCTGGAAGGCATACTGGTGCAGTAAGAATGTCTTGTATTTTTAGACATTTTCCAACTTTCAAGTCTGAGTGAAGGACCTATCTATATCCAGGTTCATATCAGCACAAGACTCTGTTACTTGCTACATCCTCCACATCACAGACAAAAGCCTGTAGACTGCTTTAGGAATTTTCCTTCCTAAACACTGTAAACATCTTGGAGGTAAAGTTAGTTCTGCATAGCCTGTGAAGTCTCATATATTACTTCTTAAGACTTAAAGGCGGGTCTCAGATATCTTCTTTCCCTATCCATAAAATTATACTCTTATGAGGACCATTTATTTTTCAAATTAATGTTCTGTCTTCAATTCCGACCATGGTGAAAGTAAGTTTTTCCTGTTATTTGCACCATGGAGTTTTTCTAGGAGGAGCAACACCAACTTTGCCACTGGAATGGGGAAGGAGAGGAAAAGCCAAGTGTTATTTATCACCATAGCCTGGGGGTGTAAAAACGGACTGAGAATATCATATTCCTCCTTTTTTCTTTTAAGGCATTTCTATCATGATATTACTGTATAAAAGATTAATTTCTTGCTTTGGGGTTTTTCTTTCTCTTGTGGAGTTGAAAAACTCAATTTAAATAGGAAGAGAAAAAATAGTTCTCTTAACTGCTACAGCACAAACTGCAGCATATGAAGTTGTCCAGATGTTTCTCGTGGTGTGAACGATCAGAATGCCTGACAAAATGGAAAGTCTTCTTTCCAGAAATACTTCTGTAAAGGATAATAAAAAATCTTTTTACAAATATGTTAATGGTAAAAGGAAGGATGAGACCAACCTTTGTTATCTATTGGATGCAGGAGGGAACTTAGTAAATGCAGATGAGGAGAAGGCAGAAGTGCTTAATGCCTTCTTTGCTTCAGTCTCTAGTGGGAAGATGCCTTGTCCTCAGGATAATTGTCATACTGGGTTGGTGGATGGTGTTAGGGAATAGAATGGTCCTCCTGCTATCCAGGTGGAGGCAGTCAGAGAAGTGTTGAGCTGCTTGAATGACCATAAATCTATGGACCCAGATGGGATCCATCCCAGGGTGATGAGGGAGCTGGCAGATGAGCTTGTGAAGCTGCTCTCCATCATTTACCAACTTGTCTTACTGGTGGGGTTCTGGATGATTGGAAACCGGCCAGTGTGATTCCCATTCATAAAAAGGGTAGAAAGGAGGATCCTGATAATTATAGGCCAGTTAGCCTGACCTCATGCCAGGTAAGATAATGGAGCAGTTTATATTGAGAGCTATTACGCAGCAAGACTGCCAGGGTATCAGACCCAGCCAGCGTGGGTTTAGAAGGGGTAGGTAGTGTTTGACCAACCTGGTCACTTTTTATGACCAGGTGACCCGCCTGGTGGATGCAGGGGCGGCTGTGGATGTTGTCTATTTGGACTTCAGCAAGGCCTTTGACACTGTCTCCCACAGCACACTCCTGGAAAAGCTGGCAGCCCAGGGCTTGGACAGGAGCACTCTTTGCTGGGTTATGAACTGGCTTGATGGCCAGGCCCAGGGAGTGGTGGTGAATGGTGCTGCATCCAGCTGGCAGCCAGGCACCAGTGGTGTCCCTCAGGGGTCTGTGCTGGGGCCAGTTTTGTTTAATATTTTTATTGATGGCATGCATGAGGGTATTGAGTCCTTCATTAGTAAATTTGCAGACGACATTAAGCTGGGAGCTGTTGGAAGTAGGAGGGCTCAGCAGAGAGACCTGGAATGGTTGGATGGATGGACAGAGTCCAGTAAGATGAAATTTAATATGTCCAAGTGCCGAGTCCTGCACCTTGACCACAATAACCCCTGCAATGTTATAGGCTGGGGACAGTGTGGCTGGACAGTGCCCAGGCAGAAAGGGACCTGGGGGCACTGGGGACAGCAGCTGAACATGAGCCAGCAGTGTGCCCTGGTGGCCAAGAAGGCCAATGCCACCCTGGCCTGTATCAGGAATTGTGAGTTTGCAAGAAATGATTTATAAGCTTTAGTTATGAATATAGTATAAGATTTTTTATTGTAAGTTTAGTATAGTTTAAACACCTTGAAAGGGCCTCTTGTCCTAGAATGTATCCTTATCGTAGTTTGATAAGGGTTTCTAGAACAACTAGAGCCTCTGCCTGGAGACTCTTCTTTATTGGTTCCTTCTTGTTTCATCCTTGTGTTATGCATAATTTTCCCTTTGTCCATCATGGAATTCTTATCTTTAAGGTCCAAGAGCTTTAGCCACTAGTTTGGCAAGACTCTCCTGAGACCACTCCCAAACCTGTATTGGATTTTTTAGAATTTAGGTAACTTAGTTGGCATGTAGTGTTTGGATTGTTTTATTGGTTTGTATAATTTTGTACCCACCCCAGATTGTGTTGTACAAAAACGCCCTGCAGCCCCAGGCTCGGGGTCTCTCTGAGGTACCCACCTGAGGCTGGGGGATCCCCTGACCCCCCCAAAAATAAAGCCTCTGTTTCCTGAAAGCCTCTGGAGAGTCCCCTCTTTTGCCACAGCCATGACAGTGTGAGCCAACTGCCTGTGAGGCAAGACCCCACAAAAGAGTATTGCTGTAGCGTATCAGAGCAGCCGGGAGCCCAAGCTGAACACCAAGCTGGGCCAGAACCAGGTACGCGCTCCAGCAAGGAATAATGTGTCCAGCAGGGAGCAGGGAGGTCATTCTTCCCCTGTACTGGGCACTGGTGAGGCCACACCTGGAGTGCTGTGTCCAGCTCTGGCCCCTCAGTTCAGGAAGGACGTTGAGAGGCTTGAGTACATCCAGAGGAGGCAACAAGGCTGGTGAGGGGCTTGGAACACAAACCCTGTGAGGAACAACTGAGGGAGCTGGGGTTGTTTAGCCTGGAGAAAAGGAGACTTAGAGGTGATCTTATCACTCTCTACAACTCCCTGAAAGGTGGCTGTAGTCAGGTGGGGTTTGGTCTCTTGCTTCAGGCAGCAACTGACAGAATGAGAGGACATGGTCTTAAGCTGCACCAGGGGAAATATAGGCTGGATATTAGGGAAAAGGTTTTTTACAGAAAGGGTAATGAAGTATTGGAATGGTCTACCTGGGGAGGTGGTGGATTCACCATCTCTGGATGTGTTTAAGAAAAGACTAGATTGTTGTATCTCTCTGGTATCCCCTCCCTGTGAAACCCTACCTGTCCCTTGACTCTGACCTATGGCCTTTGGCCATAGGTAACCCCGCCCCCTACCCTGAAATGCATAAAACCCCCTTTCCCTCCGGGGTTGGGTCTCTTTCGCCTTGGGATCCCTTCTTGGAAATAAACCTTGGAACACATCTCAGGGTAAGAGCCTCTTTTGGTTTTATGTCCCTATCCTGAAGATTCCCCTCACCCTAATCTCCCTAAATCTGAGCTAGCAGCTGACCTCGGGGGGCTGAGGGAAGGGGAACACTTCACTAGATGTGGCACATGGTGCCATGGTTTAGTTGAGGTTAGAGTTGGGTTGGACCTGATGATCCTGGAGGTCTCTTCCAACCTAGTGATTCTGTGTGTGATTCTGTATGTGATTTTGTTAATGAGTCTTCAAAAGCAAGAAGGATTTTCCACCTTCTTTTCTGCAACAGTTCTGATGACTATAGTAAGAAAGGACTGTGTACAGAAAACAAAGCGGGCTCATTTTTCACTGCCCAGCAAACACCTTGCTTTTAAAGGATTGTATAAATATCCAGGCATTTAGGCTGTGCATAACTCTGGATGAGGGCATAGACATATACAGAGAAACACTCTGTAGAAGGTGAATTACACGTCTATGCTAGGTGGAGTGGGTTGCAAATAAAGTGAACACCAATCCTGGAAGACATGTCTAGACTACATTTGGATGAATAATTACAGCCAGATGAAGCACACTTAATTTTTACATTCACTTTGTTACATTAAATTAATATGATTAATATTTAATATCTTATTTGCTTCATCAGAAGACTGATAGTGACCTGGTTCTCTTAAGTGCATTTTCCTGGTGAGTCTGGTGCTGTTATTCATTCCCAATTCTGACCAATGCCATAAGGCAACACACTCTCTGAAGGGTACAGAAGCCCACAGCAGTCCTATGGGAGTATCTACTCAGCAGTATCAGGTGTATGATTTATTCCAGTTCTCTGTATTTATGGATTGTGACAGTTTTGTATCTTTTCAAACCTACTTGTCACTTAGCAAAAAAGTGCAAAACAGATGCATTGCAAAATTATTATTTTCCTATTGATTACACCCCCACAGTATTTTCTGCTCACTTATCAGACATAATTTGCTTCATTTTTGAAAACACAAGAGGATGTAGAAGTCACAGACTTGACATTTTCTCTTATTCAAGTACTGCGCTCAGCCATTGATCCAACAGGGTTACATGAAAGCTACAAAAAAGGAAAGTTTTAATCTAGCTGGCATGTCTGAAAGGTGTACCCAAGGACTGTACCTGCTGTGTATATTCTTGCTTCAGTAAGAAGAGAAACTGCTTTTGCATTGAAAAGTTCCCTTGGTTCTGCCATTGTGCAAACTCTGGGAAAACACTGACATGTTTTGATGTGCCATGGCTTCACTCGTTCAGTGTCTGATACTAGACTGTGTCAGAAAATATCTTTATTTTCATCTGACAGACTGGTGGAATAAGCATTTTTGCTTTCTGCCTTTCAGTCAAATTACTGTGTTGTGCTTGTTCATATCAATATCTTTCACATTAAATAAAAGCCATACATAATGTTGCTAACTATAAGGGCAATCCTCTAGTAAAAATTCTCAGTATACATGACAGATCCTTTAAAACTTGACCTTTTACACGTATCACTTCTGCATGGGGACTGTGAAATAGTTCCCTAGATTTAAGATTTATGCCAGAGAGTTTGAAGTGGGCAGTTTGGGTTCACAGAATCACAGAGTAGTCTGAGTTGGAAGGGACTCAGAAGGATCGTGAGTCCAGCTCTTAGGTAAATGGCCCATACAGAGGTCAAAACCCACAACTATCCCAACTGAGCTAAGTGAAAATGTTCTTCTCCTCAAAACCAGAAAACCTTTGTCATTAAGTAATAAATCTGATTTTTCTCTCCTTTTTTGTTTAGATTCAAGAAGTACTGTACTTTTTCTTAAAAGGTTTATTATTTTTTTCCACACTAAATGTGACATTTTCAAGAAAAATTGTTGATATTTTTTCCATAATTTCTTTTCTTGGGAGAAATTTTCATTTTTAAGACAATCTGTGTGGAAAGCATCACACAGGACACTTTGGGTTTTAGTTGTTCTTTGTTGGTTTTGTGCTTCTGTGGGAATTATAGAAGCTAAATGAGATGAATAAATGGATTTTTAACAGGCTTATTACAATGAACGCTTGCCAACATGTTCTCAGCTTGAAAAATAAAGCTCTTAAGATTTAATTTTTAGCTGCCTTCCTCCAAAAGAAAATTTAATTATAACCCAATTATACTGAAATTGAGGTAACTTCTGAGGTAGTGCAATGAATACTCAGTCCCATATGATCTGATTTATAATACACAAGCACTTTGAAGAACTACCTTATTGTTTTCTCTACATTTATATGCATTTCCTAATAATATAAATTAGAAAAAATAAATTGCATGGCTGCTTTGCGTGTATTTGAGAAAAATCTAGAAACAAAGTTATATAAGAATGTCTATTTTACTATATATTTACTACAGCTTTACACTGCTAAGAATAAACATGCATAAATTGATGCTTATATTTCAGGGTCTGAAAGTTTCTGTGGGAAAGATAAAGAGGAAAGTAAGAAAAACTTTCAGAAACACCAGTATCACCTTAATTCCTTAGTACAAAAAAAAACCTTCCTAGAAAATATAAAATAAGATTTCCTGCTTTGTACTCACACCAATGTGAGCCCAAAATAGTGTTTCTAACTCATGATTTTTAGTTATTCCAGACTTAAAATGAGGTTTTAATAAATATCTCTTAAGCTATATGTGAATCCATTAAAATAAAATTCATTAAAAAAATCCCCAACAACAACAAAATAACATCGAGATACAGACTATTTTCTTACCTCCACCATTTCCCTTTGACGGAATTCCTAATGCTTTTAAGGGATTTTATGAGAGATTTCTAATTTATTACGTGACTAAGAACGTAGAGCAGAAAGCATCTTCTATGCTCTCTCTACATAAAGCACAAAAGGTGCAAGACAACAGAGGATCAGAAGGGTCAAAAACAACAAAGAAACAGAGGCCTGAACAAACGGCCTTTCTTGACTCGTGCAATAATTATTACTGGTCAAATTTCAAATCACAAAATGCTGCCATTCCTTATTTTTTAATGTTTATCAGGAAATGTTAACAATTAAATGTTAATTATTTACCTACCTGATTAGTACGTCCTACAAGGTAATTTGATGTGGTCTTAGGTTAGTTTGTTAAGCTCAAGGTATTTTCTCCAAAAATCATTTTGTGTTTTCAAAATGGTTTTTGTAGGATAATAATCTGTATTTTAAGAAAAATTTTCTGTATGATCAATGTGATGACAAGGTTTGGCAGGTTAGCTAAATGGCAGTAAGGTAACAAGTACTAAGTGTTGTGTTATGAACGAAAAACTTTCCCTTTTCTTTGTAATGGAAAGCTCCTCTGACTTCCTCTCATTCTCTTACATCCAAGAAACTTAAAAACATATTTTTTGTATCTATTTTCTCCGGTTACACATCTGATTGCCCATCTGTCATGGGAATTGACAACAGTTCTGCTTGTTGGCAATTGAATGTCACTGAATGCTGATACTGTACATCACCACATAACTTCTCAGATCACACTTGCATCTAGAGTCCAAGCACCACCACAGAAACCTGATGGGTGTTCCTAAAGAGGAGGAAAGACTCTGCAACCCACCATGTAAACAATAATTGATCTGCAGCATCATACAACCATAGAAGTTTTAATGTTGGAAAAGACCTCTAAGATATCAAGTCCAACTATCAACCCAGCAGCACCACGATGTTCACCTCTAAACCATGTCCTGAAATGCTGTAGCCACATGTTTTCTGAACACTTCCAGGTATGCTGACTCCACCACTTCCTGAGAAGTCTGTTTCAATGCTTTACAACCCCCTTTGAGATTTTTTTCCCAATATCCAATGTAGACCCTCCCTGGCACAACTTGAGGCCATTTCTTCTCATCCTGTCACATGTTACCAGGGAGAAGAGACCAACACCTACCTGGCTACAACTTCCTTTCAGATACCTGTGGAGAGTGATATGGTCCTCGTTGAACATCCTTTTATCCAGGCTAAACAGCCCCAGCTCCCTCAGCCACTTCTCATAAGATTTATGCTTCAGGCCCTTCACCAGCTTCGTTGCCCTTCTCTGGACCTTTTTCCATCATCTTAATGTCTTCAATTCAGTGCTTGATTACATACTGTAAACAACAAATCAGAAACTCCTTAGCAATGTGCTCCGTATTTTTTAGCCCAATTCAATTTATCCTGTCATTATAAAATAATCATAAAACATCTTTACATCTTTGAAGAGCAGTTCAGAAGTTGAGTAAATTCCTAGCATGTGTTTGCCCATTTGGGAGTCTCACAGGGTGTGTTCATTGGCATGCTGGTCCTCTCATGCATACTGTGTAAAAGGATCATTTCCTCCTCTCTGCACGTAGTCTCTGCTCTCTATTGCACTTGTGGGCAAAAGAGTCAAACTGGGAGTTTGCATCTGCTCAGGTTTTAATAATATTATTCAGAAGTACATCTTGATTAGCTGATTTTCTGGTCAGCTGCTGCTAAATCCTTTCCAGGTATAAGCTGATTTGAAGCTTTGATGTTTAATTGAAATGCATTTTTGAGCCTGTTGTTAGTACTGGTCAGCACGCTGGAAAATGCAGCCTGACTTCTTGTGATACAAACTGCCAGGGTGTTGCAGACACTTTTTTTCAATAAAGGCTAAATGAACAAAACTGCTCTTCTCTATAAAGAACACATGGAGCATTCAAGAAAACCATAGTAAAAGGTCATTTTTCAAGTGGCAAATCAAAGATTTCCAAAATAAGTAAATAATGGATTTACCGTGATGGTTACTATGTTTATCTCCTTCTCTGTGCGGTGCATGAAGAGAAGTCCTGTGGGACTGGAAGAGATTGTGGTCCTAGAAGTAATGATATCAATAATGTCCCACTCAAAATTTAAGAGACGCACCACTGATTTTAGCCTTTTTTTCTTTGTCTGTGCTCTGGTTTGCAGCTGAGCCAGGTTGCTAGAGCAACCATATATCATAAAGTCATTGAAGAGACCTTAAAGATCATCTAGTTCCAATCACCCTGCTGTGGACAGGGACACCTTTCACTAAGCCACGTTTCTCAGACCTCCATCCAACCTGGTCTTGAACAATTCCAGGGATGGGGCATCCACAGCTTTTCTGGAAAACCTTTTCTGGTGCCTCACCACTTTCTTTCAGTTTGATCCCATTCTCCTGTCACTATATGATCTTGTAAACAGTCTCTCTCCAGCTTTCTCACATGCTGTCTTTTTCCCTTTTACTCCTGGAACTTTACCTAACTTCCATGACTTTTCAAACATCTTTGGAAACAAGATGTTTGAAAAGGAAACATCTTTTCAAACAAACTTAGGAAAGTAACTTGGTAAGTACATCAGTCAATTCCCTCAGGGCTCTGGGCTGTTTCTCATCAGATCCCATTGGCTTACATTCAACGTAATGGAACTTACATTTAAGTTTCTCTGGTGGTCATGAACATGATCTTTACTTACAGTGGGAGGGAGTCCACTCCCCTGTCCTCATCCTGCTGTCCTCAAGATGTGCAGGAAGAGAGGTTGCCATTGAAGACTCAGGCAAAGAAATTGTTGAGTACCTCAGCCTTTCCATCTGTTGCTACCAGTTTTCTGTGATCGTTTATGGGGGGTGGGGTACACCTTCTTTGACTTCTATTTTCTGGTTAATATACCTGTAGAAGCTCTTCCTGTTATTTTTGTGTCCCTTGCCAGGTTCAGTTACAGCTTCACCTTGGCCTTCCTCATCCCCTCCCTATACAACCAGACTTCATTTCTACACTCTTCACAGGTTACCTGTCGTTATTTATGCTATCTCTGTATGTGCTTCTTTTCCTGTAGTTTGACAAGCCGTTCCCGACTCGGCCATGCTGATCCCTTGCCTTCCTTGCCCTATTTCTTACTCCTAGAGATTACTAACTATTGCAGTCTGTAGAAGACATCCTTCAAAATATACAAGCTCTGTTCCACCCTGCCCATTGTCCCTGAGGGCAGTATCCCAGGGATCCCACTGATTATCTCCTTGAAAAGGTGAAATTCTGCTTTCCTAGAGTTCAGGGATCTAACCTTACTCCTTACTTCACCCCTAAAGACAGCAAACTCCACCACTGTGGCCCAGACTGCCTCCAATCTTCATATCCTCAGCTAGCTCACTTGCATTGGTTACCAGCAGATTCAGTAACACATCCCCTCTGGGTGGGACTATTACCTGGCCCATATCACTCCTGGGAGCACAAAGGTGGTTTAGAACACTGCCATTCCTTCATTGTGTGGAAATCTACTGCAGTCCATGTGTTTTATTCAATGTATCTGTATGAAAATGATAATAATTAAATGTGTTGAACACATCAGCTTTCCCATCAGAGGAAAAGAAAGCAAACAGTGTGTAGACAGAGGAGAAGCATTTAAACAGAGGCTGGTGCACAGTGAAAGCTATAATATTTGCCATTGATAGATGGCAAATATTCTTCTTCAGATAGATATTCTTCTTTGTATCTTCTACAGATAGATACGTCCTCTGCTGCTGACAGCTCCATTTTCCACAGCCACAGAATCAGATTGGAGAAATTGATGTAGATTCATGAGCCCGCCTAAAGTTATGCTATGCTTTCCTGAAATGTTACAGAGGTTAAGTAAATCTGCTCTCAGACAGGCAAAGCTGATAGGGCTCAGCAACATTTAGTTATAGACATTGGGATGTTCAAAAGTAAGAGTGCTTTGAAATTTTAGACTTGGCAATGGTTTTAGATTGTATTGATTATATTGCACTGTCTTGAGATCATCTGCCCCTAGTTCTGAGTATTACTCCAGACTTTCACATCTCATAAAATACATCCAAATTCTAGTTTGGCTTTTCTAATCTTCTCCCTACATAACATTGCAATATCCTTATAGTCCTCACAAGTTACCTGACCCTCCTTCCAGAGAAAACAAATTCTCTTTTTTTTCCCCTAAATTCCAGCCTAAATTCTCTGTTTAATCAGGCTGATATTTTTCCCTGATGACTTGTCTTTCTACAGTTGGGGGCAGCCTGGTCCTGAATATTTAACAATCCCTTTCTAAAGCACATCCAGCCTTTCTAAACTCCTTTACACTTTAGAACTGACTACCAAGGGACTCTGTCAATTAGTGTCCTAAACAGGCCAAAGTGCTTGTTGGAAGTCCAAGCAGAAGTTCTGCTGGTACCCCTCCTTATTTCATCCAATACTGAAACTCTAACATTTCCTGGCCGCTATGCCCAAGATAACCATCGACTAGCAAATTTCCCACCAGTCCTTCTGTGTTCACAAACAACAGATCTAGCAGGACACCTTCTCTGGTAGGATCATTTACCAGTTGTGTTAGGAAGTTGTCTTCCACACACTCCAGGAACTTCCTAGAGTGTTTCCTCTTTGCTTTGTTGTGTTTCCAGAAGTTGAAGTCACCCATGAATGCAAGGGTCAGCAACAATGAGACTTCAGCCAGCTGCTTGTAAAATGCCTCCTCTGTCTGTTCATCCTGGTTGGGTGGAATGTAACAGACTCCCACCACCATGATGTCCACCCTGCTGTCCTTCCCCCTGATCTTTGCCCACAGACACATGTAGTTCCACCCCACCACCTCTCCTGCTTTGCCTATGTCTTCTAAAGGGCTTATAGGTATCCATTGCACCACTCCAGTCATGAGAGTCATCCCATGTTTCCATGACAGAAAATACTTAACTTTCCTGTTGTACAATGGCTTCGAGCTCCTTGTGCTTGCTGCCCATACTGTGTGCATTGGTGTAGATGCACTTCAGCTGGGCTAATGGTTTTGCCCTCATCACAAGCCTGCTACCCCTAGGCTGATGTCTAGTAGCCTGGTCTTACCCTTTCCCCCTTTGAGCATGGTTTAAGACCTCTCAATCAGCCCTGCTAATTCCTGGGCCATAGTTTCTGTGCATCTGTCTTGACTGAGTTAGGAAACATGTCTATGGGGCAGGTGTGTTGTAAAGATTTGTTCTCTATTGTAAGTGCAATGGTTTTCACAGTACACATTACATCACAGTATAATGCTAAATGAGATATCTCAGGTCAGCTGAGAATTTGATCATACTGACATTTCAGGATTCAGCAGTGTATGTAATATTTCTAGTATTGACAGGATGGAGTGAGAAGATGCTATCAGACTTATGTTGTACTAGCTCTAGTCTACAAAAAAGTAAATGTCTTACACTGAGGAAACAGTAATTACCTCTATTCTCTCACTTTTCAAAGACTAAGAAGGGATGGTAGTTTTCTCAATTGTTGCAAAAGTATTTTTGAAAGAAACCATCTCAAGAGAGGAAGATAGAAAAGAACAGATGTTTCTGAAATAATAAAATTTTCATAACAGGAAAAAAAAACAGATGGCATTTTATCAATTATTTTGGCATAGATCTCAATGTAGTATATGAAAAGCTGACATGATCTTATTTACAGATTTCCTTTGTTTCTTTGACTACAGTTAGAAGAAAATACTTCATAAAATGCATTCTACAATCTTTTTAATTGTTAGCAAGCAGAGTTGTCTGAAAATAGCTTTATACATACAGCTTATATACAAAGTGTACAGAAGCACAATAACAGACACTTCCAAAATGTGCACATTGGGTTAGCAACACGCCTAGCAAAGCTCCAGACAGATTAATTAATTCCCCCACACCATGCTACAAGAATTTGAAAGGAGCTATATAGCTATATACAATTTAGTTTACTTACTTGAAACAGACTTTGAATATTAGGTCTGGGAAATAAAGAAGAACTGTGCTGATTTCCTGACAAGAAGGAGTTATAATCTACCCCGGAACACCTTCCCCTCACAACAAAAAGGAACAGACTGTAGCTTTCCGTTCTGCCAGAAAGCTAACTCATGCTGTCCATACCACACACAGCAATTTAAGACACTGGGTGGAAAGCATGAATCAAACAGAAGCATCAAATCTACTACAAATTAGACTATTATTTTTCCGGTAGGGCACCTGTGTCATCTGGTAATGTCCACATCAGAAAAATTCATTTAGGAAATAAAAAGTGCAGTGGATTTAGAAGTTCTGTGAAAGGCTATGCAGTGTAGAAAGATTGTCAAAAAAAAACAAGGAGCAGGGAACCACAAAAACCCCAGCAGAAATAAACAGAAAACTTGATCACAATCAATGATAAGCATCAAAAATTGACAAAGGAAGACTTTAGTGCTTTGCAAATAAAATATTTGTGAGTGAAAAGGACTTGAGACTGATCAGGAGAGTAGAATCCAAAACTTTGTCTGGCATCCTGGAAGAGTTAGTGATATGAAATTAAAAAGTAGTTCTGAGAATGTGGGCTCACACAAAACTAAGGCATGAAGAACAAGAAGAGGTAAAATGGAGAAAGAGGAGGACAAGGCAGTGTTAGGCAGTTAGGGATGTGTCCTGGTTCCAGACAGAAAAGGGTTCATTTCTGCAGTAGCCAGGAGGGACATGACCAGGACCCCGAGGTTTCTCTATACTACCTCATGCCAAAGCAGGGAGCAGGGGAGGGATGGGTTCCTTCCAGTCAGGCCCACGGTGAAGTGAGTTGTCCAGGTAGCACCAAGTTCCCCATGGTGAGTGCTTGCATGTGAATCCTTCACTTCATGTTATTTAATTTTAATAATACTCTCTTATTAATATTGTTGTTGCTACTATTTGTTGCTCATTTCATTCCTGTATCTAGTAAATTGTTATCATCTTAAGCCTTGATATGTACCTTTTGTGCTTCCAATTTCTCCTCTGCATTCCACTGCAGGGCAGGGAGAGAGAGGGAAGCGTGGAGTGAGACAGCGGCGCATGGTTTGGAGTGTTTCAGTGGGAACACTGAATTGGGGAATTCCACTCCTAAACTATGACAAAATGACAATTTTCTAAACCATTCTACATGGATTTACAAGTTCATGTTAATCAGCTCCATACTATAAAGACTTCTAAGGAGACACTGAAGCCAGAGGGCAACTGCAACCAGCTAGGTGGGGTAGGCCATATGGAGCCAGTCTAAACTGAACGTAACAAGTTCTCACATTTGAATGCTGCCCACAACTTCAACTGCATTACATCCTACTATAGGTCTCACCCGCTGGACCATGCTGGTTTACATTAAGAACTTCGATCTGTTACTTTTACTGTTGAGTGGTTACAACTGGGGATTTTTTTTTCTTTCAGATTATTAGCTAGAATAATTACAGTTGATATCAATATAACTTCTCACTACTTTAAAAATTGAAGAAAGAGGAATTGAGAAAGAAATTTTGAACTTCAGATGGTTCACAGACTTACGAAAAGAACTAAGTAAGTGCAAGTGTATTATTAAGGGCAAAGCAAACAATGAACTGATACACTGCATTAGCACTTCAGTTTTTGAAATTAAAAGACTAGTAACTAATTCCAAAATCCAGTCTAAATTTCTAGTGTACTCTCTAGTATTCACCTTAGAGAAGTCACTGCAGAAGTACAGGATGCAGTGTTGTGAGAGAGACAGATCTGTGCTGGAGCAGGAGTAATTGTAAAGAAAAATATACTTAAAATTACATTTGGCTCATTAACTGGCCATAAAAATCTACTTCCACAAGGTGTCTTTGTCTGCCGTTACTGCCATTTCTAAAAAAGATACTGTGAGCACCTTCTCTCTGGAGCTCAGACACGATAGTCTCACCTGGCTTAGAAATGATTATTTGTCAGATTCTGTGCCACTGTATAAGGAGGGATTCAGCTCTGACACCCCCCTTCAAACTTTTATATGAACAGCCTTGTATAAGTAGCAGCAATAAGCTTCAGCCATTGTGTCTATTTGACTACCTGTGCTGACATGTGAGCTGGTTAAAGAAAAAATAAATTAAAAATAAAAGTTTAATTGAATCCAAAGTGCCCAACAGTTTTAATCAGCAGAGCTAGCACACATACAGAGATAAAATCATGCAAAATCTGTTAAAGCAAAATGTAAACTTGGATCAATATTCAGTTAAAAATATATATTTTCAGATCAGAAAATTTATACTTTTTAAAGCAGTGTTATATCAGATACACTGCTTTCCTTTATGTAAAACATATATCAGCATCTCCTTTAAAGTACAGTATGATGCCAGTCAGTTTTGTTTTCTCAGTAAAACATACTCTTCACTTCTATCTAAGAGTCAGATGGTGTGAAATAACCTTAGACTGACCAGAATTTAATCCTCTCTTCTTAATTTACATCTTCTCTTCTGAGGACTGCCTAAGAATGAGATCCAAAAGTGAGTTACAAGCTGTAATGTGAAAGTTCAGATTTGTTTCACAATCAAAAATCACACTCATTAGATCATAATGACATTTCTTGTTTCAAGTTGTGCCCATTCAATTGTGTCATGGTAGTTACTGTGTTCCTGGTATTGCTTTTCAGGGAAGTCATTTGAATGGCAGAAGAGTTGCACAAGTAGCTGGCAGATCTCTCTTTCTGAGCTTTCTTCCTGCAGCAAAGCTGGTTGTTGAAATGTCTTCTAAAACTCTCACTGAGAAAATAGAGTGCAAATGGGTTGACACAAGAGTTGCAGAAGCTTAGCACTCGGGCCACTAAGGTAACAACCATATGTCCCATCGATGGATCAATCTTATTGTAATGAAAAGATCTGTACATGTATAGCACGTGGTTAGGAAACCAGCAGATAGCAAAGAAGCCAACAAAAACTAAAACAATTTTTGCCAGACGCTTCCGAGTTTCCATCTAAAAAAGATGAAGAGAACCCAGATGAACAACAATGAATAGAGCTACCCCACATAACAGACTAATTAAAATATGTTTTGCTCAAAATATGCATTTTGCTCTGTATTAGCTTCAACAGTTGTCATGAGTAAGGCCAGCAAAAATGCTTCCTTCAGGGCCTGAATTACTTTTGCTATCTCATCTACTTGCCTTTTCCTCTTTCAGTGAACTTTCTTAGCTGTTTGTAGTTATAGAAGGTTGCTTGTTCTGTATGATACACACAGCAAGAGTGATTCATGACCCAAGGAAACACTGGCTATTAGCCTATAAGCATGCACCAAAGGATATCATGAAACATAACTTTTTCTGTCAAGATCTCAGTGCTTGGTTTGAAACTTAAGTTTTAGTTAGAAAGCTATTTGGAAACTTTTGGCTTCAAAATCTAGAGATATCATGAGATAGACATTACTAGGGTGTTAGCTGTAGAGTCGTACTTATATCCCTTTGTGTTTCACTGCAGGTCTCAGCTTGCACCTCTCTCCTAGGGAAACCATCCCTCTCCTCGGGAAAATTACATTTCACCATCTGAAGCATCTTATTTCCAGGGTAAGGTGAAAGGTTCCATTAATTGCAATAACATCACAAAATATACCTTAATTGCAGTGCTAAGGTATGACAGATTACATTGTAGATACTGAGAGTGGCTGAAAAGATGGCAGGATAAGAGCCTACACAGTGGTTTCAAACTGAGAGAGGGAGATAAACTGGCCAGGTAGAAAGAACCAAAGAGGGGTAGAATGTTTCCTCATATTCCTCCTAAAAGATTTATTATGTATATCAGGCAGAGAAAGGAAAGTTTTCTACTCTGCTCAGTTTTCTGAGGAAAAAAAAAACCCAATCAAGTGAATTTATTCTAACAGTTTTTCAAAATCTGTGAAATCAATCTTTAAACAGTTTTCTTGGGTCTATCTAAACAAAAAACAGTGGTGAAATCAAAAAAAAAAAAAGATGGGAAAACTTTAACATTCAAATTTGGTATTGTTTGCACTCAGACAGATTGCAAGAGCAGAGTAAAAGTAAAAGAAGTATAGTGTGAACATTGCACTTGGCCTAAAGTAACATGAGCTGATAGCAATAGTCTGAATTTATTTCCTGTTGCTGGGAGATATGTAAGTACACCAGAATTTTCTATTCTTTCGAGTCTCATAGATTAACAAAGAGGAAAAAAAAATAAGTAGAATGAAAAAATGTGTTCTTACTTTGAAAATACATGTGAGTTCAGAAATGTGGTATAAATTAAATATTGTTTCCATCCAGAGGGTTCAGCCAAAAGGCTCTCTATATTTCACAGGAAAGTAAAATAATACATGAAGTGCTAATATGTATGCACTTTTGATAAGAAACAGACTAGGGTAGAAATAAAATGTTGCTCAAAAAGGACATTAAGGAATGTAGTCTTTCTAAAAGAATGTGTGCATGCAAAGAGATTTTTGTGAGTATGAAAGGTTTCTAAATTACTGGCAGAGAAAGTCATTCAAAACTGTATAAATGGGCATATTTTTCTCTATCAATAGTAATGCTTTTGCAAAGTAGTTGAGGCACTTTCACTGCAAAAGCTGTTTTTTGTACATATGTGTGTTCCTGCTAATGTTACTATCTTATTGCTTCCTCTGCCTTACGGGGAAGATTGGCTTTGTCCAGCATCTTAAAATGCTTTGTCTCAAAGATATACAGAATCTATACCAAGAGTTTTATATCATCTCTAACAGAAAGGATATTAGAAAGGTGCAAGTTCAGTATTGTATCCAAGAAAGCAAAAAAAATTAATTTAATCCTCTATGTTCCCATTTCCAGCACTCTTTGTCTGAGAAGAATCTTAGATCCCTGAAGAAAAGTTTTCCCTGCCTATGTCGTCTTTCTCTTATTTCCGAGCACAAACAAAAATGGACAGTTGTCAAAACATTCATGTAAGAGTTCTTTCCTAAAATGACTGCCTATAGAGGCAGGTGAAGCCACCATCATTAATTACAAAAACATCATTCCTCAGTAAGAATGCGAGTAACGGTTACAATAACAGCACATACAAACATATATACCAATCTCATTTGCTGTTAGGAATGTGCATTCATGGCAATGAATTTATAATTCTCCTTGTTCATAATCACTTACATACCGGTCTTAATATTGAGTAATTGTGAAAACAAGGAAAATTTTGAGATAATTCTTGGCTTATTTCATGTGGAAACTGAACTAATCCTGTGCAAAATCCAACACTTTGGATGTTATAATTCCTTGACTTTCATTTATAAATGTATAGAGCACATAAATCTTTTACCAGGATGTAAAAAGCAAATTCCTTACCTGTCTTTTGGAATGCTCACTGTGTTCCCCAGGGATGTTATGAGCACTTTTTATTAAACTCTTTGCAATATGATAGTAGTAGATACTGATAATTACAAGCGGGACAAGGAAATACACAAGGAAAAGCAGCACAGAATGGATCTTTGGGTGCATGTCGTCTGTCATGGGGTATGGTATGCAAGCTGTGAAAGTGGCATTATCTGTGTCATTGATGTGAGCCAGTTCGGAGAATACTGCTTCAGGAACTGCTAGGAGCATGGAGATTACCCAGATGGCAGTGGCTTTAAGACAAGTCCATAGCACTGCACTGGAGGTCTGGATGTCCATGGGATTGACAATGGCTTTGTACCTGAAATTGATCAAAATGCAGATGCAAATTAAAAGGTACTCAAATTCAACACGCAATGCACAAGCGTACTTCATATCTTTGATTAAAATAATGTCGTGTTCTTTTCTTATTTGAAATGTCAAGGGGCTTGTAATCTTTCTTTAACTTGCATTTTCTAAATCTCTACCTTTTTTTTTGTATACACTCATCAGAGGAGGAGCCCTGGATACAACCTGTGGCTGTAGGTGCCCATTCTGTGCCAGTGTGATGAGAGTGAAGAACCAGCCGTGGCTCTACCCTTTGCTTCTCCAAATACCGCCAGCAAATCTCCAAATGTGCATCCTAGCTCCATACTCCATGTGTACCAACACATGCACAGTTAGTGTTTCCTTCCTTCTTTCCTTGGCTCCTGAAGCCCAGACCTTTCTCTTACTGCCACCACAACTTTCCCACTCCAGGACACTCCCAGCCCCCCTCAGAGGAGTATATGCCTCTTCATAAAGGCAGGCATTTGTGACTCCCCACGGCCTGTGCAGGAAGTATTAAACTCTTACATAAAGTAAACATTTCCACATCAATAGTTGGAACCTGCTGCTCCACATTGCATTTTGGAAAACTGTCTCATAGTGTATGATTGCATATAAACCTTTGTGGAACTGATAATTTCACAGCCCCTGCAATGGAAACAGGAAGAATTGCAGAGAATGGAAATATCACTCTATACCAAAGTAAAATAAATCAATAGACGTAGACTTTGGTCCAGAATTCTTCTATTAAAATCATTGCAGAAGGTGATGCAAAGTCAAACTTTCCACAAGAAAATGTACATGTGATAAGGACAAATATAATTTCAGAAAAATATTTCAAGAATACCTTGAAGTTCCACTTAGATTTTTAATTTATTTTAGGGGTTCTTTTTATGTAAGTAAATTATGCTTTAATGATTTTATTAAAAACTAAACCAAAACATTTCATTTTGTCTAAGCTCAATATGGAAGCTCATGGGATTTTTTTTTTAACTTCTTTTTTGTTGTTGTTGTTTCTACTTTCAATTTGATTTGAGATGCTGTGATTTTTTTTCAAAGAGCAGGAGTTTTGAGAAGTGGAAAAATTATTCTTCTTTACTATTCAGAGAAAAGTTTAACAGAGTAAGGGGAGTCAGGAGAGATTCATACTCCAGGTACATAACTTTGTTCATCCTTGGGTGTTTGTAGTCAGTGGAGAAATACTTTCAAAGGGTGATTAAAATTATAGGTGCATTAAATCATCCTCTAGGGTGCTTGGTTTTTTTCTCTGTTAGCTACACAATGAGCTTAGATTAGGGAGAACAGTAAGTTAGATGCCTCTACTTTGTGATAAAATTCCATATCCATGCATGTTGATAGATATACAAGCATGCAGATGTATAAATATGTACAGGTATGAGCAAGTGTCTAAATACTTACCAAGTTTATACCCAAATATAACATGGTTGTTGAAGGGAATGCTGATAAATGGAGCTGTGATCCCAAATACCCGTTAGGACTAATTTGCAGGTCCTGACAGGTGGTTCCTAGCCCCTCAACACCTTAAGGAGATGTTTGCAACTGGCTATGCCATGAAAACGTCTGGGGCAGAACATTGTCATGGTGACCAAGGAAACCTCTCCTTAAGAGAATATGTGAGTCAAAATGTGCCTTGGGGTCCTCTTTTTCAGGTTTCTGATAAATTGTTTGATCATTAAATAATTAAAAATAATGGCTATTAATGTTCATATCCTGTCTAAATTCAGAGAGAGAATTTTTACTGTATTTTTACTCCTATCATGGAGTAGAAAACAAAACTCAGCAAACTGTCTCTGTTAATTTTTATTAACCATTTCTGCTAACACGCAGTGAGAAACTCCCTAGACACCAAGGTGTAAAGAAAGCCTTTATACTGCCATAGGAAGGACATAAGTTTCTGCACAAAGCATGAATACTCCCCAGGACAAACTGTGACCTTATTATTCAATAATTGCTTCCTATTGCTGTCTGCCTTTATTTCATTACATAAAGACAGACCCTCTATTTTTGAAGTGATGTCAAGTCCTTACATCTGTTCATTTTTTAAAAAGTTTGCATTCTCAGGGAAGAGCTAGTTTGGGGATTTTGGGGTAGAGGGAGGACAGCGGATAAAAATAATGTTTTGTAGTACAGATTTTTTTTTCTTCTCCTTTTCCATTTCATTGCTTCAAAATATTTTGACCACAGTCTTATGACCCAAGTAAATGACCACTTCACAAATAATTGTTTTAGCAGCAAATTGGCCTAGTTAATCTCTAAATTGAACACTTTTTCAGAAGTCTTTACATTAGCAGAAGATGCGACATACATTTGTACTTTGGCATATATTGCTGTTTCAGTAAATAATGAAACCATAAGTTTCCATAACTTACTCTAAGTGGAAAGGCATTGGAGCAGAGTGCCTTTTTTCACAAAACAGCTGCTTTTAGTGTAAAAAAACCACCCCCTCTTTTATTCTACTTGCTACTTTACTGACTACAAAGTGGCACTCTTCCTAGGACTCAGCTTTTCAGTGTCAACGGAAAGAAAAATGCAGTGTTCTGCAAAACCTGTCATATTGTTTAAATCTTTAAAAAGCTGTAGAGTGGAAAGAAACAGGTTACAGATAAAATGAAATGTAAACTGAGTGTAATGAGAAGTGTTCCCAAAGTTCTCTTCCTTTGCATAAAACCAGTGTAAGACTAAAACATACCACCAACCATTCAAAGACCATATTTTCCATCAATAAAAACAATGTCAGTAAATTAGACTAATGGTGCAAATCAGTCAAATTAGTAAGTAAATTTGTCTTTTACTTCACTGATGAAAAAAGAGCAAATTACAGGTTGCAATGAAATTCAGGAAATAATTATAAATATGCATTTGGTTTTAATTAAAAGCCTTTATTTAAATTCCATCTTCATATATCCTCTGCTAACAAAGGGACCCCAACTCAGGAAACCTTTCCTGTTTTTGGAGCTGTGGTTTCTCCAACAGACACAAGCACAGATTTACCCACTCTCCTTCAGCAGATTGGTTTTTGTTGCTCTCTTTTTTTTCTTCTTCTTTTTTTTTTTTTTTTTTGGTATAGTGGGGTTTTTTTTCAATTTTAAAGCAATCTCTTTCCTTCTATGCAATCCCAAAATAAATTCATGAAAAGAATATCCTCTTTCTCCAGAGGTATAACATTTTGCTACCTTCTAAACTCCAATCTATTTTCCCTACTTCTCCTAGCTTTTGTTTTCCAAGACTTTTAAAGCTGTTTCTCAGCTCTATTAGAATGGAAAGCTCTAGTCCTGTTTCTGCTGCATCCACAATGCTGTTTCCCTCCCACACACTTGATTTCAAAAGAAGGTGCTCCTTTACTAGACCTATGCTGTCCTTCCTTTGCTTTCCTACCTCTTTGTCTAGAGTAATTTGTTGTGATGACCTTAAAAAAACCTAAAAAGTAAACCCCAAAACAACTAGTCAATACTTAGGCAGCCACTGAAAAGTAGCCTATCATTCTAACTAGATTAGCCTCAATATCCCCTTGCCCTTTTGATTCTGTGTGGTCTCTTACCCTTTTTTAAAAGCCCCTCAGGTCAAGGACTTTTTTCTTGTTGCTGTTTATATGGTACCTACCACAACTAGGACCCTAATTTATCACCTAATTTCCTACCTGACATCACAATTAAAATAAACATGATAATGAAGTGTCAGAAGCCAAGCAGAGACACAATTCAGGCAGGCGAGTTTCACGTTACTTTGCCTTAATTTTCATTTGAATCCTGGAGCTGGAGGGGTTGGTATTAATTCCCTCACTATAAATAAGCTTATTAAAGTGATGTTGCTGTATCATTGTACTGCATTTCCTGCAAACTAGAGTAATTTATCAAAACCATTCATGTGTTTGTCTTTTATTGTGTCCCTGCATGGTGCTTTCAAACACAAAAATTTTAACAACATAAAAGCTTATAAATATATGTGAAAAGGAAACCTGGATATATAATCAGTGTTTGTTGAAAATACTCATATCATGTTCAGTTGCAATCCACTCGACTACAGTAAAATGAAATTTTGGATGGGACCAAAGCCCTTTTCCTTGTATGAGCAGTTCAATTGGCCCAACTCCAGTTGAATCATTAAGAGGAGAACAATTTATCTAGCTGAAAATATTGTGGGATCATTTTATCATTTGATTTGAGATTTGCATTGTTCTATTTTATTCTTATAAATTCTTGCAATGTGAAGTCTTCTATTTTTTTCAGGTAATATCAGTATTTTTATTCTGTACTTATCGCTTGAGAGCAGAGAATTTCATTCACTCGGAATGAGCATCTCTGAGGTCTGATAGTAAATATAATGAACAGCATTTGAAATGCAAACTAGAAGACCATGTGTAAACACACTTAAAGTCAATGTCAATGACATGTGCTCTGTGTTTCTCAGGGGAAAAAGTCTTAAGATTTTCCTAAGTGGAGAAAGTTTTCCACTCTGTAAAAATACACTCTGTTGAGCCAAAAACTATCAATAATGCTTCAATGCTTGTTGATTATTTCTCCACCCTGAAAAAAATCAAACCAGAAGTTTCCCAGGATGGTGGAGGGGTTTTTTTCTGCATGAAATGTATTACCTGTCCTGTCCACCCAGTGTTTCAGAGGAGAAATTTTATCTTTCCTTTTCATTTTTCCTTCTCTTTCTACTTCTGCTACTTGCTATTTGCCTCACATTAGCTAACTATGCTTCTTACAAGCTTGTGCATATCTTGCAATGCCAGGGGAGGGGAGGAGAACCAAATCTAATAAAGATGCTACATCTCTATGAGCAAAATAAACAGTGCCATAGTCTATTTTTAGGCCTGGTGGCCAAGTGGCATTGGCTGGGCATCCATGACTATTTAATTAACCTCTTTAATAGCTTTTTAATGTGCAGTATGAGACCAGCACATCCAAACAAATTCAGCAGTTTACACTTTTTGTTGGTAATGGACCTTGGGCTTGTGCTCAATCCTGAATCATGCCTAGAAATTGTTTAGAGAGTACTGATTGACCCAGGTCAAAACCACATCATGGACCTCTTGACAAGTGTCTGACTGCTAGTTGTCAGTCCCATGCTCTGGTGCTGTTGAATATGGGCTTGTGCATAGATAGATAGATATACACAGCCATATGTCTGTGCATAGAAAAAAACCCCCACACATTTTCAGGTGTCTGAAAGCATGATCCAGAAGCCTCACACAATGGCTGGCCCCTCCAACCCACTGTGCCCACTCTTTCTTAAATTCTAAAATAAGCAAGCAGTATTTCCCCTGCTGTGCATTGCAGGAGCTCCCCAGATGGCACCTACTCTGTTTGCACCTGAGCTTCATTGGCAATCTTGAAACTAAGCACAACCAAGTTGAGGAGTCTGATCTCAAAGTTATGTTTAAATAATGGCTGGGGGACACTAAAGTAATCAGCCTCCACAAAACTGCCAGAGCAAAGGCAGCTCTGGCATGTGCCCCTCCAGGAACAAAATGGGACCATTCATGCATCCAGGGTGTCTGGGTGCCATTGTCCAGGCCTGTTAGACAGTGGCTCAAAATTAACATTTCACCTGTGAGGAGAGCTTTGTTCTTAGCCCACTGCATCATACAAACTGGATATACTATTTCCCAGGGGAAAGTATAAGGAAGTTTAGCATGTGTATTCTCTTGGCTTCTATCGTCTTTCTGGACTATTTATCTCATTCCAACATTAATTTGGAATTCTGGATTTTGGATTATGCTCAGGAGGGGTGGATAGGATGAGGAGAAAGTCAGTACCTAGGTTAGATATTAGGCCTTGCAATGTGCAGCCTGGACAAGTCTGGGTACTGTTTGGCTTTGTCCCCTAGTTCCCTGTTCTCTTTAAAAAAAAACTTAGAAAACCACAAATAATATTGTTTAATTCTTTCAGGGTTTATAGTCTCAGTCCTGAAGGGTCAAAGGACTTTGAGAAAAGAGAAATCCATTTCTCCAAATGAGTCTGATCCAAATCCCATCAATACCCTAACCTTTAGACAGATGAGACAGTTGCATGCTTGTCTGCATATTTCCTGTATCTCTCAGCAAAAATATCTATACATACTTGAATGAAAATCATCTCCTAAAATCATCACTGCTGGATCAGAAGGTCAATAAAAATATCAATTACAGAAACTAGAATGTCTGAAAGAAGAAATCCCAAGTGTAAAATATGCTTAGTGCCCATTTACCTTTATAAAATTTTTGTTGTTACAAAACAATTCCTCCCATTTTGTTGATGAATTCAGTTATAATCCAGGCCACAGCAGATAACATACTGTTGTGGTAAACATTACATGGTCAGATGATTTTTAGAAATGTTACAAGCCAGGAAGAATTAAATAATCAAACCTCTATTAATATATCTAGAACAGACTTAGATTTTCCCATTTGAGAATGTAGACTCTACATCTCTAATTTCAAAATTCAAAAATCAGCAAAGTCATTTATTTGCCCCAGTATTATCATCTAAAATCTCTACTCTCTCACTTTTAAGCACATTTCCAATTCAATTTTATTTGGAACTTCTAATCTTGGTCTGCCCTGAAATCAATGTAGATGGAAAAGAAACAAATACACACCACGGTAAAAAAAAAAAAAAATTATATATATATATATATATATATGTCTATGTATATATATATAAAGATTATAGAGGGAAAAGTTAAAATAGCAATCCTTAAAATACATTTAATCACACAAACTTGGAGCCAAAACACAAGCATGAAACTATTTTTTAAAAACAGTATGAAAAACAGTTGGAAAAAAATGAAACGTTTGGGATAGTCATGTGAAGGAAAAACCAAAATTATATGAGATATAACGTCAACATATCAGAATAACCCCTTTCTCTCATGTCTGTACATACACCACAATTTCATTTTGATATATGGACATACAAAGATGGAAATACACAAATCTACATGCAGCAAATGCAATTATGAAAAGCTTATGTGGATTGTTTGTCTCGTGGTTATTTTCTCTGATATCTGAAAAGTTATGTCAATTCCAAAATATGCCTCTCTTCAATAGACACCAAAGTAAGTTTCCTCTCATTTCTACAAATCTAATGAACTAGTAAGAACTTACTTGCTATTTGTAATCACACTGTCAGTTTACGCTGAATCTCAGCACAGATTTAGAAGTTGCTAGTGGAACACGTTTAGACCTAGGGATCACGACTGCATATACCTTGTTTCACTAGTACATATAAAAAACCCATAAAATAATTCAGCACCAGAGATACATAGTCCGGTTCTGCAGCAAAACTCATATCATAAGTACAGAAGTTCTTCTGTAATTAAACAATTTAAAATGAAGATTCAATTAAATTATCCCTTTTCAGGAAGATACTGAAGAGTTCCATAACACTGCACACATATACAGAGATGTATTATTTATTCTCTAACAAATTTATCACATGAAGTCTTTTCCCTAGACAAAGCATTGGTAGAGCATACTTGATCTTTGACATAATTTCTGAGGATCTGCTAAATGCAGAGTTGAGAATTCCAACATTCCGATTTACATTAACCCATTTCAGTGTAATAGATAAGGGAATCCTGTACCACATTATGCTGAGGGCCAAACAAAATAAATGGATGGTGATATACATACTTGTTAAAAATTGGGCTGGATCTGCTGTTTAGCAGCTATTTTGTCTGTTACAGACACAGGCTTCTACTGGATAGCTCAAAGAAGCAGGAAATGGGAGGGATGGTTTTGAAGCTGTTTCTCCATGTGTAGTTTGCAGCCTACAAGAGGCAATCAGAGACCAGCATTTGCAATAGTTAAAACAAAGTGGCTTCTGCCAGCACAACACAGGCACTGCATTGATCACTGACTGGGATAAACACCACAGCCATTTCTCACTTCACCATCCTCAATCTAAGCTGTTTCTGTGTGGGTTGGAGAGTACACACAGGACATGCACAAAGGCAGGAGTTTAACAGATGCATGTGTCTGTATGAAGTTTGAGAAAGAGTGGCCTAACTTGGCAGGAGAATGTTATTTGCTGAGAAATCATTTTCAGCTGTGCAAAGACAGTCACAAGAGGAACTTCTCCAACAGCTGATTTGAATTGCTTGGCTTGAACAATACTACCCTGGAGTAGTTAACTCCTTAATCTTCCGCAGACATAAAATTCTTTCTGCATTGTTGGGGAGGGGTGGTTCTGCCATCTCTCTTTTTTTCTGGAATGTTTTATATTTCTTTTATCTGCATAAGATGGATATAAATTAATAGGAAAATTATTGGGTGGGGACAGGAGAGGACAGGCTTCATTGTTTAACTTGACAAAGGTTTTCTGGTAGGCTTTATTTTGTGAGTGAAGTTTTCATATATGAACTAAAACGTAAGTTGAAAAAACGTGACAAACAAAGCTTGCCAAATCTCTTAAATTTCTTTTGCATTGCCTGTTATTGCATAATTATCAGCCTACAGTGAGAGAAACATCTGGACCATCATTTATTTTAATGTACTTCAGTAATTCCTTCATTCAATACATTTACCTGAAGTGTTAGGGTTTCTAAAATATACACTTAGAGAATTTCATAGTTCTACTTGGTCCATATTTTTTTGTTTTCCCATCTACTGTATACAGCTAAGGCATTGTTTTTCACTTATACAGATAATCTTCCATTTTGCCTTGGATTATTTTTTCTTTACTCTTTGGTTAATTATAAGTAATTTTCAAGATATCATTTTATACTACTTTCCTCATAAGGACTCCTTAGTCCCTCACTATCAGCTATTAGAGCCCAAAAGGCAATCATGTCCAACGTCCTGCTTCACCTGCTCTACTACATGTAATAAGAAATGAGAATTTCATATGTTTTCAATCACTATATTTCAGCCTGAATCAGCATCTGCCATAATAAAAGAAACTAAAAACAAAGTCTGAGAAAAGTAAAAAGAAGTGTTCATTAAGGTGATATTACTAATGAAAAACCCAAAGAAGTTACTAGGGCAGCTTTTCACACTTCAGAACATTTCCAAAATTCCCAAAAAAGGAGATAATAGGCCAGCAAACTGAGCCAAAACAGATTTTGCTATCAGATGCCATCAGAAGTCAACACAGAGTGCAAACTTGCAAAGAACATTTTAACCAAATAATTTAGCTATGAAAACCTGTAGAATACATTTTAAGCATCTCGGGCACTATGTTTAGCTATTTAAGTATGAATTTAAATTTTCAAACTGTTACCTGTTAATCAAGTATTTATCTCATCAAAGGTGTCTTTATGTCACATTACTCAGGAAGAAAGCAAATATATGCTTTTCCAAATTTACTAGGGTGAGTCCAGCTTTGCTGTTTCCGTTAGAGTGGAGCAGAACTGCATTAGAGCTAACACATTTCAATCTTTCATTAGAAACAAAATTCAGTGTAGGAAAAGAAACAGAATTAAATTTAGTCCTATTTTTACAAATCACAAAAAAAATGAGGCATAAATGACAGCTAAAGAGGAAAGGAAAGACTATGTGGGACAAATCTAAAGCTGTTTGAAGGGGCTGCTGTTCATTCCTCCAAAGACTATTCACTCCAGATATCTTGGCATTTTGTGGGTATCACACACAATAATGCAATAATGCCAGAGGTGCACATTGTAGCACCCTGACTTAACTCACTCTCACCTGAGCTGTCAACATCGAGGTTAAAATTCCATCCAGACCTCTAACTCTGAAAAGCATCCTGGAAACACATTTCCATACCTCCTTGCTTATGTTCTCACCCTCCTTCCCATGCAGAAAACAGCAAGATCCCTCACCCTGAGAAAAAGATGAGGAACCCAATGGGCCCACTTTGCCTTCTGAGCTAAAAGTATGGTCCATCATGGACACAGATTGGAAAAACACTTTGTGCAGCACTGACTTTTTGCAGTGAGGACATGCTGGCACACATTTTCTTCATGGGTGCCATGCTGCAGTCCCTCTGGCAGACACTTCTCACTTTTTTATTTTTATCCTCCTTATCAAAGACCACACAAAATCCTAAGACTTTCTCATCAACATCCCTTAGCCTTAGCTAAAACTGGCCCTGGAGAAACAAGCTCATCAAGGCCCCATTTCTCAATTCTTGTCCCACCGTATCTTTAGGAAATGCATCCCTGGCCATCACACACCAGCTCTGGGCACTTTCAGGGTGTGCTGAGTGCTGTTGGGAGTGTTCTGTCCTACACTACCTTTAGTTCCCCTCTTTTTTTGGTACATTTTGTCTTTCAGTCCTCTTCCTTTTCCTCATTTGTCATCCACTCTATTAAGTTTTCTTTCTGTTAATCACCCTCTCTTTTTTCTTTGGTTTTATAACAAGAGAAATAGTCAGGTTTGGAGAGGCGGTCTGGTTTCTCCACAAAACTCAGTGGCCATGAGGGGCAGGGTTGCTGTCCCTACATATCTCCTGCATGGCAGTAAGAAGGGACAGCTGGTTCAGCAGCTTCTCCACCCCATAGGAGAGAGAGATTGCATCCTGCTCTGACACCAAAACTCTGCACCACCAGTGCCACCACGGCATCATCTCTGCTGCCACCATCCCCACCTTCACCACTGACCTCCCACCCCTCTCTGCCCGCACACGTGTGGGGCTGCAGCAGGGCAGCTCCTGGCAGCCAGGCCTCCAGGAGCTCAGGGGTGGGAAGAACCAGCTGCTATTCCTGTGATGGGGATGGGTGACCTCAGGCAGACAGATTGCTACATTCCATCTGCATGGAAGGGTAGTCTGGGAAGTATTGTTAAAAATTACATATTACATTGGTACACAAACACAAAAAATCCCCAAATTAAAACTCAAATAATCTCAATACAAGATAATTAAGCTTCTGAATAAAAGATGCATGTTTGTCATGCTGAAAGCATTACTGATGCTGAGAAGGACTACTGTAATAAAAAAAAATCTGTATGAAATAAAGCAATTTAAAAAAAATATATATATGCAATTATATACTACTACTTTTACTAAAGTAGTAGTACTTTTAGTAGTAGTAAAAGTACTACTTTTTCTTCCTTCAGTTTGTTGGGAACAATGTTCAGAGCTTGTATCTTCTGTAGCTTCTGTTAAATATATCACACACAAGGAAATCGTCATGCAGAATTTCCACATAAACAATAAGTGTTAATTAGACTGTGGAAACCAAGACAACCTCCCTTATCTCCACTTACACAGCCATACTCCGAAGAATCTTAAGTATTCCTAAATCTGTTATTTGGTGTAATCAATGTCTGGCATTCTATACAGTCTCATGGTTACATGGAGCAAGAAGCAGGAAGGGATTTAATTATCTTATATTAAAATGCACTTTGAAGGGGACATTTACATTATTGTAAAGAAGGGGCCACTAAGAAGAGACATCATATACAAAACCAGATAGGCACTGATGATAATGGAGCCCTCTTTGTGAATCACTGCCTATAAACTGCTAACATCTTACCCCAGCTTGACTTACCTGGAGAAAACACTGCCCCCAGCCAGGCCTCGTCTCCTCAGCAGCTCTTGGGTGCAGGATGCTGCCAATACTTCTGATCTGCCAGCATAACCACCCACAAGTGATCTAGTTACAACACACATTAGAATCTGGCTACAGAAACCCCTCCACACCAGTGCCTCCTCTCTAGTTCAACACAAGTGTTGTACAAAGGCTGTAGATTTGACTCCAACCCTGACAGCACTGAAAGTTCAGCCAGCTTCACTCAGCAGTCTCCTTGGCCCTAGGAGACTGGTCTCTGAAGTCAGTGGAAGATCTTCTGACTGGAAAATGAAAGTTTTTTGTTTTTCAGTTACCTAAAATAAAACTACAAAGGTTAAAGAAACATTGTAAATTCCCAGTATAACCATTTCTGACATTGGCATATACTGTGGAGTCCAAAATGCTGGAGAAATATATTTACTAGGAGCTTATTTGGTCTCAACACACAAACCATAACTGTTTTTTAGTATGTGCAATTCTAGATGCATTAAGCATAAACAGAGTCAGTATTATAAATTCTTGACTCTTTACTGGTATAAAAAGAAGGATATAAAATTATCTGTAAAATCAAACAATGAATGCTCCAAAGCTATATAAAAAGCAAATGAATGAATCCTTAAACATTAAATTACCAGCATTCCCTCACATTACATTTCTCTAGAGAGATGACCTCCACTAACATCTTCCCTTTTCAAATAAGATGTACACCACAAGATATTAAGGAGAGGAAATAGAGCATAAAAAGAACTGCAGGGTTTCCTTGGATCTGTAAGGATAGATTTTGAAACACTATTTAACTGAGGTAATCAGAGAGTTACAGGTGTTCACTTTAAGGCATGTTTTGCAAGCTCTTCTTCAAAACCATAATCCATTTTTGTAAGTACAGTATTTATAGACAAGTATGTTAAGTCCTGATTCAAACAGAACTGAAATTAATGTTCACTGAAGACGACCCTCAAGTGAAATCAAACAGTTGACTGAATTAGCTAAAAGAAAAAATAGTTATAGTCTATTAAAGAAAATAAAGGATTAAAAATTTTAAAGAAATATTACTCTAAGTGTGAAGATATATTTCTAAACTCAAATCTTCAGATCATGCACCAATATAATGCAGTAGCTCAGTTCAAAACCCAACAAAAGGGGAGAATTTCTAAGGAGAAGGAATTGAACATTTTCATTTCTTGCCAAAAAAATGGCTAGATAAAAAATAAAGATAATTTCATATCCTTTAAGTTTGCAATTACACTTCAAGATTTTGTCTTTCAGAGCCTGAAGCATAGTCCTACAGCCACTCAGTTGCTATGAATTCCTTAAGTACCCATCCACAGTAACTGGGAGGAAAAACTGGGCATCCAGCTCTTTGTCTCTTCCTAATTTGACAAGTACTGGAGATCAAAGTGTTACTTTCTAGTTTGTTTGGGGATATTTTCTTTTTTTTTCTTTCCTTCTTTTCTAAAAGTTCTGAAGATAATAAGGAATAGTTTGAACAAAAGTTTAAGACTGACAATTAAAACAGAGCAATTTGGTGTCCCTGAATTCCCAAAAGTTAAACCAGTTCTAGCAGTCACCTCTGGTAGCCTGCTGTTCTACCAAGGCACAGATACACACACACCCACGTGTGTACACCCTCTCACCAGAAAGAAATTAATTGGTTAGAAATACACCTGTGCTTAACTTGGTTTAAGTCACTCACTGCCTGGTGACACAACACTGTGACTTGGCAAGGGTCATATCTGGCATCTAAAACCTTACCCTAATGAATAAAATGTCAATCTTTGGACTGTTAGAGGACCATCCCAGAGGTGCAGAGGACAGGGCAAAACTCACTTCTTGCAGCTACCCTGGAAGCTGGGGGCCAGGCACAGCCATTTCCAGACACCCTTTAACTTCAGTTAGTACCACTTGCCATCGGTCACTGAGGGAAGAAGAAGCACGGGCACCTCACAGGTTGGAATGAGGGGATTGCAAACCAGGCATACCTTATCTAGAGAGGTGCTTTACCTTTCATCCAGCCTTAGCCCAAGCTGCAGAGAGCTGAGGTGACAGCCCAGCTTTCCTACCTGTCAGCACTGAGGGCGGTGAGGGTGAAGACAGAGACACCAACGGAGGTCAGCTGGATGACAGGGATGAGCTTGCAGCCCACTTCCCCAAAGAGCCACTCTTCAGAGAAATACCGGGAGGCATCCACAGGCACGCAGGTCACTAGCAGGAGCAGATCACCAGCAGCGAGGCTGGAGATGAAGATGTTGGGCACACTTCTCATGGCACTGTTGGAAATGAAGATCTTCATGAGGGTGATGTTGCCCAGCAAGCCGACAGTGATGATGAGCAGGTAAAGTGAAGGGATCACGCAGCGGATGACGAACATGGCTGTTCCTCTCCCCGGGGACAGCAGGGCTGTGTCGGGCACCAGATGGATACTCCCATTCTCCCCGAGGGGCATTGCTGTGAGCTCGGGTGGGGGCTCTGCCTCCATCCTCCAGCTTCGCGTGGACTGAAGGTCTCCAGTGCAAAGTGCAGTTGGAGCCACAGGAAAGCTTCACCTCTGCAAGTCAATCAACTTCCCCCCCACTTCTCTACTGCTTTTCTTCCTACCCCTTCTTTGCCGAGTTTTCTCCCTTAAGAAATGCAGAGGAATGTCCGCCGGCTCTGTGGCCGGGGAGGAAAATAAAAACTCCCGTGCTCTGCCTCTCGGCTCTTCGGACAAGCCTTTCCCGATGGGCAGGAGATCCTGAGCCTGGGGGCAGGGAACGCCGTCGGGACAGCCGCCACCTGCCCGCGCGCGTCCCCGGGAGCGCCCTGGGCGCGGTCCGGCCGCTCCCGCGGAGCCGCCAGCGCTGTCCAGCGGTGCCGGTGCTGCCCGGGCCGCGGGGGCGAGGCGCAGAGCGAGCCCGCTCCTCGGGCTTATACCTGCCTCCGAGAGGGGCCGCCCCGCCCCGCCCCTCCCCTCCCCTCCTCCTGCCAGCGCCTGTGCTCTCGCCCCGGCCCCGCGCCGCCGAGCTGGATCTGGCGGTGAAGGGAGAGGCGGATCCCAGAGCCGCCGCCGTCCCGCGGGGTCCCAGCCCCTGAGCGCCATGGGGACGACGTGGTGCCGGGGAGGAGAGAGGGAAACCTCTCTCCCCGCTGCTCCCCACCGCAAAGCAGCCCCCGCCAGGCTCTGCCCGGCAAACCGGAGAGCTGTCCGACACGTCGGACAGAACGCGGGATCGCCTCCGGAATCGCGTCCTTCAGCATGTTACTCCGGTGAAACCACAGTGCTTTGAAACGCAGGGTGGCAGGGAGCAAGGGGCGTGAGAATGAAGAGATTTTATTCCTGACATCCAGCTGCGGGTTCTGCATAGATCCTGCTCAAAGACATCAGCTGTGTTTAAAGGTTTGATTTGTGAAGCTGCATTTCACACTGATCTCGACTGTGGAAAGGGGGGCAGGTGATGTGTTTTATCCATGACTTACTCTGCAAATAGTATAACAGTGGATAATGACTTTTGTTTGTCTCTTTGAAGAGTAGAGTTTGTCCCTAATGTTCCTTGCTTTTCATTGAGGTTACCTCAATCTTCTGAGTGCCTGCACATGTACAGAATGTATATGCACGTTTCCAAACAGCTCCATCTGTTTCCAGCAGAAGCCATGAATGTAAATATGATGGAAGACAGGAAAACCTGTTGGACTGAAGTTTCCAAAATAAAATGTTAAGGTAGAAGAATAACAGCATTTGCCAGTAACATGCTTTGTAGACTGATTCCTTCATTTCTTTTTCTCAAAAGAGGATTCATGAGCTTGTAGAGAACTTGTTCATTTTACTGCAGCAGTTCTTTTGAAGCTCTACGAGTTTATGACAGGTCTGTGGAGAGTCTGACCACTGAAATTATCAGAAGCAAAGCATTTCACATGTGCATGGCCTGTCCAAGACATGCTGTCTAGTGTAGGAATTAAATCAGCAATTTCTTCTTAAATAAACTTTTACTAAGATTATCAAAAACATAAATAATGTTTCTTAAAAGTTACACCTCTCTATATCTATTAATTGATCATTGTGACTCTTCTCACACCCCTGAATATACAAATGTGTTGAAGTTGTGTTAACTAGCAATTCATATAATGCTGAGTAATTTCTTTGAACCCAACCAGTGCTAGACCTCAGAGAGGATCAGGCTAGATACTTTTCCTTTACCACTAAGCAGCTCATCAGAATCATCACAGAGCTCCTGTGGAGGTGATTCTTGTTACTGATCGAGTTTCCTCCACACGGTTTTAAATTGAACTATGCTCCCTCTGAGGCAGCCTTACTGATGGCTCACATATTTATATAAATTGCTGTGACCCTCTACTTTGTTCAGCATATGTGAAATTTTCTAAAATCAACCATAGTCACGTTTCTGTTAACACTCCAGATCACTCTTTTTGGTTCCCATTGGCTGGATCCAAAATAAATCTTTAACACTGTAAGTTTAACACTGGGAGTACGGTCCTTTTGCTAATTTGTTTGAAAATGGGTTTATATATTAACAGACAATATAATTTCCATTGGGAGAACAGTTTAAATTCAACATGTCTTTAATATTGATTTTCTTGAGACAAGAGGACGTTGAGTCTTTTTGCATGAATATCAAAAAGGGAATACTTTAAAAACTTCTATTGATATAAGCTTATTGCAGTTTTCATGGAGAGGGGTGAGACCCCTTGCTTTTTGTTGCACAACACCACTACTCCTACTGCTGCCTTCCAGGAGAAATTCTTCTATCCTAGTGAATTTTATCTGTCCTTTAGTCCACAGGATGGAATTCCTAAGGTTGAAGAATTAGAAACATTTTCATTGGAAATTTATATTCCTGATTTTTATCGGTAGTTAATTTTATCTACTTTGTATTTTTTAGAACTCTAAACAGCAAGGAAATAAGCTTTGAAGAAAGTGAGTATCTCCAGCTCAGGGAAAACAGAAAGTTATATTATGCTTCTAATGTTGTTCAACAGATGCCTGTGTAAAGTCAATGGAATAAACTCAACCAGTATGAATATAATTTCCTGCAAAGGTAAAAAGGCATGTGTGGGGAAGATCCACAGATCCTGACATAATCCAGTCAGAATTCAGATCTCCACATACAAATGGTTCATCACTCTCTTTTCAAACAAGAGTCCACTCATGTCTTTAGATGTTATTTTAGATTACAGCCTAGAGACAACTCCACTGTGCAGTTCTGACACAGTACTTGGCACAGGAGTGAGGGAGAGAGTGCCACAGGTGAATCATCCCAGTGGGAAAGAATCTGCACAGGCACAATCAACCACCACAGACGGAGTGCATCCGGAAGTGCAACACCACAGAGCAGAAACCACAACAACCTGGAAACATGAGAGGCAAATCCACTTCATCAGTAATTCCCAAATGTAGGTATTCATAATCAGTTCATGTAGGAATGAAGAACTCCACACATCCCACAAATGCTCTCTACTGAGAAGTGGGTCTGACAGGAAAAAACACTCTTTTCACATATTTATGCAGCTCAAGGCACTTGATTATTTTAGGGCTAATTCCAGATTTGCACATCACAACACATGTAGTTCCATGAAGAGCCAAGCATATCTGCCACCAAAACTACCTGCAGTAAGTAGTCTTTAATTAAGTTTGTGTCCTTGCACATTAAATGAAAACCGGGTTCAAATGGAGCCCCGGAAGTGATCATGTTTGAAGGCCTGATCATCAGTCAAATTTTAAAAAGAAACAAAGCAACAACCAAGGAACAAATGCTACCTGATTTTAAACACTGAGCATGTGGAAGCAAACCTTCAATAAATTCTGTAATATCACATATTACACCATTAGATACAGCTGGAAAAAGTGGGCATGCATTGTAGCAGAGTGACTTGTTCCAGGCAGTCAAATGTACAATAGTCTAAAGTGGCTCATGTTTTTTACCTTGTTACTTCAATAGAGGCTTTCTTATTTTGATGGAGAGAACTCTGGAAACCAAAATGGAAATTCAGGTGCTTCCAGCACTAGATAAAGCTGGAAAGCTGGCAGAAGTGACTTTCTCCAATATTCATGCAAGTTCTCTTTTGGGAAACAAAACCTTATCTTATTGATACCAATTCAATTTTTTGCACCATTTTCATGGTGCTGGTTTTATTCATGGCATGAGGATAACAAGTGCCATTATATTTAAGATTAATAAAGCAATGAATTGGGTGCTTAATGTTAAACACACAGGTCATCCCTCTAAGCACAACTGAAGCTTTATGCATGCATTTAGATTCCATTTGTTTTACAGTATTCATTCAGCAGGACTCCAACTCATTAAAAGGTTAAACTGCACACCACTGAGCTGTAAACTGTCAAAATCCAGGCTTCAGACTCACTTAGAAACAGATGTGATATCAACATCTTCCATCCCATTTGTCCATGATAGACAACTAACAGACAGCTGCTCTTACAGATTCAAAACAAATAATGATTTTCTGTCAAGGAAGTCCCAAGGAATGGCTTGAGTTCCCTCGGCAGACTGTGCTCCAAAGGACTGCACAATGCCAGCTTACTCTACTTCTATCTCAAGTTATCCTCCTAATGTGGTGTTACAAAGCACGTTATTGAACACACATGACAAAAGAAAAACATTGCTATTAGTTCCTCCTAGTGCGAAGATAATGGGATTCCTGTGCTTGAGCTCACATGACACTGGAGCCATTTCAAAGAAAGTGACAATTTTATTGTGGGCCCATTCATCACACTCAGTGGGGTTTTACTGCAAGACACCCATGGGGTTTGCATTGGGTTTATCTGACAACCTCTCCAGATTTTTTTTTTTTTTTTTATTTCAATGCAGCTGTATTCCTTATGTTCCTAGAAAAAAATCACAGCATTGCCAGGTAAGTCTTCTGTTAGCATCTTTATCACAGGACAGAGATTCAAGTTTCTATATTGTTACTGAGATAGATTGTTGATTGTCTTGTGTTAGACAATCCAGTCAGGTAAGTAATCATGTGATTCTCACCTAAAAATAAAAAGATACAAAGTAGCATTTGTATAGTGCAGATTTTTACCCAAAATGTGTTCTGAAACATTGTTTCTATCTATAGTGGAATCAAATGCTAACCAAACTTCATGGGTTCATGGTCATCAATTAATGTGCAAATAACCACTACTACACCAAGCATAATAAAAAGCTTTGAAGGAGCTATCTCCATTTAGAAACCAGGAGTTGTTGAGTTTTTCTATTGTATTTTTAAACATTTCTATTTAAAGACATCCTAATAAATACAAATACAACTGATTTTGAGGTACATTCAACAGCAGACTTTCAATAGGCAATTCACATTTTAAAATAATTAAGTTATTGAAATATTACTGATATTAAACATGCTGAAATAATTTAGTCATTCAAATTGAATTTGGATGATAATTAAACCCTTTATGTACTGAAAAACAATTAATGCAACCAAAATCACTGCATTTTGGTGAAGGTTAGTCGCCACACTGAGAACCACAGTACTTTATTGCAGATCACACACCACTGTGAGACATTATTGCTTTTCGTTCATTTGACATATACACAAACCTCAGCATTCTCTCTATGCAGCAGAGCAGCAGATTGCATTAATAACGTTTGGAAACTCAGTCTAAGTGCTACTGATCCAGCACCTTTTACAGTACTCCAGGAGACACACATTCAATTAACTGCCTGAACTAGCAGCTGCAGTACATAACATGCACTTACTGCAGCACTTTTCACCTTCTTCGTAATTTACCTACTTCAGTAGATGCAGGGCGGGTTCCCTTTACAAAGGGTGTTCTGATGTCTTACAACAGTTATTTCAACCATGCCATTAATACAGTCATTGAGGCGCCTTTTAGAGACACAACAGACAAATCCATACATAAAATGAACACCGATTCCCATCACTTCCCTTCTGCCTATGTTTCCATGCCTATGAGCACACATGACAGAGGGAACAATGCTTTTTGATACATCAGCTTGAAGTCATGCTGCAGCCAGTGACAAGGGAGGCTCTCTTCTGAGTTTAGAGGCAAAAGAGTAACTGCCCCCTCTAGATTTGGTAACCTGATTTCACTTACCTGGTCACGCCAAATAAACTACTGCATACCAGTGAGTGAATGACAAATCAGCATTTCTCCTTTATTGGTTTCCCATCTCCATCCTTCCACTCTCCATCTTCTCATAAAACTCCCACTGGGTTCACACTACTGACTTGAAGTACTTTCTTGCGTTCACCAGCAGGAGTGTCTGGCGTATGCACGGACTCGCCTGCACAGCTCTTCTGGAGCTGCTTCAACTTTACATACTGAGTACGCTGGCAAATTATTAGTAGCAATTATTGCCATTAAGTTATTTGCAGTAATTTTGAAGTGCGTAATATTATTTGTTTTAACTCAGTTTCTATTTCTTCGATTTCAGAACCGCGGATCTACAGTTTACAAGTCCTGCTGCATCCTTTTTTATTGGACCTAATTAAAAAGCTGATAAACTCTAGATGCTCAGGCTAGCCGGCTCCCGGCTCTTCCCGCCGGCGGCAGCCCCGAGAGCGCTGCGCCGGGGCCTCAGCCGGGACGGGGATGGGGGCCGGGACGGGGAGCGGCTCCGGGGCGGGGCAGGAGTGATGGTGGGTACAGCGGGTACCCCGAGGCAGGAGTGATGGGGGGTACAGCGGGTACCCCGGGGCGGGAGTGATGGGGGGTACAGCGGGTACCCCGGGGCGGGAGTGATGGTGGGTACAGCGGGTACCCCGGGGCGGGAGTGATGGGGGGTACAGCGGGTACCCCGGGGCGGGAGTGATGGGGGGTACAGCGGGTACCCCGGAGCGGGAGTGATGGGGGGTACAGCGGGTACCCCGGGGCGGGAGTGATGGTGGGTACAGCGGGTACCCCGGGGCGGCGGTGGAAGGCCGGCGCGGGCCAGCGGGGCACGGGCAGGGGCAGTCGCGCAGCCGGCGGCAGGCGCTGCTGACGGTGCTGCCCGGGGATTATCGGCGGGCGCCGGCCGGCCCCGCTTTTGCTGCGCCCGCTGCCGGCCCGAGCGCGGGGGCCCGCCCGGGGACAAAGGGCGGAGCGAGCCGGGGCCGGGGCCGGGGTCAGGGTCAGGGCGGACTCCGGCTCCGGCCGCCGCCCACACGGGGCAACTTTCCCAGCCATGTCCCCCAACTACATCCGGAGCTTCTCGGAGGGATGTGTGAGTACGCGGGGCGCGCCCCCCTGGCCCCGACCGGAGCCGGGGGTCCGGCCCCAAACCGCGCGGGGGCCGCGCCGCGCCCCCGGCCCCGCGCACCGGCCGGCGGGGCCGCCCGCGCTGCCGGCCCCGGCACGGCGGGACAGGCGGCCCGAGCGGGGTGACAATCGCCCCTTTGGGGAAGCTGAACTTTAATTTGCGGGAATAAGTATGGTTCTAAGCGTGGCTAGGTTTGATGGTGGCACGGCGGTCCGTGCTTTGCCGTCACCTGACATCATGTGAATGAATCAGTACAACAGCAAAACGAATAGCCTTTGGGTCGAAGCGCTCAGCTCCGTCTGGCGCCTTCTGCAGCAGCGGAATACAGATAAAGGCAGTGAAACAAATGAACTGGCAAGTGCTAGACAAATTAACGTTTATATAAAGTTAGTAGGAACAATAAAATGTTGTAAGACATTATGTTGTTAGAGAGCTACTGCACCCTTCATAGGCAAACTGTCTCCTTTAAAACAAGTAGAATAAAGTAAATATTTTGGATAATGAAAAAGAGCAAGCAGACCTCCAACAATAACACTGTTCATTTTTGTTTTTTATGTTGAATGAACCCTCTGATTTGCAGCTCAGGCCGCCAACAGTAATTGGACAATTCCACACTCTTTTTTTTGGCTCAATTCGAATGTTTTTCCTTGGTGTTTTGGGCTTTGCTGTTTATGGAAATGAGGCCTTGCATTTCAGCTGTGACCCAGACAAGAGAGAGGTTAATCTTTTCTGTTACAACCAGTTCAGACCCATAACTCCTCAGGTAATTACATTTTTCTGTTATTTTTTCATGGTAAAAATCCAATACAAATAAAGTAAACTGCAAAAATTAAAACATGATTGTTCCACATAAGTACTAACTGACTAGGCTAATTATCACTAGCTTTTTAAATTAATATTTTCCTTTAAATATCCCTTTATCTGTGACTAAATATGGAGGTGTGCTTCCTGTCCCTCAAAATAATCTCCATGTTTCAGAACCCAACTAAACTTTTCAAATCCAAATATAACTGCTTTTTACCTTTACTGTCATCTAAGTTTTTATAGATTTGATATATATTAAAAACGGACTTGCAAAATGTTCCAATATGCATGTGTTTTAGCTGTTCCAAAGCAGTTGTAAATGATCTGACAGCTACATTTCTGCTACATTTTAGGTGTTCTGGGCATTACAGCTGGTGATTGTACTGGTACCGGGAGCCTTTTTTCACCTTTACGCTGCTTGTAAGAGTATCAAACAGGAAGATATTCTCCAAAAGTCATCCTACACTGGTTTTTATATCTTTTCTGTTTTCTTAAGGATTGTCCTTGAAGTTGTGGCTTTTTGGCTTCAGATTCAGCTCTTTGGTTTCAAAGTGAATGCAATCTACATGTGTGATGTGGGAGCACTTGAAAAAAAGTTTAACATTACCCGGTGCATGGTGCCAGAGCACTTTGAAAAGACAATCTTTCTTATTGCAATGTACACATTTACTGTGATTACAGTGATCTTGTGTGTTGCTGAAATTTTTGAGATCTCATGTAGAAGGCTGGGTTTCTTAAAAACTCAGTGAACCACTTGCACTCATTTACTGCTCTGTCCACCTGCAGTTTTGTAACAGTGATTTCAAAGCACAGCAAAAAAAACATCTCCTGTCCTTATGCAGTGCTGCAGAAGAGAACCACACTCATGATTACAGAGGCAGAATGGTCACTTGACATAAACTCCTCATCTAAAAACTTGCACACTATGAGAATAGTCTTTGTTTCCATGTCAAGGTCAAAGGCACTAAGATCTCCAAGAGCAATATATTTTCATGACCTGCAGCCTATGATAGTTCTGCCTCCAGAGGAGTGTCTGTATGTGAGGAGAAGGTTATTTATGAACATACACATCTGAACATGTGCCATCGGAGATAATAAGGTCATTGCACTTCCAGGAAAAATTATTGCAAATTCCTTACACGTTCTTATGGCTTGAGAATTGAACAGTAATAGTGGATACACTCTGGGTACCAGAAAGCATTTGAGCATTTTCCCAAGAAGTGCCACTGAGATGCAGCCTGCATCTCAGCTCCCAGGGGCAGAGACTCCTGGTTAGTCTGTGGTGACAACATATCCGTGGATACCAACTTACTTTGTAGAGACTCAGCTACTGTCACCTGCTGGTTCAGAATCTCCTTTTAAAAGTGAAAGAGTAGTATGGTATTCTTTGTGCTGGCTGCAATGCCTCATTATGTTTTGGCTTACCACGTAGAAGATTTTTACCAATTTAGTATGATCACATTTCGAAGGAGGAGGAGGGCTTTTTAACAATTTTGCATAAGCAGCTTAAAAGTGTCAAAATAAAATCGTGGAGAAAAGCCTTTCCTAGGCCCAATCATGATTTGATTCAATGCGTTTTGCTTGTGTGTGACTGCAGAATTGGGCCCACAGAGTTTTCTGCTGTTTGTGTCACATCTAACTTTTTCTTGCTCTGACCAAGACTGCTAGAATAACAGTGAAAAAAAGAACTCTGCATATTAAAAATATTCTATGCAGTAATTGTATTTGATTAAGTTAGGTCTCAAACTTTATATAGGCATCAGATGTTTTCGTGTGCAGCAGCTTCTTCTTAAGGGCTAATAAAGATATTAAATTTAGAAGTGATTTCCTTGTGCTGACGTGAGATAAAGGAAATAAAACAGATTTCAGAATCAGAAAGAAAGGAGGAGGTAGTTTCCTGTAAAAATATCTACAAATAGCAATAATAATAATCAGCCATTTTCCATTTTTTTTTCCCCAAACATAAAAAGCTGAGATCCTGGTAACAGAATTTGGGTAATTTCAGAAATATTTAGAAAATTCTGGAAAAATTCTTACCATATGTTTTACCATCAAGAGTTAGTTAATAAGTCCCAAACCTAGCTGAATTATCTAGCCTTGTAATTCTCACCCACAAAAGTAAACCTGCTAAATAAATGGAATAGCAAGTTTTAGGTGTCTTGGATTTGATTGAATCTGGGCCACTTAAAACAAAATGGGCTACAACTAGACATGTGATTTTTTTAATATGCTGATCAAGAACAAGACTATATATTTCAATACATTTGCTAAACTAAAACATTAATATTATTTTCCCCTGTGAAAATAAGTTATATGTTGCCTTAAATAAATGTCCAGTCAAAGCTATCAGATATATGCAATATTAAAGTAGTTATTTGATTTTTTTCAAGCGTCACAAGTGAAATAAAAATCACTGTGCTCACTTCTTGTTTGCATAATATGTCATGTTCTTTGGTTGATACATATTTAATTTTTCACTGTATATATCAATATCCATCTGGAATTATACTTTCCAATTGAAACTTGTAATCTCAGGTAAAAAATTATTTATAAAAACATACAGTATATATAGAACTACTAAGAAAAAGAATTTACTTTCATGTGCTAGGTTGTTGTTACCATTGTACTGTTGTACAATGTTAAATGTACATTGTACTGTTAACTGTTGTTAACAGTTGTTACCATTGTACACAAATCTCACTCCATCAGTTATTTGTATAATAATAAAATAACTTAATCACAACCTTGTCAGTATTCTCCCTGGTGCTTAATATGTCATTGCTTGCTGTTCTTCTGTAAATTTCCAAACACTTCAGAAGGGTCAGAAGAGTGTCAAGACCCCCAAACCCTCAGGACTTCTTGAAATCCTTGTTACCATCAAGAGTCTTGAAGAACAAATACTGGCATGGGACTGCCTGAGGATCCCTGGAGTGCTTTAGGAGCTGGGTTACCCACCACCATGACCTTTCTATTTGTGATCAAATTCTGGAACATACTAAACATTTTCCTTCTTCCAAATCAGGTACACCACCAGTTTTTTTTTCCTGCATTTGCTGTGGAATTAAAATTGTCAAATTCCTCAGTCTTTCATTAAAAAAAAGAAACAGTGCATTATTGCCTTTTAGTGCAAATGTTTCTGTGCCTGATTCTGCCATTAGTTTCTGGAACCCGTTGATGGAGATATTATATCCATGTAAAGAAATCATTTCCCCATGGATGTCAACACTTCTCTTTCCTGTATTTGCCATTTGTTTTCCTGGCACTCATTGTATTCTCAAGTGTCTCTAAACTTTTCTTTTCCTTAGTCTTCCAAACTCCCACCACTTTCATCCTCATTTACATTGTTTTCTATCAGCTTCCTTCCACCCTTACTCCCTCTAAGATTGATATGCCTCATGCATTTCTTAGCACTGAGCTGAGTTTTGCTCAAATGCCTAGCAAGTATTTGAGATGATAGTGAAGGCTTTTTTTTTTCCCTTTTGCCATTAAGAAAGGAATTATATCATACACTTGGGGATTCTTTGATTCAATTCTATTTCTTTACACAGTGAACATGAAGTCCTGTCTCCCAGAACACTGAGGAAGCATTTTTGTTGCTTACATCAGGTTCATACTGTAAGTGCTTCTTTGACTTTTTCATTGTTTTCCACCACACTCTAGCCACCTAATTTTCACAGACAGCACTCAAAGCAATCCCCAGTTCATGTGTTTGCAGTCAGTTTTGTCTCTAGTCAGACATCATGACCATTTTAGTTCTCATTTAACAAAGAGCTGTAATTGTGATGTGATTGCATTTACATCAAAGGTATGGATGCTCTGGGCCAGCCAGCTTCTAGTATAGCACCACAGCATCCCGCACAGTCCTGTAACCACTCCTTCTTCTGTTCCTTTCCTGGATCCCTCTCTTCTGTTCAGACATCATTTCCCCTCTGTTCCCTTTTTGGCACGCTCCCACATCAGCAATGAGACAATGCAGCCACCTCTCCTTGCCTGTGCCTCCCTCCAACACACACCTTCCTTTTTGCCCTGGAGCATTGACATTCTTCTCCTCTGCAAACAGATGCTTTGAGATCAAGTAGAAGTTTGGCAAAAAGGGCTACCTAAAAGAAATTTAGAAGCAGTTTTAACTATGCCATCAGAATGAGGTAATGGACACTAAAATAATTTATATTGCAATAACTTGTGAGATCCATTTGAAACCATTTTGCTTCAACAGTTCACATTTCTTTTGCTGTTCTTATCCCCTCTCTGCAAAACCAGAAATCCCTGGCGCTTCCTCTGAGATAAAGTTATCTAGGAAGTGGTGATCCTATGAGATGCATGTTCCAGGGCTGACAGACTTTCTGACAGCTGCCAGGAAGCAGCCCAGTCCTATTAGCCTGGCCATGGTAGTATTGCAAAACGTGGAATATGTTATATTTTCTTAAGAAAGGATTTTCTTTGATATTTGATCTTTGAATACTTTCAAGCCTAATCAACAACAAGGGAGATTTAATCCGTGAAAACAGTCAGCAGCTAACAAGCAAGCTCTAACTGATGTCCAAGTGTTAAAAGAACAAATCACTTGGTAGTAGAATTGCCTTGTTTACCAGGTTTACATTGTTTGCCAGGTTTAGAGCTTGACATTCTTCATCGATCTCAGACCCTGGGGCAGGTTAACAAAGCTTGGGAAGAAAGATGCCCACTGATAGTCGACACAAGGAATGCAGAATTTACAGGCCACAGGGCCATTTGGCAGAACTCACAAAATAAAGAAGAAACTAACAAGGCAGCTCAGCAAGCGTGCTGCAATCAGCTCTGACTGGGTAAAAGGTAATTCTGGCAGGAGGAGGTCCTGACCACCAGTTCATGGACCCAAGAAACCCAGTGACTCAAATGAGAAAGACTAAACATGCTCACTAATTAGCATAAGAAGCATGAGAGTCATTAACTAACAGAAGACAGAAAACTAATTAATGACAGAACTATGTAACCTGTAGCCTTTGTTTGCTAAAATGTATAAACAGTAAAGTGTTGATAGTTGGAGTGCTTGATTTATGGAATACCACCAAACACCCAGGCTCAAACAACTCTGAAATGATAATCAATGTCTCTTTTGAGTGTGTATTTATTGGCTGGTTGCATACCAGGTAACTAATCCGATTTTTGCAGACAAGTTTTCAGGGATGAAGGGCAGAGGCCCAGAAGTAAAGGCACAGTTCAGGCCCCAAGGGCCTCACGGACATTGGTAAGCCTTGGCACAGCCCAAGGAGAAGAAGTTTCGATTTGAGGAGGGATTTTACTTGCAGCTGTACCTCCAGAGGCCAGGTCTGCACAGCTCCTTGGGCTGGCCGGCCAAAGGAAGGGAGGCAGCAGCGATGGGGAGGGCGTCACTGCTCAGCCGGGGCCAGGCTGCCGTTCCACCGCTGGGCCGGGGAGTAGCCCCGACCGCCCCGAGGTCTGCAGTCCTTCCTCAAGGCGGCTGTGGGATGCGTTTCAAGCACCAAGGGGCCACGCAGGTGACATTTGAGGCTGCAGCTCCCCACAGACCTACGGACGGACGCACCCCCCCTCCTGGCCAGCAGGGGGCGCTCCCCGCGCCCCGCCTCCCGCCCGCCCACGGCGCCCGAGCCGGAAGCGGAAGCGGCGCGCGCCAGCCCCGGGAGCGAGAGCCGCGCGCCGCCGCCTGCCGCCGCCGCCCGCGCCATGGCGGCCTCGGCGCTGCCCCCGTTGCCGCCGCAGCTCAAGAGCATCCAGCACCATCTGCGGACCGCGCAGGAGCTGGACAAGCGCGAGCCCGTGGTGGCGTACTACTGTGAGTGAGGAGGCGGCCGCGGCGCCGTCCCGCCGGGCCCGGCCCGGCCCGGCCGCCGCTGCAGCGGGCGGAGCGCTCCTCCCCGGGCTGCCCGTGGGATGCGCGGAGACGCGGGCGCGGGGGAAGCCCCACCTCCGGGCGGTGCGGGGTGGTCGCGGTGTGCCTCGGCTGCTGCTGCAGCCCCACCCGCCTTGCCTCTGCTCCGGGCTTGCGATGTTAAAGCCCTTGGCAGTCGTGGTGCACATTCCGGCAGCACCACCGCCTGCTTGTGCGCCAGTATGTAGAGTGCCCCTGATGGGACAGTCTTAATAAGTATGGCAAAAAATAACATTCAAGGACTTCTACAGAGTTTTTGTTCTCCTGAAAAGGCCTCCTTTCTCTCCTGTGTAACCCTGAATAAGTACTTTGAGTTTGAGAGTCTTTAGTGCTGATAGAAGCTTTCATTTTCTTTTCAGTGAGGCTTTGTCACTTTCTCGGGGTTCTCAAAAGAAGTGGGTGGTTTGCTCTTTTTCTGCTGCTTTCACTGGAATCAACACCGCAAAACCTCACTGTAAAACTTGCAGATTAATATGTAGATTTTTCAAGCTGATGTGGTTCCTAAGCTAATGGTTGTCAGCGTGGACTGTGAGCCTTTCTAAAAGACTTTGAGTAGCGAACTAAGAAATGCAAGCTTGCTGTTAGTCTTAAATTCCTGTTACAGTTAAGCCACATCTGTAAAGGGCCTAAGACTAGCAGATTACCAGAAGTTTATGTTTATGTTGTTGACAACCCATCCTTAAGGGGAAGGAAGATGCGTCATCACAGCGTTGGTATTTTTATTGAGATACTAGGTTATTCAGGGGGTTTACTTGGCTTGTATTTAGGAAGAATGAAATTAGATATGGAACTGTTAGTTTGTCTTCATAAGGTGATCTTAATTTAGAAGAATGAATTAGTGAAATTCGGATTTCAGATAGCTCTGAAAAAAATGTCATCTGAGTGACAGAAGAATAATTTTACCTTTTCTGTGTTACATAGGAACAGTGTGCCAACATGGAAAAGAGCAACAAGGAGGGTGAGGTAGCCACATATTAGAACACTGGATGTTCTCAGTAGTACTTGCTTTATTTACTGGAAAAGCACAGGACAAGTGACACTGTGTGTGGCAGGAAGCACCAGCTAGGTCAAGTTGCACTGGGGCTTTTTGTTTGTTGGTTTTTCTTCATTATTTTCTATTTTTTTTTTTTTTTGTCGATTGTAACACCTGACTATACAAGAAGCTGTACAAGAAAAAGACATGCATTAGTGTAGGTGATAAAATACAAGTCTGTTTTAAACCAGAAATGTTTTAGTGTACATTCTTTACTTTTCTTGGTTTTTTGCATTCTGAAACTTACATATTAATGTAGAGGGAAAAATTGTGTTGGATAATTACCACTTTCTGTGAAGTCGTTTGCCTTGACTGTCCTAAGTCTGAAAATTTTTTCATTTGAGTACTTCAACACATCTGGTTCATTACCGAATATCGCAAAGACTGTATTGTAGAGATACCTGTTTCATTACAGTATTATGTACAGTAAAAAGCACTGACACCTCTTTTTCAAGTTGGGTCTTGCTCAGATCCTTTGTTTTTTTAAATACACAAAGGAGAAGAATTTGTTTTCACCAGTGTTCCACTGATGACACTTATTTCCTTCCATGGTGGATGAGTTTGTCTGGATTGACAAAAATGCAGTACCGCTGCTCCATAGTGTTGTTTTTTCTTAATTCAGTTCTGGCTTTGAAGCAAAAGTAAGGTTTATGAACCATTATTGGGGTTTGGAATAATTACATGGAATCCCAAAGTAGTTATTATTAATATTGCTACTGTCAAAAAAGTGTATATACTCCTAGCATGTTATGAATAATAAAAGCTTCTCTAAAAAGATAGTTTATTAGAAGTAGAGCAGGGGATACAAAAGAATTTCAGGATTCCCTTCAGATAATGTTTTGAAAGCAATGCAGATTTATGTAGGGTTAAAGCAGCGCTTCTCATTGGATTCTTCAGGGAAAAAAGTGAGCATCTCTTTGTGGAGCCTTAGAAATGGTTTTCAGAGGAGCTCTATACATTTTATGTAATACATTGTGTGGAAGGAATAAAGTGAGGAAAACTGTGTGTGCACTAAATTGTGTGCTGTTCTCTGTGCTGGCATTTCTCCACCAGCCTCATCTGCAGGCACATGCCTGGCACCCTGCGTGTCCCAGGACTAGGAGGCTGCTGTGCCCTGTGTCTGAAATCCTACATGTCCCAGGACTAGGGGGCTGCTGTGGCCTGTGTCTGAAATCCTATATGTCCCAGGACTAGGAGGCTGCCGTGGCCTGTGTCTGAAATCCTATATGTCCCAGGACTAGGGGGCTGCTGTGGCCTGTGTCTGAAATCCTATATGTCCCAGGACTAGGGGGCTGCTGTGGTCTGTGTCTGAAATCCTGTATGTCCCAGGACTAGGGGGCTGCTGTGGCCTGTGTCTGGAATCCTACATGTCCCAGGACTAGGGGGCTGCTGTGGCCTGTGTCTGGAATCCTACATGTCCCAGGACCAAGGGGCTGCCATGGTCTGTGTCTGGAATCCTGCGTGTCCCAGGGCCAGGAGGCTGATGAGGCACAGCAGAGTGCACCCTGTGTTGAAAGGCCCGGTTCCATCACGAAGCTGCTTACACAGCCGCTCTGTGAGGGGGATCGTGGCTCACAGGTGGGGGTGTGACTCTCAGTCTGAACAGTGATGCGTTTGTAGCTCTGCAATGTTGCCAGAAGTGGTTCGTACCCAGAAAAAAGCTTCGGTCACAATATTATTAATGTTGCCATGGCACAGTAGTTTGCAGTATGGGCATATGTATGCTCAGTTTTGATTTATGTTCATTTTAGTTAAATTGCAGTTTTATATGTCTGATAATAAGAGCTGTGACACGTTAATTTGAGGATCGGAAGCAAGTGAACTCTGGCAAGATGTGTTTGCAACATAAAATATTGATTTCTATAGCTTAGCAATAAAAATTTCAAAGAAACTGCTTACTGCTCTTGTTAATGGTTCTGTCTCTCATCATAGGTGCTGTAGGTGTACTCTTAAAGCTGGGAATTTATGTGGCAGTTACATGATTTATTTGCATTGTTTTTTCTCTTGTGTGTAGTGCATTTTGAGCATTAAGCTGGCATAAGTCAGTAATGCCACCTAAAAAAAATGCTGTAGTCCTTCTCTGGCCTCTCATTCCCAACCCTGCAGTGCTTTAGAAGCAAATGTTGGTGTAATTGTATGATGAAAGACAATAATCAGCTATTTTTCAGCCAGGCCAATTCACTGCTGCTCAAACAGCTGTGTTCCCACACAAAGAAAAGGAACAAGACACAGTAGCTTGGGGCAAAGGCAGGAGTCCTGCTTTTTTGGATTTGCTGGCATATGTCGATTTACAGAAACTGTAATTTAATTAACATTAATCTGTTTTACATAATATAAATAGCTACTGCAGGGATTATTTCTCTTTTTCAACTGCCACATAATTTTCCACATGAAAAATAAAATGTTGAACACTGATGTTCTTGTGCAGTATAACACAACACTTTTTGCTGTAGTGGTTCTGCATTGCAAAAATTAAAAAAACCTGGTTTATTGCTGGTAACCCCGTGTAATCCTTACAAAACCTTCATTCTTAACCTCTTTTTAGGTATTCAGATTCAAAGCTAAATATGATCAGTAGCTCTATATGTTGTGTGTCTACTGATACCTTTTTATCCCTATCTGTTGTTAGTAGATGCACATAATTGATTGAAGTAATTCAAATATATTTTTTTCCTGACAGTCTGCACCATCAATTCACATGGTTGTAACATTTCTTCTACCTAGAGCACAGACTGTAGAGAAATAAAGAAACCAGGTTTTTGGCAGTTGATTGGTTGGTTGTTTGTTAATTTTTAGTAGGACATGACCTCACAAAATAATTCTCCTTTTAAAGAGATTAGACACTTAGTGGTTAATATAAGTGTCCAGCACTCTGGTAGTCTACCACTTTATTTTAAAATGCTTTCTTCCCTATATAATACTTTTTTAACTTTTGTATTATTTGTTAATCATTGTCATTAAGTATGTAACTATTTGAGGTTCAATAAAGGTCAGCTTATTCAGCAGGTGTAATGGAATACCTGAAAACTATGCTACATTGGTTGCCTAGCAAAGGGAAAATATGTAATTGGTAGTCAATAAAATAACTTTTTATGTTAAAAACTTACTTGAGTTAAGCTGTTTGACTATTTTGAGATGTTACTTTGCAGACACAAGGAGGCAGACTCTGATAAAAAAAATCTCTGCCCTGTAATAACTGGAGAAATTACATCTCCAACTGTGGCATAGGCAGTTGAACTGATGAGGGTTTTTTTTAAAAGAAATTACAAAGTTTGAGATGTAACTGTATCTTCCAAAACCTTCAAATTTAGAGTTAAATGCAAGATTTTCCTTAATGTCTGTTGTTTCAGCCTTCCAGTCACATTGTTAACCTCTTTGCAAAGATGAGTGGTAGTCTGTACTTACTGGACATTGATCTTCTAATTCAGAAGTATTGAGAGAATGCCAGTGTGTTGCCAGAAAAGAACTGATGTTTCACGAACAGTGTTTAGATAGTCAGTCAATGAATTAATGTGAGAAATTATGATTCTAGTAACTTTCAAAAAGCAGAGTGTGGTGATTTTTGCTTTACAGTCTACTAAACATCAGAAAACAATCATATAAGATCAGTAGATATGATCTGTATAAACCAGGATGAAAAAATCTTCAATTTTTAGTTCTTGAGATGGAGAAGCATCAGAGAAATGCTTCCAAAGGATCATACTCTTGTATTAACGTTTGTGGTTTTGTGAGATCAAATGGGAGAGAAAAGCAAAAGAGACAACTTTTATTCACCAGATAGTTGACAACCTCTTGAACCAAAAGTCATTCAGCTTTTAACAGAAATATCCATCTTAATCTAAATGTGACTGGCTAAGTGTTCTTCTTAGTGTACTTCTAAGTGTAGTCAGACACTTGTGAAACAAGCTTCTTTCTGCATATGAATTATAAGAGTTTTTTAGTATTATTGTTATTATTACAAAAAAGAAATAGACTGTGAAGTTCATGGGCTGACTAAGAATTCGGGAAATATAGTTATTATGCAGTTTTACAACTGAAATACCATTATTTTTTACCAATTCTTATCCTTTAGCAATTCAATTAGTTCTTCTTAATAGGAAGAACTAATAATGGTCATATATTTTAATTGAGCTTTTAAATTATTCAATTTTTATTTTATCTTGATGCATTCTGGATGATTAATTTAGAAGACGCATGTAATTAAGAAGTATTAATAAAAGTAACAGGTATTTGGAGACATTCAGCACATACTTAGTGATTTCATTTATACTGGGACATGGTGGAATTGAAATGCATAAAAATGTGCTTGTAAAATTCCATATCTAATATGATCAAATCCCTGAGCTTTGCAGTTTAAGTATTCATCATTTGTACTAATTTTATGTAGTCCATTTGTACGTTTTTCCATATTCTCATATTGTGGGTGGCAGAAAACTACTTTGTGGGCTACTAATACAACAGATGTTTTAAAGGCTTTTATTAGAGCTTGAATACAGAAGAATAGATTTAATCTGTTCTTTACTCAGGGTAAGTAAATATGTTTAAGTCAGGTATTTAAGTAAATACCAATTTCATAGTGTTCTGTGAGACTTGTTTTGATTCTGCTATGAGTATAAGCTAAATTTTTTTCTCGATTTATACTTTTCCCTTTGCCTTCTATTTTTTTTTCTGTTTTCAGTCTGTTTTGCTCTGATTATTTCAAAGATTTTTAACTGGAGAAGACTGCTCTAATAGCTTCTTTGTCTGCAGACACAGAAAAACTAAAAAAGTGGTAGGAGTAAGAAAGATAGTTGTATAAGCCCCACAGTCCTCAAAGCAGACTGTGGGCAGTGGCAAAAATTAAGATGATATTAACTGTTGTGTAGTATTTGGGGCACTTGCTTTGATTACATAGGTAATATTTCAAAATAATCTGTTCTAACAGAGATAGGAACGAGAACATATAGAAAAGTGTACTTCAGAGATTGAAATCTTTTCTGAGTTACATGTATTTGTATAAAACTCCTAAATTTCAGTTGTAAGGTGCATTTTTCTCACCATATAATTTACCATTTTTTGGTATATATTTATTCAACTTGAACCTCTGGAAGTAGAATTAACAACTGTCTTTTCCTGCCTGAGGTTTGCTGCTGCCTTTGAAGAAGGAATGCATCAGCATCGACATTCTGATTTGCAGAATCACAGACCTTTTGAGGTTGGAGGGCTTCGTACATCACCTCCCTGCTCAGAGTGTAATCACTAGGGCAGGTTGGTCAGGACTGTGTGCAGGTAGTTTTTGGGATGGGAGCATGACTGCTGGGAGCAACCTGTTCCAGTGTGTGATTACCCAGACAGCAGAAGATGTTTCTTATGTTTAAGTGAGATTTCTTGTATTTAATTTTGTGCCCATTGCCTCTTGTCCTGTCACTGGACACCACTGAGAAGGGTCTGGCTTTGTCTTTACTCCTCACTGCCCCCCTCCTCTTGTCAGGTATTTACACTCCATGATAAGACCCTCTGATCCTTTGCTTTTCAAAACTTAAACAATCTGAACTCTCTCTGCCTCTCCTGGTGTGACAGATGTCCCTAGGCTTTCATCAGCTTTGTGACCCTTCTCATGTCTCATACTGGGAGCCCAGGACTGCAGGTATGGCAGTGACCAGTTCTGAGTAGAACAGAAAGATCATTTGCCTCAACCTGCTGGCAACACTTCTAATTCAGCTGTGGATGCTGGTAGCCAATAAGGTCAGGAGTACACTTAGGAAGCTTATCTCATCTAGGGTGCCTTGGTTCACCTCACAGAGTCCTTTAAAGACATGAAATAGGCTTCTTCCGGTTTAAACTAAACAAGAGGGTGTTTCAGATTTGTGCTCTAATCACTAAAAGCTGTTTTAGCCTCATGACTTGACCACAACTAATCCAGAGTAGCTGCCTTCTCTTTTTGCATTCTAGAGAGCTCAATTACTATAAATCCTATGTTTAATGTTTCTGTTTTAATTGGAAATGTTTTATTTTCTTTACTTAACTGTAGAGACAAGCTTGTAAAAATATGGGTAGTTTAAATATTGTAGAAAAGCTTAGAAGCTTATGCGTTGTACATATAACACTTACTCAAATTTTACAAGACCAAAGTAAGTTCTTAAACCAGACTGAACTGCGGTAGTGTAGAATACAATCATTTCCTGAGATTCACAGTAGGTATTACTATGTTATTTGTTTTGTCATCTAATCTTAATTGTTGCCAGTCGTGTTTGTCATTTTAAATTTTGTTTCGCCTATTTAGCATGTCTGTAAGTTGCTGTTATTATTATTGAATTGAAAGGGGGCTTGCTGTAACTTTCAGGAGTTCTAAGAGGCAATGGAGGTAATTTTGATGTAATGAAATTTGTCTAGCATGAAACATCCTATACTGTTGTCCACTCATTTTCTTCAGTAAGATTTAGAATACTATAAAAAAATCTGAGAGGACAAGAGGGTCATGATGCTATCCTCTTGAGTTTCTTAATTATATTTTTGTAGTCTTCACTTCCCCCACTTTTGCATTATATTATTTTCTTGCATATTTCTCTAAGTTAATTTTGCTTGAAAATAAGTATTTGAAAGTAATTTGGTTTCTCTGGAATGTTTTAGATTTTTAGTTGATACTGCCAGCCCAATGTCTTGTCTTTTGCCAATTTCCTTCGGCATAGTGTAATGAAGAGAGAGTGTAAGGCCTTCCAAGTTTGTTTGTCAGTATGTTAAATCTATTTTTAAAAGTCTTTGAATTCAGATGGCTTGGACTTAACCATGTAGAAATATATTTATGACCTGTGTGCAGAAATTACATGATTGAAATATGACACATTAATGTTTATGAGAGCAAGAATAATTCATTTTCATATGAAAATATTTCCAGTAGCTTTTCATTTGAGTAGAATTCAGTTTAACGTCTTTGTGCCCTTTGCTTCCCACATTTGTATTCCAGCTGTTGGCTTCCTGTACCAAGCATTTAACAAACGTTTTTCTGTCAGTGGTTTGACAAAGGGATGTAGAATATGAATGAGTAATAAATTACAGCCTAGTAAAGCTTTCGTCCCTTAATCAGAATGAAAATATCACTATAATTTATTGCAATGTTATTTGTTACTATTTTATGTCAGTTTGTTACTATCAAATGTCAAAAATATTTCAGTTGCTAATAATTTATTTTCTGTGCTAGAGAGTTAAATACACACAGGGAAAAAGAAGTATAATCTTTTGATTCTGTTAGACCAGGAAAAAGAAAGATGGATAGTAGGACAGAATTTAGAAGATAGAGAATCAACCTATTGTACATGCTTACTGGCTGGAACTTTTGTCCTCCACTATTTTTTACTTGGCACAAAGTTAGTTTAAAATGGGAGTGAGGGGAGTTTCAGTTGTTATCCAAACATAAATCTGGAGTAACTTACTGTGTATGAGGAATGAATGTTTGGCACATACTAGACACAAAATACTTGCTCTGAAATTGTGCTGTATATTAGCAAAGGAAAAATAACATGGTATTACGTGACATAAATAAAGGCAGAGAAGTTTCTGTAAAGCTCACTGTATAATTCCAGCCAGCACACCCACACTTAGTATTTACTGAACAAAGATTAAGGGCAGCAAATCAAGATGTATATTTTGTAGTTGTCTTGGCAAAACATTTTTGTGAGAATGATTATTTGCCAAGTCTTTATGAATTTGAAGATAAATGTCCTGTCTACAAACTGAGAGCAAACTCTCTGAGTTAATAATTGGCAAAACAGTTGTGTCTTTGTGTGCAAAATTACAAGTGACTTTAGCTCTACTTCTGATGTTATTTTATGTTTAAGCATTAGCCTCCTTTACCTCCTTAGTGCTTTACTTTCTACACAAACTATACTACTTTGTTGGCCACATAAAAGTCTTTTTTGCTACTTGGTTTGATTAAAGGGGGGCAAAAAATAGTTGTATCTGTTATAAAACTCAGTGCATAAAACAAAAAGGAGGAATAATTTAATTCACCTGTTTGTTTCCAGATATTCCAGATCTTAATCATAAATAGTGAAGGAAGATAAGGAGTACACTTATTTAATTCCAAGGTTGTCTACATTCTTCATATACATTTAGGCTTTAAAACTTGAAAATTTTTGCAGTTAGAGTGTATGAGTATAGTTGTCTTTTATATCAACATTTTCAGAAGCATGGCTGTACACAGAGGTGGGTTTTTTTGTTTATTTGTTTTGTTTTGTTTGGTTTGGGTTTTTTGTTTTGTTTTGTTTTTTTTATCAGAAGTTCCTAAACAAGTGCCTCCTGTATGTCGAGTTCTTTAGTTTTAGCAGTGTGTCACTGGTCATTAGGGACATGCACTTTAAGCATTTTATTCAATGTGTAGAGAAGTTCTGAAGAGAAAACCAAAATGATTTTGATGTAGAATGGTCTTTGAAGTGTGGTATTCTATAAGGTAGAACAATGCATTTGTAATACATAACCCTATGAGAATTTCTTTTGTGGCATCTGTACTGTTCAGGAGATTACTTTCCATTTATTAGAAATTGAACCACTTCCATTAAAGCAAAAGTTTTGTGTCTTACCAAGCATAGTAATAATGCTGTCCATTGCTTTTGCAGTATTACAAAAACCAGAACAGCTGTATTTAATGGAATGTATATAATTTGTTTTCTTTCAGAAAAGGGGGGAAGGGGGCAACTTGAACCCATGTCACTTGACTTTCTTAGCAGGGATGTTGGAGACGGTGAACCTTTGACCTCTTGCTTATGAGTTATTTGCTACTGAGATTACCAACATGAAGGAAAACCTCCGTGTCAATGTAAACATGGGGGACAGTTCTTTGACCACTAACTGCCAGTTTAAAATTTGACTGATGATATTAACACAGGAAAAGTATTTTTTACTCTTGCTGCTGAAAATTTAGTAATGAAGTGCATTTGTCCATTTGCTGCAAGTTAGGCAGGAAAATGACATTGATAGATTTCCTTCACTGAAAACATATTTTTCAGTTACAATCATCTATCTTTACAATAAGTAATACTTGTGTGATCAAGCACACACAAAAGATATGCAAGAGAACACCTTAACTGGCAAAGGTAGTAGTATCAAAACCAACAGAGTCTTACAGATAGCCTTCTTGTAGAATACTTGTGACATTTCAAAATTAGAGCAGAGAGGATAACAGAAGACGAAGATGCGGAAGAGCTTGCATTTGGAAATAAGTTGATTTTTTTTCCTTAGGCATAGTAATACTCAAAAATGGAAAAAGTATAACTAGTAGATGCTTTTTCCTCTTGGCAGCATTTAGGCAAAGGATTGCTTACTGCTTTCAGATTTACTCTCCTATTGTTCTTCATACAGATAATTTCAAAAGCAAAATTTTAAAATATTGAAAGGTTATTTATTTCAGGATTGTCTTTAAAGATAGATACCAAAGTATTTCCTCCTCTTCCTATTTTGTTTCTGTCCCTAGAAATCTCCAGTTCTTTCAGTTTTTCAGCTATTTCACCTTATGTTTGCTTGGTAGTTTAATGATAGAAGTTTTCAGTCCCAAAGCCTTACTTTTGACTACAGCAGCACTGAATAAAGCAGTAAGTGGACCTAAACATACTTAACAATATTCTGTGTCACTGATGAGATTCAAACTGGTGGAGTGTACTTTTCTTCTGTTTCTTCAGTTCATCAACTGAAACTGATGATTGTGGAGATTTTGACTGGTAGTGTTTGGTTTGCATTTCCTCACCTGAAGGTTGCCACATCTTTCATTGCAATCAGGTTTTATCCCTGTTTTATCAGTAGTATCTGAGCCAAGACTGCCTTTTGGCACTGAACACTACTTGGTAGTGAGGGTCTGTCAATAGCTGTTTTCACAGACATTGTGCTCTTTCTTGATCACCATTTACTTGAGAAAAAAGAAATAGCTTTTGCCTTTATCTGAATGACTGCCTCATCAGAGGCCTGTCTCTTCTTTCAAACATATAAATGTATGTTAAAAAGTGAGCATGCAAAAATTCCAAACTTCAGAAGCTTTTAAAGATCGCAGTAGATTCTCTTGTTAGGATAGCTTAACTGTACTCTGACCTTTTGCTAGTTAATAAGATCTTTCAGGAAAGAAAGTTTCTATAGGCAGTGATACAAATTGGGACTTGGTGGCTGCATGTGGTAATTGTCTGCCGTGGTCAGTTGTGTGGTACAGAGATGTAATTGCTGTGACAGGTGGAACACATTTAATCTTATCTCAGGTGACATTAATAGTCTGTCTCTAGGATGCCTCTGTTCCTAGTATCTTAGAGCTGCTGCTGCAAGAGCACCTTCACACCTTCTTGGCAGTCTGTGCTTTGGATAATAGTACTTTGATTTTTAGCAACCTAGGAACCTGAAGTACCTTGGTCCTAGAATCTTTTGTTAGGATGAAGGTGTTGGTATGGAAGATTGCTTGAGGTCAGCCACAGTGTAAAGTAATATATGGACAAGAAAAACATTTTTCTTGTTTCTGTTACTATTCTTCTCTGACCTGTCATTTCTGTGTGTTCAAGTGTTGTTCTGCTTTTGTTCGTTGGAGTGCCTGAAGGAGTTTTAAAGTCTTTCTCAGCCTCTGAAGTCCTAAGAGGGGAAAGGGCTGTTTTTTCAAGGCTTTATACAAGGCATACAGATATCTCAGTCCTGTAAATATACCCCTTTGGATATTAGTGAAGAAAAAAAATTATCTGGCCTTCATGATTTAAATGGATGTATTTGCAATGAGAGTGAAAAAACCCACGTACAGGTAACACAAGAGTAACAATTACAACATAGAAGATCTTTTGATTTTTAAACTGATCAAGGCTAAAGACATTTGCAAGATCCATTTGTATGGAAACATAGTTCTTTTTATGTAAATGAGTTATGGACGAGATCTGAAGATGCATCATTCAGCAAGTAAGGTAAATCTATATCCCATAATGATCAAACGTATTTTGAATTTGTCACCCTAATGTATCTCAGTCTAAAATTAATTTATTTGCCTCTGAAAATATCTGATCTTGGCATCCATCAGAAAGAAATAACTGATCTAGCTAGCTATAAACCTTATAAAATAAGGTTTAGCGGCCTTATGTTAATTCTTATGTTTTATATTGTTAAATTACGCCATGAAATGTGTTCGAGGGAGCTTACAATCAAGTATGTACTTAAAAATCAATTTAATTGAAGACTGCGAATTAACTCCTTGTCTTGTGATGATGCTATTTTAATTGATGGTTGCTTTTAATATTAATTTTAGTGCCTTACATGCAATTCTCTGTATCCTTCTGTGTTTGAATTTCTTTGAAATCTAATTTCAACTTTACATGTGTAAATGATTTGTAATGTTTAACATTAACGTGTCAGCATTCTGAAGATAAATTAGGTGGCCTTAAGAGTACCTAACAGTAATTAGCTTAATAGTAATGTCGCTTGATGAAACCCACATAGCAATTTTTCCATTTGTCATGGTCAAGTATTGTAGTTGTTCTTAGTCTTTATTAATTCCTTTAGTTTTGTTCAGGACTTTCACTTGGTTGTTCTTTACTGGAAACTTGAATATGAAGATGCTAGATTTTCTATACATTGTAATAGTAAAAACAGAGAGGCATTGGAGAGCAGAAGTATTTTATTTTTCAGGGAGAGTGTCTTTAAATGGTTGGGCAACCCATCAGCTTTTACATTCAAAAGTAAGTGAGCTTTGCAGTCTTAAATAAAGAATATATGCTTAGTCTGGTTTGAACACTCAGCTGTATATGAAATAGGAAATACTGCTTTAAAAATCCAGAAAAAAATAGTTAAATTATGATGCTCACCAGCAGAATCTTATAAGTTTTGTAGAAAGTTATTTAATTTTATTAGATTAATTGCTAATAGATGGAAAAGGCAGACAAGCTTTTGAGTATGTAATGTTTTCTTCTGCAGCAAGCATCAGGATAAGTGACGTATGATAACGATTGTGTCATATTCATGTTTACTGAGGTAGTTTGAAGGGAAAAGATTTTCTCTAGTGTATGAAGAGATGCTTGTGAGGAACGAGATGCTAAAGCTGTGAAGCAAGTTAGGACTGCTTGCAGAATTCTGTGTTCTGCAAGAAGGAGGACATGGAGTATTCTGTAATAACTACTTCATGGTAATATTTGGTGGAGTTACAGCTTTTGATTCTTAAACTCTGCATTTGAAAGTGTTTTGTAGGACTCTCTTGAGAGTCAGAAGTGAGAGTTAGAGGAATTTTTTTGTGGAAATTGTTCTGCATTTGATTACTGAATATTTCTGACTATTTTCCCTTCTTGGTGTGTGTTAATCCTAGTAAAAAATACTTCCTAAGGTTTGCCCACAGTTTCATGAAGCCTATAAAGTTCTGCCATGTGCAAATCAAAAACTCACATATTTTTGTTAGTAAAAAGATAATTTTTAATCAGAAGATGTTAATCATTCATTTTCAAGACCTTATTAAAAACTGGCAACTTCATTTGTAGGGGAAGCTTGATAAATTCTGTCTTGTGTGATTTAAAGATCAGGTTTATGTCTTGAGTGTTTTGATGCTGTGCTTGCATATACGTGGAGATGGTAGGTGCTTATTACCATTTGTTCAAGTGTTTTAAGGCTAACTGGTTCTTGCTGCATGAAGTTCCATTTATATCCATACCCTCTCTCAGATCAGTTTGAAGTTCCTGTTCGGGTGAGTTGCAAGTGAAGGCAATGGTAGTTTATAACAGCACTTGATATTGCATAGTAGTGATACAAACATCAGTTCAAAATCAGTAGGAATAGTCATTGGGGAAAAATAAAACATAAATCTCCCAAAAATATCTCCTAGTATGCCAGCAAGGCCAAACCTTACATTTTGCTGTCTGCTCACGAGTACTGGAGTCAGTCTGTGGTGAAATCATGAGTGTGCCTTTCAGGTGTGTTGGGGGGCATGGCTTTGTTTGCATATGGGTTTTGCCTTAGATAATCACTTTCAGTGTTTTTTGTGTGTTTTGTATCATTTCAAGGTCGTTTGTATGCAATGCAGACAGGGATGAAGATTGATAGTAAAACCCCAGAATGCCGTAAATTTTTATCCAAACTAATGGATCAGTTGGAAGCGGTAAGTAGAATTTATTGCTTTCCTCAAAAATGATACTAATTTAATTTTTATTTAAATTTTTGGAAATACTGTCTCTGCAGCTGTTCTGCACGCAAGCATACTGCTTGAACTTCAGTTATATGTAATAAATGGCAGGATTGGAAGGAGATAAAGCTGTATGTGTGTATGTATGCACAAACGTAATTGAAATTTTGCCATAAGATTTTGTGTAGACAGCATAAATTACAATGCTTTATTTATACATGTTCTTATAACAAATCATAATTCATTATGAAGTTCATGCAGATGTTTTTAAATTGATTTACCTTTGATTCCTTGAAGTTTGTACAGTTATTTTCACTGCTATAAGACTTAATAGCCTAGTCCTTGGATGCTTTTGTAATCTCTAACCTAAACTGTTGTATCCAGGGAGCTTTTAGAAATATTCTTTCAAAGATACAATCATATCTGTATGTACATATCTACAATCAGATACTTCTGATTGTATCCTGTGTTAGAGATTTTTTTTTATAAATTCCTTTAAGCACAGTCTAATCTCTGTGGGCAAGGGATAGCTATGCCACACTCTTCTGAATGGACCTGATACTATTATAAAGCCTTAAATAGAAGAGAGTTAAACAAAGAAAGGTTGTGGTACAGATGGTCAGTTTAAGTTCCAGGAGCAGTTTGTGTTCGTACCCGTTATTTTTCAGTATTCTCAAAGGAAGAAGGTTGTTGATTTTAAGGTCTAAGTGCTCATTTGGAAGCAGAAAGTAATGTTGAAAAATGAAGTTGCAGTTCTTTTTTTTTTTTCCATATTGCTGATTCCATCCAAAGTCTATCAATGCCTGAAGAGTTTGTGTGAAACTAGTACAACAGCCTTTAGTTATGAAAGATGGATTGCTCACCCACGGAAGTTTTCAAGGCCAGGTCCTGACCAACCTCTTCTAGTGAATGGCATCCCTGCTCACAGCAGGGGAGTTGAAACTAGGTGACCTTTAAGGTCCTTTCCAATCCAAACTATTCTGTGATTCTTCAGAAAAAAAAAAAAAAGAAACTTGAACCATTTGTCTACTTTTTTTCAACTTCTGTTTCTTGCCTTTTTTATCACTTTTTTTTGCAGTGGAAAATTGAGTGTACAGTGATTTCTTGGTACGTTAGTTCATTGGATTTTGACATCTTAATTAGGACTGGGTTTTGTGTTCAAAGGGAGAGAGAGATGGCAAGAGAGGTGAGATTAAAAGTCAAAAGGATTTTGCTCTTCATTTCCTAAGAATTGTTGCAATTTTCTGGATTACTTGTGGTACTGCAGCAGTTAATCTGCATCATTCAGTTACCCCTTCTGTTTCAAAATTGAAAAGACCAAAAAAAGCAGCAAAAAGCAAGCAAAAAACCTTAATTTCACCTTTTGGTTACTGGTACCATTTTCTGTGTGACAGCTGATGCACAGGTATTGAAGATTCTTCTATGTGTATCTGGGTGGTGGAAGGATGGAGAGAGCACTCCTAGTCGAGTCTAGTAGGGAGTTTTGGGGCTAGGAGGTTTGGGTTTATGGAAAAGTTGGACCCCTGCTGTAATTTGGGAGCTGCTGTTTCCAGTCTGCCCATAACCACCAGGGGGCGCAGAGGGGTGCGGTTTAATTTTTTATAAGATTAAACCTAAATGCCTTCAGTTTTAGGTTGAAATTTTGCATACACATTTGAAACACCAGTACTGCTGTATTGAATCACAGATTGTGTGAAGGTTAATTTCAACAGTAAAAAACTACGTTAACTTTAATACTTTTAGAAGTGTACATAAGTGTCAGTTGTATGTTTGAAATAATTGAGCATCAGATCAAGTGTGGTAATCAGTTCTTTTCTGAGTGTGAGGTATACGGATAGGTTAGGGAAAAATATGTATATACAAACAGTTTTCTTCCTGAGTTAGCTTCAGTGTTTGAGCGTTTCATTTGAACACACAAATTTTGGTACTTTCACAAGAAAATTACACTTTGTAAAACAAATACTTTTTGAAAACAACATAGAGTAGTTTGATGAAAGCCTTTAAATTTAAAATTCTGTTTGGAAAGCTTATATTTAACTACTTAAATCAAGTAACTTTTCTGGCAACATTCTATGTCTTAGAAAGTTGGCAGCAATCTAAAAAATATGGAAATGCTGCCTGCATGATTAAATTTTCTTCGCACGCACAGTGAAAAATAACTGCCATTCAGAGATTGTTTTTAAATCTTTTGGCAAAATAAAAGCTGCAGGTTAGTATCATGCAGTGTTCCTGTTTTTGTTCTCTAAGGATAACCTGAGATTTCCTTATGTGCAAACAGTAAGCCTATTCAGGAGCTGTAAATCCACCTGTTGTAACTGTTAGAGGGTTGTTTGCTTTACTGATTTTTATTAGGAAACCTGAGGATTCTTGTACTCTAACGTCTTTGAAAAGGGTTCTTTGAATTGAAGTATGCTGCTTACACTGAAAATTCCAGTAAATCCATACATAGGTCACTAGACCAGTCAAGGCAGGGCTCGGATACTTTGAAAGATGTAATGAACTGCAGTGAAATAACCTTACAAGAGGGAAGATACATGGTCACTCTGATCTACAGCACCTTTATGAAGCATGCATTACTTTACCTGTTGAACGGTGTTGAATCCTGACACAGGCTTCAGGTCTTCCAGATACTAAGGGGAAAAATATTGGTCGCTGTTCCTTGACAGCATTGTAGTTGTGTTTATTTTTAACTCTGGGGGAGAGCATGTTGGGGTGTTGGTGGTTTCTATAAGCATATTGTGACCAAAGATTCAGAGCGATTTATTTTTAATATTTCTCTCTCCAAAAGAATGTGCTTTCTTTTTCACATGCTGCTTTTAGCATTTGTTATGTTAGAAGCTGCAGATTTGTAAACAAAGTGTAAGTTGTTTCTTTTTCAATTGTACTTGACTTTGTTTAAATCAGCAGGTTCCTTTTGTGTTTGCAGAATTGCTAAGGTCTAATGAAGTAATTAATGTATTTTTCCAACATTTTTCAGATGAAAAAGCAATTTGGTGATAATGAAGCAATTACTCAGGAAATTGTTGGTTCTGCTCATGTGGAGAATTATGCCTTGAAAATGTTTTTGTATGCAGACAATGAAGACAGAGCTGGGCAATTTCATAAGTAGGTGAAACTCTTTGTTTTTCTTATCTGAAGATACTGGTCAGGAAATGTGAATATCCAAACTCTCTTTAATTTGACTGGAAACAAGAATTGGACTTTAATACATTCTTTTCTCTACTGGAAAACTCAATTTGTTACTACTTTTAGGTCTCTAACTTCACACATTAACTGGTTTCCTCCTCCTTATGTTCCTTAGGGAGTTGCTTACCTGCTGGCAAGCCTTCTAAAACCACAGGCTAATAGTGTGCTTTATTTTATCAAGCATGTTATAGTTTCTGTTGACCAGAGATAGTAAAATAGTTCTGATGATCCATCATGTGGTTGGGTTTACAGCAACTGTTACTCATGTTCATGTATTTTTCTAAGTTAATACAGGATTTCTGATGTCCCACACAAAACATTCCAAACTAGAAACTAAGTGCAGAACATGTAAGTTTTAAAAAATACTAAATGTTTTCTGCATAACAGTTAGGAGACTTATCAGTATTGCAAGATTTAAATGTTGTGAAGCAGCTTCTGTAATACCAGATAAAAGCTATGTTTGGCTTGAAATAAGCAAGTATGGTCTAAGATTACAGCTCCTAAAATGTGATTCTGAGAGACACATTATCAAGTTGGCAAAATGCTTTCTTTTTTGCAGAAACATGATAAAGTCCTTTTATACTGCAAGTCTCCTGATAGATGTTCTAACGGTATTTGGGGAGCTCTCTGAAGAGGTAAGTGTCAGGCTTAGGAGTGCATTATCTGATTGCTTTTCCAAGCACAAACTTTGCTTTTATAAGTCGTGAATATGAATTTCAAAGAACATAGGTTCTAGTAGTGTAGCAAAGTACTTGTTAGTAAGCTATAAAGAATCATGCTAAGTATTTTAAATAAACTGTAGATGAAATAACTAGACATATGTTAGAAGATGCTTCATGACAAGTATCAGTTAGGAATTCAAAGTTTGATTTTTACTGTGGGACACAGCATTATATTAAGCAAATGGGGATGCTTATGGGGAAAAATGATGCAAGGCTCCTAGCTTTGTCCACCTTCACTTTTTTTCCATGTCCTGCTTGAAATTTTCAGGCTTGACATCCTGTATGTAAATCCCCAATCTGGTAAGTGTACCTAAAGTGCATTTGTACATGCTCAGTTTAAAATGCAGTTGTTGTGGCTACTTTCATTTGTAAATATTGGAAAGAATGGAAAAGCATGGTCTTGATAGTGGTGCACTTCTTGAATACTATAGGATGTAAGTATAGATACTAAAGATAGGTCTTACCCAAGAGAAGTGCTTGGTGAAGAGTTCTTGCAAGATTCTCCATCCTCCATAGCCTGAGACTCTACCAATCCAAAATTTTCATCTTGAGAGGCACAAATAAGTTCACTCTTTGATGTGTTCTCTTAAAACTGCCTGCTCTGCACCCTGACATCCTTTACTAGATCCAGTAATAATATTTCCTAGAGCCAGAGAGTGAGTTCACATTTGCACATTGGACTGAAAAAAAAATCTTAGTCTGTAGGAATCCAGTGCACTGATTAATTGAGTCCTCAGAGTACCTGAAGCAATCCTGCTTTGAAGATGGAAGAAATTGTTACAAATGTCAGTGCAGAATGCCAGCAGTGGTACATTTTCTACTGTTGGGGTTTTTAATTTTTGATGCTTTGTAATTGGGAAGACGTGGAATTCTCTCATTTTGTTTAATTGGTGAACACTGACAATAAAAGAGAGTGTACAAGAAATACAGAAAATATTTGCTCTTCTGTATTGCATCATTTCAACAGTTTCCTTATCCGTTCCTTATCCCCCGTAAAGGGATGATGGGAGAAGTATGACTTGACTGTCTTAGACGTCTGCAGAAGTTTTTGTCAGCCTGAAATACACTCAGCCTGACACCTGGTTATAGAGTATGACATCTATATTCAGACCACCTGCCTATTTTTTCAATAGATAATTGAAATTGCCTTCATATTTATGGACTATCAACTATTAAAAGGCTTTTAAATCAACAGCAGAGGGCATAGAAAGCAGATATTTGACACCTAGAATCAGAAAATGGGTATTCGGGGTAATATGTATGTTTTTAAATGGCAAGTGATTGATTATTGGGTAGTATGAACAGACAGATGAAGAGTGGTGGTTCTATATCTTCATATTAGAACTAGGAGAAAGGATTTTCTGGAAGATCTAAGACACATCTTAGATCAGAGCAATAGGAAGCTCTGCGATGGCAGTGTTCTTTTCATTTACCTCAGTAGTAACATTCATTCAATTGGGCGCCCTACTGAGAAGGGACAGCAGTGCATGTTAAAAACAAACCAAAACCAACAGCATTTCACTTCTCAGTCGTGGAATGATAAGCTTTACAGTCAGGATGCAGGCTAGACATCAAACACTTTGTTCCCTTCTCCTCTCTCCATCCAGCATCTTGGGTGTGGGGGTTGGGGTTGCTTGGCCCCTTTCCTGAATATGTTCTCCCAAGGGCCCCACCAGATGGCCAAGCTGTGTCCTGAGGTGGGGGCTCTGGAGCTGCTTTTATCCAGGCAGCCCTGTCCTCTGCTCACAGACACCACTCCTGCCATGCTGAGGTGCCAACACTGGGGATGGACACGTGATAAAACAGCATCTTCACTCTTTGTCAGTAAATAATCACCATATTAGAATAGAGGGAAGATGTAGAGGATCTTAAATATTGCATAATAATCTTTCATACAAGTGTGGGTGTGTGTTTTCTGCACTTTGTGGCTTCTAGAGTGTTTGTTAAAATGAAGGAATTTAATCTGTAACCAGTACTGACTGACCAGAAATTATTATTAAAACAAAGTTTAACCAAAAGCCATGTTTTCCAATTGCACTTCTCCTTTTTGTGGTAGAGTGAATGTATTTGAATAAATATGTCATCAAAACAGGCTTTTTTCTGGAGAACATCTTGTTTTCAAAAATGAAGACCAGATCTTTCTGGATTGCCTGAGCATCCTGGGTGATACAGTGTATTAAATATGAGCAAGGGAGCTTGCTGGCGATACCTTTTGTACTGTTTCTCTCTACCCTGTTCTAGATGACAGCGAAGTACAGTATTGAATTTCAGTTTATTGATTTCTTAGAAGCTTTGGATTTAATTTCCATATTTTTTTAATAAAAAAATTAATTTTTTTTGATTTTGGTGTTGGTGTGAAGAATACTGTCCCAACCTGCATTGTTCATTTGGGCAAATTATTCCTTCCACATTTCTCATCTGTTTATATTCAGCCTTATTCTTTGATTTATATTACCTCATAACTGTCAGAACTGGTTGCTTCCCATACAACTTTTGACAAAGTAGTTGATTTGCATAATCAGTTTAATATTTCTTTCATCAATTGACGGCTCTTCCTGGATTAAACACTCTTGTAACAATCCCAGGAGATACAAAGTGGCCAATCTTCCTTTCATGTTTTGACATGTTAAAGGTTGTAGCTGGGAACAGTGAAGTATGTTTTAAAAAACACAATGGAAAAATCTTAATGTCATAGAATATTACAAACAAATCACATTAATCTGCAGTTACATCAGCCTTTCTGTAATCATGCTTTTAAATAAAACTTTAAATTTTAAGATTATATAATTAGGAAAGATTTCATATTTCTGGTCAGCAGCAGTAGCATTTTAAGTTTCAAGTATTAAAATTTAAAGTAAATAATCATCTAAGTTTATGGAGATAGGAAGCTTTCTTCATTATTTCATGTCAATAATTACTATGCAGTGCTATGCCTTTCATACTGGATGTTCTTTTATAATTTATTTCCTTTTCCTGATATGCTGTGCTAATTGAAGATCTCCACATTTTCCTTTCATGCTGCGATCTTTTAAAATTTTTTTAAATTCACCTATTAATTTTGCACATGTTATTTATCTGCAAAAGGTTGTCAAATGACAGCAGAGAAAGTGGAAATTATGTTTATATTTCTGTTTTGAATGCATCAGTTCACAGAAATGAGTGGTTAAAATGGCTGGCCTTTTCCCTCCCCCAGAACGCCCAGCACAGGAAGTATGCCAGGTGGAAGGCAGCATACATTCATAACTGCTTAAAGAATGGAGAGACTCCTCAGCCAGGCCCCATTGGAATGGAAGGAGAGAGTTTTGGTACGTGTTTCCTTTTCTTTTTAAGAGAGCAGAAGGCTGTGCCAAGGTGAAGTGGTGGTATGCACAGTTCTCCAGGGAGCAGCCCTCAGGAAGCACAGCTTCCCCACTTGATGTTCTATTCACAATGGGCTGCCTTCTTCTTTACAGCTTCTCCTGCTGTTATTTTTATTGGACCTTACTGTGTGATTGGCTTATTTAATGAAATATTCTTTTCTTTGTAGTGGAGATTATTATTTTGGATACAGCTACTCTCTAAGAAGGCGTTGTCAGCTTTGGGCCAGAACCATACATTTCTTTAACACTAACCAGTTTATCCTCTCTCAGAAGTTATGTAGGAGTTGAAAATGGACTGATTGCAAGGGAATTCAGCTTCAAAGCAAAGACCTGTTTGTGAGACAGCCTCTTTCTCCCTGTGTAATAATGTCAGTTTCAAAACAAATTTATGGTCTACTCTGAGTTGGATTTTCTGCCTCATTCTCTCTCATCTTCCTTTACCTTGTGTTTTCAGTTGCTCCCTCTGGCTACCTGAGCTCCCTGTGCAGGATTCCTTGAGGTTCTCACTTTATCTAACAGATAAGGAGAGGATTTCCAAGGACATCTACTTAACCCAACTGAATTTGTATCAGGACAAGTTATTTTGCTTTAGGTAGTGATCAGTTTCATTGGTTTTGGTAAAAAAGACAAGTTTCTTTGCTTTTCTCCTCAATGCAGATTGAATACAAATTTCAAAGGTTGATCTCTTATGACATAGGATGTCATTGGAATGGGTATTTCCACTATGCAGTTTAAAATAGGCTAATTTTACGTAATGACAACCTCTGTGTATCATTCCTCACATACCTAGTGGAACAGCTGAGACCATCAAACAATTTGAGCTGCCATGTGAGACCTTGTGTCTTGTCAATTAAGTTGATGCTAATTCATCTCTTAAGCTTGGATTTAGTAATACAAATTTCTCCAAATAAAAAGGGTCAATAAACAAATCTGCAGTGCAAAAGGGAAAGATCTAGCTTGTAGAGCGTGGCTTGTTCCTAACTTGTAGAGCTACCTTATAGGGGTGGCTAAATAAAGTTTTGTGAACGTATGTAGTAATATAGATGACCAGTGTTATTTATACTTGTGCACACATAGGAAATATAGATGTATATACACATAAAAGTAATGATTTATTTGCATTCATTTGTGTTTGGGATCTATACCTGAGTCTTGTAGATTTTGAAGTCTGAACTTGTAATTTACTTCTAATAAGTTATGAGTAGGCTTGTAGTTTTTCATTCATTTCATTCGTTTTGTTTTAAGCATGTCAAAATATTAGAAAACTAGTTTCTCTTCTGGTTCTCAATCTTTTCATCATGCAATCTCACATTTTGATGCATCTCCACATTGTAATTTATATGTCCTGGGCAGTGTTACATTTAAAAAAAAAAAAGATTTTATCATGTGGTTTGTTTTTTTTTTTTAAGGAGAATGTGTACTGAACATCTATTTCAGTTTATTATTAACTTTAGAGTGTCTAAGAGCCTGAGTGCCAAATATTATTTATTTGCAGTTTCCTTGATAAAATACTGTGTATATATTAGTACTCCAGAAACAGTGCAACATAAGTAAATTCAAATATTTGTGAACAAATACCGAATATGATAGTTTTATTTCCAAGCTACTTGTTTATTCTTGTTATTATGTTTTTGTAACCTAAAGGCACCCTACAGACTTAAACACTGGAGTGGGAATCTTAACCGCTGAAATGTGCTCCAGTCTAGGCACAGCTGCATTTAAAGTGAAGCATTAGCAAACTAATTTCTTCTTTGACATACAGTCTTTTCCAAGGCAGTTTTCTTAACTGTCCATGCAGCTGTAGCAAGAGATGATGCAGCTCCAAACTGCAAGCATCACCTCATCTTTGTCAAATTACACCAGATAGATGATTTAATGGAGAACACAACATGAGAGAAAAATCTTTTGTTATATGGAATGTAATGAATAGCTCAGTTAAATATTTTCAGCTCTAAATGAGTGCTCTTTTAATGGTCTGGCTCATAGTGTGGTAAAGCTGACCCGAGTATGTGAAGCGAACCTGAATATGTGAATTTTAAACAACTGCAAAAATAAGTAAACATTACAAAGCTTTTGCTAAAAATCCATGTGTGCAACTTGTAGATGGTAATTATTTCTCAAAAGCAACAAATAGGCTCTCAATTTTATTAATGTGAGAGGTAACTAACTTGCTCAAGGCTAGAAAAAAAACTTGAAGGAAGGAAAGCAGAATTCAGGCTTTCCTCAAATCCTTGGTATTTGTTGCAGTTCATTACAGGTGGTAATGGAAATTGATGAAGACTTGCTTTCATTACCAGGCTATGTCCACATGCATCTTAAAAAGAACACAAATGCTGAGCGAATCAAATTTTTAGCATTCTTTTTTGATAGGGAGCCTGCAAGATCTATAACTTGGCAATACTTTTTGTTTGTTTGTTTTGTTGTTGAGTTGTATTTAACGTAGAGAGGTTATTTCTCGCACCCCTAATTTTCTGAGAAATGAAGTTAAAAATATATGTTGATGTTTATTTTTTATGGTTAGCTCCATAGTGTAGGTGTCCATAATGTTTCACATAATCAAGACAAAACTTCTATGCAAAATAATTTTTATGAGAAGAATCAGTACAAAAGAGTTTCAGTTCCTCTTTGTGCATCATAAGAAGAAAAGCAGTATTGTTTGAATGTATGACGGGACCTTCCCCATTCCTTTCTGCTTGCTCATTTTCTTCCTCCCCTAGCATGTGGAAAAAGTCTGTTTAAACAGAGTGAAACTAGGTCTCTGTAGCTTGACAAATTACCATTTTTTTCCAAAGTGGGTTCTTTTTTATTTTTGTGATTCTTGAAAACCATACTGTAACTCTTGGAGATGTTTTTAAAGTAACATAGGCATGCTTTATGCAGTTCTGCTGTTGGATTTATGGATGCTTTTGTCAGGATGCCACCATGGAAACCCTAAAATGACATGTTTAATTTATTAATGCAGTTGGAATACAAGTCCTAAAGTAAACATAAAGGTTACTTAGCATTAGCCCTAGGTCACCCAACAAGATTTTACACTAATGGAAAAAAAATGGAAATATGAAAAAGTTCCTAAATAGCTACAGTATAGCAATAGTAAATACATTAAATGTAATCACCTTCATTGCAATATATAGTATGTAGGTTACATTTCTATTACAGAATTTCAGAAAACCTTGATTGTTCCAACTAGTGAAAAGGACAGTTGATGGATTTTTGAGTTCATTTCTCAATGTTGTGGAAAAAAAAATGTTTGGTTGCTTTTTAAAAACAGTGTTCAAATAGAACCTTCCATTGTGAATCTTTTAGCAACATCTCAAGCAAAAGAGAAACAACACAGCAGAATGAGAGAAAGAAAAAAAATTAAATTGATAGTTTATAGTTCTCTGAACTCATTAATAGGAGTCCAGAGAACTGTGGAGGAGTCTGGACTCCTTAAAAAATTATGCTAATTTTATATTTAGTGTACTGAGCTGCTGAAATTAAGTCATGATTGGTGCTTGCTTACACTAGAAAAGGGAATTAAACCATTAAACCTTGAGAATCCTCTGTTTATATAAAAGTACTATTGGATGGTTGGTTAGGGGGCTGGAGTGATTATTTCATAATGTCTTGCCTTCAGTAAATAAGTATTTTAAAAAACACAAACAGATGAGCTGGGTATATTGTAGCTCTGCAGAAAATTTAAAGAGCATGTGAATTATGCTGGGATTCAAGCACAAAAGCTGTTGAAGTTCCAAGACATGAGCTGCAATGAAATGTAAAACAATTTCAGCTGGAGCCAAAATGAAATGTAAAACAATTGTGTCATTGTTTCACAGCCTAGTTTCAGCATCTTTAAACAAATTGTAAGCAACTTTGAATTCTAGGTTATTACTGCTGCATGCAAAAATAATTTTCTAATTTTTTAACATTCTTTCTCATTCCTTGGAAAAGATACTTTTTTTTTTTTTTTTTTTATGTTATGGACATTCTAACCATAGAATTTAAAACCTCTGTTGACTTAAATGCTCTTTTATGGCAGCCTGAAATAGTTTTATCTGGCACTACTGTTAAAAACTATTCACAAATACTGAGAGTGGGTATCTTAAAATGTTTCTAATAGTTTAGTCTTTGATAAAGAATATTTTAAATATTTGCTTTGCAGAAAGAGTAGTTATAATGCTTTTATGATACTTGGGTACTTTAAAGACCCAAGGAGACTTAACTTAAACAGAATTACTTTGATGTTTAATACAGTTTTAACATTAGCCAGTTGCACAATGAGCAAATCAAACAGTTGAGCATAATCTTTTGATAAATATACCTGATTATAAAGTAGGTTGCCCATTTGTGAATTTGCCTCCTGCAAGCACTGTTATTATGGGTGGTCATCACTTCTAACACTTTTTTGGTGGTTTTTAACTTTGCCAGACTTTAACCCTTTGAGTTCATATCTTCCGGGGTCAGTGATGCCCACAGCATTGCACTGTTCCGGGCGTGAGTAGAGACCCTGAACTATGCAGTGAGGAAGTTGGAAACTGAAACTGGGAATGGCTTGGAGAGAAAATGGGAGCAGTGCAAGAGGGACACAAGTATGTGGCAAGGGGTTGCAGATATGGGATGTGTAATCCTAGTGCAGAGAAAGAGATCAGAAATGTGCTTTGAGAAACAGATTGGAGCGACAGGACGCTGCAAGGGGCAGAGTAAAGGAATAAATGCATTAACAGGTTAAGTATGGGCATGAATTTCCAGGTAATGTAGCTGAGCCATTAAGCATGGTGGAAACATGTTTTCTCTCACTGCCTCATTCTCAGAAGTCACTTAGTAATTTTTACAACAGCTTTCCCAAAATCCTGATTTCAAGGAAACACCCAGCTTGGAAAATCCAACTTGATGGCTACAATTTGACCAAGCTGTAAATAATTGGTAACAGTGTTACAAGTAATATTTGGCAGCCTCACCTTCAGACAGCATGATGAGTGTTGTGTGTAACTATTCGGTTCATTTTATGTACAGTAAAACTCTGTTTTTGATAATTTTTTTTCTGAAACTGTTTCGAAGTGGTTTTTTTTTTCAGTTAATACCAAAACCAGTGCAAAATGCAGCACTTAAACAATGGTTTCTTATCATTACATTGTTATTTAAAAGATAGCGTATGCAATGTTTACTCTTGAATCTCACCTTCTTTTTGGCAGTTTTCAGACATTTGATTTTATTTCCATGTGTGTTAGCCACACAATATTGCAGTATGCGTTACTAACAAAAAAATACAGCAAAAGAAAAATCTGGCACCTTAAGATATTGTCTTCCAGAAACCTGTCAGGTGTTCATTTACATTTGTCAGAAATTGTACCATAAAACTGGAGTGTATTCATTAATGTTCACTAAAAATGCTCTAATAACAATTCTTAATTTTACTCTGCTTTATAGTATCTTTATTAGTAAGTCATATTGTAAATTAAAAGGTATTTAGGCATTTTTCATAAAGGTGGCATGTGAATTTTTTTCTCTGAGGCAGAACGACTTACATTGGAAACAATTCTGATATTTATAATAGTAATACTTTTAATAGTAGACCATTTAATTATTAAGCAGTTGAAGTGTTTGCGTAACACAGTCTTGTGTAATTAAAGATCAATGTGGATTTCTTAACAAATACCTCTTTCGCTAGCTCTACACACATGCAGGTTTTGTCCTCCCATATTTCTTTTGTTTCTTTTCAAGCACTGGCTGTTAAATAAGCAGTTCCCTAAACTGTGCTTGTTTCATCTGCCATTATTGATACAGGTGAACGCATACACAGTAAATGAAAATAAGTTGTTTTAAACTGAACTGAGTTCAAATGAAAGAGCAAGAATCAACCATATATTCTGAATTGACTGGATCTTTAGCCTTTAAAGCAATGTTAAATAAAGTAGACCAGAACCTTAAGAACATGAGTAGATTGAAAAATATGTATGTTCTTTGTACATGCTACGGGATATTTTGAACCTCATTATTCTTATAGCTCATTATGTATTCTAACTGTTCTAGATGCAATTATGACTTGGCTAAGCTGCATTTAGTTTCTTGTTCGGTATTACTTTCCCAAAGCTCCTCTTGGTTCCTATTTATTTGTGGTTTGATTTGGAGTAACAGAATTGGAACTGTCTAGCCTTTTGTAAGGAGTTTGTAAGTAAATTCAGTTTTCCATATTCTGGTTCATGTATATGTTAAAATGTAGATTACTGCCTATTTGTAATGAGTTTTTCAACTTCTGTGGATGCAGAACATGAAGATAAAACAAATTGATATAATGAGACAGCTTATATTCAGAAAAGTAAAGAAATGATTCTTCAAGTTGAACAAAAGAGATCTTTGAAAGTATGTGATACTTTGAAAGTATCTAGATCTTTATTGTTTGTTATCTTGCTTTCTACCTTTTCAAATCAACCCTATGTGGTTTTGGGTTGATGTTTTACGTCACACTGTATGGTGGCATTTTTTTTAGCAATAAAGATTTGAAAGGAAGTTTTAAAGAAAGCCAAAGTTTTCAAGCATTAATACATAATAGTTGCAGCAATTCCCATTTTGTGTCATTTTAGCAGATGCTGAAAGGGAAGAAGCGGGATCATCTTCTGTCCATGGTGGAACAACTCAGTCATCATCATCATCTACATATGAAGCTAACAACATACCCACTAGTAATTACACTGGCATACATATACCCCCAGGTGCCCATGCACCAGCCAACACTCCAGCTGAAGTACCTCATAACACAGGTATGTCCAGATCACACCTGAGAAAGCCATGCCTTTATTGAGAGATGAATTTTTGCCCAAATTCTAGTCCATCACATATAAAGTAGAATAACACAGTATTGTGTGGCAAAAGCATCTTCGTAAGCTAATTGTAAAAATGCCACTGGAAATATTTTTTAATGTTTATTTAAAATACGTAATTCATAGTTTGGAGCGCTTTTACCGAAGACGTATATGGACTAAGAAAGTGACTGTTCCTGCAGACAGAATTTATTTGTCTTCTCTTAAATCAGTGAAATGGTGTTGCATTGCAACATCTGTAATGTAAAGCACAATTTGAATCTTTCAGTCTATAGATGGAATTGTACTACTTCATTTCATATGTAGCTTTCCCTGTGCACATAGGCTGCTGTTCTTCATGTGGGAGCTTATCCAGAAGAGTGTTGAAATTGTTACAAGCCTATAGCAGTCATGCCTGATATGTACCATTCACACTGGTTTGCTTTGGCTTGTGCCCCTTTTCCCATGCCAGTGCTTTAGTGTGATAGACTTCAGACAATATTCTTAAGGAGAATTTTGTCCCTACGGCTAAACATATTGGCTCCTACATGCTTCTTATTACTACGTGTAATTTTTGGACCAAAACCAAGTTCTTAAAAATTTCAAGTTCCTTCTCAGATACTATGTTATTTAAAAAAAAAAGGAAAAAAAAAAAGTATTAAGTGATTGGTGAATACAACTTTTTTACCTTATGGGACCTTTTTATAATAATCATAGAGTGGGATTACTAACTAATGATTAATAAGACTAAAAAATTAAAATCTCTTGCTTTCAATCCTGGTGATCATTTATTGTTCAGATACATTTTTATATTATCAAGCATACAAGATATTTTAGTCAGACAATCCCTCCTTTTCTTTTACTTTCTCATTTAAAAAATGCTTCACTGTATGATGAGTTCAGGATGCTCTTTTTTTCAGCTTTATCGAAGGGAAATCCTTCACATAGGTGGGGGTTTTTATGGTCTGGGAGGGAGAATATGTTGGTTTTTTTTACCAGATCTGAAAAATAAGGAGTACATACTTTGTTGGGATACATGAATTCTGTGCATTACATAGTTTTAACCCCATCAATCATTGGATTTTTAACTCCACCCAATCAATGGAGTGATATAATTTAGAAAACTGATTATACCCTCTTCCTAGACAGCAGATGTTGTAGAAATAACTTTATGCTAGTCTGGTATGTTCTGGACATATTGCAAAAATACAGTTTTGGATCAAAGCAAATGAGTGTACCTAAAATGGGAATGCAGGTACAAGAATGCTTCACAGCATAAAAGTACTGTTTTTTTCTTCTAGCACCATTATTTCCCTTTTAATCTTAGCTAGCTTTTTTATTCTCACTAATTGTTTTCAAAGGAATTAGGAAGGAGATAGTTGCTAGTGTGAGGTGACTGGCACTGGGCTTTAAAAGTATAATAATATAGACTGCCTCTGGTATTAGAATGTAGAATTTAAGTTTCAAATATAAAAGTTTACTCACACTTTTCTTTAGCAGGTTTTCCCCAGTACTTTAGGATAACCAGTGTCTCTTGGACTAGTATTTTCTTTTTCTTTAATGCCTGCAATTAAATTTCTGTGAAATCCCGTACTGGTAAAATGGATGACAGTCTGTACATTCTTCTGTTTTATTTTATAAAACATTCATATTTGAAGTGAAAGCATTACATTTTTCTCTTACACAGTTTCAGAATTAGTACTCTCTCAGCTGCTTCATTTGAAAATCATAAGGTGTATCTGTTTGGGCTTTTTTTGTTGTTTGTTTGTTTTTCTTGCTTTTAAAGCCAGTAAGTAAAAATAATACAAGTCCATTTTTTGCATTGATTTGCAGGAGTGACAAGTAATACAATTCAGCCTGCTCCTCAGAATATTCCTCTAGTTGATCCTTCCCTTTACAGTGCTCAGTCTGCAGGTAAGCTTGTGGCATCTGTGTTGTTGTACATGGACATACTGTGTCCTCTATGTCTCTCCTGCACTGAAAGAAGAAGTTTGAGAAAAACTCACTATTATCGGAACACTATTCCAGAATTTTAAAAAGAATGTTTAAAAACATCTAAGCATTGTGTTGCTAAGGTTTTAGTAGTTTCTGAAAGCTATTACAATATAGCATTGTCTGTCTGACTGCTTTGAACCAGTGAGCTAGCATTGCATAAGGCTTATTACTTATATTGTTGCTTCTCAGGTGAGGTTCTGAAATACTTTGCAAAGCCTATATTCCTGATAGCCTTGCTAAATTATCTTTTTTGGAATTAATACACATTACCTTTACTTAAAATTTATTCTACAGGGTCAGCATGTAAATTACTTAATAATTTCATAAAATAATTCATAAAGCATTCAAGTTGTGGTTTTGTGCAGAACAATAGTGTGTGCTTTGATGTTGATATCACTGATAACCTATATCATATGTATTTTATGTCTGATTGCATGTTCCATGTTTTGAATTGCACACACATAAGGGCTAACCTTAGGGAAATCATGGACTGTGGAAGAGTAGTAACTGACAATAAAACTGGAATCATCCTAGATTTTAATTTGAGCACTAATGTACATTTGGACAAAGAATTAACTGTTTTCTAAGAATTTTTCTGTCCATGGAATAGAGACAAGAGTATAAAAAAACCCCTGTAAATTACATATTTTCGTAATAATCAGATTTTTGATGGCAATATAACATGGGCGTTGAGTGAGGAGGAGGTCTAGAAATCCTGGTACAAAATCTGTTCAAATTCTCTCCTACAGTTTATCCTCATCAGGGAAAGATGGTAGTATGTAATAGTATACCATATTATACATAATTGCTATGCTAAGTTCTAGTACTAACTACAGTAAAACATTGCCTGTTATGACTACAAAGTTTAGATAGGTATGTTCTTGTATTTTTTAACTTAGAAATATGTAGTTACTTTATTATGTTGTCTAAGAATGTGTCAGTATTAAAATAGCTTTACTGAAAAGCATTTTTGTTTCAATTGAATGTTATAGTAGGAATTCAATGTTTAATTTAGTTTTAGTCTGCTGGCATAAAGAATGCTTAAGGATATCTCTGTTTTAATATATTTGAGAGCCATTTTTGTAGAAAATGTCTTAAAAATAGCAAAATTTGCCATTGATAGAGACATATTAACCTTTAGTTTTCTCTTGAGGAGCAAAAGGTACTATATGTGCTGTAGTTTTCTGGCATATTATTGTAATCACAGCATCACGGGATAGTCTGAGCTGGAAGGGACCCAGAAGGATTGAGTCCAGCTGGGAAGTGAATGGCCCAGACAGGGATTGAACCCACGACCGGTTATTAGCTAAATTATTAGCACTATACTCTGGCCAGCTGAGCTGGCACTAATGTCTCATGTGGCAGTAACTCATTTTATTGAAAACAGCGCCTCAGACCTGTAGCTGTAACATTTAAACTTGGTGATAGTTTTTGAGTTTTGAGGACTGCTATGGAGGCTTTGGTAGCTCCTCAGCTGAAATGCCTCAAAGCTTTGCTTAAGCCTTGCCATAGTAACTGCTAGTTGGAAGGCAAAATTTGTGGTGTTTGGAAGCAAAGCTTTCATGTTTAACTAGCTTATCATGATTTTCTAGACAGTCATTTTACCAGGTTTTTTGGTAACTACTCTGAAAATTTTAGTCATCATTGTTTCTCAGTTTGAATGTTTGTTTCTGGTTGTCAAAAATGTCATAATTTTGATTGAAACTTAATTTTTTAATTAAGTTTAAGACATTCCATTATTCAATATCTGAATAGTATCAGTGCATTGCTCCCTCTTACCACCTACCTGAGATAACCTGGTTTAATAAGTACATCAGTAAGAAGGAATTAAGTGTGTTTATGAGAACGTGTAATAAGTAATATTGTGTAATTAAGAGATTAAGACCCTTGCTAAGCACCATGAAAAATCTCTAAACTTGATCTAACCTGAGTATTTGCATGCCTGCATTCTTCCTTTGCACATCTGTTGTGTCACTACAAGCTTGGATCTTGTAACAGCTCAAAGTGTTACATTCTTATGAGGCAGTGTTGCAGAAGTGCGCCCAAGACATGATAAAGGTTATACAAGTTTTTGACAGTTTGAAAACTTAGAAGACACACTGTCAGTTATGCAGGAGTCTCAGAGGGCACAGGGGATGTGTCAGCAGAGGTACAGTGACAGTTTTGTTTGCACATGTGGAATTAAAAACTTGAGAGCAATAGAAAGTATTCGTCCTTCTTTGCCTGTCACTGTCCTGTTGTGCATTCTTCTCATGCTGCTGAAGAGTCCTTTCTATACCAGCAGTGGCCTCGTTCTCTAACCCATAAGTGTAGATTGAGAAATGCCTGTATCTGTTAGTGGATGTACAGAACTGTGGGCCCCAGGACCCCTCCCTAGTCCTGAGCTGCAATATACATATCTGGGTTAGATCCTTGCTGCGTATTGAGGTGTGTACCATTCCTGTGGAACTGAGGTTTCCTTTGGATGGGAAGGAGGGATTGGTGTTGCCCTCCATCCAGTAGATCTGCAGAGCCAGCACAGTGCAAGGTACATTTGTTCCATGATTTAGACACGATGTCTGTGTCTATGCCAGCAAATTATACAGGCTTGCAAATATTTGGCACAGAGAACAGCTGGCACAGAACCTCTCACATCCATATTATTAAACTTTTAAACCTAAACAAGGTAGCTTGTTAAAACTGCTCATATTGAATGGTCTGTAGCTTGCTCTGACCACAAGTCATGCCCAGGAATTGTTTGGGAAAGTGCTAGTTTGCATGGGCCAAAACCATACTGGAATCTGTTCCAGCAGTTTGACGCTGCAGACAGTCAAGTTTGAGTGCTGAGACGCCTTCCTTGGCAGTGTTGAATGTGGTAGTATAGGCATAGCCAAACAGGATATTCCACATATTCCTGCAAGACTCTTTCTTGTACTAAGATGAAATGTATATTTTAAAGATAAATTATATATTTTCTTTGCTTCCCATAACACAGGAGAAGCCATTTGATTAATGCTGTTATGGGAGAAAAACTTTTGGTGGAGAGGAGTGGAATATTTTATCAAAGGAAGATTAAGTTAAAGGAATAATATTCTTTGATTTTTAGTTGCCATAAATCTTTCAGTAGTTGTCCTGTCCTGTGGGAGGAGGTTTCAGGGTTTAACATTGACTTTTGAAAGTGTCAAAGGTTTTGCATTTAAGCATGGATGAATGTGTCTGACAACAGAATGTAGAGTTATGCAGCAACTTCGTGTACGTGTGTGTGCACTTCTCTGGTGTAGTTTTCTTTAAAAATTTATTACCCCTAGATTTTGCTAACACTAAAGGCATTCACAGTTGTGCTACACAGTTTTTATAAGATCTTGTGTTGCCATATGGTCCCTTCCACAGGTGGCATAGTATAAGGAAAGCATTTGTCCATTGTAATTGGTATTCTACACACAAAGTAGAAATAATAATTTGACATTGAATTTTTTTCATGAGCTGAAAAAGAAATCTTTGAGTACTTGTATTTCAAATATTTCAAGTGATTTAATGGGAAAAAAGAGTATCTTGTTTAAAAAACCATTTGTTACCTTTGCCATAGCTGGTTTTATGCACCAGTTTGTATGATTGAAATATTCTTAAATAACTGCCTTATATATGGGCATCGTAAAAAGGAAAAAATATCTGATGGGTAGGAAAGGGTTACAGGGAGAAACAGATATATTTATGTAAAATGCACAGTACTTTCATTCTAAAACTGTTTTTTTTCCTGAAACTATTTCAGCAGCTCTAGTCAATTTTTTTCACTTCCATATTCCTGTCATGTTTTAGTAATATAACTTCAGTCCTAATAGTTTCAGATTAACACAGGGAGCAGGTTTGTTTCAGAATAAATACAGTATACCTTTCATATCTCAGTGTTGTTGGGCTGTTTTAGAGCCAAAGATCACTGGATACTTGAGATTGGAAAGGACTTCAGGAGGTCTGGTCCAGCCCCTCTGCTCAAGGAAGGGTCTTGTAACACCAGTCATGCAGGACCATGTCCTTTGTGTCTCCCTGCCCATATACTCTCCCTGTGGTTTAATCCCTGCACTGAAGAAGTATGAGAAAAAATGTCACTGCTAATTCAAAAAATAGTTTTTGAATCTCTCCAGGGACAAAGACACCACAACCTCTCTGGGCAACCTGTCCCAGAGCTTGGTCACCCTCAGAGTAAATCTGTTTCCTGATGTTCAGACAGAACCCTCCTGTGTTTCAGCCTCTGGTCTTATCTCTGGCATCACTAAAAAAAAGCCTGTCTCTGTCCTTTTAATACTCTTCCTTATATGCTTGATATAAGATCCCCCTGAGCTCTCTCTTCTCCAGGCTGAACAGTTCCAGCTTTCTTGGCCGCTTCTCATATGAGAGGTGCTCCATTCTTTTAGTCATGTTTGTGGCCCTTTGCTGAACTGACTCCAGGATGTCAGTCTGTCTCTCTTGTGCTGAGGAGAGCAGAACAGCACTCCAGATGTGTCTGAAAGGGACAGGATCACTTCCATCCACCTGCTGGCAGTGCTTTTTCCTAATGCATCACAGGATGCCGTTGTCACTCTGCCACAAGGATGGATTATTGGCTCATGGGCAAATTGGTGACCACCAGCAACCCAGAGCCTTTCCTCCAAAACTGCTTAACCCTTAAAATATGAAATTGAAGTTGGTTACCAACTTTTGTGGTTATACCTTTCATGTAAGTACAGTCATTAAAGTTAAGTTTTATATTATTTGTAAAACACAGATCTGGTTTGTTTCTGTTTTGCTTTTCCATTGTGAAGTGTTGACTTCAATAGGAGCTCAGGCTACTGAGCACATCAAAAGATCAACCTTCTTACTGTATAAACTTTGGTTTATAAATTTAAAATTAATAATTTCTTTTCCTCAAGTTACATCATAATAGCATCTGAGGTAGATTTCATAATAAATAAGGCTTTATGCCAGCAAAACATTAATAGAGCTCATACTGTAAAAATAAGATTAGACGGGTGAATTTAGGCTTGCTTCCAATAAATTAGTTGAATACTGGACTGATGCCTTGGCCAGTTTTTAAAGAATGATTTTGTAGTTTCTTTTGGCATCATAGCATAAAGCTACTTTGAGGGGAATTTGGTCTTTTTAATTTCTTAAAGATGTTCAGTAATGTGGTCGCAGATTGACCCCAGCTGCTTTTAGTCTGTGACTTTATTGAGGTTACAAAATACCTGAGGTGTGTGCCTGTGCTTATGCACTCTCTCGTGTGTATTTACCCACATGTATATGTATTTTAAGAGATCTAATGTGGCTTCACTTATTGAGCACAAAATTAATATACATTGCAACGATAATGAACCCACCAAGTTTTTATGTCCCTCAATGGTTATATTTATTTATTGAAAGGAAAATAAATAGAGTTCTAGAGTATATTTTTAAAATTGATAAAATTAATCTTCAGAGTGCTTACCTTTCTGCTTTTTATTTGGGTAGGATTGTTTTGAAAACCAGCAGACCGGTCTAACTTTTAATATTCCCAGGTTTTCTTTTTTATTTGTTCAAAAGCTGTTCTTAAATAGTAAGACTGGGGGAAGGAAAAGCAAATATAATAGACATTTTTTGATAAGAATAGAGATTCTGTAGTAAACATTCTCACAGTATTGGTAATAACAGTTCTATTTTGAAATAAAGGATCCAGCTAAATGAAATTGCCATAAAAAAAAGGCTTTAAGTATATTCATGTAGTTGCTTAAAAGTAAAATGTACTTAGCTAAATCTTTAACTAAATTTTATGTAAAATGTATGGAGCATTTAAAAGTGCATTTTCTCTTAGTCTGTGAAATCTATTCATTGCTTATACCATACTGTGTGGGAAATTATTGCCCATGAAAATTTATCATTTACAAGTTAAGTTGTTTTGAAAGAACCTGAGTAAAGATTTTATAATTTTCCCGTAGACTATTGGAGTGGCATGGGATTAGCCTTAAAACTCCCAGTGAATTTGTGGGTGGAAGGAGGTACAGTGACACAGCTGAGCTTTATTTTACGCCCACATCAGTGATACTATTCACATAGAACATCTTCTGCCAGTTAGGGCATAAGTCCCTACTATGCCTTCTCCAAGACTGAATGCATGTGTTGAACACTACAGAATTCCTGAAGTTTTAACTTACATCAAGAAAATACTCTGATTAATAAGTAACATTTGATTTATACTGTATTATGGGAATATTTTTTGCTAGTGGTCTCCAGTGTTACAAAAATGGGCACATTTCATGACATCAATCTTGTTTTCAGTCATCTTACATAAAATTGGAAACATAAAAATTTTTTGGAAAAACAGAAACATAAAATGTGTGAAAACATGCCAGTGAGAAAATGCTACATTCTGAAAAGTTATTCCAGTTGAGAAGGAGCAGTTTCTAACTATGTATTATTCCTGAAGAAAGCAGAGTAACTATGCTGTAAGCACAGAAAGCACTTACCTTGTTTCTTGCAGGTTGTAACATGATTACAGCTAACTTAATGTCATGTAAAAACTCTCCTTTTCCTGTCTTAGATGAAGAGCAAATCTTTCTCAAAGGTATTGGCTTACTTTTGAAAGGCACTGGGTCATGCAAATACCAGTGTTTAGAAAGGTCCTCACATTTTTCAATAGCAAAGAAGTTAAGCTTTATATGAATGGAAAGAAAGGAGAACAGAACAGAAGAAATACTGTAGCTTGGTCTTTTTAATACAACCACAAATATTAGCCTGGTTTTCATAATATTACCACAAACATAAGTAAAATATAAAAATTGTAAGAAAGGAAGCTTAAGTCAGATTTCCTTTGTAGTAACTTTGTAATACTTATGTTTTTGCAGGAGAAGTCCGCTTGACTCCAGAGGACTTTGCCAGAGCTCAAAAATATTGCAAATATGCTGGCAGTGCGTTGCAGTATGAAGATGTGAGCACTGCTGTGCAGAATCTACAAAAGGCCCTCAAGTTACTCATTACAGGCAGAGAATGAAGCTTTAATCCAACCAATTCACATCTTTCACCTAAAGAACTAACAGTTTATTACTGTACCTGTTAAGAAAGTGGAGTTACACAGAAATTCTCAATCCCATCACTTCATGACAGTGAAACCACTGTTTCACTGTCAGATTAGCAAGTAATGGTACAGTAGGAATATCTGTTTTAATTTTACAGACAGTGGAGTTTGAAACATGAATGCAGTGACTTGATGTATGCAAAATATTGAAGAAAGTACTGTGAGCACCACTCAAGAGTTAGAATTCATCTTGCAGTATTTGGTTTATCAGAATTGGAAAATGCTGACTGTAAAAAACTTGAGAATTAGGATGTTCTGTTAAAATTCTTGCTCTTGTTTTATTATTGCAAACAATTATTTAATAGGCATAATAGCTTTAAAATGGTAACTAAGATTAGTGCTTTCCTCCTAAAATGAGAGCATGTGAGAAGGGTGACAGATCCACACTGGGGAGGACTTTTCTATACATAAATTATTTTGGTATTTGTGCTATCTGAGACATAAGTCTGAGTTGAGGGAGTCTTGAGGACCTTTGTATTTCATTTGAAAATGTGCTGGAAAAAACATCTCTTGATAGTTCAGAGGGAGTAATTTTGATGGTATTCTAATTTAATTCCCCACAGGTGTATGGACATGTATTCTTGATTATTGGTTCTTGCTCCTTCTGTGTGAACATTTACAATTTTGTATATGTATGGGTAATTAAGAGAAAATATTAATATTTATCAACAATGATCCCAAAACTGGAGTCAGAGATTCTAAATAATTTGAACTTTCAGGAAGACTTACTGAAAGAACAAAACTGTTCCATCTTTTTAAGAGGCCAGAAAAAAGCTTGTTCTTCAGCCATTAAAACACTATAGGTTTGTCTCTAGTATTAGTGTCATAGAGCTTTGTATTTCCAACTAATATTTTTCCTGTCTGCTTTGTTGTGAAGACTTTTTGGACTTGGGATTTAATTAAAATATCTTGGAAACTGAATTTTGAGTCTTTATGAGGTCTACCACTGCAATTATAGAGCTCTTGATTGTTAAAAATACCCCTATGCTGTTTAAAAGAAAGAATACACAGTCTTTTAACTGGCATGACATAATAATTGAGTACACCATAAAGCATGTCTGATATACGTAATAATTTTAATGACATTTTATCTGAACTGTCTTTCCAAGCTGCTGGAACAAATCCATGTTACTTATAGCTGCACTGCTTTGGAGTGACTAACATAAGTCTTATATTCAAAGCAAAAAGATGGGGAAAAGAAAATCATACATAAGCAGGCATTAAAGTTTAGCTTGTTGTATCCTTTAAAGTGCGTAGTGTCTTCGACAGCAGATTTGAAACGGGAAATATGAAACTTAAAAATGTATGCTTAAGCACTTTAGTTGGCTGATACTTAATAGATAAAATGTGGTATTTTTTTGTGTTGCTTTCTGATATAGTATAGCATGCTAATCTGGACAATGACTTAGGTTAGATTTTAATCGTTTGAGGATATTTAGAATCAAGCCATCTGAAACTTTTTTGACAGTAATGTTGTACAACCCTGAGCAGTAAGTCTGTATTTTGTACAGTATGTCATGCAAGACAGATATCTCACTTCAGTATCAAACTGAATTACTGCAAGGTCTTCTACGTATACAATGGTTGGTTTACACTGTAGCATCGCTATAAAGTATATATGCAGCATTGCTATAAAATAGTCAGACGTTTCTTTCATTTCAGGATCATACTACTATTTTTTAAAACCAGCTTCAGTCCCCAGAATTTGTAGAAAGAAATTCAGTTTTCCTATTTATAAAATGATAAAAAGAATTTTGGGGCTTCTGTATTACGTGCAAAAATAAGTAAGCTGTGATATAATGTATTGATTTGAGGCTTTTAAATTAAAGTTGTTGGGGTTTTTTATGATTGAATAATCTGAAATAGAATATGTAACTACGCTTGGAAATGAAAATTTAAGCATTTCTTCAAGTGTATAAAATATTTCTCTTGGCCATGATTATACTGTACCTCTTGGTTCCTCTAGGAAACCAAGGAATCATCAGTAAAAAAGTGATGAGCAGTGCAAAAGTCATAAGCAATTTGCTTGAATGATCATTTGCACATCTCTTAACTTCCTTGTGCCTAGAAAGAAATTAAAGTTGGTGTTACTGAGGGGAATGGAGATGAAAATGCTAATACAAAACTTTAAGAAAATTTCTTAGCGAAGCTAGCAAGACATTCTTTCTGAAAATAAGCTAGTGTTTAGAAGATTTATTGTATTTCATGTAAAATGGAACATATCCCAATACCAGCCTTCAGACCACAATACCTGACATAGCCTATTGAATTTATTTTGCATAAAATTAATTTGCTGTAAACATTTATTTCTTAATTGAGAAGTTTTGTAACAGCCTGTAAAACCATGCTTTAAACCCCATCTTTAAGCTGCTGATTTTTGATGTAACAGACTGAATATTTATCATCTAAGCTGATGGCTAAAGTAAATTACAGCAAAGCATTTCCATTCCATTAAGTATAGCCTCTGGGACAACTTTAAATACAGCAGATAGCCCAAAAGTACAAACCAGTGTTGCAGAACAGTTCAAAAAGTGTTCTTATTTGAAAATGTCAGGAGAATGTAGGTACATAGGCTATAACTATTCCAAATTGGAATTTGTGACAAGCACTGAAATTTATGGCCCCATTGTTCAATGTTGTGTGAGCTTTTAAGTGTTGACTGATTCATTTTACAGCCATTCTGAGTGATAAAGTATCAACTCATAACTTCTCTCAACTGCTTCCCCACACAAACAAGTACAATATTAAATAAAGGAGAGTGCTGATTTTGTTCCATGCTGCAGTTGACAATTCTCCTTTTCAGTGTGACTGCCACCTACATACTTGTTGGCCATTCTCCTTTGGATTGTGAGTTCTCAATCTTCTAGGTCTTGCTTAAGAAAGGAGAAGGAGGCATCTGTCAGATTTTTATCAGGTATTCCATGTTCAGTTTTGCTACTTACGTAAACTAGAATTTTAGTCTATCTGTGTTTCTTATTTAAAAGGCTTTATGCTTTTGCAGTTCTTTGTATTTTCATTTCTCTCCAAGGAAAGTTTCATATTACACTTTTGGATTCCTACAGAAGTCTTTAAAAAGTGTGTTGGGGAGGAGGTCATCCTTTATGAAACAATGAAGATTTTTTCAAATTAATTGGATTTACTAACTCTGGAACACTCTTTGAGTGTTCTCAAATTTTTTGAAGTAATTTCAGGTGGAATATTTAATAGTGTCCTTTGTAAGTGAAGTTTCAGAAGCACAGACTTAAGTATGATCACATTCCAGGATGTGATTGTATCAGTAATATTTGAGACTATGTAATACTGACCTAGGAGAGAGAAACAGCAGAGAAACTTCCTGCCTGAAGCAGTATTAGGGGGTGGAGGTGGTTTGTGTGCAGACACATCAGTGCATGTATAATATAATGTATGGAAATTCAATGGTGAGCTAAAGGAATGCCTTTAAAAAAACAATTATTACCCTGTTTACAAGTATTGGGGAAATGTCATATACAAATATATAGATACTGCTGACAAATGTTCTTAATTTTGAGAGATTTTAAATGTACTAGCATAGGGCCAAAAGTTAGCATTTAATTGGGTAGTATTCCAAATGAGTGATCTTTGGTTTTCTTCTTTTTAATGTCAACTGTAAAATAAGAGCCCAGTACAAAAAGAATGAGAACACAGATTCAGAGGAAGTTCAATTTACAAAAGATCAAATGTAGTTTTTGTTATTGTAAAGTCTTTGTGCTAATGTTTTGATTGAGATTGGAAAGTGCCCATGCTTATAAAGTGTAATTCTTGCATACTTTTACAATACCCTTTGTCGTGTGGTTTATGGAACTAGAGCCTGAGCCAAGATATCTGGACTAGGAAAACCTAGACTTTGATGCCAAGTTTCTTAACCACCAATGCATCCTGGTACTGACAGCAGCTGTTTTTCAGAATCACCTCAGTACCTATTTTTAAACATTGGAATTTTAACCAAGTTTGTTGGGGAAAGGGGCAATACTTCTTTCTTACTGCATCATCACCTTTCAGTGCACAGTTGTAGTAACAAGAGAACTGGACAAAACATGAATTTCCATTAGATATTTCACTATCAATCAAGAAAAAAGTATTAGTGCTGCCAGCAGAGCTCTCCTTGGCTTACAAGAGTATTGGAACAGTCTGATTATAGACACTGTTTTAATGCCCTAAATGATCTCAGAATAGGAAACTTATTTATAAGAGCATTGAAAACAAACTTGAAAGAGGGAAGACATATGCCAGGGGAGAAAAAGAAATTGCATTCTCCAAAATTGCATTCTCCACAGAATGAGAGGGGGCACAGAAGTGATTGCAGAAGAAAACAGAAGAAATACTTAAAATCCCATATGGAATGGGAGCAGGACAGTGACTGGAATGAGGTTAGAGTTGTCTCATTTCTTTGGAACCTTGAAAATGATGAGAAAAAATGCTGGCTCTTAAGGCAGAAGATTACAGGGGGATAGGAGAGATGGAAAGGAGCACTAGAATGATGGGGAAAACTGTACCTTTTATTTAATGCAGACTGGAGCAAATGTGTGTTACAGCACAGGAAAAAGTTAACCTAGTTGACAAAATTATAACAGAATCTGAAGTCTAGCTATAAAAGGGAAACAAAAAAAAAATACAAGCTGACAGCATTCTGAAAATGGAGAGTAGATCCTCCCATCCTAAGAATCTATGCTTATTAAATATGTCATATTTATTAAGTAATTAAAATTTACTTGGTGTGCCCTTTTATAGAACTTGGGAGATTGCATAAGTTACTGCCTGGTATCTGCAGAGAACTACAGAGATCTGTTTGTCTTAAAATGCTATCTACTGATTTTGTGCTTTCCTTCCTGTTTGATTTGCCTCCCCATTTTCAGTGTCTGTATTCAATCTGGTGTTCCCATAGCTAGGAGGAGGTTGCTGTAGTTTAATACAATGTTAAATCTGAGTGATAGCCTGCATGTTTAGGCATTTTCAGGTAATTTGCAAAGATTATCTGCTCTGGGTTTTAGCTGGTATGTGCTGTAAAGAAAGAGGTAGTGATTGTACTTCCCTTCTTTGAGGAGCTTCAGAGTCTCTTTGACAGCAGTATGACTACAACATCTAAAGAAGGATATATGGAAATTAACTCTACTCAGAGCTATTTCACAAGAGCCCAACAAACTAATCTCTGGAAGTTTGGAGACCTCCAGCTAAGCAGTTGATGCAATTGTAAACTCTTTGCCTCAATTAGCGCATTATAAAATGGGATTATTTAGATTTAAAACTTACTAATATAGTCAGGATTTGGGTAATTCTGACAAGTAATGAGAGGAGAAGGGCTGATCATTGTAGTAAGTTCCCAAAATAAATAGAATTTTTAGGAGAGGCCAAAAATGTTTTGGGTTTTTTTTTGGTTGGGTTTTTTTGGTTGGTTGGTTGGTTTTGGTTTTGTCTTTTTGGTTTGGTTTGGTTTTGGTTTTTTGGGGTTTTTTCCTTATCTTAACCCACTAGTTGGTTTTCATCTTGTTTTTTCTCCCCTGTCCCACTGGGAAGAGGAGTGATAGAGTGGCTTGGTGGTCACCAGTGTCCTGCCAAGGTCAACCCACTACAAGAAGAAATAGAAAAAAACTTGGTAGGATAATTTAGGGAACAATGGGCAGAAATGAGAAGATTTGAGATATGGAAACATTGTAGTTGTAAATGATAGGCAAGAATTTATAGAATGTAAATGACAGGCAGGAATATATAAAGTAGTATCCAATGCAAATCTTAAAATGTTGAGTTTATCAGAGGTCCAAAATAAACTCCATTCTACAATACTGAAAGAAGTATAAATGCAGTTATAAGAACCTTTAATTGAACAACTGTATTTTTTTAAAAAGCTGTGATCAACTTTAGACCTCCTATTTTAACCACAAGACTAATCAAGAAATTACTTCAGATGGTGAACAAAAGCATTGGAAGTTCAGACATGGCTATGATAGCATATAGTATGTTTCCTCCTTGCCCTTTCATTCTTCCCCTCACCCCAAGTGGTTTGGGACCCTGAGTTTTTAGAAAATTAATGCAATTAATTTAATTTACCTAAAATGAAGTAATGCTTGATATAAGGCTCTAAAAATACTTGGATGGAAATAGATTAACATGAGAATTGGAAAACAGATTAAAGCTGGTGGAAAAAGAGATTGCAGTAAATTCTGAATTATTTTCAGAATGGAAATGGAGAGTGATCAGCCTAGGGACATCCTGTTTCACAAATCATTGACTTAGATTGAGGTCACCATCTAAGTCAGATGTAATTTGTGGATGAGATGAAGTTGGGAAGTATTACAAGACCTGCAGAAAACGGGCGAAAATTCTGTGGTTTTAACTGAAGGATTAGAATGGCATGAAACTGAAAACATAAAACACAATGTAATTCACTTGGGTTCTAACAAGACAGTGATTTTTTTAATAAAAATTAGGATACTGGAAGCAGAAGCAATGCTGGTCCTAATGTGAATTTAGTATGCATAGGATGAGATTGTATCAGTACAAAAAGTACATTGTCACTTACAGTACTGGGTTTGATTCTGATCATTGTTGATGAAGGTTATTTACCAGTATGAGATGCAAAGAAGAGCTGCTGAGAGGATGAAAATCTTATTTATTGAAAAAAGATTAACCATGGGTACAGAATGGCTTTCTTAAGGTATTAACAATGAAGCATTTATTTTAGGACATCTTGATAAATTCATAGATTGGATTGCAAGACTGAAATGATTCTTGGGTTAAAATTTCAATTTGTCAAGGGCTTTTGGGACTTTTTTTTGGCTTCTGCTAAACCTTGGGTTTGGTTTCTGTTAAACCTTCCAAAATACCTGGAGGTGTTACTTCTGAAAAAGGTATTGCAGAACTTGAGACATTGTGATGACCTGATTTCTCCCAGTGTTTTCCAGTTGGAAAATGTTTCCTACACAATTTTATCTTTATTAGGCCTAATGTTTGCTACAATGCATTGTTAGCATTTTTGTGAATAATAGTGAGTGTGGGATAGAATGAAGAGATATTTATAAATGGTATTAATTCAATATTTAATGTGTGTTTGCTTGTGACTGTGGAAGAATATCCACAGTCTGTATACTCTCAATTCAATCACCTTTTCAATTTGCAGTATGAAAAGTTTTTCAAAGATTGAGATGTAATAGCATATTGTTAAGATATGGCACTGCTTAAGATAGAGTCCATATCTCTTGGTGTGAATTCTGCTTTGTAGGAATGAGCCCATACTGAAATCTCTGTAAGCTGTTGTAAAAAACAGCAGTATTTCTTCTGTGCTGAAGTTCATCAAGTGTATCTGCACAGTCTTGGGAAAAATACTTTATTGAGTGTCAATACTGAATCTGTGTTTGTAAAACAGGCATGCAGGTATTCAGAACTGCTGCATTTCAGCTCAACAGCTTTTGGTGATGGAAACCACACACATGTGGCCTTCATCCTACACTTACTTGCCTGAGTAACTCCATCCATTTGAATGTTCTTAGTGAGGCAATAAGAGTACTCATGTACATAAGTGTTTGCTGTGTTCAGAAAGCTTTGCTTGCTGTTGAGTAAAATACAGCAAGAACAATGGCAATGGCGTTAATGGATCCAGGTATGGTATGCTGGTAGCTCTCCAGAGTGGAGGTTCTAATCTCGTAATCTTTATACTGACTTTTTTTTCAGCCATTTTTCTGAAACTCTCTATTAAAACTTAAAAGTAGTTTCTTTAAATTTTGCCATCAAGTGGCAGAAGTATAGTATGCACGGATAGTGTGTTTTATCGGTCTGTATCTTGGTAGGTTCCTTCATCATCACTCCGAAACAAGGGTCCTGCTGGCTGGGTCTCACTGGGTGGTGGGGTTCAAAATACTCAGAAAACTAGGAACTTTGACAAAAAGTACAAAAGAGTGCAGAAGAGACTTGTTTATGTGACCTAACTGCTGAACTGAGTGGCTTTGTTTATAGTAGGACCTTCAACCACTTGGTAACATTTGAGGACTTGCTAAATAATTTCTTCTGTGATTTGGCACGAAGCAATATTCACATGACTCCTTGGGCTTCCCAGGAGAATACCAGAGCGCATGCATTAATGTCTACTCAGTGTGAATCCTGATTTCCTGAAGAAAATTTATGAGGGATCTTTAGCATCCGTATAGAGAAGTGGTCACTTTGATAAGGATAGCTGCTTGATACTTTTTGTCACTAGGGGACCCCCCTCCACTCTAGAAATTACTAAATCTGATCTTCAAATTCAAATTGTTTCTGTGTGTTGTGACTTGGATCTAATGTAATTTTGGATGCCATTTATCTCCATTGTTTGATACCTGGTAACCTCAGACATGTTTGAAATTGTGAAAGTTTTTACTTTGCTAGAACTCCTCCCACAAGACTCCCATTCCTTTGTTAGACTTGCTAACAGAATCAGAGGCTCATCATGTCTCATTACTAAAATAACCAGCAGATAATTGTTCATTAAGATGCAATGTAAATTACAAATTTAACGTACATGCAAAGTATAAAATGATAGAAAATTTAGGGGGACTATTCATAGTCATCCTTTTTTCCAGCTGTGCTCTGGCAGTGCCCAGTAGAAGGACTTTATATGGAAAGCACATCTCACACAAGAATTTCCACACAGAAGTGGATGGAAGAAAGGAAAAATTAACCCAGATTCTAAAATAAATGTCAAAAATGTAACTGCCTACATCTTTATTGCTTTAAGTGTTTGGGGAGACACATGTGCTCATTTCAATACTGTGAGCTTCTGGTTTTATTCTGTGTGGGAATATGCTTCATTCTTGTAAGTGTAAAATAAGTCAGAGTTTTTAATGTAATTAATATTTCTTTCTGGCAATATATAACTGAAACCTAAATTTTATGTATTTGAAATCTCACAGTGGTAGAATATAAGAGGGGCTGGTAGTGAAAGGGGAGATTGTACCAATACAATTCACTCATTCTTCAAGTAATTTTCTTAGTGGATTACATCATTGATTCATTTGATTGTCCAGAATAAGAGATTTGCACTTACCTTTTTTATTCAGTTTTTACTAAGTTAATGTGCTCAACTAATTACTGTTGTACTTAAAATTGTATTTTAAGATAGAGGCAAAGTAAAAAATTTGGGAAGTGTTGATGCAAATTTATTATTTGCCTCATAAACATTCAAACATAGTTCAACCGTTTCTGTCTGGCATTTCTTTAAATGCTAGACTTGTCAGCAAGTGTAGGTTCATAACCTGTGTCACAACATTCACAAACAAGCCAATGACCACACTGGAAGTTTTTGCAAGCATTCAGCTATTAAATGCAAATAAGTATTTCTTCAGTGATTCCCTTCCCCAGCACCACAGATTTTGATTAGTGTCATCAAAATAGACAAGGAAAGAAGAAAATTATTTGGTCAAATTCTACATGAAAAGAAAACTAACAAAGTTCAGTGTTCATTGGTCTCTGTCTTAGTATTATAGATATAGAATCTGTCTGATTCTATAATATCTAATTTAGCATCTAGGTGTCAAATTTTCTGCATATGGGAGGAGAAATCTAGAGCCATAGGGATCTTTTACCTAAATGATGAAATTAGCACTTCCATGAGGACAACATCAGGACTTTCAGTATGTATATGGAATTCTCTGCAGAGAAGATTATGCAATAGGAGTATTCATGCAGAATAAAAAATATTTTTCCTATTCTGTGTATATTAATTACTAATTCCTATTATATTTCCTATTTATCACTCTGCTTTCATTTACTGTTCCATGCATGCAGCCAGCGTGTTGGTTGACGTGTCATGAACAAGTCACATAAACAATTTGAAAGCAACCAAATCCCACCCCTACAGTGTGGCAACAGGAATGGCAGGTACTTTAGACTTGTCAGTGGGGGTTTTTTTTACATTACATTTTAACATTGTGTTGTAACAATTGTGTGAGTTGGCGGGTGAATAACTTGCTTTATTCTCTTGAGGTGGAGCACCCTCATACAAATGTGTATGGTTTACATCTTGCTGGTTTGCGAGTTGCTGCAAGCAGGATTTCCTTGAACCCCTGTAACTGCAACAGGAATGGTGGGTTCATGGAGAAGGACAGATACTCTTCAGTGGCATGTGATTGCAGGGCATGTAAAGGAGAAGAGAGGAAAAGGATGGGGAGATACAATTTGAGGATGCTGGAGAACTTATATCCAGCTTATATTGGCAAGTGGGACCAAAGATGATTAAAACAAAAACATACTCCTAAACAGCAGTTCAGAGTTTCAAGACTTAATTTGTTGTGAAGACTTTAGCTCTAAAACTGTGCTCCCAAATCTTTTAACACAGGTTCAAAGTCTAGAAAGGCTAAGTATCTTCAATGATTGTCATGATTTTGTCCATTTCCTTTACAATACCGGGGTCTGGGTGCGGAGCACATGGTATAAAAAGAACTATGTATATATTAAAAAGGTTTTTCTCTGTCACATTTGTACCTGTACCCGTATTTGCCATTCCCGAGATTTGCTTGGGAATGGAAGTTGTAATTGATAGGGTCTGACATAACCCTGTTTGGGCACTTGGGGAGAGTGCAGTGATATGCTTATGCCATGACGCTGACGTGCTCCAGAATTTCCTTTTTTTATTTCATTGGTTACAGGTTTCCACAACTCGCTTTTTGTTTCAGGTTGGCATTCTTATTCAAAGCAGCCTAGCTCTTGCTGGAGTGATTGAAAGTCAGCAGACTTTCACCAAAGGTGATTTTTCTTTTTTTTCTCTTTACTGTATTTTTCTTGAGCATCTTATACAAAACAGGCAATTTGTAAACTACAAGGAGAAAATTGCATCACTGCATGTGATTTTTATTTTTTTTTAATATAGCCTTATTTCACATTGACCAATACTATTTTTTCAGTTGTTTCTTCTACTGTAATTTTGATTTTTTTGTAATTTTGAATTATTATTTCTCAACAGGACATGTCATTGTTTATTTTCTCTAATTACACTTTGGGATATGAAACTTGACTAGATTTGCCAAAGTTACAATCCAGTGAACCAAGACTTGTTTAGGGGAAAAAGGCGAGAATCGGTATTTTGCAGTGCAGATTCCATTTTGATTGAGTTTTACTTTCTTTTAGAAGATTCTTGGATAGAAAAACCAGAGATTACATACCCCATTAACCAAGGAGGGAGTTGAAAGCAGGCCATTGTGTCAAGGAGCATCCCTGAGCTTTGCAAAGCTCTTGCTTTTATTACCCTACATAACTGCTTCCTAAATAGAGGATTTACCTATTCAACAGGTGTGCTACTTTTCTGGTTTGGGATTTTTGGTTTGTTTGTTTTGTCTTTAGTTTGGACTGATTTCTTTAAACTGGAGTGCTATTTTGAAAACAAAATAAGATTTAAGTATGTATTAATTCAATCTTGGAAGCTGCTCCAATGGATATACAATAGCAGCACTTCTGGCTACAGTATGATGCATTGCGAAAGAAGCAGGATCTAAGCACGCCAGAGTTTTACAAAGCCCCCTTTTTTAAAAATGGGAGTGTACAAATGTGTTGAAGTATATCCAGTGTCAAACTACAAAGGAATGGCTATCCCTTTGCAGACTAATTAGACTTCCTACTCTTGCCGATTTGGAGTCAACAGTTATTCTGTACTGCTTCCTTGGCAAAACTAGGAGGCATGCAGAGAAGAGGATCAGACAGAGCTTTGACTTTCCTGCCTTCATAAAGGATGTGAACTTCTAAAGGGAGAACTGTGCTTTTTATGCAATTACTTTACAAATGATCACTAACATGGAACTAAGCACCAAAGGGGGAAAAAGAAAAAAAAATCTACATTTTAGTTTGTCCTATGATGGATCTATATTATAATGTTTAAAGTTTTTATTTTATTTTACTGGTAAATTCCCATTCAAGTACTGGCTCTTCATATATTAAGCATATTTTCTATTTTCTGTAGCACAAGCTTAATGAAACTGGTAAATTTCAAGAAAAGTTTCCATTGAGGGGAACCAAATTCATAAAAGTTCAACAATCAAGTGCTTCTTGCTTCACCTGATACAATTTATTAATTATAAAATTTATTAATGGTGAAGTTCTAGTATATTTTACTGTATTCCCATAGGAACATAGCATTGGTGTACAAAAGATTATGTTAATTTGTCTCCAGAAAAGACATCACCAAGCATGAAGAAATATTTATGTTCTAATATGTGCTTTATATAAATGCAGGACCTTTGATTCTGCAGTATACTAATGCAATAATTTAGAACAAATTATGTCAGTAATGAAGAAGGGAAACAAACTGGGAACAATATATTCCCTCCAAGTAATTTGAGGGCAGGTTATCTGGGAAAATTCTACTTTCCGTAACCTGTCATGGGTTCTAAACCTTACAGAAACACATCTAAACACTCATAATTTCTAAGGGACTATACAGGAGACAACACAGCTTGTTCCACATGGCATTTGAGTTATCCAAGTACTAGGAAGAAAATCATAGATCATAGAATCATTAACCCAGCTCTGCCAAGTCCATCACTAAACCGTGTCCCTTCCATTCGAGCAACAACCGTAGCATGAGATTTGTGTCCAGTTAAAAGGTTGCTTTATAAATCTCTCTTATTTTTTAAAAAACCTGGCACAACTGCATTAGAGACCAAGTAATCCATGCCTGGAATTAAATGAAGATGGTTATCTCTCAAAGCCTAAACCAACTCTTCATCAGTGTTTACTCTTCTAATTTTGTACTGCGGCTATGCTCGTGTTTTGAGCTTTAGGCCTGGCTGGGCACAATGACACAAATTAAGGGTGTGTACTGCCATAGATGGTGGAAATTATCACAATGTAAAATAAAAGAGTATGTAAACAAGTAAATGAGTGTAACAGGAACTATTGAATTGTCCAAGTGAAATAAGGAATTTCAGATGGTTCTTCTTTAACTCTCTAGAATGACAGTATTAAAATTGCATATTTTTAACACACCAGTTCTAGACAGATACACAGAAATTCATTACTATTTTCACTGGGGAGAAGTAACTTTAGTGACATGTCATAAGGTCAGACTATATTAAACTTACTATATGTGTAAGAAGAGGCTAAATTGTAAGGCCATAGTGCGAATTCTGCTGTTGGAACAAAGTATGTGGCTGTGTGGAATTTATGGCACATTTTCACCAAGAATTAAAGACTCATTTTGTCACTGTTCTTATTTCCACCTCTTCTTACATCTGAGTAGTAGGAATTAATTACTGTATATATGACAGTATGATACAATATAGAATAAAACTTTAGAATCATCATAATCCATTCTAAAATGCCCACAGTGAACCAAACATTTGCATTTCCCTGGTATGGACTGTTAAAGCTTCTCTGTTTGCAAAATACCGGGCAGATTCCAGTTCAGTTTAAATTACATGTCTGCCCAGGTTGTTCTGGGGACCAACTCTCACGTACCCCTACAGTTCTTAGGACAAAGTGAGGAAGCTATGTGTGGTCTATGAGAACTGGAATTGTAAGTGTGTAGAATTTAGGGAAAGAAATGTATTTGTAAACTCTGGCGTCTTCACAGTTACTGATCAAACACTGTCCATTCCAAAGGTAGCCTCTTTGTTTGATATTAACGCTCTTTATCTTAGTGATAGTTTTGGTGGTACTGATAGCTTTCTGTAGATAAATTCCTTGCATAAGTGGTATTCTCTGATATCCTTCTTCAGTTGTTTCACCAGAATTGTCATCTTACACCATAACCTTGCACAAGCACGTGGAGAATAAAAATCAATTAAGTAAATGAGAAACTGATCCTTAAAGTATTTCTCTACAGATGACTTGAAGTAGATTAATGTCTCTGTTTGTACACATATTTTCCCTGTATAGTATCAAATATAATAGCACTATCATTTATGAAAAATTATTAAGTGAGTACTTGTCATGTGAATTTACATCCTGTTTCCTTGCCACTTATCACAAAGCTAGAGGCGATACGCCGTTTCTGGTGCTCTGTTCCCAGAGGAGACAGAGGTGCTATAGCTGCTGCAAATGTAAACCTGGCAGACGCTGGAGACAAGGAGGGGGAAGGAAGTACATTGAGTGCTTAAAGGTGGGTAGTGTAAATATCATTTTCCCACTCCCTATGCTGTTGAAATCCCAAATATTTAGACCAACTGATAAAGCCCAAAGAGAGCTCTTTGTTTCCATGCGCAAAGCAAAGGGCGTACTTTTGAAGGCTGCTTAGCTTCAAGTGAGGGGCATTATTGCAGCAAAAGTAATCGTGGTCTAAGTTATCTTAGTGCTTCTAACACAGAACTGTGGCAGCTTGGGTTTCAGCATGGCTGGTTATCCCTCCTGGCCTGGGGTTATGCCTGCTAATATAGCAACAGCAGCCTGCGCTGGGGGGCCTCGCTGCCAGCAGTTCTGCCAGTGCTTGCAGCAAGTTGTTTATGGTGCTTCCTGGACCAGGGTTTATTAAAATACTGGTATCTGTGTATTACTGTTTAAGTAGTCAAATTATGCCTAAATCATTAAATTAGACAGGTTTCTCTGAACAGTGAAGTAACAGTGTCCTCAATAACTCCTTTGTCTGTCAAATTAAGCATTTTGGTGATGCCCTTTACTGATGAAAAGCTGATTTTAGGAATATTACTTCTATTACACTAAATCTGCTTGTTCTACTAGCAAAGAAATGTTAGTTGCTGATCATGCTCTGTTTTTTCCCCTCAGATCAAAATGGCATATTTACTGCTATACAATAATTGTTCAATTTTGAATCTAATGTGCACTGAAGCACCTTTGGAGCCATACCAAATCCAATGAGCTGCCCAAATGTTTCCTGTTTTTTTCAGTGTGTGTGCAAAAACATTTCTAACAAATCATATGTTAATAATGTGTTAGTTTCTGAGGAAACTAAAAAGCAGTAATACTAGAGAAGTATTCGGTATCAGCTATACTTCTGTAGTAGATCTCTCTAACAGAAACATAACAAGCGGGGTTTTTTAATATTAAAGTATTTTAAAAGTAAAATTTTCTTGTGAATTTCCTGCACTTCAGATGAGGTTCTTTTAAAATAACTGTATCTTGAAGGAAAAAGAGAATTTATGAGCTTTTGTATTTCAATACTGATGTGGAACTTGAGCTAAACCAGTAATTATAATTTCCTTATCATATGGATACACTATGGCTAAATGCAAACACAATTTTCAAACACAATGCAGCCAAAATTCCCCGCAGATTCACTGAAGCCAAGTGAGCCAATGTAGCAAATTTCACACAGTGTATTCCTGTGACAAGCTGCACTATATTTTCCTCTGCCTTCTAGTTTGCCTGTCTATATAGAGGTAGAAGCTGTCACAGCTAGCTGTATCCCAGAAAGGTGAAATTTCTCAAAGTACGTTTTTAATCTTCAGTTCCAGGTAATATTGGTGCCATCAGCAATGAAGTTTGAATCTGGAAATTTTGCTGAAGCTGTATCCAGTCTGCAAGAGGTGCCTGAATACCTGTCAGGCATGGAACATAATTAATTCTAGTGCAAAAGATTTTTTTAAATGAGAAAAGATGGATTTTAATTAATAATAATTTGAATGATAATTTGACTGTTAGCTGAAGAAATGGGGAAGATAGAAGATTTTAGTAAAATAAAAACCCCAACAAACCAACCAAACAAATCAGTCTGCCCATATTTCTGCTAAGCGTTAAGAGTTCTTGGTTGTACTTATTAAGGCTGTTTAAAGACCTGCTTCGCTTTTCAGTGTAGCCTGATTCTCTGAGTTGCACTGTTAGCCTTTATTTGCTGTCCTTTGAACTAGAGTTGGATTTAAACTGGCTTTGTCTAGACTGCAGCCATCTCTTTATAACCAGCATATTAGCGCTATAGTTATTAGTTCTAGAGAAGATAAATAACGTGTTAGTTTCTGAGGAAACTAAAAAGCAGTAAACACAAATACTTTCACTAATGGCAGTACTCTGACGTGAAAGATTTGTAAACAATAACTGGAAATAGTAAATTAGGCAAGAAAAAGAAGTCCTTCCTTAAAACTGCCTCTATGCTGCTCCTTAAGTCCCTTCCTATTGTGGGACTGCCTGTTTGTCTTCATTTAATTAAATCATGGTGCTGAGGGCTCTAACAATCCTTGTTAATGACAGAGAATAGCACAGCCTTCTCTTTCAAATACCCTCACTTTACATACAGCTTAATATTGAGAGGAACAGTGTATCTGTAGTCCTGGCTCTGGATTTTATTGACTAATTGCTACAACAAATTCAGTAATTCAGTAGCTGACTCGTGTAGTTGAGATAGTATTTGGTAATAGCATTCAGTGACACCTTAGTTTTGTATTTGTATGATTTCTGGTTTTGGCAAAACTGTGTAAGCAGTTACATCAATGTAATACCTTTTAGAAGTATCAATAGGCTTTTTTACTAGCATCTGGAGGGAGCTAATATATTATTTCAGCATTAGCATGTGAGGCTAGGGTATGATTCACCTGTTGTCTCAGTTGACAACATGCAACAATCTCTTTTTTTTTTTCTTTTTCTCCTTTTGAGTGTTCTTTACCTTTGGAATTATCTTTATATTTAATAATTTCCCTCCTTCTTTTCTTTTTTCCCCATCAAATCTTAATGAATAATACTGTGTAGTATTTTTAATTTGCAGCTGCCAAATAAATGAACTGGTATAGATTGATAGTTGCATCTAGCCAAAATAAATGTCTTTTACAATAAAACAAAGAACTGAACGAAAACCAAGACATGCACATGGATCCTATGTGTCCAGTGGAGTGCAATGAAATCAATGAAATAATCAAATATTGTTCTGTTCTCCATAAATTATATTTCTAATGGAAACCAAGCAATAAGTGCATCTATGAAATAGACTGCACCGGGCAGTCCCAATAGTGAAAAAATTTTCACGTGCAACAGGGAAAGAGCACAAATGCCATAAGGATTGCCTTGGAGCAATCAGGAGAAAGAAAGTCAAGGAAGGCTCCAAATATGGACAGAAAATGATAGCTACTTCCTTGCAAGAGTTATATTTGACAAATATATTTTAATCTGTTGCAAAGTGAAATACTGTCATCTTTAAGAGTTTGGTGCTTGAATAGTGAAATGCACCTTATGAATTGTTTCACACAGCTCTGTAATGTCAGTAAATAAAAAATGGCCCATCACATAGGGCCATTTTAGGGGAGAATTAAAAACCTAAATTCTAATTCTAAACAGTGATGTATTGGCAAAGAATTTTTTTATGAACAAAGGGGTGGTTGAGAACGCCAGCTTTCCAGAATTCTGCTGGAAATACAATGTAGCAGAGAGGAAACAGTCTGGAAGTATCCATCAAAAAACAATTAGGTTTATTCTGGCATATTTTCACTCTGTCTTTCAATTTCAACGGTATTTACATTTATTGCAGAGAAAACTATTTGTGTTACAGGTTTATAGTCCTCAAAAAAGGCCTCAGAGGCAAGCCTTCCTATCTCAGCCTTGCTATATTTCACACATTTTATTAGATGTATGTCTGCTCAGTGGGAAAATGTGGTCTCTAATTGTTTGCATGTTGGTTCCACCATCCTTCAGCTGGAAACCTGACTATTAACAGGCTAGCACTTTGCATAATGGAAACCTGAGATATTTCTCCACTATATCATTAATTTATCTCCAATTAAAGTTGGAGGGAGGGTTCTTGCTGATACAGTTGGTAAAAGACAAGATAGAAATGCTCATCCTTACCACACTCAGATGCGTTCTGTCGCTCATACCAAGGGGAGGGTTGTGTTGTAAACTTTGGGTCCTGCTGACAAATACATCCAGATAGAGGGCAGAATCTTGGCACACAACAGAGAAAACAGAAAAATAATTTCTTGCTGTGACAGGATAAAGTCAAGTAAATTTTCTATTCCCATGTGCTAATTTGTCATCTGACAAAGCAAAAAATACTTTGGAAGGAAGCCCAAAAGTTTTAGAGGCTCTGCTGCAAGTCACCTAGACTGGAGCAACAGTCAAGAAAATTAATCTCAAGATAAAGACAATACCAATAGTCTAGCCTAGAAGGAAGAGTAATAGACTTTCATTCAAATAAGGTAGCTCTAATTTCTTAAACCACAGAGTGGAAGATTGTATGCACATGCGTGCCATCCCATTACCCTTGGAAAGACTTGTAGAGAGTAAAGACAGTGAGTGTCCCATTAATGCTTTCAGATACTGGGGAAAAAAAAAAATCTGAAATTTTGATCATACAGATGCGTATGTAAAAGAAAGATTATCTGATTTCCAATAGCGCTTTGTGCTGTGGGGTTTCTTAAGGAGGCTGTGGCTGGAAGGCAAAAAGGGAGCATCTTAACTTCTCGTCTTGTCCAGGCTGTCTCAGGCCTGAAAACCTGGAGGAAGAAATTGAAGATTGCACCATTGCTCAAAGCAAGCAAGCTTAGTGTCCTAGGGTGACTTTATGATGCCTGTATCATAAAGAATGAATTTGGTCAAAGAATTTTCAAATGCTTCATTCTTTTTCTAATTTATCTACAAGATCCAACAACCTGTCTTCGGAGTCATCAGGATGTAGCTTGTGTTTGCAAATGTCACTATGGGTAGAAGGTCTTATTGGAATGTTCAGTACACTCACTCCCAGACCCACCGTGGAAGTTTGGGCTGTCTTGAGATCCTATCATGGAGTCCAACAGCTATGTCCTGTGCAGCTTTCAGTAAATGTGGCAGGTCTGCCGCATGCAGTGCAAAACCTATAACCAACGTGTTTCAGAGGCACTTGGTAGAGAGAAAGATTAAGCAGTATGCATTCCAACTGAAGGAGAAAGTGAGATTCAGTATCAGAAAGAGAGGTAGGATGAAGAGTTAAGCCCTGTTTACAACCCCTGCCTCATGTAATTGCAGCAGCAGACTCTAGTCAGGAAGGTGGATATAATTCCATGAAGGATTGGATGAAAACCCACTTGGCATCTAAGTGAGCTGGTGCTGGGCTAACGTGAAAACAAGTGGGTTTGATTGTGATAGAACAGCTCAGAAAACCATTCAGATTCCTAGGAGCAGTGAGGGGAATGAAGCCAGAAGAGCACTTTCTGAACGATGCATAACTTCTTTTAGGGAAGTGTTCCTGAAGACTGAGACTTCATTCACTGTTTAGGAGAGGGGGAGGGAGATTGAACGAGGTGGAGAGAGCATTTGTACCTTGAATTTTGAAACTGTGAAATAGGAAATTGAGACCAAAGGATTTCTGCCAAAGCCATTGTGGAGATGGATATGTTGTTGTCTCCACAGACGTATTGTTGGCTTACCATTATACTTTCCAAAAATGAAAGCCAGATTCCTTCTTCTCCTCAAATTTTCTTTGTTTAGATGCCAGTATCATTCTTCAGAGAGAAAGGAAATACAGCAGTTGTGTGGGGTCTGTTTCCATCCTTTGCTTGCTGTGATTGAATTAATTTGTGGTCTGTTCTCTTTTTTGGTAATTCTTTAAAGGAAAGAGTAGAAGTGGATGACAAACTAACAAATATTATAAAGAGTCATGACAACCATTACAAGAAAGTTTTCCTTCAGTCATTTGGTGGCCATTTGAGGGAAGTTTGGTCACTTTATTTCTGTGCAGACAACATAAACTGCCCTTGGCTACTGAAAGGGTCTTCTGAAGAAATACTGGCAAACCATAGACTATCAACCACTCTAGAATAGTTTCTCCTGGAGTAAAAGGAGCTATGTGACTCTAAGAACAATAAACTCTGTGACTAAAAACAATATCATAATAAGGGTGTACACAGAACTTGTGAATCATTGGTTTATGATCATTCTGATTAGATTAAGCCTAAAATAAGACTTTGTACCAGGAAATTGCATTTTCCTATCTTGAAGCTCATAACAGGGTATGTCAAGAGTTATATGTCAAGTTCCTTAGTACTGAATTTAATTATTCACTTCACACTTCACCATCTTATATTCAAAGTGCCATACTGGATAAAAATGCTTCTCATTATTTTGAAAAATGGCCAATAAACATGATAATGCCAGCTGCATAATAGGAGTTTGAGTTTAGATACTTATATATGTACATATAAATGTAACTGGCTTTTCATGAAAATGAGCCTCAGCTTGCATGGAAGATTTTGCTTGTTTTCTTAGTATGTGAAATTCAAAATGTTTATTGGCAGCATGCACACAGTTAACAAAACCAATAGTGATTTAGCCACTGCTGGAATTTCTATTTGGTAGATTTAGTTAAGGTCACAATTGTACCTGAAACTTTTTGAAAAATGCTTGGGCTTATTCCAAAATAGGGAAGAGCATTCTTGTATATGAGAAGTAGCAGGGTAAGATGTAAGGAAATGCTTACAGCAGCTTATAAATAAAAGAGGACTCCAAAGCTGTCACAGACAAAACAGTGCCAAATTGAGAGCCGCTCTGAGAAGGGCTTTGTTGGTGGATGAGAAGCTCAGTGTGACCTGGCAATGTGAACTTGCAGCCCAGAAAACCAATTGTGTCCTGGGCTGCACCCAAAGCAGCGTGGCCAGCAGGGTGAGGGAGGGGATTCTGCCCTCTGCTCTGCTCTGGTGAGACCTCACTGCAGTGCTGCATCCAGCTCTGGGGCCCTCAACATAAGGAGGACATGGACCTGTTGGACAAGTCCAGAGGAGGATAATGAAGATAGTCAAGGAGCTGGAGCACCTCTCCTGTGAAGAGAGTTGAGATTGTTCTGCCTGGAGAAGGCTCTAGGGAGACCTTACAGCAACCTTCAAATACCTAAAGGGAGCTACAAGACAGCTGGAGAGTTTTACAAGAGCTTAGAACAAGGAGTGATGGCTTTAAACTGAAAGCAGGCAGATTTAGGTTAGATATTTGGAAGAAATTTTTTACTGTGAGAATGGTGAGGCACTAGACCAGGTTGCCCAGAGAAGTTGTGGATATCCCTGAAAGTGTTCAAGGTCAGGCTAGATGGGGTTTTGAGCAACTTGATCTAGTGAAAGGTGTTCCTGCCCAAGGCAATGGGGCTGGAACTCTTTAAGATCTCTTCCAAATCAAACCATTCAATTTTTTTTTCATTGCTTGTTAACATAAGCTTCTAATAATTGATTTAACAATTTATTTTCCTTCCTCTTTCCTAGGTTCACCTTCAGTCGAATATCATTTCTCTACTCCTCCTGGTTTCAGCTTTCCTTATTTTCACCACCTGATACTGTCCCAGACTCTACAATGAGGCATACTGCATGAAACTGGCATTGGTGAATAATGGTTACTTTCTGACGCCCCTTGTTTACTCTTTCTCCTCTACTCCACTTGCTGTCCTCTGCCCCAGTGTGAGTCCCTCTGGGGTGTCCTTGCTCTGACATAGGCTGTCCATAGCTAAAATCCTTCAAAGCCATAACTCCTTCATTGTTGGAGCACCTCCTCCCAAGAGTGTATCTCCAGCCATGTCCCAGGCAACATCCCCTCCTATTTTCTCTTCTGTTCCTCCTTCCCCTAGCAGCTACTGCTCTTAAATGTCTGAGCATGGGTGCTGAGTGCTCCCTTGCATGGGTGTGAAATAAGTTACCCCACAGGTCTCAGAGCAAGAATGAAGGATTTTCTATGTGGGTTTAATAAACCAGATTAATACAGCCTTCTCTAAGAACAGCCCACAGATTGGTTATGTTCTGCCAGTTACCTTTCTTTCAGCTGGCTTGTGCCAGCTTGCCTCCTGCATTTAAGAGATCTACCTGCAGAGTCTGAGGAGGCAGTGAGGCAGGCTGGGACAGAAAGTGTGTGAAGGAAAAGAGATGCTGTGGTCTGAAAAAAAAGACAGTATGGGAAATCACTTGCTCCAACAAAGAGGAAAGTAGAATGGGAGAAAAGGAGGATTTAAGGTTGCATTGCCCTACACACCACAGGGAAGAGTGCTGTTAATTGCGACGTGAAGGAGGCTGCAGGACTGGGGTCTCCACAGTGCAGTGAGGGTCACGGGAGGAAGGTTTTGTGAAGAGGAGTGTTGGAGATAAGACCATACTGTAGGTATCAAAATTTTCCCAGACCATTTCTTTCACTGTTGGATATCAACACCGTTGGGAGTGAGTCCTGCATCTGTCAAACAGAAAACAATTTTGAAATTTTACTGTTTCATGGCTGCGAGAAGAATGATTTTAATCATTCTACATTTTCCATGGTTTAGGCAGCTTGAAATACAAGGAGATATACATAGATAAAGCATTAGCTGAAGGAACATAGATTATTGGTTAGACACTGTTACTCTCACTTGGATTCTGTACCTTAACAGTTGTCTTGGTGATTTTACTCACTGGGCTGTGCAAGACTAGGTTTTTATTACATCTGTAATTTAAATGAGTAATTCTATCATAAGCTAGAGCAAACAAACTAGAATATATTTGCATCTGTACAGACACAAGTGGATTCTTAGCTCCTTTATTAAGGTAATATTTTACTTGAGCAAAACACATATTAGCAAGATGATTGTCTTTTCATGTTATTTTCAGAATACAGCACTTCTTTATAGTGTGCATCTATGACTTCTCAGTTTCTTTCAGTCCCTGCATAGACAAAGGATTAATTAGGTATTATTAGTTGTTACTCAATACACACATACACATATATATGTACAAAAGAGTTCCTCTTCAGAGAAAATGTGTGTTATGACCAAAATATATTCACATATATCCTATGCACATACACATATAATACTCACAGGGTCTTGCTGTTTCTTATGCAAGGCAAGTAGAAAAGGCTTGGTGAGTTGCCAAGGAACTCAAGGGAAAATGAACTCAGAAGCTCAGGCATTCAAATCTACTATGAATTTAAAGTAAAAAAACCAAAACTATTCCATGCTAAAAGAAACCCAAATCAGAGGACATGCAGTGTCGTCAAATCTCATTTCAACAAGTAGAATACAAAAGCTTGCATCCAACTTACCTGCAAATACTTTTGCATTATTAACTAAAATGGAACTGAATTTGTCCCCATGCTTTAATAATCTAATTGTAAAGATTTTGTTAGGCATGCCATGATAAGGCAACCTTACGGTATCACCAAATTATTTTCCTGCTAAGTCTGGGATTGGGGTGTAGCAAGTGGGTTACAGTCAAGGGATTATTTAATTGTGTTTCCTATCTTCTTTTAAGTTATTCCCAGTAAATAAAAAAAAATAAATGGTGGGAAGCTTAACTTTGTATTTTCTGGAGAAGAAAGCCTCAAGGGCCACATTTTTTTCAGAAGCTTAGACAGTAATGTGTAAATTGCATGTTTTTGCTGACACTGGGAAAGATGAATGTGCTTTCTGGCTCAGAAAAGGACAAATGCTTTTCTCTGCACTGAAAAATTCACAGTCTTCAAATTCATTGTTTCCCTGTACCACTTTCTGTTGAAACCTGGCTTTCTAGCAAAAATTATCTATTTATTATTTCTTAAAAACACCAGTGTATCACATTAATATAATAAATTCAAATCTGATACAGTGCCCACATTTGCTGAAATTTTGCTGAAAATTGGCTTGAGCAGAACATGGTTGAGACAAAAATTCATTGATGGTCTAAAGAATACAAAATTTAAGAGCTTGGAATGCCTAATATGATTATTTTAATACATAGCCAGCCTACAGAATCAGAAAATCACTTTGATTGGAAAAGACCTCTAAGATCAAGTCCAGTTGTTAAACCAGCACTGCCATGCCCATCACTAGACCATGTCCCTAAATGCCACATCTCCATGTTTTTGAAAATAAGTCAGTATGTTTAATTCCGGCCTAGTATAGAGATTACTTTCAAGGTGCTGGTCCCCTTTTTGTAACAATTTCAGGAAACATTAACACAGATTATTCAAAAAAATAAAAACCAACGGAAAATTAAGAGAAACATTGGTCAATATAAATTGGAATTTTTTTTCTGTGTCCCCACACAAAACCAGCTTTTAGAAGGATGTCTTACTATAATCTCATTAAAATGGAGCATTCAATAAAGGGATATTCCTTGGCCCTTAATATCCCCAAAATGGATAAAAGGGAGGGGTAATATTGGATATTGTATCAAAGAGGATGTCTCAGTACTTACTGTCAGAGTATTTCCAAACAAGTACTGACTAGATGCTGATGGGGAATGGAATTCTCCAGTGTACACTCTGACATTTAACCCAAAACCTTGTTTATAAGAATTGTCCATGGATTCTAACACCACTGACTAGATCATAACTTCCTATATTTTGATTGTTGTCACTGTTAGTGTTTAAAGAGTGTTTAAAACAAAACATTTCTCACAAGTGTACTCACATTCTGTTGAACATTCAAGAGCAAAATAAAAATTCAGTCTTTTCTCCTGTTTCTTTCCTCCTGACCTTCTTTCGGATGGGGGATAATTAGAGCTAAAAAACAAAGGATAGAAAGTCTCCTCTCTTCCAGGAACAAAGCATTCTGAAATTCCCCATCTCTTTCTGTGTTTATCTGGCAGAGCCCCAGATTCTGTCACCAGTATTCACCCTGCGCAGATCCTTATTCACAGCTTAATCCAAAGCCTGTGAAGTCAGTGGGAACCTTTCCCTTAACCTCAGGGGGAATCACTCTGCTTGTGTAGGCAGAGCAGTTTCAAATTATTTCCATTGCTGATTGCAATATAAGTACTGGTTGAAATCAGTAACCTGTCCTGAGATCCAATGTTACAGTTAAGCTGATGACATCTTAAGATTCTGTTATGCTCTTTTAGCTGTGCTTTCAGGAGCTTAAGTACTAACAGCTGCCAGAAAAAAGATCCCCAACAGATAAATTACTTTACTGAGAGTAAAGAAATAAAGAACAATATTACAGCTTCAAGAGACTGTCATCAATAACCATCACTGGAGACATCATAATGATTCTTCTTGTCTTTTGAAATGTCTGTGTCAATAATACAAAGTTATTTAGTTATTATAACTCAGGAAAAAAAAAAAAACCCAACCTTTGTTTTTGTCTGGAGATTTTTTTAATGATAGAGGAAATTCTTCTGATACAAGATAAAGGGGGAAAATATGGAGAGCAATTTAATAGACACTCTTTTTACTGACTTCATATGAATTTGGGGTGTTCAGACCTTTCTGAATCTGAGCTGGCTATTTATGGAAACTCTACAAAAAGCCCCATTTAAGGTCTTGCTGACTATTGAACTAAGTGGTGTTGGGAGCCATTCCAGGCAGACTACTGCAAATTCAGCTCCATTTTCCTCATGAGCTTAATGGAAGTCTGCATTCAAGTTCATAAAAAAAGAAAGGAATGAGAAATGGAGGGAGAATGTAATGATTGTAAATTCATGGCTTTTAATGATTTAGATTGTTCGTCTTTACAATAGTTAGTATAGTGGGCATTATCTCTACACACAAGTTTTTACTAATATGTGTGATACTGAGGAACAGTGGTCTGAAAAGTGCATTTACAGTTACATTGTTAAAATATTCCCAAAAATACTTGCTTGCAGGGTATGAAATTCAAGACTAAGTTTTTGCATATCTTTTTCACACCCGTTTTATTTTTATCTCATAATTTTAATTTTAATAAACTTAATGCTTACTTCATATTTTTTATTTTTTTCTGGTTTTCCAGTTTAATTTATCGTTCTCCTTCCGTACCTCCTTCAATCATTCCCCATTCTCTTCTCACTGCAATGTCCCTTGCCTTTTTTTTACCCTTAGCTGTATTTCCACTTATTGTCTCTCCATTATGTGGCCTTGCCTCTGCTTCTTCTGTACCTATTTGTTTTATCCATCCAGTCTTCTTCCACCAATTAATTTTCATTGCTTCTACCATTTTCCCTGCATCTTCTTTCTGAAATTCCTGCCTCCTTAGATTTTCTGTATCGTCTTAGTCACCCTTAGGTGTTTGTCTTGTGCCACCTCATAAATTCACCCTTTTTCCTCAGTAGTGGGTAGGGGTTTGCACTCCTTAGTTTACATGTGCCTTAATTGCCAAGGTGCTGTGGGAAATTCCAGTGCAGGGTGGAACCAATTGCCTTTTATTGAGCAAGGAGAAGGTGGAGGTGAAATGCTGCATGCTGAAGGGGTAGAAGGATGATTAGGAAGTCCCTGTGGGGTCTGTGGACATAGTGCCACTTCCTTTTTCATCCTCCAAAAAGGCATGAGGAAGGGCAGAGTGGGGACAGGGAGGAAGCATGTTTCACAAGAAGAGAGAAAGGGCAGCGCCCAGAGGAACACCCACTCTCAATATCGAAATGCAGTCTTTCATGGTAGGATCATGTACTGATACACAGAATAACTCTTCTAATGCATTAATATTTCTAGCACACTGCTTTAAATCCTAAGTCCTAAGGTGGTTATTTGAAAGTGGGATTCCAGTGCTGCAGACCTTTTCATAGAAGGAGTTTGGGGCAGACACTGGTGCCTCCTCAGGCCATAGAGCTAAAGTGACTTGTCCTCAGTGTGAGTGCTTCCCATAGCAAAGAGGTTGGCCCTTACTGCAGTCCCATTCACCTCTCTGCTGAGGCCTTAAATAGAGATCCCAAGGCAGATGTTTGGAGCTATGACGTGATGGTGGTAAAACCAAGTCATTGAGAGCTGGACTCCAACAACTTAGGACATAAAAGAACCTGTCTATGAGATCATTGCTTTAGGGACATATTTGAGCTGCTGAATCATTTACTCAAACTGGTTCGCCAAATACCTCTAGTTTAATAAATTACTGTCTATACTAGTGTTGTGAAATTAATAAGCAGCACTAACATTCAACTGCCTGAATTTCCTTTTCAATTTGAAAAAATAAATAAATACGTTCAGGATAGATTAGACAAAGGTTAGCTGCAGGAAAACATTTCAACATCATAATGAAAATGGTGAACTTCAAAAGAATTACTGTATGTTTTGTAATTAATCTTTGTGACTTATCCAAAAAAGGTTATTAAACTAAGTTCAGATAGTTTCATACAAGGCATTTCTTTTGAATTTGTTCTTTAACCCTCTGAATTCTCATGATTGCCTACTTCTAATTAAAATAATTTAAAATAGCAAAATAAGAAAGTTAAATGGGAATGATATTCAAGCATCTTTATCTTTGTGAATCTTGAATATTTATACTTGTACCTAAATTTAATTAAACCACCTAATAAACAGTTGTTTCTCTCTGTCACTGTTCCTTGTAAGAGATTTCAGAGATTAAGAGTGTATATAAGTAATCAGTAATTACTAAGAGAGATTTTGGTCATTACTTTTTATCTTGGAAACACAGTAACCCTAGTAAGTGCTCTAATGTACGCTTTAGAGCATGTAAGAAACAGCAGCTCTCATGATTAGCTAGACCTTACATCTGAAGTACAAAGAAAGCCACAGGAACACTGAAGCGTCCCCAGTTCCTGTGCTGTGGGATCTGTCCTCTCCTCCAGTGTCCTGGTCTGTGGGCAAAGCTTACTTCAGCAAGTAATTTCTTGCCACGGCTGGAATTTGCTCTGGGAAAGCCATCATCTCTTGCTGCAGTTGTTTCACTGCTGAGGGCTGTCCCGTGTCTCTTTAACCTCAGCCCTGGGGAGAGGGTGGTGATGGGGGGAGCATTGCACCGCCAGCTACAGCTGCACTTAAACTCCTCCTGGCAGGCAGGGCTACAGCTGGCAGGATCGTTTTGTAGGTCCATATAATCCCTAATACTGCCGTATATCCCAAATGTTTAGGGAAGTAAACAGTCCCCAGGTTCTAGGAAAAGAGTACAGGAGACACCTCTAGAGAGGTTAGGACTGATCCATATTTCCTAAACAAAGGAAAAACAGCACTTAAAAAATAAGAAAAAGTTAGAGGCAAGGGGTTTTCTTCTTCTTTTTTTTCTTTTTTCTTTTTTTTTTTTTTTCTCACATAGAGGCTTTGACTGACTGTTCTGGAATACAGTTTGTTCTTTCTATGATGTTTGGAAAGTTTCAGTACAATTCAGGGAAATGACTGAATCTACCTAGGTAATACAAGCTTGGAGTTTGTGTTTTCAGAGTTTGTTTTATTTTTTTTTTCTTTCTTCAAACTTAATCTTACTATTTTTCAAAACACCTGCAAAATACAGATTTTTTTGATACTTTAAAAGTTATGTCTTTTTTTCACTTAAGTAGTTCTTAATATAGAGTGAAGTTGAATAACTTTTATTTTGGAATCTCTAATTGAAGATCAACTATTTGTAGGGGGAAGGTGCAATGAGAAGGGGCAAGGAAGTGGGGGGAAACAGGGTGGGAAAGAAAGAAGGGGGAAAGAGGGCTCAAAAAAATATAATTGTAAGAATTGAACACCGAAGTTTCACACAGGGTTAAATGGAAAATATGTTCTTCTCTCTTTGCGTATTTTCCTATGACTTGCCAAGCCCTAATTTTGAGTTAGGGAACTAGACATTCTTTATTTCTTTCCCCTTCCCCACAAAATTTTCCAGGACTTATTTATTCCTTATGAAGAAATACAGCCTCAATTCTTTTTCTCATGCACTCTCTCTTAAATTAAGGAAAAAAGTATTGATACAACCATCCACCACATGCCCCATAGATTTAACACTATAACATTACATTGATTCAGTTCCTGAAACTATATTGTATGGTATTTTACTGTCTTACTCTACAGTAAAAAATGTAAGAAAATGCATAAAATTTCACACAGGATTTAAAATACTTCAAAAAGAAAATGAAGTGTGACTTGGGCTATGACATGTAAAAGGAACAGCCTACAAACATAGTCTTAATTACCCCTCACTAAATGGAAAATTCAGAGGACCTTGACATTGCAGTAGAAATACACCAAGTCTTGTTTCTATGATGAGACTCATAGCAGTGTTTCAAAAGAAATAAATCAAAACCATGCATCTAGCTCAGCTTTCACAATGAATTGAACACGTTCAGATGTTAGACTAGGTCTTCCATGACAATTCTGAATTAAAGCTGTCCATACAGCTTTGGTGTCTGTTTTTCTGTTTTTCCATTGCTGACTTCCTTTCCCTGTTTTGCAGCTAGTCTGTGGAACCACTGATAGCTCTCATCCCCCACAATCACACAATCACAAAAACATACTCCTGTTCCAGTAGCACTCTCTTAATGAGGTTGTGCCTTTGCTTTTCAGGGTTTTTTCACTGACTTTTACCTTTGGTTTCAATTACATTCTGCCTGTGAAAGGAAAAGAGAAGACACAAAGAAGAAATAGCCAGGAGGTTAGCAGAGGTGTGGATTCCTACATCATCATACAGAAAAGTTCAGGTTTGGGTGAGACAAATACACATTAACCTAGTGATTCAGAGCTCCTTTTGGCTCATCTCAGTGGTATTCTTTTGAGTAAACAAATTATAACATGTTTCAGATTAGCTGCTTTTCCTCACAGTTTTTTCTCCTTTAGTTGCAGGATGTTGTATTTGTGTCAGGTCAACTTGGAGTAAGATATGGTGGCTTCACTGGAGGTTCTGGAGGTGGGTGATCCAGTTTCAAGTGGAGCTCAGTGAGCTGGACATGCTTAAGTAGCCATGTAACAATATATATTGTGATACAACTTTCCAGTTCTCACCATACCCTCCTCAGGGTTCTGGCTCTGTTCACTGACAGGTGTCTGTATGTGCACGTGCAAGAATCACAATTACTTTTAGTATTTGAGATGCCCCTTCACTGCATGCAATATCTGAAACCAGTGAGGAAAGGGGACTGACTCAGGAGAAAGGAGCTGAAGGCAGACAAAAACCACTTTAAGGAAGATATGAAGAACTTGTTCCTACTGCTGCTGTAGTGTTTTAGAATGAAAAAAAAAATCATTACTGATGCACTTCCACTTCCCTATTAATTTTTGCTACGAGGAAGACTGAGCTCTACATTTTAAAAAAATCAGAAATGTTATAAATATAGCACAAAATTCACAAGGGAAAATAATACCCTAAGACTTTTAGGGTGGACACTTATTATGAGGGTACTTTTCTGTAATTTGGCCCTTAATCTCTCTTTCTGTCAGCTCCCCTTTTGGAACATTACACTAAATCCAAGTATTCACTCAAGAGTACTGTGTAATCAACCATTCAGATATAATGGTGAGAGTAGGTGAGAGTAATTCAAAATGTACATTGAAATGTTCAGGGTTTGGACTGTTTTTCTCAGATCATTCTTTTAATGGAAAGCACTTTTTAATTTCAATTTACTGTTCTCATACTGCCTGGGACCTGCAAGTCCAAAGCATGGATTTAATTGCTGCTCCAAATTCACACCCCAGTCTCTCCTACTTAGTTCAGCTTTTAAAGAATTCCTAATCATTCCATTTGAGGAGCTGAAGTCTGTCAGACCAAGTGTTACTTGTATCAGTCCATTATGTTCTTCAGGCTCAAGAAATTGTCTCGTTTCTTCCTCGTCTTGTGGAACAGATAGTATATGCTTCTGTTATTTGTCATGACACATATGCAGAGGAAATGGAATCCAAGTTCTGAAGGCAGGTCAAATTTTCACATACTTCTGAAAAATTATTGGGTAGTTTTGTTTGGTTGAGTTTTCTGTATAATTTATTGAAAACTGAAATTGCAAGGACTTTTATTCATATCTCAAAAAAAAATTACTTTGCAGTAATGTTTTAAAACATTGGTGTGAAATTCCTGCGGTTTCAGCCTGAACACAGTGAAAAGTTTCAAAAGAGCTATGGATAGCTAGTTAATCACAAACAGTACTAGCTTTTTTTTTTCTTTCATTTTCTTAAAAGTTAGAACAGTTTATATATTTGTATGTTTTCTGCTTCCACCCTACAACTTAGCTCTTTGAACCCTTCTTGTAACTTAATGTTGCACTTGTGTTTAGCATTTGATTTCCATTCTGCATGGGAGTATATTATTTTTATGACATGGGAAATAATTAATTACATATGATTAACATGCAATATTTTCAATTTCTATGTGATCCTATGATTTTTAACCACTTGTGCTATTACCATAAAGAGTGATGAATGAACTTCCATGCAGTTGCGTCTGGCTTCAATTCTGATAAGCATCTAAATATTTCAATACTTACTCAAAACTTATCCAAAGTTTCCTAAGCTCTTGAGTCTGCAAAACTAGTCTGAACACTTAGAGAAGGGCTTTCCTCATGAGGTTTCCAGTTGTTCCACTAGTGGAACCTGATGGAAATACCATGAGGTCAGATTTTCTTCCAGTTGTTCCAAATATTTAACATCTGGACAGAAAACGGAAGTGAGAAATCCTGCCCAGAAGTTGAATTAAAGGAAAAGTTGGGTTCTAAAAATAGGTTAAGAATGACTATTTTTTTAACTCCTCCAAACTGGCCAAGGCATGACTGAAAAAAAGATCAAGACTCTAGAATTAGAGATGAATCAAGTCAACTGGCACCATAAAAACATAGCCTGCTTAGCTGAAACCTGTTGCTCCTTAGAATTTGGTTATTCATGAAGTAACATATGTGGAGAAAAATTTAAATTTAGTGCCATTTTAGAATCTTTCAGTGACGAGTATTTATTCCAGTCAAGTATTTGTTAATTCGTGAATAGGTTGTACACAGATCTTGGTGGGAAAATGGTCTTGTACAAAATTATCAGTGTGTTTCTTTCCAACACTCAGGGAGAGACCCTAGCTATCAGTGTTGCCTTCTCTAAATACCTCTAATTTTAGAATTGATCTACTGAGGAGATGGTGCAGTTTAGGTGGTGATGAACTCAGCTTGAAATGACTTGTAGCCACAAAGGCACATTTTTAGACAAAAGAATTGGATAGATAAATGATTTTACCCTGTTGACTGGTATCTATTAAGTTCAAAGTGTACTTGGCAGAGATGAATTATCTCTTGTCGAAGCCCCTCTTTTTACTACTGAGTCTCTACCCCCTGTGTTTTGTATCACACCACGAATGACAGATTCTCTTTGCATAACCTCTGATTATACAAGCTCTTTTTTACCAGTTATCTTGCTGTTTGAACACCAGACACCAGCTCAGATTCAGATTCAGGCTACTGATTTTTCTTTACTGATAGCAACATCATCCTACAGACTCCTTTATAGCAAGAGTGCATCACCATGCAAAGTGAGCACCCCTCCCAAGTTCATTCATCTGAAGCTAGAAAATAGTTATGAGGTTCCTCTTCCCCTTTACAGAAATGAAAGTTCAGGAAGCAGGGACCTCCATCATCCTCTCACAGATCAGAAATGTGTGGAAAAACACCAGTGGCAGCATGCCCCAGCAGGCTAAGGTTCAGGACCTCTGGAGTGCCTGATCAACAGTAAGGAGTTGAAATGGGCTCAGAAAACAAGATAGTGATCAAAGACATGAAATGGTTTGTAAAAACTATCCAAATTAATTTGCTGCCTGATCTGTCTCTTGCTTTGTTTGAGGTCACAGATTTTACAGAATTTTAGGGAGGGCAGTATGTGCCATGCTCTCAGCACTTCATCAAAGACATCTCATCTGGCACAAAGCACAGCATTTTAGCTGCTGGTAACCTCCCTGACAGGAAATATTTCATAGCCTAAGTTTTATGCACATGAAAACACATAGAGAAGGTAACAAATGAGATAAATATATGAATGTATAGCCCCTGAAATACTGCACATGCATTGTAGAAATACATTAGAATTACAATTCACTTTATGCTTGTTTTCAGGAGACAAAAACCTAAATTCAAGAACATATAGGTCAGTGCAATAATTTACAGGCAGATTCACCCCTTACAAACATTAGTCAATACAGTCCTCGCAATTCCCTTGCCTCTCAAATTCTTGGAAAACCATTCTGGCTTGGTACTTGGTTAAGCACAGAAACTGTGTGCCATTTGCCCTTATCTACTGGGTTAGCAGGCTGTGAAACAGGCTCACTCACCCAGCATCCAGCCATCCCTGCCCAGCACTTAGTGAAACCACTGCATTAAGGCCCACAGTGAAAACTGACTTGACCCATCTTCAGCACCTTACTAACGAGAACAAGCCCTGTCTGGCCAAGCCCTGGCATTTTAAATCTGAAGGGAAAACATTTCTTCAGAAAAAAAAAACAACCAAAACCTAAATAAAGAAAAAGACACTCCTGATCCCGTTTGCGCTGCATTTACACGTGAAACGGAAAGGTAAGGCCCTTACTCTCTCAGATAAGGGAAAATAAGGAAACATGAGCTGCTTAGAGACTTTCTGAAAGTAGAAAAGCCTGGAGGTTTGGTCAGATTGTCCTCCGGACTGTGACAAATGGGTTCAGCTGTCACCCAGAGAGGGGCAAACAAGGCTGATTGGTGCTGGGAAATCTGGGAGCTAGTTAAGTCATCTTTAGAGGGACAAAAGGGTCTTAAAAAGGAAAAGCTGCAAGAGAGATTACTTTATGCAATTTATGAAATCAGTTTATGTAAAAGCATCGTGAAACAGAGCTATATGTCAAAAGTATGAAGTAATTATTGGATTCATGTGAATTCTTGAATCCTTTAAATTGATGTGAACTGTTGTTACCACCAATTCACATCAATTGTGCCACTTCACTTTTTAGACCAATGCCCAAACCTCTATCCTCAAAACCAGCATTTGGGATGTTACCTTTGAACTTTCAGACTTAGCTGTGGGTATATAGCATGTTTTCTTCAAGATATGAGAATGACCAGACATAAAGCCAGAATAGTTGTAGAATGCAAGGCCATTTTTTTTCCCTTGGAATTTTTGAGAATGCATATGACCTTGAATTTTCGTCATGAGCTTATAGCACTTTTAATGCACTAATATTTTCAGCTTCCTTTTTTTTTTTTGTTTCAGATTGTTTTCTCTTTTACACTGTTACAGCCAATACAGTTTCAGTATTTGCACTTCTCTAGAAAATAAACACAGATTTTCCTAAATGCAATTGATATAATAGAGATTTTCAAAACAAAAGTTCCTCAAAAAAATCACGTGTCTCAAATATTAAAATGAAGTATCCAGACATAAAATATGGTATTTCATACTATTATTTCATGAAGTGTCCTTTAACATTCTTATAAGATATTTAAAGGAGTTGATGCAAAGTTGCACGAAATGTAAAGGAAATCACCTTAGCCGTAAGTTCACAGAAATACATGAACAAAGGCAAAAAAACAGGGGCCTATAAACTCATGCAAAATATTTCACTAATCATCTCATAATATTCATGAAACACTCTGCAATCTTTGAAGAATATGCTACCCCTTTACCTAAGAATATTCAGACCCCACTTGCTTAAGGTGTAATAAAAATAAATACAAAGCTACATTGTGACTACAGATGTGGTAAGAAAAGAATAAAAAGAGCTGCTTGACTTTCTGTGGGTGTTGCTCACTAGATGTCAAAGTAAAGAACCCTTCTGGTGATAGCACTGCTTCCCAGACTTGTGTAATTTTTTTTCCTCTTAATCACATTGTGCAAAAGACAGCCTGCAATGTTAACCTGAGTTGGGTGTTGTAATGTAGCCTGCGGTTTCTCATGCTGAGACAGAGATCTTAAAATCACTGTGATCTACACAGAGACTCACTCTTGCTAAGCAGCAGCCAGAAATGCAGCCCAACTACCCACACCATGCCGAGTTGTTTCACTATTGATTAAAGGCAGATGTGGCCCAGTGAGCTGCTGCCAGATAATGATTGGCATTTTCTCATTAGTGATAGGGTTCCCTTCACTACTCCGCAGCTCTGAGACCATCTTCAGAAACATGCTACTTCATTGTCCAGAAAATCTGCACTGCACATTATCCCCACTGGACATCACAGGCATTTCTCGCTGGGCAGTGTTCAGTTTGGGATCCAGAAGCAGCAGTGCTCCTGCTGTGGAGGGGTAAGTAGATTGATGTTTGCAAAAGTGTATGACAGCAAAATCAGAACAGGAGAATTAACCAAGAAATAGCTGAACAAAAACATGACAGGGGTAGGGAAGGAAGATGTAAGTTTCCAATGCAGCCAGCAGATAAACACTACACATGTATCACTAATCTGGACATGAAAGGCAGATTGATTTCTTCCAGATGCTCTGGATTTACTGCGTACATCTCATACCAGGTGTGTTCAATATGCCCAGGAGATACTGAGCTCATGTACAGTGAATGAGTCCTGTGCATTCTAGAAACACAGACTTTGCAGTGCACATGAGGAAAATGTAATAATCTCCAGGTGTACAATAAACCCAGTGGCAAGAACTTGTAGGTTGATGCTGTCCCAGCCTGCACCATTGTCCATGTGGATTTGGCTAACCCAGTCCCAGCAGTTCTTGCACCCATGTTCAGTGCCAGGAATTTACAATGAAATCAAGCCTACAGATGTACTGGTTCTAAGGACAGAGAATAAAAATTGACCAGAATAAGTGAATATTAATGTTCAGTATAAAGTTAATGAAAAATTTATTGGGGTTTTAAAAATTTTTTTTTTAATGGGAACTGTGTGCTTTTAATTGTTATTGCATGCCGATAACTTCATTGAATGATTTGCTGTGCCAGGTCTTTTATTTCCCTATCCTTCCTAATCCTGCCTGCTCAGATCCATGGAGTACTGTGAAAATTTTGGATTTTTCTGATGACCTTTTGTTTTTCTATCACTTCAATGCTTTCCTACCTACCTGCAGTGCAGTCCCATGTCCCACAGATTTTAATTGAGCAAAGCAACTCAGGATCATTAGCAAAAGGTGCAAACTATCATCCTCCTAGAACGCTACCCAGGAGTGAGGTGTGGGCCAGCATTCTGTGGGAGCAGCACACCGCCTTCCACGCTTTAAAGTGGGTCAGAGCTGCATCACCTCCACCCACCCATCTTAGTGTCCCTAGTGTGTTCTGTGCTTCAAAGGAAACCGACACACTTCCAGTGCCTTGGAGTCCGTGCCAGCAGCTCTGGGACACAGCGAGACAGTTTGTTTTCTTGAGGCGAGTAGGTGGGCTTGTGTGCGCTCCCCTCTGCAGTGCGCAGTGTGCAGGGTCTGCTTGTCCCCAGGGCCCTGCTGCCACTGGGATGCTGCGTGGTGCCACACGCTCAGGGCGCCGTGACCGGCAAGGGCAGTGTCCCCACTACGGAAGCTTCTCAGAGGTGGCCCGTGTCTTTTGCGGGTGGCTTTGGGCCTAAGGGTATCATCTCCCGCGAGGTGTTTGGGGACTGCACACCCCTTCCCCTAACCAGTGAGCCGGGTCGCCGCACGGCGGTGGCAGCCTGGAAGGTGCCGTGTGGTGCCGCCCGGGGAGCGCCTTTCCGGGGCTGGGCACCCCTGTCCCCGGAGCGCCGCCGGTGCCGCGGAGCAGCTCCTCGGAGGGGCCCCCGGCCGGCCGGGCCCCGTCCTGCCCCCGGAGCGCGGTGGGCCGGGCCAGCCCGCGGGGCCGCGCCGGGGCCGCCACCTGACTGCGGGGAGCGGGCGGGGCGGCTTCCCTCCGCACCGAAGTTTCCCCGACTTGTGCAAAGAGAGAGGCAGGTCCCGCCGCGGCGCGGGGTGGGAGAAGCATCGCGGCGGAGGAGGAGCGGATCGGCGCGGGCGTGGAAGAGAGGTGGGCAAGGAGCGATGACCTTAGCGAGGAGCCGGCCAGGGAGCGGGCCAGAGGCAGAGCGAGCGGCAGCGCGGGAGGATGGTTGCTGAGACCCGGAGGAGAGCCGCCCCGTAATGTCACCATGTAAGTCTCTTCTCGGGGCTCCGGGGCCAGGGCTGCGGCTGCCGCCCGGGGCGCTGGGGGAGCCCCGCGGGCTGTGCACCGCCGGGCGGATCGGCAGGGCTTCCCCACCACCCACGGCGGGTGGTGAGTAATGTCGGGGCTGAGCCGTGCAGGTAGGTAGGGCTGAAAGAATGGGGAAACGGGGAAGTTTCAGGCCGGGAGCTCGGAGGGCAGGGCTGGCAGGGTTGTGCCCCGACCGGGCTCCGTGTCCGTCGGCGGCCGCCCTGTCGGCTCCCGGGCGGCCGATGCCTTTCCAGGGCACCCTAACGCCGTCCCTTAGGACCGCTCTGGTGGATTTCCCCGTGCTTGCGGACAAGCAGCGAAACACTTGGCCCCGCTGGCCGCCTGCCCTGAGCGGCGGTGCCCCCGCATCCGCCCGGCCCCGGCCTCTCGGCTCCTCTCGGCCGCTCACGTCGAGGAGCCCTGGCACCACAGGCAGCCTTCCAGGTGAGGTGCCAGCACAAGTAGGGAGAAAGTAGGGGAAGGGAGAGGGAGAGCAGGGGAAGGGAGAGGGAGGGCAGGGCGGGCTCCACAAAGCATTGGCAGCCCCGCCGCCGCTCTCGCAGCGCACGGAGCGGGGGCAGCGCGGGGCCCCGCCGCCCTCGGGGGGCGAGGGGCGGGCCGGGGGCTCCCCCTCCTGCCGGAGTCACCGGGCCGGACAGTGCCCTGGCCTCCGGGCGCCTTCCCCGGGAGATTTCTCCTTTACTGACTGTCCCCCGCCGAATGTAAGGCGAGGTAGTGAGGTTTGGGGTTAGGCGTTCCGCCGGTGCGTTCACAGCCAGGAGCGAGAGCCTGGGGATGCACCCGAGGGAATCGGTGCAAGTGAAAAGGGCAAGGGGTTCTCACACCGCGCCGTCAAGTTAAGGCAGAAGTCAGGAGTTCCTAAAGATTTAGTGTTGCGGTGCTACGGGGCTGGAAGCAGCCAGCAGATTTGTTGCCTGCAACTGGGAAAAGTTCCCTTTGAAAGGAAAGCCAAGGGACTTAGATGGATCTGATAGGGCTGATACTGTTTAAATTAAAAGGCAGTGTCTTTTTTTTTATCTCTTTTGATGCCCATGAGGGTGTTTTCAAAGTTGGCTGTAAGAATAATTAGGAACAAGTAGTGCTTAACAAAATGAAAGTTTTAAGGGGTATTGTGTAATTAATCTTTCAAGACATTAATGTACTACAGTTTAAAGCAATGATTTCAAAGTTAAAATCAACTTCCCTATTAATCTCAGGGAACTAAACTGTGAGTTGCAATCATCTTTCACTTGCAGTTCCACTTGGGAGTGATTAAGCTTAATATATTTTTGTTTACAATCTATGTGAGAAAAAAAATGTGAAATTGATGTTATCTTTCTTTTAATTTTAGAGTGTCAGCAACATTTTTCCTTAATAGCTTTAGACGTATCAAAGACCAAAGACAGTCACGTCAGTGTGCCTGAGGCAGAATTCACATCCTACTCCAGGGAACTTTTGACAAAGTTTTGAACACAGAAGATGGTGTATTCAAATTTCTATTGCATGTTTTGGCCTGGTACAGTCTACAAATGAAATGCTCCACCATCATTCACATTTTGTGTATGTTGCTCTGCAGAGCTGTATATTCCCTAAAAGGTGATGCTGTTCTGTCTGCTAGCTGGCTGCTGGCATGTAGAGTAAAAGATTTAGTTAGGTGGATGTAGCAAAACTCCCAGTAATTCCATCTTGAACTGTGTCAAGTTACTATCCATTTATGGTTTAGATAATTTACATGTCTATTTTGCTCTTCTGGAATGAATTGTGAATAAGCTCATTGTCTCTCTATGTTATAGGAAATGAAAGTAGTTGTGGACTAGACTGGATTGAATTGGTAGCTAGAGTGCATAGCTGGTCATGTCACACAGTGTCTATCTACACTGGGAAATGCAAGTCCCTAGAAAAATTAGTACTTCACACTTCAAAAAAATCAGACTCCACAGAAGGCCAAAGCACTCAAAACCCCTCCAAAAGTTAAGAGGGATTGCTGGTTTTAGACTATATCCATCTGTAGTAGATGTACTCCTACAATAGGTGTCCTAATAATTCCCAAATATGCTGGGTAAAATGTTTTGGTTCTGTGACAATCTAGAGTGATTTCTTCGGAGCTGCTAGTGTGTTACCAGCTAGGGACAGAACAGGGCTTTTTCATTTAAACTGATACAAAACAGAGAAGAGAACTCACTATAAACAGTGTTCACCAATTTTTATGTAACCAAAGACTGAAATAATCCATATCTCTTCTGAGATCTTTGTTACAGATCCACCCCTTTGTTACAGGGTCCATCCCTTTGCTTACCTAGAATCATGGTGTGTTTTGCTACATTGCTGTTCTGATATCCATTCCCTGTGCTGTTAATGAATATTAAATGACAGAACCATTTTTCATACCATTTAAAATAAGAATGCAAGACCAAAGGGGTCTCTTGGGCTATCAAATCAGTGCTTTCAGGGGACCATATCATTTCTTGATAAGCTATAAACAAGCCCAGAACTGTTTGCCGATTTTTCCATTGAATTATTCATACGCTGCTTGTATTCACTTCTAGATGTCGATTAACACCAGTAACTGAGAAAAAGAACCTTCAAATAAATATGGTGGCTACTAAGAGGTGAATAATATCTGCAACTAAGTTGTTTTTTAAAGCCTGGGAAGTATTTATCAGTTATTACAACATCTTAACATAATTGGCTGAAATGTCAAAAATATAAAAATATCAGGGATGGATTTTGTTGTGGAAGAGGCCTTTTTGTTGGCAGTCTGTTATCTGACTTCCACTCCTGACAACTTCTTGTGTGGACAGGAGTGTTACGCATCAGAGTGTAAGGCTGTGAGAAGCCAGCTTTCTGAGTTTTGACTTTTTGTCTCTGCAAGATCCTAGGAACATATAAATAACTGATTTCCTCACTAATTTATAGCACTCAGCTAGTGGTTATGCTTTTTAAAACAGTTCTTCAACAGTCCTCTCCAAAAGAAACAGATCTGACTCATGGTATCCACATTAGTGGAGTGTTTTGGTAGCATGAGCTTCTGTGTTCATTCTTGTCAGAGTTTGATAAACCTTTTGCTTGTCAACTGAGACAATGTGCTATAAAGAGAATTTTGTCCTTCAACAGTGGACAACATAAGTGGAGAGGACAATTTACTATTTTTTATATATTTGTTTTGTTTATTTATTTTGGTGGAGAATTGTGTATTTTTAATAGTAATTGTGTAATTATTTAACTTTTTACTCTGGGGAAAAGTCTTTATATCTACTCTTTTTTGCCTTATTGTTTGCACTTATGTATGCTCTGCTCTGTTGTTGCTTATCCATGTTCTTGAAATCTCTCTTGATTTGGAGTTTTTACATGAGGGAGGATGAGGAAACAGACTATGAACTATCACCCTGGAGTACCACTGAGTACTGGCTTGTAAGCATTACTGCAATGCAAGTAAACAGTAACAAGTAGAAATTGGCCAAATCAAATACCGCTTTCAGACTGACATAGAATTTCATGTTCTTTCAAAAAGGCACTAGAGGAAATGTGACTGGATACATTCACACCAGAACTAAGCAGCAGAAGCTTGTCATGTTATTTCTCTTTGAGTATCTCAAAGGTGGTGTCTTGGATTCTCCAGTTGTTAAATGAGCAAAGACTTTGTCTGAGCTCACAGAGATATCAAAAGTGACGATACAGACAATTTGTCAGTTTGATGAAAATCAATACAGATTTATTCTGTATCAATAAATGATTGTCTGATAACTGTTAACTGTGCTTGCTCAAAACAAACCAGCAATAAAAAACCTGTAATGCAACCACTTCTACAGGTTTGCATTGGTAGATTAAGCAGCAGGATGCCATGTATCTCATGAGTACTTGCAAACTCTCCTCTAGGAACAGGAAAATTATTTTGTATCTCTGGTGTTTCATGCTGTTGGCCCCAACACTTCCATTTCCCCACTCTCTGAGTATATATGCACACCGTATGTTCTTGCATGTGTGTGTGTAACTGTTTTCATGTCTTCAAAGGACTTCTGTTCAAATTCAGTTTTCTAAATTAATATTAAAGGCATCTGGACTTAGGAGTTATATACATTGCAAAGTAACAGTTCCAAAACCTCAGCTTTCTGTTGTCTGAGATTTTAACAGGGGTTTTTGGATCACTAAGTTGAGGGACAATAACGCTATTGTTTGATAATCCAGTTATTTTGTATGTCTGGCTTCATCAAAGAGATTCTTGTATTTCGGAGCCTCATGTTTTCTGTGCTTGTCTTCAACACTTGTTAAGTTTGACTTTACAATATCTCAGAAAAAATAAATCTGCTTCAGATTCCTAATTTGATACAACTACCCACAAAGAACTGAACTTCTTTTGTAATCAGATACCTGTGCTGTGTAACACTGCACTCAAGGGAAGCCTAACTGATCACAGCAGTCTGCTGAAGTGCCAGTTACCTGGGCCCATTGGCATCTAGCCCACAGGAGTGCTTTGGTGAATTACTATTTTTAAAGCTGAAACTTGTTCCTTTACAGTGGTTTATCTTGCTGCATTGGTTTCCACTTTGAGAATAAACAGAAGCTTGCACTGGAAAAGGTTTTGTATTTGCCCTCAGCTTTTGCTGGTGGGTTCACAGCAATGTATGTGGAGCAGAAGGAAGAGTTTTGTCCTTATCTACCTCAGTATAGGTAGATAATATCTTGCTGAACAAAAGCCAGTTATCATCACCAAATAGGAGAGGAAGGAATTGGTCAAAATAATGTTTGTTGTATTTTGTTACTTGTTACTTCCTTCTGCTTGCTGCTAACTTGTTGAATAAAATGAGACGTGAATGTAGGGGAGCACCATTCATTTTGGATGCATGGTTAAAAGTCTGAATAAATTTATTAAGAGTTTTGCTTCCTGTTCTGCCCACAATGGAGGGAACATTCTGGTTTAGCCGTTAATATCCTCTAGGCTTTAAGGGGAAGGAAACCTTAACTTCAAGCTGTAACTGATAGAGACTTTTCTATAACTGCATTTATTTTATTAAATAATCAGGATGTCCCTGACTTCTCTGGCAGCACAGATGAACTCCTAGATTTTGGCAAGGAAAGTTTCAGGATTTTCATAAAAGTCAGCAGAAAATATCATAGCTGTCAAAACATTAGAACTGAAAAATGGAAAGCCTTGTTAAGGGCAGAGGTAAATTATCATATACCATCTTTAGTTAATAACAGATACATATATATTATGTATAGTTAAATAGAATAAATGTGTTTATATGTGTAAAATTTTGTATTTCGAAAAAACCCCAAAAAAACGCCTACAACTTAACTCTTTCAGACTGTGCTTCTTGTTTCTTTTACTGAACTACCACCCACATCTATCTGCTTAGAAGCCCAATGCTGACCAATCTTCCATTTTGCTGTCTGCTAAGAACCAGACAATATAATTTCTGTCCGTTTTTAGCAGACTTTTGTCTCCATTTAAGCAATACTAGGGCCATGCATAATTTTCACTATTTTATCTACTGCGTGTTGCTAGTTAGACTAACAACAGAGCCTTCCTCGTTTTCTTGTCTTGTAAGACTCCCTGAGTTCTTGGTTGCTTTTCTTTTTTCCCACAGGATGTCTCATGTAAGTGAAATGTGGTGCTGTCACTGGAAATGGAAGCTGCAGCACTGTCTCTGCTTGTTTACCACATATATTATATTCATGCAGCAAGCAGGTAAGTCAGCAATTCATCTTCTTGCATAAATAAATGATCTAGGAGCCAAAGTTTTAATGACCAGGATTATGCTTATGTATGGCTGAATTCTGTACAATATAATGCTGATGAAAGTGGTGCATTATGATCACTATTTGTGATTTTATAGCTTGGGTCCTGTGTTCTGCTACTGCTGAATTTTCTTTTTGCCATTTTTTACAGTTTTGCTGTTATTAAGTGTTACTATTTTTCCCCCTTGCATTTCTTCTTTGAATTCTTTCACTTTGTTCTTTCTTTGCAGTTACCTTGTTAATGCCTGCCTCTTGAATTTCTTCTGGTTGTGGGGTAATCATGTAATTCTTCCATTTTCCACAGTACTGTTTGCACCTGCAGATTGTGTATTTAATAACCCTTCACTGTAGTTGAAAGTTGTGAAGTACCCTGAGCGGGATTATTTCTAAAATCTTTTATGACTCAAGTAATTGAAACACTCCTCAGCAAAGTCTGCACAAGTTATTTGTAAGATAACTGTACACTGTAAAGAGCCATCCATTTAAACTTGACATCATCTTGATCTGTGGTGACACTTCGGCACAGCGTAATGTAACATTCTGACTGTTTTCCTTAAATATATGAATGAGAGATTTCATTTAGTAAATGTCTTGTCCTAACCACTAGAGTGCAAAGTATTTTAGGAGATCCAGCTGCTCTGCTGGAAAAAAGATGTCTGGAGTTTATTCTGGAGCATATGAAAATTTTGGAGCAGCTTGCGGTGCCCAGCTAATTCTGTATCAGATGGGTAGTTTTGCTTTGACAGGCATGCCATTGGAAAAAGGATTGTTTATATATAGAAAGGGCTTCTAACGTCTTTGGTAATGTTTTTGTTCTTTAAAAAAGTGCTTTTTAGTTTTTAAAACCTACCCTTTTTTTTTTTTTTTTTAGAGACAAAACAATGTTGTCGCTGTGCAGTAGCACTTTTCACATTCATGTCACTTTAATAGGTGTTTTCCATTCCCATGAAACTGTAGCCAGAAACGCATTTAGGATCTGCTCACACTTGTGGCTCCATTGGCTGATGGATTTTGTGTCCCTGTGTTCCTGGTCCATACTTGGTCTTGGGCCATGCAGCTGCCATTCCTAGCACAAAGAAAATCAGCAAAGCCTCCTCTAATTTACACCTGTGCGCTGTTACCTGGTGACTTTGAACATTAGGATGCCAAAACTATTATCCTTTGCTAATTCCTCTTCATAACAGATAATTGATAACTGAAAGTGCAGGTGACCCAGCCACCTAAGCCCCACGAGCCAGAAGGTCCGAGCCAGTGTGCTGTGAGGACAGAGAAAGCCAACCACAAACTCATCCATGCATTCAGCTAGTTGCAGCACACTGTGGCTAGCTGTGCTGGCGCTGAACAAGTAAGGTCAAAAGCCCTGTGCCAAACTCCAAGACACACTTCTATAAAATCATATATGCCCCTGGCTAAGCTCTTAAAGCAGTAAAATGATTGGTGCCATTGGATTGGTAAAAGTTCCAGTGTCAAGTGCATGCCTGTGAGGCCTTTTCCTTTCTTGCCTCCACAGGAATAGATTTGAAATCTTCAAAACTTTCAATAAATGGAAAAGATATTTCCCTGTCTGCCTGAATGATAAGTAGATAAATATAGTGCACTGGAATTGCCCAGGTTCAATAGACAGATGTTTGCTGTTCAGCAGTGAAAGAGATGATAGGTATTCTGCTGTTAATACTTGACTGAAATGAAAATGAGACATCTACCTTTACAGAAACCTGTCATTTGGCAGTACTTGCCTGTAGACCCTCAGGGTTCATATTTCTTTTTATGTTGATGTAAAATACAGGTTATGCTGCAAAATGGAGTGTTTTTGTCTGCCTTTTCTAATAGAGCAAGACAGATGAAGTGGAAAGCACTGCTGCTCCTGCATTTTTTTTTTGTCCATGTTCCTGACAGGTATTGGTCACTTTGGCTGTGGATTCATATGATATTCATAATCTCTCTGGCAGCTTAAGCTTGACTGAATTTACAGTAGAAATCTCATAAAAGCTTGACATTCATCCAGATTCTCTAGTGAGCTGTAAGCTTAGAAAGCTATTGGTGCTTATTCAGCTTTGCCCAGAGCAATCCCATGCAAGCAAGGGATTAAGATCATCAGATCCAGGTTTTATGGATTATTTAAGGGGCTATTCATAAGGATAAAGATGTCAGTCACACTGTGACATGGAAAAATGCAAAAGTAATAATTTTATAGTTTAGTTTGAGGAAAACGACAGTACTGGGCCTGCTTTCAGAAACAAAGTTTAGGAAAGGGATTAAAACAGGAGCAGGATGGTCTGTGGAAAGAATGTTCAACCACAAGTTGGTAAGGTACTGACAAGCAGGTGCACAAGAGGAAATGCAATCCAAAAGTACAGATCTTATACTTCAAAGGAATCAATGGATGGATTGTTACACTTGAAACAGAAAGAAATTATTAACAGAAAAAAAAAAGATAAAAATATAACACGTACTTTAGTTAAAATCTCAGTAGCCATAAGGGCTTGGGCACTCTGGCTTCAGGTCATGTATTGTGGGTCAGGGTGAAGCTACTGCACAGCTCAGTTAGTAACTTGTCAGGGTTCCATTCCTGTCTGGGGGTAGATGTCCCTGATGGTCTCATGTGGGTCATTTAGCTGTGCCTCAGTTTCCCTGTGATGAGTGCATGTCTCACCCCCAGCTTCAGCTTGCCTGTCTTCCAGTGAAAGGGCTGCATCAGAGCTGAGATCTTAGAGTGGGGGTGTTTTAAACAGAACTCTTTAAATCTGCTTTTATAGGAGAATCAGATATTCCTAGCTTTTTGTTTGTGTGTACATTTAATATATTTCAGAAAGCCCAGAAGAGAACAAATGGAGTGAACAGAGTTCTAGAAAACATGACTAGTGAAGGCAGACAGAAAGAACTAAATATTTTTTGGTCTATAATAGGCAGAAGAGGCAATGCATAAGAACTAAAAATATTTAAGGAAGTAGATGCAGTGGGAAGGGATAGACTGATCTTTTCAGGCAGTTGAAAGGGCAAAAAAAAGGGCTTAAATTACAGCAAGATAAATGAGGGGAGGACATCTCATCAAAAGGTTTAGATAGCAGTGAATTAGATGTCAAGAAAGACTGGGAAATCCCGGTCTCTGGGAATGTATAGCAATATCTACCAGAAGTGGTTTAAATCTACAGTACTCCTACCCTGGGGCTGAGAAATACATTATATATTATCCAAATTTCCCTAATATCTATAGTTCTTTCTTAATCATTGTCCTGTAGAATCTCTTTTGGTTAAAAATCTGGGAGATGAGGAGACCCTTTGGGAACTGCACTTCCTGGAGTATGACAGTGCTTTTGCTGTGCCTAAAAAATTGTCTTGGTGTTTGTTCTGTCACGGTGGCTTCAATTTATCTGACATAAAGAAGCAGCAAATCAGTATGGAAAGGAAAAAACATGTTGCTTCAGGTGTTTGTAACCACACAAAAACATTCAGTTAGTCCCCTCCTTGCTTCTTTGCTTTTCTGCTGTCATAAATGCCTATTGTTTCAATATTGTGCTGTCTTTTGGAGTTGTCTGCACTCTCTATGGTAACTCAGCAGCAGAACTGGAGTTTTTTCAGTGGTTTTAAATGCAGATTGCAGTTTGTATAGTTATTTTCCAGTCTAGCTTTTGACTGTCTTGTCAGCACTAGACTTTCAGAGTTTTGAACACTCGAACATTTGAGGAGATGGCAACAACTTCATAAGAGTTTTCACCTTCTTGTGTCATTAGTAGACTTGTAATTACGTAAGAGTCAATAAATATTTTAAGTTTTCATGCTGTGCAACCATATTTAGTTTTATTCACAATGTGGAAAGTATTTATTTTAATAAAGCCTTGAGGACATCTATAATTCTTACTACACTATTTCTGCATTATGCCCCATGCTGATGTTATCAGAAAATTACTGTGACTGTAGCTAATGCCAGAATGAACATTTGTCCTTTTGGTCATCCATCAGTAAAGTGCACTGATGTCTGTAGTCACATTTCCATGTCCTCAGAGCAGTTTAATCAATTCTCAGGAACTCACCAAAGTGTAAATTTCAATTCTGTTACAGCCACTGGAATCTTAATTTTAGTGGTGATTCAAAGCAAAATTTCATGCTGTATTTAATTCATCAAGAAAAAAAAAAGTCTGAAGGCAGGTCCTTCACCCACATGTCTGATGATGATCCACAATATAAGATCATCTTTGTCTGTTACACTTCTTAATTGCATCTGCGCAGGTAAAGGAGGGGTTAAAGTCCTCCCTTGTTCATGGGAGCATTTCAGAGAGAATCTGTGGGTCCAGAAGCCGAGTGAGGGATGGGAAGTCAGTATGGTGGGAAGTGTTGCTCATGCCACCAGCGCTAGCGGCAGGAGTTAGTGACACAGTGAAAATGTATTGGGCTTTATCTGGCACAGCCAAAGTCAGGAAGTGGGGGTTTTTCACCACAGATCTCAAGCTGCTAACCCAGACAGGGCTAAAGATCCTATCACTGGGCAAATGATGAAATGGTTGTCAGCACATTCCCTTATCTTCCTCTTTCTTACCATGTCCAGAGCAAGAGCCCAAGTGCCAAGGCATTAACCCAGTCAGTCAGCACAGTCCTCACGTACAGCAGGGGGTGGTTTTATGAAGTTGTTTGTCACTGGTGCTTTGTCAAACTCCTCTCATGGCATCCCAGGGGTGGGAACGGGTGTGCATTTATTGCTGAGCAGGGTAAATGTGACTGATAGTTCTGTCCCTGACTCAGGCATGGAAATTCTTATTTCTGAAAGTTATGGAAAAAGGCAGGAAATTTAAAAAGTTTGGAAAAATATTCAGTCTGGCAGTCTCTTTCCTTACAGAGGCATACATAAATCATGAGCAACTGAATTATTAGGCAGAAGGAATCTATGTATTTAATGAATAGCTCCAAGGTTTTTTGTTTGTTTGTTTGTTTGTTTTTCTTTCCTCTTTCTCTGTCAAGTTTGTGGTTTTTTTAATATATATATTTTAATTTAGCTTAAACAAAACATATCACAAGCTATGCTTTTTATGTTCTGTTTAGTGTCTGAATTTTTGCTGGCTTGAGGCATGTGTTTAGAATTTCTGTTCACACAAATCTTGCAGAGAAAAAGTTGCTAGTTGGCTTTCTTGTATTTCCCTGAGTTGACAGTTTGTTAATATAAAAGTAAATTACTGTTGAAATGAGTTTCACAGGAACCTGCCTTTCATTACCTCTGTTTACTTTTTTTAGCTATAATCTTTTGATGGTGTTGATAAATCCTTTCCCTTAAATGTTTCAACCTCATTGCATTAACCCTGACAATAACCAATACTGCCTTAAAAGTGCAGTGATTTTCCCCCCTCCTCTGATATGCCCTCACAGCCAAACTGATATGGAATGTGCTCAGGCATTTCTAAGCTGACTATGACCTCATTGTACAGGGTCTCTGCACTCCTTTATTAGAACAAAGGCTAAATAATGTACCTCTCTATAAAGAATATACCTTCAAAGAAAGAGCAACCTGTTACAGAAAGTCCAATCTTTGTGACCTACAGTATTTTAGAATCTGCTTATAAATTATTTTTGCCTCATTTTTTCTGTTCACTGTTAGAAATTAAAATACATAGCCAACAAAAGCTGGAATGTTTGTAGATACTGTTTATCACAACACATTATAAAAGTACGTACCTTAGCAGTATATCCAAAAATTGGCACAAGATGACTTGTGGCCATCTGGACTGTGCTTTACAAAAGGCTGCCCTGATAGACATTATGATGCGGAAAAAAAAAATATAATTATGGTATTTGTCAGTTGCTCTCAATAAAGTGAATGAACATTTTAGAACAAAATTCTGTTTCTGTCTTATTAAAAAGCTGAATGTTGCAAATGCAACTTTTTTTCTCCTGTGGATTACTAATGTGAGAAGCATTGCATCATGAAGTGAAGGTGTTAACCAGAGATAGAAGTTTTCCAGGTTAAAGTTCCTAACATTCAAGTCTAGCAATTGTGTGATGTGCATTTCAATATGTATCACAAGTAATACTGGGTAATCGAAATGGTTGATTTAATATCCCAATGGACCTTTTAGAAGTGAGTAATTACCACAGTGAAGTCAGCATTTCTCAGCCCTCAGAAGGGCTGATCTTGCAGATTTTAGATCCTATTTTAATGTCCATGATTATTTTTGCTAAAACATAGTATTTGTTTACTTAGTGGGATTGCTTAAGTGTTTTGCACAAGATGTAACATGTCTAATACTTACTAGATCAAGGCCTCTGTTATCACTTTCTGATAAAGAAATGTTAAAATTTGCATTTTCACACAACCACAAGACAGAGATGTCTGAGATAGATATACAATACTAAAATGAGGAAAAACATACATGATGTTTATTTTTCAAGAATGTGGAAAAAAAAGTGAGGGAGTTGTAGCTACAATCTGGTAAGGTACTGCAAAATAAGAGAACTTGCCTGGAAAGTTACATTCCTTGTTAAGACTGTATATGAAAAACATCTGATTAAATTTTTCACATGTACCGTTTCTGAATTTCTCTCATCTTTCTCTCATTGCTTTCTCTTCTGATGGAAGAGGAAAATATCTCGCCTGTGGGAGAAAAATAAAGTATTTTAGCTATAGACTGTGAACATTTTCTACAGTTAAGACAAATATTAAGTAATGATAAGTTACATTGGAGAAGTACATCCCTTGTTGTGATACGTTGAACCAAAACTACTTTTCCTGCCCTAGATATGATAATACAAGCATGCGTATCAAGGGAAGGGAGAGTTTCCAGAAACCCCTCTTGTTTTGTCTGGGTTCAGTGCTTGTTGGTCTGCTCAGTTCCTGTAAATGACAGACTAAGCTTTAACTCCTGCTGCAGTGCAGGAAAATTAATTGTATAATTCAGAGTTAGAAGTCTGCCTTGTAGTCTAGCCTCCAGATATTTTTCAAACGAGTCAGTTTTAATTGACGTCTCTGAAAAGAACAAGCCACTTTCCACTCTAAACCCAACTTCAGTCCTATATTTTTGGTACCACTATGAACTTGTGCTCTTCTTTTATGATCTTTCATGTTGTAGGTTTTGTAGAGTTTTCTGGTTTGGTTTTTTCCCCTGTTGTCTGGGGCTACAGCTGCTTGAACAGTACCTTGACTGTTTTCAATTTGTTAGTTGGAAGCAATTTTGCTAATTGTTAGGATTTCAGCTCCCAAAGATGTTTACCAATTCCCATTCTATGAATTTCCTTTTCAGTAACTTCTGAACATATTTTCAGTTATTTACTGGTTTGTCCAAATTCCATTGTAGCAAATAGTCAAATTTGACAATAGAGGCCACCACAGTGGTAACTCAGGTTGCGTCATCCTCTAAAACTACTGCTATATTAACTAAGATGTAAGACAATTAATATTGTAAATTGTCAGCATGGCATATTTTCAGAGAAATTAGCATTTGAAAGTTCTTGTAGACTGAAAAAGTGTGTGTTGGAAAATAATTTACTCAAAGAGTGACAAAAAGCTAGTTCCTATTTTTGAAACCACTTTTCTACTGGATATCCCCAAAGCAGTCCAGCTGTCTCCCAGTACACTGTAAAACCACTGCTGTTTTTTTCCAGAGCTAAATACCTGCAAGATCTCGCAAGGTAGGTCCATGAACACAGGGTAGATCCATGAAAAGGTTGTCACACAGCTAATGTAATTTTGAAAGGATACGATGCAATCAGATTTTTTTCTAGTTCCAGCTTTTTTTTGCTCATGAATATGCTTCTTAACGGGTGTCAGACAGAAAGCTGCAACTCCCCGTCTCGAACAGAGTTTGTTTTGTTCAGATGCATGCTCTGGCTTCTCAGAGCTCTTTTAATTAAGAACTGTGCAGTGACAAATCCATACTATGAAACTCAAGGCATTTTTTAATCAGAACTTGCTTTTTAGGTGGAGAGAAAGACCTCATGGTTGAAGTTATCACAGAGGCATTTGTACAAGTGACCCAGTCCTCTGTGACTTTTTTTTTAAGTGTGAGGGCAACTGTTTTTTCTCATTGTCTTGAATTTACAGGAAAAGTCTATAAATGGGTTTGAATTTTGAATGCTTTTTTCTTCTTCTGATTCTGTTAAAATATCTTCCGTATGCAAAGTGTGATAGTCACATATTGTACTGCACTTTATAGAAATTGAAAGCATGCAGAGAATCTTGAAATCACTTGTCTGATGAGTTGTTAAAAATACAGAAAGGAACAGTAGTATGTCTTTTGCAGTGAAATCTGAAATAACTGAGAGGTTTCATTCTGGGTGTGGGTGCCCACCTATCCAATGTTTTGAATAACAGATCATCCGAGTGGTGTTAATTTATCTTGGGTTTTAGCTTTGGCTTAAAAAACCATTATGTTTCATGTATGTATGTATGTATGTAATATACACACAAAAATAAAAGGGCAAAATGCTGATGTTGAAAAATGACATCATTTGTACATTGGGTTAGAACTTGTTGTGTTTAAAAAAAAATTGTTTGACTGATAAAGGTACTTAAAGGACATGTAACAATAACAATAATGGGCTCTCTCCCTCACATGGATAAGCCTGGTACATCAGATGTGCACTAGCTGCTCTGGTTACAGTTTATTATATCACCAGTTTATAAAGTGTATTTTTTTTTTTTCCTTTGACCAGTCAGATTTTGGCAGTATACCATTTCCATGATGTCTGGTATTCTGATCTTATTTTGGATTGGCTGTGCTTCTGCTAAAATCTTGCCATTGGAACTGGCAAAGGCATTGTACATCAGAAGTGCCACCAGTCATGCCTTCCCTCTGTGTCTCTCTGCATATGAGGAATTGCTCTACTGCTAAGTGATTATTTCACTACTTTTCAAGTGAATTGCATTTAACCCTTCTGCATTCCTGGAAAGGTCTCTGTGGAACTCAAAAAGGCAGAAGTAACATTGGTAGAATAATGCATTTCTCTTTCTGGTGCCACATGGCAATCAAAAGATACTACTGAGGATTAAAAAGGCAAACATCTGTGTATACACTCCCTCACTCTAATAAAATATACACACATTTTTCACGTGGGTTATACCAAATTATAAATTCCTAAATCTCTCACCAAAATCTAGTAACTTAGAAATTACCTGCAAATAATATCTGGCATCTTTAGGTTTGGGTGGGTTTCATTCCCTCTTTATTGCCAGTGTTGATGTATGTGATACAAGTATTCTATTTTACACAGCTCCTATGCTTACTAACTCCTTTGGCTATTACCTTCAGCAGAAGTATCTGAAGTTGTTCTTTTTTTTTTAGAGCATAACAAATTGAATTACTGGCAATTTAATCATAGAATCAATAGCTGAACTCAAGATCTTAGGAAAAAAAAATGCTTGGCTGCGCAAATCTGTTCTGAATAGCACATCATAGCAATGGAATGTAGCAGATGCCAGAAATGTAGCTGAGAAGAGTCCAGTTTTTAAAGCTATTGTTTTCAAAACATTTATCTTGCCTTATTGTCCTAATAATTTTTCTGGTGTAGTAAGTATTCTGAATCTGAAGGAGAAAATTACAACATTAGTTTTAAAATTTTGACATGTTCTCTTAAAAGCATTAATTTTCTTAAATAAGTGTTCTTTTCAAGAAAGTAAATAACTTACTGATAACATGATTGAGAAAATAATGAAATAATTTCACAGAAGGTGTGCGCTTTGCTTTCTTTATGCTTAGGAGTGGTGAAATTAGACCAATCTGCTTTAATCTTCAAATAGTTTTGCACAGCTTCTGGACTAAAATATGAGGAGATTCTTAAGTGGATGTTCAGCTGTGTATGTTCTGGTGGTTCCTCCATGGATTGTGTAACATTCATTTTACTGGGTCCCACCAAAGTCAGTGCAGGTTTTGCTGTCCTTGAATAAGAGCAGAGTCACATCACTCTGGAGCTCTTTGGAGAATCCCACCCCTAATGTCCAAACAAACTATTTGAAAGTTTGTGTCTTGGCCAAGCAGTGCTCCTATGTCAGAGGAAGTCAAAGTTCTGCCCATGGCTTTAAAAGATTTAACTTGCATGGTGGTGCATCACTGTTCAGTGTGCAGAAAGGAAAAAGGCTTAAAGAACGAAGGAAGAGCTGCTGTGAACACTTGGCAATGATTATATGTTGTAACTTGTGGGTTTTGTCTGCAGATTACTGTGATCTCACCCAGTGAAATGGAAGAGGTTTTTGTATTCTGTTTTTTGTCTGTGTAATCCCCATGTCATGTGAATCCTTTCTTGGTACTTAGGAATTGACTTGAGCTCCAACAAAAAATTCAGATGCACAAACTTTTCTGGAAGGACTGATACAGAAAGACTTTTTCTTCCAGTGCTGTTCCTGCTTTTTCTGGGATGTGATACCATTTGTGGGAGTCAGAGCACCTCAGATTCCCAGAGATTTGGGGTTAAATGAATATTCTCAGCACTCCCAAAAGCTGACCAAGGAGAAGCCAGCATTTTTGCTCTATCATCTCTTTTTCAGCTAAGTTTACTGTGTCTGTTTGGGGATTGTTCAGTAACTCTCGGAGTCAGTTAAAATATTGTAAGAATCCAGACATCCACTCTGGTTTTTAATCCTAATGCACAGAGGAAAGATTTGTTTTTCCTTTTGAAGTTAATTGCTTTTGATTATAGTGGCAGGATTTTTTGAGCTTTCCTCTTATTTTACTTCAGTGCATGTGAGAAGACAGCTCAGCCTTGCCAGAGTTTTAATGTTTAGGGTGAGGTCTACAATGCTTCTTATCTTAATCAGCTACTGTGTTTATTCACTTGAAATATGTGGAAATCTGAAGAAACATCTTTTATTAGCAGGGATCAAGCCAAACTAAAAAATAAAAAAAAAAAAAGAAAATCAGGTCTTTTAGCAATTTGTGGTATTTCACATTAGATTTTGATTAGTTTTCCTTTGCAGAGTTCAATATAAGAAATTATACAAGAACAGCAGAATGGAAAAATAGTGTTACATACTGTAATAAAAAAAAAAAATAAGAAGGTCTTAAACTAGCATCTGGTCATCAAAACATGACCACTGTGAATTATAAACATAAATTACTTAATAGCAGTTGATGAAACTTATTTTTTTTTTTTTTCTTGCCAGAAAGCTCTTCTCTGGTACTTGCAATTTGTTCTTTTACTTTGTCATAATTTAATTCTCTGCATGTTTGCGGTTCAGTTTTTTATACTGGCCCTCACAATAATTCTCATCTATTCCTCTTATAGTTATTATGGTGTCAGTGTGTAAACTTAGAAGTGTGTCTACAAATACTGATGGTAACAAAAAATGACAGTCAAATGCTGTGCAAGTAGACTTTGTATGGCCAAAAGAACCAGTTACTTGGCAAGCAGAGAGATATTCTGCACTATTATCTACCACTGTTGGGCTATACATACCAATTTGGCAACAATTATGAGAAACACTGAAGACCAATATGCCCTAAACACTGATCTGGGAAATATGTTCCCTAATGGACCTTTCTTGGGGTTATAGTATTACACATATGAAGCTTTCAGTAAGATTAACAATTTGCCTGTTATGTTTTTAAAGCTATAATGCAGCTCGAAGACGATTATCCACCTAAAGTCATAAGACAAATATTAAATAATAATAATGGTGGTATTTTATTATTTTTCTCCTTGTAACATGAGCTTTCATAAGTTAATGAATACTTGTTAGCATTATCACTGCTGGAGATACGTGGTCTGGAGGTAGCAACAACCATTACGCTGTGCTTGTGTACTGCTATAAATAAAGCTACTTGACTTGTTCTTTGATGTTACTTTTAAAAATACGATTACTATAAATTATAAATTATGAAAATGACTGATAAAAATTATCCTAAAACATTATATGTTTGTGATACAACTTAAAGTTTAACAGAAGCAAATGTTGAACTAACGTTTTGTGTCAGTTTGAGGACAAATATCCACACGGAAACATGGTATTGTGTTTATTTGGATTGTGCAGGTGGATCTCCTGTGTGTGCTGACAGATTTATAAATCCAGCCACAGAACACAGAGCCTTTGTCCACACTTTAAGTAAAATATGTTCTTGTGTATAGGCTGCTTTGGTCATGGAAAAACATATCTGTTTGAGACTTGAATGAATAATGGCCTTCATTATGAGCACCTCTTTATCAGCAGCAATAAGAGAGGTTTGAGTGAATATCCAGGCTCCCAATTATATGTGGCTAATGTCATATCCTTGTAATCTATCTTTTCTAATTATGACACAGTGTGTTTATTTCTGAAATGCCACCTGCTATTAAATGGCTCTTACTTGTTTGTTACTGCTTTAAGGTAACACAACCTTCTAATCACACCAGTTCTGTTCTGACAGAGAGTAAGACATTCACGTATTTTTATTTTGCAGTAATTTCCTGTCTTATGTGGAGGTGAGGAAAAGCTTGGGATTCAGCTAATGAAATAGAGAATTATAATCTAGAATCAGCAGTTGCTAGTTTAGTTGATATGTCAGAAACCTGTGTGGTAGACCAGCAGGGAAGATTTCCTTGGGAAGGGTAGTTTTCAAATTTGACTTACTTAAAATAATAGAAGAAAACTTCAGAAAGAAAATATATAAAAGGAAGTACTGAGGCTAGAAAGCTGGCAACCCTGTAATTAGGAAATAACAGATCTGAAGAATTCATCTTTCCTATGGATTTTTCCATTTTCACATCCATGATGATCATGCAGGGTGCATTACAAAGCCAACTGCTTTTTGTCATTAGCCTTCAGTTTTGTACAAAGTAGACAAGCCAGGAGGCTGAAAACAAACATGATTTTTAAGGTCTTTGCTTAAAGCATAGCTGGAGGTAAACTATGTACACTGAATGAGGAACTGGATTGCAAAGAGATGTCATGGTAAGGGTGGCTGAAGGCCATGCTGGAAAACTGAATTCTGCCTCTATTTTCTCTTACGGGTGGCTCAGCAAATGAATTTCATGCCTGTCTTTAATGTGTCTCAGTTTCTGTCACTAATTTAAACCTATAGAAGGATTTGCATCTCTGATTGCAGCTGAGGTGAGTAGGAACTGTCTTTGACTATATTAACCTCTATATAATGCTGCAAATCAAAAGTAAGTTAGGTCTTGCTTGTCTGAGACACCTAACATCAGAAGATTTTTCTGATCTTGATATTCCCCAGACATACTTCTGTAAAATGAATTTAAGAATATTTCTTCCGTCACAGCTGTATTGTAAGTTATTTAATAAAATAACTGGTAGAGAAACGTTCAAATGTTGTACTAATGAACACCACAGAAGAGCTCATGAGGAAGTCGGTGATAATGCCTCAGGAGAGAGCTGGAATCACTTCAAGGCTGAGGGCAACACATCGAAGAACAGAAGTAAAGCAGGATACTGCAAAGTTGCTTATTTCATGGGGTTTGTCCTTCCTGTGCACTCAATGAGATCCTGCAAAAACAGTAGTATGTGATTATGTAAATGAAGATTTTTTTTTTCAATTATCTGTGCACAAGGGCCAGAGGAAGGTTAGCTCTGGCATTTCCTAACTTCAGTCGTCCTTGATTGTGCAACCCTAATGGTGTCTGACTGTTTCTGGGAGGGGTTTATATTGTTAAGATGTCTGTGTATATGTAGATAAAACTATAATTACTCTAAGAGATGTGTAGTTAGAATTCTAATGTATCCCATATGCAGAGCAGAAAGTCCTCTTAACAAAATGTAATTTACTTATTTTTCTTGTTTCATGCATTCCCACTTAATCAAGATGTTCTCCACTATATTTTTGAGACATTTTAAGGAAGCTGAAATTGGCAGTGAGTGGAGTAATCAAACTACTTCCCTGTGAAGCAATTTGCTTAGGACTAGAACTTCCTTTTTCATTTAATTATTTATGGCAGACTTCGAATGATCCAGCAGTTAAAATATCTGCAACCTGGTTCTGTACAACCTGTGTAGCACCAGAACACAGTATTTCATAATAATAATTAAAAAAAGGAACAGAGAGAGATTATGTTGTTGTACTTCCAGCATTCTCCTATCACTTGAAAGATATTTTTTTTTCACTCCATTTTTGCATTCTGTGTATAACTTCAGGGGAATTTCTGGTTACACATTGGAAAAATGTAATTTCTACATCTTCTCTGGCATTTTCTCCAGAGTGATGCATTGGTGCAGTTCGGTTTGGGTTTGGGCGGGGCGGGTTGCATGCTTTTTTGCTTTTTTGTGTTTGTTTGTTTTTAAGGCAATGAAATTTTAGTTTATTGATGCTTGATTTGTGTTGTCCTGTTGGAAATAGAAAACAAAACATTTTGCATTAGGAATAGAGGATTCAATGTTACTCTTTGCAAAAGAGTGACAAGAAAATATCTTTCTAGGGAAAAGATGTTAAGGCTTGTACTTCTGCACTGCTAGTTTCTGAAGGAGCACCTGGGGAGTGTTTTAGTCTGGATGAGCAGATCTGTGTCGACTGAAGTTTGAGGGAAGGTGGCATTTTTCTAGGAAGTGGGGTTCTCTGAATTGTGTCTGAGGTAATGGCAGAGTGCCCAGAGCTTTGTGGAGAGATTCCTACTTCTTCAGCAATAAATAAAGTAAATAAAGAAATATAGTTAGTAAAGGGTAGGATATCTTTGATGTCAAGATAGTCTGCTAGATGAAAGACTAGAACTGGCATGCAGTGCCAAGCACCCTATGCTTCCTTAGTGCCTTTGGTGCCAACATCCTCAAAAAGAACAAGGATCATTAGTAATCCTTAAGACACCAGATTTGAAAAAGGATTTCCTTTAGAGCTGAGGTTGTTTTTCTTACTCTACAGACTTGTAGCTAGTGGTAAGACAAATGAGTCTTCTAGAAATTATGAAATGTTTAATAACTGTGTCAGTTTTCAGATTACAGATTATATGAAATTTTTTTTTTTCTTATATCTGTGGACAAAGTCTTGATGCCATTGGAACCAAAGTAGGTCTGTTACTTCTTTAAGATGGGGTCAAACCAGCCCAGTGTTCCCATCTGGGCATCTGGAATAGAAGAGTTAAAGCAAGGCCTGTGTACTTGATACTTTTCCTCCAAACTCCCAGTCTTCAACTCTTTCCATTTTGGGAATGCAAATCTAACTGGCGTGGCTTGCCTGTTTAGTCTGCAATGGATTTCTGCCAAGTAGTTGCCCATGCCCTTTGAACTCACACATCCACAGTTGTCCTCAGGCAGGGAGTGCCATGTGTCCATTTCCTGCTGTATGAAGGACCACCTTGTTCTCCTGACTTTGAACCTGGCTTCTATAACAGAGGGTCACTAAGTGATGACAGGAGCAGGTACTCCTTATCTCTCTTTTCCCTGTCACCTACAGACCTTTTGTAGACCTTTGTCTGTTCTCCATTACATTGTCTCTTTCCCAGCTTGGGAGTACCTGGCTACTCCCTCTTTTGCCCTGGCAATCCAAATGCAGGACCCACACCCATGAATCTTCTTCTTGTGGCTCAACAGCTTCATTAAACCCAGGCTGGGACATCCACATGTGCCCTGGGCTGTCACCTGGCTGGGAGCAGTGGGAGCTGGGTTGCCCATGGTGGAGGAGGATCTGGAAGCCAGGCTGACCCCAGCACAGACAGGGTCCTCACTGACTGGGTACAGTCTCACCATGCCTGGGCTGGGTTAATAGACAGGGTGAGGTGAAGAAGCAGGTCCAAGGAGCATCCAGACAGTCTTGTTAGGAACAGCCAAAGATAAAGTCCAGAGACAGATACACCTACAGAATATGTCCAGCCAGAACTGAAAGCCAATTAAGGGCTCTTAGTGCACTCAGGGCACTGTCATGCTTATCTATGTTGAGTTTTATTTGTCATTTTATTGCCTACTCACTCTGTCTTATAAGAGACTCATTTTTCTGTTCTTTACAGTTTGCCTTCAAGGTATCTACTGACTGGAGGAGCTTTCCATCATCAGCAAACTTTGTATGCTTCTACTGCTTTTCCAGATACTTTCTGGATACACTAGTGTGGATCCCAGCAAACTGGGACTCTGGGACTCTGCTGGTGACATTTTTGTGTTTTTACACCTTCACATTTGCTCCAATGCCCTACTTCTTAACCAGTTACTTCTCTGTGCCAAAACTTTGCTTTTTATACAATGGCTTCTTAGTGGTCTTTAAGGCTTATGGTGGAAGTCTTTGCCAGAAACTTTCTGGATATCCAAGTGAAATATGTCAGCTGGGTCATATTAACCCACATAGCACAACTGAAGCCTGCAGAGAACTCCAAAGAAGTTTATAAGACAAAACGTCACATTACAGAAGTCATGTTGACTCCCCAAATAAATTTTATTTATCCAGGTGTCCACTAATTCTAGCATTTCTTGTACCACAGATCCTTTGTGGTAGCCAAGGCACTGGTCTGGTCAGAGAGAAAAATTGTGGTAAGCTAGTTTTACTTGACTGCCTGTTACCAGCAAATTTTACAGGTGTTAACATTATTAGCAAATCTTTAGGATGTATGACTTGTAATTACACTCCTGTTCCAGTGCTCTAGACTAAGACTGCATCTGGTAAAAATGGGCCTGAAAATAATAACATGTGTTCAATCATGTTGACAAGCAGTGGAAAGGACTGAGTGGTACTTCAGGTCCTTTATTAAAATGCAATGAAAGCTTCAAGCTGCTCATTTGAGTGGTAATTCCTCACAACTGTGAACATTAGCAGAACAACCTTTTCAGTTGCAATGAATAGCTAGACCGCCCTCTCACACCTTGGTGAAAGTGTCAAATGACTGGTTTTCCCTCAGACTGTGAAGGGGAGAAAGGTGCCACCACTGCAAAAGGAATGGATTAATTTTTTCTTTCTTCTGAAATGCAGAAGACACAGAAAGAAACTGCGATGCAGAGGGAACCGAGATAGTCTGCAATGCACCATATGTACCATAAGTTCCTTCTCACAAATGAGGGAGCAAACCCATTATTCTGCACAGGGCAAATCTGGTAGCCATAGGACTAAAGGTCCTACCTCACCCTAAAAGGACAGAGCACTTCCCCATATCCTCATATCACATAAATAGATCATTTCCTATTGGTGGGCAGTTCAGCAATCAGCTGGTTCAGACATCAGAGGTTTCTAGACCTTTCTATTTGAAAGACCATGCAGATGCCAGCTCTAAGCAGAAAATAACACTGTTGTGCTAGTTTTGGTTTTTTAGTAATCCAAATGCCAAGAAACTTCTGATACTATTACTTCCTGTAAAGCAATTGCTTTCTCAGAACAGAGCAGCTTGTTGCTTGTAAATGAGGTAGCAAAATTTTCATGTACAGGGAAAAACAAAATTGGTTTAAAGGAGATTTAATTATGAGACAAAATAATGTTAAATATTTGTACACTAGAACTGGGATGTTTTTATTGTCATCATTTTTCATGAAATAATAACTTCACATTGCATCTGTGCTAAGAGTCACAGATTACAACCAGAATAAGGTGATTTTCCATTATAGCTGCTGCTTCGGCTTTTGAAATGAAACTGGACCTTTGGTTAATGTTGGGGGTACAGTCCTGGGAGAAGGACTAGCTTCAGGCAGAGCAGAGAGTTACTTCGAGCAGAAGTCTGCTGTGAGTAGCAGACCTGCTGTAGTTCTGCTACATCACTCAGCCCACTCTGTCCCTTACACTTTGCTGAGGCACCTTCCTCACAACCCTTTCTCTACAGACAGGCAAAGTAAGACCATTCTTACCCTAGCAATAAGGTTTGAATGTAAGCATGGTTGTATTTATTTTTGTTGATTTATACCACTTGGAAGGTTTGTATGATCAGCTCTTTCAGGCTGAATTATTTATATTTTTGTCTCTATTGTTATGCATTTGTTTCATCAGTTGCCTCAGAGGTAGCACTTGGAAAGAGTCAGGAATCTTGAAAGAAAAGGTGCAATTCTCTGTGAATTATATGTTATAAATGAACTCACTTCTGGAAAATGTTTGCAAGTCATAGTTGGTGAAGAATCTAGGAGCTGCCTGATTACTTACAACCCACTGCCATTTCCATAACTAAAAACTACTTAAAATAGCTGCTGGCACTACACTGTAGTTATGTTTAGCATTCAGGCTGAAGCAAACTTACCAGATGATCTGAAAAGAAGTTGGAAGGCTGTCACCATTACTACTCCATAGTGCAGTAGTATGTATCTTACTACATAGCATAGTGGTATCTTCAGTAGTGGAATAGGTGACCACAGTTTCAGAGGCACCTGGATCAGGCTGACATCACCTCTTTGTTTATATGGCATTGCCTACATGCAGGTGGTACCGGAGTGGTTCTGTCGGAGGGAGTGCATTCCAGCCGACCATTAAGCACTGCTCTGCAGCTTTCGCAGCTGATCCAGACTGAGGAAAATATGCAAGCTGTTACCATCAGAGCTATTATAAGAACTTCTCCTTCATGTAGTTGTTGTAGCCTGATCATAATGACTCAATTACCACACGCTACAAAATGTTGTAATTGCTGTTAGTCCTGCATGCTGTCAGAGCCTGTTTTGGCTGTTCTGGCTGAATAGTTTTGAGTCTGACTACAAGGAGGTGATCCGAACTGCCGGGATGGAGAAAAGCCAGCAGTCCTGAGAGTCACAGCAGAGCTGTCTAGCACACCCAAAAGCTTTTCATACTACAAATGGATCTCCAGCATGCTGTCTCGCTGCAGAATGTGCTGCATAATGACACTTAAGAAAACTACAAAGAGAAAGAAAATATCAGGGTTGCTTGAAAGCTATTTGGATGAGGAATTGAGTTTCTCTTATTAAGTACGATTGATTTTTCTCACAAAAATATATTATTTTTGTTGAAACTTAAGGGCACATTAATTTTAAAGAAAAGCAACAGGATAAAAATTCTAGCTTAAGTGTTTTAATGGAGAAAAAAATTGCTCTGAAAATCAAAGCAAAATTTTAAGTAATTGTTTTGAATTTTCTTCAGTATTTTAAAAAGGGTTTCTATAAGTTTTAAAGGCAATACCAATCAAATGTTTTGACAATTATCAGAAATTACTTTGCAGAATATTTTTTGAATGAGATTTATTTTTTCCATTTTTCGGAAAAAAGACTTTGCGTCTAATTAGTCCTATACTACTTATTTTCAGAAGGCTGATTACACCTATCATTTTTTAATTTTTCAGTTAATCTTTGCTGCACCAAATTAATGTCTGGGTCAGCTGACCAGGTGTAAGGTTCATATTAGGTTTTACACTTGCAGGTATTAAACCATTTCTCAGGTTTTCCATGCAAGTTGGAAAGCTGTACTGAAACTATCCTGAACCATACTGAAGAGTTCCCTGTTCGTTTACACGCACTGCTCAGCAACTTTGGCTAAAAAACTTGCAATGATTGATGCTAGTGCCAACCACACAGCTACTAAAATAGATTTAATAGATTTCATAAGAAGTAGGAGATCTGGAATAGCCTGTCTCTTAAGGAAGTAGGTACAATAATTTTTTAACTCTAGGCCAGCAGTGGTTTTGCAGACCTTGGCACTAGGGTCAACTGGAGTAATTAGAATAAGAAGGAATACTTTCCCTAAGGAGCTCTTTATATTGACTGTAGCTTAATTGAGCTAATAGCTGAGAGTCCTTGATAGAAAAACCCTGAAGAAAAACAATCACTAAGTTTTATTGACTGAGCTCCTGACCAAAGTCAGATGACCTGTCTAAAAAATCTGCCATTCTTGCCATGGGAGTCTACCATAGTTCTGGGATTAGTCATTGGCTTTTGTGGAAGAAATAATGTTATTACAGGACAATAGCAAGGTGGGTTTAGATGAATATTACTGTAGAGTAAGATGACTATTTGGATATGCACATAGGTAGTGTGAAAGGAACTTTTCAGTTTTTCTTATCCATAGCAATTTGACATCACAGGGTGAAATGCAAGACTTCCTTTATTTCCTCTTTATATAGGCTCCATCCTTTTTACCCTGCGCTTTTTGCTCATGGTTTTGGACTCTTTCTCCTTGTTCCTCCATGCTTTGACAGCCTGTCCAGCTTAGTTCTCCTACAGCCATGGTCTTGGACTAACTTCTGCAGAGCTGTTATGAATTCACTCATGACTCATTTGTCTCTCGCTTCCATGAGTAAAATATGCCCTCTGAACAAATCTCATGGTATGGCAAGGAACACTTCCCAACTTGTTGTGTGTGCTGAGCTGTGTTTAAGCAGGTCTATAAAGCAGGTTCCAACCTACGCAGTGCAGCATTAAGATGCCTCTTCCTAATTCCTATCAGGATATACTATATCATATTCAGAAGACGACACTATAAGAGACAGGGAGAGTCAGATACAGCCCTCACTTTTTTTCCCACTAGGCTTTGTCTGCTTTTTTTCTGATCCATTCTTCTGTGAATCCAATGATACAATGTCTTAGCAAGTAAAGCGGTGTGCCTTACCTTATTTTCAGTGTCTGTAGTTTTGCTTTTGGGACTCTGTGTTGGAGTCAAAACTCAACAAAAAACCAGTTATATGTTTTTAGACCACTTTCTGCCTTTTCTGACACTACCTCTATAAAGGTTGCACACTGCCCAAAAGAGGCCTTAATTTTTCCTTCCCTCCATAAAAATACTACGATCTGCTTCATTATCATACAGTTTTTATTACTTCCTGCATTCAAATACATGTTAGAGGGACAGTGTTGTTGGAACAATTTTTCAGATTACTTCTTGTTTCTGCAGATTTTTTTCTTCATTGTGTATGCCTGGTAGAGACCACCTTGAATAATGATTCAAAACTCACACTGTAGATTTATTTTAAGAACTAAGAAGAGCTTTCTCTACTCTGTTGCCTGCTGTTTTCCGGTTGGATATTGTAGTCACTCATAGGTAGTATGTTTTCCATGTAAAAACTTGACATGCTTTAGGTATTCACCTTAAGCAACTTTTATATTTCTGTTGAACTTGGTGTGCGAGGATAGTAAGGTAGGTAATTTGTTTCTGTGACAGCAACTGTGCATGACCAGCACTCAGGTCACTTGATGAGGTTTTGTTATTGCCAATTACAGTTTTTCATGTTTGAGTCTAAAGGCTGTGGTCCAAATCCTGCTGTGAGAATATTTCTGTTAAGTTTTGAATGAAGCCTAAAACTAGATGGTCTGGCCAAGGATGATGAAAGGAAAAAAGCTTTTTTTTTTTTTTTTTTTTTTTGGTAAGCATTAAAATGTTGAACTAAAATAAAGAAAATTAGATGTATTTTATGTGTTATTTGTTTAATATGTTAATATGTTTAAACAAATATACCTGCTTCTTCAAAACTTTTAAACTTATTACCCTGAAATCCTATTTTTGTATTCCTGTGCACTTCTGATAAAATGTCTAAAATATCTGGGTGAACAACAGTGAATGGAGTTCATGGTAACTTTCTACTTGAGAGTCTGATAGGATGCAGGTGTGGGAGATAGCCACTGTTCCCAACCAGACTCCTCAGACTGCTTTTGAACACTGCGCTGATGTGCTTCAATGGCCCCTGAAGTAAATCTTCAGTGCAGGGAAATAATCACTGAAATAAACATTAAAGGAGCAAAGATAGAAGTCATTGGTGGGTTCAGTATGAACTCAGGTTTACAGTTTGCAGCATCTGTGTATAAATTAGGCAAAAAAATAAATAAAAGAGAACCCCAAGAACACTGCTTTATTCTAGTATTGTAGAAGGTGAGTTTAAACACCTTGATTCTCTACTTGGTGCATTTTGAAGAGTCATACTGATAACAACATGGCATGTACCGTAGCAATGGGCATATGCTATATATTTTGCTGCATTTTTATTAATTGTCACACATGGCAAATTGCTTTTCTGTTAATTACTTTGTTCTGTAACACTGAAATATTTCTCTTTGATTTTCCCTCCAAACCTTGCAGTTAACTCTTCATAATCATAAATCTGTAGTCACGGGTAAAAATATACCTGCTTTTAACTATTTGCTTCTTACTTTTGTTGTTGACTGTTATTGCCAAGTAAATCTACATTCAGAAGGCAAAATCTTATCCCTCTTTAAGAGACGTAGGCTTTTACTCTCCATGCTGTTATGTTTGTGTCTTTTAGCTTGCACCATTATTTGTTCAAATGATAGCTCAAAAATTAAAGTACTGCAAATGTTAAAATTTTCAGTATTAGCAGAATCAGAGTAAATGTGCTTAAAAACTATAGTAAAAGGTAAGTAATGTGCAAGCAGTGGGAATTGCAAGCTTTCTTGGAACTTCAGAGTCAGATTTTCAATATTAGAATTTGGTTAGTGTCCCTTCCATATTTACTCCTTTCACTAAGTCCAGTTTAGTCTCTGCCAGGCTTCATCACTGGAAGACCCAGGACTTATTATCCTGAAGGAGTCAGTCTTTGTGGGTTTGAGAATTTCAACAGAAGAAAGCTGGCAGTCGAAGTGGGCTTCAGTTCTCAGAGGTGTCCAGATAATCTGTCTAGATACTAAAATTACTTTCATATTGTTATTAGTTCATTTTTTGGGTGCAGAGACAGAAAAATAATGATAAATGGACGCCAACTCTAAATAAGAAGGTATCTTCTTCATTGTGACTTTGAAATAGGCTTTCCTTGAGAACAGTTCAAATATAATAATAAGTGGTGTTGGAAATGGTGTTAAGGGGGAGAGTGCCACAGTCACTGGTGTATGCCAAGGTAGGTTTTGCTAAAAAGATTAGCCAAAAAGTTGCACAGTGAGGATGTTAAGTTTTGAGATGATGACACATGTTGGCTTGCTTGAACTTCAGAGCTTTGTTGAATACAAAACAGTGGCAGAGTTTAATATTTTGGGAAAATATTTCAGAAAAATAACCTCAGACAGAAAGAATATGGAAGCAACCCAGTACTTGGCTTTCTTTAATTGAATTGTTAGGGTAATTAATGCAGTACAATGTGTTAAAGGTCAAGCAAAGGGACAATACTTGGTTTTAAATGTGAGTGTATAGTCATTTTTAAGAGAGAACAGTTTGTTCACTTAGTTTTATAGAAGGATGATGCCATAAAATTTTCTCATACTCACTTCCTGTCTCATTTTAAGGAACACTGTGCACCTGTCATTATACTTCCTAATCTTTTAAAACCTCCTTAAACACTGTCTCCAGAGCTAACAAAATACCTTTTTCCTGTCTGCTTTATATGTAAATAACAGATCTATGAAAGAAGTTTCCTTTGCTTGATTGGCTTGGTTTGGTTTCAGAAATTGCAGAGCAAGTCAATTGTAAAACTGCAGTTTCCATTAAATGACAAGTGCTTTAGATGTTGTTCCCAAATAATGATGACTGCAGAAACATCAAAAATAAATTTCTTCACATGAAGCAAATTCTGTTAAGAGTAAGAAAGCACTCTTGGTCTTATATTAAGCTGAATAACTTGTTGATTTTGGTTTGGGGAAACAAGAAGTTTCCCCAAACAAACAGCAAATCTATTTTCAGAATTCCTCTTTCAGTTAAGAATTGATTTCTCATGGTATTTGAGATTGAAGCTGTCTAGTATTGTGTAACTAAGTGCTGTACATGTTTTTTAACACAGAGACCAGTTTAACATTTCTGTAAACATGTTTGAAAATGTCACAGCAATATCTGTAAACTTGTTCTTTAAGATGTGCCATAGACAAATACTAAAAAAAGAAAAAGCATTTTAGAATCAAACAGAGAGGTTTTAAAGACAAACTTAATCAAGCTTATCATAGTTTTTCTTCTTTAAGAATTTTCAGGTTTTATGTGGTAAGTTGTCATAGTTGGAAAAACAAGACACAGTTAATCAGTTATTTCTGATCTGATTACTGTAGATTTGGGGGGTTCTCTCAGTAAAGAAGCAAGATGCAAAAAGGGAAGTGGGACACATAGTATCCATACTCAAGGAGTTAAATGCATGTAGTTTGATCAGAATCAAATTCCTAATTTTGAAATCTATTCATCCATGGAATATTTTTCTTTAGGGAACTGGTAGAAAAAGGCTTTAGTGTTGGAAAAAGCACTGGAATGTGTGGGGAGAATTTTTGACTGATTGCAGTGGGAGTTCAGCATCTAGAGCAGCTGCAGTATGGGATGGAGGTTAGATAAATAAATCATTTTGCCCAGACTGACAAAAAATAATAAGTTCAGGTATAGTCACTCAAAGATCAGTCATTGTAAGTGTAATGGGAGGAATAAGGAGACACTTGGTTATTCAGTACAAGACTTTGCAGTCTGTGTTCACAAAGTTTCTTTTCAGCTGTTTTGTGAGGAGAAATACACCAGTGTACCAGGAAATTAATAATACATCAGTGGAGGAATTACTGTTTTGACTTAGGTATGCCAATCCCTTCCATCTTTACATCTGATAAAAACAATATGATAAGAAAGCAGTTTTAAATGCTGTGTAACTGAAATTATTCAAAATGATAATGAATGGCTTGTTTGAGAATAGAGCAAAAAACAGCATTAGAGATATCAGAGTAACATTAACTGTTAAAATGCAGACACTCCCCTACCACAATAGGTATTAGTCTGCCACATGGCGTTATTCTGTTCTCATCAATGAAAAATATAGAGAAGTAATTTCTGATCTCACTTTTACTTGTGCAGCTGGACTACTTCCAGAAAGTCCTTAAATGAAGTAGGAAAGTTGAATTCTTGCCTTAGCAAAGAGGCTCTAACCCTTCCCAATCTCCTCATCCCTCTGTTGAAAGTGTACAAGAAAGTACCTGGTATCCTCATTCAGGACATCTTTTCAGTTTGGTCTGGGCAGAACTCATTGAATAATATGTGTTAACACTGAATATGTTATTGTCTGTGGAAGGTGAAAGAATGGCTGATTTTCTGTGATGGGGTAGAACAGAATGTTTCTGTGTGTAATAGAAAAACCTCTTTATTAATTTGTAACGTTAAAAAATCCCAAAATTTTTTACTTAGATTGCTGCAGCTTGCAGATCAGAGACAAATATATTACCACAGTGTCTGTTTTTAATTACTTAATAAAAGGACATAAAAAATACTAAAGTACTGAAATATAAGTAGCCCAAATAATACTGAAATGGATTCTTTGAAAACTTATAGACAGGACAAGTAATAAAATGCTTAAAGTGTTTAAAAGGCTCTGTATGAAATCAGTTTTGAGTTGGTGTTTCCCAGTTAGTCTAGAATTATTTGGTATTTTATTATCATAGGGAATTCCAGTGTAAAGTAGTTTTTCATAGTTTCTGTAATTGCAAAATGTAGTTTCAACATCTACTGCAAGAGCCATGTAATTAATACCAGATTTTCTGGAATAGCTAAAAAATTATAAAAAAAATCTACAATCCACAAAATGTGGGCTGTAAACAGATAAAGCTGAAGAGTATAATTGATAAACTATACAATAACCTGGCTACCTTGTGTTTTCTAGAGGCCTTCATAGGACTTGAAAATTATGCCTATTCAGAATACTGATAGTAGCAGCCAGAAAAGACATTCCAACATGGAAGACTCAGAAAGAAAACAATGCAGTTGAACTATCCTCTTATAAACAATAATCCATCATGGATCAAATGCAAACTGCTTTGGATATTGGGTGTGTGTTGGATTTACTGGGTAAAGTACCTGGTGAAAATGCATGTATTTTCTACTTTCACTGCACAGAATATTCTGTTACCTAAGAATTTAATCCTAACAACAACTTTAGTCTGTTTCCAATGTGTATGTTGAAGAAATGTGTGCATCTGTATGACTGAAGTTTACCAAGATCACCTGTGCCTACTTGAAACATTATTTTAACCTGTATCTATAGAAATTCAAGTTCCTACAAACCACTCTTCCTCACTGAAAGATCGTCAGCTGTTTTCCCACTCATTTTTTAACTACTTCCCAGAGAACCATGATATGTGTTTGCACAAGTGATACCTGAGAATGTATTTAGCCATATAGCTCTACAGTTTGTGCAGCCTGGTGTTGAATCTAAATGCTCCCATTGATTTATTCCAGCTGAGGACGTGATCCTCATTGTAACAATGCAGCAGCAGAACATCTAGAAGCCAGCAGCCAGATCTTCTTGTTGGAACAGACAAAAGTATAAGATTCTTGATGACCATTCCTCTTGTAAATCTTAGCATGATTCCTGATGGAGTGTGATATGTAGATCCCAGACTGAAAAACATTATGCTGCATGCAGCAACCTCACAAAAAAACCCTCACCTGTTCCCACCCTATCCCTTCCCTGACTTTTCTTTTTACTTACATGTATGCTAGCTTCTGTGCTCACTGTACTCACCTGTGTACTTACTAGTTAATGCCTTTTTAACCAGCGTATCTAAACTGAACTGTCAATACCTTTCTTTGTCCCAAACTTCTGCTACTTTGTGGAAAAAAAAATCCAACTCGAGCCAAAACTAGCAAGTCAATTCTGTTATTTTTATAAGATTATCACAGGAATGCCAATGAAAATATTCTTAAGTTACAATGGGTGTAACACAGGATTTTCACATTACCCCCTCCCTCTGGGGGAAATCCATAACTTTGTCTACAGTGTGAACTCCACTCATATGGGTCAGGGCTGATTTACCCAGTCAGTGTGTTTGTTTCCACTTCCATTTTCATTGGCACAAAACCAAACAACTAAGGGGAAACAGGCAGTGCAGGGCCCCCACCCTGGCTCTGAACATATTTTCTTCTATTGTAGCTGGTTCCCTCAATTTCCCAGATCAATCAAAACCTTCTGGAGTCACTGCTGTGATAAAGTCCGTTGCTGTCAGGGAGTAGGATATCTGTGCTAGAGTGATCAAGAGGGGTCAGAACTTTTTTAGCAGCAATAATAACCCTACAGAAATAAATACCTGCTGAATTCCAGCATGAAATGGGGCCTGAGGGCAGTACGGAATATCTTGAAACACACTGAATCTCTAATGGTCTCTGCATTGTGCTGGCATCCCACTCAAGAGCATCAACTCTTACTTTTCCAGGACTGTCATAAAGTTTTGGAGATCCAGCACATAACAAATACTGATAATGTCAGCCCTTGGATGACTCCTTTGAGGACTGGATAGGATGTTAGTCTTGAGAAGATGCCATCTTGGTCAAGATGCCAGTTCCCTGAAATGTCCTGTCCAAAGTGTCAGCAGCCTGCATATGAATGGTACACCTTAAACCTGTGTAAAATCCCAGTCCATGGATGTGCCTAATGAAAAGACTAGGAATCAAGCTGTGGTTTATGTATTTATTTATGAAAAAATGAATAACATAATCTCAGTGCAGGACCATGTTACGCAGTTGTGTCAAGAGGAAGCGCAAATCAGCTTCTGCTGTCCTGGTTTTAGTGAAAAACCTGCTACTGGATTCAGTAATAGCTGGTTACTGCCTATGTTCATGGTAAATGCTTCCTGAGTCAGTAATTTACTATTCTCATGTCTGCTTTTCTAATCTTAAACCTGATTTGAAAATTAAGCTTTGCTCTTCCTGATTTTTTTGGTGCATTATTACTGTTACTGACCTCAAGTGTATCCTGAAAGATAATTTTGATTATCGTGTTAGAAACAGGATGTAATACCACCTGTTTCTCCCAGATTTCTGTGTAGTGTTTGAACATCAAAACTAACAAGAACTGCTCAATTGGCTTCTATGAGAGATACACAAGATAGAGCCTTGTGCTGGGCTACGTCTGCTTTCCCATATGAGCAGTGGCCACTTCTACTGCAGTAAATGGGATATGCCAGGGCTGCTCTCTGCCTCAGGGGCCAGCTCATGCTGTGTTTCAAGTGCTCACAGTTACAAAAAATTAGGGTAGCTGTATCCAGGTTGCATGCTGGGAATGGCCTGTGCTGGCTGCTCAGCCCTACCCAGCAAGGCTTTGGAGAAGCCCTGTCTGGGCTGGCAGGGGTCTGGGATTGTGTCCACAACCAAGATGGAGCTATTAACACTGTTCCTGGACAGTTGGTTAATTCTAAACATAAGCCATGAGGTTTACATTTTCTTACAGTTATGTCTCATCAATTACTGTATGTCTGGAGGGATTCAGAGATCTTATTCAGAGATCCTATTCAGAGATACTTGGGAAAATGTCTGTGCACTCTCTGAGTTTTACGTTCCCTGCTTTGACAGTTTTCATGTCAGAGTTCCACAGGCTGGCATTGTTACGTAAGAGAAAATATTGTCTTTTATCAGTTTTCAATTTGCCACATATAATTTCGTTAATTAAGTGCTTTGTTCTTGTCTTACAAAAGAGATAAAATAATCAGTTCTAATTCCACGTGATGACAAACTTAATTTGTTAATAAACTGATAAGCAATAAGGGCTAGAGCAACAGGAAGCAGGAATAATAAGTGATTTCATAGACAACACTTTCATATAAGTCTCTATACTAGCCTGTAAGGAGATTTTTTACCTAACATTTTATTATTCCTAGGTGTGCCAACCGCCTCATCCATTTAAAGCGTATATTGCAGGACATAATGCATCAGCAAACGATGATGCAAGGCAAGCTGATAGGACTGGCCAGGGCATAGTACACTCTTTGTCTCCTGGCTTCAGTGGCCAAAACCCAATTGTTGAATTATTTTGTGAGAGCACAATCTTGTCTTTCATTGAATTATAAAAGACTCTGCCAGGGTTATGTGCTATTTCCAGTCAGGAATATGGAGGCTTTAAATTCTTGCTGGGTACAAAGAGTGCTATGAAGATGAGGCAATGGGAATGATGCAGAATGAGAGTCTGGACTGAGTTTTTAGTAGTGCTTAAAATAGTGATTCCTTACAAATCAACCAGAAGAGTCACATTTGCAAATGAAGAATAACAGAGATACAAAAGGTTCTTGCTGACTACAACTTTATTGTACTTGTGCTCTGCAAAATACATCTGATTATGTGTTGCAGAAGAATAATGTAAAGTTTCACTCATATAAAGCTTTTAAATTTTTTTTATAAAATATGCTGGTTGTATTACTGATGAGTCTATGCAGGTGATTTTACAGAAAAACTTGTAGTGTTTATCCTGTTGGGAATTCTCTGTATTCTACAGCTATTATTAATAATCAAAAAAACTAGGAATGTTTTAGAAAATCATTTAAATTTTACTGACTTCATTTTTTGATGACCCACACTACATTGCCTGGGATTTTCATGACCTACAGTTTGACTGTTCAGTGTATGGAGAAATTCAAAAACCCCAAGGGTGAATTGAAGTATATTTCTCCACACCCAAACTGCCCAGCATCAAAGCCTGCTACTGATATCTTTGCAGAGCTGAAAGCTAGTGTAACATCCTACTAACAAAGGGTGGTGGGATGCATTCGAACCCTACCCAGAGGAATAATGCTTATATTTTTAAGTGGGGAGGCCAGGGAATAAAAGGACATTTTTAGAAAGTTCATGGCTGACTTAGAATTGAACCTTGCCTTTCCTGGTCTTTAAGCATAAAGGAATTTGGTAAGGAAATTCAAAGTCAGGAAGGAACTATTTCATTGCAGTTTGGTGTAAAAAATCAACCTCCTTCTCCCCCCAAATGCAATCAGCATTACTTAACTAGGTGGTAAGCACATTTCCATATGCATCCTCTGTGTTTGAGAGTGGATCTCTCTCCCTGAATGGATGTTTGCTGGTGTTGGTCCAGTTACCACTCCTTTCATTGAAAGGAAAAGAAAATGGTCAAAACCAGAGAGTATGGCACAGCCCTCCTCACTGCTTGGGTCTGAGCAGTGCCTCCCATGTGGTTTTCAGACAGCAGCAGAGTCATGCTCTCCCATTCAGCCTTGAGGGGGCTGCAAAGCTTCAAATACGGGACTCAAAGACACCATTGTGCATGAAAGCACTTTAAACAGTTGCTGAATTTCAAGTCCATGCTTAAATTCAAAGCATATCTATGCGGTTATAGGATTTGCTCAAGACTTTTGGGAATTTAGAGCTGTGCAGATTGTAGAAATGCTCAAGTTCATATGATGATTACAAATCTGGGGATATCTGCATTTATACACAATCACAGCCATATTTCCAAGCAGTAGACCTCAACCCAGTAACATTGTGAAGGGGCAAACTTTTGTACACATCAGTCTTACTTCCTTTCTATTTATTGCAGAGATAATTCTTTATTTTATTTTTAAATCTGGATGTTTAAATAGAATTAGGATTGTCTGTTTTATTTGGTAATTACAGTACCTGCAAACATTAAGTTAGGTGTGGTACATAGTAATTTTTTTTATCAGCATAATGTAGCAGTATAAAGATATTTTTGAGAGATCATACAGCTTCTACAATTTGGAAAGTAAATAAAGGAGCAAAAATAAACCTGCCACATCTCCTCATCTGAACTTTCCCAGACTGCGCTCAATCAAAGTGTGGGTTGCGCAGAGAGCAGAGTACATGGTTTGGTCTGCGGAGGCTCCAGAAGAGTGCTAGGCTTCCTGTTTTGCATAAACAAATTGAAGAGGCTTTATCTCATTACTAGCTTAAATGTGAGTCAGCAGAGCAGAGTATTACTTTATATTTGGTGTGAAAGATGGGACATTTCTTATTTCATATCACTTAATATGCTCACACTTTGCATATGGACATTTTTCTAGATCTGCAGATTGTCTTTAGCTTCAAAATGGTTTCTAAGGTGAAGATAAGCTTCTGTCCAAGCTTATGCCATAGGATAGCTGTTTTTGGTTTGGTGTTTGTGTCTTGCTGGAATAACACGGGTTTGTTTGTTCTGTAGCCATTCCAGCCCACCCACATCTTGGTGGTTTGGCCCTTCCTTGTGCTTGTCTGCAGGTGTGCCCATTGCTGACCTCATTCACCCATCTATTTGCAGTCATAAATACATCTAACCTAATGCTTGGCCATATTTGTGTTGTGATATCCTTGAAATAGAAAAAACCCTTAACAATTAATTCCTTCTTACAAAGCAGAACTTCTTTCCACCTAATGTTCATCAAACTAGGTGTTTTTTTCATGCTGTGATATGAAATGATTGTAAAGTTTCTCTTTTACTTTGGGCATCACCACACACTTTCAAGTGCCTCTGCTATGTCACCTGCCTGTCCTTTCTTAGTTCAAATGACCATCCTTGTTAGTACTGCCTTTTAAAATATATGTAAAGTGCTTAAAAATTCTCAGATGTCAATGTGAAAACAAATTATAATTAATTCTTTACTGCTTTTTTATGTCTAAAGTGCGAGGCACATTAGCTAAGATTTGCTGTGGTTTAGAGTTGGCCTAATTCTGTCAGGCAGGGGAGATTTTGTTGTTAACTTGAACATGACTAGAGTTAACATTAAATATTTGGAGGTTTTTTTCTGAAAATTCAATTCCAGGGCTACATAGATGTATTTCAGGACATTTTAATGTAAAAAATTGTGTCATCCACAGAGAGAAGTAGATTTTATTTTTATGCCAAAATGAAATCCAGCAGCATTCTGTTTTATGAGGGAGCCTTTTAATGTATTTAAAAAAAATATTGGTAGTGTTAATAAAACCCACCCCAGCTATCATTGTTATCTTGTGCTACTGCCTAAGCATGTGGAGTCATTTACATATTGTAGAGTCATTCCCATTAGGTTGGAAATGCTGTGTGATTCAGCTGTGAAAAGTTCCAGTGCAAAGTGTAACTGAGTGTGAAAAAAAAATGGATAATGCACAAATTGCAAGTATGGGCTTTTTCCCCCACACTGACCTTGCTTTCATTTGATCCTAACCTTCACAAAATTTGGGTCTTTAAGGCTGAAATAGACACTTTTCTAAACTGGATTGCTTTTGTGCTCTTATAAAAATTCTTGGCCAAAGAAAATTTGTTGTCCAGCACTTCACCAGGGTTGGATAAGTGCAGAAATGAAAGCAGGTGGAGAGGTAGAAGTCAAAACTCATGCCTGAGAAAAAAGTGCTGAGTATAATAGGACAAAAGACAGGTTTCAGGGGTAAACAATGACAATAGAGAAAAATAGAGGAGTGTGAGAAATTGGAGGAAAATATTAATTTTAGCACAGATTTTGGAGGCAAATGCTGGAATGTGTTAGTCATTCAAGAAAAAAAAATTTAAAAGAGAAGTACAAACGTATGGGATAAGATTATATAAAGAATGTTTCCTTCCCAAATCTGCAGTTAGGCATTGTGGCTCTGTGTCTGGCTGTGGCTTTAGCTTCCCACAAATGACTCATGAAAGTCGCTTTTGAAATTGTATATTTCAGTACTTACAATTGTCTTGATGAGTTCATATGGTGAAATTCAGAGCTGGGACTCTAGAGAGGCAAAATCAGTGGACAGAACAAGTTAGACAATTAATTCTGTTTCATAGGATATGAGGTTTGCATGTACACGACTGTTTGTATGGTGCAATCCTTAATGAGTCAGATATGTTTTCCTTACCCCCTTAGTTTTAGGGCAGTCTTCAGATGATTCAGCACGGTGTAGGAAAGACTAGGACAGGGTACTTTTCTGCCTCACACAAGTTAAAAGGTATACATGTAAAATAGTCAGGAAACTCCTCGAAGAGAGTGAAGGATTTCATTAGGTTAGGAAAACTGGCAACCATGAGAATGGGATCCTATCCCTGCTTTTACTGGTAAGTTCTTATTAAAAGTGGTCAAATTGCTTTGACCAAAATTTTCTGTTGGGCACTAAATATTCATTTTCGGATTTTCTACAATGGGGCCAAATTGTCAAAGTGCTCTCCCAGCTACAGTTTAAAGTCATTGGTAGTGTGCTTTGCACATATGAAACCCCATACAAATACGAAGTAATTAAGGGAAATCAGTAGTTTCATTTCATTGTTGAGGAACCCAAAATCTGTGGAAAGTTCTTCCATTTTTGCCCATTATCTCCGTGGCATGATAGGAAAAAGCCATTTCCCTTACAGTCTATTTTGCTTCTGAAGCCAATGAACATTTTTTAATCACTTAGATGACTTTGGTGAAAGCTCTAATTAGCTCCAGAGAAATTTATTAATTTCCCTTTTCAGTTTAATGTTGAAGTATCACACTAAATACTTAAATATTCTTTACTATAGGAAGTGTGAGTATGACGCAGAAAAAAAATGATTATGAAATGAAAACCATATTCCAATGTATTCTTATGATGGAAACAAATTAATTGCCCAGTGAAGCTTTCAATTTAGGAAATGTTGAAATTAAGCCCTTGGCTTCACTATCTGAAAAGAGTGTTAATTTTGGTTTGGGAAAGAGTAGAGGGGGCAAAAGAGAAAGACGTTTATTGTATAAAATATATTTAGACTGTGAATTTCCTTTGGTCTATGGTGGTAAAAATTACTTGACAGGCAGATTCTGGATATGTGGGGCTCCTAACCAGGAATATCATAGCTAAATTTGTTTCCATTAAAATCAATAAAATATCTTGGATTGCTTCTAGAAATGTTTGTGGTGTGTATTGCAACAAGTACTCATTCTCCACGGTTCAGAACTGCTCTGGGCCAATGGGATTGCAAAATATCTGTCAGCTTTGGCTGACATCCTAATGTTGCCACAGCAATTTTTCTCTTTAATGAGTAAAATAGGTGATGTTTATAGAAAAATAACTGTCTCATGAGAAGCTGTGCAAAACATTCCATTTAAAACCATTCTGTTTATATATAGTTTTGTTGTTTGTTTTCTTTTCTTTTTACTTACTACTGTGGACATTTGCATGAAAACAGGATATTTCTCCTTCAAATTGCAGTCATGGACAGAATAGCTACTATGCCAACCCACTTAAGAAAAAAACCCATCTATTTTACTTACCGAATCTGTTTATTCTGTGTATACACAGTTTCAAGCACTTATTTTCCTCCCTAAATTTAGGGGCTGTTTTTTTGTATTAGTTCTGTAAAACCAACAAAGCAATATGGATGTAATAAAATGAGAATACATTTCTGCAAAGATTAAATTATTTAAAAAATCATAAATAGCATTTATGTTTTAATAAATGACATGTGACATCAGGGATGAAAGTATTTTTGTTACAGGTACTGGCTTTTTCTTTTTACACAGCCTAGAAACAACGATAAATACTCAAGAGAGAGATAAATAGAAAAGCTGAGTCCTGGTTTTGGTTGCTGATGATCAATAGAATTAATAAACACAAAGAACATCAGAGTTCTCACTGATGGACAAATTTGACTTTTCCAGTCTCGGGTTGAGCATAATGTTAGGGACACACATTTACTGACAAGTGGCATATTTTCTCTGGTTTGGCAATGCCTTGCAATGCCCTTAAGGTTACTTCAGGTGTCCTGGGCTGAATCAGTGTACATTAAGACCCATATTCCTGTATGTATTTACATCACTCAACACCTTAGTCTCTGGCTTTGGGTCAATCTGAGTGTCCAAGGAAAGCTCTCAACTGCCCAGAGAGCTCTGTGTCATTTGTTTCTCTGGCAGGAAAGAGAAGGAGAGTGAGTGAGGTGTGCTGCCAAATCCTCAGCCCCTGTAAGCCCTCATCCTAGCAATCAGGCTCCTGGACCACAGAGCCATTCCATCTGGAGACAGCTCCAGCCAGAGCCATCTTACAGGTGCTCTGCCCTGTAGAAGCTCTCTGGCCCTGGACTAGGAGCCTGCCTGCAGTAGCCTGTGGCACAGAGCATGCTTTTCCTGTTCCTCCTGCTCTCAGTCTAAGGTGGTTCTCTGAAAACTGATACCTACCTGTGCAAAATCCACTGGATAAAGCTGTCGTCTGTTTGTATAACTGCAGGATTTATAGTCACGGTACTAATAAGTAAATATTCCCTCTCTGGTTAATAATGGAGCACCAGGGTTGTGGTGCAGGTGAGCATAGTCTTCTGACTGTAAAGATTTGGAGGGAAATTGAAAATGGGCAAACTTTTGTTTCTACTATACAGATCAAGTTTTCAAATTCCAGGAGCACCACTTCTTCCCAAAGCTGCCTGCAAATCTTTCCAACAATCTTTTTTCCTCATTTGAGCAAATAAGCATCCAACTGAGCTCTCCTAGTGTAACCAGCCTGCATTTGGCTCTGAGAGCCCAAATGGTCTCTTTACCTCATCGGGGCCATATGAATTCATGCTTTGCCAATAAAAATTATAAAAGCTATGTAAAATATACTTCTCAATTCTAACTGCAGATGTAAACTGCATTTTTGGCATGCAACTTTACAGAGTCAGGGTCCATTTTCTTAGGCCGAACACCATTTAAGTGTTACTGAAAAAGACCAAGACCCTGTCTGTCAAGAAAGAACAAGGGCTGTTTGAAGAAATCAGTTGCATTTATTCCTGTTTTCTAACTGTTCTGTATGTAATTTGCACTTGAAAAATTTTAAGTTGTTTTTAGTTTGGGCAATAATAATGCATATTTTTTCATCCTTGTAGGACTTGACATTTGATTGTGGCTTGATGAAATGTTTGCAAAATTTTAACAGCATAAATGGGCCTAATAGTTTCTTTGGCTATCTCTTGGTGATATTCAGTTCCCTATTCAGCCTATCTTGTTCAGTGTTGCTTTGGCAAACTGTTACAGACTTTAGCAGCAGGCAGTTCACGGTAATTATATCATATAATACACTAAGTAAATATATGATAAATGATCAAATGTTAACCAAACAAGAAATGCAACCCTGGGGACTGCAACTGGGCTTGAAATTCTCATGGGTAAACACAGCAGGTGAGCAAAGGAGTATGACAAATAGGGTAAGAATTTCTTAAAGCCTGACTGCCACAAATATGTCAATGGAGCTGAGTCAGCATGGGAAGAACACAGTAATTTACTGTTGATTCAAAAGCCAGTAGCTCACTGCTACCCTTCTGGGCAATGTGGAATGCATCAGCTGGAAGTGCAGATGACTAACCCTCGGGGACTGCTGCTTCTGCTGCTCTTCAGGCCAGCTCTTGTGCTGCTCCTTTCCAGGGACACATCTCTGGAAACAATAGCATGTCATACAGCTGCTGGGATAACTTACAGTCAGCATCAGACCAGCAGCCAAAAAATGTGAATGATACCAGTCACCTTTTTAGAAGTTGCAGTTTTAGGATTTGCCTTTCTGAATTGAAAAACTTTGCTTTCACTTTGTCTTTATCAGGCCAATATACATAGTAAAAAAAAAATAATAAAAAAAAAAAATATATATATCTCACGTGCACAAATTACTGTTTAGCAATGTAATTTATATTTCTTTGCTATAGGATTTGTTACATAAAATATACTTTTCCTTTACTATTTCTCCAACATTTTCCCTCTAGAAACAAGGCCTTTTCTGCTTTTCTTCCCTCCATCTCTATTTTTCTACATAGAAATATGTTTAGTTATTGCGTTGTTGGTTACTTTATTCTTAAGTTACATCTTTGCCTGACCTCCAGCTTTTCTCTGCTTTTATCATCAGCTCATGGATGCTATGACTGTAGGACCGTGCTAACTGACCCCTCTGGAGTTTTCACTTCTCCCTGCTTCCCCAGTGACTATCCCAACAGCCAAGCATGCAAGTGGATCATCCGAGCACCTCATGGATTTATCATACAGCTAACATTTATTGATTTCGACATTGAAGAGGCTCCGGGCTGCATTTATGATTCACTGACATTAGACAATGGAGAAAGCCCAATGAACCTTTGTGGCATCACTGCCAAGGGATTATCCTATAATTCTACCGGAAATGAAATGATTGTGTCATTTAAAAGCGACTTCAGCATCCAGAAGAAAGGTTTTAATGCCAGCTATGTACGAAGTAAGTCCAAAGCATTTCATCCCATTATAGATGTTATAAGGAAATGTCCTATAAGGATTAGAATGACACTTCCCAAAGGAATCAAGTTCTCCATGAGAAGAGAATGAATGGGTGAGGCTGCACTTCACAGGGTTATCATGTATCTTTTATTCGCTAATTTATTTTTCTTTGAATCAAAATTATTTTATTCCAGGACATGACAAGAAGTGTATTAGAAAAACTTTTCACGAGCAAAAATTTTAGGCCTGACAGTTCTCTCCCTGCCAATTTATGCTGGAGGATTCAGAAGCAAGATACATGTCTTTCAGGTCAGCACACCTGCAGAGGGACACAGAAACCTGAAGGAGAGCATGAGGGGGAACTTAGTTGAGCCAGAAAGATCAGCCTGGACCTCTGGCCCAGTGTAACTCCCAGCAGTGGGGAGAACCTTGTGCAGAAAGCAGAACTTCTCAGAGTTCATCCGGCCTCTGGAACAAACTTACAGGGATGAACTGACTTTGCAAAATGGCTACCTGCCATTCCAGTTCCTTGACCTTTCTTTCCCTTCCCTAAATGTGTAACAATGGCTTTAAAGGTTTTAAAAAGACACTCATGGTTTGTTGTTTTTTTTTCCCCTAGAAGATAAGCATACAAATAATTTCTGATTGGTGTTTGGCTTTTTGTTTAGAACATTAATTAGAATGAATTAGACAGTAAATTAGACAGTAAAGGGCAGTGAGGGAACAAAGGGCATTAGGACAGTCACTGACAGGCCCCATGTGTAGCTCACTGTTCATTCCATTTCAGGGTTATAGTTTCCAGTTGCATGTTCTCAGTAGACTTTCTTTCTGTAGTGGTTTCACACCTTATACTGAACACTAGTATTGCATTTAGCCTTTATATTATTGTAGCACATTTATGGTCTGCAGGGTGGTTGGCTGTAAAACACACAGCAGGGGAGTTTGGCAGTTCTCTCTTCAGTCACAAGGACATCTTTCTTGTGATTATTTTAAAATATTTATTACACATTTCATATACTTGAAAATAATTAAGATAGTAAATCCCAGTAATCCCAGTAAATAAGACAAAAGTAGGCATGATTATGTCATCAAAATTTGTATGCAGTCCAGAAAAGAGAAAAGGTAACATCACAGAGGAGCTAAAAATACTTCTCTCTACTGAGATCCTTTCATGCTGACAAAATAATGTAGTAATAATTCTAGGAGCACCTGCTTTCTTATGAAAGTCAAAGCAAATTTTTGAAAGGCTTCTCTATTTGAAATTAACAAAACTTTTGCTGTATTGTAAGAAGCTGTGAAATCAAGTGGATCATAAAGAATCATATGCAGCCAAAATAATTTATTTCTTTATTCTTGTTTAATATTTTAATGTTTAAGTATCACCGTAAGAGATGAGTTACAACCGGAATTAAAAGACTCAGTGTGGACCTCAACTGTGTTTAATAAGGAGAGGAAAGGTCCACAAACATAGACAGAGAACCCCTTGTGTGTATCTACACCTAGAGTAATGTATTTTTATGGAAGCAAGAGCATTGCCTCCTTGACAAATAGAACCTTATGCTCATGGATAGTACCATCAAAATTAAATAATCTTGGAAGAAAGCCTTTTATTTTGAAAAAGAGGGCTATTTTCCAGTGTGAGGAAAAGTACCAAAGACCTTCAGAAGCAACTTATATTTTAATGTTTCATATATATATTAGTTCAGAAGGTCTGTGTTAAGGCTTGCTTGTTAAGCACCTAGGTTGAGGCTGGCTTCATTTGGTTTCATTACTCCAAATGAGTAACTTTCATCTGACATCTGGACTGTGGATGCTGGGAGAGCTGTGTGCATTCTTCTAGGGCAAATTATGACCATATTCTACTTATTGCTCACAGTTGTGCAATTGTGTTACTTTCAGAACATAGTTACAGACAATGGTCATAGTAAAACTTAAGCTGGAAATGGATACAGAAAAGGGTCTTGGAAAAGGGATCATAATGTACTGCTTTCCTTTCAAGTTATAAATGCACATGGAAAACAGGACATCAAGGTGCACACACACTGAAATGACATCACATCCACAAGGCAGATGTCAGTACTGTGCTGTGCTATGCTCGCAAAGAGTTCCCAAAGACATCCAAAAGACTGCACACCACTTCAGGTCGTGTGAAAAATTGCACACCCCCTCACTTCACTCGAAGTTTCAAAGCTTGTACTTCAAGCTGACACCATCTTTCACAACTAAAAAATGTGGTAGGGGAGCAAAAGCATCAATTTCTCCCAGAACTAGGGGAATACTGTTATATTTTTTTCTATTTCCCAGAAATTCTAATTTTTATATAATAATAAAATTAATTTGTTTGTCCCACTTTGAATTTCACGAAGTAATGCAAAGTTGGAAAGTAAAAGGCCATTCAAAGACACACAATTTGCTGTCTAGAAATGTAGTTTAAGAAGACATTAGTCATACATACATCCTAATATGCAGTATGTACACAAGACAAAATACATGGGAGAAAAGACAGACATAAGAGAGTGAGTTGTGGGAGGGAATCAGTTTGGGAATAGAACACCTTTTGTGTGACTGCTCAGTTTTATGTGACTTTCAAACTGAGTTTTGCAGACTCATGTTGTCCATATCAAATTGGCCACCCACACAAATGTTTGTTTCCTGCTTGCCAATAGCAGATGGATGGGCCATATCCTCAGCTGCAGTAAACCAATCCAGCTTTGCCAGTCTTTGGGGAATTATGTCAATTTGCACCAGCTGAAGAGTTGTCATGGTAAAGAATTTCCTAGTAGCACTTAACTCTGTAAGTAATAACTCCACCAGTAAGTAGAAGTCAGTAACCAAAAGGGGAGGAATGAGAGCCAACAGACCTATGTTAGTACAGAAATGCTTGAGGCAATTTAGCATACAGTTAAGCAGGGCTGCAGTAGCGCAGATTAAAAGCACAATCCACTGAGGAGTAACAAAACATTCCCAAACATACTTGGTATGTGGACACTTGCAGACCTCATTTAAGTTTGATACATTTCGTCCAGCATCAGTGACAGTGCAGCTGAAAGCAGGAGAGCTAGAAACAGCAAAAGGCACCCCTTAAGCACCAAACTATACTGAAAAACCCATGAGCTGGCAGGAGATCAGTATTCCCTGCAAGGAATTGTAAAATAGAGCGTAAGGACTCCTGGCTTGCTTACGTGTGAAGGGGTGTATGAGATGTGAGACAGTGAGTTGCAAGTAAGGCAGATGTTTGTACGTTCTTCCTAAGAAAATGTGTCAAAAAAACCCCATGCCCATTGTAATCCAGTTATCACAGAACAGTCTTGAGTTGGAAGGGACCCAGAAGAATCATCATGTCCAGCTCTGGAATGAATGGCTCATACGGGGATCCAACCCATAACCCTGGCTTTATTAGCACCAGCCTCTAACCAACTGAGCTAATCTCAGGATCTTCATAAGAGAAAAAAATTAACATCATTCTGAAAGTATTCTGAAACACTTGGATGAGTATTCCAAGAATATGTGTATATTCTTCCTCAGAGAATAACCAGTTTCTCTGATACTAACATTTAAATTCATCAGTGTGATGACTGACTGTGCAACAGCAACCAGGAAAGAGATCTGCACTTAATATTGATGACGGGGTTCAGTTTTCTCCATGTGGACAAAATACTTGTCAGTTTTGTCTTTTCAGTGTATGGGGAAGCTACCAGTGGTTAAATCTGTACAATGAATACAGCAAAACTGAGTAGACTTCTTCAGTACAGGAGCAAAGTCCTCCGCATTTATTTCTCCTTCTGTACTGTTTAAATGTGACCAGGTGGTCCATAACTTTTCTGACCACCTGGTCTGGATAGTGCTCACATGAATAATCTTTCCTCTTTTTCGAGTCTTGAATCCTTACCCTTCTTCTGGAAGACTTTCCATGTTACGTAAAGGAGCTTACAGTATAATTAACCCACTAAAAAACGCCCCTGTTTTCAATGGAGAGTTGAACGCATTTTCTATCTATAAAATTGTTACAGCATGCTTTTTCCCTTAGGAAGAAAAATAAATCTATGAAGTAAATCCAGTAACTATAAAAGCCCAGTATTTTTCTCTCTTCCCTCCCATTATCCAGTTGCCGGGTTGGCGGATAATGTGCAATGCTTTATGTTATTTTACTGTGTAATATATTGGTCAAATTAAGTTCTTGTGTGTATCCAAATATGGTAGTTTGGAGCTCAGAGTCTTTGCAAGCATCTGGCAAAGGGAACTTGCAGCACCACAGACAACACAGAATCCTTATACATCATATATCTGTGTCTTTTCCTGGGTATGGCGTGACAGTCACTCTGCCCTCATGTCTCACACCCTCATATTTGAAAGGGTTTTATTTCATTCTGAGAAGAGAATAGATGTAGTAATTAGTGTAAGTGCTGTGACATCACTGAAAAGTCCCAGAGGAGACTGGGAATTAAATACTGTGGCAGTTATTCTTCAGGTTCTGCAGGGAACAATTTCACTTCCAGCTTACACACTATGAAAATGTGTAAGAGGTAGCAGACATTTGCGGGAGACACGGGTCTGAGGCAGAGCTGAGGAGCCAGAAGTAAAACCAAGTGCTGTTTCAATCTGTACCAGACACCTTTGCATGTCTGGTAGATGGAAACTTTTCTGTGGAGAAATTTGCTGGAAGAATTCTGCTGCCGTAAATGTGACAATAAAACTGAGCATATTAACATTTTATTTTGAAAAATAATGTTCTCTGAAATACAGTGATCAGAATTGTCATTCATGTACTCATGGAGACAAAATACATGTCGTGTGATACTTTCTCATTTGGAGGCTGCCATTTTGCCTATGCAAATGAAAATACTTAACAACAATTAGAGCAATTCTGCTTAAATACCCTTACAACAATACATAAATTGCTGTGGGATTAGAAATTTCTAGATACTTGTGCAAAGTCCAAAACTGCTGATCCAACTGTTAGCAAATAGGGAACAGCTTGGATAGAAATATTCATGAGCACACAATTGCAGTACTCGACCAGAAAGCTGCTGGGGACAAAATGGGAAGATGCCTAATGCTGTGCAGAAATACCCATTAGCTGAATTCAGCAACAAAAGGCTTCAGTTTGCCAAGGAATGTAATGGGGGCTTTCTTCTATTGTGAAATTTAAGCGAAGGAAGGCCTGAACTTCACTGGTGTAATGCAGTCACACAGACAAGTAATTAAAATAGTATATCTTAAAAGCAAATGTTTTTCACAGTACAAAAAGCATACTGTGTTTTTCAAATAACTGGTTTATTCCATTGCTTAATGCATCCTTACTAGATGAATGAGAAGTAATTTTTGTTAAGTGGGCTGAAGCAGAGTTGGAGGTCAGTAGGTAATATGTCCTAATATTGCTCTTAACACAACTTATGGGGTGGTTAACTGGGTGTCACAAAGCATTCTCTGTGCCACTGAAAGGATCTCTGCATATTTTCAGCTGAGTGCACTCCCAAGTCAAATTCCCCTTGGCGTGTGCTGTTGATATATTACAGTGATAATAACGACCTGATGAATGTTTGATTTAATGAATGCTACTTTAACCCCTGCTGCCAGTCTGCCTTTATTCCTATGTGATGGATTTTTTTGTTGTTGTTGATTTACTTATCTGCTCTTGGTTCTAGTTGCTGTGTCTCTGAGGAATCAGAAAGTCATCATTCCCCAGGTTCCTGACATCGATGCTGTGTCTGTGGCAGAGACCGTCTCAGTGCCAGAGCTTAGACAGTTCACACTGTGCTTTGAAGCAACCAAGGGCAGCAGCGACGATAACGACGACTGGAAGGTTTTCTCCTACACTGATGCATTGTTGAGAGAGCTCTTCAGCTTCGGGAAGACCACAAAAGGCCATTTTCTGTCCATCTCAGGCACGCAGTGCATCCTTAAGAATGCCTTGCCCCGAAATGCAGAGTTTTTCACAGGAACCTTCCAACAGCTGTGTGTTGTATGGGATAGCTTCTCGGGCACTATAGGTGTATATGCCAAAAGCACCTATCACTTAGTGAACTGTCCAGAGATCTTTGACAAAGTTATCCCTGGAAATGGGAGGCTGGTGCTGGGCTCTAACAGCAATGAAGTGAGCTCTCTAAATGGGGACATTTACAACTTCCGCCTCTGGAATTTCACCATGAATGCGCAAACGCTGGCCAACCTCAGCTGCGATATGAAAGGAAACATTGTAGACTGGGAAAATGAATTCTGGAGTATTCCAACTTCAGCACTGAAAGCAGAAAACAATTTGAGTTGTGGTGAGTATGCCTTGCGAAAACTTTTTTGCTTATTTCCCCCACACTTCTGTATTGTGCTGAACATATCACATACCAAAATGGAAAAAACTGACAGCATTCCTGTGAAAGAAAAATAGCAAGGTCTTACCTTTATTAGAGTTTAGCTCAGCTCTCACCATACACAGAGGCTTTGCAAGGGTATGGAGTTGATTCCTTAAAGGAAAGGAGCAAGTCCCACAAGTGTATTGAGTTGCTGCTGGAAATTATCTGCAGATCAAAGATTTTCTAAATACTCCTTATTGGCTCATACAAAAGGGGGATAATGGGAAGTACCTGCTAGCCTCAAATAAGATTACTGTAGTCTCTGGAGAAAAAAAGGTATGTTAGCTAATTAATTACTAAATGTTTTTGTACCTGCCCTTTGGCCCTTTGATTAGCCAGAAGAGCCCATGCTAGCCTTGTGCTGTGTATGCAGAGCCAGCAAAAGCAGTGACAAAAGCAGTGCATAGGAGACAGGAAACTAGACGAAAATGTTAAATTAGAAGAGGTGGACAGGAAGAAAGAGTTTGAGATCAAAATCATGAGATTTTTTCTTCATGATGACATATTACCAGTCCTTTTTTAGCTGATACTTACTGAAAGTGTTTTTCCTGCAGATTACTCCTGAAGATAAATTTCAATACGTTTACCAACCTATTCTCATTTTGTGGCTCAGACACTTGATTCACTTAAATGACCTGGAGTATTTTTTGTATATGTGACAGAGAAACTGTCAGCATTCTCAGAATGCTTAGTTTAGAAGAGAAGTTGCCATCACTAAGGCATCCTAGTTTCTGTATCTAATAGTTCATGACAGATTAAGGTGGCTAAAAATGTTGCTTTGCTTGCTTTATTGTACTCACATAAAAGTGTGGGATACTCATTCGCAGCTGGAACTACTGAGAAAGATCTCAATATGCCTCTGCTCTAAAAAAAATTAAGCAACACCTGTATAAAACCACAAACAACTAGGTGCCTTCACCTTTCTACCAGAATAAAGAAAAGGCTGATCTGACCACAACTGATGAAGGTGTTCTGGACAAAAAAAAAAGTTATTTTTATTTCACTGGTACACACTGATCTATCTGTTGAGATAGAGAATAACTGATAGAGAATAACTTCCCAGGAAATGGTGCTCTTCTTACACTGTCACACTGTGATATCTACTGTAACACTTTTACCAGACAACCTATCTCTGTAAAAGCTGCAATCTTATTTAATTTTGACTGGAATAGGAGTCTTGTTCTTCTTTCTGTTAAAGACTGTACAATCCTATGACACAAATATATTATCACAGCTGTGGTCATAGAAACAATAGAATTATTTTCATTCCACAGCTTTATTCCTTGTGGTGTGAGTGACCAGCAGTTTTCCTGCAGCAGAACATTGTTGCAGAAAAAGTATATTAGTGTTCCTACTTTAGGCCTGGTATCTATACAAGTAATTTAAAAGGTATCTACACATAAACATTGTTGTTGCCTCTAAATAAGCCTATGAGGACACTGACTCACTAGCCAGTCTTTTTATTTCCTTGATATGAAATCACCCTCTGTGCTACAGGCTTTCCTGAGCCAGAGTATTCCTGAAAGAAAATTCTGGGTGCAGTGCCATTTCAAAAATGGTTACTAATCCCAAAGATGAAATTGTTAGAATTGTTTTCCCTTCTTCCCCTCAAGTAAAAGCTTTCTTTGTAAAATCAGCCTTCAACAGGAGAGTTGATGAGTCAGGCTATCAACCATGAATAAACCACTGACATTGGGGAGCTGACTGATTAGGCTTCATTTAACAGCAGTAAAAGGATTTATGCAGAAAAGAGTTTTTCACACAGTTCCAATAATGCTTCATCAGGAAGTGGCCTGTAACTTAAAAAAAAAGCAAACCAAGCATTTAGCAGTGATCTCAACATATCTTTGCCTGAACAGTGCTCACATTTTCAAGGGGTATTATTTTCATGGTTTTTCAGACAAAGCTTTTACAAGTAGATTTATGGAGCATAAAACACTGGCAAATTGTTTCAGATAATCTTTTCATTTTATTCATCTTTTATCTTTTATTTGTTTATTCCATAGAATAATGTTTTCACAGCTGTGCAGTTGTGGTAGGGTGTTTGTGTAAGGCTTGACAGAATTATGTTTTTATTTCCCCACCTTTGTGCAGATTGCATTTAAAGGTATGCATACACAGCCTAGGTATCTGGACTTATTTTAAAACAAGTAACCTTGTAGTGATAGAAGTATGGCTACTGACCACCAGTTCAGAGTTCAGTGCAGGCAAACTGAGGAGCATTTAATCAGCTTCTGGTTCTGATTTTGAAGCCCGCAGTGGCTACAGCTATAGCAGGATACAATCTACTCATTTTAATGGTAATGTGGCCAAATATCTGTCCATGCCTGCAATTGTTCTTTTTCATGTGCATTTCGTGGGTCCTTCATTCCCAAAGGCCAAAGGAATCCTTATTTTCACTCTCAGATTTAGTTCAGTGTGGGATGTGTCTGCCTTAGCCAGCTGGACAATGTTTCAGGTTAAGATAATTGCCCCCAGTGCTGTTTATGAGTAGTAGAATCAAAAAGGCTATTCCACAGGTCAGTGCATCTCATGCTGGAAAAGATATCTCAGTGAAGTCAAAGTTCTTTTGCTGTAGGAGTGCCTGTTCCTCTCCACTGACTATAAAGTCTAGCATGACAAGCAGATACGGATGTCTGAGTTTTAGACATTTGAAGTGAGATGTATCACACAATGTGTCTGTGATACAGGTTCATGGGGTCACAAGTCCTGTCAGAAAACCTGCTCCAGAATGGACTCCTGTCTTCATGAGTCCACAGGTCCTGTCAGAAGTCTCCTCCAGTGTCCGCTTTCTGTGGTATAACAGCCTCCTTCAGGCATCCACCTGCTCTAGTGTGTGTTCCTCCACAGGCTGCAGGTGGATCTCTGCTCCACCATGGACCTCCATAGGCTGCAGGGGCACAGCTGCCATGGTCTGCACCATGGGCTACGGGGGAATCTGAGCTCAGGCACCTGGAGCACCCCCTGCCCTCCTTCCTCACTGGTCCTGGTGTCTGTGGGATTTTGCTCTCACACATTCTCACTCCTCTCTTGGCTGCAATTGCTCCTGTGCTGTAACTTTTCCCCCTTTTAAAACCCATTATGCCAGAGACACTACCATTGCTGCTTACAGGCTCAGCCTTGGCCAACACATCCATCTTGGAGCTGGCTGGCATTGGCGCCACTGGACACAGGGAAAGCTTCTGTGAGAGGCTTCTCACAGAACTGCCCCTGTAACCCCCTTGCTGCCAAACACTTGCCATGCAAACTCAGTGCAATAGTCTTCTGACTTAAATGATTTGTAAAATTGGATTTTTTTTTTTTTTTTTTTTTGGTTGGTTGGTTGGTTGGTTGGTTGGTTGGTTGGTTGGTTTTTTTTGTTTCATTTCACCAAATAAAATCACGATCTTGTTTTAAATACTCAGTGAAGAAAATATGAACACCCACAGTATTTCCAGACAACACTCAGGTCATCTTTCCATGTTACACAACAGGGGTGAAACTTAGAGTATGTTTTTGATATTGACTGTTTAATATTAGCAAATTTCTTTTGGGAGAAAAAGCCTATCTCATGCAGGGCATAGTACACTCACTTAGAACATCTTTCCTGGAGTTCCTAAGAAGTGTACCAAGAAAGTGAATTTGCCTCTATCTCTTAATCAATTAAAAAAATATAGGTGAAATTTAATATTTGTTGAGGATCACTTGTTTTAATTACGCCCTATATTTGTTGTCAATACATGTAGTGGTATCTATGGAATGATACAATTCCTGTGTCAAAGCTCCATACTTCATTTGTTCTTGCATCACAGGACATATTCTCTTACCCATCTTTGCAAGCTGATGGGTGGTGGCTGTTTAATTTTATGGAAGGATAGTGTGTTTCATGAGAGCACCTCACTGAGTCAATGTGATTCTGAAGTGGTAAAGCAAAAGCCAAAAGGGTAAAACTCCTAGTGGGTTCACATTTTTGCCAGAGCTCTATGGTCCCATTATGTTCAATATAGTGTGCAAAGGCAGCTGTATCTGCAGCTGAACCTCTGGGATACGTGAAGTGTAATTAATGCAGTTGCACCAATTCTTTTTCTGTAGCCATTCTTCTTATGTGCTTTGGTTTTGTCTCCAGATCATCAAAGTGTAATGCTTGTTGTTATGAATAATTCTGTAGAGATACAGACTTATAACATTATCTGTTTATAAATCATGCATACCAGAATATTAATCACACCCTTGCCCTGGGCAGAGGAACAAGTTTAATCACCTTTTATCTGGTTGGTGTCTGTCACAGGCAGATTACTCAGAAGTGTGTTCTGGGTTGCCTGTGCTGCAGCAGCAGAGTGTAGTTGCTCCTCCAAGGCACGCGTTGTTTTGAAAATCACATAAATCCCGTATGGGGCCATATTGACCCCTTTGCTTAAGCCCATTTCATGGAGTACATACAAGCTGCATTCCTTTAATGTGATGTTATTTAGTGAAAGCTAGGAAAACCACGGGAGGATATGTAAGTGACTCTAACTTGCGAGTCAGCAGAGTTTTCAAGGATCCCTGAGCCACAACAGAAACCTGAAAACTCATAAGTCTTATAGGAAAATGGCAGTGTCTGTTTTGCCACTGAAAGAAATTAGGAAGAGGAATGTGCAAGATATTATGTGTTTAAGGTACAGTAACTAACCCTTTCTAAATTATTTGATTTTTTTCTTTTAAAGGCTCATATTTAATTCCTTCTTCTTCAATTGAACCAACCAGTTGTGCAAACCTAGGAAGCCTTTGCCAAGGTAAGAAACCCAGATCGTTTTCACAGTTTCATCTTTGGGAAATCTTTATTTGCCTTGGGGTTTTATTCAATTTCTTTTTTGTTATAATTTATAAAAGGGTGAGTGGCAATAAAAAATAGCAAGGAAAGGAATTCTTTAGTCTCATCGAGTATGTGGGTGTCCTGTACGTACAATATGTGGAAAAAATGTGATCACTCCCTTGATAATACATTTTCCAAATAGTCTCCATTATATCAAAATTGAATTTACTGACTGCTTTCATTTCTTTCTCCACCTCTTTTCCTCCTGCACATTTTCACAGTAAAATATTAAACCAGTGTAAGTAGTAGGTAAATCTGTAAAAAAAAAAATGAGCATATGTAAATAAAGGAACTAGCTTTTATTCAGGTTTGGTTGGGTTTTTTTTTTTTTCAATAAGCTATTTTGAGTCTAGATACTTTGAGATTAGCAGGTAAAATAATTAGCATCAAACTGCAAAATTCAGCAGCTTTTAGAGAAAGAAACACATGCTACGGCACTTAGTGATGGATTAATAATGTAAAACTCACCACATGTGAAAATTCATTAGTTGTTTTTAAGGATCAGCTCAGTTGAATGCAAGGAATGGGTGAATCCTACGGATTTCCATGTCACATGAATCAGTGGGCATGCAAGGATGGTTAATTTGTACTGTTTTGTTCAGATGATGAAGTTCCATAAAAACTGCTTGACATGAGCAACATCAACCCATTTCCACAGTGCCTTCATGAACACAGGCCTTACAATATGTTTGGCACGCTATGTTAGACTTCAATTACAGCAGCAACTGCACAAGAATATCCAGCTTTGTAACCCCTTTCCAGCTGAATGGTGGAAGAAAGAGACAGAAGAGAATGAAATATAAGAGGAGAACAAGAAGTTTCAGAACTCTTTCAAAACCAATATTTATAAGTAAATCGGATTTAGTTTAAAAATAAAAGGGAAATTGCACTCTGCTTGGAAAGACAATAAGAGATCTATGTCAGTTTTCAGTGTACTTTTCCCAGATTTTCTTGAGGTAAATTTGGTTCAGGTTCTTGGATCATATTGTACTGGTTTCCACAGGGAAAGTGAAATGCCATTAACGTCCATAATCAGATTTTAAACAGTAATTTTCAGGCATCATATTCACAAAGCACAGTGTGATCTAAATACTACTGCTCAAATAGTTTGGGTAAATGAGGCATCCACAATTATTCAATATTAGTCTTTTTATATGTAAAGGGTACCACTGTATAAATATCTTCATCCCTTCTTTTGGAAGATCTCTTGAGTGTTTTCCTCCATTAAAATGGCATGGTATGAAAGGGAGAGAATATATTTTGTAACATCAGCTAATATGGCTGCAGAAATGGACACACTTTCAGCTAAACAAACCTGCTTTTCTAAAAGCCTCATCCTTTGTCCCAGCTTTATTAACTTGTCTAGTAGTAGATATTGCCTCTGATACAAGATGCTGCCTTTCAAACTTGCCTTCTTCACTTCTTAGACCACCAGTAAAGACATCAATGAAGACTATTGAGTATTTTCATGAAGGCAATACTCTTTCCTTCTCTAAAAAGTGTTTGATAAAGTGTCCCTTTTGTTCAGTTTGTCACTTTGGAATAAGATGCCAGACCAGGTTTATCCCAATCAGCACCATCATATTTATTGTCATAATAATGAAAATCATAAAAGTATGTCTGTCTGTTTCTGTCAATACCACAGACTTTGTCTAAACTGAGAGGCCAGTTTGGATTCCTTTTTCTGCTAGGTGTTGTGCAATGACAACAGTAAAAAAGTTTGTGTATGCCAGGTTATGTCAGCTATGTCAGATGAAAGAACTGATTTCTCCATTATGCTTAGTAAATATTTTTGTTCATTAGATGCCTCCTTTAGCAGCGTTGGCTGGAAGACACAATCTGTAAGAAGCCTTGTAAATTACTCCTGAGACAATATAGCTCTGAAGTTTCATGGAAGAGCTTTTTTTTTATATTTCAAGGTGTCACTTTATATGCTCACTTTCCAGTTAGAATCTGTTTGTTCCAATGTCCAACTTTCCCTTCTCTTTCCCTAATTTTCTTGTCTCTCTGAAACCTGAACATGAACCTGCTTCCTAAATTGTGACGAGTTTGTGACTTTCGGACTCAGAAGGTTAGGTAAATCAACCTAGCAAAACATAAAAAATGTGATTTCATGCCCAGAATATAACTTCTTAACCTTCCTAGGTTGATTCTTGGTCAAAATCTTCCAAAGCCATGTAACACTGGGAGATTTTACCATACCAACCTTCAGATTTTAAATAAGAGTTTTCAGGAAAAAAATCTATCAGTGACTGGATTTACATTCCCTAGGAGTTACTGAACAAAACTAAATTATTTTCCAAACCATTATTGGAAAATTTAGTGGCATGATCTTTGAATTCTTTTAGCACAATTCTTTTAGCACTCCCCGTCCATCATGGGGAAAATTTGTGGGTTTGGCTCCTCCTTCTAATTTTAAGAAGTGTTCAGCTGGTTCTCTGAAGTTTTGTGGAGTGACTCCTGTTGGTGTCAATGAGAACAGTAGAGCTAAGTTTCTACATAAAGCTTTCAAAATAGATATTTTACTTCACCTGCTCCAAGTCTTATTTCAATTTTCTTCATTGTTTTGAGTTCAGTGGAATTAATTGAATCCTTACATGAGTGTTTTAGTTTCTCATTTGTTTGTCATATTCAGTCTTTGAGGAGGGACAAAGATTTTTTTTCACAAGCAGCATTCTAAATGCATGCATCTTAGAACTTTTCCATTTTTTGTTCTTCACACAACCAAGGCTCTCATGAGAGGATTTTTGTTTTATGAAGGGAGTGCGGGACTGATCCTACAAAATTTACACTGGCAAAATTCCCACTGAAGTCAGTGCAAGTGAAGACTGCAGGACTGGGGCCTCAGTTTATATCTGTTCATCACTGTGTACAGAAAAATTAATGTGTTTTTTTAACATTTACAGCATTGTGTGTAGATGGTTTCATTTTACATTGTCATGCATTGTTCCCATTTTGTCTTACCTTATTAACATTCATATTTCATTCAAGTTCACCTCTTTCTCATCTTTATTACCAGCTACTGTAAATGCTACTACTCCTACACCACCCACTGTCACCACTAACATGCCCGATACTAATAGAAACGATAAGCCAAACAATGGTAAGAAATCCTGTGTTACATTTTTCCTTGTACTGTGTCTAAAGCAAATTTGTTGTATTTTAAGGTGTGTTTTTCCTTCCATCATAATGTCAAGGGTCATGTCTCAGCTCTGATCTCATTTACACTGAATAAATCAGGACTAAATCTCTGGACCATGCCAGAATGGTGCAAATGGGAACAGAACCAAACTCAGTGTTTGTTTGTTTCGTGTTTACCTGGCTCTTCTGTGAGAGGGACTCACTTTGTGTCACCCATTGCATTTAACAGTGCAAAGAACGAGGGAAGGGAGAGGGATTTTTGGAAATGGTCCGAAAAGCACTGTGCTGTTGAAGTGTTTCAAGGTTGCAGATTGTCAGCCAGGGTGGTAGTATGCTTGGATTGTCTGCTCCTCACTAGTTCCTCGCCATTCCTCAGGCACAGGAGCCAAGTGGAACCGTTCCTATGGAGCAAAGCCACTTGCACTGAGTCAACAGAAATCTTTCCACTGACTTAAAGAAGAGCTGGATCAGACTTTACTAGGGAAAATGTTGACAGTATCAGATATCGTTTACTTTTCATTTAGAAAGATTAAGGGGAAAAATAAGGTACTAAATGAACCTATTATTAGCACAGGAATAAAGCCAGGATTTCTTTTGAGGCTTTCTCAAATTCTGTGATATCACTGTCTCCTAAAGACTGAGCATCATTTTGTGAAGTGCTGCTAAAATATTTATTGGTTTGTTAAAGTTGGTTATTGAACACAGAGATAGATTATGCCAATTTTCTTCACAGGCTTAAATGTATTTTTTTTTAAAGATTTATTTTTTCAGTGTACTCCACAGAAATAAATTAGAATCTGGGTGGGGTTTGTGGTTTGGTTTTTAGGTTGCTTTTTTTTGGTTGGGTGTTTTTTTCCTCCAATCCATCGGTTGTTACTGTAGGATTTTAAACTCTTGGAGTATTTTTTCTCTTGGCAGATCATTTATTGTACACTGGCAATCAGGCAGTACAGTACACAATGTGAAAGAATTTATCTGAATCCAGACTGCTTGGTTCTAATAAGCTGTAGAAGTAAGAAGAAAATATTGATAATTTCTTCCAAGTAGTGTTTGCTTCCTTTTTCTGGAGCTACTCACAAATGTTCACAATGAGCAGTTAACTCTAGTTTTTTTAACAACAGAATGAACAAAATCTTAGTAATATGAATGAAAATTGGGCACTTAAGTCCTTTTTCTAGCTTTGAAAGTCCCAAGGAAAAAATGGAAAGACTATGAAAATAAGCCAAGTTCACTTATGGTAGAAGCAAATTAAACTTTCGCTCAGCTAATAGGCATCATTTTCCACTCTTGGTAAGTTGATTTTTAGACCGAGAACAGACAGCCAAGAACAGAAAGTTGAGTTACATATATTTTCTTTAATCCATTAACTATGTGGCTTGCTACACACAGACCTGCAGGAATTCAGACTTCCTGCTGCAGTTATCTTCAGAATGAAGAGAAATTCACCTGAATTTTCCCATTTGCGACCACAGAGGCAGCAAGAATCTAAGATAGAAGGGATCAAAACAATAGGAATTATCTCAACCCCAATTGTTTGGCCAGTGAAGCAAAGGCCTCTGCATTTCAGTAAAAATTCAGCAGATGATAACCCAGAGGAAGAAAACCCATACAATTTGTTCCTTCCAACTTTGTCCACACCAACTTCTTCTGAGGAGACCGGCAACAAAACCTTGTCTGCTTTTACAGAAAACATCAACCTAGATAATACTGTAATGCATCGTTTGCCAAATGAAATTATTTTGAATTATTCTAGAAGTCCTCTCCATGGTACTTCTGGTGCAGCAGATGCAGCTGCAGAGTCGCCTGTGAATGCAGCAGTTCCTCTTCTTCACAGCAGAAATCCTAATGCAGAGCCAGCAAGGACTTTGGCAAGTAGGCTCCACCATTCTTACTCTGGGCCAGCGTTCCGCTCTCCCATTGGCAGCAGCAGCAGCACTGCTTATGAACACAAAATAGAAACTCTGCAGATTTCGTCCTCCAACAGTGACACAAACAATTTCATGCATACAAGCAATGTCTTGGAGCCTGTAAACTGGTGGAATGAGCCTGCATTTCATTACCATACCACCTCTGGCATTCAACAAGACAGACATCATTTTCTTTCTAGCTTGTCTGTATCACCTACAGATGAGAAACCACCATTCCAAAAAAGTAGGTTAGATTTGCTAGATTTGGCACCTGAAAATTTTTACCTGGAAATGATAGAAGGCAATAATGCTGACAGGAAAACGTTTTCTACACTAGCAGCAAACAGTGCATTTCAGTTTAGAAAATCTGTGGACATTAAAGAGCATCACTCAGGAGGCATTACAAATTTAGCCTCTGTGGAGATTCTTCATGCAAAACCAACAAGTTTTTTGAACATGAGAAAAACATACACAAAATTTACGTATGACAGCCAACTGACAAATTCAGTCCAAGGACACAGTGGAGAACTGTTAACATTTTCAGCATTTCTGGTAGAACCAGGCTGGACAAGCTCAGCGTTTAAGCATGTTGTAACAACCCTGCCTGTTTATCAACATCTGTTGACTGACACATATTTGAAAAGTGACAGCATATTTATATCCAGCAGTAGTTACTGGTCTCATTATTTACAGCATTCATTATACCTTCAAAATCCAAGTGAGATCCTCAGAAATGGAGCACTGGAGAACAAATTAGATGCATTTCATGGTAGCAATGAAAATGAAGAGTCATCTTTTTCCATTTTAGAGCCAGAGAACATTAATCCAGTTGCTGACTCCTGGGACTCAGATTACTTGGATTTTCCAACAAAATATGTAGATATTTCCCCCTCTTTAAGACCAAGTTTCTGGACCATTTCCCATCACTTGAAAGAAGCATCTCAAGTGTTTTCTGGGGAGCCATCAGAAAATTTCTGGCTCTCATTTAATAAACTGCTTTCTTCCCCAACAGAGAGATTGCTGCCCATTAGTTTATATGCCAAGTCTGACAGTACCTCTGAACAAACATCTGCCATTAGATTTTTAGGTCACAGAGATGAAGAAATTATTTTTTCTAGTCATGTATCAACTTTGGAAACACAAATCTTTAGTTCGTTTATTCCAGGTATTTCAAAGAGAATTTCAGAAAGTAATGGCAGGTCAATATCACAATTGCAGTCAACAACGAACTTTGCACACCTGGCTGTGACTTCCAACAGTGAACTTTATTTTGATTTTCCTTTCCCTTCCCTGGAAGCATCTTACATGCAATCCCCTATATGGGCACGGGGAAATCCTTTTGATCAGGTGCTTGAAAACTCCGCAGATAGTTTGCACATGCAAATTCAAACTGACGTGGTAAGTGATCAAACTGACGTGACCTTCCTAAACAATAGACATCAGCCTGTGTCCGTCTTTCCAACACATTCAGGAACCCAGCCTTCTTGCTGCAGGGATAGCCAAGCTCCTCTCTTGATCAGTACACCTGGGACTCAGGTTACTTGGATAGTTGAGAGTTTGATAAGCAGTAGAGGAACACAGAGAACACCACGGTCTCAAAGTCTTATGGAGAATGATGCTATGACAAATACCATTGATAAACCAAGAAGTAAAGTTCAAAAAGATGCAGGTATTTTTTTAAAAAACATCAGTTCAATGAGTTCTGACTTTCTTCCAGTGTCTTTGGAATTAAGGCAGCTTCTTCATTCAGACTCCAAATTCAGAGACAGTGTACCTCCTAACAGCTATTCCACACCTCCACTCCCACAAAGTTTTCAGAACCATCTTGATACAATTTCTCCAAGCCTGCTCCCTCAGTGGGATGTAGAAGAGTTAAACTTGCCAACAACAGAAACACCAAGAAATTATCTAACTGTTTTAGGACAAAACCCCATTGAAAATCAAGTGGACAGTCCAAGACACTCTCTCTGGGCAGTAGAACAAGAAATCATTGACAATAGTAAAGACATAAGGGATTTCGCTGTTCTGACATCAGCAAACGTACCGAGGCTTTTTGAATGGAATTCGGAAGGGGAGGGGTATGGATCCTTTAGCAGGAACAGAGAAGCAATGTCTATCATTACTGCTCATGCCTTGGATTTTGAAAATGCTGATCATGGACATTTTGCAAATCTCTCTTCTGTTCTGGAGTCATCAAGAACTGCAATAATGAATGATGTGGTACCTCTGCCATCTTCATATAGCAGAGCTTTCGTTCAGCACAAAGAGACCATCTTGTCAGGCACTCTGACAGCAGCTGCAGCAGCCATCCATCACTCTCCCATGCAGATCCAAACATCACTTTCTGCTGTGACATACCATGAGTCATCAGTTTCAGCCCATGTTTATTCCTTGGCCAATTTACCATCTGGGACGAGCCAAAACAGCACCTCTTACCCACCACTGATTAGTTCTGCTGCAGTCCTTTTGCCTTGTTTGTGTGACTCCGTCACTGAGCTGGGCTGCCTGTGTCGACCTGAGTTCCACTACAGTATGTCAAGCTGTTAAGCTAGATGTAGAAAAAAACCCCCAGATTGTCTTATCCGTTAGATGTTCAGTTTGTAGACTGAACGTAGAAGTAGCTGTCTTTCGTCCTTTAGATACAGGACCATTTAGCACATGAAGATGTTTTGGAGTAATTATATAACTACAGTAGAAGGGAATTTGTAACATCTTAGTAAGTGTCATTAATGTGTTATTTCTAGTATTTGTGTACTTCTCTAAGACAACTCTCATGAGACTGCGAGGAACATATTCTGGTTTCCATCTATTTTATATAATTTAATGCCAATTTATTGTTTGGGAGTGTATGGATGTTTTTACTGGCGCATTTTTGAGGATTTCACTTTCAAAAATAAAATACTTTTTTAACTAAATGTTTGGATAATTTTCCTAACAGAATTTTAAAAAAATACATCTGATTGGTCATTATATTTTTGTAGTTGATGATGGATGTAGGGAGCATTGTTTTCCAGGCTATTTTTTCCTCTTTTTTTTCAAATCTTCTTTGGTTACTTTTCATCAATTTTTTTACACCCCTTTTTTATTATTATTCAGCATTTTGAGGTGGGATTTCAACAGTTTAATTTGAAGACGGATAAGTAAGTTACAGATTTTACTGTCTGCCACTGCAGTCTCCTGAGAGTATTTTAAAATTCAGATTAGTTCTTGTTCTTCTTTTTTTTTTTTTTTTTTTTCCTCATTAAGACATGCTTTGGGTCACCATCTGGTGGATATCTTGAAGACATTGCTTAGTTTGATTTTTAAAATACTTTGCATATTCCTATATTAAGGTGATTTTGTCACTATACATAATTATCTAAGTAGGGTTATAATTAGATATATAATTATATATGAGTTTGTGAGAATATATATAATGCACACTTTCTATATGTGTGTATCTGCATGACACATATAAAAGATACATTATAGATTTAAAATTGAATATGTGTTTATACAGAGATATATACATATAAAGGGCATTCAGGTCTTGCAAGTGTTTTCAATTTGCCCACAGTCTAAATTTCTACTTCCAAAGACTTAATTTTTTGATCTTTCTTGTTAATTATTTGAAACTATCACAGCAGTAATAAACTAAAGTACATTTTTAGATTAAACTGTGCACCAAATTTGTGTGCCTCCTCAGGAGATTTAAAAATGACAGTAAATTGAAACAAAGTTTGTTCTGCTCATATCAAAAATTAAATCACAGCTTACCAAAGAAGATGTCTAGTAAACCATCTTCTTTAGTGTTTTGTCATAAAGGAATTTTTATACCAATCTCAATATTCATATAATTAATTCCATATTATAAAGAAAGAATATACTCCAACCATTTAATGAATTGTAACCAATGCATGCACACTTAAATTGGAAAATACTGACTTCAGTTTTTTTCCAGATGCCTTCATTTCAAGCTCTTGTACCATAATTATCTATGAAGTTGTAAAATTATGACATTTGCTCCACTTAGAATAAAAGGTCTTTTATTTAGATTCTGAAAGATAGAGCAGTTCCTTTCCAATCAGAGGCAGAAAGGGATTTCTATATAATTATTGTCATGTCCTGCTCTCTCCTATGTAGTGTCTCTAAGATTTACATAAGATTATACAAATGCATGTATTTATACATCAAGAGCCACAACCTTGGTAACAGCCCAAAACCAAGCAATGCCACTAATGCACATAGATGCAAGTGAATTGATCCAGAAGTTTTTAAACCTCCCCCACATCCTGGGAAATTTTACCCAACTAGAGCTTACAGAAGGTTTAGTAGCTTGATGAAAAAAAAAATAGACTTGTGGAAAGTACAGACTTTTAACACAGAGCATAACTAGGAAATGAATTGATGTTATTTATTAGATGTGAAATCTTGTAATGCTGCCTACCCACTCATGAGCTTAAAGAGAATTTATGTTTACCCAGTGCCATTTCAAAACAGTTTTCTGAATATAAAATTGCACTAAGCCAAGTGTTACACATTTTGTGACTGAAAGATGGTTTGTTCAGCTGCCAGTTTTGTAAAGCTAATATGGGTTCTTCTACTCTCTGGCCATTGCCAGGTCTGAGAGCAAGACTGTGCTTTGGAAACAAGAGCTCTATATCCCTTCTCACACCTAATTCTGTCCTCAGTTGCCTTGCTACTTTTAATTGATGAGCTTTATCTGCTCTCACAATATTTAAACTCTAATCTGCAGAGGTTCAATTCTGGAACATATAACAATATCATAACAATATGCCTAGGAGCAGAATTTATCTGTGTTTACAGACTTCATTAATTATAATAATTGTTTAAATTCCTGACACTGTCATGACCTTGATGTTACACCTCATGTTAGAGGGGTATGCAAAATACTGTTTTGATGTATGTTGTCTGTGAGTTTCCATGTCACATTTCAGGTGCCTCTGAAAATATGGAAGGGGAGGGAATTCTTGTCAAAATCAACAGGACTAGTGAGAATGGGCCCAAGCCTGCAGGGCTTATTCATTTCAGACTTTAAATGCCAAGAGGAGTGTCAGTGTGAAGTGGCCTTGTATCTGGGGTTCAGCACAATTTTTATATTAATCATGAAGTTAAAGTCTCATTATTAAAAAGCTAAATTTGCTCAGTTTCTAACATTATAATGCTGTTTTTAACGGACAGGTGGGCTATTCTACAGGATATCTATAGTTGTCTCTAGTTCCAACCCCAACTCTGTGTCGAAAGTACATGATGTTGTTGCAGAATGGGTAAGTTAAGTTCTCTTTCCTATGTGATTACATATATGAATCTGGCCCATCACTGTTATCAGCTGGGAAGAAAAAAAAGAGACTACCAAAAAAACCTCTTCACGTGCCTTCTCCAAATATCTTTCTTTTATTGATTTGTGCCATAATAAATTCAGGTCTAGCTGGGGCTCTTCAGCACTATGGATAAAATTTGAAATGTCTGCACTATACTAGCTAGCTTCTTAAGGAAATTTAGATAGTAGATGAGATTTTGGAAAGTGTGGAGAAATCAGAATTGTCCACCAGAAGAGGTACATCTCTGAGTACCATCACTATACAGGATAAAAACTTTCTCCCCAAGTGCTGATATAGTTTTGAAGCTATATTGTGGCAGAAATCATAGAAACACCAGGCAGTGTTGATTTGTGTGAGGCAATAAACTTTTACAATTTATCCTAATGTTTGCTATTTGAGAAGGTTTCTGCTATAGGTCTGTTGCTGAGGTTTCTAGTAGTCCCTAGTTTTTCAGCCCATTTTTGCAGACATAGGCTCCTCTCTCAGTGAGGGATTCTTGAAGTTCTTGCCTCTAAACGTTCTTCTTGTCTGAATAAAGATATTCTCTGTCCTTTATGACTGTTCACATGGTCCCACTCACACAATTTTTAAAACCTTTTTACTAACTACTTACATGAAAATATGGTATCATGAAATATGGCTACTATTCTTTATTTTACATTTAATAAACCTGGAGATTTCAGCTTTCAGACGCTAAGGAATCCATAAACCAGAATAGATAGATAGATAGATAGATAGATAGATAGATAGATAGATAGATAGATATCTACAAAACAAAATTGCAATCACGCACACCTGCCAAGGTTGTTCCCTTAGCAGCAGTACCCAGGCAAAGTACATAGGTGGCTGAGCCAAAGACACTGAAAAGGTGTTTCTTGGGGGAAAACTGAGCAGCTGTTGAACACTCAGAATAAAGAGCACAAAGGTCTGAAAAGAAGGTCATCATAAGTTTGAAGACCTTCAGGTGAAAATGTAGCTGGTAGCATTTTCAGTAAATGTATTCTATTCAAAGTGTATCTGAGAATTTAAGACGTGGAAGAGAGGGAGAAAAGGAAAAGGTCGGGATCCGGTGCACTCACCTATTCACTCTGTTACAACCTTATACAGATTTCCTTCTGTCTACAAAAAAGCCAGATCTCTCACTACCTGTTGTACAACAGTCACCTCAGTGAAAAGCAAGTGTTCGCTTTGCTTTGCGAAACTGAAGGGGATTTCTCAAGGGGCAGAAGAGTGAAATTCTAACACTGCTTTACGCAACAAAGAGCCCCATTAACGTCTCACCATTCATGTGATCAATGTCTTCCTGTTTTTCAGCTGAACCGTACTTTCCAGAACTGGAATTACACTGTGTATGTGGTCAATATCAGGTAAATTAAGGAGGAAGATGTTTATGCTGTATTCCTTTGGAGAATTAGTCCACCCTAACTAATGTCTGTTTCTTTCATAGCATCCAGCCTGCCTCCGTAAGAGAGGGAGCAAGACAAAAAAGAAGTATTAAAAGGTAATATTTTGAAAGACATTTTCTCAATAGAGGTGACAGCTGCTATTGCAAGTGGCTTTACAACAGGCTTTATTGTCTATTATTGGATTCATTGCCTATTATTTGGCATATGCTGCAAGTCTGTAAATATAAGACTGCTGGCAATCTCAGTGTTCTGAATGTTCTTAGAAACCTAATACTGGTTATCATGTTTGTTTTGGTTTAAACATGTTGAGCTTTAAACCCTAACAGCTAGTTTTTCAGAGCTCAGGCTGTCACAAAACTGAATAGATACAAGATATTATTTAAGTTGTACAACACACCCAGCTTTCTTTAGTAACAAGCTTTGGAACACTGGTATCTGTCCACTGTCTCTGCATTTGTTCTCTTGAACCAGACATTCTTGAGTTAATAGACATCTTACTAGATGGAAAACACTGAAAAATCATGCTAGAATTGAAAGCTAAACGAGTGAGTTAAACTATTTACCATATGCTCTCATTTCCTGACTTCTGCTGGGCTTGGAGGCGCTGGAGTTGGAACGACCTCAAAGGCAGGCAGAGAAAGTTAGATGGGTCACCCCCCTGAAAATCTGGCCTCCATGGGCTTCTTTGAAAGCAGCAGGCTGATTTCTGAGGCATGTCTGGGGAGGGAATCTTAGGACCAAGTTAAGGAGAGGAAACCAAAACATTATTAGTCTTGTGAGGATGGGGCAATAAGTGGGTATGGGACGCATCTGTTTGCAGGGTAGGCAAAAGTCCTGTTGAGAAAAGAATTTTAACTGTTGACTCTTGAGAACTGCCATGATAATGGCAGTAAAAGCTGGGCTTTTTAACATCAGAGATAGCCCAATATTCCCAATTTACCATCAGGAAGTAGTTAGTGGTGCTTCCAGTTTTCAGGAGTTTGTCTAGACATGAAAAGATCTGTTGAAAGGTAATATCTCCTTCCCACATAGCCACAGCAGAAAGACAGCTTTTATTGGCAAAACCTTTTAACTGGTACACTGTAAGCTCAGTCTCTGAACAGGCTATTTTGCTGCTTGACCTACGTTTACAGCAGGGTGTAGTGATGTGGGTAGGATTTTTTTTTCACACTTCTAAATGATATGGTTATGCCAGTAAGGCCTTTCAAGTGGAGACCACACCTCAGGTCTTACCAACAATCCAAGACTGCTGAGGAATGTAAAGCTTTCCCCATCCTCATTCCTGTATCTTTTTATGCATCTAGCAGCTGAGCTGTACACCTGATTTCTTCTTGTCTCACCTTCCCACCATCCTGCCCTCTGGTTTGTTTTTTTTTTTCTTCCCCATAGTCTACTCAAAAAAAAAAGTATGAAGGGGCAGAAACTATTTTAGTAATTTCTCTTTCCCTTCCTTTTCCTTTGCCTCCCTTTTTGACATACAGTGAATATGCCACCAAATTACTTCTCATAATATATTATTCTTATGGGGAAGTAACCTCATCTTTATTTCTTTTGTTCATTACATATAATTTCAGGAGCAATGGAATTATATGTTCATAATATGTCATTTTTAAGGCAGGCCAGGTCTAATGAGAAGCTAGTCTTCTCATGGACTGTAGTCCCCTTTATGTCAAGGTCAAATAGCATTTTTTCATTATTCTGAATAATTTAGTATAAATGCTGGTCATGTCACACCAAATTTTAGTGTTCTCCAAATAATCAGGTGTGTCATGCTGTGAATGTTTTCTTAGAAAACAAAAACAAAACAAAACAAAAAGGCAAGTCAAGATCCTGCTCAGCCTGAAAATCCAGATGGGGTAATGCATGGACAATTGAAATTTTAAGTGAGCTACATTATATGTGACTAACAAAAATTAGACTTTTTACACACATATATAGAAATATATATACTCATGATTTTCTGCCTTTTTTCTTGTAGCTTTTATGTCTTGTATACATTTTCATGCATCATTTACCTCTTACAGAAGAAACCAATTTGAGAAAAATTGGTTGAAGCATCTTTAGGTGTTAGGTTTTCCGTGTATGTACCTATGCTTATGCAACCCTCCCTTCTGAAACCAAAAAAGGATCAGCTTCCCACGAGTCTTCAGTGTTTCTGGGTTTACTCACCAGTTCCTTACTTCTTTGAGGTTCACACATCTGTTTCTGAATTTTGTGGGGAAGAAATCTGTTGAATTTCTGAAGATCCATAAAGCAAGCGTTTTTTTCCTGCTGCTTCCAGATAATTGCTGTCAAGATGCTTTGTTAGACTTCCTTGGATTTTTCCTGGATAGGATTCTTAGGAAATCCTACAAGAACCTAGGGTGAGGCTTGAGAGTACAAAAAAATTAACAGTTTAGAGGTTAGAAATTCTAAATACCTGATGGAAGTAATAGTAATTCCTGACTGCCTAGGTGATTCACTAAAATTTTATGGCTGAATTTACATAAGTTGCTCACAGTATGATTTCATGCAGTTACTATTAATTTAATGTTCCTATAAATTATTTCTGTAAAAAGTCACCCAAATATTTTCTTATTTTGTCATTTTGGATAGTCAAGGATAAGTCTGTTGCAGACATAGGCATTCTACTATTTCTCTTAGTTTTTAAGTACTTCTTATTCTATTTACCTTTATGTTCATCTAAACATAAATCCAAGTAAATCCATAGTTAAAATTTAAGATCTAACACAGACGTATCATGGCCTTAACTATCTTTTACAGAAGTGAACATATTAGTCTTAACTCTTCACTCACTGAGCCTTATTTCTCTTTTCTGAATTTTCTACAAGATCTTTGATCTTTCTACAAGACCTTTGAAATAAGTTTTCTTATTTCCAAGGTAATATAATAATTCTTAAAATTATTTGAGAAGGTTTTTCCTCTCTTTACATGAATTCATTCTTCTAATTTAGATCGCATATTTTTTCATTCCTTTTGGATTGGTATTTTATACAGCAGTTTAAAAAAAAAACCCAAAAACCAACAAAACAACATCCCTGAGCCTATTCTGTGCATTTTGCTTTGCTCCACCCTTATTTACCATACTGCTTCCTCATCAAGGAACTTCAGCTGTCACTCTCCCCACCTAGTCTTCTTGCATGTGAAAGAAGAAGAATCGTTAAAGAGAATGATTCAGAGAAGAAATAGTAGCTGGAAGTGGGAGGTAGGAAGCTGGCTTTTTTTTGTCACATCAAAAATAGGCATTTTCCAAAAAAATATTTTAAACTACTGCGTTCTGGAGAAGAGCAAAACAAAACAAAATTATTGAAGTGGATTGTTGCTCTTTCATTGCTGTGCTGTATGAGCTGCAGAAATCCAAAGTACACTGTGCTGTGTGTACCAGTGATAAGAGACAGAGTGCCAAGTCTAAAAGTGCATATTATTATCAGCACCTTTAATACTGTGACATCTCTGGATGATGGCAGTATATATCAAGCTAATACTCTGGTAGATTATTAACTACTTTAAGAGAAGGATTTTATCAAAGCTATATTTGACTTCATGTCAGTGTTCAATTTTTCCTCTGGTTGTACTCTTTCTGCCTCTTAATGAAAGAGCAGCTATTCAAAATAGACAAGAGTTCAGCATGGGCTATGGATATAGCTATTTCTTTGTCCCCATTATTTTTGCACAAACCTTTGAAAGTGAAACCAATTTGTGGATTTTATCCAAGTGAACCAGTTTTGTGGATAAACTATAAATGTGTTTGTTTCTTTCATTAATTCTTTGCCTTTTATGACTGCAGCTTTGTCAAAATTTTCTGTAACTGCTGCTGCTGCTGCTTTTTTTCAGACAAGTCCTACTGATCCTAGGTTTTGTCAGATGACTACGTAGGGCTGCCTCACAGTAGGGAATTGGTCTCTAATAAAGAGGTCAGCTCCCTTTCTTCTCCTTTCTTCTCTTATTTTGCAAGCAGTTTTGAGAATTCAGGCCCCAATTAATTTATGATTTTTTCTCCACTTAACATACAGTAAGTTTATGCTTGTTCCAACTTCCACTACTTGATTGTCATGATTTTGGCCTATTTCCAGTGTTGGGTTGCTCCTTCTATGGGAAGCAATATTAATGTTAGTACTGTTAAACATCTCATCCAAGTTAAAAACCATCTGCGTAGAAACTACTAAATCTAAACAGAAATCCCTTGTCTTGGAATGAAAATAGAGAGGAAAGCAGGAAATCAGAACTAACCATGCCTAGTTTTACTCTTTTGAAGTCTGTGGGAGTTTTGCCACCAATGTCAGTGAGGCATATTCAGGCTCCTGCATGCTGTGTTCTTGGGTGTTGTTTTGCTTAATGGAAAGTTTAATGCACTTGGACAAAATGTTAATTAGATTGTGTAATAGTTTTAGACAAGAGTTAGCAAAACTAGAACAGCGTAATTTTGCTTTTCTATTCCTAATATTCCTAATATAATTTTCTATTCCTAATATTGGGATTTTTACATTCTTTGTAGATTACTTCAAATTATTTTTAATGAAACAACTTTGCTATTCCTGTTATAAATGAACATACTTGTGTTGTCTGTTCCTATTTCATAAGTTTTCTGGGTTTCTACTGGTGAGGTTTTAGGAAGGACTTGGACCTGGCCCACCTCTACTCCCCACAAATTCAACTTCAGTGTTACTGAAGGTGGTAAGGGACAGCCTTTACCAGGGCTGAGAAATATTTTAAAATGCTGCATAACATGTACATTATATGTAATATTTCTGTTTGAAAAACCAACCAAAAAAGCACCAAGAGAAAATCCTCAGGTTTCTCCACAGTGCCCTGCTGGCATCTTGTGTCCATGACCTGTGAAGAAAGCCTTCATCACAGATGGGAGACTTAGAGATTTCCTTTTGAGTGACTGAAGGATGATCCCTTCTTAGTCTCCTGCTGAAGCTTCCTGCCCTTTTCCAACTTCCAAAGACTTCCTTTGTCTTTCCACTGACTTGGACTAGATTTAGTGTAGATCTGACATTGTTAGATGCTGTTTTTAGAAAAGCAGTGTGTTGGGGAATAGGGAATGGGGATTTTCTTCATTTTTCCAGAACATAGTGCAAGTGTAACCAAAACCTCATTTCAGCAAAGACCAGCTGTTCCATGTGAGGGATTCCAGTCCTTTCTGGTTTGACTCTGCAACATTCTCTAGTAATGAATAGCCTTCATACCAAATTAGCACATATTATAAGTGCTTTCTGTTGAAAAGCCATAGTTGATTGTATTCCCACACCAGATCTGCAAGGAGGAGCAAGACTCAGAGACACCAGCCAAGGCATGAGGCGTGACCACAGTGCTTGCAAAATTGTTCTCCTACAATGGTCATTAACTTAAAAGGAATACTTAGGATGCTTTTATTTTTAGTAGTCCAAAAAGTAGCTGCAATTTTTAGTTTTCTATCATGACATTTCGGATTTTATATTCTAACTGTAATATCACCTTCTCCAGAGAAAGGAAACTCTTCATCCTTGACATTTCTTTGAATGTGTCTGTTATGTCAAGACATATTTTTTGTTCTCTGTTTTGAGCATTTTAATGTAGTGCAGTCAAAATCACCTTAAGTAAAAGATTATTCACAACTCAGATGCTTCTGTGGAACCCTTTTAGTTTCCCTCTGCTTTCATACTTACTTCTCTCTTATTCTGTGTGTTTTCTAACATTTTGCCTGCTTTTGTATTACATCTTCACTGAGTGACTTATGGAACAGTCAGCTCCTTTTTGCCTGTCCAGTTAATATGAGGTAGTTAAAACTTCACAGATGACTCTGAGGAGGTGACTCTGAGGGCCTACCTGTGCTGCCAGTCTTCACTTATAGCTCCCCATCACCACGTATCTTCAGAGACAACATAAGCATGTAAATTAGTAGATTAGTAAAGAATTTTATGTTGACATTTGAAAACTATTTAAAATATGCCGGGGTAGTCAACACTGAAATTCCCAGTGACTTTTAGTGGAAATTTAGATTCCATAAGTATTTAGGTTCTTTAAAAATAATTCTTTATATTCTTTAAATCAAGTTACACTAACTCTGAAAGAAATTAATAATGATTTGTGAAACACTCTGACAACAGGAATTCAGTATTTGTTCAGCCTGTCTAGTACAACAGAGAGGAGAAGTGTGCATTGCTAATTATCAGCTGCATCCCTCCAGGTGCAGGATAGTCTGTGCTGCAGGGTTTGTGTGGTTTGTTAATCCTTCCTTCGGGCTCCTCGCAGGGCGCAGCAGCGAGACCACAGCCCATGTGTAGGCACACTGTCCTGGAATAGCTCTGAGTCACGCTGCCGGAGAAGAAAGCTGGCTTTGTGGTCCGGGCCATGGCAGCACAGGCTGCACCACCGCCTCCTGTGCCTGTGATGGGGACGCAGCTTCGTAAATTCCTCTCTCTGAGCCAGCCTAGCTCAACAGACCAGGACAAAGTGGGATAGACACTGGTCTTTCCAGGCTTTCCTGCTTGCTCCAGCTGTCACCATTTCAGTCAAAGAAAAGAGAAACATACTAATCCCTTTTGTATTTACCTACACCACTGTCCATTTTTTTTTATTGTATCGATGGCAGTAATGCTGGCACTACAGGTTACTGTAGATAATGTGTAATTTGTAATTGATTACTATTGTGAGAATCTATCTGCCTTTATATGTCACTCAGTAAAAGATTTCAAGTTGGATGTAGCAAATCCGGTGACACCAGCAGAGCATGGCAGCACTGCCATTTATTTGAGTGCAGACCTACTGTTTCCCATGTTGAGAATTTGCTCTTCGCCATTAAAATGTTTTTCTTCTGTGATCTGAGTGTGACAAAAGTGGAAGGAAGCACTGAGCTTCATATTGCGTCAGGTGTCAAGTTAAAAGGTATTTATTTACCCTGAGAAGCTAGCATGAGTCATTCTGAAAAGTTTGTGGAATTTGTTTTCATCATATTATGGAGTAAGCTGTTATTATGCAGTATACATGACTTGTGCTCGAAGAGTTTCTCAAAAAACAACAGATTGGTTTAAGGGATTATTTTTTATCTGTGCTTCATAATCAATACTTTTCTCTGTAATTTTTCAATGTAACTGCAACCAGTTCTACCTCATCTATCATTATCCCTTCTCTTTTGTTGGCATTATCCTTCCTCACAAGTATCTAATGACACCTGATAGTAAGTATCATTTTGGAATCCTGAAACAGGCAGCTAAGCAGTAGCAGTGACTGTTCAGAATGTCTGTTCTGCAGCCAGAGTGCTGAGGTAGGGAGTGGCATCAGTGTATTAAGTTTTCCTCTTCTGAAGTAAGGGAATAGGTGAATGAAGTCAGAATCTTTTAGGAAAGATGGTTAAGTGCCAGGAGACTCTGGGGCTGAAGTACTGGAGGGCTGAAGGAATTGGCAATCCCGTAGGCAATTTCCATACTCCTGCTAAAAATAAATGCCGTAATAAATCTGTGCTTTTAATATATCTGAGGTACACAGCAAAAGCCTGCTAACATATCCACCCTACTGAGGCTATTTGCCATATACATATTAAACACTCCACAGAGACCAAAGGAATGTTAGGAGGAACTCAGTATCTCTGGGAGCAGGGAAGGAGTGACCTGGCCAAAGATAGCTGGAATTTCTCAGCTAAAATACATCCACTGGGAAAAGAGAAAGCCAAGCCTGCAGGTGGTCACATTTTAATCTTTCTTCTCCAGCAACGTGTTACCAGTAAAACAGTGAATATGTCAAGAAAATTAGGCACATCTGGAAAGTGTAGTCCTGAGCTGTCATCATGGGGATGTCTTTCTGAAAGATTTTTTTAATTGAAGTCCTGGTCTGTCTAGAAAGGAGTAGCTGAAAATCCTACTGGCCCTCTTCAGCACCCCTACAGATTTTTTTCTGCTACTCTTCTTCTTGCAGACCAGAAGCCCCTTTAGCTCACTGTTGCTTTCTTGCACAGGGGGCCACATGTGAAAGCACCCCTGATGGGTGTGTGCCCTGCTCACTGTATGTGTGCTGGCAGTGCCACCACTCCCCAGGCTGCCAGGAACAGCTCAAACACTCCAAAGGTCTGTCTTTATTCAGGCTGATGGGTATCCAAGGGCAAGGCTAAGATGAAGACAGCCTAAAGCATGTTTGCTTTTTCCTTTTTTCCACATTTTGGCTCCCATGGACATCCAATGTTCCATGCCTTAGTGGCTTACCTCCTACTAGCCAGAGCCAAGCAATGCTCTTGGGTACCAACATATTCTCATCTCCATTTCCTTTTGTCCCGGGAGGAAATTTCTGTGCCTTCCACTCTGGGTTTATTTCCTGTGTCCTGCTAGAACTGGTTTGCTGTTCATGATTTCCCATCCAGAAAAACTATGTTTTTGGACAAGGGTGGGGACTGTTTTATTTTGTTCACAGGAAAGAGGTTTAGGCACTTTGAACTACTTCTTATGCCCAAGAAAGTAGCAGTGGGCTACAGTACAGAACAGCTATTAGTGCTCAAACTTCGATTAGTCATCTGAGGAACTCGATTTTCCTAATTATGACTAAAAGCTTCAGAAGTATGTCAGGGTGTTTTTCACTCCATAAAAAACTTAAGAGATTTAAATGTTAGGCATCTGTTCTTTGTTAATCTCCTGGTCTTTCCCTGTAGTCATTTGTAGAGGTGGATCCTCTGGAGGATGACTTGTCCCACCCTGACAAGTTTTGTGAGGTGGGATGAATCAGCTCTTAAGTTCCTAAGCCATCACCAACCAGATTTTTAAAATTAATTAGGGCCCATTTAGAACTCTATGGTTTCATCTTCTGAACTCTTGTGAAAACATTGCTTAGCTATTTTGATGAGATGCTTCTTTAAAGGTAACTAGAAGATGAAATTTCCCAACCATATTTTCTTGTCATGGCCCTATGTATACAAAAATATTAATTTACAGCTAATGAGCAACACTGTTTTGGTGACACTGTTCCATACTCAGAAAACTAGAGTTTTTCAGATATTTTTATTTCCACACATTTGGCCTCTGATTTTCTGACTGAAGCATTTGCATCATTTTCTTTGCAGTTTTAGTGCTTTGGCTCTTCTGGTTTATAATTCTACCAACAACATCAATTTAGAAGAGGAAGACATCCGACAGAAGCTCATAAGTAATAATCGATCCATGGAAGAGGGATATCAACTTCAAACTGTGGATGTTGATCCAGTGGGTAGGTAGTGTTCAGTTTTGTTACACAACAAATTTTTTTTTTTTTTACTTGTTCATAAATAAGCATCTTCTATGTTAAAATAATAACACATTTCCAAACAGTATGACTGTTTCACATTTTAAATTGTCCCTATAAGCCACTAATCTCCACTAATCTCAGAGAGCCATGATCAAAATACCGTTTTTAACAGAACCAAAATTGTCCCAGATTGCTTTAGTCAACATCTTGCTGTCTGGTTCAAAGAGGCTGGGACATTTCCTGATAGCTCCTATGGTGTTTTGAGGATAACAAAATGTGCTTTACAGCCAGAGCTAAAATGAGACATTTTGGACCTCCAAGGCCCCTCATCCCCACTTCTCAATGCTGTTTATGTTCCTGACAGCTGTTGCCCTTAATCAATCTTCTTTTAGCTCTCATCTCTTCCCTTTCATTTGGGAGGGAGGAGGTGGAGGCTGCTGGAGTGCAGATGGATGCAGCATGCCCGTTCAAGTCTTTCCTTTGAGCAGCAGCAGCATGTGTGATCCCCCGTTGTGCACCACTCTATTGCAAACAACCAAGCATTTCATTTGAAGACAATTTTGCACTGTAGACTGGTTGATGAGCTGAGGACAAGAAATGGAAGATGATTAGGTGAAGAATTTTACTATTAACACCAATCTACTCATTTTTACAGAAAAATGTTTAGCTGAAGAAAACCCTCCAAACTATTTTTGGCCAGATACCAGGCCTACTGTGACCAACTTCACATTTTGCCATGGGAGCTCAGTTCAGACTGCATCAAGAACCTGGTAGGTGTTCAAATATCTGAGAAACTGAGTTGTTTCAGATGCAACTTTCTGGTTATATATAGCTATTATTTAGTTATTTATAGTGGTTACCATTGGCTGGTATTGTATTTCAGGAAGATTTTTTTTATACTGTGAGAGATTAGGTGGGTACAGTAATAGTATGTATTTCATTGTTAAGAAAAAAAGACTCATTTACCCCTTCTGTAGGGCATATTGAGGCCCACAATTAATACATGTTCAACATGACTATAAAAATAACATCTTCTTACAGAATGAAACTGTTTTATTCAAGTTATAGAATCATAGAAAGTTGAAAGGGTTCCTGAAGATCATCTAGTTCCAAACCCCCCTGCAATGGGCAGGGACTCTTCCAACTGGACTACATTGGTCAGAGCCTATCCTGGCCTGGAACACTTCCAAGGATGGGGTATCCACAGCCTCTCTGGACAACCTGTGATAGTGTCTCACTACCCTGAAAGTAAAAATTTTCTTTGTAATATCTAACTGAAACCTAATCTCTTTCAGTTTAAAATCATTTGCCATTGTCCTGTCACTACATGCCCTTGTAAAAAGTCCCTGTCCAGATCTGTTGTGGGCACCTTTAGGTCCTGGAAACCCCCCAGAACAGTTGTTGTCCAGGATGAACAACACCAACTCTCTCACCTTCTTTAAAGGAGGGGTGCTCCAGCCCCCTCATCTTCATGGCCCTCCTTTGGACTTGCTCCAACAAGTCCACATTTTTTCTTATCTTGGGGGCCCCAGAGCTGGATGCAGTTTTCCAGCTGAGGTGCCATGAAAGCAGAGTAGAGGGGCAGAATCACCTCGCTCAGCCTGGTTGCCATGCTGCTTTTGATGCAGCCTAGGATATGGTTGGCTTTATGGGCTGCAAGCACATATTGCCCAGTCTTATTAAACTTCTCTTCAACCAATATCCCCAAGTCCTACTCTTCAGGGCTGCTTTCAGTCCATTCTCCTCCCAAGCCTTTATTTGTGCTCGAGATTTCCCTGACCCACACGCAGCACCTTGCACTTGGCCACAACCTTTATGTTACCGTACCCAAAGCTTCACATTTGCTACCATCCACCACTACTGTCTGAACTGTGTAAGAATTAGAACTGTGAACATTCTGTGAACATGAGATGTATATTTGGATTAATTAAAAACACCTCATCTCATTAGGGGAAGAGTAAAGGAAATCGTGAAACAAATATTTTGCCAGTTAGTCATAACTGAAGGTGGTGATAATCTTATGCTCAAAGATTTGAACTTGAGTTTTTAAGGTTTAAGAGATCTTTCCTAATGTAGGGGGTTTTTTGCAAACATCTACAAAAGGCTTTGACTCTATATGTCCATTTCCCATTTGTAAAAAGGGGACATTATTACTTCTATTTATATATTACCAAAACATTATGGCTTTGATCTCCTTTGAGTGCCCTAAACATGGCTATGATGATGCAATATTAATTAATTCCTTCATTATTTAGGATGATTATTATTAAATGCAATATATTAGTCTTATCCACCCACATTGCATCTGGAACATGTTCTGAGAAGACCAGATCTTTTACTTTTTCCAAACAGTATGGTAACATGGATATGAATCAGCTTTGAGGTTCAGTGCCAAACAGGAAAGTAACCCGCATTATATTTAAATAACTCACTTCCTCAGACTCCTAATCTTGTACAAGAGTACAGAAATCAAATTGTTTTTATGTCAGAGACTCAGAATCATTAAAAATTAAGGTTTCTGGCCTTTGCTATCCCAGTATTGCTTATCTTTATTATTCATTTGTGGTCTACGCTATACCATTGATTGTGTACAGCACATAAAAAATAATAATTCTGTGTTCTGCCATGTGCTGCCCCTTCCTTGCCTCTGCCTCCACTAGCTTTTGCCAATATGGAGCACTGGTGGGATTTGTTTGGAGAGAAGAGGAAGCTCTTCTAATAGTCTCTTCTAGTCATCTTCATTCCACAGTAGGTGATTACTTCTGGTGTTACAATAAAAGTGATCAGCTGAGGAATAATATTATTTTATCATGTGCTGAGTAAAGGGATAATCTCTTCCCATTTACCATCCTGCCTTTTTCCATGCTATGACAACATGATTGTCTTTAAAGAAAAAACAAGGGAAAAATGTGTTTAATTTTGGAGCCATTTGTACAGGGTGACAAATATGATTGATGTAAGAGCATCTCTCTTACAAGGAAGGGCTCGGGGAGCTGAGCCTGTTCAGCCTTGAAAAGAGATGACTGAGGGGGGACCTCATCAATGTCTATGAGTATCTGGAGGGAGGGTGGCAAGAGGATGGAGCCAGGCTCCTTTAAGTAGTGTCAAGCAATAGAATAAGGGGCAGTGAGCAGAAACTGAGGCACAGGAAGTTCCACCTGAATGTGAGGAACATCTTATTTACTGTGTGGGTTACCAAGCACCGGAATAGATTGTCCAGAGGCTGTGGATTCTCTCTCACTGGAGTTACTCAAGAACCATCTGGGCTCAATCCTGTGCCATGTGCTCTAGGATGACCCTGTTTGAGTTAGGAGGTTGGACCAGATGACCCACTGTGGTCCCTTCTAACCTGACCCATTCAGTGATTCTGTATTTTGCTATGGTAAGGCTTAAAAAAAAAAGGAATCTTCATATCTGCCCCTCACTTTGGACCTGGATCCAATAGTGACCTTCCCTCATTTTCATTGGTGAAGTAAATTTATACCTTCACGTGGCTCCTGTGCGTGTTCTTATGAGAGGTAGTATGGCTTGTTATTGGCTAGATCAAAGCCATTTATACCAAGGAGAAATTATAGAAACAGCATCTGACTAGGCCATAATAGGGGCATAATAGTTTGTGTCAATATTTGGGTCTTTCCTGAAATACAAGGCCGGAATTTCCACTGAAGATCGGGGTTTCTCTCAGCTCTATCATTTAATCAAGCATATACTTTCACTGTCAAATATACATATTATGCTTCACTAGGGACCATATTGCTAGGAATATTGGGAATTGAGAAAAGTGGACCACTGTGACACCTGCATAAGAATTATGAAATATTTCTAAAATTTTGTTACTATATTTAATGGGAATTTTGTCATTTTTCCTCTTTAGCTATCTGGGTCTGCAGAATTATACCTCATACTGGGGTCAGCCTGATCTTAGAAATTGCACAGGTGGGTATATTAGTGCTGGTCTTTGCAAGGATATATTTTCTCTTTATGCTAAGTTTTTTAAAAATCTTTCTGAAAAAATCAGTGCAAAGTAAATAAACTCTGGGAAAGTGCACCCAAGTTCAATTCAGCTCACCCATTAAAAACTCTGGATACCAGTTACTAAATTAAATCAAGCTCTTCAGGCAATTTAATCAAGAGTATAGGAAGGTGGTATTTTACCTCTATTTGATATTCAAGTTAGGACAAATTTTTAAGTATTTTAAATGTCTGCCAGGAGAAAGACTCCTGCTCTCTTCACTGGACTTATAATCAGATGTTTTCAGATTTATTCTCTGTTTCTAAAATAACCCCAATGTCATTTTGGCTGTTAAAAAGTAATTAAAATAATAAGACAACAATGTTATGGTCCCTTTTTCTCCCCAGTGAAAAAGAAAGAATAGCATAAGGAGAAAAAGAGAGAGATAATATGCATTTTATTCCTCTCTTTTTCATTCAGTCACCCCTTTCTATAATAGTTCTGATTTACAAATTAAAAAAAAAAAAAAAAGAAAGACACAGCAAATGAGGACAGTATATAATCAGCAGGTCCTGTATACTTTTAAAAAAAAATTATAAATTTGACAAAATGATGAAATCCTATGCTCACTACAAGTACCACAGAACATAGTCTAGCTTGCAACAGTACTTTTTTCATAGTGCTAACTTTCAACAGCTGATACAAATTTGTATTTCTGGATTGCTTCAGGACTGTGATGCATTATTTTCTCTTTTTGCCTGATTCTGTATGCTGACAGAAAATGCAGCAGATATTGCCAATCAGCTTCTGAATCTCACTGGTGAGGGGCAGCAGCTGACCTCAGACAAAGTAAATGACGTTGTGCAGAAGCTCAAAAAAATTGTGAACGATGAAGAAATCGATGAATCTCTGGGTTCTACTGTGGTGACAATTTTTTCCAATATTCTGACCAGTTCAGACAGTGTATTGGCAGCCTCATCTTCAGAGTAAGTATTTCTGCATTTGAGAAAAGCTTTTAAGAGCAACCTGCAAGGCTGTAAGGATTTATCCTTCCATGTGTAGACAAACTAGAAAACCAAAGTTTTCTAATTTCTATCAAAAAGAATTTTCCAAAATAGATACACAAATGTTTCTTCTTTTAGTGTGCATGACAAAGATGAAGGGTTTGGATGGAGAAGAAGCCTTCTGATATATGACACAGCATAGATAAAAAGTATTGTTGGAAAATTATTTCAGGACCAGTGATATGTAGTCATACAGTTTCTGTCAGTCAAAAGCTTTTGACATCAAGACAGATACATAAATTTACAGTCCAACAGTCTCCTTGTGAATACACAGTTGGGTGATAGAAACATAGTCAGTAACAAGAGGACCATCTTGTGTTGTGAGGAGTATGCAGAACATAGGTGGGGATTTTTTCTGTATTCATTTTTTGGAGTAATTTTTATTTCTGTTTTTAGAGCTCTAAAAACAATTGATGCCTTGGCTTTAAAGATCCATTTTGCTGGACCATCCATGAGTATTTCAACACGAAATCTCGCACTTGGAGTGTCTTCTATAAATTCAACTTCATTCAAAGGGGGTTCTTTCAGCGTCAGTCCACAGAATAATGCATCAGATTTCCAGGTACAGAACAAGCAGTTGTATTTGAACATGAAATGTGCCTGTTGTTCCAAGTGTGTTTACTGTGGTTCCAATAAATCCACTTACAACTCCCAGTTCTCCCCCTACTTTCTATTTCCTTTTTCCTACAATCATCCAAACAGATAACAGATTAATGTAGTATTTCCTTGAGTGACAGGAAACACAGATAAACTCACATTCCATGAAGATAAAAAGTAATTTGGCTTATAAATCCAGAACGCACTTGACCCTTTTTTAGTTTTGTGGGTATTTTTTTTTACTAGTGAAAAAGGAAATTAACCTTTAACAATCTGCAGTACTGACCATTGTACAATATCTAACAACTCTTTTGATGTCTTTCAGCTTTAAAATAAGATACCTAGATATAGATATCAACTTATAGATTTCTGCAGATACAATAGTTCTTCAACCTTCCAGTACAGTTTAAACATTTAGTGCTAAAGAAACGTAAGTCTAATCCAGTTGTTAACACATAGGTTGATTGGCTTGTACTATTTAAGATACCTGAGGCAGTTCAAGTCATTCATGTGGAGCTGGACCAGCCTAGACATTAAAAATAAAATGAACAGAGATCACACAAAATTTAGGAAGATCTCCACTGTTACAGTATCTAGACAGGATACTATAGTTAGGATTATCATCACCTCAAAAATATTTTTCTTTGCTTTTTTCCCCACAAATAAAAAAAACAGACATCCAGAAGTTTGAAATATTGTTTGAGTTTGAAATATTGTTGTTGCATATATTGCATATATGCACATGAGCACCTATAGGATTTTCCAAAGGTTCTTTTGAAATCAGTAGTAATGAGGTGCCAAAAATTTATAAATTTCAGTACATGCCTGTCTGCATCTTAAGGCACCTAAATGGTTTTAAAAATGCAGTGCAATTTAATTTTTTTTTTCAGTTAAGTAGGAAGTCTGTGACAGAGGTAATGTAATCTTAGTTTCCTGGGTGTTCCACCATTCAGGTACGGTGAGTCTTACTTGGAGAAGCACACAGAAAATATTACACAGAAAAAGAAAAAACTCTGCTGTCATTTGGCCCAGAGGAACTAAAACTGAATTCAACAAAGTATGGCATTATAAAAACAGTCGAAGACTAATCACTAGACTATAAGTATTGTATGGAAATTAATTCCTGCTGGAAACTGGCAATACAACAATCCTAATAAATGTCTGATCATTTTATAAGATACTGCATACTGTAAAAATCAAAACAAGAATGAAGACAGAAAAAAGTCTATTTTCTAGAAAAAGTAGTAGTAATATTGTAGGCTTTAGGACTTGTGCATGTATATAGACTCAAATGGTTGTTTAAATAGATAAAAATAGATTTAATGTACTTCAGTTTTCACATATTTATATTTCTAGGTATTTTAGCTAAAATCTCTTTGAATCGATTTTATCAGAAATTTTTGGTGATTGTAAATCTACTTTTATTTAGCTCTCATATTAATGAAGCTCAATAGCTGTTTGTGAAGCTGAATAGTTCTTTGTTATCAAAGGAATGTTTCTCCTGCAGATTTCATCCTTTATTTATGGAAAGAGGAAAGGAAAATTCTAAAGCCAGGTTTTGGATGATCGCACATGTAACAGGAATTACCATCTGTGGTTTGAGGACATCCAGGAATTTTCTCGTCCTGGAATCATTTATTACAGCACTGTCTAAATAATCATAAAATCCAAACTCCGTCAAATTATTTGTAATGTTCCTATTGGAACACAAGCTTCTTCTCAGACTTTCACATTTCCAACAGCTTGAGAATTCTTAGCATCCTTCCTACCAGAAAAGTTGCAGCAGCTGTGGGCACTGTTTATATTTTCCATGCCTGTCAGAAAGATATTTGCTATCCCTGCTGAAGGGAGATTCCCTTGTGAAAGCCCAGGTTTTTCACCAGTGATGTGATGCTCTATCCTAGGCTCATCAGGGAACATTAAACTCCTCAAGCTGCATGCCAGAATGTTTCCATATTTTTGTTTGTTTGTTTGTGGGGTTTTTTAGGGGGTTGTTGGAGGGGTTGGGGGTTTTGTTGTTTGGTTGTTGTTTTTTTGTTGTTTTGTTTTGTTTTTTGTTTTTTTGGTTTTCTTTCACTTAAAGTAGATACCAAGTAAATTTATCCATGGCAAGTTGGAAAGATTCTATTTCAGTTCCCTGTGTCTTTATGTTTCTTGCCAAACCTTTGACTAAATTAGGTTTTGGTGATTCATATTATTAAATTGTTCCTGTAATATATCCATGCTTCTTTGGAGAAGCCTCTTCTGCTCTATTTGCTGACAATGCCTAATGGGATGTATTTATCATATACACACTTTCTGTTTAGCGTGGCAGAATCAAACTCTGAAAACCTGGTTTTGAACTACATTTATCCCTGTCAGAAGATGTCTGTGAGCTGCTTCTTACTGATTTCCAAGGGTGAATAATCTGTCAGTAGCCTATGACTTTTAACTTTCTATTACTTAATGGTGCTTCTGGAATTACACAGTTGTCCATGAGAGACATAGATACACGACCAGGATGCCTCTGGGGAAGTCAGTAGTGGGAGTTCCCATAACTCACAGTAAAACTTTTAAGGGCTTTTACTGTAGAGCCACTGTGAGCTGGCTTGCTCCCCTTCCTTCAGTGGATATGGTGGCACCCCTTGCGTAGGCCATGGTGGGGAATTATCGGTCATAGAATTGCTAATAAAATGCAGGGTTGCATTCTCTTTTATTTCTCACTCACTTGTTACATTCCTTGGCCACAGAGGTCTTTTAGATTTCCGATACATTGCCTGTAAAGATTAAATTTATATGATGTCAGAAAGTGCCTTTTTAATGCTATGTAGCACAATAAATATGGAGAAGTGTCACTAATAATTTTTAAACCTCCTTTCCATAGCAAAGAACATAGAAACTATAAAAGCTCATAAGAGAATTATTTCAGTTGTCCAGATCAAGCCAACTAATACAATTAGCAAAGAAAGATTCAGAGCATATTTTTTAGTTCTCAACATTTTTTGCTATAAGGAAAAGTATCTTAAATATTACTGAAAATGGTTAAGACTGTCATAATTACCATCTCATTATTTCTAAATCATCATTATAGCAGTGGAGGAGTTTGTTTCTTTCTTATTTTTATCTAATATCTTTTTGTAGCAGAAGGCTGATCTCATGCTGGAAAAGTGGGAAACCTTCCCAGCCTTTAAAAAATGTATTTATTGCATCAACTCTTACATAGACACGAGTCATTTTAGTGTTGATTGGTCCTAGTCCTATATCTAGATATTGCTGTGTAAGCGTGTGAACCCAGTTGTGGACAACAGATGGTTTCTTTTAGTCATGGTTTGAACATGTTCTTCTGTTGTTTTTATTTAACAGATAGATTTTGACAAGGATCAGACAAGTGCCATCGCTTCTGTTGTTCTGCCACCAAGTTTACTGAAGAATTTAAGTCAAGATGAGTTTGAAGTTATATCCAGGGCTCAGTTTACTTTCTTCAATAAAAATGGTCTTTTTCAGGTAAGCATTAATGTTCATGGAGTCATTTCAGATAGAGTGAATCAAAGCCTAGAAGTTGCCTGTACTGTAATCATTTCACAGTATTTCATGAGTTATAGGAATTCCTATAGTATTCCTATTTTCCTGTAGTAACAGGAAAAGACAACAGCAAACACAGGCACTAAAGACAGTCTTATGTTCAGAGCAGCAAAACAGCTGAAGTGTTCAAGTTGAGTTGAAGTCAGTGGTTTAACTGCAAATTCCTCTCACATGTGAAATAAACCTTTTCTCAGGGTAATCTATGGAAAACTGTATCCCAGCTTCTTAAAATCAGACAAAGGTAGGAAAAGCCTTTTAAAAAGCCTTTAACTTCTGTTAAAATGCATTAATAGAGGTCCTTGATGTTCAGTGGAGCCAGGTCCTTTTCTATCAGGAGGGAATTTGCCATATAACACTGCCAAGTACTCTCCTTTCCTTTTAGGAGCTGGTTAGTAGTCATATCCATCTGACTGCTTTATATTCAGTTGGAAGCCCTGGGCTGAAAGCAGCCAGAGAACTTTTGCCCACATATATATTCTGTTGTTTTCATACATGTGTTTTCGTAAGCATACCATATTTTAATAGGAATAAAGACAACATGCTCAAGTAGATTTGATGTTTTATTTTTCAGGTCTTATCAAATGGTAATTGTAAATAGTGTCTGCATGGTGGGTGCCAAAAATATTGGGAAGAGTTTGCAGCTTGGAAAAAGAAAACCAAAACCACACTTATTCAGGGGAAAAAACAAAACAAAACAAAAAAAAACCCCAACAAAACAAAAAACCCCCACCAAGAGTTAATTAAGAAGGAAGCATTGTTTCATGGTGAACTGTAGCATGTGTCTCAGAAGACTTGAGTTTGTTTTCCCATCAGTATTTCAAGTGACCTTTGGCTCTTGTGCATCCGCAGAACTCCGTAGTATTGTATTGTCCCTATATTATCATTTTTATTGGCAGTGTATCCAGATTCTTCAGATAATCTAGGCAAGAAAATACCCATGACCCACAGTTGCCTTCTGAAATACACCCCAAAGTATTTTTATTTTAAATTGTATTTGTTTTAAGCCTGCTTTTGAGAAAAACAGGATAGATGTCTTTAATAAAAAAAAAAATAATAATCCCAGAAGAATACAGATGGAGGCTGGTCATAATGGCATAAAATCATATGAAGCCAGAATGTGTCCCTTAATGGTGCTAGAATGCATTTCTAAGTGGTACTTAATAAGCCATTGGAAAACAAAAACCATAAAAATTGCACCTTCATTTGCAACTAAAATGCCTTTCATTTTTTGTGTGTTTTTCAAAGACTTCATGGGTGATGTGTTAACACAATGAATTAAAAATGTCATCCTCACATTTTTAGGAAGTCTAAAAATAAAGAAAGTTAGAGAAAAACAGGATTAAAATAAGGCCTTCAAATAAACTTATCCACATGCCATCTCAAACCAAATAAAAGTATCCAATAATATAAGAGTATTTAATTTTTATTGCATTTCGTATTTCTTCCATGTGCAATCACAAATACCTGAATTCTATTAGCTGTATTCCTTAAAAGTATTCAACATAACAGTGGAACATTCTTTGCAGCATTGGAGGTGGAGTTATTTTATTGCAACTGAGAGAATTCTAGTAAGTTTTGTCTTGTAATTCATTAAAGATGGTTCCATTAGTTAGAGGGCTATATAAAAGCTGTTCAGAGTGGGATTCACTTCTCCAAAGGCAGGTGTGTTCACTGTAAACATGTAAACTATAAACATGTATGCCTGAACTGTTGAACTTCAGCTAAACACAAACTTCTGGCTAAAAAAGTAGTGATCTGTATTTTACTTTAATGCACACAGAAGAATATATTAAATTGTCTTCCCTAGAGACCAACTGTGTCTCGTTTTTCTTATCTGCTACAGACAGAATCCACTGAAACCTGTGGAAATATGTCCAAGGACTTTCACAGACTTTGTCAGATGTTTAAATTTAGGTGGCAGCCAAGAGACTTTTTCTTGTCTGAATAACCAAGACCTGCCTAGAAATTTGCATTTTCTTTCCTCTTCAATTTTTAAGGCTTTAGGAAGTTTTGCCACAAAGGTCCAGTATGATTTGAAGTACTGTGTCTGAAAATTCTTGGATATGGTTCTTAGAAAAACAATATCCTTCTCAGGATAGTATGCACTTAATAACTGAAACTATTGTATCTCTCATGCGTGGTGGGATCTCACAAGCCCAGTGCTGAGCTGAAACCTGACATCTTGTTATGTTAACAAATCTCCTAAACAGGGTTTAGGAGTTTGGGTTCAGGAGTTTGGCAGACCAGATTTGGGGAGGGAAAGTGAGCAGCAATACAAGACTTCATTTGACCTAAGATCTGCCACAGGCAGTGACCAAGCTTTCCAAACGGGCATCTAAATTGGCAGGTTTCAATAGAAGCCTATCAAAAGAAAATAGCATTGCCAATGCACTTCCATTTCAATAAATAATTAGTTTCCAAGGAAGCCTCTTCTGGAAAATTGTGAGCTGCAGCTCAAAAATCCTACTTGTCAGTGATAATGTCAGAATTCTATTTAAATTCCCATCAAATAAGATCTCACAAGAAAATGCTATCTCCTTCAGTATGTAACATTGCTTTGAATTTGTTTACTACTTCATAGTCATTCATTTGAAGGCAGAGATTGATTTAACAACTATATGCAGAAAACAGTTCATTCTCTTAAAACTTTGCATTTGCTAAAGGACAGTGTCAACAATAAGATAAGTGAACTCGCTCATGCGTGTTTAGGGAAATGAGCTAATCATATCATGGGTTGTTATCTGCCACATTGTTTGAGTTATAATTTCGTTTGCTTTCTAACCTCTCTCCATAATTGTGCCTATGCATGTTTATGGCTACAAGGAAAATCAGGAAGCTTCCATGAGGCTAACCCATAATTTGATTTTATAAACATAATGTTCTTATATTGTGTGATCAAAAGTACAGAAATGCTGACAACTTACTTATTCTAGCACGCTGCAAAAATGAAACTCTGGCTTTTATGTTATGTGCCATGTAAGCACCTACTATATTTTTCTTAATCTTTTGAAGGATGCAGAAAATCCTGCCAATCTGACCAGTTTTGTGGTGGCATGCAGTATTGGAAACTTAACCATTCAGGATCTTCAGGATTATGTGAAGGTTACAATCAAGCATACCAAAATTCAGGTAAAACAAGACTGATTATTCAGAGAAACAGGAATGCAGATTATACATGGTAAAGGCTAAGATTATAGCCTGATTTATATGGATGGATTTTGACTCCAAGATAAAACTCAAATTGAAATTAAGAAGTCTAGAACAAAAGCAAGTAAGCAAAAAGCAGAAACAAATAATCTCTTCCATCCTCATGCATTCGTACTCCATTCATGACCTAACGTTTATCTGCAAGACCATTGATTTTGCCCCTCAAAAGTAGTTTCTGTGCCAATAACTGTTGGTGAAACCTTTCTTAATGACCATATTCACAACTAGGGACATGATTTATTACATTGGAACTTCATAATTACTTAAATTCTTTGACCAAACATTATTCACTTTATTAATAGTTTCCAAATTATCTTGTTGTTATGGGGTTTTCATCAGAGGAATGGACAGAAACACATTATTAAAAGATGACTACAGTAAATTTAGGGAAATACAGACCAAATGCAACCTTTTGGCACATACTGTTCCAGTTAGAAAATGCATGAGCTTGACTCCATTCTCAGTATCTAACTCAAAAGAGGCAATGGCATTAGAAACGTTACAGAAAATGTTAAAATGCAATACCTAAGTAAATTGTTTATGTAGTAAGAAGCTGGTTTGTAATTTTCACAGCCCGATTAACTTTATCTTACATTGCATTACAATGAGTATTCTAAGGTGAGGCAAAACAACCTACACTTGGGATCAGCAATCATTTGCACATTTTCAAGCTTTACATAAAGGATTCACAGAGAAGCCCTAAGGAAGTAATCAGTAAAAAGCATTTAGATTCTATAAAGACATAATATTCATGGATAACTTCAGTAACAAGAAAACTTCATTATTCTGAGGATGTGCAAAAGGAACCGTCAAACACTACATAGAAGCAGTGCTCTAGATTTTGCAATTTGGACTTTCCGTCTTTCTAGCAGAAAAAAACCCTCTAACTTGACACAAGGCAAGTTTTCAACAACCTAATGATATGGATTCTTCTGCTTATTAAATGAAAATATATGCATTGCAGTATCTGTTGTAAATGTTAATGAGATTTATGTCTGAAGAGATATACGAAGTCTGCTTTTACATCTGTTCTTAGGAAGATCCTAAACCTACCTGTGTCTTCTGGGATATGAACAAAAATGGTAAGCTTAAAAATACTGTAATTTCTTTCATGGGGAGAATAAATGTGTCTGAGTTTTAAAATTGGTCACAATATTGGCTATTTTGCCTCCAAATCAATCCTTACAGGATTCAATAAAGTCCACTCAATGAAGTGGATAATTTCTTCTGGTTAGTATAGTTTGTAACAGCAAATGTTAAATAGTCCTTTTTAAAGTTTGCTTGTAATGTAAATGTTTTTAACGTTTTAAAATTTTCAATTAAGTTTTTCTGCTTTTTTCCTGTTTCTGCAGTTTTTCACTGATCTGTGTGTATGAGCAAATTAAATATACTGCTACTCAGACACATGAATACTCAGACACATGAATAGTTCTTAGCCATATTTTCAAACATTAATTTTTTTTAAAAAATGGGTTATGTGGGTGTAAGATTGTGACTGTTACAGATCCTAAGCTTTTTTGGTCACATGTGGAGACATGCATTAAGCAGGCAACATTTTAGACTATTCTTCATCAAAGAATGGTCACTACTGCCAAAGCTGTGTGTGATGTTTTACTCAGGCTCTTAATCCTTTGAACAAAATTGTTCTCTGGAATGACTTTCCAGATCTCTCTGGTTTAGAGATCACTGCTGGGATGTTTCTTTTCTTTACAATGAAACAGATAGAGCCGTAGGATTTTGGATGGAGAGGTTCAGTACAGAGTCTTGCAAGAAATAAAATTTACAATCCAAATTTGTGTTTCAAAGCAGGACATACAGACACAGCAACGCAGAAGAATGCAGGAAGATAAAAATGAGCAAAAAATCATAGAAACTCAGTAGGAAGCTGAATTTCAGAATCACATTAAAAGAGAAACACACAGGGAGGAAACCCTTCCCAGTGGCTGCTTGAGTGGAAAAGAGTTTTAAGTGGTTTTGGAACATCTTCACAAATGAGACATTCACACATTTTGAGAGAATGTCTTGAATTGGAGTGTTTGATTGTCTTGAAGTTACAGAATAAATTATGCTGGGTTTTGTCAAGAGCTGTGAGAAAAATGTCTTTTAAGAGTCAGAGAATATGATTTCATAAAACTAGCTCATGTTTTGGCATTGAAAAAATGAAAAAAGAAACATTTTACCATTTAACATTTAATTTTTAAAATTAAAATCTTTCTACTTGTTTGTCAGAGCAGCCTTTTCAAGTGGGGTGTGGGGAATAGCTCACTTCATGGTTTTTTTTAAGGCCACCAGGGATTGTTGGGATTATGCACTCTGACCATCTGCATTACATGCTGCAGACAGGAAGGGCAGGACCCTCCTGGGCCATAGAAGTTTTCATGTGCCTGAGGATATATGAGTGGGAGGCAGGCAGGTGTAGACATCACATCAGTGGGGGGAAAAGGATTCCTAAAATCATCTTATAATTGGATGAAACTAAGGCATGTCTTAATGTGTGATCCACGTAGTAGGTCTTACTCACTAACCAAAAAGCTCCCTACCTTTATTATACATCTCCATCTATTGCTTCTGCTCAGTAGTCCATTTCTGGGTCACTCATCTGGGGTGATATTTTGCAAAAACTTGATAATATGACACTTGCTTGTCTCCCTGTTGTTTTTAATGCTCAGTTTGAGAAAGCACTTTTGCATTTGCACAAGGTGAAGTGAGAAATCTGCTGAAAGAGAAGTTGACATGTGTTTGTTGGACAGCAGTTTCTAATGTTTCATTTCCACAGGTGGCAGTGGTGGCTGGAACCCTGCGGGCTGCCAGGTGGATGCAGAGTCCAATGAAAATGAAACTGTGTGCCTATGCAACCACCTCACACATTTTGGGGTCCTAATGGTAGGCAAATCCACTTCTCACCAAGTTACCTTTCCCAGGAACAGCAACACAGCTTTTGTCTGGTATCAAGACAACTCTCACTTTTGTTACTTGGTTTCTTTCCTTAACATATAATTTTTAATATTAATAATAATACATAATTTTCCCTCTTGAAGGAAAGTTATCTTTTCATAACAAAGTAACCAGCTATAAGGATTCAGGAATGAGATAATGAATAAAGTTAGCAATGGAAGAATATTATTGTTGTTCTTATTATTATCATTATTAAATTCTTTACAAGTGGCTAAATATTGTTTTTAAATACTTAAAAGGTACCCATGAGATTTTTCTATGCTTTGAAAATACTGTGCCACAAAAGATCTGAGATTGAGACTTCTGAGTGATACTAAAATACAAATAGCATATTATAACATCCAACTTAATACAACCAAGGCCCAGTACTAACTTTTTCACTAGAGAGACAGGAAAGAACAGTGATCTTAATGAGTCCTAAGTTGCAGGAGATCTCTGACATATCCCTTAACATTATAATCTAACAAAAGTGACCTGCAGTTGAGGCAGGAGGTGTGTAACAAGAGGGAAGTGAATAAGAAAGAAGTCTAAGTATATTTGAAATTTCCAGATTGAGAAAGGGAGAAGTTGCTTGCAGGGAGGAAAAAAAAAAAAAAAGAGAAACTCATTGTAGGGAAAAACAGGGAAAACAGGGATAGAAAAACATCCTCCAGACAGTAGAAATTGTAATGAGGATGAAAAGTCAAGGGAGCACAATAATTCTCTTTCATCCTTAGATCAAAAGGCTGACTTATCCCTTGCAAATCTAGTTTGCAAATTTAACAAGATTTATCTAATGTCATAAACCATGAAGTGGCACCTTTTGCACAATGTGTAAACCCATATTGGCTGTTTTCTTACTTGGCTTCAATTGGTTTTGGTGATGCCTTATATTACAGGCCTTCTCAGAAAAAGGCTGCTCACAGAGCACTGGTAGAAAACACATGGCCCCGTACTCTGTCAGAGCCTTAAGGAATGTCTCCAGACAGGGTGGCTGGCAGAGCAATGTCTATCCAGGAGATGAAAGAAGGAACCATATGGGGCACTTCAGCCTCAACAGCATAGCCCCCAGCCTCCAACTGCCTCCAGAAATTTGCCCTTGTGTTTTTCAGAGAAAACAAAAATCCCAACATGAAAAAAAGGCATAGTGCTATCTTTTCTTGACTTTTGGTGGTTGTTTATGCTCAATAATGGGCTGATACGGTTTTTTCCAGCTGAAATTAACATTCTTTGGCCTATAAAACATAGCTGCAGAAAAGATGTTGGCTCCTGGTCACAGCAGGAATAATTCCTAAGTAGAACTATTTGAGGTTTGAAGTAACTTGTGGCAGTGTCAAATAGGACTTAAACCACACAAGGCTACATACACTGACTTTTTCAGCTTTGGCCTTCCAGACCCTTCTTAATAGAACTGCTCTCTTCATGTCATGCTGAGATGTAGATATGGAGAAGCCACAAACTTTGTGTCTTCTTGTGAGCTAAATTATGGTTTTGTTCCACTTCTCATCCCCAAAGGGATTAAGGACTTTCATTAGGATATATTCAATGGGCCCCTTCTCTTCCCTGAATGCTTCAGTGACAGTAGGAAATAAGGCAGAAGGTCTTTGAATTTGGGCTGCATTCCAATAGATTTTTACACAGTTTTGGCCATTCTAGTAGCTTTTCCATTTTAATAATTTCTTCTGACTTTAATTTAGATACTAAATTATTTCCAAAGAGCATTCTCCTTATGTATAAATAAACTGTCATATAAGGCTGGAATGGGCAGTAAAAAAAACCCTGCTCCTGCCTTTTCCTACAAAGCATACAAAGTTTTCTAGCATTTGTTTCTTTTTGCTAGCTAGTTTTGCTAGGGACAACAGTGACAATGACTGTAGAATTGACATCATTATCTCTTACTGTTTGCTCACATTTTCTCCAGAGTGATATAAAGCTGATCATTCTTATATTTTCTTGTCCTTAAAAAGAGGAAATAACACTGGCATTTATTCTGAGATGGTACCACGTGGCAGTTACAGTTAGACAGAAAAAAAGAGAATCCTTAGAATGTTCTTGCTTCACTTCCAAATTTTTTTCTGTTGTTTTTGTCGCTACTTTTCTGACCAAGTCTATTAAATGGTGTAGTTCTTATGTCAAAACAGACCCTAAATCCAAAAGCAATATCTTGCCCTTAGTTTCACCTGTAGATGATTAGTTACATTGACTCCCATGGATTTTTAATAACAAAAAGGCCAGGAATTCCCTATAATGATGCACATTTCAGTATGAAAACTTTTAAGTTACATTTTTCTAAATCTTACATCTTCTGAAAAAGACTTGTATACAAGCAAGAGAATGAAGAAGTTTGGACACTGGAGACTTTTCCCGAGAAGGACATTTGAATTCCTAGTACTGATTTATAAGTATCAGAATCAGGCTCTATCTGCTGTTCCCAGCAGCTGCAATACTTAAGGCACAAATGTTTTGAAGAGCTGTAGGAAGTGAAAGGTGTAGCAACTGCAGACCAAGTACACTCAGTACAAATGGGTCCCAGTGTCAAGGTTACAGAGGTATTGCCAGAATGCTTTTCAGTGTTACTTGACTAATTACCAAGAAAGAGTGCTGTGCTCCTAGCAAAGGTGCTGCCTGCAGCCCCTGTCTCTTCCTTCTCTCTCACAGGACCTTCAGAGAACCGTGACGCAGATCGACCCACAGAACACCAAGGTCCTGACCTTCATCACTTACATAGGCTGTGGAATATCTGCTATATTTTCAGCTGCAACTCTTCTGACATACATTGCGTTTGAGTAAGTACTAGTTCTGTGAAGAACATCACAAAGGAGTACCTGTATATGCACAATAGAATAAGTTAGTTACGTGGTTAGTGTGGTTTATTTGCCTAGGAGGGGAAGTCCATGTTTTAAAAAAATCAAATCTGCAAAATCAGAGTCACAGTGTTGTGAAGTGGAAACTTTTTCAAGAGGATATAAATTCAGAGTCCTTCTTCCAGTTTCTAATGTGTGTGGTGCTCAGACCAGGGAACAAGGTGAATGTGTATCAAAATTTTCCTTTTGACAAGACAGAATCTTCTAGATTTTGAACAGATAGATATTATTTTAAACTTGTCAAACAGGCTTTTTATAAAAACAAAACAAAACTTGCCTATGTGAGCATAACAGGTTTCAAATTTAGAAAGAGAAATTTTCAACCAGAGCAATTACATTCTATAGCCCTTCAGAAAGAAGCTGGAAGAAGGATAAAATGAAAATAAATTGTGAAGTGTTACAAAAATTTCAACAGAAGTCCTGCTGAAATGTGAAAGTGAATCAAGAGAAAGCAAAAATTTTGAAGTGGCACAGTCCTGTGAACAGTGAAAAGAGAAAATGAAGTCATGTCAACACAAAGAACGCATTCTGCCAGTAACAGGGCAGGATACAGTAGCTGCTAAAGAAGGATAATTTTCTGGGGACAGGAGGGGGAGGGGGGCTGGAGAAGAGGGTTTTCAGGTTTTAAATATCTTCAATGATTGCATTCCTATTATATTACCTATAGTATAGTGCTCTGGTTCAGGCTGGTAGAAATTGTTTGCTGCCCCTCATTACTCACATTTCAATGGAGATCAGTTAAAAAAAATTACTTGTTCTTCAGTCTTCCTAAGATCCTGTTTAAAAACAAACAGAAAACCACATCCACTGGACAACATATTCCAAAAATTAAGCTAACATAAAATGGTCACAGATGATCTTCTGGTCAGCTATACTTTTTTTGTTTTCATTTAAAATAAAAAGTACTGGTTTATATTTAATTTGAAAGAGTCATTTTGGTGGTTGTTTGTTTGTGGGGTTTTTTTTGTTAACTGCTGCTAAAGTATTGCAGCAGTTAATTAGCTCATTATGGACCCAAAGAACTGGTAGCTTACCCCCTCCACACACAGCTGAAGCCTTGACCACAGATAAATAGACACCACTCTGTCTTACTGCAGAAACCCAGCTGGAAGAAGTTCCTTGTGCTTCTATTGACTTTGTGAAGGGGTAAACCCAGCTGCAATAGGTGATTTGTGTGATTGCAGCTAGTTAATCATGTGCACCTGTGTTTCTCTCATTAGGAAGTTAAGAAGAGATTATCCATCCAAAATCCTGATGAATCTGAGCACAGCCCTGCTCTTTCTTAACCTGATCTTTTTGCTTGATGGCTGGATTGCATCCTTTGATATTGATGGCCTCTGCATAGCTGTAGCTGCACTTTTGCACTTTTTTCTTCTGGCCACCTTTACGTGGATGGGACTGGAAGCTGTTCACATGTACATTGCTCTAGTGAAGGTGTTCAACACCTACATACGGCGATACATACTGAAGTTTTGCCTCATTGGCTGGGGTGAGTTCATTTTACACAATAGCATGTATGCTGCTGTATAAAACACTCTCCATAAATGCTGCTATATAAAAGCTCTCTATCAGAAATGCAGAGTAGAATTAATATCAGAGTGTCATTTCCTTCCCCTGGCCTGCAGCAGTGCCGGCACGCAGCCAGCCCTCTCTGTCACCGAGTGATTCTGAGCAAATGCACTCTCACTGGCACTCTCCACCCAGAGCAGCTCCCAGCCCCAGAATGAGAGGAGAGACCAGATAAACTGGACTTGTTTTCCAAAGAGGCCAGAGTGGGAGAGGGGAAATGTGAGTGTGGTGTCAGAGACTGTGTCACACAATGAATGTAGAAACTTTCGTGGTTACTACAAAGCCTATGGAGGTTCTGCATTGACTTTCAAAAACTCTGAGTCCAGCTTAAATTTTCTTGCCAAGCAAGCCTATTGTGCAATCAGAAACAACCAAAATTTTCTGAGATTCAGCACGGTGTTTAAGCCGCTGAGAGATCCTGGCTGCCCTAAGCAATGTACACAGCAGGACAGAAACGGAAAAAGTAATACTGAAAAATAACTGCAAGGCTCAGGCAGCAAGACTTTTATTCTTCATTTTTGTCTGTATCAGGAATCTGTGGTTTCTCCCTGAATGTACATATTGTGTTTGAAATTATACAACACAATACAAAGCCATTAACCTTATGGCTAGAGCACTGACCTCAGTGCAGCTGATAATTGATGTCTTTCCATTGGCAACTAGCATCCTCTTTGGCAACCTCAGCAGAGGACAAGGAGTGAGTGGTCGGAAAAGCAAATTAACCTCTTCCCCTTTGAATCTGTTCTGTTATAGCAAGGATAAGACATGTAAATAAGGCATATCAGGAACCTACGTTTCTTTTGTGTGAGCTGTACCTTTCTGCAGAGTTCTCTTCTGCATAGTTGTTTATTTTCCCCAAATACTCCCTCTGCTTTTTTCTTAAGAAATACAGTTTGCTTTATGAAAGCAAGGGGACCACATATAAGTAAAGTGTATATAATATGTATAATGCTGTAGAAGATATATAATATGGTGTATACAATGCAATATGGTTGAGAAAAGTAGTGGAGAAATTACAGGTTCCCCAGTTACACAACCTAATGAATTCAGATTAGCATGAAAAAAATCCCTCAAAAATTGCTAATACCATCCCTCCACTAGATCTCATTTTTGCAATAATTCGTTAATCTTCTCACTATATAATGAGAGCCTGTGTGCAGTTGCAAATTTAACTTTGGGTAATTATGAGATAATATTTTAGTTTATTATTTTACTTTAATTTCCTTATTACATATTAAGCTTCTTCTACTGTATGGAACATTACAAGGCTTACTCACTAATGCCTGTTAATTGCTTTGATAGTTCTATATATTTGTACTGTTTGAAAAATTGTGTCCTTCTACCTTCTCAGATCAGTTTTCTCAGGATAGTCTCCACTAAAGCAATAGGAATGGAGACCTAGTCAATAATTCAGCTTAGCATGATAAATTTGAAAGTTTAGGAGATTTGAAAGCTCACAAGTTTTCTTGTGTTACAGGTTTGCCAGCTCTGGTGATAGCAATTGTTTTAGCAAGTGCTAATACAAATGCAGGTCATGTTTATGGCAAAGAGTTATATGGCAGAGATGCTAATGGGCAAGGAGGAGATGACTTGTGAGTATTTCTTTTGATCTCTTAAAATTTAGCATTTATAGTTGCTTTGGAGAAGTCAATGGTGCATTAAACAAGCAAAAAGGGCAAAACTGTCTTCTGAATAAGTAGGATCTCTAATGTGAAGGAGGCTGTTAGAAAAATTGGAGGGAAATCTGTATTACCCAATGCCACGTACAAACATGCCTCTGGCAAAAGAATAACCTATAGGTTTTGTCATGAAAATAAAAGTACTTGTTTTTGTTTGTCTTAAATGAAAAGTATATTTTCTAGGTAAGAGCAAAGAAAGAATTTGTATTAAAAAAAGGTTCCTTTGTGAATCAAGCAGCCTTTTGCCAATATAGTTCAATAGTCCTCTGTGTTCTTCTCTTGGTGTCCAGATAATAACTCCAGATGCCAAAATTTTTATGTGAGTGCTCTTTTCCTTGCCTGGCCAAGCTTCATCATGATAAATAAAACTTTAATTTTTAATTTTATTATAATATCATGCTGAGCATTCAGGCCATTTGCTGCAAGAGGAATTTGTTAGAACTATCATATGGCTGACTATCAAATGGCTAACTCAAAAGTCCCGCTACTTCTCCAGTCATGTTCAAGTTCAAGCTCTCCTTTAGCTCCAGTGGCAGAAACTTGAGATTTTGACACTGAAGATCCAAGTTAGCCCATTCTATTACTAAAGCACTCAATGCTTCCCACAGATGACAGCACTGATTTCTTTCGTACTGAGTCTAAATTTTTTCATGATGGGATTGCAGTTCCCACCCCTTCCTACTTTATTAATTAGTTTTGATTCAAATGTGGCACAGCTCTTAGATTTCTCATATAATAATACTATAGTCCATAGTCATTTAAGATGCTTATGAGCTTCATCCTGTTTCTAAACAGAAAATGGACAAAGGTTTAATTTTACACTATAGCTCTGCATCAGAACTATAGGTATCAGAAATCGGCTCATTTTCCTTTAGTCATATAAATAGTTAGAAGATAGTTTCCATTAACCAAAAATGATCCTTCTTTTTGTTTTATTTTTAAAACTTTATTTCAGCTGCTGGATCAAGAATGAAATTGTCTTTTACGTGACTTGTGCTGGCTACTTTGGAATCATGTTTCTGATGAACGTGGCCATGTTTATTGTGGTGATGGTGCAAATCTGCGGGAGGAATGGGAAAAGAACCAACCGGAGCCTGAAGGAAGAGATCCTGAGGAACCTCCGTAGTGTGGTCAGCCTGACCTTCCTCCTGGGCATGACATGGGGCTTTGCCTTTTTTGCCTGGGGTCCCTTAACTCTTGCTTTCCTGTACCTCTTCTCAATTTTCAATTCATTGCAAGGTAAGCTGAATTTTTGTTTTACGAACGAATAATATTTGACCTGTTACTGTTCTGGGACATACTATGTCCAGTGATTGGACCAGGGAACTTATATCCAAGCTCTCTAGGTTTTCCTTTGACACTAAACCATTATTAGTTTCTCGTTATGTGGAATAATGACAACTACATATGGGTCGAATATCTTACATAAATTAATTGCAGTTTCAGGATCTTTTTCCATAAAATGAACTATATTATAAATAGAGCTCTTTCTGGCTAGCAGTCTTCAGTGTTCTCTGTTGAGCTACATGCTGTATGACCTTCAGCATTTCCTTTCACTGATTATAACAAATATAGGAAGCCTTTTCCCTTAATTTATTCATGTAGAGGATCTGTAAAACTCAAAACTACTTTAGTAAGGCATGAGAAACTCATAAAAATAAAATTCAGTCCTGTCACAGTGTGGAGAGATAGCAGAGACATATGGGATGGTCTTTGCTTAAGAAAAATCCAGTGACTGTTACAGTCAGCTTATTTTTCTTTCTGTTACTCAAGTTTTCAATATTTTACTTTTTCAGCATAGTTCATCTTTCTGAAAAATGCTGTAAATTGTAATCAAATGGTTACAAATTACAGAATTATGTATTTGATATTTTTAAAAATTCAGCTCAGGGCTAAAAATTGCATACGTTTCAACTGCCATAAAATTCTCTACCAGTGCTTGCCCTACCCACTTATAAAGAACAACTGAATACATAATGAAAACACCAAGGTCATTGGAAGTGTATGTGTTATGCCAGACACATATTGTCATAAAAATTAAATCTGCCGGAAAAAGAAAAAAAACCAACAAAACAAAACCAAAACAAAACAGAAAAAAAACCCCCTCAAGAATGTCATTGAAGGAGCTTGTGTTATGCAATACAAATATTGAGATAAAAATGAAATTTTCTTAGGTTCAGCAAAATGTCTTCTCTTTATGGAAAAAGTACTTAATATCACCCTCTGCGGATTTTATCTGATACAGCTGAGATGTATTTCCTGTGCTGAAAGATTTATTGGGCTTTCATGGAAAGAGAATCATGTTGTGGGGTTTTGTTTGGGTCATTTTCAACCTAAAATGCTAAGCAAAATGACAAAAAAAAAAAAAAAATTTGGATATGGTATTCTTACTAGGGACTGTTTTTTTCCAAAGGACAGATTCTGATACTCCCCTAGCAGCATAATGAAGTATTTACTGCATTGTGTCTGTGCTAGAAATTCAGACAGGTCTAGAGAGATCAGAAGTATGGGAAGAACATGCAAAAAGACTTAAATTTTGAAAACCTTGCCAGGGGTCAAATTGAACAAGTTCTCTAACCAGAATTTCCAGTGCAATCAATTAAGCTTGTTTGTGCAGAGTGCATGCAAGATTGACCAACACTGCCTAAGTGGAGTAATAGCACTGTTTAATGGAAAATGAATATTTGGAAGTTAAGTCTGAAGATGAAACTGAAAAAGACAAGAAGTAGATGTAAAAAGAAGAGTAATGAGCTCTTCATGGATTGCAGTAGCACTGATGATGCAGTCTATGCTCAGGCATGTCGTAACAAGTAATAGGAGATAAGAAAGCTAAAGACTAAGGGAAGAGAATGTTTAAAATCCTGTATAACTGGTGCAGTGTTCATGTAGGGGTTAAGGGGATGCAATGGGGTAAATCTGTATCAGGAAGCATTTCCTAGAAGCAAAAAACATTTCAATATGGCAAGTCTTCCATCATTATTAGCAACTTAATTATGGAGATGTTGGTAAATACGTCTATTCTCTCTCAAGTTTTTGAAAGCTGCTCGAGTATTTCAAGCCATCCCAGCAGCCTCCAGCAGCAGTTTTCTGTGCACTGGCAATGAAAAAGCAAATTGCAGCAACTGCTGGTGTTACTGTACTTTGCTGTTTCATCTACAAAGGAAATTATTCTCTCCTTGACGCTTGGAGTAAAAAATATGGGAACATTTCTTTTTTGGCTGCTCATTTTATATATACGCCTGGGCAAGCCAAATACTTTCAAGTCAGAGCCAAGCTAGAACCAAGCCTAGGGTCTGATTTGTCTCTGGGAAACAAAACCAAAGCTGTACTACTAAAAGCACATTGTAAACTTAATGAATAATGAAATACAGAGAAAGAAGTTCTGGAGACCAAGCCCAGACAGGGCAAAGGCAAAGTACTTAATGCAGTACATTTGTTTTCCTTTACTATGGAACATGCATTTTCTTTTTAACCATTCAGAACATTACTGCAATTTAACTAAGCATCAATTTACAAAGTTTGTAAGCTATGTAAAAGCCCTAAGAAGAACTTCGGGCCACAAACAACTTCGTATCTCCAGCCCTGTAAGGGCTGCTAGTGGTTGCATTGGACTTGCTCTGTGCTTTAAACAAATCACTTAGAAAAATATTTTAGCAAATGCAAATACAGTATCCATAATCCAAGAAATTACATTTGAGATGCATTAAGGCGATGCCTTTTTAAAAATGTGCTTTTCCCTTTTTTGCCCATCAAGTAATGAAAAACTTTGGAAAAATTGTGTTTCATGGCCCAACCCCTACCCGAAGTTAACTGATTCCAGAGGTCTCAGCCTGGCCTGATAAGTCCAGTTCAATGACATATATTAGTGCATAATTAGGCCTCAGCAGTTTGGAGGAGAGAAGAGTTTGATTCTCCAGAACATTGTTATCCAAGCTATACCCTGCCATTGTATTCTGACAGCTGAAGCATAGTAGACATTAGTATACAGAACTATTCATGATAATCATAAAGGAATGCTTTTAGAGGAAGCCACTTGAATATGTTTGCCCACATTATGTAGCATTTATTCACATTTAAGATACAATCACAAGGGATCTGTTAGTAGCATTTTGCTGTCAGGTGTTCAGCCTCGGATTGGCTCTCTCACAGACAATACAAGTGAAACAAGAAATGGGCTAAGGCACAGAACAACAAAAGATTGCACAGCCAGTACCTGCCTGAGAAGAGGCAGGAGCATATGAGATTTCCAACTACTATATTTAGCTCCAAAGTACATCTGTAGGTGATGAAATCCTGCAATACACCCTGTTAAGACCTGTCTTATCGCATGGTAGGATGCTTATCTCCTGTCTTGAAAAGAAAAACTTTAAAATTGCATGAGAAAAATCAGCTCTACAAAAACATTCTTAAACACATTTATTACAGTTGCATATGCAAATCAGTTCGTTTTCTTTGGAAGTAAGTAGCTGGACACCTAATTAGTACTTGTGAACATATTCTTACCATTTTCATAATCATTTCAAGTACATGCATGTGATACACATAAATCCAAATGTGCTTTTTCAGGACACACCTAAGTGCCATTTACAAGATGATTGGTTTTAAAGGATACAGCCCACTGTTCTGTACATATGAAGCCATATCCAGGAGACAAAATATCTCCTTTCAAATATAATAATGTTGGTACTTATTTTGCTGGCTCTCTCTTGCAGTTGTGTTGGGTGCAGAATAGTCAGTTGCTTCAAAGAAAAGATCTTTTAATCATTTTCCTCTAAGCAAAAAAAAAAAAAAAAAGGAACACTGAGCTAAATTGGCATCAACAATGCCAATTAAAGGCATTGTAATCTCTGTATTAGGATACATCATGCACTTACACATACACTTACTCATCCCATACACTTACATGGCAACTAGGAGATGGGAAAACTTTGGTTGATTTCCATACCCCTTAAATGATGCATGGATGGCAATAACAAAATACTAAGATTATTTTTTTTTTTTGTACTTCATAGTCTTCTGATTACAAATTTCAGGTAATCTGTTTATAAATACATGCTTCATTTGGTGTATATTTGCTTTTGTCACAGGTTTGTTTATATTTGTATTCCATTGTGCTATGAAAGAAAATGTGCAGAAACAGTGGAGGAGACATCTCTGTTGTGGCAGATTCCGACTGGCAGACAATTCAGGTAAAGGCAGTTCACAGCTCCCCTCCTTAGGTGCTGCAGTTGTCTAAAAAAGTCCAGGTAAACGCTTGCTATGTTACTTTTAATATAATACAATGTAAGCCAGAGATGTGGAAAAATAGGTGAATCATAGGCTGTCACATCAGTATAAATAATTGCCAAGGGATTTTTCAGATATCACTTCATAAAAATTTTCAAATCTTTCAGGGTTCCATTTAAGGCAGCTGGTAAATTTTATAGTCCTGTGGGCATGGTTTTGAAAGGCCCATCAGACCCTAAAAATAATTAAAAAAAAAAAAAGAATCCAGAGATTCAAACTTTGTCATTTCAAACCCAGTCTTACTCATTTTCTCCTATATTAAAGTATGTTGACTTAGAGTTGTGTGGACTGTTAAGCTGATGTAGGAGCAATTCTTAAAAGTTGCGTAGAAAGATTCTGACTTCTTTTGCTTTTATCTTTTCCTTTTTAAACTGTCCTTTCCTTTGCTGTTGAATTCATAGACTATTAGAGACTCAGAAACATAGAAAGTTCCTTTAACAGAAGCCTGATTAGGCTCCAGAACTGAAGTTCACCTTCATCTGCAACAGTCAGAGCAAAAGGAGAGATGTTGGTTTGGACACATGAAAAGTGCAATGCTTGGGCCACTGTACTTACAGTTTGCTGCAGCTTTGGATATCTTGAGTGGCATGAGACTGCTGTGTTCAGGCAATTGGCTCTTCCTTTGCTGGTTGATGTGGTGAACTGAACCATATCATTGTGTCTCATATGGTTCTTTTTCAATGACCAGTGTTCAAATCTACAGCTGTTGTAAGGTGGCATAAGCTCATTGCTTTCTATGGTAAGCTTTCATTTTGTAGTAAGAAAACTTCATTCATTATTTCAAAGAGTTAATACAAACTAGGAAAATCACATTAATTCTGATCAAAATCATATTCAATCTGATCCAAATTGTTTCATATGTTCAGTTTCCGTGTGATTTATCCTGCAACTCCTGAACTGAAAAAAAAAGATGGATCAAATTATTTCCTTTATTTTTTTAATGCTGCTGTTGGGCAGCTTGTAGGTATGAATATGGCAGGAATAAAAACATGAAGGATTTGAATTATTTCAGTGGTATAGTTAATGTCATTATGTCTGGCATTAACCAGTTTATCTCCACGGGCTGGTTTTAATCTCCATGAACATGACACTGTTTTCAGGCGGTAAAGTGAAATATAAGACAAATGTGAACAGGCATACCTAAGCACTCTAGCAATAATTTAGTATAAAGTATTTGTCTTGATTTAAATCAAGAATAAAGTGGCCCATGTGCCTTTGGCTTGGACTTCTTTTCCATTTTGTGATTTCATTGAAGTACAGGGAATAACAGCAAGGTGACTAAATTGTGAAACGTCCTGCACTTACCTGCAATTGTGTGGTACAAAAGTAGTTAGATACTTTTATTCTACTGATATTGGGACACTTGTGATGAGTTTTAAAGTGTTAGTTTTCTTCAGTCAGTTTATTGGTATTAGCTATTTAATTTAATTTTGGTAGTTGTTCCAGCATAAGAGTGTATTGTATTAATGCTTTGGACAAAATTCTTTAAGTGTGAACTACTGAATAAACTTTATTATATAAACTGTGGACAATATCCTAAACAGCAAGTTATTTCTTAGTATGTAGTATCTTCCTCAGCAGCAGATCAAACCCTTAGATGGTAAGATCATTGTAAATGATCCTATCTATCTGTCTGTCTGTCTGTCTATCTATCTATCTATCCCTTTCCTATCACCTTTGGATTTTGCTCTTCAGGTCAGGAAGGTTTGGTATCCCTATATTGCTACAGAGCTTCCCTACTCTTCTGCATTCTGGAAAGGCAGGTCATACATGCAGTTCTGCCGTCTAGACAAACTATTTTTAGAAGGTTAGAGTCACCAATTTCAACTGCTGTGGTAGAGTGAAACAAGTTGGAATAATTTTATCATTCTTAAGAACCAAAGAGGATACGTAATGGGAAAAGAATAGGGTATTTGATATAAGCAATACTAAGAAATACATCAGATATTTGAAATAATCATAATTGAATAAATTAACCATTTATTATCTATGGTAGTTATTTATGTAAAACTTCTTAATCATTTTTAGATTGGAGCAAAACAGCAACCAATATTATAAAGAAGAGTTCTGATAATCTTGGGAAATCCTTGTCCTCTAGTTCCATCGGCTCCAACTCAACCTACCTAACATCCAAATCAAAATCTACGACGAATACGTATTGCAAACGAAACAGCCACACAGGTGAGTTCTTGCCCTGCAGCCCAGTGCATCTGTGAATACATAGGTTTGTGTTAAAGGCACAGCAAGCATTTTTACCCAAAGGTTAAAGAGCAAAAATGTCATCAATTCTTATGGTGTCAGTATTTTTAAAATGCATGTTACTGTTTAATAAGAGTCCTTACCTAACGTGCAATACATCCGTTATGTAGATCTGATCTCCGTATGTTCCCGTACTAAATGAAATAGGATTGATGAAAGCAAATTTTGCTTATTATCCTATTGTAAACACAGGGTAGCCAAAGCACAGAGAGATGACGTTCTTCACCCAAGGTAACATGAAAGCTGGCAGTACAGCTGGAAATAGGAATCAAGTCTTCAGAGTGCAAGTCCACAGCTGATTGTCTTGGTTAATCTCCTTTCATCTAACTGTAAAACATTTATGGGTAAAACTACAAATGGAGCCTACTCGGAAATGGACACTGTGTTCCCAGAGTATGCATTGTCTTGCCCTTCTACAAATAGCCATACCTACTGCTTATTTATTTAGATGTCAATGGTATATGTAATAAAAGGCATCATCTGTATTCCACTCATACCATGAAAATGTGCTCATTTTAAGAGAACTTTAGGGGAGCAAAGAAAGAGAGCAGCTGGAATGATTTGCAAGTTTGATTGTGTCTAAGATAATATTTCAGAGATTCACTTATATAGTTCAGATTTTTTCTTGTTACTCTGTTTTTGAGTGCATGTTTTTTGTCCTGTGTAAAGTCACATGGCATATTATACAATACTCTTCTATAAATATAGTGGAAATAAAATCTGTGCACATATTTAACTCAAAGTTGTGTTTACTTGCTTTAAAATATTTATTAGAAAAAATGTTTACATATTAAGTAAAAGATTTCCCTAGAGGGGAAGTTACGTTCTTTCTTAAGTATTAATTATTTTCATTAAGCCCCCAATGTTTCATTTGTAATGGTACACTCTCCTTTCTTGATGCGTGGCATAGTTTCCAGGAAATACCTTCAGGTTTTTTATTGATGATCATTACCTGCTTCAGTTAGGCACAAACACTCCTTTTTCAAAATAATTACGCCGTTGTTTTCTTACTGACCAAGATTCAGTGCATCCATTAGCATGAGGGATTGTTCATCAGGTATTTTAAGAGTTTAAAACTTTATTATTTATTGAGAGCATACATGAAGTACATCTGCTTTGAATACAGTAGAAATGAGAGGTATCTTAGAAATTCCTGATAACTGATAGCACCTGAGCTTGCTCTCAGGACTGCTATTCACAACTGCACTGGGAGCACTTGGCTGGTGCCCGCCTCCCCAGGCTCCCTGCCCCTGCTGCCAGGTCAGGTTCGGTGTGCAGTGCACCCAGCTGCCCTGATCAAGCTGTTCATTCATCTCTTCCCTGCAGCAACACTTCTGCCAGCAGTCTTCCACAAGCAGCATCTTTAATATCCACTGACCACAGTGCTATTGTTGATTTAATAGTGGAGGTGGAGAGCACTGTGCCCTTTCTACAGCAGACGGAGAATTCCCTTTTGTACTCGTGGCAGATCAGTGTTTAGATCCTTGATCTAGGGATTAATGATAAAAATATGTTTAAATGCTTTGTTGGACTCAGGGCTTTTTATCAACCTATCAGTTAAGGAGACTTAGTGCTGGAGTTTTTGCAAGGTGTTCTTGAAGTAAAACAAAGGAACTGTTCCAGATAAGAAGTAGTAAAGTTAAAAGAAACTTGCTCATGCGTATTCTTCAAAAATCATGAGCTTAATTCCATGCATAAATTATTCCTAAAAAGGATTGCAGTTCTTAATGCAATCAAAGTTTTTAATATGATGGTTTATTGGACATAAAGGGAACACAACAGTTTTCTATTTATTTTTTGGAATTTTAATACATTTTACTATGTTCTCTAAAAATACACATCTTATTGTGATACTCCACAGGAATTTTTGATAACACTAGGTTTTTAAATACTGACATATCTTCTCATGTGTAAAAATAATAAAAGTAATAAAAAAATAATATTCAGATTCTTATTGTTAGTGCATCTGAACTTCTCAGTTTGCCAACTTAGCTAAATTGCGGGCAAAGAATGTCATAGCTACCTGTCTTGGCAAGTCTTGTTGATATGGTTATAATGTGCTCCCTGGAATTGACACAAGCATTCATGTGTTTGTGGTGTAGATAATGTCTTCTAAGGCCCTTTCCTCATCAGTGGTGGAGCATTACAGGTAAAGTGAGAATTGCTTTTGTTGAATGCATGGTTGGATCAGGGTGGAGGGATGCTTCTTGCATGATGTCCTCATTGACGCAGAACATTTTGCTAATCAGAAACACTGCTTATTTCTATTACATCTTGTGCCACTGATGCTGAATGAAAGGACAAGCATGCTTCAAACTTTGGGTGTCTGCACTCTGCATGGGGCACAAAGCATTTAGAAAACAGACCATGTCCTGACATTAATGCCTGTGTACAGTAGTCTGAGGAAAGGAGATTATCCTGAAACGCTCATACATGAGGCATACATTAAAAAGCAAAAACAATCCAATTGAATTCCAGAAGATTGTTTAGTATTTGTGAAAGTTACTACAGAAAAATTATTATATTTATATTTGGTCTATTGCCATTACTGGAGTAGTCTTTTAGACTCTGAGATTTTTATATTCATTAGTACCCAAAATTACTCTGAATGATGAAACATATATGCCTGAAAGCTGTCCTATGAACTTCTGCTTGAATACAGAATGCACCAACACAAATATTGGATGGACCCTCATGGGTGAACAGAAGAGGTCACTACGGCATCTTGTGCCCCAGCTGTCTACAAACCCAAACCAAACTACTTGTAGAAAGCACTTAAATGCCCTCTGTAACCATTCTGTGAATTAGAAGTTAAGACTATCTCTGCAGAGAATTTGGTCATACAACTCCTACTTACTTCAGGGATACATGATTTTAATTCCTTCCTTAGATGTGAAGCCATTAGTTAGTAAATGCATACATTTGAAAGGATCTCAGTACTCAGAGATTTGCCATTGGACATGGAATTGTTCGCTGCAATTCATGAACATTCTTGCGTGCTTTGAAAAATCATCCTGATGAGCCTCAACATGCCTGTTTCTGTTTTAATGAGTGAAACTGTTTTGATTTCTCTGTCTGCAATCCACTTCTCCTTCGCAACACTTTGTGCTCTTTTATGGCTTGATATCATGTCTTTTCCAGGGATTGGTTACTTCTCTGTTTATTTCTAGTTGGTTTATTTCTAAGAAAAGTTTTTTATGAAGTCATAGTTCAAGTAGTATGCTTAATTCTTAAATGATCCTTCAACAAGGAATTTTTGGAGATGACTTCACCAAAGTCTTGTAAACAGCCATCAAAAATGTCACTTGTAGAAACCATTGCTTCCCAGGGTACTTCACCTTATTGCTGGCTTGCAGTGATACAGATCTTGCCCAGGTTCAGGAAGATAATTCCAGCTTCACTACAGTGGAAGAGATAAGAAAGAGAGCTCAGTTAGGACAGCATACTTGAGAAAATGAGAGGAGCTCTCTCCTTCTCATTTCTCGCTACGCTAGCTCTACCTACTGACCATTCTCGGAACAGCACTAATGCAAGCCACTGAAGCAGACTTTCCCTGTCTAGTTGGGAATTACCTTGCTTCTTTACCTCTTCAGCTTCACCCTTGACCTCTAGCTCATGAACTCTGCAGGGAGGCCCGGTTGTTGCATCTTTTCCTCCCTACAGTTTTCAGCCTGCACGCTCCACATTACAGAAAAAACAAGGTGAGGCTAGGCAAGCACAGAGTTTTGCCTCTGGTTGTCTGCTTTAGGACGAAAGACATCCTCTGCTATGTTCAGCACAGATTATATTATTTCTGTGAATAGCTCAAAACATCTGCTGCTGAAATATCAAATCTGCTCACTCTCACTGTACAGTACTTTATTATGTGGAGATGCTATTTATGGAGATCCAGTGCTACCAGAATGTTTGTGGTTTGTAAGATTCAGAGCATCAGCAGTAAATTAATATAATAAAAGGCCATAAGAGACAGTAACACTTTAGGCAAAATAATAGAGGGGTAATTTCAAGAGATACCTGAAAGGTCAGCCCACAAAACCAGACATCTCAAAAGAATTTAGAAGAAGTAATCTCAAGCCAAAAAGTTCTTTGCTGTCTTTTAGGGCAGTAGTGGCAATTGAAGGCATATCAATGTGGGAGTGACACGTCTTTTAAACTCTGAATTTGCTTAAGAGGCCCTAACTTTTCTTGTTGCTTTTTCCTCCTCTTAGAGAATGTTTTTCTTGACAAGCCATCTTCAAAATTTGCCCAAGAGGATGGAGAACAGACATCAATCATCCCTGTCCACCAGGTTATTGACAAGGTCAAAGGATACTGCAATCCTCACTCCGACAACTTCTATAAAAATATCATCATGTCCGACACATTTAGTCGCAGCACAAAGTTCTAACCAAGCTTCTGATTTACTATTTTTTTTAAATCAAAGGAATACAAAAAGTCTACCTGGAATTGAGAATATTAGATGTCATCGAATGTGACCTGTTCAGTTATTTTTTCCCAGTTTATAGTGTTCTCCTGCAAACAGCTTCCACGTAAGGACTGATGTTTTTGAAGTTTTTGTTGTTGTGGAAAACAACAATTTTCTGCCATGGTATTGAGCTGTTTTTAAATGTGTGCCAGCCAGTACGGTGCTTGGACAGCTAATAGTAATCCTGTGTGAATATCCTTTAAGACTGAAGAGCTACAAGCCTAACTTTAAATTATATAATCCAAACAGAAGCAAGTCTTGGTTCCTGGATAAAATAACAGACATGTCATGCAGTGCAGGCAAGCTTTTATTGAGCAGTTTACTGATGGTCTTTTTCTTTCGAAAAATGTGGATTTTCTCTATGACATTTATCAGATTCTTGCTTCTTGAATGTCTAGTGCTGTTCTTTATTCATAAGTGAGTAAAACCCTAGCACCACTTACAGGGTAATTTTAAATCATTTTTGCCTAAATAGACCTCATCATGCAAACCTTTCTCACCAAAACAGTATGTGCTGTAGATGCAGGCCAGTTTGTATCCATATACATAGAAAAACAGATTACACAAAGTTGTGTTTCAGCATTTATTGATTGGTATGTATGAAATGCAGTGTCTTCCATCTCAAGTCTATGTTTAATGTTCTTTTATTCACTAAATAAAATGACAAAAAGACATTCAACTATATATATATATACCTAGAACTCTCTCTACACATATTTTTATAATAATACACAGAGTAAGTATGACAAGTATACCAGAGACAATCTAAAAACTATGGACGGTGCTAAAACCTAAGTTTAAATATTTAAATACAAGATGAATTCTTTGTAAAACCATGAGTTTTTCAATCTCTGTACTTCACAAATAGCGTATGTAAAGACATCTCCATCAGGTGGCATTGCAACATTAGGGTAACCTGGAATATGTTTACCAAAAATAAATAAACAACATCTCTCTGGGCACATAACATTATCAGTATCCCTCTGTTGCCCTGTTGGATGACATGATTGAGGTTGTTGGATGCACAGAGTTTAAATGGTGTTCAGGCAATATTAAGGAATTTCACGTTGCTATACTGTGTCCATAATGACACTGAGTGGTGTGGGGGTGTATGTGCAGAGAACAGACAAGAGCATAAAATGCTTACTTGTTTTACACTCTATAAATGTATGACATAGTAGCAAGTGACCTCGAGTGCCAAAAGGGCATCATCTCTCCTCATGAACCATGTTTCACCCCATGACAAGCTTTATAAAAATTGTAACTGCACGTGTTTCTGAAGGCATGTGCTGAAACATAGGAGGTTTTTTTTCAAGTACTGCTTTCAGAGGAGAATGTCTCCTAATGGGAGTTTTCATTTTTAAAATTAAGCCCTTTTTTTAACCAAAATATTTTTAGCCACATATTTAATGATTTGAATTCAGAGAGCGTGAAGCTGTGCTGAGATTTTTCGGTTGCCAAGCAGGTGGATGCTCAGCGATTAGGGGTGTGATTTGTGCTTTCTCTGCTCTTTGCACATGCTTCAGTGTGCAGAGATCATTTTAATGCTGTGACCGCACAAACGGCACATTTTCCCTGGCTGCAGCCACCTGGCGGGAGGAGGATGGTATTCCCGATGGTATTCCACCCAGGAACACTGCTGTTGCTACACGGACCTGAACCAAACCTCAGTCTCATAACTGCAAATACATTTGTGGTGTATGAATGGAAGTCAGCCCCATTCACTCAAAGTGTAATTAATAACAGGGATGAGTGTTGTCAGGTATCTTTAATAATTGAAATAATTCACAGAGAGATCATGTACAAGCAGTTACTGAACTTATGTTTTATCATCCCACTTGCTTAACTACTGTAGATAATAGTGTTCACATAGCAGCTTACTGTGAGATTTCTACCTGATTAAGATGTTCAAAAGTGAAGAGAAGGAAAACCAAATGTTCCTGGAAAAGTGAGGAATAATAAAACATAACAGTTCAACAATATAAACAAAAAGAAAACACAGTACTCTGAATGAAGCTGAGCTGTAACCTATGATTTTAATGTACATCTACCTGTATTTTTGCTGAATTAAGATTTTTCTCTCTTTTTTTACTACCATGTAGTAATCTTTAACTATCTGTGTCACTTAGTTGCTCTTGAATGCTCTCAATTCTACAATGTAAAGCTTCTGTTTTGTAGTTGACATGCTGTAACCTCCCTTGTACATATTTATTTATTTGTGAGGTTAAATATGTCAAATATACTTAGCACTATGACTGTTCTTGTTACTTTAATGCTAAGTTTCTGCTTCATCATAGAAGAAGAGGGAAAGAATAATTTCTTATATGTTTTTTCTAAATAACTTGTGAAACAATTTACTGTAGCTCTATCTTTTGCAACGCTGAGGGAACTTGTCAGTGTAATTTGTGATACTAGTCAGTGAAATATAGTGTAACAGGTTTGAAGATGGACTAAAATGGAAAGAAACCTTTTCAAGTAAACATTTTTTATGTTAGTGTTCCAAATAATTAAAGCATTTTAATAGTGAATGGTTGACTTTTATTTTTCCTTTTTAGTGTTGAATGGCAAAAATTACGCAGTGGAATTCTGGAAAATAATCTTGTGGGTTTTACGTGCTTGAAACAGCTACACACCTAGCCAAAATGTTAGAAATAAATGTGCAAGACCAAGTCCATCTCATCAGGGGAACACATTTTGCAGAATATGCCTTTTCCTTTTGTAATTTACTCAACGCCACATTCAGTGAATGATCTGGAAGTTATGCAATCTCATTTATTTACGGAGGCAGTCATGTCCTAGAAGTGAAAGGAAAATCAAGGCAACAGACAATATGCTGGGATGATATTTTAAAGAAATACAAATAAATAATCTAAAACTCGGGAGTTGTTCCTTTCTATATGTTTCTCTCCAGCTAACTGTAGCCCCTCATTATCAATAATTTCATTCAACTTGTAATCATACTTCAACTGATCACTGCCGAAAATTTTGATTTGCCAGTCACTTGATTAGTACACACTAATATATAAACAATAAATGTCACACACAAGTGGCCTACCTTTACTTGCTTACCCCTAAACAAGATGGAAATATGCTGAAATGTGTCAGATCTGCTCCCCTGTATTTAAGTCTCATCACAGAAAATGCACAGCATACAAGGATTTAGCAGTAATATATTTTAGAAAGCATTAAAAAAACCCATGAGAAAAGTGGCATTTAATAATGAGGCTGCTGGGTGCACCTGTGTACAGTCTGTCTGTGTGTGTCTGTGGACAGTGAGCACTACCCTTGGGCTTTATGTCTTGAAGAGTGTGGGAGGACCCTCTGAGGGAAGGAGCTCAGGTTTTTTTCCCAAGTAGAATCTTGGCAGATGCCAAACTTGAAAGGAGTGATTTGCAGCGTTTGGGGGTGGATTTATTTTTCTCCTCATTTCATCACTTTTTAAATACCAAGAACAATTTTATTTTAATCCTCTACTGTTAACAGCTTCCTACTGTAACCCATTGAGTTACATAAAATGCCACTTCATTTTTATTACTTTTGAAAGGCTGATCTATAATCAGACACATCTATATAACTTCAAGGACAGCTACCGAGTTACAGGGCAGCACTGTGTCTGTCATTCATGGAGTCGTTCTAAAGTTTTTATGCATTTGCTGTATATAAAGATGTAAACCTACATATGGGTCAGAAAATTAGGCAAAGGGCTTAGAAGCTAATGCCAGGGAAGTCAATCATGCAAACCAGTCTGTGGAGCAGACCTTTCATGCCCAGCACTCAAGCTGCTGCTGTGCCAAGGAGGCTTTCCCCTTCACCCTCTACTTAGCCGGTCTTTGGTTACTCAGTCCATTTATTTGTCAGATCTCCTGGAACCATCATGACAGTTCCATCCCCAGGACAATCATTTACTGTAGTGCTAGAAAAAGAGAAAGGGGGAAACAGAAGAAAAAGGGAACCTGAAACTAAAAGAAGGGAAAAGAGAGTTGCCAAGGCCTGCTTTGCATCATACACTTTTCACATGACTTCTTGCCCCTTGCCTGGGTTGTGTCACCCTCACCAACAACGGAGACAAGGCCATTGGAGTAGGTAGGACGCACTATCATGCTATTTTGCATTTATCAATGTAAATTAATGTTTTTGACTCTCCAGCTTTAAGATGAAAATCTGCCATGGTCCTTCAAGGCAGCAATTCTAGCATTTCCATGCTTGAAGACTAACCTAGAAAATTATTTCTGTCAGAAGAAGCTAATTCCTCTCATGATGAGAAATCACACTGATAAGCACCAAACCAGAAATGGCTAAATAAATCTCATGGAAACCTTTTCTGGAAGGATAACCCTTCAGATGCATCTACTCGCTCAAAGCCAATGCTGCTCTTTTTCTGACTAGACCACAGTTTAAGTACTCATGAGGAGTGCACATTGTGGTGCTGTCCTTATGGGTTGCTTAACCACAGCACTCTGAGAGACACAGTTTTCTCGAGGTGTGTTGAGTGATCTACCTTACAAAATGAATGCCAGTTTGATTCTTTAGCTTGTAACAGATAGTCTAAACTGGGAACTTTTTATCTCAACTATTCTAGTAGGAGTTCTTAAACAACATAGCTTTAGATAGAAAAGGGGTTTCAAAAATCCATAAGGTTTTCTGTACGTGAAGTGTAGGAGAAAGAGCAAATGCTGATAACTCTGGTCTGACGTTTTCTTCCATTGCCAGCTGTTTTCCAGGCCCTCCAAAGTGAGGGGGAAAGGCAGCCATGGTAGGGGAGTGGATCCTCTGTCTAGTGGGAAGAGGACTTCTGCTGTCCCTGTCCTGCTGCATTTCACAGTCTCCAGCACCAAGTGCAATAAATACAATGGTATTATGCATTTACAAAATTCCACTCTGGGTTTCTTTTCTGCTTGTCTAGCTTCTGCTTTTCCAGCAGAGGGCAGTGGCATATTTCTAGTTACAAAGCTGTTAAAACCCAGTGAAAAATGCAGAAAGATTCCTCCATATGTGCACCCGCGCAGAAATAAGTAGGAGAGTTCATACCAGGTTTGTCTATTATTTAGCAATCGGTTACATCACCGGATAAAGCAAACACTCTGCACTCAGGGAAGTGAGGGGAGAGAGCTGTCTGCCTGCATTTGGGCATATTTAGTGCAAAGAGCAATACAGAGTCTCTCTGTATGCTCTCTCGCTGGTTGTTACATTTTCTCCTTCTTTGCTCTGAGGGGATGCAATGGAATTAGCAACTGCTACACTTCTGTCAGCTGAGCAAACAGAACCAGCTCACCATTTCAGGCTTGTACACTGGCTTATTCCAATACCGAGCAAATGATTTGATCTGCTGGGATGTCAGCCTGTGACTCAGAAATTCACTGTATGCATAATTGTCCAGGGAGGAAAAAACTCCAGCAGCTCTCTGTTGACAGTGGCACGCAGATCCATACCTCCCTACCACTTTTTCCATCAAGGGCGTAGGAGCAGATCTGCTGGCAGCTGGATCCTCTGCTCACATACTCCTTCCCCATGGCACATATTACCCAGTCAGCTCAAGAAAGGTGCAGAACTGCTGGGATGCAGACCCAGCTGTGCAGCTGCCCCATAGCCATTCCATCATAGGGCAGGACTGACCAGAAAGCTGGTCCACTGGAAAATGGCACCCTGTCAAAATTAAAATGTCTCATCTGCAATTCTGGCTTGTCCTTGGACTCTCACTGGCACGACCCTCTGAATGCACACAGTACCAGCACTTAGCCAAGGGGAGAAGAGTTGTCTGGGGGAGAGGGAGCAGGGGAGGCAGGGAAGGACATGGCCTGCTCTAGCCTCACTTACTTTTTAGAAGTATGGCTGCTGTGGCTGCGGGAAGAAGGAGCAGTGGGAAGGGAGTCTCATGAAGGGTCAGGATTTGGTGTACAGAGCAGAGCAGAAGATTAGTATGACAGATGTCATGACACCATCACGTCTCCAAAGACCTGTGGTGCTGGTGTAGCACAAGTTCGGAGTCACAGCAGGGCTGTGTTACCTGTGCATCATCTTCTGGTGTCCTTACATGAGCACAGCTCTAAACAAGGCAGGAGCCAGCATGAACTCCCCAAAATTCCTCTGTCCTCCCTACAACTAATGCTCACTTCCCAGGAAAGCAGACATGCCAGTATGCCTCTCTAGCCTAGCTGCAAACATCTCCTTGCTCAGATACCATCATTTTCTAGAATAAACCAAGGTACAGAGTAATCTGGAGATTATGCAGCACTGCTGGGGTCACAGAACTGCAATCGACTGTATAGGACAGTGAGGATGCTCCAAAAAGGAGGGCAAACATGGGAAAATAGCATTTGCAAAGCTTTACAGGGGCACTGAGTAACAGGGGCTGAGATACTGTGGTTTTCCATGCAGAGTGCAACCAAAAGAGCTCCCAGAGAAGTTCTGTGTTTGCACAGACCCAGGCTGAGCTCTGCTGGAAGGACAGATCAAGGGGATGAAGCTCCAACAGCCTTGCTGGACTTCAATCCATGGATATTTTCTTCACCCTTTCTTTGGTGTAGCCCAGAGATGGTGGGAACTATGGAGCAAGATTTGAAGCAGTCCAGCTAACACACTTCTGGCATGTTAGCACAATATATTCAGGCAGACTGGGGCTTAAAATTGCTATCCAAAGCAGCCCCTACCCCTTGCTATGGTTAGGTGGCAGCTTTTACCAGAGATGAGAGACTTATATTTGTTTTAGCTAGATTAGATCCTCCAGATCTGTGCACCAGTTTCAGGTGGAGGTATTGTGATGTAAGTCTGTCAATGGTACTCCTGATCTGGCTGGGCAGAACTGACACAAAAGCCACATGAACATTTCATTGCAGAAAAGATCAACCAGAAAAAGATCAGCACAGGCAGAAGCAGCCTGTCCCTGAGAGTTGGATACTGTTGCTGGGTTACAGCCAGCCGATTTTAACACATCCCGCTCTTTTATTTTCATTGATTTTTCAGTGTCTTCCAAAGATGGGTCTTTTTCACTTTGCCTCTTGATTTCACCCAAACTGAAGCATGCTTTTGTTCAAAGCAAATAGGCAATCCCCTAATCATATTTTATCCTACCAGATGTGGTATATGAAGTTTCCTACATTCCTGCAAAGAGGTCCTGTCACTGCAATCAGACTGGACATCACTCGGGGACTAATCCAAGGACAGGCTATAGAAGGCACAGGTGAAGAATATGTCCTAGTGAAGCACCGGAAGACTTTCAGGACAGAGAAGACCCTCTGTCACTGGAGGTGTCTAAGAACAGGCTGAACCTGGGCTTCCTAAACCCACGCATGTGGGTGCCACCATCAGCACTGACAGCAGTATCAGGTGACACAGAGACAACCTCCTGCCCTGTGATGATCCTCTTTAATTACATGGAGCTATTTTTACTAACATAGCACACCACTTGAGAAGGAAGGTGCTCCCACAATAAATTCATCACTACCCTCTCTCCTATCTTATTCACCCCCCTCAATTTTTCAGCGGCAAACCCTTTGCTCATAACCACATCCACCAAACAGCTTCACCCCTCTGAGCAAGGACCCCACAGCCATCACACCCCTACACCGCCAATAACCACTCCAGTTGCCAGCCCGTCCTCACTGCAGCAACAGCCCATGTCCCTTTACTTACAGAAACAACCTCTGTAGGATAAAGCAGAGATGGCCACTGCAGCAACATCTTCCAGCTCTCAAGCAGCCTGGCACTGGCACGGTGCTGTGGTGCAGCAGTGACCTGCACATGTGCTGGAGGTGCAGGTGCAGGCACCATTGCCACATCACCCCTGAGCTCGGGTCCCTTTTAGAGGTGGGTTGGCAAAACTCTGGGTTAGGTCTTTAGGTGCATGTATGTCAGGGTTGATTTTTACAGAGATTTTAAACAGGAGGCCACAGGAGGAGGAAAAACAGATACCCTCCTGAGAACCTTTCTGGTTCCATTTTCCTTCAGATTAATGTCCAGTATAGGCTTGTGTGGGCTGTTTTCACTAGAAACCAGGCTTCTCTCTGGCACCTTTATGGACCAGGATAAATCTGTGCCAGGGCTTTTGGTATTTGTTTTACTTTTTAACCTTTGCAATGAATTCATGCAGTTGCCTATGTGAGCATGGCAGCGGTCACCTCCTCTGACTCTGCCAGGAAAATCAACAGGCCTTTTTTCCTAGTTAAAAGAAATAAATCCATTACTGAAGATGCTGCAAAAGACATTTCAGTGTTTTCTTTTGGTGAGGCTTAGAAAAGAAGGTGAGAAAGAAGCTTCAGGGCTAATGTTCACATGAAGAAGTTTGACTTAAACTGTTGACTCAAAAGCTGACTTTGCCAGGGATGGCAAGAATTAACTTCTCAAACACTTGGGCATGCAGGCACAGAGTCTGCTGCAGTGCTTCCTGTTTAAGCAGCCATTTCAGCAGGTAGTCAGCAGGAATGGGATGGGAAGGATATAAGGAACAACACAAACAGCACATACAGCACATGCACACGTCCCAGACAGGTCTGAAAAATGGGCTGTGTCTTTGTTCTCTGCTTTTTTTTTTTTTTTTTTTTCTTCTGAACCATCGTGTACACAATCCATCAAAAAAGCAAAACACTAGCTTGAATTGTCCCAAAGTCAAGCCACAGAAACTAACAGTTTTCCAGGATATTTGCAAATATATGTATCAACCCAGCTCCACACACTGAGACATTTAATTAAATGACTTGATTTTTGTTATTTTTTCATACCACAGGAAAAAAATTCTCCCTTTGGCAGAGAGTCCTTCCTCTTTAGATCTCAATCTCTGAGTAACAGGATTTTTATGCACATAAACCTTGAATTGTCCTGGCGCACACAAATCATGATGGATTTGGCTGCCCGAAGATAGGAGCTGCAGTAGCTTATTCCCATAAACCAGACATTTCAATGTGTGTAGAGCAACCCTGTGACTGTGATTGGCATGTAGTTACTTTCAACCAGCTTGTTTCTCCCATGGCTGGCACATTGCCAAGAGAAGCATTTTAATATTAAGGTGGTTGTGGAAAAGCAGCAGATGCAATAGCTGAGAAACAAAATAAATATTGCTTTATGAAGTGTTTTGGCTCATTTACCTGTAGTAATTAATTACTGATGACTAAGTGCCTGAGTGCAGGAAACAAAGGTTGTTTGTCTTGTACAGTTTCATTTGTCCTGTTTGGGATGGATAGTATCCACTAAACCAACAGCCACATGTAAGGTAGGAAACTCACAGAAATAGCTTTCTTCATATCAGTTAAATCAGGACCAGAATGCTTTAACTCTTTTGCCATGCTCTTGTGATTTATTTCTTAAGCTACACTGTGTAAGAGGATGAGGAACATCAGCTTCACTCAGGCTGATCAGAGGCGTCCTACCTTCCCCAGGTACTGATACAGCCAGAACCCAGTATCGTGCATAACCCCACTATATAGTTTTGGGGTTTCTACCATGGGTGTCCCTTCAGTGGGGCATTAGTTCTGTGGATCCCCAGAACTTGCGCATCAACAAAAAAGCACAAACAATTGCTATGGATTATCCACTTCAACATTTTATCAGGATCCATTTAGCTGCACAGTGGTAACTTTTAAGTTCAAGTAGTTACATGACATATATTTTCATTGCAGAGGTAACAGAAGCTTAAAGCCATGGGTGGATGCTACACCATGTGTATTCTCCTTGGCTGGCCTCTCATACCCACAAAGCTGGACCTTTTCTCAAGCACTCAGACTGCCCCTTCCATAAATCTTGGGGCTCAGACTTACAATGAAGTTATTGTCATTTAAGAAGTTTGCCCTATCCTCCTGAGTCATTAGGACTGCCAAGGTGAAGGTTCCACCTCTTCATCCACCTCTTTTTCTCCAACATGTTTTACCTTTCAGTTTTGACAAGTTAAGAATCAAGCTCCCTGCTGCCAGCCCTCACTCAGCTGCTGCACACTGAATTGCTGTAGTAGAGCATTGTGCTCAGTACCTGAATGCACTGATTTAGCAAGTGTGACATGCTACTGATGGCTTCTTCTTGTGCCTGTGAATCTGGGTGTACTAGTGGTACACAAAACAACAAAGGATTGCTTGTCTTTGTGGTGATTTTGGTCATAAGAACAAATTATTTCAGACTAGATGAATGAGGAAATAGTATTTGCTATTTGTACCCTTAATAGGTGAATGATCTCTGAATTAAAATGAAATTATCCTTTTTAAAAGGCAGAACAGAACATCAGGTTACCAGACCATTGGATAACACATACGTAATGTTTAAAAATATTTGAACTTTGTGCGAGAAAAAAATAAAAAAAGGAAGAAGAAATCATTTATCATACTGGATTAATCATACTTTTATCTGCAGAAGGAATGCTGCTTCCAAGTTTATGGCAGTGGAGTTTTAGATGAACACAGATTTCAAAGTCTTGAGTAAAGAAAAGGGAATTGCATCTGACCAGCATGAGAGGGAATAAACAGCACATCTTGCACTCCTCTGTCTGAGAGGATATAAAAACATCTTCAAGTGCTCTTACTGAAAGGTAAATCAACCATCTCCATTTGTCCTGACCAATGCGTCAATTACAAGAAACTGTCAGATACCTTAAACCAATAGTTGATTTTTACTTAAGACTCAGGAATGAGCCAAAAGTAAAAATTCAAGGCAAAGAGCCTTGAATTGTGTCGTTTATCTCCTGAAAATGTGAAACTGAGGTAAAAGCCATCCCAAACCTGGTCCCAAAGGCTGTCCCAGGAGGGTGGCAGGTGACTCCTGTGACACTGCACCAGGCAGACTGGGTCACACATCAGACTTACAATGAGGTGTCCAGGCTTGAGCGTGGCCCTGCTGGACAATTTGTATTGGTGTGGGGCTTGGCACATGCCCTAGTCCCTGAGGAAAGGACCTGCCAGCGCACTCCTCTCAGCCACCACCTTTCTCCTGAAAAACAGGGAGTGAGGGAGAGGGGAGTAGTGATTTGTGTAGCCTGATTTGTGGATACTATGTACATCCTCGCTGGAGATCTGGGAGGGCTGCTGCCCTCTGCCCTGGGACCACAGGGAGCCTGACAGGAGACAGGTGCCACGGCACGACCAGGGCAATAGAGCACCAATAAATCCTGAGTCCTGTGAGCCCAGTTCCACCTGCTCTGGGGGAGTCTTTGTAGAGCACCAGAGGATTTCCCCCACCAGGAAACTGCATTACAGAGCGGGACACCATCTCCCCTTTCCCTCTCATTCCTGGCCCTTTTCATCTCGTGGTTGCTATGCCACTGAAACAAAATGTTCCTCCTGACAGCAGCGCTAAGCAAAGCTCAGTTTCTGCAAGATGATTATTCCAACTCTCACCGTGTCCTCAGACTTCCCGCGGATCTCCCGGCGAGCACCGGCGCTCAGAGCACACCGGCACTCGGAGGAAAGCAGAGAGCAGAAAGCAGACGCTGCTTTCCAAGCGCCCCGCTGGCACCTTCAGATGCTCGGGCTCTTCATCTCAGCGCCAGGCTTCATCTGTGACCCTCAGCAGCCCCGGACTCTGGCTGCCCGCGCTGCCCGGGCCGCAGCTCGGCCGGAACCCCGGAGCAGGGCTCTGCTCCCGCCCAGCGCCCGGGGCAGCCGCGCCCGGGGCACAAGGGGAAGGTGGCGGAGCGCGGTGATCCCGTCCCGCCCAGCAGCCCCGGCCTGCAGGGGAGCTGCGAGTGCTCAGGCGTGAGCAGGTGATTAAAAATAAGCTAACTCAGGCCCGGGGGATTAAAGCAGTTAGAAAAAATTCCTCTCTGGAAATGTAGAGGACTAATCAGCGATAAGCAGGCACGGAGTAAGTAGTGATAAGCCATGTGGGAAGCCTCTGCCACCAGAAGCCATGCTGCTGGTTGCAGCTGTAGCTCTGCCTGTGCTTGTTTTCCTTCTGTAGCCACAGCAGTGTCAAAAATGCAAAAGTGGAAGTTTTATCTTTCTTTGATTTGTTTCCTCTCTGTGAAAAGGGCTACCACACGCTTGGCTCGATAAACCCTGTTCACATTCTGTATGGAGCAGTTCATGGAAACACACATTAGAGAGAAAGCAGGGAAAGGCAAGAGTCACTAAGATTGACCCATGACACTAAAGAGATCCCAACTCATGACCAAAGCTTTTCCTAGGAAATCTGTCACATGCCAAATGTTAAACTTCTGTCTGGTATAATCGGCTTCAAATCCAGGTAAAGGTTTGGATAAATTGCATAAGCTATAGGGCAAAAAAGACATTAAAAAGAAGCAAGAGAAAATGTTGGAAAGGCCTCCAAATTTTTTACTGGAATATGTTAACAAATGATATATTTTTAATTCTGCAGCATCTCTTTTCAATTTAAAACAAAAACTGTATATACAAAAAGCCTGCAGACACTGACAGATGTTTTCCTTTTACGTATTTATGTTTCTAAAAAGAAAACCGCTATGGGAAATAGTGATCAAAGCAACATTTTATTTTTTGTCAGAAATCACTTTTTGTTCCACTTTGGTTTCAAGCCTGTGCTTTCCGGAGTTCAGAGGAGCCCTCTGTGCCTGAGCAGTGCCATCTGACTGCAAGCAGTGCTGAGGATAACACATTTTCCTGTTCTGGAAATTTTTCCTGCTTAATAGAGGGAAAATCCATTGAAATGAGAATTTCCATCAGGGGATCTAATAACTTAAGGCACTAGCATAAGTTTTTTCTGAACTCACCCAGTGCAGAGATCCAACAACTGAGGGCATTGCAGGCTGGAGTATTTGTCTGAATTAAAAATGGTTTTACTGTCCTTTGAGTGGACAAGTAAGGCTGCAGTAGTCAGTCTCAGAGCTGCCTCCATCTCCTGCCATCCCCTCCTGAGCAGTCTCATCTATTTTACAGGGTTTCATATGGCTCTTTGCATGTATAAATTTCATCTCATTTGGTATCTGCAGAGTTACGGAGTTTACCTGTTGTACATGCAAAACTTGATTCCCAGCACATCTGCAAAACCACTGCCTGCATCCAACTCCCACACAGCACTAGGGAAGCCACCTAGCTCCTCTAGCATTGTGACCTGCAAGTCACTCTCAAAACCTGTCACCCCAAAATACCTTTTCCCTTGTAGGCTATTCCTTGGGGCATTACTCTTCACTGTTGAGGGAGGTGAGTCAACCCTCTAGCTGCTCCCTCCTGTTGGATAACTGTTGGGCTGAGAAAAATTGGAACATCTTCAAGAAAAAGCAGGAAAAAAAGAAATCCACGTGGAGGAGCTGAATAACAAATTGCTGCAGCAGAAATGCCTGATTAATTGCAACTGTAAGGTTACTCCCCCAGAGCACCTGACTCTGAATTGAAGGGACCTCAGAGCCAGTTTTTGGCCCTTTTTTTTTTTTTTTTTTTTTTTTTTTTTTTTAATTCTCTAAGAATATTAGGTAAATAAGTTTTCGATTACTTTGTAATTTATTCCTCATCTGTAACAAATTTTGCCACGTTTTCTATACATGCATAGTGTCTGGGGCTTTTTAGCATGCCAGGTAGATGCTCTGTGAAGAAGACAGGTTTCCCATGGCAGCAGGGTACACAGAGGCGCAGAGCAAATCTGCTGTACTCCCCACCTCACATCCAAGCTCTTCATTGAGTTCACCCTCCTTCAGGTTTACATCCTTTGAAAAGGATGAGAAAATAATTGCTTCTCCTCCTTAATAATGGTTACCAACACCGTTCTCATTCCAAATTCAAAACACAGCACTGCAACAGCTACTGAGAAGAAATTAACTCTACCCTAACTGAAACCAGGACAGGAGCCCAGAAGAAATATCCCTAGGAAACAGACATTTGCTGTAGTCTGACTCAGCAGCAAAAGCAGTATGTTGAATGTTGGCAGAGCACCACTTAAGACAAGCCATAAAAGTAAGGTTTGGTTGACTGCACGTGCTGCTTCTTGCTCTGTATCTGGCTGATGAATGGAGAATTCAGTCTCTAGCATGGCCACACCAGTACGTTCTACAATGTGAAGTTGCTTGGATAAACATCCTCCTGAAATGAGTTAAAAGTTTGCAATAAATTTCAATATGGTCATGCATTTCAATTCCATTTTTTTCTGGTTGTTTGGTCAAAAGAGGTTTCAAGTATTTTTGTGTGAAATACTGAGAAATATATTTGCAAATTCTAGGGTCAAAAATTCCTAGGAACTTGTACAGGATGCAACCAATCAATTTCTTCAGATAAGCAGAGCATAATTCACTTACTGCCTTCACTAGATCTGCTTCTGTCAAACTTGCCTAATTTTTAAGCTAAACATTGCTTACCTTAAGTAATGTTTACTGCTTTTTGACACTCAGAGACGTACCAAAAAAAATGAGGGGAAATTACCATTATAGAAAACTCCAATCAAATTCTCAAAATAGTCTGATCAAAAATAGGAATAATTTTCTCTAAGTACGACAAGATTAAATAATACCACAAGGTTGTCTTCTAATTGCATTCTGCTTCTTTGAACAATTAGATGCACTTATGTTTTCAAGCACTTCTCTGCCAACATGAGGATTAGAAATGAATGCTTTACTTTTTAAATGCAATTAAGACAAGCAAACAAACAATCTCAGCTTCGGTTGGCATAAATCAATCATACTGGTGGAATTACAGTCTATGCTGAACTGTTTCAGTTAATAATCACGGGTTCTTCCCATACATCTTTTTGCTACTTCATTTATCTCACATACTGCTTCTTTCCCAGTCCTGTAATGAATTCTAAAGAATCAAGATACGAGTTTTTGCAAAACACCGTATTTTCCCTCAGACAGCCTGAACCCTTTGTCTTGAAAGATAACAGATGCAGTTGCAGGCTAAAATGTTTGTCCCTACAAGAGGTCTTCTCTTAGTGTCTATAACTACTTGTAGTAAACATTCTCAAAACCTCAAGCAGTTAACTTAGGGTCTCACTGTGGTCTTTCCACACACCACAACTGATAGCAATGAAGCAGCAGTGCCATAAGACCTCAGGTTAGGTCAAAATTAGCCTCACAGGCTCCAGTGACCTGATATGCATCTGCATGGGGCAACCAACACAGCTGCAGGAGTGCAGACACATCCATTGCTACCTGTCTCCTAATTCTGCCTTGGTTTTGGTTGTCTTGCTCTTCTTGCTTCTTTTCTTTTATGGGTCACTTGGGAGGTCAGTGTTGGGGGTGGGGGGGAGGGCAGTGCTGGATGCCAGCCTGGGAAAGCTGCAGTTCCTTTTGTGTTTACCTGTTTGGACTCACTGATTCTCTGCAGGCTTTGAGGGCTCTGTGTGCTCTTTTCTTGCTGGAGTCCAGACCTGTTCCTTCTTCTCTCAAAAAACAAACCAGTCCAGACCCAAGACTGAAAGAACTGAAGATAAATTGAAGAGTCACAGATTTTTGAGGCCTTTACACTCTGCTTTTCCCCAGTTTTAGGGAGCTTGTTCTTTTTTCCTTATTCTATTACCTTTGTTGGGGGAGGAACAAGTCTAAGTGGTGTAAGCAGACTCCTCACAAGGTTTGATTTCTCAGCTTGATAGTCCTGTAGCATAACTTTAATGCTTATAGCATTTTATAGCCACAAATAATGTAACTGTCTCTTGGTGCCTGGTTGCCAGAATAGCAAAGAAGTGCTAAGTGAATGGTCGATTTTACGTCAGCCATAATCCCTTTTAAACTGAGTGTTTCAATTTGTAATTTCCGCCCTAAACTACTGGTGTTTCTTTTTGTTTAACTTCTATGGTGAAAGTACCTAATTTCAGATATTTTAACACAGTAATGTTTCTACGTAAGTTTAAAAATTCCAATTTTAATATAATATAAGAGTCCAAAACTGCTTTATGGTCTGGCTCACTGCATCTTTTTTTCCTTCTTCTTCTTTTATTCTTTTATAAAAAGCAAATTCCAGTTGTGAATTCATGAGCTGTAATAGAAAGAACATGTATATCTCGGCTCAATAGACTACAATTTACAGTTTATGAAGGGGAATTTTTTTCCATAGATGTTTTCTTCTAGTTCACCAGACAGAAGCAATTTTCTGGTTTATTCTTTTCAGAGGTTCTGTTTCAGCAATAGACCAGGTTCCCCTCACTGCCACCCAAGGATCACAAAACGCTGGCAGCCCTTCAGCTTATGATAATGCATTTCAAATATGTGCAGCACATTCCAGTAAAGAACTGAGGGGAAGAGCACGGAGGAGAAATAAAAACCAAGAAACAGGAGAGAAGGTGACCCTCACTCCATGGTACTGCTGGCCAGAGTGAACAATATCTGTTTTACTATGGCTTTTCATGTGCAGAGGGTGGTCTAGGGAGAACCTGGAAATTCCCTGTCTCTGAGGGTAGATATGACTCCTTGATGTCACCCTTCCAACCATCGATGTGCGTGGGCTACAACAGAGGGAAAGGGAAAGCTAGGACTTTTCTAGAAGACAGTGCTGAGTGAGGGCCGAGGTCCTGGAGTGGCCAGTACCTCCCACACCCCTTCTCCTTTCACCATCAGTGTTGGTGCATAAAGGCCACGACCAGATGGGGTTTGGTGTATGACAAATAGACAACATCAGAAAGGCCCTGAACCAAGCACTGATGATGGAGTTTTTCACTCCTGCCCTCCAGAGAACCTCCATCTTTCTCAAATAGCACAGAAAGGAGCCTCTTAAAGCAGCAGGGGAGCATAATAACTGCAATTGCACGACAGCATCTGTAGAGGAACACATAAGGGTACCATGAGGAAAAAAATAACGACAAAAAGTTAAAATTTTATTATATTTGCATATATTAATTTTATTAATATTTGCATAAATAAAATCCAATAATTCATGCTGGATTTAGCCATGCCAGTATTAAAATTCATTTCTTGTCCAAAACATAATATTTTGCCTGTTTCACAAGTTCAGAAGTGAATTCTCAAGAGATTTAAACCATAATGTTTTTGTCTTACATAAAACAAGAGCGTTCAAGTATCTATATATTCTTCTATTCCAAATCTTATTACCTTTGCAACATAAATGAGTTTCCTCTGTTTTTTTGATTGCATGGTGAGAATGATACAATTTATATGTATTGGTCTGTAAGTCTGTCCTCTGTCAGTATTACAGTAGCCATGGTTCAAATGTTTTAAGATAAAATTCATCAGTGCAGAGAGATTAAGAAAGCAGAAAACATTTAAAGTGGCTTCATAAATTCTGAATCTCTTCAGAAGTTTTCCATTAAAACTTCTGACCACAACAAAATGCCCCATTGGTTCAGACTGACAATTCATCCATCTGTTGTCTGGCCAACAGAGGGTAAGTACAGGTACTTTGGGGACAAGAATATAAAACAAGCCATATCAGAAGTGAATGCTGGTATCCCTCTCCTACCCACACCCTCTGCACAGTACTCTACATTATATTTCATCTATAATTTCATTCCTCTGTTGCCCCATACTGTGATATCACACTCCAGTTTCTTACTCTATTGCGGAAGGTTTGAACTATACGTTATTCCCATGTGCAATAGTTTAGTAATGTTACAAGATTCTTCAGAATTCATGGCACCTTCAGTATCTCATCCTGGTGATCTGTAAGGTTTGTCCTTCCTCACCCAAAAGCCTGAAATGGAAATACCACCAAGAAATTCCGTTATGATTTGCATAGTAGCCTGACCTGAAAAATATGTGGGGTTTTCTGCTTTGACAAAGACTTACCATTTATGTCTAAGGCATTCTCCAGCCAGTTAAAGGAAAAGATATCATGTCTTTTTCTGGGATCCTCCCTTCCTTCAGGCTGTGCCTCAATGCACAGGCAGCATCTGGCTGCAAGGGATGCACAGTAGCAGTTCATTTCTGGGCCCCTCACTGTGTCTGGCCAGCCTTCTCTCCGTGGCTGTTACCTCCCTAGGAGGAAAATGTTTTAATGACCTTCCCTGTCACTGTGGGACACAATAAATGAGACACGGACTTACGATTCAGAAGGCTGATGCTCTGAAAAGGGGGCTGGTTTATTCTCAGAACCTATTTTTATACCTTTTTACAATGTGCCCACCTAAGAGGTGGCATCCCTGGACTCATTGGCCACATCAAGGGTCAACAAGCAAAGTCCCTCCTCAGAAGAGGGAAAAGTGAAAAACAAGATAGTTTACATAGAGTGACCTTGTTTACAGACTCAAATCCCTGGGAAAGAGTTTAAGAAAAATGCAAACATGAGAAACAGTGACTACACTTCCCTATTCTAATCTAATTGCTTTTGGTTTGTGGCTACAAGGTACCCCAGGCAGAGAGTCAGCTATTTAGCATTACACCCCTAAAAATCGATATACAATCTATACACTCTGCCACTCCAGCCTCAGCATGTCAATGAAGTCTGTGTCCACCGAGGTCTGGTACTGGTGCTGCCCCATAGGTGTCTCACAGCTGATTGGGTACTGAAGGAATCTTGCAACAGCCTATCAGAAAAAAAAAAACATGATCTAGGCATGTTTTATGGAGTATTTAAGGCAGGAGAAATTAAAAAAAGGAAGACATTTGAGGAGCAGGAGAAAAAAACACTTCATTTTTAAATGAAAGGGAGTATTCTGCTGGAGCTGAACTATGCATCCTGATGCAATAAATTTCCATTTCTTAGCAGTTAAGCCTGGATTCCCACTTTCCATGATTGTGATTCCTAAAAAGCAAGTGGAAGTAATTACCTCATAGATACAAATTTAAGTGAGGCTAGATGAGTCACTAGAAATATCATGAGAGCCCTCCTGGAGTGATAAGTCTGAATTAGATGGATTAACAGGATCTTTCTTGCTCCAGCTTCCATGCCTTGACAAAGATTTTCCATAATTTACTCAGAGTGCTACTTCACAACTTTTCCCCACATCCACACTCTTCTTTAGAAAATCTAATATTGGCTGTGTCAGGAGAATGGATGTAAGTTTTCCTGAGTCTTTGTCCTCATTCAGGTTCATCCGCTCCCTCTTCCTCAGAGGTGTGCAGAGCAGCCTGTAGCTTGATGATAGATGACAAATATGCATCATTTTGAACAACACAGGGGAGTTCATTCTTGATTTTTCTCAGCTCTTTTCTGTATTTTCCTCAACTTCTTTATCATTCCCAGTCCACAATAACTCGCCTTTATTTTTTACTGCCCTGAAAACCCTCTTACTCAGGAAGAAGAAATAATTCACAGCTGGTAAGTTCCTTAGTGCCTTTGCCAATCAAAACATAGAGCTTGCCTTTTACTGGCAACATGGTTATCATGATTCAAGCCACTTGGCTCTCCTGTTACCTCTCTGGCATGTAGAGGAAAATTCACACCAATGAAGAAGAGAATCATTAAATATATTTATTTGAATATTTAAGTCTTTGGCTGCAGAGAAGTGTCTAGGGAGAGCCCCATATTTAACAAGGGGGTTTACTGAAACCACGCCCACAGACAAGACTTTTGCAATTTGCTGTCACCTTTGCTGAACATCCTTCTGTAAAAGAAAGGGGCAACTCTGGATTGCAAGGGACACTAAAAGATAAACCAAATCCTTTCTGTGGTGGGACTGCAAGGTGTTACTGGCAGAACAGGAAATCCAATTCCCAATGACACCACATGAGGTTATGAGGAAATTATTCTCCTGTTAGAGAGACTCCAGGTAATAAGCTGGAAGTCAAATACAATGGTCCAGGGCTTGACTGGAAGTAGCATGTGACCTGTCATGTCTCACACATCAAGCACTTTCAGACTTGGACAATCCATCCTCTTTGGGATCTTTAGGCTTAAGCTGAACCTTGCCTGTTTTCAAAGAAACTGTGTTTGGAACACAAACTCATCAGCTGAAAGACCACTTGCCCAGAGTGTTCAAAGAGTTATAGCACAAACTAGGAGCTCTACTCGTCACAGGTGCTCCTGGTAACACAGTCCCTCCTCATTCTTCCTCCTTCCTGTAACTGCCATGAGCTAAGGCAGCATCCCTTATGTGCCCTCTTATTTCATGACTCTTTCCTGTCATGAAACAGAAGAAACCTTACAGGTTAAACCTTACAGATAAATGAGATAAAGATTAGAAATACGAAAATCAAGATCATTCATTAGACATGCAGAGCAAAGAAAACATATTTTCTTTTCTTTTTCCAAATGAAATCTGCTGTATCATAAGAACTATTGCAACATTAAAAAGAGAATGTAAATAAAATCAAAACCCAGACAAGAAATAAAGTAGAGGAATAATTTTTGATCCTTCCAAAAGATTTTGCTTTGAATGAGGTTTTAAGCACAAAAGGGTAGGCAAAACCCCAATAATTTTACAGTTTTAGTTTTTTAGCAAATCAAATGGACAAAACTCCTAAAAGTAATATTTTCCTAAGGGGTGATCAAATAAATCAGTCAAATACCTGGAAAAGGAGGTAGTTTATTAGGAATTGGAAAGTCCTCTTAGAAAGACTTCATAGGATTGTTTAGATGAGAAAGAACAGTACCGGGATGACATAAAATCCTTTCTTTTTTCCTTCTGTACACATGTAAGTTCTAAGGGAAAACATGTTTCTTTTATAACAATGTTATAAATTTGTCTATACAAATCTGAACTGACATGAGTGACAGCTGTCAAGGTTCAAATCCATTTTTCTAATGAACCTTATTAATCACAAGGAAACAAGTATAACAGGAGAGATCCATTTGCTGAAGCAATCTACCACAATTGGTTAAAGTGCTCAGCTGTTCTTAGAAAATTAATCCTGATTTTCTAAGAAAATGCACAAGATGTTGGTCACTGCCACCACTGAGTTCCTTGTCTCTGAGCTGACATTGCCCACAGGAATTGTCAGTTTTATGCTAGACTAACTGGTCAAAAAACCCCAAACGCTCCATGTTCAAGGACTTATTACCCACAGACTTTTTAATATTTATAAGGCCATCTGTATACTAATGCAAATAACGCCTTTTGAAAATAAAGTTAAAAGTAAAATATCCCTAACTCAACAGAAGAATTTTTTTTTAATTTGTTTTATCCTTGGCCAAGGTTTAGCCTTTAGCAGGCCAGCAAATAAGTAAGTTTATGTAAGTTAAATAAGTTTTCAGGATCTACCTATTTTCTTCATCATTAAAGGACAAAACATATTAAATTTGGAAATATTTCCCCATGGTTTAAAACATCTCATCAATCACAGACTTGTGTTTGTGTTGACATCTTTTTCTTTTCCCTCCAAAGAAAGGAAGCTGGCTAAGCAGAATATCTGCCTGGAGCCAGTCTTTTCCCTGAAGGAATCTGGTGCTTATTTGAGTGAAATTAAACTACCACTTTCCAGCAAATATTTGTGAGAGGGGAATAGGAATAAAGGCATTAAAAGTAATTGCTTGGTCAATTCAAACACTTCCACAAGTGGTGCTTCTCTTTCTCCAAAATGGCTATAATAATAACAACTTTAGGACCTTTGATAGTAAGTCTTTCTCTTTGATGCCTCACAATTCAGTCTAGGGCTATAGATATGCTTACTACATGTTCAACATATGCCATGAAAAATTCCATCCCTGAAAAGAATTTTCAAACACTGTGGGACCCAACTTGAAGAAAATGAAAAAACTAGACAGGAAGGAGACATACTTGTGCCATTTCTGTTACCTACTGCACATGAAACAGAAGTAAACTGCATTGGGGAAGGGAAAGGAAGGATTAGGATACTCTGTGTAACAGCATTTAGCTGATTTGGAGGACCAAACTCTGCTTTGTGACTTAGAATCCTAAACTTTACTGTATTGTTCTATGGTGTGTTTTTAGAGTTAATTAAAAAAATATTAAGTATAAGATTTAGATAAGTACAAATCAGGGATACCTCCATTCTTGTGCAGGAAAATGCTAAACAGTCCATTAAAAATCTTTCTCAGTTGCCTTCTTTGAGAAAAGATAGGAAGTATTTGCAGGTAGCACTGAGCACAGGTGAGACACAGAGAGAAAAAACAGGGGCTCATTCACAAACTGCTTTTGCCAGTTACCACCACAGTTTCTAAATATCTGCTTCTTGGCAATGCAATGCTCCCAAAGTCTTGGTCATATTGACCTTCCCAGCACCCACCTCATCCCCAGACCTCCTAGGGCTGATTCTGGCCATGGATATGCCTGCAAGCAATTCAGTTTGGCAGTTAAAGCACATGGGAGACACCGGGCTGTGCTTCAAGGTTCTCTTGGCTTGGAAAAAGTGAAGATCATTTTTTGTCATCTGAATTCAGGTTCCATGTGAGCTATTCTCCTGTTGGCCAAGGTTGGGAAGTTTGAGGGTTCTGTATCTGCTCCTACACTCTCCCCGTCCTCCAGCCTAACAAAGTGGTTCATGTGTCACTGCCTCCCTCCTTTTTTCTTTTTCTCAAATCTGTTCCCGTGTTCCATTTGCCTTCTCTCTGGCTATTTTCATGGGTTGCAGCTCCAGTCATGACCACTGATTTAGTTTCAGCACAGAGAGCTGAGGATTGACAGGGAGTGAGGAGGGACAATGATGTTCTCTGCTGCTGCTGTCAGCAATCTGGTCTTTCTTCTCACTCTGCCCTACCATTGTCCCCTCCATTCCCCCAGGCCTTCTTCTGGAAATCCATGCCAATGGAATGACTGTCAGAGAGCTGAAATAATATTCAGGCTTTCACTTACAAACTGAGGGTCCTATGAACATCTTTCATACTCTGTGATGGTCATTAAGATTCCCAGTGAAGGCTTTACCTCATGCTTGGTGTTGGAGCTGAGGTCTCAGCTGCAGCTGGATGCCAGAAGAACCTTCTCAAGGGGCAGGGAGGGAAGGTTGTGTGACAGCACTGTAATGAAAACATGAAAAGATGTGATGTAATAATTTTGAAGTCTCTAATATATCATAATGCAAAGCATATGTTGAAGAAGTTTTAAATTAAAAAATCTTAAGGATATTCAGTATCTAAAAAAAAAAGTTGATTTGTTTTTTCTAGACAAAAAAATGCTTTTCCCACTGCCATTCAGTGAAGAACATGTTAATGAAAACAAATTTCCCAAGGACCTTTGATGTCATCTGACAGTAAGATGAGAAATTGCTGTTCCTATTTAGATTTCGGTTTTCATGACGCAAGATGTCACTAGCAATGAAGTCATACCACCGCTTCCATGGCCTATATTTACCCAGCACTCATACCCTTACTGGGTTGTAAAATTTGATTAATTCCTTCTGCATCCCCCACAAAAATGTCAGTGCCACTTGCCTCGTGAGAACACACTGACAATTTCTTGCACATTGTTTGTACTTTCGTAAATGAAATGCAATTCCTCACCTCACTTCTCCAATTGTCCACCAAGGAACTGGATAGTAATTTCATGCACTTAATACAATATTTACAGTATTCCAGAATATCTTATCTAATGCTTATGTTTCAATGAACTGAAATTACAATATATATTTAATCACAAGCAGTGGTGATCACCATTGCAATGGAGAGAAGTAAATTAACCCCATGTAATGCCTTATAATGAGGAAAATATTTGGTAAGCAATGTACGATTGAAGTTAAGTCACCTTTCAAAAAGACATTTCTAAGTAAATCATATAACTTCATGCTCATTGCAGTAGCATAAAAGCTGAGAAAATCTGATAAAATACACTTTGATTAAAAAAATCACCTTAATTCCCCACAGCAGTATTTTTTTTATTCTTACCTACTATTTTTAATGGCTCTGGAAAATATTTCTCTTCTATTTATTTACATCCTCAGCTGTAAACCAGAATTGCTGATGATATCAGGATAGACTTCGGAGCAAAGCTCATTAAATATTGTTAGCTTAACTCTGGAGTTCCTAAAAGACTAAACTTTCTTTTAAAATTAATGTGAGGTTGCTCTGTAAGAGAACTTAGCATTATTATTACTGCACTATGCTTCATTGTTCTAGACATCATGAAGCATGGTGCAGTAACAAATGGTGAAAAACTTGCATGAGGAGCAATTTTCTGGAAAGGCACTAAAATACTTATTGCTAGCAATGCATAACTATGCAACTCTAATAATCATTATAATGATAGGTACTTGTTAGAAATTTTGGGTTATAATTTTTATTGCTAGGTTTAGCACACATGTAATGAAGAGTAATTTCTTTCCTTCTTAAAGGAATTACATGACAAAAACATTACAAAAACAAAAGTAAGAAAGAAATGCTATGATTTTAGCTGTGGAGAGAAATAGTCCTTCACTGCACTATAGTACAAAATGAATAGATGAGACTGACCCAGCACAGTGCTGTTAGAGGTTGAAAATACAGAAGTATGAAGGGCATGGATATCTTTACCTGGAGTGCTCATAGCTGGCAGCTTGCCTTTTCCAGCGAAGCAGAAACAGAACTTTTGGTAAGTTTCTAGAGATAAGATGCAGACATTTACACAAACAGCCTGTGCAATACCTTAGATAGGATAAGCTTTAAAATTGGGTAGTCCTGATGTGCCAAGGTTTAAACTGTTTGGATGCTGTTTAGGCCTGGAGAATCCGGGCCACTTTAGCCAGCCATAAGTTCTATGATAAGCAGTGCATAATAAGAGACCAGAATTATTTACAAGATTAACAACTTGAAGCTTGTTTTATTTGACAATGCTTTTATAAAATACCAGGGTTTCATGTTTTAAATAGTTAGAAGTATTTTGGGTAAAGAAATTGCAGGACCTACTTAGTCAATAAATAATCCTGGAACTTCGGTTCTAAAATGAGAATGGGTTGAAAACATATCAAATCCAGAGGAGGCTTGTCAGTTCCAGATGTATTAAATTGTGTATTAATTTTTATCTGACAAACAGTGTTGTTTTGTCTGCATCGTCCTTCATATTCTACTGATTAATTAACATTAATTGGATAATAAAAACAAGAGGTGGTGTTGTTTCTAGAAATTATGTTTGCCATGGAATATGGTTGATTCAATAGGTCTAGTATGCAGTAAAAAATCTCACAAATCTACACCAAAGTAATCCTTAAAAGCAATCTTCAAACAAGGGTAATTTAAAGATATAATCCTTAAACTAAAGTCAAGGAAGATGAGTAACTTTCTAGTTAATCACTTGAGCTTCTGCTTAGTTCAGTATTACCATAGGTGCTGTTTTACAGTATCAGCCATGATGGATTTCAAACCCTGTTGGAAAGTAATAAAGGTTTATTCTGAAATGTCCTACTGACATAAAGGGCTCAAGGTACAAGAGAGGATTTTGCATTTGATATTTTTCCAAGTAAAGGATTTTGGAAAATGATTCAGAGTTGTTAAAGGCATTTCATGTTCTTCTACTAACTTCATAGGAGATTGGATCAGTTTTTAAGAGCTGTCGTAGACATCCTCAGAGCTAAGATTTCTTTCAAATGAGAAATAACAGACTGAGGATTTAAAAGTCTACAATAATTTGACTCTCTTGGGATTTTTTTAATATTAAAATAGGAAAATGCTATTAATAATTATTTGCTTTTGCATCATATTTTCACATCATATTAGCTTCTTATAATCCTTTTCACTTCAAAATTTTGAACTGCTAGTAATATATTAATCAATATTAAAAGAATAAACAATACAGAATTTCACTGTCTGAACTGGAGTCAAATGTCTGATTGCAAAAATGGAGAGAAAGAGTTGTAAGTAACTTTGTTCCAAGTTCTTGAACAGATGTCTATCACATTTTGGACATTGATATTACAATTTTGGACAGGTTCGGGGTTATGCTTACGTAAGTATGCTAAAAGAAAAGAATATGCCCACTCTGCTAAAAAGTCTGTGGACAGGTTGAAAAATTGGATGGGAAGTTGCCAAATAATAAAATCTTGGACCTTTTCTGGTTTGCAAGCTCATATATAATGTAAATTGATTTTTATCTGTTTGGAATTATTTTAGTTATTATCAGTTTTAATGGTCACTTTAATATATGGATCAATTTACCAGTACCAAAAGCCACCTGTGTGTTTGTGCACGGAACATTTATTTGACCTCACTTCCAAAGATCTCCTTCTAGGAAGACACTAAATCAGAGTCGTCATATTATGCAGGTAGTCCACAGCTGGACCTGGAGGGAAAAGAAAGAGAATTTCCAGGGCCAGTGGCATTAGGATAACCAGCAATGCCAGGGCCCTCAGGCACTCTGCCATGAAGATGGCTACTTGCAAGCCCACAGAGTTTCCCACTAGCTGGGAAAGCCATATTTGGAAAAAACAACCCTCTCCTTTTGACCAACTGCTTAAAATAATGTTGAGACACAAAAGAAAGTTTTCTAGAGGAAATTTCTCCCCCAAAGAATAAAGTTTCAGCAGAATGAATGAAAAGGACCAGGCCTAAAGACCCAGAAACACACATTTAATCCATCCCTCCAAACTTAAAAAATATGACATTACATCTTTACCTGTACATGTATTTGGTCTTGTACATGACAAGCTGTTGTGTGATCTCTGATCTGTGGTTTGAGGAAAATTGATTTGATAAATAACAAAGTGTGTGATTCTGTGGTTTTGGGGTGGTCTTGGTTTGTTTGGGTTTTTCTGAAGTGATTGCTGCTGTCAAAATATCAATGCCTATTTGGAGGAACTGTTTTGAAAATTCCTTAGGAAATCCAAGACCTCCAAGATAATGGATCTCCATGTCTCTCCATTCTTCCCAGAAATTAAGAAACTTGTAAGGAGTGATACGAAAATTATTGATCAGCCAGCACTAGCAGAATCAAATGACGCTGTCAAAGAAGCCATATGGGACACACAAAGGTGGTAAAATAGTATTTAACAATTACATGCCACTGCAATTTCCCTCCAAACAACTTTTTGAGTGAGCTGGCTCATTGGAAGGGAATGCAAAAAAACTGAGCACAGGTTTCCAAAAGAAAACTTGCCACTGCCGATGCAAAACCCGGATGGTGGGAGCTTCCCCTGGCTGAACCTCTGTGGGTGTGCTCTACCAAGGAGTATCTCCAGATACCAGAACTTCCTGTGTAACTTCACTGTGTAGAATCCCACTCACTAGAAAGTGCCTCTTCTGATTTCCCTGGAGTTACTTCAGATTTTAAAAAATGCAAATGCTAGGAGAAGCCATCTGAGCTTACTGGCATGGTGCTTCACAGAGATAATTTTGTAGTTTAAGATGTTTGTTCCAGGAGGGGAATGTGTATGAAAAATGGTTTAGCATTTTAATCTCCTAAGCAATTTCCATGAGATTATTGATTGCTATGTCTCACTAAGCATTCACAAAAACAAAAAAACAACACCAGAAGAAAGTGGAAATTGCCCTCAGAAATCATAATGCAGACCCAGGGATGATTAGAAAATACAGCTGGGTTTTAATATCTGTCAAAAGCAAGTGAAATCTAAGTAACAGGTGATTTGATTCTTTGGTCTTCCAGCAGATGTAAATGTGGAGTGTTGAGTTAGAGAAAAGAAAATAGAAATGCATTTTCTGCTGCCTCATCTGTAATAAGTTAGACTGGCAGCCTAAGTCATTAAATAACTCAGCATGATGAGAATTTATGCAATGGGTAGTTGAAGTGGGTCTTGAACAGTCACTGCAGCAAGTGATGTGTTTTGAGCTGGAACAAAACAAACTGTTCTCAAGCAATTTCTCATGTTCACCTGCCACAATTTCCTGTTCTCTTTTCCCTACTCCAGGCAAGCTTCCCAATAAATTCCTTGCATAAATGTAGATACTAGTGGTAGAATTCTGTCTATCAAATGCAACCAAAGTTATAACCTTCACTTCAAAGTAATTGTGATTATTCTCTTGGAAATGATGTTTGAATTACTGCTGAAGGTTTTGCATTTTTGGGTTGATCTGAGATGGTTGCTCCTTTTTTATTCCAGGGAAAATATTTGCATTAAAAAACTCTAAAGTGCATCCTGCATTATTGCTTCCTAAAGTAGGTTTTAACATCTTTGTGTAGCCAGTTGAAAAAGTGCAGCAGCAAACAGAGCTGCAGAAAACCAAACTGGCAATGCAGAATTTTGACCTGGCCCACAATAATACAGACAGCAGGTCACTGTGCAGATGCTCTGATTTACAGAGCTGAACTGAATGGGGCAAGAAAGCACCACACATTCACAAGGCAATTATTTGTGCCTGACTGACTCCAGCTGACTGCAAAGTGCCTCTGTCAAGCTCTGTCAAGGCTGAGTACTAGTGCTAAAAAATAAAGGACAGTATGTGAATAACGACAAGAAACTTGGTTAAGAAGAATAAACACAGAAATAAGAGATGAAAACTCCTAATTCCCATTTGGCCTTGGATTTCTGTATCATTTTGGCAGATCTCTTCATTCCAGGCCTTGACTTCCCTATTTGCAACAGTGAGGAAACAATTTCCACCTTTTCTATTCCCCTGGTTGTCCCAAGGAGTGTTTGATGCTTTGTATCACTCTTGGGAGGCATACTTGTTTGCTTCATCCTTTTCTTTTCCTAATAAATCTTGTGCTCAGCTACACTGTGCAGTCTGGAATTTTTGAGCACCTTCTTTCTGTAACACCAAACACAGAGAAGACATCAGACAGCCCTCAAAATCTGGCCCAAATTCGGTCACAACATCAGCTCTCCAGAACCAACTGCGCTGCACGGGAGGCAGCTTGAAGGGGACTGACCATGTTGCACTACAAAGCTGGACAAAGTGATTGGGCCACTTCTCCCAGGGTGTCCCAATTTCTGTGGCTAGGAGAATGCCATGGGAACTCCTCAAGGAGATGATGCCTCTGCCTTGCACAGGCCTTATAAAACGTGATGATCACAGCACACATCTTACAAATCTTACAAATGCTCTTACCTGGCTGCGTGTCTGACAGTGTGCATATATGGCAAGAGAGTCTTTCTGAGGCACTAATTTTCTTAAACATGTGGCAGAAATCTACCAGGAAACGTACAGTCCAACATTAGGATTGTGTCTTCGTGAGCTTTGCACACAGTTTAGCAGAGGGAAAACAATCTTGGATACTTACTAGGATTCGATTGCAAAAACACATCAATGGAAAAATCCTATATGAACTTCTCGCAGCCTTCTAAAGCAACCATAACATGTCAGATATTAGGGGACTTGAATTGAAGCTGAACGGTTCATCTAAGCTCTATCATTTCCTAAATTTTGCATGCTTGGCATGGCTGCCTTACTGTTTCTAATGAAGTTTTCTCATTTGAAATAAATTGTTTTCTTAGATAATGTTGTCTAGATGATTCACGGCGACAGAGCCATTATCCATGCTTGCACTCAACACGTTGCCACAAGTGCTAGTTAGAGGCAGCCCTCACTGCTTCTGACTCTTACTTAAAGGTCAGAACAGAAGGAAGAGCATTGTAATGGTCTTGTTGGCTGAAGCCAGATTTTATACTTTGCAGCTTCATTAGCTGGAATTACATCACAGGATACAGACAAACAAAGCCTGAATTGATCCTACTTGACTGAATTCTAAATGAATGGAAAATGACCGCTTTGGTTTTGCTTTGGTTTTGCTAAGGAGCAGCAATAATGGCATAAGAAAGTTATGATTTCTATGAAGATTTACATCTTTATAGCACTTCTTTTCAGTTTACATGTTTCAGCTGTGTCATGGAACTTGAAGAATGAAGACCCTTTTGCAAGATGTTTTTTCAAGCAAACCAAAATAATATATTAGTTTTTCAGTGTGTAATTTTAGAGTTCTTTCATTTCACTTAAAGAATTTTGCCTTATCTCAAGCACAGAAACCTCATAATGTTTTGGAAGCCAGTTTCATTGCACTGATAAACTAACTACCAGTTACCAAAACATCCTCATCCATCCCCCTCCTGAAACAGAGTTCAGTACAAAGGGTTGGTAATCTGGTCTTGTGGACTTTTCTTCAGTGTAATTTTGAGGAATTCATCCCACCTCACTGATTTTACACTTCTCCAGAAATACTCAAAAGAGGGGTACACTTACAAAAAATGTCTCCAGAAAACCAAAGAAACCAGTTTATTCCAAGGATGTAGAGAAAATATGATGTCTCAGTCTCTTCCATTCCCTGCCATATTACAGCAGGCAGATTCTGATCACACAAAGTGAAAACAGTGTCCTGAAACCAGTTTTATTAACCACACTAACTGGGATGTTCAGTTACAGAGAGTCATCTAAATACACAGGACTGACCACAGAAGAAAAAAATAACCCCCTCTTTAGACAATACTCATTGTCAGATTAAATCCCATATTTTTCTCTCAAAGCAAAGAATAATTTATTTTGGAATTCAGGAAGAAATACTTCTCAACCACTTGACATGGCAGAGGATGGTTTGGTAAGAATAAGGCACTGAGAAGCTTCCCTGTAGCCAAGGTGAATGTGCTTTCACATGCTGGGATTTGAAGTTCTACATTTTCTTTGCTGGTCTCTCTTAAAATATACTTTGATTGGACAGGATTAAAAGAAGGATCAAAATGTCATTTGGTCATGTCCTCTGGGTGTGTTATGAGTATTGTAGGGTTTGTTAATAGAAAGTTAATGTTATCTCCTGTGTTAAACTTTCCTCCTTTTTTTTATTAGAGATTTGTCCATCTCCAGAGCATTACTCAATTAGCCAGACAAGGCTAAGCAGATTAAATAAGAATCTGAGTCCAAAAATTTGACTCTGACTTACCAATTTTGTGTCCAAAAATATGGAAGAGTGGGAGTAGCATATTAGTAGGGGTTCACACAAGGATGAAGGAAAATAGGCTTTGCTTGGAGAGTAATTTTGATTAAAAAACAGATTACAGATTTCAGACTGATTATATTAATTATTTTGGCCCTCTTTTTCAGCACTCTTCTGGTATTATAATTCAATTACGTGCATTACCAGAGCCTTTTTCAGTAGCATTTGGCTGTCTGTTTGTCAATATGCATTTGCAGCAAAGAAGTCTTGAAAGGTTTGGGGATTGGATTTGCTTCAAGCAACCATCCAAACAGCTGAAAGATTATCCAATTTTCTTGCATAGTTCATTTCTTGAAAAAGAGAAAAATACATTGGAAATTTCACAAAGACAGCCCTTTACTGAGATTCCTACCCTTCTGATTCTACTCTCAAATGAAAAACTGGAGGAAGAAGCATTCATGTCAAACACATCAGAAATATATAAAAGTTTGTTTCTTTACTTTTTCTGTAATTAATTCAAGTGAATGAACTCATTTTCCATATTGAAGATATGAGCAGATGAAACAGAAAAAACAATTTCAAGAGTGAGGCTGGGCTTTTTGCTGTTTTTCTCCCACTGACAGCAAAGAAGCTCTGCCTCATAAAGACTGCTCTGCTAAACCATTTCCTGATAGAGAAGTCTCTGGCCAACCCTTTCCCTCCTCCTCCCTCCATAAGTGATTCTTCCGTGTTTCCTATCCCTGCTTTGAATCTCCTTTCCACTTTCTGAATGTACCTCAATACCCTGACTACCAGACATCTCCTTTCACTCCACTGCATAGATACCAGATGGACCTTTGGACGTCATAGTGCTGACATCCAGGTACCCTGCTGATCTCCTTTCTTTCTGTCCAGCCTCTCTATAACCTATCATCTACAGCCATTTATTTTTTTAAAAAATCTTTGTGTGATACCCTTTTTTTAGGTCTCTGCCTAGGATGAAAAAAAATCCTTGGCTGTTTATTTATAAGGAACATTTCTCTTGAGCTGCTCTGTAATGCCCCGCAGGGTATTAACCACATATCCCTTCAGTGAGTTCCTGCAAAGCCCATGGAAACAAAAAATGGGGTGAACAAAGTCTGCACCTCACCCTCTGTAACTCTGTACTCTGCATCTTCTTAGGAAATCATATGTCCTTTCCTTGTGCAGGATGCACTGCTCTTGTCTCTGAACACAAAGATGCAGTACAACTCAGCACGAGGCAAGAATCCTTGTGGAGTACTAAAAATATCTGGCATTATGGTGTCAGTCTGTAAGATACCTGAACTAGTTTTTTAATTATTTCATTTCTGAATCTATAGTGATGTCAAAACTAAGAGTCAGTCTTTTGGGAATTTTCTTTTAAAATATCTTTTTCTTTTGAAGGTAGTGTTTCCTTGACAGTGACCAGGATTCCTGCCAGAATAAGCATGGACTTTCTTTTTCATTGAACCATCTGTGTGTGATTCAGGGAAATGGATGCTGTAGTCCAGAGAGATGTTTAATACTTCTTCAGCTATTGTGCTTTTGGTATTTTACTCTTTCAAAAGGAGTAATCTCAGACTTAGGAGGCTATGGTCTAATTGCAAATTCTGGGCAGAAAATAATGCAGAAATTTCTTGCTGATTTTTGAAAGAATTTTTTAAGTTGTAAGTCCTTCAATTCTACAGGAAATAAGAAATATTAAGTACAAAAGAATGTCAGGTTCAAAGGCAGATGCTTCAAAGTGCTTCCAGTTCCATCCATCTCAAAATTTTCTGGTACAATGGTAAGATTCATAGAACTCATTTTGGTCTATATAATGTATAAGAACAGCAAAGTCAATATGGTAATAATCAATATTGATTGAGTCAGTGTTTACTGCATCTTTCCTGTTCAGGGGAGGGAGAAAAAACCATGTATATATTGACACTGCAAATTCAAAACCTCTGCTACATACCATATTATCTGGTAGGGATACAGCCAGGGGCTTTCTCACTGAGAAAAATGCAGTAAATACAGACCAAAAGAATTACAAAGGGAAGGCATCTGGAAAATAAAACCAACAGGGGTGCAGGAGGGAAACTAAGGAAACTGTTTATTGAAACATAACCTGATCCATATAGTTTAAAAAGTGGTTTACATATCCCATGCTTTATAGCACTTATTGATTCAGATCAGAAAAGATATCATTAGCTAAAATTTTTCTTCTTCAGTTTGTTTCACATTAAAGATCATGTATGTATTTCTTCTAGCTACCATTTTTATCTGATTAGAGATTATTTCTGTCACGTTAATTTATGAACAAAGCTTCAATTCAATTTAAAAACAAAGCACTTACATTAATTGGCTTAACTTAACCTTTGTGTGACCTTCGAGCTTATAAAGTATTTCTAAAAAAATTAGCAGCTTTCTTTGGATTTGTCAGAGATGATTTTTGCATTTTGCACTTTTGCACATCTGCTTTTAAAATTTTCCAGACAAATACTAATTATGAAGATCTCTGTGTGTCCTGTTTTCAGCTGGAATAGATTTAACTCCTGATAGTAGATGGCACAGTGCTATGTTTTGGATTTAGAATGAGAATAATGTTGATAACACACTGATATTTCAGTTTTGGCTAAGTTGTATTTATCCTAAGTCAAGGAATATTTTTTTAATGTCTCATGCTCATGACAGTGAGGGCATACAAAAAATCTAAAATCTGGGAGAGGCCATAGCCAGGACAGGTGACCCAAACTGGCCAGAGGGTTATTCCACATCACAGAATGTCATGCCCAGTATGCAAACTGGGGGAGCAACCTGGAAGAGGGTCTGATCTGGGTTTTGGAATGGGACATGGCATCGATGTGGTGATGCAATTGTATGAGTTTTTTTCTTTCCAATACTATTTTCTTTTTCACTTTTTTTTCAGTTATTAAACTTTTCCTACCTCAACCTACAAGTTTTGCTTTTGATTCCCCACCCCCTTCCACTGGGGTGGTGGGGAGAGGGGAGCATTGAGGCTGTGTGGCTCTTATTTGACAGCTGGGCTTAAGCCATGACAGTGTATCTGATATTTCAATATTTCTTCATATAATATGAGCAAATGAGATTAACTCCTGTTTATAATGTGCTATAAACAAGTATGGATATAAACATACCCATATGCAAGCTGAACTTGCTCAGTCTTACTAACGATCTCTAAGTCCAGAGAAAGACTTGCCAATATATACGTAGAGGGTTATGGACTTCAGAGACAATCAATAATGCAATTGAATTGCACAAGGTTAATTTTCTGGGATTTTTCTCATACTAGAAATGACAGCCCATGTTACAGAGGTCATCCAACCATGGCATACCCAGGTTGTAAGAGGTTTTCCAATTGCTGGACAAAGATGTCTTCCTGAATTAAAAAAAAAAAAAAAATCTTTAGAACCTATTTTAAAGACTATTATAATAGAAGAAAAAATTTATCAACTGCCTTGCTAAACCATCCAAAGGTTTAATCATCTCCACTGGTGGGTCACATATCTTATTTCAAGACCAAATGTATTTTTGGATGACAATCTTTGTATGTCACTACTAGTTTATGGTGGCAGTGATACCCAAAGGAAACTCATCCATCTCCCACACTCAGAGTTGTTTTCTGTGAATAAAGTTCCAAAACTTCTTTTTCAGTTTCTATGCAAAGTATATTGTCACCCATGGCTTCAACTCAATGCTTAAATCAAGCCAAGAACAGGATGGCAACATACAAACACAGACCCAGAGTCTGAAACTCAGTCACCCTCTTCAGTGTTTCATTTTTCTGCCTGTAAAATAGAGACAGAATTTTACAATTGATAATGACTCATAAGGTAAGGTTCACTACAGAGCATTAATTTTTCAGCACCACAATAGAAGCAGTAATTTAAATTAAGAGAGTAAAAGGGGAAAAGCAGTAGAATAATTATATTTACTAGGGGTGCATTGTTCTAGCAAAGAGATTTGTATAATCATTCAAACCAAGATACTCAAGACAAACCAAATATGTTGGGCAGCTCTGCAGTGAGGTAGACCCATATCATCCCTTAGCTAATGCAGCTATGGCAGATTTGGTACCTGTTATATCCTCCCAGGTTCATATAGCTCAGAACTCATTTGAATAGCCATAGTTTGTTCGTAGCTTAAATCTAGTGGAGAGAGCAAATGTTTTTTCATTTACCTCAGAAGCTATGTCTACTGAAATAAATCAGTTCGTCCCGTTAAACCATTTACCGTGAATATGCACGAAGGGCGGTAGAGTCTATTTCAAAGGACTCAGCAGTCAGCCAAAGTGACATCTCTCTGACTGGTGACACACTCCTCCTTGCAGGTTTAGGAAATCTAACACAGTGCTTAGAATGTTGTTCAATGGTTATGTAATGTTCACAGCTCCTAAGGGAAAAACTAGAATATCACACAGAAGGAAAAGTTCTTCTACACATAAAATAAGCCAATATTCAGATTCCGTCAATATAAATAAGTTAATGTCTGTTTCTTACTGTGTAGGAAAGAAATATTATGCACCCAGCCTCTTCTCTGTCATTTCTAGCCTCCTCTTTTCAGCCAGTCAGCAAACCAGTACCATACGCAGTGACCTGGACTAATCACTTATTTATGGCAATTGTTCATATATTAAGCAGTCAGAATGTTTAAATGGCAAGGTTGCTTCTTTTCTCAACATATTTACCATCTGAATTAAATGGGTTGTTAAAGGAAAGGAGAAGGAAAAAAAAAAAAAAGAAGTAAGCTTACATAATTTCCCAATAAAGCTCTGATTCTGAAAGGCATCTAACTCCTGGTGAAGTAAGTGTCTTCTGCTATCTACAGATACAGACCAAAGCTTTGGTGCCAGAATCCACACATACCTTATTGTTCCCTCAGAATAGCTTGCTTTTTAATGTTTTAGTCAACGGCAACAGAGTAGAGGAATTCCAAAGAATGGTTTGGATGAATCAAAGAGGAATGTTGGTTAAAATAAGCTCAGCAGTTCTGCTGGAGAAAAGTAAGTTAAGAATGAGTAGATTGAAACATTATGTCTTTAAAAAAAATGCTTTCCATATATGATCAAATGTTCTCCTTAAGCTCCAGTTTGTTTCCCATTTCTCACTTTCTCCATGGGCATTGGATCACTGACTGCTGTCAGGAGGAAGAGATAGAGCTCAGTTTGCTGTTATTGCAGTTATGGATCAAGAATATTGTCAACAGGACATAGGGCAGAACTGCTCAGAAACAGTGGCTGCAGAATAAGTCACCAAGGTTCAACTGGCCTCTGACAGCTAGGAAATCAGAGAAGTCACCCTGGAAAGGACAACAGCCTCTATCTTTTTTCCCTAGTTATGTTAGATGTTTTCCATATATCTGGGCACCATAGTGACTTCTCAGCATCTCACTGAATGAATCATAGAATTGTCAGGGCTGGAAGAGAACTTTAAGATCAAGTCCAAACATCCACCCAGCTCTGCTACTGTAGCCCCTGAACCACTAAACCAGATCACCCAGTGCCAGATCCAGACACCTCTTAAACACTTTCAGGGATGGTGACTCCACTGCCTCCCTGGGCAACCTGTTCCAGTGCTTGACCACCCTAACAGTCAAAAAAATTTGTCTAATATCTAATCTGAACGTCCCCTGCCTCAGTTTAAGACCATTTCCTCCAGTCCTCTCAGTGCAGGCATGGCAGGAGAGACTGGCCCTGATCTGGCTGCAACCTTCTTTCAGGGAGTCGTAGAGTCATGAGGCTCCCCCTGAGCCACCTCTTCTAGAGATTAAAAAACCCAACTCCCTCAGACATGTCCCTAGTCCCATTTCTAGTGCCTTCACACAGACCCACAGCCAGTCCAGCCCAGCCTGAAGACCACTTACCAGGACACTAGGCCAGCTGGTAGGACTGGGGTCATCCAGGGCTCAAACTGCACAGATTTAAGCTGTGACAGATACACTGAATTTAAAAGGAGTGGTTCTCCAGGTCAAAATAATGACTTCTTAGGCAGAAGTAAAGACTAAGATTTTCAATGATCAAACCAAGTGGATAAATAAAAGAATCATAGAAAGTGGGTCACTTAGTTCACCCTGCTGACAGCCCAGGACATTGGGACGAGAGTGTTATTGTCAATCTCACAGTATGTTGGAATTAACTCAGTACAGGGCAGGCAGATAAGCAGAGAACTAAACGTGAAAGAGTTAAACCTCAGAAACAGCCAGGCACTCAGAAGATTTACTGTAGGTGGAATTTCATTACACAGAGAAGCTCATGGCTAGAATAAGCTGCCAAAGGAAACAATAGAAGCTACTACCTTACTTTAAAGACTTAAGAAAATATTTAAGAGAAATAAATATTTGGTAGTTCATCTGCCCTCTCAAAGGATACCTAGCTTCCTTTCATCCCTGCAATGTTCTCTGTTCCAGCTGCAGTATATTTTCCTCATAGCACAACTAATTTTCTTTTTTTTTTTTTAGGCTTAAGAGCAGCATCTGCTACATTTTAAGCTAGTTCTCTTTGCTCACCCAAGCTACTGTCATCCCTATCTCAGCAGAAGGGATATAAAAGCAGCTTTATTCTGCCTTTTGGCCTCTCCTCAGCTTGAGGACGAAAAAAATGCCTGTGCCACTCCTTGGTTATATCCCAGCCAGCTCAGAGCTTCTCTACTGACTGCCTGGAAGCTATGGAATATAGGGCACCCCAACATCTGCTCCAGGCTGGAGAATAATACTTAGCCATTTCTTTCTGCTTGCAATTTTGACATGTAGCACTGGAGTCTGGTTTATCTGTTCTGCTGGCAGGCACTACATAAGGCACTTCATGAGACGTTGAAGGAAGATTCTCTAAATCTCTAATCTCAACTGCAACAGCAAAGTAAGAGTTAAAAAAAATCTGAATTTGGAAGGTATGATTAATTCTGAGTGGGGAAGGAGAATTAGATATGTATTAGTTTCACCATGTGAGGAATACATTTTTGCCATTACCTAAGTAATGAAGCTCCAAGGACAAGGAAAAGGAACTCGGAAGCCCTATTTTTCCCATTTTAATCCAGCTGCAGCGGGGGTCGTTGCCTCCCATGTCAGCTTGTTTAATGACGAGTTACTAAGAGGTTTTTCTGCTTGTCAGCTTTCTGACAACTCCTGAATGTGGTAAAGGTGGGCTAAGAGATGATTAGTCACCACCTGCCTCTAACAAACAAGTCCTCTTGAGTAATTCATGTGAAATGTTTAACTGTGAATAAACTCATTTAAAGTGCCAGCTCCTTCAGAGATCATCTGATGGCCATCAGGCCCTCTTCCTCCTCCCAGGAGGTGTCTTGAGCACTGCCCCACAATGCAGCTCCACAGCCACATGCTCCAGCCCTGGGTTCCCTTGGGTGCCGGTGGGGAGAAAGCTGGGGAAGAGGCACATAGAGCAGTTAATACTTCCTGCATGGAAAGCATTTTGCTCCGTGTCTCACTGGGCATATTTAGACAATACAAGAACATCAGGTGTCAGGTCCTGCACACCATTCCTTGACCCCGAGGTATTTCCTCTGCAAGGGCAGTGTGTGCACCCTGTGACAGCCACAGCTGGGCATGTGTCTGTCGTTTGGTACATCTTGCTCCTTGAATGGTGCAAGGAGCTTCAAGTGCCCTTTCTGTGTGTTTTTGTGCCAGGTATGTTTCACAGAGACATACTCTGCATAGGAACAACAAACACAGTGATATGTATTTTTCTATTGCTTACTGATTCCATTTTAGTTACCCTGTCTTGTGCCATTTTAATTGAGCTCCCAGCCTTGCGCTTTGAACCCACTACACTTCTTACCTTCTTTCTCCCATCTCTTTTATTTATGCTCTCCAGCCCCACTGTGTGTAGCACATATATTCTTCCCAAACCCCTAACATTAAAGTCACAGAGCACCTGCTCATCTACCCTCTCTTTCACCCACAAAAAAACCATGGAAAGACATAACAAAAAGATATCTTATGTCTGAAGAAGTCAACGCATGTCTTTAGACTTCACACTGTTCTGGCAGAAAATGGTTTCCTAATTTGTTACAATATTTGTCGAACAGTAGCACATAGTCCGAAAGCCAACCCACACAAAACACCACAGTCTGAGCTGCTGGCACCTGAACTAATTCTTTTGCATTTTGTGCCTTGGGCTGTATTCAAAACAAGTTTGGCATGATCCTTTTGTCATTTAACTTGGAGTGTCTCATTGCTTTTCTCTGCTGGACTTCTAAAACACTTCATAAATACTCTGGACACCAAGGGAAAGTTGGCAACATTCATTCAAAAGGCCTGCTTGAAGACAGAGTGGAAGATGATAATAGATACCCAGGCAAGATGATGAAGAAAAAGCTTAAAGAACAAACATGATGATAAGCAGAGGACTAAATGAACCTAGGTGAGGATAATGAACAGAAAATCATCTTTGAGGTGTTTACAGTTCCCAAGGATCACATGCTCTCCATTAGATAAAAAAGCTAGGTGATTTTAAAAGCACAAGTGAGTACTGCCAATTCCTTTTGAAGCATAAAATCCCACAGCTGCTGTTCTAAGTTTTCACACCTGCTCCAGGCTGGGAGAATGTTCTCAGATCATAAAGGCAAGTGCAACAACTAAAGAAGAGCAAGTTACATCCTTTGGCAAAGACTACAGGTGCAGGGTGGGTGGAAGTGGGGGCAAGGAGCAGAAAGTGCCGTATAAATTTCACTAGCAAGCCTGGGGAGATGCCTGTTTCTCTGCCAGACCAGTCCCTGGAACACTTCCCCATGACACAGTTTGCTATCCATTTTCTGAGGAGCACACTTCTTTGATTCCCACCAAAGTATTTGCTAAAAACTTGATGATATAATTTTGCCTTTGTGTAAATTGTCATCTCTCCATATAAAAGATATTTTCAGTATTTTCTATATTCAGTTCAGTTCAGTTTGGAGTGAGGTTCCCGGACTTTGCTGTCAGTGTTTTAATTCTGTAGGATGATTTATTTGTGAATAATCCATGTTGCATCTGTTTTATAACATGTTGGGGCAGCTATTTATTTAAAAGTCTTCGGTTCCAGTTTTTCTCCCAGATAACCAGACGCAGATGCCATTGAACTGTAAGAGCACATGAAAATCAAATGATCCTGACACCTCTTCCCCCGTAATCCATCCTCCATCATCCAATACAGGGCAGTCAAATAAGTGTTGAGTCTGCTCTCAGATTATTCCATTCTTGTTCTAAAAGGCCCAAGTAGCTTTTTCTTGAGACTGGATTTCATATTTTCTCCTTAAAAAAATAAAAATCCATTCTGTTCATTGGAAGTGGATCAAAGAGATGAAGAAATCTTCTTTGCATTGATTAGAGAAAAATAACTTCATTGCATTGATCAAAACCCTTTAGTTTGCTGTTTATCTGAAAGATTGACAGATATGCTAGAAAACATCCAGGGTCATAGTAAGGGTCCACAGAAATATCTCTAAAAAGATGCATTGAACAAAAAAAAATTAGTAACTTTCAGTGCAGGTGAGGGGGAATTAATTTTTGCTTCTGAAAGCATGAACAGCTGAGTGAATGAAAAGGGCAAAGATATGAAAGAAGTAAATCAAGGCAATCTCAGCTACACTGAGTCCACAAATGCTGTGCAGTTTATGGACATGTGATGATTGCTACAGAAATTAAAATGATATTCAGTTACCAATGATGCTTTCAACTGTAAAGCCCTTACTTTAGTCCTGGTCTCAGTGAACTCTTTATGGCATTAGGCAAAGGATTTGTTCAGCCCAAATATAAAGCATCACGTTTTCCTTTTCTACCAATACTTCCAAAGAAAAAATGATAACCCAGAAATCTGGATAATGTCTTCGCTCTCCTCTATAACCAAAAGTGAAAACTTTATGGAAGACATAATAAGTCTCCAGGAAAGCTTGAAAAAGAAAGAAAAATCTAGAATTTGGGAAGAGAAATGCCATCAGTCCAAATGTCCTCCCCTTTCTCCTTCTTCCCCATACTTTATATACTGAACATGATGTCACATGGTATGGAATATTGGTCAGTTGAGGTCAGATGTCCCAGCTGTGTCTGCTTTCAACTTTCCATACACTTTCAGCCACCAGTGTGGCAGTACTAAAAAAAGAAAAGGCCTTGGCACTGTGTAAGCCCTGCTCAGCAGGAACAAAAACAACTCTATATTGTCAACCATGCGTTCAGCACAAATCCAAAACACAGCCACGTACCTGCCACTGGGAAGAAAATTAACTCTAACTCTAAAATCCAGCCAAAATCAGCACAATATTCCATACATAAATTGAACTACCTGAAGAATAAAGAGTTGGTTTTATTGAAGGTAAAGGAAGGAAAATCTCTTCCTCTAAAGTAATTATAATGTATAGATCTGAAGTAATTTTTGATGACTTACAGTAATTTTGGTGTTTCTGGCCTAAATTGATACATCCCATCTGGCTGGCTAAAACCAGTTCTACTCCAAACATAGCTAAAATCTATTATTGCTGTTGTTGATTACCAACTATTTGTTTGAAGAGTATGTAATATATTTTCTCTCTTTCTTTACAGTTAGAATATCCAAGGGGATTTCTTGTTTCTGTTACGAATTTAATCACCTTCAAATGCTTTTCATTTCTTAAAGAGTATTGCTGGAATGTAATCTAGTAGCCACTAGATGAGTCCAGGTGTCACAGCTGATACGTGTGATCATAACCCAAAGCCACAGATTTCAGCAATTTTCACATCAGGTCATATAAAAGGACAGATCAGGATACAAGAACTCTAATCTAGACTAAAAGTTGAAGCTCAATGAATATAACTCCCTCTACAGTCTTACATGAACACTTGTATTGCCATACTGAAAAAAGAAATATAAATAACAATAAATATACTAGAATTCAATTGTCTCTTTTGTCTTCAGTACCCAAACATGCAGTACACAAAGGTTATGAATCCCCTGTCCTTGATGCTGAGTATTTTCCTAGCATGTTCTCGTGGTTTAGGAATGTTACTCCCCAATTTAGTGTTCCCACAGAGATACTCCAAACCATGTGCCACCCACTTGCACCCCCCTCTGCCCTCCCTGTCCCCCTGAAGTAGGATGCAAAAGAGAATTGGAGTCACAAAAGGTTAGAATCACAGGTTGAAATAAACAATTCACTGGAAAGAGCAACAAAAAAAAAAAAAAAAAAAAAAAAAAAAAAAAAACCACAAAAAAACACACCACAGTAACAGCAAAAATATTAATAAAAAAGTGTAAAAGATTCACACGTGGGTTCTCACCCCTGACAATACCTGACCCCTCCCTTCATCATCCTATGTGACCAGGAAGGAACCCCTTTTCCCATGAAGAGATTTCCTTTCCCCCATCTCCCAAAAACATTGTGAGGTTTAGAATAACCTCCAAGTCCTCGCCATGACCCCTCCTGGCTAGTGCGAAAATAAACCATGTCCTGGTTGGGACCAGGACACATGACTTCATTAAATGCGTGCTATTCACCTCAGTACTTCTGAAAACTGCCAGAAAAGTGCCCGAAGTTGACAAGCATGTAAATGAGTTCATTTCATTTCTTTTCGCAGAAAATCCCTGTGAAGTTGATTCGAAGTGATGTTCTCCACAAGGCCAGTTTGGACAATGAACTGATACAAATTCCATATGGTGTAATTCCTAAAGTATCCACATTCTGAAAGAAGTTACTTCTGGTCTTTTCTGCTAGTTTGCAGGTATGTTCAGGATGTGAGGGAAAGATTTCTTGTGCTAGGAGTAAGTAGATCCGAGATACAAGCTGATGCGTCTCTGCTATGATAAGACATTTCCAAGGTGGCTCTTTCACTGAAGAAAAAGGAAGATGGATGATTTTTCATTAAAAATCAAAGGAGTCCAATTCAAGCCAGGTAAGTGGATGGACCAAGTGACAAATGGTGGACCAAGTGGCAAGTTCTTGGCTTTAAAATAGGTTCAATTCATTATTGTGGACACAGATTATGCAATTTTAGCAAGAGAGGCATTGTCAGATCAAAGGCCAGTTTAATGACCCACAAGAGAAACTCTTTTAGAGGTGAGTTGCTGGCTGGAGGGAACTGGGGAAAGGGGATTAGCAGACATCTGTTCTTCCTTCTTCCTTGCTATAACTGTTTTGTGGATCAATGAAAAAGCTGTTTCCAGTTTTGTCAGTTTGTAATTTTTCGACCTAAGTAAACAGATCATTTAAAGAAGTGTCATTGCATTGCAGGAGCCCAGGACTCATTCTGCCCTGCTGGCTCTCTCCCATGCCAAGATTAACACCTGTGGTAGGAAAGGTAACATAACCACTAACGCTGCCTGTTGGCATTCTCACCAGACCAGAACAGGCTTTCACTTGGTATAGCCAAGTGCTCTTTCTTTCCCCTCATCTCCTTCCCCCCAGGAAGGAGAGATTTTTGAAGAGTCAGAGACAGATGAAGACCTTCAGCTAAGTGCAGACCTGCAGCTAAGTGCAAACTGGTGTGGCTTCTCTGACTTTACATAAGAAGCTGGTGCCAGGAGCAAAGAATGGTTTTATGTAGGGAAGCAGGACAATATAAGTGTAATCCTCGCACTGTGTTCCATTGAAACTGGCATGAGCAGCCACTGCTGAGTGACTGCTGTTTATATGTCCCACTTCCAGCTGGTTTTATGAGCATATGTTATATCTACAGGAGATACGTGTAGGGAGCGGAAACAAAGATACTATGAAGGAATCTGTCTTCATCAATGGGAGAAATGCTTAAAAAAAAGACATGTTAAACATGAAATCAGAACTGTGCCAGTGCTGAAGAATGGGTTTTACAGGCAAATTTGAAGACCAAGGGGGCACCACTAGCAGTGAAACCAGAGCAGTTCTGCTCAGGGTGATATAGCGGAGGAGGGATGTGCCAGCTCTGGCCTGTCAGGAGCCTAGCTCCTTCCATGGAAATGTCCTCCCCATCACTTCACTGAAGGCAGAAAGGACACAGAAGTATGCAGGAGACCTTGAAGGTGCAGGGTCTGCCAGGGTAGAGACCAGCTTGCTGTGGGAGTGTGCTGCCCCCAGAGCCCACACAAGCACCAGAGATCAGGCAGTGGCTCTAAGCAACCTCCCTGCAGCGCTGCAGATGAGCCGGGAACAAAAAGTAGTTTCACAGTCTCTGGGGTTGTGAGCAGCCAGCAAAGAGGAAGGTATTCTGCCTCTTTCCAAGGTCAAAGCTTGTCTGCAGAAAAATCTTAGTGAAACTGACACTCGCAAATCATAACGATAATTTCTCTTTCCCAAGCATCCTGTTACCCTTGCTAGTAACAGGATCATTTAAGGTTTCTAAATGTTTCATGGAGAAACAAAACCTTAGATTTTCAGTGTTATTTGTCATCTGGCAACCAGTACTTCTTACAATGAGCATTTGATTTATATTGTGACATCATGAAGCACTTGATGGAAAACAAATGACTCACTCAGGATAGTTCATTTTAGATACAAGAGATCCAGCATACCTTGATAAACCCCCATCAGCAGTTTCCATATTTCTTTGGTTCTTACTCCCATAAATCAACCTCACAGGGCACAGAGATAAAGCTTGAAGCAAAAAAAATCATATTTATGTTGCATTCAAACGGGAGAACACCACCACTGTGAAGCTCTACTAGAATAAGGGCTAAATCCTGTTATCTGATATCCAGCAGAATTTAGGAAGGAGCTTAGCTGAACTTACTGAACCAACGAGCAGCTTTAACATTTTTGAGCAGGCACATAAAGTATGTTTTCACCTCTTCTTATCCTACCTGCCCCCACCAGTGCAGGTGGTGCAGATTTGAAATGCTTTCAAATCTTTTCTCACACAACGCTAATTCAAGATTTTAGGGAGAGCTAGTGAAATGATTCGTTGGACAAATACCCAAATGTAAATGCATTAGTTTAGGACAGACTTATAAATGCAGCCAGGCAACAGGATCTGAATTCCCAAATCAGTGCAGGGAAAGAGTGCAAGGCAAGGAAAAAAGGCAGTTTCTTCTTTCTGACCTTATTTTCCACATGGGGAAAAAAATCAACGCTTCTAAAAGATACAGAACTCCCACTCTCTAGTCAAACAATTAACATAAGAACAGTTCTGATATACGTAGAGAAAACTTGCCAGATTTATCTTCTGTACCTTTCTAGTAACTGCTTCCAGTTATGTAGCATGGCTGCTGTATCTGGTAAATTAAGTCAAAAGTAACTCTCAATTCAACAAAAACCTCTGTCTAAAACAGCTTATTACAGAATCCTCTTGCAGGAAGAGTCACATGTCCTTTAGCATCAACTCAGATAACTGAAAACCCTGATCCAGGACTTGAAATCCTATAGTCAAGCCCTTTCAGTCTAAAATACATTCCCATATTCAGCATATTTTCCTTCTTCATAGGAACAAGTCCAATATTTCTGTCTACACCTACAATTAACTGAAATAAAGTTCAACATGGAAAACTCATCTAGAGGGAAAGTATGTCTTTAAAATATTTAACTTATATCATCGCCAAATCTATATTCTCTAATATAATTATGTAGTCACAAGGAATGAGAATTTTAAGCTGCTTTTAGGTATGTACAGATCAAAAGATCTTTTGGAAAACATCATTTGACATTCAAATGCCTCTGAAACTGAATTTTTGAATCTACTTTTCTGTGAGTATGGAGGTGATGCTTTTGCAGGAGGTGGAGTAAGCAGTGTCCAAGATCTTGATTTTCTAGTGCACATGATTGACTTTTTCCAATGAAATCCATCTGAGCCAGAGATTTGCAGTGGCAAAAACCAGCTATCAGCCTCTAATACATCAGCATTAGACTGTAGCTCAGAAGAACTTAACTCTGAAAGACTATACATCTGTTAAACATATTGGCATTTCTGAAAAGCTGGCTGAGATTGCATTCCTTGAATCAGTTTCTAGGGACTTGTCTTGAGGCTCATTTTACCCAGTCTGGGCAGTGCTCTGAGTATATCTAATCTTTATAAAGTATGCTGAGATATTCAGCAACCTGATGGCAAGACATGGCCAAAGGAAAAGAACTTAACCTGCATTTCTCAGTAATTGCTGGGAGGGAAAATAAAATACATTGGAACTCTGTAGTGTTCACACACTTCCCTTTTGTAGTTTTTCACTCACACTTTGCTTGCAGAAGTGTCAGCTGACATTCTCTAGTGCTTCAAGATATGAATCACCTGCTGGTAGACTTGAAACATTCTCTAACAGTTATATGAAAATAATCCCTGTCAGGTTCCTTGTGCTGGGATTTGAATGGTCTTATTAAAAACAGGTGGAGGGAAAACTTCCTGCTGGCAGAACTGATGCTGGTGCAAGTGCATATGAGGTATTGGCTGGGGATGAATCTTTGCAGACCCCCTGTAGATCCACTTGTGGTGGTAGGACTCTATTCAACGCATTGTTCATCAAATCTTTACGCACAAACTTGTGGTTTCTTTTCCTTGAGGGAGAGAATACAAGTTCCCCAGTAGGTGGACACACGACTTGTTCAGCTTTAACATCTCACATCTTGCTGCTCAGCTGAAAGTCCTCTGGCCCAGCAATGCCCTTCTTTGCACCCCCTTCCACACTCCAATGAAAAACTAGTTTTACTCAATCTTGCAAAGCCATCTGTATTGAATCCTTACCCATTCCAAGTATTTTTCTGGTGCTTAGTTAAAACACATAACTGAGAAAGACTTTCTGGATAAAAAATATGGGAAACTCATTAGCTTATGACCATCAACCCATTCAATTTTCCAGGTATAAAACACTCTGTTGTTCATTTCTCCAGACCAGAACTTGAGTTGAAAGCCCTTGAGCAAGCAACTTGGAGAAAGCAGGTGGAATTGCCATCCTGCAACCTGAGTAGGTCTTCCCTGTCAGGGTAGCCAGAAAATTACCTATTATCTCAGCTTCCTTAAAGCCACCAGTCAACAAGTCCTTCTTTTTTGCTCTATACTGGAGATTTTTAGCCTGATTTTCAGTACTGTGCCTTTAAAATTCAGGGCAGAAAGTTATACAGTGATGAACTAAGGGTTATTTACGCTACAGTTAAGACTGTCTACTGCCCAATGTCATCACTCTCAAACCTGGCCTAGCAAGAATTAAATACCTATTCACAAATCTCCAGTCTGTTGAAAAAGCCAAGAACCCCAGAAGGATGTGTCAAAGGAACTGCACAAACAACACAAAGGGAGTTACCTAGGTTCAGTCAGTAGGAAGGACCAGGCAAGCCCACTGGTGGAATTTAGAATATCTGAATGTGGCCTAAGTTAGAAGTTGCCTACTTGACTTTCAAAGGGAGGAAACAAGACAGATACAGAGTGATTCACAGATCAGCTTGTTGATTTGAATTTTGTGACAGAAACAGGCCCCTAGCCTTAGAGAGCTGGGACTAGTGAAAGCTCTGTTACCCACATAGCCACTCTCAACTCCTGTCTGCCACATCTGCTCTGCAACTGTACAGAAGAGCCAGCAGGCTGGTGGGTTTCTCCCCAGTGGGACTGGTGCACTGCATATCTCAGCATACTTTATGAAGATTAGATATACACAGAGCACTGCCCAGACTGGGTTAAATGAGCCTCAATGTTCTTCAGAGACAACAAAAATGCAGATAGGTGTTCAGGAGACTTTTAAACACAAATGTATAAATCAAAATTGGAAGACTTATAGCTGTTTCAAACTGAGTATCTCAAAAGTGTGGAGAAGGCCATCCACTGAACATCTTCTGTACAGAGAAGGGTAATCTAGATTGAATCCTTCACAGAGAACTAACATCTGAACTCCTGCTGGTGTGCTGGTTGACTCTGTTGCCACTCCCATATCTCCTTTGCAGAACCAGACACCTGCCTTGTAGTTAATGCTCCTGCCAGGTTGGAGGGAGAGCACGCTGTGCAGTAACACCTGTACTACACAGTGACTGCCCTGCCATGCAGGGAGATTGGATTGCGACTGGAGAGCTGAGCTAATAAACTGTAGCTAATGTTCCGCCCTGAGCCCCCTAATTTGAGTTAAAAATGCCACTTTGCTCACATTAAGGGCCTTGAGTGCAGAAGGGATTTGCAATGGTATCAACACACGGGTAATAACAGCAAGAAACTCTCTGACAGGTATTACGACCTTTGAAGCTCTGAGATAAATATTCTGCTAATAAACTATATAAACCTATAAAATTATCTGAAGTAAAAGAGATGATGTGGTACAGTTCTGTGTGTCACTCAAAATCAAGGAGAACAAAGGAGAAAATGTTTTCATGCTCTCATTAGACGTCTCCAGATAAGATGTCTGGTTGAGAAGGAAAGGGGACTTTATAACCTCTGTCAGTGAAGCAGCAGCCTACCTGTACCAGCCTTTCTGTCCCAAACACTGCAGAGCCATGGTGACAGCCCACACCTCCTCACATACCTCAGTCATGGGAAGCCTGAAGATGAGAGCCGCTACCCATCTGGTCTTTTCCTGCCTTAGAAACTCCACACTTACAGACAAGCACAAAGGCTTTTTCAAAAGCTTGTTTCAATGTCTAAGCATTTTTGTATGCAGAAAAGCCAATTTTTAATACTGTTCTCTTTAACTGGGGCCAGAAATACTTCTGTCTTCCAGGACCAGAAGTGGATGCCAGAAGATACTAAAAGTTGCACTTCAGGGATACATTCACAATTCAAATTTTGCTTTAAATTAAACCAGCAGACATGATCCTATAGGACTGTTCAAGACTACACAGCACGATAATACACAATGTATAGAGCCCTGAATTCATGCCAGCTGAGTCCAGAGAAGAAGCAAGCAGGGTACCTGTGGAGGCCAGCCCCAGTCCCCCTCTGGCAGCACAGTGCTGCACTTAGCACAGCAGCTTCCAGACCCAACCTGGCAGCGACCCACCACTTTGGGCCAGCAGCAGGATGCAAAGATGCACAGGGTGCAAAGGATACACCATCAAGCCCACTGTTTAGGCCACTTTTGGATCACTCCATCTAAAATGTTCCTAAATATTCCTGAACAGATTGGTTTTATCTTCAGATACTACATCTTGCTACACCTGGAACCGATACTGCATCTGTTTGTGATTAGAAGATAATGTGCAAAACTACAGTTTTTATTGAATTAGGCCATGTAGGGAAGGCGTTTATGATTTTGAGTGAGGCATATGCTGCTTCTAGGTTGTGATAAAAGCACAGAACTGTTAAAGAACAGGGAAAAGGCCAGCTATCTTGGTATGTCTACCCTTCTTTTGCTAAATTTCTTTTACTCTTTCTTGCTTTTCATTGTATCTCTCACCTCATATTTTGTTAATAAATAAACCAAGTGACTCTTAAGATTATTTATACTCCTTGCTTCAATTTCCTTTCATGGTAATTTATTCCAAATGTCAATTGAAATTTTTGAATTTTCTCAGATTTTTGAGACACTTTATAAGATTTAGGTGTTGCCACAGTAGAGGAAGTCTCATCTGAAAAGAGAAAGTGGGATTTGACGGAACCCCAAACTATGATTTTCAATTTGACCTGCTTCCCTTTTGTTCTCCAACATACAAAACGTTTTGCAATAGCTATTGCCTATGATAGGCCTATGGCTTTTTCTAAAGCCACATGACTGGTCAGAGGGAAAAATACCAATTTGGTAATGAGAGATGCTATGTGGAGACCACGCTCACATATTTCATTGCAAGCTTGGGATACATTTGTGCTTCCTAGAGTAAAGTGTAGGTTCTGCTAACACTTTCTCATGAAACTATTTATTGTCAAATCAATGTTATTTAGAGGCAGGTTCCTCTAAAGGGAATGTAAGTTTAGGATTTGAAGGTCTTCTAACTTTCCATTCCTCCAGGTTTAATTTATTAAAGTTGGCCCTTGGCTCCTCAATACAGCTAATCCAAGTATTTGCAGTGATATTTTTATTTCCAGAACTGACATTCTGCCAAACACAGAATGTTTTGTGAATCAGAAAGATTTCCTAGAGGCTATCAGAGAAGAATGCAGAATAGCTGAAAGTGTAATTTATAAGGTCCTCATCTTAGCAGGAGATGTACCAGCTGTTGTTTACCCATATGTCAGGTTAATGCCAGATTGATCTTTTTGCTGTTTTCTCTCTCGTGATTCTCCTCTTAGCAACTTATTATTGCTAAAAAAACTCTGAAACTCCAGTTTTTATTCCACCACATGTGGACCAAAATCAAATTTCAAAACCTCAGAAGTACTCACCAAAAGAAAATGCTGTTTTCTTGCTGGGGTAATCAGCAGTCTTAACTGCAAATACCCTTAGCACAATAACCCAGTAGGAAAAAAGAGGAGAGCTCACATCGAGTGTAAACAATCTGATGCTTGCAAAACAGTCCCAAATGTATTTTCAAATATATTCCTTCGTCACTGCTCAGGATGCTGCCTAATGAGTTGACAGTAAGCCAGTGACAGTCTCACACAGCAAAAGTTTAGTGCTTCCTTTTTTGTACATTGAAGTATTCCCTATTGTTTTGAAACTGTTAGTAATGCTGCTGCTTTGCCTTTGCCATCAAACAAGCCCCTCTCCAGCAATGACTCATCCAAGTTCTGGCACTGCGTAGGATAAAGAAGAAGTGTTAATAGGAAATGCTTGGTGACATAGATAGGAGGAGGAGGGGAGGAAATATGCAAAGCAGAGCTCTGGCTCTGTCATGTTTTCTCTAATTTGCAGAGTTTTCCACTCTTTTAGGAAACTAGATGCTGGGGGTCACCACACTGCATTCCCTGGATATGCAGAATGCTGAAATCCCAAGGAGCATAAGTTAGTGAACACCACATGATTCCATGCTGTTCCTATTAAAAAGATTGTTTGTTTCAATGCTCTGTGTTACTTTTGTTCTCCACAATGCATGTGGGGAGCAATGCATTCTGTCTTGAAGCTTCAGAGCTATGGAACACTATGGCTGCTAAGAGTGCTCTTCCAGGGTTCTATTGGTTACTAGACTGTGATGGTTTCACCTGACTGGGATGGGCAAGAACAAGAATGTTACTCTTCAGATGAAACATGACCACTGCACCCCATGGCATCTACAGTTTGCTTAAATCCTCTCACACAAGAAGCAAGAGATAACTCCCACTGCATTCACCTGTGCCAGAATTTCACTCCAAAATTTTTATTTCTTTAGAGCTCCATAGAGCAACTAGCATCTGTCCTCTGCAATTTCAGACTTTCAGCAAGATAAAGGGGTGTGACTAGGAAGACAAACTGACTTCAGGAGTTTACCTTCTTTTCTTCTCACATTTTCTCCATATAGTTTTAAAATTTAGCCCATCGTCTTCTGTTCCCATTTCAATTTCATACATGACTAACACCTGTGTGTTAAAGAGATACCTCTAACCTGTATGTTGAAGAGATTCCCAAAATACTAGCAGGACAGAATTCTTCAGGTAACATGGACATGATTCTCCTTCTTGATGTAGTGTGGACATTTTAGTGGAGTCCTGTAGGTAATGGAGTACAATAACCCTGACATTGCCAATCTAAAATTGATGCAAGAGTAGAGTCAGGTTCTGGTTTTTTTTATTAGGTCTTAAAAGTAAAATAGTAAAAGTAGTTTTGAAAACAGAGAGAGAGGTGAAGAGTCGATCTCCTCCTGAGAGGAAACAAAGTTCAGTTTATTCGCAATGTATATCTTGACTGTATGTCACCTTGAACTCCTGTGAAAAGCAAGCTTTTCTGTACTGTTGTAGTTTTTCTCATTTCTGCTTTACAGTCTCTTGGGACACCCACTAAAAGCATGTCAAAGGGGTGGGGGAAGGGTGGGGACTTGAATATTTTAAATCTATTAAATAAAATAACACTTTAGAAATACCCCAAAACATATGAAAATATGTTTCTCCTCATGTGGGAATTCAGCTGTTCCCAGGAACAGCCTGGGTGTCAGGAGACCAGAGTAGCATATGAGGAATGTATTAAACAAATGATGGAAGAAGGATTGAATAGCTCGGGGAGCTGGAAAAATAATACATAACTTTTCATCTTGAGTCTACCCTGGACTGACAGAACAAATGAAAATCATTAGACTCTGAAGACAGTTTGGTGGTCCATGTGGAATCACTTGGTGGTTTCTCTGGAGTTACTAATAGACAGCTTTCTACATCACAGAAACTTCCATACATTTATCACCCTTTTCAGCAGTCCTAGTGGAAGCCAAGAATAAGGGTTTAAGAGAGAAAAACATTTAAGCATATGCTTAAAATTAAGCACCTGCTCAAGTACTTTTCTGGATGAGAATCTTAAAAACTGCTAATAGATGTGGTAAAAATATGAAGAGCAGAGAGGAAAGGGGGCCGTTCATATCATACCTGTTCTGGAAAAGATTTTATTTTCATTAAATAGTTTTTAGCAATATCACATTATATTAAAAGAAAAAAAAAAAAAGAGGAAATAAAGAAAATGTCTCAAGGCTGTATTCAAAAGGCCATCTGTAATGGACAATCAGAGAGGAGCAAGTATATCAGTACCCTGTGCTCTCTCACCAGAGGCTGAGAATGTTAAGTCCTCTCATGTGCTTGCATTTCAATGTGGAATTAATTAACAGATGCAATCATATTTTCCATTTCTCTGCACTAGGCAACATTAGAAACACTGAAACAACTTCCAGGTAAGTCAGTAGAAGTACCTAGCAAAGTGCAATACCAAAAATCTCTCTGGAGTCCTGCCAATCCACAGTCATGTTAGTACAGTGCAGGCACATTTATGTGGCTTCCAGTTTTGAAGCCAGCTGCAGGATCCCAGATTAGTGTGGCATTGCATAGGACCAACAACCTTCCTTTGCTCCCAGTGCAGGCACTGAGGCATGGGGGGTGACTGTGCAGGGCCTCTCTGTAGGTGACAGAAGCAGTCTCATTGTACAGAGATAAACTTTTTTCTTTTTTTTTTTTTTGTCACATAAATGTAAAGGAGGCTGAATGCACCAATCCATTCTCAGCATGTTGATCATACTTGCTTCCAGTGCAGAATTTACACTAATAACAACCTGAGGAAAAAAAAAATCCCAAACAAAAAACAACCCTAACAATAAATCAGAATGAAGTTTTGTCCTTATCTCACCCAAAGACTGCATTTAATTACACTCCTTAAATAAAACTGAAGAAAAATAATTACTTGGCTCGTGATTACTTTTGACTGCACTGAAGCTGTATCAGGAGTATTTGAAAAACGTAAAAACTGTTGTATTGTAAAATGGCTTACATTTTGAAATTAGATGCAAACTTCATACTAGCAATGTTAATTGTGCCAGACTATTCCTCTGCCTGACCTCTTTTATTTCTACAAATTAACTAGAAACTGAGGATATGTATTTGCTTCCACATGCCTACCAGGTTCATATACAACATTACACTGCTAAATACACTTGTGGTAAGACAGTTTTAGATCATCTCTCATTCATTACCTGACAAAAAGATTTAAAAATCGCTGGGGCTACCACATTTTATCATCATGAAATGCATGGAAATATTGAAGCGTGCCTTGATCGACTGTTTATATCTGTGCCAGCTGCTAGAAATTTCAATAAGAGAAAAAATGTCTGCTACAAATTTTAAAGTATTTAAGAATGGTAAAAATTTATAAGAAGAAGCAAGAGAACATGTTTAAGTTTATTTAATAATGTGCTATTTCTATATGATATCTTTCTAAAATTAATCTGCTGAAATGTATAAACTCGTGGATCAATTACATGGCAAATGAAGGAATTGGTGACAAATATTTTGGCCATAAAATGTGATTTTTACTTAAAAATGTATCATAACAAAGCAGGAAAAAAATACACTAATTTGTTTGCACATATCATGGCTCATCTTCCTGACTTCACTTTTCACCCTACCTAGCAAAGTTATTCTACACCACTTCATTTCAGCCAAATTCTCAAAAAGTTTGTGAAAGAAGCTGAAGGCATGCTCTTGAGTCTCATCTCAAAGAATAGGTCTGAAAGGTATTTGCAGATAGTGGTGGGGTCTACACATGGTCCCCTTGGGTCCCATTCCAGCTCTGGAGGCTAGAGTGCGCTTGGGTGCGTGCAGGGTTTTCTGTCTCTATTCCATCCCAGTACACTGCCCTTCAACTATTTCCTCCTGCTCTGTTTCCTGACCCCTTTCCTAACCAGAGTCCCGATCCGCTTGCCGGGTTTTCGGATGCTTGTCCTCTTCCCAAACCCGAGACAAGCCCAACCCCAGAACAAGACTCTCTCTCTGGTCCCCATCTAATCTCAGCCTCTCCACACCCTCTCCTCCTGGCTTCCCGTCCCGGTTTCTTTGCCAAGTCCACATGTCCCCACCCCTCCGTCCCCAATGACATTCCTCAGTCCTTAGGTCAGCTTCCCACTTCCCCTGACTCCGGCTACTCATTTCATTACCCTGTGTCCTTATCTGCCCCCTTCCTCTCTACTTAAATCACACGGCTCCCTCCTATCCTGCTGCCCGGACTGACCACAGCAGGGGAATACAGGGGCAAAGGGCCAATGCTCAGGGTTACTCGGTGCAGCCTCCTTGGCAGGGAGCTGTGGGAAGCCGCCTTCCAGAGGAAAGCCCAGTTTCCCTGCTCAGCTGCAGGCGAGGCCTTTCCCGGCTGCTCTCCGCAGCCACAGGCACTGAGAGGCTCACACCTGCTTCCTGCAGGTGTGGTTTTCAAAGCACTTGCTTGCATTGTGGTCTGTCATGATCAGGCGTACCGAACATTTCTTCCCCCAAATCTGTAATTTCATTGTTTTTTGTGGGGGTTTTAACTGGCTTTGGGAATGAGCAGGTGGTGACAGGTCACATATTACTGACACCAGAGTCATGTAACAGTAGGTGATGCTACTGCTAACCCACGGCTGTTCCAGGTTGGCTGGTTATACTTTCTGCTTGAAAAATATTTCCTCAGTCTAAGGGAACTCTCTCAACCTGTCTCCTGCTGCATGGCTTCGTGTGTCCAAGTGTTCACATAGGTACAGAGCCCCAGCTCTCAACATTTTATCAAAGAGACACCCAGAATGGAAATTGTGAGACTGTCATCATCGTTTTGCACAAACACTGCAACAGAGGCTTCATAGATTCAATTATAAAGTCTGAAAAAAACCAAATAAAGCTTAGCCATTGCAGAGCATTGTGGAGGGGCAAACTGAAAATGGGAAGTTGCAAATTTAGAGTAGCATGAGAAAAAGTGTAAGAAATCTAAAAAACAATTTTAGATTGGTTATCAATCAATTAATTCTCTTGATCAAGAGAATTATCCATCTTCAATTCTCTTGATTCACTGAAACTACTCCCCATTTACTCATGACAGGAGCAATGGAGCACACAGCTGCTATCAACCTGGCAAGAGACCCACAAATTTGCAGCACTTCCCTCTGTGCTCCAGGTCCTCTATGCATGTGACCAATACATTTTCCAGCTCCAAGGCTTAATAGATATGAGTCACCATGCTGATAATGCACTCATTCTTGTTAGGATTTTGTTCAGTACAGGGAGGTATATACCCCAGCTCCTGCCCTTCTCTATTCTCTATTTAATGTTAATCCTTGCTGACCTGAACCTGCAGACCTCCCTCAAAGTGGACTAGAGTTCTCAGGAGGAAGATGTTGAAAACAATAGGGAAAACATTTTTATTTACAGGCAGATATTTAGAGCACTTTAACTGACAATCATATCAGTTTGCCTACTCTTTCTTTCCTTGCTCCAGGTTTTGCCTGAGGAAACAAAGAGCAGGGCAAGCCCCAGGTGCATCAGTTATGAACTGTCTTCCACCAATCCAGCATTTGCCTCAAGGACAGCAGTCCTAGTAGGGATTAGCAGCTTCTGCAGGGAGCTAATGAGGAAGCTGAGAACCTGGTCTCCACAGCCCCCTCTCCCTCCCCCTTCCCCACCTCCCCCAGCAAAGCAAAGCCCCTGTAGACTCCAGTTTCAGCAGCAAAAAGACACATTCTGAGAAAGAGAGAAATGCAGCCCTGACTTCAGAGAAATACAGAGTGCTAATTACAGGCCATCCAGGAAGGAGTTAAACACCAAAGACAAGAGTGCCCCTACTTTCAGCCTGGACACTGTGATTTTATTACACTCTTCTCTGAAATTTGCCAGGCCGCATGCCAAGCACTTTTTGATTTGATTTTATTTTTGTTTTACTTTCTCACACGCAGAAACTGTCCTCAAAACCTCTTACTTTTAAGCTAAGTGCCAAAAAATGCTCATGTGCCAGCCAATGACTCATCTTTTAAAAGCCTGGCTTTTGGAAGGTGGTTTTCATTTCAGGAACTTAGGATTGCTTCCTGGATACTAAACATTGTGGGATCAATAATTAGACTAGAAAAATGTTGAAAAAGAAGGATTTTAAATATTTAAACATCACTCATCTTTGGGGGTTCTGCTTAACTAGAGATACGTGGGAGTTCCAAGCAAAGGAAAAAACAGGAAGGCCAAGAGTTTGGCTGATGACTCAAAATGACCAACATCCACCTCTTTTTTTTTTTTTTTTTTTTTTTTAATCCTGAAATGTATTTTAAATCATTTTAATCATTTTTTAATAATGGAACCAGACACATACATCACATTGCCTTGGAAAGAGTAGAAACACTATCCCTTTTTAATTTTTTTTTAAAGTGGGTGCAAATGGAAAACATATGATGACATTCCATCTCTTCCTCCCCTGTGCTGTGTTTCACCCATTTCTCAACACACAACAGACATTCAGCCCTTATCAGGGCTGTAGTTACATGTCATCATTTTGCCATCACGCAAGGCGAACTTCTGAAGTGCTCTATTGCTTCCAGGGATTTCCTTGTTTACACACCACATAAAACCTTACTTGCACCACAGGAAAGGCGTGTGGGAACACAGAAGCCTGTACACAGGTGAGGGCATCTAGCAGGAGTCAGGGTGAAGGAAGGTCACACATCTCCTCCTAAGCCTGGATTGTTTCTGTTTGGAGGCAATAGGAGCAAGTTAGCGACTGGATGACTCAAACAGCTATTTTTCTAGAGGGAATAAACAAAGTGATAAAATGAAAACTAGAAAGCTGAGGAAAAGAATATATTTATTAGATCCCAAACTAAACATGAACTACCTCTTCTCATGGATGCAGGCTCCAGCAAAGTTATTCAGGGTAACTGTCTTTTTTTTTTAATCCTGCTGAGATCATTCATTCTTTATATATCAAGGCTAGCAACTATGACTCTCAAAACTTGCTTATAAACACACTTCACATCTTATGCGTAGGACAACCTGCCAGCGCGCAGGTGCCCTTGTCCATGGGTGTAATATATATATATATATAGCTATCTGGTTATTCTGGGATTGGTAACATCCTGGACTGACACTGCAATCTGTTGAGAAGCAGTTTTGAACAAGTCTAATGAGATGGTATAGATTTTCTGGGAGCATCAAAGGCTATTAAAATTTTCGTCCCACCCAACCTGCGCTTCTGTGTCAAAGACAAACCAGCATTGAATGTTTCAAAGTAAGGTCAAGAGTCCTTGGTTTAGCCTTCAGTCTTTTAGTTACAATAGTAACTGGCACTGTAGAAAAGTATTCCTAACCACTCAGCTGAAGCATATGTATGTTTAGAAATTAGACAGCTTGCCACAACGTCGTATCCTTTTTATCCATTGGCATGTTTTGGAGCACTACTAATGGAAACAAAACGGTTTTTGTCATTACAAAAATTAGCCAAAAAACCCCAGAATTTTTTTCTATCCTGTTGAAAACAAACAAACAAACATAACAAATAAAAAATAAAATCAACCATCCAGCTTTACCCAATATCCACTTTCCTAATGTACAGTTTTAGTCACAGAAATGAAGACTCAAACCACTTCACTAAGAGTCAGAATGAAAACATCCCATGCTATCTTTTTCTTCTTAGCATGTCGAGAGCTGCAAGTTGGATAACCTTCCTCTTTTTCACTTAAAACATGTAAAAACACAAGCTATGCCATTCTCTCTAAAGCCTTTGAGTGTGCCACAATGCAAACACCAAGGAACCAGCATCACTTACAGCCGTGGTATACTGGAAGCAGGTTTTTACCCGCGTTGGTGGGATGGTTTATACAGTGGCAGAGTTCTGACCTTCACTTAATTTCCTGCTAATCACCCTTGCTTGCGGAGCCCAGCCTGGCTGGATGCGCGGGTCACGGAGTTGCTGCCAAGAGCGGGGAGCTGCTCAGCTTCCTACACTAGGTGGCATGGAAGGACCAAGTTTCTCCACCCCCAGCGCTGCCCGATGCCAAATGACACTGCTACGTGCCTTGCAGTCTCTTTTCCTTGTGCGCTGCAGAAATATTTAATTATTTACTTATTTAATTATTTATTTATTTATGCATTTAATAACTTGGCAGAATTTTATCCGGATAAATGCTGAAGTTCTTCTTGGAGGGGTTCGCTTCTGACTTGTCCATTCCAACGGAGTGGGACCGCTTCAATGTCCTTGGTGACTTTCCCTCTAGACGGGTCCACACCGATTTTCAGCACTTTTATACACCCTAACTCTGTACCTTGCCCAGTTAAGTCTTGAGTTTCCCATTAGTTCTCCTCATTTCCCTATTACTCTAGATGGAGAAAAAACAGCATTTTGAAATTTTGCAATTCCCAGGGCAGGAGCTTGGCACCCTATGTCTGAAAACTCATTTTTAGCACTGCAGAATCAGACCACTTTTGATGTCTGAAATAATCAGGATTCTCAAAGAGGTCAGTTTGATTCTTACATTGCTTAACTACTGAGCTGATTACTGCAAATTATTGACCCTATAAAGCAACCAGGCTGGACCCATCAGTGCTGTCATTGGGAAGGGCAGCATTGCTCAACACTGGGGTTGCACTAAGAGCACAGCATGTCCAGCTACAGTCCTGCTGCAGTCCTCCTAATCCTTACTCCTATCCCACTGTGGAGAAAGATATACAATGAAGAATGTCCCAGTGGGTTGAGGATGCTTACACGGCCCTAAATCGTGTGGAGAACACTTAGACCACAGTCATTAACCTGTATTGTTGCCTCTCCACTGTCACTACAAAGTACCTCATTTCTACCTGGCAGTTTCCAATACCACCTGGATGCAACGCCATTCCCATTACCTCACCGTTCTCCCAGAATGTTACTTAACAGCTTTCCAGCAAATAAACCCTGCCCATGCACCCATCTCCCCACACCCCAGCCCTTATATGTAATTTGCCTTCCATTGCCTGGGGCAACAACAGGGGGTAGATTATCTATTGAGGTGTTTTCCATCTCTGTTTTCTATGATTCCCTGGGGACAGGCTTATCTCTAAAGTAACATCTTGCAGGATTCCAGGGTTGCACCGGTGAACATGTTAAGGCCAGAAACGGGGAGGGAGATGCCTGGTATTAATAGCAGAGGCACGGCTTTTCAAAGTGGAAGATTTTCCCATTATGTGAATGAGCCTGAGTAACTCAGGGTTTTTTCAGCTTGGGATTCAGCATTCAGGTCTCAAGACTATTTACTGTAATTTTAAAATCTGATTCTGCAGCCCCAGCTATTTAACTCTGTCTTGCCCTGCTTTCCGCTCTCATATCCATACTGGGGTGATTTTTCTACCCTTTTCCTCCCTGATGTACTGAGCTGGCAAACTCCCCCTTCTTCTCTGCCTGTCCTGAGCTTCCATAGCCTTTTCCAGGATACCAGGAGAACAAGAGAGGCCACCTGTATCAGGAGTAGAAAAAGGGGGAAAAAAATCCCTGGAAGCAGGTTGAAACCAAGGAAGACTAGGGTCAGGCACAAAGCTCAAAAGTATGTTTCAACCTAGTTTTGATTCAAAGAGATGTCCAACAAATACACCCTCTGGCCCTTACAAACATCTGTATTTCATCTCTTGTTATACAGTGATAAGCACCACCAATACATTTCAGTTTCTGTGGCACCTGCAAAGTATACTTCCTGCAGGATAAGAGCTCCTATGAGGAGCTATAGACTACAGCAGTGTCAGTACTTGGCACAAAGCAGCTCACTGTGCAGCACAGAAGGAGGAAGGCAATACCACCACACAGTTCTATCCTGGCTGCATACCTCCCTGTGTTTCAAAATAACATACAAAACCTCCAAGTATCTTCAAGGAAGACCCATGAACAAACTAGATGAAACCATGCCTTTTGGGTGACTGTACAGCAACATGTCCTCAGTTTCACCTGCAGGTGTAAACAAGAGATAAAAATTACACACAGGGCACAAACACATGACAATGTGAAACACTATAAAGTTTTAATTGCCACTTATTTGGTTAAGCCTTTCATAGCTCTCTGCTGGTGAGTCTTGAGCAATGTGGTCATTCCATTCTCAGGCTCATAAAAATTTACTGCACGCCTTCACGTGTTCTCCCTATATAGCTCCACTTTATTTCACTGGCAAAATAAGGCCAGCTGGAGCTGCAGCTCTGATTAGCTGAACGCTTGGGATGCAGAATGCAGTCCCCAGAATACATCATATTCATGGTAATATTCTGACTGTAAAAAAGGCTTGACTTTTTAAGCTTCTCCAGAGATGCGGATAAATGTAACGTGTCAGAAATAGGGACCACCTACACATCAGATCACACTTACAAGGATAATGTATGCAGGCGTATAAAACTGCCAAGGAATGCGAAGCCACACAGAAAGGGGTACTTCCCCAGGCTACTGACTGGTTTATTCCACGTTTCACTGACTTTATTAGGCAGCTGAGTGACATTTGGTATCATCAGAACCACCTGAAGGGATGAAATTTAACTGTTCTTGGATAGCCAGCACCATGGACATTATGATTTTAAAATACACCAAAAGACAAAGTCACAAGCAAACAGCATTGCACATTCATACCTGCCTATTTCCAAATCATAAGCAAAACCAGTGAATATAAGTTTTCTAGTAGGGACACTGAAACAGTTCCATTAATTGTTAAGATTCCAGTTATTATTATTGCCAAAGCACTTTTATAGGGAGGGATTTGAAACATTTTTCTAAAGGGAAAGAAAAGAAGGAAGAAATGCAGCTCTGTGACTCAGAGGTGCAATTGAAATAAAAATCTAAACATTGTCACAAGTGGTACCACTGAAGCCCAAAGCAAAACACTACATCTTGGAAATTTCCAGAGGATCTCAGAAAAATGCAGTGCTTTTACACAAAGAGCAGCAAAATGAAAAGAATGTAAAAAAAAAAAAAAAACTTGAAAAAAATGGAGTAGTTAAAGCTAAATCATTACTATTTCTATAGCCCAGAGAGCAGCAAAAAATGATTGATACAACTTGGTACTGCAAACTAGTAGTTCACTCTTACTGCACTTATTCTAGTGCTAAAGAGCTAAAGAGCAGAAGAAAGGAAGAGTGTGAGGCTTCCCATCATCAGTGTTCCTGGCAATTTCTCACGTTCCTCAATAAACCCGGACAAGATTCTTGTTTGGGTTCCCAGAATTCATCTGAAGACTCCTCAAACTAAAGTAGCCAGCTTTGCTTAATGCTGCTATGATTTTATTTTGTAAGCCTTGGGAAGAAAGCGCAGGAATGGAAAAGGTGTAGTGGCAGCCCAGCTCCACCTCAGATACATCTGTCCACAAGCATGGACTGTTCTGTTCAGATGCATCACGTTCCCAAGTTATTATGGTGACTGAAACCTTGGACAACACAGGATGTCAAGCTTCAGCCCTGCACTCTGTGCAGTGTGGCTGCACTTCCCAGGTGAGTGTTCCAGTCCCCTAGACATTATTCTCACTCCTGTTCTCAGCACCTGGAGGTGCTTGCAAGGTGCTACAAGGGGCACAGGGTTGTCTAGTGGCTTGGACAGTGTGTTGGGGAGCACTGGGTGCCCACTCAAAGCTCTGGTGCATCCTTTGGAGGCAGATCAACCTTGCAGATAAATGTCCTACAAATCCCTATCCAGTTGCTGAATCTCCTTAGGTATTCCGTTTAAAGCCATTCTACTTAGAATAAAGTACTTTTAACAGGAGCTGAAGCAGAAAACAAATGTGAAAATGATTCATGCTTCTGGGAAGTGGTTGTCTGGCTTCTAGAGCGTGTGGCAGTGAATGTAAAAAGCTGCACACGGAGTGGCTGTCTCATCAGGAGAGACCAAGGTGCAATGCTTCAAGCCTTGCACATGCACAATCAGCTTGCAGGCTGCTAGTGAAAATACTGTTCTATTACTCTCAGATTTCTTCAGACATGGAAACTGAACTAGTTATCCTAAAGCTTGATACATGCTGAAGGCCACTGGTTAATATATCCTCCCACAGCAGCTTTTGTGAATCTAGCATTTCTTTTTTTTGGTCTGCAAGGACCTCAATCTAAATCTTTTTACACATTTTAGATGTTCTGAGATTTTGCTTCACCAAGAAACAAATTTTTTACAGTTTTTTAGAAGTTCCTTTTTGTCTTAGAATGAGGGTGTGAGTTGGCATCTGAGCCAAAAAAATCAGTGAAATGCACAGCTCTTCTGGTGGCAGATTGTTCCCTGTAGGAGGTCTCTGGTTGTTCTTCACATCTCATGGGTGTTGCAGAAGTAGTTCTCAGGGAACTATAAAAAAGAGAAAGGAAGGTTGTTTGGCATATTCAGAATAGCGTGTTCATATAATCAGAAGAAAATATTGCATAGAGTTCTGTGAATGGTACACAGATACTATGGGCAATTGGAGCTTTATACATTTATGTAACTCGTAATTAATTAATTCAATTATTCAAAGAAAATTACTTCACACCCCCACAAAATACCCTGTATCTTACAAAGGAGACAGATATGCCTGGTTTTACACTCAAGTAATGTCACTTGCAGCAGAAGCTCATTTATTAAAATACCAGAATACTGCTGTATGATGCCTATCGTAACACCCACCTCCCACACACACAGGGCAGCATGTGTCTTGTAACAAAGGAGGCATTCATTGCTATTATCTTGAAAGGTAGTAGGGGCGATGAATGCATTAGAGGGACCAGAGAAATGTTCACCAAAGAAAAGCTGAAATGGCTTAGGGGTGTTTTTACTGGAAGTTGTGGTGCCTCCACATTTGCTATCCCAGGACCCACTTTCCCTCTCATTGCCGAGAACTTCACTGAGCTTTGAACTTCTTCAGTTTTGCAGCTACCAAGAACTCTGAACCTAAACACTTCACTCTATGCTTTCAAAAGGACCAAAACTAAATTTGGATCTCAGCTCTTTGGTTAGGGTTTTTTTTTGGCTAAATTTCTTTGCAGCTTCAGCTGGACTGGTTACCCTTGGGGTATCTGCTGCTGGTTTGAGCTCTGTTGCAGGCAGGAGCAGGAGAGGGCTCCTAAGAGCCCCTTTGGCTTGGTTAGACAGGATTGGTGACTGGATTCACTGCTTCTCTGCAGCAGGGTGCTAGCTGCACTGCATTTTTGTTTTATTATCACTATAGCAGTCCTGAGTCTATTAATATATATTTTGCGAAAAAAGAGTCTGGCACTTTCAAAAAGGGAAAGGTGGCAATGAAGAGAATCTTAAGCTTGTAAACACACTCCAAACTATTACAAAAAATATACCAAGGGCTGCAAATTTTTAAAACAGAATTAAAAAAATGAAAAAGCAAAACTCAACCTGAGTGCTGTAAGGTCACTCTATGGAAATTGAAATCTGCAGTCTTACCCACCTCTATTGCTTTTGTTGAATTCTTTAGAAAGATTTTCAGTGAAGCAGCGTGACAAATAATGCTTTGGTTTATGGGTCAGCCCTCCACAGTGGCCACCTGAAGTTGGCAACAACCTGTTTGTCCAGCTGGTCGTTGAGGGTGTTCAGCAGGTTTAGCTGCAAAGTGGTCAGCTCTGCTTTCTTAGCTCTGACGGTGTTATTCAGAGCAACCAGCCCTGCCCCTGGTGTTGAAACTCACGAAGGCCCCTGGGACCCAGCCTGGGCACAAGTGGCTTCCAAGCCGGAACAGCCAGATTGGGGGTTTTTCCATTAGTCACAGGACAGAGATCAGCAGTCATGGGGCTTGTGTAGGTTACACCTTCACCTTTCCTTCAGTGAGTTTAACTCCTGAAGCACAGCCGGCGCTTGCTTCATCTCAACGCCTTGTCCCGGCCGGTGCTCGCAGGAAGCAGGAAAACTTAACCCAGGCTATATAAAGCAGCAGAAAGACACACATTGTGTAACAGATGTCTGTTGAAAGGAGATAAAGAGACAGCCTGATTTCTTTCCTCCTTTTTTTTTTTTTTTTTTCGTTTGCCCGTGTCCTCATTCCCCTCCGCCTGCCCGCCTTGCTGTCTGGGGGAGGTTTCAGATTGCATTAGCGTTACCTCCCATGCCTCCTCGGCTGCCCGTCGCAGAGGCTTCGCTGCCAAGCCACCGCCGCTGGCCGCCGGGCAGCTGGTGCAGGGCCAGCCTCCGACAGGCAGGACGGGGACCTCTCAGTGACAGGGCCCGAGCCTGAGGGGTGGCAAAGGGTCTAGAGGCAGATCTGCTGGGGAGCAGAGCAGCTACGCAGCGTGGCAGCTCTTCCCATCTCTAGCTGCCACTTCCAGTTGCCGTAGGTGGGGTAGCTTTAGTAACTCTCGAAGCCTACTGTTTCAACACATATTACCCCCAGTTAGACCTCAGTTCTCAGCAGGGAAGAGGCATCCTTCTTTTTTTTTTCCCCTCAGGGAACCTCACAGTACTGTGCAATGCCTCTGGTATCTAACCTCATTAAAGGAGCTCATCTAATTCCACCATACTGAGGAAACTCTCACCTCCCTCAAAGGCAATGATTCAAGATACTAATCAGTGCAACGAGGATGTCTGAGGGTTTTTCTATCTCCTGCTTCAGTCTGGGCTATACTTTTCCTTCCCCCTTTACTGTAGCCACAAACACTGCGCTTGCCTTGCCGAGTAAGGCATCCAGTCTCTTCTTGCATACAATGCCTCGGGTATATCTAAATTTAAGCCAAGTGCCAAATAATTAAAAGGGGCCCTGACACACCCAGAAGAGACTCTTTTCTGCTTTTCCACACTCTTCCCTCTTTACTTCTCTCTGTTATTGTTTTCTCTGGTTTCTGTCATCATTTTCCTTTGCAGCCTCTTGGGGTTCGAGCAGAGGAAGACACCTCTCCTCAAGAAGAACTGTAAAGAGACCTTCTCTCCTAAAGAAGAACCTGGCCCTGAAACACAGGTACAGCTGCTGACCGTTATGTCTCTTTCCCTGGCTGTTAAAGGGATGATATAGGATCGCTCTCAGGATTCAGGGTATGTCTTAATAAGGTCTGACCTAACAATACAACACCAGCTAAAGTCGCTCTGTTCACATCTCTGGAGATAAAGTTAGGAAGCTCTGACCTTGAAATTATGAGTCATGAAAGGACTGACAGCAACCACACACAGAATATGGAGATTCTCTGAAAAACTGAGGACACTCCCACTCCCACTTACTTTCCCTGATGGCACCGTCCTTCAGGCTGGCACAGCAAACCCTTGTCAGGACCAGTGAAAGGTCCAGAGAATCAGTCCTGCGAGAAGTGGCTGAGGGAGATGGGGTTGTTTAGCCTGGATAAAAGGAAGCTCAGTGGAGTTCTTATTGCTCTCTACAACCACCTGAAAGGAGGCTGTAGCCAGGTGGGGATCAGTCACTTCTCCCAGGCAACCAGAGACAGGACAAGATGAAATGGCCACAAGATGCTCTAGGGGAGGTTCAGGAAAATCCTTCACTGGAAAGATGGTGAGGTATTGGAATGGGCTGCCCAGGAAGGTTGTGGCATCACCAATCCCTGAAGGTGTTCATGAAGGAATTGGACATGGCACTGAGTGCTTAGTTGACATGGTGGTGTTTGGTCAAAGGTTGAACTTGATGATCTAGAAGGTCTTTTCCAACCTTAATGACTCTGTGATTCTCTGAGTTATTGCTAAGAACACTGAACCACCTCCAAAAGGTTATTATTAAAAGTCATTCATTACATTAATTTGCAACCCTCATTTAACGTCAGCAGACCTTTATCTTTCAGCCTGGGGGGTTATGCTAGCTCCTGCAAGCCAAAGCCCAATCATAACAAGTGTTTCAGGTTGTAATTACAGGGTGATTTCCAATGATACCAACTGCCTATTTTGCCTCCGTACATTTTCAAGTCCAAAGGTTACTTCACTATTTCAATTCCTGTATGTCTACACAGGGGGAAAAAAACTGAATAAACAGATAAATTAATGGAAATAAAATAATACATTTTGAATTATAAATAAAATGGATGACCTGTGTCTGTACTCAATGTAGAGGAAGAAATGGAGGCTGGCTGAGATGGGCCCAAGGAGCTCTCTTGACAGGCAAAGGGATCTCTTGAGCAGCAGGATGCCCTCCCTTTCATTAGGAGGGGAAAGGAGCAGCACAATTTCAGACTTCATTCCTCATTTCTTTGAGGCTGTTAAGTTGAAATCAGTTCATATTCCTCCTACATTTTTCCTCCTCCATGGTATGTTAAACTTTCTTGACTCAAAAAATTATGCCTGCTACTCCCCCAGCTCCATCCAGCACCCTTCAGAGGAGGGGGGAGATAGCTCAGTGAGCTATTTAGGCAGAGGCTTAAAGCTAAATAAGCAGCCAAGTGCTTGGCTGGGTCAGGAACCTCTTAGTTTGGATATACGTGCTTTTGCAGGAGGTGTTTTAAGAGATTTAGGATTCTGTCCTGACCAAGTTCCTTCACAATTCCTAAGCACAGAGCTAGAATCTCTGAAAATACTACTGTTAAGTTCTTTTTTCATTACTATTTCTAATAGTAAATCGAGGTGAAATTATATTTCAAGAAACAAGCACAGGAACTGAGATATATTTATATTCTTATTTACACAACAGTTAATGAGAAGCAACATAATGAAATGGTAGGTTAATGGAGGAAGACACCATTATGAATATAAGCACTGCTGAAATATTTTTATGTATGTTTTCTGATCAGTATGAACTGTTACATTTAACCCAAGCCAAATTTGAGGAATACAATAATTTCCATTGAAAATAACATAATGTTTCACATTGGTTTGTTTGGGTTTTTTTATAATTATGTCATTTTTTGATAAGCACACTGTTGAAGGACTACCAGAAAGAAAATATTTTACCTAGAGAAGGAGTGTTGACCCTAAGCTGCAACAAGAGACAATTAATTATGTCAGAGAATAATTACTTTTCTTGGTTGTATACTAAGAATTACCATTTTTTTTCTAAAACCTGTCCTATATGCTCCTGTATTCGTATCAACTACAAGATAATGGGTTGGACTCAATAATCTTGAAGGTTTCTTCCAACCTAGTAATTCTGTGATTCTGTGATAAGTAACTTTTTTTTTTTTTTTAACCCAAGCTCTAAGGAAAAAATTAAATTGCCTAGAAAGTGGACATAATTGCAAGAAATTTTTGTTAGAGGCATAAGGAATGTGGTCAGATGTAGGAAACACATCTGACAAGATGGTCCCAGCCTATTTAAAGGTTGTGGAATGCACCTCTCCCTTAGAGAGACTGTTGACAAGCGGCCAAAACTCTGAATTGCAAATCCTCCAGCCATGAATAAATCAAAAGAAATTCCAAGAAATAACTTAAGGCAGCTTAAGTGACTTATTTTGCTATAGTAACTGCAAATTCTCTGTGAAGATATATGGGATCTGCCGCAAGTCAAAGGTGCCACCCTCAGTGGGTATTATGGCTCTCCTGCTAAAAACTTGTTGTATTGAAACCAAGCATGTCTGCATGGATCTGATGAGGTTCCCGCTGGAGACTGAGTTTTGCTGGAGAGTCAGAGCTAATTAGAGTAAAATGGCCAGTAGGCTGCACTGTTGGTCTGAGAACACCAGGTAATTTTATTTCAGGGGTATTTATGTGGCTGGGGAAAATCTTTTCCTCCTAGGGAAGGGACCTTGGGAGTGCATTCAAGGAAATGCATTCCTTGGGATAGCACACTTATTAAGCAGGCTTTAGCAAGCCAACCTAAGCGCCAGCACCCTGTAGGGGCTCTGCTCTGCCCTGAGCAGTTAGTGCCTGGAGCCGTGCAGGGAGCTGCTCCTAGGATGCCTGGCTGGCAAAAGGCAAGTGTTTCCTTAGCATTGACTGTTTCACTTACAAAGAAAGTGCAAAGATCTGTTTCACTGTAAGGGGAGGGAACAATTCGGAAAGGCTTGTAAGTTACGAGAAGAAACGGGATGTGCCTGGTCCCAAAACCACAGTGGTTCACCCTGAAGACAGATAAGCCTCAATGAACTCTTCCCCATCCTATGAGATGCTGCAGTGGGTGGGCTGCCAATTCCTTGTAAACTTATGAAATAGCTGTAGGTTCAAAACCTTTCTCTGCAAATGCCTTTATCAGATCTGGTCAAAAAATTTATTATTCTCAGAGAATCTTGTCTCCTTCATGGAAAACCTTCCAACCATTTTGTAAGTAGTTGGCTGCTGACAGCAAGTATTGATTGCCTACTTCTGCCTCAATCAAGCAAAGGTTTACACACATCAAAGCCAAAACAAAGCAAAACCATGATCCATTGATGATCCCACGAGATACATCTGCACCAGGGCCACTCTTGTCTCGCATGTATCCTTTTCTGTAACACAAACATCACCTCTGTTGTGCCAATGCTCTTTACCCTGCCTGAATTTTACACAGTTCTTTATGTGATGGCAAATCACTACATGACTGCATCAAGTCTGTGGTCATTGGGGACTTTTTAACCAGAATGATGAGAGAAGCTGAGGGACAGGGTGAAGTTAGGCCACTTCCTATTTCAAAGGGAGACATTTTCATTTCTTTGAACTCTTGGTTGTCTTATAAATGGTGATCTATCAAATCTACTGACTCACTTTTTATGGTTTTCTTTCGTAAAACACATAAAATGTTTGTATGGATCAAAGATACTGCAAAAACAAGTAGGAGTCCATAACCAGTGAGACCCTCTGATAGTTAAAATTTAAAATTCCTCCTAACCTGGACTTCAAAATCAGATTCAGTTGATGACTGCTTTTTTCTTTTTCCCCTCTTAATAGAATGCTATTTCAATATACAATAATTATATCTTCTGCTTTCTGAGGCAAAGCCATTTTACCACAGCAGACCATTTGCCTACAAAGTATTTACTTGATGTTTTCACATAGAAGTCCTCTTTTTTGGCATTTAGGACATGAATCAACAGCAAAGGAATCTGCTGTTCCAGTTATTTAAACATTATATTTCAAGTTTCAAAACTCCACTTTCTAAATTTCTACAATTTCCCCAGATCTGAACAGATGCACCACTCTGTGTGACAATCTGCACCTAAGGCTGATACGAGGCTTATTTTGGGTCTCTTATTTTCCAGTATTGCTCTGCATGACACTTGTCACTATAGTTATGTCATAGGTGAGCCAGTACTCATATTCCTGTACAATTTTCCCAGGTGTTACTATTTCATTTCACTCCTCAAATTCTCATTCTCAGAGCATCTCACATCTTCCTTCTTTGCCCATTGTATTGGGGTACAATTCCTTCAAGTGGCCTTCACTAAGCTTTTAGGATGTTCTGTTGCAAACATCCTCAACCTTATGGAAGTCCTTTTATAATCTTTTTTTTTCCTCATAGCACCCAATTGATCCAATTGCTTCAAGTTTCTGAAGTATTGCCAATTTCCATGGGTTTACTGAGCAAATATAGATTCAAAAATAAAGTCTTCACAATATGACAGCCCAATTTTGGATCCTTCTTTCCCTCATGTTTATTTGATTGAAACTTGCCCTTGCCAAGTTTGTAGTTATGAGCTGCTGTCTGACCAGGGGCTCCTTCCACTTCCACTGGGCTGCTGCAGGGATCCACTGGTGCATTGCACATACTCAGGGCAACTCCACTCATCCCATTCTCACTGCTTCTGCTCTGAAAGGAAAAATCTAGCTCAGTACCTTATAGTTGTCCAGAGTCTGTTTATCCTGCAAATCCCTGCTAAAATGGATAACATTCCACCCAGCACTGTTTCACGAGAAGTGAGACCCACAGGAAAACTACCTCTTCCTGGGGTCCAGACAGACCTCACAGAGTTTCACTTTCCCAGAGTTTTAGGGGAGAAATGAACATTTTGAGTTTTGTATTAATTCTTCATGAACGCAACTATGGTGTGCAACCAAACACGCGAAAGTTAGCAGATTTTAGCAGGGATATATGCATAATTTTCCTGAGGTTTTGTTTACTTTTATTTTAAGATTCAATTAAATTCCAAAGACAAACATCCTCACTAAACAGCCTTTGTCTCTAGCCTCTTGTCTCATCCACTCTCTCGGGTGTCCTTGGTAATTCATGCGCATTTAACCGTGCTGGGATTTCCCTGTCTTAAGGATTTCCTCCTGCAGGCTGTTCTTCAGCTGTATGAGCTGATCAAGTCTTAACATGATTCAAGAGGGTAAATTCTCCCTCCTTTGTCAGATGGGTTTCTGATTCACCTCCTTTGACGACAACAGCCCCTTCCCAGGTGACAGAATTGCCAAACTGAGTTATGCAGCCATGAACCAGTTTGACTTGCCATTGCTCAGCATGTGTGCATTGCAAGGCATCGCTAATTATCAGTGCAAGCCCTGTGCCAGCTCCTCCTAGGAACACTAGCTAGTCCAAGTCAGAGGGTGAAAGGCAGTGATGACACAAAGATCAGCCTTCTGATACAACGGAGTTTTCCATATTACACAAACTTACAAAATCCATAACCCGTAAACTTTTCTTATACAAACCTCCCCCCAAATCATCAGATCTGCCACAAGACATCAGCTGCCTCCAGCATAACAAAATATTACAGCACTTAATCTCTTGTATGTCCTGACTAATATACCTCACTCGGCTCAGTAGAATGCAGTGGATATTAATGTGCCACAAGTACAATGCAGAGAAGAATCCAGCAAAATTAATATTCTGTACCATGATAGGAAGCAACCTATCCTCCCATGATATCAAGAATTCCGTGGGAGAGCAAAGCCCATGACAGGGATACTTAAGGATATTCTTTTAAATTAATTAATCTTCTCACTCAGAATACATAAAACTAAAGGCTGAATTTTCTAGTTTGCTCCTGTTGCACATATCCCTGAAATTTTAATCCTTCCACTAACGAATAAGAGTCTTAAATTAAATTCTAAACAACACCTTGGATGTTTTCTTGCTTTTGAACAGTTGAGTTTCCTTCAGGAACATTCAATATACCCAAAGGTTCCAAAAAGCAATTCACTATAAGTAAGAAGCTGCTTCCAAATATTGTACCTGGCCTCAGTCTCAGCAGCAGCCAGGTGCTGACATACAGCTTTTTGCTAAAATATGTCTTTGCAGGTTTCACTATTTGAACTATTTGGTCTCCACATAGAGCTGCTGTAATTTCATTGTTCCTGGGAGGGACAGATATCTAAACGCAAACATCACAAAATAATTGTGTAATAGGAAGTGTAACCTGCTACAAGAAAAGATACTTCCAGCCTTTTTAGGGCTTTTGGCTGTTTCCTTTACTATTGGCTCTCCCTCTTTAGGTTATCAATTTGCACTTTAGAAATACCAGTGACCTACCCCTGACTCTTGGGAAACTGTGAACTTTGTCTTTTTTTCAAGCTTCTCCTGGGAGTTTGTTGCCAGGGGCTTTGTCCCCTCCAGGCCACCTGGAACAGCTTCCAAATTTCTGTGCTGATGGGAACCAACAAGCCAAAGATGGTGGATTTTCCTTCCATGCTGCTGTCAACCTTCAGTAAGCTGTCTTTAGACTGGTGATGAAGGGCAAACGTGAAAATTGTGCCACAACAGGAAACTGTTCAAAAAGTTTCAGCTTGCTGTGGCACTGTGAGTGCGCAGCACTGAGGGTTGTGATAGCAACTCGTCATCACGAGTGTACGTTCAGTGGGGTGGAACAGATTTCTAAATGCAACTGTCTATGGTTTGTTGTAGCCACATACAGTCTGAGGACATACACATTTGGTCTGCAAAAGTACAGATCTGGTTTTGATTGCTGTTAATACATTTTGTACTCACCTGGAAACCGCAGAAAGTCAAAGCAAAACTCAGCTCCAGGCATTTCTTTTTCCATCCAGCTGCTCATGAAAATCATGCAAAATTAAAAGCCAAATCCTCCACAGAATTAAATCAGGGTATCTCTGTTATTGGATCTACACCAGCAGAGATGAGGCACTCTAGAGGGCTGCCTGTGTATTAGGGGCAGGCTCAGTCTCCCCACAGGCCAGGACACATGCTCCATGAGGAGATTTGGCCTCCAGTGCATGCTAAAGGGTTATCTAACCCTCGAGCATGGAAAAACTGCTGGGTTTCCTGTGCTTAAGAAATAGGGTTACCCATTACACTGCCACAAGTGTTGTGCTTGGAAGGATGCTCTGTCTGAAGCAAAATCTTGGCCAACGAGGCAGACAAAATCTGTGACTAAAAGAGCTTACAAGTTAAGGCACAGAACATACAATGATTTTAAATATATTTAATCAATGGGGCCTCTCTGGGTGTGTTAAGCACATACCTCTCTCTGGGTAGGACCAACCCCCTTGAAATTTCTCTCTGTGGGAGTTTGCTGTAGAGACAGACTTTTTCCATTCTCTTGGTCTTTTCTTCTTATGGAGCATTTGCACACAAAACCTCCCACAGTTCTTCCTGAGGTAGGAAGCCTTTGGAGGGTATGATGGAGAGCTCAGTTTTTCCTTCACAATGGGCAAGACTAATACAATTAACACACAGAAAATAAAGCCTTTCCCCCTAGGAGCTGGAAGCTCCTTTGCCTGCACTCCCAGCTCTTCTTAGCAAGCACCAAGAATTAGTCATAAGCATGAACTCCCAAACCCCCAGCCCAACTGGGGTGCATTTAATGCTACATGGCACCGCTCTTATTCATGTTTAATAAACACCCGTTCACTTAAGTAATCCCATTGATGTCATCACCATGAGAAAGAGTTGCAAAATCCTTCTGCTCTAAAACAGTATTGTGTGTCATGAGGTTGGTTTTAGCACCGTTTTTTATCCATTCATCTTACGCAGCCTGTTTCATTGTCCAACTTAACTCTGGGTTCCCAACCAAGGTGACAGATTCTTGTTCTTCCCAGAGGCCAATGCAGGCTTCTGAAATTCTCTCTACTTTCCTGGGGATTTCTTTCAATACAAAGCAACAGCCTTACAAGTAATTCTCTCCTTAGCTTAAGTCCCTGATATCACTTTAAAAAATTATTGACACCAAATTTTTCTCTGCCATGATCCCAGACATCAGTAGAAACAAGGTACAAAAGAAGGAAATAATATTTCCAACTCAGATATGCAGTCTGAATTCCTGGAGTGCAAAGGGTTGCACGTATGCTGTAATGCAAACCCTGGGAGGTAATGTTTGCCTGTAATTTGACTTTTTACTAAGATAAGAGGGACCACCTGAGCACACACCTGAGTTATGAGTTGAACCAGCTCCCCCTCTTCAGCTCAGCCAGCCTGCTCATATGTCAGATTATGCTGTAGCTGGGCAGCAGCTTGAACTGCAGTGAGAGAGGCTGGAGCTGGCATGACTGTGACTGGACATTTTGGGCAGGCTATAGCCACTGACTTCAAGCACATTTCCCCTCAGAGAAGCAGGTGACTCACCAGCCTTGCAGATCAAATAAGGTGAGATGCTGTGGTATCAGATAGCCACTTAGTCAATACAATAGCCTTTTTTTCCAAGGACAAAGAATGCCTGCCAAGAAAAGGGCAGGGGTTCAAGCTGTGGTTTAAGCACTGAGTTTCCAGGTGGGGGACATGAACAAGGCTCTGGGCAGCTCTTGAGCATCCTGCTGAAAGAGGCCACAGCACAAAGGGGTGCCTTGCAAGTTCTTCAAGGGCCTTGTCCAGCACTGCACAGGACTACACCTCTGAAGAGACACATCAGAGCTGAGCCATAGGACATCCCTGTGCTGCCCTGTTGTTGTAGGAGCTGCACAAACAGACCCCCCCTGGAGGAGCACTGGCAGTGGGATGCAGGAAGAGCCGGGGCTGGGAGAACATGCAACAGGACAACATGTTCCAGTGGGGTGTTCACTGTTTAGTCATCATCTGGTGTCCACCACTGAGTGAAGGAGATTGATTCACAGCCTACCCTACCACCTGGTGTTTGCACCTGCACTGCTTGCACCGTGTGAATTGTGTCACCGTTCAAGGGTGCGTGGCCATTTTCTCCCACAGGACTTGAGCAGGTAAGACATAACTTCTTTTTAGACCAGGGCTAGTTAGGCTCTGCCCAGCAGGGAGACACAGAGAATCTGTTTTACCTGTAGTATGAGAGGATTTTATGTGGGAAAGAAGGAGCTCTTGATGACTTAAATTTGGACAAAGTTTTTGATGTACTTCATGGGAAATGGGGAGAGAAGGGATGGGGAAATTAGGAGAAAAAAACCAGGAATACAGTGCAATATGACTCTGGCAAAAAGAAAATGGTATTTAAGGCTCAAGAGTCCAACTCTCAGAAACTTATGGGCCCCTGTGGTAGAGGCACACCTACTCTCTGGGTACTCAACACAGCAATGGGTGCACAGGCAGATAGTTTTTATGTGGTTGCAGAAAGTCCTTGACAGCAGTCCTACAGCAGCAGCCACCAGGCAAAGCTATGAGCCCTACTAATAGTGCCAAAATGCACCCAGGCTGCTCACCTCCCCATCACTGCTCTGGTCGTCCCCATGCTTACCTGCTGCCTTGCTGCTGGCAGTTGAAGCTTTTGGCAGAAGACAGCCCCTGATGGCTCCCCTCCCCTGTTGGTTGTCATTTTCTTGGCACTTGGGTTGGCTGTGTGTGTACAGGCATATGCACACACACCCTCCCCACAGATAAGCACAGGGTGTGGTTACCAAGCATCTGTAGGGTTTCTTCCTAGGCAGGGACATACTTCTATTAGCCTGTATTTACACAGGACTCAGAGAGCAAACTGAAGGCCAACCCTGCATATGTTAAGAAACACCCTGAAACCAGGAGAAGAAACAAACAGTACTGGGAACTGTGTTTTAATAACTTGCAAGAACAAAACATCTTGTATAAGGTATGAAGTAGCTGCATGAGCAGATTGAGTGGACCTATGCCATTGAAGAGCTTTGAAACAGGCAGCAATCCATACTGAAAAAAATGTTGCTCAGCAATATGCATGTGAAAATTTTTCACAATGAGGTGGAAACATCAGAAATAATAATAGTGGCATCTGCCTGAGGACAGTTGCTACCTTCTTATAACTTTTTTTTTTTTTTTTTGCATCTGGTTCCATTTATGACTCATACTTCCCAAACAAGCCATATGTTGCTGCAGAAGGCCTTTAACTTTGCTTGATTCGCATTGAGCTGTATTCCTGGCTGTCAGCCAAGTAAATGTAATAAAACCACTTTTTCCATCAAAAAATAAAAATGAAATCCCATTTGCAGTGAGATTTAATTAGCAGCCAGTAAGTCATTTTGGTGTTGAAAGCATGCACGCTCATGTTTTGTTATAGCCTGATTTGCACCTTCAAACTCCATGGTAGCATTTTATTTGTTATAATGCAAAAAGGTTTCCTCTTCCCCTGCCTGAAGCCTTCATTATGACTGCAGATCCTATAGCATTTGAATGATGCAATTTTTTGGAAAATGTGGCACCCTCTGAGCTCTTCTCTTCAGATGTCACATTGTGCATCATCTATTTAGAACAGTGGGACATGTATTGGATCTGCAAGGCAAGATTTTGGTAGCAGGAGTGGTACAGGGCTGCCTTCTGTGAGAAGCTGCCAGAAGCTTCCCCTGTGTCCAACGGAGCCAAAGCCAGCTGGCTCCAAGACAGATGTGCTGCTGGTTGAGACTGAACCCATCAGCAGCAGTGGTAGTGCCTCTGGGATAACAGATTTAAGAAGAGGGAAAAAACCTGCCCAGCTGAAGCTGGAGAAGAGCAGAGTTAGAATATGTGAGAGAAACAGCCCTGCCAGAGAGAAACAGGGCCAGTGAGGAAGGAGGGCAGGAGGTGCTCCAGGTGCCTGAGCTCAGATTCCCCCACAGCCCATGGTGCAGACCACGGGGAAGCAGCTGTGCCCCTGCAGCCCATGGAGGACCCCGTGGTGGAGCAGAGATCCACCTGCAGCCCATGGAGGACCCCATGGTGGAGCAGAGATCCACCTGCAGCCCATGGAGGAACCCATGTGGAGCAGAGATCCACCTGCAGCCCATGGAGGACCCCATGGTGGATGCCTGAAGGTGGCTGTGGCCCTTTGGGAGGCACACAGTGGAGCAGGCTCCTGGCAGGACCTCTGGACCCATGGAGAGAGGAGCCCAGGCTGGAGCAGATTTGGTGGCTGGATTTGTGACCCCACAGAGCACTATCACTGGAGCAGTCTATTCCTGAGGGGCTGCACCCTGTGGAAGGGGCCCACACTGGAGCTAGGGAAGAGTGTGAGGAGTGCTCCCCATGAGGAGAAAGGAGCAGCAGAGACAATGTGTGATGAACTGATCACAGCCCCCATTTCCCATCCCCCTGCACCAGTGGGGGAGAGGAGGGAGTAGGAAGATGGAGAATAAATTAAGCCTGGCGAGAAGGGAGGGGTGGGGAGGGGTGTTTCTGGGATCCAATTTTATTTGTCAGTATCTTACTCTGATTGTATTGGTAATAAAAACTGTTACGCCAAGGTGCCCATAACTGGTGAGTGATCTCTCCCTGTCCTTATCTCAACCCACAACCTTCCATCATAATTTCTCTCCCCTGCCCAGCTGAGGAGGGGAGTGAGAGTGGCATTGGTGTGCACCTCGTGTCCAGCCAGGGTCAACCCACTTCTGACACTGATAATTTTAGCACCCCGAGCACCAAGCTGAAAGCAGTAATTTCTGCTGAAATAGACAGTCTATCACAAAACTTGTGTATAAAACCAGGTGCTGGCATCCCATTAAAACATGCAGAATACAGATGACTAAATTATCGTCACAGCTGATGTTTCTGGAGCAAACAGACTAAAGTTAGAGAAGGAAAGAGACTCTATCCTATCAATTTTAAACAGTCAGGACATTTCTTATTCACTGCTCTTTTTAATTTGATGAAATTCTCAGGTAGTGTGCATTGTGACAACATATTTTTGGTTCCTGTCTCATATTCCCCCAGGGAGGAGCAATGTTTGATGCCATCAGCATTATTTTGAATACCTTAAATTTAAAAAAACAGAAACCAAACCACTGGAGAGTTTAGCTTGTCCCCTTTCCTGGAAAATAAAGACTGCAGGAGCCAGGAAAATTTGCAAGCTCCAGGATACAGAATTTCCAAGTGCTTTTTGGGAGCTCCTGGGACACTCACCAGCCAGAGCAGCCTCAAGCAGAGCATTGGCCTCCAAGACCAGCATCTCTGGAGCCTCTACCAGCTCCCTGACCTGCCCCACTCAGCTGAGGCCCCCAGCCAGCACTGCCCCACCAGTGGCTTTCATAGCAGTGGCCAAGGCAGCCCACAGCTGCGCAGCAGCAGCTAGAGAGCAAACCAAGCAAGCCAAAGTTTAGGCTGCCTAACACAGCATTAATTCTCACTTGGATTTCTGCATGGAAATCCAGCAGGTTAGTGCAAGGCAATGCTCTAGACAGTGGCTGATCCTTTGCTCCCGCAGTCTGGCAGCAATCCAGCTCTGCAGAGAGCCAGCAAAAACGTTTCACAGGATCCTGCAGAGCAGGGGCAACACCACAGGGGCATTATCTCCCTCAGCTTCTTCCTACTGCCTGTGTTAATTGATGGACCAGGCAGCAAGACTTGGCTTAAAATATCACCTAGTTCCCTTCACACCCCACCCTGACAGATCAGCTGGATCTGAATCCCTTTTGCTCACAGTAGGGCCAGAGGAAATGCAGATGGAAAAAATTATTAGACTATTTAGCTCATCTTCTGCCAGAGAAGGACTGCTTCCTGCAGTACTCCATCCCTTCGCCTTTCTGATTTTTCTTTTTTTTTTCCCCCAGAGTTAAAAGACCCCCTCTCTTCTATATGTCTAAGGAAAAATTCTGAAATATTAAAAATTAGTCCAAGATGTCTCGCTGTGCCAGCCCCATGTGTTAAAATGTCATCAAGAAATATGAAATGGAGAGGAAAAACTTTGTCACAGAATTGGTCCGCTTTATCATTTACATTTTTCCTGGCAGTAAAAAAGAACAGGGTATTTCAGCCATGAATACTGGCTCATTGTTTCACTCATTTGGTGTTTTCCTTCTTTTTTTCTGGCTAAATAAAGATGTTGTGGAGGAAAGAAAGACTGCAGAAAATAACAAATGAAGGTGAAGTGCCAGACATCATTAAGTTAGTCATTGAGTTTTTAAGGACCAGATTTTCACATGTAGCCAGAAACCAGCAATTTCTGCTGATAACAAAAGCTCGGCACTTCTGAAAGCTCTGACCACTTCATCTAAGTGCTTCAGTCGAAGCCCAGCTCTTCAGAAAACCTGGCTTTTCTGAGAGTCACTCTTTCTGAGAGTAACCCTTTAGAGATTTTAAATGTATACTTGTTTAGGAAGAATAAGCACAAAGGTTCCTTCCAAGCCTTCCTTTGCCTTGCAGACTACTGCTAGTGGGCTAATCTGCTCAGAGGATTCAGGGTGTTTATATCAGAAACAAGGACATTCAAGGACCACCTCCTCCCACGGCCCAGAGCTGCCCCCCAAGGCCCTGGCAGAGCACATCTGAACCAGGCAAAGACTTTTTTGCTTCTCTAGGAACAGATGGGAACAAGAGAGGTTGAAACGGCAAAATGCCAAGTGCTCTGACATTCCCCTGCAACTTTAGCAGCAAGATTTCTCATCACCTCATGGAAACAAGCCTTCAGAGACTACACCTCCTGCTGTTAAAATGAATGTGGAAACTCCATTAATTTCTATGGGAGGGTGTCAGCCTCTTCTTATATTCTGGCAGGAGAAGGGGGAAAAGAAATTCTGTTTGTCAGTAGGGAGCTGGATCTGGCTGCAGTGGCTCTCTCCAGCTGACTGGGCGCTCATGGGGCTGTGTGCTGCCATGCATATTCATCCCGGCTGTTTCGCTTTGCAGCGCTCCTGTCAGTTCAGAGATGTCACTCATCAGGAAGGTATCCAAAAAGGCAGTTTTTATAGTAACATTGTTTGGTTGTTGTGGTTTTTTTTCTTTATCAAGCCTCCTGCTGACCAAGCTCCCCTCAACATGTCAGCTTCAGAATGAATATTCATACAATGCAGAAAAGCAAGGAAACTCACTAGAGCAGAAAATTTTTCTGGTTTTCAGGATGCTGTTTTCTTCTACCACTGTCCCCACCAACCTGCAGACCAGCCTGCACACAGATCTTGTAGGCTATTTGTATGCCTGAACAGACCTTGGAGGTGTTAGGCTCCCAGAGTCCCTTGGCTGCCCTACAGCAGAGGTGCGCTGGTGCCTGATGTGCCGTGGGTGAGAAGCTTGCCTGTTGGACATGATTTTGCAACATATACAGCAATGCACAGTGCAATAGTAGACCATCCATATTTCTCAAAGCTCAGGGAAAATGACACCAAGGCAACTTGTGCAGACACTTGCCAGCACGGAGAGAGAGACAGCAGTCCTGAGTGCCAGTTTGTCCTTTATGGGGACTCTTGGGGTTCATGGTCTTTGCTCCCAAGCATGAGTTTCATTCAGTTCTACCTCCACTTAAGAATATCTTCTATGAAAATATAGAGACATTTCCTCAACTTCTATCATATGCCTACTAAAGCCCTACACATATGTACAGGCCACTTCTATACTCACAAATTAAAGAAACTCTTAGAGTTTCTGTCACCAAGCACAATCACTTGGAAAAGACTTGTGTACAGACAACAAATCAGATTATTATATCTCATGTAGGCATCATCACAGGGGCAAAAGCCAAACATTTCGCAATGAAAGCTGTCTCCCATGTTCCTGGTGCTATTGGTGGTTTCAAAGCCACTTAAAAGCAGGCATATTAAAGATAGATGCAAACACACGTGACAGATACAGCATATGTAAAGACCCCAAGAATAATAGCAGAACAAGTCAAGCCATCCAGCATTTTCATCTTAAATTGACCTTACAGTAAGCATATGTTCAGGGTCTGTGTTTAGTGTGTGTAATCTCTGCTTGAGAAAAGGGCACAGGAACATTGTCACTGTAATAAACTCAATTAGTACACAGACTGCTGGTTTTTTCATGCAGGCATTTTAACTGAAAAAATCCCCCACCAATATAGTGACAAGACTAAAATATGTGATGTGCTGTGCAGGTTTTGCATTGAATATCCTGGATTTACTTTAAGGACATTCTTTAGAGAATATTGATTGAGATTTTCAGGGGTGGCTAAATGACTTAAAAGGATAACTCCCATTGACTTGTTCCATTGGACAATGAAATAAATCAATAAGGCTTGTTCTCCCTGAGCTATTTAGGGCAAAACCCAATAAAGGATTCAGACGCTGTAACACCTAACTTTTGGGATTTGTTCCTCACTCTGAAGCCCAGAATTTTAAGTTTTGGCTCGCTTCCATAAGAGAGTTAGCCACCTCAGACAGGAGATGGATGCTAAGTAGAAAACATGTTTGGAAACTGTGCTCTCCAAGCTGTCTAGCAAACTTCAGGCAGAGAGCTGCTTGAACTCAGTCCTTGTCCTAAGTGTCTGTCACACCACTCTACTCACCAGCTTTCCAGGCAACTCTCTTCCTACTGAGCAGGGCACATCCAACAGCACTTCCTCTTGGGGACAATAGCCTACTATATTGATCATCCAATGAATCTTGAATATTTTGTTTCACAGTAGGAGAACTTCAGCAGTAGCAACAAACTTCTTGTGGGGCACTTCAGGGCACTCTCCTAGGAGACTGGAGATGTTGATCTAGCTAGCTGCAACACAGATTTGGGGTGTTTGGGGGTTTTATTTTAGATACCCAGAAATGGGGACCAAATCATTAAACTAATCTGTAAGAGGTGGTGACAGAGCTTGCCAATATATTAGCCAGTATAATTCAAGAGGGAAGCATATTTCACCATATGTCAGGAATTTTCAAAGACTCACTCAGTAGAGCAGGTCCCTTGGAAGATCTAGGGCAAGAAATACATACTTTCTGGTGTCCAGGTCAATATGGGAGGGGAAGAGGTGTGAAGCAGTTCCAAGTAGAGAAGTTCACCTCGTAAAAGCAGGGAACAGCTTCAAACAAGGCAGAGCACCTTGTAAATTGAAGTGCCTCTAGGGTTAAATGGGAGTTGACTGCATCATTCTGGAATTGAAAGTTTTGTACTTAAGTCCCTTGACTCCATTTGGGTCTGTTATAGTTAATGATGCCCTTTATTGATGCTAATTATTATCCACTGCTAGCAGTGCATCCTGCAGTGGGGGAGGTCCACACAGAAGTATTTAATATGCGATGGAGTTACTACCCTGAGTCAGAATCTAAAGCTTCATGAGAGGATTGTGCAGGCAATTATATGAGACTGGTACACCCTCTGTCTTGCTGACGTGAGTAAATCCTGAAGTGACTCTGGTAACAGTATTCTAGGGGAAGAAAATAGAGATTGCCAGAGCATCTGTATTTCCCTTGTGCTTTACAGAAAAGACATATGGATCTTCATAGAAAATTATAACCTCCTTGAACAATATAACAGGTCATTATATTCCTGACGGGGAATTTTTTTAGCACATTGCACATAAGGATCCTTGTTGGGTTTTGCAGATTATTCTAGAGTGCCCTGTTAAATCTCTTCTTTTTACCCCTTTCAAAAACACAGAACGTTTACATTAGAGAGCTCGGGGTTACATTTTTTTTTTTGTCTGAAGAGACCTCCGTGCATCCACTGCACCAAGTATTGTGGAGGAACCCCCTCCCCGTCACCCTCGGAGGGGCTGCCTCACACAGGCAGCTCCAGCCCTGCCCGCAGACCGGCATTCCCGGCAGGGAGCCGTGCAGCTGCATTCTCCCAGCACGGAGGCTGAAGCCGTAGGCTCATCACAGCGGGGCACAAACAGCCCCACTCCATCATCTCCGCAGGCAGCTTGGAGGGGGCGGCACGGGGAAGTGCAGGCAGAGCGCTCATGGAATTATTTGCCCCTCAGTCCCAGTTGTTGTGTTGATTCTGAAAATTGCTCATGCCTGGGAAAATTTTGTCAGACGTGTTTGCCATTCCTCCTCCACACCCTTTCCAAAGCATGAAAAGTCATCACTGATGCCTAGGCCTTGTATGAGGATATGTTTTTTTTCAAAGCACTGTATACACATTAGCTCATTAAGAAAATACAATTAAGATTGTAAGTACCTGAAACCTCTTCAGCGTTGCTCCGCTGTAACTCAAAAATATCACATGTAATTTCAGTGATACTTGCTCAAGGATAATAGTGAAAAAAAATGCCCCAAGGCTGAGAAGGTGGATGGCAAATTGCAGCTGCAAATTAATTAAAATAATCAAACAAGTCAGAGGTAACTCCCACAGTAAGAGGGTTGCTTACAAAGGCAATGTTAATAGAGCATTTACCATCAGGGGTTGCCTGGTTCCCTTTTAATAAAATATCTATGATTACCTGATTAGCTGATCATTGTGCAGAGCATTTTGTTCTCAATACATCCATGAAGCCCAGGAGGAGAGAGGCTTTTATCAGATGGAGCTTGTTTATTTAAAACGTGTAATTGAGTTCTCCTTTTTTTATGGAAGCATGATCCAACAGGCTGCTCATCTCCAACTACATATACTGTTTCTCCTCTCTCCAGTCTGAGATGAGCCAGTTTTCTGGCATATGCTTATCTTGGCACGGTTACCACAACGATCCAGAATAAAGGCAGACCATTGCAGTGGGTACAAGAAGCTAACCTTTAATGTTTATAAGTGGTCACCATCCATTATGGTATTATGCTAATCATATGCCATCATGCTAGAATTACGACAACATGCTACCTGTGGCTCTGCCAGGGTATTACTGGAGAAATAAACTGGTTTGGTTTGATAATACGTGAGAAAGCCAATATATGGTCCACATTTTTCACTACCACTCACATTTTTAAGAGTGCTTCTTCTGCAGAATGCTGGGACACCAATAAACTTGGGAAATTCAAAGAACACATGAAAACTAGACACCTCATGCATGTAACTGTATATTTATTTCTTTTTAAAGAACACTCCTTAGATGTATTTTCAATATACAAAGTTGTTTTCACAGATTTATAATCCACTAAATAGCACAAAATAAAATCCAGGTCGTTGGTTTCTTTCATCTGTGCGTATGCATGCGTGTGTTTGAGTGTGTGTGTGTGTGCGTGCGTGCATGCACGCATGCTGCTGGTGGAAGTGGTAACCCACCACACGTGTTCAAACACAAGCCCGGGCTCCTCCTCCCTTCCCTCTGGAGCAAACCTTGCTCAGATGGAGACCCTACACTGGAAGACTGTGACTTTCTTGCCCATGAAACCCATTTCAGAAGAGGCCGGGGTGGCAGCACTCCCGGCAGGGCCACACCTCCATCCACAGGACGGGACGGAACAGGACAGAACGGGAGCCTCCCCTGAAGCTGGCTCAGGTATTGCAGTAGGGAGTGGCCAGCTGTGGAGTTCAAGTGCAAGGAAACACCTTTTTCTCCGCTCCAAACCCCTCTCTGACACTCCAGGACAGTTCTCCATGACACCTATGGCCCTCGGTCAGCCCTCAGGAGCAGGGGACTGCCAGGCTCGGCAGGGCGCCGTGTGTCCAGCCAGCAGGCCGGCTCCTCGCCCAGCCCCGTGCGGCCGTAGGGGCCTTGCCACCCTGCTGCTGGAGGCCAGGGCATGGGCCAGGACGCTGCTGGACTCTGCCCTCCGGCAGTCAGCAGTGCCCCGGTCCCGCTCCTGGAAGCATCAGCATAGCAAATCTTGCCGGTCCCGGTGAGCTACACAGATGGCACCAGTGATGCACATATTTACATGGGGTGGAATGTTTTCCCATAGCTTTTTAAGGAGTATATAGATCAACATGTTCACATAAGACCAAATACTTTTAATATATTTATAACTGTTTTATAAAGCTTTGAAAAAACTCACAATAGCACATTGTTTTACTTTAATGCTTTACGGTACTATCAGTTTAAAATCACAATCAGCACTTAAGTTATAGTCAATCCGGCAAACAAGAGACAAAAAAAAATTACAAGAGTTAAGAACTGACTGATACATCTTTTATCTTTTTTTTTTAACTAATGCATAAGTGCAGAATAAGATAAGATACTCTAGTTTAAATATCTTGTTTTACAATATACATTTTGTTCTAATTACGCAACAGTAAATCCCATGCTTCACATAGAAAAGCAATCCACAACATTAAGAAAAAAATTTACAATTTATGAAACAAAGTAAATAAATATTAGTATTACAGAATCAGAGCTGTACATAAAAGCTGTTCAGTTTTAATCATATAAAAATATGTTTTAGTGCAACCTCACATATATTGATGCTGTTCTGTTTTACATCATTTAGATCCAAGTGTCCAAAAAAGGAAAGAAATTACATTTATTACAAAGCAGATACACAAATTCTAAAATATGTACAAATTACTGCTAAAAAAATGCTTATAAGAATATAAGCAAAGTAAAGAAAAGGCACAAACATCTGTACAATTTAAAAGTACCAGACCCAATAAGAATTTCAAATTTAGTTTTGGTCAGGTTCATGATGACTTGTCACTTTACCTAATTCTTTTGATATAACAAAAGTATATATAATAGCAAACTACTGTAACTTAGAACAGGCATGCTGTAAAGTTGAATACTTTTTCTATCTCTAGAAAAAAAAAAAAGTGGGGTAAATGTATGGGTGAAAGTCTCCATGCATCTCAGATCAATGTGGCTTGCTCTTCTCAGATGATGGATCTTTCCTTTCCTGTGTGCTTGATGGGGGGTCGCTCCTGCTGTGAAAGCCCAGCTGCTGGACATCCACAAAGCTCTTGCCATAAAAGGTGGGATGGGCTAGCGCAGTCTGTGATGTACCAAAACTGTCCTGTTCACCACCGTGCAAGTCAGGATGGGTGGCTGAGGCACAGGGCTGGCCCGGCTCAGATCCACTAAAGTGTTTAATGCTAAAATGTGCACTTTCTAAGGGTTTCTGGTGAGGCTCGGAAGGCCTCTGCAGCTGCTCCGCCCCGTGCAGAACGGCTTCTTCTGTGGCGATCCGCAGAGAGGCTATGGCTTTTGTACAAGTCTGTATGTTCTCCTCCTGCTCCCTCTCGGTAGCCACGACACTGTCCTCGGATGTGCTCTGTGCCAGCAACAGCAGCGGCGAGGAGGGGGCGCTGGGGGGAGCGGCGGGGTGCAAGCTGTGCGGAGAGGTACGTTTCTCATGGTGCTTAGAAATACTATACGACTCTTTTGTAAGGGTTTCCGCAGTTCCTCTTTGCTTCTCCTCGGAGACCTCCCTCTGCAGGGCCAGAGTGGACGGAGAATGTAAACCTGAAAGGGCCACGGGGACTGAATGGACCATCTGGATACCCCCAATAGGCATCATGGGGATAGGTGCTCGGATCTGTTGCTGGGAGTGTAGTGGAAGATGACTGAAGACGTAGTCGCTCGGACCTTCGGGGAACAGGCTAGACCTGCGGTGCTCCATGCCTCCTTTTTCTCCATATATGTTGAAGTAAGGTGCCTGAGACATCCCCCTCCTCTGTAACAAGAAGGGAAAAAAAAAAAAAAAGAAATGTCAGCATTGCTCCTAGCAGAATTCTTGCATGGCTGCCAAACCACCTATCTGCTTTCCTGTCTAATACAACCTCCCATTCATGAAGCACCTTTCATCCAGATGGATCCCAAAGCATTTGGAAAACTCCACTAATTGCATATCCAAACAACGGAGGAGGTTTTGCTTAGCTCAGCCCTACAGGGCTCATGCCTCTGAGGTGAAAGGCAGTGGCTAGTTAAGAGAGTTCAGCAACACAATGCAGCAATTTCGGCTAGGAAGTGGAGGGTATTATATCCAACTGAAACTTTGAACTGAATTTGGGGTAGATTTTCATTCCCCAGGAGACCCATCTTACCCTCTCTTTTGGAAAACTACGCTGGTATTTAAACTTTGTTGCAGAGAACTACACATCTGAACATCCTCCTGCTCACCACCACTGCTTGGCATAACAGGGAGCATCTGACAGCACGTATGTATTTACTGCCTTCTTGAAAAAACTGCTCTTGAGCCCCACAGAAAGCACTTGCCCCCTGGGAGCTTTACCCAATCCTTAGTGAGAGCAGGTATTTCCATGCACCCCTTGCATGGGTTGAAGTGTCTCTGTGCAATGAAGACACACATTTTTCTACTCATTGAGACAATGGAGCACCCCTCTGGCTTATCTGCAGTGTAAACAATAAATATTAACAAAAGCACAGTGAGCAAAAGTGATGATTCTGTCCCAGGGAGACTCACCAACTCATAATGGGATTGAGAAGAACGGGGGATTTTGTGACGGCTAATAAAAGCCAATCTCGCAATATTGGCATTTTCACTGCCTTCCCATTAGTTCCTGCCTTGGAAGAATAAATAGCTCCATCTCCACTCAGTATTAAATATGCTCTGGGCTTTTGAGTTCTTTCTTTTTTTTTTTTTTTTCATTCTTAAGTTTTAAAATTTGTTTGCTATCTGATGATTAAGTATCATTTATTGCTGACCAGAAGAGTAATGATGAAGTGCAGGATGACATTTTCATAATTTTATGTGGGATTTCACCACACAACTCTCAGGGACTCTCATATGAAATTAAATGAATGAAAACGTTCATCTCTGCTCTGTAAATTGACCAAACATGGATCAAGTGCCCCAGAGCTGTGATGCTACCACAGCCTTGGTGTGGCAGCCCGAGGGCTGTGCCACTAAATGCCAATGCATTAAAGTGGCAGCACTTCACTGCTGGGAAATCCTAGCTCTCAAGGCATTAAGCAACCTCTTGATCCCATCCCAGGGAGCTGGTTTAGGGGCAATAAAAGATTCAGTTTCTGTGCTACCCAAGGGCTCCATCTCACTGTGCTCAGATGCTTTGTCCTGTTTAATATAAATCAATGCCAAGACAGGAAAGGGTGACCCATAATCATCAGAGTCGAACTTCAGAGATATTATTCAGAGACTAATCTATGTTGGGAATTTTCCTATTCAGAAAATGAGACGCTTGAGTCTCATAAAAGAGAAACTGTCATAAGCACAGTGACAGCACATTATATTGCTGAATGGGGAAAACTATACAAAATAAATTGCAGTTGCCAAGCCACGAGACAGTTCACCTACCCCGTCAGCCCCTCCTATTGCTAACTTCACCTCTGCACAGCTGCTTGCCCCCTATTTTTTTTCCATCTTTGGTCTGTCAACCAGTTTCTCAGTCATATTGTCCTTTTGGATGTTTCCTACCATGACATTCATTACGATTACATCCGATATGAACTTGGGCTAATGGAAATGGAGCAAAAATGAGAGTAAAACTCATCAAAGAATAAACCTAGTCATACACAAATCTCTAACTGAAGAAGACATTGGCTTCATGTTTTACCCTGCCAGAGTTTCATAAGGGAATAGAGCAAGAGTCTGTCCTTGTTGGATAGAGCTGGCTATAGAGACTGCTGTGTGCTTTAAGATCAGCATCATCATCCAATATACATCCCGTATGCCTGACGCCTGATTTTAACACAGACAGTGACAGTGTGTGCATGTCACTGAATACCTTCCAATCTGGGGGAAGAGGGGGGCACATACTGGATTATTTTTCTCTAGCTCTGGCAGTTAAATTTGGAAACAGATAACATAAATTGTTACAATCATAGTAACTGTTCCTACCTCTTACCCTGCCTTTATTTCCTTACCAATATTTAGCATTTTCATTTCTACAAGCAGACACACATATTCACAGGGCAGGACTGTCTTTTTTCAAAAAGCATCCTGAGTATCCAAAGACTTTCTTCAGTTGGCAGGGCAAGTAATAGATCACAGAGCACAGTGCAGGAAGTCATGGTATCTTTCTGCAGTGCAGTCAGAATGTGCTGCTGCCAGTGCTGTGAGCTGAGCTCTTCTCTTTGTTGGGTGATGGGAATCCATCACCATTCATTTCCTCTTAATTTTCATTTGCTACAGTTTAGCATATTGCCCTTCAACTCCAGGTGACAAAATTTCCCAAGCAACAGTGTTCTGTAGCAGCTTTTCACTAAATGCTTTGACCTGGTCACAAAGCTAGACTGCCGTATCTCACCCCTAAGCAAAGCCATATCCAGCTTCACAAGTCCCCCAGAATGCCTCAGGGATGAGATAGGGTTTACCCTGTATCTGGTACATCACCCCAATCAGGCTGTGGGAGATTAAGAGGAAGATCACATTTCGAAGCCAAGCACCCTCCACAGACATCCTCTGGGCAGCCTCAGACCACAGCTTGCAAAAACATGTTGGGTGGAAAACAGTCTCTTTGATTAGCATGTCATAATGTACTGGAGGTTTTTTAAAGAGTCAAAAACCAGAAAACACTGAACTCTATAGTGAAAATCAGTAACAGAGCATATTACCAATGTGCCTCCTGAAAGACATGATGTGTAATTAAGTGACTGTAACTCCATATGGCCTTCACTTTCAGGATCAGCTCAATTTGCTGAGCTGATCAGAGAATGCACAGAGAATGCACCAGAGTAGCCCAGATGCACCAGTGAACCTACTTACAGTTTACCTGGAATTCGGAAGTTTCTGGCTCTCTGTACAAGAATGCATTTCACTCAAGATGATAAAGTAGTAAGTGTTTGGGAAGGGATTTAATATCCATGCTCAGAATGATCAAAGGACCGTAAGTCCTATCAACTTCCAAGTGGTCACAGAGGTGCCTAATTCCCTTCAGCCCTCCTGAATATATCAAGACAGTCTTCAGACTTCAAAATGAATGAGATGAACAACAAGATGGAAACACAAGCAAAATCCACTAATGCCTAGAAGCCAAAATAGTTGTGAGAAACAAGTCTGTACCACTCACAGCAAGGCACCTTCTTGATCTTGTGTCTACCCTGGGACTGGAAGAAGAGGCAAAGGTTCTGGTCTGCACTAGGAAGCAGGAGGGTGTACTAAGGGTTGGGACAAGCAGGAATGGAGTGAAAACTGTTCGTGCTGGATCCCATATTCACAATGCAAGTGTGGGTTTGGGAGGGAAGGTTGCTTCAGATTAACCCTATGTGGCCTCTTTGCAGTCTCTTGAATGGCCACTCACAGTTCAAGCGCACTTGCTGCCCTCCTGGTGCACATTTTCAGTTTAGTTCCAACTGACAACAATTCAGGTCACTTACTCCAAGACTGATCTGAAAATCTGAGTCAAAGCACAAAAAATACAACAACAGAGACATGTGCCTGATCCAAAATAAAATGCTAGAAGAGAGTATCTCAGGGTGAACAAATGAAGCATTCTTTTTCTTTCTCTTTCTCTCAGGACTGGCAGAAGATGACTGGGAAGAAGAATCTGAGCCCTTTGATAATGGCATCAGCCTCCTCAGCAAGGAAAGAAACCTCTGGCATTGACAGAAGAGAAGATCCCGAATGTATTTAGAGAGCAGAAGATATCTGGCATTAATTTTAAAGGCACCAATTTAACTTGTCAAAGCTAAGTGTGACCCAGCATACACTAGAGACTTAGGCTACTTTAGAGGGAGTATTCTGTTGCAAGAGTGTATCCTGTTATTGACTGCCAAAGGGAAAAAAATGTGCATTTTCCTGTATTTGTATACAATCTTAAAAAAAATATTTACTCTCACCATGCCCTTTTCCATTTCCTAAACAAATAATTTTAATTGCTTTCTATGTGGTGCTTTCAATGCCAGAGCACTTAACAAGTCTTTTGCACAAGATCACCAAAGTGCACGGACATTCAACAGGAAGCAAGATGAAGGGCAACTAGACCAGCACTGGCCAAAGACACTAGAGCAAATACATCCATTTCAGTTGAGAAGAAAGAAAAATGGCCTCTTCTGGGAACTGCAAGCACTGGAAGCACAAAACTGCCCTTATTCCTGCAAGGACTGGGAACCCAATGCAGCTCTTAAAATATTTTAAGGATTGTAAACTGGCATGTGCGTCACCAATGCAGCTGCTAATGATGTCCTGGTTTGCTGGATTTCTCTACTCTAAAAATTGAAAAACAATCTTTATTCCTTTTTCTTCTCTGACAGCTTTCATTTATAGCAAGCTCAGGTGTTATTTGTCTTCCCACATGCTGAGTATAATAACTTGTGTTTCACTTAAGCTTGTCTAATTTTTGGCTAAAGTATGTTTTCCAGAAAGCCATCAAGAGATGGGGAATCCATCTGTCCTTCCTTGCAGTCATTTGTTGCAATGGGCAACCATCCTCACTTGTCATTTTTTTTTATTCAAGTTTGCTTGGGCTCTGCTTCCAGTGATGCCTCTTGTATTCAGGTTGTAGTGAGGTCTGGCCTTCTCTCTCAAAACACTCAACATGCCATCAAGTTACTGATACTTTCTGTAAGACAATTGATTTTTACATTGTGTTTGTCACTGCCACATGCCTGATTGTACCTCAAAAACAAGGTAAGCCTTAGAAGTCCATCTGTCATGGTGAACTTTTCAAAAGAAGGAGTGAGAAGTGCTAAGAGAGTCCTTACAATGTGCTAAATGCCTTGCTGGAAGGCATGTGTAACACATAAGAAAAATATTACAGGATGAACTGTCAGATGGCCAAGGGTAACTGTTAACATTCGCTTTTGCTAGCATCATTACACATCCAAAATCTTTACTACAGCATGCCAGCGTGTCGCATGTGGGACATGAGGAACTGGGGCACCCTGTACAACGTCAGCTGTAGAATGACACTTGATTTGATCATTTGACATCGTGATTTCATTTGCTACTAAGATATCATGACTGGTTAAACTGGTGACTCTTTCACCCACTTGTGCTTCCTCACATCATCAGTGGAACTGCTGGTGGGATTTGTATCCTCTCTCAGCTGGGCAGTGATCATTCCTGTGAGAGCACAGCAGGACTTCAACATGGCCTTTCTCAAGCACCATTTAATCATTCACCCCTCTCCAGTGCTCTCCTGAACAACACTGACTACGTCATGGGGCCATGTCAAAGATGTGGGAGAAGTACCTGTGCTGCTCTCTCCTACAAATATGGCCACTCAAGCTGCAGCTTTCTCTTATACCCCTGAAATGCTGGGAAATTAGTTTTGGATCTGCCAGGCTGGCAGCATCTCAGCTCTTTTTGCTCCGCCCCTGCTCCAACCATCTTTGCCCAGGTGCATCCCTCACTCCATTCCTGGGAGCAGATAACACATCAGCCTGACTCTACAGGGAAAATGACACCAGAGCTGAGAAGTGCTGACTGTATGAGCTCAGGGTTCAATTCTTCTCCTCCACAGAGGAACACTGCAAAGACTACATGGAGAGCCAAGACGACTGGGAATGAGGAAGCAGGGAGAAGAGGCCAGCCAGAAAAGCAGGGAGCAAGGAGCTCTGAGGTAATCTGAGGCTGTCACAGCTTGCCCAGATTGAACCCACTCACAGGCAGGCAGTGAGAGGGTGGCCACAACAGCAACATGGCAAGGGAAGCACAGTAAATAAGTAACTAAATTCACACCTAGCAAGGCCATTCCTTTCCTCTGAAGATGTAATCTATTTGTGGAGGGAGTACTTTGTGAATGCTAGGGCTGGTCAAAAGTGCCAATCTGGCAGCTTCTGAGAGCTGATTTACCAAAAGGGAAGAAGAGCACAGACAGCAGGTGCACAAGTTTTGCATATTTCCACCCAGACGGTTGCGGCACTTTCTGTGGGGTGGACAGCTGCCTGCTCCTCTCACACGATAATATCCTTTAAATTTCAGCTACAGATCCTGATTTCAGTGTGCACTCTGCTTTTCTAAGAGGTTCCATTATCTTAGCACATTTATTCCATTAAACGACACCCACTGATGGGCACCATACCACTAGAACAGGACTTTAAGCCTTGATCTTGGCTTGATCTCACCTGAGAGCCCAGGAAGTACAAGACTTTTTACAGTGCAGAAGCAAGCCTCACAAACCATGTAAACCTTCTGGACCATTTAAAAATTATACATACATATACATATACATATACATATACATATACATATACATATACGTATACATATACATGTAATATAATTATTATGGAGGCAGAAAACACAAACCAGCCTAATTTCATTGAAGTTGATGGAGCTACTATTCTACCAAGTGAACACTTGCCCCTTAGGCTGACTCTAGTGCATCTAAATGAATCAGCATCCTGACTTGGTCCTGTCTATTCCAAATTTCTTGCATTTGTTCCAGGACTTCCCACCAAGGCTCAAAGTTTATGCCATCTTCTTCCACAAAGCTGCAAAGGTTTTTGAAATGCACAAATCCAGTAAAAGCACAGTTTTTGACAAGAGGAATGAAAATATTCTTCCATACTTACTGAATGTCCCACTGGAATAGATTCAGACTGTAAATATTGACCCATGGACAATGCTGGATTATGGTACAAGCCCCTCCGGGGAGATGCTGCTCTGACGGAGGCCATATACCTCCTCTCTCGCCTGGGAGACAAATCTCTTCGGACAGACACGTCTTTCCCTGGTGACATTGGTCTCCTTGGCGACAGGTGACGTCTTGGTGACACGTCCCGTCTTGGTGATAACTCTCTCCTCAGCACAGCCTCCTTCCGCGGGGAAAGGTGCCTCATGGGTGAAATATCTCTTCGGGGTGACAGATGCCTTCTGGGTGACAAATCCCCTTTTGGCATTAAATACCTCTTTGGTGAGTTATCTCTGTAGGGTGAAGAATCGTAGCCAGGTGACGATTGTTGACTGGAAGGTGAGAGGTCCCTCGGAGAAGAACTGGGATCCAACGAAAGTGTGTAATCCTCATCCATGCAGGTGGGTATGTCCAATCTGTCTTTATCGGGCTCTGAATCCGTACTCTTACTCTGGAAAAACCTCTGATATTCTGTCATTTGTGTGTCTTCACAGGAGTCACTTGGTGTTATAAGCTGAGTAACCTGAATGCTAGGTAAGGTGACCAAGTAACTGATGAGGGAAGAGTGTCCCACGGAAAGGGAGCCCTCAGGGGAAGCCCCCTGCGATGCCCCAGCCGAGTTCACTGACAGCGAGGAGAACCGAGGGGGCTGTGGGCTGGTGCTTCTTGATCTGGTTTTTGGTGTCGAGTCTCCCTGAGTATCATCAAAATCATCCTCATCTTCATCATCATCGTCATTGTCATCGCCATCCTCGCCATCCGATTCCTCTGCATCAGAGAACTGGTGCTCTGCTGACAGCCCTGCCAGGCTGCTGCTCTTCTCTGCCTCCTGCTGCATGTCCTCCATATTTTCTGAAACAACCACAAGTCCAAATGATTAGCACATATACCACCTCTCACACCACAACCATGTGCTGGGTGGGGACCCAGCATACTCATTGCCATCGCTGGATGCACTTCATCTGGGATGGCTGCATAAAGCCATTCCTCATCTGTTAAAACCATGTTTTTTTCAAAATAATACCTTAAAACTTATACTTGCAAGGAACTACGAAAGCAAATTCATCCTACGTTACCTTGCAACTTCACTAAATGCTGCCATCTCTCACATCTTAAGTGGAAAGACTGGGAACCTCGTATGAAACAGATGACAACAGGCCACACTTTTATTTCTAGTGCCTCTTCATGTAAAAAAAGTATAACCCAGCAACTAGGAAGGATTTATTTTTTTTACTTCCTGTTTATTAAAAAGTTAACTCTCAATTAAAAAATGCCCCAAATACTCGTAATATATTTTCCCATGCCCATCACTGTGCCAAAGTGCAATGAGTCATTTGCAGATTCCATACTTTCCATACTTTAGTTGGAATGAGGCCATTCCAACTAAATTGAATAATTTTGACATACCTGCTTCTTCAGTTTCAGCATCATCTACAGATGTCATTGATACTCCAAGCTCCAAGCATTTTTTCATGTGTGCTTTAGACTTCATATGTTTTGTCAGATTTCCTATGGATCAGAGATTAATGTAATTAAAGGACAACAACAAAGATCACTTTTCAAGTAAGGTTTCAGTGTACCTTAACTCCACTATGCTGCAGATGATGGGTTTTAGCTTTAAAAAACACCATGACAGGGCTGACTCATCTAGACCATTGCCCTTAGAGCGTGTTTTAATGAGACTGCATCTTTATATCTCAAGAGAATAAAAAATTTGAATAAACTCAGGGCCTGAGAAGTACATAGGCATCTCTCCAATTTTCCACATGATACTTGGGCATCCCTAAAAAACTCATTTTTGGATGTTATCTGTTCCTGGACTCACTGTTCATGATATGTGCAGACTGCCTAGACATGGAAGTAAGTCCACAGCTCAGCAGCCATTCAGAGCTCATGCTCCCATTTCCACAGTGGCACTTCCAAGGTAAGGGCTCTCTCATTTACTTCACACATGGTTTCCAAATGCTCCATGCATTTGAAGCATTTGGAAGCAAAAGTACCCCACCAAAAAAAAAAAAAAAAATAAAGACATTTACAGAGACCTCTCTATGAAAGTTTACCACCTAATTGCAGTCTCTGAACTGAGAGGAGCTGTGCTTACAGCACCCATCTGAGATGTGGGAAATTCAGGTTCAACTCTCAGATTTAGAGCACCAGACACAGCAGAGATTTGAAAGCAAATCTCCCATTCCCCTGAGGGAGCAATCTAACACTAGACTATTGACTTTCTGGAGTGCCTGTCTTGGTCTGTTTTTTCACAGATAAAAAAACTGGGTTGAGATTGGCCCCAAGAGACATTTCATGACAAAGAATCTTCAGCACAAAGCACAAGCTGGAGAATATCGCTCCTAATCCATTTGCCACTTCAGTCTCATTTGCAACACCCAAAAGGGAAAGCATGGCACAAGCAAACCCAACCCACTACTAAGGCATGTACTTCTCAGCTCAAGGAAAGCCCTTTGAAAATGCATTTATGCTGCTTCCAGAACCCCAAGCAGCATCTCCAAGCAGATGGTGTTCTGGCATATGCCATCTTGGGGCAGGAACACTGAACGCCTCAGCTGGATAGTGCAGGTGTGTTTAGAAACTCACAAGCCAGGCTCTTCTCTGACTTTCAGTTCCAGCTAGTTGAAATAATTCCCTTCTCAGTAGGAGTTTCTCTTGCCTGTGCATTGCATGAAAAGGCTAACTTGGCCGTTGATGCTTCTGGATGGCTAAACGCTCAGAAAAACTAAAAACCTGGGTACCTCTGAAAATTTGTCCCCTACAAACTCTCAGCAAAATAGCAACAATAGTTACGAGGCTGACAACTGCTTATAATCAGTAATACACTGGTTAAGCAGTTCTTGAACTTTGAAGGTTAACCTAGTCTCTTGCTATCTGTGCCCTTCTTGTGCAACAGGAAACCACTTCCTCCATGCTTCTTCTTCTCTGTCAGAAATGCCAGCCTCAATTTCTCTCCTTTTTTTTTTTTTTTTTTCTTCATGCCACCTCCTCTACCTGGAGGAGGTCCTCTCTGAAAACAGCTGAACCATAACACTGTCATGTACTTTAAGGCCCTCCTCAAGACCCATTTCTCCAGCAAAGTCAAATGTAAGCAATGATATGAGGACAGCTCACCAGATGGTCTACTGGGACTACAAACAAGCAGCTCCTTGTCTTTGTCTCTACATGCCCATGGAAGTTCTCATCTTAAATTAGGTTGATGGGTCTACTATCATCCATCAGCTATTCCCATCTTTGACACAGGAAGAAGTGGTGGAGTCATGGAAATTATTACAATTCTCAGTCCTCAAAACAGCCATGAAGCTGCACTGGGATCTTGGGAGAAATTTCATTCAGCTTCCTTTCTCCCACTTTGAGTTAAGTTTCACTGCACTGGGACCAGAATCCATTTCTTTTGTCTGCCAAAGGGAAGCTAAGAAACTGAGAATGTAAGGCTCATTTAGGCTGTGATACAAAGAAATGATACCAAGGAAAGGTTTTTTTTTTCTTTCAAGGAGATGGTTACATCACAAATCTGAATTCCAAAGAATATCATTATCTGTGTCCTCGGGGTGACAAATGGAAGCTTTTTTCTGTGCTGATAAATACATGTGAACAGAAGCTATCAGATCTCTATTCATAATTAATGCCATAGTGGATGGAGTGGCCCATCTGGGAGACATACATTATTTATAAACTTGAAACTGACCCACTGTAAAGCCTGTGAAGGCATGTATTCCTCAGCAGCTGATGCTCTGCTTCTACATTATGTCATAAGAAGTGTGGTCTCCTGGTAGCATTTAAATGTTGCTGCAATTAAAATTTGCACCATGCAACAACATTGGCAGAGTATTATTTTTCAGGGTGGTTCTTATGCTACTACATTTTCTCTGCAGACGGAAGGACCAGCCAAGAGCTTATAGGTCTTAATGAAGCAATCCAAGGAGTTTCAGAGTCTTACAAAATCCCTGGATCAATTAAACAGAAGAAACTCTCTTTTACAGTCATGTATATATAAACATAACAATTTTATTTTGAAGAAAATACTCTCCTTGATTGCAATGGGGAATTGGATCCCAGAGGGCAAAATAGTTAAAATAGCAAAATCGTTTGCCCCCAGAGGGCAAAATAGCAAAATAGGCAAAAAGTGGCAAGAGTTCAGCAAAAAGGGTCTAGTACCTTTAGTTTTGAAGGCAAAATTGCACAACTTGCATACATAAGGCCGGACATCAGTGTGAGTGCGGATATGTTTTTTGAGCATGCTTGGCTTTTTACAGCGAATGCCACATTCTTCACAAATGTACTTTCCTCGGCCACGACCTCTGACATAGACATAATCCTCATTTGATTTATACCTGTTGGAAGAGAGCAAGTATTTAAGTCATACAGACTCTAGGTCTCATACATATACAAACATCACTTCTATGCATCTGATCCTCATCATCACAGCAAACTCACTCAAAGTTCAAAGAAACTACTGAATTTTCAGTCTGGAACTCATATAGTATTTGGCTTTCAGAAAATGTACTGGTCCCAATGTATTTACACAATATGAGACCAACAGGTTGCAGTTATGAGAACAGTATAAACATCTTGACAGGAAAGCAATGAACAACCATTCCTATAGACACAAGTCTATAGGAATAGACTTGGAATATAGAAACATAAGCCTGCAGGTTGGATTTATTTCAGCCCACTGTAGTCTCATACAGCACAGACATTTACCACCACTGACAACAGCATTGTTTTGCAGCACGGTGCATTTAACTATTTTAGTGTATTTATCTCTTGGAATCAGATAAATCACATCCTGGAAATGCCCATTTCTTACCCTTAAGCATAAAGGGAACAGGGATGATGAGCAAGGATGTATGCATCCACATTACAGATGCCTGATATTCCCAAAGATAAATCGCTCCCTAAAGAGACACTGAGTTGAGTTCACTCAGGTATGTGATGCTTTAGAAATAAAATGGTATATGTCAAACATGGATACTTTGAAGAGATCTATCACTGAATTTTTTCTTAGCACAGACATGAGCTTTCTGTGCTATTTTTGCTGATCACATACTATATAGTTGGAAAATAAGTAAGACATGAAAATCTATGTAAAGCTGTACACTGCCTTTATTATCATGCTAAGTTGTTAATACTGAAATGTAAAAGAGTCTAGGGAATCTACTCAGGCTGTTCTGAGGTTTGAAGACTTCTGGGCATTCCTTTGGGGAAGAATTCCATCCTCATTCATCCAAAGTAAAATCCAGGAAGTGTAAGAAATGAGAAATAAGATTTTTTTTTCTGCCCTCTGTCCTCCATTGCCCTCTTCCTAAGCAGCACAAAGTACCTTCAAGTCATTCTGTGGATTCACAGCCCACAAAACATCGTTGGTACTGGCATTCAGTACTTTAAATAAAAAAGGGACTGTGTGAAAGATTCTGTTAATGTGATGATAACTCTACAAGAAAAAAAGGGCAATTTTTTGGGTTACAGAGCTGGAACATTTTTCAAGTGTGCTGTTCTTAGATGAACACTTTCCCATATGTTTAGCTATATCATGGGCAATATAAATTATGAAGTTAATATCTTAGTAAAACATAAAACAGTGTCCTGTTCTCAAGTCTACCTTCTTATATTTTAAACACATTAGCTCCTCTTTCAAATGTGGATGCCTAAATTCAAGTTTTTTCATTTCATTTCCAGCAAAGTTGTACCTCTCCCATTTCCTCCATTGTCCCTGGCAGCATGGGCAAAACTGGCATAGTCTCATGTAGTTTAATGTTTAACCATCTCTCTAGCAGGTTTTCTGTACAACATTTTTGGGATCTTGGATGTCTGGCTGCCCCATTTCCCAGGTTCTCCTTCATATGCACATGCCAATGACTACTAGTCATCTCCCTATCCACTGCTTCATCAACTACCTCTGAAGCTTTCTCCCACAGACAAAAAAAAAGCCCATTATTATTTAAAATACTGCTATTTTATCTTCTCTTCATCTCTCCTTACGGGTCTGATTTTGCTGGGATGGAGTCTACCACACCACCCCTGGTTGATACTGGTAAGATAAATGCTGTGCTATTACATGTGCTTTTCTGTTGCTCCATCTCTGCTCTTCTTCTGCTTGACCTCATTCCACTGGCTTCTGTCACCTGTCAGATCCCATTGGACACAAAGACAATGATAAAACATGTGTCTCTTCATCATTCATATAGATGGTTTTTGGCCACAACTGACCTCGACTCTTTAAGTATGCTGCATCATAACAATGACTGTAAGAGAAATGACACACACAAACTTGACATTTAAAGAAGGGCTGGTGCAAAAACTAAAAGACCAGAAGTCTGAGTCTCAGGAATCAGGAATATTCTATCTTACTGCTAACTTGTGCCTCTCTCAAAGCTTTGAGTAATTTCTCCCTTCCTACTATGTAACGTCCACGTAAGGACTTTGGCCACTGCTGCTCTGAGTTTTACTAAGATGGGACTCTTGAGTTAAAAAGCATTAACAAGTCTCAGAGTCCTACAATTTCTATCCAAAATGTTATTTTATTTGGGTTTTTCAATTAGAGTCTATTACTGATAGATATGAAAGTACAAACATAAGCAAACTGAATTCTTGCTGTCAGCTGCCAGTGTCATTAAGCTAGGTGTCAGAGGAGCAGGCATGCTTGTCCTGTCCCCTCTTTCTTTGCACACCATTAGTAACTAACTGTACTGCAACAAATACTGAACTTCAAATTACTTATTTTCTTTGAGAAATACTACTTCATATCCCATCAGTCACATCTACAGTCCCAGATGATGGAAAGCAGACTTTGTGATTCAGGTAATTCCACTTGAATCAAGCCACCTGCCGGTGGTAATAATGCAGTGGTTAGCTTCTTCCTTCTAAACTCCCTCTGCTATGATGTTTACAAAATGCTCTTGATGAGCTTTCTGCAGTGAAGTGGTGATGTGCTGTGGCATCTGGTGGTCCTGGCTGAAAGTTGGACTTGAGGATCTCAGAGGTCTTTTCCAACTGTAACAACTCTACAACTCTATGATCTACTTTTTGCCTCAATTCTGATTCTGCTCCTTCAGCTTCTCACTCATCCCCAGCCCCAGCTATCTGCTTTTTGCCCAGCTGCCATATGAATGATCCACCCCACTGGCACAAGGCAGCTGCAGAGCCGCACTTCCCTGCCAGGCGGACAGGCTTTCCCACAAACCAAAAGCAGAGAACCACAGATCTTTCTCAGCTAATCACCTTCCTCACACCTATGAAACAAAAGCAATCACAAAGCCTAAAGAAACCCATTCCCATGAAAACCAAAAACCAAAATTAAAATATCCTGCTGAAATAAGATATGACCATCCATGCTTGTCTATCCAGGAGAGAAAATATAACATGAAGACAACAGACATATGCTATACAGTTCATTGCACCACGTGCTGGGAGGAGATGAAGATGTGCTGGAAGAGGGAAGAACAAAATAGCTCAACAAACAGCCAAGAAGAAGCAAGCATAGAAACCCACCCATGTAAAAAACTAGCTTTAAGAAGTCAAAAAACATTAACTTGAAGAGAAGGAAAAATTCAATAACCAGGAGAGAAAGCAATGCAAGACATGACAATAATATCTAAAGTATATCACATCAATTTAAAAAATAGCCAAATGAATGTCTAGAATAGAAAGAAAGAATCTATTCTTTCACAAATAATTCTTGTAAAACGTACCATAACTTCATGATGTGTGAGTAGAGTGGACCCACTGACACTACATCACCTCATTTGCTGAAGTTTTGCAGTTTATATGTTTCTATTGAGGAAGTCCCAGTCTATTGCACAGACTATTTGTTCTCCCCACTCCAGAAATTAATGTTTTGTTTTACTCACAGAGTATCTAAACAGAGCCAAGTATTACTAGGAGATATTTCTAGGTGAAGTGTGAATGAATGATTTTACTCAAATGGTTTCATAAACCTTATTGATGTACAGGAAAACTTAAGGTAGTGCAAGTAACACACAAAATTTCTTGAAGTAAGTATTAGATAGCAGAAGTTCTTTATAGAGTGATCTGCTGCAGCTCACACTCATCCGAATCCTCCTTTAGGTTGCTTTTCTTAACACACTTTTACTCTTCTGACCTGTCATCACGAAGCTTACATCAAGGCAAACTATCTTCAGCTGGGTCATCCAAATTCAGCAATGGCACATAGTGGGAAGCAGGCAAATTTTATACTTCAAAGTTGGTGTGAGTTGAAGCAACAGCTCTTTAAATTTCTTGTAAACTTAGGCTCACCACCGAATTTGGGTCACTCTTATAAAGCCAGTCTGCTGGCTTAGGTACTAGGACAAGGTACAACTACAGAGAACAGTCAGGATAAGGATGTCTGGGCCAGCACACCTATAAAAACCTCCAAACTTTTTCAGTCTTTCAGGCAAGATGTAGGCTATACTCCTTCATTGTTGCAGCCTACAGAGAAAGGCAATTTAATGGAGGTTGATCAATCTTAGACAAAAACACAACGCCAATGAAGGGCAACTGAGATTTTAAAGGGTACAAACTGTCAGGAGATGGAAATGGATGTATGAATTTCTCACATCTCCCTCCTGACCTATTTAGTTACCCCAGTAAAACAGTGCTGTGGGACCATCTGAGTTTTGTAAGACTAAAAAGCACATCTTGTTTAGCCACCTGACTACACACTACTGAAAACTGGCAAACTAATTGCATTGTGTCAGAATTCTGTAAAAGAAACTAAACAATATCTTCCATTTTAGAGTACGCTGCAGAGACAAACAAGTGTCTATTTCATTTTTCTTTTCCTTAAGTTTAAACCTCAAAACAATGTTAATTGGCTTTCCCCTCTTTGTTGCTTGTTTCTGTTATCACTTGAGTGATAGATTGCCACAGTAAAATCAAACATTATTTTATCAACCATACACTACAGATGTATGGATTACTCTTAGATGCCATGGATTTCATTGTCATCTTCCTTTTTATCTCCAAAATCCAACCTCAGTAAATAATACAATATTACAGGAATAAGACAAAGCATGCCTAGTCAACCTGTTCAACTGAACAGAAGTATATAGTGCCTAAAATGGAAACACATCCTCATGGAAGTCATTAAATACAAAGAAATGGCATAGAAAATATCCAAATGTTAACAGTTCATCCACTTCCTTATGACTTAAGGAATTAAAGTAACGATTTTGAGCGCTCTCACACAGATGGAAAACAATTGTCTAAATAGCAAAGTAGAGCTCAGGTGAGTATACAGGTACCCTGCAGTATGCTTTTTAAGACTGACAAATACACAAAAAAGAAGAGACTTGGGAGCTACAAGACATGGCAAGAATACAGGAGACTGTTCACATTCTAATTCATTCATATTCATTTTCATTGTCTTTAAAATGACAGGCTGAGCTTGAAATTTCCAGTTATATTTTCTTACCCTCCTTCAAAGATTTTAATTCGTATCGGCTCAGTTTGTTTGGATGTAATGTCTTTATCTCCATGAATGTCTCCTTTTACTCTTTCTTTTATAATATTCCCCACTACTTTCTTTTCAAGCTTGCTGCCAAACAAGAAGAATGGCTCGTGTTTCATCTGTAGAACAAAGTCAAGGAAGGGTGTTACTTCCGGAGCATACAATAAACGCATACTTCATTTCAAATACTTTTAACATACCAGGTCAAAGCCAAACTCTCATTTTGGTCCAACTCTATATGATGCTTTAATCTGTCCCATTTAATTTGACAGAGAATAAGGGAGGAGGCAAATGGACAAATTTTTACAAGAGTCTTGACAGAAAATACAATACTGTATCTTTCCTCAGAAAAAAAACAACATGGAAAATAGATATGGAGAAGCCTTAGAAGGTAACTTATTGCCATTACAGAATTTTCCCTGGCACCATTAGTAAATGCTTAATCCATGAGGAAGAGTCAATATGTAAAAGACATTAAATGGATCTGAAGATCCTTACTCAATTTTACCTTAATCTTCTCTTACAAACGCACATGGATGTTTGTGTCTGACACTGTTTAAATCAGGAAAAACAAAGGGTAAAATAAAAGGAGATAATGTATCAAGCTCTGGCACACATGAAAGGAGGGCTTTAAAAGCCTCACTTTTTACATCTGGTTTTGAAAATGGAGACAGAGACAGAGACAGCAGAAGTAGCAGAGCTTGCAGAAGGATAAATTGAGGCTCAAAAGTTGTCTTGGGAAGATGTCACTGGCTGATTTCCCAATGGGGAAACTTTTCTTAGAAAATATAAATAAGTAACTTGCATTTTATAGTTTACTAGGAATTTGTCATATAAACATACATGAATTTCATTTAAAATTTCTTATTTACCTGAGCAAACTGCTTCCATGCACTTGATGATGTCAGTTTACCAGCTCCAGGTCTGTGCATAGCAGCCAGGGTGTAGATTTCTGTGGTGTTTTTTTGCTTGGACCTTAAAAGTGCTAAAGTGGTCTTTGTACTTAACCCAGATGGATTTGGGTTACATGAACTTATACACCATGAGGCATAAACAGAAGCTTTGAGGGTTGGTTGCTGAGTGTAATTGGGTTTTGTATAGTTTAAGAAACACCAGCTCACAGTAGTCGTAGTACGCAGACTTGGGAACTGAAGGATCTGCTGAAAATCTGCTACGTCTGTCAGGAGAATGGTTGAGGTTGTGACTTTTCCAACAGCATTAGACGACATCTGGACTAGCATCCCAAGAGGTAATTTTTGATGTTTCAGTTGGTCTTCTGCCTGAATTTCTCCTGGTGGCAATGAAGACCTCTGTGGACTCATACTCATATCTGAGGCTGTTTCATCCACATCCAACTCTTCTGGTGAGTCTCTTCCTTCAGATGGGCCACTGGACTTCTGTCCCGGTGATGTGGAATCAAAACTGGAAAGTTTCTCTCTGCTCAGTGGGAATGCATCAGCTCCTGCCATGCTGACATGTGGGAAATCTTGAGATGCTGATGATGACAGTGATGAAGAGGATGACATGGACGGCAGACCTTCTTTTGGCTCAGTAGTACAGCTCTGCCTTACTAGTTGAGGCTTCTGCACTCTTGGAAAATCTTTCTTTATATCTGAGTTAGTCAACTCAACTGCACTTAGTTCCTCAACTATCTGCCCATACATTTTTTCTTCTTTGACTCGTTTCTGCTGCTTGGTCTCCATGAAGAGCTCCAAGCTGCTGGCAGGGGAAAGCATTCGTTTGCTTCCTCCCAAGGTAGAAGCCATGTCAGAAGTGGAAGGCAAACACAAGGGAATTGGTGGCTCCAGTCCAAGTGGAAGTGTCTGTGGCACTTTCCACAAAGGATATTTTTCTAGTCCTCCATGATGACCCAACATCTGAGCTATGTTAAATCCAATTCCTTGCATGGTTGCATTAGTTGCCAATGTTCTTTGAGAAACTGTCTCATCAACTTTACAAATTACGATTGCAGGACTGTTGCTCTGTCCAAGGATCTGGGAAATGCTTGTGTACATGACACTACCGTAAGATGGCACGTGGGTTTGAATCCTGACGGGAACAACTGTTCCTGGCAAAGGCTGTACAGATCCATCACCTGGGGAGTCAAAATCTGACTGAAGATGCTGCTCAGAGGAGGTATCTGTTGGTTTAATGCTATGGTCTGACTGGTACTTAGCAAGAGTATTTTTTGAATATGGCCCAGATGTTCCTGAGTAATGCTGGTATGCTTGCTCTTTAGCGTGCACATAATCAGCTGCTTTCTTTCCAATAAGCTCAGGTGCATGTTCCAGGTGATAACTTGGAGGTACATCTATTTGGAAAGCCTGTTTGACATAAGATTTCTGCAGCTGTTGTACAAATGGATGCTGGAAGTGCAGGGGTTCTGTGCAGGACTGCCACAAGATAGGCTGCTGAGATGGTGGTAAGTGAACCATGCAGACAGCTGGATAGGGGAACTGAAACAAGGTGCTATGAATAGGGGGAAATGGGACTTTTTCCTGATGTGCAAATAGCTGCTGCTGCTCTGATGGATGTTTGTTAGGAATATAAGGTGCTTGTTGGATTAAGGGAGTCCGTAACATTTCCGGGCTGTCTGCAACAAGAGCCTGTTGCTGGGCAAGGTGGGATGAGCTGTTACCAAGCTGAGCACAAGAACCAATAGCCTGTTTTCCAGAGTCATCCACCTGAATGGGCTGAAGTACAGAGGAAGGGGAGTGATGCCAGACAAGCTGGGAAGAGCGAAGACCAACCTGTGAATGTTCCATCTGCTCCTGCTTTATACTTTGTTCTGTGCTCTGATCAGTCTGAGAAATCTCTGGAAAACCACTGAAGGAAGCTTGGCGAACCAAGAAGCATTTCTTCCTTTCTCGGGATGGAGACAATGCCACAGTAGGTGTTCCAGCTGAAGAGGCATGAGACAGGTTCCCATAATCAAAGGATTTACTTCGGATCTCAGGGATTTCAGCAGCATGAGGACAGGGCATCTGTTCAGATGAGCAGCGTCTCATTTCCCTCTGATGGTGATGCCCAGGGACGGAAAGTGAGTAAGCACCTGCTGGAACTGTTAAAAACTCAGACTGTTTTCCAAATTCATCTTGTTTGGGAGGTGTGATGAACTTCATACTCTCTTCTCTTTCAAAGGACATTGAAAAACTTGAACTGTGGGACAAATTACTTTCTTGGCTAGGGCTGCGAGAGAGGCTGGTACCTGTAGACTCAAAGCTGGATTCCCCAGAGGAGTGTTCCATGTCAGCCAGTCTTAAACGCTTCTTTTTGGGTGGTAGCTTCTCAGCTGGAAGCTGAGAAAGGGTTTCACTTCTCTGGGGCCACTGGAATTCTTCAGTGGGTCTCTCCTGCTCTTTACTCTGCACTTCTTTATCTTTTTCAGGCTTATCTGGCTCCTCTGTGACACGAATTTCAGGTACCTGTATGTTGTGCTGGCGAACCAGCCTGGGCTGCATATGACACGGCTGAGGCTGCTGGGATGGGGATGGCTTACTGGTGTCAACATTTTCCATCTGTGGAGCTCGGTCTGGGCTCATCGGGGACTCGCAAATCTCACTCTCGCATGTTTCAGATGGTGAATACATCTTTTCCTGCTGGCATGCAATATGTTCCGTAGATTCAGACCTTTCAAATGAGTTTGGCCTACTCAATGAATTTGTGTGCTGAATGACAGAGATGACATTTCCAGGGGGCTTTCTAACCAGTGATTCTGCAGTCTTTTCTTGCTCTGCAGTAAAGGGTGACTCTTCCAAAGAAGCTGCTGGACTTCCAGACTGCAAGTAAGGCCTGCACATTTCAAAACGCTCTGCATGGCAATGGGGAGCATTTTCCAGGCCTTGAAGGGCAAATCCACTTCTTGGCACTTCCGGAATTTGGGACTTGGGATCTAAGTCCAAAGGTTGAATTCCCCCAGGGGTGCCAGTTGTACTGCTGCAAATCATAGGACTGTCTTCTTCATCTCCAACACTCTCCTCTTTCCTGCGCTTTCTGTTTTCAAAAGTTGTTCCAAGCATGGATGGCACTGACTGAGATTGTCCAAGTGCATCAATAAAAAACTCTCCCCCTTTGTTCATCCCACCTAAGGATGGTGAGTCCCTGTAGTTCTGCTTCTGAGCTTCAAATTCTTCCCACTTTCTGTAGTGCTTTCCACTGGCATCATAGTCATAAAAGGTCTTGTCTCCTTTCTTCTCTTTTAAGGATGGTCCTTTGTCACCTGCTGTCTGTCTGCTGGAAGCAATAATGATGTTTTTCCCTGGTCTTCCATGGTAGTCTGAATCTGAGTGTCCCTCCTGTACAGATGGCAGTTCAAAGGCAGCCTGCCTTCTCAACATTCTTTGGTGGGATATTCCCACCGTCCCAGGATAAAATACATCATCAGAGCCAGTCATCTTCTCATCAAATGAATGGCTTCCTCTCAGAGACGGGGGAATACTTAGGCTGTTTGCAGAAGAGGTTGGCATGGAGTTACTTCTAATAAGAGGAGAGGAATCTACTGGGGGCTCTAGAAGGACAGGCACATCACCCTGTTGACTGACTTGGTACAAGTTGGATTCACTTTTGATGGATGATGTGGTCTGGGATTGTCTACATTCTGTATTGCTGCCTGGATAAACTTGCGTAGACTTAATAGTGCTCAAATTACTGGAGTCAATGAGCTCCTCTTTATTTGGAGTCAGGTGAGAAATATGTTCCTCAAGCATCTTGATATCTAGTCTGTTATTTAAAAGAGGTGACGGGTCTGTTTTGCCCTTTCTACCCATTAAACTGTGTTCCTGATTTGTTGTGGCTACAGTTAGTGCTGTTCTTTGATTAATCCTATAGAACTTCCCAAAAATTATTTCTTCGTAAGACTTTGCATTAGTATTTGGTGGGCTAATTTGCTGCTCAGCACTTTCTGAGCGGGAAAAATAGCCAGAGTCAGTGCTTCCCTTACTGTGTGGGCTCAGGAGGTTTAATGACTGCTCAGAATCTTGTCCTTTTTTCTCTGACAGTCTTAGTGCAAGTCGCTGTTTAACTGTATGAGAGTCATCAGACTTGGTACTTAAAGATGGGGTTTGCAACATATCAGAGCTAATATATGGTGAACTCTCACTGGGTAACTGAATCCCACTTTTAGGGATAATCAAAATGGGGACTTTCATCGGCCCCACCAAGGACTCTTCCATGGAGGAGTGAAAACCACTCCTGCTAGCAATGTCCAGTGGCAGCTGCGAGATGGGGCTCAGTTTGTCAGACCCTTCCACTAGGAGTGAGGTCTCCTCATCAGTGTCTGTGCTCTGCTCTCCATCTGAATGTATTTCAGCTTCCACATCGATGTAACTGGCATCGAGGTCCAATTTAGAGACTGCTGACTCTGTGAAAGGTACCAACCCTGCCTTAATTGCATGGGCATGTGACTTCCTGTGTTTGTAAAGGTTGCTTTTCGTCTTGAAGGAGAAACCACAAGGGACACAAGGGTATGGTCGCTCACCAGTATGAGACCTAATATGCTTTTTAAGTACACTAGGTTTGGCACAGGCCCGATTACAGTAAGGACAAATGTACTTGCCAGGCTTTTTGGGTTTGTGCTCTTTTTTGTGAGCATCTTCTGATTGTTCTAAAGATTTCTGTGAATATTGGCTGTATGCAGGGTTCAAACTTGAAATCTTCTTCCTGGAGAAACCTCCACTATGGCTATGCATATGAAAAGGAAACAAGTCCTCTGAGGCAACTGATTGCAAGTGGCTAGGAAACTGCCATGGAGGGCCTTCCAAGCTCTGATGTGGCTTTATGCTGTGCAAGAAACCTTGTGGCAATGAATGCTGTGGAAAGGAAAGAGAATGTTGACATGAGTAAGGGCTTGGACGATGCTGTGGATATTGCTTCTCTGTGACTTGCTGTGCAGCTTCATTTGGTGATACCAGTTTCCCAGAACTAAAAAGTTGTGCTGATGCCGTGTTTCCTACTTGCTCGTGATCTATTTGTGGTTGCCGCTGTACTTCTTGACTGCCAAAAGTGCTCATCTTAATAACAGCTGAATGTTCTTGCCTCCATCTACTTTGTACTTTAGCAGTTTCTCCAGACCTTGAGGTAGCTTTTTGCCCTATAGCTGTGTCCCCAGAGTCCATTTTGTTACACAAGGTCTTAAGTGCTAGTTCACTTGAAAGCTGTGCAGACACATGGAGTGTGCCCAAAGCTGTGCTTTTTAAAGTTTTGTTGCTCCCATTTTTCCAGGGCTGTTGCAAGTTCACAGACTTTTCTTTCTCTTTGGAACTTTCCACGCAGTAGTCTATAGGCATTAGATTTGTGTCTGTGCACTGAGAGTATTACACAGTTCTGTTCATGGCATGGACTTTCCTAAACAGTTTATTATACATTTGCAAAGACTTGTTATAGCATTTGGACGTGTTCCATTGTTATTAAATACTGAGACGCAGAATGATCCAGAGATAGTTGTGATCTCCTAGAGCAAAGTTCTCTTCATCTCTTCCATGGTGACACAGCTATCTGTACAGAAATATAAAAAAAAAACAAAAACAAAACAAACCCGCACACACCAGTTAGTACAGCCATACTAAACAACATGGGTTCAGTCAGTTGCACTTCTATTTAGCCTTACATGGAAATTACTGAGAGACTTCAGCAAAGGTAACTACATTTCACAAAACTCCCTTTTGTGAGCAGACACAGTAAAGACTGGCTCCAGAGACTGCACACAAGCATAATCACTACTCAATAGCAGCTCTAGGAATAGAAAATAGAGACCTACACACTCCAAATTAAAGAGTAGTTTTGGAAGGCTTTCAGGGGACAGTCAAAAAGTCCACCATATTTTCAAAGCTCTTTCAGCAAATCACTGCTGAAAATAGAAGCCTAAAACTGTGAGTGGGAATTACCTTATCCAGTATTACTCACCTACAGTTCAGACACACACTTTAGTCACCTGGCCTTCCTCTCAAGTCAAAGTAGGTTGATCAGAGAAGAAATCTTTCCATATCATGACAGCTGCTTCTGACACAGTACATGGCCCTCCACTATGGAGATGCTTGTTTCTTACAGTCAACTAGTCAACTTGGGGTACACACCGAATATTGCTAAAAAAATTGCTAAAGTGAGGTACTTCTTATCTTAGATCATCTAACTGGTTTCATAAGGAGGTGGTGTTCAACATTCTAAATTACTTTTAAACAGTCAAAAAAGAAACACCAAAGTGGCATTTCAAACACAGCGCTACTGGTACCTTTCCCCACCTCCATCTTCAAATCACTATGTTAAATTCAAGTGAGAATGTCTTGCTAGATGTAAAGAATGTATTAGAGACGGTGCTTATGTGACATTAGCATTTTAGATTTCACTGTAGAAACAATTCCATCCAAGTATACATGCATTTTTAATGCTTAAATGCAATGGGTTTCCACAATTCTATTAAAAAGACCAAAAGCTCAGAGGCATGATTTTCACAGAAAAGTACAGCACTTGAATTTGAAGTAGAATGTTCGCTTTCTGTTTTCATGTTATCCAAACACAGGACATCTTCTGGATAAATAGTGAAAATTATAAAGACAGCCATGATTTAACAATAGCAAAGAAAACGGTTAAAATCAGTATTAGAGATACTGGAATACTTTTCATTCCTCCAGTGGAGAAAATTAATTTGGTTTAAAAAAACAATAGCAAAGTGCAGAAAAACACAAAGGTAATAGGCACATCTAATTTTTTTTTTCAGTATAATTACCTGCATCGTCAAAACATCTAATAGGCATGACTATCTTCAAATTTCCTGTGGAAAAAAAAAGATAAGAAATTTTTGATATTAGGTATAGATGATGACAAAAATCTTCTATTCTTTATAGTAGAGGTCTGAAAATTTCATTTACTCATCCACTGGAAAATTTCGTGTTGTGTCTTAGAGGTCTGAGAAATTACATTTGAAGCCTATAAGCATGAACAGTTTTTAAGGACTTAGGTTTCTAATGTGTAAATGAATAACAGAAAGTCTAAACTAATAAAGTCCCACCTTCCTGAATCAGTGAAAAGAGAGCTGCCAATGTACCTCTCCATTCCTATGCCTTTGTTAAGCCTGGATTATCCCTGAATCCCCTTGGCAAATCCCCTTTCAATGCCTCTCTCCAGCTAATACTTTTAGACTCCAGGCCTCTCATTAAATGTTTCAGGGACCAGCACAAACTCATGGTCAGGGTGTTACCATTCAGGACAAGAAAATGCAGTGAAACAGGAGTAGGTGCCCAAATTAGTTAACACCTGTGTGATACTACTACAGAATATACGGCTGCCTTCTCAAGGACAAAACTTACAGAACAAGATTAAAGAATACACGGTTAAAAGACTTCTGTGACTGCCATGATTTGCCACCTCTCTGACTGTCACCACACTGCAGGCTACCCTGTATTGTTGAAAAGATCAGCTCAGAGAAGAGGGAGCCTGAACATCATCTCATTGCCTTACGACCATTTCTCCCATCAAAGGAGGACTCTCAGTTTTCAACAATTTTTTCTCAAAAACAGATTTTTGCTTTTGTTTCATTGAAAAGGATGTTTGTTCAAATGTGATAACAAAAGCAACAATGACAGCATTTCTTTATGGCTTTTATTTATGCCAAAAGTCAGAGCATCTCTAAAGAAAGACCTTTAGAAACAGCTGGAACATAGATTTCAGAGTAAGGGATATAGGCTGTTTTAATGATCCTCAATTAGTAACTATCAGAAAGAAGTTGGCGCACTCATGTTTTTCTCCATTGAATAACACCAAAAATGATAAAAAACTAACCTCTACAATGAAAAAACCCACAAAAATTGAAAAATACTTTTTAATTATTTGTAATTAATAACAACAAATGGACTTAGGCTGATAACTTGACACAAATAGAATCAGTACCATGCCACCTGTTATAAACTAATTACTAGTAGTACAAATAATATATCAGTAGTTAGGCAAGCAATAACTGATGAAATGTTGGTTTATTCAAAAATATTTTTTTTAATTTTAACTGTAGAGAAATCCCCTGTAGTACAAAATAACAGCAAGTTATCAAATGCAAGCCAGAATATTTTAGGTCATAATGTCATTTAGCTTTGATGTACCAATGGCTTTTTAAAATAACTCTCTTGTCTGATTCACTAAAATAAAAAAGAAAAACGCAACCCAATTATAATTTATTTTTTTTTTTAGATTTCCTAATCCACTTCCTCAAATAAAAGGTGTCAGTCCAATTGGAAAAAGAAATCCTTTTGCACAAGTTACATTATATCAGAAGTGGTTACTGCAGGGCAGCTCGGCAGGGGCTCAGGAGGAAATGGCAGGGAAGTGGCCAACCAGCTCCAGCAGCTGAGCTACAATCACAGGTTGCTAATGATGTCACTATACGAGCACAGATGCAAAGGAAAATGTGTGGCTTGAGAAAGCAGAAACAGGGACAAGAGTGAATGTTCCTCCCTGAGAGAGCATAAAGTTATTTTCCATCTTCAAAGAAAAATACTCTTCTCCTTATTAGGTAATTTTGCAAATGGCGAAGGAGAAATTTCTATAAGATGGGAGTATCCTCTCTTTTCCATACTCCTTTTACTGAGAGACCTTTATAGAAGAAACTTGCCAGTCACAGCAACGTGACAGCAATGGTTTTATTTCAGCAAAAGATGATGCTAATATACATCCAAAACTTTTCTGTTCTGGACTGAGAACTCTGTTACAGAGTTAAAGCCATTCTTCAGCCCAATTTCAGAACATTCTACACAGTTTTTCAACCTACGCTATCAAACAGGTATAGACCAATTATAGGGATTATTGATGGCTTAAGTATGGCAACAGCCACTCTGCTGGGAAAAAATAAATCCCTTTCCAGAATGAACACAATAATTTCTGGTTTGGTTTGAGCTGTGACCCATCCTGTGTCAAAGATGGCTTTAATATTATTTCTCTTGTTCTTTTTCCCCTCCCTAATGGGAGACTGGCATAACTGGAGAAATGTAAGACACTGCAAACCTAGTTGGCATTCTGTATGTTTTATCCAGTCAAGACTCTATCTCATCTGGCTACATCCACAGCCTAGCTTAAACCAACAAAAGACTTCCATTTTTCCAAGTGATTGACATTTCTCCTTTAGAAAAAATATTAAGTATGCTTTTAAATATTGCTTTTCATCAAATGCACACTATTTTATAGGCAGAAACTCATTATATTTCAAGTACTACCTATTTCAAACCAAGGAACCAAGGATGATAAAAGTGCACAGTTTTTCAACATCTTTGGCACGGCTCAGCTCTGCTGGAGTGAGTAAGAGTAGCCCACCTACACGGATCAGAAGCTGTATGGGAGTTGCACGGAGCACATTGTTTGACAGGAGCTGCAAAGTCCTTCCTGGCTGGGGGCCAAGCCAGGTTTCCTGGCAGGAATGTGGCCCGAGAGCCAGCTCCCCTAGTCACGTTAGCTATGCTATCTGCCTGCTTCAAAACAGGACATTTCACTTCTACAAAAACTTTGAACATGAGAAGATTACTTGGAAGCCAGGAGCTGTATTTATGTCAGATGCACCTACTAAATCAAGTTTTTCAAAACTTTTGTGAAAGGAACATTATCCTATTGCTACTTTTTAAACGAGAGTGCCTTTGTGAGCTGTATGCAGGGGATGTATATCTGATGGACTGCAGAGCTGCAAGATTATTCCTTCTTTTTTTTTTTCCCTCTTTTTTTTTCAGACCATTAAAATGGTTACACTCAACAGCTTTAAAATAAAATTTGGCAAAATATTACTTTTACTGCTTCTCAATTTGTAGCTCATATTACAGTTCTTGCAAGTGAACAAATTGGAAGCTTATGTCTTCCAGGCTAAATCCTGAGTGTACCATACAGAATAAATATTGACTCTAGCGTAATGACTAATGGTCAGATTCAGCCTTGTTTTACATCTTTTCTGTCCAGATCTCCCAGCACAAAGCTGACCCAAAACCACAGTAACTGGCCCCTGAAGAATTTGTATTCTATAGGGCAAGTGTTAGCACAGACAAACTGCAGTGGCTCCTATGAAATCCTTACATTCATGCACAGACCTCTGCCAAGACCCTTATTAGGCAAGTCTAGTTTATGGCTGGGAGAAGCCCAGCAGCCTTACAAGAGAAGCCACCTCTGAACTCTTCCCCACCTGCAACTGAGAAGAAAATTGCCTTGGCCTTTCAGGAAGAAAGCATACTTTCAACTTGCTGTCCTACATGTTTCCCTCTGTCCTACTAATGAGATTCCCCGAAGAACTGCTTGGTGCTGATATCCCAGTGAAAAATGTAAAAAGACTGGGATCCCTAGTAAAACATGGACTTATAGTTTCTCCTGCATAGGCAAAGTCATAGGTGGGCTAAGTCTGAAGAAGAGCTCTCAACCAGCATCCAGTGTGCACCTCTGAACTGAAGGATTTAACTGGCATGAAGAGAGGTAAGCATTTGTTCATCCTTCTTTCCAAGGTTATATATTCATTCATGGGCTGAGGATCTTACGTAGCAATGTAACAAAAGAATGCAGACCTTGGAGTGTACAGTTTTGGCATTTTACACAAGTGAGAAAAAAGGTGACCAACTGACACTTGGCAAAGTCTGAATTACTGGGGAATGGGAGCCTGCCTGTGCTTTTGCTGCAGTTTGGCAGGAGCTGTAAAACATCATTTTGCACATCCAAATCAAAGAAGGCAGCTCTTTTAAAACAGGTTAGATATATTTATTTTAATCTACCACTTTCTCTCTTGTAACTGTTGTTGTTACCTCTTCAGATTTGAAGATACTACTCCAATTTGTTAATTTAATTCCACCCCAGATGTTCTGTCTGCCCTCTGGATTTCAGACAGAGAACCACAGTTTTGGAAAAATCCTGAAATATTTAGAATAATACATATGGGTTTGGTTGGGTTTCCCGGTTATTCTGGGTGGTTTCTTTGGTTTTTGTTTTTGTGATTGTGGTTTTTTGTGGGGTTTTGGTTTTTTGAGGGTTTTTTTTGGTTTTTTGTTTTGTTTTGTTTTTTAATTTGGGCAGCTGAACTAATTATTACAATATACTCTTCAAAATGTCATTTAAAAGTACCATCCAATACAAACCCAAACACAGCTCAGTGAATACACGTAGTACACAATGATCTAACAAACTGTACTAAGTTTACTTGAGGACAAGCTACAGGGCAGGATCTGTTCTCCATTGCTCACAAGGATTCCCCAAGAAGCCAGGAACTGAGGGGACTCACTGAGAGGATCCAGCTATAGATACATCAAGGACAGACTGCAACCTCAGTGTGACCAAACAACAGCTTCAGGCTTTTACTCTCATGAGGGCACATTTGTGTCCCTGGTAGTTGCTGGTTTCAAGAGACAGATTCTGTGCATGTGAAACTAGAAGTGGTATAAAACCTGGCATTTTGATTTGTGCAATTATTATTTCAGTGCTTGAACTGTATCTGGCTTATATGTTGAGAACTGGTTTAGAATCTCAGCCATTGAGAATTGGCATCTAACATGTTTTAGATAACTGCAGTAGTATTATTTAATTAATTTTATGCTTTTACCAAATTCACCTTATTCTTAATTGTTTAATATAATTCAAAATACTACCTGAGACCATTATGAGATTATGTTGAAGAAAATAACCGGAATTTGTCTGCTTAAGAGCACACTGAAACCGATTAAGAAAACAATTAAATTATCAAATCTGTTGTACCCTAACACCTGAACTCTGGGATCTTAGACTTGTTCAGACATTTCATATAAATGTCTGTGTGTACTTGCTGTGAAGAAGAGCCGGACTCTGAATGTGACCCTACTGAGTCAGAGGTCAAGCACACACTAACAGAAAAATCAGGTATGAAACAAGAGCCTCTTATTATGGGACTTGACTCACAGAGACTAAAATGAGACAAATTATTCCAACAACAAGGAGAGCCAAATTCTGCTCTATATTAACCTGGTAGGAATCTCAAGCAATGAGCTGCAAATCCAAGGACATAATTCCAGATTTATTCCTCATAAAAACAAACAGAATCAGACCACTTAGGTTTAGGCTTTTACATCCTACCCACAAAATACCTGAATTTATTAGCTACAATTAGTTTATTTGAAAATAAACTAATGCAACACCTCTAAGATATCTACAGAGAAAATTGCAAAACATGTTCAATTACACAGTAGTAAGAAAACACGGGTGATTTTCATTAAGAGATGCTGGTTTGTATCATAAATGCTTTGAGTACAGCTGCAGCAAAACACTCAGTTTTTGCTATGTTAAGTATCTCAAATACAATTTTAAACTGTTACTCTCTGTAGAAAAACAGCACCAACCAGAAACCTTAACTTCAAATTGAGTGTATTTTAAAAAGCAACAGAGCAGAAATGCTTTAACACTGACCTTTTAACTATAATGACAAGGATTGCTCACTTAAAAGTATATCACTATTTCCTGTTTCAGCATCATACACAATGTACACATTACTACCAGATGGAAAAAGAAAGTATAAAAAAAGGCTTTAACGTTGCCAAAGACCAGTTGAACACTTATTTCCACAGGATGAGTATTAAAAGAAAAAAAAAAGAGAGAGAGAGAAAAAACTATGCAGGAGCCAAATTAATCTTAAACATTTCCTTTATAGGTAGGAATTTGAAAACAAATCACAACTTCTCTCCATGAATTGAATAAAATCCTGCTATCAAAGAGATGCCAAGTCAAACAGTCTTGTCAACCAATTAGCAGTTAATTGATCCCTCTGATCCCACAGCTTTTAATGGATCAGGTAAGTATTTTGTTTCTGGTTGCCTAATCTTTCCGTGAACTTCAAGAGTCTGATGAAGCATGTCAGAAAATAAAAAAGCTACCTGTTCTGTCTAACTGCCCTCTGACATGGACATCCTGAATCTGTCGGTATACAAAAGCAAAGGATTGGGATTATTCAGATATGAAACTAAACAATAGAACTATATAAACTGCTACTCGTTTCACACTGGTACTTATTTCCTTGGGGAACAAGTTAAAAAATGAAAACAGTTTAATAAAATACCAATCATTTCCCATGCGGACCTTAAAAAGTAAATGGCAGAGCAATGACAGATCTGACAGGCAGTACTTCCAGGATTATTACAATTTCAGAAGGCAACAAAAATACCACAACTGTTTTGCCCTGCCCATACCCCCACCCCCACTCCCCAGTTTCTTTTGAACTGTAGTACACAGTGACTTGTAAGAGTGAGAACAGCTCCCATGCAGAAAACAGTCAGAAACTGATGCCCACCAAGGTCCTCTTCAAACACCATTTTGATGGCTGTAACAAGGTTTATATGATGCCTAATCCCATTGGTGCTATCTGCAGAAGAATGAATGTGTCTCAAGGGTGAATTAAGTAGTAAGCAACAGCATTGACTAAATACACATCAGCAATGTCCAGGAGTATCCAAAACAGTGCTGAGATATGAGCTCTTAATTCTTGGACTACTCTCTGTCAGCAGAAACTCAACTTTATCTCACTTTCTTCTGAGCCACAGCAGTAAAACATAAGGATACTGTGCCAAACCATAGTAGTGCCAAATAGTTTCCAAGCACTGTTTGTAGAATTACTTTTCACCATGCAGAAAAAAACTTGCCCAAAAAGGGCTAAAAACCTCTGAAAAGGAAAGGCTTGGACACTGAGCAATGATGCTATGTGATGCCACTGGGACTGCAATGAAAGTTTTGCATTTGGAAGAAGTGGTAAAAATTACTGAGATTAAAGATTTATTTTTTTTTTTTCAACACAAAGGAACATGTTAATCGGAAAGGGAAATTTCACACCTAATAAAGGACAGATTAAGTAAACTATGAATTTAGCAGCAATTGGGAAGGATAAAGTGCATGCAAAGAGCAAGATTCCCATGTGGATGCGGTTTGTAGTCATTTACAGACTTATAAAACATCACCTAAAGTAGGAAGGGTAAGAACATTTTCACTGGAGAGTTCAAACTGGTAAAATTGTCAGATATAAGAATTTTCCTAACTGTAAGACATACAAAGGCTGAAATGCTTCATCATTTTCACACAAGGACTGCAAACAGGCAGCCACTGGGGAGAACACAGCTGTACTGGTAAATCCCTGTTAAGATATGATACAGCTTTCCCCAAGTTTTCCCAGGAAAAAAAAAGTAAATCAAAATTTGAGTAAATATTGCAACATTTTTAGGTACAAAGTAACTATTCTTCTCATGCCAAAAGGAAACACTAAGCAAATATCAGGCCTTTGCCTAGCATTTTCAAATCAGAGGGAAAATATAACTGCATTTTCTGGGAAGTGAGGTTTTTTAAGTTAAAAAGTTACACAATCCTAATTATGCAACTGCGGCAGATTTTGTGAACAGCCATCCTCCTTTCACACCATGTCAAAAGAAACCACTTCCATTTCACATGAAAATATCAGTATCTTTCAAACACCTTTTTGAATGAGAAAATGCACTGCCTCTGACTGAAACCCTCGCCCTGGGAAGAATTACATATGAAGCCATTTATAGTACCTGGGCTTGCATTTGTTTTGGACACACCAATTATTATACAAACTTATTTTAAAACCTGTCATTGTTTAATAAGCTCTGTGGTCACCACATGTCAAAACAAAAACAGACACATGCTAAACATCAGCAGTAATGTTCTTAGTTTTTTTTTTTTTTTTTGCTTTTTGCCCCCAAAGTAGAATGGGTCTTCACAGCAGTTTTATTTCAATCCACCCTGAGTACTTCGTAAGAGTTCAGTTGAGATCAGCTATTAACCCTCAAATCCTAAATATTGCATCGATGTCACAACAGTCACTACTCAGCAGCCAAAATGTTTCATTTTGACTAATGGCTCAATACAGGCATTTTGGTGCAGCAAATCTAGTCACTAAGGATTCTGATCACTGTAGTGGTAATGTAGGATACATTAATTAGACTGCATATTTAAGAATGCTGCTCTCTTTACAACCCTCAGGATGGCTAGCAGAGGAAAAAAAAAAAGGGGAAAAAAAACTCTTTAAAATTATTCTGGTCATATTTTACAGTACTTTGTTCTTTTTTACTGTATGAAGCATTGAAAGCCAGTATGTATAACATCCAATTGCATAAGAACACCTCTTAAAAATTCAGTGTAAATATGCATATGCTTTTTGCTGCATTTTGTACTTCTACATGGAATTTCACTCTTTCCACTTAAGTTTCTTCCTACAAAACACAAATCAACTGTGTTTATTAACATCACCATCACTGTCCTAAGCAAACATTTCTGGAGAGATAAATGTCTACCAAAATGCCTGAAACTAGATTTAAACCCTCTATTATTCCAGAGCTGTTGCTATTTAAGGCACAGACCAAGCTGACAGCTAAGTTGCAGATTCTCGACAAGCACAACATAATAAAACCCAAAACAGTTTTTGGGAAAGACACTGTTCAGATTTCATGATGACTATTTATCAGACAAGGTCAGACCACAGTGCATCACAACAGCACCTCAAAGTTTCATATATGTTTCCCACATACCACTAACTTTTGAAACTACTCCAAGGAAACCTGCAATATGAAACCATTGAACACCAAATTACTCCTATCCATGAAAAGCTGAAGCAAGTGCAGCAAAGAAGCAGCCTAATTTCAGCCACCAAGCAAGAGGTCAACAGGCTCTAAGAGGACATTCTCAGGACTGATAGGTCCATCAAAAGGGAAAGCAACTGTTGCTCATCTTTAAAAAACTCCAGACAACTTTATACAGGGTTCTCCTTCTCCTGCATCCTTCCTGGCTCATTCCACCAAGTTTAGTTTTTCTTTCCATTATCAGAAGTGGGAGTGAAATCACCTAACAATTTGGCCCAAAATATCTTGGATGCTTGTGATACACAAACAACTCCTGTACACAACAAACAAAAGAAAGCATCACCAACATGCAACCCAATGTTTTGAGTTGGAAGTGACCTTTAAAGATCAAATTCAACTCCCAAATATCCCCATGTCTAGTCCTCAACGTTCCCTTCATAGACAAGGAAATGATCACATAGAGTATATGCACAAGCATGCAGGGTTTCATGTTTGCTAAGCTACACATGAACAAATTATTGCTCAATATTCCTTAGGATAGCTCCTAACAATCTGAAACGCTGCACTGCAAACCAAAAACATACAGGGCTATTTTCCTTAGGACAGTGCAATGTTTTAGCACTCAGACCCCCTAAGATAAATAATCAACCTAATCGACTCACTTATTCAGCTGAACTCTTCCCCCTACTTTTCCCTTCCTCCCCCACAGACAGGGTTTGAGGACACCCTGTTCGCCTGGAGATGGTGAATCACCACAAGCCAGCAGGCCCACTCGGTTCCTCAAAAGACACAAAAGGTGTAAAAATAGCTCCTACTAATGAAGCAAGTACAGCGTCAGCAGCCAGATGAGTGTGGGATCTGATAAGGGTCTGTTGTTGCAAAGGGCAAATTATTAAGAGAATGCTTCTGCCTCTCTCTCTTTTTATTAAGCTTTGTTCTTCCTTTGCTGAAACCAGCCCTCTGCAGTGCCTGATAAATGACACCTGACAAGGCTGGCTGTAATTGCCAGTTTCATACCAGTGCAGGAAGTGGTGCCTCTCTACAAGCTGAAGGTACAGTGGAGATGTCACTAAAAGAAAAAAAAAAAAAAAAAAAAAAAAAAAGAAAGAAGAAAAACAAATAGAACAAATAGAGAGAGGCACAAATAAAGCCTAAAAATAGCCAGGACTACCCACTGAGTATGACTGTGTGGGTATATTTAGTCTGTCTAACACCAACTTTTCTTGTTAAAAACAAATCTTACCTTTATGCAAAACAGCTTCCTGTTTCTAATTTGAGAAACTTGAGAACACAAGGAGGGTAAAAGTCAGATTTTGAAATCATCCCCTTTTCACTGACATTATAACAAGAGTAAAGGTGAAAAGACCAGGCAGATCTTCCATGTGGCTTTTGCATCCTGGCATCCCAAGACAAATAGCTGGAAGCCTTCTATTAAGACATCCCAATAATCAGCCCGTTGGACAATGAGAATAGATCCAGAGGCAAAACCAGAGCTGTACCAGCAAACTCTGGGAAGCAGCAGGAGGCAAAAGCAGAGGGCAGGTCCCATGCCCAGCAGCAGTGGGACACAGTGGCTCTCTCACAGCCCAGTCCTGCATGCTGTGCCTTTCCTGGGCTGGAGCACATCCCTTCCCTGGCATGAAGGACATGCCAGGAAGGGCAACATCAGTTACTGCCATTTCAGGCTGCAGCCAAAGGGTGGCCCCTTGGACAAGAACAGGAGGGCTTGACCGACTGTTGGTGCTAGCCAGCCTTGGTTGGGCTGCCACGTGGACCATCCCACTGCTCATCCTGACAGGAGTCCTGAGCTTCCCGTGGGTTTGACTGCAACAGGACAAGCCACAGCTACACTCAGCTGAGGTATCCAGAGGTGTTTAGCCAAGTCTCCTTCCAGGGAAACTCCGTGCTCCAGCAGGCCATGCACTTCACTCCCTGCTTCCCAAAGGGAAGGCAGGGACGGTCGCCACAATCCCCTTCAGAACATCTGCAACTATTTAAAGCCTGTCACTGCAATACAGCTACTGGAAGCCACACTCATGCCAACTTCCTAGTGCTGACGAGTGCTCTGCATGAGCTGTGCAAGGAAACGGTCTCTCCCACAATTTTGCTTTTTCTATTTGATAACATGATTCGCTTGGCTGATGTGCACAAGAGGGGTTTGTTTCATTATTATGCAGCCTTCCTGTGTGCCTCCAAATACCACCCATCACTTCTGCTGGGCTAAACAAACACACACAGGTTTTTACCAGACCTTTTCTCTCATTTACAACAGGGAGAAAAGCCCACTGTAACATATTGCCAACTTCACATGCAAGATTCAAGCCAAATGATTATTCTGACATTAGAACTTTTATTTTCCTCTGATTTTAACATTAAACAAAAAGTAATTGAAATGAATAAGATTAAATTTTTAACATGAGCTCCAGTGGGAAATAGAGACCATGTTCTTTTCTTGATATGCTGTGATTAATTCCCATTGATGCAAGAGGACTCTTTGAGCAGCATCATAGTTTTGCCTTCTCGTTCTTTGCCTTCGCGGTAAATTTAATAATCACTGATTTTTTTACTAGAATAGGTAAATGTAATGATGCAAGACAAATCAGTTGATGATACTGTTCTTCAGACAATTTAATTTTTATCTGAAATGAAGAATAAATGTTATTATATTAGAGGAAATATGGATGTAAAAATAATTATTAGTAGGCTTAAATACTGAAGCCCATATTCTGGCAGTACATTTCCACAGGAGACAGGACCACACTCCCTCAACCACTTTGAGGATCTTAAGTTATAAATTAAAAGCAAAGTGGTCACAACATCAGCCTATCTCCCCACTCACATTTGGAGCAGAAATTCTGTTTTAGTAACACTAATATATTACCTATCTTTTTAAGATTGCACCCATTTAAAGAAACATGTACAAAGGTGAAGATTAAACTAAGAAAATTGCAGAAAAATGTATTAGAAAAAATTAGAAAATATCTTTGTTGTACATTTAAGAAAACATAACACTTTGGAAAATACAATACATTGTATTTTCCAAAATTCTGTAGAATACACTGAAATCCCAAAATCAGGGAATGAAATCTTCTTTTTTGTGAAGTTCCTGCTATAGGCTTTCTCCTTTGTCCAGTGTTTAAACTATGGGTGTTGGAAATTTCTTATCACAAATGTAAATCATGGAATCATATAGATTGGAAAAGACCTTTAATATCACTGAGCCCAACCATTAACTTAAAACTGTTAAGTCCACCACTAAACCATGTCCCAAAATGCCACATCTACAAGACTTCAAATACCTCCAGGATGGTGACTCCACCACTTCCCTGAGCAGCCTGTTCCACTGCTTGACCAACCTCTCCACGAAGGAATTTTTCCTAATACCCCAGCTAAACCTCCTCTGGTGCAACTTGAGGCCAATTCATCTTATCCTAAAGTAAGTCCCTAACTCACATCTTCACAAACAGATGGCACAGGTGGGGTGGGAGACTGGATATAGTGGTGTCCTGCACTTCATATGGGACAGCAAGTTCCACAATGGCATTTCCCGCAAAATGAAAGCCTACAGATGGTTAAAGCACACCACTCCACCACGGGGAAATGGAGGCACGGGGAGTGGACACCAGCACAGGACAGCAGGGGAGGCTGTAACAGGAGCTACGGGAGGCAGTAAGGAAATACGGCATTAAGAAGAGTCTGCACTATCTCACATCTTTCTATATCCTGCTGCAGGTTGCTTTTCCTGCCACAGCCTTCTCCCTCACACCCCTGCACAGTGTCATTTTCCCCAGTGTGCACTCCCCTCCCACTCAGCAACACGTAAGGCACACCATGATTTATGTCACCTCTCCAATCTGGCCCAGCATCTCGGAGGTGCAAGCATAGATGCAGTCTAAAAAGGGTTAGGATTAATGTTTTACTGGCAATTGCAGCAGGCAAGTGCAGCTCATCATGCAATTTTGTCCTCAAGAAGACCTGCAGCAGGTGGGAGCAGGTTGCCACGGGGCCTGGTGCTTTCTGTGCCCTGACACATGTGCTTGCTGCTGTCCTTGGGCAAAAGGGCACATCCAATTAGGTGTCTTTCATTATTAACATTCTGCTGTTTCATCTGTTGATCATGTATCCTCCTCTCGGCCCCTCTGCACCCCAGCTTGTGTAATGCACCGACATCCGCAGAGACAACTGCTCTACCTGGGAAAGCTCAAGTGGAAGTCTGATGGTGGAGACCAGGTATCTTCCTCTTGTCGACCCAAGCAAGGGGTGGAACAGCCGACAATTGAACAAGTCCATAGTAACTACAATCCTCAAGCTAAGAAGATGAGAAAGATGAGGTATCTGCCCTGCTGGGAGTAATAATTACAATGTATTATTAACAAAACTCAGGTTTCATCATTAACTTGACTCGGGTTTCAAGAGCTGATCTCACCCTAATGATCCTTCAAATTACATCCAGCCTTTCCTTCAGAGAAGAACCAGTACCAGCAAGGAAGTCTGCTGGTAACTGTTACATTGAAAAGAAAGCACTGGTAAAAATGAGCTATAAATACCACAATCAAACAGGTGCAAAAAAATTACAGACATTTAAAGTTGCCTGAACTCAGGGCCATCTCGCCACTTGGATCTGATCCTCCCCAAAAGATACTGTAACTTCAAAGCAGCCAAGAGGAAAGGGCTCACTGTCAGTGCATGCTGCATATGGCACAGCTGACCTGACCCTCCTTCTGCAAAGGATTGACTCCACTCAAAGATGTCAGTCAAGTAAGAGCTCCTCTCTTGGATCTCAAAACATGAGAAAGGCCACCCACGTTTGCTATAATGAAGTAGCCAACTGTCTCAGTCACGACCCAACTCCTGCCACAAAAAAACTTGTTCCATTTTGTTCCTCTCCCAAGCTCATCAGAGAAATTAAGACCTTCCAAAGCATCTTCTCAGCCCCTAAGTGTGAGATGAAAATGCCACTTTAATTGTGGATTGGTGAGGTCTGCTTGAGTAAAACAAACCAAATTGCTCAGATGCAACTGCGTAAGAGGGACCCTAATTGCTTTGCTAGCATCAACAAAGAGCTGCTGGTTCATTAGAGCAGGCTGGAGGAGCTGCTGTTTGCATCTTCACAAGCCGGGAGTATTTGATTGCAAAATCGCTACGGATGTTTGATCCAGAATTCTGCCTCTGATTTCTGATCAGCAAAACTTAAAAGCAAAAGAGCCATCACTCTGATATTTTTTCTTCACAACTTTCTTCAGGGTAACAATTCATTTTTCTCCTTGATCTGTTCAAGGATGTCAAATCTAATCATATGATAGGATATAAACTTTTATATTCGGTATAAATTGCTTCGAGAAAGAACAGAACTGATGTGAACCAAATTGCAGTTTCATGTGACAGCTGGAAGATGCTGGCACTTAGGCTGCTATCCTGAAGTCTAACTGCAACGGGACCTTGCCAGAAAGAGCAAAGGGCAGAGGAAGGCCAGAAAAGGGCCAGTGGAGGTCAAAGGCACTCACATTTCCTGCTGACTGGTCAGAGCAGGTTTGGACTCCAGGCAACCAGGCAGACGGCAAAGGAAGCTTCCATCTTATCCAACAGGGAAATAATTTGCTGAATCACACTAAAGGAGAATGTGGCAGCTAGTGTCATCAAAATGTCCAGGAGCATCCTCTGCCTGGGCCAGTTCTACACCCCTTTTGGGAGACCGCACTGCTCTGCTTAGGTTTGCCTGTCCATCCCCTCCTCATCATAAAGCTCAGAAAAACCACAGCCTTGCTTTATGCTTCAGGTATTTCTTTTTCCATCACAACCATCTTTATGCTTTAAACTTTCTGAACAAAAAACATAAATGTAATCTCAGGCAGATAACTGCCTCAGCAAGTCTATCAAAAGCACCTTATTTTCTCCAACTCAAACTCCACATGTGAACAGCTCCACATAAGGGCTCAGACACATCTGCATGAAAAGGTCCATTTGCCTGAGTGTTTACTAATGAATGCTTGGCACTCAGAGGGACACCAGAAGTGCATCCAGTTGTTTTTCATTTTTTAAGGAAAACGTTGTTTACACCTCGAGGAACAAAGCATTGACGAAGTTGCTCATAAAATGCACCACTCATGGATTCAAATCGGAATCTTTTCTTTTTTCCCCTTTTTATGCAGTTTGAATCAGCTTGTAGGAAAGTTAATAGAAATATTCCACCAGTGAAATGAAAAGTGGATCAAACCAGTACAATACAAGCCTTCAATAAAGCGGAAAACTCCACATGGGGTGCTCTCAGGAAAATCACTCAAATGCAGAACTACCCATTGTGCTGAGGGCTCAGGTAGGTCAGCCCTTTGCATGCTCTGCTTTTCACTCAAGGTGCTCATCAAGAGTGGAATCCAAAACCTTCTTTTCTGACAGGTCATGAAATAAATAGCTACAGCTGGTTTCCAGGATCTCTTACCTGCTGCCAGCAATCTCACACAGAAATAATAAAAGTCCTCATAGAGTAAATTATTTCAAGAGGTATCCTTTCAATCACAGACTGCTGTAAGATACTTCTTCTCCAGTATCAGTGAACCCAGGAAGCACAGAGTATCTGCCAGCACTAAAAGAAGAGTGCATCTAAAACCACAGCTCCAAGTTGTCACAATACTGCTTGTTGCAGGAGTTTCATCTATGCTAACATTCTGCTAGAGCAGTCCAGGTAATAACAGCAATAACAAACAAGGAAAAAGTTATAGGCATGCTAATGTAAATGGGGCAGCATTTCTCACAGATATTTTTAAGTCCCAGTGGTGTTGATCCACCCTTGAGCAGGTCTGAATTTATAGGAAAGGAAAGAGTAAATGGGTGACTACCCCACAGGAAGTTTCTATTTTGAAAAGTGTCTGCCTTGACTGAAAATCAAGATAACACCTCTGAAATTCCCACCTGTCAAATACATTCTGTTTCCTCCCTAGTTTTCTTTTTCTCTCTACAGTGAATTGAGCTGCTCTAAAATTATTTTTCTGTATTTTCACCAAAAGTAAATAAGGAAGGAACCGCAGACAAGCACTGAGGGCATTAAGCCCACAAAAGACTTAGCCTTTGTCCCCTTTGAGAAGTCGATACAATGCCAGCTTGAGTGGACTCTGAATCCAAGTTTTAATTAGACAGAAGGTGAAATCAGTCGAACCTACCTCTTGCTCAAATACTAGTCTTTCCTTAGTATCCCACTGTTCTCCAGAAAAAATGCTCTTCTGACCTGTTGGTCGCCTGTTGGTGACCACTTACGCAGGCACCAGATCCAAACTCTGTCCCACTGTGTCCTCACCATCTGCATGTTGTCTACCTCTCTATCGAGAGCCTCCAATAAAAGCTTCCTATAATAGAATTGTCCTGACTCACAGGTGGGGGGGGGGGAGGGAAGCTGACCTCGCTGCAGCATCAAGAGTCTGACGCATTTTGGGAGGCTGTTTCAGGTCTGAAAGAATTCAGCCTTGTTTTCCATGAGGTTTTATACAATTAACTTCCAAAATATCCCCCTATAGCTCCATGTCCATTTGAAACTTGATACTGTTTAGTGGTTCAGCTTAGCACTATTCAGGGCTTTAGCCGTGCACTTGGCAAATTTGCAGTACTCACCAGGAGAAGAGAGTTTCTCAGAAACGCAGCCACCCAGGCTCCTGACTGGCTCCACCTCTTGTCCACCCACTCCCAGTTTCAGACATTTCACATTCCAAAACTGGAAGTGTCTATGCAACGTAAGGTCACATTATTGCACAACATGCTCTTTTCCTTCTAAGAGCCACTGCACCTTCAAAAGTACATCAACTCTAACAGCAAGAGAGCTGTTTACAGTGAATTTCTATCTGAGTGGGAGTATTTTCTCCATGAATCTTGTAACAAGGACAGGACGTGTATGGCTCTTCCCTACATTTGGTAAAATTGTTACCGAGATGGCATTTATTCAATACTTCCACATCAGCATGCCTTCCCCTTCAAGCTGCCTTTTGAGAAATTGAGAATTCATTTTTACACTTCCTTAAAGTATTTCTGTGCTGGATAATTTTAGGACATACTAAACAGAACAATTTCTGCCTATCTTATATTTAGAACAAGGCCTTTGCAATGCAACAGTGAAATACATCTGACTGACACAAATGTAGGTTTTGCCAATTTGCCAAACAGTCTGAATAATTGCTGTGATCATTCCTTCAGCTAGTCTTCAAATTCTACCAGGTGGATGAAAAGCCCAGTTTCAGTTATACTTGAGGAAAACCTTCCATTTTAGTATAGAGGACTACAAGTGAGGTGGTCTATTGTTTTTCCCAAAGAATAACACACAGGTGGAAATGGAGACACATTGTGCTCTTTGAAACTGTGTTCAGGTTTTCAGTACAATTATGTCTTTGCTGTTAGCACAGAAGGCCTATTTGACATTTCCTTGAATGCTAGCAACTTACATTGGTATTGCCTAAAGGCAACTGTTGACATATTTAAAGAATTAAATAATACAAATAAAAAAATAATGACCAGTCCTTATGTGTCCCTTCTTCTTTCTATTCAGATCTGTCACTTTTGTCTTCAGCACCACTGGGGCAGCTAAGCAATGGGGAAGCAGAAGGTTTTGGGGCTGGGAGGGTTCCCAACACCATCTGGTAAGAACGGGGATGCTGGCAGGATAAATGACTAAGGCAGCTCTCAAAAACCCTTCCTGATTTCACAGTCAAACCAAGTTCTCCATAAGCTGTGAGTCCTACGAAGAAGGTTCAGATCCAACAGTCAGCATTCGGAAATTTAATTCAGGCTAGCCAGTGAAAATTATGAGGGTTGAAACAAACCAGTGGCAGAGTAAGAAGGAATGGGAACTCAAGAGAATCCTATGAGAAGGGCAGAAAAGGGGACAGAGAAGGATCCTTTAGACAGGTGCTGGCACCATGCTTTTCTGTAGGTAAAGGTAGCCCAGGATTTTCACTCCGAGTCATTCATTTGGAAGATATGATTGAGAGTCAACTGCCCTTCATCCACTGGAAGAGATACCTAAAATTGAGCTAATGGCTTAAGTTACTTAGCCCCTGTTCATTATGTGAGCAAGTAAAAGGTTAGACTGTAATATTTAACCACAACTCCCATGCCTTTCTGAGGAGCTCGGGGGAGGTTGCTTTAAGTCAGACATTGGCCATGCTGCTTCCTGCGTGCACCAGGTGAAAAATCTGCACCTGCCTTCAGGTGCATGTAGATAGTGAGCTTCCTCTGGTGCAGTGGCTGTCACACAGCACACCTTCTGGTGCCGCCCATTTCCTCCTGGGGACATTTCCCTCAGGGATGACAGGGGCTAGTACTCTGTGTGTGCCACCAGTCACAATCACCAAAACTGCCAGCTGGTCACCATGCAATATAACCAAAGTTTTACTGCTCTGGCTAGAACTTGCTCCATGTGTCAGTGAGAACAGAATGAAGAACCAATGAGAGACAGCAAGACAAAGGTTCATAGAAATCTGGAGACACAGTACCGTGAGGAGAACCCAGCACCTACTACAAATGTTGGTACTATTCAAACTGCTGGTTTAGAAAGTAAAAGTGGTATTCATTCTTTTTTAACGTCCATCCATAAGAGGTCACTGTGTCATACAATGAACACCTTGGTGTCAGCAGCACTCTTCTCCCTTCCCATATGCTTGGCACCAGGTGCCCAGTCACCTCCAGTCATGCCTCAGCCATCACCCAGCTCTCCTCGGTAGGGGTTGTCAGGGTAGGAATTAAAAACAAGCCAAGTGGAAGTCCTTCGTCTTGATTGTGTGATCTTAGTCAATTTTACAACCACTTAAACTTTTTATTCCCCATTAATCTCAAATGGAGTCCAAGAATTTTACAACTCCCACAGGTATTTTAAATAACCAGTATAATATACTCAAAATTTTGGGAAACTTGAGTTCAAACAGCAAAGATGTAAGCTCACAAATGAATAAGGCTCCTCTGGTTTCACAGGGCTTGGGGCCTCTATTTTAGAATTTGTTTCACTTTGACATTGCTTTTTCACTAGTGAGTAGGCTTTTTCACACAAGTGACTACAACCTAGTGTGGGACACGAAAACTGTCAAGGTGATCTGCCCACAGGAACTTCTTAAGAATAAAATGTTTGTACTGCCATTCATAATGAGATGAGAGACATAACAGGCAGATGCAACTTAATGGCAACTGAAACCATTTTAGCTCAGATCAGCTAAACAAAGGTCTTCTTCATGGAGTAAAGTGACTTAAAGGGAAGTATTTAATTCGGAGATTTCCATGGGAAAACAAAAAAATAAAAATAGCAATATGGAAATTTTCCAGTGGAAAACTTGTTCTTGTGGAAATTCCGCTTTCAATTGACAAATTGTTTTTATGGGAAATTCCTAAGCAGCTGTAGGCACAGCCCTCATGCTGAGACTTTTAAAAGCAGCTCATGTTTGACCCAGCACCCTCAGATTTCCCACATCAGATAAAATGCAAAAACAAAGCCCTCGTCTTTCCCTTACTCCCGAGCACACCCTGCAGCACACAAGCAGTCTCACTGCGGGCATGAGAGTACATTGACTGCAGTGGCAGCATGCACGTGGTTACAGATGGGGTGCTCGCATGATTAATCTTTGAATGTCCCAAATGAAGGCTATCTAGAGGCTCTTATTGAGCTGTCTCTAATGCTTTGATAACTCTGATACTGGTAAAGCTGTCTGTCACCGACTCCAGCGACAGGTTTACCTGCACTAGAGATTGCAGGCTTGGGAGAATCTTAAATGAAATTTCTCACGGTGGACTGCATCAGGGAGAGAGAACTTGGTGCTGATTTTTATGTGCTTATGTGGACAGCAACAAATCATGGATACAAATCTGTCATTATTAACTGTTTTACACTGGCTTAAACCTGTCAATAAGAACTATACACTCTACAGCTACCATTACAGAGAGCAAGACAAACATTTTTAGCAAGCTTGCTAAGCGTCTTCTAAATTTGCAGGAGTATTGAGTAAGTGTTGCCTTTACAGAGTGATATTAGGAAAGCATAAACCATTCATTATAATGCATCTTCTATCCACCACTTTAGCATGAATCATCATACTGTGTAAACAGGCTAGAAATCGTATTTATGGTAGGGCTCAAAGTATCTCAGGAAGTCAGAAGAAGAAAAAAGGTATTACAGGAGGCAGACTTGTATAACACTTCACAGTCCAGAAAGGTACTAGAAAGGTTCTGAGCACCTAAACCATTCACCTAAACATTTGCAGTTATTTACAGTGTTCCTGTATCAGACCTGGACATTTCACACTAATGCATTTTTAACACAAAATAAAATCTAGAACCCTTTGAGTAAAGAAGTTAATTCTACTGGCTGTACAAGACTGGTCTTCACAATTTATTCTAAGGAGTGAAACTGTCTCTTTCCCAATGGCTTTCTGTCCCATACAGCCTGTTCAAGCACAGAGAGGATCCAGCATACCCCAAACTGAGTTGGGCTGGAGAAGCTCAAGCACTGTGGAACTTTTGGTAGGAGCCAGAGCCCCAAGGTGCCATTGGAGGAGGCTTTCAGCAGCTGATTGCCTGCCAGGGGCTGCAGGCCACAAGGTGAAGGAGTGGACAAAGGCCACTGCTCAGCTGCTACAGTGACCTCCAGCCATACTGATCTGCAACAAGAATGCAGCCCCTGGCCATGCTTCCTTGGCTATCTGCAGCACCACATACACATGCATGACACCGAGCCGGCACACACAGCCCATGCCTGTACTGCACACGAGGCCAGTGAGTTCCCCTCCAGCCCCACTGCTGCTCCACACCCAGGCAGCACAGCAACCAGCTGCGCTCACCAAGGCAATGCTGCATGGCTACAAAAACCAGACATCCCGAGGTCGAATTGCAAGTAACTTGAATTTCAGAGATGGGAAGAAAAAATCCGTGTCTCTCCACCTGACGGAATTAGTCTTTCCTGATGTCACAGTAATAAAACTGCAATGAAAGCCTTATTAATGCAAGCTTTGTAACTGAAGTGTCAAGAAGGGCATTTATTTTCAGAGCCAGACACTCGAAGGAATACCCCACACAGTAGATAGCGTAAGTATCCCGCATTTCCAGGGTATAACAGAGCTACTTCTACTACACTGGAGCACATGTGATAAGAGAAGAGAGCCCAGGCCTTTCTCCATATTCTTTGCATACCTGTTACTATCACACAGCTGCTCTCAAGTCTACAGTTTCCTGTGAAGTACAAACTGCATACCACTTCCCCTACGGAAAAAAAAAGGCCTTGCTTGTTCTTAATTGACGATGGAAATACTGTCATATTTTCCACTAGCCAAGCTTGAAACCATTACTGAACAAACCTTCATTAATTTTTCCACAACATTTTGCAGAAATGTCAGGAAACAGCTGCACCAGAATGATTAACTGTCCTTATCACTAAGGCTTCATTGGCCAACTTCAAATTATATAGGTTTTCTTCTTTCAAAACTCTACATTTAGTGATATTTTTGTTATTCGTCAGCTGACTGTTTCAGTACAACATTTTCTCTTTAAAAGTATCTGATTGCACAGGTTCAGTGGCAGACAGACATTTCACGACCAGCGGAAGAATTCGTACAGTTTGGAGCTGCATACTTCTAGGAAAAGATTGCTTCCTGCAGATTGCTCAGCTGTGTCTTTCTTGGATCAAATTCAATGAAATTCACAACTTGCAGTCAGATTGTATTTGCCAGTCAGGCTGAATTCATTACACTGACAAAAACTTCTCCTGCTTCATTTTCTTATTCCTTTCTTTTCCTGTCCTCCTCTTTTCCTTGTCCCTTCTCTCTCCCCCCACTCTCTTTTTAAACTATACTATGTGTCAAAACTTATCATACAATGCCCTGTACATTTTCTGGCAAAAACAAGTGGAACAGCACACATCACCATCCCAACCATGCAAATGCTGAGATACTAGAAGGCTTAGTACCAAATGAAAGTGCAGCCATCTGGAGGTAACTGCTAATGCAGATCTGAGCTTCCCAACTGGCTGAAACTTTGCAGTCTCAGAACTTTTTAGCAAAGTGTAAGTGAGCAAGAGACTCCAATCACACAGACTTGCACGGGGCACTGGACTGTAATTTCTCAAAAATGAAAATTCTTCAAATTTTGTTTAGAACACAGAAAGGTTTATAGGATTACTTTTAAAGACTGACATTGTAGCATGAATCTATCTTAAGATATTTTAAGACAGAGGGAAATAGGTATACATATGTCTTGGAAGTTAAACAAAATACCATCAAGTAGGGCATTCAGTGGCTCAAGTGCTCATGCTGTTATGACCCCCTATCCCCAGTAAAGACGAAGGCACTTGCAAAATTATGAAGAAATGAAACATATAGAGGTTAACCTAGGTATTATAAAGAATCCTTCCAGTTGCCTGCATTTCAAGACCATTTGCATGTCTTGCATTTTAAAAGTATCCCTCGCACAGCAGTGTGCATTGCAGCACACCATCCCCACACAGCTCTGCTCAGGCAGAGCCAGCCACTGACCCACCCTGTGCTGGCTCAACTCCTGAACTCCTGCATTGCCTCCAGCAGGTATATGAACACCTGGGAGCCCCTGGGCCAGGATGCCTAACACAGAATGCTGGCCTTGTTATTAATTGGCGCAGCGCTGGCTACGGGGAGAAAAAAAAAAAAAAAAAAAAAAAAAAAAAAAAAAAAAAAAAAAAAAAAGCAAGCAGCTCTGTTTTAAAATTACCAAGATATCTGCTTAGATGGCAGAAATTGCGGTACACTATATTCTGCTTAAAATACGCATGAATATATAAGGGTTCTATTTACGAGACATGAAATATTGCCAAAAGTACGCAGGGTTTTTAAGGATTCGGTTTTATAATTCTCAGCGCCAAATTTCTCCTTCACGATATCCTTATCTGTCTCTGCTCTAGTTTGGAAGCAGTAGCTCGCGGTGCCAGAGGATTTCAAGGACCGTGCCCTTCCAATAGGCGGGATGTCAATGCACCGCGGGATGTGCGGCTGCACGGGCCACACATATTGATTGTGTGGGGGGGAAATGAAGTTGCCATGTTTCACTAAATAAGCGCGGATTCTTACGGCTCGGGGGCTTGGTTTCGGTTTTGGGGGGCGGGGACGCTCTGCAATGAAGGCAGGCGATGGCCGGCCCGCAGAGGGGTGCCGCAGCCGCCCGCGGGGCCTGGGGCTGGCAGCGCCGGGCTCTCCCTTCCACATCCCGCCCGCCCCCGCGCAGCGCCGGAGCCGCCGGAGCCGCTGCGGCCTTCCGTGCCCGGAGCTGTGAGGCTGGAGAGCGCAGTGCCCATTTCTGCCTCCTCTGGACCTTCTCGTGTCCCATCCGCCCCCCGGCACAGGCTGCTCAGGGAACTGACGAATGGATTTGCTGTCCAGCCACCCTGCTCGGCCGCCTCCGGGACGCGAAAGAAGGAACATGTTTTGCCTCTCTCTGGCTACTAGCGGGACCAGGAGCAAGTGCTCTCACTTCCCCGAGTTTGCACATCTTGATCTCAAACCTACAGGAAGATTCAGCCTCCTTCTACTCACACTGTCAGCAATGAGCAGAAGGATCTAGGGGCAATGTCACAACAAAAAGAGGGACCTTGAACTTGCTTCACCCTTTGCATAGTCATTTATATTTGGGCAAAGTGGATAACAGCTCCTTTAGCACTAGCATAGTGGTATTTTATGCTCGCTCGGCATTCACTTTGCCCAGGTATAAATAGCAAGGTTTCAGGCAGTAGAGAATCAGGACCAGTATCTTCAAAGGATTCTCAGCCAAAATAAGGCAGCTAGTCCTCCACACCAGAGTTTGCAATCTCTCTCAGCTGCAGGAAACATTCCCTGAAGGACGCCTCGGACTGCTGGTTTGGCAGCATTGCATGCTCTGGTCCTTGGAGAAAATGTGCCTTCCTACCACCCCGTGCCTAGTGGTGGAAGCAGACTGCAAGCTTTCACCTGTAAAGTAGGCAGTAATAGGGCTCCATTTCTTAATGGGAGCCTTATATTAGCTCACACAGCATATTTACTACCCTACCAGCATTAAGTGCTTGCCTTAATATCCTTAGCACACGAGGTACTGGTACATATCATCATAGTTACACTGGTTTGAACTATGTTAATTCAGAGCATCTATTCTAAAATGCAATTGTTCCAAACAAAAAGTGAAGTGTGCTATTACTCGGCTGGCACATTACTGGGGAGAGTTCTCAGTGTACAAGAGCCACAGCAGTAAGGGCCCCATGTACACAAGTGCCATTAAGTTACATGCTAACAAAACCTAAAAAATGTAGGCTAAAACTCCATTTCAGAGGATGGCCGCCATACTCTTGTGTACCAAACTTCTCAGTTTTCCACTTTGAATCCTGCCTGGTGAGTCAGGACATGGCCAGGTTTCCATACTCCAGCAGTGTTCCATTACTCTTCCTTATAAATTTCACACGCAGTTAATGCTTTCCAAACTGGCAACAGAGCTCAGGGGTGCATGAGGACAGTTTATTTTCCTGCTGAACTTTAAACAGAAATTCCACAGGACCTCTGGCGGGGTAACAGCCCTGCTGACAGCCATCAGTTCACACCCTCTCGCCCACCCAACTTTGATCCCAGGCTGCAAAGAAACATCTCGATTGCTCTCAGAGACTGCAGCGGGGACAGAGAACAACACAGATACCCATGACTCCCATTGCAGGGACCTTGAGAGGGATCCATAAGAAGAGATGTCCCATATAGCACCATCCTGGACTGCAGAGTATTTGGGATCAGTTCCAAAGTGAAGCAAAGGTTCAAGGGATTGCCCTTCTCAGTTTAACTCCTTCTTTTACTGAATTCATATATAGAATGAAACATAGGTCCAACACTATTTACATAACCCTGAAAAATCTGGTGGGGTTATCTCAAAATATGTTCTGTGTTTTCTTTGAACACCTTCTCCTGCACTCATGGTATCACATGAGAGTCTTCAGGATCTTCCTTATACACCTAGCTTCTATAGCTGAAGATAAATATTGGATAATTTAAAAAAAAAAGAAAGTCAATGAAAGAGATCAAACTTTCCTTAACCTTTCACTCTTTCAAGCTTGTCTTACTAAATTCTAAGGGCTAACAATTCTTTGACCATCAAGGTTGTGCCTGTAGAGAGAATATGAGAGAAGAGGAGGTTCTCAGTGCTTCAGGTCTCCTATAGCAACAAAAGTAACTGTATACTGCACACAGGCATGGTTTTTGAGACTCTGTGAAAACTGACCAACTTGGTCAACCAACCCAAATAAACATGGCACTGCAATCACAAGCTGAAAATTGACCTTTTCTTGACAAGATAAATTGTCTTCTGAATTATCTGATGCCACAGTAACACCTCTGTTGGGTATCCACTAACTTTAAGCTATCTAGAGTGTTACTGCATTCAACATCAGCACTTTCATAACTGCAGTCTCTACATGTCCAAGTGTTCAAGACCCAGAGGAAAAATTAAACCTTGAACAGTACTGCCCATGGTGCAATTAAAATAGCAAAATTGTCAAGTAGAAATCACCAACTTATATTGTAGGACAAAGTAAATAAAAATCCCCAGACATTTCAGATATAGAAATCTCACCCACCATATCTTCTTGCATTTTTACAAGCATGCTTTCCTGCTTGTTTAGTTCAAGAAGTGGAGTCCCTGGATACTTGATACAAGAATTGCATAAGAGAAGAAAGAGAAAGTGGAAAACCAAATATGTGGACAAAGCAAAGACATCACTTCCAAATTAACAAAAACTTACTCCAAAAGAGAAATTTTTCTAATTTTGGCAAAAGCTGGCTTCAGTTGTAACCAAAGGACACATAATCAGGATTTAAATGTGGGTGACTTCTACGTGAAGCCTTTTGAGAAAGAAAAACTGTGCTCTCAGACCCGCTCCCTCAGCTCATGCAAAACCACCCTTCCTTCACTCTCCTACCTGGCTGCTGCCATCAAAGGTGCAAGTGAGTAATGGTTCCAGTCAAAGCAATTTGGTTCACTACTCCAGCAAATATGGCTGTTGACTCTCTCTTCCACCTATTTGGAAAACAAATATTAAAGATTTTTAATGACTGTGATCAATTCAACCTGCTGTTTGATTTTATAACCTAACTGACATTATGGTGTTGGCTACAGCAATACATGTAAGAACTTCAGAGATTGTCACAGTCCTTCTTGCTACCTTCAGGGCAATGTGGCACCAGCAATCAGTAGCTCTCCTGTGGTTTCCAACTTGCTGTGGGCTAGAATACACATCAACTAATGCATGTCAAAGTGAAAACAATAGACATACAAGGCCAGTAGGTGCATACAATGATGTATTTTCAAACGTTTATACAAAAAGCAGGGTAAACACAAAGCATGAAGTGTCTTTGTAGTATCTTTACATTTAGGCCTTGTCATTCCAAGTGTTCTGCCTAATTTCTGTCTAATTTTGAAAACATCATGCCCAAATCCTAATTTAAGATGACATAATTTTTAATAAATGCAAATACTTTCCTGTTACTGAACCAGAGCAATGTGATTGTCTTTCATCCTGCTTCTTTCCTATTTAGCACTGTGCTTTAAAAGTGAGATCACCTCTAGGAATTCCCTTTCCCATATGATGCTATTACATTTTAGAAAGTAAGTTATTAGCCTACACTGTGAAAAACAGTCATAATCCTTACATTTCTCTTTACATGTGATGGCACTCTGGGAAAGAACACAAAGAAAACACTTTCTGAATGCAGAAGACCTGCTGTAGGCATGTGTGCAGGGCTGTATGTGCATCCGAGGCACAGAGCACCAGGAGATATGTTCATTAATGTGTTAGACACGTTAGACAGCCACAGGCTGCTCTGCTTACACCTTGCAGGGAGTGGGTTATTGAATACTTTGCTAGGGCATACAGACAAGGCACCAGGAACTGGAGATTCAGATCTAATTTGTGCACAGCAGAGCTGGCTGAAGCGCCCACCTTGTAAATACTGAGGCAACAAACCTTCAGTGATCTTGTAGAGACAACGCGCTCCAATGGGCTTGGCTGTTCTGATTTTGCAAAGACCAGTGTGAACACCCAGGCAAGCACAGCATGCATTTTGCTCAGGGCACTTTCAGGCCTCCCTGAGTATCCTCATGTGACACCCCAGGTGATGTATGAATCCCAGGTGTAGGCCACAAGTGTGAGCATCCCAGGTGGGTAAGTTCCTGCACAGGGCACAGGGCCCTAGCAAGAAGTACAGCTCATGTCGCCCCTTCTCCTGCTCTTTTGCCCTGGCTGTGTCACTGGGCCCTGGCTGGCTACCATCTCAGGTGATCAGGTCACCACAGCAGAAGAAGGTATGTGCTCCTCAAGGGCTTACCCAAGTCACGGTAGAGGAGCATGTCAGAGGACTTGGAGAAGAAAATCTCAAACTTAGCACACCTAACTTGCAGATTTGTGCCCATGGCCTGACCATACCATACCCTGATGCCAAAGCAAACTTCCCTCTGCTTCCAGCAGGGAAAGCCTCTCCTCTGTGGGGTGGGCAACACACGGTGCTTCCACTGCTTAGCAGAGCACAGATGTGCGCTAGTGGAAACAGGGTGCCAAAAGCCGAAAGGTAAAGCAGGCCTGGAACTGGCTGGCAATAAAACAGATACGGTTATGCTGTTTTCCCCTGCAATGTTTGCTACCAGCAACAAAAACAAATAGCAAATGATAATGTGTTACTGACCAGCAATGTCAACAGCATTCTATACAGGCATCTGAGTATATAAAATAACATATGCTCTGGCTGCAGCCCCTGGCGCTTTATCACACCAATCTACAGCTTTCTAGGAAATTATCTGGGTGTGAAGCCAGGAACCACTTTTGAACCTTTGAACAGACAGGGCCCAATATGGTTTTAATCTGTTGGTGAAACCTTGGCACGGCTCTGCTCAAGGGCAAAACTGTATTTAGCAGGGCCGGCATTTCAATTGCTCCTTTTACAACTGACCTGAAAAATGTCCCAGCCAAAAAAGCAAAGTAAAGCAACAAAAAAGTCATGAGTCCTTATTCTCCCATCCTTCAGTAGGACCTATGGGTACCCTGGATTATAGCATCCTCCTCCTGATGTGGCATGGATACCTTCCAGCCCTAAGGCAGAAACCCCTGTACTTTCATGGGCCAAACTGGTTTTAGTGATGCTGGCTACACCTGCACACAGTTTTTAATTAATATGCATCATGAACTTATTTATCCTATCTGCAACCTAAAGACAAGGGGTTTTATTCTCCTTTATACTCAATCCTCTTTATGGCACCCTGGCAGAAGCAGAGGAGACTTTCATGAAAAGAGAATAAAGCCCTAAGTGAAAGATGTCATATACGGAACAAAATCACACTTCTGCTGCTCCAGCTTCATAGAGAGGGTTTAAATTGAAATCCATGAGGAACACTATATCCCATTTTGCTCTAACTTATTTTAGCTCAAAACTGATAGGATCCAATATCTTCCCTCTTGCTGTGGTAACCTCACTATCTTCAACATGGCTCCTCAAAGAATACTCTAGCATCTGATCCATTCAATGCAGGCTGGATCAGTTTCTGAGTACTTAAGAAACTTAATCATTACTTACAAGGAGGTAAAATACTATCCAAACCAAAATCTGGTTAAGGACAGCAGGGTTTTGTCCTGGAACTACTAGTGTATCTCCCTACTAACCTAACATCTCACAGCAGCACTGGTTCTAGCAAACAGGAGGTGGTCTGAAGGAACAGCCAACCTGCAGAGTCTTTAACAAGCCCAGATAACGCATGTGTTGTCAAACCAGATTTTGCTGCCTAATTAAAGCTCCTAGAGTTATTGTTTGGATAGTAAAACCAGGAACTTTTTATTTGTTTTTATCACCGCATAAGTAAAAATTTGAGCGATCTTTTGTTCCTTTGCTGCAGAAGAAAACGAGCGTGCCCACAGTGTCTGCTCACCAAAGACAGACAGCAATGCAACCATCACTGCTGAGCATTTTCTAGTGTTTAGAAATTGCTAGGTCTCTTCTTACAACTAACAAATGATCGGGCAAAAGGAAATGACCTAAAGTTGCATCAGAGGAGGTTTAGACTGGATATTAGGAAAAACTTCTTTGCGGAAAGAGTTGTCAAGCCTTGGGACAGGCTGCCCAGGGCAGCGGTTGAGTCACCATCCCTGGAGGTATTTAAAAGACACGCAGATGTGGCACTTGGGAACGAGGCTTAGCTGTGGAGTTGGCAGTGCTGGGTTAACAGCTGGACTTCCAACCTAAATGATTCTGTGATTCCATTTGGTCATACCTGGTCATGACTCTCCTAATCTCCTGCACTTGTTTGCCAGCCACTGGGACTATGAATAGACAAGCTCATCAGAAGGGAAATGAGAGTATGAAAATCACAGCATGTCTCACTGTTTGGAAGAGCTTTTTCAATTTGAACTCTGCCTCTCAAACACTCTGGGAATAGCCTTTTACACGGGACCTGGAAACACAGGCAGAAGTGCTCTGATAATGACTCTTACACCATCTGCTTTTGAAAGACTGCTAGCAGCCTTGGCAACCTCTGTAATCATTTTCTTGTCATGAAACTACACCTTCAGTGGTGAAACAAAAATGTAACAGAGACATCAGCATCATCTGACCATAAAAATTAATTAATGTCATGGATCAAAACCAAAATCTTTGCTTTATATTACTACTTACATATTTGCTAAACTGACACTTTACAGTTGAAGCTAGGGGGTTAGCAGGGAGTTTCCTGTGCACCTTCCAAAGCAAAAAAAAAAGTCAGAAATCTCATGTGTATTTTAATCAGAAACTAAAATTTTTGGAAAGCAGCTAGATAAAATTTCACTGCTAATTATTCAAAGATTCTGAAATAGTACAGTAAACAGGTGAAATTACTTCAAGAGTACAAAGGGCAGATAAAGCCATGCCTATGTTGCTCCTTAACTGGCTTCCAGCAGACAGCATTCCAGCACAGACTGTATTTGACCATGGTTTGGGAATTTACCTAAAGCCTCACTTTGAGCATGTGTGTAAGGTACCATTACATTGTAGTCAGGTTCCAGGATTATACAGAATAATTTCTACTAAAGAAGAGCCAGGAAACATGGGTAGAAAAATGTGCACACTTCTGCAGTGCATCAACAAACTACTTGAATTCATGGCTGGTAACTCAAAACAGTGGGGTTATATGCAAATCTCCCACTCCAAATCATCTTGCATGAGTTCTCTCTTTATAGATGTTTTCTTACTTAATGCAATGAATTGACCATAAAAACTTCTCTACTGTAATATGTAGAGAGCGTGAAGCCAGTCAGAGTCGCTTTTCTAATATTTTAATTTTTTCATTTTCCCATTTTTATCTTTTTGATCCTTTTCTTCTTTTTCAAACACAGAAGATCCATAGAACTCTGTGAATTATCATCTGTAACAGGAGAAATAAGAAGTCTAAAATTTGCTTGATTGCAGCTATGATGCATTAAGTTCCAGCCATCAATCTCAGTCACAGCACTTTTTCTCCAAATGGGCAATATTTTTCAGTTATTGCTCTCTAAACAAAACACAATTTATTATACACACAATTTGATAGCCACAGCAGCTAAGACTAGAAGCAAAAAATCTTCCGACATGAGGAAGGTAAAAGCAATGTCATACTTTAAATTGACTTCATATGATCAATGCCAGAAGACAATCATCTGTGAAATGATGTTCATGCCTTGATCAAATGCAATCATACCATATGCAATTGAATTTGGAAAAAGTGGAAGAAAGTTATTCCCATTAGTTTACTCGTGCTCTTAATGTGTTCACACAAATCATCTTTGAACGGATTCATTAAAATACTTAAAGCAACTCTACCTTTGCCCTCCTAACTCCAGGTCATTCTGGCAGCTCCCAATACTGCAGAAATATGTTTTCCTACAACCAGTTTGATAAAATTAACAGATCAAATCGTGAACTACTTCCAAAGTAAAAGGTATATAATACATTCTTTGAATCAAATGTCTCTGTGCTGTAAACATTTTTGTCTTTATTATTAAAACAGAAATGGTCTCTTTTGATTTGAAGCCTGCTTTATTTTTCATTATAGATGCTTCTTTTATTTTCCACTATTTTCTCAATAGGAGTGATAGGCCATTTAAATTTGTTTTATAGACAGCTTTTCTTCATTTTGGTATCCTGCTAACACCACATTGCAGATCTCAATGCAAGGAGCACCAAGAAATGTTCATAAAATTGCAGCTTGTTCCAATTTGTACATGCATAAATTTATGTGCATACATATATGCTTATCTACATAAATATATATATATCCATATGTGCATATTGTACATATTATATAAATAAAAATAGACATATTTACTAATGCATATGTGTTAGTGGAGCTGGTTTTATTTTTTGTCAGGCTCTGCAATCCTAACAAAATTTAACTAAAAGGAACATCTATGAACTTTGTTTACTTTACATGTAGGTAATTCACTTTATTAAATCCAAGAACCTAATTTTTTCTTGGGAGCCTCCCTATGTTATCTCCTCTATCTTCAGAGCCCAATGTGCACAGGAGCTTATTTTGCTGCTGCTGCTGCAACTATGATTTTGGGTTACTTTTTTCACTTCAGCCAGGAGCTAAATTAGCAAGAGCACATCCCCCTAAGTATAGGTCCACAACCTCACTGCAAAAAACAGTTTAGATACTGCCAGCTGAGACAAGCACCCTCACTAAGCAGGCTTGATGCTTTTAGACAATGGTCAAGCTGACAATTGACACAGTGTCCTCAAACACACATTGCTCAACCCATTTGCCTAGCCTGCTGCTGCCAAGAGGGCTGTTTGTGCAGGCAGCTGGCAGGAAGATGGGAGTACATCTGGCGATCCTCCGAGAGTAGGCAGGGAAAAATGAAAACATCAGATCTCAGCCAAGCCCAAGATAGGATTCTAGGTAAAGCTCATGCTCTGTGGGATCCAAACATGCTCTTTGGCAAAACAGACTTTGGCAAAATCATCACGAGGAACCTCCCACACTGAGTGGCCTTGGCTTCCATTCTCTCTTTGATGACTACCCTGCTATGACACCCATGCATTGGGGAAAACCAATGCAGCAAGGTACACAAGGCAGAGGCACTGAGTGGCCATTAGGCCACTAAGCAGGTAGGCTACAATATGGCAGGTATCCCACTAGACCATGGCAATCACTTGAGCTGTCAAAACTATCTCCATCTCCATGGAAAGACCATTGCAACACAAAGCCCGTGGCAGAGTAATGGCCATAATCTCAGCAATGGCCGGACAATCTCAGCAGCAGGCGAAAGCTAACTTGTCCCTGAGAAGCTGGCAACTGGTCAGCCATGCAGGGTACCAGGAGGGAAGTGGGATGTCTGTGAGCAATAGAGTTTTGTCAGCAGGGAAAATAGTCTAAGGACTTGGGGTCTGTTCACAGAGTTTTGGTTGTTACATGCAAAATCTAACTCAAGGTTCCCTGTAAAATAAAACTAAGAGCTCAGTGAGCTGGTGTTAATAAAAAGTATAGACTTCACTCACGGCACTCTGAATTTAGACCAGCTAAGCTGAGATCAGTCTCGGACAGTTGCAGAGACAGCTTGTACAGCACAGGATTACACAACTGTAGTTTCAGGTTGGCAAGTCCCCGTGTAACACCATCACTGGCAGCTGATCATCTGTCTTGAGAATCTGAATGGGCCACCAAACCATCTCTGAGCACACACTTCACACACTTTTACAGCACTTCTGCTGGATGTCATGTCATGTTATGTCATGTCTTTACAAGTAAACTACTTCACTATCCCTTGTTATTGCCACGTCTAGAGAGGCACTGTTTAAAGTGTCCTTTTTCCCAGTCCCTCCACTCTGGTCCTCCAGGTCTTAAGACTACCAAGAGAAAGGCAGCAGTGAAGTCTTTGGTCCTCCCCAGTGAGGCAAGATCCCTCTGCACTGATGTCACTCTGCTCTTGGGGTGTGCTCAGTAAGTCAGTAATTTGTCATGAGCGTGGGCCCTATCCATACATGGCAGGCTGGAGGAGGAATGACCTCAAACTCCGCTTCTAATCCAGGGGGCGTTGCCAAAGCACAGTGTTTGAGTTTGATGCATGAAGCGCAGAGATATTTTCAGCTACTGAATCACACTTTTGGCTCCACAGCCAACTTGAACTTCTCCTTAGTTTTGTTTGCAATTTTTTGCATTTTGCGATCACCATTGACTCTCAGAAAAAGAAAAATAGGTGGTATTTTAAAGAAAATAAAACCCTATATAATCATAAATGTGAAGATTTATTTAAAAATAATTTTTATTCGAGTAACTTTTATTTTATTCTCTTGCATGTGTGGAGGAGTGGAGTTAAACAAATTACTAATAGATTTTGGTGCATCACCAATGTCTGGCTTCCTTATTTCACATTCCAAATATATGCTATTAAATGCTGCCAGTGAATCTTTTCCAATGATTTTTGTGTCCAACACAAGAATGAAAGAGTCTGAAAAACAAGGCAGTGCAACAGTAGTTAGCTTGGACACAGCTACACAAGAGCTCTTAGCTATATATTTCTATAGCTGAAGCAAAAATATTTTGTATACTTGCCCCATGAAACCATATTCACTTGACCACAATTCATAACCATAATTTGAAACTGGCCATCATGAAAAAGCAAAACGTCATTTTACAATAAAAGGGTGTAAGTCTTAATTGGCTTTATCCTGTCCACTACAACTGCATCACCTCTCTGTCACCATGGCCTGAGCCTACTCTCACTGATTTGGGAGGAAAGCTCCAGCAGAGAAATTATGCAACCTCAATCACAGCTAAGCAAGTCATTTAAGCATATGTTTAATTCCACCTCTAATCAGTAAAGTGAATTCAGCAAAGTAAAGCACGTTCTCTAGTCAAAAGTGCATCTAGTAGCGTGCAGCTTTTTGAATATCGGTTTTTCACGGGGTGAGGATGTTGCACAAAACTTCCCTTGATTTCCTTTGGAGCTCATCAGGCTGGGAGAAAGTAGAATTCAGCTGTTAATCAAACTGTCACTCATGCATGTAAAGTACTAGTCTTTTTAACTCATCCATAGTTCAGTTAAGCAAAAACAGATTTTGAAAAGGTTATGGGACATACCTTGGAGTGGACATATACACACACACACACACACACATATATATATATATACACACACACACATACTACCCATGGATTGCAGGGACCACAGAGGCAGGAGTCAACGCAAAAAAAAACTGAGGTAAGAAGCTACCATAGGAAATTCTGTATATACATTGCTGATGAGCCTTGCTGAGCCTTTTCACAGAGTGAATTGGGAGTTTTTCTTATCTACTGGAAGAAAAGTGAAAAATAATGGGCATTCAAGCTCTTCATTTACATTTTCGTCATGTGGCAACAAGGAAAGAGTGGGGATAATAAACACTCTACTTTGATAAGGAATGTGGCTCTTCCCTTGATGGACTGGAGTAACAGGGCAGCCTCTAACATCATCTGAAACCTTTTCCTTTAAATTCCCTTCAGTCTTCACAAGCAACATTAATCTAACAGAGACGACTTCCAGCCAAGCACAGATCCCCAGGAGCATTCCTCGACTGCAGACAAGTGGGAAAGGAAAAGCCTGTTGCAAAGAGCAGGGCTGGAACCAGTCATGGGGAATTTATGCCCAGCAGCAGGCTGCACCATTTGCCTGCCTCTGCCCTTCTCCCCAGATGAAGGAGCCTTATCTACCTTTGCAGATATCAGAATCAATTACAAATACCATGGGGCTGCCCTAAATTATGCTCTGCTGCCCGAGGCTGCTTTCTGCCAAGCTCCCCGGTGAGTCCCCACAGGAAAAAGCTGTGGGGAATGTGGGGAAGGGAGCTCTGAGGGCCAGGCTCTACCTGTTTTTCTGCTCCTCCAGCTGCTGTCAATGCACTGACTTGTTCTGCGTTTGAGATTGCAATCTGTCCCTGCCCCAAAGGTGCTGCCAACTGTACAAATGTTTTCAGAAATTAAACAACTCCAGAAAAATACACATTAGGCAAACATATTCTCTCTTCCCAGAGGACACAACAACGGAGCAGCAAGCACAAACAAAAATGGACCAAATAAAGCACAGAGGCATTGTGGAAAAAAACTTATTTAGTGAAGGGCTTCTCTGCCTTCTTTACAGCCATTAGGAGAGTGATAATGCTGAACTGGCTGGTCAGCCACTACAATTGGATAAACTGAGACACAGAAGAGACAACTGAAAGCAAGGAGACAAGCAGCAAAAATAAGTGAGACAACAGATGGAAAGCAGAAATGCAAAGTCTAAACTGCAGCTGTAATTCTGCTGCTAACAGTCACATTTAAGAATAGTTCAGTTTGCTTTCCAGTTTTGGAGAGGAAAAGAGTTTTCTTATTAAGAAACCCCAACTTGTTAGCTGAACCGCTGTGGGTTTTCCCCAGATATTTTGTGGGACAGGAAAATTATTTTTCTCCAAGCCTAGGAATGCAAAAACACTTCTAAGAAAGGGCAAAATTCTGACAACCCTCTGGTGTTGTGCTAGTACTGTTGGGAGGGGAGAGGAAGGTCACGTCAATAAAATCTATAGCCACAAGTGAAAGAGCTATGTTTTAGCTGCTGCTGGCCAGGGGTCAGTCCCTGGCACTGTTCAGAGCTCTCCCATGGTAGCACAACTTCCTTAGTCTTTCTCCTTTACTAGTATGACTCTTACAATTAGGCAGGAAAAGGGTAGTAATTGTTGTAGCAATGTTTTTGTAGGTTTATTTGGCAGCTTTTCTAGAAGGATTTTAGTATAGTTTTGATAACATGCAAGTATGGGAAAGAAGGATTTCCACATTGGCCAAAGAAACAGTTGTGGCAAGACTACCTATTTTTAACATGGTTTATTCCTAGCACTATTGCAGACACAGTATTTTCTCTCCCATCTGTTGACACAGTTGTTTTGTTTCTCTAAAGACATAGTTGTCTGTCTCTTGGAGAAAAAAATGAACACCAATACCATGAATAGTTGCAGAGAAAAACATGAGACCAAAACCCAATCAAACAGTGATCTGGTCAAAAGGTAACACTGGCAAAGCTTTATGACTGCAATGTACAGCAATTCTTCAGATGCCTCTTAAAATTTATATCAGGTATTTTAAGTGTGACTGTGAATCTTGCAAATTCAGATCTGGTATACTCAACAACTAAGATGGTTTATTGATCTAAGGGGTCTGACTGCAAAGCTGCTATTGGAGCAACGTACCACTCTGTTCAGGGGGAAAGCAGACACAGAGTAAGGTACAAACACTTTCTTTAATACGGGAAGGAAAGTGTAATGAGAGCACCAAGGGGAAAAACATAAACCCCAAAGGCTGATAAAAATTAAACTGGTAAAACAGGACAAAACATTAAGCAATCCTTCTATCACTCGGGTTGCCAGGCTGTTTTCTCTGATTTTTAGTGATAATTTTTTTGCCTTGCTGGACTGCTGCAATTCATGGTTATGATCTTGCAGGCAATCTGAAAACCTTATCTCCTCTCAAAGGCATTTCAGGCAGCTTGAGAGCTGGTAGATGGAAGCAAATAAAACTGAAGCATGGCTAAGGTAGGACCTCTGCAGATCACTAAAGCACCTCTGTTCTTGTAGGACAGCCTATTTGCTGGAAAAGCTGCAATATGAAAACCTGATATATTAAAGGTCAAGACTCCAATACAGAGCAGACTCATCTGTATTGTGTTTTAATTTCTTTTTATGCCAAGAGGTGCCTAGGGTTCTGAAGAGGTGACAGAAAGATAAATCATGCATGACAAACTGGAACAGAAGACAAGGCTGTATCCAGAATAGGATAGCTCTGCTGGTGCAGCTGTCCGAGCACACTGTACTGACCGTGTTCCCAGCACAGCCTTCATTCGTACCAGCAAAATTATGCTATTTGCTGGCACAGCTTTTTCCTGAGGTCCATCTTCCCTCATCCAACACACTAAAAAGTGTATCAGTAAAAGTAAACGTTTGTTCTAAGTGTATCCACAGTGAGAGCTTTTGTGTGTGTTAGAGATCAAGTCAAGGATCCTGCCTCTTTACACCTTTGGCCAAGACAGCAGAGACAGCAAAAATCTGTAAAACAGGCATGTTCTTCATTTGACTGGGGTAAGAGGTCCTTTGTAAAGGCTTCAATACTGGCTTCTGCCCCTATTGGGAATCTTACCTTCTCATGCACTTTTGCTGAAATGCAGAGAAAAAATGTCTCACCACACATGCCCTTATCAGAAAGGTTATGGTATTTCCACAAGCAAAAGAAGTTTCCAGCACACCCATGACTGACCCCAGCTCGTGCTCCACCCCTGTTCTGTAGAAGGCTCACCCACCTGGCCCTGCCCATATCAGTAAGGCTGAGCCTGTGCTAAGCACCCTTCCCCAGAGCCACGGGAAGGGGGAAGCACACATGGGCTTGGTGCCACTGCCTGCTGCAGGCACAGCCTTCTCCCAGGATGGAGAAGGGAGGACCATGATGTACAGAGACACGGGGGGAAATTATGCCAAACCAAGTGCAGATAATATGTGGGCAGTTTAAGAAAACAACCAAATTCACCAGGACGATGAAAACAACTGATTTAAGATGTATTTTAAAAACAATTTTATTAGAAAGCTTTCAGGAGCTATGTGAAGTTATTTTCCAGGTCTGCTACACAATATGACCTACTGGTCACAATCATTTAAGTGATTTAAGATTTATTTAAGAGTGTTGTCTGTGATTTTCATAAGTGACTTTAACATGCCTTTGAAGAAATTAGGACCAGCAAAGGATCTGGCAGCATACTCACACATGGTTTTCAGCCTGTTAAAAAGGCTTAGCTGCTTACCTGCCTTTGGTTTGATGATGTCTACAGTTGCAGTCATTGGCCACCCAGTATTATCTATTTTTTTATAAAACATACAGTACCTATTTCTGGAAGGCTGGACTTACTCCAGGCTACTATGGTTTCCATAGACAGGAAGCTTGAAGGTTTGGGATTGAAACAGCAGGAGGTTGAAAAGAAAATTGAGGACCTGGAAATAACAACTGATGGTCCTGACGCAATCATCACTGAGAACACTGCGGCTCTGAAAAATGTAATCAGCAGCCTGGAGAATAATCTCAGATGAAAGGCTAGGTTTTGGAGGCCAGTGGAAAGCTCCTGCAAGGACAGTTACAAGACAGGTTCTGGTATACTTTTCCATAAGATTTTCAATAATTTCTCCTCAGCATCATGTAGGAAAACATGATATAAAAGCTTGTAGCTATGCAAGCGTTCCCATCACGTCTCATTTAAAGGAAAACGTGGTTGGCTAAGAGCTATGACAGCACGTCTTCCTCTAGCTATGGAAGCTGAAGGTCCTTCTCTCCCTACTTGTTCCATGCTGGCTGAAGGCTCACATTTCTACCTCGTTCAGTGTGAGCCCTCCACTGACCTTCAACCAATGCCAGCCCAGATGGCTTTGCCTGGAGTAAGAGGCAGAGCATTTCCACAGCTCTTCTCACAGCCAGGGTGGTGGGGTAGTGATCTCCAGCCTCTAAGCAGTGATGATCCATGGGCAGAGGGTCATCTTTAACCTGTGCAGTCCCTTGCAATTCCTGTCCACTGTCTGAGATCTGAAGCATAGATGAAGAGTTACAGAAAAGGCAAGATGGGAAGTTTAACTTGCTGCATCACTAAAGTAATAGCTGAAGAAATAAGCTTACCAGACACGCTATTGAACTGAAAGCCCTAAATAAAAATTATCTATGATGTGGGATTTGACAGAAGACTCATTTCTTCAGAGCAGATACAAAGGTTTTATCCTGAATTTTCAGAGCTCATGAATGTTGTTGTAGACAAAATACACCCTTTGAATATCCTTTTGTGATAGTCAAGACAAGAAAGAATGAAGTACAGACTCCAAATAGTGTACTAAACCAATCCCTCTCTAAATTGCCTTTTTTTACTATGCCCAGAAAACTCATTAAAAAGCAAGATATTTTAAGAAAAACATTACTGACCTTTGAAACACAAATGATAGTCCAGGTGAGCAGAGCCTCTACTAAATTTGATGCCTTTGTTCCAAAAGCTAGGTGCCAGCTCAAACAGATACCATAACACTAAATGGCAGAAAGAGACTGGCTGACTTAAAGAGACTGGCAGGGATTAGCTAAACCTGGTTTGTGAGGCTGTTTCATATTAACATATGGTATCTTCAAGGCCTGGTTGTCCCAGGAAATGGAAAAACAGGGTTTTAGGCTACCTTTGCTTTCTCTGCTGCATTCAGCTGAGCTTTGGTGTAGCTGCAAGCAAAAGACTAAGGAGTATAAGGTGGCAATTTCACCAAGACTCATACCCAAGGTTTTATTTCATGTTAGGGCTCCTGCTCAAAAAATAGTAAAACCAGAAAAATGGTAAGAGGCCACTCTGACTGTAGAAGTTCCAACCAAGGAAAAACTGCCCTAGGAAAGGAGACAAGAAAAGTGCACAGGACTTAAAAATGCTTTTGGATAAGTGAGTCAACACATAAGGCTCAAAAAAATGTTTCTACCAGGAAAACATAATACCACTACTAAGAAACATAGGAAATCAAGCTAAAGGCTTCTCATGAAGAATAAAGGGTTCTCATGAAGAATAAAAGACACAACAAACCATAGTGATCACTCAGAAATTCAGATACAATAAATGGTTAAGAAAAGAGATAAGGTAGGGAAAAAGAAACAAAACAGACCCCTACTGAATTTTACATCTCCAAAGAATTATTCAAATTCCCACTCGAGCATTTCCAAAGATTAACACCACCAATTCTGATTCAAGCAGTTACAACAGAGACATTAAAATTTAGTCCATTATGTCCCAAACCACTATTGCATTGTTCTAGAACCTTTGTGATCACCATGCTTACATGATAGAGGAGCAAGCACTCAAAGAAAAGAAGCTATTTTTTTTCTGTCAGGACTATTTCATGGGAGACAAGCAGAACAAGATCCCAGGACGAGGCTCCAGACAGAGCCTGATGAACTTTGCATGACCTTAGGACAGGTAAAGCACTGCTCACCACTTCTCTAAGGATTGCTTACTAATACACCAATCCTACAGCAGTTTCAAATGTGATTAAAAGAGGATAAGTAAATGGAGTCAGATTAACTTTGCTGGGGCTACTCCATTTCTTTCATTCTGACAAGTCAAAGAAATTCTTAACTTGAACTGCAGATGTAGGTTTTGGCACCTATGTTCCAATGCTTTTCATACCATTTCATTACAACTAGTCCCAGCAATGAGCAATGAAGTCCTCAATGGGCTTGCAGATCATCACAGCAACATGATTAGAAAACTTGATCCAAATATCGTAAAAGTCGATGAAACCTGGATTGAGACCAAAGAGAAATGCTCTTCCCTGCCAGGCGTGATTAGCTGTACATCATGTTGCTTCTGTGGATGAAAGTGAATCTTTGCCCATGCACCAGTTTTAATTACTTAACAATACAGCCTGCTTTTGAACAATGTAGTGTCATGAAAGAAAACATAACCTGGCATAGAGAAAATATGTCTTCAATTAAAAACTCCACTGCTACAGTCACTGTTGAGTAAGACAATCACACTATTACTTCAGGGTCTGCACATACATATGAACACATGCATGCACCAGCTTACTGATCTGTAAGTCCTCTAAACCCTTCCCTGGGAACCTGCATCACAACAGACATTTGTAGCAGGAGAGATGTAGCTCATGTGGTCATGGGGACACAGATTATATCTCACCTCCTGTGTGAGAATATTCTGTAAAATTCTACACATTTCCTATGTTTAAAATATGGAGATATTCCTGTGGGGAAAAAAAAAAGTATCATTTTAAGGAAAAAACCCAAATGTTTTAAGTATAGCCTAAATATTTATATTTTATTTTTAGTACTATTTTCCAGAGATTATCCATAAACACAAATATATTACTGAATTTATGTAATAATTATCTGGCGTTTTACATCTGCAATAAATGCAAAGCAATATTGGTTGTATTTTTATCTTACATGCTGTTCTTAGTGCAGAGGGCTTTTTTGTCAATAAGGCTGTAATAATTCCCATACCAACTGAAAGAACAAGTCAGTCTGACAAGAGTTGAATCTGAAGAGAACAAAAATCACTGAAACATTTGGGTTGGAAGCCACCTCTAAACAGGTCATCCTAGGTCACCTATAACAGTCACTTACCTAGTCTAGCTGTGACTGACTCCACAGGCTCCCATAGCAGTTTGCTCCACTGACCTAAATGTGGTACAGTAGTAAACCCCTTTCCAATATCGAACAGTCTATTGCAAAGTACTCCCTGCTGTAGTTTAAGCACAGTATTTCCCCCACCAATTTCTCTTCAGCAACATATGAAAATATCTTGCCCCATTCATTCCAGCCCTTGCAGATACATATGTGCACCTAAAGCTCCCACTTAGGCTCTCTCCAGACCCAATGTACCTAGATTTCTTCTCTTAAACACACTGCCAGCCTGACTTTGGGGTTTTCCATCTTCCTGAAGAATCGTGTGAACTGAGGTTGCCCCTTGGCTCTTTGATTTTGTGGACTGAAGAGAATTTTAAATATTTGCACCAAGTCGAGTTAGGAATTTAATTTATGAGGCTTGAAGTTAAAAATATGTCATTGCACAACTCCCTGCTTTATAGTGGCATTTGTTCTTTCAAATTTAATATTGTTCTCCCAAGAGATACCTAAAGAAAATCCCACATACAAGATCAATACTCAGATTAATGAAATAGCTGGAATTTAATACCGCTCCTCTTTAGGATGTGCCCTGTAATTCAGAGAACTTTCACCCACACAAACAAAGAGCGTTACCTCCCTGCATAAACTCATGTCACCTCCACTAGGGATTGCACAGAACGATGCCACATCAGCACAAGGTTATCTGAACATTTACACAGAGCATCTGGAGGATGTTGAGGTCACACCGAAATCCAGTAGCAGGAACCTAAAAGCCACTTCTGATATGCCTGGTCTGCAATCATGGCCCATATACTTTGATTTTTAAGTAACCTGATATTTGTGACACATCCATGCTCCCAACACAGAGGAGGTCCAGGAGCACAGGAGAAGCTGGTGGCCTCCTCATGCTTTCGGGGAGTCTTTGGCTGAGCTGCCTGGAGTCACACACTGCATGTGCAAGGCATGTGCCACCCAGCATCCACCTCTCCCAGCCCTGCCCAGGCCCAACACAGATCCCTCTGAGTGATGTTTGAGCAACCCATAAAGACAGACTGGGGTGGTCAAGTTCTCCATCTGTGACAGAACACCTGTGCTGGTTTTGATACCTGAGAAAACACAATTTCCACAGCTGTGGATTTAAAATACAGCTTTCATTTGATGTACCATTGTATCACGATATCTGGAACGTAATTATTTGCCTGCAACATAAAACAAGTCCATTTTCCTAATGAAAATACATGCCTAAAGTGCTAAAGACACATGAAGAGGAGACTTATTTTCATCTATTTAGACACAAAGCTTGGCAGAGCATATCTGAACGGCTCTGCTCCACTGTTACTTCAAAGGGCTGCAATATAAAACTCATCCAACCTGTTTTCGGAATCAATACATGGAAGGTTTGGGTTTCCTAGTTTTTCAGTTTCAACAGAGGACACCGCTGCTGGGATTGCCTTTGCCTAGTGCCAGCATGAGAAGCTGAAACCAGATTATGGTAGCGTGGCACGAGCAATTGAATATTAAAGAGAGAGCTGTAAAGTCTGATACAAACAGACAAGCATTACGTTTTCCAGCATGCAGCTCAGAAAACAAGCTTATTGACCATAAAATGAATTATATAACCCAACTTGTATTATGTCATCTGAGACCTTGGGTAGGCCACTACCTTTGAGATATATTTGATATATATAATACATATAATTATTTTCCCCAGACAACTGTCAAGTTACATTCCTTATATAACACTGCTGCAGTGCAAACCTGAAGCATAATGACTGTGCTCATTATAGGGTTATTATGAGTTCTGAGATACAGAGCTGTCAATAATTTAGTTTTCTCCATATAAGGTGGGCTTTGTTACAAAGGGAATCCCAGTTACATCTGCTTGAAACATTCATTACAGTAATAAACAGATTAAGAGCAGTAACCACAGGTGTCCCTCCAGTGAGACATGCAAGCCTGTAACTCAGGGGGTGTGTGGGACAAGGAAAAGGGATGCTGCAACCTCAGCTGCTGGACCTGGCCTTAGTGTACAATCCTTTTTCTTCATCCTTGTACTGAAAAAGATGGCACACAATCCCTCAGTGCTTATGGACAAACAGACTCAATGTTTTTTGTATAAAACTTATAATACCTATACAAAGTAAATTTTCTTGATAGTTCAGTCTAGCTTTTTTTTTTTTTTTCCCTTTTTTTTTTTTTTTTTTTTTTTTTTGTCTTTTTTGCTGTCAATTCAGTTAAGCCTATTAAAGACTGTGAAAATAAATAGTCTTCAGCAGGGATTTATATTCCAATCACATAATATCAATTTCTTTCAGAAAAAGAGCTATTGACCTGGTCCTTCAGTTTTCAGGTAAGTCAAGTCCAACTTCCAGATGTTACGATTATGTTGTGATTAGGTTCCTATGTGAATAGACTTCCTATTTAATATATTGCAAGACAAACTGATTCCTGTGCAGTTAGGTTCCAAATATGTTAAATCAATTTGATAATGACAGGGCAAGCTCCTTCCTGTCCATTTAAACAGTAGTGGGTTTTTTGGTCATCTTTTCTTTTAAAGACCTGTGATCTAAAGGTCTTTTAAAGGCCCCATCTCTAGGGAACCAACTTCTGTTGGTACAAGTTCTTGCAGTAAAAAAGCTCAAGTGTTCCTTTCCAAGGATTCCACTGTATCCCTTACCACCAATATCCAATTGAGTTGCAAAGCACACTGTGGATTCTGTCAAACCCTTACTGGGGCTCGTCCTGGTTTGTTACCGATGCTTGCCTGCACCGGTATTCCCAAGAACCAGCTGGGCTTTGTTCACTGCAGGCCGATGGATCAGCAGGAGATCATGGACTGCTGCAATGCTCGAGGCAGCTGCCTCTGCCTGCCCAGTCTCTCTCTTCCCTAAAGCCTGCAGTCTGCTTCAGTGCAGCCAGGGCTCAGGGCCTGGGCTGATGGCTTAGACCCCTCTGCTATCTAAAATAGAGGTTTCAATGACTAATATTCAGGTGTAAAGGTCACTGAGGATGAAATAAAAATCCTGGAAACAACATGGAATGCAGGCAAGTTTATTTCAGTGTGTGTGTTACCGGAGTTTTTAATTTTTTAACAAACTAGCAAAAGAGAAGAAATCCTAACTTTAGGGCTTCTGCTCCACCCAGTTTATCTGCCTGCTCCAGGCAGTTCTTCTAATGCAGCAAAGTACAGACATCGTGAGACAGCCCTGTTTCATGAGCTCACTAATATAATGCACTTCCATTTCTTAGGCTCCAGCCCACAGTCTGCCACCTTACAGAGCCTCCTCCTGACCCAGTCCCACAGGGTGAGCCAGCACTTCATGCCCTCCAGTGTCAGACAAGCGACACGGATTTGCAGCTGGAAGTGCGAGAATGGTGGCAAAGAAAGTGCAAACCTTGTCATGTCCACACTGTCCTACATATCCCTGCCCTCCCCCAGTGCCACTCACAGCCTGCCCTTTTGGGCTCAGCCCCTACCTCCAGTGGCCCCCAAGCCACTGGGACCAGCACAGGCTCCACTGCCCGCCCGAGATGCTGAGGAGTGACGACCAAGAGTCTGCTCCTGCTCAATCCACCCCAAACCAAAACTCTAAATGTTATCTTCAATTCTACTCATGTATTTATAGGCCCCTGCATGGGGACACATTATGCTTTCAAAAATATTACAGGAAAATGCTGCAAGTGATTGTCATAAAAAAACCCCCCATCATAATTTCATTAAAAATTAACAAAAAGAAAGCCTTAGTGTTGTCCTGCCAACTGGGGGTTGGGGCGTGTCTCACATTATTAAATTGAGGAGGCCAGCAATGGAAAGCCTTTTTAGATTGGTGTTTCCATTCCTTCCTCTTTTGCTTGGTTCAAAAGTCCTGCATAATTAATACTGTAGTACTTAATAAATGCTTATGAACCTACTACCTCTCTGCTTTTTCCATTTAATTAGGTGATTGACTTCAGGCATACTATAAATTATAATGACAATTTAATTACTTTTTTAATGTGCACACTTAAAAGATTTATAAACAGGAATAGGGTAGTATAATGCACTCAAAATTAGAAATACCATGAACTGGAGAACAGCACAAAATAATGACATCTAAAGTATCTCCTCAGTGCCTGAGCAGCTGCAGTGACTGAGAGGTAGGGTATTTAAAGTGTCTGGTACAAATACAGAGAGCTGTATATTTCTGTCCAAATGCCCATGTACACCTTTTTAACTTTTCCTTCCAGCATTTGCACATCTCAATTGACTTCATGGCAGAAACATAAAGGAGTTCCAAGGACAAGTCAGGCTGTGTACTGCAGTGCCTCTTAGGTAAAGCATTCACAAGAAGTGGAAGACCCTTTCTATTCTCTTAAACAAATCATAAAACTTCTGCCTCACTTCATCATAACGCAGTCATTGTTAAAATTTGCAGGGGGGCAAAGTCTCCTACAATATTCCAGCTGGCACAGGCAAACTGCCAAAGACCATGGATTCCATCATCTCATGAACAGACCCTTCCTAGTCAGGAGGCAGAAAAGTCTGAGAATATTTCGCACCACATCCTACAACAATCCAAGTTAACCCTTCTGATATTGCTGTTACACCACCCAGAACTCATTCCCTTGTCACTTACAGAAAAAGCTAAGAGGATTACATACATAACAAACCAAGTAAGAATCAGATCCATCAAACTAGTGCTCAAAAAAATACATTTGCTAAACTAAAAATCATCTTTTTTTAATTTAAATAGCTTCAGTTAATAAAAAAAAAGTTAACCTACTTAGTTAGCCTACCTAAATGTCCAGACATTTCCAAGCCCTGGTCGGTCATTACAAAGAAAGCTGTATTTTCTACAAGTTACCTACCACCAACAGAGAGAGATGATAGCATTTGTTTTAAATCACACAGTATGCTACACTGGTAAAAATTTCTCATGTAAAAAAGTCATTAAAATTTGGGCTAGAGGAGACGCTTTCCCATCTGGGAGCTGAATCTGGTTTGGTGTGACTATTCCTGTCTGGTAATTTAGCAGTACAAAGTATAACTCTACATTCTTAGCATACTTACTGGGGATGCTGGCATCTCTGTAACCAGAACTGCTTACAGAGAGGAAAAAAAAAGACTGGGCAATTCACAGTGTGCTAGAAAAATTATGGGCAATTCCACGTTTTAAGCATCATCTATCAACAGTGTTGAATAGTCAAAAGGGGAATAAATTTGAATGCATTGCCAAGGCAAATGCTGTGATAATTGTATCTGCTTTTCCTTTTCAATACAGGAAAAAAAAAATCCCAGACGATCGTCTCATTTGCGCCCAGTGAAGCTGAGTGGAAAGCAGATCAATCCCTCAGCTTCATCGTGTGGCTGCCTGTCCAGCTTGGCCAGCACAGAGCAGGACCTGAAAAGGTGCAGGTAGAAGAAAAAACACCAGCAGGCTGAGCAGCGCGGTGAATCACAGGGAGCTGCTTTGTCTGCAGCTTCCGTTCTCTGAGGAACTGTGCAGGGCTGAAACAATGGCTCTCCTATGGAGCTGCATCTCATCTACCTCATCTACAGCCAGTGATGAATGATGGGTCAAGAGGGCAGCAGACTTTGGGTGCACAACCCTTAAACACTTTATCAAAGATGGCAAAAGGCCATGTGCTTCAACAACACAGCAAATACTTCCTTTTGCTGTATAGCAGACAAATTCCTTCCTCTCTGCTGGCTCAATCTGAAGCTTTTGGTTCACAGCTCAGAGCGTGTGCAAGTTTTACATCCACAAAACCTACACATAAAAAAGCTTCAGTTTTATTCCTGAGACCATTCAACTGTAAACATTCTCACAGAAATGGAAAGTCAGTCCTATCTGTGCTGAAATCCTATGTTTTCATAAATAAGTAATTCTAGGGATTTGTGGGGTTTATAGACAATAAAAGAAGGCACGTTTTACCTATTTTAAAAAGGGAAACTGAACAGTAAGAATTGAAAAAAATTCTAAAACTGTAACTTATCTAAACTTTTCATACTGGGGTTTCCCGAAAGAAAAACATACTGATTTGAAAGAAATGAAAAGTTCAATAAAACATAGAAATTTTGTCCCTGGTTTAAATGAAGATAAATGAAAATAATAGGCCTTGTGATACAACAAGATATTTCAGTACTAACGGTTTGACAGTATTGTGCTACTCAGAGAATTACAATTTAACAAGACATATGAGATGAGTTGGAATACCTTCATGACATAAAAATATGCAAAATAAAACTGAAGCAACATTTAAAATGTTCTGAAGTAAGATGTCTTACTGCTAAAGAGTTGTCAAGGTTTTGTCCCAGTTAGAGGAGAGGTAAAGTATTTCAGAACCTTCTGCCATCTAAATTTTCTTTCAACCACTTTTGTCTTCTGTTCCTCCTTAGCTGTTTCATTGTCTTTTTATTCCTCTAGATATCTTTAAAACTTGATCTAACTGCTCTGAATTTGACAACAAAACTTCATATTCTAACAGGACAGAAAGCTGTGGGCTCGTGTTTGGTTTCTAAACGAAGTGGCAGAAAGCAACCTTGGGAAAAAAACTCCAAATCAGCTGCGATCATTTCAGCTCCCTCACGAAAAACACCAGCAACAGAAGAAGCTCACTTGTGTTCCCACACACCCAGCACCAGAAGCAGAGTGGGCATTGTTGTTTAATGGCAACAACACTTAGTACCAGATCATAACTTTCCCATTTTGGAGGCCTTGAGGAGCTGGGTGACACCAAAAGGCCGATGTGAGCAGTGTGGGTTTTCCAGCAGTGCCATGTGGGCAGTGAGGCAGCGAGCTCTGCCATCCCACCACCCATCCAGCAGTGGCACGGGAAACCTGCACCTTTCGCCCCCAGATGTGTTAGGGCAGAAGAAACGGGTGTTTTCCCTCCCAGAGATCTCACATCATTTTACACTACAGCAATGGATTTGCATAATTTCAATCAAATGATGTATTACAAATCTCACCACAGATTTTGAATTTAAACACTCCGGAACTGAGCAAAACAAATGGTGCTTATGTTTAGAAAATGGAAGGTCTTGGAGTGGAGGTATCTCAACTTCTTTATAGCCCTGCTGAATAGATTACAAACGGGCCTGACATCTCTACTTCGGTCCAGTGAAAATTTCAGATTCAAAAATAAATGATTTTAATTGACAGCCATAATGTGTACTGAAAAGCTTTTAAAACAATAATAGCTTTTACACAACCACTGCTGCCCAGAAAGCAAATCAGCACAGAAGTAACTCGCCCTCTGAGTATTTTCATTCCTTTTTCAGAGTGTGAAACAAAGATTGGCACCAAACTGCATCACCTTTTTAATGCACTTTCCGTCCAAACTGAGAGGCACTTGGGGAGCCACAGTGATGTCCCAGAGAAAACATATTCAATATAACTTTTCTGCTACACCCACCTTCAGTTCATGGCCCAGCACTCTCCCTTTTATTCATCCAGGTGAGGAGAAGCTGACAGTCGGGGGAGGGAAGAGATTGGGAGCCATATGGAACTAGAGTCAATTTTTGGTATGTATTTCTGAATAGATACAAAAGAGATAAATGCTGGCATGCATAAATTCATATTATATGGATACCTATTTTGGTACTTACTGTCAGAGTAATTTATTCCAAAATAGGCTTTTAAAAATGAATACCAATTTAAAGAAAATTCCAATCCAAACTTACTTCTTGCCACAGCAAATCCAGGATCCTAAGGGCATGAAGCAGGAGGCAGAATCCCACTCCACAGGGTTTACCTCACAATGCCAAAAGGGAAAGTGGTGCAAATAACCAAGAACCCGAGAGAGAGATTCTCCAGGTCACTGCCCAAGACAAGCCCCCCAGGAATGGGAATACTCAAGCAGGGGTGGGACAGCAGCCTTGGCACAAGGAAGCATTGAGGGTCCACATCTGAGCTGCTCACACAGAGGGCAAGCAGAGCCGATGGTTTTGCATGCAGCATCTTGTAATAATGAAGATTATCAAAATTACAAGATTCACTAGATGGACTGCCTATAATTGCTGCACCTACAAATGTTCAGTTTCACTTCTCAGACATATTCAAATAATCCAGCCCCCACGGGCCAGCAAACCTGAGCTGCAAGTCTGAATATGGAAGGGGATTTATTAAAAGATGCTGGTGCATCTGACCATGACAGAATGCTAAAAAATGAAAAAGTAATGAAACGCACAGAACATTTCTGAGCCCCAGATTATGTTTGGCCTGGATCCAGTGGACACGTTTGATATCCACTGGCTCCCCTATTACAGACTCTTATCTCCCCAGACTTTGATCTAAGGCCACCGCAAGAGCAGAGAAGCGAAAGTATCTGTGAGAGTCACTTATTCCATTAGTCAGAAATCAAAAATCAAAAGAGCCACTTGAAACACTAACAGAATGCAAAAACTCATCACTTTCTTCAGAGAAGGGCAAAAGACCTTATTTGTAATTGTTGACTGGAACACGTGCCATGGCAGAAAATTTCTGGACTCTGTTCCCAGCTCTTAAATAGCTCTGTGGCTGGAATCAGGCAAATGGTTTGAGTTTCTTATGCTTTTTCAAAATCGTAATAAAAAACACATACCCACCTCACAGAATAGAGGCTTCATCAACGTTCCTAACTCACTCTCAGCTTCTTAAGTAGACAGTCCTGCAAAAGTGCAGAGCACCGTTATTTAGATTTGATTTGTTTTAAAAAAAAAATTAATCCTGTCTATTACTTTGTTGGGGGTTTTTTTAGAATTATTTTCCAGTTAGGAAGAATTTTGGATGCAAAATCAGCATCTCTGCCTGGAGACTGGCCTCAGACTCCTGCCTCATGCACACGTGTACGTCATATTCCTACATCTTCCACAAAGCAGAAAGTGAGTCTCTGAACAGGTCAGTAGGACACGAGCCAAGCAATGTACATCTAAATTTGAATGCAGAACAAACAAGAAAAGTGGATATTGTTAAGAACAAAACTCTTTCCTAAGAACTTCATGGTCACAGTCTGGGTGCAATGTTTAACAAATGACTTTCTGAGGCACTGTGGTGTCTTCTGAATCACTGCCATTACCCGAGAAAACCCCAGGAAGTGGTTTGGATGAGAAGCTGGACCCAGCTTGCGTAGGTATCAGCTGATGTCAGAGTACACACAGCACAAAGCCCTAACAATATGGACATTGTGAACCCAGGAATAACCTTCTCTTATCTCCTGCAGTTTGGGAAATCATTTCTAACCCAGTGACTACAGAGCTTAGGAATAAGTCAAACAGTTAATTATTCACTATGCTCCCTAATTAATCTCCATTTCAGGCCAAATCTTTATATGCCCAAAAAAACACGAAGATCTCCAGTGAGGGAAACAACAGCATGAGCTTTTGGACCTCCTTCTGCAAAGCAATTCGTTTTTCCATAAACAGTTACTATTAAGCAAGGACAAAGCAACAAACCAGACAGCCATCTGTGTAAACCAATTTAGAAGGATGGTGACCTCATAACATTTTTCAAACTAACGCTTTCTATTTAACTTCTGCCACCCCGTCCTGCCCCAGCAGATGCTGGGTTCGAGCAGGTCCTCGGGTAAGCGCACTGCTTTCGCTTTAGGGAAAGCTGGTACTTTAAAGCCACAGTGATTTCAAACCCGTGAAAAGAGCATGTCAATGAAAATACCTCGGCATATATGGAAGCAGGATAACCTTAGCGGCTGCCCACGCTCCCAGAGGGTGTTGCCACAAAGGTCTGAGCTATGTTTGCCAGCTGAGCTTCCTAGAGGCATGAGGTCAAGTGAGCACAAAGGTTCAGGCCACTGACGGTAACACAATCCCTGCTGAACTCTGTTCTTTCTTACGACCCAGAGAGAAGCCAGAACAAGCACAGATGGCAACCACATTAGAAAAGAAGGCAAACCTGATAGCCTTAGAGTAAAACCTATGATTCCACACACAGCACAGCTATCCTGTGTGTGCCCCTGATGGCCACAGCATCCCCAGCTCATTCTGCCTATTTAGATTTGAATCCAATGAAGCTTCAGGCAAAATATGCAAAATAAAATACCAAGTAGAACACCTACAAAGACGTGCAAGTAACAAACACCCAAGGACATGTCTTGCACAAGGTCACTTGCAGAACTGCCCTTTATTCCATTTACTAAAGTCAGTCAGAGCCACAGAAGAGCTGAGAGCAGCGTGCATCACAGGATGGTGACATCAGACCATTGGTAGCACAACAGAAGGAAGCACACAAACTCATTTATTTACAAGGGCATGTGGACGACAAACATTTCAGTATCAAAGAAGGTAACTGAATGAAATATATATTCTGTATAGTCTCTTCATATTTCCAAGCATGAGAACAACATAACAGAATATATAAACTGTATTTCAAGCGGTAGAAGGAAGTATGTGCTTCCACATTATACAAAGATGATGTTTCTAATCCACATAGTGCAGAGACGGTGAAAATTACCTTCCACAATGCCAAGGCTTGTTACATGGACTCTTTTTTCTTTAGCCTGCATTTTCAAAGAGTCATTACTTTACTGCCACAGCGCCTGATGTTTGTGTGCCTGGTATTTGTGTTTGCTTTAAAATAAAGGCTGTGAGGTGAAGGTAACTTGCCTTCTGACCCAGCGCGTAATTGTACAACTGTTTGTGCAGTAATAACCATCGTACACATAAAGTGGCATTTCTCTAATTGGCATTTGCTGAACACACAAGGGCACCCTCTACAAACACAGTGGCTTTTTTATTGGCAACCTCTTTAATTATTTCACTCTTCCTAACACAGAATCTCCTTTCTGTTATTAGAGAAGAACAAACCATTCCTCACCACAGCCCCACTAATACTATATATTTCTTAATACGTATCACTGAATACTTTTAAAGATTAGCCTTAAAAGACAGAGTAGTATTAACAGCTGTCCTGGGAATTTGTTCCAGAAAAGGGAACACTTCTGACCTTTGAGTCTATGTTTCAGTGCCTTTTTGAGATGCTTCAGAACAAAAGTTCAAGTGGCATCTCCTTTCAGTTTGTCTCATCTTGTTGCATGTTAAAAGTGAGGACAGAAATTCAAGAGAAGCCTGGCTGGTGCTTCGCCTTGCCTTCAGTTCTGCTATGTCAGCTGATGCTGGCACATGCAGCATATTTCTCTGCTTCTTTTGGTTTTGTCTTCCCTTGGTCGCTGCTTTGAGTCCCTACCCAGCCATCTCCACAGCTCTCCTGTCACTGCCATGTTATGTAAAAACCCAGAAAAGGCTTAGGAAACATTTAAATCTGCGCTATCTTGGCAAGCAGCTAATCCTTGAAGCAAGTGCTACTTACACAACAGAGTGCCTGCGTTTCCTACCCTGTCATGGAGATGTCATGCCTCATCTCCTAAGGCTGGAAGGAATGCACAGCGCTTCGTAAAATAGCTCTGACTTTCCATTTCTACTATATAAGCATCTTGTTATCTGTTTTTATAGGGAGGGAAAATGGGAAAGGGAATTCCTGGAAGAGATTACAATTGTCAAACTGGCTTTTGATACCTGTTAAACAGCTGAAGCATTAATTTTTGGCGGCACTGTCAAAAGCCTATGAGGGCTTCCTGACTGAAGTGGAGAAAATAGTACGTTTAATTCAACTACAAGCTGTACTTTTTTAAAAATCCATATGAAAACAGAGTCATTATTCATTTTTCTGTTAATATGTGGTTTTGCCCTGCAGTTTCAGTAATATTTTTTTGTAAGACCTGGCAGTCTCAAAAAAGAACTGTAACTTAGAGCTAATGTTTTAATAAACTCTTGTTTATATTATAGTCAAACCAGAACAAACAAAATAAAGCTACAAATGACATTTTTATAGGAAGTCAAGAAAAGATTCATGTGTCTGAATATTTTAGTTACAGTGTGGTAGGCATGACTCTTATTTGCTGTAAAGCCAAATTGTATCCTTAAAGAACTGGAAGAAGGCGACCATGGAAATAGAGCATGGGTATGACTTGGGCCTCTAAAGAGCAGCTGGATATGAATACCTTATAATTTAATGCAAAACTCCCATCAAGTATTCTGAGAATTTTACAATGGAGCAATGGCAAGATACGGCCATGAGAAACGTGTTTGGAGTCTTCAAAATACCACCTTGCTGGATAACTGCAAATGCCTCCCTCTGTGGTAAAACTGACAAAAAAAAATTCAAAAAGAAGGTTTGCAGTGAGATCGGCAAGAAAATTACCATTTTTAAAAAGTGATCTTAGAATCCCAGAAATTGGATCAAAAAGGAAATCACTGCAGTCAATTGGATCATATTGTATCTAAGTAAGAAAAACCTATATAGTATATTTTTCAGCATTTTGTCCAGTTCACTTTTGACTTGCTGAAACTAATCAGCTCCTCTAGTTTCCATCAAGAGAGCAGAATTTTACCATAATGATTTTTTTCTTTAAACTAATACTCCTTTTGCTCATTTGCATCATTTTACTACTTTACACCTCTTTGAGATGTTCCCTTCTAGATCTTGACTCTGATACCACTGCAATATCTAACTTAATAGCAATCAAGGTATAAAATGCTAAACTAAAAAGAGCAACTGACCTTCTGATTTGCAGCCTTGCTCCCTCCGTAACCAGCAGCAAGCTTCTGCTTCCATGAGACCTGAGCTCCTGGTCAAGAGTCAAGAGGGTGGAAAATCACTACCTCACTTCTAAAGACAGGCTGTATTTCATCAGTGCATGGCTCTGAACTTTATGGAGGATGGAAAGCTAACAGCAAAGCAGCCTCAAAAGGCTCCTATTTTCTTTAGTCAGTGAGATACTCCATGATTTGGTTAGACTGAGAAAATTTGGTTACTATCACTTTTCCCTGCGTATTAGTGAAAGGGGGTTTAATGAGTTTTCTGTTTCTTAGTTGCAATAACCCCTTTCTCATTCTCAAATTGCAGACATCCACATTAGAATATCTGGCTAGCCTTTGTATAAAGAAACAGAATTCCTTGAAGGAGAGAAGGGAGTTTCACACCGCACATTGTTCTCCTACCTCCCAGGCAAGGGACAGAAGACTCATGATCTCATGGACTGACTTTGTATCTCCTCTGTCCCTGAACAAAGATGGTCCCAAGCAGCACACAGAGCAAACCCCAAACATTCATTCCCTTCACAGCCCAAAAGGATAAATAAGTGTATAAGAAGAAAAGAGAGTCCATCCTTGAGGATGTTGGAGTAAGTTTGTGAAAACAAAATTACTACCTGGTAAGGAATTTAATTTTTTAACTTAGTTGTTATTATTTTTAACTGGCAGGGTAGCAACTGGCAATTATACTTGAGAAAGACTGGTTGAGTTTTTGGAAAACTCCTCAATGCTAAAGGCCTGTCTGCAGAGGGACAAAATCATATCATGAAACTACAGACACTTGGCAAGCTCCTCAGCAATCCTGAGTAAGTACCTTGTACTGCCCTTGTGTTATTAGCTATTGCAGTATCATGTAAATCCTTCATGACAGTGCCATTTTTGAAGTGCCGCTGTACCATGGGGTGTCCTGTCATTATCAAGGCTCCTGGGGATGTCAGTGTGTGGTATCTCTTTCTTGTCTCCTTTACAGCAAGTCTCCAAGCCAGGATGTGTAAAAGGCCAGGATGTGACTCAGAAAAAATGTAACTTGGGTTAGAAGGAAGCTTCTTCCATCACTATCTCCTTGGATTAGAGGACCTCTTTATCCAGGATAACCCTGTCCGTGACCCGCTCCTGTTTCAGGATTCAGGATGCTTTTTGTCTGAGAACAGGCAGCTGGTAGGGAGTGCTGGTGGCTGCAAGCAGATGGACAGGGACACTGGGCTGAGTCACTGGCAGCTCACCACTTGTTGAGCTGTTTGAGGTCCTGCAGGAAAAATGCTCACTTTGTGGCACTAAAAGAGAAATATTGCCAAGAGCAAAAATCGCTACAAGAACTACTGCTCCGTGTAGATACAGGAAACAAGACAGGAGACCAAGAAAAGACCAAAAAGACTTTGCCACAGCCTTCAGGAGGTTGGTGCCAGACTACTGACATAAACTTTCCTGTCTGCGACAGCACACAGCCTTCACCTGCAGTATATTCCTTTTCTCTTCTTCCCTACATGCCAACAAACAGGTGGATTTCATCCAAATTAACTGTTTGATGCCAGGGTAACATTTATAAATCTATGAACTTACTGACAACCTAGTCCTGGATCTCCAACAATCTTACTAAAGTTGCTGGCCACTTGCAGGGAAGACTGAGCTGATGACTAAAGGTCTCAGGACCAAGGTTATCAGGCACAGAACACACAGGAAAAGCTGAAGTGTATCTGACTCCATTCACTCACAGTGACACCAGAAAGATGGAACGCTCTTCTCTCACTAGATCAAGTGTATTTAAAAAACAATATTCACAAAAATGAAGTCACTTTTTCCATTGTTCCAACTTTTCTTTACACTGTATTTTTCTTGTATTATTTCACTGCATTCTTTTTCTTCCTCTTCACTTTTGTTACTCTGATCACTACAAATATGAGCAGTGTTTATGAGTGAGTCCTTATTTGTCCCTACAGAAAAGTAATGCCTAAATGAAGTGATGGCTAATCTTTATTTCTTCCATGATACTTGAAGGACAAAACCCAAAACAAACCAATGAGAATATACAAGCCATTGCTCACACAATCTGACCAAAACTGCAGTTTCCAAGCATCTGGGAACTGGTCCACTGATTTCAACTGGACTTTATGGAAACATAAAGATCACCTTGAGAGATCAAGTATTTATGACTGTAATAGATGATATTGAACTAAAACAAACAAAAATATACCATGTCCCCTGAAAATGTCAAATCACTGCCTTGTCTCATATTTCAGAGTATTTTCACAATGTATAGCCAGCTAACACTAATAACATATATTTACATGTGTTTATGATTTCACTAATGAATGAGCAGCACTGCCTGCTCCATACAGTCACTCTTCAAACAAAATAGTGGCATCAGAATGGTGGGCCATGGCAAGGTGAGCTTTCTATTTTTTTTGTCTCCTTTCTATCCCAGAGCACCTCTTTACTCTCAAGAGTACTTAAGCACTGAGAGTACTTTGTGTGGAAATGATACAAAACTATTAAATACCAATTCATGACCCTCAACAAACACCCAACACTACAGCAGCTGTAGAGAGTGTACAGTCATAGATTTAACAGGTGGGAGAGGTGGAAGAGAAAAGAATAGCATATAATCTTTAAACAGATTTCAGCATGAAGCCCCGATATTCCTGTGTCAGATTCAGTCTCTGTTGTCGCCTCCCAGGTACGGTAATTACCGTCCTGTGCCCACTGGGAATTAGTTGCACACTGAAACACCAACACACTTCGCTGGAGGAGGGAGAGGTTTGCTGATGGAGACATTAAAAGATGCAGCAGTGAATACTTTGACTTTTGGTGAATGTGAAGCATCCCTTGCTCACAACACCTAACTTTCTTTTAACTAAACAGATGAATATCTGGTTAGCCACTGCGCAGGGTGATTTTCAAGATTTTAAAGGTGGCCACTGAATAAGTGAAGGCTCTTCTGGAAAAACAAGGATTTAGCTACTGTGGTCATCTTTCCTCAGTTCAAGCTGTGCCAGCAGAACTTGGTGCCTGCACTTAGGCACTGAAGGCAACAGGGTGTAGGCATGCAGACCCAAGCATCCATGGGGCGTGACTTCACTGCAGGGTCAGCACCTAAATTAAGTTTGTCCCCAACGCGACATCTCTATCACAGCACACAGGGAGGTACCTACACACCCTGCCACATGCCAGTTTGGATTTCATCCCTCTGCCTTGGCCTCAGTGCCAAGCATCAGGAAACAGCAGGCAACTTGCCAACACTTTTTCTTAGAAAACGGCAACCCTTTCTGGAAATGTTCTGAAGGTCTGCAGAGTCTTTCTGGAAAGGTGGTAATGCTGAGCTTTTGCACAAATACTGTAAATGAAAGCTACCCTAAAATACTATCACTACCATAAAACATGATACCCTTAAAAATGGGGGCAAATGAGGTCAGTATTAGCCAAAAGATATTACTGTGTAGCCAGGCATTTTGATTCCTAGAAAGCTGAGGTAAATGACACATATAGTAGCATCAACCAGTGAGCAAGCTTTACATCTTCAAAGCACACACTAGGAAAATCCACTGATTTTTAATGCAAATGACTCAAGATTCATCAAACATTTTTGTGCTCAACTTTTTACAGATTTTGAATTATATAACCAGTTTGTCATGAATCCCAAAATCTTACTGAAGTGACTGAAAAAAAAAAAATAAACCCAAAAGTAAAGGAAGAGTATACTCATAAATCACAGTTCAATGAAGACCTTTCCATTCCCTCCTCTCCCGCTCTTGATTTCCCAAGCCTCTTTTCAATTGCTGCTTCTCTTTCTACTGCTTCTGCCGAATGCAACTCTTAACCACCACTCAACTAGCCAGAGCAGAGGAGGAAACTTACTTCAGACCCTGTGCACGTGTTGGACCAGGCACCTGTCCGAAGGAAGCAAAAAGGTGCACACAGCCTGTACTGCTCAGAGCGAGGGCATCCACGCCACGGCAGCGCACACCTGTGAGCACTGTGTCAACAAAGGCACAGACAGGGGTTAACTGGCTTCTGCAGGAAGCCTGGTTTCATTCATTAACTACGACCTCTGGGCTAGTACATGCGGAGGAGGGAACACACAGGCGAGTTCAAACAAAGCTCCTGTTTTCCCCCTGAAACTTTCCAAGTCTCAGAACCTTGCACAAAACCCAATCCGCTGTCACCTGAATGAAAAAGAATAGTAGGCACTCAAATAAGTAAGACCTGGTGAGAGTTTGCAAGCCCAGCCTGTGCGGAAGGCCACCTGCCAACAGGAAGAAGTGGTGAGAAGGAATTTGGATCCAGCTGCTATCCTCCCTCAGCCAAACAATGCCGCACGATAAACAGCCTTAAGGATTTTTTTTTTTTTTTTTTTTAATCCTCAATCACACTGGGAACATCTATATCTGTCATTTTTACTCCTTGGTTACCAGGAGAAGGACTTGAGAGATTTCTGTGCACAAGTTCACAGACAGCCAATCTCTCCTGTTTCCTAGCATAGCTTTATCAAAGGGATTGAGACAGGAAGAACAGGAGAGAAAGAAGAAGGAGAAATGACAAAGTGCTTCGCTGTAGGGCTGACTCAAGCTGCTAAATTCATCGCAGGTAGCAAAGAAAATCTTGTAGCTGTCTTGCAGCCCCATTTCGCATGTCAGACAGAAAGGCAGAGTGGACCTAGAAAGAGGAGATAACTCAGTATCTGCAGTCCTTATTTCCTTAAAATGAAGCACTGAACACCAGGAAATGAACTACGACTGCGTGCACAGTGGCTCACTGTGGCAGGTGCAACTTAACCTTAAGACCACGTAGCCTACTGCACCTTCAGATTTAGCCCGGGCTGCACCTGGTTGAAGCATGCCAATAAATCCACTTGCTGCTGATGGTAATTGAAAGGGTTAAAAACCAACCAGACTGCAGCTGAAAATTCCACAGCGTTTCCCTGCACGGAGCCGCAAACTGCGTGTCTCCCTGCTTTCAAACGAGCGGACAAGCTGCCCTAAACATCAGGCAGCTGAACACATGGAAACGCCAGTGCCAGCGGCGCACACGGAGGGCTGGAGAGCTGGGAAGAGTTGGAGCATCACGGCCGCTCGGCGATCCTCCGGCGCGGCCGCTTCCCGGCGTCCGGGGACGCGCAACTCGCGGCTCCGCGTCGGCGCCGGATTCACCGCCTGGCAGCCGAGGAACCCCCCTCTCCTGCCTCCCCGCCCCAGCCCCCGGTGAACACCCAGCAGCTGGGTACTACCTGCGTCTATCAGCAGAGCCATCCCGTGTCCTCAGTCATTCAAGGAATTTAACAGCCTGGAAATTCCCGTTGTCCATTATTTGAGGTCACAGATAAAAGCTAAACAGCAGCCGTGACTCCCATCAATCATAAGTCACTCACTGATAGAGCGTATGGTAGGAGACCTACTGATGTAAGCTAGTCACCAGAGAAAATACCCACTGATGACGCATATCCAGGCACAAAAATAGTTACAGGGCCCCCAAAGGGATTATTCAACAGCCTACATTTAGATATTCCTTCAAGAGACCCGCAGTCAATTTGCTGCTATTAGATGGCTAGGGAACATTGAAGTTTAAGTTTCCTCGGCAGACATAACCACAAATAGCTGGTTTAAATAAGCTACTACAATTACAAGCTGTTTTGTAAATTTTAACACTGCATTATAGCTATTAAGTCTAAACAGAACCACTGGCTAAAAAATGCTGTATAGCCCTTGCTCTCAATATCTACCAATTCCTCCTGCATATTAGCCAGCAATGAAAAGAACAATTTAAAATTAATTCACAAATGTTTACACTAAGCCCCTTGTGCTACCCTAGAGTAATAGCTTTTAATCATAAAAAACCAAAACAATATATGCAAAACGGTATGGGGTATTTTGGTTCTGCTTAAAGGCTATCTGGATCAACTTTTGCCTTAATTTTTATCCTTCTTTGGTATCTGCCTCTGTACTACACAAAAAGAAAAACACCCAAATAGTTAATCTTTCTTGCACAAATCAAAACCATGTAAAGGTAAGTTATTGCAACATGTAAAACCAAAATCACCTTTGAGCAGGGGCTAGAAAGAGGATCCCCAGAAATCCCTTTGAGCCTAAATTATTCTGCAATTCTGTGCAGCTGGATTTTTTGGCATTAAAAACATAATCCTCTAAATTAACCAATCAACTGATAATCCTACAATACTCCTGCCCCCTTCAACAGTTTCAGGATCCTTCTCATGCCCAGACAGCAACAAAACTTACTAGGCTACAGCTGAGCCTACCAACACCGCTGAGCACGAAACACCGGCTGTGCGTTTCCGGCAACATTGAAATCCTTGGTTTTTTTAAATATTTGACTTTAACATCCATCCCCCCTCTTGGAAAGTAATTTTTGAGCTTAGGAGTCTAGAATTTACTGACTTTTTATCGCACATTTAGAATCTAAATATAGGAAAATATTTTATGGCTCTGATGCCTATTTTATTGACATACTTTTGGAAAGCATTACCTAGCCAAACAAACACTCAAGGATTTATAGTGTTTACCTTGTAAAGCAGGAGAAGGAATTGTCTCAGGCTATGAACTTCTACCTCACTTTCTTCATCTGTGATAACATTATTAAAAATAACACCAAAAATTATTTTTAGCACAACTGTTTCGTAAAGCCCTCATGTTTCTCTCATGCATCCATATGCTGCCAGTCCACATGGCCTAATTTAACAGCCCTAAGAAGAAATATTGGTGCCCTCTAGCTGATTTTCCTCACCAATTTCCTGCAGACACCAAACAGCAGTCTCTTTTCTCCTGACGTTCCCAGGTCTTTCACTGGTGCCCCCAAAACGCAGTGCCCTGGAATAAAACAAGCCACTTCCTACAGAAGATACAGGAATCAAAACACTCAAATCCCTTAGTGCTCTCAACTGTAGGAGCTCTTTAAATAGCATAAGTGCCATGAAAAATAGGAGAGGTATAACTATGTTCAGTAATACCACCTTACCAAGAACCGGTGAAGCACATAAATATACTTTGTAGCAAGTCTGTACATTCCATGGGAAAATACAACCTGTAATTTTGCATGAAACACGGGAAGCCCCTCACCCATTCAGAAGTGGTACAATTCCCCCTCCATCAGGAGCCTTTAAAAAGCTTATAAGCCTTTTATAATGTTCTGCCACACATTCTGAGGTTAGTTGGTGGTGGATCAGACAATTTCACAGCTCAGAGCCCAGGACCCCCCTTTTGCCATCACACAAGCCTCGGTGAGCAGGGAGAGCTTTCCTCTCCTTTCACTCTGATGTCTGTCGAAGGGATGGACTCCCCGTTCCACCCTCCCTGTTCCCACCCCTCTGCCTCCAGCCGCTCTCCTGGAGGCTGTATCGGGTACCACTGAGGCACAGGGCCTCGTCTCCTTACAGCTGCATGGCCCTGTCCAGCAGGAACACAGCTGGAGCACATCTCCAAAGCTAGGAAAGCCACAAGGGAGGGATGCTAACACATACTTCGAACACCATCTCCAGTGTGACAGGTGAGGCCAACAAAACAGTGTCCAAATTCCAAAAAGGTGATCCCTTCTGGAGGAAAACCCCTGCTGAGGAAGAGCTGTCCCAGGAAATGCTGAGCCTGTGGTGGCAGACAGCTGCCTGGCAGCTGCCAGAACAGCTCTTTGGCACCTATGAGCGAGGGCATCTGCTCTAAGCCACACCAGTGGCCACTGGCTGCCCAAAGGATGCAAGAGAAAAGGAGTCTGTGTGGAAAGCAGGGTTAAAGCTCTGCTCTCTTCATCCTTGTCCAGCTAAAAGAGGCAGAGGTTGGCTGGAGCTGGCTGTCTCTGTGCATTTAATTAAAGCCTCTGCATAAACCTCTGTGGAGAACTCTGGTTGGCCCTATTAACCATTAATCAAATTAAACATAGAAGGGAGATCAGGATCTGAAGCTCAAAATAAATACTGTGAGACTAACTTTTAGGGTTGCATTCATAATCCTTAAAAGGTCTCTTTAAACCTGTATTGGGAAAAAGGAAGCTACAGCAAATACCATGTTTTTCTGTGTTTGAAGAGCAACTGTAAAGCAGAAACTGCTCAAATGCGTGCAAACCATCAGGCTGATCCTGCAACTTCCAGCTATCTTTGGAAAGTTAACTTCCTATATGCTATCTGCCAGTTGGAAGACAGAATGGGTTAATCACAGTGGCCAGGCATTTTGGAAGAGTCCTAGAGCTCCATTTCTCTAGCACCTTACTACAACATTCCAGCTAATGTTCCTTTCACATACACCTCTAGGAAAAGGATGCTACAGACTCAGTCAATACTCATTAAGCGGTTGTAATCCAAACCTCTACATCAATTAAAAGATGAAGGGCTTATTTGAACATGAACAGTCAGAACCCTTTGCATAAAACAGGCATTTTACGCCATTTGGAAAGTAAAATTTTTGGCACAGTTCATTTTTTTTGTTGTTGTTTGGTTGTTGGTTTTGGGTTTTTTTGGGGTTGGTTTGGGTTTTTTTTACAACCAGCTGTCAGTTCTGCCAGTTCTCACATGGGAGATCTAGAACAAGGCTGGGTTTTCCCACTTCTGGTTTGTGCATAGTATGCTGCATTTAGTCACCATATCATACAACGTTATAAACCAGGACACTGATGTGAGAAACATAAATATAGTTCATGTTATTCTCAGTCCGTCTGCCCGTCAATGTCTTAGGGGCCTTTCTCTCACTGCTAGCATTGGCAAAACAGGTAATATTGATTATAACTGAAAAACAATATTAAAGTATTATAGAAGCACAGGCTTCTGAGACTACATATTGATTTTTCTCTGGAAGCAGGACTCTGATACCTCTCCTTGCATTCAAGCACCACTGAAGAAATCTAAGATGAGTAACAGTGGTAACAGTCCCACCAATGATGGTGGTGGGACTTGTGCTTATTTTAGATATTTAACACAAAAATCAACATTTTTATTTGTGGAAAAGTACACTTGAAGTTAAATTTCAAATTAATACTACCTTTGATTTAATCTAAACTAGATACATTGGTAGCACAGTTAACAGTAAATTACAGAGTTTATGTCAAAGTTCTAAAGTAAATCAAAACACAAAACTAAAGAAAGCTATTGCCTGAGCATCTGACACCAGGTTTTCTTGAAATAAGAAACTAGCATTTGATAGCAATAAGCCTTGTCTGTGTACAACCCTATTCCAAGATAATAGCTAAAAATACTTTAAGATCTATTCTTTACCCAAATTCCTTTAAAGTGTTTCTAGAATATGGTGATGAAAAACAATAGTAGTCTCAGTGTTCACATCATGCCACTTGACTTGAAGGGACCAAATAATGTTAATCTTTAAAACATGACAGATTTATTCTATATATTATTCTATTCAGTGACTGCACTGGTGGATAAGGAAAGAGAAACTGATGTCATTACCTTGACTTCTTTAAGGTCTCTGATACAGTCTCACACAACATCTGTGTCTCTCTACATTGGCAAGATAAGGATTTGGTGGCTGGACCATTCAATAGCAACGAACTGGCTGGGTGGCCATACCCAGAGAATTGTAGTCAACCTTTCAATGTCCAAATGGATCTGCATCAAGTGCTGCTCCTCATGGAACCTTACTGGGACTGACTCTGTTCCGTACCTTAATGAATGACATAGTGGAATTGAGTGCACCCTTAGCAAGTTTGCAGGTGGACACCAAGCTCAGCGGTGTAATTGATACACTTTGGTGAAAGGGATGCCACCTCTAGGGACCTTAATAGGCTTGAGAAGTGGGCCAGTGTGAACCTCATTCAATTCAACATGGCCAAGGCCAAGGACCTGCATGAGGGTTGGGGCAACCCCCAGTATCAGGAGAGACAGGGAATGAATGGTTTGAGAGCAGCCCTGTGGAGGACTTGGGGATACCGTGTGGTGGGTTGACTTGACAGGATACTGGGTGCCCACCACAGCTGCTCTGTCATCCCTTCCTCAAATGGACAGGAGAGAAAAAGCACAGCAAAAGAAATAAGGATGGAGGAGATCACTCACCACTTACTATTACAGAGAAAACAGACTCGACATGGGCAAAGAAGCTTAATTTCTTGCCAAAAAAAAATCAGAGTATAATAATGAGAAATAAAATCAAGCCTTTAAAAAGTTTCCCCTCATCCTTCCCTTCTTGCCAAACTTAACTTCATTTTACCTCCTCTCTGCCAATAGTGCAAGGGAATGGGAAATAAGGTTGTGTTCACTGCCACTCCTTCCTCCTTAGGGAGAGGACTCCTCACACTCATTTCCCTGCTCCAAAGTGGGGTCCCTCCCATGGGAGAGAGGCTTCCCATGGCATCACAGCCTCTTTCAGGTACCCCCATGCTCCAGTATGTGGTCCTCCACGGGCTGCAGGTGGGTATCTGACCCACAGTGGACCTCCATGGGCTGTGGGACACAGCTGCTTCACCATGGTCTGCACCCCAGGCTGCAGAGGAATCTGTGCTCTGGTGCCTGGAGCATTTCATGCCCCTCGTTTTACACTGACCTTGGTGTCTGCAGGGCTGTTGCTCTCACATGTTCTCACCTTGCTGTTCTCTGGATGCAATTGCTGTTGTGCAGCAACTTTTTTTCCTTCTTAAATCTGTTATTCCAGAGGTGTCACCTCCGTTGCTGATGGGCCCAGCCTTGGCCAGCAGCACGTCCATCCTGGAGCCAGCTGACATTGGCTCCATTAAACACAGGGAAGCTTCTGGCAGCTTCTCACAGAAGCCACAGCTGTAGTTCCCTGCTACCAAAACCTTGCTACACAAACCCAATATACTGTTAGATGAAAAATTAGACATGACCCAGCAATGTGCACTTGCAGCACAGAAAGTCAACTGCATCCTGGGCTGCATCAAAAGTAGTGTGGCCAGCAGGTCAAGGGACATGATTCTGTCCCTTTACTGGGCTCTGGTGAGACCCCACCTGGATACCATATACAGCTCCGGTGACAAACACAAGTCAAACATAGACCTGTTGGAGTGGATCCAGAAAGGGCCACAAAGATGATTAGAGAGCTGGAGCATCTCTCCTGTGAAGCCAGGCTGTGAGACTTGGGGATATGCAGTCTGAAGAAGAAAGAGAAAGCTCTGGGGAGACCTTACAGCAGCCTTCCAGTACCTAACAGGGACCTGTAAGAGAGGGACTTCTTACCAGGGATGCAGTGATAGGTGATAGGACAAAGAGCAACAGTTTTGAACTGAGAGAGGGTAGGTTTAGATTAAAGAAATTCTTTATTGTGAGGGTGGTGAAGGACAGGAATAGGTTTTGCAGAGAGGATGTGGATGCCCCATCCCTGGACGTGTTCATGGCCAGATTGGATGGGGATCTGTGCAATCTGATTTAGTGGAAGGTGCCCCTACCCATGGCAGGGGGGTTGGAACTAGATAATCTTTAAAGGTCCCTTTCAACCTAAACCATTCTGTGACTCTCTAATTCCAGTGCACAGAACTAGGAGTACCTCAGAGATACTGTAAAGCAAAAATAGAAACAGTGACTACAAAGAGACTATTCTGAAATTACATTTATTTCAGTTTGATGTTTGATTGCAAATCAGTAAATACAATCTTCATCCACAAGTACTGCCAATAAAAAGTTAATTCAGAATGTATACCCATTTCTAACTCGATCTGAAAAGGGAAAGGGAAAGACAGAGAGCAACTAGGGGTCACCAAAACTGGGGGGTGGAAAAGGGCAGCACAGGAAACTCCACTGTCTTCACTTTCTCCATCCCTGAGCACTGTGATAATGTAAGATCGTATTTAAGTGTTAATGACCTCACACGCACACGATCTGACCTGCCCTCAAGGATGAAGTTTCATGCTTCAGTGAGGTCAGTCCAGTGATGAGCTGCCACCCAAGAGGGGAGGATGCCACTTTGCTTCTTCCTCTCAATGCCAGCTGTGTGCTCCTGCCAGCTCTAGAGTGTGCCTGTGCCCATGGGGAGCCAATCCAAGGTGCTCACTCATCAGAAATCCCTGGCTATCCAACAGCTCACTGCCCATTCAGCTGCCCAAACCAGCCCAGTGTGGGCTGCAGAGGACAGGTAGCAGGAGCAGCCCCTCTGGAACATGAAACCACAGCCAGGACGGTGGGAAACCTTTCCACAATCTCCAACCACCTGCCCACTCATGGCAGCACTGGAGAATCCAGGCCAAGGAAAAGAAAAGCTGACCTCTCAAAGTTGATGTGGACAGCTTCAGCAGGGACCATCAGAGAGCCAGCAGGGCCCTGAAGGAACTGCAGGGGGAAGAAAGGAGAATGTCCAAACCACTCTATGCAAAGGAGAGAGACCCAGCTTGGCGGCAGCCTCCTGGCTGGTCCCCACCACCAGTACCTGCCAAAAGGGGAGATCACCCCAGGTGTATTTCACTCTGTGTTGATTTGCTTACTAGGCTCGTTGAAACCCAAGTATGCCTGATGTTTCAGAAATGACCGTTTGTGATACTTTTCAAAACCTTTGTCCATTTTTTTCCCTTTGTGGCAAACTGCAAAGATTTAATCCATGAGTAGTTTCCTCTAAAGGGGGTGGTTTCTTTTCCTCTTGTGAGGTTTTTTTCATTTGCTCAACAATCAATGAAAGAACACAAAGATCAAACTCATAAAGCATTCTTAAAAATCTGATTTATTGAAAGAAGTACAATTACTAGATCACTTTGCTTCATCTTTTATATTTCTTAAACAACACAGAAGTACAAAATCTCATAGAGACTTTCAGGGATTTCCCCTCAAAAGACAGTTTTGCTCGTTAGTTATACCCGAATTCCTCTCTTCCTGGACTCCCTGAAACCACCAGCTCTTATCTCTTATCTCTGGAATATTTTAAACTATGAAAAAAGCATTATCTTGCCAACCTGGCATAAGAAGAGGGAGATAACTCTCCTTGCTCTTATGGGAATGCCTACTGAAATGGAAGGTTTTGGGTTGCTCCAGCTTACGCACTGATAGATATGACTTTTCTCTTACTGACATCTCCTTTTCCCATGAAAAGTTCAAAAGTTCAGTTAGCAACAATCTGATGTCTTAGCTTGCTACACAAGCCTCTGGGTTACCTAATCAAGAAATTAGATTTCTACAATGCATGGCAGTACACTCACCACAGTCAGACTAGGAACTGTTGCTAATTAACAAAAATGCCAACATACAATTATTTATTATATTAATTACTGAACGCACATATAAGCAGCCTATCTGTAAGAAGTTAGATGCAATCTCTAACAGACTTCCTGCTGCTGTGCTGCCAGTTTCTCAGTGCAACTGTGGCCATTCTTAATTAAATAAATAATTTACCCTGGAAGATTTCATTGAGTGCCAGACACAAGCACCAGGGCTGGGTGAAAATAAATCACTGCCGGCAGCATGCCAGTACTCGTTCCTAGAATCTATGGAAAATGGCTACCTCCCTACAGCAAACATTTTGCATAACCATTCTGCACAGTTTAATTGATCTCTGCAATAGAGTGATAGTAAAACCCCCTCCATTTCCATATTTTAAGACAGTCCTTCATGTTCTTTTGATTTCATTCTCCTCATATTTGCTGGCTTTTTGCATCAGTTGTGCGGCTTCTTGTACAGAATCATCTTTTTTAAAAATTTATTTATTTAGGGTTAAAGTCTTCCTCAATACCACCCCTTGGTATGAATGCTGACCCAAATCCATCCCTTAAAGACACCACGTTAATGCTCTGAGTCTATCACCATGCCCTGCTTTAATTCTACCATACTCCTATCAAACTTAAGTCACTTCCTTCTCTACCAATGTCCTCTTATCATCACACATGAACCCCGCTTTTGATGTTTAACATTTACTGCACTGCACTGCTATTTACGCATTTTCATAACCACAGAAAAAATCAGGAAAATTCCCACTTTGTGCTGTGATGTCAATTTATTTTAAAATCTATTGCAAGATACCACAACAAATATTATGGTGTGACTCCAATACCTGACAGCAGTGTGAACATCAGCAAGTTTTCCTGGGTAATCACAGGCATCTCAATTATCCAGATACTGTCTCAGCAAAAGGGCAGCCTGACTTACCGTATGGTCAATGACTTTCTATGCATTAGTAATTTTAGAAAGCCTAGACAGGAAAAAGAGTCCTTGGTTGCTCCTTCACAGAAAATTTCTCCTTACATTTTTGTGGTGAATTTATTGTTCCTGTTCAGAAGAGTTCAGGCATTCTGGGAGGTCAGCGCTCACCACTGCCTGCCCCACGCACCAGATCCAAAAGGTGAGCTCCTGGTCTCTCTGCCAGGTCAGGTTTCAGTTGCTATTCCCCAGTCTCAAAGAATTTGGTTTTTTTCTTGCAAATTTTGGCAGTCAGCACGTGACACTTCTAATATAAAAAACACACTGACATTTCAAGAAAAAGCCAACCACCCCGATGGAGCTGCTCCCCCGAGGAAACAATGAAGGGAACACATTCTTCTCTGCATACATTTTACCCTAAGGCACATAACCTCCCAAGTGCCTCCAGTGTTTCACAGCTCCCAAAACTCTGCTCGACCACCTACCCACTTTTTGGCCAACTGGCTGACCCAGAAAAGCAGCAGAGAAGCAGCAGCCACTGCAGGGAGGAAGGAGCAAGCACAGCTTGCAAAGCAGCACCGCGTGGGAAGGAGCCGCTCGCTGGGCACAAAGAGGGTCAGCTACAGCTCGCCCTGGAATGAGCAAAAAAACGGGGGTCGGACCACAGAGGTCATGAGAAGAAAGGATAGGGAAGAAAGAGCACACCAAGGGAAAGAGCTTTGTTCTTCTACCGCAGTTAACTCCCCTAAATTTCCTCCCTCCTCCTGGTTCCCCAGTTTCCAAAAATAAACTATACAGAGGCAAAAACTGCAGAGGCAGGGAGCCTTAAAAGAGCTGCAGTTGGAAAATACAAAAAGGTGGCAAGGGAATATATTTAAAAGAAAAAAAGCCCAAGAAAAAAGAGACACATTCTTTTTGGAAAAGAACAGTGACATCTTTTAGCGTGAAGCCATTTCAGCAGGGATGTAGGTCAACAGCTGAAAGCAGCACCTGTGGGGTCTCAGGTCCTGGGGGCTGATGTGGGCAGCCACAGCAGCAAAGCAGCCAGAGGGGCCTGGGGGTTGTTTGGCCTCTCCCCAGGAAGCTGGAGAAGGCTTGGGCTGGTCTTGGTCCCTCCTGCCCTCACATGCTGCAGCTCAGCAAATGGTTCCTCTTTAGGCAGCCACATATTTCATGTTTCTGGTAGCAGAAGATGCTTCACATTTGCCCTTAAAAGTAAAAGCACCTTAACGTGGAAAACATCTCTTAATGACTAAGAGAGCCAACAGCAAATACTTGCACCCAAAGAATTCAGTTCCTCCCACATCAAAGCAACCTCCTAGAAAACTGATTATAAACAAATCAAAAAACAACAAGCATGCCTATCAAAAATAATTGTTTTGCTGCTGGCAAAGAATTAAAGACTCAGAGCGCCTGAAACAAACACGAGGGTTAAATTTGATTCCTAATTGCTAGACTGGACACCAAGGTGAGAGAAGGGAAAAAAAATCCTCCTGTTGTGCAGAAATGGTTGTCCCGTTCATATGGCATCTTTGGGAAGGATGGTATTCTTCTAACAACTGAGAAGTTAATTCAGGTTGAGAGATTTGGGGTTACACAAGCATCAGCCATCATAATTTCTACATCACACTGCCTTTGATTTCAGGAGTATTACAGCACTCCAAAGCCACATGCAATTTTTTTGTCTCTGCTTTTCAGCCCTAATCAAAATAAGCAAGTATCAGCACATCTCTGCATCACAGTGAGATATGGGAACGTCTCTACTCACTCCACCAAAAGCAGCAGGACTACACTCACTGTCAGAAGATCTGTTTTCACCAACATCTCCTTCTTGTGCCTTTCACCACTTGCTTTCTCTATAGTAGGAAAAATTATTAAGGTCTCCAGGTCTCTTCTGACCCCATGCTTTTAACAGAAATACTACCACATACTGCAGAGTATCGCAGAGATGAGTGCCCAGAGAACCATTCCTCTTCTCTTACAACAAACCCACTGTTTTGAATGCACATTTCTCCACTTCCGCAGACATTTGTTATCCTCTTGCATTTCAGTAGTGACATGCCAAAAAGTCTGGAGAAAATTGGTAGGTGGCTCTGAGGAGGAATTTTAGACTCATGCCCCAAGCTCAGCCCTTGGGTGTTGCATGGCCACTGTGGCGGTCAGCCAGGGCTTGAGCTGGTACCCCTGCCCACAAAACAACCTATTTCAGAGAAAGGATGTTTCTCACCTTGGTGGTTCCGGAGAAAAGTTTAAAAATATAAAGCAAGTACCATCTAAATCTTTAGAAAAGAAGAAGCAGAAATGGCAGAAATTATTTGGAGGTTTGGAGCTTTGGATAGGGTTTAAATCTCGTAATTTCTGATCTCTTTCTTCCCTTTTGTGCTTAAGTAACCATTTTCAAATGACACAGCTAGCGATGCCAGTGAGTTGTTCCACAGCAATCTTCTTCAATCTCCTATCAAGATGGAAGTCACCACAATCTGAGAAAACATCCCCTGGCAAGCGATGGCACTAAGTGGGCCAAGCCATGCCTCCTTCAGAGAAGCAGCAAAGCTGTTGAGAGAGCAGCATTTTTAGGAGCAAAGTTTAGGAGAGTGGGAAGAAGACAGCTTCACACAGCCTTAGCTGTTTTTCCCACCAGAGCAGAGCTTGAGAAGGAAAAACACCACAAACCTCTCATCTTCTCTGGCTTGCCACAAAACAGGGGTGTATTTTTCAGCAGGATCCTCTGAGTCTGACACCGAACTTAGCTCAACTGACACGAAATGTTAATGTTTAGGAACAAGGTAGGTGGAGAGGAGGAGGAAAGAAGACATTCATTATTTGATGCAGAATTCATTCAGAAGCTTCTTTTTCACAGCCAGAACTAAAATTTCCATTCAGCTCTTTATTTCTGGTAGCCTAGATAGCTTGAACAACTGGAAGAGGGATCTAGAGGGAGCCCATACCCCTGCCTGCATAGCAACAGCCCTTCCTCAGATACCTTCAGAGAGAAGCAGGCACATTTTTATGACTGTCAGTCATAAAATGATGCATTTTGATGCAGGATGAGCAATTTTCCTTGGGGATATTCTTACTGGCTTTAGGCTTCCAGACATGGTGCACATTAAAGATCTGCCTCCAACCACCCATTCTGGTGCCTGCAGCAGCCTCCCAATATAGCCCTACTACTCCTCACCAGCCCCCAAAAACCGCCATAAGAAGAAGGTCACAAGCTCTTGATGCTACAGACTTAGCAGCTACTATTTAAAATAGGCTGGACCATGGCATGAAATCCATCCATGTATTTTATATAATTTCTCCTCTTCATGTCACTCTGAATTCTCCTCCCTCTGGTACCTTCTCCATTTTGTGAACTTTAATCTTCTTGCTCCATTTTGATTTTGGTTTGGTTTTGTCTGTGTTACATCTGAAAACCAGCTTTTCCCTCATAGGCACCAGAGGAAGATCTCTTTCCTTTGCTGTGCTCTTCCCAGCCCTGTTTTTACTCTGATCACCCTTCTGCCTTTGCTCTGTTTCCTTACTCCTCCCATCCTTGATTTCTCTCCTCCTTTTCTTCTTCCTTTGATATTCCTTTTGGTGCTCTCTATTCATCCTTCCTGCCAAGCTGACTGAGGCACTCCCCTGGCAAGGTGCTGACAAATAGCAGCTGGGCTGTTTGGAGGGTTATATCAGGTAGGAACACCTACAAAGGAATCCTTCGGCTCTCTTGCTGCATTGTTGGCTGGAGTGATTCCTCCTCTTCATTTAGGGTTATATAAACAGTTCCTTTGTCAAAACTCAGGAAAATGAATGTGCAACATAATTTGGGAAGCATATGCCAGTATTCAATGAGCTACATCTGCTTCCTTGTTTAGGGGGGCTGTGCAGAAATCAGAAGCCACAACAACAACAGCAAAATTGTGAGGATGTCAAGTGCAGCATTAGCAAGGGAGCTGGTCTTACCAGTGCTGCTCTCCCTAAGAAAGAGAACATTTAAAAATGACACCTTCTTACTTTGCAGCTCTACTGCCTGGAGGGTGAAATCCACCCCTTTGTGGAATGCTGAGACAGGATCACTTACTTCAAAGCTATTTATTCCCTTAGAAAAGATATATACATTGCACTGGTCTCCTGAAGAGGGTGAAATTTCCTCCAAGCAGAATCTCAAACACAAGGTCCCCACTGCAATGGAAGCAAGGCTTGTTTTTAAGAAAAAATATATTCCTGCTGATATTAACAAGTAACAAACAAAAACCCCAAACCAAATTTTAAGAAAGGAACAAAAGAATACAGATTAAAAGAAAGATGAATTTTATTCCTCCTCTCCTCTTGCACAGTATAACTGCAGTTGCTCAACTGCTCTCTTCTTGCACAGCAACTTCCAACTGCAGAGCTATATTCTTCCTCCCGTCAGACAGAGAAACCTTGCTGAAATCTCTAGGCTAGATCCACTGGTATGTTCTGGCTGCTTTGCCTGTTTTAGCAATACAGAGCAGCTGTAAATCCAGTTTAACTTGCCACTTCTGTCAGCTTTACCATGCCAGATTAGCACTGCTGTTAGCCTCACAAATACCAACATCTGGAGGTTCTCCTACTGCCCAGTCTGATTTTAAATCTTGCAAATCTGCAATTCATCCACCCATCAGCACAGCTGGCAGGATCAGCCTGAGGTAGTTCTTTACCCTGAGCAAAATGCATTTTTCAGAATCCCCCATCCTACATTCCTGCAGTCAACCAAGCAGATCAAACGAAATTCACGTAATGATCAGCTCTCAGTTATTCCCTGGCTGATTGCCCAGTTGTTCTGGAGGGTGACTCCTGACCCTCTCTGGGAGCAGGTGCCTTTCTAGTGCACGTCCGTAAATCCAAGTCAGCTGGGAAAACAAAATACACCGTTTCTTTGTACTTTTATATTTCTTTGGATGTCAGGAAGCAGAGCTAAGTCTTGTTTCCTGCTCCTCAGCCAGGGGAGGTAGGGGAAACTGGAAGTAGATGTAGAGAAAGGCAGAAAGAGGGCAGATCAAAAGGATCAAGGAATATAATAATAATAAAAAAAAAACACCAAACAAACAAAAACCCACCAACCACCCACTGCTTCACTCTGCTCTGTAAAGCAGTACATCTTGGAAACAGTATGTCCCTCCACCCCCATCCCAAGTCTTTCTCTCTAGGGATATACAATCGTCTCAGGGATTAATATTATTTTCTTGCAACATTCAAGTGCTGCTGTACTTATAGTCTTATACAAAAAATCTCAAAAAAACCCAGCCTCTTTATTTGCTTTTTGCCTGAGAAAAATGTATGTATGTAAAAAAGAATCAGAGAGAGTTGGGGGGAGCAGGTGTATTCATGTCAGCTTTGATTTTCTAAGAACAAAGGCTTTACTTTATATATAAATAAGTTAACAGGGAAAATTTTGCTGCATTTTATTTTTGCCCAGCTCAGTCCCTACCCCTCACTCTGAGTGCATTAATACATCCACCTTCAGCACAGTCGGGCCCTTCGTGTTGCCATGGAACTGAAACCTTTGCAGTCTGGATGGCGATGTACGCCAGGAAGCATACTGTTCTTACACTTCCTATAACAGAAGCAAAATCACTGCATGGCATTAACTCCCTTAGTATTTCAGGCATTCAATGTCTTTCTTGCCTGCTCGTCTTCACACAGAGTTTGCTTTTTCTATCTTGCCACATGCAAATGAAACACACTCGACAGAGCTATTCTCGTCTTCATGAACTCAACAGCTCACACACTGAGCACATTATAAAAGGTCCACAAGACTATGGTCTTTCCCTCTTTAATAGGAGGCTGTTGCCAGGCCTGCAGCAGCTGAGAGGAGGGCTGCAGAAAGCATAAATGTATGAAATATAGGTGGATACAGGGAAGTATTATCTTTCAAGATGGTATTTAAGCAGACTTTTGAAACCTAATAAACCTATGTATTGCTAATGTTCTTGATGCTCCTGAATATTCTTTTGTACCCATTTGTCTGAATAAACAAATTATGCAATAAAGATCTAAATCTTTTGGTCCCAAGTAGGGACCAAATCTGTCAATACCCTTTATTAATAGCCTAGGCTGGTGGGATATCAGTGGTGAGCACAGCTTTGGGCACATCAGTTACATAAAAAACAAAATCTGTACAATTCTGTGTCATCCTAAAGATTCAGCCTACAGTGATTATCTTGAGCAGATCTGAGCCTTTTGCCAAAGCTCCTGAAAATGCCTGTACACGAATTGCTAATACATAGATTTTTATGTTCAAAGCAAAAGCAGAGTACAAAAATATCCAAGTTCATTATAAAGAAGATTACCATAGTGAATAAATAAACAAACAAACAAACAAATAGCCATTCATGTGCGTAAACATTGGATCTGTACCTGCAGAAACAGCTGGAAGCCAGTCCATGGTCTGAAGCCAGCTTGAGGCTTTTTTTGTCCCAAGTTAAATATTTGCATAGTATTAAGCTTAAAATTAAAGCATTTGCTGAAGAAACTTGCTGACTTGTGTATATGGAAAAACAAGAGGGAATTTACTGTCCCTGCACACTGGGGCAGATTCTTGGGATGCCTTCTCCTTCCCATGAATTCCTGGACAGCAGAGAGACAGACAGACTACCGACCGGGGAATTCCCCTCTTGGTTTCCGGAGGATTTTGTGCACAGGCTGGACAGAGAGGCAATAACCCAGGTAGTGACTTTATGAAGGCAGCGTTTGTTGCTTTGGTGCCTGCCCCTCGACCACCTGGTAACACTCCTTCCTTTTAGCATTGTCCCCAGCTCAGAAAAGCCCCATTCACCCAGCACCTCCTCCCGTGCAGGTCTGGCCGGTCCCTGCGCCGCTGCGGCCCCCCCGTTCCCGGCACGCCGGCCGCTGGCAGGCTCCGGCCACTCACTGCCCCAGGGACACGGGCTGGGGGCTGCTCACAGAGCGGCCTTCTCAGGCAGCATTGGCCCCCGGCGCCCACTTGCCAAAATAAGGCACAAAAGCACTGCTGTCTGTGTCTGTGTCCGGGCCAGGGCAAGGCAGCTGATTGATTGCCAGGCCCTGGGTGCCAGCGGGTGCACACGAGAGAGACCCTGTGAGTGCCTGTGCCTTCGGGTTCCCCCCCTGCCCTCCGCAGAGCGCAGAGCTGTGCTGGCAGCGTAAGCTCCCTCTCTCTCCTCCTTCCATCGTCAGCACGCCTCCGACAGCCGCGCGTCCCCACCGCTGCGTCCATTAACCCCAGTTCACGGAAGGTTCTTGCCATCAGTTTTCTAGTTACGGGAAAATGTATATTGAGCAGTGATGAAAGGCCAGTGCAATGTCAAGGGCATTAAAAGGACTCCAGGGACTGATTAAAAGGAAAGGATTTATGATGGTTAATAAAGTTAAATCTGCCAGAGTCCCGCTTATTCTTTCCAACTGCAGGTAATCAGATCTTAAAGGAAAAATTATTTAGGTGTAAAATTATTAAGGGTATTACCACGCCCTCTGAAAGAAAACCTATGTGTTGCTGTGAAGCACCTGGCCAGGAGAGAGTCAGGCTGACTGTGGCACCTACACTGACCCCACAAGGGAGAGAGGAAAAGATACATCACCTGCCCTGTGCCTTGGGTTAGCAGCAACCTCAGTACCAATCATACATGTCACCTGAACAGTCCCTAGTCGGTCCCCCTGGCACCTGCCACTCCAGTTGGCAGCTGGGACAGAGTTAGAACTTCCACAGACCGTGGAGCACCACTGTGCCTATGCAACAAGCATGGGCAGACAGGGAAGAAAAGCTTCCCCCGGTGCTGGCACTTCACATCCACAAGGACAAAGGAAAGAAAGAAGCTGTTTGGTGTCACATATGCGTCTTCTGCTGAAGAATGCAATCTACCTGGATACCACAGGACTGCTCTGAAACTTGATTTAAATGTTTTATAATCTAATGTGCCTAAAAGTTAACATAATTTTACAAGACACTGCAACTGGTTGCCCAGAGCAGCTGTGGGTGTCCCATCCCTGGAAGTGTTCCAGGCCAAGCTGGATGGTGCTCTGAGCAACCTGGTCTAGTGGAAGGTGTCCCTGCCCATGGCAGGAGTGTTGGAACTAGATGGTCTTTAAAAGTTCTTTCCAACTGAAGTCATTCTACGATTCTAAGAAGTTAATGATTTTCCACATTGAAATATCAACACTGAGAGAAGGCAAAGCAAAATGAAGGGCCAAAGTTTAAAAAAACTATTGGGAATTTTCTATCTATATCTAAATTACGTGCACTTTATTGGATCTCAAGTTTTCATTTTTCTACTGCTTAATAATCACAAATATGTTATATATACCCTTTCCATTTTGTCATTCTTTCACTGTATTACATCAAATTTAATTTCCTGTGGAAGTGTGTAATCTTTTCAGCTGTCACTGTCTCAGAAGCTTTTCTGTAATAAGCAGAGCCTCATCCTCTGGCAGGTCGATCTTTTATGAGCTGTGTTCCTGCAGATTAGTTTCCTAATGTTTGCAATGTTGTATGAGAACCGGCAAAAGAGGAGAACCAAAATAACACCCAAAAGGAAAAATAAACATGAAAACCTTCACTGCCTTCTGACTCCTGTGTTCACCAGTCAAATGAAATTTCATTTTGATGTGTGTAGATGGCAAATCCATGAAGGTTATTGCTGCATATCAGAACCTTCACGAGGTGCGAGACACAGCCTCCCTTGCCCTACAGCTGATTGTAGGTACAGCTGTGAGATGGCTGCTTGCTCTTTGTGCTGGGGAACACGGAGATCTGTGAACAGTCAGCACTCTGACAGCTGCCTCTCTCCACCACCTGCCCTTGGCACTCCAAGAGGTCCCCAAAAAGCCACATTCCACCAGAAAAGTGAAAATGTCAACCAAGACGCATTCACGCTTTTCATGATGAGACACCTGCGATGGCAGGAAAGCAGACCAGCTGGTCTGCTGGATCCTTTCCAGACCTCTGCCCCTGCAGGACATGAAACTCATCCTCTTCAAACCAGCTTTCCATTACCAATGCTTACACACACACCAAAACAATTTATTTACAAAAACACATACCAACAAATAATTCTGAATATTTGAAAATTAATCAACTCACAAGAAATATGAGCAAAAGAAATTCTTATTCCTGTATCTCTCCTGGAAAGGTGCTTAGGTATGGACAACAGAAGAGATACCTGAACAAAAACAGTCTGCAAAGGGTCATGTTAATGGTGTTTGGTCAGCAGAGACCACTGAGAGTGGCTACAAAGGCATGCTAGAAGCCCTGCCTGCAGAAGCAGGTGCAGTGCTCTCTCACTTCAGTGGTAGATGTCACCTCTGAGAGCTTCTCTTTGAACTGTCCAGCCAGATATGGAAACCTTCACCAACAAACACACAGGCTACCCAAGTTGTGAACTGCTTTCCCAAAACACACTGCATTGATCAATGTAGAATGATCTTTCTCTTCCTGTTCCCCGTAAGACTTCTGTCTTGCTTTCCCTCTCTCACATCACTGCTGTAGGAGATCATCCATATTTCTGACAGTGTCTTCAAAATTACATATAAAAATAAAGTGTGTTAAACCTAGATATATACTTTCAGAGCAAACAGTTATCTCTCCTTATCACATATAACAAGCATTTCACTAATAGAGTTCTCTTCTCATTATTTTATCTATCCATTTTCTTGTAATTCTGTTTCACATTTGTATCTTTAATACTTAATCTCTAAGAAATGTCTAAGCAGTAAAAAAAAAAACCAAGCAGGGAACATGACTTTAACAGAAGGTGTTAAATGCAGTACAATTCCACTCTCATCAGCATGAAGAAATTTTTTCAGCCAGCTTTTGGTGGAAGTTGCAATGGGGCCATAAGTCAGGCAAAGATGTTCCATGCTAACAGCTATGTGGTGTGCTCTAAACTGCTTTAGAACCTAAAATAACAGTGTAATCACTCTCATAAAACCATTTTGCCATGGTCTTACAGGACCTGAGTGTGTGTTAAAAATTTCCAGCCAGAATTGTAAAGAAGAAAAACATGCCAGCTATCAGTGACCTAAGTTTTTTTGCCTTTTAGGCCACAAATTGAATAGCCTTCCTTCACAAGATGTGGATCTCAGTCTCCATTTCCTTATACGGGGTGAGGAAAACAGGCTCAGGTATGAATTAACTTCCTACTGAAATCTTGGTCAAAGACAGTGGGTGATGTAAAGATAAAACATCAAGGGAATAACTGCCATCATCTGGTTGAGTTTGGTAAAATGGAGTTAATTTACACTTCTTTAGGGACTCACTGGTGTGTGAAATTAATCTAATTTAGACTGACCAGAAATTGAAAATGGAATGAAGAAAAAAAGCAATTAAAGACCTTTCCTAAATGCAAAAAAAAAAGTACTGCTGTAAGTGCAGCAATACAGTTAAAGTGTAGAACAATACAGTTAAAGTACAGAACTCTTCATGCTACTGCTCCCACTCCCTCCTTCTTGAGAGAATAATCATCTGTGTATCTACATATCGTCACTGTACCAGTATAATCTCGTCCAAAGGAAACATTGCTAGAATTCTTCTACCAATATCTGTGAATAAATACATGTTCAAGTTAAAACAATTCATTGTTCTGCACAGAGGCCAGGCCTAGCAGATAAACATCTGCTGGAACAGCTTTGTGTAACTGGTTGTACATGTGGCTTAACATTTACTTCAATGACTTTTAGCACCTTCTTGTTATTGTTTCTGTGCTGTTCCAACAAGCAATGGTTAATGTAAGATACAGCCGTTCACATACCGTGTACTTGTGAATAACTGGTTCCCAGAGATGTGGCAGTGATAACATTGTCATCGTAGGAGTCAAAGCAGCTCACGGTAGATCACATGTCAGAAGAGGGTCCCACCTGAAAGTATAACAAATCCAGATACTAAGTTCATCATATTCAGAGGTTTACAGCAAGCTCTGCCAATACATTTGTGCATTTCACACATTCATCCTGTGCATCCTGGGTCTGTGCTTTTTCCAGGCTCACAGAAAACATTTTGCCATCCAAAATGACAAGCAAAGTGCCCTGCTGTAGCCAAACTGTTTTGGCCCACTGTTCCAGACCATACTTCAGGCATACTATCAAAACACTGAAAACTAGTTTTCTGGAGCTCTCTTGTAACCTATTTTCTTGAGATCAAGGGATCTTAAGAAATCTTTTACTTCCCACTGGTGACTACAATCACCTTATTTATAATCATTTGATAATTTAAAATCACCTCAGTGACTTAGGTAAAAGATCTTTCTGTCAGAGGCCTCCTAATTCCTTACCTGTGGTGAGAAACACCGAAGTCCCAAAAATACACGTAAAAATTGCAAGTCCTAGAAGACTTCTTTCTTTGAGGAAAAAGCAAAGTCTTTCTAGGTGAAGCAGAAGCATGGAAGTCATTGTGAATGAAATGGAAATGAAAATTATATGGGAGGTATTTAAGTACGTGGTTCTAGCAATTATGGAAATAGTTAATGTTGACAGAAATCCATTGGGGATCCAGCACTTAAAATCTCAGTGGGAGAAAGAGTGGGAATTAAACATACAAATCAAACTGGTCTTTACAGAAAGAGACACTGGCAAGGAAATGAGTACAGATCTTGTCCAAACTGTTTATTTTCTATACCTAGACAGTTATAATCTCTAGTGCTATCAATTAAAACCCTCATTTTCCCAAGCACTGTTTTAAGGAAATGCAATATTAGGCACAGTTAGAAAAATTAATGGAAGCTGAAATTAAATTTTTGCTTCCAACTTAATTCCACACATGTCCCATCACTTCTTAAAACTGAAGAAGTTTGTCTTAAGACTATCCTAAAACTGCATTTATACATACTAAACTACAGGCAAGTTACTCCCTTGCCCCAAAGTTACTCCTTTCTTACAACCAAGTACAGCACTGAAGAAGCAAATATGCAATCTTTTGTATTATAAATATTCATATCAATGCACACAGCAAAGTCACACCATCAGAGCTACAGGGGCCTAACAACCACAGGTATTTAGAAAGTCCCTGTAAAACCACTGTTGTGCTCTAGGACTTAGCAGGGTTTAGCAACTCTTTCTCTCCATGCTCATTTGAAGAATGAATGAGGATTTAAGAAATAGACAAAGCAGCTAAACCAAATGCTTAGATTGATTATATACAAGCATCAAACTCTACTAAACCCAGGTCAGGAGGAATCAAGCCTCAAAAACTCTCCAGATACATATAATATAATATATTTTATTATTACTTTCATTAAATCTATAGCTTCTATTTTAAAATTTTCTATTTTAATATACCTCTTAATAGCCTTTCAGAAAAAATAGAGTTTAAAATTAAATTAAAAATATATAATTAATGATCTGAAAAAAACTTTCCTGTCCTCTCCTCTCAATAAATCCAAGGCTCAAGTATTACTTTCCTGTTTTCTGTTTTACAACTTCAGCACGATTTCAGTAAAGGTGAGAAGGCCGCATTTCAGACACAACTGCACTTGTATGTTTTACTATGCAACACTAAAAATGGATGGATGGATGGATGGATGGATGGGTGAAGTGACAGTAAAATATATCAGACTGACATCCATGCAGACTGAAGCCCTCTTCTCCATACAGAAGAGGCACAGTGCTCGACAGTGAGACAGGCTTTTCCCCAAAACATGTCTCCACACACACTGCAGCTGCACTCTGGGAGGAAAACAGGAGCAGTAGTTTCTTAGCAAGCAGGAATTACACTGCTGGTAGCAACTGTTCAGTTCTGCCTTTGTAACATCTGAACACAAATAGGTCGCATCAACAAGTGGGAGGGCAAGCGGGAAGAGAATGCGAGAAAGGAGATGCAGCTGCAGACGGGGTAAACTGCAGTAGGGGCTTCCATGGTGAGGCACAGCAATCTGCTGCCCAACAGCACTGGGAAATTCAGAAACCAGAAACTGGAAGCACTCCCTGGCACAAAGCTGCACAAAAGGAGTGAGGAGTGAGTGCCAGAGCTGTGCAGAAAATAAAGCATGAAAATCTCCAGACAAACTACTTTTTCTTTGACTTTCTTTGATAACCTGCAGAGAAAGCCTCTAAAAACAACTTGTTAGACTGTCCCTGGCATGATATATTCCACCAGCACTACTTAATTAATCAAGCACATTATTTTTTGCCATTTTGTCACTCTATAACTTGCTTTGACCTTTCTCTCTTTTAGACTAATCTTTTTTTTTTTTTTTTTTTAATTCTGCCCCTTATTTTCATGAATGTTTGTGATCACAAAATATATTGAGAGTGACAGACAGTAAACATTACTGGAGGCTGTTGCACTTGGACTGTGACTTGGACTGTGATGTGAATGATCATCCAGAGGCGGGTATATGAGCTCAGAGTTAGAAGGTCACTCCAATGCCCATCCCTTCAAAGATTAACACTTTCGAAAAACAACCTCTAAAATCTAGATCTAACACCAGGAGAATGTCACAGTAATTCCTGTTTCTATTCCAGCCACATTAATGAAACTCATTTCAGAGAACTAAAGTCATTAAACAGAGAATGTTGACAAATGAGACAGAAGATGCTGGGGATATGAAAGCATGGGAAAAAACACTCCCTTCCACCCCATATCCCATTGGGATATAACTTCCCAAGTACTGGTGAGAGACATGCAGAAAAAGACAGACAGAGTCAGTCCAGAAAAGCACAAAGAGATTTGATCACTAATCAGAGACAGAAACCCATCTGAAAGTCACAACTGTCTCTGCAGGCTCTGAAAGACTGAATTAAATTGGCTTAGTACTATATTCAAAACCGAATTTAATTAGCTGACATTAAGCAGGATAAGTCTGTGGGACCATGTTGGTCTGACAAGCTGTCTCCAGAAGGGTAAGTGGAAGGTAAAATCTTATTTTTCAGGATGAGATTACAGCCATGCACTGAGACAGAAGGTAATGGCATGTCTGCTGAGGGCAGCTGAAACTTGGTGCTGGACATTTCATCTCACACTATAAAAGGATGGTATGTGATAGAGGAGCCAGAAGTGCGAGTTTCAGATTCTGCACATTTATTCATATGGCTGTGCAGCTTCATCCTCCTTCTGCTGTTGCCACTTACATGAAGAAGAGAACCTCGGTGTATAACCTCTGCCAGGAGCTTTTTCTCCAGTTTCTCTCAGTCAGAGCTGCCCCCTGGAAAGACTACGATACCCTAGGCGCAGTTTATTTATTTTTGTTTATAAGAGAGCATGTTGGTCCCTGGTTGGAAGAACAAGGTCTGCGTGGGACGGGGTGGGGCTTCTGTGCTAATCGGGCAGGCTGACACATCTCTCAGCTCCTGCACATCTGTTGTGTGTTTTATGGGGTCACCCACGGCACCCCTGTTCTGCTCTGTTCTACCAAGACTTCTCTACATGTACCAGAACCTGCACATCACAGGGCAGCCTGCAAGCAGGGCGGCGGTGTTTGATGGCGAATAAAAACAAACACAAACTATGGCAAAAATCTAGCAGCACAGAGTGCCGAAGGAAGAATCAATGGTAAAATGCATACTAAATCCAAATGGCTTCCCCAAGGAACGCTGGAGGAAATGGAATAACACATTTCAAAGGGAAAGTCCCATGAATACAGGATGTAACAAGCCTTGCCTTCTCGTGCCTCCTTGTATTGACAAATTTAGCTCTGGAGAAGGGTATCTCACTGTCAGTGCTAGAAATTCTGCTTATTTTCAACGCAGGCACATGCATCCCAGGGCGTGATCAGGAAAGCTATTGCTCGTATCACTTAAACTAATATCTCAGCTCTGTCACACCAGAACCAAGCCAGATTTACCAAGCAAGCTTCATCCATCCCATTAGCAAGTAACTGAGGAGGTGTTCTTCCATCCCCTGACAAAACTGCACAGCAATATGAGATCTTAATTTAGGCTGGCAGTGCCCTTCTTCCTCCCGCGACTCCTCTCACCAGGACTGTATTTAGGCTGTGTGACCTTGTGTGGCAGCTCACAGATTTTAAGTGCAAGCACAACACACTGCATGCCCTTCTCTGGCACCACATTAATCACCCTACTTTAATGACTTCTACTGATAAACCACCCTGTGTACCCAGCCATCCTCCCCAGCGGCTGCATCTACAGCAATAAATTAAACATGCCCTTTCCCATACCCTGCCACCGTGTCATCCACCACTAGAGAAAAAGCCACCAAGAGTGTCAGCTGGCAGTCAGGGGTGAAAACCCCAGTTTTACTAGCCAGGAGACCCCAGTTTTACCAGCCATTTGACAGGTGACTCTGAATTTCTCTATTTTTTTTTTCATACAGAAGAACTCTATTTCTTTTCAGCTACAATGAGAGCCACAGATACAAGATACCACAAATTACTGGGAAGCACCTACACCACCTATTACTCTACATAACTACAGATCAGAACCGCCCTCAACTAAACAAACACAGCTACAGAGAACATATGATTTTGTAGTATTATTTCTTAATTATTTCACTCTCTTCCAGGAAACTCAAGTCCACAGCTGAGCATGAATAAAGACACAAGATCTTTATGATAAGAAAAGCAAAACAATGGCCTGACATGACCTAACGAAAGCACAGGATACTACTCCCCCAGGGTAGAAATCTCCTTATTCCAAAACTTCCTTTCAAGTGTTTTGAATACATTACTAAACAAAGAAACAAGACATTCACTTTTGCAAGGCAGTAATATCCTTTAAAATAGTGGCATCTGATATTATTCCATAAATCATGCACAAAATCAATGTGCTTTATGTCAGATGGGACCTTTAAACTTAAGAACAAAACAAGTTTAGGTCTGAATCACGACGCAAAGATACATGTAATAAACTAAATATGTCAAAAGCTTCAGTGGAAAAAGGGTTGCTGAAGGTTTAACACGGTTTAATGCAGTGCACCAAGGCACACAGATTGACCTCTGTGATGCTAAGTGATGTATGGTGCTGGGAGTGCCACCAAATCATAGGACTTGAGAAACAGACTGAGTTCTTAGCTGCCAGTGATTTCTTATCTGACCATGGAGTGCATCTCACAATCTGTCTCCATCTTTGATCCCTGTGATAATTTTTCTTTCCCCTCCTCATCTGTCAGATATTTATGGTATAAATTCAGCAAGTTTGAAGATGTAAAGACAAGGAATCCTACATCTTCACAGAAGCCTTCAGATACTATTTCATGGAAAATAATAGTCATGGTAATAAAAAAAAATCACATCGCACAACTCTAACATTTTACCACTTTAATGTAGCTTCCTATCCGGAAAGTATTCTCAAAGGAATTCATTCGACCTTCCTCCCAAGATCTCTTTTGTAACCCTGCTTCCTATTTAAAAAAAACCCTTGCAATCACAAATTGTGTGTGATGTCACACCTGTGTCTGTCTTCTCTTAATAATTTCTCTAACAAAATTACTGAGTTGTGAGGAGCTTCTTCCAATTCCAACTTATGCTTAGATAGGAGAGAAATAGTCAGCAAAGAGAGATGCAAAACAGAGTCAAAAGCTGAAGTTCACAACTACAGGTGCACCCATATGGATAAATAAAAGTGGGAAAGGAACCAACTTCACACACTGGAGTACACTGGCCCAGCTACCATACCATTGTGAGATGGACAGTTTGCATCTGTGGTCTGTATCTCACTGGGGAAAGCCTACAAAGCTCCCATGGCTCAAGTGTGCCCCATGGAGTTTTCTAGGGAGGACACAGTGCAGCATTTGAAAAATCCTGAGGCCCTCAGTGAGAAGATACTGCTTTAAAAATGGTGAGAGAAAGCCTGGGAGCTGCTGCAGAAGAAAATACACATACACACACCCCTAAGTACTTATTACAGTTTTAAAGACAAACTTCCAAACCCAAAATAATACAATATTGTGTCTCTTGTTCTGTCACAATTGGCTGTTTCAGCAAAGGGTAACAACAAAACCAAAATAAACACCACCAATGAACTTCACTACTGTCCTCTCAAAAGGCAGTGTCTGCCAATAATTATATTCATGTTACTGCCACTGCAACACAGGAAATTTGGATCAGCAGCAGGTGAATTATTAAACTATAACCAGCAGCACTGACATTATACTCTTATTTTGCTGTAAAAAAATTTAAGAATTTTTAAAAGGCAATATTTTGTCATACATATTTGTGTCATGAATTATATCAAAACACATCTAGATGTCGATGATACTTCAAATATACTGTGTAATGAAAAATATGATGAAACAACTTTTGAAGTAATTTATTACTCATTCCCATACTTGATAAGAAAACAAATATTATACTGATTTATTTATTTTATGCTATCAAAAGCATCATATTTTGAAAGCACTCATTTCTTTCCACGACCAGTTTGAAGCATCCTGCTTCCATCTCTCCAGTTTAGGAACTCAGAGTTTCATCTGCTGGTGTGAGGGAAAAGATTTGAGTAGCTGCAAGTAAGTACAACTACAAGAAATGCCTTGTAGTTGAAAGACAGATGACAGCAGGATGGAACACATAACCAGAATATTTCAGAAGTCTAAAATTTTTCTTCCTATTGATATAATGTGGACAACAGATGGGTTTTTAAATGCAACTCTCGATACAACTTTGCATGTGAGAAGGAAAATAATTTGGAGTTCACGGGAACAGGAGCAGATTGTTCTGTGAATCCAGTTGGTGTCATTCTACACCCTTAAATTCTCCTGCAAAATACTGTAAGCAGAACAGCAGGAGTCCCAAAATTCCCCATGCTGGCTCCAGCTCAATAAGCCATTCCTATTCACAAAGTACATAACCATATACTTAACTTCAGGAGAATGTATAGGACCCAGTGATTTCACTACAGCTTAGGAATCTGCCTGAAATTAAAGTTTCTTTTAGGGGCTTTGCTAATGAAGCACCAGATTCATCTGGCAGATATTTGTGCTGCATTTCTCTCACGCCTTGGCTGGTGACTGCACCTTAGGCTATTTTTCCTCTTAAGTAAAGGAGATAGAACTGGACTCCAAAGCCACATGGAGCATGACTTTCGTGAAGACTTCTATGTTTAATACCATAAATACCATGCAGAGGTGCCCGTAGTAAATGGCACAACTGTTGGTCACTCTGAGAATGGTCACTTAAAACCAGACACAAACAAACAAAAAATTAAGTTCAAACCTTGCAGTCAGTTTTAGCACAAAACCCCTACTGGCTCCCTATAGATCAATGGCAGAATACAGCATCTGTCTACAGGACATCTCTGTAAGATAAGGAAGTGGAAATGACATGAAGAGAACACTGCACAACACTGATACTGCTGTGCCTCACCCATATTTATGAATATAATTCACATGAAAATCAGTGTAAGGTGGTGTGAATCTTGCCGCAAACTCATGAACTGTGTAGCAGAACCAGGAACTGAAGCTGTGGGTACCGAGCCCCCACCCAGCCTGCTAGTCACTAGACCATACTTCCTTGGGTAGAGAATTACAGTAAATATCAAGTCAGCCGGGTACTGCTGAGTGTGATCACACGTCACAAACAGTAAAACATGCCACTACCATAAACTCAAAGGTCTACTCCATGCATATGACGTTTTTTAGTTTTGATGCAAAGCATTCAAATTCCAAGTGCAAACACATGCATTTGAAGCAGTTTTTCAGATGGAATAAAATATACATTGAAGCAGTCAGTTATTCTAGTTTTCAGTGTTTCTCTGCAAAATGGTTACAAAATAACTGTCATTACCATTTTGAATCTACAAGAATGACACGTCAGCAGAAACAAACAAACAAAAAAATTCTCACTATTGCAACCAGGCACCTTACTGCACGCAGTATGCCAGGAAAAAGGACTTGCTACAGAAAGAACTGAACTGGCACAAGCACAACAGAAAGGATTTTAATCTACAAGCACTGCACTGTGGAAAGCAACAGCACAAGGAAGCATGCTCCATGCAGATAAACCGAATCTTTCATGATGCACTCAAAGAACTCCATTCACAAACTAAACCTTGCGACAAACATCTCCAAAGTTTGGGAAGGTTCAAAACCAGGGCCTGCCAAGGCAAAGAAAAGACAGCACACATATTTTTGCAGGGTGAAACCCATCCTCTACCATAGAGAAGGGTGTTGTATTGGTACTTCCAAAGAAACATGCACCATGGCAACACCATTGTGGTGTTGAACTCGCCTTGGTGAGACTGATAGTGCAGTCAACACAATCCCATGGCCAGCCTTGTCTACAACTGAACCGAAGCTTTTCCTTCTCATGGCCACAAACAGTGAAACCATCCTGACTTGTGATCTGCCTCTCCCAAAGCAGTGGCAGGTTCACAAGCGACTGGCTAAGGGGTAGCAGGACTGCAACAAGCACACTCACAGGAACCAGGCAAACACTCTCAAATCCATTCCTGTGACAAGGAGCTAAGACAACACACCCACTTAGGTAATGCATTATACTCATTTCAGTATTACCTAGAGTCCAATTTTACACACACAGCAGCTCTGGGGAGGTTGTGCTGCAGCAAAACAACGTGGAAAAAGGGTGGTCTTTGAATGGCTCCAGACACCATACCAAGGCACAGAGTACAATCACAGTTAGGAGAAAGTAAGTCTGCAATAATGAAAAGATTTGTTTAAAATTCTCCCATCTTAATCTATTTTTTATTTGTATCAGACTTACTGTAAATTTGTTTCAGTTTTTTTTTAAATGCTTCAATCTGCTAAGAAAAGTCTTCTTGCAGATGGACTGGTAATGAAATACAAACAGAATGCTTAATATGCAAAATGTAATGCACAGCATATTTTTTCCTTTACTTGTTTCATCTTAATTTGCACCTGGTCATTTTCATGCTGAGCATCTCATTTGGTTAAATAATTAGTGTAAATTAAACTTCACCTTTTTTAACAGGCAAAAATGGTGAAACTGAGTTGGTAATTGTTCCAAGTTTTGCCACAACATGGAAACAACTTGATAACCTGACAACACTTGAGGATTTGAATGAACAAGATACACAAAAGCAAGGAAAATGAAGCTGTGTACAGCAACTTGCAAGGCAAGAAATCCCTCTGTGCAGAGTCTTATGACCTGGAGTAGTAACCTCTGAAGATCTATGCAAAGAACCCAGGATGTGAGAGTTTACCCCTGAGCAAGCCACTGCCAGCTCCTGCACAGAGACACACACCCCCTCCTTGTCCGTGCATCAGTGCCACTCACAGCAATTAACTTTCTTGCATCCAGCAGCCACATGTTCACCCTACTCTGCTCACTCAGAGATTCCAACAGAAATTGCACCAGAATCAAGGCCAGCCCACACCTCCCACAGCATGTGGTGAACAACCCTCGCTCCCCATGGGTGCTGATGCCAGCTATGCTCATCTGCCGTGGCACTGTCCTGTGCCCGCACAGCCCAGCTCACCCACCAGCTCATCCCCCAACTCACCCCCCATCAGCCCTCAGCCCACCTGAACGCCCCCCAGCAAAAGCCAGCAGGCACAGGCTCTCATCTGACAAGATAAGGCACCAGGGAGCCACTACAACCCCCTCTGCAGCCATGCTCATCTCATTGATTCTACTGAAACACCGGTGGAAACTCCCATGGGTCCTGTGATGCTCCCTCTGACCCTCCTGGCTTTACAAGGCATGGCTCTTAACAAAGCCACAAGGACTTCTCATCAAAAAGAGTAAGGGAAACTCAAATAAGGTACACTCGAGTAAAGGACACTCAAACCCTCCTACGTAGCCACAACAGAAAATTGCACCAACAAAAATTTCAACCATTTTATACGATGTCCCTACACAATGTTCATCTGCATCAAGGAAATCACGGAGCTGCAGAAAGGACATAACCATTAGTCCAACAAAACCCACTACAGAGTCAAAAGTAATAAATATTGGATTTGAGAGAAACAGAAAGCATTTGATGAACTCTAATTTTGGTTTTCATCATGCAGGTTCAGGAAAATGTCTTTCTCCACTACAAGGTCTTGGTGTCCTCATGTGCCACTATTTAGATTCCCAGCTCTAAGCTTCTGCTGCTGTAACAGTAACGTGACTATATAAAACTATAAGTCAATTCAGTACCATACACAAAAATTCTCCAGAAGACTGAAATTAATTTTAGGTTTTCGTAAAAAAAGCAAGTTTCTTTTCAGCATCTTTCTGAAGGATGTTGCAGTGACAAGAGAAAGAGTCCAAGAGAAATCCTGTATTTGTTTGGAAAATAAGGACATACCAAGTGGCCAACAAGGTCCGTTTCCTTATATAGCGCCTTTTTGACATCCCTTGGCCACGACCTGGCTGGCCTCCTGTGTGAGAAAACACTCATTTCCGTCTGTGCTTGTTCATCCCCTCCTCTCCGTGCTGAGGTTATCAGCACTGGTGCTGGCTACAGCAGCGGCTTAGGAGGCTGCTTGTCACTGTAACATCTCAGCTGTCACCTGTACCAAGGCGCCATCAGCCACTGTGTTCACATGCACACATGGCAGTGCAGGAGACCATTAATATCAGCACTCATTTTTGACCATCTGTTGTTAATAACAATAAAGTTTAAAAGTACAGCAGTTTATAACCCTATGCCACAGTTTACAGCTGTTTCATTTATAGATAAGGCAAAGGAAAAATACCTAATTATTTGGTCAAAATGAGGGAGCAGGACAGTTTGAAGGGGAATTCAGAAGCGCTAAACCATTCCTTTCCAAAGCAGTCATTATTCCTACTCCTTACCTGAAGACCTGTTATTCTTGCACCTCTATTTCCTGACATTATTATTTAACATTTGTATACATGCCACTAGCGCAAAAAGTCATCCCAGGCTTAACAACTCAGCGTGACTTTGAAGATCAAGCCTAAGTAACAGCAGAGAAAATTGTCAAGGAAATATTATTAAGGGAAAAATTAACTTAAAATCAATTGCTTTTATTCTAATGCATTCATATAATCACTTGCCTCTCCTTTCCATAAACTGATTGTAAAATCTCTTGAGACAGAGGACTGTTGTGTTGCACACATGCCTAATGATACTATAAGGGCATATTAAAAAAGGAAGGAAAAAAGATTTATATAACACTTCACAGGGGCAATCACAGCTCATCAAGTTATTTTCTTTTACATGTGAAATCAGGCCCATTTAAGGGAATTTTCCTGTTTATTATCCCAGAGGAAAAAGAAAGCAGGGGCTTGGGCTGGGGGGAATTTGGCACACACATATACAAAACCCTCCAAGAACTGCTCACGCCTGAGCAAATTCACTCTTCTGTCTGGTAAACATTCCCATCCCAAGACTTTGTTTCAAGACACATCCTTCTAACGAATAGCTGGACCTTGTCTGTACAGCTGGGAGTACCAACACACAGCATTTCATCTCAAAACCCAGTCATATCCTATTCTGCAAAAGGTTGAGTGCTGTTATTTCTTTGCCTATCTTGCCTTTTCCTGCTTGCAAGCATCTCACTGGGCATGATTCATGTTACATAACTTCAGCTTGTTAAAAACAACAGTTATGCAGCTAGGTAGTACGAAAGATTAATGAGGTAAATCCAGAAGTTGCATATTACAGAACCCAGACAAAAGCTGCTCCTTAGATAATATGGCTATGCAACTTTAAACAAATGAATACGCCACTGCACCAGCACTGTTTACATTCAAAGTTAATTAAAACTTTCAAATCCAGGATACTGTACTCCTCAGTGTCACTTCTCACACCACTATATGCAAACTCCCTAATGCATATGTGTTTTATTTTTTAAAAGTGACCCACTCTCCCCCCCGCCCAGCCCCATCATTAGAGAATAACAGCTGAATACTGAGTCAGTCAATTTCACTCACAAAAACACTGTATTGCTTTAATGCTCTGGATGACTATGCTGAGATAAAATCCTCCCCCCTGAGCTAGCAGCAAAATGCTTGTGTTTTGCAAATAACCATTTTTACTCATATCCCTATTTCGGTTATGCAGTGTAAAAACAGCAGTCAGAGAGGGTTAAACAGGCTTCCTGTCAATGCTCTGCAAGAAGCCAGCTTCTTTATTGCAGCAAGGCAAAGAAATCTGTTCAGGCCCTGTATATTCAGCATTATTCAGCACTACTGGGACCATATTCCATTGAGGATCCCTCAATGCCCACCTGACAGTGTGTCCTCTACATTAAGGCAGTGATACAGTCTCCCCAAGGCAAATCATCACCTGACCATCCTGGTCTCTGCAGCTCAGCTGTGTCCAGTGACATGCTCCATGGAGCAAGCCATTGCCACATAACTGTATTCTCTTCTCAAGACACTTCTCCAGGAGGTAAAAAAAGGGAGGAAAAAAAATTACAAAGCTCTTCTTTCTGGCATCACCACCCCAGCAGAGCAATAAGGAGGCAACTGGCTGCCCCAGGGAGAAGGCAGCAGCACTGGGGGCCTGTGCAAGCACCAGCTGGCTGCCAAGCCCAGACCTGAAACTAGGTCTCAGCCCACTCCACTGCAGGGGAAGGGAAAAAAAAAAAAAAAAAAAAAAAAAAAGGCAGCAGCACTTTCTCAGAGCAGGAAGAAGGGGAGGCCACGAGCGTTTCCTGTTGTGCAGCTGAAACAAGCAAAGACGTCATTACACTTACGCTCCCTCAGGGTGTCAGCAGATTGAGGGCCAAAGTTCAGTCATTTCCAATGCACCGCAAGGAGGGAGGTTTTGGAGGAGAAACCAGCAGTGGCTTTATTGCTAACAGTGTTCTCTGCACTTGCATAGCAAAACAGCTAAGCAGCGTGTTACCAGGCTCAGCTGCAAAGTATCGTATGTGACTAGAAACAATATTTGCTCAGGAGCCGTGCTGCTCTTATTTTTCTTGTACAGCTTGTGTAAGAATATTACTGAAATATAGAAGTGGAATGAAATATTACTACAATATCAAAATGCACTAAGCTTTTTTCTGCAGCCCATACTTCTGCAAGCATCTCGAAATCAAGCCTTACATAGCTTTGGATCCCATGAAGTAAAACATGTTTTGTAAATGCATCAGAGGCACAATCAGAAGGTAAAACTCCAAGATTCCCTTGTCAGATATGGCTGACAACCTGGTAGAGTGAATAAAGAGGCTTCTTTTCAAATTTGCTTCTGTCTTTCTGAAGCAGGTAAGATCCCAGCTTATGGAAAAGGGCAAGGATGCATGAGTTGGGTAGTGGCATGTGGATGTCCAACATTTGGTAACTGTCACCCAGGCTGTCCAGCTAAATGTAAGAAAATCAGTATAATTGGCAAGCACAGGGAGAATCTGGATTGCAATCCTACCCACCATTACTACCTTCTTAAGCTAAACATTAGAAAGACTTTTTAAATGGAAAGCATTGACAAGAATCTAAATGAGATTTTTGTCAGAATTTCAGGTGGTTTCAGAGTCTCCACACACCACTGGAAGCTTTAAGTTGCAGTGTGAACAACCACCTGTAGGAAATGCTTTGGTTATAGCTGATCCTCTCTTGGGGCAGAGGGATACACAGGTCTACAGTACACTCATAAGACACATTCTAGACCCAATTTTGATAGTCTCTGAACAACATGTTAAAACACAGTGATAAATACAGTCATTCTGCAATAAGCATGTCCAGCATACATCGAATGTGACAGATTGGGTAGCAGTGCTCCACTTGACAGAAGTTGTTTTTCAAACAGAGGTACTTAACAAACCTCAGTGAACAAGGAGTTTGGAAAATGGTCTTCTGAATTCTCTTCTCATACCACCATCACTAGCTGAAGAGAGTATTTTTCCCTTATTTCTGCAATAACCACCCTGTGGTCACACTGGGAACTGAAGCTGGTTTTCAGCCCTAGTAATTCAGTATAACAGAGCTGAAACTAGGGAATCACCACACTGTATCTTGGATATATTGTGTCTTTCATGGGACATAAACAGTGTCACTAGCTAACCAAAACTGTTCATTTTACTAAATTAGGGTCAGATATCATCTTTTAATTCTTTATAACCTAAACGTTTTGGATATACTTTCAAACACATTATTCTACAGGGAGATGAGCTGGTTTGGTTGTTTCCTTTAGAGGTAAATTTTCCAAAGGTAATTATCTCTAAGAAAAAACCTCTACTGCTTCTTGTTTCTTAGCCTGAAAACCTACTCCTTAAGGTTGTCAACCTGGCACTAATAATCAGGACTCTTTTCGATATAAAAAAAAAATGAGCAGTTCTGACCATACTGAGCCAACTGGTGCATGGCACAGCATCAGCACAGGGCCAAGCTGTGTAACCACCAGGCACCGCTGTGCCATATCACAACAGGCTTTTTCCACACATCTATGGCTGCCTGTTGCAATACAGTGTCTGCTAAAGAACATGGCATATAACAAGGAACAGCAGTGGATTCACACACCCATCCATGGCCCGAGAGTTAATTTTCACATAATTACCTCTTATTGTTCCATTAGTTGACAAAGAGCATTAAGTCACCTCTGCCATGGTTTGAGGTAAGAAAGTGGAATATCCTCTCTGCAACATCCAAATATGACCTTAATATTTTTTAAAGAGCTGTATCTGTTGTATTGGGTTTTATTCATTAAACGGTTGAAACGTACAGCAAAGAGACAGATGCAAACTGTGACCTGGTCTCACTGACACTGCTCTTGCTACACTGGTAAAAACACTTGCTTTTACACTCCCAAGCAGGTATTGGTTGTGGTAGGTACAAACACATATGGAAAACAACTCGGTTACACTTTTACCCTTTACAACCCATCCGTGCAATACTTTTAACAAAGCTACTATAGTGTATCACTTGGGAATTCAAATTATGTACAGGGTTTTTATAATTTTTTCACTTCCATTTCTAGTTAAGTGCAAGTGGAAAAGCCATTGTCTTGAAATTTTTTGTTGTTGAATTGTCACATCACTAAGGAAATTCACTCAAATGATCCTACAAGCAGACAATTAAAATATCCTGCACTAATTTTATAATGAAAATAAGGCAAACAAAGATGACAAAATCCAAGTTGCCAAAACACCTGATAACAGGTCATTATTTATCTTCAAAATATGTGTGGCAAAAAACAGAAGTGAGGGCAGGGAGGGCTTGTTTTTCGCTGTCAACCTGGTGTTCAGCCTAAATACAGCAGTACACAGAACGTAGGAGAAAAGTCTGCCCATTGCTGGAGGGCACAATCCAACCACCAATGCAGTGGCAGCAACTAGAAATTCCCAAGGTATTCCCCATCATTTTCTCTCCTCATTTACTGCAGTCAGCTGCCCCATGCCATGCTCTTCTGCCCCAGCAGGACACTGCCACCAGCACTCGTCTCTCATGCCAGGGCCAGAGGGGGTCTTCAGGCACAGGGGTGAGCAGCCTCCCTCCCATTTAGAAGCTACTGGGAAAATGCTACATTGTCAAGAGGAACATTCCAATTATATGATAAGCACTGGGTTTAGGATGAAAACATTAAACTTGAAATGGGATGACCCCATGTAGTGTAGATGGGTGTGAGCGTCCACAGAGACATAGTGTGGGAGTGTATTTGTGTCTGTGGTGCGTCTGTGTACATGTGAGTGTATAGATACAAAATAATATATAGACATCTAAATATATAATTATATATATTCACATTAGAAGGTAATATATAAAGTGATTTGTCTAAGTGATACCCAAAACCCTGTGATTGTAACTATCTTTTACAAGCAATGGCTTACGGAGATTCTTTGGGCAAAACACATCAAGTCCTGGAAGCTAAGTGGGGGAAAAGGCAAGCCCCTATTTAGTGGCTTCAAGTATTTATATTTTATTTCAAATGTCTAATCAAGACAAAGCATATCTGAAACCTATGTTTAAGAACCTGAAGTTTTCAACAATAAGTAACCTAATTTCCAGAAACCAAAAGCAATTGCTAAAATGCTTATTAAACTGCTTTCATGGAAACAAAGAGAAAACATTTAAAAAATGTTTTAAAAAATATTAAATCGACTTGACTGCTTCTGTATCCCATGAATTCAACAAGATCCTAGGCAATAGTAATACTTAGAATAAATATTTTTCTCATGGGAATACCATTTTCACTCAAACTGACCAGATGATATCAATTTAAAAAACCAAAGATTAGATACAGAAAACACATCTACTGACTTAAAAACTAAACCATAGTTCAGTGAGTACAAAGCTTGTTTAAGAAGATACTGACTTTTTCTTTTAAAGATCTTCTCACGTCTAAGGGGAAAACGCTTTTATTCCCTTGCAGTATTTTGAACTAATTTCAATCCAAATGATGAAAATCCGTTCCCTAAAACTTCAGAGAGCACAACCTACTCAGTGTAAAATACTGCAGTCATACACAAATATAAGGTTGAATATATCCAAGGCAAATCCAGTACTGATTCCAAGTTCTGCACTTGGCCTATATGCACACCTTAAAAAAAAAAAAAAAGAGGAAGATGAAGAGCGACATAAATAAACACAAACCAGTGATACAAAAATACAGTAACTTTCTGCGCGATATACCATCTGTTCCTCCAGAAAAGCATGCTGCACCAAGCCACAGGGGCTACAGCTATGAAAAGCCCTTGTAGAAGAGCCAAGTTCTGTAATGAGCAGTTTCAAAGCTGTGGAAAAGTGTACCAGCCACCAGAGTAAGGAGGCAGCCTGTGATACGCTCAGTGGGAATCGCCATCCCCCCCTGCTGTGGGCTGGGGTTACCCGAGCTGCCACAAGGTCCTCAGAGAGCTCCCCAAATGTTGCAAACCCAGGGTCAGAAGTTTACAGCCTACCAGGAAAGCTGGGCCGCGCTGCAGGGCAAGCGCTACTTGTTTGAGGATGTGGTGTTTCGCCATGGGTTTTTACGGGAAAGTTTTGTCTCCCGAGTTACAGACACAGTACACTGGATTTCCCCGACTACTCCACAGACCACACCTCCACTGCTGCTGCTCCCTTCTCTTGTCCTGTGGATCTAGGATCAGCAAACACAAATAGTTTCCAGAACATGGGAACAGGCACCCTAGTAGGCCTGCTGCCCCTGAGGCACATGAAAAGCAGGAGCTGCTGCTGCATGCCAGATGCTTGCTCACTGTTGTGTGCCTTACAGCAAATGAAGTGAGCGCCTTCCAGCCGCTCGGCCAAAGAGGCAGGCAGGAGAGACCCAGATCACAGAAGTGCTAAGGGGTGCTCTGTTATGGTTAAGAAGGCCAAGTAAGGTGTGCAGCCCTCTCCTTTCAGCTGGCAAAGTCTCAGGTACTCAGGATTATGTAGTAAGAATTTCCTCTGCCGCTTCTATTGTTATTCATTATGTGTGTGTTAAAAAAGGTATCCGGCCTTTCCAGACTTTGGCTGCATCATCACACCAAACGCAGACTTTAGGGCAAGGTCTGAGTTTAGGAAACCACGCTTATAGAGAATTTGCTTGTGTTCCCTGTCACCATTCCCAGAAAAAAATGGTGGAATTGCAGAACCCTGGGCAATTAGGAGACCGTACCTGCACTGGAGGAAATTAATGAGCCAACACATTATCACAGCTCTCATTAATAAAATAATAAACTGTGCAATTACAGTGGGTTGTACACATACCTTAGGGTATGCAAGAAGGCACAAATTTAGAAATGGAGTTTTTCCAACAACCAACAACAACTTAAACAGGCAAGGATCCTTATCAAACAATTAGGTTACTCAAGAACTACTCCAATAACTGGCCCTTTTTGCCCAGGGTTACGCATTCTAGAATCATGGCATAAGCTTTTGTTGAACTAGGCTTTTTCCTCTTCCTTTTTAGTTTGTACTGTTTTAAAAAAAATAAAAAACAAAACACCCCTCTAATCCACCCATCAGATGAGGTGCAAGATTTTATTTTACATGACATCCAAAAATGGAGAAGTGCAGAGAAAAACTCCATTACCAGGGATAACCTAATTCAGTTTGGTGCCACTGGGATACAGATGGAGAAGCAGATACACAGGGCAGGTAGAGTACAGCAGAATGAAACATCACACTAGAACCATGCAAACCTTTTGCATGTATTGTTTTATCTTTCTTTTTATGCTGAACCACACCAGAAATAGACAAAAACAACCCAAAAAACCTTTGAAATTATGCCACTTGAAATAAGCAGGCATCAGACCTCATTAAAAAAAAATAAAAATGGACATCATACACAAACTGAAATTAAATGCAAGTTTCTCACATCTTAATAATTCCAAAACCAGATAATGGGATTTCACTGGAGAGAGAAGCACAAAGGCCAAGTAAGATACAGCCCTGGCTCCAAGCAATTTCCTTTTTCAGCTGGGTTGCAACTACAAATAATAACTAAAAAATTACTAAAACCACAGCTCTAAGCCAGTCAGTTATAACACTTTCACCTAAGACTTCATGTACTTTATATTCAAATTGCAATGAAAGCACCTTGGGGTACATAATGTATCTTTTTTTTTTTTTTTTTTTTCTAAAAGACCTTATACCATCTGGCAATGTAAAGATCATTTCTGTTGAGAGTGCCTTTTGTTGTAGGTCTTCTCTGCCTGAAGTATCCAGAGGCTGTTTCTGTGTAGACAATTTTTCCAGTGTTCTCACCTAATGTCACTTTATTCAATGAAAAGCAAACCTTGCATGCTGAAGGTGTTTCCATTTATAGGCTGAGACAGTCACGAGGAGCACTATTTCAGTACTACAAGTCCTATCTACAGCCGATGGCAAAATCCTGGCCTCATGAAAAAAAAAATATCAAAATCAGTAACAACTTTCCCTTCTGCACTTTTATTGGTCAGGACACAATCCAAAATGACAGAATTTTCATTATATTCACAAGAGACGAGGCAGTTCACATGGTATCTCAAGCTGTGTTGGGCACAGTTTGGTGTAATCTTCTCCGATACGGGGCACCGATTAGAAAACTGTGAGATGAGGGCAAGACTGTTTTGTGCTGGGTCCAGAGAAAGTGAAGGTCCAGCAACAAGAGCCGTGTTGGCATCATGCAAGTGCTTTTTAGGATAGCTTTGATTTCCATCGTCTATTTGCATGGGTAGTCTGCTCAAGGATTGACTTTCTGGTCACTTCCCTACAACCATGAGAGCTAGCACCCCTAGTTCAGCTGTAGTGTGGAGGTGGGCATCCCACCAGAGAGGAGCAAGGCTCAGTGAGCTTCAGGCACAAGGTAAATGTCAGGCACCATCGATGACAGGGCCTGGGGAATGACCCTTTCACCCTCTGAGCAGACTGAGAGTGATGCAACTATGTCCTTCAGAAACACAAGGAGGTAAAAGGAATTCAAAGGGCTTCATCTTAAAGGCAAATATCTTTATGGTCCAACAAGACATGACCTTGGCTGAGTCAGTCACAGGCAGGTAAATGGGGCCATGTTCACTTACTGATCCTGCTGCATCCTCCTAGCAGCAGAGCACCAGGAACAGTGGATGACATTTTAGAAATTTTAGAAAGATACCCTGGGCAGACTCTGATACACACTCACCAAAGTGAGACCACAGCAGTTCCTCACTGAAACCAGTAAGATTATTTACCTTTTCAATAAAATGTGACTGTGTATATGCATCTATATAGACGTGTGAAATAAATGCTAACCATCATACAGAAGTAATTCAAATAAATTTATTTATTTAAAACATTTTCTTTGATAGTTAAACAACAGCAGAAGTTGAACCTGCATGGCATCCAGGACAAATCTTCCTCCCAGAGACAAACAAGCCAGACCTCCAATCATGAAATTATTCCAGGTATATTGTACTATGAAGGAGACAGAATATGACTAGAGGTAAAAGCCATGATCACATATACATACGTGAGTCTAGATGGATATATTTAGATATGCAATCCCAAGTATTTCTTCACACAGTGTGGCAAACCCCCTCCATTTTTTTCTGTAATATGTTCATTTTTATGGGAAAGCATCAAAGCAGGAGCCAAAAAAAAAAAGCATTTTTGTCTGAGACAAAAAAAACAAGTATAATCCCATCACCTGCATGTGACACTGTCTGAATTAGGCAAGGAAACAAACACAGCTCTCTGTTTTGTAGTATGTGAATCTGTAAACAGCTATCAAATGTATTTATTACACTTTTGGCTCACCAGACAACCCACCTGACTGAGAAAAAGAGAGTCAAAATTAGTTTCATTTGTTCCTCTGCTTGCTAGTTACATGGGTCGAACCAGTGACTGGGACCAAATGATACTGCAAATAAATTAAATCAAAACCATGCATAAGAAAATGTAAAATTAAATACCTTCAAGCACAGAGCAAGGTAAGAAGCATCATATTCCTCGTGCAAGCTATCTGTGGAGATGTCAAAATTGGAAGTTAGAGGATGTTACCACTGTGAATGTGCCTTCCATAGGATCTTATTTACTCATCAACACATGCTTGTATGACTTTAGACTGGACAGGGATACTAAAGACTGTATTATTAAAATTCTGTAGGTTAGAGGGACACTTGATCTGGTAAAAATAACTTCCTGCCCCCAATTATAATCCACTGTCAAGTCACGTTCAAATATCCCCTCCCCATCTTATTGATCTTCCCCTCTAAGCCTCATCCTCAACCAGCATACATCCAAAATTGTGTATTTAACAACTCTGTTTTCTTCTACAAGGTTGTGAGTGAGAAAGAAAATTAAAAGGTTTCTCTCATACTCATTCCATTTGCGGAAAATAAGCTGCACTGAAGTTTTGGAGAGGTGTGCATAAAGGAACCCCATTGTCCCATGAGTCTTTCTCTTTCCTGCCATGCACAGGTGAACTTGGGAGCAAGGGGAGCAAAGTCAGGGTACCTCTACTGCAAGCTACTTCACTGTTCCTACAGAAGAATGAGCAAAAACCCCAGACACACCACTATAAAGCATCACACAGAGGACATAGACCAGAACTAAGGCAAAGATTCTTCCTGTAGACTCATCTTCTACAAGTGAATGTGTCCAGTCCAGCCTCCCATCATGAAAGATTCAGGTTTATCAGCCTTGGATGAGGAAATCTGTACAACCCAGAAGCAAAACAAGCATTTCCAAGGTGACGTGTAAATGCATCTCATCCTTGATCCAAAATAAATATTTGGAAGACCTGTTATGCTTCCATTCCCTTCTCTATTACTTTCTCACCTCTCCTTCAAGCATGGTCATACAGGTAAGATACAGAGCAGTTAAATTTTTTTTCCATTAAGACATCACTAATTTAATAGAATCACTGAACAACTACATGAGCTGTGCTAAAAAACAAAGCAGAGAAAATGAAGGTATTGTATGCCATCCTTTTGCCTCCCCACATTTCACAGACCAAAGTCCTGTCAGACCAAAGAAAGGTGCCGTCATACTACTGTGTATCAGTTCCAATTTACAACCTTACTTGTTTAGAAAAAACAGCTGACTCAAAATTGCCCTACTAATTACTCCCAATCATTGAGTAGTTTTACTAATGCGTGGCTGACTATGAAGTTCTTCACCAATAATTAACATTACTCACTACAGTGAATTAGGTCAAAGATGAGCACAGTCTGTGTATTTAATTAGTAATTAGGTAAATCAGAGATTAAAAATATATGTCATATCAAACATGACAGATAACTTATTGGACCAACTTCACTGTCCTCTTGATCCCAGCATTTTCCACCATAAAAACCAACCGCAGAGGTAGCAACACAGTATTCGGTATCACTCTAGCTATAAAACAAATACCTTTCTGTCAGTTTGTATTTCACTAACATAATTTCCTCCTAAGCGTATTATATAAATGATTCCCACCCTTACACTTATCACAAATTTCTTCAGATGTATCAGTAACATCTTCCTAAGCCTATATCAAAACTCATCTGTACCTCACAAATTAAATACATACAGCTTATCCATTATTTAAACCTTAAGAAATCAAATATTCTAGCCAAGCAGCTCTGTGAAAATATTCACTAACTTTTAAAGGGATTTTGCTAATATTGCAGGACAAAGCATAAAATAATGGAACAGGCTGCAAGTTTTGTTTGACACAAAGTTACTAAGAATGTTGGAAGAAATTAAATTCACATAGCTTTGAAGAGATTTTAAAGCAAAATCTCTTTACTCAAAGAGCATAGTAATTCAGCCTCACCTGGTGATCAAAACATTATCGTGTCAAGACAGCAGCAAGATGTCCAATTTTATAGTCTCACAGTTGATAGTTTAATCCTATTTTTACCAATATCTCTATTGGTAAAGTTTTACCAAGCTTTACCAAGTCATACCAAGTTTCACCAGGCTTTACCAAGTCTTACCAAGTTTCACCAAGTTTTTATTGACTTAGGACAGGGAATTTGGCTCTAGGAGTCTATGAATGTCCTGCCTTTTTCACTAAAGAACTATTTTACTTCAGACAAATGCACTTAAAAGGCTTTTCATAAGCAGTTTCAGAAATTCAGAAATTCATAAACATAACTGACTTGAAACGGGAAAAAGTCAACATTTGTCAATCTCTATTGGTAAGGAAGACCATGAATTGTACTTGATTATCTCTTCTAAAATATTAACGAAACAGTTTTAGAAATTCAACTCTCAAGACGAATCAGTGTTTCACAAGTGTCACACAGAACTCAGCTGAACATTGTCAGTGTGCAGAGGTGTCAGTGAACCACGGGCCTGCCCTATGCTCTAGGGCGTCTCTTTTCCATTGCTAATGCTTGCGCAGAAAGAAAGAAAATCATATTCAGTTCTCACAAAAATTGACAACAGTTAAGAGCAAATAAAGATATTATTTTTCAGCTAACTGAACTATTTATTTTACCTTGTCTCTGAGAGACAAGGAACGTAAAACTCCACATACTTCTAGAACTTCTGTAAGCAGACTACACTCAGAATGAACGACACTGACCTATGAAGACTGCTAATAGATGCCAGCAACTTACGTCTCTGTTGAATACTGACTTTGCTCTAAACTAAATAGTCTTTGCTCTAACTAACTAGTGTCACGTCATGTTGTCAAGGAAGGGTAACCTCGGTTATTATTTCATACTATTCTTTCTTGACACGCCACACATGTTTTGTTTTAATGCAAGCCACAAACACAAAATAAATAATACCGAGACTGGGACATTTATCTTATTTAAACAAACAAAAACGACAAAAAAACCACACCAACGTGCAAGAAAACCCCACTCTCTAGTAAGACTAATTTTTGATAACCCTGATCCTGTGCTATTACATTTTTTAAACTTAGAGCTCCTTTCTGCCTAAACCCAAAGATACTGCTTTTTGGAAAAACTGTTCAATAAATAATATTATTTCAACAAAATTCTCTGACTTTATATCATATCTAACACTGTGCAGTTAGAATTTTCTTTCAGCTTTTTGCATTACTTTAGGAATATTATTATCTGTAGCCACAAAAGTCTAAACTTCACTATAAATTACAGAAAACAACTTGGAATTTTTCTGCTTCATTTTTACAAGTATTTTCTTATGAAGAGGGTCATACTCTACTTTATTGTATTACTTTTAAAATGTCACCTGACACTGTAATTTCAATTCCTCTAGTTTTCACTTTTCTATTAAGCTGAACTATACATGCAAATCACCTAACTGCTTTTCTTTATGTGGAGTTTCCAATAAACTACTGCCTGAAAAAGAAACTTTGTGTAGCAGTCAAACCTTGAATTTCTCCTGTATGACACAACAGCAATTAAGCCACGCCTTTCAAAAAATACTGTACATCCTTTTCCCCCCCTTTTTTGCAACATACATAAATCAAAGATTTTAGCCAGTGCTGCAGCAGTTTATTACGACTTAAGTTGGAATTAAACAGGTTTAGGAACAGATGTATTCTTTACTATTCTTTTTTGGGTGTGCAGGATCAAATTTCTTGTACATAAGTTGCACCTTTCAGACTCTGTATTAGTGCAGAACTATCAACTAATAGAAGGGAAAAAAAACACACAAAAAAACCAAGAACATAATTTTCTGTAAAACACAAATTGAGGTGCAACTAAACAAACCCATGTGTACATGAAGTGGCCATAAACTCATTACCTACTACATTATTACATTACTTATGGTTTCCATGTCATATCTAGAAAGAGCTTTTCTGCTAAGACCAAGTTTACACTGACAGCAATAGAATGTGCAGAAACAAACTCAGAAAGAAAGGGATATTATCACTATACAAACTGGTCGTATCAGCATAACCATGTACCAGGGGAATTTACATCAGATAATTAAATCCATATTTGTGCACTGTATTACTTTAAGAAAACCACTCAAGTGGCACATTTTTGGGTAGGTACGCCCTGAGACTCCCATCCAGAGAAAGTGAAGGAGGGAAAAAACATGCACAGGTTTTTGCTTATTCAAGTAAAAGGTGCTATCCAGGTTCAGAAAACAGTAAAAGAGATACATCCAAGGCAGAACAAGGAAATATGGAAACATAAGCAATACTGTGACCAAAATCAGTGTAGTCCACACTCCATTGCTATTACCCTGGCATACAGAGAACAGAGTGATCATTCTGCAGACGTACAGAATGTGCCTGAAAGACAAATGAAAACAAGCACCCAGAATCCAGAATACTTCCTCAGAGCAAAAAGCAGCTCTTATGTTTAGACCATATCAATGATGGCAACAATTTAATCACAAGACAATAAAAAAGGCAGGAGATTCCTGACAGACAAAATTGCATATGGTACTTTAATGTCTTATCCTGCACTGGGGATTTTGAAACACTGTATAAGATTGTTTACCCACCCATATCCTCTCACACCTTTTCTATTCTCATAGCTCTGCAAGAGAGATTTCTCAGGGACAAACCTTACTAGGGACAACCTACTACAAATGAGTAGGGAGGGTAAAGCCAATTGTTTAATCAGTGAAACAGTGAACAGTGAAATAAAATGTCCATGGTACCTCCCACTTGCTATTTCAGTAAAAAGAAAAAAAAATTAAAACCCCAGATGTTTCCAGACGTTAACATATTCTTTAATTTCACTAATGATTTCTTAAAGTCTAGCAGGGGCTTTCTTTAATTCTAAACAGGGCCTTGGTTGTCATGGAAAAACTTCTAATATTTCTATTTACAGCGGATTTTTTCTCTCAGGCTGTCAGACCAGCATTTTCACAAGTCCTAATTTCACTTGAGAATGAAAAATATGGCCGCAATGAACTGCTTTTTAATATTTCCTGCTGAAATAAAGGAGTTGTTGCAAAGTCTTATAAAAATTTCTAAGCACCCAAAAGAGAAACAAGGCTGTAACAAAGCTGCTATTTCCTATCAGAATGGCACAACCAGCTTGAAACTTTCATTGTTCTATCTTAATTCTGTGCTACTTCATTTAAATGTAGCATCCCAAATTACTGACTGAAGATGTGAAAAATACTATTCTCTATTTCCCATCTATCTTACACTTCCCTTTGCTGTTTCTTCATTTTTATAGCAACTGCTACAGAATATTTATTCTATTGAAGGGGAAAAGAACACAAAAAAAAAATCGAAACACCCAAACAAACAAACAAAACAAAACAAAACACAACAAACAAATGGTTAAACTACAGGAGAAAGCCAAATAACTTAAAAAATATTTAATCTGTGATATACTACTTCAGAGACGCTGTTTAAGAAATCTTGAGAAAAAATAACCTGCCTCTTTAAAAAAGAGAATTTTTAAAGCAGTTTCCTTGTAACTTATCGGACCTTTTTCAAATAACAAAGGTATGCAGCCTCTGCACTCAACACTCCTGTTCAACTCCCAAAAGTATTAACAATTAACTCTTCCTGAAGCCTTTAACCCTTCAGAATAATAATAATTATGCACTCCTCCTGCTTGACGGACCAACAACTTAAAACCACATACTGACAGTCTGAGGTAAAACAGATAAAACATTTTCTCTTTACCCCATAGGAAGACCACTGACATGAAGGACCAACTTTTCATGGGTCTGATTCATGATGGGACCTAAGACAGAGGAAGTCAGTACTCAGCTCTAGCAATTCACCTGTAATTCCTAGGCAGAATCAACTACAAGCAAGTAGCACTTGCTGAGCTGTACTTACAAAGCTGGATAGATAACTATCAATATAACCAACCACAGCTTATTATAAACCCCACCACACTCAAATTTGAAAGATGGCAAGCCATATTTCATAATCCCAGTCACATTACTGTGACTTATACATTACTGTGACTTCTATACAGGAGTACTCTCAAATGGCAAGCATTCTTCTCTTCGATGGGTAAGTATTGCAGTATTTCACTAAGTAAACCACTTCTGTCAGGCACATAGCTCCTATATTCTCACTACCTTACCCAATATGGTTAAATTACAAAAGCAGCAACAGTAACAGCCCCTGCTGTTGACCAAAAATGATGAGCAGAGGGACATACAAAATGGTACTCATTTACTTTCACTTCTGTTTAAATCCAATTCACCTTGATTCTTTTTTCAAAAAGCACCTAAATAAATAAATAAGCAAAGAAATTTGGCAAAATGCTTAACAATAAATGTACTGCCTTAAAAACATCCAGCTTCGCTGCAAACATGCAGACCAGGGTCATAAATTTGCTCACACAGCTAAGTACAGCCAATGGTATTAGAAATAGTTAAAAGTCAAGAAAGAATAGCCTTGTAGGGTGCCACCACATAAACTAAACATGATATACTGCCAAACACTCAAGTAGACACATGTACCATTATTCAGCAAGGACCACATGAATGCATATGGCTCTCTGTTTTGTCTTCATAGTAACAAGAAGGTTTGTAAACAGATCTCACATATGAGGCAATCTAGTCACTTGAGAATCTAATAATCTGCCTTTATAAAGAAGCATTCTGCACTATTGCCACACAATTGGACTTAGACACACAATTAAAAGTCCTCTACATTTGTGCTTTGGGACAAGTGCTGCTTGATTCCATTCTAATCCATAGCAGCAAGGTTTTAAGAAGTCACATCAGTCAGGATGTACAGAACAGCTGTGCCCAACAGCCATTGGAAAATACCATCAACACCGCAGACTACAAAACAGTAAAAATGCGGATTGTTCGATCAACAGAAGTAATGACACACTGACTTCATACCGTATCACTGCTGCCTTTGCACAGCTGAAAACCACAGTAACCTTAAATACATTTGCAGATGACAGGAACAACTTCTTAAAACTCACACGAAAAAGCCCTCTCAGCCTACTTTACAACACTTAAATTTTTTTGAGAAATGAGACAAAGCGAAAAAAAAAATATTGAAGAAAGTTTCAGATAATCCATACCTGAAGTTTCAGAAACATCTCCTGAGTGGAAGGATCAGGAAAGATCTAACATCTAAGCGTAAATAAATATAACCCTCAGGTTACACTGCATCTATCTAAGTATGTCCACGTGCTGCAAATCTAACAGGCAGAGACTCTCCTATCTTTGAAAAACAGATGCACTTTTTTTAGCATGTCCGTATACCATCATCACTATCAAAATATTGAGGATTCCACACCGTGTCCTGATAACCTGAGGATCAAATTCCTCCGGTAGCCAGTGGTAGTCCACAACAACAACAGAATTTAAAACTGGGCCCACTGAATTTGTACCTCATTAGACCAGCAGTTCCTTAATGTAGTAATTACTCTTAACTACCCGGTGTCCCCAGGACTCCTGATGATGATGACCGGAGCCCCCTTGCGCTGGGAGCTGCACGAACACACGCCTGCACCCGCCGCTCCGGGAAGCAGAGAAACACAGACCTAGCCAGCAAATGCTTCTCTTTTGCCGCCCTGACCACTTTGTTTACTTCTTTCGTAATAATTCTCAGTATAAATTCATTAGAAGAAAAAAATAAAAAGTGACACCCTTGACTAAGTCAGCGCAAAATGTTTAGTGCCCCCTCTATTATTTAATAATGTACAAACCCAGACAGGTTTAATACTAAAGTAGGCTTCACTTTAAAATGAGACAAGGGAAACTATTACGCTAAATATTTCTGCTGAAACTCATTAGTATTTCCATTAGTTTAAAAAGATTTTTAAGAATTATTGCCTAAAAAACCCAAGTCTTTAGTGTTTCAGCAGGAGTTTCATTTCTGCAACTATCATATAAAAAAAAAAAAAAAACTTAAAAAAAAAAAAAAAGTTTGACCATTAGTGCCAACTAATAAGAAAAACAGAACCCTTTTCCGGGAAATTAAGCTCTGCGGACGTTTATCGTTGTCCCGGGGCGAGCCCCGGCCGCCTGCCCACGGAGACAAGACGTGCTGGCCGGCGGCCGGCCGGGACCCCGCGCTGGGGCCTCCCGCCGGCTTCCCCACCCGCGGGCCGGAGTTCTCGGGGACACCCACCACCTGCAGCCCGGACATCACCACCCTCCGTCCCCTCCGCCTCGGGCTCCCTCTCACGAAGGGAAGGCCGTGCGGCGCGCCAGCCCCCGGCAGGAAGGTCGGGGCGGGCTGCGGGGCATGACCCGGGATAACCCGGGGCTTTCCCCCGCCTCCCCCGCGCCGCTTGACCCCGACGGCGGGGACACGGCGGGGACGCGGCGGGGCAGCTCGCCGCCCCTGCCCGCCTCCCGGCGCGGAGCCGGCGTGCGGCGGTGTATCCTATGCGATATCCTATGCGATATCCTATGCGACAGGCGCGGACGTGCCGCTTACATAATCCCCGCCGGCCGCACACGTACCCCGCATTACATAAGGGATCGTGCCCCCGCCGGCCCCCGAGGCAGCCCCGCCGGCGGGCGGGGGGACAGAGGGAGGGAGAAAGGGAGGGACCCGGCGGCGGCCCCGGCCGAGCCCCTCGTTAACCCCCTTCCTGTGGCGTTTACACGTCATGGAACATTCCCGGAACGGGCCAACGTCCCACCCACTTCAGGGAACAGTCACCGCGGCGCAGCGCGCACACGCACTCTCGCACACGCACCCCGGCGCGGTGCCGGGTGTCCCCGCACACACACGCACTTCCCCCGCGTCCGGCACCCCCGCGGGGACGCGCTGGCAGCCGGGGCACATCCCCTCCCTCCCGCCGCTACCTCCAGCGCCCTGCGCTCCGCCGCGCCGGGTGGCCCCGGGCGCCCCCCCTGCCTTGGTGCCCCCCCACCCGCTCCCGGGGTGCCGGAGGCCGCGATGAGAGCCCCGCCGGGTCGGCCCCCCCGCGGGCGCCTCTCCCCGGCGGTGACCATGCCCATTCCCCGCCGCAGGAGGGGATTACGCAAGGCAGCCTTCTCCTCATCTGCATACACTTACAAGCCGGGTATTCCCCACATTTCCTAACGGCGTGTCACCGACAAAGGCCTGTCCCCGCCGTGTCCCCCTCCTGCGTCGGCTCAGCGGGAAGGGCCGCCGGCCGTGGTGCCCCGGGGACGGTGCCGGTGCCTGCCAGCGCCCGGAGCCGCCGCCACAGAGGTGACTTACCGGTCCGGCGGTTTTACAGCCCCGCCGGCTTCCCCCGCTGGCGCCCTCCCGCCGCCTTGCCCTCCATTTACCCCCGCAGCCCCGGGCGGCACTCGGGGCGCCGGCCTCAGACCCCCCCGCTCCGCTGAGCTCCCTGCCTGCGGCGGCCCGACCCCAGCCCCGCGGCGCCCCGCACCCGAGCCCCGCCGCCCCGGCGCGGCTGTCAGCTGGTGCCGGTGACAGGGGACGGACGAGCGGCGGGCAGGGAGGAGGGGGCTGCCCGCAGCAGCCGGTGCTGCTCACCTGGGAAATCACCGAGGAGGAAGGAGGGAAACCCTCCCGGTGCCCTTGTTGTTGTTGTTGTTGCTGCTGCTGCTGATCCCGCCGGGCGCTCGTGTTGCTCCTTTGCTAAGGGCTCGCCCGGAGTGAGGCGGCTCGCGGTGCTTCTTTATATATAAAGACAGACAGAGATATTCCAGCGGCCAAGGGGCGCCCGCTTCACGCGTTTATCTTAAGGCAGGTCATTCCTCTCCCTCTTTTTGGAAAGGCTCATCACCATCTCCCTGACAGTGGCGGAGGGGCTGGTGTTGCACGGGGGAGAGGCGGAGGCCCGGGAGCCGCAGCCCGCCCTGGCCGCGGCGGGAGGGAGCGCTCCGCGCTGCAGGCGGCTCCGCCGGGCTATTCCTGGCACCACTTCCCAGAACAGAAGTTACAGGGCGGCGAGCGCGGAGCGAGCGCGGGGAGCGCGCCGCCCGTGACGTCACCGGGTCCCCCCGCGCGGCGGCGGGAGCGCTCCCGGGCGCGTGCTGGGCGCTGCCCGCCCTGGGAGCTGTGCGGGGCGGGAGCGGCGGGAGCCCCGCGGCGGGGAGGGCTCGCACCGAGGAGGCAGGGCCTGGCAGGGCGAAGCCGCGGCCTCTCCCCGCCGGCGGAGATCGCCGCTCCCCTCCCCCTCCCCGCCGAGGGAACTCCCAGGAGAGCCAGTCCCGGCTTGCCGTGCGCAAGCCGCGCGTCCTCCCGGCCTGAGAATTTCCTCCGAGGACGCGGGATCCTCCTGCCCCCTCCCCTCCCTCCGCTTCCTTTCTCTCCCTCCCCCGGCCCCTCCGCCCGCTCGCTCTCGCCTGGCCGAGATCACGTTATCTGTCAGGGAGAACAATACACCGCCGGGGCTCCCCGTGCCGGCCGCCGACCCCGGCTTCACAGCCGAACCCGGGTCTCCCCGGGCGGGGACCACCCCGACCCTCGCTCACCCCTCCGCACCTGGCCCCGGAGGAGGGGGCGCGCATCAGGCCGGCCCGGCGGGGCTCGCCGCCGCCCCGGAGGGCAGGGAGCCCGCCGCGCCGCCCCGGGCTGTGCCGCAGACATACGCATTTATTGCAACACCCGCTCGCCGCCAGCGCCGCGGCCGAGCGGAGCGGAGCGAAGCGCCGGCCCCGGGAGCGGCCCGCGCCGCCGGGAGAGCGGGCGGGGGAACACGGGCGGCCGCCGCGCCGGGCAACGGGGCTCGCATTCTCCCCGCAGCCGCTCACGGGGCCGCCCGCGGCAGGCGGGGGGCCCGCAGCGCCCGGGGAGAGGTTCGGCCGGGCCAGGGCCGGCAGCGGGGCCGCTCCCCCGCAGCAGCCCCCGGCCCCGGGGCAGAGAGGCGCTGCAGGGGGAATGCCCTCCCGGCCGGGCGAGGCGGTGCTCGTGCTTCCTTGAGACATCCCACCGCCCTTCCGCTGTGGTCGGCACCCCACCGCGGGTTTTCGGAACCTTCGCCGAAGCAGGACCCGGCCCTGGTCCCGCACCGACACACGCCCGGGTCCTGCTGCTCACACTGTCTTTGAGTTAGTAAAGCCTGAGCGCGATTCCGGGGAACCGATTCCTGAGATTTGCCGCGGCTGCTCGGAGAGTGAAGCTCAGCCGGCTGGTTCCCTCTCCCGGCCGCTCCGGCAGCGCGGGAGTCCCTTGCCTGGCCTCGCCTGGTTTGGCTTTGCAGTGGCACCGGCGCCCGCTGGGTTTTTGACAGCAAGTCTTCACTTACTTTTCAGAGCAAATTTTCTTTTGGAGAATCCATTCAGCCGCGTTTACAGCCTACTGGAAATTGATTCGAAGTGATACCAATTCTCAGCACTGTCACGGTGACATCGAAAGTCATACTGGCAATCTGAGATTATTCTTTTGACTGAAATCAAGAAAAAAATCAGCCTCATAGACGAAAAGGGAAAAGTTTATACATAAATCCTGAAAGCAGTGGTTCTTATGGCCGATACCAGGGTAAATAAAACCATTATTTCCTAATTTTAGTAGCTAAGAATTTTAAGTTGTTCCTGCATCTTTTAGGGACTAATAACAATTCAGTGTTCAGAGCTGGCAATACAGGGACATAGAAGGACATAGAATCTATTAATAAAAATCTTCCTGTGCTACTGTGGTCTTTGGCCCCTGTTAATTTTGGTGATCTCTGAGTCAGCTTCCTAGTATTTTGTTTTGCTCAATCCAGGAGTGCAGGAGAGTCTTGGGATTTCTTGGGGTTTCCCTCAAGTTATATAGGCACAAGATCATGTGACCATAATTTCGTGATAAATTATGACTTCTCTTACAAAAAAAAAGGCTTGCTCCCATATGCATGTTCAATACTAAGAGGGCTGAACTAAGAGGGTTTTTCTCCTTCTTAGGAGAACATGTCTGTCTTTGTTTTCCTGTTTTTGGTGTGGTACTGGCATTCCTGACACCAAGTATTGTTTGACTGGAATTATTCTGTCTGAGCAAACATATTGACTTCGGGCTTGTGATCTTTATTTGATGTCATGTCAGAATAAGTCAATGGGAAATGGGAGTGCTTAGGATTTGTTTCAAATTGAGGTTTTCCCATCCTGCTGTTTTCTACAACAGCAGCAGATGGCTGCCAATTTCTTCCCCTTTGGGATGCTGCAGACTCCTGACCAGCACCTTTGACTTCTTTCTGTATGCCCAGCATTGTCATCCTCTCTCCTCCCTCTCACAAAACTTCTGAAGTTCATTTTTACTGTCACAGAGACCAGCCCACAGAAGGTACTGCAACAAGGTTCAGTGTTCAAAATAGTTTATTTACAGTCAGTCTCAAAGCAAAGTAAAAAAATGTTTCTCCATAATGCCTCTCAAAATAAGGATCTTTTTCCAATTACACTGGTTACCTCAAGAAGCTATACTATGTGTGCTTTCCCACATTCCCTTAGTATTGCACCATCTGAGCCACAGCCATTTCCTTCCCTGTGGCTCTACAAGGTATGTGCTGGAGCTGCAACTCCTCAGCACTTTCGTGTTCCCAGGGGAGAGAGTGAAGCTACACCTGGGCTCAGAGACCCTCACTGTTGTACAAAATTTGTTTGGCCCAAGCCCCAGAGCACGTTTTGACAAGCTGCGCAACTTGCAGCTGCAAGGATCCTTAGCTTGGAGGAGACCTCCCCAGCCAAAGAGGCAAGGAGGTCTTCACAGGGCTCCTTCAGCCCTCTCCCCCTTTTTGGACAGTTGTAGGGGAGCGGGTGTAACTGAGTACAGACCGACCTTCATCCCTGACCGCTGCCCCTTTCCCCTCCCACCGGGAGCATGAGGCAGGAGCACTGTCCCACAGGGGGACTGCAGCTGGGACGCCAGGGTAGTTTTTCTCCCAAACTCCTGCCAGTGACTCTGCTGAGAGGCATCAGACATCTGAATCACTTTCTCTCGCCTACTTGAGGCAGCAACATAACTTAATGATGTCCTTGCATCATACCATCCTATCATTTCCCTCTAGATTTTTTTTGTTTTGTTTACACCCAGCATTTAATAAAACTATCACTCTAACAGAGAAGAGAACAAAGGGAGCTCTGAGATGTAAGATTTACAGCTGTTATTTAAATATAGATTTTGCAGATTCATCAAAAAAGAAGTCATTCTTGCTGCTTGGAAAGCACCTTGGCCATGACAGCTGCAGCTGTCATGCAGCAAATACAACATACAATGATAATATTCAGCAATGATATTCACAGATTATTAAAAGCTATAAATTATTCTGAAAATTTGGTTTGATCTCAGAACAGACAGAATCCATCAGTTTTGTAAACTGTGCTGCTCTCAAAGTAGATAATAGAAAGCATTACATAATTTTTCTATAATAGTGCAGTTGAATTGAAATGTTAAACAACCATTCCTAAAATACCTAATGATTTTAATGCAATTCATCCTTTATTAATAAAAAATTACTTGGTCCCCAAACCTGTACCCACAAGCTCATTACTATTCTTCACAAAGTTGCTACAGATAGAACTGCAGCAAAAGAGACAATTCCTTTATATAAGGCATTGATACCTATCTATTGATTTCACTGTGAGCAGTGTAAAGCAAAATGGACCAAATGTATCCAATTTTCTGAAAGTCTTAGAGGGTAGGAGTGCAAAACAATATTAGTGGTGTTATTTTGCTATTTAGATCCTTTTTCTTAAGGTTTGATTAAGTTAGAAAATCTATGGGAAACTGCCTGTGAATGGCTTTCCTCAGAAATAAACAAATACTAGTAGTTTGCTATCAATTATGTTTAAAACACATTGCCTTTATTTATACCAGAGCTTCCTCCCATGTTCCTTCTCTCATTTTTCTGACTGCTTGGACTGCAATGTCTCTTGCTGCCCCTGGCCATGCCACTGCTTTTTCTAATGCCCTCATTACACTCAGTGCTCTTTGCTCTTAGTACAAAAATATGCAAGGTACTCAGGGCTGGCTTTCCAAGGCTGGAAGAGGTGGGTATACTCCCTCCTCTGTTCCCCTCTTTGGAAGACCTGCTCTTTCTGCCCTTATCAGAGAGAGAAGAGCCCTGATCTGGGTGCTGGGCGATGACAGCCTGCGAGGGTGAGGGTCCTGCCCACCAGTCCCTCTCAGGACGCATGGAGAGCCTGAGAGGGCACGCCCAGTGGCTCTGGGGCCAGCAAGGAGGGTGAGAAAGGAGACTGAGATGGATCAGAAGAGTTGGCAAGAGTACTATAAGGGCTGTATTTGCCTCTGACTTTACTTTGGATGTCAAATACATCACAAAATCCGTTTGAAAAGCAGTACTACTTCAGGTAACTGATTTTTTTATTTTAAGAGATACCTACTTTCTACTGACCATCTCAAGCTCTTCTCAGAGACAACTAGCAGCTGCGAGTTTCACATATCATTTAATCATTTAATACCATAGGATGTATTTCCAGCCACAGCATTCCACTTTCTCATTTGTACATATTTCTTTCCCTTTACTCAAGTGCCATCTTATTGTATAGGAAAAGTGAAGAAGACACTGCCAGTTCACCCTCTCAACACCTCTTCCTATGTGTTCCTTGAATCCAGGCTGCTGTATCTTGTTTGTCTACTCTCCTACGTAAACAAGGGTAATCTTTCCTCATGGGGGAGTGTGCCCATGACTCCTCCACAGAACACAAAGGAGTCACAGTGAAGCACTTCTTTATCCACAACAGCTCCAATCTCATACAGTATCAAATGGTGTGAAGGAGCACGAAGCCAAGGTGGTTAGCTTGAACAAGCCTGTGTGTAAATAACTCTGGCAGAGGGCCCAAAGGAAGGGGAGTCCTGCTTGCCTGGTAACGAACAAATGGCTGTATTTCCTGAAGGAAAAATATTTTTCTGCTATCTTGAGATTTCCTTAAAAAAAAAAAAAAAAGTAATTTTCTCTACATAAAGTATTTCCAGATGCAGAACTAACATGCTATGTGCATCAACAGCTTGATAATAACATGTCATCACTTGACCTTGGAAGAGAGTGAAGAAATTAAAAAGACAAAATTTTCTAAAATTATGCCCTTTCATGGGAACATTTTTTTAAAGCCAATGAATCCTGGGAAAATATTTTTAAATAAATTTTGATTTCTTTTACTCATTTTCATTTTTTTCATAGCTAATTGACTAGCTGAATAGGAAAATCTACAGAGCTGACTAGAAACTCAGGCAAGGGATTATGTGCACTTCTCATGTGAGATAAATAAAGCTTATAAGGTCTATAGCCAAGTTCTCTTTGATTGTCCCTTTTAACATTGCAATTCAATTAAGTTTTTGAAAGACTTTCAGGCATTTGGAAAAAATATTTTTCCTTGCTGACAAGTGGGACATGTTACCAAGAACTGGTTATTTCTCTTTAAATATAAAGTATTAGCTTCTACAGATTTTGTATACTGGACTCAGTTCTCCCCCTCACCCTGCCCCATTTTTTCTAGGAACAACTGAAGTGAGAGCCTGCCAAAGGCACGGCATGATTTAGCAACTTCTGAGTTATAAATAACCTGAACTATTAAGCGACTTAATTTTCTAAAAGCTTACCTATTTATATTCCCATTAGCCCTGAAAGCCTTTCATTGAATGTTCTTCTCAAATAGGCAACTCTTTTGCATCATCTTCCAATTCAAAGAAACCTCCAATGCTTCATGTATAGAGAACTTCATGTATGGGCTAGAGAGAGCAGAGGGGCAGACCACTCTTAACAGTGAGTAGTGACACCTTGAAAACAGAGTAAAGAAGATATCTCAAAATGGTAGGGGCTACTTTGGATAAGAAAAATGGCATGAACTGAGTTGTAGCTATCTAGAATTTCACCATATTACCCTATCTTCATTACTGCTCTGGCACATGTCATGAGAACCTTCCTAACCACATTGGTTTCCTTCCTGGTTTTGCATCTCTGGAATCTTCCCACAGGCAAGCGCCCCGAGCATCCTGCAAATACTTTCCTTCACAACTGATTGAGAGGGAAGTGTGCCACCTACTGAAGGACCTCGGCCACTTTCTATATGTCTTGGACTTTCTTAATTTCTTTCCCATTTCTGAACTTTCCAGGCCTTCGCACTACTGATTTGAATTAGAAATTAATCTTTGGGTTATGAAAGTTTGTAAACTCAGCAACTGGAAAGTCATGAATATGGACATGAGCAAATGTAATCCAGGCTGGTTCCATCTAATTCATGTGTAAGTAGCATAATTTGATAAATCTTCTGTCTGAAAGCAGGTGTGTCACTCCTACATTGCCATTTTTGCCAGAAGTGAGATAAATATCAAGAATTATCTCTACAAATGTAAGAAAATATTACACAATATAATAATCAGTAAAACATGCAGATGAGTTGGCAGTACTCACATAGATGGTATTTGCAGTATAGGTGTTATTTAGGCATTTTTAACAAATGAGTGAACAGCTTCACTGCCAGACAGTAGCTGCCTCTGATGTTGGGTGCGCTTTGTTCAGTAAATCATTTGGTTGAACAAGCTCAAAGCAAGTGTTACACTGCTGTTGTCATAACTTGCTGTTTGACACACCTAGAGAGTGTCCTTTGGTTACCTGAGTCTCACATCACTGACTTATTCATGCACAGTAATGCATTATTTTGGATAGCAAAAAAGTTGAAACAGATGTCAGTGTTGTTTCAAGTGTTGTAATAGTGGATCGTAAATAATATAACACCAATTTCTTTTATTAATATCCATGAAACTGCTTAACTGAAAAATTTTCAGCATTGAGGTTCATCAGAGCCTTTCACTTTTGAGTCAGCAATATAAATTCTGTTATGTGCATTACAGAAGATGATCAAAACTTCTAAAATTGTGATTCACTGAAATTAGTAGATAATATATGCCTTTAAAGTTTCTCACCCTTCTGTATTGGACTGATTTGTTCCTAAGAAATACTGTTCTCAGTAATTCTCAGTAAGAATGTCACTAAAACTTCTGCTAGAATGTAAAAAATAAAATAATGTGGTTTAGAATAAATATCTTAAAGGATTAACAGTTTGAAGATGTGTAAAATAAGAGTTTGAAGTGTTTCTACCAGTTTTGTCAGTCTTAACCAACTTGTCATACAGTACATTAAAATCTCTGTAATACCTGAAACTGTCCCATTCAAGGTTTCACATGTATAGGACACAGAAGGGAAATAAAATTCATGGTCAGCAAGCACAAAAAAGGGAGAAATCTAACTCTAGACTAACCATCATGTCTATACCTACCATCATGTCTACCTCATCATCATGTCTATCATGTCTATACCTACCATCAGTTAAAAAAGGTTCTGCAAGTCATTGCAGACAGTCCAGCAAAACTATCAGCCCAGTGACCAATGAAAGCACCATTATCAGGAGCAATTCAGAAACAAAAGGGATAAAAAAGTGTTACACCTATATAGATCTAGGTGGCACACACCAAATACTCTTCTGCTCAGGCACAATCTGAAAAATTGCACGGTGCCATCACCCCCCCACCCCGCCCCCCATCAAGAAAATGATGAGGTTTAGCAGATTTAAAACAGGCAAAACCCCTCCACTTACTTAACACAGCACACGGCAAAAGTGCAGACCTGAGGCAGAAGAATGCTGGGGGGTGCCAGGCTATGAATGTCTTGAAAACAAGATTCACCTCATTACCTGTGAGATAGTTTATTACTGGCTATTAAACAAAGCTCATATATGTGTGCAGATGCTTAAGGGTCAGTCCCAAAACCACTCACTGACTGGCAGAAGTGGGTGTATCATGGAAAAAGTATAGGAGACAAAAAGGAGGAAATTCTTTCCGTAAGTGATGTAACTGGTTACACTTTGAGGACCACAAATTACATGAAGTCCTCATCTGGCTGAAGTAATGGCAGCCCTTATCTTCCTACTAATTTATGGTGAGTTGTTTCAGGGGGCTTTTTTTCAGTCACAACTGGCCTCTCTTTTAGCAAATGTCTGACAACTTTTGGACTTTTAAAATTATTTTCAGTTTCAAAGATTATATGGAGACGCATGCAATGAAAATTTCAGTTCATCCTTGAATTATTTTTCTTCATCATAACGGAAGAGACATTGCAGAACATGTTACATTTTCTGCTTTAAAAGCCAACATGCATTAAAAGATGTCCAACAAATTACTGATTTGTAATAATGTAACCGATTCTAATAGCTAAAATGTCAATATAAACTCTATTTCCTGAATACCACAGGTTTGTAAATGTGAAATACCCAGGCAGCAAACATTGTGTTACCTGAGTTTTTAAACTTGTAATATTTTTGAGCTATCGGCAGCCCAATTAGGTGTTCAGCATATGTCTTGCACTTTAGAATCCATATACCATTCATCTGGAATAAAGAGATATGATAGGGATGTGAGTCATTAATCATATTCAGGAAACAGGTTTCTGAAAAATTAATACGTGACCAGTTGCCAGTAAGTAGCCATCTGCTACATATATGAAAAAAAGTATGTTCTAAAGCTACATATTTTAATGATAGTTTTAAAATGTTGAAATTTTAAACTGTAGTGGAAACAATATTTCTCTAATGGAATGACTAATATCACTTAAAACCCACCAAGGGCTGCACAATGATTCTGATCAATGGGAGCTGGGTAAAGTTGCATAGTCAGTATAGTACAGATAAGTCTGAAGTCAAGCTGGTGTGTAAAGGCATCATTCCTGTTAAGTGGAGGAATAAACCTAGTGATTTCAGTGATGTTCTTCTGGGCCTAAAGTTAAACAAATGCTCAAGTGTCCTGGGCTTTGCAATCCTGTGCCCACCCTTACTCACAGACAGTGACATTTCTTGCACACCTCTAGAAGATGTACAGTTTGGTCCCATCTCTAGTTGGCTAATAGTATGCAAGTACATGGTTTTCTTACTTTTTGAGAATTTTTTGATTTTTCAACTGGGTGGACACTATTAAATTCAAACAGGTTACCTTCATTGGATGCTGTTTGTTAACAATTTCTGTCATAATCTCAGTATGAGTAATCACTGCTTGGGGGGGAGTGGAAAGAGTCAAATTGTGTTCTTGGTCAATAAGGACATTGTCAGACTGTTGAAGAAGCATATTTACCTGAAAACTAAGAGTAGAAATTGCCAGAGCAATTACAATGTTTTGGCAAGGAACTAGCACAAGGCCTGGGAAAAGTCTGTTGGTGCATACTGACATGTATAAAAAGAGATTCAGTCCTGGGCTTACAGCATGGCCAGCAGCATTCCTGGCTCAAGGTCCCTGGATCACAGAAATTAATAAAAGAGCAAAGTCAAAGTTCTGTGGCATCTTCACTTAAACTGTAATTATATTTCAACAATTCAGAACACAGAAGACAACAAAGCTATAGCTATAGTACTCAATGAACCACGTCCCATTCCTGGTCCCTGAGGATCTGTAAATTTATTGCCCTGTATCTTTAATGCCTTCCCAAAATAGTGTGGCACCACACACACACTCTACCTAAGAGAATGAAAATATTCCAACCAGCAAGTTGAGGGCTGGCTGGCAATGTACAGAGGGAAATGAAGTACATATTGGCAGGAAGTGAAAAAATAAAGTTATGCTGGATGGGAAGAGAAATACTGAGAAGGAAATTATCTCAATTCAGGAAGCTCTTAATAATGTGTTTAAAAATAAAGCATATGCTCTAGTATTTTCTTGAGCCTGTGTGCCTCGAGTTAGGCACGTATTTGAGCATCTTGCTGAGCTGGGGCTCTGCAGTGAAGTTTCACAAGCTGCTTGAAGTGACATAAGTATATGGTTCACTGAGAGATGTGAACCTCCCCATCCCGATGTCCCTAGCCCTGTCGTTCCACCACCTGTCCTCTCCTAGCTCCTTGTGGGAGCTGCACTGTCAGCAACAGCAGCAATGCACTTGCAATGGGGGCTGGAGGACAAGAGCATATGGGGAGAGGGCAAGACTGGCTTCTTCTGCTCATGCAAGTGAGCTGGACATAAGCTGAAGACACTTAGCCACTAGCTGAAGTGTCCTCAGCCACTCCACTCCTCTTTTAGCAAAGCTAAACAGAGAATTCTAACTCATCTTGGATGGCCTGCCTGGGCCATCACAACCTTCTTCAGAAGTAGTTAAATAGGCAGCATATCTCCATGCAGATATGTTGTAAGATACATATCCTTATACATGACTTGAAAGAAATTAGAAAGTATTAATTTGTATTTGCAGAACAAACATTTCTAAAAATTGTGGGGGGTTTTTTTGGGTGGGTTTTTTTGTTTGGTTGGTTGGTTGGTTTTTGGTTTTTGTTTTTTATTGGAGAAGTGCATGACAGATGGTTTGAGGACTGATGAGGCACTTAAACCAATTTCCCAGTGTTCTGTCAGCTATTTACAGTTTCTGTTGCACACATTAATTTTTCATAATCTTTCATAAACTTCAACTTTACCTTTCAATGTATAAGGGGAAAAAATGTTCAGATGTCCCATACTGATACTGTATGATACTGTTTAAGTTATTGGTCTCCATCAATCAATGTACAGTGCAGATATAGACTAGTTCATTAGTCAGGATGAGGCAATAAAATAGCACTAACCATTTAAAACCTATTAATCTGGATAGCACCATTAGCATAAGCAATAATTTATTATTATCAAATTAAATCCATTATAAGTATCTTGAGTGTCCAATCAGGTTAGTAATAAACTGACTAAAGCTATCTACCCAAATGACTGTACTACTTGATGGAATGCTTTTGGGATTGTTATGCATTAATCTGACTTTTAGTGGGCTGTACTGTTATTTATAACTCTGATAAACTGATTTTCATATCATGTAGAACAGCTAAACATTTTAGAATAGATAGAATGGTTTCATAGGCTCTGTGATCAGTATTATTTTCTCTCTTTAGGCCCTAGCATATCACAGTTCCATCAGTCAGATAATCCCTGATCAATATGAAAACTAACTATGTTTTTTTTCTTCAGATTTTACAGGATTTATATTAGAGAAAACAGCAATGAAGACAAAACATAAAATACTTGAAAAAACCCAGGATGCTAAATGGATATTCCAGATGACAGGACAAATGTGTTCTCATTGTTCCCATGGCGTTGGAGCCCTGCTAGCACTGGCTGAGCACAGCACACTGCGTGTGCTAGTCTGTTCGGACAGACTGGGATTGAGATTGCTCCTCAAAAAATACTTTAGCTATTTAGAAGGGACAGAATAAAGTCACACTATGGAGAATTTTAAGAAGAGAGGCAGGGGATTTTAACTATTCAACAGAAATATGTAACTTACCTTGCTAAGGACATGGGTATGGGGTTTTTTTGTACGTTAATTTTAAATTATTCATCTGACTATTTTAAAACCCCTGCTATTTCTTATAAATGCTACATATGCTAAATATTGTGCATATGTATATGTAATGCATGGTACAATGTAGGGGTCAGTTAAAAGGGAACTCTAGGCTCCCCCAAAGGCTTTGCCAGTGGAGGCTCTTTCTTTATTGCAGTTACTCTTGCTGTAGCATGTGACTGCTTCTAAAACATTTATTCTCCCCAGTCTCCTGTATAAGCTAGAAAACAGACATCTTTTACAGATGGGAAGCTGAAGGTAAAAGATTATTACTTCACTTTTCACTGGTAGGCAAGAAAATTAGCAAGAGCAGACCTCCCTGGTGCTTTCTGTGAGCAGATACAATGTCTTCCCTTTTGGTGCATTTCCACCACACATTTTGATGGGTTGGTAAATAGGACAGCAAGTAGAATCAAGAACCTGATTCTATTTATCAGAAGTCAGATGTTAAGCAATTGCTGTCATTGTCAGCAATTGCATCCCATATATATTTTGAGATATACAGATGTAAAAAATTATTTCCCAGTGATCTTCCTCATGCAGTAGCGCTATGCTTTCACAGGGACAAAGGTGGGATAAGCTGTTTGAATCCCACTGATGGGAGATTTTTATCACTGCTTTGAAATTTTTAAATGCCATTGGAAATGAATGTGGTAGGATCAGCATCAAGTTTAACTGGTCCCCAGTCTCAGTCCAGTACCTTGCTTCATTGGTGGGATTATGGGCAAGGAACCAGAACAAATATCCAAGTTCACAGGATATCAGGAATCCACTGGGTAAACTAAGTCACAGCACTGATGGGTTGGCATGGGAAGAAGGGGATTGTGTTGCTTTTGTTTTCCTGTTGCTTCCATTTTTCTGTTATCTGCCACATCTTGGTACTCAGCACAAGTTTTTCTTGAGGCTGTTGTGATTTTCCCCTTAAGTAAGAAAATATATGACTAGGTCTTTTCTGACAAACTGACAGGGCAATAACTTATATACACGAATCAGATTAGTTGACAGTAAAGATACATGGGATGTGTTATTTGAAGGACATGAGTAGTTGTTGTTATTTTTCAGCCTGAAACAAATTTGCTCTCCTGAATGCAAAAGCCTGCCAGGAAAAGTAGAGTGAACGTAGCTCAGTGTTATAAAGCTGACAATAAGATATGCCTAGTATTTTAAGCTGGCCTCTTACTCTTTTTTCCAGGGTTCAGCCATAACAATCATTCTTCTCAAAGTCAGATTGTTTTGGGTGATTTTCCAACATAGCATGACTCAGTTGCCTAAAAGTCTTTGAAATTCAAGAAGGAAATAACCTAATGGAATCAGAAGCAAAATCTACTGAATTTTAAATCACAAGGATATCTCTCAGGCTCACTGTTTTCCCTTATGCATGGGTAAATAAATTTAATTTGAGGATAAGAGATGTAGCTTTCTCCCACAAAATTAATACATTAAACAGAAATGAATCCTTTTCTGACAGTCCTTCGAGGAAAGAGTTTTTGTTGGTTAAACTGAATAGGCTTGCATTCTGATCTTTTCTGGCCACTACAGTCAAAGCAGTTTATGCATCTATAAAGACAGATATGTCTATTTCGTTTACTGTTCCTCTTTTAGTCTTCTTCTAAAGCAAAAGCATTTTCCATGAGCAACCGAATTACATTATTTAAATATGCTTTATGATCTATGCAGCAAAGCTAAATATGTTCCCTGGTTTCCTTCAGTGAGGTTTCTGTGAGGCTAAGCAGGAACCCTGTAAGCTGTGGCTCTCAGTGTGGTCCTGCACCTCTTCCCTCCTGAATAAAAGGGAGACAGCTGAGGCGACAGTGGGACCACTGGCCTTCTCCTGATTTACTGCAGGCAGGATCTTGACTCCAGTGACTTAGCCTGAGGTTCACCCCAAGCCTAGACTCCCAGGGAAGAGGAGCTGCTCTGGAGGGAGCCAGGCTTTCAGCCAGGCATGCAGGACCACAGTTGAGGGAGTAGCAATCTAGGCTGGGGCAGACACAGCCAGCTGGACACAGGCCTCACCTGATGGTGAGGAAACATCTTTTGCAGGAGAACTTTGCTGCAAACAGACCAGGGATCTTCTGGATCACCTGAACAGAAATTTTGTTCTTGGTGCTGTCAACAGTCTTGATGTGGCATATTTTCCAGTTTATTCAGTCTACGTTTTCATGAGAAGGGAAACTTTCTGTGGCCAAGGAGGAATTTGTTACCAAGGGAGGAGACAGTGTCAACTGTCAATTCCCCTGGCCATGTCTGGGGACTCCTCTTAACCAAGGAAGAAAACCATTAATAATGGGAACCCAAATCTTTGCTCCCCAGCTTAATGCAAGTGATGAGCATGACTAATATGACATGAGGCAGAGAGTAGAATCAAACTTGCTCCCTCACTTCATTGCATGAGTGCCTTAAAGGCTAAGCTATAGAATAGTCAAATTTTCTACAAATTACACTTTTCCCTTTGAATGCAGCTGCCAAAGTCACAATAAACCCTCAGTCCTGCTTCAGAGATGAAATCTGAACATTAACCTCCAAAATAAAGTATTTCATTATTTATGCAAAATATGTAGTTACCAAAAATAATTAGAATCTTTCCCCAACCAAGCATACCCTCTAAGATGTAAGAGAGAACAAGAAGTGGAAGTTGCAGATTATAGTCTGACCTGCGCCTGGGCACAACTAAAACAAACTTTCTCATATACATCATGATTTCTTTAACTCCTGAATTATTTGGGGAAAAATGTTACCCTTTTAGTTTCTTGTGTCCATTCTTTGCTCTCTCTCACCCATTTTCCCCACAGTTTAATGTTTTAGGTCACATTAAAAAGGTTTTTCACATTTAAGTTATTTTCATATTCCCTTACAGACCAACAGTTCGACGGCAATTTGCTATCCACTTGTAGCCACAGACCTCTCACTTTGAACACCAGAAACTGAGGGAACCATGCAAAACAGGATAGCAGGACTTGAATATTGTATTACCCATATAAAGATTAAATGCAATGGGCTATCAAAAGTAAGAAGGATCTTAGGAGCATCAAAGTAAAAACAAAGGCATTATGTAAGGACAATAAATCATTAATTAGATTGACAGAACCTTCAACAGAAGAATTTTATTTCACTGAACTATAGACACATATTTGTAACAAATCTATACGTGAACACTGTTGATCAGTACATAACCTTCCTTATGTACTGATCAATTACAATCACAAATTTCTACCTGTAGGTGGAAGTTTCACTGACAGTCTGGCATAGTGGCTGTTTCTATAGATTTGTGAGACAACTTGGCCAGCAGTTCTGCAATTTCACATTTGAGTTCCTCCAAAATCTTGGTTGAATGCCAACCTGCCCTGGTGACTTATGGATATCTGTCTATTTGATTTAATTCCATTTGGATCTCTGTTCCTATAGCTGAAGGAAATGGTAGCAGTGAAGGAAGTAAAGTGTCTTTGTCTCAGCCACATAGCCAAAGCAGTAGTGGTATGTTAAAATCGAAATCTGTGGAAAGAAAACAGGTTTACTGATTCTATCCAGTCACCCTCATGCAATCTGCATTGTGCTAAAAACATTGGGCAGGGTAATGACAGCGATCATAAAAGCAGTAGTGAGGCATCCTTTGATTTGCACATCTGTCAGAGCAATGCCAGCCTACTTATGAGATGATAAAATGAGCTAAATTAAGAATGATCAGGGAACCCCATTCACATTATTGAAGCACCATACAGTAAGTGCAAGAGACAGGTGGCATAAGTGCTAAAACAAGAATGGAGAGTGTGTGCTGCAGGGAATCAATCTACTGCATTAATGGCTAATGGCACACTCAGTATTTATCCATTATTTATCACATAAATGAGTATGTACTGTCTAGACTGCAGAGGTGCTTTCATAGCTGGAGTGACACTGATTACTGAAAATTAAAAAATGAGAGCTGATCTTAATAAATGAATTGAAAATTAGCAAATGGTAACAAACTCCACATGGTATATCTGCTCAAATTAATAACAGTGGGTTTTGTTTTGATTTTATGAACATGATTTGATCAATTGCTATAATTTTAGAACTTAAAGAATAATGCAAAATCTGGAAAAAAGGCAGAGGACTTAGGATGCAATCACTTCCTGCCACTATCACATTTCATTTGCAGGCACCCTTTTCATTCTGAGATGCTTTTTGTTTTGCTTTAATATTTTGCTCATTTATTTCTTAGCCCTTTCAACTTATTGGCACATTAGTGAAAACTAAGAATATCTGCTCATAGTGAGAAAAGAATTATGTTACTCACCATGTAGTATGTTCCAGTTGTGGCATAGAAGCCACACTCTACGCATTGTTTTTTATGTTTTAATGATACCAGAACACTGGGCTTGAATAAGTCAGTTACATGAGCTCAGGCTTGATCGTGCATCACTATCAGTGGGAGCCGTATCATGACATTCAGAAGAAGTCACAAATTTTCACCTGAGACTCACTGATGGGTGTTAAAATTGGACAAAAAAATTAGATGGTTAGTTGAATCAAGAAACTTTAGAGATTAATTCTAACAAAAGTAGCACAAGGCTTTTTAGGCATGCGAATTTATTAATGGACAGATGAATGATATCAAATAAGTGGAAAAGAAGCCCTTAAGAGTTCCCGCTACATTAAACATCTTAAAAAGATGACTTCTACATTAAGAGAATTTCCTTCCTAGAGACTTAGGTAACCATTTAAAATGGATACTAATGCTAAATGTTAGCCATTTGCATACACCCACATTACATGCTATCCTCACCACAGACCAGGAATTCCCAAGAGACAAATCATTATATCTTGCTTTTGATAAGGTTTTTAACTAGGTATGCTGTCCCTGAAAGAAACCTGTGTGCTTCTTCCAGGTGAATCCATCATAGCTGGTCAGTTCTTTCATAAGCAGCAAACTGTTGTCCTGCAGTGAATCCCTTACATGGAAAATAGACACACTTGGATATGTTTTCCATGACAAAGTGAAAAACAAAATTTCCTCATCTGCCATCAGAAACAAATGTCTGAAATTTTAAAAATCCCTCTCTCCAATCATTTCTGGAATTATTCATTATATAATTTACCCTGATGAGAAGGATATATCTTATATTAAGATGTCAACAAACAAACAATCAAACAAAACCAAAATAAAAAACCCTCTCAAACCTTGAATTGCTTAGGTTTAGAAAACATAGAGAGGACAGTTTTGTGATTAATCTAAATCAGCCAAAATTAAATGGAGTCTTACAAAGATTTAGATTGTTCTGAATCATAGTGTGCCATCTGGGCTGCTCATAAATTATAAAGCTGCTAGACCACTGGCTGCCTAAGTTCATGCAAGGCTTGAAGCTGCTTGAGAACAGATTATTTTTTGAAAAAAAGTTCATAAATAGGATTTCTTCCACCCTCATTCACATGAATATTTTGGTAAAAAAAATTGCAGTCCTGGGCAATTTTTTCAATTATCCCTAGCAGTTGTATATTACTAGCATAACTAGTCAGATTTACCAGTTAATATACTCCCAAAAGGCACCTAAAGGCTTTCAAAGGTATCCTAACTATCATATTTACAGTCTCCAGGGTTACAGTCTTCCAGCAAAGACATCCTAATTCAGCCTCTTCTGGTTCATTTGATTAGCTAGTAACCATACTGCTAAGCCTTACAGTAATGCTACTCCACATCTGCTCAAACTGCTGTCTCTTCACGATGCATCTGTGAAGTGGACACAATTGTGTTCCTTCTATAAAAAGGAAAAGAAAAAAAAGGCAAAGTGTCTTGTGGCTAGTCCATTCAGTTAGTGAATCTGAGATTCATGGGCAGGAACTCTGGCAGCCAAACCTTTCCCATGGATATTAAGTACTAGTTTTTCTTTGCAAACACACATTTTTCAAGTGTGTCCTCTGCAGTGGTTATGAACATTGTGCAACACTGCTGTCATCCAGGAAAACAAGAATTATGATTATCTCATTCAGTTGTAGAGAAATTCCCATGATTTACTTTGAATAGTTTTAAACTGTTTTGATTTTTATTTTGGTTTTAGCAAGCGGGTAGCAATAATCATAACACGGAAAAGATATTTGTAAGAAAGTCTGAAGTAATTTCACTGTGTTCATTTATTCCCGTTTGCATTTGTGGCAATTTACCTAAGAGCTCAAATATGCAATAGTACATAACTGGTTTCTTTCTGGAGGTTGGTCTCAACCTCCTGCTTCTCCCTTCATTTTCTCCTTTAACACATATTATCTTTCCATCCTCTGCAATTAATCTCAAATGACCATCAGACTATAAAAACATACAAAGCTGAACAAACAGTGGAGCAAGTTATTCATGGTTGTTTCCCTAAACCCAGTTTGCAATTCACTTTTTGTGTCACATCAGTATGTGTGTTTCCTTCCCTTTTTACTTGCATTTTGAGGTTTCTGTTGTGGATTTTTTTTTTTCAAGCTGATTTTAAGAGAGGCTTTTAGTTATGGAGATACAGACACATGGCAGATTAATAAGTGACAAATTAAAGGAATAGTTTTCTGTCTAGTATTTCCACAGTGGCTTTGTGTGTCTAAAAACAAGATTTGAAAGCCGGCTGGAAGAGTGTGAATTAGTGAGCAGGGAAGGAGTTTAATCCATTAGCATAGCCATGGACTGAACTAAAAAGGCAGGAAAAAAAAGGATGCTCTGGAGGCGTGAAGATACCTTACCCGAAGATTTCTTGTTCATGTTCTTACTTTCCAGAATATGAAACTGTTTTGATACACAGACAATAAAACAAAACAAAACAAAGCATCAGTATCCAGGAAAACCATCCTATGGAGCCATCTGTAGTGCAGTATCATCACAGTACGATGGAGACCCCCTGCCATTGTTAGGCCAGAGAAATGTGAGCCTTCAGCAGCAGACTGTATCAATGGGAAGGGCACACACTGAAAAATTACACAGTTTCCACAAGTTGTGTGAAAGGCATTCTGAAGATGAGCACTAGAATAAAAAATTAGATAGAAAAAGAGCTTCCAGCTGGTGACAGAGAGTGCTTAGTTGCTGCTGTATTGTCTGGCAGATAGCAAAAATCCAGAAGTGTGGTATTCTGCTAAGAGTCACTCCTACCAAGACAGGAGGAATTGGCAACGATCAGCATTTCCTGCAGGGGGGCTAGCAGATGATGGGAGGCACCTCCAGGTTTGCTTGGCAGCCCAAATACAATACAAGCTTCTGCAAAAGCACCAAAGCAAAACTAGTTTAAAAAGTAGTCTTTAGTTAAAAAAAAAAAAAAAAAAAACCAAAAAAAAACACAACCAAAAACCAAAAAACCAAACCAAACAAAAACCAACCAACCAACCAAACAAACAAAAACTAGCCATGTCAAATCTTTGAGGTGGGTATTCAGTCACTCCTGTCCTTGCCAGCCAGTGCTGTCTCCCTGCTACTGAATGAAACTCCCTCTCTCTGTCCTGGCTGTTGTATTAGATGTGTATTACTGCTCTGCCTTGATCAGCTAAATCTTACTGCAGCTGAACCAGAAAATTTAGTCATTCACAATAGAAGATATTTTATGTTTACTCTATCTCCCAGTGCTGCATATGAGTTGGCTGTCGCAGAAAAAATACATTGTTTATTTAAGAAAACTCTGTATTTTTTAGTATTTCATGTTTCCTCAGAAGACCAGGATGTAACTGGGTGAAGTACAGTTACATATTCATAATTTCAAAATAAATTAAGAAATAGCTTTTGCTGAGATAAACTTTCAGTCAGGACACAAGACATAGAGTTTTACTAGTCCAGAATTATGGATAAGAATTTGGGGTACAGACACAGTGCAAACACATAATTCTACAATTTCTGGGTCGAGATTTGTTCCAATTCAACTAATAAAATACACATGTTAAGTCTCCAGCACAACCTAACGATTATATAACTTTTTCATGCAAGCACAGCTACAGAAGTGGTGTGGAGCACCACCCCCATTCCTTCTTGTCCTACTAACTCCTTTGCCCAGGTGTTCAGAGGAGGTAGCATGGTGATGTACTTAGGGGATTGAAGCCATCAGAGAAATTACTTTAACAATCAACAATTTAATTCATTGTTAATTGTTAAATCTAAGAATTTAAATTAATCATTAAAGTCAGCAATTTAAATTAATTGTTAAAATTACAAATTAACAACTTTTAATCTACAAAGTTCAGGCAGACTTGGTGAGCTATGTGTTAGTCACTAAATGTAAATGTATCTCCATTTACACTAACACATCACATCAACCTGTTGAGGTTGGAAGGGACCTTTTGAGAACATATTGTTGAATCACCCTGCTCAAGTGGGGTCAACTACAACAGTTTGCCCAGGATCATGTCTAGATGGTTTTTGAATACCACCACAGATGTAGAATCCACAGTCTATCTGGGCAACCTGTTCCCATGTGCAACCAATCGGAGAGTAAACAGCATTTTTTTATGTTCAGATGGGATTTAATGTCTTTCAATGGTAACTAGTAAAAATTCTTATGCCAGGATTGTGTTCTATCAAAAGAAGAGAAGGCAGATCCTTAGTGTGCAGTGCCACATAGGGTTAATTTTTCTGGCTTTACAATTATTTTGGAAAATTGGTACATTTTTAATGACTAAGAAGCTGACTCATATTTCCCCATGGCAAACAGTTCTGCTTTTTTACTGTTCACAGAGATTCCTTTACAATGTACGTTTACCATGTATGCTTTGTAAACAACAATGCATACACCAAGGTCAATTAACACCAAGGTTGTGGGCTCAACCCCTGTATGGGCCATTTACTTAAGAGGTGAACTCTATGATCCTTTTGGGTCCTTTCCAACTCAGAATGTTTTGTGAATCTTTTGACCCCAAGATTAGCTCAGTTGGTTAGAGCATGGTGCTAATATCCAGCTCATTCCAAGAACTTGACAATACCTAGATGTAGTGTAAGGGATAAGCTCTTAAAACAGGACAGCAGATAATTTATAACTGTGCATGTTCCTAAACTGTCTCCCAAAAGCCACATCCTTCTGTGAGACTGCATGCTACACCAGAGTATTTGCTCTGGTTTACAGAGGACCATATGATCTGTGGGCAGGTGGAATACTCCCAGTCAGTAGCACACTTCTGTGCCTCAGGGCCTGGTACCTGCCTTCCCTTTCTGCCCTAACACTATCCAATGTACTCAACAGAAAGTGTATGGAACTGAGATATTAAATCCAAACCGAGAAATAGCTTTGTTACACACAAACTATCCGATCCAAATGTGGAGAAAAGTTAATCTGCTTACACAGTCCCTACATCACTTACATATTCAAAATTACTCATCTGTACAATAAGGCTTCATCTTTACAAAATCATCTCTTTGGGGCACTATAATTTAAGAGGGAAGATGAACATAGCAAGTTTTTTCACTCATTTCATCTTTATAGCAAGAAAGTTCATGTTTTTCAGGATAAAGCCAAGTTTGACTTGCAGAGGGGATAACTCAATTTCCATCTGCCCCAAGCTTTGTTTCATTAATCTCCTGGTCATCTCTGCTCCAGCTTTTTTTTCCCCATTGCTAAATACATATAGATACAGTACAATATGCAGTACAAAATATGACAACTTAGTAACTTCACTGTAATTCTTAAACCTAAATGTGAAGGTAAGTTGGCAATAATCAGTCATTGGAAAACCAAATAGTTCCAGAAATCTAAACAATTTGCTCTTTATACCAGGTATGAATGTGGTCTTTTAATTTTTATTCTCTTTTTTCCTCCACCCTTCAATCTTTATTATATAGGTAATTTATACCCATTCAAAGTAAAGGAAGAAATAAAAAGTTGCCTAAACTTTGTAAGTACTTTAAACAACAGGCCTAATTACAGCATCTGTCTTTACCAAACATTTTGAGTTAAATCCTCCCCTGATACATGAAGCCGTTTCCTAGCCAAGTGGTACTTTATTCAACTAAATAGCTTCATATTAAACACATACATATTAACTTAGAGCACTTCCAAGAACTCTTCTCTTAGACACTGGGAAGGTTTTTCAACAATTTCCTGCCGATTTTTAACTTGCAATGTTTCAGTAATTTCATTTATGTTCCTTGCAAGAAAGCTTAATTTTTGCATGTCTGCTTATGTGGGAGTCACACTCCCACACATCCAAGTACTTACCTTGGCACAGTTTGTACTCTGTGCCTCAGATATGAGAAATTGCAGTATCAGGTGCATCGCCATGAGCACATTCTGTTGAGGCAGTATTACCAATTTCCTACAAGTACAACTATTAATTATTATTATTATTGTTGTTGTTGTTGCTGTTATTATTATCATTATCATCATTATTATTATTGCTTTGGAGGGAAATGTTTGTGGCATAATTCCTTGCACACAACTAATCTGCATTTAAAGCAATTAAGGAAAGGCACCTTGTGGGTCTCAAAATCTCTCTCACAATAATTCACCAATATCTTTTAATATGTAACAAAATAAAATGCTGTTCAGAAATTCAAGTGTCATTTGTTTAAAAAAAATGGAAAACAAACAAAACCCAAAGCCATTAAAAAAAAACCCCAAGCAAAACAAAACACAAAACAAAAAAACCCTCCCCCCGAAAAAAGGAAAAAAAGAAAAACACAAAAAAAAACCCAAAAAACCACCACAAAAAAAAAAAACAAAAAAAAAACACAAAAAAACCCCAAAAAAACAAAACAAAACAAAACAAAACAAAACAAAAACAAACCAACACCAAAAACCAAAACAATCCACCAAAAATTCCCTCAGCATTCTTATCTGCTAGCCTGCCTAGAAAAGATCAAAATTTGAATCCCAAGATGTTATGCTTTATTCTGTCAAGGTGCCAAGCGGCAAGAACACCATGCTACTCATTTTATATAATTGCATGGGAAGCCCCCTTTTTATTTTTTTTTTCCATTGAGTTCTCTGACAGATTTTTAGGCATCTTGCTTCCTCCCTTGTAGTACACAGCCCTTACTAACATCTCCCACCCTGGACACACCAGCGCTTTGAACTCTTTCTCCTTTCTAATCCCATCTCTCATCTCAAATGAATGACAACTAGAACCTGTGTCAAAATCCCACTTTCAAATAACTTTACAGTATGTGGCTTATGAAAATTGAGTCTTTTCACAATTTACATACAAACAAGTATTTAAACATTGAGATGTGAAAAATGACAGGGTAACCATGAATATCTGAATTTACATGATTAAAGTCTACCTAACTATGATTTAAGCATTTAATCCAAAACCTGAAATGTAAACATTTTACCAAAATACAAAAAAGTTGCATTCATACAGCAATGTAAAGGGCAAAGCAGTAAACTTCTAAATTTTACTTTGCTGAAAAATATTTAAGACCAAATCCAAAGGAAAATAAAATCCATTGCAGACCAACTTCAAAGACAGTCACATAAGACTTTGCTGCTTCTCTCTCAATAAACAGAGAGTATGAAGTCCACAGCAGCACATACAGGCTAATGGCAGCCTCCAATCTAATCTAGTCCTTTTTAGAATACTGTACAGAGATTCAACACATACTCCTTTAGAAAGGACACAGGCTCAAAGAACCCACCCACAACAGATGTATGCTTCCTTTCAAAGGTAGGAATTAAAAATGCATAATAAAGAAGAGGTTTTGACCATGAAGAAGCTTGGCTGGGCCTGGCACGATAGTTAGCCTACCTTGAGATTTTCTTCTCTAAAAGAAAAAAAGAATGGGGAACAAGAGTGTTATACTGTACAACATTCTGCTTCATTTAGACTTTCACCTTGACTTACAAGGCTGACTGAAAGCTTTCTTAATGAGATTAAGATTTTCTGTGAGCCTTTGTAGAGAGGTCTATTGAAGAGTGGATAGTAAAACTGAAGAATGTTCAAATGAGGCTCCAAAATGCCTGGGTAGTTTTTCAGTTTTAAAGAAGTTTTGAGGGTGCTGTAACCTTGGAGACTGTTTAAACTACGGACAACTAAAATGCAAACTGCTAAAGGTGATTATCAAGTTATGTTCAGTGAGTTTTAGTGTTTGCAGTACCTCATTATTGACAGAGAGGAGACCAAAGGAGTGAGTTCCTGTATATTGTTAGGAGGTGGTGCAGGAGAAAAGCAGGGGATGGACTAAGGCTTAGAGAGCCCCAAACTCTTTCTGTCACGAGGTTGATGACAACACACAAGGGTGTGCATGGATATGTAGTCAGTCATGCTAGAGTTCTGCACAGAGTAACTTCCCTTTGAGAGCTTTTGCAACTTGACACAGTTTCAGAAAGCAAGCTGGATTCCTTTTGAATAAAACCAAAACAGAAGATGTGCTCTGGGGTTTCACTTAATGCACCTCAGCCACTAATGAATATTCACAGGTCCAGAGCAGTGAAACCTCCTGCATGCATACAGAACAGACATCAGGTCCTCACTAGCAACTATGCTACTTTACAGACGCCCTTCTGTTGGGTCACACTGATAATGTTACTGGTCTGGTCTTCTGTTGTATTGCAGACCATTACATTACACTCAGATGACTCTTACACTGCACCTTGGGGCTTCAGGGAGACTGCAAGTCTTTCAGCCTGCAAGACTAAAGCACGTGCCACAACTAAGGGTGTGATTGCCCAATGTGCTTGCTGGGTCTGTGAACTGATGGATAAGATTATCTAAAGCATCTGGTGCTAAATTCATGCTTCTAGAGGATTCTTTACACATGCATACATATGACATACAATTCCTCTGCATAAGCAGAGACCTTGAACAGTCTAAAGGTCTAAAGTGCTAAATTCATTGAGGATAGCTGCTGGCATGTTCTAAAAGCCCTTCATTTTAGCAGAACTTGAGCACAGTTGATATCAGATGAAAAGGCTTTGACTTTCCTTAGTGGAATAGAAGCAGGGAATGCATTGCACAATCATTAATTCTTTTTTCCTTCCAGTAGCTTAACTATGATAAAGCACCTTATTGCTCAAATATTTATTTCATACGACAGATGTATGGAGATGGTGTTTATAGAAGTGATTTGTCTATCCAACCCCAGACATCACTGCTCATGGGGTTTTTTTCCTCTTTAAAATAACTTCTCCAGATGGTGGAGCAATTTAATATTTACCCTGCAATCAAACACCTTAAGAGCTTTCTTTTTTAAGGCGTAGGATTCCAAACATGAGCCCCCCTTGATTTCTCCTAGTATCAAGGATCTCTGTGGTGATCAAACCTCTGCTGATAGGACAGAATCACAGAATCCCAGAATCACAGAATAGGTCAGGTTAGAAGGGACCACAGTGGTACATCTGGTCCAACCTCCCTGGTCAAGCATGGCCATCCTAGAGCACACGGCACAGGATTGTGTCCAGATGGTTCTCAAACCAGAGAGACTCCACAACCTCTCGAGGCAACCTGTTCTAGAGCACGGTCACTCACACTGCAAGGATGTCCTTCCTCATACTCTGGTGGAACTTCCTGTGCATCAGTTTCTGCCTGTTGCCTCTTGTCTTACTGCTTGGCACCACCAAGAAGAGCCTGGATCCATCCTCTTGACACCTTCCCTTAAGATACAGACATTGATGAGGTCCCCTCCCAGTCATCACCCCCTGAGGCTGAACAGGCCCAGTTCCCTGAACCTTTCCTTGTAAGAGACACGCCCCAGTCCCTTGGTATGATGTCCCAGGGCATCACACCTTATAATACGAGTACTTCATTTCAACCCAGGGATCAGGAGGCTCCCATCTCACAGGGAGAGCCCACTGCTAGAGAACGTCTGAGCGGGACGAGCTGAAACACTGAGACACTTGAAGGTGCCTCAGGAACACAGAGGGCAGAGCACTTGCTCTGCCCGGCAGGGCCGCTGTACGGACACATGAAGGGTACGGACACACGAAGGGCAGCGCTGGAGCGGCAGACAGGGCGCACGGCCCGAGCCGCCCCCCTTCCCCGCCGCCTCTCCCGAGCGTCCCCGGCCGCCCTCCCGCCGCCGGGCCGGAGGCACCTCCTCCGCCGGCCCATTGGCAGCGCCGGCCGCGGGGGGGTCGCCACCCCCCGGAGGCACACACGAGCCACAGCGTTCCTCCGAGCAAGGCAATTATAACCCGTAACTGCGGACCCATCGTCGTTCTAGCTTGAAAACCGGCGCGCAGGCGGGTTCTGTAATTAACTCGTGCTCACACTGGCTTCCTTCCGCTCCCTCGGGAACGGCCCGGCCTCCTCCGGCCCGGCCCGGACGCGGAGCTGAGGCTCGGGAGCGTGCCGAGCCCGCCCGCCCGGCTGCCGCCGCCGCCCGGCCCTGCGGCCCCCCTGCCCCGCCGCCGCCGCACCGCGCGGGCCCTGCGCTCCGCCCCGGCCGGGGCCGCGGGGGCGCTCGGAGTCCCGCCCGCACGGCGCGCACACACACACAGGATACACACACACACCGGGACACACGGACACACACACACGGGGCACTGGGACACGCACACGGACACAGACAGAGGCACACGGAAGCGCACCCCGCGCCGCAAACATGGCGCTGGTGCCCTGCCAGGTGCTGCACGCCGCCATCCTCCTGTCCTATTGCTCCATCCTGTGCAATTACAAGGCCATTGACATGCCCGCGCATCAGACCTATGGAGGCAGCTGGAAATTTCTGACCTTCATAGACCTGGTAAGTGCCCCCGGCGGCGGCCGTGGCCCTGCCCCCTCCCTCGGGCTGCCCGTGGAGCGGCCGCGGCCCGGGCGCATCGCGGCCCCCGGCGCTCGACGGCTTCGCCATGCGGTGACCTTAAAGCGGGGCGGCGACATGTTGGGGCTGCAGGGCCGGCCGTGAGAGGAGCCAGCCGGACACCGCGGAGCCGGGTGGTTTGAACGGAGAGAGGCACGGACAAAGCCGAGCGGCTGCTGCGTGTAAGCGGCCGTGGGGAAGGTGCGCCTGACGGCCTGACACCCACCCCAGTGCTGATGATGTGTTTCGCCTTTTCTAATGGCCGACAGTGAACACCAGAACCTGTTGGGCCAGCATCTGGCTCCCGTGTGCTGTCAAAATAAAAACATATGTCTTGCTGCCTTTGGCCCTTCTGAGGAATACATCCGTGACAGGTGCAAGTGTGTCAGTGATGCAAAAAGTGCCAGGCAACTCCAACTTGCCAAATCCAGTTAGTTTTGGTTGCAAATCCACAAACGACTGTATGAAATAAAATACATGTCATTTCATCGTATTTCTTCATAAAGGTCCATATCTAGAAGAGTCACCAGCATGCTGGCCTGCTGGAAAACACCAGGTGCTAGTCAGGTCTATTTTTAATTTGAGCTTCCTAGGCTTCCTGCCTGCACAAGAAGTGTTCCTTTAGTGCAGGTGGGAGGAGAGGGGGCGGGAGGAAGAGAGGAGATGGGAGGAGAAACTTCGTTTCTGGTTCAGAAATATGATAGCCAACTTACACCTAGTACCTAGATCAAAATACTTTTTTTTTTTTTTCTTTTTATCCACGGTGTAATTAGGTGAAAAATTTTGCAGTTCCAACTCAGTTACTGAAAAGTCCCAAAATGCAAGTATTTCAGTGCTTCCCAGTGATAACACCCCTCTCAGAACTTCATAGTAGATTCACAAGTGTTGCTGCTGTTGCCTACACACATGGTATTGACTCAATAGGTTGAGTTGGTGGGCTTGGAGACCAAACTGGTAGCCAAGCAGATCAAGTGTGCAAATTTCAGGGCTAATTTAAGGTTCACTGAGGTCCACAGTTTATTTGCAGAGAAGAAGCGTCTACTGTATTTTTCACTTAGGATAATTATTTTTGTAGGTGCAAAAATTTGCTGGAGCTCTGAGGATCCACAGCAGTAACTAGTGCTTTTGTTGCAACTGTAAATTGGTGTCTTAAGGCTTGATGTTTCTCTGGAGGACAAACTAGAATCTGGGTTTTTTTACCTTTTGGGCTGCTGAAAAGTACTGTCTGCAATATTGGTTAATAGAAGTTACAATATAATCCCAGTAAGTTAGGGGGGTAGCTGTTGACTTCAGTGACAGTTGAACTGGAAATGAACCATCTAAAGCTAAAAGCCGATAATCTCTTTGAGTCTCCTTCACCTTTATCTCTTTCCTCCTAGCCCTGACAGTTGCTTGAGGACTAAGTCAACCAGGGCTGTCATACAGTGAAAATTTAACTGTAAATGATAGTCATAATTTCCCAAAAATTATACCCTTGTCTATGGCAAGTTCACGTGGACTTTTCCATCAAAGCATGTACGTGGTTCAGGGCTCAAAAGGTCAAGGTAAATATGTAGTGCTTTCTAAAATATCTAGAATAGTTATCAACTGCAGCTAATAATTTCTGTCCTTTAGCTAATAATTGTCATGTGTTTCTCACAGTCAAGCCCAGTAGCTGAGAAAAGGTTTAGCAATTTCTTACAGTCTTCAGTCCTTCAAAATAACACATAATTCAATGGCTTGAATGCCTTTCTCCGTGACTAGCCAGCATGCAGAGCTCTCCACTTGCTGACGATATTTCCTTACATCCAAATGGCCCTGCCAGCATCTTATGTAAGCAAATCTCTCATTTGGTTCTCTGGGACAACTGGGAGAATTGACAAAACAAAACCAGTTAGATTCCTGAGGAGGATACCAGGAGGCATGGTTGGAGGATATCAGGCACATTTCCAAAATCCTGTATCTTGATTAAGTCTTGAAAAGCTCTTCCATAAGTTTCAGTTTGCTCAGCCATGTGCACTGTTCCTGTGTCAGTCACATTCAAAGACTGTCTAGACAAAATATCATCAATGCCAGAGTCTTGGCAGACTTGTGTTCTTGCTACAGATTGTACCTCCACAAACAGAGATTTCATCTTTGACATCACAGAAGCACGTAGAAGTTCTTTCTGCTTCCAAAAACTGCTACCAGTTTTTGAGGAAAGTCAGTTTATGACTTTGATCAGAAAAGTAATTTGGAATTTTTTCCATCTGTCCATTTGGAAATGGATGTTCATTCCAGTCTCAGCATCCATAAATCTCTTGGAGTTTTAAGTAGCCAGTTTTGTAGAAGTTCTGTGGGAAATGATTTAGTTATCTGCAGGTAACATACCTTTGAACTGAATTATGAAAATCTAGTGGTTTGGACTCTAAAACACAGGACAGTAAAACATTATAAGTGTATGCAATGATTTGAACAAGTAGACTTTGAGCCCTCACGCTGTTCACGGAAGTTTAGCGTTACGAGGAAGTTGTTTGATACAAATGTAATGTCCCAAAGTATTTTGGAGGTTCATATCTAAGCAGTGTTTTGGATGCCAGTGTTCATTCTTAATCTCTCCTGGCCTTGAATTAGGAAAGAAAACAAGTGCAGCCAATGACTTCACTTTTAACTGCTGTCATTGTGATTACTTACTATTTTTTTTTGCAGTTGCGAATGTGGTGACAACATTCCCTAAAACACCAGTAGCATATTTTTCTGGTTTATGAAGCAATGCACAGGCAATATGTTTTGACATTACACTCAAGATGCTCCTGACTGTTGCTACTAATAGTAATATCTCCACTGCAGCCTTTCTTCATGGTATGTAGAGGTGGTAGATACTTACCCTGCTTATTCAAAAGGTAGTAAAGATACCTGCGTAGTATCTGTGTATTCCAAAAGCCACACAGAAAAGACAGCAGTGTCTTCTCTGTCATGTATAGAGTAGAAAACCAAGGTATGAAAAGGTAAAGAGTTGCTGCCAAAATCAGTTAGTGGGCCCAGCAGATGGAATTATGGAACTGAATATTCAGGCTAGTTCAAAACTACGTGTTGCTTTCACTTAAAACACAAGCCAAGCCCTGAGATTAGCTCCTGTGAAAACAGTCAAATATTAGGTTCAGATGGGATATTTCAAGAACTGGGCCTAAAATTTCTTGTATAGCTGCCTTTGTTTAACTCAGATTGACGATTTTGTGCTTTAATAGTAGAATACTGCAGGGCAGCACTGTCTTGTGCCACATCCCGTAAATTCATTGTGGAGTCTCATAGCTGATATTTAAGTTAAGCTGGAAATTATGCCAGCAAATGTGATTCTTTGCAACAAGTTTGTCATCTTATGTAAATCCCTCAGAAATTTTCCTTACATAGTTCTGTAGATACATGAAGTAGCTAGATTAAAGATAACAGTACTTGGTCATCCTGCATAAACTGCAATCACACACTTGCCTTTATAAATATAAGTTTGTTGAGGAATTCATTGCACCAACTTGTTTGAAAGTTGCTATTGCATTTTATTCTTCAGTTTCTCTTGGATCTCTTACTGTTGCCAGGAGAGGAAGCAAACTTAAATAGAATTTGTCTTTTGGAGTAAAGTGGAGGCTATGGGTGCCAAAAGAAGACCAAATCTACTTTTTGTGTTTGGGTGTAATAATTAGCAGAAAAGTAACTTAGGATTAGCAAGTATGTACCTCCTTAGTAAGAGATATGCTGGTCTAAATAGCTTTTAGTTTTCATTGTGCAGTTTTTCTGGAAATCTTATTCCTCAAAGAAAGTAGAGTGCACAAGATACTAGTGCACATGTGTTAACAAATTTATGGGGTTTTGGTTTTGTATTTTATAATCTTAAGGTCTCCCTGATCAGCCACACAGGGTAGTTACAGAGACAAAGAGCAAGGCCAGATTTTTGGAAGCAGTCTCAAGTGTTGTGTTTTATTATTAATCATCATAAAATTAATGGTCCCATTTTGAATATCAGAATGTTAACCTGGGTATTCCTATGACTTGATTCAGGGCAGCCATAGCTAGAGAGAAACAGATTTTGCTCATACATAAATCTGCCTAACGTTATACATTTATGATTCTCTTGAAAGAAATAGCAGGATGTCTGTGTGAACTTTTTATACATTTTCCGGCAGATTGAGTTCTACAAAAAACAGGTACGTGCTCTGTTCCCAGCACTTTTTTTTTTTTTTGCCAGTAAATGCTGTATTTTTTTTTTTTTGCAGAAAACACCTTTAGATTTAGTTTGATTAAATTCAAGTAAGTGATCAGAACTTAGTTCCTTGTCTTTGAAAACTTTCAGAGGGCCATAATATCAACAGGACTAGAAACTCGAGTTGTTATACTTACAATTTATTTATTTATTTACTGTATTAGTTATTAAGTTATATGAGATACAGTTATTAGACAGCAACAAAAAAAAAAGTATCAGTTTAACAAAGCACAGCTAAAAATTTTTGGTGCTTTGTGCCCAGTTTGCATTCAGTCAAGCTGATAGGAAATAAAAGGACCAGAAAATACTGGAGGAATTAAGGAATAATAAACTGTACCATTGGTGTATTATCTAAAATTGAGCAATTTTCATTGCTAACTGTATGGGTTACACTTACCACAGAGGACAAAAGTGAAAACACATTCCACAATCTATGGAATATAACTATGACTCTTTTACAGGACTTCCCTTAGTAAAATAAATTTCACCTTACGATTTCCTTTTTCATCATCTGTAAAGTTAGCTGGATACACAAGTGTTTTATGGCTTTTGAGTGAAAAGATTCCAGAAGTGTAAAATATTACTATGTATTATTCCCAGTTATAATTCATCATCATATCTAAATATCTTTGTGGTCTTACTATAGCAGAGAATACAGTCAATGGAGAATTTATCAGTTTACACTGAAAGGGATTGCTTTTTCAGGAATAACAAGATGAAGTTTCTTAATGATACTTAAGGCATTTGAGAGAAAAGGTAACAATATACGTAGGAGAGCCTTTTAAATGTTCCAGAGCTTTTTCTTCACTCTTGGGCTGTGAACATGTCTGGGGAACAGTGATGTATAGTGCTGTTGATGCGGTAATAAAAATGTAATAGTGTCACCCTTTTTTATTCATAGACCCGTGTTTTCCATTTGCCATTGGTAGCGCTATTACAAATTGAGTGGAATTTGAGCACTACATTGAAGTGTTCCATTTTCACATTGCATTAGTCTGCTTTTATTTTAAATTGTACTTCAGTATGATGTACATTTAATTTGGGAATTCTCAGGGAAGTTATGGCTATCTTGAAGTATTTGTGTTGGCAATAGGGTTGGCAGTGTAAAACAGGAGAATGGAAGAGAGGAAAAATTGGGATCATTTTCTATGATGATAGATTTAACTAATGTCAGTAATATTATTTTAGAACTTGGAATGGGTAAGTGATATATAACAGTGTTGTGTTTTAGATCAGTGTATGGTCTAAAGAGTTTTGCCAGAATAGTTTCAAATGATGACAACTTTAAGAAGTTGGTTTAACTGTCTTTCTGTTGCCCTTTGAAAAATATCCTATTTACTTAAGTTGTGTAAGAGTTGAATTATTTTCTTTAAAATTTTATTATAGTGGTAAGGATAATTCAGATAATCTTGTATGCCTTCATATGGCAAAATTGTTTCAAACAATTAGTTTAAACAAGACAACACATCTAGTGTTCTATGTTAGCATTCTCTGCTGAAGTAATTTGGGTTCTGAGCTGTCCTAATCCATTGTGAATATAAGTATATAGAAATTATTTAATCAATGTATTTTTGACCTTGCATTTGTGTTATGTTCATGCAGCCATGTACATTTATACAAAAAATAGATTCTGGAAGATTAACCTTTTTCAGTTGTGGTAAAGATCTATATAACCTATCAAATAATACTCTAAACTAGTATAGAAAATTGCAAACCTAGTGTTCTAAATTAAATATATTTGTAATAAAAATCAAATAACACTTGATTCTTTGCAGTTGCATGAACCTTAGGATACACAAAGACTTGTAGGATAGATGTCCGTGTGGGTAGTTACTTGCTTTGTCCTTAGGCTGAAAAAGATGAAAAAGAAACTTGATTATCTGAAAGCTGGGAAACCCTCTCATGATAAAATTATTCTATTACTGGTGTGGTGGAAATCTCAAATTTTCTAATATACCACTGTACAACAAAATTGAAATTGACCTATAAGTAAAAAAAAACGCCTTTATGAAATTACAAAATCTTCACATTCCAAAATCTTCACAGATACATGTTTACAGATTTGAATAAAGTAAAACAATAGAATGTAATAAAGGAAAAACAGGCAATTCTGCATTGTATTGAACAAAATATATGAGATTCATTGTGAAGGATTATGCTGAGTGTGTATTTACCTGAACAAACCAATTAAAAAAAAATCTTAGATTGCATCTGTTAGATGAAGTGTTTTCTGTGCTGCGATCTTCTGTATCTAACAATAGGTTTTGTGAAGGCCTGCATATCCCATTGCAATATTTAGAAAACATTTTTCTGATTATGCTACTTTAATATAGACTGTGATATTGGGAGGAGCTTCGTGTGGGTGGAAAATTTCTTGTCATTTGGAGTTCTAATTGCTAGTGCAATTCCAGACAGTAAATGTAAAAAGAATCACCACCAGTGACAGGTTTGTATGCTTTCTGCAGAATTCAAGAGTGAAATACATATTGGTGTATAAGAAAGTTCACCTTAGATATTTCTGTATTTGAAATAAAAGTGGTGTTATTGCTTGCAAAACACTCATGCAAAACATCAGACTCCTTTCAGTATAGGTTTTTGGGGTTTTTTAAAATATTTGAATCTGAGGCCTAGTCTTTGCACCTTGATGTTCCAGCATACATTTTTATATATGGATATATATGGCATATAAGGTAGAAACAAATTTGACAATTGATATATTTTGTAGATCAACTCTTTGAATGGGTGAATATGAAAAGCTTTCATCCTTCCAATGAAAGCTTTTTCAAATTTTGCCTTATTTGCCAGCATTTATTTGTATATTTACATTCCCCCCGTACTGTATTTTCCAAGGTTCTGAATTTCTTACTAGTCTTCAAAGCCTTGCAGGCTTTGTTCCATTACTCTGACTATGTCTGATGCAAGATTTTTTCAACTCAGCATAGTTAAATATGCTACCACCAAAAAAGCTGTGTTTAACTTTAGTGGATGGAAAAGTTAACCCAACTCTGAAGAGAAAACAAAATCTGTTGGAAGCTAAAGTAAATCTTCCAGATTTTCAGACAAGAAGAAACTCTAAAGTAGGTTAAAATTTGTAAGCATGTTTTGGTAACACTTAGAAACAAGGCCCGCACCCAATTAGAACTGTGATTAAGTTGTTTTGTTTTTTTTTAATATTGAAAAATTGCTTTTATGATGCAATTTTAGGGATCCTGTTCGTTGAAAACAGGCTAAGCTCATGGGAAATGCTAGGGGAAAATAAGGACCTGATTTTCATTTGTATGAAGGCTCCTTCTGGCAACTTAGCTAAATCCATGCAGTTTTCCCTTGAGAGTTCGAAAGAACCATTTGAATGCCTCTAGTTGCATTCCCTGAACATGTTGTCTTGCCACTGCCCTTACAAGCATCCAGTTTAAAGTAGGTTTTCCAAACAAATATGCCAAAAGGTGCAATTGCATAATAATTTCCACTTAAATCTGTGTATAGCTGACATGGTTCAGGTATTTTTGCCGCAGTTGTCTGTCAGGTTAGTTGTTTGAAAATGCATGAGGACTCTGCAGTGTAGCTTAAAACAAAACTGCATTTTTCCTAGCTGAATGTTTGGTGTCCTGGTAAAGTAGAATAGAATGTGCAGGAGAGCAGGATGTAAAATCCCTCACTAATTCCTTCCTTACTTGTAAAGCAATGCACAAGGGGTGATGGGGTTTTGCAATTAATTGGTCCAAGTGAAACAATTTCAGAGGCTGCATCTTAACTCTAAAAATGCTGCTAGACTCTTCAGACTATTTGAGCCGCTTGTGCAGGGAGGGACCTCGCTGAGAATTTAGATTTTAATCTATTAGGGATTGATTGGCTCATTTTTGGTTTCAGGCAGTACTGTCTGTATTTGTATATTTTTTAAACCTAGGGGTTTGTGTACCTGAGGGTAAATTTATTTTTTTATTTCCTATATTTGTGTATTTTATGTGTATATTATGTGTATATTATGTGCCTTGAAGCCTTCTGGTCCTGGCAGCACATAAGTAATAAATCATTATTTATTACTATTGCTAATATTATTAGAATTCAGCAGGAGTAGGAGTTCCACAATGCAAAGCACAGGTGGCATTGATCAAATGCGAAAGGAAGAAAAAGAAACTGCTGCCTTTAAATGCTGCTATATGAGTTGGTAAAATGCAAGAATACAAAAGGGATGTTTTCCCTGCAAGGTGCTTAACAAGCTTCTGCCTGAAGTGGTGGAATCATTTCATACAGCTAATGTTGGGGCAAGTGGTTGATGCTGAGGCATGGCAGTGGGGACCTCGCCTGTAGAGAAGACACAAGTTGTTTATGGCCAGTGCTTGCGCAGGCTCAGCTGTGTAGAGAAGGGAAGTAGGGGAGAGAGAAAGAAAAGGAATCATGCATGACAGCACTTTGTACCTGGGGCATGTAGGTGACAGAGTGCACCATGCTGACCAGTCTTGTGTTGTGACAAACTGGTATTTAGGTATTTGACTGCTGCCTATGAGGACAAAGTGAGGGAAAGCAAGGGGTGGAGATGCAGCGTGGCTGGTATTTCTTGGCTAAACCAGCATGTGTTAGCTCCCTCAGACTTCCCTCCTTTCCTTTTCCTCTCTGTCATTTCTTCCTCCCACACACCCGCACTGTCTCCCCACACAGCCCCCCTGGGTGGGGGCACTGGTGCCACAGCACCACTTCACCACTTCCCTGCGCATACTTGTTTGGCTTAGCATGCTCTGCTCAGCGCAGGGTGCTTGCGAAGCTTGTCCCTAGTTAGAAGCCATATGCACTGACAGATGCAGAGGTCCCCATTTGCTGTTCACTTAGGCTTACAAACAAATGGAGACTCCATGCTGTGAAAACTTTCTTAACCTGGGTTTACTTGTTCTATCTATTTTCCAAGGACTGTGCAGTATACACAATTGTCTGCATTCCAGTAGGTCCCAGGAATTGAGTCCCAAGAATGCGTGAGTCACGATGGAAGCCTCTGTTGTGTGGAGCTGCATGGTGCTGTACTTTTAAACTGGACATTTGGGAGGCTGAAAGGGATTTGGTGTGTTCAGGTGTGGATACACATCTTTGTGTATGTTTGATATAATAGTTACTTACCTGTGCTGCACATAATTTAAAAATACCAAACTCTACATAAAAGCTACTCTGTTCCACAGCCTTTCCATATGCTGTGCATGTCTCAGAGTAAATTGGTCTGCTACTACTGAAGTCAATTTAGGTGACCAATTAATAAACAGTGGGTCAAAGATTACAGCGGTTCAAGATGCTGTTCAAGTTTTTCAGTGTCAACTGTGGAGGATGGGAGAGAGTAGACAGCTTTTGGGTCAGCTGTCTCATGACCTGCCGTGTCTAGAAAGGGATATTCCTGCATTTATTAAGGAGCTAGTAATGTTTCTAATTCAAATATATTATTATAGAAGATTAGCATTCAAATCTCCTTGACTCATTGGCAGTATAATTTCAGAAGCTAGACACTTCTGGTTTTCCATAGATTGTATTCTGTGCTATTTAGTTATTCATCATTCCAGGCTAAGTTTTACTTTCTTTTTCTTGTAGTTTGGGGCAGAAGCTACTTAAAATTATTACGAAATATTATTAAAATACTTCAAAGCTGTTTTGTTCCCTATTAATTACAGGGCTGAGTTCAAATGATGAGATGTATTTTATGACCATGCATTATAGAAAAGGGTGGAGAGACCTCTTGTTATTTTGAGGATTTGGGCCAGTGGGATCTGAACTTCTTGATTTTAAAATTCAACCTGCAACATAAAAGCAAAATATGAATGTTCTTGAGGGTGTGCAAGGGATGACTCTTCATCCACTCCCAGCTTTTTCAGTGGAAGTGCTGTCCCTTTGCTCTGATCCATTTGTGTCCCTTATCACCCAGTCAGGCTCCTCAGTTACAAGTTGCTGTTAGTCATCAGTATAGTTTCTGGTTTGTTGTTTGTTTTTTTTTTCCTTACAGGAATCCCCCTGTCCGATATCTCTTTCCCTGTTCTAATATCTTCTAACCCAGCATAGTCTCCTTGATCTTTCAGCTCTGCATCTCAGTTCCAACTGCACACCCAGTCCTCTTCCAGAAGCCTGTGTTTTCCTGTCAAGTGCTGCTTTTCTTACCCACATACTCCTTACACTCCTTCCCCACCATTCACACATACTGTCTTTCCTCCCAGTGCATTCACTCTCATGTATTCTGCTGTGTTATCACCCTGTCCTTCCCAAATACCAGACCTACTCAGTGTCATTCATTCTCCTGTGTTTTTAAAGCACCTTGTATAGACCCAAACCAATAAAAAACAAGCCATCTTCAGTTAGAAAAACTTGATCTTTGTGTGGTGTGGCCTTAAATAAACCAGTTTGGAAATTATGCTGTTACGTAAGACTCTCAGCTTTGATTTCTGTTTTTAACAAGTTTTTAAGCATCCTGGCTACAGGAAAAAAAGAGCCTTTAAGTGTTAAGCATAATGGATCATGATCCTAATGTTTATTATGGTGCTAAAATCTTGTCATTTCTTGGTAGTCTGCCATTCAATTTTTTTATGATAAAAATTCTAATTCAGAAGCAGGTCCTTGATAATAACTGACATTTAACATGAAAAATCAAAACCATGTACAGACTCAGCAATCAGTATTTATTCAGATATTTTCTGTCTTTGTTTTTTTGTAATGTACTTGTTTTAAATGAGATGCTGAAATTATTTAAGTGGTATTTAATTGTATTTTATATTTCTAATAAGAAAACTCGTCTTTTAACAATTGTTATAAGGTTTGAAATCTACTACTTTCAGTGAAATTAACAAAAATATATTTGAACATTATTTAGCTTGTCAGCTGTTAATAGAAGCAGCTCCTTTTTTTATGTGAACATATACAATTACTTATACCTTGTTTGTGGGTGTGAATTTTGGCTGTATGCAGACATACCTGGTGCAATTTAGGAGCAAGGAAAGAGATAAATATACATTTCACAGTGGTAACTTTCTCCTCAAACCCACATGAAAACATACTCAGTTTTGTCAGGGGTTATTGGATACAGACGGGCCTGCCATGGCTCCACTCCCCCATTTCCAACCACGAGGAAGGCTGAACACATGCCCAGTGGACACATACAAAGGCAGAAGTGTAAAATCCGGTTGCCTCTGAGCCAGCTCAATAAAAATAAAATTCTGATTGGACTAGGTGGTTTAGAGTCAATACCTTTTAAGATATGTCAGGCAGGATGTCAAATGATGTTTGGAATGCTCAACATAGGACCCACCTAGAGTCTATATCCTGCCTGGTTAGCCTTCCTGTACTGAAGGGCTGGGCAGCAGTCAGGGTGCTGTGTTATGATGGGAGCACTTTGGTCTCGATGCCGAGATTCTGACTTCTGTCAGAGAGTCTGGCCCTACCACAGGGTTTGAACTGTGTAGCTCATCCCTGGAACCAGTGTTCACAACTGCCTTGTGATAAAATGTCCCAGGAGGTCAGTGCATCTTGCAAAGGTCCAGATCTACAGGGATATTTTAATATTACTTCCAACAGCCAATGGGAAGGCAGCAAAGATCTTGATCTACTGAGGTATTTTGATGTTACTTTTGACAGCTGATGAGAAGGTATTCTCTCTGTATTATTCACATGTGTTCTGCCTAGTTTGCACAGACTCTCCCAGTTCTGGGAGATCCAAAGCATCTACATATGCATGTGACTTTGGAATATGTGATTTTTTCAGTACATTGCAAGGTAAGATATAAAATATTGAAGAAGGCTTTTTTTTCTTTTTTTTTTTTTTTTTAATGCCTCTTCTGGTGTGATTGTAGATTTAGAAATTACGAATTTGTTCCAGATGGAAAGAAAAAAATCAATCTCACAATTTCTTGTGAGGAAAAAGATTTAGAAAAAGTATTTCAAAATCATGGTTTCAGTGCAGTTGAACTGATCAAGTGAAAACAAGACATTTGATTGTCTTCATTAAAATACTCGAAAAAAACGACGTTACAAAGGAATCAGCCATTGCAATGAGAAATGGTTATTCAGAAATATTTTGCCAGTGGTATTAATTGAATATGCGTTAAATTTTCCTTTAGCAAGGGCCAGATCAATGTCACAATAGGCTATAACACTCAAAGTTGTGACTTAATCATAAATATTACTTTATTTCATAGGAATTGTACCTGTGCTGTGCAGAACAGTCAATGCAAACTTAAATTTGAAAGTGAGAGTCAGAAGAGGATGGGATAAATCCAAGCCCAGAAAATAACTGAACAACTGTTTAACTTTTTTTTTTAAGTATGTACAACCTGATTACAGGGATTAATAAGTATTTTGAGCACAGAACCAAATAATAATAATATGGTACATGAGAAGTTCTCTTGTGGCCATTGTTTCCCTCGCAGACCTTGTTTCTTGCCTGTCTTGTTTCTTGTACTAAGTGAATGTCACCAAACAGTATTTGCCAGACAAAGAACTGTAGTGATGGAGGCAAACATGTTTTATGAAATACTTATTTGCATGGTGTGTCTGCATCTCAGTGTTGTATTTTCAGACAAAGTCTCTTTGGCTAGGCTGTAGTACAGATAGCCTTGAGCACTCATTCTGAATCACTCCAGTGTCTTCTTGCTGGTCTCAAGTGTATATATCTTGAGAGAAGACGTATCCTTGATACTCAGAATTCCATAGAGTAAACTGACCTTTTTAAAGGACGCTTTCTAAGCCAGGTAGATGGGGATTCAGCATTCTGCATCAGGCCTGGAACAGACCCATCTTTTATTAATATAATGTCTTCTGATTTACTGCAGGAAGACACTGAAATGATTAAGTGTACCAGCAGTCTGCATAAAATGCCTGGGTGACCTCAGAAGCACTATGATAAATATCAAAGAAAAAAATTTAAACCTGTATGATCAGCTTAAGGAAGATTAAGGCCATATCTCAGTTTGTTGGAAATGCTGTTAAAGTAGGAAGACAGGTAGTGCCTGCAGAGTGGCAGAAGATCTAGGTCACATCTTTTACCCTATGACCTAAAAGGAGTGAGTATGCTGGGTGGAAAGTATCTTTCCACTGAAGTTTGCTTCGCAGTTTTTCTCCTTGGTGGTCTTCCCAAAAGAGAGCATAGGTAAATAGTATAAACAGCTGACTGACCATTCTAAATGGTCTGTCTTATCTGTTCTCTTTAGGGACGCTTACCATGTGTACCATCTGCTTTGTTCTCCTTATTCTAAGAAAGAAGCAGTACACACATAGAGATCGTCTGAAAAAAAAATGAACATCTTCTGATAGCAAGTGTCTTACTAAAATTCCTTTGCACTGCCATTGTACCTTTTATTACAAGATCTCAAAGCGCTTAAGAAATATTTGCTAACTAAGCTTCACATCTCTCTGCAGAGATGTGTGATTTGAACCAAATGCAAGCACAGCAGACAAGACATTGAAATTGGCTGGACATATAGTCATTAAAACCCTTTAGGAATTACCTTAGTTGTGTAATCTGCAAGTAAAACATTGTTAAAGTCAGGTGGTTCAGGAGGTGATGTGCGGCAGAGGCTGCCTACAGATTACTCCTATTCAGCCTTTGGGGTTTTTTTGCAGGGTAGGGCTGGAGGTGAGGCTGGCTATTCAACCAGCCATCTGATCTGCCTGGGCTGTTTGTTAAGCATCACCTCCAATCTGCCCTGTCCCACCTGGTGATTCACTTGCTGCTGCTATTCACGAAGATACGGGAAATGTGTGGACATTGCCATCAGGTGCAAATGAACCCAGGCACTACCCCCTTGGTGGAGCAGGAGCAACCTAACTCCACTTTGGCCCCACCTTCTTCTGCTGTCCAAGATAAGAACCACAGCCTGGGGAAGCCTTGGCTCTTGGTGTTGCAAAAGGCACTGTCCTCAGCCACTGCAGAACAAGAGGTGAGGAGAGGCAGGGTGCATGTTTACATGCTGGATGTAGGCGAGTGCATTTGATGGTACAGGAGGGGTGATCTGAGTACAGGCTGCTGATGAGGGAGGAAGGAAGAGACACAGCTATTTAAATGGTAGAATGTAGGCTGCTGCTGTGGGTGCAGAGTGGGTGATTGCTGCAGCTAGAGGCATAGCTCCAGTAGGGCAAGTTGACCTTAAGAGAAAGAAGATGAGCCCATAGACTGGAGATCTGCCTGTGTGCATGCTGAGTTCAGGACGTCCTCAGTCTGCAACAGCTGTTGGAATTATGGACATATTTCTGGACAGAAGGAGGTGTACCTGCACTGTGTAGCATATGTGGCATAAATGAAGAATCTCTGGGAAATGTTGAACCTGCTGGGTGTATACTGTGAAGTTAATCCCTGTGCGAACAGTAGGTGTTTATGCAGAAGAATCAGGCATTCAGCAGCCTGGACAAGTACCACGAATCCTCACACGCTGCCTGAAGACAATTTCTAGCTGGAAAGAGGGGAAAATGAATGTAGGGTAGCTCTAACCTATACGGTGAACATGTAGGTTAGCATGGAGGCTTCCACCCACATGACCTACTTGTGGAACAGCTTCTTTTTTGAAATAAACAGCGCAGTATCATCCATGCCTGTTTGAGTAGGACGTGTATTTCTGTTGGCTGGAAGAAAGGAAGGTACAGTTGTCAAGCCCAGATGGAGGCTTTGAAATATGCATGATAGTGGCAGCTGTGTGTGGGAAGAATGAGTTGAAGTGTGTTGAGGAGGAGGAGGAGGCTTGTTTACTGTGCTACTGTCTTCTTGTAGCTGCAGAGTTGAATGAGGAGAGAAATGTGGAATGTGTTTCATGTCCGTGGATTATTGCTTTACTGTGCTGGACAATTTTTTTTCTCTCAATAGTCATTATTTGTTTGAAAATTCATAAAGGATCAGTGATTTGCAGTGAAAGAGATTGCAAAGACATATCATCTATATTTTGACAGTCCCGGATCCTTACGGATCAAGTCCCTGATTTCCTGAGCTGGCCCCTTCTGCCTGAAGGATCCATCTTGAAAGCTGGGCTGAGGCAGCTGTGTGCATGCTTCGGAGAGGAATGCGTTGCCCTGGCAGCTTTTCTGAGCTTGAATTTTGTGTGTGCCCTTATTTATTAGTGTACTTCGTAGTCTGTGGTTATGTAAATGGTTAAGCTTATGTATGACTGGCATTTGGGTGTCAGGGCTGTGTTGCTGCTGTAGTCACTGGTTGGCAGTGATGCTCAGGGGTGGCTGCAGGTAAGACCTGGCTGAAGGCAGTGGTGTGCAGCTCACCTTCTTCCTCATGGGGAAACAGGAGCAATTGAGGGCAGATTGCTGAGGCCTCCCAGCCAAGCCCTGCCAACAGGCAGCCTGCTGCTTGGTTCCTGGGTGCCTGCCTTCCTCTCCCTGCTTGGAAAGGCAACCTGGAGCAGCCTGTGAGAAGATCCAGCTTTTATAGCTGTGGAGTGCACCCCTCTTCTCAGGACAAAAGGCAATGCCAGCCCTGTCCAAAAGGTTTAATGATTCGCGAGAGAGACTCTATGTATATGCACTTATGACTGTAAAAGAGAGGAGGATCTGCCATACATGACAAAAAGTATTGCATTTATGTAGTGAAGTGGATAGTGTCAAGTTAATTCGCAACCTCCTTTGGGCTTTATGCTTTCTTTAGATTTTTTTCATGGCTTTCAGTCATCTCATTAATTAACACTCTTCTGTGGGGAGAATAAGGGTTCATGGTTTTTTTTTTTTTCTTTTTATCACAAGAGTGTTTTCTAAAGCATGTTTTATTATGTATACATTTTTTTGCATTCCCATCCCAGAGCTTGAAATCAGTATTTTCTGAATAATTCCCTAATATCTCTTTGAGCTATGTGGCCTAAAAAGCTATTTGACTTAATTAAAGTAGATGATCTAAAAAGGAAGTCTAAAGATCTAAAGTTTTCTGTTAGAAGACTATCAAGAAGGCACGAACCCTAAGCTTCTATTACCAGAGAATCAGTTTTAGTGTCAGGTGTTTTACTTTGTTCTAGTGCTTGGTATGTCCTGTGCTGTCCCAAGAGCCTTTGCTCTTACACTTACCTAAGTGTAAGAGCAAAATGCCGGTAAATGTAGTGGATGGATTCCAGATACACCTGATCTTGAGAGTGGCTGCCATTTCAATCTCTAATCATATGACACTGACTTCCAAATTTTTATCAGTTGAAAGTCTACATCCCAAGTCATTAATCTGATTTGAGCTTTAAGCTTACAGCTATCAGACTTCTACTATAAACACATCCTTCCTTATGTCTTCATTTTCTTGTGGATCTGTGGACAAACTGTGCTTCAGACCTTTGCCATTCATGAGGTATGTTCAAGTATTTTATAAAGAACTACAGCCACAAAAGGAAGCAATATTGGTATTTATCCTTGATAAGACTTTTCCACAGCTTTATTTTTCTCACCTCAGCTGTGACATGGACAATGGTGTAAAGAGCCAAAGTTAGAGGTCTTCAAATGTTTCCTATGGTCAGTTCTCAGGAAATTGCGTAAGTCTCTAAAATCCAGTTTTCTTGAAGTCATGAAAGGCACTGAATTGATCAAAGTGTAGAACCATCAAAAAGTGAAATTTACAGGTGTTTGTGTTGGACAAACACAACATCTTCACAACACTTCAAACAGAAGATGTTGCTGCAAATGGAGTGTGAAAAAATTATCTGCCTAATTAGTAGTAAACAATCATGGCAGCAAAAGAATTTTGGGTGTTTATATTCTATTCGTCATAGTCCAGATTTGCTTCTACACAATTTTACTTTGAAAATTAGGCTGGTTTTATTATTGTTCTACTCTTTGCCAAATGCGGATGCAACTTTTTTACTGCTTGATTTTTTTGTGCATTCTTCATCCAGTTTTAAGGTTCTAGCTCATACCATGTGTTGCCATTTAGATCTTGGCAATACGAGCACACATTGTTATCATCTGGTTGTGCTTGCATCTTGTCCTCCCTTTGTATGTAGACATAGAGGAGGTTGAAGCTTCAAGACATAGACTTTATCCAGCCTCAGTCCAATGTTCTTTTTCCATGGAGAAGATACCATTTAGAAATACCTGTTTAATCTGGTAAACAGGTAAACTGAGGCACTCATTTAAATTTTTGCACTCTTTGTCAAGGTCTATAACTGAAAATATTTTTTTTCCATGATAGAATTATCATATGGGCATTGCTTTATCAGCAAGAGACAGATGTAAGTGGTGTTTATTTAGAAGTGTGCCTGTCTATATTTAAGTATGTGCATTCAGAAGATGTCTATAGGAGAGGGAGATAATCAAATTCTGAAGAATGTCTGCCAACTGACTTCTATCAAGGTCAAAAGGATTATTTAATGAGTCTTGCTCAGACAAGAGTTTTGACTGTCTTCTTCCAGAATGTCCTGAGCTTTAAGACGTCATCATAGGGAGTAAATTTTCTGGGCCTCAGTTTGTCTAAAAAAATGACAATAAAAGTAGATATTGTTACTTCCCTGGATGATGTCTTCAGGTAAAATATGATTTTTCACTACTTTGTACCTTGGGCTATGAATTCTAGAAGGTTTCTTTTAAAGTCCTACCTGTAAATGTTAAATGGTTGTAGAGACTCCTCTGAGATATTAGCTGTAATTTTTCTTCACAGTTTCTTCAAATAAATCAGTAATGCAGTATTTTTTGACTACATTAGAGAATATCTGTTGCCTTAATATGTAGGGTATTTTACCAAATGTTCTGAACATCAATGAAAAAAATAATAAAAGAAAAACAAACCAAGCAGTCTAATTTTACCTGACAGTATGTAGGGGAATCCATTATGGCCCTTCAGTGTGGCTTATCTGAAAGTCCTTCATGTAGAGGTTTTCCATGCTTTCATGCTCCAAATGCTTAGAAAAGTGGGTTTTTTTCCAGAAACTTTGCTGCAGTTAAAGTTCAGTAACCACCACCAGTAGTAAGTAGAGTACTGTCATGATTTAACCCTGGCCAGCAACAGAGCACCACGCAGCCCTTGCTCATCCCCCGTGGTGGGATGCGGGTGAGAATCAGGAGAGTAGAAGTGAGAAAACCTGTGGGTTGGGGTAAAGGCAGTTCAATAGGAAAAGCAAAAGCCATGCACACAAGCAAAGCAAAACAAGGAGTTTGTTTGCCATGTTGCCTGGGCAGGCAGGTGTTCAGCCATCTTCAGGAAAGCAGGGCTCCGTCACACATGACAGTTACTTGGGACAACAGATGCCATCACTCTGAACATCCCCCTTTTCCTTCTTTTTCCCTCCACTTTATGTAAGGAACATGATACCATAGGCTATGAAATATCCTTTTGGTACCTTGGGATCAGCTGTTCCAGCTGTGTCTCCTCCTAACTTCTTTCTTGTTCACGCCCAGCTTCCTCACTGGTGAGGCAGTGAGAGGCACAGAAAGCCTGGACTTGGTGCAAGCACTGCTCAGCAATAATTTAAACATCTATTTTCAACACTTTTCAGCACTTTCCATCTAAAACATAGCTCCATATTAGCTACTATGAAGGAAATTTACTTTATTGTCTTGGGTTACCTGTCTTTCAAAACCAAGACATTTATCCCATCATATACAGCATAAATAGAAAGCTCAGAGAACACTGCATACGTGTGAGATCCATTCAGGGTGTACTACAGGGCCAAATAAAGGAGAAACACACCCCCCAGGAGATGTAATGAGAATGGCTGAATCTTGTTTGTGGAGTATGTATGTAGGCTATATAGAACTGAACTTGTTGTAAGGGGAAAGGTAGCAACAGTCGTCCTACCACGGTCTCTTGGTTCTTTTTATCTCTTTTAACTGACTTTATCTCTGCAGGCTGAAATAAATGTAATTATTGTGCCCTAAACAGGCATTAAGGTTCAGGGTTCTAGCTCTAGTTTTCAGGACCAATGGTGAGGAATGGCAGATTCTGTCAGAGGAGTGTACACGTCCGAGGTATTAAACTGGAAGGCTCCAATATCCCAAGACAAACTGAAGTTTTGGGTTCAGTTGTTACCAGCAACAGAGAAAATAACTTTGCTTACATCTGTATCTTGCCTCTTACATTTTAATTGATAGAAGACTCAACTAAGTGAAAAGAGAATTTCATCCTAGTTTGTTACTGTCTTGTCTATATTGCACACAGATATGAACAACCACCTATGGGAATTCAAATCTTTAAATTATTCTCCTAGTTGATAAGCCCTTTCATAACATACCATTATCTGTTGGAAAGACTACCTGCAAAACTTTAATAAGCTTTTTCAAGAAATTACATTAGTGCTGAATTTCATGTGCAACTTGCCTGGCTAATACTGAAGAGATAATTTCTTTATCAACATTGTGCATCTTGATTAAAAGCTGAATTGGTTTTAGTTTGCTGCAGACACCAGCAAGGTGGATACAGGAAAAAATTCCATAATGAGGGCCTCACCAAAGAATGGATAGCATCCCTTAAATGTGAACCAGAAGTTTGACATGGTATGAATAAGATTTTTTTGTGTGTGACTGAAAAACAGTGGTTTGTAAAATTACATAGAAAATACAAAGCTATTTGTTTCAATGTCTTTTGGTTTTATGGAGATAGAAACAGATTTTGAACAGTCACTGTGGACTTAAAAGGCAGTTCTGGTATGTAAGTGTATGTAATAACTTCCTGACCTGTTTAGACAGAAAATGGCAATGAAAGAATCATTAAAGTGCATGCCTAAACATGCACAGATAACTCTTCTTTATTCTAATGGATGAGTTGCACCTGTCAAGTGCAGATCTTGCAATCGCAGAATGATTTCCAGATTTGCATGAGGGACAACTTGGATAGGGTTTGAATTTTTTTTATTGTTTCTATATAAGAATATAAAACAGCAACCAGATGCTTCTAAGTACCTATTAGTTAGTGATAGTCTAATATACAATTTTACACTTCAATCTTCAGTTGGTCTGTGTCCCCTGACTGCTTTTTTTTTCCAAGTGTCTGAACATGTCTGAAGTCTTACCAGCAGGGAGACACTTTTACAAGACCAAGTACTATTGAAGCAATGTCTGTTCGCCAGAATCCTCATGTGAAGCTTAAACCTGTAATGACCATAGGGAAAGTCATTCAATAAATTGTGAAAATAGTTCAGAGGTGTTTAAAATTTTGTGATCAGTTGGAGTCATTCAAGAGATCTGTGAATTTTGCAAACACTGAAGAAGTTTCACAATCCTTGATGCAGCTAAACACTTTCCTTTCATGATGCCCCAGACTTAATGTAATAGGATCACTCAAGTTGGAAGGTAAGCCATGAGGTCATCTAGTCCAATCCCTTAGTCAGATCATGCTCAACACTGACTCAGGTTTCCTAGGACTTTGTCCACCTGAGTTCTGACTGATGAGTTGGAGACCTCCACTCTTCTACAGTTACACATCCATCTCTTTCTATTGTGTTGTACAGAACTGCTCAATCACATTGTCTGCAAAGGATCTCACCAGTTATAATCCTGTTTGCTGGATGTGTGGTAATGTAACATGCTCATAATCCATCATGTGTCCCAGTGCAGCATATCTTCAAGTCCTTTTATGAGCATGTACTACACATCTGTATTTTCCAATCGTTCTTGTTAGATCTAGATGGACACTGTGCAATTGAAGTTTTTAACAGGAATCACACCACAGAACTATTTCAAGGTAATGGTTAAGCACCAGAGTTAGAGTTTCCTTCAGTATTAATTGCTTTTTCAACAACACTGCTCTCCTCTGCAGATGCAGAGAAAGTATTTCTTGTTATTCATTAGGTTAGTTCAGTAACTATTTCATTCACACAGAATGAAGAGAAATCAATTCAGTGAGAAACCAGCTGGGAATTAGAAAAACTGGTTTTCCTCCTACTCACCTGTGAATAACAATGAGGTGTGGGAGGATAATATCTACTACCTCTAAAATCTTATAGAGCATAGTGAAAAGAAACACTAAATCTGGTTTTACTTACTACAGAAAACATGTAGTTTCTTTAGTATGTCATTTAAATACATAAGGTGTTGCTTTAAGCTGTTCTTTGCATTCGCAACATATGAAAGTTAAGATCATTTATTTAGTTCAGGGCTGTTCAGAATTCTGCTAGGAGATATTTTAGCATATTCCAGCCTATCACCAGTCATGATACTTATCTAGCAGAAACAAAATAAATGCACCATTTTAGTCACTGTTTTCTAGTATAATAAAAAATAAGGAGTATAGCAAACCCCAAGATTTCGTTTTTTAGGGTATTTGCCATTTTGTTACTTGGTTTTGGCCCTTACAAGTCTGGTTACCTTCCTGAACTCTGGAGTCCTTTTTTCTGCCTGTGGATGACTAGATGGTTGTGTTCAGTGTGACCTTTTTGTAATGCTCACATGGCATCAATGCCTTAGGCCTTATTTCTCTGCAGTTTTCTTCACCAGAGGCTTTATCCAAAAATGGCAAGTCGTGCAAAATGTAGCAGTCTGCTTACTAAGTATATCTTATGACGAGGAAATAGCTGTTTTGTTTTGTTTTGTCCAGCTACAGTAGTATTTCCTGTATTTTTTTCAAGCTGTATTTAAAGCATTGGTTTGGGTTACAAAACAGTAAATTGCTGTGGATTTGTCTGCTTTGCTCTTGGTTGCTTCTCCTGTGCTATTATGCAACAGTGAAGTTAACAGATGTACTATTTTGCCTTCTTATGAAATTGCCACTGATAGGGAACATCTCTGTTGTAAATCTTACTCCTCTTTTTGATCTAAATAAATACAATGATCTATGAAAAAAAAAATATATATGTGAAAAATCTCTTTTATTAGTTCTTTAAAAAGAATACCATTAATAAGAGTAAAGAAATTAAAATCAGGGAAGCAGACTTCACTGGGTTTGAGTTTTTATTGTATGTAGTAATTTACTGGTCTCTGTGTCATGATTTTATGTTGGTTTAAAAAAGTCATAGCTTGATAGAAATATTACAATATACGGACAGTTTATGCTGCTGAGTAATGTGCACAGATACCATTTAGGCTGGTTTATGACAATTCCATGTAACCCTTTCCATATGACATTTAGAATCATTTAAATAAGAGATGGATAAGAAACAAACAAATTATCTCTTTGATCAGTTTCAAGTTTCTTCAAAAGATGGTAAAAGTCTGATAAAACCAAAGAGAAAGTCCTATCTGAAGAGGGCTGTCTCTGAGTGCTATTAAGGGAAAGCAAACCTCGAACTGAAGTACATGAGATCCTTTCAGATTCCTTCTCTCATTTCTTGAGTTGTTCAGAGAGGCAAGAGTCCCTCTAATGCTTTCTCCATCATCAGTCTGAAAACCTGGGAAGTGGTAATGACAAAAAACAAGGGTAGGGAAATATCTGTAGAGAAGCAATTGTAATGCCGTAGTGTCGCAATACGACACGAATGAATGACACACACTGAGATGTCCAAGGCAAAAAAGGGGAAGTTTATTTACAGACCTCGACATTTATGGAATTCCAACTGTGACCATGGATGGGAGGAAGAAAATTGTCCTCTCCAACCACACTGGTCAAACGAACAGTCTATCAATTCTCTCCTCCTCCAGAAAGGAATGCAAAACAATCATTATTTACATGAAAAGTGAGTGAGAAGCTCTGTCACAAAAAGTAAACGTCAGAAAGCTTTAGAATAACTTTAGAAAAACTTCAGAAGAGCAGAGCAACACCGTGGTAATACTGTGATATGCAGATAGATTAATTTTTAAGCTAAATACATTTAAAATGTGAACATCATGATATGATAATTATCCTTTTACCATACAATGTCAATAAACAATTAAAATATGACCATTTCTGCTGTAGATTTTTTGTGATTATTTTTCAAATTGACTATGGATTAATGTGCTGACCTTGGCATTGATTTAGGTCTTGTAATTATAGACAGGAAATTTCTGAAGTAGTTTTATACTAATTATAATACTACTTTATTGCTATACTATGTCATGTTTTGCTTTTACATGAAGTACATGTTTTGACTATGTTCATGGCTGGGTAAACTCTGCTTCTTGAAAAAAAAAACCCTTTGCAGGGAGGCACAGTGTGCTTTTACTTCATTGCATGTATGCAAGTTGATGATTGGATGCCAAGCATTTTATAAATCAAACTAGTATTTAAATTGTATTTTCCTCTGAAAGATAATACAATGTCATATAAAGGCAAGCTGTGGTATTCTAACTTGGAGTCAACGTGCATTTTCTGAGTAATTGTTTTGTTTCACTGTTTTCCACTCAAAAGAAGATGTTTGCCTACCTGTATTCAATTTGCCATACTTATAGGTGTTATTATCCTTTGTTTTTTAGTTATCTGTTTTGGATATTTTGGAAGCAGATACAAGCAATGCCTGCAGTGAGTCAAATAAAATTTCATGGTTCTCATAATAACTATCACTGTATTGTAACTGCTACTACACTAAGGACTTGGTTCTTTGAAATGTAATATTAATTTTGATTGCACTGTGGCTGCACATGTGCTCTTTAAACACATAAGGAACACAATTTATCAGAGCACTAGTTCCAGCAGAATAAGTTAACACACATCTGTGTGGATACTGTGAGAGATCACTGCTGAGTGGTATCTCATTAGACTGAAGGTCATCAGTTAGATTTTCTGGTCAAGTATTACTCTTCCTGGGTTGGCATCAGAACTAGTAACCAATAATTGCAGGTAACCAACAGAAGGAGTAAAAAATACAATTTTTATGATCCATATAGTCATTTCATAGTTGCCTGATTTCAAAAATCTTTTTGAAGTAGATAGATGACATTGCTGGAACTGTAATGGAGTGGACTTTTGCAGTCAATAGGCTAGGCACCCAGCCAGTTTGTAATTCAGTGAGACACAATACATCATCTGTTTTGACAGTCTTCATGGATAAATAATGTTGTAATACCTAACTGTGTTTATAAATAGAAATGAAGAAGTAAAATGGCTGATCTTGACAGCAAACTTTGGATATGGCCAGAGTTCACACATGCTTCTTCCCTTCAGTGGAGTGGGAAGAACAAAGCAAACTGATTGAGTTAACTGGAATTTGAAAAACATCCTCAGCATGTTTTTTTCCTTGAAGTTTCAGTAATGCATGAAGAAATGTGATATTTATGAACTCTGCAGTGACACTTGTAAAATATATTGGCTTTTGCACCAAGAAAACAATTGTTTTAGTGGCAAAATGGTAGACAGAGCATTCACAAAGAATTCACAATAGAATAGTGGCTGTCCAGTTTGCATGTTGTGTTGAGAAGGATGGGACAGGAGGAAGTAATCCTTGGTTTTCATTCTTATTTCTTGCTCCAGATAAAGTATTTTAGCAGATAGTTTTCATGGTGAAATAAAGGCAAAGGGCTGGAACCTCAGTATAAGTTCCAAAGACATTTGTGGCCTCTGTCCTGTGGTAGCACAGCTTAAAAGGAAAGGTGGGCATAATATTCTTTGACACTGTCAGTAATATATATCTTCTTGAAGACAGGAATTATTCTTTAAGCTCAATTTGAGTTGAAATGGGTGTAGAAGGTGCATCTGTTAGCAAGTAATATACTCTGATACTGCGTTAAAGTTGATACCAATAATTTGTCTTTTCCTTCTACCATGTGTTACAATAAGCAGTACCAAAAGTTAAATGCTGGACTCTTAACCCCCTTTTTCTTGGGCTTCAAGCTGTGAGTGCTCATCTCACACAAAAAATTGACTGAGGTCACTTAAATTTGCATGTATATGCCTTGCAGGAGACATACTTCTTTACCCTACTATATCCAGTTCATTTTTGCTTTAATTTCCTCTCATTTTATGGTCTTCTTGGAAATTCATGTTGTGTGAGAGCTTTGGTTTCCACTTCAGCCAGGTATCTAAAAACCCCATGCAGTGTTGCACCTGAACCTCCTGGTGGGTACAGGCATAATCGAAACCCAGCTTTCCTGAGTGTAAACAGAACAGCCCCTTGTGGTGGTGCTCAAAGTCCAGGTGCTCAGCTCTGCGTTGAGTAGTTGGCCTTGATTTAATGATGTGGGGGTGGAAGGATCCAATGCCCTGGTCAGGCTGTGTCATGTAAAATTTGTAACATGTCTCTGAGCCAGGATTCTTGCCTGATTGAAAGCTAGAGGTTGAACGTGACCCAGTCTCACTGTTAGACCTGCATGTCTCAAGATGGGCAATGCTGATAGGGGCTGCTCAGCAGCTCTGCTCCGGGACTCTAGGGTGAAGTTTCTTGTTGAGTGGTTACAGGTAGCATTGTTCTGTTGCAGGGGTGTCTGGGCCTGGTGCTGCAATGGGCTTCTACCAGATTATAAACAAATGGGCATGACCTAGAAACCTCCAACGTTTATAAACGTTATCTGGGTTACCAGCTTGTTTTTGTATTGGGAAGAACAGGGCAGAATACTGGAAAGTATTTATTTACCAAGTGTTTTGGGAGAAGAGTATGTATTCTGCAAGTCAGAGGTACTTCACATAAAATCAGACAGTAACATCAGATACATTTACTTGGACCAATGTTCTTATACTCTAGGATAATGATTTAAATCTGTGTGGCATTTCATTGTGGCCAGTTTATGTGGTGGTAGATGCATTTTTTTAAGAGGCTGTTCTGGTTCACGTTACACATACACATTGGTTTAGCTAACAATGTTAGCTAACAATCTTGTGTTGCTGTTGTGACAGTAAGGCCAGTTTCTGACCAGCTGATGATAGGAGTCTTCATCACAAGTATCCTTGTAGCAGCATTTTCAGCTCATCTGGATGAGAACTCCCCAACTTCTGGCTTGCTCCAGCTGGCCTGTAGTCCCTTGTCAACTCTCCAGTGTATGCATGATGTGTTTCTAGTTAAAATCATCTCATCTGTGTGCAAAAAGTTGTCTGGTTCAGTGATATGCGTATCTCAATAGATAAATAATGTCCATTAGTTCACCATTTACTTCATATGAGCAAAGCAGGACCCGCCTGGGTTGTTCCCAGGACTGCTGGGAACTCCCTGTCTCTCCAGTCTCTGACGTGCACTTGTTAACATGGACTGGGACTGCCTTTGGAGTTCTTCTATCGATTCCTCAGACCTCTGGTGGAGCTGGGACTGCCCGGGGCGGGATCCAGTAGCTATCAATCAATTATCTCATCTGTACAGAAACTGGCTGGGGAGTTCCCGGGACTGCCCAGGGAGTTCCTGTGGGTGACTCAGCATGCCCAGCATGTGCCGGGGCACAGCCCTTGTCCCCAGCTGCATTACAATTACAGCTACTGTGTTAATTCGGAGTGCACATGCATATGTGCATGTACCCACCTGGTGCATGGAGGCAGGAGTGTTGGGAGGACCAAGAGGTTTTGCAGAGGCCAGTTGGTGCTTGGCCATTTCCTGGTGTGTCCTGCTCAGCTGACTAGTAGGCTGTGTTCTTTGGTGGACAGAGATGCATATATATATATATATTTTTTTTTTTTTCCCTCCATGCTGGGCTGCCGTGTTTACAGGCTACTGCAAAGTGCTTTTCTTGCCATGGAAAATCAAAAACGCCGTGCTTACAGTCACCAGAACTACACTTCAGCAAAGGTCTCTTTACTGGAGTGATTTGCTACTTTCTTACCTGCTACAACATGTGTTGTTTGAGCCTTCTGTTTCTTTGAGAAGTAAGGGCAGCCCATTATTGAACTTGTAGTGCTTACAGACTAAAATATATGTTCATTGCTGATGGAGAATATCTAAATCTCAGGGGTCTGAAACCTGGTGTGATAGCCGGTAGTTGTCATAAAGTGACTTCCTCTAATATGTAAGGGGATGTAACTTTAATCTTCCATATAGTTAATCTCCTATTCCTTTGCCAGTGAAAAGTAGGGAGTTAGCAAGAAGTACAGTAAACAGATATGTCTGAAAGGTTAGTTTGGAAACTGAAGACACAGTTAAAGTTGGTTAGAGTAAGAAAGAGCAAGAGAGGTTTGAGCTGTGTCTGTGTTCGTTAGCATATAAGGCAAGATAGGGTTCCATGCTGTTTTCTTTTTCAGACCACTCTCTCCAGAGACAATCTCCAGGTAGCAGATGAGGTGGTTGTGCTACTACTCAGTCACCTGTCCTATGGGGATGCTGAGAAGTCAGGTGCACACCATGTTGAAATCAAACTTACACATGCACCACATCAGACTTACTCAGACAGAGCAAAACAAGGAGAAATATTAAAAATACATGCTCACTACTAGTATTGTTCAAATTCAATATTTGCTGTATGAAATATGATGTAAGAACAGTGGAGGTGGGACTGGTATAATGGACAAGAAGATCTCCAAGGTATTAGAGACCTTGGTAACTCTAGTTTGTTGGCAGAAATAGATCAGCTGGTCAGAATTATAGTATCTAACTATTAGAGACACAATACCCTAAAGGTCTTTGGAAACCCTGATCACTGTGAGCTGCAAAAGAGGAGAAATATTTGGATTTACGCTAACAGTAGTATGGCTGCATTTGGAGGGAATTAAATGTGTGTGCATTGGAAATGGCTGTTTCTATTAGAGTGAGTGTAGGTGTGTGGAAAATAACCTTGATACAATGCCTGGAGAACTGCCTAGGGGGTCAGGGCACCTGAGTTCATCCCTGGGGTCCTGGGAGGCCTTGCTGCCTTGGCCAGTTCATTTCCCAGTGCCTTGCTTTCACCAACAACAATCAGGAAACAAATCCTTCATTTTCTCTGAGATTGATTCATGAGAAAGACAATGAAAGCAGGAAAGTGTTGTCATCTGTGGTTGGAATGCCACACACCTAGTGAACGCTTAACCCCCGCTTATATATTTAATTTAAATGCAGTTACTTTCTATCAGGGGTTTTCCCATGGTTTCTTTAGAGATGTGAGATAATGAGAGTTTTTTCTCCTCCCGAAGTGCAACTCTTCAGAACAGTGTCTTGCTTGAAGTGTTGTGTAAAGAACAGTCTTCTTTATAAGGACAGCATAACGCGTTAGATCACCTTTCATTGAACCACGTGCTTTATAATTAATGTACAAAATTATGTCCTGTCTTTTTTTTTCAAGTGGAGCTTGAATAACAGCATCCTTTGCTGTGGTCTAAATTGCAAAAAATCCTTATCTTAGTAATAACTTTATTTATGAATATACTTTACCTGTCTGTCATAAATTATACTTTAGCTGCTGCAGCAGTGCACAGAGGAAGAAAAGATTAACCAAAAGCTGAAGATAAGCCTGACCAGAGATTTGAGCTGTTTTTCACTATATGGGTTTGCAACTGACTTATTTGTGTATTGTTGGATGAATGACAAAGTGGGACAAAGCCCTCAGTGTCTCCTTCATTACCTTCCCTGGAGAGAAGGAGAATTGCCCAACTTAGATGGATATCACATAAAAGCCCATCTTTCTGGACTGGTGTGTGAAGTCATTCATTACTATTTTCACAGTGCTCAGGAAACAGACCTTTAAAACCTTTTATTTCCTAAGCCATAGTAGGGCAGCACTGAGGTTGCTGTGTCTCAGAAGATTGTAGTAACTTTCTCATTTGCATTTCTAGTTCTGTCCCCATGTTGCCGAGATACATTTGTAATGGCCTTATCTAAATTCAGCATTTTAGAAGGCAGCTATTACTTTATTCATTAAAAAGGGGAGAAATAAAAAGCAAAATCAATTACATTATGATCAGTAAGAACTGCCTCACTGTAGTGGTATTCAAACTGTATTTCTAAACATGAAAAACTGGTGCAATGCAGAAGTTTCTGGGGTTTTAAGAAAACCATTTTTTTTTAAACAAAGTTTTGCACTTAATAAAATGTAGTTTCTTTTGGGGGGTAATTAACTTACAAACTGCTAGGGGCCCTCCAGCCATGGGAAACCCTATCCTAAAATTCATTTTAGCACAGACAGCTGCAGAACAACTCTTACCTTCTTAGCTAGCTATCCCAAACATTGTCTAGAGAGCTGCTTTCCTGCCTTGACTGCAAGGGCATGGCTGCAGAGAGTGTACCAATCATGCTGAAATGTGTAAAATTATCATTTAAGCCAAAATAATGACATAACCTTCTGAGCAGTGTATAATCCTAATAAGATTAATCTTTACCAAAGAAAAACATAAAATATATAACCTAATAAAATCATAATCTATTCTGAATAAACTGTATTATACATGCTCGCTGAATGGATTATATAAATTTAATGAAATTACACTGTCTTATAAGCAGGATCCAATAAGTAGTAATGGCAGCTTTTCTATACACAGTATAAGAGAGCAAGGAAGAAGATGGGGATTATTAGAAAATGAGTTTAGTCAAAACAATTAAAAATACAAAGATAAAAATAGAATAATAATTTCTGAAGTACTGCAACAATGAGCTTCGTGCTTCTCTGAGTGTATTAGCCAAGATCAAAGTAAGATATATGAACATCTAAGAAGACAGCTGACATGGTGTTGGAGAGGAGTGACACAGCTGATATAATTGCAAAAGATTTGAGAAAAATGTAGTACTTTCTCAGCAACGGTTCAAATTTTTATGTCTTTAGTACATTGTATATTTGTCCATTCCATCTCTTCATTCAATATGTGGCAGTGGATTCCAGGCTGTTAGCACTTCTGAGCCAGATGGCATACACTCTGTCATGCTGAGATCATGTTCAAAATGTCATCTATGCAACTCAGCTGAGACAGAGTAGCACTTTAAAATAAATTCCTCAGTTGTCAACTGTGGATTTTTTTTTTTTTTTTTGCCAGGGATATTACACCCATGGAAAAAGAATAAAGATGTTTTTGTTGCTGTCAAAGAATAAAGCATTTCCAAATATTTTTGATAGTGTACCAAATTTCAGTTTAGTTTGCTGTAGTAAGTAATATCTGTCCTTACAGAAGTACTTATTATGAAAATTGCTTTAAAAACTATATTAGCACAAGTACTTTGCCTCTCCAAGACCTGTGCTGCATATTTTTGGAAACCTTTATGAGACAGTCAAGAATCACGCTAAGACAGAATGGTCTGAGACTTAACCTTTCCAGTAAGAGTAACTGAGTAAGGGATTTTCCTGGGTTAAGTGGAGGGAAGATGAAAAGAGAAAGGAAGAGCCTGTTGAGTTGCTTTTTTGTCTGTCCAGATTAAAACACATCTTGTATTCCCAGAGGCATAATTTTAAAAGGGATCTCTTGTCATGGAAGCACAAGATCTTGTTACCTTACAGAGCTTGGTCCCCATTCCACACCTTCATAATAAGTGCTTAAGCACTATGAATTGAACAGTGTAGTACCTACAAAAACTAGACCCAAAAGTCAAACAATTTTTTAATACATACTAATTTCATAGTAGATTTTATGATTTTGTATACCTATCAAATCTCAGTGGTTTAAAACCCCATCCTTTGTTATATTTGGACAGTGCTGGTGGGCTTCAAAAAAAGAGACCACAGGAGGTTATGTAGACTGTAAAGGATTATATTTAAAGGAGTCCGTGAACTTGCATCATATGCTAAGGGATTTGGCATGTTTTATAAGCTGGTTCATATCATATGACTCAACCATGAAAATAAAGTTAAATTTCCTACTAAGGCCTAGCCTTCATGTGCAACATGCTGGGTAGAAAGAGCCATCCCCCCCACTGAAGGCTGCAAAGGGATTCATGAGTCATTAGCTTGGATGAGGACAATGCTGGACATTTATAAGGGTCTCCCTTTATCCAGTTACTGAGATTCTAATGACTCTTCTGATGAAAGTGTCATGTTTTAGTAGTATAGTTTTTAGTTCTAATTTGTGTAAGTAAAAGAGAAAGGCGGGATAGAAGAAATGCTTATGTCAAGATTCCTAAGCACTCAAAGTAAAATAGATGGCATTTGCATTAAGTATTCCTTTGGCTTACTCTGTTTTCCTTGCCTTCTCTGTTACTTTTCTTCTCTATATGATGTATTTGTTTTCTGAGACTACTGGCTTTTGATGGGCCAGGGGCTCATCCTTTTCTGTGTTGAAGTGGTCTATGATGTTGAAACCTGCTTAAGGAACAAAGGAACCTAAAACAACCACAACACTTGCAACTGGTGTTGAAGAAGATGTGATATGAGCATTGCCTGTTTGCCTTCGCTTACTGTCAATGAATCTTCTGGGGTGATGATTCTTTTTATTTCTGACCTTTGAAATGAGTCTTTTCCCTATTCCTTGCAAAAAAAAAAAAGAATTCTGAGTAGAATCCATTGCTTTTTCATGGTTCTTGCACCTTAATTTATTGTAGGTTTAGTGGTTAGATGTATTACACTGTATTTTAGTATTTAAAAGGCTCTTAGTTCTTTCATTTTTTTCTTTATGCCTCTCTTTCATTTGTCTGTAGACACAAAGAGCAGCCTTTTTTTGTATCTGAAGTCTGTAGCTTCTCTGATACAAAGATTTAGCACTTGATTACATGTTGTCCAGCTTCTGCTTGCTATCACAGCTAACAAAGATACAGCGAGGAGAGAAGAAGCAACAAGAATAAAGCAGTGTGCCTGTTGAGTAGTGGTGGAATGATAATGGGCAAGAAGAATCAGTAGTTCTGTGCAATCAAGATTAGTAACATGTTTATTATGCAGCTACAACCCATTACTTTATATGAAGCATTTTCTATTAAAAATACCTTGTTATTCCCTATCTAATAAGACCGGACTTTCTGTGTATGTTGCAACTACAGGTAACCAAACTGTGGACAGATGCCTGCAAACAGCCCGATACACAACACCACTAGAAACAGTCATCTTAACTGCTGAAGCATAGTTAATTTGTTACAGCAAGTAACGATGTCTAGGGGCTGTAGAAATTAAAGCTAAGGTGACAGTGACCAGTAATAGATACTCCAAGGTTATAAATAATTTTCTGTTGTTTGAAGAGGAAAATCAGACCACGTTTTTTATATGACAGATTGTAAAATTTGAAATAGGAGAGAAATTACAACTTTCAATAATTTGATTTTGCATGCTGGTAGAGCTAAACTTCCATCTTCGTGTGGAAATACATGTGTCTTAAGCCTGAGTGGTTTGATGGCTCACGTTATGTCTGCCCCACCACGAGGAGGCGGTGGCCTGTCACCCTGGAGGTGCCTGAGGCTGGGACTGGCCCCTTGCCGCTGGCTGCTCTGCTCCTGGCTGGGGATGGGATGGGCCCTGACTACTCCCCTGCCACTCCCTGCCCCCATGGATCAGTGAGGCCTCCCTGACACCTTGCTGTGAATTAGTCATCCAATCATGTGCGTTATGTTTGGTTACTTAGTGCTTTTTTGTTGTTTCTGGTGGGTTTCGTGAGTGTTACTCCCATGTTTTATTCTGGCAGTGCTGCCTATTTGCCAGCCAAGACTGGTGCCTTATTTCATAGAGGGCCGCATGAAATAAGTGGTGTTAATCTCAAAAATTGTAACTTGAGGATAGTGCTTTTTAATAATCACAGATAGGTAGAGGAAAAATTACCCTTCAATAGTATTAATGCTTGCAGAGACTTTTCCAGTTCTGCCTGAGCTCTAAGGACTGCTTCTGATTACAAGAGTGAATTTGAAAGAGAATGAAATTCTAGATTCAGTGAATTTAATGGGGGATTTTCTGACTTGGTAAGACTAGTAACAGAATTTTCATAATCTCAAGCGATCTTGTCCACACCACAGAGCTTCATGGTGTCGGGGAGAAGGGAGTCTCCATGCTCTGGAAATGGATTTATGAGGAAATAGGTTTATAGGTTTTCTGCTTGATTTTTAAGAAGTCAGATGACGAGGAGTATGAGGAGATCATTAGCTGCAGTCCTGAAATGAACACCTTGGAAAAGGACTGTCCTACTGAAGCAAGTCCTTATTTTCTTGTAGTATACAGACGCATACAATTAGTTTATTCTATGTAATTCAACACATCTCACTGTTTGAGAAGGTTTCTGTGCTGCTTGGTTCCATCTTATGTTTATAGCTGTTTTTCTCCTTAGCAACAAGTGCTTTCTCTGCTCAGAGTTTTGTTTGCTGACATCCTTTAGATGGCCATCGTTATTACTTGTCATTATATTATCACAGTTTAAAGGTACTGTAGTATCAACTCTAGTGGCAGTGGCCCCTTTAGGCTTCTGGGAGAAAAAGGATCAGCATTAAGTATTTTACACCTGTTCAGTTATTTTCTTGGGATTCCATACTCTGCTTAGAATTTTCTGATTCTATCTATACTATCTGTCTGTACTGTTACACGGTATAGGGGAGCTATGTCTATTTTCTGTCAAATTTGTCATTTTCTATATAATTGTTTTCCTTCAAGCTCTAGTTAGATACAAAACTGGAAAGTATTCTGAAATGCTGTTCTTGCTTACATTTTCAATGAAAAAAAAAGTCAGCTGTTGAAGAGCTTGAGGATGTTTCATGTATAGATTCACCACCTGCAAATTTTCAAAATAATGTCTCTCTTATGAAAATGTGATCCTAAATCTGAGGTAACACTAGGGCACCTTGAAGAATATTGTTTAGAGGGAGTTTCTATTTCCTTGCTGTGATTTTTTCACTTCTGTTAGATAGCATTCATGCTGAGAAGCACGGACTTTAAAAATCATACCAAAAACCACCAGTAGCTGCATACTGTGCTTTTCCCGTGCCAGACCCACAAAGGACGTAAATCATTACTGATTTCTGTTTAATTAATGTTGCTGAGACTCATGCAGCTCTGGAAGTCCTAACTCTAATTCTAAGTGTTGATAGGTGTCAGAAGAGCTTTCTTGTGCCTTCTAGAAAGGAAAGGAAGTAGAATGAATGGAGTGAATGTACGTACATTATTTGTATGAATAAGCTGTAACTGTTCCTCCCTGAACACTGTACAATTTTTTCATTGGCTCTGAATGTTCTCAATAAAGATGTAATTTTCTCTTTCCTATATGGATTTTTATTTGTTAATGTTTTTGTAGAGTAGTCTGCTTCATACCTACCCTCTGAAATCTTTGGGTATTTCCCTTTAGGAATTTTCACTTACTCCCAATGATATCATTATATTTTCTCTTGAAGCACTGTGTTCATAACAGGATAATAGGGAGAGAAGTTGCTCGGTTTGTGATTGATTAATGGATGTACAATCTCAATTCCCTTGGAAAGTGGGCGTGTGATTGTTTGAGTCTGTGTTTCTTTGGAGAGGGACCATTTCAGGGAATTGTAGTGAGAGATGCAAACAATCCATTAGTCACTCTTCCAAGCCCTGCCAGCATAATACTGTTCCCTTCAGTACATTATTGAGTGTTTTGTCCAATATCTGTTTGAGTGACTCAAGCCACGAGGCTTCCACCACTTCCTCTGAGAAACTATTCCGTGGTCTGACAGAGCTCACTGTTAGGAAATATTTCCTGGTACTCAGCCTAAACTTTTTAACACCCAGATTGATCTCATTACTGTTAGGTATACTTTTTTCCCCAGCTCTGTCTTGTTTGGCATTCACACTCTTGAGTGAATAGTAGATGGTATCATATCTCCTCATAAGTCAAGCAAATGCATAATTAGTTCTTCTATTTCAGCTCTCCAAATAGGCCATCTGTTTGGTGGAAAACAGGGCTGAGTATGGGAAGATTTTTTTCTACTAAGTGCTTGTTTCAAACAAATAATATGAAAAAGTGCATTAGGAGTGCTTAGCTCCAAGAAGCCCCAGCTTACATTTAAAAGGCTTTTCAAAAATTATGTAGAAGATAGTAACTTTTCCAAGCAGTCATTTGAAATAGGCATACCTTTTTCTAGTGCAATATTCAGCTCTAGCACTAATAGTCTGTCACATCTCATGGCTTCAGGGAATGTTTTGCAATGTTGCTTTATCTATTTATCAAGCAAATTCTATGTAGCTACAGCCTGGAGAGGAGAGAGCAATGGCAGCAGAATTGCAAGCAGATCCAGGGGCCATTTGAATGTTTGTCATTCACAGCTTTACAGCCAGAATTTACAAGTGTTTGGGTCATATAAGGATTGTTGAGGAAGGAAGTGTACTTTAATCCATCCAATCATTACACATCTCTGGATTTCTTCCTAGTAGCCAACATCTGTTTGGTATTTCTCTCCTTCCATCCTTCCTTCCTGCCTGTCTGCCTTATTACAGTGTAAATTCTGCAAAGATGTATGCAGATAATAAATTGTATTTTGCAGCATCTGCTATTCTTACTTCTTATAGTAGTCTTCTGCTTGGTCAGAGATTTGTAGTCAGAGGAACACTTAGCGTTAGTAAGACTTCTAAACTAGGACTCCATGCTTGCTTTGAAAAACATGCAGTATGAATTCTAAGCATATATGTTTATGTTTTTTGACGAATCACTGTGTAATTTGGGAACCAAGCCCATGTTTTTTTAATTTTTTACCTGAGATTACCTGATGCGTGTGGGTTTGTGACCGGGGCTTCCAGCTTGGGGAGTAAACAAGCCATGTGCACTTCCTCTGAACTGTACTAGAAAGGATGTGTGAGTCCTCAGGCAAGAGCATTCCTGAGCTAACTTATTACAGTTTTACTAAGCTAATTAAGGAAGAAAATCTCAGTGATCATATTAAGATCAAGTCAAGTTTGAACCAAATTAGTGGGTTCAGGTGATTAATTTAATATAACAGATAATCTTATATTGCACACAAATACGTAAATGCAAAAAATGAAAAGTTAGGTAAAGGAAAAGGAAAAGGCAGTGAGTAACTCCTGCTGCTTTCTCGTTCTATTCACTACCTCAGATGAAGTAGACAGAGATTTGCTGAAGTCTGGGCCATGTGCTGTGTCTGTCAGGAAGTCTCAGGCACTTCCTTCACCTTTAAGTGGAGTGTTTGGGGCAGGCAGAATCTCCAAGAGAGATCTCCTGTCACAAGGGAAGGAGAAACATTTCTGTTTCTTTCCCTTCTTCTCACTGGGAGCATTCCTCACTTTTCCACCTCAGAGGCAGTTGCTTTGGGGATGAGCTGTATGGAGTGACACAGGAAGGGGTGGCTGCAGTTCAGTCCCCAGCAGGTGGCACATACCTGAGGTGAGGGTGGAAAGCCACCTCTGGAATGGTCCTTCCACTCACATTGATTCCCCCTGTAGATGAGGAACAAGGTGCATGCAGGACTTTGAAGCACATGTGGCTTTTATGTGGCTTTAAACTCTACACATATTTAAGAGACTGATGTATTTCCACTCCCCATGTCAATTCTGTGGCAATATTCCTTATGTGGGCCTGTGTCTGACCTGCTCTCTGCCAAAGGGCTGGTCTTCTCTGTTCAAGAGAAAAAGATACAGGAGGAATACAGAAAGATTAAGATGTTCAAGTGTGTGCTTCCCTTCTATGCAGGTTATCCAGGCTGTCTTCTTTGGGATTTGCGTCTTGACTGACCTGTCCAGTCTTCTCACTAGAGGGAATGACAGTCAAGAGCAAGAGAGGCAGCTGAAAAAACTCATTTCCCTCCGTGACTGGATGATGGCTGTTCTAGCTTTCCCTGTGGGAGTGGTAAGTACAGTGTTAATCTCTGCATGTCTTTGCAAACTGGGTGAACAGTGTTACTGAATGTTTTCTTCCTGAAAGGTTTTTCCATCTCTATACAAAAGACTATGCAGAAAGGAAAAAATTGTAAAGATGATTTTACTACTCTCTTGTTTTTCACAGGTGTAAGGGCAGAATATATGGTATGTTGCTGAAATAATTTTTGGTTCATTATAAAAAAGTCATGTTAGGCACTTGATTGTACAAGTAATTTTGAATGTGTATTGTACCAGCAGCATCTTGAGATTCAGTTTAGAGTTTTTCTGCACCATATGTCATCATCAGGGGTACTGAAAGTGCTGACTGTGGCATGTCTTACACCATAATGATCTGAGGGAATTTCAGCTGTAAGACATTTTGACATCGGCAAGAAGAGAAGCAAAAGTCCAGGTTGTTCCTTGTTAATTCCATGGGGGATTCAGAGCTGACAAAATAATTGAGGTAGGAAAAAAAGGGGTTTTGTTAGTAATGATAAAAGGCACACAGAAGGTATGTAAAAATGTGGGGTTGACGTGTTCTTTCAAAAGAAAAACATTCTTTGGATCAGGTCTTGCTCCACTGGGACACTGCATGTCACTTTCATTGGCAAGAGGTGCTCCGTGTGTCTTTACATAGCTAATAAAGCTGCTAAAAGTCCAAAATTTTGTGAGTTCTTACATGGAAGTGTCATCTATGTCAGTCTACTTCTAAGCTTAGGTTGCAGTGCAAAAATGTGTGAACATTTCATTAAAGTTATTGCTTTCATTGTAATTCAGGATCAAGCTTTAATTCTCTTTTTCTCGTTTCATTGTACAGTAGTTCAAAATAAATTCACAAGAAGCAGATTTTTTTTCATGGACTATTAGAAAGCTGTATGAGGTCTTTAAACTTGTACTCTCACAACAGCTGATCACTTTCTGTCAGTTAACAGCAGCTAACATATCAATCTATCACTTATCATTTCATATATTCAGCGATGCTTCATTAGAATTTCATTTCACCATTTATGTGGAATTTCACAATACGTGAAGAAATGCAGAATGCTTTTGCAAAGTTAAGAAAGGCAAAGCATATGTGAAACACTGCAGGTACTTCTTTAATAAAAACCCAGCTGGTAGCCTTCTCTTATTATACTTGCTCGCCTGCCTTTTGGGAGCTGCCACAATTCATGTTGGGGTAGCTGACTGCAGTTTTCCAGCAATGGTAGAGGAGACTAGATCAGCTAATACAACTAGTAGAAAATCTGTGCACAGACAAGTTTGCAAGTACGCATTTTATGGGTGCAGAGATTTATGTTGCATTTGTATTTTTAAGAGAGATGGGGAGTTAGAAGTAGTTGTGATTGTGATTAGCAACAGACGCTTTTCCTACTGTGTTGATAGTATAAATGAAAAAGGAGAACAACTTCACACTATTTCTCCGTGTTTAAATGTTTTAAGAGCCTTTTTCACTCTAGAAGTGTACTCCTTCGCACGCATCAAAGTACACCCTCCTTGCCTCTCTGACACCTCTCAGGCTTCAAGGATTCTTTCCTGCCACTGTTTTAGCTCCATGCTGTTGTCCGTGTGCTCCTCCACTCCTGCAATGTTCCTGACCTTGAAACCTTTCAAGATCTTGGAGAATTTCAGCTTTGCTTTGTCTTGGCAATTCAGAGCATTTCTTTTTAGGCAATGTTTCTCTTGCCACCAGTACACAAAGAATCCCAGTTAGCCACTGCCTGCGCTACAGGCGTTGTTGCAACATTTACAAATGAGCAGTTCCCAAGAGATATGTTGCATACCTGGAGATAGCTGCTTTCCCAAGGGTTTCATACAAGAACAACTTGTGTCTTAAACAAACATAGGAAGGAATGGACATGCTCATTGTACAGATATGCTCCATTTTCGAGTGTGACCTCTCTGTGGTGAGGGGGAACAATTGTTCACCACTTTACATCTTACAAACAACCCTAAAATGGTTGTTTTCGTTGTTATTTCTTCTCCTGGCTACTGAGAGACAAACAGCAGCACCTCCTAACTTTACACCGGTCTCAGCTCCTTCCTGAAACCTGATCCTCACCAGCCGCGGTGATCTCACCACTCTGCAGCTACCACTTGCCTGGCCAGTGTTAGCCTGGCCAGTGCCTGAGAGACTGCTAGGCACTGCAGGCTCTGCCTTAGTGGGATTTCAGATAGGAAGAGTGCAGGGCCCAAAAGTAGCAAACATCTAACGCAGATATTGTCATCTGAAGAGCTATTTATGTGGAAGAAAACAGGGAAATTTTGCTATGATGGAAGTTCTCGTTAGAAGGAAGTTATTGGACACCGGAGTGTCTGCAGAAAAAAAAAGTTAAAAGTTCCCTTGTTTCTCATATCCTTTTAACATCTTCCTCACACCAGAAAAAAAAAAGGGAGGGAAAAAAAAAAAAAAAAGACAAGAATCTGAAATGCAGACTTTCTTTCCTTGAGACTCACCCACCTAGCTCTGCCAGTGGTTTCCAGCAGTGACACAAGAGAACCTTCACACATAAAAATTGGGCAGATGTTAATGAAATCTTCGTTGGGTTTCTAATGTAACAGTAGTGGTCATGCTTAAGTACTTGTCAGTTACCTTAACATCTAAATTATTTTTATTGCTCGGTGTTTTACACAGGGCATGTTTAGGCAATAATGCAAATACTAGGGGAACATTTTAAGGCTTAATAACTGCAGCTTTTCAAGAGCAGTTCCCCACATTTTTTTTCTGTATTTCCTGCTTACTGGAGCCCTTGAGATTACTTGTTCTGAAAAACAGATGAGAAAGGGGGTCTTCACTCCCAAGTTAAACAGTGATGTGATGAAAAAAAAATGCAACTAAGTTCTTTATTTTTAAGACTTTCTAAAAACTATTACATACAAACCATCTGGGAAGTCTGACCGTCAGCTTCTTCACATCTTCAAACGGAGGGGAAGAACGGCCCAAGGGTCTATAATCTCCTTTTGTGGCTTCACAACAAATCTAATCTTGCAACAAATCAAAACTTGAAAAATCTGTGCAGCAAATCACATCTCTCCAGTGCTGTGATATGTATTGTCTACCTTCAGGGGCTCTGATAAAACTGAATTGCCAACCTGTATTTCACAGGAGAGTTAAGAAATAAACATGAACCTCTTCTAAGGACATAATGGCTACTGTTTACCTGTTGTTGCTCTTTTTAATATGACTTTTCAGAGAATCAAATCAGAAATCAACAGATTAATTTTCTATTCAATAAAGCCTCATACCAGAAGAAGTCTGTGGGCAACACTTCCTAGCCCTTTTTTAGTTTGTTATAAGCCTGCAATACTATTCAAATGCCTAAGAAATTAGGAAGTATCCACTAAAGAAAATTGCTTGCATAGACATTTTAGAAGTTCATTACCAATTTTCATCTATAATTATTTGGACTTGCCATCCCTTTATCTATGTAAAGGAGCTATATATTGAAAGTAATTTATACTGCTACAGTGATGTGAGACATGCTTAAAAGTCAGATATTACACCAGTGGTTTAAGCTTATCCCTACATTTTTTCTATTTGTTTGACATAGATCATTAGGTTGCCAAGTTTCTGTGGTTAATTAGTGTTTTGTGTAAACTGTATATGGTTTTATCAATATGTTTCTTGTAATTTGTACTGAACAAAAGGAATACGAGATAAAACAGGGATTTCTGGTTGTTTAAGACTGTGTTTAATAAAAATAGGAAGAACAAAAATTGATCTTGTTACATATTGAAAGACATTGCTGCCTAGAAAATCATGAAGTCTACTACAGACATTTTATATCATGTAGCATCAATTGCTATGTTTGAATCTGAGTCTAAACTGACCAGAACTACATTTTTTCTGTTACACTTTTATGGTTTTCAAAACCTGTGATACAAAGGAGAGAAAGTCAGGCATGCTTTCTTATTTCATGTTTCTCTGTACTAGTAGGGTCAAAAGGAAAGCTGATCACCCTTCTGTAGATCATCAGTTATGCTGATCTGTGATCTTATGCCAAGAAAAGATGTGTAGGCATTTCTGCAGTTTCCTAGTTACCTTGTTACTTGACCAGACTACAGTATAATTTTATTTCTACAACTGACTCAATCATGCAAAAATCTCTCTTCCAAATTTTACCCTCATCTGCTCTGATGAGATGACTGGTGATGGGATAATTACCAAGTAGTGCTACAATTGCCCCCTGAAGTCTATTCTCTGAGAGAGGATTTCCCTGTTTTTTATTTCCCACTCCTTGTGATTCCTGTCACTGGCACTTTTCAAATCCCTTTGGTGTATCGTACTAGCTCTCGATCCTGTCTTAAAGACAGTACCATGCCAAGTTGCACCTACTGTGGTCTGCCTTTAACACCACTTTTCTTCTAGATGCAATACCTCTAACTGTCAAAGAAGTTCACAAACAATATATTTATACTCACAGTTAACCACAAGTGTCTTGGGAGATAGGCAGAAAGCTTACCTTTAACTGTATTTATAACAAATTGTGTCAGGGTCACAAGGGTTGGGGTTTTTTCCTTTGTCATTAGCCATCCAGGAAATGACTGAACTATGCAACCCAGCCAAAACCAAAAACACATAGTGTAGGAAAATAAAGTTCCACTGGGTTCATTCTTCATTTGCATTCTTCGTTTGCATAACATTTCTTGGTTGGATTCATGTAAAACTGCGAATTATACAATTCTTTTTGTTGGCTTTACTTTCTTAGTTTCTCTTTGCTTCCATTTGTGGTGTTTTGACAAAGTCACTTGATTTCTCTTTTGAACAACCATCCATTTCCCAGCATGTCCTTTAAAACTTTTCTCTTGACTGGGCCACATGCTGTTCTGGTGTCCTCTAAAGCTTCAGAGACAGAGCACAAATACTCAAGGAATACCTCCTTAAGTGGGAAGACAGCGTTTTGTTTTCAGTCCTATTCTTTTCTGCTGCTGTGTATTTGTTCAGCAGTCTTTCAGACTCTAATAAGTGAGCTATTCTGTATTTTCAAGTTCCAAGGTCTTCTTGCAAATTTGAGGTTTCCTTTGGTCTGTGATGACTGGACGCTAGATAGATAATCATTACAGACTGATAGAATCATAACAGACTCTAGATAGGATAAGTAGCAAATGAGGGACTGTTCTGTTCTATATGTTGTTTAATTTTATGTTTAACCCAGTACTATCTTTGCAAAGCTGTCAATCTTAGGAGACTCCTGTGCAAAGAAATGTAAAAAACAGTTTTTGGCTTTTTACAAATGCTGGTGCCTGTTTTCTTCCTTGAATTCAAAGCCTTGAGTGTGTCTACCGAGGAAATGGAAGGGTAATATTTGTGCCATTTTGCCTTGGGAACAAAAGCAAATAAAATATTGGGCTCCCTGAAATTTTTCAACTTCATATGAGCAGCCTGTGCAGCCTGGCATGTGAGTATAGTACAATGTCTGTCTCCACAACAGTGATGAATTATGCCACAAGGAAGGCAACATGAGCACAAGAGCTGCAGTTCTGCTTGAGGCTTACATAAGTGTGAGAGACTGGAGAAAATGAGTACTGGCTGTCTTGGGTTATGGAGCCAAAAATGTGTATTCTGTTTCATCTGTTGAAAGCAGTTGGGGAGATGTTTTTTCTTTATCTCTTGTTATTCTGGGGAGAGGGGGGCGGGTGCCTTCTGATAATGGGCCAGCTGTTAAAACCAGGTGGGGCAGTGTTTCTTATCTCTTTCACCACCCTCCTCCCTCCAGGGGGACATTGTCTGCTGATGGGCCATTAAGGCTCACCAAGCCATCATCCCCAAGCCATCATCCACATTCCATCATCCCATTGTGAGATGCTCCACCCAGTGGGGGGAGCCAACCATTCCCACCTAAATAAAAACTGAGTCACAGGAACACGAGGTATCTGGTTCCACCAGATTCCCAGAGGAAGACTGGACCCTTCTCGCCATCACTGGACCCTTTTCTCTCAAGATCATCTCTGCTCCAACAGAACTACATCTGCCACTCTAGGAGAACTTACTTTTGGACTGCTTTCAACACCCTGACCAAGGTGTTGGAAGCCCAGGGTGTCAGGTTGTACTTCTGACTCTGTCAGAGTTTCTAGGATTTTTTTGTTTGTTTGTTTGCTTGTTTCTTTGCTTTATTACTACATTTGTATTGTAAATATTCCTAGTAAAGAACTGTTATTCCTATTCCCAAATCTTTGCCTAAAAGCCCTTAATTGCAAAATTATAATTTGGAGGGGGTGAGGGGTTTACATTCTCCATTACAAGGTAAACTGCAGCTTTCCCTGGCAGATACCTGTCTTTCCAAACCAAGACACTGGCTCAGAACAACTAAAAGAAGGGAGGAAGAGGGGCAGAGCAAGTGCTGCCTAGGTGGGATGATGCACTGCTCCATACCACCCCCCTGAAGGTTCTAATCCAGACCCAGACTGGCTATTAGCCACTGGCACACACAGGTATAAAGACTGCTGGTATGGCAGAAAGGGAAGTGGGGGGAAATTCTGAAACATGCAAGATCCAAAATCATATCAGTTGGATGGGTAGCAGCCCATCAGAACGGGGACTATCCAGCCCACATCTTAAATGACCAAGTAGACTCCGTCACTCAGTTGGCTGTGTTAGCTGAGGAAAAGCAAGCAGAACAAGAAGAGAAATGGAGATGTTTATTGGAGTGGCTGCATGTGAAGCATGGCCACTCTGGGATGAAAGACCTGTTAAGAGAGGTGGTGAGTAGACGATGGCCTGTCACCCAAAGGGCTTGTGAAACAGTCATTTCTGTCTGCAGCCAGTGCTGCACCAGACTGGAGAAACACCCCCTGCATATTTCCCACCTGCACCCAAGGATGAGAAAGGCGTTGTCGACTGCATTGGTCCTTTTAACAAATCAGGAGGAAAACAATGCGTGCTGATGGGCGTTCAAATAGTATCAAGTTAGGTGTGGGCTAAAGCAGTGGCATGGTCTGCATGGGGAAGTACTGTGAAAGGATTAAAATTACAATTCAGTTTCTTTCCTGAAGGAATGGGTGAAAACTGAAGGGGTACTGTGAGTGTTCTACACCCCCTACACCACATCCACAAGCCAGTGGAATAGTAGAAAGGACAAATGAATGGTCTCCTAAAATGGTTTTTGAGACCTCAGGATCCAAAGTGGCCTGATGAACTGTGGGACACTTTGACCAAAGTCAGTGACCCATGGAGAGTAAGTGGATGTCCATGACTTACAGCATTACTACTCCGCGATATCTACCACACCTTCTGGAAACAAAAGGACTGATGATCCCACAAACCCCATACATTTTCCTGGTCAGCCAGTACTGGTAGACCTGCCAGCTATCAAGGAGGTCCTGCTGGTCTTAAAGACCACGCTGAACATGTATGCATGGGTAATCACAGATGCCCGTGGCAGAGAACACAAAATTAACACCAGATGGATAATTCCTTCATTCTAAAACTGGTCCAAGTAGGACCGAGTTTTCTTTTCCTTCTACAGGTATTCCGTGCAAAGATGTGGCTGTGAGAAGGTGAAGATTTACACAGTTCCTCACAGCAGTGATTGGACATGTTTTTATCTTAATATATTTTGTGATACTTATATTTGTATGTGTTTTGTCTCAGTAGTTTTGCAGTATGTGTACAAATGTCACAAGCACTGTTTTGGGCTGTTTGTGTGGAAAAGATTCCTTCCTGAATTTAGCTTGGAAGTTCAGACAGAATTTCATATGATTATGAGATCAGATTTGTATATCCCTTCCTACCTCCTCAGAGCAAGATATAAAATTACTTTGAATTGAGAAAGAAGTGTAGTTTACACCAAAGGAACCACACGTAGTAGTGCAAAGCAATTTATGAAGTGTGACCATACTGAGAAGAGGATTGACAGAGACTGAGGTGACAGCTGGAAAGTTTTCTCCAGCTGTAAACAAAGAAGTGCTAAGCGGTCATGATGTCAGAAGAAAGGATTTTGGGTTTGAAACCAGTGAAGGGTTTAGTAAGTTAGGAAGGTATTTGGTTTGAACCCAGGAGGCTGTCTAGAAAAGTATGCCAAACAGATAGGAATGGCTCAAGTTTTTGTTACACCTTTAATCTGAGGCAACCGGACTATTACATAGTAGAACTTTTTAGTTGATGTAACTTTCCCATGGTGCACCCTGATACTCCCCATTATCCTGGTATTTGGATCTCTGGCATTGTAATATGGGCCCTGGGGATCCCCTGAAACCAGGCTGGTGGAAGGGATAAGGGTGCTAATAGAGGAAATGTGTGCTTGTTCAGGTTACAACGATACCTGGACTTGTTAGATTATCAGCTCAAAACGTAAGGCAGCCTAACAGTTGAAAATTTGCCTTATTCTTAAGGTTTGTATTTTTTGATGAGCTGTGCAATCGCATTGCAGTAGAGAATCTTAAATTGGAGTCATTAGGCCATTTTGGAGCTCAACTTACAAGTCCAGATAGTATCAAAAATAATTTTATAAAACTGTCTAATCCTCGATAAATTGTTTCTAAATGGGCAAGGAATATGTGAAATGCTGAACCTCACCAATAGGGAAATGCTGTTTTAAGAAGCACAAGCAAAAGTAAAGAAAATTGCCAACCAGTCTGCTGAACTCTTCCAGTCACTGCAGCTGAAAGACTGGTTTCATGAACTCTTCCCCCCAGATCCTGATTTGCATCTTTCTTGCCATCTCTGGAACTCACAGGGTGAGGGATGATGGCTTGCATAGGGTGGAATCCCTATACTGACTGGACCTATATTTTTGATTATTGAAGTAGCAGTTGTCCACTGTATGATTTCTTGTACACTTTACTCTTTTTCTTCTCCTTCTTTTTCAGCCTCTTTCTGCTAGCTTAGAATCCCACTGCTGCCACCATGGAAGAAGGAGGTTCCATTTCCCATTGTTCTGGTCCCAGTCATTGTTTTGAGCCTGGTGGTCATGTGGGAAACTGGAGAAAATGATTACTGGCGTAAAATAACTGAAGGCATGGGAGCAGAGCATGTCCTGCATAGATGGGATAGTGCACTGCTCCACCCCCCACATCCCTGAAGCCTCTAGTGCAGCCCCAGAATGGCTATTAGCCACTGGCACAGTAAAAGCCCCTCCAAAGGGGGAATGCCCTGAAAGACCAGCGCAGATAAAAGCAGTTGCATGGGCACATGGGTCACAGCCCACTGTTCAGATTTCACAGTAGCTGAGATCACACTGTAATTCCAGCAATGATTTTTAACCTTTCTCTCTTCCTCCCCCCATTTCTTCTTCTCAAAATCTGGGTAACTTAGAGTTGGATGGTGTGGAGTTCGCTAAGCTGATGCCTTGTGAAATGCTTGATTTTAATTGAATGTTGCTTTAAAATTTGCCAAGTACCCTTATTTTCTAAAGTTTGTGAATAAAAATTTGTTACTTAACCTCCTGAGAATGTTGTCTCATTTCTCCTGTGTGCTGCCTTGGGTATAAAAAAAACATAAGAAACTTGTTGAGCAGGTCCGGAACTTTTTAAAAGAGGCAGTGTAAAGAAGCAGCTCAGTTGTGTCATGGTCTGGCACTACGTGATCATGTGGGATCTCAGCAAAGCCCAGCCCAAATAAAAGTATGCCAGTAGCAAAATGTACGCATAGTAGAGGGGATTTAAAAGTACCAGACCAACAGTTGCTCATTAATCAAAGCAAACAAATTCAGAAGCAGCCAAAGTAACTATGTCGCAAGCCCTCATTTTAATTCCTTTTATCCAAATAGTTAATTTTTATAGTTCGTTTTATCCAAATTAACTAATTGTAAAGAAGAGTAAGGTGAACCATTCAGACAGTAGAAGGAATCTTCCCCAGGGTGTCATGTTATGTCTCCTATCAGGTCATCCTCTGGGACAGGTTAGTTCTGTAACATGTTTGGTTTTGCGCACTTCCTTTACCTTATGTCAGCCTTGTGATAGTGCTTTGCTAAGCAGCATTTGCCGTCTGTAGCTCCAGATGGTTGCAACCAGCTAGGCTGATCCTGTTCCATCCATTGGCTGACTTTGGTTAAGGGACAGATGGCACGTCCCCTCTTTTCTTGTCTTTACCTCCTTGATGAAGTCTATTGTTTTATTCTGCTCCACACAAAAATAACAGGTCAAAACATGCTAGCTCTGTTGTGTAATAAAGTTCAACCTAATCCTTTTTGATTTTTCTTGCTTTGAGACTTCCTTGGGGGAAAAAAAAAAAGTTATCAGTCATGGTCTTCATATGCCTGAGAAGATGTTTTTATGCCCCAGTTCATCTTAGCAGGTTCTCAGGGACCCACTGTGATAATACATGACTTCTAGGAAGCCTATGGAGAAGAGGACACTTTGCTTCCATTTTTCCTGCTGTTCAGCTATTCATATCTTGGCACTTACGTGTCAGCAGGTGCATAAAGAGCTGTGCTGTGCCAATGCCAAGACTGGCCCAGAAGAGAGATTTCTTGTGGGGTACTTTACAGTTGCAATATTTTTTGGGCTGTCCATCATAACCTATTTTTTTTCCTGGCCTCTGTGCACTAGTCAAATAGTCCAAGCTTATTCTGAGCAGGCACCGATAGCTGTCATAACAGATGGACAACTGTGCTGGAAACCAAGAAACTATGTACTGTATGCACACTGAGGGAACAGTGTACTGGTTCAGGTCATGCACATAACTGGCTGGCTGAAGTCTGCATGTCTGTGGTTAGAACAAGGTGCCATTGATTAACTGCAAACCTCAACTTTAACTTTCTAAAGTCAGAAGCTAATGAAATAACTTATGCCTACATTATTACACATGCTTGCAGGATGTGCTGTGCTCACCCCGTATTTCTTTCACTGATCCTCTAAATGAGTTGTAGGATCATGAGCCACATCAGTTTGGACATAACTGGATACTTCCATTCTATCTGAGTGAAAGTTCTATCTTTTGGCTCTCAAACTTTAAAATTGGATTTAGCCTTACTGTTTAGAGACCCCCTGTAAATGGTCACTGAAAAGCTCCTGGCCCAGGTATTGGGTTTTACTGCTATGAACAACAAGCCTTTTTTATTACTAAAAAACTATGACTCAAATTCAAGGTAAGAAAACAGTAGTGCTTTAATTAGAAAATTACTTACTGTCCACAGCTAAGGTAAGCTAACACTATTATTTCTGTACATTTTTGTGGGTTTGTATTGTCTTCGCCATTCAGACATCAGGATAACTTGAAAGAACACATGAACACTTTGGTAAAAATTTAGCCTACTGTAAACTTTATCTGATCCGTTTGTCCTGTCCTCCTGACCAGGAAATAATGGTCTTTTCAGGGCCCCTAGTAAATAGTCTCTGAGAAGAACCAAGCCAAATTTCATATTGATGAATGAGCAGGATAGTAGACCTCTTTTCTGTGGATCCCAGTCCATGAATTGTGTGAAAAGTCATCAAAAGTTGTTTGTTTGTTTGTTTGTTTGATTGATTTGTTTGTTTTGGAGGGGTTGGGGAGGGGGGGTTGGTGTTTTGTTTTGTTTTTTAGAGCTGTTTTGGTGGCTGACACAGAAAAGCTCAAATATGAATTTACAGACTTCTGTTCAGGAGTAAATGTTTCATACTGATATGTTGTATGAATTCCAAGCGGTATTTTAGCTGATTTTCCATTTGTTTTCTATCCTGTTAGTGGAGAAACGTTATTTATGTGCCACATCTGCTACTAAAGTCTAATATTCACTTGTAATTTGGCCACAGGCATGTAAGTCAAAAAATGAGATTTTTTTTCCTGGCTAAAAGTTAAGGGAAAAAAAAGAAGAAAAGTTAAAACCTCAGTGAATGTAAAAAGTAATCCAAATTCAAACTGTTGATTATAACAGTATTTGGTCAAAGAACAATAATACCCATGTCTATTCCTAAATCCTTTGCTAAGTGACCATTTTATTATCTAAAGAATGCAACTAGTTTTTCAGAAGCATATATTTAAAAATGTGTTGTCTTTTCTTTTTCTCCTTAGTTTGTTGTGACAATGTTTTGGAGCATCTATATCTATGACAGGGAACTGGTTTACCCCAAGCTGCTCGATAATTTTATACCAGCATGGCTAAATCACGGAATGGTGAGTAAAGTAATGCAAACACTTCATTGCATAAACAAAAGTGTAAGACACTGATTTCTCTGTGCATGATTCTGCATACTTTTGGTGCTAATCCCTTCAGAAGTGGTTAAGGAATGTGATTTGCAAGGAAGAATAACCTCTTTCCTTCCTTGACTTCTGGAGTCATATTTGAATCCTTGTTAGGTTGAAACTGGAGATTTGAACTTACGTGTCCTACATCCCAGGCTTGTTGTGGGGATTATACAGCTCTTTTCTGTATAAGGTAGCTTTCCCAGAGAAATGTCACTGTGGTCATATTTGTCATGAGGAGGAGACTGTTCCATAAAATATAAGTTCTGAATTCAATAAATCTTGCTCTAAAATGACAGAAACACTTAATTGCAGTTTCTTTACCAGTCTACGAAAGTATAATTCATGATGAAAACCTTTTAGTTAAAATGCTTTTTCAAAAAATCTCTATTGTTTGGATGTGTGTGTTTTTAGAAAAATAACTCAAGCACACCACACTTAGGTAGCAGAACCTGTATCTGAATATTTTAAATAATGTGGAATTACATTTATCAGTGCAAAGCTTTGAAAATGATGTGTTAGTAATTATAAAGGTAATTTCTTGAGAAGAAATCTGACTTTTTAATCCCTCTCTGCAATGTCAAGTCAGACATCCTTTCTCTCAACCATATGTTTAAATGCCAAGGGAAAGTTAAGGCCACAATTTGCCATCAGGTACTTTCCACTGTTTATGCGGCATTTGGAGCTGAAAAGAGTCATGTTTGCTTCTCTAGTTGCATCTGTGCAAAATGTTTCATTATTACTTTGTTTTCTTCATCAACCCGTGGCAAACCATTTGGCACTGCTGTTCATCAGTAGACGACAGCAGAGCTCATCTTTCCGGGTGTGTGCGCTTTATCACCACGGCAGATCAGGATTTGTCCACCATTGCTGTGCTTGATAAATTGGTCTGTTGTGGAGAGGGGCAGATGACACTGCTATTTATTTGTTCCCCAGATTTTGAGTCAAAGGAAGAGCATGAGAGTTGTTACTGACAATAGAAGGATCAGCTTCTGCTAGATACTGTACTGTTTTATGATGTTTTGAAAGGAACAGCATGATATTGTGTGTGTCTAGAGCTGAGGAAAGAGTCTGATGACTCCTGCTATGTTTGTTCAGGCTGTCCTCCCTTGAGCTTTGAGGTTGCAAACAGAACACTTGCAAACACTGCCAAACCATGCACATCTTGCTTTTTTTCCCCACAACAGATCAAGTGCCAGCTCTGATGACATTTCTTTCAGGTGACATTCCATATACCGGAAGTGTCTAACCCATAACATTTTTCATGAATGTACATTGTGAACCAGTTGGCAGCAAATGGCCATAGGTATTCAAGAAGTCTTCTCAGTGCCATAACTAAAAGACAACTCAAGCTCATGTTGCTTTGGAGAAATGTATACTTAGTGAAATATGTGAAGAGGGCTTTTGTGAGATTTTTGGACATCACAGGGTTTGTTGAAAATATTTTAGACTTTTTTTTCAACTTGAAATATTGTAGAAAGCATTTTTGAAAGACTTTCGTAAAGGAATTGGTTTCTGTGTCAGTCTCCATTCATCCAAGTGTTCTTCAGCTGGGTCACGAGGGAAGCTTATGGCTGTGGGGCTTTTCACCATATTGAGCACGTTCTTTCTGATGTTTTATCCATCATTTTTTCCTTACCAGCTTCCATGCTATTTAATTCTGATGCATTGCTCATCATAGTATGAAAGGGTTATTAAACTACCTTGAGAATGCTTGTACCTCACTTAGTAGTAGTTAAAATTTTGACATGCCAAATTTTAGAGAATATAGAGGCCTACTTGGTGAAAGGGTAGGACCTCGGGAAATACAGTTTAGAAAAGTCAGGGTCCCTGGATATTGCTTTATACCAAAAGAAACATTTATTCCCATGTATTCCTGCACATTTTGATAGCAGTTGTGCACATGGAATGATAACTATTCTGAAAGCAAGGGTGGCCATGCTGGGGCCCAACATGGCACAACAAAACTCACAAAGGAGATTCTCTTCTGTCAGTGGGAGGTGGGTTGTTTAGCTTCTGTCAGATTGCTTATTAATCCTGATTTTGTGTGAGCTTCCCACAAAGTATCTGGTACAGCTCCTAAGGATCTGAGGTCAAACATTACTTAACCTGTGAACACTCTATCCAGAATTTTTTCACAGCAGTTTCCCCAAAATATTTATTTAGCACACATACACACACATAAAAGAAAAAAAAAAAGAAAGAAAAAGTGAAACTATGCATTTTGCACAATAAAAACGCCTTCTACTGTATTATGATCAGCTGTAACAACTTGCTCAAGTGGCAACATCAACCAGCAAAATCCATACATAGAAAAAGAGTGAAAAGTCATGAAATCTGGCTGTAATAACAGCAATTATATTTCATTAGTAATATGGGCATGTATTAAAATATTTGAGAGTATCCATACTTTAGAGGCATTTTAAGGGGACTATCTTGAAAGCTCTGTGAAGAAATTGTTTGAAGAGCTCATCCAATTCAGTGCATTAACCCAGGAAGAAGTGGCTTGGGCTGCAGTGCCTGCTGCTTTTTAAGCTTATAGTAATTAGTTCTCATTCTCCTTTTTCTTTTCCTTCCTTCCCTAAACCCCTTTTTGCAGTTACAACACCATCTTTATCTAAACCCCTATATTCTTGAACACACAGTAATGTCTTGTTAATACTCAGAGATGCAATTCCTTCATAGCAACACCTTTTCAACATAAAAAAAATCAGAATTATAGAATAAAATCCTTTCTTGAAATGGGAAACATGAAGGAAATTAACATTGGAAATATGCAGTCGCATTACCAATTCAATTTTAATATTTTAATAAAGTTTCATAGAAAAAGAGGAGAGGCTTATTGCTGTGCAGAAACTATTCAGCATAAAATTGCATATAGTTTCAAGAACATCTTTCTATTACATATATATATATATATATATATATGCACACACCCTGTAATAGTTACAAATATAATTCCTCTATTTGGAAAAATCTGTGTATCAAGTGGTGCCTTATGGTACCAGGTAGTACCTGATGTGCAGATTCATACACCTGTGGAAGGTACCACTAACAGAGTTGTACTGTGCCATAAAACTGATGTATTGCATCATCTCGGTCAGTTAATTAATCCATAAGCAATGGTATCACTATGACTTGATAAATGACCAGGGAAATCAATAGCAGGGTTGCTGCTGATTTGACCAACACAAGGATTTAATCTCTATTTATTATCTGAAGGAGCACATTTGAGTAGCTGAAGATAAGCTTCTGTCAGCAGAAATAACTACCTGTCTAAAGAGAGTTGTTGGAGAGTAGGACTGTGTCTCAGCCTTGGTCTGTTTCTGAAGTGTCAAGTGCACTTCCTGGATTTATTAGTTATGCAGATGAATTCATCTTTGTGGGCTACAATTTCAGTTGCCAAATTACTGAACTCTTTCATCAAAGATGTCATTTGTTTTCTGGAGACTGTCTTGCAGTTTGGAACCATATCAGCTCATAATTCCAAAGGCATGGTTTCCATGGGAAATACTCTTTTTCATTTTCTGATGGCTGGCTATCTGATTTTTATGATGAAATTTTAACTGAAGACTAACCTTTAGTGTGTAAAAGTAGTGTCATAGTAGTAGGATTTTTATCAGCTCATTCCTTGCAACTTTTGTGCTGGGACTGGCCAGGTTGATGCATGGTTAACATTTGTTTTCAGAAATTATATTCTCTTCAGTATTAGCACAGGCTGTAAAACTAGAGGTTGCCCCTATTCTAAGCAATGCCCACATAAACAGATACGTAGACTGAATTAATTTAAGCTCGAGCATTGCTGATTTTGAGCCAGGTTACATGGCAGGACTGCCTGCAGTATGTGTCCAAGTTAGAATACCATTTCAGCGAGAGTCCTTCTTTGGTTTTTGCAGACACTGTCTCAAATTTGTTTTAAAAATGTGAATCATCTTTTGTTTGTGGGAAGGAAAGCAAAATACAGAGATAGAAATTACTGACTGAGGAGTTGAAATGCTCTGGAGGTCAGAAACAAAGTAATGTCTTCATATGAAGACCCTAGAGGAGAGGTCAGGAAGCGGCGAAGAGAAATATGCTCTGCATCTGTGGAGTTGGAAAAATTATTATTGTCTGGGTTCTGTGCCACTGCAGTCTATATAAGCTCTTCCAGTTTTGTACACTGTTATTTTTTAAGCTGCTTTTTGGAAGTGGGAAACAAAGGCATTTCTAGAAAGACTTACCCTCTGTCCTAGTATTTAAGAGAATGCACAAAAACTGGAACAAATAGCAGAAAAAGACAACTTGTGGAGAGGAAGGAGCCTATCCAAGAGATATAACTCTATTTATTTACAAGTTATCTCTCTTTTCTTATCGCTAACTACTCAGCTGAAAAGTTGAGCCCACCGGAGGGCACAAAGTCACACCAACCACTCTCCAATTGTTTGTCCTAGCAGCCTTGTCCTATGTCTGGTGGCCATGGCTTGTGTGTCTTTTTGTTTTAGTGGTGGAAAGGACATAATCCTGTTGGAGTCAGTCTGGAGGAGGGCCACAAAGGTGATTAGAGGGATGTAACACCTCTTCTATGAGGAGAGGAGAGAGAGTTGACATTGTTCAGCCTGGAGAAGTGATGCCTCCAGGGTGACTTTATTCCAACCTCTCAGTATCTGAAGTGGTCCTTCAAGACAGCCGGAGGGACTTTTTACAAGGATACGTAGTGACAGGACAAGGGGAATGGCTTCAGACTGAAAGAGGGCAGGTTAGTTAGACATCAGGAGAAAAGTGTTTCCTGTGAGGGTGATGGAGCACTGGAACAGGTTGTACAGAGAAGCTGTGAATGTCTCGTCTCTTGAAGTGTTCAAGGCCAGGTTGGATGGGACTCTGAGCAATCTGATCTAATGTAAGGGGTCCCTCCCTATGGCAGGGTGGTTGGAACTAGAGGATCTTGAAGGTCCATTCCAATCCAAATCATTCTGTGATTTTATGAAAGTTGTTTTTCTGGTCTAAATCTTTTTTCTCTGATGATTTAACAAGAACAATAGAAAAGGCATGCAAAAATCAAAATCCATAGTACCCTGAACATGAAGATCAGGATGTCTAAAACTGATCAGTTATTTGACAGACCCATCTCTCCATTATTCACTGGTCAGTTGCTACACAGTGGTCACTTTGATGTATGAACAAGGAGATATTTGTTTTTTTTCATCAATGTGTTTCTCGCCATGTAGACCTAAAAATCCTTTTCAGAAATTGCTAATTTGAAATAGTGCATTTTAGTCCTTGGAGATGCTTTCCTAACACAGCACATTCCATGGATGGGCTCTGCTTGTAAAATGTACTGCACTTTCATAATGCTTGATGCTTCTGCCTAGGAGATATTTACATTTTTCTCCATTTTTTTCTAACTCCAATTTAAGTGTTTCAAGGATATTACAACTCAAGTGCTCTTCTTAATTTATTTACAGTATTTTCATATGTTAGGTGTGAACAAAATTTTCAGTGCTCCAGGAAGGTGTTTCCACTTTTTACATAAGTTGGAAGGTTTTCTGATAAAAATCAGGGAAAATTTTTAATTTAATTTCCAACAGACTAACCACTCCTTGATGGCTATTATTTAAACATCTATCTGATGGAGAGAATAGCAATTGAAGCTGGTTGCCTGGGGACTCAGGATATTTGCAAAACCCATGAAAATAATGTTGTTGGATTTGTACACTTCTTGCGTGTTCATGCTGCAGTTACGTGGCTCCGTCTGCTATCTCTCCTCATTATCTGCCGGCTCCACCACTGGAGTGTAACTACAGTGGTATCAATTATCTCTCTGCTCTGGGGAGAAAAACAGCACCAGCTTAAAAGATTTTTTTTTTCTCTCTTACTTATGTGAAGGGCTTGGAAATTGGTGTTGTGTCAAAACCTGTGATAGCATAGCACCTGAAAATTGAGAGAGGCTGCTAGGGTGAAGAAGTCCAAGTTGTCTAAATGGCATCCTCTGGGGGCATTAGGAAAACCCCTTTACCTAACACAGTAACAGCAGGGCAGTTTTTGTGAAGTGGGAAGCTGGCCTTAACGATGGTGCGGATCTGCCAGAGAACACTCATCAGGGTAAGGTGAAGACAGCTTTTTAACTGAACACAGATGCTGAATTTTTCCGATTGTTTGCTATTTCCACTTATCTGGAGAAAACCCACACAGAGGCCCCTCCTGTATAAACGTCCTTAAACCTTAGTAACAAGGAACCTTTCCTAAAATGTCTTGGAGCACTTAGTAACAGCAAAACCTGCAAACCCTATTCTGGGTGTGAACATTGAAAATGAAAAGCCTGAGAACTGAAATCCGCAGATGAAATAATCTGAAGAAGTTTAACCACCTTCTGTTGACAAGGTCATATAACTCAGTCTGCTAGCAGAGAGCATGAGAGCATCTAGTGTCAACATCAAGTTGTGGAGTTACTACCGAAGGAAGTGAGAAGGGGAGAGAGCCAGTGAGAGAGCACAGGAAGGCAGATTAGGGAGAGATGGTTGAATGAGAGGAAAAGACAGGCAGGAGGAAAGAGATGAATTAAAAAGACAGCTGATGCTGTTCCAACTCCTACCTAGGAAAAAAAGAGAAAAAAAAAAGAGATGAGGCAAGTGAATAAAAAAGGAGCCACAACATAATGTAGACAAGCTGGAAGAGACTCAAAATACTGAAGAGGACTTCAGGGAGGAGGAGGAGGAAGAGAGAAGCAAGGAAATAAACAGTAAGAAAGATGAAATGAAGAGTATGTTTTCTTGCATCTCTTCACTCGGTAGACTTCCCTGAGATGTATTAGTTTGAGGAATTGGGAGCAAGGAAATGGCTTATGGATGCTGCTGTGAGGAGGGGAATTGCATCTGTTGCTGTTGGATGTAGGTTTACAGGTCAGGTAGAGTAATATTTGCACACTGACGTGCCAGGAGCTTCAAAAACTTGGAAGAAGTTTAAGATTAAAACCACCTGCAACTGTGCAAGAGATCTGTGTTCATATAAGACTTACCTGTGTGACATCCGTAGAATGACACTGATGTCTTTGCATCTGTCTGTATTTTTACCTGACAAGGCTGTACAATATCTTGATCATCTGTTTGACTCTCAAAACTAGAGTCCTGTGTTAAAAAAGACCCTTATTTTTCCATATTAGCTGTGAAGTGTGAAATGTACTGCATATTAAAACAGATGCAGTTGGTTGAGGGTTGCAGGTGAGATGGAAGGTTCCATATTTGGAATAACAGAGGTAAGGAGGTGTTCTGTCTGTATTTCAAACTCCCCTGCTTTAACAGACAAAGCTAGATGTAATTCTGGAAGTAGTAATTATGCTGATAGAAATAATACTGATAATGAAAGCTTAAACACAGATTTTCAGCTGAAGTCACTCATGCAAACGTTTTTTAAAGTGATTACTATGGGTACAAAGCAAATAACAAAAAGAAAAATTCCAAAAGGACACATGAAGGGATCCTTAGCCTTTCTCTGAGTGTGGAGTACTGAGCTGTTTCCTAGAAGCAGAGTTTGGCCCTGGACTGCTAGGTTTGTTTGTTTCACTAGCAGTGATGTGGAATGGAAATGCATTTGGTTCACTCACGTGATTTTGGCAATATTAGGAATGCTGGTTTTGTTTTAACATTCACTTTTAACATGCAGCTTATATTGCTTGCCGTAGGCACTGCTGGAGGTGTGCACAACTCTTTTGTAATGCCTAAAATGGTACATTTTCTGGTGCTACTGCACCATTTATCAGATATATAGTTACAGATTATAAATGTAAATAAGTGTTCATCTTTAAAATCAGTGCAAAATGCATTAATAAGTGGTATGCATTTTCAATAAAAATACATGTGCTTTCTTCTCTCTGCTAAATCAGACACTTGTTTTATCTTTTAACAGAATAGATTTCTGGTTTTTTCCCTGAGGATTTTTTCCAGAGAGCATAGGCAGATAGTAGAGTCAAACATTATGGGGTAGACTGTTACGATTAATAATGAGTATATTCTAAGTCTTTTATCAAGAAAAGAGAACATATCACTGGAAAAAAATAATGTATTGGAGGAGGATGGGTTGTACTGAAGAAGGTTTAATAAGTCAGCTGCCAGCTACAAGTTATGTACTCTAAACACTCCATATGTAAGTCATCCTGGAGGCTATCACGATGAAGAGCTTTGTCTCCTGAACAGATCTTGGGAACACAAGGAAGTATGCAAAGATCTCTTTGAAGGTGTAACAGTTTAATAAGCATTTATTGTCTACCTTTATGTATTTAAGGGACTATGCTTTTCCTCATGCTTACAGTAAATTGCAGTCTTATGTACCCTGGGACACATTGGTTACCATTAGCACCCAGATAAGAATTAGACTTTGCATACAGTAAAAGTGGGACTGTACTATATTGTACCCACTTCACTAAGCTGTGCTGTTAGTGTTCACACATGTGGCAAATATGACTTAATCAGACCACAAATATTTTGCAGCATTCCATGGTATCTCATTTATTTGTTTAATGTGCCACTATAGCAACTGAATTCCATCCTTTTAGGTTCTTTTTTTCACAGACCTATGGTCTATTTGATTGAAGCTTGGCAGACAGCTCTTCCTTCAATTGAAGGCATATGTACTAACTCAGTGACCAGATTTTTACCTATTTATCATTGTTGGAAAGTGGGATATTTCACATGGACACAATACCAGAAGAATCAGCAGACCTGGTGAAGGGAATCTGAGCCCAAAAGCTTATATGCTTTTTCCAGCCCTTGAAGCTGATGGAATAAAAAATACTGCTTCCCCCTTTATCCAGAGATCATTATTGCTTCAGGAAAACTAATACAAGGAAATATTTTGACATTGTTTTTGTAGAAAATTACCACTTTTTAGAAGTAGCTTTTTTTCTTTGTTAAATGCTGTCTTCTATGTGTGTTTGTATTTGAAAACAGAGATCATTTCTGCAGAAGTAATTTCATATTCAGATGATTAATATGTTGAAATAGTGCCACAGCAGTAATGTTTTATACATGCTGATAGGCAGAAATCAAGAATTTGGGGACAACCTTGGGACCTTTGCTCATGGAAGACTGTAAGTTTTAACATAACCTGTTATGTTCAATCCTCGTGTTTTAAAATTTCCCTCATAGATACAAATAAGTAAAAACAGTATACGTTTTTAATAACTTCTCAAATGCAAGAGGCTCAAACTCAGGATGTAGCTTGGAGGATGTTTTTGACAGATGTGTAAGCCATTACCATTAGTCATGCAGTTCTACAATTGTCTCTTTTACCTTTGGACATTTACGTAACACACCCAAGTTCTATCCTGGTGCCCTACTCAGGAAAAGTCATAACCTTTCAGTGGTGTCTTGTTTGTGTCAGAGACCATGAGTCTGACTAAGGTGACCCTGTCCCTCCCTCTGACACCAGAGTTATCTGAGCAGGACACAGCTCTGACCATGGAGAAATAGCAGATGGTGTGGAGTGCCTCAAAGTGGCAGAAGGCAGACCAGTGGCCTACACATGATTTGTTCTTTCATTTTCATTGCATTTTTAACTGATACCCTTCAACTCTTCACAGCTTGCTTTCTCTTCTAAACAAGGAATGCTGCATATTTGAAGTGCTGCTTAAATCTTTATATTTCTATTTTTATTCCTAGATGTGTTTTACTAAACAGTCTGGGGGAAATTATGTAGTGTCTGATCAAAAGCATTTTTTATAAGTCTTCATTAGCTAGTGCCTGTGTTTTGGGGGCTTTGTGATGGTAGTTGGAAAAACACTGCTGTCTGTCAGAGGGTTTATGGTTCTGTGCCTCTGACTCTGGCTGTGAAGAGTCCCAGGTGAGGCTGGCCTGCTGTGCCAGACCAGACTGCCTGTGCCTGCCCTCTGCTCCTCACCGTGCTGGGGCTTGCTGAGACCTCTGAGGGATTTCCCATTCATGTGTCTCAGCACCTCTTACGGTGAAGAGGTGAATTGCCTGCTGCAGACTCCTCTGAGGTTCATGGATGCAAATGCAGCTAAGAGTTAGAGTTGGTGTTGTCCATTCTGCTGCACAACACAAGTGGCCTCCACTACAAATAATAATACTCATGGTTATGTACAAATTTAGTGCTCCTGGTATATCATAAAAACTCTAGGCTGACATGAGGCATGCTATAGAAAGTCAAATATACTTAGAAAGGAAATTCTTCTTTATAAAAATGGCTGTAACAGTCAAATCACATCCTTCAGTTTATTTCCAACAGGAAGAAATTTTATATGCTTCTTGGGGCTTTTAGCTTTTTATTCTGTTACTTTGAGCTTTACCAGCTTTCTATAAAGCCAGTATACAGGGTTCCAACTTGCTGAGTCACTGCAATGCACATTTTTGTAGCTTCTTTTGCAAATGCAATATGTAATGTAGATTTTTTTTTTTTTTAAGAACTATATATGGGAAAGAGAAAATATGTGCATTGGTCTACTGTGCTTCATATTTTAAGGCAGTTTGAAAATAAAGGAATAGGAAATTATATAATTTTCTATTAAGGAATCATCCATTAAAAGTGTCTTTTTACCAACACACAGATTTACTGATGTCTCCATTAACAAACATATCTTTGTTAGCTGCAAGTTGTTTAAAAATTCATACAACTGCAAATCACGTTAGAAGATGAATATACATATTCTTAGATCAGACACTAAGGTGGATGGCATTTTGGTTTCTGCTCCTGAAGCAGAGGAATGAAAGATGGAAAAGAAGAGGGAGTTTGAAAGAGAAAGAAAATCATGTGTCAGAAGCTAAGAGAAAAAGTGATAGCCTTACAGGTTGTTAAGGAGGAGAAGACAGAAAACAAAGTAGAGGAAACCAAATGCTGAAATAAAGAGGTGCTAATAGTAGTCAGCTGGAGAGAGCCATAGAACGTGGAGGTGATAATTGTGTGTACTGTACTTCACTGAGAAAAAGCTTGAGAGAGAAGTTTCAAGTACCCAGTGTATATTGAAAATTGCATCCATAGTTTTAGACCAACATGCAAAAATTTAGCTGCATTTGGTTTCTTGTGACCACTGTTTTTACAGAACAGTTCCCTTTTTCCAGCGTTTTTGTGCATGCAGAAACCAAAAGAATGCCCTGTTTTGCACACTTGGTGTCTCTACTGTTGCCAGAGTCTGTGGGTCTTTAAGTCTTCCAGTTGTTTGTCTGAACACTGTGCTACTGAGCCTCCCATCATTTTATTCTCCATGACATCGGTTTGGTAGGATTACTATATATAGTAAATCTTTGGTAATGTATTTATCATGGGTGTATGTATATAGTGTGTATATGTAGTGCATGTATAGTGTTTGTGTGTATATATATGTATATATGTGTATATACACACACCAACACCCACACCATACATAGAAATACGTAATCTTAATTACGTATATAATTGTTAATTATTAATACGTATTAATAATTATATTGGTAGATAGTACCATTTTAAATAATGTCTGTAATTCTATCTAAGCTGAGTTCTTTCAATACACACAAAAGGTGTTTAATCCTTAAATTTCTCTCAGCCTAAATGAATGGACAGGTAAAGACCAGCTTAAGAGAGTTAGTATTTTCCCCATGTTACAGGGGAGAAACAAAACCATGGAATTTGTGGTTTGCCTGAAGCTACAGGCAGTTTATTAAAGATTGAACTGCAAAGTGAATCTGTGTTTGCTTCATTAGTCAGTACTGTTAAGAAATTATTCACTCTCTACAAACCAGGCAAAGACAACAAATTCATAGTGAATGAATGAGCGTTCACTTGGGTTTCAAACTTACACTCTATTGGAAGGAAGAAGTGACTCAGTTTTTGAATAGGGAGATGTTGCTCTAAGTCCTGCTTCACTTAGTTACAATAGGCGTTTCATTATTTTCATTTTGTTTATATCACTGGAAGTACAGGTTCATCTCACCAACTGTTTTTGTGTTTATGTTTTCTTTTAGTGTAGTAACTACTGACAACTTATTCCAAATAATTTGATTTTGGGCGTACCTTTTCTCTGTAAGGAGGAAAATCCCTTAGGTTTCCATTCCTTCTCAGATGATGATTGATTTGAGAAGCGAGACACTGGTATGTAAACAGAAGGATGATTTAAGAAGGATGAACTTGGAAACTGAAAATATGCCAAGGGAGAACAACTTCCTCTCATGTGCCCCTGCCCTGTCATTTGGAAATGTTTTTTTCTTTTGTTGTCCAGGAATACTGTTGGGACCAAAGTGGAGGACAGGGAACTGAAGGGGGTGGTTGGGTGTTGCCACTAACCAAGATCAAGGAAAGCTGAGAAGTTGCAAATTTTTTAAATTTAAGTTGCATATTTTCAAAATATGAAACTCTTTTATGGAGTCACAGCTATTTCAGAAGTAACGTCAATAGTTGTGATTGTGGCTAAGAAGAAATAAAAATACCCCTAAGACAGAAAGTGGGTCACTGACAGTAAAGTATGAAGTGGCCATGAAGAGTTGTATTTTGATTATTTTGACTGGGGTAACAAGCTGTATGTTTACTAGACAAAGTTACGCCAGAATGAGTAGCAGCACGATGCAGAGGCCTGGATCCACTTTGGGAAGTACCTTTCTTCAGGCAAGAATTCAGTGTTTACCAGTTCTGTCTCAAATCTGAACTCTATGGCTTAGCTGGCAGTAATACAAATATTCACAGCTGTATAAAAAATGTTATTTAGTTCACAACAGTAGCCATGGTTACCTACATACTTTCATTGCCTTCTTCAAGAGCAATTCTTTTTTTTCTGGAAATACCATTACCATGTAATATAATACTGTACAGCCACTTGGTAAGTTTTATAGTGTCAGGAAGAACATTCTGTGGTGAACCTGAAAGTGTATTTTATCAAGTTGACTTCTTCGTGGAAGATCCCACCTATACATTGCTAGGCAGAGAGCGGCAAGTCTGAACATTCTGTGACTGCAATTTCAAAATATAAATAGTAATATGTAAAATTCTTTGGCACTGAAAATTCTCTGATAGTGTTTTAACTGCACAACATTCTGGAAGAACTAGCCCCTGCTTGGTCCCTTCACAGGTGACACAGACCTGGCAGTTCCTGTGAGTACATGTTAGAATAGCATGATTATCCTCGTTTACTCTTGCAAGAAATGTGAACTCCAGCAACCTCGTAAGGGAAGAAAAGTGCTATGATTTTCCTCTTCTCTCTTACTTTTGTCAGTATAACTCAGTGCACTCAATGCAGATGAAATATACTTGAGAATCTAATGTTTCTGTTACGTTCATGGAAATTAGTCTCACTGCAGCAGAATTCCCAACCATATTCTAACCTTTGCTAGGAAAAGAAAATAGTACTTAATCTTCCAGATATCTCAGATCACTTTGCAAACGAATTAAACTTTAGAAGAATATTAAGGACAGTTTACTTAGGCTTATATATTCTTTTCTTAATTGAGAGGTGTGACATTAATTCTGGAGGATTAAAATTGCCTATTGGTTTAAATTAACAGCAGCAAAAGGAGCAAAGGATATTTGCTTCGTTAATCTGGCGAATTTATCTAAAGTCTTTCAGTATAAGGTTCCTTACCACTACTGCCACTTTTGTGGAGAAAACTTACCAGACTAAATGTAAAAGTCGTGTTTAAGAGTCACGTTCCCTGGCATTTTCATGTGAACAGTGAAACTTAGGATTTTAATAGGTGTTGCATATAGATTGAACTGAATTTCTAAAATGAAATTTAAAAATTGCTCATGTAACCTTATGAAACCTTGTTGAAAGCTTGATAGAGTTTTAAAATACTATCCAGGCCTGTTTTTAATGCATCTCCTACAGGAAGAAGGAAGATGGCATTAAGATGAAAATTTCTATAGCGAAGCCGGCTGTTACCACAGTCTGGCTTCTGTTCCTGCCGTAGCACTGCCAGCTTGGAGCTATTTATAGGCATTAGCCTATATCTATCCACACACGTGGATCTATTACTCTCTTCAGCTCTCTTCAGCTCCTGAAGAAGTTGGTCTGAGGTTTCAAGCTTTATTTTTCCTTTCAGAGACCAGTTCCTTCAGCTATCCTTATTACCAATTAGTAGGAATTTGGCAGGCATTCGCTCCCTGCTCTTGCATCAGCTTTCTTGCACTGGCCTACAAGTCAGAAGGCTCAGTTATGGTGCTTTCAAGTTCTTCAAACCTAGTTTCTTACAGTACTGGACCATCTCCATCATCTTATGATTTCAATACCTTTTCCTTCTTAAGTGAGAATGATACACAAGACTCTTCAAAAATGCTAATTGGTTCCCTTACCTTAAAGATACAACTCATCTCAGTTACAAAAACAAAAACAAAATTGCCTCTTTGTCAGATATCACACCAGAATTCAATTTTCTTCTGACTGCAATGAAGTGTTCTGGTCCTGTACATGATTTACAGTACAAATAAAACCTGTTAGCTTTCATTTTCCTGATGATGAATTCTGGGCAATAAATGCTTTCCCCAGGAGCCAGTCCTTGATTGGAGCAAAGGCATTGTTTAAGTTTGCTGCACCACAGCACGGCTGCAGCCTTGTGTGGTCTCTGCAGTGTTCTCTTAACACTTCATGCCTTTGTTCACCCATCCATAAATTAGATACAAAGCAGCCAAGCACAGCCTTTCTGCATCCTGCACTACACCACCTTTATCCATGACATGAATCCCAAAATGATACATGCTCCCTGGCAGAGGCTGAGTGAGAGCATGCTCCACTACCACAGCAGCAGCAGCAGCAGCAGCAAGCCTCAGGCGGTGGCCTTGGGATGTGCTGTGTCTTCTGCCAGTTCATGCAACACAGTTATGTAGCACTGAGGACAGCAAAAAGTGCTGATAGCTGGTAAACTTGCAGGGATGGGTTCAAAACTAAGTTAAATTGAGAAAGTAAAGTAACAGAACGACTATTTGACTGATGTAAACCATCATCTCCTTCATCCTTACATTCTCAGTTCTAATGATTATTTCTCTGCCACACAACTTAGGCACATTGGTGATCTGATGCAAGAGGGTTTTTCTTGTTTGAATGGAGTGGAAAGCATTCTACAGCTATTCAATTGGTTCTCCCTGTTAGTGGTGATTTTTTTAAAATAAATATAATATTTTGGTTTCCTTAGTTACTTGTGGTAGTTTACTTTTGAAGAACATTTAACTTAGCCTTCTGGCTTTCACTGAAGAGTGACTTGAATGTTGAAAAAAGATATTTGTGCAGAAATATGTTTGCACCAAGTAAGTTTTTGATATCAAATTCGTAACTATCCATCTTTTGGTAAGATAGTAAATTTTACTGTCCAGCACTTAGGTAATTGTTCTTCCATGTTAGCAGCTTAAAACCATTTTTACAGGTCTAGTCAGCACTCCCCCTGCTTTATTTATCTCTTCTTTTATGTAGCTGCATAATGTACATATATATGTATACCTATCTTTTCCCCTCCTGCAGTGTTGTGTCCTTCAAAGATTTGAAGCAATGTGCTCAGTGTCTGCTAACATAATTCTTTCCATGGCAGCAAATTATGACTTTGCAGAAACAGAGTTTGCTGTAAGCTGAGGGGAAGTCACAGCCTCACAGCAGCAAGTTTGAGTTTTAGCTGGGAATTCTGCCCCTCATATGTATTTAAACTCTCCTAAAAACAGAGGAGATGTCATACTTTAATTATTTTCAGCTTCTGACCTTTTCAGTTCTGAACCTCCAACCCCTAAAACATGAGGTTTCCCTAGTATTGATTTCAAAGGACAGGTCAAGGTGAAATGTCAATGTGAAGAGGAAGGGAAATACAGTTCCCCATGGGTTCCTTCCAACTCAGGATATTGTATGATTCTATATAGTATTATCTGGGTATCCAGTGTCCAGTTAATATAAATAAATCAGTTTTACTAGAATTTGTTGGAGTGTTTTTACTGCTAAAACTCAGACCACATGGGATACAGTTAATGATCTCCAGATGTGAAATGGAAAGGACCATCAGCAGAACTGAAAAACTGTTTTTCTCAGTGAGGAGGGCTACTGCAGCTGGAATTCATGGAGATTCAAAGGGAAGGTAGCTGCTCAGACCATGAAAGTCAACAGTCTTCTTCCACTTGCTGTGTTCATGGCAGGGCATTTACCAAACCTGCTGTGCTAATAGAGGTGCAAGGAAGGGGCTGGTGAGCTACCCAGGGAGTGAGCTCCCTAGCACACTTCTCGAGGCAGGCATCGATATTTGCCTGTTGTCAGTGCTTTGGGAAATGCCTCCTGGGGTGGTATTTAGATGAGCTGTGTGTTGAGTGAAGTCTCATGGGACTGAAATGAACTCAGAATCTTCTTTCCTTTCTTTTGCAAGTCTGTCCACAGGGAAGCCTTGGATGGCATTTGACACTGTCTCACTTTTCACATCTTTATCAAACTCTGGCCACATAGAGGCTCTGTAAGGAAACTGGATGCTGGGACAAGGAGTGGGTTGGAATCTGTCTGCTCACAAGATACTCTGTGACTAAGTGCATTTCTTTCATCATAACCTTTTCCACCTTGCTGATTGAGAAACTGGGTAATGATGATACACAGATAGTTTTTCAGAAAATTTTATGGACATATTGACTTGTAAGGAATATCTGTGTGGTTAGATGAGATGTGCTGCTTTTAAAGGCTGTTTAGCTCAGCTGGTCTCTACACAAATTCAGGGAAAATGAATGGGCAGAAAAATATGTCCACCACCAAATAGCCTAAGGTGCAGTACAGAAAGTTGTACTTAGAACATAGTATTATAGACATGTTGTCAGGGAGTATTCCGGTTGCACAATGTTCTGAAAACATCTCTGTTTGCCTCGAGGGAATGCCCGTCTGCCCTTCTTATGATCCATGGGAAAAATACCCTTGTGGTAAACGCAGATGGAGTATTTCCAATGCTTAATACCCATCCTCTTTTTGTTCCTAGTACAGCAACTGAAGTGATGTGTTTGTGGAAGTCATACTGGTACACAAAAGAGAGAGGAGAGTTTTCACTTATTAAACTTATTTTTAAAGACACTGTTATAATTCTGTTTTCTGGTTTGCAATTATTAAGTGTTTTTGAAATTTTTACTGTGTTTTATAGCTGATATTCAGTAGCTGTGATACTGTCTAAATCCTACCCGCAATGCCTCTTTCCAATTACTCTGCCCCTCCAGATGGACATTATTCTTTCAAGGAACTATCCTCCCACAAAACCAGTGACTCAGGATGCTTTCAGGAGCTATCCTCTGGAATTCATCATATGTGCTTGTACTGCTCATGCAACAGTCCTTCGTGAGCATTTCTTTACATATCTCCATGAAATACAGAGATTTATCCTGAACATCTACACTGGTGTCATTATTTTGGGGCTCTTCACCATATCTCAGTGGTCTTGAGGTGTAAGCTTGCAAGCATTAAGGTGTGAATGGTCAGGATTAAAAATAGGAGAGGGGCAGATACGCAAGTTTGTGAATTTTATCTTGATATTTTAATCCTTATGGTCTCAGTTTTAAGCTCTTCTTCACATCATGAAAGACTGGAAAACCTTTTTTATTCAATAAAACCTGAGATTATCAACTAATCATGTAAATTGAGTATCTGATATCCGAAAAAAAAGGGCAGAGGGGTTGCAGTGCCAGCCATTCCCAGAGGAGACTTTGTCTCAGTTAGTACATCCTGCAACAGAGGAGGTTTTTGTTGAAAGTTTAACTTACATTGTTTTTACCTTTGTCTTTCTTACTTCTACTGACTTCTCTGTATAATGTAAGATTCTGCTGCTTCTTACAAATCTTTAGGTATTTTCAAAAGTGTTTCTCTGTACTTTGGTTTCTTGCGAAGAAGTTAATCTATTCTCTGATACTAGTTCCTTCCTAGAACCTACCATTTAGAGTCAGATTGTCCCAAGTGGAGTAAACATCTGAATTTCATTTTTAGTTTGCCCTTTTACTTCAATACTTCTTCACAGTCTTCAGACCTGTGGCATAAGCCCTTTAGGACAACGTTCTTCCCTCAGGACCATATTCTGTCTTCTTTCCTTAAGTGGTGTTTTGCTTGTCAGTGTAGAGCTCTGTGCTGAGAAACCAAGGTTTTTCACTGTGTTGCTCACTGTACTTTCTGTAAAGACAGACCATGTGGTGGCAATGATATTATCACCATTATCACTTTATTTGCCCTTCTTTGCATGTTCAGTGCACATTCTTAGCACCTTGTTCATTTTTCTACTCTTTAGATGCTGAGCATAGAAAACAGTGTGACTACATAATTTGTTTTGCACTTGGAGTTGCTTTCATTCATTTTATGCTGAGAAAAAGAGACAGGTCACTGAGCAGGTGCTGAGAGTTTAATGGAAGGGAATGCAGGTTGTCCTTTCAGAGCATTTAAACTCCAGCTATGACCAATGAGCTGATCTTGAGCCTTCATTTGTGCTCCAGAAGAAGAGAATCCATGACACAATTTGCCTCTGAGTACCACATGCAGCAAGAGGACTTAATGCCCACCTACCCTGCAGCAGGGTAATCACTGGGGCTTGCTGTGTCCTGGTGTGTGGCCTGGCCTGTCCCCATGTGGTACAGCTCTTGATCTTGAAGGAACTGCATCCAGGATAGCTTTCCCCTTGGCCACGTTTTTTTGGTGGGCTGAGGTGGCTGTACTGCTGCCAGCTCCAGCATGAACACCATGGGTGCTATCTCGGAAATCCTTGAACCACGTTCCAGGACATGGTACAGACATGCCTCCTGTCTCCTAATCTGTGAAAATGCACCAGGTTGACTGGCTTGCCAACTTGCAAACTTAGGGATAGGTGTGTCTGGATGGTATTTTGCAGACAGATGCAACTTGATTCTGTGTTGTGAGCTGGCTGATGAGGATGAGGAGCTACACACTCCTAGTTCATTGTTGGCAAGGATTCATCCAGACTCAAAAGAAGAGTGAGTCCGCACCTACCAACAAATACTACACAGACAAACTCAGGCATTTAAGGTCTGAAAAGAGTATTAGGTGATTTTGTCTGACCTCCTGCTTAACACAAGCCATAACACTTCACTTGTACCTGTAGTGAGGCCAGTAATTTTCATTTGGCTGAAGTTTGTCTTCCAGAAAGGCATTTGGTCATGATCTGAAAAGATAACCATCTTCAATTTTCCTTAGCAGCTTGCTCCTGTCATTATTCAATGTCACTGCTAATTCTTTTCCAAATGTCTAACTTGTCCAGCTTGTTATGCCTTCCACTGCTCTCTTAAAAGAGTCTTTTATCCCTCATCTTGTATCATGTTTTTCCATACATGGAGAGATTTTGTGTCTCCTTTTGGATAAGCTGATCAGGTTAAGAGCCTTGAAAGTGTCATCTCAGGAGATGATCTACAATCTCCCAGTAGCACCAAGATCTCTTACTGCCCCTGTTCCCATACCCTCTTTTCACGGAGAGCACTTGAGCTATCGTTATGTTGCGATCTACACGAATCCATGGGTCGGGTGTCCCCCCACAGGTCATTTTGGTCATCCCTAGAAAAGCAGCACACACACAAGGCAAGGTGGTCACCACCTACCTTTAATGAAGTGTTGTTTATTTTAGGAGTAATGCCTGACAGAGAAAATAGGCTATATACAGTAAAGTGTTTACACATGATTGGCCTAACTACCAGCTGTAATGCTTCAGCTGCTTCTGGCGCTGTTACAGACAGATGTGATCTTGTCACTTGTTGATGCCACTTTATGTCTGCATGCAGTTCCTTTGCCTTAAACTCGTTTTAAAGCTCTCCCAGTCCATTATTCTTGTTGCATGCAAAAAACATCTCCCCTCTGAGGGGAATTGCATGCAGCAAATTCTGCACCTTGGTTTACCTGTCAATTTGCATTAATTATGCAGCCTGAAATAAGCCAGTCTCTGTTTCTCTCTTACTTGGATAGAATGATAGCGCTTACCAAAAATATATCATACCTAGTCATAAATGCAGCTCAGGTAGGGCTTTCCAAAGTCTCACATCTGACAGGCCCAACCACACCACTACTATAGACACCCAGCAGTCTGCATAGCCATTATTCACCAGATTTTCATATATGTATAGATTGTATTTATTATTTATATTATTAATGGAGGCAAAAAAATTGTAATGGTGGTTTATTTCTGTGGGGGGTTTTTTTGGGTGTGGTTTTTTTTGGTTTGTGGGTTTGTTGTTGTAGGATGTACACTTTAAATCTGTAAGTTGAAAAATAACTTCCTCTGAATTCGTGTAAACCTGAAGTGCGTCTTCATATGGGTACTCCATGGTTGCACTTGTGTTTCTCCAAACTGGTTGGGTTTAGAGGAGGAAAAACTGTGTTATGAGAGCCAGAAGCTAAACCCACAGCCCAGAACTGGTGTGTCAGGTGCTTGAAAACCAAGTTCTCCCAAGGTTACATTGTTTTGGAGAAGTGCTGGGAGGAGGCAGAATGCCCCCAGTGTAGCCATACTGAAGTAGCCTGATGGATCTTTTAGATTGTTTATAAACATGGAAAAAAAAAAATTTAAATCACAAAAGTTCAGTTATACCCAAGCAACAGTTCCTGTCTAAAATTTATTTTGAAAGATGTTTTCTAACCCCAACATGCAATTTTGTGACTATTTTAAGTGTGATGCTTTTTTCAACCTCAGCTTTGGGGGTGCATTACCTTGAGGTTTGAATTAGAATTTATTGGCAGAATCTTATTCTTTTTTTAATTTGCATAAACAGCTTTTTACAGCATCTTACAGTTACAAGGTAGTTTATGGAGGTAATGGGAAGTACAGAAGGGATGATGTTAAATAAGCTAGTCACAATAAATTGTTTGCCAGATGTGTTGTGGAATTTTGGGTGGAGTTTGTTAAATCCCAAATGGGGGAAAAGAAGGCTAGGGAGTCACTTCAAAAATATCGCCTGAATTTAAGCTTCACTGGGAAGTTAATTTAGCTGCTTTTAAGCTTTTCAGAAGCTACTGCGAGAAATTCCAGCTATAAAAATGGGTTAGGAAATTGGTAAGTCTTGCACCTGCACATGGATCTGCAGTTCAGCCCTACCACAGTGGGCACAGCAATGCACGTTTGAAAATAATAGTTTCCTTCACTTGCAGAGAAAATTTCTGGGGTCTGTGCACAGATGGCGGTAAAACAGCCGTCAGCAGGGCCCTCCCAGCCTGGAGGCAGGCAGTCTGCAAGGTATTGGTGCTGCAGCCTAGCAGGTGAAAGTGTCACCTGTCCCGTGCTCCACACTCTGGGAGCTTGTGTATGTTCCCGTGTGTTGCATCTCACAACCATCTGGGTACACCATCTTGAGGGTGTACCCAGAGCTGGGGTGCAGCTGTGTCATTTTGATGAAGAGGTGGATAGCAGAATGTATTGTTTAATTATTGTTAATTAATTTCTTCATTGTCTCTACATTAACCTTTGAATCCATTACCACTCCTGTTTGCTTTTCCTACATGTTAAGGCCAATTTCCCCACAGGCTTTGCCTATCAAGTTATTTTGCAAACAAACAGCTTCTCTCTGAAGAGAGATTTCTCCCCAGAGTTTTAGTGGTGAAGTCTAAACAAACAAGTAAAACCACTTTTAGTAGGTTTAACAAAATAAAAAGGCTTGCTCATTGGGTTAAAACTGTACCAGGTATTGCTGTAGTTAAATTAATGGCTGCCTTCTTGACTTTAACATTGAAAGTAAAATGAGGTTTCTTCCCTGCTTACAGGGAGGTGAGCATGATCTTTAGTGTCTTTCACATTTTCCTAAGTTACTAGAAAGGAAGCTGCATCTACCTTGAACTCTTTCCAAATACGCCTTTCTGTGGAGGTCTGCAAATCCCAGCAGGTACTGGGATTACATTCTCCAGGATTCCTTCTAGATGAGATCAAGTGAAGACGTACCCTGTTCAAGTTCTGGTCCTTGCTCTAGGGCACCTCAGGTGATTGGCAACCTGGACTCTTCCCAAACCATGGGCTTCCGCCTGAGACCACCTCTCCTTGCCGTTGTCCCATGGCTCTGCTTTGTTTAAAACAGCCCATGAAAAGGGATTTTCTGACCTCTGGTACATCCCTATTCTGTCTTTAAACGTAATTGCGCACATGTAAAGCCTCCAAACTGAGACAAGGACGACTCACAGACTCCGCGTCCCTCTTGAAGGAGGAATAGAAATGTCAGAGGTTTCTGTCTTTTTTTTTTCTTCTTTAGAGCAATGTAGCCATAGGGGCTAGAGCTGGAATATGCTGTTTTCATTCCTTTTCTAGTTTGCTCTTTATCAAAAATTTACTGGTTATCTAAAATCCCACGAGAACACCAAAATTGTTATGTTGTTTGCATGCCTCTCCTTGTGTTGTTTTTGGATTGCAGTATGAACGGCAGCATAACAGATGTGTGTTCCTTCTGTGCATTCACGGTTTTTTTCATTATTTGAAAGTTCCTGCTCTGACTTTGTAAAATTTAGGGCCTTTCAGAAAAGAGGTATTAGAGCCTTTACTTTCCAAAATCTCTCTCACACACAGACATCTGGGTACACACACCCATACTGATTACGTTTTGTTTATAAAGAGTTTGAATTTTTTTCCAAAATATTTCTTAATGCATTTTAAAGGGAAAATTAATCATAGTATATGGTGCCATACAAATTACTAAATGTCTTCCTTAGTAGAACTTGGTGATTATTGTAAGTATTATTGGCAAATATAAAATCTGTTTAAATTTGAGAACATGGGCGTCTGGCAGAGAAGAACATTGGTTATTTGGGCCACAGCTTCCATACAGTGTGAGTCAAGTGCAATTTGGCACTAGTTGTACTGTTTAGTCTCAAAACATTTTTTATAAGCCTCCCATTCTCTCAGTGAGATCAGATCAGCTGGTGAGATGGTATTCTGATCAGCATGGACTGGTTGTTGTAGTAGTCTGTGAAAGATTATTTTGGAAACAATAATAAATTATATTTTGAAGGGCATAAAATCATTAAAAATTAATTGGTTTTCCTCCATAGAATTTTTAATTCAGTATAATTCTTAAGATTAAGGGCAGAAAATAGCTATAGAAGTAATTTTTTTAAGTCCGTGCTGTTGTTAACTTTTGTTTCTCAGCTTTCCCAAATGCAATCTTCTAACAAAATCAAGATCATATCTAGATGAAAGATGTAGCCAAAGCTTGAATCATAACACTTCAGTTCTTAGATTACTAGGAGAAGTAGACTTGGCTAGGTGTTTAGGTGGAAGATGGCAATATGAAAGACACCTATAAATTAAAAATTAAGAAGTACATAGTTCACAGGTGTAGGAGCTGTGGGCAGATTTCTACACTGAGCTACTGAAGGGTTCAACTTGTCCTGGAGAACAGAGAAACAACGGAGGTGTTAGGTTTTCTAAAAGGATGTCTTGCATCTTTCCTTACCTCTTTGACATCAATACAAGTTAGGCCATTCCTTTCAGAGCAGTGAGGTATTGTCCAGTGGTTTGCTTCTTAAGAAACACATTCACAGACTTTACATGTAGCTAAATTTTCCAAGCAAAATTTTAAAATGTTTTTCTTAAGTTGAACTGAATTGGTTTTTGATGTTTACTTGCCTTACTAAGGCCTCTCATCATATGTCGTCTTACGTGCTGTCAGGATGCAGTGTGAATTTCTTCACAGCAGTAAACAAAATTACAGAAACTTGGTCACATTTTCTGGGCTTAAAAAATTAAGTACTGCAATCTGAATTGCCAGATACACCAGAAGTGGTGTATTGCTTTTCACCAAGTGTCTTGAACATGGCACGTGCCAAAAAAGGACAAGTTTTCAGAAATGTGGCAGAACTGAAGGGACAGGCAGTGCATGTACACAGCTGAACATAGACAGTGAGCATACATGCTCTGTGCATTCCTCTGGGTCCGGTGCCAGAGTAGATCAGAGGACTGGGTCCCTATAGTTACACTCCTCTGCTGGCATATACCTTATTTCCTGATTATGTTACCTGCTGTCCCCTCACTTACTCACTGACTCTGTCCCTTCATTCATTTGTCCTCAGTGAAGTTTTATAGTTGTTAAACACATGAAATACCTTATGGAGAGAGACTGCTGAGGAAAGCAATAACTTCTTTTGTTGCTGTTGAAACAATGACTTTTATTTGGACTGTACTTAGTGATTAATTGCTGGCTTGATCTGAAAATAAATACATATAAGTGAGCTGTAATTTTTAAAGTATTTAAGTACATTCTTAGAACTTAATTCCCTGATCCAGCAGAAGACTATGAAGCTTGTTAGGAGGCTGGAGCATCTCTCTTATGTAGTAGGCTGAGGGAGCTGGGCCTGTTTAGCTTGGAAAAGAGACAATTGAGAGGAGATCTTATCAATGCACACAAACATCTTAAGGGTGGATGTCAAGGTGGTGGGACCAGCCAGTGCTGCCCAGCAACAGAACAAGGGGCAGCAGACACAAACTGAAATACAGGAAATTCCATCTGACTATGAGGAAAAGCTCCTTCACTTTGGGGGTTACAGAGTTACTTTGAGGGTAACTTGGACAGGTTGCCCAAAGAAGTTGTGAAGTCTGTTTCTCTGGAGATGTTCAAAACCAGCCTGGACATGATCCTGTGCAACCTGCTGTATGTGAACTGGCTTTAGCAGGGCTATTACACTGCATGATCTCCAGAGGTGCCTCCCAACCCCAACCACTCCGTGATTCTGTGACTTCATTGGATTAGCATTTTCAGAAATGTGTCCCTTCCTCTTTTTTCACTGTTCCATCCCTGAACCCAGTAGGGTTTGTCCAGAGCTGAAGTACCATGATGCCTAGGTGGATCTTCCAGTCTCTTTTAACTTCCTGGTCTGTGGTTGGTCTGTAGTGGAGTTGTAAAAGTGAGCCAGAAAAGGACACGAGGGTTAAAAAAAAAAAAAACAACAAAAAAAGGAATATCTACTCAGAATTTTACTATTTCCCTTTTTATCTGTAGTTTTGACTGCTTTTGAAAGTTGATCAAAATGCTATTCTTACGCCAGAAACCAGCATGTGCGGTGAGGCACACAACTGTTTTTCTCTAGTCTTGCCCTGGAAGTCTTCTATTCCTGCCTTCTGACCAGCACCAACCGAGCTGTGCATCGTGCATCTCCGTGCCTGACCAGTGGCTCGATTTCTCTGAAGCTTGGCTAGTTGCGCTTTGGCCAAGCTGCAGAGCTCCAGTTGCAGGCAGGCACCAATGCACAAGATGCATCAGAAAAGCAGAACACAACCAAACACCTGGTTGTGGCTTCTTCTGCTGGTTGTGTCACTTCTGCTTCACTTCTGATAAATCAGAAAAAACTGATATGTGAGCTGTTGTTTGGAGGAAAAGGAAAAAGAGTAGCGAGGGAGAAGAGTATAGGGACACCACAGGCAAGGGAAGCGAGGAAGAGAGAGCTGTGACATGGCAGAGAAAAGACAGCCAAGGCTCAGGGTATGGCAGGGGTGGGCTGTGAAGAGGACGTGTTCTGCCCAGCAAATAGGGATGAGGACAGTGGTGACAGGAGCCATTGGTCTAAGAGCATGGCAGGAACATCCTAAAATCAAATGGGAGGTTGCCACATAAAGGACTTCTGGGTTAAACTGATATAGACAACATATTGGTTCGGAAGAGGGGAAACCAGTATTTGTCTGATGTGATATCCCTGAAGCTGAATAGTAGCTTATGAATGCACCAGAGAAACAAAACTGGAGAAGTTCTTCTCAGTGCAAATTGTAAGTATAGTCAAGAATTACTCTTTTAAAAATTGAACTTAGTAGATTTTATGAACTTATGCCTCAATTTATTCCCTCGTGATTCAATGAGACATTTGGATGCTACTGCCAATAGCAAAGTGTAGCTGAAACAAAAATAAAATCCTTCTGGCCTTCTACTAGCTTTTTGGTATGGCTTTTTCTGAAGGACTGGTGTTCTTTGCTTTGAGTGTGCCAGAAGTAGCAGAGGTCAATCAGGGACTAGAATCATTAGCTGGGCTTGATTGTAAATGTTGTCCAAAAAAATTTGCTGCTTAAATAAGTGGTATTCTCTTCTCTATAAAAAGCCTACTGATATCTCCCATATAAAGTCTTTGTGTCAAAAAAACCACTAAAAATGGAGAAGCAGAGGAAGCAGGTAGAGGAAAAGGAGGAGGAAAGAGGGAAGGGAAGGGAAGGGAAGGGAAGGGAAGGGAAGGGAAGGGAAGGGAAGGGAAGGGAAGGGAAGGGAAGGGAAGGGAAGGGAAGGGAACTGCTTGCCATTTATATTAATGTTGTGTAGCTGGGGTAGTGACAGAAGTTTCGTCAGATAAACATTCAGATATAGAACACCATTTTTTCAAATTCTGTCATGTCACTCTATCTCTGCATTCCTTGTGACCCTCTTCATCCTTTGCATTCTTTTCGCCAATTTAGGGATTTTGTACTTTGTCTTGCAGACAGAAAAATATTTTTCTGGCACCAATTATAATAGTATAAGGGAGACAGAATCTCTGGCATACTAACCACAAGATACAGATTATTTTAATCCAAAATTGTATGAAGAAGGATTGTTCTATTGGATAGGAAGGTGCTTTTTTATTTTTCTTCTTAATTGGTCTGAACAACAGCACCTGTATATAGGTCTGTGGGGTTTGGGGTTTTTTTCCCACAGTTTATTACTGTAGACATTTTATGTTAGACATAGCACTAGAATTACAAACAAGTGGTTACCATGACATTGTTAGAGATGTGTGCTGAGCCCTATAGTTGTGTTCATATTGCTTCTCTTTATTTAGGAATTTATAAGCTGAATGTTTGCTTACTTAAATAGTGGATTTCAATTTTGGTGATCATCACTTCTACTAATTGCCTGGCTTCAGCAGAGATCAAATAATTATGTTCCTGAAGCAAGTCTTTGTTTAGTCTTCATTTATGCCTCCTTCTCCATAGCTCCACTGCAGAGGCAGGATGGAGGGCAGCCTCTTTTAAGTGTTTTCCTTGCTCACTGCTCAGCCAGAGGTATGGATGTGTCTTTGACATGGACAGTTTGGTGTCACAGTTTGGTTCTTCTTTGGGCAACATGCTGCACTGAAAGGAAATTCCCCCCTTCATTACCCAGCCCTTTCTCCTGGCACTAATGGTTTTTAATTTTTTTTTTCTTTTTTGACTGTGGGGAAAAACATTTTCACAGCTCTGAAAAGGGTTCATTCAGCCTTTCCATAATAGTTCAAGTGGTTGGTTTTCTTCTGGCTTCTAAAATACATTATAGTTTACAATCTGGAAAAAGTTCTAATATGGTTCCAAGTCTTGCTGCTGAATTTGGATACGTTGCTGGGACTTACTTTGTAGCTCATCCTTAACAACTGACAAAATATTTACTAGGCACAGTGCAAAGAAGGCGAACTTTCTCCAAAATATTATACAGAGTTGGAGTCAGAACACAGACAATGAGGCAGAAAATTGGACCAGCCCACCAAGCCATTAGTTGAATAATTTTCCAGAATGTCATGAGAAAGAGCTTCATGAAATCACTTGCTGCATAGCTGCTTCTTGTGACATGGGAGTGGAGAGGGCAGCCAGGTCCCCAGTAGTGAGGACAGCATATTGCAGATACTGGAGTCTTAAGTGTATATTTGCATAGGCAGTGCCAGCAGGGAATGTTCTTTACTGTTTATTAAACATTTACTTTGTAAAAAGGTGGTTTCCCTAAACTGATCTTCTACAATCAAAATGAACAGAAAAATCTTTAACCCAAGCTGGATCGGAGTGTTGTTTCTGTTTCGGTATTTTTAGAGTGTTAGTTTTCCTCTTGGGAAAGGATTATTAAACTATTAGAACCAGACTGGAGTTTTTCAAGTGTGGTGTGCTGTTCATCTCTTAGTTTACAATATGTGGGGTTCGTTTCATGGGTTTCACCCCACTTTTTTGAGAAACCATGGAGGGAGAAAAATTGCAGTAAATTAACTTCAGTACAAGAAAGCCCATAGTGACAAAATTCTAAGTCTAATAATAGGGGGGGTTATGCTTTTATGTTGTCTTCATGTGATCCTTTGTAAAAGAGCCTCCTCAGTAGTTATATTCCACTGTCTTTTTGACAGTGGTATGTTGTTATTTTAGTCCAAATAATACAGGATATGTCCCAAAATAAGATCACATCTCACTGTGTACTTAAATGCAGTACACTGTAGTCGATATTTCTGGCAGATTCCTTATTCTCAGTGTACTTCCCCCCAACAAATACACCAGACATGATGAGGCATAATAATTCAAACCTTCTGAAACTAAGGAGAAATGTCTTCATAAAGCAAGATATTTTTGACAATCTTAAACTACAATAAACCTATCTTACAACCACATTTATATCCATTGATGTCACGTTACTGTTTTTCCCATCTTGTTAAAATAATAAGAAATATGCTGACCCAATCTCTAGGAAACAGCATGGCACAGATACTATAGCTGTAGAGATTTGGAGGGAGGGGATAAGAGTGAGGACTTTTTCTGTATTTTATTTATTTAATAGTTTATACACTTGTCTTCAAAAGTAGCAATCACATGGATTGGCATTTTGGATGATTTATCTGCAAACTTGTCGTCATCTTTTTTGAGCCCCTAAGAAAGCAGATTCTTTGCACCTCAAAAATCTGTCAAAGGTGTTTGTAAGACTAGGAATAACCCACCACTTCCATAGGCAGTGAAAAAGCAAAGAGCACTGCCATACACTTGCTTTAAAAACCTGTGAAGAGTGCTGACTTTTCATTCACCCTGAAGCTTGAAAAACAGACATGGATGTCCTGCAGCTGACTTTCTCTCGGAACTCAAAACATTAAAATCCATTGTGTAGTGGTTTTCAGTCGCTTGCTTTTTTTGAGATGTTGTGTAACCTAAAGAAAATAGGGCTTTTCAGGGTTGTTTAAAAGTTCTGTTTACAGTACAGAAAACATGACTGTCCAAGTTAATTACTATTTCAGTTGCTGACTGAACTAACTGGAAGCATGAACAAAAAAGGAAGATAAAGTAACCCTTAGAAGGATTTTGTCATTTACTCCTCCAGGGATACAGCTGAATTGTTATTATTTTTATATAAAACAAATGGGAAAAACTCTGTGCTGTATTTGAATATAGTATTTCATCGGTAAATAAGAACAACATACCCACAAATCAACCAACATTTCCTCAAAAACCCAGCTGAGATGAAATAATGAAATAACTATCCAAATTGCTGTTATCCCAGAAACCAAACTATCCATACTCAGGAAGCATGGAATCATTTAAATTTTAAAAAACTGAACGATTCATGTTACATGAACTATATTATTACTACTTTTGTTTTGGTATACTGTTTTATCAAATTGAAATTTTCAGAAATTTTCAGAAAATTGCCTTAAAAGGTTTGCCCACACTGTTTTTTCTTAATATTAATGGAAGATGTGGGGCCAAGCTTCTGTTAGCTCTTTAAAAGTAGAGTTTTTTAAGGAAAAACACAGGGAATTTTCACTGGGGGGGGGGCATAGTTAGTAATTTGCTCCTTTTTTTATCCAGGTTTTAAAAATATTTTCTGATGTGATAGAGAAATGCTGGCCAATTATAGAAACAAGATATTTTCTTCGCATTGTGTGTGAAGACAAAACCACACAGAGAAACCAATCAAAACACAACAAGAACAAAAACTTTTGTGTAACTCCCAGTTTCTCTTGATAATTGATAAAATTAATTGATAAAATTGTCACATTTCAAGTTCTTCCTCAAATAAACTGCATTAGAGGATTTTGAAAATATGTAAGAATCATGAAAAAGTATATAGCATTCTACAAGGAAAGATCATAATATTGCAGCTTTATATCTTCTGAAAAAGAAAATAGGACTTAACATACCTATACAGTACATTTAAGTCAGTGCCTTTGTAATGTTCTATACCTAGTGCTTGTTAAGGACTTGCATTGCTTCCCTGGGCCACTGCCTGAGCAGTTCACCAAGCTGCAAGAGTTTCAAGTGAGTCAGTACAGGCCCATGTGGCATCAAGAAGGGAACTGGAACTCACTGATGCTGCTCTGCTGTGTCATGTATTTGGAGATGGGGTGTGTGGGAAAGGAATGTGAAGAAGAGTGTACCAATGCTTTCCTTTGCTCATAATGAGTTTTAAGAAAATACTACAATTATTATTATGTTTTTATAGCTCCTTTATTTCATTTGTTCTTTCCGTAGTGCCCCAAGCTAAAGCTTGTTGAGAAAAAAGGAAGAGAGTATAAATTGCATTTTCCAGTTTGATCTCACATTCTTACCTGTAGTGGCCAAATAGGGGGAGAATCTGAACATGGACAAGGCTGCTGGAGCATATCTTCTGCAGCAAGGATATCACTTGTGACAGAATATAATGAAGTCGTTTTCTTCTTCTACAGCCACCGTTTTCCAGCCCCATGCATCATCTGTGTCTGAGACTGATTTAGAAGAAATGTGGTAGCTAACATATGTGAAAGCTAGCTCTTTGTGAAACTCTTGATGCTGTGGCAGTGTTGGTTTAGGTTGCCCAATGTTGCTTCCTTTCTATACCAAAGTGGATGTGGTTGTACTTCTAAAAGTATTTTTGTCAGTGTAGCCTGTTTTGGTCAAGGAACTTTCTGCCAACATAAACTGTCTGTGCAGGGTTGGGGTTACATGGAGTGTCTGTGTAGATAGGTCTCGTAGTCTGCATTATATTTTGGGAGACTGACACCAGTGGCTTTAGTTAGGATCAGGTAGTGCAAAAGGTGACAGGTTTGTATGTTCACTGGCCAGCACTTGCTCTGCATTTATGCTGACAAGAGCATGGATGCGATTAAGAACCAGGCCCTTACTGTCACCTTTAAATTCAGTACAGTAATATTGCTCCCACCTTCAGTAAGGGTTCTTGTCCCTGACAAGGACAGCCTCGAAACATGTTTCTTCTCCTGTTTAGAGAAGGTCAGGCACCACAATGTTTCAATTCCGTACTTTTGTTTTCTGTTCCAGCATAGGCCTTGCCCTCCCTTTACAGTCCTACTTTGTAATGAGGGTAATGGTATAATTGTTATATTTATCAGTGAAAAGCTGTTATCTGAAATAAGCTGCTACCCATACTTCAAGACAGAAATTATTACCTAATACCCATTTCTAGTGCTTGACGTGCCTAAAGACCACTTTGTCCTGCTTAAGGAGTGGAATGCTGTACTTAGATTGTGGAAGTCAGACTGTTTCTCATATACATATTTTAATTGATAACGTATTTGACAGTGGTATTATTGTATGTCAATTGCTGCAGGAATCTAATAAATTCCACTTAAAGACTCAGACATAATATAAATAGGTATAATTGTCTGTAATGAAAGCATGTATGTATTGATTAACAAGTATAGCTCTTTAACTGAGAAGTTTTGTACCTCAGATGTTAATAACTTACTGCTAGATGTTTTCATATTTTTCATTTTGATTTTCCTGAGACACACTATGAATGTATCTGTTGCAATTGGAAATTTTTGGAATCTCTACTTCAAAAGCACTATGGAACATAGTCTTACCCAAAAAGCAACAGTGAACAGTGAAAGCACAGTGAAGTCAGAAACAACTGCTATTTGGACTGAGAAACTGGCACATTGTGCTTTACTTTAGTTATATCCATCCCTCAGTTGCATTTTTCAGAATTTTTAAAAGTGGTAGAAATCTGGGGTGTAGGAGAAGGGATTACAGGCAACTTTGCCCCTGATGAGTTACAGCTGTGTTAATTAGGTCAGGTCTTCTGCAACATCTGGTGACCCTGATGGGATAAGATGTGATCGGATACAATCTGAGAAAATATGAATAGCTGGCCTTGAGAAGAACAGCAGAGACAGAGGTAGCCCAAGAGTTGCCTAGGATAAGGCAGCCAGGTGAGAGCTGCCAGAGATAATGCAGCCAGGAGCTGCAGAAGAACACAGGCTCTTGAGTAGTGGGAAGAACATGGCCTCTTGTTCATGTAGGAAGAACATGGCCTCTGACTTGTGAGAGTTGCAGCCTCGAGTCGCGGGGAGACAGTGGCCAAAGAAGAGCTGTGAGAGATAGCGCAGCCAGGAGAAGAGTTGCAGAAGTCCAGACTTCGATTTTAAAAAGAGGTATAGCCGCAGTGTGGTGGGGTCCCAAGGCAGTGTCAGGTTCCCCCTGACTGCCGGTGTGCACAGCGGCGCGGTGGGAAGCGGTGGCACGGCGCGGCAAGAAGCGGAGCGCGGCTGGAAGCGGCAGTGTAGTGCAACTAGAGCAGCAGCAGAGCTCCGAGAGGCGGAATCATCAATGTGGTGACCTGTGGGGAGCTGTGAGACACCAGGTTAACTAAGGAGGGATGAACCAGCCCAGGAGCTGGAGACAGAATAGTTTTATTATGCTAGTAAAATATATATAGTGTATTTGAACATTTGTGTAACTATTAGTCTGAAGTAGAATGTGTGAATGTGTCTGTTTAAATGTGTGTTTCTAATTAAAAGAAAAGGGGGAATTGTAGGAGGAGGGATTGCAGGCAATCTCACCCCTGATGAGTCACAGCTGTGTTATTTACCAAAAACAACCTCACCCTTAATAGGTCATAGCTATATCCAGTAAAGATGAGTGTGATAATAGGGTGGGCTGGCTAGTCAGGGGGGAAAGAGGAAGGATCCAGACAAGGAATGATCCAAAGGAGGAATGAGAAGACAGGAAGGATGGACCAAACAGGGACTGATTTAATGGGAGAGAGAATTGCTGCTGTGATGGGTCTGCTGTGAGGTCAGTCAGAGTCTAGCAGCTAAAAGCCTGCAGTCAGAGTCTGCAAGGGAAGCCTACAGTGGGAGCTTGCGGTAGTCAGAGTCTGCTGGAGTTAGAGTCAGGATAGTTGAGTTGGGAGGAAGAGTAAACCGAGACCTTTTCACTCTGGTGAACAAGAGTGTGTGTCTCAGCTCATTTCTATCCCTAATGTGAGGCCTGCTCTGACACTGGGGAAATTTTCTCTATATTTATTCTGTCACAGTATCTGTCATCAGGTCTTTGCATATAGGTAAAGATGAACTGCTTTGTTTGGTCGGGTAATATTCCTGCAAGACACTACATTATCTTTTTACCATAGGCTGATTGTGTTCTTCCAGTAAAAAAGTCATCAGAAATTGTCTTAAGCTTCGTTTTTTATGACTTTTCTTCCCTCCTCCATCTGGAACCTATATGGGAACATCCTTTAACTATCATGTTAGTTTACAGGAGCTAAATTTGACATGACACATAGCAATGTCATCCTTTACTTCGTATCATCATCTGTTGTTCTGGTTAGCATCAAGCTCCTTTAAATGTAGTGGTCTTTGTCTGCTCTAATCTTTTCATGATGAGTTATTTTATACATATTAATAGACAGTAATTTTGTGGTACAGATGAGGCTGTCTTCACCTGACCTTTTTTTTTTTTTTTTTTTTTTTTTTGGATACAAAATTTCAGGGAAAGGAATCCTATCTTCCCCAGATGCCTTTAACCTTTGCAAACAGTATTATGCTTTGTACTTTGTACTTACTTTGGAAGCTCTCTTGTTTCTCTTCTGTATGGCTTATCTGACATGTCCACTTCTTGGTTTTACCAAAGAAAATCCCATAAGTCCCTCCCTAACCATGGCCTCTCCTGTAGCATTGCCTTAAGTACTGTTTGGAAGTTGGCTGTGTTCACGTCAGTCAATTATTCCTTCTGCTTCCTTCATGATTAGGTATGTTTTTTTAGGGTGCAGAGAATACGGTTGGCACAGGTAGTACAGCTTCTGTACCCTACCTGTGTACAGATTGCATCAGTTAGATCTTTAGCAGTAATCCTGTACATAGCTGTGAGTTTTGCTTCCAAACTTCAGAAGTCTTCTTTCCCAGTGGTTTGGTTTGATTTGACCTTGAAACATAACTAAGACCCATAATAGGTAGCTAAGTATCATAAAATGGAGCAACAAGCCCCTGAAGTTAACACAGTTAGTAAAAAAAAATGCTGGATAGGGTGTGGAAGATTCCTCATCCAGCCTTGATAATAGTAAGCATGCTGCAAAAATATTTTTATAGTATAAGGGCGGAAATGTGATAGATAAGCTGGTGGAAAATCCCACTGACCCTGGTGGCTGGCTGCAAGGCTGCCTCTGGTGGCTAGTACCCATTTGAAAGCCCTGGTTCCTCTTCAGATGTGCAGAACATAAACATTGTATGATGTCCTGAACTGAGGTACTGAACTAAGGTACCAAGGGATAGGTAAAGTAAACACATCATTTTCATCCTGCTCCAGAAACTCAGAGACAGGTGGCATCATCAGCATTGTATATAAATCTTCTTCCACAACAGGAAGCTGGCAAAGAGAGGGAAGAGGGTGACTGCTGTGAAGTAGGCTTTCTAGGTAGGTTGACTCTGATGTTTGTATAATTTCTGCTGCCCGTGAGCTAGAATATAGATACAATAATAAATACTCCTTTTCAATGTTAGCAACCTATGGTGTGAATTCTTGTCTTAAAAATTTCAGAATGATGTATGGATGACAGGGAACCCACTCTTCCTGCTCATACTTTGTTTGCACAAAGTTTCCCTCAAGTGTGTATGCAACTTTTCAGTTCCTTGGAGAGGGGAGAAAAAATATTCAGATAGTATTCTGAGCTAAGGTCACATAAGAAAAATGTTTTTTACTGTGAAGTTGGCTGAACACTAGATCAGGTTGCCCAGAGAGGCTGTGAAGTCTCCCTCTGTACTGATGATCAAAATTCAACTGGACGCTGCTCTGTGCAATTTGTTCTGGTAAAACTTTGTCTGAATAAGCTTGGACTAGGGGATCCCTTCACACCTCAACTATGGAAAAGTCCATCCTATGCGTAGTAACTTAGGAAAGGAATCTTTCAGATGTAAAATAAAGCAGCAGCTATCATCAGTCCTGATTCAGGTGGCCTTTGCTTGACTGCATATGGCCTGAAATGCTGCCATTTGGCTTTTTTCCAGTATGAGAAGGAGATCATTGCAAGCCCAGGAAAGCAAGAAGCTGAAGTGTGCATTTTCTGACCTGTTTCTTTGAGCAGAAGTACCTCTGACAGAGGTGTCAGGATAAGTCCATTACAAGCACATGGAGAAATTCCTAATAACATGTGAGTGGGCTGTGCAAAGGCTTTAGCAGATGCAATAGGAACATGTGTTGCTGGCCCCGTGTGCCCTTGGAAAATTGTAAAATACTTCTGCATTGATTCTACATCTCTTGTAGGCAGCTGATGAAGTGTCACTATTCTTCAAACACAACATGCAGAGCCATCACTGTAGTGGCTGCTCTGGAGAGATTTACAGCCTTTAGAGCTTCGGAGCCTCAGCAGCACAGATAGGGAAAGGTTATCTTCATGTCTCCTCTTCTGCATCTGCTGACAGGGAATTGCTTCTCACTGGCTACGTAGGAGAGATTTATGGTCTTTACTCCTCAAGAGTGTATGATGTAACATCTACCCCACATTGTCAATGTTCAGCAGGTGTTTGGAGTTGCAGTTTGAGTGACTGATCACATTTCAACAGGAGGAGATGTGACATTGCTTTTAGAAGTTGCAAGTATTTAATTTCATAGGTTTTCATTGCTTCAGCTGGAGGGTGAGAAGGAGGCATTTGAAACAGCTCACAACTAAATAATTAGGTGAAGTTGATAGTGTGTGTGTAATTGCTGTAGATTGCAGTTTAATTTTGTGATGTACTTGAAAAGGTGTCTGTCTTTGAGTGTTTGTACATTTTAGAAGCCTTCTCAATGATTAGGAGGGGTTTGGTCATGGGTTTTGGACAGAAGAGAAGGAAAATAGTGGAGGCCAAATGCAAGTGTAATTTTTCCACGAGTATTTTTTCATAAACATGTTTAAAGGACAGTGCCAGGAAGGGATGAAGAAAAAAGCATGCACTGAAGTGATGTAGGAATTAGAAGGGAATCCTATCTTTGTGTGAAGGATTTACTCAGTGAAATCCTGGTTACTGAAAATACGCCAAGCCTTTCAAAACTTAGACCTGCAAAGGTAGGTAGAGACTTTGTTAGCATTTCAGTAAAGAGTCAGACATGAAGACTGTATTAAAATAATCCAAATTTTTTGGTATTTTTACTTTTTCCTCACCAACCTGCTCTTTCCACTGAAAGGAACAGTACTCGTAGATAAAGGATGCTGTTTCAGTGCAATCATCAGCTCTTGGAAGTAAGAGCTGCAGAGGGACACAATGAATAACCACATGGCTAGACTGTAGCCTAAAAAAAATAACATCTGGAAAGAACCTGGCCCTGAGCAAGCTAAAAATTGCTAAATTCTACTCCAGTACAGGTAAAAGCACAATACCTAAATGCAAATGGAAAAAAAAAAAAAGGACAGGTAGAAATAAGTAGTGGGTTGATGCAGCTGTGACAAGGACTTATAAAGAAACAGAAGAGGTGGCATGGGTTATTGTGAAAACAAACAATAGATAAATATGGCTGGAACAAGAAAGCATTGCTGCTTTTTTTGTGGGGTTTTTTTTTTTTTTGTGTTTTTTTTTTTTTTTGTTTTGTTTTTTTTGGTTTTTTGGGGGTTTTTTTGTTTGTTTGTTTTTGTGGTTTTTTTTGTGGTTTTTGTTGTTGTTGTTGTTGTTTTGTTTTGTTTTTTTGTTTTTTGTCCAAATGTCTGGGACATTTGGAGTCCTAGACAGAGCGAGAGTCTGGATCTTGATGAGAATGTGGACAGGATTGATTAATAGAGAAAAGCCTTTCTTGAAATGAAAAAGCATCTGCCCTAAAATTGCAGCACCAACAAGTGAGCCAAGGACATGGTTTAGTGCTGAGCAGGGGCAACAAGACCTGCTGCTTCCCACACATGCCCCTGTTTGCTCAGGGAGCAAAAGGAACCTCCAGTCCCTTGCAGGGGTGAGGAGAAGGTGTAACACAAATTGGGAGATTATGTGTACCCCAAAACATAAGTGTCACTTTAGCTATGTATAAACTAGTCTTGGCTGGATTCGGATACAGAGCCTGGATTCCCATTCCTTAAGAGCAGCTCAGGCAAACTTATGTTCAGGCATGAAGAGGGGAGACTGTGTTGTGCTATGTCTCAAATCCATCCTCTCAGGAGACAGGTGTCTTGATGTCCTTTTCACCAACATAAATAGCTTGAATAAATAAGATTTCTGACAGCCCATGGAAGCTGTTACAGACTTCAAGTGAATCCAGCCAGGTAATCAAGCTAATAAGGAGGCATTGGAAAGATGGATCGCTGTGCCTTATATTGTGTGATGTCTAGAGTCCTCCACCCTTTGTGCTTGGCACTGTACAAAGCACATACTAGAGGAGGATCCTTGCCCTGAATTCTTCCTGTCTAATTAGAGTATGGACTGCTACAACTTGTAAAAGCGGGAGCAGGGCTGACTTTTACTAGCTGAGATCAGTAATGCTGGTTTACTTCTGAAATACTTTACAGGTCCACAGAAGGTAATGGTAATTGCCTACAAGGCCAAGCTGTTGCATGTGATCTTTTGACAAGCATGGTACAAGAGCTTTTATTCACACTTTACCATATTAGATGTTTGGATGACTTAATTTCTCTTTTTTCACTCTTAAAGACTGATTAAAATTTTAGTACTTAAGTGAAGTATCTGGGATTTACGGTGATTTTGACCTGGTACTTCATAAAGACAGTGATGTTATAAATAATGAATGACGAGACTGCAGATTAATACCACTGAGATGACCACAGTGCAACCAAATGTTCTTCTTACCATGCATATGGAGCCACAAATCTGTATTTGGATTTTTATAAATGCTCTTTCTAAAACAAATTCTAATGAAAACAAAGCATCCCAAACGTGGTTTGCTGGTATTTGTAAGTTAGGTTTTTCCTTACTTGTTTTCAATTATGCTGAAAAAGGCTCAAATGATCAGTGATCACTTACAGGTTTTAAAACCAGAAATTAATTAGCTGTCTGTTTTGAGGACAGTGATTCAGATTCAGGATGTTTCTTCTTCCTTGCTACTCTCGTCGTGTACACCTCCAAAGCTGCTAATAGAATTTCATGTAGCTGTTTCATGTAGGGTGTCATGTCAACAGTTTTCTGTTCTGCATTTCTTATAAGGACAAGTTCCTTGTGTATCTCCATTTTCCCATCCTGCTGTCGGCTCTTGTGGTGTCATTTCCTTCTGTTCTTGTTTCTTCCTTCCCACACACCTCCTTTCTCGCAGGTTCACAGCACGATTACAGCCTAGAGCCTAACCCAGAGCTCGAGTGGAGCAGTTTGCAGCCACGGGGAGTTGCAGTGACCATGATTGAGACTGACAGTAAGAATAAAGCTTTCCACTTTTGTGAAGCATCTTCATGGCCACCTCGAGAAGCTCTGTGACATATGGCAGTAGCTCCAAAGGAGGCTAAAGACAGAGACACAACATCAGGAGTGCCTTCTGCAGCATATTCAGGTGCCAGACAGGACTTTTTCCTAGCCTGTCCAGGGAATTTAATGGGCAGTCCTAACGTTGCTCACCATTCCTTTTCTGTTTCCACTGCTTACACAATTCAGATTTAAATAGGCACATAGCACCTCCTAACAACTTGTTAACAACGGAATTCTCTTGCAATTCAATTTTTCCTTCCCACCACAAGCTCCACTGCTCCTATGCCAACACCTGTGCGCTGCTCCTGTGTGCCCCCTCTGCACACAGCCACAGCCTCTGCTTTTGCATTAGCAGCCTTGCTTGAGCTTGGCATACGCTGTACCTGATATGTGGAGATTGTATTAGTGTTCCCTTTTTGATCAGTCTGTGTGAGAAGCCAGCAAACAGGAAGGTAGCCACCCTCTTATGTTGATAGTTCTCTGGTGGCAAGCATTCTCACCCTGTTGTCCCAGCTCTTCTCAGCCAGTGGCACCATATTTAGGGCAAATTTGAAGCTCAGCCAAGCTGACAGTCAAAGTTCCCCTCGATAAAGCCTCCAACAGCAGGAGGCTCCCGATGGTGTTGTCATTCTCATGCCTACTGCTCAGGTTTTTATTTTTTGCCCTAACACATGGGATATGCTAAACATGAGATGAAGGAATGGGTGGTTCTTAGATATCCATCATGAAATATGATACATATTTGAGTGCTACAGATTTTGATTTTCCTTTACCAATTGTAGCAGCTGAAGCTGAAGTGGTCCCTACAGTGAAGTTGTATCATGATTTCTAGTCCAGTTTTCTTTTTCAAACTGTTTGTGAATTCCTGAAACTTTTGCTATCTGAAGTACTCCAGGATTTGTCTCTGTTTTTCTTTAATCAAAGTCAGCCTTTTTTTTTTCCACTTTTCTTTGAAAAATGATTGAAAACTCCCTCAAAATCAAATCATGCAAGTTACAAAGTTTTTTAGCGGTGCACACAAAGTGGCTTCATTCTGGAAACTGAAACACAGTGTAAAAGCAGTCTTTGGTCAGACATCATGTATTTCATTGCCACTGGCTTTGGCTTCATTAGTCTCCTAGGCAAATGGTGAATGTTTGGACTTGCTAATTGTTTAAGTGAAGTTAAAATAAGGAGTTTACTATTCTTTTGTAGACAGGTGAATGTTGTCACTTTTAGATAAAGCTTCCATGGTCATTGAGAGGATCAATAAAGCTTGTGTAGGTTAAACTTAACTTTCTGAATTATCAGTGGTTGTGTTTCAGTAAATCTGTGAGCTCCCTATGCTGTAGCTGTACGCAGTGTTAACTCAGGCATTGAGATGGCTGTGGGAATTAGCCCTCAGCCCTCCAGCTGGCACTGAAGTTGTTGTTCACGTAGCTGCATGTCAGTCTTCAGCTGCTTGGAGCTGTGTATGGAGAGGGGCAGGGGCTGGACCAGTTCGTCAGCAGCTGAGGCTGGCTTGCAGCAGCTTGAGTCCCCACAAGGGCATCCTGACACCCTCTAATCCTGTCCTAGAGGGGGACAAAGCAGGAACTGCCAGGCTCTGTGCAGAGCAGCTTTACACTGGCAGAGTCCCTCACATGGAAGGATTTCCTGCAGCCTGTGCATTATTGCTGGAGTGGAAGGACACAAAGGCAGCCTGGTAGCTCCAAGGATCTGGATTCCAGACTTCAGTGGCTGTGTGGAAGGTCTGAGGGTCAAAGGCCCAGACCCAGGCATGCCTATATGCTCTTCCTGTTGCCTGTATCGGACTCCCATCTCCTTTCCACTTCCGCAAAAGCTCCTGGATGTTTTGAGAAAAACTGCACATTGCTTGCCTGACTGTCCACTGCAAGGGTATGGGAGATGAGGTCATGTGGGAAAAAGGCTCCAGTGGAGCCAAGAGGAATGTGGAATTTGGGCAGCAGCCAGATTCAGATTACTTTTACATGGCCATCTGCACCTGTGTTTGTGGAGGCGGGGATTTCTGATGCTGTTGAACTGACTCAGCAGTTGTACACACAAAGGCTGGCAAGGTTTCTCCCCTCTCCTCTTGTCTGCTCAGTGTCCCTGCCAACACCCCATCATTCCCATCCAGGTGCAAGTACTCTCTATCGAGAAATCAGAAGAGCTTATCCCAGGAAGTGACGTGAGACTGATAGTGGAGGAACAACTGCTGAGGTGCTATGTCCAGAAAATACTGGCTGATTGTGTGAAACACGCCTGTCCGTAAAGCACCGTGCCCTGGAGCTGTGGTCTGGAGGGAACAGCACACATGGTTTTCTGTAAGCCCTGCCTTGCTTTCAACACTGGCACATAAAAGGAGGTGTTGGTGTTAGCGAGGGGATCTGCTCTCTTCACAGGGCCTGAGTGGACTTGTCTCTACTGGGACTGTCTCTGAAGGATTTCCTTTAGTCTCAATTGGGGCTTAGGCCTGTAATGCAAACAGAGCAGAAATCTCTGGGTTTTATACGCACCACCAGAAGTGTGCTTGTACTTCTGAAGACAAGGAGGCTAAATACATGTTCCAAGTAGTCTTAAAACAAAGAAGAAACTTAATCCATAGATGGATGTAGAAAAAAAATTATAAAAATAAAATATAAAAAAATACAGAGTGATAGAGATGAATGTAGGTGGCAATGTTGCCTCTTGGCTTGCAAGAAGGGAAGATTTTCCATATCTGTGAAATAGACATCACTGGCATCTACACCATTCTCTGCTTTATAGTCAGCCAAGAAGGTAAATCAGGGGCAGGCAGAAATTAAGAGAGCTATAACCAGCTCTTTAATGGCCCTGCTGTCCTTTGTGCGGACACCAACTTGACACAGAAGGCAGTGAGGCATGTACCGTTCGCACTCTAACTCCATTTGTGTGGGAGTATGCTAAGAAGCATATTTTTCTGACCCCCAAATTACCAACCTCATGTTATCTGCCATGGGAATTCCACGCTCTCCAGTGAGATAGTTGTGTTACCCAGAGATGAACTGCCAGAGAGAAAATATCCAAGTAAACAAACATATGCTTAGTGACCTAATTAAGCAGAATGTTTATATTCCATTCAAGTATGAGACCATTTCAGTTTATTTCCTGTTCTGCATTCTAATTTTGCTGTCAGAAGTATAAACAACTGACTATGGAGTTTCTGTCTCTCAAAAACTGACCTCGTCAGACATTGAAAATACAGCTAAGATATGAGGTGTCAAGGAGTATCAGCAAACCTTTCACTTCAGAGAGATGTGGAAATGATAATTATTCCGCTGATCTCAACTTAATTCCTTACATTTTTCCACATCATCTAATAACTCAGTTAACTATCCTATACACTTAGGAAAAGAGAAGTGTTTTTAATGGAGTTCACTAGCCGATTAATTGCAATGTAGAATAAAATAGTCACAATATAATGTTTTATCATGATTTGTTGGGCAATATCAGAACAGTGAGGCCGAATGTTAATAGCAGAGCAAAATTGTTTATAGAGAAAAGTAGTTTGAGGGCAGTTCCTGCCAGGATGCAGAGTTGTCCTGCAAAACTCAGCATGGTCTCAGATAAAGGCCATCCACATCTGTGCCAAAGGATGTGCAGAAATGTGGACATAAATATATGTACAGTAGCTCTGTGCACCACTTATCTCAGGTTTGTATGTCCATGAACTTAAGTTGTTCCCAAGGTAAAATTGAGAAGTGAAGAGAGAAGAGCAGTGTGAAATTGATTGGGAAAGTTAGAATTTGCCATTTAGGCAGACAAAGATGGAGAAGTTTGATTCAGTGTATAATTAGTGCAATCTGACAAGAAAGAGGCATTTACAGGATACGTTGTGTCAGTTCTTTTTCTAGGCATCATGTTGGTTACATGCCGTAGCAGTGTAGTAAAGCGGCGGTTATTTATACATAAATAATCAAGGAAGCATCCAGGTTTTATAAAAGAGCATGCCTTTGGTGTAATACTGCTGTTGTGGGCATGCCACTAAAAACTGGCTGCTGTTTGAACTACCCCTCAGCTGGAGTAATCCTTGAGGAGTGGCACAGGCCAAAAGGCTTCAATAAATACTGTCCTGTTAGATCTGAAGCCTGTTAGATCAGCACTAGGAATTTCCATCAGTTACGAAGTTCAGCAGTGAGTTGGTCATGTTACCAACTTCGGGGGCAGAGAGGGTATATTTGTACCTGTACACAAATTCATATACATGAAACAAAGATTTCTTTGTTTTGTCTATTGAATTTGCTATAAATCACTTAAATAGGACAGTAGGAAAGTGTGTTCTCTGCTGTAAATAACAAAGGGGTATACTGGCAATCATCATTAAAAAGTACCATTTCACTGAGATTAATCACATCAGTGAGTTCATCAGTTAACCAGTTAAACATGCATGAAGCCCCATGAGTGCTTTATAGTCATTTTGAAATATGGTTGTATACTTACTTACATTAATAAAAATATAATGGCTTTTTTTGAACAATATACAGGAGTCCCAAATTTGTATAGGTGTGTTTGTATACATATTTATACATTTACAGTTTAATGAATAATCCAAGACTGAAATTGTGTTCAGCCCTTACTTCCAGTCTTTCACTATAAGTAGGGTCATCTGAGCCAAATATGAAGAAGACTACTCTTCTCAGACCCTGCTGCTTACATGGAAAAAAGCTTCAGGGGTGGGGGGGAAGTCATTCTTCAGGCTTCTCCCAGCGTAGTTCTTTCCTCTTTTGATGTCCTCAGATGCTCCCAAGGACTTTAGGGCTTTTTGAGCTCAGCTCAGAGCCGCCTGCCAGTCCCATTGGGTGCCATTTCCTCTTCAAAGAGCTATTCCTGCAGCTGCTCCCTTCTGCACAGGGAGCGGAAGCCTTTGAAATTGCTGCAGCTTTGCTGCACAGTCTGTTGAAACAGCTCGCATCAAAAAGGAGAGGAGGAGAAGTGCTTGTATCTGTTTAAATTAATTATAGAGGCTCCAGCAGAAATGTGAAGGCAAACAGAGAGAGGAGACCTGATTTGTGGGGTACTTCTTAGAAAATCGATTGCTAATCTCTGCATCGACTTTCTGCTTCTGGCACAGAATGAAGCAGCCGTGCCAAAAATTCTTTTTACAGGAAATGTTCTCCAGTGGGACAGACAGACATCGTGTGATCAGCTCAATAGCTGCAGTGCTGCTAGGGAGCACCACAGGGAGGCTAAATCTTCAGCTGCTTTGATAATGGAAAGGTTCAAACCTGTAAACAACATGAAGAAGTCACTTCAAAAATTATACCAAAACATCACATCTTTATTCTCAGGCTGGGCAGTCTCTGAAGTCCCCTGATCTGCCTGAAGGACCTGTTTGGCCCTGCAGTGACCCAGAAATTAGGCCCCATACGAAGTCTCTTCACTCTGTCTTCCATCATGTGGGAGGTGCTGCACAGAGAGGTGGTTATGCACAGCAGTGATTGCAGATGAACTGTGGGGAAGAGGATATTACATCAGGTGAGCATGTGATGAGTTTCTTACCCCATGATGGAGATCAGAAATCATCCTGGAACATGCTGAAAAGTAGAAGAATTGAAACAAGTTGGGTTTTGGGTGTTTTTTTTGGCCTGCAAATCAGCTTTGTTGTGTCCAGGTGTGGTGGAAAGGAAAAGGAATCATTCCCTGCGTGAAGCACTAACAGTGGTCAGACTGACAGACTTGTTAAACTGTTTTGACCAGGAGAAGACCCTAAAGACAGCAGAATAATTGCAGCCTTTCCTGCAGCCCTGTAAGGCTGACTTATGGCAAGTATATGCTGTTTTGTACACCAAATGAGAGAGAGAGATTATGCAGCATCCACCTTGAGAGGAGTTTGAACTACAGTGTCCTTGACTGTGTGGTGCCAGCATCCTTCATATGAAGTCATCAGAAGCAATGAGCTTGGGTTCAAATGTTATGCTAAAAAGTGGGTTCACTTTTTACTGAAAGATTTATCAGAGGTTTTGCCTGAAAGGAACTGACTTACAGGAAGACGCCTGGTCTGCATATCTGATGAGGGGAAATAGGCAGTATTCCCTCTATTTTTTTTATTCCTTTGGCCTAATCTTTGTGTGTGTATGTAGAATATACTGTGGAAATTAGCTTAGCAGTAGCAGTGCTGGTGCTTTTTTACATCTGCATTCAGTAATACAGGCAGACTTTGAAAGTTGATGGTTTGGGTTTCATTTGCTTCACACATTCCTCAGCTGTGGTTCGAGTCTGTTGTTGCTTTGGCTTAGGGGTCTGGGGACATTGTGCCAACAGCAGAAACTGATCTCAAGTTGTTGGATGTGTGACAGATACTGTGGCATGAACTTCTTAGGTGGTATCTCCTCATCCTTCAGTTGCTCTTTGGAAGGATGAAACAATCTTTTAGCCAGGTCTCTAGCTCCTTTGTCCAGCTTTGGGGCTTGAATTGCTGCTGGTTTTGGAGTCATGACAGAGTTGGAGATGAGCAAATTCTGGAATAATGATGTCTTGATACTTGAGGATTCAGGGTTCAGTGGACCCCTAAGGTGTATGCACCACTTTAGGAAGAGGAACTCTGGATTTTAATAAGCAGCTGATATTTAGAAGGCCAAAGCAGGGTTCTGAGCTTCTCTCATTAGAAAGAAGCAATGTTCAAGATACCAGGCTTGGATGCTTTTGAAGTTGCTGTCCATGGATAAATGTTCTTTATATGGAAGGAAAGACATTTTCCAGCTCTGCCTTGCATAATTCTTCCATGCCTTTGCTGAACCGGGAGGAACAAGTTAGTTTTGGGGCAATAAGGAAGATGCTTTTCTCATAATGTACCAGTCTGAATAGCATATTCTGTCTGCAGTGTTTTTCTCTGCCTGGTACATTTGGCTGCACTAAATCAGAGTGAATTTATAATCTTCTGCTTCTGGAGGAGGTGGCAGGAAGGCAGATGACTACAGTACCTCTTATAGAATATTATTATAAAAGAAGTGTGAATTACCTCCTAGCCTCTCCTGCTGTTGAAAAATTGATTTGAATGGCATTTTCAAGGTGTTGTTTCTAAGACATTCAGTAATTGTCATTCATCCATGAATGGTTAGTGAGATGAATAACAAAAAGTTGTTTTGGATTCATAGGAGGAAGTGTTAAAAAATAACATTTGGAAAAAAAACCCTGGTTATGCTAAATTCTCCTGTATATCTAAACAGCATCAAGGTTATCTAAGTGGTTTTAGGTAATCCAGTAATTGTGAAAAAGATTATTTGAGATACAGAAGCGGAAGGATCATTTCCATTTGTGTGTGGACTCTTAAGACTTGTCTGTCAGGGCCAGATGCATATGACATTATGGCAGTGTGGCTCTGAGGAAAATAAAACAAGCCTCCTTGCTGGCCATTCTTTAGGCAGATAAAATATAGCAGCATTGCTTTTGAGTTCATTCATCCTTTCAGCAAGCAAATGTCAGAATTCAAACATGGCAAAGAGAGAGGAGGGAAATGAATGAATCTTAGAGGACTTAATCTTTGAGTGGAAACTTTGAAAATAATTGACCTGCAGGGAGACATATGCTTACCAGGTAGTTGCATGTAGGCTTTAGGAAAAGCTTACAATAGATTTCTTTCTGAAAATACTACAAAGAGATGGTGGGCCTCAAGAAACCAGAATACTTCATCAGGATTTAAAGATCCATGTAGTTCTCATACATGCTAATGGGTGAAAACAACAATGTATGTTATTTTGAAGGTGAATGACACTTCAAAATTGCTGATATCTTAGGTTGAAAATGGAAGGAATTATATAAATACAAAACATCTCCCTGAGCAGCACTGGCACAGCATCAGCACTGTCTTTTTAACATTTACCCCCCATTAGAGGGCTACAGTGGGCAAGTTCCTGAGAGGGGACACAACGAGACTAGCTGAGCCAAATTAACCAAAGGGATATTCCATACCATATGACATCAGCTCAGATATAAAAGCCAAAGGAGAGAGAAGGAATGTGGGGCATTCATTATTTTACAATGTTCACCTTGCAGAGCAACCCCTGTGTTTGCTGAAGCCATGCCTCCTGGAAAGTGGCTGAACATCACTTGCTGATGGGAAGTAGAGGAACTACTTCACTTATGCACATAGACACTTTTGTTTTAGTAAAATGCTTTATCTCAACCTACTGGTTGTTTTCCATCTTGCTTTCTCTCCCCTGTCCCGCTGGGAAGGGGAATGGTACAGTGGCTTGGTGGGCACCTGATGTCCAGCCAAGGTCAACAGCACTACAGATACATACGTCCTCCAAAAATATCATTAGCAGTGCTGAGTTTCCATCCTGTAGGTCTGATTCCCAAAACTTATGTCTGCACAAAAACAATCAGTAAAGCAAATATTTTTTGGTTCCTTATGAGCAAGAAACTCATGCTAAAGGAATAGGTTTCTAAGGAAATGCTAAGAGTACTTAATAAAAAAGTCTTCTACCTATCTACTTCTCTAATATCTGTTTATAGAGTGTACTTTGACTCACATGTTTTCCATCTGCTCAGTTCCATCTATCTGTGCTTTTGCCATGCATACATCTGCTTGAGATGCAAGGTAAGTTGCCCATCTCTCACTGAAAAGTAAGCAGAGAGCATAAATATTTTTGTCACATTAGTAGCAAGAACTTGCACTTGTGATGTGCATTGCATTGTCTCTAGTGTCTTCTGCACTTTGCCCACCTTTCCTGTGTTCCCTGAGCTCTGGATGTCCAGTTGGCTTGGGTTTTGCCACTTTCTTTTTTTCCTGTCCTTGAAAGACTTTCACAGTGTTAAAAATACCAATGACGTGTTATTCTTCTTTTCTCCCATTCCACATTTTAAACTAGAACATCTTTAAGCAATAATACTTTTTCTCCAACCTCCATAGGCTATCTTTCTTGGAGGACTTCATAGCTGCAGTGTCTCCATAAAGCCTGCCTGTTGCTGTGGCTGTGAATGAAGCATCAGCACCTTGTCTTGTGATACCAGAATAGAGCATAAAGAAGAAAGATAGGACAGGGAGTTTCTTTCCTATCAAAAGCCAGACAGGTCTTCCACTGATAAAGACTTTGTTAACACCATATTCACACTGTTCAGCACAGGTGGAGAGAGAATGGAGAAGCTGAGCAGCATCCAAGCAGTGTGTGAAGCTGGAAGCAGAAAGGGGAAAAGGGATTTTATAGAGAAGAGGTGAAAGATGGGAGGAGAAAAAACACTTCAGCTTGTGGTGGCTCATCTGAATGAAGTTGGCTGGAGGTTTCCCTGCTCTCAGTACAACCAAGGCACCAAAACAGTAGTTGAAGTGATTTAGGAGTCCTTAGAGGGCAGAAAGCATGGTATCAAATACTGAAGACTACTACTGAAGACATATTACAATTAATCTAATTTTTGTTTTCTCACTTTCAGTTTGAAGGACTATTAAATACATCTGGAATTGATAAATTAATGAATAGATTGCCATTTACAAATCTTCACCCAAAATGAAAGAATGTAGCTTCCTGTTAAATGGGAGATTATTACTGTCCCAACATAGGCAGCAGCATTAGCAACGAGTCCAACAAAATTAAGGAGCTTTCTGAATGCTTTGACAAATAGAGTGCTAATGGCCTTGATGAAAAATTACTTTTAGCAGGATCTTTCAATTATTTCCTCCAATTTCAACTTTATTTCAATCCCACTGCATGCATCTGTTCTTCTCAAAGGAATTCTAGCAGGCATTGGGACAGTTTTCAACATCATTGGTCAATTACATTACCAGCAGAGCTGGTTGCATATTAAATTCAAACAAAGTTATGGTTCACACAGACAGAAAGCCTACTGCTCCCTGGACACTGGGGCTGGAAAAGTCATGCCGAGGGAATCACAGCATGGCACCATCATTTTTTGCCTCCCCACTTTTCTAATCTGAGCCATTGTTGTGCTGGGGACCTCAGAAGCAGTGCCAAGATTCCATTACCGTTACTGTTAAGGTTCAGAGAGTCAGAAATCATAAGGCTCTAGGGACACTGGGACTGCAGAAGTCATGCCAAGGGGATCACTGCAGGGCACCAACATTTCTACCTTCACACCTTTCTAATCTGGGTCACCCATGGTGATATGGACCTCGGCCTTAGCACCAAGGTTCCATTATTGTTAGGAATAGGGTTAGAGTTCAGAAAGCCCATTCAGCTCAGGGGACAGAGGGGCTGCAAAAGTCATGCCAAAGGAATCATGGCAGCGCACCAACGTTGTTGCCTTCAGCCTTCTCACCTTCCTAATCAGTAACTCCATGAGGATGGAGTGAGGGGAAGCCATATAAAGAGTAGCTGAGGTCACTTGTTCTGTTCAGCCTGGGGGAGAGGAAACTCATGGGAGACCTCATAGTTCTCTACAGCTCCCTGGTGAGGAGGAGGAGCAGGCCCCTGATCTCTGTGGTGACCAGTGACAAGTCCAAGGGAATGGCATGAGGTTGTGTCAGGGCAGGTTTAGGCTGGATATTAGGAAAAGGTTCTTCATCAGGAGAGTGGTTGGGCACTGGAACAGGCTCTCCAGGGAAGTGGTCAGGGCACCAAGCCTGACAAAGTTCAAGGAGTATTTGAACAAGGCTCTTAGGAACATGGTGTGACTCTTGGGGTCCTGTGCAGGGTTAAGAGTTGGATTTCAGTGATCTTTGTGGGCCATTTCCAATTCAGGATATTCTATGTTTCTATGCTTTTTAATGTAAAAAGGTGTTTCTGATTAACTCAAAAAAATACTTGAACAATTTTTTTTTTATTATTTTTGAGCAGAAAAAGTAGAGTTGTTTTTTACTTTAAAATTTTTAAAAAGGGCTTTTCCACATTGTTTACATTCCACAGGAATATTTTTGTATTAACCCTTGCACTACAAAACCAGCTGTAAGCAGCTGATTTTCTGCAACTCTCAACACTTAGAAAAGGATTAACTGGCCAAAAGGGCTGTTGACCTCTCCCGGATGCAGAGTGAGAAGGCCTCTCCACTTTTTGTCCAAAACAGTTCATCATCTGCCAAGTGCACTGGGGGATGTACAGTAGAGATCTCTCAGTCCTTCTGCTGGGGGAAGGAGCTCGTGTCTCAGCTACCAGCAGAGACAAGGGATCATTAGGGGTTTCCTGAATGGTCATGGCTCAGGTGTTAGTGCTGCCACTTAGCCACTGTACGTAAATAACTTACAGTAACGAAAACGCGGTTCTGTTTCTAAAACACACTGGCTGTTTCTATTAGCTTCTTTAGACTTGTGGTTATTCCTCAAGGTGTTGTTGACTCTTCCTGGGAAGGGAAGATGGAAAACAGTACAGAAACTCCTTCACAAATACTATGATGATGTTTCTGGCTCACTAGTCAGGGAGCTGCATCCTTTCTGCATTCTGAGATGTGCCTAACTGAAGACTTGCCACGAATCCTTGAATCTCAACCAGATGAGTCACTAAGATGCATGCCACTAAGCCTGAGCTCGGGTTCGTGGAACCTGTCGAAATTGCCCTGAAGCTGAAGTCCATTGGTTTTAAGCCCCTAGTTGCTCTCTGCTTTTACCAGAAGAGAGGGGTCAGAACAAGAATAAATTTAACGGGCAATGGCCCAAGTATTCCTCTGGCCTTTTTGTATTCCCTCTAGCTTGTTTACATTGACATTTAGAGAGGCAGATGAGCTCACATTTAATAAAAAGTTTTGAAATAATCTGCTTTGATTGGGTGCCTAAACTACTGGATTTTATCCACATGATTTTCTTCTGCTGCCATGAATGTAAGAGGTCAGTACATTGATGCCCCTAAGTAGCTGTGTGCTTCCCACCAATATTGTTCTGACTTTGACCTCCTGACAAGGGAGTGTTATAGTGGGCTGAGCCCAGTGGAAGGCATTGCCAGCAACTGTATTCCAGTTCAAAATCCATCACTGTTTTCCTTTTCTTTGGTTCAGTCAAGATGCCTTTTCTCTATGTGCATGTCTTCACTGATAAAGTGCTTTTATTTTTCTTCCCCACTGTCTCACAGAAATATTGTAAGAGTTAATTGGAATTCTTATAAAGCATACTGACAGTCAGAAGTTATTTTAATTAATAAGACCATTACAAAAAATTATGCTCTGGTAATCCTAGCAGCTGATCCCATAGGGTTGTCAAGGGTCTCTTATTCCACTTCTTGTCCCAGTTCACTAAAAAGTTTGGAGTTTTGGTTTATTTCACTCCTTTGTTTTGCAGTAAAATGGCAAAGTGGTAATTGATATTTCTGAGATGACAAAGCAGTCTCATGCACTGGAGAATGTGTTAGAGATAGCCATTTAAAGTTTAAGATTTATCTAAGGACCAGAAGGTAATATTAAGTCTTTTTATAGTAGTTCCTCTGCCCTTGGACATGGCATCAGAGCAGCAGGCTTTTCCTATTTTTTTGATTTTGTTCAATAGTGAAGGTCCTTAAGAAGTTGGTTATAGGGCTGAAGATGCCTGCCCAACAAGGTAGTCCAATAGGTCAAGTAATTAAAATACAAATATTACTCTACTGCCAGGTCCCATCTGTAGAAGTGCTAGTACAGAGTTTAGTAACCTATTAAGAATGCACTGCAGCAGCAAAGGAGAAACAGGAGTGCTGAGTGTGTGTACGTTATGTACCCTCTCTCCACTCAGTGCTGCTGCCAGTCACACAGGCCGGGTTCGATCACTTAGGTGTTCTTGCTGAAAATAACACTGGCACAAGACCCGGCCTAGAAACTTGCAGAAGTGGATTACACACGTTGGTGCCCCTGAGCAGCAGTGCTCAACTACTTGCTAGTAGTGGCTCCAATGCAAATACAGTCTCATTTGTGGGGGGTTAAATGCCCTGTGGAAGCCCATAATGAGTAAACCAACAGTATTAGGTAAGTCCCCTCTTCTTTTGGCCTGTCTTTGCAATGCTCTTAAGTTAGTCCTCCTTCTCAGTTCTGGGGGAGTAGCTGCCATCCTTGTGGTCTCCACTGTGGGCTCCTCATACCTTGTTGTTTTGGCTTGGCACAGACCCAAATCTGAGCCTGTCAGTCTTCAGCCAGCACAGCTGAGGTGGCTGCTGCCTCTAGAGAGGCTCTAACAGGCCTTGCTCAGCTAGCCTGCTGTTTGGAAGAGGTCTCCCTTCTCTCACCCAGATTCTTGTGCCCACCTAGCCCACCATGCTGGCTGCCACAACTGCACTGCAGCCTAATTCACTGAGAGGTAGTTCTTAGGTCTTTCTCTTACCAATGAGGTTATCCTCAGTGCTTCATCTCAGTGGAAAATATCACTGCTATGGAATTCAAGTGCTTCCAATTAAGTGTGCATTTTCCCATTCCAAGCAGACACCATTGCCCAGTATAAGGTCAATCAGATAGTCTCAGGCAACTTGGGATCACAGTTATTTTTCAATTACACATTTGTATTGATCTTCCCTGTTTAAAAGGTTTATGTTCTTATATTTGAGTACTGCAACAGAACAATGTTATAGCTAACATTATGAAATACATCTAGTGACTGGTTAGTCTGTTCCCACCTCAAAGGCATTTCCACAATCTTTTGCTTCAAATACACATTCCCACACTGTTAATGTGGCCATTAACAATGAGGCAGACTTGTAAAACAGGATTTCTGACATCCTTCTGCTCTCCAGTTAAAAAATGGTGATTTACATTACTATTAGGAAAATACCAAGAGTCTTCAAGAGAGAAAATACTCAAGAGACACTTCAGAAGGACAGAGGGCGGAAATACTGCAGGTCAGGTTGGTTCACCTCTCATTCTTTTTCTGCTCTTACCCAAGAACCAAGGCAGTGATATCAAAGACAATGTACAGAATGCAGCAACTTCTTACAGACCCAATGTTGGCCAGGGAGTGGAGATGGACAAGACACACTGAGGGCTGACAAGACTGGGTATATAAAGTGACCATAACAGCCAGGCCATTAGGGTGATAGAATCAAAGGATCACTGAGGTGGGAAGGCACCCATGGAGTTTGTTTTGTCCAAAATCCCTGCTCAAGCACAGTCAGTTGGATCCAGTGGCCTTGGATAGTATCCAGTCAGGTTTTGAATACCACCAAGGATGGAGACTACACCACCTCTCTGGGCAACCACTTTCTGTGTCTGATTGCCTTCAGAGCAAAAAAAAAAAAAATGTTTGTTATGTTTAAAGAAAAATTTTCACAAACCATTTGCATGTATGGGTGACCTCTGTCCCAATGCTGGCATCCATCTCACAGCACAGAAGAGCTCAGACCACCTGGAGCATACATGACAAAACTTCACAGATGACTGGTTGCACAGCTTTATGAGCAGGTGCTGCAAAGGAAGTTCTGACTGGCATCCCTGTGGCAATAGGGGAATACAGATAAAACTTCTAGTACCAAAAAAAATGCATTATGATACTACAATTATCACCAAAGTAATTAAATTTTTAGGCCACATTTATCAGGGTCATGGGAAGAAAACCAGTGGTTACTTTACTTTAACTACCTGGACCTTATGTGGGAGGCTGGAGCAGAAGTTCTTGAGGACTTCATGATAGGAGTTGTTATATCAAGCAGAGTAAGAAGTCATCCTTCCTTCAGCATTCTCCTGAGTACAAGACATGAAACCACTCATCCCGTTGCAGCCCTGCTGTGCACACACACTCCCAGCAACCACTGACATTACACATGGTGACTGCTGTTACTCTGCTCCTCTGCTTGCTAGGAAAAATGCTACTGTGTGGTAAGAAAAATCATATTTTTTTCAAGTTCTACTTCTGTTTTCACATTTAAAATAAAAAAAAAAAAAAAAGTCATGCAGGTCACTGACAGCTCGGTGAGATCAGCCTGGCTGGGGACAGAGCTGTGAGCGTAGCAGAGGCAGTCATACCAATATTAAACTGAGGAAAAAAAAAAATCAGGCCAGAGTCTGCAAGAGAACCCAGAGAAGCCCATAACTTTAATATTATGGATGTCACAGTTCCACTGCTACCTGATCATCTTCTAGCCCTTTGATACTATGTACAGTATCACTGTCCTCTCACAATGTTTGTATATTGCCATCACTGTAATTCTCAAAAGGGTATTTGGCAGCAAGAAAGGCCATTTCCCACTGAAGGTTTTGTGTTTTTTTTCTTACCAAGCTCTGCATTATCTGTGTTAAAGCAAGATTACTTACGTTTGCAGAGTTCAGAGTCTAAAAACGTAACTTAATGTGAAAGATAAACTCTTTACAGCAGTGTTAACGTCAGTTTTATTTGCATTTTCTATTTTACAGTATTCTGTAAATATGTACAGAATACATTTGCAGATTACAATATCAATGTCCACATTTTCTGAGAAAAAACAGATAAATACAAATATGTTCTATGTAAGGAATGTGGTTGGATTTTGCTCCAAAAGAAAACATCACTTGTAATTTACTGATACTTGACACTGTAACAGTATAACCTTTAGTTACATGATGTATATTGTTTTCAGCTCTCATCTCTTGGCAGGGATGGTTCACAGAAGATAGGAATGCCTTAGTGCAGGCATGGGTGAAAGGCAGAGCACCTGTCAGTCTCTGAATACATTCCTCTTCTCCTGCCCTTCTCCCCAAATGTGTGCCTTTTCATGCTTGTCTAAATTGCATTTCAGCCATGCACTGTATTTGGATGTTAGAAAGAAGTGACATTATCAGGATTCATACGTATTTAAGAACAAGAACAAACACTTTCTTGCATACTATACTGGTTAGCACTGAGATCTTTCTTAGTCCAAGCATTTATACACGTGATTTAATGTGATTCCATTTGTAAAAAGCATGCCACCCTCTTGAGACCCTTGTATTTATCTGCTTTCAATTACATTTGAAGTATTCTGAAAGTCTCCTATACTAATCCCATCCAAGTTGGAAGCCACATAGCTCATGCATGAGACTGTCAAACATGAGTAGTTGCAGATGTCAGTGCACCAGTGGCAGGAATCCAGGAAGATAGATCAAGGCTTAGTCACTGAAAAATACACGCCAGCACATCTCAGATACATAGCATTGTAGCACCTCATGAGGAAAACGTGTCATGACAGGAAATCAATAACCTCTTGGAGGCGATCTGTTTCTGAAATATTCTTGATTAATTATGCCAGGGTGTGTTTGGCAACTTAGCATGATCCAGCCTAAACCTAATTCTTTTTGCATGAAGCACTATTGTTACTAGTCTCATAAGTCAAATCTGATGGTTCAAGTTGGGTTTTAAAGGGTCAGGCTATAGATTTTGTAATGTCTTTGTGCCCGACATTGCTGTCTTTACTATGGTGTGTAGGCTTTTACTATCAATCGAAATAACAGTTGTTTTAAGATGAACAATAGCATTTACAACTAATTGCATTTGAAGCAAAATGACTCTACTAAAGTGCATCATACAGTAGGTAAAACAAGTAGGCAATGTCAGTGTGCTTTCACGGCAGAAGGTGTTCATTCAGGATGCTCCCCAGGCTTGTTTGCTCATACACCGTCTTTGCAGGGGAGAAGCATCTCTAGGAGACCCACAAGCAGGGCTGCATCTCTGTCCTTCCTCTGCCTTCCTGCACAAACTTATTTTCGCCCTCAACAAGTTTTTCAACCATACCTACTACTCCATCTGCCCTTCAACCAATGCAAGAACTCAGCCCATGGCTTTTGGCTTCCCTATGCCCCCACCAAATACCCCCTCTTCCCTGCACCTCAACACATGCTAGTGCCTTAATCACTCCTGGTCTCAGTAATCTGGTGATGCCGCTAAACCCAGCCTTAGCCTTCTGCACCCTGAGCAGAGTGCAAGAGCAGCAGCTGCCTTGGAGCCTGGCCATGGCTGGTCACTGTCTGTTGGGTGATCGGTAGTAGCCGCTCGTGTGCAGCTGCTGTCACACAGCTTAGCACAGGCATGCACCTCTGCCTTGCAGTGGAGTACATGCTGTTTAGAAGACTCAGGGCAATGTACATCTAGTAAAACTGGACAGACAGAGTGCTGGGTGCAGCAGTAAGACTATTCTCACCTTAGTCTGCTACTGCTTTCTGTAGTAAAGCAAAAAAGCTTAGGAGGTTACGTCCTGTAGAGCTATTTGTTAAAGGAGTTTACATGTACAGTGTAAAGAAATAATGAAATGAAGATAATAACAGTATCTGTGAGATAAACTGTTTGAACCATATTGCAGATAGTTGCAATCACCATGTGATAGACCAAAGTTTGACTTTTGGCTACCTCACCTACACAACACTCAATAAATCCAGTCCCTCAGTAACCACTTCCAAGATTTTAGATTTCTGAATGGCATTGAAGAGTCACCACTTAAAAAAGAAACTGAGAAATAATGTGGTTTTTTATTTTCCCAAATGTGGAATTTCTTTCCCCAAATCATACTCTCCCAAAGCCCAGGACAAGCAATATTTGGTCCTGGACTAGTGACAGATTCAGAGTCCAACGTTTTCAGGTTGGAAAGAAGATACTTTGGCTATCATGAAGCCAAAAATATCCCTCTGTGAAAGCCTTAGAACTAGTCCTGGGAGACTGCCAGATGTTAGAATATAATATAGAATACTTTATGTACTGATAAAATCTTCAAGTTAGTTAAAGAGATTTAGAAAACATACTGATACAAATTATTTTCCCCCTTTTGAGGCCTTTGAGTCATGGTATGGAAAGAGTTCACTTCTTAGGGAGAGGAATACTATTTTCCAAATGAGTAATCTCATTTAGACCGTTGGTAAAATACATCTTCAGGCTCTCTTTAGTGATTTTTTTGCTAGGAATACTTGAGGCTCAATGACTTTACAAGCACTTTTTCAGCATGACCTGCAAAACCAGTATGCAAATTAAATCTTGGTAACACATGTAAAAGAGTGAGAGTGAGTGTGTGAGTGTGTGTGTGTGTGTGTGTGTGTGTGTGTGTGTGTGTGTATAAACAACGATATATTTCTTTGCCTAGATAAACCTTTTTCAAATAGTAGTTTGAGAAATTCTAGGGCAGGTGGTTCAACTGGCAAATAAACTGAGAAAAATATGTGGAAAAATTACTTTGCATAACACTGTGATTAATGAGTGCTCCTTACACAGGATATATCTGTGTGTATAGTCCAGGTTGTTAGTAGTGTGTTTTTTCTAAGGATTTCATGGCAAAACTAAGGACTTGAGGTTGAAGTAAATTAGGGTCTTCAGGGTTTGCTCAGCTGTGGCTGAGTGCACAGAACCAGGACTTTGTTGATTGTCTTGTATTTTAAAAGTCTGCTAAGGGTCAAGCAGTGCCTGCTGGCAGGAGCAGACTGGGAAGTTTGGGAATGGCACAGAATGAACAAGAAAGCCTGGTGAGGGATCCCAGCAAAAGGAGAGAGTTGATACATGTGACGTTGCACTTGGCATGTGTTTAATGATATCTGCATGCATGACAAGCATTAAAAGTAGTTGCATGGAATTAAATGAAGTTAAAGAAAATTAAACACATAGCAATGCTGTTCCATTTGGCAACATGGCACTGCTTTTACACAGTTTTGCTGTACTGTGTCTGGTCCCTACCCTCATCTTGTTTCAAGTCCAAGTGACCAAGATTTTGTGTGTCATGTTAAGGTATTAAGGATGGGAGCTGTGAGAAAGCAGCTTGGAGCAGCAGGAGCTGAGATGAAAGAGAGACAGACAGCTCAGAGAGGCAATTGAAGAAGCCTCCAAAAGCAGGGGGGAACCAGGACAGGAGGTCAATCAGGGTGACAACTGATAGATGCTGAAAGGGCCAAGATGTCTCAGAGCTATAAACTTGAAGGATTAGATTGGCTTTCGTACCAAATTTTTGTTATTTCTCTATACATGCTTGCTCATCTTAGGCTAACAAACACCCAGGAACGGAGCTGAGGAATGTGATGTGGTTCTTCATTCCTCCATAGCTACCCTACGTGACCTTGAGTGAGGCATGGCCTCTCCACCTTGCCCTTCATCAAAATGAGGATAGAATATCCTCCTCCTACAGATCAGGGCTGCTGTGAGGGTATGTTCAGTAACACTTTTGAGGCGCTGAAGTGCTTCGGTGATTGGCACTGTGGAAATTCTATAGATAAACACCTATATATAACCTCCCTGACACTACTACAGTCATAGGGTGAGACCAGATTGACATTGCTATTTCAATATATAGTATATAGTGCATGTGTCTGAAGAAACAAGAACAAAGCTGTCAACATCAGGTATGCATGGAGAAAGTGATACAAATCCTCTTAAGTGAGGAATGCCATCTCCACTGTGTTTTTTCTACAGAAAAGAGGAAAAGAGGGGGTAACATTAAAGAGGAAGTAATAATTTTCTTTTCAAAGAACTCTACACTCTCATATTGATTGAAAATGGTTATCTTTGGCTCTTGTGTGTTTTGTGGTGTTATAAGGTATTGGTCTTTGTTTAGATCATACAATACTTCTTCCTCCCTCCAATCTACCATAACAATTAGTGAGCCGTCTGTGGTTGCCTTGGAGTGCATCCTGGGCATCAGCATGTCTCATTTAATAGTCATAATTTCTCATTTGTAAGAGGAGAAGTGCTACCAGCGCTTTCAGTCTCATAAGGGCTCAGGCTCACTCAAGGATTCCAATTTATTATGCACCCAGCTCTGATATCCTGCTGCTCTCTTATGGATTAGGCTGCCTTGGTAGAAGGTATCATCCTTCAGACGACACATAAATACTCTCTTGCCAGCTGTTCCTTTCTGAGAAGTTTCTCAAGGAGTAAATCATAATCATGCCCCTATTTTTACCAGTTTCTGATCTGGCTTTCCGTGGTACTCTGCTAGGAGCATGCAGAAAAATGAGCTTTATTGCTACTGTTACTCTACAAATGGCAGTGACTACAACTGTAGGGATTTTTAGGCCTATTAGTATTCGTTTCCAGGGTGAACACACTAGTAGTGGTTTTAAATTTAGAGGAATAGGCATAGGTCAATTTGCTGCTGGTTTCTGTAAAACCTTTATCTCAAGGTGCTACACAAACCCCTGAGAGGGAAGAAAGGGTGGCAGACAGACTGTTTCACTCATTCTGATGTGGAGAAGCTGTTTAACCACATAATCTTGTTGTGAGTTCCGAAGAAAAAGGGGAAGAGTAACATCCTGTTGATGGAAACTATATTTTATAGGCAAATTTTAAAATTTTAAAAATTTAAAAGCAGAGGCAGCCAGAAAACACAGCAGTTTTCACAGAGGGGTGCAAAGAAGGAAGCACTGCCCGATTTATAGCAGCGTAAGTCTCAGGCGGAGTGGCAGCGTGCTGCAGGGTAGATTCCCTAGCAGATGTTGAAGCAGCTGCCCTTGCCAGGGCAGAGGCTTTGAAGTGGACACAGCTTTGGGTGGCAGATGTAGCCCGACAGGTCCCAGGCAGCCCAAGTTCTGTGAGTGAAAACCTGTCTGCATCTTCCCTGTTGCAGGGTACACCAGCACTCCCAGGAGGCTCCCAGTCCATCAGTTAATATGTTGGTGGACATCAAAACTGCAAGGCCTCCTTTCTTGTCACTGGGCTTTCACTGACTCTTCAGAACATGGGCTGAATGTCATGATGTAGGCCTTAGAGGTGCACAGTGTTTCCATTGAACTAAAATGTCCTATACCCCTGTAGTTTTTAGTCTGATCAAATTGAGTAACAAGTCACAATCTGTTGGTTGAAGTGAATTATAATCACAATTTTTTGTGATCCTCGAACAGTTTAACTATTCCTACAGAACTTCTGCAAGCTACCTAGGTGTCTGAGATACCTCTGTAGACTGAACTCCTTGTCATAAAGGTAGTTCTGGACAGTCAGTGTGGATCCGGAGGATGACTTGGGAAGACATCACTACCATGTTTGTGGTGATGATACAATATGTAAAGCAGTCAATTTAGCACCCTTTGAAAAGTTTTAAGATTCCATTTAAAACACAGTTAAGGGAGGGAGAAAAGGCCAAGTAAGGTACTGTTGAAACTAGTGTTAAAAAAAGCAGCACTTACTGGTTGGAAGATAAAATATATAATCAGGCTTTCAAGAATGAGCTCCTAATTGCCTAAAGACTGTTAAAGAACTCATTGTTAATGTACCTAATTTGCATAAAATCTTTTTTTCCAACTAACTGTTGCAGAAAACATCTAAAACGGGGAAGCACAGTCAGTCCTCCATCAAAGCTCAGCTTCCCAAGCCAGCACTGCAGTTGTGGTGCATATTTGTAATCTGGTTTTCTGATCTCAAATATCATTAGGCATATATACACCATGTGGGGGGTGGTACATATTTTAGTAATATCTTTTAGAGAATTACTAATGAGCAGAGTTTCTCTCAGGAAGCTGTGGCAGAGCCTCTAGGAATTAATCCACCTGCAAGAGCCCAGGACAGCTTTCTTTACAGTGTATGCTAATTCAGCTTCACTCAGAGGTTGCTTCTTTGGAGTCAATCTCCAGAGAGTCTTGTGGATCACATTCTCCATATGATAACCTTCCCACACATTTCGTCCAGGTTCTGTGCATTGTGCTGGTTTCTCTGTTTTCTAGCAGTTGGAGATTTGGCAAGCCATATTTCTTCACCACTTGTAGGTGATGGGTCCTTGAAAAGCAATGCCATGTGGTAGACACAGAATGAGAGGAAGTTGCAGCTTTCTACTCTGCTGAAACCAGCACTTCCTAGCAAAATATTTATCGAAGCTGCCTTTCTAGCAGCAGGGGCAGGCAGTAAGGGGTCTGAGCAGGGCAATGCTGTGGCTGGGTAATGGGGGCTTATGGTCAACTCATCAGCTGTGGTCTTGGCAGATGAATCCTTCAGAGAGGGGTAAAAAAAATGCGTCTGAGGGCTGCTGTCTTGGCACTCCAGAGAAAAAAAAGGATTTGTGGCTGTGAGGACACCTTGCAGATAGCACCACAGTCACAGCTAGAGAAGCAGACAGGGTGCATTTTCTTGTAGTAGATGTAGATACTGAGCCCTGAAAAAGCTCAGTCTAAGAGCTCCTGCTAATGATAACAGGGTTTGATATCTCTCCCACTCCTGCCTGGGCCAAGCTGGGGGCTGGGGACTACCCTGAGCCTGCAGTCACCACGGGGAACATATGCAGAAAGCGTTGCCTTTCTGGGACAGTGGGAATGGTGCTCCCTGGTGTGGCCACAGCAGTGCTCAGCACAAGTCTCTTGTGTCAGCACAGTCATACAGGCAGAACTATCTCACAGGGGCAGCTCATCTCAGTGGGAGGAGAATAGGATGTCCAGGTAAAAATACAGTTTTGCTTGTAACTAAGATACATTATAAGTGCCTTATCAATATAGCTGTAATTAGTACTGCTAGCATTATTTACTACTATTATAATATTATACTAGTCATTATACTCTAATTATATATCTGTTCCTTTCTTAAAAACCTTTAATGGTGCAAAATGGCAACTACTGGAAAGCTGTTAGAGCAGCTAATCATCCTTACTGTTTAAACCTCCTTGTTATTTGAACTTCCTCATTCCTCAGTCTTCTCTGAAGTAAGCAAGCCCAGGAGATGCTTTGGCAAACAAGGTGAGAAATGTGGTTTTGTCCCCCCGCGTGCCAGTAAGTAAAAGGGATCAGTCCCAGAGATACCAGCCGGGTATGTTTGATCAGCACAGCGTGATCTTTAGGCAGGTCGGGGAAATATCAATGCTATTTTCTCTCTAAGCCTCACATTCCCACTGGCCTGTTTATTCAGAAATCAGGTGGCAAAAACATTAGAGGATATGAAATCCTAGGCCCCCTGCAGAATACCCAGCCCTGATGGATCCCACTGCAAGCACATTTGATCCCGATCATCTTCACTGTGCTTCAGTCTAGAGTTTTAATTGGCACTGTTGGATAGAAGGTATCCCAGACTACAGAATTTCATGTTTTTTAAATCAAGGTTTTTGGAGGAGCTGAAATATAGAGAAAGGAAATTTTATCTTGGTTGTGGTTTGGTAAAGGATCTGAAGCAGCTTTTTAGAGTGGCACTTTCACAAAAGCATTTTAAACCAAAGTTCATACTCCAAATTTGTAAAACTGCAGTGTTTGCATGTAGCATTGACATTTGCTCTAACAGACTGAGATGAAAGCTACATGTTTCTGATTTTCTCCTTACACTTCTAATTCCACTGTACTTTTAACAGGATTTTGTACACAAACTCCTTAGTGGCACAGCCCATTATCTGCTTCCCCCCCCCCCCCCCCCCCCCCACCTCTTACCTTTAGAAAAGAGCAGAAGTGAGAATTTAGGAAAATAATAACCAATTTTATTATATAACCACAAGAACTGGGAGGAGGGAAGGAGAAGAGTATTCTAGATTAAGGCTTGATTGCTGAAATTATTTTAACTGCTTTTTAATTGGCAAGCTGTTGAGTTGTTATCATCAATGAGGAGTTCATCTACAAGCAGTGTCAAAAGCAGTAAACATTTACATAGAGAAACCGAGCTCACAAGCTCTGTAACAATCATCCATAGAGTGTAGAGTTAAAACTCTAAGTTACTGGAATACATTTGATACAAGGAGTATCAAAGATGGAGTTTGGAGTTAATAGCTGTTGGTTTTTTCTGGTTTTGTTTTGGTTTTGGTTTGTTTGTTCGTTTTTCTTGTTTTGTTTTTTCTCTGAATAAGTTATGGGGGCAAGGCAGGAGACATTTGCAAAGCCTCCAGCTGCTCTGCTTTGGGAGCTCTGCAGAGCGAAGCACTGATCTCTCTCTTCCTGGAGACCTTTTCCATACAGACGTAAGATGTGCAGGTGAATCTCCAGGGCTTGCTCTGCTGTCAGTCCCTGATCACAGATTCTGAAGGTCCTTTGCAGCTCATAGACCTCTCATCTAATGGTGGACAGCTTTATAGCAGACCACATGTAAAACATCTCTGCATTCCCTTGATGCTGATTTATACTATTTAAAGGGATGGGGGCAGAACAAGTTGTTAAAAGATGAAGAAACTGAAAGCTGCCCTAACTGCTATATTATCCACCTGACATTCTCCAAATGCTAGTCATTAATTACTAATGCCTTGAAAATCAGAGCAGATATCCGATTCAGTTATGTTACATCTCTCAGCAAGAGCATTTCCATTATCTTACCATTTCCCATTCAAATCATTCTTCTTTGCAGTTTTCAAAGGCTTAGACCCCACTGTGTTTCTTCTCAGTTGAACCAGTAATCCACACAAAGATATTTCTACTCCATGCCTCTCTTATCTGCACGCAGGTGAAAGTCCGTGTGAGTTTATGTTGTAATTATTGCAAACTTAAAAATCTGACCTCCAGCATCCCCCAGAACATAATGGCAGAATGTGGCCAGTGTATGCCATAACTTTGCTTTCTAGTTGGTGATCAAGTACTTTGGAAAGAGTATTTGAACCTCCATTAGGACTTAGGCTGCCCTTGCTATCCTTACACCTCCAGGCCTTCCTGTGGAGTGGGCAGAAGAGTTCACAGTCAGTCTTACCAATCCCTAGAGCTAAGCTCTCAACTGAAGTAATTCCCTTTAGATGCCAGCAAAAACTTGGCTCCATGGAGGCAAGGCAGGTAATGTTTCTGGAGTCAACACTAATGCTGGTCTTAAGTGAGCTGTATATTCAGAAATTATGGGGTTTATTTCCTGGCACATTTGTTCTTTGCTTATGTGTATTTTCATGCCTGCCAGCACTCTGAAATGTAGACATTGAGTGTTGGGGGCAGGCTGGATGCAGTTTTTCATACTGCTGACATTAATTGGATGAACAGGCCTTCTCAGAAGGGGCAATGTAGGAAATGTGTATGGGAAAATAACAAAATAGGGAGTTTCACAGCTAAATAAAGACAAGTGGCTGAAAATGGTTTTTACAGCTTTGGTTGCATATGATTCATCTGGGAATCTAAAACTATTTTGCACAGCTAACAAATTAAGATTCACAACACCTTTCTGAACATAATTGCTTCTGTCTTGCAGATGGAGGAACAGAGGTACTGATGCTGTAATTTGAAAATATGTCCCCTGTTTTCAAGTCCCCAGATTGAGATACATTTAAACCTAATTCTCAGAAGCATTAAATATCTGCATTTATATTTGTTCATTTGGCATTGTCTGTACTTAGTCTCTGAAAACCAGGTGCATTGCCTTCCAACTAGAATGGTCGAAATAACTGAAGTGACATGGCAGAGATCACAAAGCAACTGCAGGGCCAGACTGGGTTGGGTCCGGTGTCCCTTCATAACACATTTCCTTTTTACTCACTAAGTATCTGCCTTGGATTCCTGAAAAAAAGAAAAAGCACATTCTGGTTACTCAGTTTTCCTCTGCTCTCTTGAACAATTGGACATTATAGACATGATACTGGTTGGGTTATTGAGCAATTTTATAGTTACTTTACCTTGTCTTTCTAACCATCAAGAATGGTCTTCGGGTGTCTGCGATTCAGTTGATCTGCGATGGTAGAATTGAAGTGAAAATGTAGAGAACAATTTGTATCACCTGGTTTTCCCCATTGTTTTGGTTTTTTTCCAGCACACAACAGTTTTGCCCTTTGTATTAATCGAGATGAGAACAACACATCATCAGTATCCCAGCAGGAGCTGTGGACTGGCTGCAGTGTGCACCTTCGCTGTTGGCTATATTTTATGGTAAGGGCTGTACATGCTGTGTTTTCACATTGTATTGGGGGTTTTGTACTGCTAAATTTGGGCACATATTTCATTATGGATATAATCGCTAACAGATTCACGCTGCATGCCTCGTTTGGTCCAAGACCTGGGCTTTGTCTGGTTTCCCCAGATGCTTATATTTTTAGAAAGTATATGCCAAACCTCACACAACAGGAATTTGTTGAACAATCCCATGTAAGCAGTGGTCTTTCCAAGGGTACATTTTTCAACCTTTTTTCAAACTAAATGTTTTCCTTGGACCTTAGTTTTATTGCTTGGGGTTTTTGTTCTATCAAATAAAATTGAGAATAGGCAAATGATTTCCTGCATCAATATTTAAGCAACAACAGAAAAGATAGAACACTGTCTTTTTTCTTTACTAGTTCATAAATTCTATCTGTAAAATTGATTACAGAATAAGTCAGTAATTCAAACACTCTAAAGTTTGTTTTAAGAAATGCAAATGCTGGTGAGAAATTTACTAAAACAGAAATAATCTTTCTTATACAACATTAAATTAAGTCTTTGGGCAGTTTGTAATCAAGCACCTGACTTGCATGACAGAGTTAACATATTTTGGTCACCCTAGTATTTATTTTTCACTAAACCTTTGTTTTATTTATATTTCTCCTTTGATGCTATCCTTTATCCTTTCTGCATTTCATGATCCCCATTTCATATTCTTTCTTTTCAATTCACAACATCATTCTCTCAGCTAAAAAGGTATTTTCCAAAATTTCCACCAGCCAGGTGAGATAAAATTAATGTGATAGTAACATGGTCTCAGGGCAGTCCTATCACACTTCTTCAGCTATGCAATTTGTGCCTTTGGTCCAGTGAAACAGAGGTCATTATTCATACATATCCTCACACACTCAGTGATCATACAATGCTATTAATTCAGCTGAAGTGGGATGCTGTGTCCCAGGACAACAGCCACATTCTGCCATTTACTTTTATAAACATACATACCTTTCTTAAAAAAGAATAATATTTGTAATTGTAAGATAAGGACAGCCTCATGCAAAAAGGCACATGATTATTCCTTCAGGAAAAAGTAATTATGTTTTTAACCCATATATAGTAATGCTTAACTGTGATAGTTCTTGACCTTCCTCTAATGGTGCCTGGAGACAGATTGGCAGAGTTACCTATGGCTTGACCTCCTCTGGCAACTCCTGTTTTCTCAAAATCATCTAAGTAGACACATGTAATGATATTTAATATGAATTTAAATTTGAAACAATACAGTTTTACAAGTGAAATAAAACCAGATGTGTCTTAAAATCTTTTAAGAATCTTTAAGTATCAGTGTGATGCTCAGCTAGCTTGATCCTGCCTACTACAGTGCATCTGCATCCTGCAGCTACAAGGTTAAAGAAAATTGTAGGACAAGTAAAGCAGAAGAAGATTCTGCATTAAAAAATTATTGCATTAATAATTACCCAAGCACAGATTATGGTCATCTCCCTTTGCTTTGGCTGTTTATTGTGTAGATGTTTATGTGTAGGTTTTGCCTACACATACATTATTTCAAAAACAGATGGGGCTACTCTCAAGTGATTCACCTTCTTCCAAGTTGCAATTTCTCTTTAAATGAGGTGAGACAATCTTAAAAGTGTATCCTGCTAACTTATGCATAACAACCCATTTCTCTTTCTACTGTTATGGAAGGAGGCCTTTGCAGGTTAGTGGAAGCAGACAAAAGCTGCATTGTGCCATCATTTGCAAGTTCTGCATGTCTTCAGCCTGCAGGTGCTATTGAAGACTGTATCCATGATGTGCTTGAGATTGCAAGCCAAATCTTGGTCCCATTATATCAATATGATATATGTTATTTACAGAGTGGAAAAATCTACTAGAAAGTATGAAAAGTGAGGAGTTTGTCATCCCTCTCATTCCGGGTGTGCCTTCTTTTCACAACTGAAATCCACTGTCTTCCTGCTGCCAAGTGACCACATTGCAGTAGAGACCTTAATCACTCAGAAAGCTTGAAATTGCTAAACTGGGATTGGTTGTCCTTGGTGGCAGAACCTTCAAGGTTAGCACAAGGTATTAAAATGAGGCTATACCTGCAAATTACCTAGTTCCATACAGCCTGGTGGAACTTCTTCCCTTTGTACCTAGGGGTTGACCATGGCTCCCGGTCTGGGGCTTAGTTCTTGGTTTATGTATTTTTAACTAGAATTTAGGGATCTGCTGCATGAGAATTTGTCCTTTTGCCTATTCCATTTTTCCGTCAGCAGAAGTGTTTTCACTGCAACTCTCAGAATAAAGTGAAGACAGTTGCTAATCAGATGTTCTCTGTGTTTTGTTCTTGAATTTTGAATTCTCTTCCCATCTCAGTGGAAACTTTCTTACCATCCTACATGTTTTATGTATTGTTTTGCACTTTTTACTGGAACAGGACATATAGGAGGATGTTGTTTAGGTTTGATTCTGTGAATGCTTTTTTCAACTCCAAGTAGAGGAAAGCTTGTTTTATTTTGTATGTTACTGAATCTGTCATGTATGAAAGAGGTGGTAGAATAGCAAATGCTTTTTAAAGTATAACTGGTAAATAAGAAAACTGGCAAACAATTCTGAATAGCATCACTGAAATCGGAAGTACATAGCTAAATAACTTGCTATCTCCTGAGCATGATTCAGAGACTTGTTTTCTGAGAACCATCCTTTCTTGAAAAGTAAAAGCTTTTTCTGTTTTTCTTTCTGGTGTTTTTTGCTTGTTTTGCTGGTTTTGGGTTGGTTTTTTTGTTGTCTTTGGTTTTGGGGTTTTTGGGGGGGTTTTTTGTTGTTGTTGTTTTGTTTTGTTTTTGGTTTTGTGGGGTTTTTTTGGTTTTGTTTTGGTTTTTTGTGTGTGTGTTTTTTGCATTCTCTCCCTTCAGTCAAAGCGTTTTTGAGTAGTCACACTTAGCTCATACGCTCTCTGTGAGAGGGAGCTCACAAGGAACTGTGCCCCGGCAGAGCATTCACAGATTTGCCTTGCTTGTTGCAGACCATACATGGACTTTCAGGATCAAGGCCATGGGATAAGATGGGAAAAGCCTATTGGCTTTATTTAGCATGGCTTGAAAAGGTCACAGTTTGTATTGAATTGTTAAATCTAGAGAGTGCTAAGAAAATCAGAGTGTTTGCCAGTACTACCAGAAAATTCTGCCAATGAGTTTATGGAGTTGGTTGTCAAGGAACAGAAAAGAGCCAGAAATGTGTTGCTCCTTGTAGCAAGAATGACCTCATGGTAACTAATATCAGAGCCTAATATGTCCCTAAAATAAACGGAGACAAATACGTTTATTTTAAATGGTTTTCTTTGTCCCTCTACTTTTGAGCACTTCAGGATGCCAAAAAGCAGACCCCAAGAATCTGACTCCACCGCTGTAGTTGTGCTGGGCTGCATGTTTGGGAGCAAAAGACCTAATCTGCTCTCTTATTGCTATCTCAAATCCACTAGGAGCTGCCTGCACATGTGCCAAGCTTGGACTTGATTCATTCTTTCATTCTTTTATAAATCTATTTAAAGAGCTTTTAAACTTTCATTCGAAAATAAAGTTTCTCTTGAAGTGACTTTAGGAGAGTTCCATAGATCCGCTGAGGGAGAGCATTTAGGTGGGGTAATTTGCTAAATTATTCTTGAACAAATTTAAGAAAGGAATGTACACTGAGGATTTGGAATGAATTTGAGATTGATTCTATCAGGCTTGCTGTAGGATTTCCACTAGCTATTCTCCATAGAAGGAGAAGATCAGAAAGAGCAGATGTTGGCACAGACTGCTAGGACAAACTTTGACATTCAGAAGAGAGGGGTGGTGGGTTAGAGTGTAAAGCTTGGTGAGAATTGACAGTCATATTGATAAAGAAGGGCAGGATTGAAAACCAGAAGGATTTTTGAGGTTGGTGGTGCCAATGGAGCAAGAGACACAACATGGCTTTGCTAGGCTGTACTGAGGGTTTGTATGTAGGAAGGGCATCATGCATGCTTTTGGAAGTGAGCACTGAGGATAAAAGTTCAATAAAGATCAGCGGAGTTGATCGGTGGTTAGAGAAAAAAAAACCAAACCAAACAAAAATGTAACATGTCCTGTGGGCAAGTAAAAGAAATGAAGTAAAATCATTGGTTAAAAGAGAAGGAAACATGCTGCTCACAGGTCAGCCACTTCAAAGCTGAAGTCATGCAAGTAAGTGGGGAATGCTGGGAGAGGGAGAGAGAAACAGTCTTTGAAATCAGAGTGGAAGGCTGATGTAGAAGTGGATGATATATGAGACAATGCAGAGGAGGAGAAAAGAGTTGGAACTGGAGCTGCCCAAAACAGGAAAGAGTAGGAAGAAACAGAAGCAGCAGAAATAGGCCAGGGGAAGATGAGTGTCCCCTGTACCTGACCCAGAAGAAGGACGGGAGGGTAGAAGTGCTTTCAGCAAGAGAAGGCTGTATGCATCCTCAGCCTGTTAGGTCTGACATAGCCATTATGGACTGTTACTTTCTGGCTTGCCTCCACCTCCACATCCTCAAATGTTTCAGTCAAAGCAACAGCACAATCACAGATGACATGCATGGGTAATATGTTCTCACTTCCTTGTGCAGCTCCTTAAAATATAGCTCAAGAAGGCATAGCAACCATTACTATATTTAAAATGAAAAATTATTTATCAAAATAGATGACTGCCAGAGATGACAGTGCTTTGCAGTGAATCTGCTAAGTTTCTGTCATTGTGGCTACCTGTACATAAACACAAATTTCTGCTAAGTTTTTTTCATCCCAGAGGATGCCAGTACTGTGTCATGCTGAGTACGTTTTGGATGTGACATTATTTGCAGCTGCACTTTCTCAGGACTTGTCTACTTCTGACTGCATAAGCCAGTCCACACCAGTAGCTCATTCCTGTGACCTACATATTGTTCTCCACTAGGATGAATGGAGGAGAATCCAGCATTAAGATAATGGAACAAGAGGGGATGATGGCTGTTATTTCCTGAATGATGATTGTTTATTGAACTTACTTTTTAGTCTTTAAAACTTCTAAACTATGTACATTCCTGGTGTAAGTGTATTAGGTCTGGCTGGCTGTTAATATAAGAAGCCCAGCATCTTAATATAGTTGAGATCTTAAGAATTCTGATTAGATGCAGGACAAACTCTCCTGTGTTTTTGGGGGGAGTTATGAAGACGTGCCTCACATCAATCAGTATTAGAAACCAAAAGTAGAACAAATACAGTGTGGAGCATTGTGCTCCTGTGCCTGAAAGCATGAGATTGGTCCTACACTACAACCACAAATTGATTTGTTTGTTTGTTTTGAATGTCTCAGCTGCTGTAAGCCCATCACCTCATTTGGAAGACATCCCACATTTTAATAGCTCTGGATAAAGTTATCACTCTTTGTAAAAAAGGAAGAGTGTGATGCTGGAAAAGATGAAATAAAGGCGTAGAAAATGCCCGTGTTCTGTTGTTTGCTAAAGAGTAGCCACTGGGAACTGGTCTACTATTTGTCTGGAACCAAGGATTCAGCCTTCCTTTGTACCAGTCACTTGAAATACGAAGAGCACTGAAGATCTGGGAGAGGATTTGCTGCTGCAAGAAGTAACAAGAAAGAGTGTGAAGCTCTGCCGTTTGCAGATGAGAGTTGCCATGTATCCAGGCTCCAGGTATAGCTAATGTCAGATGCTTCAAAAGAGCTTAGCAGACCATTGTGAAACAACCAGCCTTCAAGGGGAGTTTTCTTCCAAAACTTATGTCAAAATGTAGGTGCTTAGATCCTTTGGTCTTGATGGTTTGTATACCTTGTACTCTTTAAACTTTAGCATAATTTTGCACATTCTTATTGCTTGTAGAATCTTCTGATTTCAGAAACTTGCTAGAGTTGCATGATAGGGCTAGAGAAGAACAGTGGACCACGTAGGCTTCCAGACTTCCATGCTTCAAAGCTTTTTTGAATATCTATATTTCAGTGATGTGTCACTGAAAGGTAGGGTAGAGCATTCCAGAGATTAATTAGGTATCATTCAGAAAGGTATTTCTATTATCAGATTTGAATTTCTTGTCTCTGAGTTGTGTTGGTGTGATTCTTCTGTCATGAGGAAGAGAATTGGGAGCTCTTCAGCCATTTTATGTCATGCATTATTATTCTGTGTCCTTTCATTTGCTGCTCTTGAGAAGTTGCATAGGCCCTCATCTAACAGCCCCTTTTTCCAGAACTCATAGTGCTGGTTGTTCATGACTACAGATAGTGATGAAAGACTCAAGCTGGGCAGGAAACAGGAGGACACTCTCTCTGAGAGTCCAGACCACAAAGTGCTGCTGAGCTGTGACAGCTGAGAGCAGCCACCATGAAGAAGCAACCATCTTCTGCAACATCTCCCATTACAAAATTTATGAGGTGTCATGGTTATTATCTGCCATTATATCCACTTGTTGAGCTTGATTCTACCAGGACTAAGGTCTTTCACATGCTGTTGTTACAGCCATATAATTTAAACTGACAGAGTACACATAAACCACAAGGTTCCAACAAATTTTTGTGCTTCGTTTTCGTCATTAACAAAAGATCTATATCCAAAGAATAAATGTCATTTTATGTTCCCTGCATAGTTTTCATTTTCTCTTGATTACTTTGATAGGAGAGATATACAGCATCTACTGTATAGTAGAAGTGAAAACCAGCTACAAAGTCACATTTTTTGACAGACTTGTGAAAAACAAGCAACATTGCGCATTTTCAAATAGCTTTTTTTTTATTTCTACACCAACTGGTTGAAAATTTCTAAAAACAACCACTTTCTTTTAACAGACATTTTAATTTGAATACAATGTGTGAATATTTCCATTTCTTCTCTTTTTTCCTGTTTCTAACAAATGGCTAGATGAACTCCATGACCTGTAACACATTCATCTTTGAAAATACACAGTTATGTCTACATACAGCTGCTACTGTTCCAAATCACAGGGAGGTTCAGGTTAATTTTATCTTGTCAGAAGTAGCCAGTCCAGTTTTAGTTTAAACTTTTTCTCCTCCATTTCTTTTTATCTAAATGACACATTTTTTACACCTGTTCAATAACAAAGTCTTCAATTTGATCTAGATTTGCATTCCTAGGTAAATCTTAATGCATGCTGCCCTGTGCTTTAACTAATAATGAGGTTGGATAGGAGTAACAGCTACTGGAATTGCAGCACTGAAGGCATTCATTAACACTGGCAGTCAGCACTCTTGTGTGGAAGCTTTATGAGAATGGTTGATCAGCCCTTTCTAGTGCAGCCTCTAGGCTGCCTGTATTCCAGCAGGAGCAAACCCACTAAGAAAGGCCACCAGGTGAGGTTTCCATGGCAGCAATTGTCCCTTTGCTGCTCCTGTTTGTAATACAGACAATGCTAGAGTAGTCAGTGTGTCACTGCTCAGTGGAGAGAAGGCTAATATTACTCCACCCCAGTGTAGCCAGCAGCATGGTGCAGCTCATTTTTAGGAGGATCTGGTGGGATTTGTGGCTGTGTTCTCCAGAGCAGTGCTTGGTCCTTCTTGTCCTCAAAGCACTTCTGACATTGTGGCCATCCCAGGGACAGGCAAACAACAGCTACACGGAAGGCACGAGCAGCATCACCATGCAGGGACTGGGCTCCTGTGCTGGGCTGAAGCGAGCAGAGTGCGTGAGCTGTCCACAAAGCCTAAACTAACCAGAGACAGCTGAAATGCAGGAGCTCATCAGTGACTCATCGGTTGGATTTAGAAAATGCTCTCTCATTCTAGCATGAATGTGTAAAAGCCACTTCTACTTGGTTCATGAAGTTGGCTACGTAGATGCCATTTAGAAGGTCCCTTGAAAAGTCTCTCTTTAAAGGTTCTTTATAATCCTGGGAAGTTTCATCACACCAGAGAAAATAAGTGAAAAAGAGATTGGCGCTTTTTCAGTCTTTTTCCTTGGAGCTTGTTTTTCACAGAATGATCATTAGAAAAAAAATGAAAACTGAAAAAAGCAAATGAAACTGAAAATTGTTAGGCGATAATAGACATTCCCTGCTAAGCCAACCTGCTAGTAGGAGACATCCCATTACCTTCTATTCAACTGTCTCATCTTCTTCTTTCATCAAGAGGATCATGGTGTCCCCTGTTACCCTGGGTTACACAGGAACCCTTCATTTTTTCCTAGATAATTTTATCTTGTCAGGTTAATTCTATCACAGAAGAATACTGTGGAAAATAACTGTAAGGTGCAGAGATAATTTCCCATATGTGAACTGATTTAGAGAAAGGGGGTTTAATTGCATTTAGATCATGCAGATTAATTTACTGACACATGTAGTTTCCCAAGTGAAGTGTCCAGCTGTTAAGGGTTTGGCTGTAATAAAAGCTTTTCCAAGGAGGAGGGAAGCTATGACAACCATGTACATTTCTAGGCTGAATTGTTAAACAGGGATTCTGTATTTCATGTGTGACAGAATTTTATGGTAACAGTTTTGTGTGGATTTCTCTGTGTCTGCCCTTTAGGAGCCTTTGACTGTTGATCTAGTGATCAAAAATCTTCCTTAAACAAATAGAAACATCAGCAAGTCAGGCAAATCATGTGGACATGGAAATCCCCATCTATATCAGTCTGTGCAGCTGTTGTAGCTGTGCTTCACTGTGAGCTTTTCTCTCAAATTTCCAGGTCAGAAAGGAAAAGATTTACATTCTTGAAGAGAGCCCAGCCAAGCCCCAGCCTGCCTTCACTGAGCACTTTACCTAGTTAGCCTCTGAGATGTTTGCTCAGTTGTTTTGCCAGTATTTGCTTTCCTTAACTTCAGCCTACTGGAATGTATGGACTCTCTCTGCTCCCTCTGACTTCAACCACTCACTGCATCAGATCTCAACACAAAAGCGATCCCATCAGAGGATACTGGTGTCCACTGCAGCCACACACAGCAAAACCACACACCTGGAGTGCTTCTTCAGTCTGCACTGCAGTAAAGCTGCTTGTCTCTTGAGTTAGTGTACCAACAATGTCCTCTGTAGCTGAATGCTAAAAATCTCTGTGTCACCAGCAAACCGCCATCAGTCCCTTTCCTTTACTGTATATTGACTGTGGGACCAGGCATTACTTTTGAGGTGTGTTTTTGTTTGGTCTTTTTAAAAAAGTGTTTATCTTACCTAGAGAAAAATTACTAGATTCCAAATTATAGCAGGTAGCTGAAAGAAAAGGAGGACCAATCTAAAACACACTTGCTGAAGAAATTATTCTCTCAAAGAGAATCTAAACCATATGCTTCTGACAAACCCAAAAACTGATTACCATGTGTAGCGAGGAAAAGTAAAAGAAAAACGCAAATGTGTATGAAGTGAAAGTAGGATACTGCAGAAAGCAGAGAGAGATGGTAGGAGAGCCTGGAGAACCCTGAATGCTCTTAGGATAAAGAACGTGCTTGGAACAGAGGCTGCTGCAGTTTCCAGCTTTGGCACGAAACAGGGGTTTCCTCGGAAATATAAGTGAGCAAGGAAATACCTGCCTACATCAGAAATGAAAACTGGCCAACTGCTCATAATAAATTGAAAGCAAAGCAGTAAGAATGTGAGAAATCACTCATAGTTTCATCATTTGTGATGGCTGTTCGAGATGGATGTCACCCACATGCTCCAGTTCAGCTGCAATTTGCAGGCCTTCCTTAATTGCTTTTTGGGTTACGGTAGCTAAGCCTACAGGCCAAGTTACTTTTGTAAAACAGGACTGTAAGGAGTCAGTTCTTGTTATTTTTGTTTTGTTTCAGGGTGTGCTGGATTCACCACGTTACAGGAGTGTGGGTGTACCCACTTCTTGAGCACCTCAGCCCAGGTGTCAAAATAATCTTTTTTGCCGCTGTTACCGTAATAATTAATGTATTCTACTTGGTGGGAGAAGTCCTGAACAACTACATCTGGGATACGCAAAAATGTGAGTATTGTTTTAGGAATATTATCTCATGAAATACACCATCAGGACTCGAGTGTGTTTCTCTGAAAGTGTAGAATGTTTTAAACTGACTGAAACAAAGGAAAATGACAGAAGTTCCACTGAAACATCTTGCTTGCCTGCCCTTAAAAACAGACGGATGAACAGAATGGCTGCTGGAGAGCCTGAGGAGCTATGAATATGTATTCTTTTTAATAACTTACAGTACTAATTTAAGAGCTCTTGGCAATTACCTGAGATGTTTACAACCCACTTATTAGCTGATGAACCCATTAAATGCAGCTAGAATAAAGTATCATTCTGTTCAAATGCCATTAATGGTAAGCTTAGACTGAGAAATGGAAATATACTCTCTTAGTATTTTCAGGTATAAGGTGTTTTCTCATGTGTAAATTTACTCAGGAAAAATTGACATGTTCTTGTCAGTGAAATAACAGGAATGAAAGATCACTTTAAACTTAATTGTGCACACTCTACATCCTCTATCCTGCCTAAGCCACCCATTCCTGAGGAGAGGAAAAGGGAAATCAAGACAAACACAAGATTAAAAGTAGGTTCCTTTTATCTATGAAAGATGTTTTTCATTTATCAAATTGAATTAAATAAGCAAACAACATTCATAATTGCTTCTGTGGCAAATCACAACTGGAGGGAAATAAATTCACATGGTAGTTAATGGCACACACAAGTCTCTTTAACAAGTCCTTCAATACCAGGTAGGATCTAATGCTAGAAGCTCAAAGCGGTTTTACTTTCCATTTGCTCATAATAGCATCCAGGTGTAAAATGCCTTTTTGACTTCCATCAATCACTGGTCATAGTGTTCAAGACAGGTATTCAGTCCTCAGTTTAATGTCAAATTCATATTTATTTAACTTCTTTAAGTTAATTCAGGGAAGGTGTTTCTAAAAAAGGCAGCTGCAATGCATCATTTCACTTGACCTAAGTCCTGTATGAAGAGCAATAGTGTGGCAAAGAATCACATATTCTTAGCAAGTCCCTGAATAAGTAGATGGTGGAAAATCTCCTGCACTATTCCAAAGTATGCATAACAAACTCCCTGCTCCTTGCAGCCCTCCACCCTAGAGGAGCTAACTCAATTAGGTCATTCTCCCAACATCTTTCAAGGTTTACCCTGGCATTATTGTCCTCTCCATCATTTCCTTCATGTAGATAAGGAATATTGATCCCAAGTCCTTTGTGGCTCAAGCACTTGCAAAACAGAAAATGCTGTGAGTCACCTGCTGGTTTACTGAGCATGAAACACCTTGCACAAACTTAACCTGAAGCGTGTGGCAGGAACACCACAAACGGCAGAGATGTGGAATTACACCAGTCTGTCACCGTGCAAGACCTGGGAAAATATGATTTGAAAAATGTACACTTGAAAGGAGCTTCTGAGCACTAAGACTGCAAATCAAAACAGCCTGCCATGAGAAGATTTTTGGGGTGAGAAGGGGTTGTTTTGGGTTTGGAGTTTTTTTATTTGTCTCTGGAGATGCATTAAATAGAGCCTCACTACTGACAAAATGATTTGCAGTTAGTTTTTCCAAATTAAACCACAAACATGGTAGGGAAGGAAAAACTTGCTCTTTGTACAAGCCAGTGTCTGTTCACAATTTTGAGGGTATCAGCATTCCTGCCAAACTATTTGATGCATCTGCAGTAGAGTGCTTCAGAAGAAAGGAAAGAGGTGCTTTCAAAAAGGCAAATGAAACAGCTTTTAAAATTATTGAAAAAGTTCCTTCTAGGAGAAAGCAGAAGACTTAAGACTGGCTCTGGAGCAACATTGTAAACTGTCTGTAATCTATTGGTCCCGGTCTCATGTTTTGGTTGTTAAACCTTCAACTGTGGCTCTCCTGTTACACCAGTGTGCCAGCAACACCCTGGGCCATTGTAGTTGGGTGCTGGCAACACACAGACCCATTTGTCTTGGTGTTGTTTCTTTCTGCAAGGCAGCTCTGCAGTTGTGCTTTCTAACTGCAGATGAGTCTTGTTGTTTCCCATATTGGAATTCATTAACTATATTTTTGAAGTGATATACAGTGTACTTACTGCCTATGCATATATTGCACCAGCAGATGATCTTACTGGATTTTCCTCTCAGCATTCTCAAGCATTGCTTCTTTTTTGCCTTTAGTTATCATAAGCCTTTCTTTTCCATCATGCAGCAGGCCTGAAAACCTCCAAAAGAAATATTTGTGTTTGAGATGTCTGGCAGAGAGGGCTTAGTCAGAAGAACAATACTTTTGTCAGATACCAGTAGTAATTCATTGTCCAGGAATAGGCATATGAAATAGCTGAATGTTTCCACTGCCAGAAAAAACACAGTCTGCTGCCCGGCCCAGGCTTTGCTCAGCATAGAAAAGAGACAAGTCCTGCAGCTAGAATAAGTTCTTTAAGGAGCCTTACACTCAACTCAGCCCTCCTGATACTACTGAAAGAAATGGCCATCACAAGAAGAGAGGCATGCTCTCAAGCAGTAATTGTTTCTTCATTCTTGTACTTTCAAAAAAGGGAGATGTACCTGCAAATACTTAAAAATCCAATGTTGAAATGGAGAGGGACTTCAAATTATTGAATTCTGAAACACAATTATCAAAATTTTCTTTCAAACAAAGTTGGTTGCTTAGATAGAGCTATAGTAACATCTAATTTGGTTTGCTAGTAGATAAGCAGAGCAGGTGAGGGAACTAGAGTGTTCCCGGACCCCTGCAGCTGTCAAAGGCTGGGCGTGCGGCAGGGGGTCAGGCTGATCTGAAAATGGGAATAAGGGAGGGAGGACTGTGCAGCTCATTACTGGACAACCACTGCCATCAGGTGTGCAGATGCTCTTTTCTTTCACAGCAGGTGAGGTAACACGTGCAAGCAAGTTCAGGAGAAACAACATCGATAGAGGGAAACGAAAGATTAATGCATTAGAGGAACCTCTCTAAGCAAACCCTTCAGTTGTATTTGTTGAGAGATTTTTAAAAGCTGTTCTCCATTTGTTTTCAGGTATTGAAGAAGGAAAAGAAAAGCCAAAATTGGAGTGAACAAGAGGCAACACAGAGGATTGTTTATGGCTCCATGAAAGATTTCTCATCCCCAACAGAGCTTGGCCTGGAGAGGAGTCTTTTGGAAAGGAGGAAATTTCATGGGCCCACTTTTCAGTGCAAGGATATTTTTGGATTTTATATGGGGGGAAAATGATTTTAGCTAAGAATAATATTAATGTTTCAACCTTCAATTTCTCCATGCTTGCATGTGACATACACATATAAGGTGTATATTTATCTCCAAGGCATTCTCAATGTGCATTTCTTGAATCAAATAAGTCATTAAACCATTAAGTCATTAGATCTTTTTATTTCTGCCAAGAAGAACAATGAGTCCATTCTCTGTATTGTTTGAGAAAAGCTTAACCAGATACAGGGAAACAAAGCAATTCTATATATTTCAAATTACAGCATAGAAGTTAATTGCATGAATGTATCTAAAGAAGAGTTCAGTCTGACTGAAATGTTAATGTAACACTATGTAACAGCTGCCTTAAATTCATTATGTTAATAATTTTACCAGTCCAGTGAAATCTTATTTGCAGTGTTAAGATCTTAAGACCTAAATAAAGATGAAATTATCCTTGCATTTCTGTTTCTTCATGCTGTTTCTTGAAAGTTTAGATGGATTGATGGCATTTGAATGATACATTTGCAGGTTTTCCAGTGTCAACCGTAGGTTATATAATTTCTACATGAGGATTTTTCTTCTTATTTTCATAGTAAAATAACAGGTCCTGCATTTTCAAGGTGTAAGTTCTCAATAGGTGGGCTGAGCTGTTCGTGTTGTATGAGAGAGCATTCAAGTATTACTTCAGGAAGGCACATAAGCAAATATTTAAAGTTAAGTGTATGCCTGTTTGTATAAGGAATTCAGTTGCAAAATAGTAATGATTGTTTGACATGATTCTGTTTAATTATTAGACAATTAAAAAGTAACTCTAGTAGGCAGAAAAACTTGTCTAGAATTAAATAAAGTGAATAGAGTAATTTTTGGCAAGAGAATATTTTTTTAAAAAATAGCTTTATGATCCACTATTGGTATTCATATCACATATTTGTTCATTAGTGTATTTAGTAATTTATTTTAACACAGGCAGAGAACTTTGAGTATGTATAGTGTTAATGTGTTGTTTTTAGTAACAGGATTTCTGCAGAGTTTTAATACGGTTTAATGATGTTTCTGCTGTGGAATAACTCTGGGGAAAATTTATCTCATGCAACTCATTACATGCCTCCACAGTACTTTTTAAATGTATTTATGTACACACTATCATACAAAATGGCACAAGTTCAACAATGTGCTTTTGGGTTTGTTTCCTTCAAAAATAAGACTCAGTAATGATATTGTCTTTGTCTGTCCATCTGCTAGATTATTTTTAACTTGTTGATCAAGACTTGCAAAGATTTCGAAGCTAAGCTAATTACTAGAAATTTCATGGAAATAAGTGGCCAGATAAAGAAGGAGCTCCTCTAATGACCCTACAGAGGGAGAGGACAGGACACACAAACCCAGTAGAATTTGGAAGCAAATGGCCACAGACATGTGGCCTTGTCTTAGGGATACTAAGTTCTGCTGTTCCGGAACTCCCCGTTACATGTGCACGATGTCATTTGCAACAGGCTTTTAAAACTCAGGAAGGAAAGAAGGCATGGACTCAGTCATGTTTAGTGAGCTGTTTAAAGTCACTGCTTCTGAAGACTGTGGTAGCACATGAAAGTAGTGGTGGACAATGAATGTTCTGGGGGATCTGGCTGTTATTTTCCAGCAGCCGCAACTGTGGCTTAGGACAGGAAGCCTGAAGCACAAATTCCTGTTGGGTTTTTGTCATGAAGAATTTGCCTAACCTATGCTCTGCTGTTAAGTCTAGGACTTTTTTTTTTTTTTTTTTTTTTTATTTCATGGGTATTGTTTCTTTCACAGAATTCAAGAATTCATTCTGATGGGAAGAATGTATTAAATAAAAATAAGAAGTGCCAAAATGCCACATAGCTGTACCCATTCTGCTAGAGCATACTCGGATCATGTCTGCTGTATAATATGGCACCACTGAGTACTGAATGTCTGAGGTCTCAAAAACTGACATTGATGGAAAGAGTCCTTCTTCTCGGCAAGTTTTGCACCTGCTCAAGATGGGTTTTTCTTCTAATACCATGTCGTTATATGCAATACAGGAATTGTAGTAAGAATATAAAGAGAACAGAAATGTCAGAGATTAATATTGCATAGATGAATCCATAGGTAGGTGTCCAAGTGAAAGAAGACTCCCTTCAAGAGGTATAGCATAGGCATGCTTAAAATTGTCATCCCTCATATCTGTGAATTTGTGAATATTCAGCACCTCCAAAAAATAGACACCAAGCTTAGATCTCAGCTAAGCCCCTGAGGTTGGCAATGTTAGCCAAAGGCAATATATGTGACACAAAATGTGGTGGGTTCCATTTGGTTTAAGAAAATTTATAGTATTCCAAGAAGGTTTGAACTCAATTTGTCTTCTCACGTCTCAAAAAGTTCTCCACCTCCTGTGCACTTTGAATCATCCTACTTAAAGTCAAAAACATTTTAGAGCATTAAATCCAGCCTCTGATGTATGAACCATGATATAAATAACTTGGGGGCCTGTGTACCCAGAGAGCACTCTTCTAGACTGTGTTCATTCCCTTTAGGATTACACAATCCATCATTCTTAAGAAAGATGATGGATGAATGATGACTAAAATAAAAGTCACTTGTAAACTTGCCAAATTTCAACCATCTTGGCTGAAATTGTCCCTGAAAGGTATTTCTCTTGGGGGAACAATTTTTTTTGGTGGAAAGCTTTTGTGAGAACAAGTCATTTATTTCCAAGTGCAAGTCTATGAAAAAAAGAAGTCTGGAAAACTTTTCTCTACTTTTGCTGTGGAACTCAGTCTGAGGGCAACATTTATGTTTGTAGCATTTCTGAATTTATGGGGAATATCTATTTGTCTTTGTCCAAATTTTAGGAAAAAAATGTGCCTGCATTTCCCTGTAGTGCACAGGTAATTCTCCAGAGAGTTTATCAACTTTGGGAATAATCCATTTTGTGGCTGAGTAGGATTTTCCCTGCTATCCCTCATCTGTTGATCCTCTCCATGCCTTGGCTACCCAAGACACAGACCAGAATGGGAAAGCCACTTTGCTTCCCATGTACTGTCAATACCTCCCCAGAGGTGATGCAAATAAAGCTGCATAGAAGTGTGAGGGAAGCAAAGCTTTGATGACACCCTGAGCAATGAGAACAGGTTCTAGATGGATGAACCAAGTGGAAAAAACTCTAGCTTTCCCTTGAGGTCTGCAATAAAATGAAATTAGTGGTGTTTGCTATGTTGTAGCTGTAATGATAAACCACAGAAAACTCTGCAAAGGAATCATTAGTTTTGTTGTCGGAGATGAGCACAGTGTGCAGTAAATAAGGGAGGCTGCCACACCTTGAACCACAAGGAAAAAAACAAAATACAGTTTCATCACTCAGTGATCACCATCCATCAAGTGTTACGAATGAGGCACAGGAAAAAATATTGTGTGATCATCTAATTAAAGGCAATATCGTAATTCATACTCACAAGGGCCCAATTAAGGTTGAACAGACAGCCTAAATGCTGACATTACCTCAGTCTTCAATACCCAACTTTTCAAACTTAGTCATATCTTTTTTTAGTAAGAGAACACAAAAAAGGGGGTTAGAAAAAAAGGCTCGTTAGAAAGTCTAGCCACCACGTTGTCATGAATTTCATTGTGACTATGTCCCCTATTTGGCTTTAGAAAGCTCATCCCTGCTTTCTGCCTGCATGTAGCTTCCCCAAAACACGTATTCATAGTTCCCGTACCACTCTGTTAGAAAGGCTTTGCCATAATTTGCAAACTTGTGCCACAATTTCAACATTAAATTATTTCAGTCTGGGATTTGGCTTGTATGGAATAAAACTGTGATTTGCTGTCTTTGTGTAGCAACCATTGCCTTATTTTAAAGGAAAATGATATTATATTATCCCTTATTATATTTTCCCTAATTTTCCCTAGTCTTTTCTTCTCTCCCCATGAGAGTAATATTAGCAAAATCACTACCAGTGCACTTCAAAGCCACTTGGACACTGAGTAGACTGACAAATGGCTCACCATTCTGCAGGTTCCAGGGGGAAGTTTGTAGTGTCAGTGTATAAAGCAGGCACTTCTCAGTTCGTTTTTCCTATTGAATTTACTCTTCAAAGACTACTTCAAATCCTAACAACAATTTATTCTTTGCCTTTTGTTTTCTATAAGGATTGGTCAGTCTGCTGTGATTTACACTTCAGTAGCCTTTGAAGACTCAGGTATCATTAGACTGAACACTGAAAAGATTCGTCATCTAAAAGGTCAGCTGATGTATAGTCCTGAAGAGACCATCAACTTGAGGCTGGCATCACTGAGGCAGGTTTGGTGTTCCTGCCCTGGGAGTAAAGGAGCGAGCAATGGGAGAGGTGTAGGTGAGGTCACTTCCATATGCAGGCTTGGAGAAGTGCTACTAATCCTATCTTTTAATGCTCTCTGTTGTCATGTGCGTGGGGTCAAACATTGGTGACAGGCGTCTTCTGTCCGCAGCAGCGTAAGAAAGCTCCCGATCAAAGCCTGGTGCATTCCAGTAGAGGAGGTCATCTCCACTGGGGTATCCCAGTTGCTCTGCTCCTGTTGTTCAGAGCTTCACCTGCTGCTGTGGCCCGCTGGTTAAACTGGGGTCACAACTGGGTGTTGCTGGGAAGGACGGAAACCCAGGAGTTTGACTACTGCCAAAGAAGAAAAGAACAACTGGAGGTTTGGCTGGTCAGTTCTCTGCAGTGGCAATGATCTCTCTCTCCTCTTTTTAAAGCAAGAACAAAGGGAGAATGAAACTATACTGGAAAGTAAAAGGATGTAGCTCTTGAGATCTGTTTAGAAAAGTTCTTGGGCGCATAATGAGCTCGGCACGCTGAGGTCCTTTTGATTGCAGGGGCTTTGCTAAATGAGGGGACAAGTGGACTGGCAGGTGGGGAATTTTGTGTAGTGCTTCTAATGATGTAATGACAGGGGTTTGGGCTTGGAGTGAAAATATGCATTTTGAGCATAGCTACTTCCTCCTGCTTGTATTATTTAAGTAACTAGGAAGAACAGAACTGCCCAATTTGCAGACCACAAAGATGAAATATATTTAGCGTATATTCTCCAAAGTGAGCAATTTTATTTTTATCAAAAATGCACTCTGTTTTGTTCAAGTAACAGATGGAAATCAATGGATTTTAATGTAACCCAGAAGAGCAAGTTGTAGTCTTGTTCCCTTAAGTGCCCCTTTGTTTTTCAGACCACAGCTGTAAAGGGATTTGAATCTCATCACAATAAATGCCAGTACAGAAATTTGAAAGGTAGGCCACAGACTTTGTGGCCCACTGGAGAAGGTATCTTGCTGTTTCTTAGGGTTGTGTAAAATGAAATAGTATCTTTTTCATGTTTTTAATGTTGTAACTAGCCATGGTGTTCAAGTTCAGCATTTTATATATAGCTTGTGTATTAAAAAATAAACATCTACCATTAGGCAGGAGAAGTATCTCTGCAGTGTGCATTCTAAATGTAGAGATTGCTATAGTGCAGTCAGTTCTAGGACAGAATATCTCTTTGCTTTCTATTATGCAGATAGTCCCCTCTATGTGTATTGTGTAGACAGAAGTTAAACACACATCTGGGCATGCATATATACACACATGTACACACACAGGATCTTCTGCAGAAACAAATGTTGACAGTTGGATGTTAAGTGGCAGTTAGTTACTTAGCATGGAAAGAGGCACTGTGGAAGGCATCATTCTTGACAGGGGCAGTAATGCCGCTGTAACTCCAAACTGGCAGCCCTTTGTCCTCCTACTTTTCTCCTGGGAATAAGGCTGGTCAGCTGCTGGCCTGTAGCAACAGGGACTGCCTGCGGCTGCAGGACTCTGCAGTTCCTGCATTTCTGCAGGCAGGACAGTGCCTGGCTAGCTGTGTACATATAGTTGTCTTAGCTTATTTACTATGTAAAATAAAGTAAGTTGTTCTTATCTAATAATGGTTCGCAGTTTGGCTCTGAAGTCTACACCTGACAGATGTAATGGCATAAAAGAGATCACCCCTATTCTGTGACTGGTATTAATCTGCCAAACCATTCTCTCTAGAGGTGGCTTAACAGGACTGCTATTAGTCATAGAGTAGGAAGAAGCAATTAGTCACACAGTACTTAGTGAGGCAGCAAAAATTACAATAATGGAGGACCTCAGCTACCTGTGCATATTCTGGCCAACAGTTACTGTGGAACAAGTTATGAAGAGGGAATTTCTTGGATCTTCATTTCTTGGAGTGGGCAGGTGTGGAGTACACCAAGGCAAGAGAGGGCTTTCAAACATGGGTGAAGCTCAGGAGATGGCTCATTGGAGATGTAATCCTAGCTGAACCACTGAATACTGACCACAACAGAATTCACCCTGCCTGGGGTGTGATGAGGTCCTGATTTTCTTTGGTACCAGGTAAGGTACCAAAGCTTTGTACAGTAACCCTAAACATTGGAGAAGATGGTGGAGAGGAGAGGAATGTGGGTGGGGGAAATATAGAAGGAGCTGTTACCATCCAAAGGTTACCTGCCTCCAGCAGACAGTTGTACAAAGGAGCCTCCTTGGCACAAAAAATGGGAGCTTTTGCCATCCAACGGGAATGTTTTACAGTGAATGCTTATTAGGCAGCTCTGGGGAGTTGTGTAAGAAGGCAGCCACGAGAGGATAAAACAACCTGGTTAGAAAAATTACCTCACTCAGGTGTAGCCCACAGCTAGGTGCATACGGTCCAGAGAGAGCACTCAGTCAAAGCGGGTTTTGGTCTCTTTCTGCTGAGGCCTTAGTGTTGTGCAGGATTTTGAGCCCATTCCTTGGAGAAGGGGGTTGGCTGAGGCCAACTTGTATGCAGAAATGGTGCAATAGGTGTTCTGCCAGGAACGGCACAGTGTGTAAAATCCCAGGTGTGAGGAGAAAGTATGTAGGCACATGACAGTGTATTGTGGTACTTCTAAATGTCAAAACTACTGGTGGGATAGCTGTAGTTAGAGGCACACATAAATACAGTGGTATAGTTATATTCCAACTCTTTCTAGCATTACAGTTTTTGAAAGGAGACAGCATACTGACTAGGCAGTAAGCTTAGAGAGGTCCACTGGGTGGACCTATCATACAATTAAACCAAGAGCACTTGTAAAGTCAAGTACCTGGCTGTCACTGCTGTCAGGGTTACAGACATGGGTGTCACTGCACAGTGTGGCAGCATCCCCTTTGTAGTTGCACACAGCTTAGCCCTGTGTCATGTGTAGTGCTTTTCCTACAGTGGAAAGTCCACACAGCCAAAGCCATCCCACAGGTTAGCCAGACCCTGCCTGCAAACAAGTATTTTGCTCTGCTTGTGAACTCAGCTCCCACACAGAGTGGCATATATACTGGCATGTGCCATAGGAATGGTTGGTGTGTGTGTCTGGAGATTTCAGGCTAACTCAAAGCAAAAAAATAAATAAATAAAAAACCCAAAAGAAAAGATATGTAAGGCTTTGCTTAATAGAGCATTAATTATGCAGGTACTGAAAGATTTCTAGTTCCTTTCAGCACTCAGAATTTAGATTCTGCTGGATATACTTAATTTTTTAAAGCCCTCTACATTTTGCAGTTTACACATTTGCATAGCGTAGGACTACTGTCAGGAACATATATCTACAGATCTGGGGCAGGAGCTGTTCTCATCATTTCAGGGGGATGGAAAAGAGAAAACTGTTCAAAGGAGGAGGATGGGGGAAGGGAATCATTTCCATATATTTTTTAAGGAATCATAAAGACACACAGGCAAGTGTGTCAATCATGAGACACAGTCCTCTCTTTAATATTGTCAGGAACACAAAAGTTCACAGAGCACATGTGTGAGAGGGTGCTGCGCTGCCTTGACTACATGATCTGCATGATACATGTCAGAAGATGGGAATGTTGCTATGGCAATTCTTCCCTCTCCTGAATACTAAGTTGTCAAAGAAGCCAGTTCACAGTCAGGCAGGCTCACTTATGAACTTGCCTGCTGGAAGATGCTAAATACTATTTATAGTTTCTCTTGCAAGGAGACAACATTGTTTTCTGCACTGGCCTCTTAAGGCCCTGTGCCCCAGCCCTCCAATATTCCTGATGTTTATGTGATTTGGAAGCTGCTGAGGGCAGAGATTTAACTGAATTTTGTGCTGGAGAGTTTTGGGGTTTTCCCTCAGCTTATACAGTGTCCTTCAATTTTCATCTTGCTAAGAAGGCAACAGACAGATGGGTCTTTCTGCATTTCCAAAAGCCATCTTGCTGTTTTTGTAAAGTTCTGTATTGGGTAATTCATTTATCTTTACTTTCAGTCTGCAGAGGAGTAGCCTGTTCTCGCTGATGTTTCCCCCTGGCAGGACAGCGAGCGAGGGACTGGCAGCCTATTGGTGCCCTCCACCAATTTTTTCACTAGGTGACCCTCAAAGCCCATCCTGTCCTTGATTCTGCTGTCAAGCCATTCCCACTGTGTTGTGTGGGTGCTGCCATGGGAAAGGGATGCCTTTACCGACAGCTCTCCTATTGCAGCTGTGAGTTCCCTTAGAAGTAATGCTCTGTTTTGCTTCCTTCCTTAAAAACCTGTATAGCACTACTTTGTGGAAGTAAAGCAGCTTTGTTGTAGAGGTGGCAAACTTCAGTAGATGCAGGGATTCCAGTATTACAGTGTCTCCCAATGTTCATGTTGTATCACATTTTCTGGTAGCAGTCTCTGTTTTCAGCTATTTTCCTTTAACCTCATTTTCATTTTGTAATTGGAAAATTCCTCACTAGGAAATTCTACATGCCCGATTCAGGCTAAATTTTCTAAGATGGCTCAGGCACTCCAAAACCAAAGACAAGCAAAGGCATTCGGTATTGTCCCTATTTAAAAAAAAAAAAAAAAAAAAAAAAAAAAAAAAAAAAAAAAAAAAAGTTCCTTCAAATTAGTTGATCATACTGGTTTTATCTTGGGCTTTTTTCTTCCTTCTTTTTTTTTTGATTGGAATGTATATTGCTGTAGGAAACTGCAGGTAGGCAGAATGTAAAAGCCTGATCCGATGTGCTCTAAATTAATCAGGACAACATAGGAAGAGAAAAACAGTTGCTCTGCTTACCTGTGTGATGCTCGGTATTTTACTTAATTTTACCACCTCACAGTTGGCCAGTAACTTTTTTTACAGTTTGAAGTGTTTATTTAGCACCTCCCATGGGCTCTAAAAGTACTAAAACAAATGAGTTTTGCAAGAGCAAATGATCAAGGCAAAAGGTGCCATTGAAAATGATGACTATATACCAAAGTACTCCACTACCCACCTCAAACAGAGTCTGTACCCAGCATCTGGATTTGATCCTTCAGTGATCAATTAAAGAACATCAAAGCCAACAGAAAATACAATGACCTGTAACAGAGAGAAATGTGACCAAAATAACAATAAAAGATCATTTTAATGTCCAATTCCAATAAGACAACAGAACTCTCAGACAAGTCACAGATTCATTGTACAAGAAGAGATATTCGCAAATACAGGACATCTTTGGAAACTGCAGGAGCAGATGCTCTCCAGAGAAATCTGTCTTCCTGATGTAGCATTCATTTGCACCTGTAAGAACAAGAAAGAAGTGGAAGAATTTCAAAATCAAGCCTTGACTCTGTAACGCATATGCAGGCACAGTTTAGATCCCCAAAAAATGTCATGGACTTAATGATTTATTTTATGTCTTGCTTCTGCTGTGCTCATCAAGAGAGCATTACTTAGTCCAGCTGGTCTGAGGATTTTGATACCCATGTGACTCAGAGGCAGGGATTCAAACCACATTGGCCAGTACAGAGATGTCAAAAAGTTTCCACAGTGCAAGGGACACAGAAGTGAAAAGTATTTGCTGGTTTGGAGGAATTAACACAGAGAGGTCGATTAGCAGCTTGCAGCCACTCAGACCTAGGATTCTTAAATTACACTTTTTCTTCTTTCTTTTCCATCTGAGCTCATTTTGTTTCCAGAGGTTTAAGGGACGAACTTGAGAAGCCACCCCTGCTGCAGGTACTTTCCGTGTTTCTGAGCGAGCAGGCCAAGAAAAACAGAAGGCCAAGATAATTTTCCTACAGTGTTCCACACCAGCTAGAGAAGGATGATGAAGTGCAGAAGATCCGCTGACAGCGCAGCTCTCCCTGTTGAAGGGGATCAGCATATGCTGCTTTCTTACCGGCAGGACTGCCCTGCCCCCAGGTCACAGTCTTGTGCTGCTGCAGCTTACCCAGAGCAGCTGTGGATGTCATGTCTGAAAGACTGAAAAGCTTAAAATTCCCTGCTCAAAGAGCAGCTTTTACTTTGTGCTGTCAGAAGCTGTCCATGACCACAAAGCCTCTTCTGGGATGTGACCATGAGAGCTTCCTCCAACAGCCGTGCTGTTTGCAGGCTGCCTGCCCCTAGTGACCACAGTGTGATCCCTTTCCTTTCCCCACTGAAGCTGAGAATCACTTTCCCATCCCTGGAAGGGCTCCTCTGCATTCACGGCCATGAAAAACCACAGGAGCTGTAGCAAACCGAGATTTACTCAGAAGGAGGGTCTGAATCCAATTAGAGCAAAACAAGCAATCAACATGACACATTTCCTTCTCACCTCTGCAGAAGCTAATCTAGCTGATTCCTTTGTGTTGTAACAGGAAAATCCCTGATACCTTACCGCTCCACAGCCAGTACTGGAGGACACGGCACAGGCAGCAAACACCAGCTGGGCCTCCAGCCCACCCAGCTCTGCCTTTGGTACTGGAGCCAGCAGCTGCCTCTGGTGCCTCCTCAAACTTTCTGCTGCAGAGCCTACAGGAAAGCGCTGACTTGGGGCCACAGCTCGTTTTCTTATTCCCAAATAAGCATTCTGCTTTGCGCTGTGATGCAAGTTTCCTAAATAAGATATTCTGGGAAAGAGATCTTCCTGTGTGCTCTTGAGAGGAGCCAGTCCTTTCTTTAGGGAGGCATGGCGTTCCCACAGGCTGCACTGACATCCTGTGGCACGACTTCCGCGCCTGGAAAGAGCGGGAAGGGACAGCTCTGCCCCTCCGTGTCCCCTCTCTGCTCACTGCAAGTCACTCTTGCCTCATCCAGACCCTTTGGGAGGGGAAGGGGCACCTGCCCCTTGCTGGGCCCAGCACCAGCTCCTGCCCACTGTGCCTGGCAGGCACAGCTTCTGATGTCACCTCAGCTGCCACTCATCCAGCCACCACCAGCCTGGGAGGGAGGGACCGGCCCCCCGCCCCTTTTTGGCGTCGTGTGAATCACTGCCCACGGCGTCGGGGCTGTGCGAGGATGAGCTGTAGTGACCCAGCACTGGGTGGGGTATTGCTGGAAGGGTGGGAGCTTTTTTTAAGGGAAAAAATGCTGAAAATCCCTCACCCCACTGCCCACAGGGCATTGAGCCCTGCCGTGGGGTGGCCAGGGTCTGCAGCAAGCTGCATCCCTCAGCCCACGCTGAGGCACTGTGCAAAATAGCACCCAGCCCCTCAGAAGTTGAGTTTAATTTTACTTCCCCTTGGGGAACAGCGTTAATCCGTAACTTTTTAGGCACCGCTCGATCAGCTGAATTACAGCTATTAGCTTTGGACTCTAGGCATTTTTATGAGATATTAGTTCCAGGGCTTGTGGTTTGGCATGGAAAGCGTATTATTCACACACAAAACAACTGCATTAAAATAACATTAGGGATCTGGCTTAAACTGACAAAACCTAGGAAACTCAGAATTAAGGCTGAAAGTATGTCCTTAACTCACCCACTGCGTGCCCGGTGTGGCCGCTAGGGCGGTGTGTTGGCCCCACTGCCTCCAGCTGAGCCATGCTCCCCTCGCTGCTCCAGGGAGGAAACAGGCTGCACCTTGACTGAGGACCCACCACCCCTGGGAGCAGCAACCCCTCTTTGTGCCTTGGAGTCCTTGTCCAGTCAGACAAGTTTTAGGACTTATGTGTAATGCCATTTTTTTCTGCACATCTCTACCTAGAGCCAGGATGTCGCCCTGTCACCGGCGTCACTGTGGTGAGAGCAAAAGCTGCACACAGCTGTGGAGGCTGGATGGAGGCATCACCGGCCCTGGGAGGAGCAGATGGGCCTTTCTGCAACCTGCTGGGGGAAAGCCCTTCGGCTCAGAAAATGCCTTCTAATGTTCACTTTGTGGATCACCTTATTGCGAGGAAGCTGAGGCCAAGAAGCAGTGTGAGGACACAGATTGCTGTCACTGGAGCTGGGAAGGGGTGGGAGGAAACTTGTGCAGGAGTTGTCCCAAATGGCTCCTCTTTGGCAGGGCTTTCATTCATGGGAAGTGACACTACACAGACAGAAATTTGTGTCATAACATCCAGTAGCTGAAAAACAAAGGAGTGTCCCTAAAAGGGTCACACAATGGGTCAAAAAGGAGCAGTGCTGTGTGCATTCCTGGTCTGAACTTCTGCTGTGCTCCAGTTTTTCTCCCAAAGCCCTGCCCTTGATCACAGGATACAAACATCAAAATGCTCATCTGGGCCCTGGCTTCCCGGAAGGTGCATCTGAGCTTTGGAAAAGGTGATTTCAGCTGCAGCATGTTCACTGCAACAGCAAACAAACAAAAGCAGGAGCCTCAGTGGAATCACAGCTCACATCGTCCAAGAAATGAATTACCACAGGCCTCTAGGAAGGACTGATCTGCTCCCTCTTGGAGCACAGCTCATTTTAAGATGTTCTTCCTCCATGGCCAAATATCTGCCTCTACATGGCAGCAAAATCAGCTCCTCTAAAGCCATGTTTGAAATAAGCTTCACTCCTGCCTTACCCATTCCTTTTATTTAAGAGCTCTGCTGTTTTGTAGGAAACAATCCAAGATGCTCATGCATGAGGCATCTCTCAAGAGTAAACCACATTAAAGAGAAAAAACCCAAAAGGCAGCAACTAAAGAAAAAAAATTGTGTTCAAGTTGCAAGGTTGTCACATTGCTCTGTAAAAGGGGGTGCACCTTAACCATATTGGGTGTGATTTTTTTTTTCCTCTCAGTGAGGTGAGAAATACATTTACTATTCCCATCTTGGAAGCAAAATAAGTAGAATAATTATTTCCTTTCCCAGCAAAGGAAAATGAAGCTGAACTTTTAAAAGCTGTGCTTTTTATTTGTGTGCCTTAAACCAACACACTCCCTCACTGGCTGGCGTTTGCAACAGACCACAAACACATTGCTACACGTGGCATCAAATTTGTGTTTCAGGTCAGAATTGAGATGTTCTGGTGATAAATGAGGGATGCTTGTTCTATGGACATCTTGTCCCAGAAACACTGTAGCTAAATTTACCATAGAGCACTACCAGTTTAATTCTTCCTTAGGAGATCTTTTAATGAAAAAAAAAATTAATGTTTAGACTGCTCTGGAACCATTCTCTAAACATAATTTGTGAGCTCAGTATCAGGCCTCCTTGGCCTTCTTTTAAAGTTGCTGAGTGTCTCTGTATCTCTCAGAGCACAGGCAGTGCCGCGGATGTCCACCACTTCTGATAGATGAGTCTGAAATGAGCAGATGTTGCACGACATAGGGGTTGTGTCACCCTTGTCCTTTGAGTCTCACGAGACAGACACTCAGACCCACTGTGTATATATGCAGAGCATTTCCAGAAAATGATGGAATATAGGCCAGGATAAGTTTTCCATTGTCACAGGGAAGGGTCTCTTATCTTGCCCATGCACATCTGCAATCCCCACAAAAAAAAAAAAAAAAAAAAAAAAAAAAAAAAAAAAAAAAAAAAAAATTACCAGAAAATAAAAAGAAATTGAGACTGCAGATACGTGCATTTTATTTAAGCCCACTGTGTCCCTTGCAAAAAATGGTTGAAATGGCAGGTGATTGTTTCCATGTTAAGGAAGGCTTAAGAATGACTGACAAGATCTGCTTTTGCAGTTCTTATTTCTGCCAATCAAATCACTGAGGACAACAGTGAATAGTGCATATTTAGAAAATGTATTTTTAAAGTTGGGCTTTGACTGAACAGTCTCTACTTCGTGAGAAACTGAAGCCTTCCCTTCCCAACAAGCTGTGACTTAAATGCAGCAAGTGAAAGAGGAAAAAAACCAAAAGTATAAGGAAGAAACAAAACTATTTAAAAAAAAAAAAAAAGTGGTCTTGCCAAATGGACACTAGCACCGTACACCCTCTTCTCAGGCTTGGGAGCAAACTGAATTCTCATATATGAAGACATAGATCAGAAGGAATAGTCAAGGAAGAAGAGACCGTGAAGTACCCCTGTATGTTAGGGAGCATTTTGATTTTCTGAAGCTTAGTGATGGTGACAATAAGGGTGAGTGTTTATGAATAAGAATCAGTGTAAAGGCCAACAAGGCACTGGGTTTTTGAAAGGCAGACTTTGACCTGTCTAGGAGACTGGTTGGTAGAGTTCCATAGTGGTCAGTCCTGAAGGGCAAAGGGATCCAGGAAGGCTGGACATTCTTCAAGAAGGAAATCCTAAAGGCATGGGGGTAGGCTGCCCCAACATGCTGAAAGATGAGGCAGTGGGGAAGAATACCAGCTTGGCTGAAGAGAGATCTTTGGCTGGAATTTGAGGACGAAAAGAGCATTTGTGACCTTTGGAAGAAGAGGTAGGCAACTCAGGAGGACTGCAAAGATGTTGTGAGGTTATGCAGGGAGAAAATTAGAAGGACCAAAGCCCAACTAGAATTTAATCTGGCTACTGCACTAAAAGACAATTAAAATTGTTTCTATAAATACATCATCAACAACAGGAGGGCTAAAGAGAATCTCCATCCTTTATTGGATGTGGGGGGAAGTGACAAAGGATGAAGAGAAGACTGAAGTACTTAACGCCATCTTTGCATTAGTCTTTAATACAACCAGTGGTTGTTGGGGTGCCCAGTGCCCTGAGCTGGAAGACAGGGAGGGGGAACAGTTGAAAGCCCCAAGGGTTTGAAAGATGGAAGTACCCACCCAAGGGTACTGAGGGAGCTGGCAGAAGTGCTCACCAATCCACTTTCCATCATTCACCAGCAGTCCTGGCTAACTTAGGAGGTCTCAGTTACCAAATGTGAAACCCATCTATGAGAATGAAAGGAAGGAGTATCCAGGGAACTACAGGCCTGTAGTCTGACCTTGGTCCTAGAGAAGGTTATAGAGCAGATCACCATGAGTGCCATCACAGGATACATATAGTACAACTGGGAAATCAGGCCCAGCTAGAGTGAGTTTATGACAGGTGGATTCTGCTTGACCAACCTGATTTAAGTTTACAATAAGGTGACCCCACTTAGTGGATGAGGGGAAAGCTGTGAGTATAGTCTATCTGGACTTTAGTGACTCCTTAGACACCATTTCCTGCAGCATTCTCCTGGAGAAACTGGCAACTCATACCTTAGTCTGGTGCACTGTTCACTGGGTTAAAAGCTGGCTGGATGGCAGGGCCCAGGGAGTGGTGGTGAATGGTGCTGCATACAACTGGTGGCCAGTCACCAGTGGTGTTCTCCAGGGATCAGTGCTGGGGCCTGTTTAGTATGTGCATCAATGATCTGGATAAGGGGATTGAGACACCAAACTGGGTGGGACTGTTGATCTGCTGGAGGGCAGAAGTGCTCTGCAGAGGGATCTGGACCAGCTGGATCCGTGGGCCAAGGGCAGTGGTTTGGGGTTCAATAAGGCCAAGTGCCAGGTCTTGTCCTTGGGTCACAACAACCCCAGGCTAGGAGAAGAGTAGCCAGGAAGTGGCCTGGCAGAAAAGGACCTGTGGGTGCTGGTCAACAGCAGCTGAACATGAGCCAGCTCTGCCCAGGTGGTCAAGAAGGCCGATGGCATCCTGGCCTGGATCAGCAATAGTGTGGCCAGCAGGAGCAGGGCAGGGATTGTCCCCCTGTACTGGGCACTGGTGAGGCCACACCTCGAGTGCTGTGATCAGTTCTGGGCCCCTCACTACAGGAAGGACACTGAGGGGCTGGAGTGTGTCCAGGAAAGGGCAACAGAGCTGGTGAAGGGTCTGGAGCACAAGTTCTTTGAGGAGCAGCTGAGGGAGCTGGGAGGGTTTAGTCTAGAGAAAAGGAGGTTCAGGGGAGACCTTATCACTCCCTGCAACTATGTGAAAGGAGGTTGTAGCCAGGTAGGGGTCAGCCTCCTCTCCCAGGTAATAAGAGATAGGATGAGAGGAAATGGCTTCAAATCACAGTAGGAGAGGTTTAGATTAGCCATTAGGTGAAAATTCTTCACTAAAAGGCTTTTTAAGGATTGGAACAGGCTGTTCAGGGAAGTGATTGAGTTGCCATCTCTGGAGGTATTTAAAAGACATGTAGATGTGGTGCTTGGGGACGTGGTGGTTTAGTGGTGGACTTGGCAGTGAACAGCTGAACTTGATATTTTCAGACATCATTTCTGATAAGCAGTTCTCTAATTCTAACCCTTTCCTCCAGCCTGGCTACCACCCACATCTCAAATTCATCAGTCCCCTCCCTTTTCATCTGCTCTTGCTGCCAGGTGGTCTGGCATTCCCTTATCACAGCCTCAAAGGACTCTGCAGTGCGGGGGATTGGAAAGACAAACCAAATTCTTCTCCTGAGATAGGCAGGTAGGTCCCCAGGTGCTTGTCCTCATTACAGATTGTGCTTTGGGAGCTGGATCCAGCTGGCAGAAGTTTCTCATTAAGATGGCAAGGCTGAAAATGTGAACCTGGAGGGAAACTACGTAGTTGTAGAGCAGAGGTGGCCTTGAGGTTAGGGTTAAAGAGGAGGTGATAACACTATTCTATTTTTATTTTAGCTTAGTATTGTGGGATTCTGTTAGTTATGGAAGTGGCAGCATGTTTTGGGTGTGTTCAGGTTTATTTGGATTTCCCACCCTTACGTCCTCTGCTCTAAAAATGTTATGATCTTGCAAGTGTTAAATTTTGAGTAGTTCTAGCATAGGCTTGGGACAGGAAAAAGCTTGTTTTAGGACTGCTAAAGTCTGGATCTTGTACAGTGTGTGGGAGTTGTGCTCCAGCTATTTTTCTGGTACGTATTTGAGGAAAAGCAGAGAGAGTAGGCAGAGCTCAGGCTTTGCTTATTTTTGTGCTAGCAAACAGCATAGCTCTGGCAGAGGAAAAGGGATTTAAAATGTTGATCTGACATGCTAAAGCCATGGGCAGCTCCTGACAGCATCTTCAGATATATGAGGTGGTCAAGGGTGTGGGCTGCTACTGTCCTTTTTTTACTGGAAAGAGTAAATAGCAACAGAATACAAACAGGAGAAAGGCATTAGATGCATGGCAATTGTGGAAGATTTAAGAGTATCAAGTCTTTGAGGTCTGCTAGCCCTGCAGACTCTCTGTCTCTTTTAGCCAGTCCCCTACGTGACAGCCCACCTGTGTGGCTTCTAAGGAGCTTTTACAAAAAGCACTTTATGTGGCCAGCTGTAGGCTCTGCAGTGCTCTTCCAGCAGTGCAGCCCTTGCTGGTTGGAAGTGTTGGGCAGCAGGACCATGGTGTGTACAGCCACACACCTTCCCAGGAGTGGGAGAGGCCTGTGTTTGCACATCCAAGGAAGCACAACTCCACGGTGATTGTTTCAGCGGCTTTTCTCCCCCTTGATTTTGTGTACAGGAGAGGGGTTCTGAGTAACTCTGTCAAAATTCACCAAACTCTGCTCCACATATGTTTCAAAGGATCAGTGGGTCTAACAGCTGCACTTATTTAGTGATAAATGGTGATAAACACTAGCTGAGGTAGCTATACTCTGTTAAGAAAGCATCCCTGTGTCTGTTGACTCCTGTTCTCTCTTACTCTGCTCTCTGCACTGATGGCATCTGCCACATCCAGTGTTGTCTGGGTGCCAGCTGACCGCATGATCCAGCCCTCCGATTGCTTTTCAGTGATGAATGGCTACAGCTGCTGCTGGCTGCATATGGCAGTTCAGTAGCATTGCCTGGTTACATGTGGTGAATCTGTGTTGCAGCTACTGCTTGCTGAAGAATGTACCTGAGGAGAGCTAAGAAAAAATAGAGGGGGGACTGAGAAGCACATGAAATAATATTGGAGAAATCTAGAGAAGTCTTTCAGTTCTTAGCTCTGTAGCCTAGTTCAGCTGAGGGCATAGGAAAGCTGGGCAAACACAAATGAACTGCCAAACTTCAAATTTAGCCCACCTCATCTGTCCCTATTTCCTTCCACTGCAAGGAGGTTCAAAATCTCCATGAAGAAAAATTACAATCATTGAGTCACTCCAATAGCAGTGATCTGGCTGCCTGCCCCTGCCAGCCTGCTACACAACTTGTGTGCTAATGTTTGGGTTTTAGTGGTGGGAAACTAATGTCAAGCTGTACTCCCTTCATGCACCATTGGGCTGTGCTTATGGTCGCTCTTGGCAGCACCAAATGATTAAACAGATAAAACCATCAGTCTTGTTATTTCCAAACATTAACCTAAGTGCTAATAAAGCACAACCCGTGTCTTCCTTATGGACTCTGCAGAGCTGAGTCACACTAAAAACAGGATCTGAATGCTGGAAAAAGCCTCATACTTCTTTCCTGTGCTGAGAGGCAATACCTCTCTGTGAGCAGAGCTTGCCTTGGAGAGCTTTGCTGGAAGAAAGGTGGCAGAGCTGGGCTGCCAAGGAAAGCAAGGAGGTTGTGACCCCCACCCTTCAGTGTGAGGACAGGGGTGTGCTGGAGGGATGGATGGATGGCCATGTCCCTGCCCCTTCTCCTCCCTTCCAATGCTTAGCAATGATCTCCTCCCGGCCCCCAGGCTGGGAGGGGAATATTTCTCAGGCCCCAAGGCAGAGGAAATGAAGTGATTCTCCCTCTCAGTGGACTTTACCCTCGGTGGCTGAAGATATTTTTTTCCCAAAACATCCCAGCAAAACCGGAGGGCTTTGTAAATTCATTATGTCACTGAGGAATCTGTTTAATCAGCTGCCTTTCCCTGGAGGCACTTTACACTTAATGAGAGACATGATGGATTGAATCAAAACTGCTTTACAAGAATTTAGCCTCAAACCCCTCAGATGATGTGTTACTGACTGTGCTGTAATTTAGAGGAGCAAATGAAGACACTGAGTATCTCTCACCCTGTCTGAGAGGGAAGGTGGCAGAGGCAACACATGAAAGCCTCAAGCTCTGTATTGCATCATTCCTTTCCTAGGTGTCATCACAATGAATAGCCAAAGTCTCCATGTTGCCAGGAGCCTGATCCATGCTCCTGGTACTACTTGGCAAGCATGCTTATTCCCCAGTTCATTGTGCCAGGTACAGGATAAGGCATATCCTAATTTAGCTTATTTATATATGAAGATTCTAATTCAAAATGCAGCCAAATGAGAAACATTGCAAATATGTGAGAAGGAGCTTTGTAAACTAGACAAACAGTGGGACTACAGAGATGGAATATGGAATAGTTTCAACTTCAGGTTCAAAACTCATTTTGCATGTAATTTTAACATGGAAACAAAAGGCACTTATTTGTTTTCTCTGCCTCTTTGCTTTCCCTACTTGCAGATGCTGTGTCTAGTCCTTTCAATTAACCTGCCTTCCTGTTGTGATGGGACACGATGATGGACCAGCATCTTTCCCACTATAAAGTTATGTGAACACATACAAGGTCCTCAGGAAATTTTGCTGTGAAGGACTCTCTGTGGACCTGCGTACGATGTTGTGCCCTTAGAAACATGCCAAGTATTTTATTTCTGTAAAATCACTCCCATACCAGTATTTAATTAGCCTTTACCTTCTCGCTTTTTAAAAATTTTTCTTCTGAGTAAATGAAGACTTCATTATTTGGAACAGGATTTTCCTGCAGTGCAGTTCTGCTAGCAGGAGCCAAGCATATTCCATAGATGAAGGGAGCAACACTCTCTGCCAGGAAGGAACAGTGATTTCATAGGATCATAGAATGGTTTGGGTTGCAAGGGACCTTTAAAGATAATCTGGTTCTAACTCTCTGCCATGGGCAGGGGCACCTTTCACAAGACCAGGTTGCTCAGAGCTCCATCCAGCCTGGGATGGGGTGTCCACAATTTCTCTGGGCAACATGTTTCAGTACTTCACCAACCTCACAGTAAAGAATTTCTTCCTAATATCTGATCTAAACCTACCCTAAGCCATTCTCCACTGTCCTGTCACTACATGCTCTTGCAAAAAGTCCCTCTCCAACTGTTCTGTAGCTCCCTTTAGATACTGGAAATCTGCTGTAAAATCTCCCCAGAGCCTTCTCTTTCTTCTCTAGGCTGAACAATCTCAGCTTTCTCACCCTGTTTTCACAGGAGAGATGCCCAGCTCTCTGATGACTCTCCTCTTTGTGACCCTCTGGACTTGCTCCAACAGGTCTCATGTCCTTCTTATGCTGGGAGGCCCAGGTGACATCTCACTAGAGCAGAGCAAGGGGCAGAATCCCCTCCCTTGTCCTGCTGTCCATGCTGCTTTTGTTGCAGCCCATGTCAAGGTTGGCTTTCCAGGCTGCAAGTGCACATTGCTGGGTCATGTTGAACATCCCTGCCAACACCCCCAAGTCCTTCTCCTCAGGGCTGCTCTCAATCCATTCTCTGCCCAGTCTGTATCTGTTGGGATTGCCCTGACCTTGCACTTGGCCTTGATGAAGTTCATGAGCCTGCCCAGGTCCCTGTGGATGCCATCCCTTCCCTCCGTGTGTCGACTGCACTGCACAGCTCTGCGTCATCAGCAAACTGGCTGGGGGTGCACGGGGCCCCAATGTCCATGTCACCCAGACAATGTTACACAGACCTTTGCTCAGTTCTATCAGGCTGTGGCTGCCAAAGCCAGTGCTCGTTGCAGAGATGGGCTCCTCATGATTCCACCCTGGGAGCTGGGAAGGACCAGCACCCTTTGGCCCTCATGCACTTATTGAAAAGAGAGCCAAAACCTTTGAACTGTCTGATTGCTTTTGCCCACTCTGGGTTCCAGTGGTCTTAATGTTAAGCTGCCCTAGATTATAAACATACCATCCAAAATCACATCCAAGAGGCTCATCTTCATTGAAAGAAGTGCAATTTATTGTGGATGAATCTATTCATTTAACTGCCAAAACACAATAAATAGAATTACACTGAGAAAAGGCATAAAACCAATGGGTTTTATTAATTTATATCTAGTTTATAATACACTTTTTGTTTTGTAATTGTGCCTGTTTTGGATGTAGGTATTTAGATTTTGATATTGCTGAGGTGTACAGTTTGTTTGTGGTAACTTTATGAGGTATAGAGCATGAAATGACAATACCATTTTCTCAAGATGAGATGTAATGCATAGTAAAGTAGATGCTCAGTCATGACATTTATTTTGCTTTCAGCTGTTATAATTGATAGTCTATATAATGTACACATATGAGGTTCTTTAATATAAATATGGGTTTGTGAGAGTGCTACTTACCATCAGTCTGTAACACATTATTTAGATTGTCTGTGGGCTGTTGGTATCTTTCCCACTTTTTAAAATTTTTGTTCTAAGTTTAAAAGGACTGAAGGTGTTGGTATCTTCCCCACCTTTTTTTAAAAATTAGTTTTAAAGGATCAAAGAAGAAAACACAATTTAGCATGGAATTGATTTTTGCATCAGCTGGTTTTGCATTAAATAATAATACAGTATTAAAAAATTGCATTGTCATCTCCTCCTGTGAAATTGCATTATGTTCTGTACCCTTGGCTCACTTATTAATTCTTCAGTAGCACGCACTTAATTGTTCAGCAAATGACACAACATGTGAAGAAATAATACAAACAATGTGATTTATATCTCTCCAGGCAAAACCACTGAGGACTGGATCATCTGCCTTCGCTTATTATAATGCAGCACAGGAGCAGCCAGATCTGAAAGCTGTGGCTGTGTCAGGTAGGACACACTGAAAATATGTACCCTGGAAACAAAAGGTATGTCTGCTGTATGAGTCAAGCACAAGTCTGAATTGCTCTTAAAACTAAAGACATGCGTGGCAGTCAGAACCTTTGAGGCTCTGGGCTGGTGTGTGCAGAGCAGAACAAGCACAGTGGGACCACCAAAGCCCAGCCTGGCTGCTGGACACTCACTGGAGGGAGCTGGGGGATTCAATCAAAGAAATTCTTCTGACTCCAGTGGGATATAGATACACTGAGCCAGTAGGACTCTAGGGGGAGAGAGAAGGGAAGGGTGGGTAGAGAGAAGGGATTTTTATAGCTGGTGGGGTTTGCCGCTATGAGTCCACCTGTAGTGAAGCCACTTTGCCAACACAGGGATTAGCTCATTGGTTTCTAGACAGTGGGTAGAAGTGGTGGAGAGCAGAACCTACTGGAGATAGTTTTGAACAGCTAGCTCTGCCACAGCAGAAAGATTGCCTCCAGTCTAACCTCAAGCTCTGGCATACCAGGCTTCAGGTCTTCCAAATGCAGCATGTTTTAAGGATCAAGTAAAAAACCTGGCATATGTAGATTGTGTGGCTCATTATGTTTACATCTCCTTGTGTCTTGCTCTGTACTTTGGAGGATAAGGGGTGCAGCCAGCTTTGAAGGGAAGAACCAGTTCAGCCCAATTGTTCTCCTTCAGCCTACAGAAATACCCAAAGCGCAGAAACCTCGTATCCACCATGTTCTGTAGTTCATTTTTTCCAATCGGAATTAAATTTTCCCCCAAATCCACGGCTTCCATTTCTCTTGCCTTTTCCCAATGTAATTAATTTAAAAACAAATACATTTTTAGCAAAAGGAAGCTAGAAAATCAATGTATTGAAAATAGAACTGTTTTCTTTCCTTGAGAGTAAAGCAGGCTCCCATGTGTGTCCTAGACATTTCACAGGATCAAGGCTTTGGTGATGTTACATGTTAGCATTTTGCATTGTGGCACTCTGACTTGCCCTATCTCTTGCATTTATTTGAATTTTTCTATTCTGTCATTTTTTCCTATTCTCTTCTATTTCTGATCTTTTTGTTTTGTCAGACAGAAGACAAACACACTCTACAGGCCAAAAAGAAGCATCACTTAGATATTTCGTGGGTTGCGTGAAATGCTATCTCTGGAGAGCAGTAACTGAAAAGAGTTAAGGAAATGGTAGCCCAGATCAGCCACGTTGCTAAGAGGCAGAGTCCTCACACAGAGGTGTCTGTAGATGGGGTCTGGAGCTGATTCCTGTTCAAACTCTGTGTGCCACCTGCACAGCTCAGGGCACCTGCACTGCATGGCTGCAGGCAGTGCCCTGGAGATCTCTGAAGGGAGAAGCCCAGGCACGCCTGCCAGGTCAGCATGTCTCCGAGATTGTCTGGATCAGCCAGGCATGGTCAGAACATATCTCAGGAGAACATATCCCCCCCACCAGGAGGGGCAGCAAAGCCTGCTCTTCATCTCTGGAGTGTGGATGGCCCAAAGCACCAGAAGATGCAGAGTGGAGTTGGAAGATGATGGTAGAGAAGGAAGGTTGGAGGGGTGGGTCACAGAACTTGCTGTGCTTTTCACCTCATGGTGCTTTTGGACATCATAGCACTTAAAAAACCTCTCCAGGCTTCTTGCTTCAGTTTGGAAGAGCCTCTGAACCCTACTGAGAATCCCTTTTACTGCTGATTTTGTTGTTTATTCTGCTCAAGTCCTAAATGTTTCTGTTCTAAATTTTCAAGCTGCATGGTTATGAAGAAGCAATAGAGTGAGGGTCTCTTGCTTATTGGGGCTCAGATAATTAATTCTATAGGAATTAAAAGTGGAAAATCCTGTGCTTTGGAAATAGTGGAAACACAGAAAATAAAAGCCACGGGGAAAGATCTGTGAACTGCTGGCCATAGAGTTCAGGAAGGAAAGCAAGCACAGGGAGTTATATGATTGCTGTGATGTACATCTGTTCGGCAAGCTACAAACACTGTAGACCTTAAAGACATCTCTCTTGAGTTCTAAAATCCCTTAACTAGTCTGAGTCATTTGTACAGCAGAACAGACTGAAGGTCTCTGAAGTAAAATGGAAATACCTGTAATTCTGCAGAAAATTAGGGAAAAATTATGTAGTCCCAAACCAGAGGAAGAAATAAAAAGTAGTCATAAAAGCTCTGGTCTCTGGGAAAGTTCTGGATGAAGATGACTTTCTAATAGAATTTTCTAAACTCTCTCAGTCTCACTTGGCTTCTGACATATGGAAAATCTTTTGAAAGGCCAAAGCAAAAGGGTTCCATTTCAGCATTAACTACAGTGTTGGGTTCTCTTAACTCTCTCTCCTAGGAAATAACTCACCAATGCACCATTTGCAATAATTAAATAACAGGCCCATTCTTCTGACTAATGTGACTCAGAAGACATAGGTTAAAACAGCATCTAGAAAATGTCTGAGCAGCATACCTTACGGACAAGAACTCAGCACATAACTTGAGGTTGACATTAATCAGAAAGCTGCTAGAGAGTCTTATAGGCCTGTTATTATAATTTGCTATTTTTAAAATTCTCTGAAGTAATCAGAAAATCAACCAGCTCAACACCCCTAAAGAGAGCTGCTTCCCACCCACCAGCAGTGGCTGACTTCACTGTTGACATAAAAACCATGAAGATCTCAGTCTAGTATTCTGCCATGTAATTGTATCCTTAATTTTGGCCTTGTTGAAAGTCTGCTGGAGAACTGATCTTGTGTGTCCTCATTAGAAGCAATTCATATGTAAATCATTTAAGATTTTTTTTTAAACTTAAAGAAAGAAAACATTCCTGTGACTCAAACATTCTGCAGGCTCTGGCTCCTCTTGTGGCTCATGTGTGGCTATGGCTTCTGGGAACTCTGTGCCTCCTGGCAAACCAGAGTGAGAAGGTTGCTGGCTAAGCTCTCACCTTCTCTTGCCCTAGCTGCTAGAGAAAGCACCTGTCAAGAGACTTTACCTTTTCCCAGCCTTGGGCCAGTCATTGAAGGGACATGAGGTGAAGCTCTGTTATCTTCTACTGCCATCATATACCCATAGAAGGTGCTTCACTCACTTCAGCCAATAATACCCACCTAATTACCAGCTTTTCTGCATGTTGGAAGGCTTACTTTTTGCTCTTTTATGTGCAAAAATAAGTTGAAGTGGTAGTAGTGGAATGACATCCTAGTGTTAAAATGGAATGACATTGAAAAGACAATAAATAAACAAGTCAGATTACTTCTCTGTGCCTTTATCAATAAAACTGATGAAGCAGCATATGAGGTAACAGCCAAGTTCTTGTCTAAAAGTACAACTTTGATAAAGTTTGGGCACCTATTTCTTCTGAGTATTTCTGGAGTTGAAAATGGAAGTCATCATGAAAGTGTTGACAGCAATTTGAAGGTGTAAAGGAATACTGCATCTTTACCATGAGTTCTATGTTTTTGAATTGGATGAGCTGATTCCTTCACACTCTTAACTGTTCCTAAAATATAATGTCTGAGGTATTTGTCTCTAAGAAAGCTGAGTTTTTGTTGCTTAAGAATAAATTCTGAACTACTGCTGAAGGTGTTTGGAACTTCTCTTTGGCACCTTGTTATTATAGGCACATAAAAATGTAGACGAGTGGGACTAGGTTGCAGATGATGAAATTTTAGTTGATTAAAATCTGTTTGTCAAAACCCTGTGTTTTTGCCCTTGTATAAGGAATTCTACATGAAAAGGTAGGAAGGGAAAAATAAAGGTAGAGCTTGAGGTAATTTGGGGTATCTTTTTCATTAATTGCCCAGTTCAGTGCAAAAAAAAAAAACAAAACCAACAAAACAACAACAACAACAAGAAGAAGAAAAAAAAAAAAAAAAAAAAAACAAAAAAAACCCAAAAAAACCCCACAAAAACTTACAGCTGCTAGGAATCTGACCTAGTGCCCAGAAATGTGTAAAAGCACAGCTGGCCCTGTCTGGGCTGCAAATCAGCTTTAACACTAATGGCAACGACTTTATTTCAAGAGAGTATTTAGCTTCAAAAAATGAATAGGGGCTGCATGTTCCAAATGTCATCTGTCAATTTAACAAATGGCAACTCTATACACATCTTAATGCCAGATTGCTGTTTCATTAGGCTCCTTGTGGGTTGTTCCTTCTTGGTGGCTGGCATTGTTTTAGCTGGAGCAGCAGAAAGGCAGGAGGGAAGAAGCTGCTCACCACTGCGGTGCAGAGCAGCTCCTGGCTGCTTTTCAGGGGGCAGCAGGAGAGAGAAGTGGGCACAAAATTAAAATATGCCAGAGGAGAACGACAGGGGCACCTGTTCCATGGTACAGCTGAGTTAAGCTCATCACAGGACCAGACACAGAGATATCTTGGAGTTAGGTCTGTAACTGCAGCCTTGGCACACAGGCAAGTGCTGATGGCTGCTGAGCAGCATGGCCTGAGGGTGGTCTGAAAGCTGAAATGAGCAGGCAGGTGGTTCCAAATGGGAGCTCTCTGCAGCTCTGTCTCAGACTATAAAGGCAGATCAAAGGCTCGCAGGAACGAGCAGATAAACTCCCAGCACAATACGCTGAAGTGAGTGAGTGCTGAGGAAACAGCCATGGCAGGTAAAGATGGGCAAGAATCTGAGCTGTCCCACTTTGCCCAGCTCCATCCAACCCACTGCAATGCCATTTCCTACCTGTCCTCTGTGGCACAGCAGCATTACTAAGACTCTCTGCATCCATAGGTCAAGCCATAGGTCGACTCTCCCTGAGCTGCAGTTGCCCACAGCAAAGCTGTCAGATTTCCCATACAGTGGAAATGCTTCTAAAATGTCCAACTTTGTCTGACTTTGTAAGTAATCAAGGTTTTATGGCTACCATGACTGAGAGCCTTCAGACCTTCCCCTTATCACTGGTAGCTCAAGCATCCTTATGGAGCACTCTGACAAGATAAACACATTGAAATATTTCAAAGTGCACTAAACAGGTACAATTTTGAATTATTCATTCAGGCCGTTGCCAGTGCAAGTGCTGCACAGCATGACTGGAAAGAGTTTGCAGAGGGCAAGAAAATTAATTTCTTTATTCTTTATTAATTTCTTTATTTCTGTCTGCAGGGCCAGGTAATAACAGGCTGGCCAATACAGGAACAGTGGGCTCCCTTGCCAAGTAGCTCTGAATGCACAGGTGAGGCAGACCACAGAAGGGCAGCCAGGATAAACTGACTCCATTTGCTTGTACCACAGCATCCAGGGCAGTTCATGCTGAGATTCATAAACCATGGGTAATGTGAACCACTCTCCCCCTGTCCCACAGCATTCCTGCTAGGAACCTGTTTCTCCTCAGAGAGACTGACTTGCTCAAGGGTGAGGGGCTCAGTGAATGAGCTGCTGCATTCAGCACCTTGCTGAATGGGAAGGGGAAATCTGAGAAGGGAAAATTGCATTGGATCCTCACAGACTTGTGCTGGCACAAGTGCTGACACATCTGTGCAGAGGCAGTGGAGGGTTCTGCTGGAGAGTTAGAAACAGAGTTTACCATGAGTCCAGTCTCCTAACAAACCTTTCCTGTTCAAACTAGCTGATAATCAAATTGTCTTATTTTTTTTTCTTTCAAGAAAAGCAGATTTTGCAGGGAGATGGAACATAGTTACTTGTCTTCATTTTACTTACTTTAAGTGTGTGGAAAAAGCTGGCAAGCTTTTGAACTCTGTGTCCCTATGGCTGGATGTTGAAAATCTTACCTGTTTTCTTCTGACTGTCATTTGGCTTAATAAAAGATGTTGCCCCTCCCTACAAACCTTGTTTCTCTTGTGCAATGTGGCTGCACAGATAATGGCTGTTTATATCCTCCCAGACTAATGTGGCTGTGATGGCTGCCTCTAAGGCTTGAAAGGAGAAAGTAGGTATCAAAGTCACAGGAAGCGTTAATATTTATGGCACTGCCTCCCTGCATGCAGAGAAAGAGAAGTGCTTAGAGAAGTGCCATGGCAAACCTTCCCCCACAGGTAAATGTGAAATCCTGACACTGGAAAAATCAGTGTCCCTCCAGAACACTACAATCTCAGTCACAATTTCAGAAGCTGGCCCTGCTTTATCCAGCAGGACAGCACACACAAGCACCACAGCAACTGAGGCTTGTGTGTGCCACTGCAGCTGACTACAGTGCACCACTGCTCAGGCACTAATGAGCCCAAGTCTCTGCTCCTGGCAGAACCCTTCATTTTATTTTATCCCCCACCCTCCTCTACCCCCACGCCCCCTGATTCTTTTTTTAAAATCACTCCGATTTTTAAAAGACAAAAGGAAGGCACCATGTGAAAACATCACTATGGAAACATCACAGGCTCACTTGTACTTGCCTGCCAAGCAACTACCTAACTGAAGTTTTACATCCTATTGGATCACTGTGGGCCATCTGCTCTCCTTCAAACTTCTCTGAATTCCATATTTTCCTGAAAAGTTCATTTTTAGAAAGGAGAGAGAAGGAGGCAAAGGGAGAATCCAGCATTCTTGGCTAGTGCAGAGCTATTGTGAAAAAGGAAGATAAACTCACTTCGGAGCAGCCTCTTAAAAAGACAAAGATCCATGTTTTGTGAAGTAATTTCATAGAAAATACCTTGTTTCTAGATGCACTTTAATGATAAGAGTATGTATTGGCAGCCACAAGGCAAAACACACAAACAGCTGCTTCTAGTACCCTTGCACTAATTGTCATCTTCTCCCTTTCTCTCATTTAGCCTCAAATGTATTTTCTTCTAAAATGTAACAGTTACTGCCTACACTGGAGTTGTTGGCTGCAGGCTCCACAGCCTTGCTCCAAATAAAACACAGAAATAGATTTCCTGCCAAGCACCGAGGAAGTTTGAAGACCTTAGTTTTTAAAAATATAATCTTTTTATCAGTGCCCTAAGCCTGCCAAAGGTAATTATGGGCCATGGCGCATTTACATTAATGCATAGGACCTACAGACATTTTAAAAGCTTAATGGAGAAACTCCATAATGCACGTATCGAAAAACAAATTAATTAAATTAAACTGTCATGTAAAGATATCACTTAATTTTGCAGAGCGGAAGGCGCTCTTAATGGGAATGGAATGGATCAGTGAGCATTTCAAAACCCAAAGCTATAATTTAAATTCAGGCTCTCCTCTAGTGTGCAAGTCACAAGACATATTTATTATAGCCTTGGATTGTCAATTGTAATCGGTTTAGCAGAGACAAAGCTGTGTTGTTTTGCTTCCTGCCCTCCTAGCTGGTTCAATATATTTTGATGTCAGACTATTGACAGGCAAACCAAAGGCTGAAATAAAATCATGTTTACCTGTGATGAACTGGCAAAAATGCAGTCCAAGGTAAATGTAACCCTGAAGCCCAAACGTTTATTTATCAAGCAGCAAGGGGAAAATGGTGAAGCATTTAAACTTCTTTAAATAAACCAGCTGAATATATTTACTGCTGCCCTTGAGGCCTGCTATGTGGCAACCTAGAAACAAATAGATAAAAATAAGTAAAAGCACTGTGAAAATGAATAGCACCATTTATAAGCTGCTGCTCTTGAGTTTTCCAGGTGTCAGTAACAATTAAAGTTGCTGCTCTTGACAATCCTCTAAAGCCAGAGCCAAAGCCTGAGACCAGGTTCCAGCAGACAGCAATACTTCTTCCAAACTAGTTTTCTGCAGGATTTCACCTGGTAGCAGCAGTTACAAACCAAACCTATGCTTCTGTAGCCATGAGCAAGTATCTTCTCATTGAATAAGCTTCCAAGAATGCTTCAATTCTTTTCCCAAAATTCTTTCTGTATTCTCTAATTCTCTTTCTTGCTAAACTCGTTTTCTGACGTAGAGCACTCAAACCAGCCAGCTCATCAGGTTATAATTGTCATGGCCTCCTCTCGCCTTTTTCCAGCCCCTGTGTTGATCTTAGTCATGGAGAGGTTTCTCTGAGTCTGAACTAGGAACCTTCTACCCAGGACCTCTGTAATTTCTTGTGGATCTCTCAGGTTTGCAAATCTGGCTCTAAAACACGCTGACAAGCTCAAAACTCATGGTTAGGAAGAGCTGTGGCGCAGCAGACTGGGACACCTGCTGAGGTGCACCTCTGAGGGCAGTGGCACAGGACCAGCCTCCCGGGCTCCTGCAGTGTGGTGGGGTGGCCTTTGCAGAGAGGGAGGAGAGCACTGCCTGCGGGGAGCAGGGAGTCAGCTGCATGGCTCTGAGCAGTGGCTTGTGTTCACACAGGAGTTGATTTGCCTGTTTTATAAAAATACCTGCATACCTGCATTTGTTCCCACTCAGGTTGTCACAGGATTTTCAGGTGAACGGGTTGCATTTTTGGGTCCAGTGAAATCTTTCAGCAGTTTGTTCCCCAAGCTAATTATTATGCTAAAAAACCCCAACCCCAACCAACCAACAAAAAGAGCCAAAACAAACCACTCCCCCATCCAAATTCGCCTCAATACTGTTCTTTTGCTTATACATTACAGCTTATACATTACAGTAAACAGAAGTATCTTTAACCTTTCTCTAAAATGACAGTTTTTATCTTTCTACAGTATTTTTCTTCCATGCCTCTGTTCCAAGATGCACATTATTGGCCTTGATCACTCTCAACATAAATTTTTATTTTTCTCACCCTCTTCAGTCTCCTTTGGCTTCGCACAAGATTTGAACTGTTTATTAAAGTGACAGGTCACCAGTGACAAAAAAAATCCGTTCCAATTTAAGGGTTTAAAAATTGGACAAAGCTTCTAAAATGTGTTTTGTCCTACTACCAGTAATCTTTCTACTTATTTACATGGCTCCTACCATCACACATGTTCCAATAACAACATCCTTCTTTGAAAGAAGGCAATGGGAAAGGAAAGTGTTCATAGCCCCTCTGAAAAAGAGAAGATGTCGAGAGATTCAGGTCCTGGTTCAAAACAGTACGAAGGCTCTGATTCCTACTGTCACTGATGTCAGCGACAAACCAGATGTCTGATGTCTTTAATTTGGACTTCAGTGATTTCTTCAAGGTATAAGAAAACTATGGTCCAGCTGAGATGTGAATGTATCTGTAGCAATAAATTGCCCTCTTCTATCACCAGCCAAATACCATAACCACAGGCATGTCTGTTTCTTTCCAGTAAAGCCATCCCAGTCATTAAAAACGGTCTTTTCCTAAACAGCTTTTCCAGCTTAGCTGTCTGGTTCACAAGCCCTTGGAGCTCTGAAGCAGATTAAATCTACAAACACAGTCATAACTTTTGTTTATGGAATGGGAAAGACTCAAAGAGGGTTCTAAGTAATGGTCAGGAGAATAGGATAGGCTACTGACATTAGTTAAAGGGCTTAAGTCAAAGAAATATTATTTCTAAACTCTGAAAATAGCTATTATGGTAAAAATGCTTCTTTCCCATGTCACTCTGTAAACATGAAGCAAATACATAAAATACAAATTCTAAGTTATTAAGAGCAATGGTGACAAAGTATGTTTTTAATACTCTTTTTAAAAACACTTTTGAAAGTATTTTTTTGAAACATCTAAAAAGTTTAATTGTATTCAGTTTTTATAGTTATAAAATTCTGAACACTCTTCTGCATAAAATAAAAAAAGCTACGGCATTTCTGAAATTTCTTTTCAACAGCCAAATAAACTACAAACAATTTCACCCTTCATGTAAGTATCCACTAAGAGGTATACAATCAAGATTGAACGTACTTGTACTCTTAATTCATTAGTGGAACTTGAAGGCCCTCTTCTGGATTATAAATTACTGCATGGCCAAACAAAGTACACGGAAATAACAGAGCCAACCAACACTATGAAAAGATAAATACCTTAAATATATTTTATTCATGTTATTACTAACTTCATTTCCTGGTTTTCACTTGTATCTGCCCATCTTGGTTACTATAATTTAAGAGCTGAAACCAACTTCCTAGTGGATTCTTAAAAATAAAGTATTTCTTACACTGATATTCACAAGAGGAGTGAACAGTCTAAAGAGCTGTGGAGAGTTTCTCCACAACTTTGTATGAAGGTGCTGTGCAACAAACTGGTATTTGTTTATCCTTATTAAGCAACAGCACACACAGACAGACACATGATTGTGTGTAGGTCCCTATCTACACAGGTATGTGACTTCCAGAAATTACCTCTGAAAATCTGGCTTGTGCTAAGATAGAAAAAAAATGAGGAAACATTTGCAATGGTCCTAAGTCTTCAAGGGCTGTACAATTCTTTTATATGCCTTTCAAATAAATATACACACACAGACTGTACAGAACTTACAAATGTAACCTTCCAAGAGAGTTACTTGCTTGCCTAAGCAAACATTTGCTATTGAAAAGCAAGATGCTTCTCCACAAACAGAAGGAAAAAAATATTCTAGAATGAGCTGTACAAAAGCACCATTTTAATGGATCTGTCTGTAAACAAGTGGACTTGAACCACCAATTTTCCTCCTTCTAAAAACAGCCATTTATTCTTTTCTGTTCTCATGATAACAAGAAATCATAAATATAGAAATGCAGGAGCAGGTAGTAAGTATCCTATTAGTAAAAACTCTAGAAAAAATGAAACATAGTTTGATTGAACTGCACATTTTAAAAAAGCAGCATGCTGAAGAAACCTTCACATATCACTTTTTGGTAAGCTTCTGTGTCCCACCAGCGTAGGGCTACTGACGACGATCCTTTTTCCGTACTTTTGATTTTGGTGCTGCCAAGAAACAGGAAAGGAGAATCATAATCAGAAGTGAATTACAGTCATTCCAGTGCCAACATTCTTTTAAATTAGGTTGGGATCAAAATGGATGCATTAATCTAAAACCTACCATTGGGATTTTCTTGTCTGTAGAAAGCTTTTAACAATTCCACTGCTTCTTCAGCACGATAGCCAGAAGAGCACTGTTCAAGTTAGAATGATGTTAGTGAACACAGTTGAGAATAATGTATTCCATGCTTCACAATAATGCCTTGAGTACAGAATAATTTTAAACAACTGTACTGTCAACTCAGGGGTCAAAAAAAAATCTCCTTTTCGGGTTTAATACCTAATACATTTGAAAAACTATGTTGAGGCTTAACAGAGTAAGTGACTTCCCTAGTAACTTAGTATTAGGCAAAACAAACTTTCTTAGTAAATTACATAAATTTTTTATGCAATCTACAATTCCTTTCTTATTAATGTGTTTCCAACCTCCCATACTCCTCAAGGACTTGGAAACATAAGAGACATACACCTAAGTATTTGCAGATAAGATTCCTGACAGAAAACACTTATCCACATATCTATTCTTTATTCCTAAGTCACCTTTCAGATCTTTTTTGGTCCTTCTAGAATACTTTTCCAGGCCACGAACACTAATGACAAAGCATTTAAATGTTACTCACACTAAATAGATCTCCATCCATGCTAGAAAGTAAGTAGTTACTCCTAAACATTCCACTGCAGTTGCCTACAGAAACAAAGGATTCACAGTACCAAGAACCTTCTCCTTTCTGTTTTCCGAATGTAAACACCACATGCCAATGTGAGCAAATGAACAATCTTACAATTACACTGACTACACCAATTAATTCAGATGTTAGTCTCACTGACACACTGAAAGATGCCTAATATATTTACACAGGTGTGCCAAACAATATTGTCTTGCTGACTGAAATTCTCTTTGAGCCTTGAGCTTTAGTGCTTATTTACAATGCTGAAATACATTCCTTGGTTTTTCACATTCATTAAATCATTAATGTGAAACATGGGAAAGAACTCCAGGAGTCAGTATCACTATATAAGGCACCATCATGTACAACTGTGAATAATATAATAAATAAAATGCTATAAATACTCTCTACATGTATGTATGGGTACATAGGAGCATCATGCTGTAAAGCACCTAGATTTATTCACCCACTACCTCCACTGAATGGTTGTCCAGCCTTTCTCACATGACAAAGATGCCTAAATCACCCCAGACACTGTTCAGTCTTTCAGAATCCCTACTATTCAGAAAGTTTCTTGATACCTAAACTGAATTTCCTCTGCTACTGTTGCAGTTCAGATTTGCAGCTGGGATTTGAACTACCTGAAGTAAGTCTAAGCCAATACATTTTACCTCATGAACACACAGACTGAAAACAAAAATACAATAATTGGCTCAACTAAAACCCAGTAATTTTGTAAGTTGCTGTTACTTGATCTTTATTGATTATGTGTTTGTACATTCTGCAGCTTAAAATAATTTTCCCTCATCTCTTCCTGCAGCATATACTTACTGTTCTAAGTATTACACATATTATAGATATATTTAATTCTTACCTTGTTCCACAAGCATAATTCTTTCCCTTACCCTTTGATACATCCTTTTAAATAATTTAAGACTGTCATCAGGGTTTTTCCCAGTTTTCTTTTCTTTAAGGACCTAATTTTTTTTTTACATTATTTTCTTATTAAGCCAAGTTTACTTGACTTTGATCATCTTCCATCCGTGTCCTCATAAAGTGATGTGTAACATTCTCAAAGCCTGGTAATGAAGCCAGGCACAGTACTCTAGCTGGAAAACAAAGAGAAACATTTTAAAGCCTACTTCAAATGGGTCTCCTGAGTCCACCATATCATCAGACGAGATGCTCAAAACGGAGCCACAGCCTCCAAATCGCTCATTTCGACAGCCATACACAACCCGTGGAATTTATGGGAGTGAGTCAAGGTATTAAGTGAAAAACAAGGAGGAAGTACAGAAGCCTGATCTAGGCAGTCATCAAATTTCCTAAAATGTGCTTGTACTCTTCAAACTAAATTAGTCTGAGCTACAATTCCTCCCTCATAAAATCGGAACTTACTTTTGAATGATGTGAGATGTGTTGCTGAAGATGCACATCCAGCCTTTCTCAGCAAAGGGGAAGCATGAATTCCCAAAGCAAGGGCATACAAGACATGGTTTACTGATTGATACAAAATTCAAAACTGATCACTGAACTGCACTTAGCTCATTTTACATGCTAACAGACATCTCTAAAATGCATTTTTAATCTCTAAGGGCAGTTGTTTGTCATAACTGCACCATCTCTCTTTCACTCGAGTCTCTCGCTATTCACCATGGAGGTGGGTGCAGACCCTCAAACCACCCCTCATGGCTTTCCCTGACACTGTCAAGCCTTTGTGGGCTCACTGCCAAAGGAGTAATGGTTTGACACAGAGTTTCCCAGTGTGAGACAGCATGAAAGGATACTCATCAAGCGCACAGCAGCTGCACACATGATACAGGGCTCTACAGTTACATACAACACCAGCTGTGGAAACACTTCCCTGTAATCCCTCTTGTGTTGCTTGCACCAGTCAAGGACCTGGTCGATTGCCACCATTTCTGCATGTCGAGTAGCCTAGAAGATAAAAGTAAGTATTTTCTTAAAAGTTTGCATTTATTCACTTTTGTTATCGAAGTAACATAATGCTCTTTGCTGGTTCAAGTTGCAAAAGAAATTTCATACCACCCAGACTGCAGAAAAAATACTTAACCCAAGAAAGAAAATATTCAACCTCAACCTCTTGTGTGCAGCACACAAGATCTACAAGTGCCAGTTTTTTTCTTCTACTTTTCCCTAGGCAGAGGAGCATGCTCAGAAGTTCTCCTCTCTGTCACGCCAGCACAGTGAGGCAAGACATGAAAACTCTATTTGAGGCTTAAAGGACACACAAAGCCCGCTGGCACAACTGATGTAGCCCATAGCCCACTCTACTTCCAAAAGCAAAAATACAGGCTGGATTACTTTCTCTGCAAATACTAACCAAGTGCTCCTTGCTGGTACCTTTTCCTCCCTCTGACAATATTCCTGTGCTGGCAAGGAATGAGAAGTGTGAACATGCAACAGTTTCAGTATGTTTCTGCCACTGCCTGGTGTGCTCTGTACACACAACATTTTCAGTCTGCCTCAGGTTTAATGCTGCCTGGGGATACATACATGTACAGTAAGTCCCTCAAGTAGCAGGCAGGGATTTCAGCATATGACTGATTACAAAAAGACAAAGTAATATTAAGTTCTCTTTTTTTTTTTTTTTTAATCCAGGATAACTGAGTGGTTAGTATCTCAAAATCTGTGGCACAAAAACCTGAACAGAAGTGTTGACTTTAATTGCAGAGAGACCAAAACAATCCGTAATGTCCCAGTACCACTCTGAAATGTCTGCAGCACTGTGTTACACCCATGAAATGTCACAGAAAAAAATTCAGGAAGTACTACTTTTGAAAGGACTCTTCAGTTTAGTATTTTCCTTCTTTTTCTATCTATTCTGAAAAAAAGGATGTTTTTAACACATCTAAACATTAGAGTAAGATTTAATCAATCCAGATTATATTTGTACTTCTGTTTCACATGTCCCTATATGACCCTTGATAGCTTCCTCTCAAAACATGAACTTGGGTTAATGTTTTAGCACGTTGAAGATCTGTGGTGATACCACTGAGATGCACTACAATACATGGCAAAAGACTCATAACTTACTGCTATGTTTAATACTGTTCAGAAACATTTTTAAACTTCCAGAAAGGCCATGCAGCTGCTGCAGGTGCTGCCAGCTTCTGCAGTAATAGAAGACACAAATGAGATTACACTAACATAGAACATTACTACACACCAGTGTACCCATATCTTAAGTAATAAGCACTGTTTTGGTCATCTCATGTCTTGAAGAGACAGGAACATCAGGACAAATTCACCTCAGGGTGAGAAAGGATTATCCAAGTTACAGAACAGTCTCCATATAGAGACTAATTAGACTGTGGCTCTTAACAGACACAGTCATTAGTTTTCCAAGCTAAGAGAACTACAATAGAGTTTTTTAAAATAATCAAGAAAAATGTGGAAAATTCACAGTTATAACTATGATTTATTATTTCTCATTATAAGTGAGCACCCAATGAAATTATCAGGCAACAGATATAAAACAAATGAAAGGAAGTACTTTTTCACAAATCACATCATTATATTGTGAAACTCATTGCCCCAGGATGCTATGGAAGCCAAAAACATAAATGAGTTCAAAAAAGGTCTAACCAAATTCATGGAGGATATGTGCACCAAACAGCCATCAGAAACAATGATCTACATATAGTCCTGGACTCTGGAAGTCCCTAAGGTATTCCCTTTCAGAAGTGGAAAGGATGTGCAAAGGGAAGGTTTACACTACTCCTTTCTTGTTTCTTGAGCTCCCTCCTTACACATCTATTAAAGGTCCCTCTTAAAGACAAGATATAAGGGAAAAACTGACCTTCTAGGTCTGCCTTAAGGTTTTGTTTTGTATTAAGCTATGACTAGATTGCCTTTTTTTTGACTTGCTGTGTATAAAAAAATATAGAAGAGGCATTATTTTAATTTTGAATCACTGACTCAATTCATAAACTTAACTTGCCAAATATTACACACCATTTTAAAGCCAAGAAAGGAAATGCAGGTTAAGAATAGCAAAGGGAAATGAGAATTGTTTAGAGTGGAAAATGGTGTACCAAATAAAAAAAGCTGACTCAGTGGGATAAAAGCCTTGACAGTGTCTCAAACTGTGGCAAAAGTTTTACAGACAAGTAAGTATATCACCACTGCCCTAAAAAGCTAACTTTTTAAATTTTAGACCATAATTTAGAAGTGAGGGTAAAGGGGCCCAAAGCTCAAAGTTCTGTGTTATCTTGTGACTTCACTACACAAACAATACTTCATTTTCAATTATCCCTTACTGTGCCTGCAAGACACTTGCTACCATGAGCCAACAGGACAGAACAAAGAGGAGATGTCTTTGTGTATCAAAAAAGGACCTAAGACAGAGAGCATTTTACTGGGAAGTGAATGACTGCATCACATGTGGGAATAGAGATGTCAAAAAACCATTTCTAACTGGGAAGGGTCACATATGCTGTAAGGGAGAAAAATTTCAGGTTGGTCTGAGGAAAGACTGTGAACAAGCAAGTGTGGGAGCTGCCAGAGGGAACACAGCACTGTCACAAGTTTGTGAATGAATCTCCAGGCTGTCTAAATCCAGTATCTTACACAGACATTTGCTGCACTGTTGCCCAATGAAGACAAGTAGTGTCATGTCTAACAATTTTGAAATTCTGATGCCACAGCCATGCTCCTAAAAAAATAAAATAAACCAAACACAGCTGTATACAAACTCCCTTCTCCCAAAAGCAACTTCTCCCAAAAGAGTGTAATGATCAGTAATTTTGCAAATAACTTCCCACAAAGTAAGCAGCAGTATTTCTGACATTAATGTGTTCTGCTGTGGACATGGCAGGCAAAAAAAGTATGCAGGGTGACAGGAGACAGCCTGAAACCACTGGAGTTTTTGGCAACTAAATCTTTTTGCCAAAATGAGCAGTTTATGAATATAATGGAAGAGGACATGAAGAAGACACTACCTGTTCCTAACTTCAGCCTGTTACATCAGAGCATGCAGGGACCTCCTTAAGGAGAAGAGAGAATTTATTTGACACAAGGCTTGGAGGCAAGCTGATTCCTGACCAAAAGAAGAATTGCAGGGAAGGAAGGTCTGAAGTTCTAACTGGATAAATGATCACTTTTTCAAAGCAGGAACAATGTCCTCATGAAGTTAAGAAAGTCAGTATGTTATAAAGCTAAAAAAGTCAGTATGTTATTTTTGGAGGCCAGAAAGCTGCCAGTCTCACAGCAATGTTTTGATGCATCAAGGCAGAGTATTGCATCAGTGAAACCTTCAGAGCAAACAGAGTCACTCTAATAAAAGCCAGGAAGGACAGGTGTCACACAATCCTGACACCTATAGGTCCAGGAGGGTCTCAGTAGCAAAACAGGCAATATCACAAACCTTTAAAGTAGCGCTGTAAAAACTAGTCCTTATAAAAGGTAAACTAAACACAAAACCACTAAGATAGCTGACACTAAATTAACCCAGTAACTTTCTTTGACAAATGCTTTTTCTAGGCAAGAGAAACACCAGTCTCTCTGGACATCTCCAGTGCATCTGACCCAGCACAACCTGTGAAATTATTGTGAGTGGGGAAAACAGCCGAATGCAAGAAATGTCAGGTGAGCAAGAAAAGAAGAGACATTGCATTGACAAGGGAAATGTTTGTCCAGAGGGAACTCATTGCCATAGACACTCAAAGATCATTTGGCTTAAATGTTTTCAGTTGTATCACTGGCATTAACTGGAAAAACCCCTACAGAAAACAGCTGATGATGTGATGTCTTTTGTATGACAAAAGACATAAGAAGTGACAGAGTGAGAGTGCCATTCAGGAGGTGGATGGCCTTCTAGATAGGAGTAAAAAAAAATTTCAAAATAACAAATGAAGAACAACAAAGCAGCATAAAAAACCAAGGAAGCTCCAGAAAAGATGGGTGGATTTTTTTTCCAGGGAGAATGTGAAGTACTATTGTTATCAAACAAAGCACAAGTCCATCTGGAATAAAATACAGAGTTCTGGTTAAGTGAACTCAAGAAAAAATGAATCAAAGCTGAAATGGCTATACAAAAGAATTATTATAATGAACACAGAAAGCAAGCCTGTCTTCTGAGAGGAAATTAAACAATTGGCTTGGGAAAAATAAAAGCTGAAAAGGAATAAGACTTTAAATACATGCAAGCTATGTAAAATAATGGATGATGCTGGCACAAGAACAGGGAGATATAAACAGAACATAAAAAGTTTGAAACTGGAAATCAGACATTTTTTAGCTATCTGAAGAAGGATATTCTGGAGAAGCCAATATAAAATGGGACAAGAAATTAGTTTTAAAACAGACCTTGACATTTATGATGTCTGCTGGAACTGCCTCAACGGTTCAAGAGGATTGTTTTTTTACCCCAGGCTGGTCCCTAAATAATGCCAGAAATCATTAGGAGAAAACTGAGAACAATTTCCTATGTTCACATTTCATAACAAGTACTTCTTTCAAGCTTACATTTTTTTTTAGACTAGATGGAACAATTATGTATCTGATAAAAAATTTAGAAGCACTAAGTACCCAGCATTTCCTATCAGTATAATATAAACATTTATGAAAATTGAGCCACAAAAGAACTGAAACTTTAGCTAGGCAGCAATTCCAAAAAAGTTTGGCTTTCAGAGATTATCACCAGATTAGTGTTTCCAAAATCCAGCCGATTTTTTTAAAAATAGGCTACTTGCATTTTAGTATGTACCTTCAGATAGACCTGACACCAAGAATGCCACCAAGAAAGCTTCCCTGACATTTTTAAGGTAATTTTGATTTTGTTATCAGACTTGCCAGTTACGTTCTGTCTATTAACATGTGATTTTTACACAATATTAGTACCTCTGGCACGATTTTCCCAAGTGTCTGCTTCCCCACAGTGTTTACAATGGTGTAACATCAGATACCTAACTTCTCTGTCATCTGGCTTTCTCAAAGCTCTATTAGAATCCTCTTAGTAAACTACAGATTGTCCTGCAGAACAAATTGCTATAATGATTCATCGTTACTGTTACGTTTTTGAGCTTAAAATACTCATTTTAACTTTCTACTACGTTTTCAGATTGGAACCATCTAATATAAATCACAGCCAGATCCTGCAGTCAGATTAATTCATACAAAACTTCCAGTTGTACAGAATCCCTGTTGGCATTAATGGGTCTCTCAGCGCCAGATCTTATAGCTAACTTGATGGTTAAAGTTGCAACAGGTCTAACATCTACAGGAAATAGCTTTTTGTTCTGGCCTGTGGACAGAACTTCATCAGGAAAGGCTGCACAGTCATTTCTCGCTCTAACCCCCAGGTGACTTTAGGAGAGCATGTTTGAGACCCAGCAACGGGACCAGCGCGGCGCAGGGCAGGGGCGGCAAAGCCACGGTGTCCTCGGGCCGACCTCAACTCACGTTCTTCGTCTCGTTGACCTCGTTCCTGCCCCTGCCTATGACTTCGCCCTTGTAGACCAGCAGGCAGCCCACGGGAACCTCCCCGTTCTCCAGCGCCTCTTTAGCCTGCGGGACAGACAGACAGACAGACTCGCGAGAGGCACAGGACGGCGTTACAGCAGCGGGGGAGCTTCCTCCGGCCCCCATTTCCCCCCTCTCCGCGCTGCCGTGAGGGGCCCCGGGGCTCCCCGAGGTTTCCCCCGCGGGACAGCGGGAGCCGCGGCCCGCACTGACCACGTCGAGCGCCTGGTCCATCCAGGCCAGCACGGCCGCCTCCCCCGCCTCCGCCATGCCGGGCCCGGCCGCTGTTTCCGGGGCACCGCGGGCGGTGCCGCCGCCGCCTCCGCCCCTTCCGCCGCCGCGGGGACCCGAGGGGCGGCCGGGCCGGGCCGCGCCAGGCTCGCAGGATGCTCCGGTCGCTCTGGAGTTTCCTGAAGCGGCACAAGAAGAAATGCCTCGCCCTTGGCACCTTCCTTGGCGGTGAGTGCCCGGTGGAGGGGCGGGGGCGATGATACGGAGGGAACGCGGCGCCGGCGGCGGGCCCTCCCCGGGGAGCGCTCCCGGCTCCCGCCGGGAAGGCCCCCTCGGAGCTGGCGCTGGGACCGAGGGGCTCCCGCGGCCAGGCGGGTCCTGCGCTGGCTGGAGAGGCTCCCGAGCTGCGGGCCCTGCCCCGTCTGGGGACACCGAAGTGCTCCCGCCGCCGGGAGAGCCCGGGTGCCAGCAGGACTTTTCCCCGAGGCAGGGAGGGAATTGCGCTTCGTCCCTTAAGCCCTGAAGGACGGGAACTCGAGTTTCCCGGGTGCTCGTACTGCGGGTGATCGCGCTACTTTGAAACGAGGTTGAGGCGCGGAAAGTGTGGGTGACACTTGTGATGGTTTTGGGATGGAGGCTGAAAACCTCCAGTTTCGTATGTAACTTGTGCGTTGAGATGAATTGCCAAATATCACAGAATCAATCAGGTTGGAAAAAAGATCATGGAGTCCAGTCTATGACCAACACCACCCTGTCAGCTAGACCATGGCACTAAGTGCCACAAGCAGTCTTTCCTTAAACACCTCCAGGGACGGCGACTCCACCACCTCCCTGGACAGCCCATTCCAATGTCTGATCAGCCGTTTTGTGAAGAAAATCCTCCTAAGGTCATACCTGTACCTCTCCTGGTGCACGTCAAGACTATGTGCTCTTGTTCTGTCACTTGTTACCTGGGAGAAGAGTTCGACCCCACACGCTACAATCTCCTTTCAGGTGTTTGTCGAGGGATAAGGCTCCCCCTGAGCCTCTTTCTCTAGGCCAAACACACTCAGCTCCCTCAGCCAGCCACTCTTTATAGGACGTGTGCTCCAGACCCTTCAGCAGCTTTGTTGTCCTTCTCTGGACAAATATAGATTAGTTGCAGACACAAAACTTTCACAGAGAGGATTTTCATTAATTATTCAAGCACTTGCTCCCTTAAGGCTCTTTTTGAACCTGTAGGGTGGTTATGGTCTAGTAAGCTCCACCTTCCCTTGAAGTTTTTATCGGGTTGTTTTTCGTTGAAAATGGATTTAAAAGAGCACATTGGATCTGTCTCTCTGTTTAAAGATGAAGTGCATAGCTGTGCAGCTGGAGATTAGTTACTCCTCAGAAGGCACAGCTGTGTCTTTGTGCACTCAATCATCAAATGTACTTATATCCAATGTAAATTACACAGAACTGGAGCTTGCCTGAACAGTTGGATGTTCTGAGGGCTGCAGTGCATTTGCAGTATATTTTGTCATATATTCAGGTGAAGTCCCCTGTGAGGGTGAGTTGTATTTACTTCAGGCTTGCCTTGGTCCTTGTGCCGTCTGCATTCTTTCATCATTAATCCCTTCTGCGGTTTTCTAAAGAGTGCCAATTAATCCGTGATAATAGGCTGGGTGATGGTTACTGCAGTACTGGTCAGGCTGCTCCTCCCGTTCTCCCTCTCACCTGCAGGTTTTGTGGCTCTGCCAGTGCAGGACACTGTCGTGTTTACCACCACACTTGCAGCCCACCATGTTAAGTAAACATGGTTTACACACCAGGCTGTCACCTGGAAGATGTTCTCCCTCCCCTTCAACTGTCTGTGTGAGAGTGGTGGGTGGACAAATAGGAATAGTGAAAAATCACTGCTCCCAGCTTCAGTGCATAAACGTGGATCAATTCCCAAGTTGGGAAGCAGATATCTGGGAACTTGTGGCTCTCATAGCCTGAAATCTTAAATTCCTCGTGTATAAATAGCTTTCTGCCAGCCTGCTAACTGAGTTTGTAGTTTTTTCCTTGTGATTGGTGTTGTGTATGTACACCTCAGTGTCACTTTCACTAAAATGCTTCTGACTGGATGAAGTGTGCTTAAAATAATAATGATAGACTAAAATAATGTCATTTAAAGAATTACAAAAAAAAAAAAAACAAACACCAAAAAAAAAAACAACAAAAAAAAAAAAAAAAAAAAAAAAAAAAAAAAAACAAAAAAAAAAAAACAAAACCAAAAAACCGGCAACCCAAGATGTTCCTCCTCTAATAAGCATTTCAACTTCTGACTGAAAATATTAAACTGTGCTATCACGTTCTGCAGCATGGATCAATCACCTATTTCTTCAGGCCATGTAGTATTTGACAACGACTGTTCAGAAGTGCTTTTTATGTATTTGAGACTTAAATAAATCTGGGCTTCCACAAGCAGGTGAACATCATTGCCTGCAACCAGTGGCAACTTTGCACCATGGTATTTTAAGGGAGGCAGGGAGATGAAGTACTGCAGAGTGCTGCTTTATAGCTGTGCAGCAGCTGAATCTTGAGTGCTTTGGTCATCTACATAGTTGCAGATCAGACCTTTAAAAAGCTCCATGAGCTATGGTAATGCCACCACCAGTGAATCAGAGCTCTGAGATCTGTGGTGGACTCTCCAGAAAATACTGCCAAATCTTGAAAGATGGAATGTAACTTTACACACTGCTTTTAAATGAAGACAGACTATTTGGAAGTGGCTGAATGATTTAAGGAAAGCATCCAAATCTGCTGATTTAATAGCAGAGCCTGGAATCTGCATTTCTGTGGTGTTTCTTTAAGAAAAAAATGCAGGTGCATTTTCCGGGAAGGAGGGTATAACAGGGAAAATGAGACATCAAAAGATTTAATGATTTTAAGACCATAACTGGCACATGGTCAGAGATTAATGTGAATATTTAATGATTAATTAGACAGTACAGAAGAGTTTCTACATTATTACTACTACAGTATTGTATCAGTGTTGTGTTACTGAATTACTGCACCAAAATCAGGGTTGGTTGGTAACTTCTCTCTTTGCTGAAGTGGATTCCATGTGTGTTATCAGTGGCTGTCATTCTTTGAGCAATTTCTCTCAATCTCAGCACTGCAATAGATTTTACTGCTTATGAATATACAAATCTCACTAAATAAGAGCTCAAATTGAGGGAAAAGCAGCTGAAAAATATGTGTAACTTTCCCCTAACCACAGAGCAGGGTTGAGAAGTCCTCACCTTAGCAAAGACCCTGTACAAAACCTTTCTTTAGAAGTTGGTTCTTTAACAATATAAAATACTCTACATACTGAAAAGACTTAAACCTCTTCTAGCAAGCAAAATCTAGTGGTCTGGGTTCAAATCCACTAGAAATATGGAATGTAGAGAGAGACCATGATGCAGCTGCAAGGACACATCAGGTGCACGTGTTCATTGGATAGTTTGATTAAAGTAGTTTTTAGCTTGGTGCTCAGCGTTCAAGGTAGATTTCAGTAGATATTACAAAATGATTCACCACTGAAATTCTGTTGCTGCAGTGGAAGAACAAGCTCAGGGTGTGTCTGCAATGTATAGTTCTGATTTCAGTGGTGCATTAATTATTGCTGAATTTCATCAGTTGCAACCTTTGACTTACAGAAAAAGCATTTCAGTTCAGAATCTCTCTGTTTAACAGAGAAAGTTGGCTTGGTTTGTGAGTAAGCACAGGAGCATTAAATATATTCTGGTGGGACTCAGTGTTACCAAGAGAATAAGGCTTTAGTGCCTGCGTGTTTTAAAGTTGGTTTGCAACCATAACAGGGCAATTGTATGTCCCTTGATGCATGGCTTGCTTGAACATAATAAACCACAACTTTTGGAGCTGTTTGTGTCCTGGAAGGATGCAGGCTTCTCTGTGTCAGCAAAGTTTCTACATAATAAAATTCTTAAAACTGAAATTTCCCCCTTTTTTTCTGAGGTAAGTATGGCAGTGAGGGTAAAGGTTACTTAGGGTTGTAAAAGAGGTTTCCTGAAAACTTGATGCCTCCTAATTACCTATCCCATTCTTCTGCTCAGCCCTCCATTCCAGCTGTGAAGAAAGGAAAGGGCTGAGGGAGAGGGAAGCCATAACTTATGTGATGTGAGAAATACCCTACCTCTTGGAGACTACTAGAGTGAACATGTAGGAGCCTGCAGACTTAGTAAACTTCTTGCATTATTTGCATTTAGGTGGGGAGAGACTCTACAGTGCTACAGCCAAAGAGGGATATGGAGACAAATTAGAGCGTATTTATTTCAAATCAAAGTGTCGCTTCCACAGGATATAGGTGCTGTAGACACCAGGGTGCTTCCCAGCCAGCAACTAAAGCACCACAGAGCCTCTCTCACACTCACACATTCACACACAGCCCTTCTTGGGTGGGATGAGGGAGAGAATCAGGCCTGACCAATGCCCAACAGCCCCTGAACAGTGCTCCCTCCTCCCCTGGTATTTCCCCCTAATTTTACTGCTGAGATGACATCCAATGATGTGGCATGTCCCTTTGATCTTCTGAGATCAGCTGCCCTGGCTATGTTTCCTCCCAACTCCTTGTGACCCCCAGCCTCCTTGCTGGTGGGATGGTGTGATAGGCAGAAAAGGCCTTGACTTTGTGTAAGCCCTGCAGCAATTACAAAAACATCTATTACCAACACTGTAGTTCCCAGCTATTGTGAAGATTAATTCTATCCCAGCCAAATCCAGCACAGACAACCAGTACATATGTAAATACATTTCACTTTCCAGATCAGTTGTAAAACAGTATGAGTTGTAGTTTGAGATCCTTACTGAGGTTCCTGTTCCTGAAGCGTCTGACATCAGGTGATGTTGTTTTTATCACTCATCTGTTTCTCAGCCCTCCAAATCAGATGCATTGGGACTATAGACATTTTGATGAAGATAGAAAAAAGTTTCCATAGGAATTATTTCCTGGACAGCCTGACTGTTTCTGAATTTTCTTAATTCCTGTTTTTGTGTGAAACATATGGGAAGATTCAACACAAAGTTCCATCTATACAACAGTTTAACTAATTGGGCATGAGTAAATCTTGCTGCCGCAGCTTTTTGTAGACCTCCTATCCCATACTGAGTGGTAAAACTAAGTTATATTAGTTATTATAAAAAGCTGATATTGGCTTTGCATGTTTGTAACAAGAGACTTTCAAAATGTCAGCCTAGTTTTTTACAGGATGGTTAGCTGACTTGACATCATGGCAATTTCTGGATGTGGCTTTCTCTGGTCGTGCTTCCAACTCCACCTGATGATTTTGTGTGATGCATTCATTTTGGACTTCTAAGAAGTCTGTATTATTGTCAAGTCCTCTGAATCAATGCAACATATTAATACAGATGCACACGGTTGTCCTGAAGAAAAATGCAAACACCCCTGCAAGCCAACCCCCTGGCTGGCAGCTCCTTGAAATGTCTCATAAGCCAAAGACTTGCAGAGGCTCCACTGCTGTTTTCAGGAATGAGTGCAGTGGGCAGAAGTTCATTGTCAGAGCTGAGACTTGAGTTTCACAAGTGAAATGCTGTGTCCCCTAGGCGACTTAGAGGCACTTGCAAGCCCTGCAGTTGGTAACAGAGAGTCTGCTGCTGGCTACTGTTGTTTGCTGGGTTTGCTTAAGGTGAGTGGGTGGTTCAGCTTTTACTTTGGTTTACTTCTAATGCATCACATTCCAAAGAAGAGGATAATCCTGGATTAAGCAACATCTGTTAACAGTGGGTCAAAGTTATACCTAACAGTGGGTCAAAGTTATACCTTAGTTCAGGGAAGGGAGGGAGAAACGAGATTTAGTAGCTGGTGTTGCATTGTATTAGGCAAGTGTTTTTATCTGGAGACACCTTGTTAAACCCGGATGACAGCTACTGCAACTTTGTACCCTCACAGGTCACAGCAGCTCTTAGTACAGAGTAGGCACACAGCCTTAGCAAGCAGGTGGTCTCTGTCTCAAAGCTGCTGCTCCTGTACATCACTCCAGGGCACGAACATGATCCTTCTTGAACTGATTGCATGTCTGCTGTGACCTGTCTACATTTAAGAAGGGTCTTTTTTTATACTTACAACTTTTCTGCCACAAAACCTGGAGTTAACAGGATTTATTTTGGGGTGCAGGAAAAGTAAACAAAAGTAGTCATTTGAACAAATGACTGTATGTTAATGTAACGTGAAAAATGTAATGGGGTAAAATGATTGGAAGAATCTTGTGTTCAGGAATTGATCATTAATGCTAAAAAATTTGTTTCTATTTCAGTATGTTAACTGAAAAAAAAATCAGTAACCTCACAGTTGTATTCTAAATAGATATTCTTGGCAGGAATTGGTAACATTGTAGTTTAAAATAATCTTGATTGTGAAGTCTCATTTTTGTTAACAGTTTAATGGTGGAATCACATTTTTTGTACACGGACCCATAATATTAAAGTTTGCATCTAATGAAGTGAATGTGCCATGTGGCAAATGGGTAGTCTGCCTAAAGGCTGAAGTGAGGGAGAGACTTACCCATTTCTATTTTATGATGCTTTTGGGAAATGGAAGTGGCTGTGGTTGTTCCAGACTGGTCTGGCTTGTAGTTGCCTATGAGCAAACATAATGCTGGTATGCATCGCCAGATTTTCTTTTGCAACTATGGACACTGGAGCACAAAGTTGACAAGGCTTTTCAAACACTGATGATAGTTTTGGGGGATAAATTGGAAAGTTTTAATAGCCTAAAAAATGTAGCTGAATTCAAAATCTTGGGAAGTTTGGGTTTGTTTATGGGGTTTGTGTGTTTGTTTGGTTTTGGTTGGGTTGTGGTTTTTTTGGTTTGTTTTTTTGGGGGGGTTGGTTTTTTGGGGGGGGGGGTGGTTTTTTTTGTTGTTTGTTTGTTTATAAAATTAGTTTTGAAACTTCCAGCTTTCAGCAACTGTTAAATGCCTCATTTGTTCCAATATTGGCATCTAAATGTGAAAATTGAACTTTGAAGGAAGCTTTGTGTTTACAACTTTAGAAAGTACTTTGAGGAAAAAAACCTTAAAAATACTTGATTTGTTTGTTATTCGTATTTCTTCTGTGTGCTGTTATTGACCTGAGAGATTTGGAGCTGGCTCTCTGTAGTGGAGCTTCAGTAATTAGAGTATTACTCCAGACAGACAGAAGATGGTTAACTTGTACGATAATCTTTTCTTGCATGGATTTATTCCTCCCTTATCTCTCTGCCTCCTCTAAATGTTTCATGAGAGAGCACGGGAAGCACTGGTTACACACCTAAGTAGGAAACTGCTGCTGCCAAGTGCGTACAGGAGGCAGCAGATGAACCTGACACATGGGAGGTGCTATAAGGAGGCCTGGGTGGAGGAGGAGAAATTCATGGAAGGCAGCCTACAGTGGGCAAAGGTGCTGAGGATAAGCCTAGAGGGTGTAGTAATATCTTGAGGAATGGCTTAGAAAAGGAGACAGAGATGAGGAAAGCTGGGAAGACGGCTGTGGGCAGCCTGGATAGATATCTGAACCCCTGGTGATGTGGGACAAGCAGCTGGGGGAAACTTCAGAGGGATGTATGTTGGAAGAGGTGAAAATGCAAAGCAAAGATTTTTGGTGTGTCTTTATGGAAATGAGGATTCATGGTGAGAGTGATGGGGGATGGTCAGACCCTCAAGAGAAGAGTGTGGCTGGAAAGTAGGAACCAGGAGTGGCAAAAAAAAAAAGAGCCCCACTGAAACTAAGCCCCATTGAAGCTAAGTGGGGTTCTTCCTACAGAAGTTGCAGGACCAAATGAAGGAAGTGTAGGTCTATGGCATTTTTTCTCATATGTGATCTTTAGTACTTGACTTCTGCTAATTTTAGAAATATATCTTTAAAAAAAATAAATTCATCCATCTCTAGACCTATGCATTTCTCTATTTGTTTTCTCTGTTCTTTCTTACCCTACATTGCTTCTGGTTTTTTTCAGTCTTTTCAGTACTAGTTGTTCACATTGCAGTAGTACCAAAAATGTCTTCTGTGAATGGCAAGATAACTCTTCTCAGGAAAGTTTCTTCTACTGATTCAAGTCATAAGCCCTGACATTTTAATTAATTTTGAAAACATTCTTTCTGAGTATTGCTTTGCCAATAATTATTAAAATACTTTAATAATATAAAAAAAAACATATCCAAAAAAAACAACCCACTATGCAACCTTATGCTTTAAAATCAAATAAAGGGGTTAAGGGACCTTTCCCACTTTTTAAAAGCACCTGCTAATATGGATATTCCTCTGTAGGAGTCTATTTACTGGGAAAATACGGGCAGAAGAAAATCAGAGAAATCCAGGAACGAGAGGCAGCTGAGTACATTGCCCAAGCACGAAGGCAGTACCATTTTGAGAGTAATCAGAGGACGTGCAATATGACAGGTAAGATAAGGAAATAGCTACTGTTTTAGATAAGGGGCAGGTATTTGGGGATTTATGCTACATATTGTCAGGATGGAAGGGGAATAAGAAATGTAGGTTAATTCAAAATCTTAATTAAATACTGATGAATAGAGTTGTTTTGCAAATAAAGAGGGTCTGAACAGTAGAGGATTAAAGGGATTTTAGGGGACATCTGAACCTTTACCATCAATAAACATACAACTATACATGCAGGTTACAAATTTTTGTCACTTCAGGACTCTTTTGCCTTAAACTGCATGTGGTATTGAGGTGTGAAACAGCATTTAAATTCAAACAATACTGAATTTACAGCAGGATTATTTTATTCATTATAGCACATTGTTAGTAAGCTGCATGGAGAGCTTGGTGGGTAATTTTTAATAAGAAGCATATCACCCATCAGTTTCCTGCACAGTTAGAAGGTACCTGACTAGCTGGAAAGCAAAAAGTGAAAGTACTTTTTTCTTACAGCACCAGTCTTAGGATTTTTGGAAAGGAGATGACAGAGAAGAATTTTAACAAATTCCTTGCCAGTGTAAATATAGGCCATTCAAAACTATTTTTCTTAAACAAATTAGGCAGTATTTTTTTTTTCTGTTGAAATTTGTAATGGCTTCTTGTGTGGCTATAAGTCCAACCTGTTTACCCTGACCAGTTGGTATCTAATTTTCATCTTTTCCATTTTGTACCACTGGGAGTGATCTTGCTGCAAAGACTAGTTTTTTCTTTGCCCTTCTTTGTACAAAGTATGTTATGTCTGGCAGCATGCATTCCTGACAAGATTTTTCATACTTGGTTATTAGTATTTATCATGTTTTCCCTTTCCTGTTCCTGTCATATAGCAGCAGATCAGACATTGTTCTGAAAATGAAGGATTGTTTCCTACTAGCTTTCTCTCATTTATAACATACCTTTCTCCAGTTCTCTTGCTGGAAAAAAACAAACCTCTGATCTTTTTCTTCTCACTGGGAGAAAAGCAGCAGTGTAGGTTTTTGCCAGATTTTCTCCTGGGGAGTTGGAGGCATGTATATGCAGGATGTGAGTACACATCTGCAGCTGGAGCCAGTAAAACCACATGGTCACATAAGGGCAGCATTGTGCCCCAGCTCCTGAGAGGCACACAGGTTATTGCCCTTCTGAGTACTCCCTGGGTTTCCTATTTTGCTTGTCCTCCCAGCTTTGCCTGTTGCACAGTGGGATGTGCATCCTACAGCAGCTATTGAGTGTGAGCTGAGGATGGGTTTATAATGGGTTTTTTTTTTGTTGATGTTTACAAGTTTTTATTGTTTGTTTTTTTCTTTTAATAACAGTACTGTCAATGCTTCCAACATTGAGGGATGCCTTAATGCATCAGTTAAACTCTGAGAGTCTCACATCTCTTCTTAAAAATAGGTAAGACTGTCTTCAGTGTGTTGAACTTACTTGTTTTGACGGCAGGTTTTTTTCAAATTATATAATGTAGAGAGTATGCAGAATTTTGGTTTAGTGTCCCATTGAGTCATTAGTCTTAAGGTGTTTTGAAATCACTACGTGAATATTTTGTTGTGTTAGTTGTATTTTGATAGATATGGCTGGCATTTTCCAAAAATTACAGGAAATAATACTTCCTTTCAGGTTCTGCAGTGAGAGCCATGTTTTTTGTTGAAATGATTATAAGATAGGTAGATAAAAGTACTTGGAGAATCTAGTCCTCTTTTAAACAGAACAGAGTATTTTGACTGAGTTGTTGATATTGTGTTTGTAAAAATGTTTATGTAATCCTACCAAGTTCAGACATGAGTAGTAGTGGAAAGTATCCAAGATGAGATAGCAAATGCATGTAAGTGATGAGAAGTAATTTTTTAAATTTTATTTTTGAAGTAGAACAAATAGAGACATGTCATACATTAACAGAAACGCTTCCCTGTCAGAAAAAACCTTGGAATTCCTTACAACTGCAGGAACAAATAGACTGTCTTTAAATGCATAAAGTGCATAACAGCACACCTTAAATGTAAATTGCTTGGCATATGGCACAGAGTAAAAGCGTTATGTAGGTAATTAACATGGGATTTCTGACTCACTCTAGACTGTCTTTCTAATTTACCTTCCACTAGTTTATATATACAGCTATAAGTTCAGCTGTCCAGCATTTAATAGGTTACCTATTCAGTCACTGCTTTTTTCAGTCCAAAAACTTCCACAACAGAGCAGCCTGATTTAAAGGGGGAATTGCAGCCTGAATGATGTTTTTATAATAAACTTTGAGTATGTGGAACTGTTATTGAATATTATTTATCCCAAGCAACAAGAAATTCAGAAAGGTTAATTTTTAATGGAATAAATGTATTTATCATAATAGAAGTCTTTTATTCAATGAAAAAATTAAACTGAATGAACAAAAGAGCTTGTGAATCACCAGATATGTCATCTGAACTGTGCAACAAATAGTCTGCAATGGTTTGTAATCCTTTGTTCAGTGGTGAAGACATAAAATACCTTAGTTTGTTCTCTGTAGCAAGCATGATGCATGTATCAAGATGCATCTGCTGCCTCTAAATTGTTTGACTAGTTGAAACACTGTAGGGGGTACATTGATGCATCTCCGAGTTCCAACAATCCTAGTGAGAATAGAGATTAGGCTTTTTTGTTGTTATTGGTATGCACTTATGAAAACATGATTTTTTTAATGCTTGCTACATGCAACATTCTGTAAGCATAGATGGCCATTTAGAGTGTATCTTACAGTGGAATTTGTGTCTTAGTTCTTCTTTTACTTACACTGAGGAAGTTTTAACTGGATGCTTGAAAGTTTTGAACTGAAATGTAGGGAAGGGGTTGTGAAGGCACAGATAATGGAATCAGTATCAAAACTCGCTCCACTTTGAAGTGATTCTTTGAAGAAGCTCTACTATGCATGGAGGTATAGATTTCTTTGCTTTCCACTTCCATTTGAGAAGATCAATCAAATGGCTCCAGACCCTTGAGTGCTGTTGTTGTTTAATATACAAAAGAGCAGATGTGGAGATTTACTTTTCTTTATGTCCCTGAAGATGTATTATTTTTCTCACATAATCTGTGTTGTGGCTTAATGTGTTATGGATCTATTTTATCATATGTTACAGATCATATTGTGCCTTAGGTAATCTTCCTTAACTTAAAATCCACTCACTTCCTTAAATTTGGGTGGCCAGTGGTACACTGGGTTTGTAAGGAGGCTGAAGTCTTCAGACCTCCAGAGCAAATTTTGAAGAGGGAACAGCACCCAAGACCACAGATGTTCTTGCTCAATCTGTCCTCTTTTTAAAGGCCTCTTTTTATCTTGGATAAGATAAGGTGAAGTCCCTGCTTCTGCACCCTTGCAGATGTTGCACATCTCCCACTTCTTCAGCACTTAGCTTTATTCCAAACTTCCGGTTTCTGTTTCCCTTTGCTTCCGTAGCGAGAACGGCCTTCCAAATAAATAGATAAATGTGAAGTAAAAGTTAAGTTTTGAGTAGCAGCTGAGTCTCAGCTGCAGGAGATGAAGACTGAAAAACTAATTTCCACTGTTAGGCTTAATACTTGCAGACTTCAACTGTTATCTGGCTGCTGTCTTGTGTTGTAAGAAGCTTTGTAAGCATGAGCTCTAGAAAATATTTTGCTGTAATAGGTGCAAGTGTATTGGCTGATGATGTATTAGCTTCTCTATATCTCTTCATTCTGCATGAAGAACTTACCCCGATAAGTAACAACCATAACTTTGAGTCCTGTTACATGTTTTATGTAGAAATATTACAGTATTTTTTTACAAAGTCCTTCCTTTGTTTTGTTTTAGCAAAGCTTTAAAATTTTGCATAGAGTAGCTTGCAAAAAGCATGTGAATTGGTTATATGTTTGCCATGGATCTTTCATCTGTTGTTTATTTAATCTGTCTCATTAGTTTTCAGAGCTGTAGACTTAATTGTTTATTGTATCAATTTTTTTGCATTATTTGATAGTGGTGAAAATAAAAATTTTTTGTTTATATAAGCGATAGAATGTTCAAACTAATGCCAAAGTGCACATGTTGTGACTGGAAAGAGAAACGATTTCTGGTGAGAAATGCTGGGGTTTGGGTGTTTTTTTTAATAAACCAAATTACTGTAAAGTATAGGTTAATTTGAACTCTTGGCTCTAAACATTTAAGTGTTAATTCTGCTCCTAAGAAATTACCAAGTGTTTCCCTAAGTGACTTTTACAATATCTATCTTCCACAATAGACATACAGTAGCCATTCTTTACTGACACTGCTTAACAGGTGAGAATGGTTGCTGAAAATTTTGGATGGTTAGCTTGCTGTTATTCCTGCTCCTGCTGCTGTATTGCTAAGATTACCTCTGGATGGTAGTTATAAATATGCAATGTACTTCAGGCCGTTCAGGTGTATCTGTGCAATCTACAGTCTTGCTTTGTTGACTGCAGAATATAAACTTCTAGGAATTGGTCAGGTCAAAAAAGTGAACATGTCCCAACACAAGAGAAAAGATCAACGTATATTGGTGTGGATGGTGCAAAACTTCCTTCCCACAGATGGTTGTGATCTTGTATGATTAAATATGAATTTTAAACATGTCAGGTAATGGTAAATCTTGCAAGAAAATGGGATAATGAAAATCTGATCCTGCATTTGTTACACACAAGAGGTCCTGCTGAACTGAGTCAACATATAGAGTCAAGGCCCCAGAGAAGACCACTTGATACCATCAGTGGCTTTTTCTGACTGCATACTGTAGTAACTCAAAACTGATCATGTAAGTGTGTAATTGACATCACCAAATGCTACATTTATACATTGAAGTTTGAATATCTTCTCTATGCCTTTATAGTGTGTTGTTTATATACTGCTTTCTTAACAAGGCCTTTCTTGAATGAGATAGAGACCTGGGTATGATTTGAATAATTATGGTAGCTAATTAGATTCGCCTTAGAGCACTGCTGTGTCATTTAACATACTTGTTAATTTCCAAGTAAAATACAGTTCTTAATATTTCCATTTGTTTTTCCCACAGGCCAGCAAACAAGTTAGAAATATGGGAGGATTTAAAGATTATAAGTAAGTGGAAATACTGCATAATTATTTAGTGTAGATTCAAAATGTCTTTCACACCATTTAAAATGAACTTTACACTGGGTTGTTTCAGTAGATATGAAGATAGGGTAACACACATGGCAAACCTCCTCCCTGCCCCTGCAGCCCCAAAGGCTTTTCATGAAGGAACTTCTCTTACCCCCATGGGAAGGTAGAAGCTCACAGACCAAGGTGAAGAATTTTATTGGCCTTCCTGCTACTCTACTCAATAAAACTTTGTGAGACTTTTCTGTGCCATCACAATAAAATGAAACTAGTTCCAGAAATTCTATGCTGGATGTAATGGAAATTCAATCAAAAATGTAGGTCAGCTCTTACATGGCCAGCAGTTCCCTGTTTTTGAGCCTGTTGGAGAGAACCACTGTAGCAGTGGTCATGAAGCCTTTGGATCATCTTCTTATATTTTGGCTGATGGAAGCAGTGGAAGGGAAGAAAAAAGTAAACTCAGATAATTATGCAGTGAAAGTCTACCATTATTTCTTTCCTTCCTTTTTTTTTTTCTTCTTTTCGTAACACCTTTACAGATCCTACTTTTCATCTGACTCCTTTCTTCCCTTCTGTATCTATTCATGATGCTTCTCCTACACAACCTCATTGCCTACTGGCTGGTAGCTGATGCTTATTTTAATTTTCCTTCATTAGATCTTAGCTGCTTCTGTCTTAGGTAACATTTTTGACAAGCTGCAGTTGTGTCTGAATTGCGTGATGAGGGCTAACATAGACTGTGTATTTCTTGGAGTAATGAAGAAAGGTGATTTGACACTAAACATTTCCCTTCTGGAACAACTCGTATGATTTTTATTTTCTTGAAATAACTTGTGTAATGTGCAAAAATGATATTAATATAGGACTTTAAATGGGACACTTTAGATGTAGATCCAGGACATTAGGCTCATGACCATCTTGGGTATGTGTTGTGAAAACGTGTTATGACAACCAGTGAGAGAAATGTGACTGCATATTCATATTTTGGAGAGCACTCTCTGCCCTTGACTCATCCTAATTTCCCTGGCTTTGCAGTCACTCTGTTTTGTGTTCCCAAGGTTTCACACGCAGTATTGTCGCTGTGTACAGCACCTGTATGCTGGTGGTTCTCTTGCGCGTCCAGTTAAACATCATTGGCGGTTACATCTACCTGGATAACGCTGCGCTCGGCAAGAACGGCACCGTAAGGGTCTTGCTTTGTTTCAGAGTAGGACTTGCACTTCCTCAGAAGGGAAAGGATTATTTGTTGAGATGAAAAGGGCATAGCTTAGGACTGTTGGAATGAAACCAAGAGTCCTTACAAGAGTGGGGTACGTGGAAACATTACTGGCAGTATGATATATTGATGTCCTTTAATAGCAACAGAATTTGGATGATGTGGTGATACTGTTGCTTATATAAAAGCAACCAGCAATATTGGAGAATGCCTTTTGTCTGCATTTGTCTTGCTTAAAGAAGGCTATTTTCTATCTAAACACCAACATGAAATTATTTCTTTGCTTTGATTTTTTGTGAAATGGTAATACCATGTGAATGATTCAAGATATGTAAGCAAAGGTATATATATTATTAGGGCTTCCTAGTACATACAATTAATTCCTCCAGTTAATTTTTTTTTTGAGATTAAAGAAAAAAAATGCTGTCTTTGAAATTTTGACTGTTTGGTTTAACTCCAAAAGGCCATCTACCTAAATGTCTGTTGGTGGGGACAAGCAAGGTAGAAGAGCTGTTTTTGTTGATATAGAATATCACTGCTCAATAAAAATAGATCACTCCCACAGTAAACAAGTACTCCTTGTAGAAAGTGGGACCTGCAAATTTCTGGATGGCTCATCTAAAAAAAATGGATACAAGCTGATTAGTTCTCATCTGCCCCCCTGTGATAGCTCCTGCTGAGAGTCAAGGAACAGCATGTCCAGGCAGGATGGAGAAAAGCTTTCAATAGGATGGCCAGAGTTGACTGAGGTAGTACTTAATTTTGTAAAACCTAAAAAAGCTGGTTTTGAAGGGCAAGATGAGTTTGAACTAGAAACATGTTTCCTTTCTGTTAGTTTTGCAGTAGAGAGGTGGGTTGACAGGGCCAGTTGTGAGGCACTCCATTGGGACAAACTGGAATCCTGCCTTGGATTCTGAAAGCTTCATTTCTGTCAGATAAGCTTTTATTAGGTTTCTGCATAAATAACTTACTCCACTAGATTTAATTTCTGGGATGGTGGAGAGTCTAGTTTCACCTGCAATGAAAGTTTTTAAGAGACTTTCCTTTAAGTGAATGAAAAGTGAAAGATTTTTCTGTGCCACTGAAGATGGAAGAGAGATCTGTATAGGTTTGAAGAAAAGAATGCCAGAAGATCTGTGACAGATCCAGGGGTTGTTGGGCAGGAAGAGTCAGTACAAAGTTGAAGAAAGTGTGGCAGTCTGTTTGCTGAAGAGTATTACAAAGATCAAGGAAATGATTTTTGTAATTATTTTTATATTGTTCTCTACTGTTGACATGTTACAGAACTGTTGGGTTGTTTGTTTTTTTTTTCCCACAGACACCACTAGCTCCCCCTGAAGTCCAGCAGCAATATTTATCAAGCATTCAGCACCTTTTAGGAGATGGTATGATGCTTATTATGAGCTAACTACCCTTACAAAATTCTACTTTTTTGGGGACTTGAACAAATCATTAGAATAATTTTTACTTTCTTCCTTTTAGGACTGACTGAATTAATAACTATTGTTAAACAAGCTGTGCATAAAGTTTTTGGAAGGTAAGAGCCTGTATTTCTCTGTGGTTAGCTTTTAAGTTTTATTGTGATGACTGTTCCCAAAATAAAGAGTTTTATAAGAATTGGGGGGGGAGGGAAAGCAGGCATATTGACTTTTTTAAAATGATGCTTTTATTATAGCATGCTGTGTCTGCCAGTGCAAACCCACGTAGCTGATTGGAGTCTTTTTACTTCTAAATATGTTATTGTTAGAAAGAGAAAGCAGCATTAGTCATTTTGCAATCAACACTGTAGTCTTTTTCCTTTCCAGTATTTCCCTTAAGCAGACCCTGTCTCTTCTGGAGCTGGAACAGAAACTTAAAGATATCAGGGAAGTAGTGGAACATAAAGATTCAGATCAGATTGCATCTTACTCTCCCTTATGTCATTATCTGATGCCAGATGAAGAAAACCCCTTGGCTAGCCAGGTACTTGATTCAGTTCCTTTCACCTACTTTTTTTCATTCTGCTTTTTCGGGTTTGTTGTTTTTGGTGGGTTTTTTTTGAGAAGGAAGGGTGCATAACAGTCTGGTAGTGTATCATGGCATCTCTTTCTTTAATAAATGGTAAAGCCTCTTCCATCATAAATCAAGTGTCCTTATCCCTTTAATCTAGGCACAGTTGTATTTTCTTCAGAGTTGATAGAAAACAAGTGTCACCCTCAGAATGTCCGCTCTGTGCTCAGAAATGCAGCCCAGTTACTTCCTTTAGCCTGTGAAAGAAGCTGTGACCCAGCACAGCTAACAGAGCCCTAAAGATAAATTGTGCTGTCTGCACTTGTGTACTGGCAATATTCATGGAGTGTTGGAGCATCTTGGCTAGTGCCTAAGAGAATGGTGTGCTGAAGTCCTTTGATGCTTTGGGCTGAAAAAAATGAACAGGAGTCAAGAGAAAAGTGTGTCTAATCTCAGTTGCAACATTCATTTCTTAAATTTTGTGAAGATGTTTGTCTCCATCCACACCACAGGCTGGAGAAAACTCGTTCTTTACTTGGTGTTACACTGGTGTAATGAGGAAACCTGGGCTTCAGCATGTGACTACGTGTACTTATTGCTTTATCTGATGTGCTGGGTTGATTTCAGTATTGAAGGACAGACTTGGAAAAATGACTTCTTCAAAGTCTGGTATTTCCTGCTAGTATTGTTTTTAGTTAAAAATCCTACACTGACCATTTAAAATACAAATTATAAAGAATTTGATTCACAACAATATTTATATTTGACTTGTACATCTTGACTTAATTTCATGATACTCAACTTTTCTATTTCTACTCTTATTCTTACAGTTGCTGATGGCACTTACTAATAGTATGTGTCTTTGGTTTTTCTAGGCCTGTGGACTCACGGAAAGAGACATTGCTACAATTAAATTACTGAATGAAACTAGAGATATGCTAGAAAGGTATAGAGAAATATGCTGTATTCACATTAAACTCCTTGAAACTATTGTTTATGTAAGACAATTACTTTCATACAAAAAGCTGACAACTTTTCATTTGAGAAGTTTCATTTGAAACTTTCCATTTATCGGGTGTAGGCTGGGATTTTCAAAATTTGTGGGCTCTGAAACTTTTAAAGAAATAATGCTGCCTTAACAAGATACCCAGGATGTCCTTGGCAATCAGACTTATTACCTCTTCCTCACCTCTGCTGTAGTTATGTAGGAACAGAGGAGTACTTCTCTTCTGCTACAGCAGAAGAGGGCAATTTGAGAGTAATTTTATTGGATTTACTTGCTTTGATAAAGTGAACACCAGTTTTGGCTTTTAGGAATTTATTTTTAATGCATGTTTTTGAGGATGGTTGTATGTGTCCTTTTACCAGAGAGCTGGTAAAAGTGAGGCTGCCATAATGACCATAGGATGTCAGGGAATTGAGACAAATGTCAAACTGTTCTTACAGTTTAGCTGCTAGGGATGTAGGGCACTTGAAGGTTAAGTCGCTTCTGTGCTATTACTTAGTAAGAAAGAGAAGTGAGTAATGCTTCAGGTTTATCTGGGTTTTAGTAATCTTAGGGTAGAGTTCAGGTTGTTGAGGGAGCTGGTGTTTCATAAGGTGGCAATGCTAGTGGCATTTGTCTGGCTCACACACCACCCGTGAGGGGAGGCACTGAAAGTGTTACTGTAGCACTGAATACTTGCAGGGCTTTTTAGTCTGAGAAAAATTAAACCCAGGAATAAAACTTTTTAAATTTTTTTTCTATTATTCTTTCTTTTCAGTCCAGACTTCAGTACAGTTTTGAGCACATGTTTAAATAGAGGGTTCAGTCGACTGCTGGACAATATGGCAGAATTTTTTAGACCTACTGAAAAGGACCTTTCTCAAAACAGCTCTGTAAATAGGTAAATTTTTTCTTCTCTTGTGGTTCTCATGTCAGTAATGTTTTGGGTTCATAGTGCGTTCCAAAAACCAAAAGTTGATTTTCCTGCTTGCTTGAAGTTCTTGTGCTGGAAATATTCTTCTGCTTCTTGCTCTTCAAGGATCACTGTGTTCTCCTCACTTTGGCCAAGTAGGCAGCTATGAGGATTCATGTTTCCTCCCACCCATAAAAACACTAGAATTAGGTGAGGTTCTTTCCCTTTTGCAGACCTAGAAGTAGAGAGCAGATGACCTGTAGCTTCCACTTCTTGCCTGGGTCCAGGCAGAGTGCCTTTTGGGCTGGGGAGGGTTTACTCCTGGCAGATGTGCTCAGTGAGGCTGTGAGAAGGCCAGCCCTCCCTGCAGCCCATGAGCCCCAAGTGCCCCAGCCTCCATCCGTTACTGTGGCTCTCAAGGAAGGGGGGTGGGCACCGCCCTGATCTGCCAGTGACAGGGAGCAAAAACAGCCCTTGGAGCTTTAGGTTTCACTGGTATGCAGATAAAATGCAATAACATTCAGGATTTTCTACATCCTCCTTGAAGAATGTTTAAAAATAGCCTTTATTTTGAAGTTAACTTTGGTTTTAAGTGGTGTGGTGAGAGCATCTGGGTTTAGCTCCTTGAAATATTACTTCTCAAATAATAAAACTGGAATGATACCTGGGTTTATGTATGTTTATTTTAGTAACTATTTTAGTAACTATTGGCTTTCAAAGAGCTACGTTTTAATTTAAATATATACTATTTACATCACTTAAAATACCCCAAAGTCTGTAGTTTGGCTATCTGCCCAAGCCTGGTTTAGTTTGAAATAGCATGAAATTGTAGACAGGCACTTCTCTGGCCTGTCTATTTACATACACATGTAAAGACTCTGACTAAACCATAATTCTCTTGCATGAGAGGCAAGTGTGAAACTGTGCAATAGGAATATGAACTGGAATTGAATTGATACTTCTCTATATTAAAGGAAAGCCCTGAAATGGAGAAAAAACCCCTTCATCCATACATTTTAGTTTGCAGTCTGTCAATTCTTACTTTTAAAGTGGTAATTACTTATAATTCTATAATCACAGTTTAGTGGCTTCATCTGTGTCAGACTAGGTCAATATTTTTGTTCTTTCCTAGTCTTTCCAGTGTCAGTCTTCCTTTAGCCAAGATAATTCCAATAATAAATGGACAGATCCATTCAGTATGCAGTGAAACACCCAGTCACTTTGTTCAGGTAAGAATCTGCCTTACTTAAAATATCCCAAGTAAAATCTTGAAATTAATGTTGTATATTTCTTTTTAACAAACAAATTAATTGTTTCATTTCAGTGGTTTTAAAAATAAATTGAAAACAATTGCTGTAACAAACTTTTTGTCAATTTGTATCTTACAAAAATACACTGTTTTTCCACAACTTCTTTCTTCTGCTGAACACTGCAGAAGCACAAACTTCTTGTCTTGCTTTGGTTCTACTTGCAGGTCTGCTCCTAAAGCTTTCTAAAGCAAGTTTGAGTTTTGCCTGTGGGAGTGCCAGGTGCTTTTCTTAGGAATTCTGTACTACAGCACAGGCAGAATAGTGGGGAATGTGTTTGATTAAGGAAGTTAATTTTATACATTTCTTCTAGGACCTGCTGATGATGGAACAAGTGAAAGACTTCGCTGCTAATGTTTATGAAGCTTTTAGTACCCCTCAGCAATTAGAGAAATGACTTGCGCATTTTTACAAATGGATGGTGTATTTATAACAAATATCTGGCGACTACTGATGAGACTTGGGTAATTTTGTAATGGTGTAGGAGTGGCAGAGCAGCAGAAAGAGAACTCTGAGGAAAGTGGGAGTGAGCCATATTTTCTTCTAACTGAATTATGTTTCACCCATTAAAAATATTCTTGTTGAAAGAAACATAAGTGAAGACTTTTCTGTTAAAAAAGTGGTTAAACTCTTCGATAATTCCTTGGGTTGTTTTTATTGCATCTAAAAGGCATCTGGTGGCAGTATTACTAAAAAAACAAGTTACTAAAAAACCAATTTTTTTGCCTGGGGTGTATTAGTTCTTTTAGGAAGAACTAATGATAATGATCTAAGAATAGCACAGAGTAGCAGAATGAAGTAATGCTTTTTTCTTCTTCTTCCCCCAGATTCTTATTTCTATAAAGTAAACCTTTTCCCCCTTACCTTCACAAATCCTGTTCCAAAGTCTCTCATTCTTCAGAAAGCCTTTGCCAATGGATGCATGTTCCCCTTGAACAAGCTGGAAGTCTGCTCTCTGTTACTTAATACTAAAGGAATGTGGTTTTTTAGACATTTTCTTGTTTATGCTGTTCAAACAGCTACACTGTACACATTACCTTGTAAATATTTTATCTTAATTTGTATTAATTTTGAGCTCAATTGTCTGTATTGTAATAAAATAATTTAATGTACCACTTCTGTGTGTCTTACTATCAGGGAAGAGAATAACCTGACCTGGCCAATCACTCAAAATCCTGACAGAGTTGAAAGAATGAATTTAACTTCTACAGTACTAATTTTGCACTCACCAACATTACTCAGGGAAAATAAACCCTCAGTCTCCACACTGAAACAGAAATGATTCATGCTTTTTGTTGTCCTTTATCTCCTCCTCTTTGCGAGTTCCACCTTGTGTGTCTGTGCCTACAAATCATGACAATTTTCAAGTTGGATGCAGTCTGCTTCAAATGTTGTCTCTTTGCCAAAGCTGAAGATCCCTAGAAACTCCTGACTATTTCTCTTTTTTCAAGGGTTAGTCACTGAAGTATGTGTTTCAGTTAATAGTCCACAGAAGGCACCCTGATAAGTGTGTATAAACAAAAACAAGAGGTGAGTTTTACCCATGTAAAATCATACCAAATATAAAAACCCACCCTGTGTCCCAATAACGGATAGACTTACTCAAGAATAGGAACATGGTAAAATGAATTACTTCTGTGATGAGAAATTATGATGGACATATGCCTTGCCTGTATGCATTTGTGATGAATTCCTAGCCCTTAGAGGCCTGTTCTTGCAGGAATTACCCTACTCAGCTGAAACTGCCAGCTACCACCAGTTAAACACACTTGGAAGAAGTATTTTCTTCTCTCTAAAACTATCGGTTTTTACTGTGCCGTTTTGTGGAAGGCAAATTTCTTGCATTAATGAGGGTGTACAACTGACTCAAGTGCATTTGAACATGAGCTTGAGCTTCATTCTTTCATCTCCTAAAGTCTAGTGCCTGTTTCCCCCCCACCTCATTCTTCACATCATTCGGCCAGAAACTGACTAAACCACGTGTAGAGGTCAAGGTAGCTGCTCAACCTTTCACACAAGTTCAAACAAACTGCATGCAGAGGATCAGTTATCTAGTGCTAGACTTTGTGAGGTTTGTTCCCTTCTATCCTTTCAGAACAGCCCACCTCTCATAGAAAAAGTGAATTTATTGGTTTTTCTCAGTCAAATAAGTAAGATTAAAATTATAAGAAAGAGCAAAACATCAGTATTCCCTGCTAGCCAGGGGCTCCAGCAGAGTATGGCTCAGTTTACATCAGTCAGTTGTAAGGTCCAGCCCCACTGACATGGCAATTGCTGAGGAGTCAATTGAGGTAGAGCAACAACCATTCCCTTTTCTCCCAGGGCAACCCACTTCAGCAGTTCCTTGTACCCAGCCAGCTTCACCTAAAATAGAAATGTGCACTATAGTTACAACAGCACCTTTTAAAAGTACACGTAAGTGCAATATTGACAAAATAAATATTGATCCATAGCTACCTTTCTCACCAAGCATCCTTAAATGCCACTTACCAGCCAAATGAGTGATAATTATTAAAGGTAATAGGAAAACATTTCCAAGTAGATATGCAAGTAAAAATGCTACTCATGTTGGGTCTTGGAAAGTACTTAGGGCTGTAGAAGGTACATAAACTTCTTTTGGAAACATTTGGGGTGGGATTTAGGTCTAAGCAGGGATCTAGGAGCCACTGTACAGTGCTTTGCATCCCCTGTTTCCACACTGCCTGCTTCCCATGGTGAACCTTGTAGTCTTGAATGAGCATGGCTGTTTCTTACCGAGTGCAGTCAGATAGCTCAGAGAAAGCTGATCTGAAGCTAAAAACCACAAATAGGTTGATGCTGTCACTTACACCAGCTGGTGATGTGCAGGAACAGCTGCAGACCAGTCTCTGCTGCTGAGGAACAGTACTTCCTAGTGCACATAGAGTCTAGTTGCCCCCAAAAAATTCCAGAGGCATCTCCACTGCTGAAATGACTTTCTCCCCTATCATGGAGCTGTCTTGGCACCAGGCAGACTATTTCCACATGGAACTAGACCAGAAGGGGGTATCCAGAAACATTCCTAATGCATTTCAGCAGTTAATGAACATGCAGAGCATGAGAGCAGAGCAGAGCTTAGCCAAAGTGAATCTTCCCTTAAAAGCACAGAGTTGATACCAACTGCTGCTTCCATCGGCCAGTGTAGGTGTGGCATCACTGTCCTCAACTTCTGACCTCCACTTGGTATAATATGCACATCTAGGGTCACACTGATTGCTCTTCAGCCTCTCTGGGCAACAAAAACCTCTGTGTACGCTCCCCTCCACCAAGGCTTCGACTTCTAACAACTGCAGCACTACAGCAACTCCAGTATCACCAAAGTCACAAGGACTGCTGCTTCTAAAGAGAAGTCATGCTGAGTTAGGAGTCTACACAGGAAACAGGAGGGGTGGCACAGTTTTTCCCCCTCTTCATTGGCCTCTTTGTGATTCTTAGTTTGCAAGCTAAAACAGATCCCAGCAACATCTCAGTCTAACTTTGTTGGAGAAGAAACATCCCACTGGGAGGACTATGACAAGGAGGTCCCAGAAAGAAAACAAACATTTTGCTGGATCTCTTCCAAAGTACTCTGTCCTAAGAACTATGCATTCCCAAAGATGCCAGAAACTTAAACAAGATGGAACATGACACATCCTAGAAGGAGGGGAGGGTGTGTGCAGAGGTTTTTACCTGCGTTTCTCCAAGCTTAGCCCGTGGCTCACCAAGTTCCAGAAGCCCAGAGACTGGCCAGTTAAGGAAGATAGCATTGACTTTTTCTTCTTTAGGGCTGAATGTGTACCTGGTTGGAAATGGAGACCAAAAAGGCATGTCAGCTTTTCCTTGTAAATTTTTAGAAGTGATACATAAGAGTGCTTTCAAGACTGGAAAAATAGGTTAGAAAAATCAGGATTAATTACATTTTCACACACATAACCACCTTGTCAGATGAATTATGCCCTTAACATACTGTGTGTTGAAAAATTGTTTGAACAAACTAGAGGTAATGAAAACTATTAAAGAACTGAATTCAGAAGTAAACATGTGGAGTAACTTTAGCACAATGTAAAAACTCAGCCATAAAGGAAAAAGATACTTGCAGGACAAGGAATCACTAACAGATTAAGTGTAGGTTATATTCAGAAAAACATGGTAATTCCTATCTATACAATAACATGTAGACAAAGAATTTAAAAATACTGTGAGTGACAGAGTTGCCACCTTGCACGGCTAGTTTTTAAAAATACTATTTTCATCACTATGCCATTGGAAATCTTGTGGCTACACCTGAAACATTTCTCCCTCCTTCCTTCATTTAGTTACAATTTTTTATTGCTTTTGAAAGGGATTTTACCAAACAGTCAACAGTTCAGCTTCTCCAGGCTAAAGCCAGATGGCCAAATCTTACTGGGAATGGGAGTAAAAACACTCACTGAGACAAGAGGGTCAAAACAAAACCCTAATGGAACACAAAGGGGTTAGAGAAGCTACAAGTAACAAGGACAGAGGAGAGGCCAGAGACAGGCTGTATTTAGTGAGCAAATAATTGCTGTTATTTTCCCACTTCCTTTCTAAACATCAAGTGACATTGAGTATTGTTCAGATAAACACTTCATAGCAATCTTGTATTTCCAGATTTTTTTTTGTTTCTGTTGCCCACTAGAAGCAAAGGGTATTACCTAACAGATTAGCCTACACCAAGAAGCAAAATATCACCAAAGAAATGCTTATAGCTTTCCTTTCAGCATCATCCCAAAACTAGTCTCTACCTACAGCTTTATACACATTTTAGATGCAGTTACTTACACTAACAAAGGCATTAATTCCTTCTCCACATACAAACTAAGAGGGTGACTTCTGCAGCATGAAGTCATTAGGGATTTCAAAGCTTCACATCACCTTGGTGCTACTTTCCAGAGGCTGCATTTTGGTTCAGTATTCTTACCAGACTCCAGGTGTGAGTGTGTCGTTCTGTGCTCTCCATGGCTTCGTTCCATAGATGGCCTCTCCGTTGACCTTCAGCCAAGCGCCCACCTGCCTCAGGCGCTCCTCAAACACAACAGCCACGCGGCCATCGTGAGTGGGCCCGATGTTCATCAGCAGATTTCCTCCACAAGACACCGTCTCTGCAAGTTGCTGAAGTGTTTTTAAACAGACAGAGCATATGGTTATGAAACCACATATTTGAAATACTTTCTGAAGTCTTATACCACCTCAGAATGATGAACCAAATGAGTTACGCTACTGCTGCATGCTGAGACTTCGGGGTTCATACCAAAAGTTAATACAACGTTTAAGGTCCCATAAAACAAAGCTCTGCTGTCAATTTTTAGGTCCAAAACCAGCCCCAAATACCTTCTTGCACCAATATGTCTGCCTGAATCTGCATTAAAAACAGATCCTCCAACTCTTTATCATTTCAACTTCTGCAAGAATGCATGAGGGTTTTACTAATAGGACAGATGATTTCTCTGCACCAGAGTAGAATAAGGCAAATAGTTACTACTTCATCTTTATTGAATCTTAGAAAAGGAACTTCCTCCTTCCTCCTGTTCGATGCTTTTCCTATTTTACAGAAATATCTGTAAAACACAAGGAAGCCTCCTACAAAGCCTATAAAATTTGTGTTCACATCCACACTGCCCTCCAGAGATCATGGATTGAGATGCATAAGTCTGACAAACAGGTGGAGACAAGCTGAATTTGAATTAATTCAAACCTTCTGGCTCTAAAAGAGGTTACTTCAATTTGAAATTGTCTTTTACAAGGACAGCACTAGAAATAGATTTGAATTAAGCAACAATAACAATCAATCTTTACCTCACTAGCTGAATTTTACAATTAAATTAATTATTCTGAAAGACTGATCAGTCTTCCTTTCACTCAGGTTTCCTAAGCTTCAAATCTTTTTTAGTACCTCAGACTAGTAAGGGAATCAATGTTCTAACAACACCAGCTGTCTGCTTCTGGTAGTGTTTATCTGTATGTCTGTAAGGAAAGTTTCTCGCTACAAAGTAAAACAACTGCTGAGTCATAAACTGTTTCTATCTGTAAAGGGGAAAAGATGTAGCCTTCCAGCAGGAGTTTCCATACTCCCAACTAACAGAGTTGTAAAACTGCAACTGTTTGCTCCTCATCAGCTTGCAGTTACCAGAAGAACTTAGTCCAAAAGATGAGACTGTCCAGATCAGTCCTTGGCCAGTTACTCACAGGGAAAATGGCTTCTAAGAAACTGACCGAATTTTTACTAGAAATTCATTCTATAGAAACAACTAAGAGAAAGATTAAGAATTACTTGGATATTCCATCCTGCCAGTGTTAGGCTAAAAATTAACAAAATCATTTGCCATTTCATGGATTCACTATCGAATTAAAATCATCTTATTCATAAAAACAGATAGATAATCGAACTGTTAAAGAGCAGAGTATAGCCATCAGGAGAGAGAACGGGCAGTGGCAGCAGCCGCTGTGGCCCACGGTACCTTCACCAGGTCCTCGATGGCGAGGTAGTCTCGGAGCCGCGCGTCCCTGCGGTAGCCCCAGGAGCTGCGGTCGATGGTCATGCAGTTCTCCCACTTGCGGGGCAGGAGGCGCCCGGGGCTGTAGCGGTCACTGCACGTGAAGAAGCCGCCGTGGGCACAGATGCTGCCGGCTCCCCAGCGGTCATTGGTCACCACTGTGTCCCGGACTGGGCTGCCAACAGAGGAGTTTTATTAATTTTATTCCATAAAATGCAGTCACAGCCGGTGTAATCCCTTCCCACACTTACCCCTCCCAGGAACTAACATTTTGGATTACTTCTGTGCTATTAATTTGTTACAATAAGATACAGTACAACGTCAGAAATTCTACTCTCTTCCTTAGCTAACAAAAAGGTCCAGATTAGAATTTCTTAGGCAAATAAGCTGCAGATTTTTTACAGGAGTTCTGCCAGAAATCACTCTGCACTTCATAGCCACTGCCAGATGTTCATTCTGCAATGACAACAATGTACCCATATTCTCAAAGTGTCCTGCTATCCTGTGTTTCTGTGCAACGGCAAATACTTTGGGAAGACTATGATTAAGCAGAATAGCCTATACCACCTTAAATGATTAATATGCAAATGTGTTTAAAAAATACAAATGTCTTTTTCTAAGGCCAGCTTTCATAGTTCTAGGAAAGATCTGGATTCTGTGTTTCAGGAGATTTAATATTTTAAGCCTTCTTAAGTAGAAGCAGCAGGTTCCACAAAACAAACAGAAAATGAAACAAACTAGACACAGAGCAGAATTTCAGATAAGGAGCTAAACCAGCATCATTATGTACCTGTCATTATACAGCCAAGCCAGGAAACCAGTGCTGTTCCAGTAAGTATCTGGAGCATTTCCATCCCCATCAGACCAAATTATTTCTGGCTGGTACTTGGTCACAATTTCATAGAGTTCTGGTAATGATTTGCTGGTTGGAAACTTTCTTGTCTTAAAGGCATTGGTGGCATCCTCCAGGAAGAGAGGATTGAACCACTCAAACAGGGAATGGTATAACCCAAAGTGCAAGTCAGTCCTGTTTCTAACAGAAGTAGCTAGTTCAGCAACAAGATCTCGCTTTGGTCCCACATCAACAGCATTCCAGTTCCAAGAATATTTGGACCCCCACAAAGTAAAGCCTAAAATGAGAAAATCAGAGGATAAGAAAGAAGAAGAGAGGAAGTTACAGTTCTTTCAGGAAAGTAGATGGAAGTGTCGCAAAAAATAAAATAATGACATATGTAATTATATTGTTGCCATGGTATAAACTGTGCCTATAACCTGTTCATGCACAATGATAGTAGTTTTAATCAGAAGTTTCATCAGAACACCATGTAGTTTTTTTATAGGTACATATTTATATTTTCCAGTTCTGTACTGCTTAGGATAATTATTCCTTCTCTTTAATTATTAAGTCTATTCATATGTTCCAATTAAATTAAATAGATTACATTTAAGGCCCCTTCCAACACAAGGCATTCTCTAACTCTATGACTGTGAAATTAACCAAAACCAGCAGATTTTGAGGCATCTGCATCAAATGTGAAGTGTAAATACACAATCAGCAACCGGAAGATAGAATCCTTTCACAGCTGCTGAAAGCCTAAGCTATCATTTGCATTCAAAAACTATTCTCTGCTCTTCTGTTTCCATCTCTTGCAAATGTTCACTTTTGTTTGCCTTGATATTCAACTCAATCAACTACTTTGTACATGTATAAGGAGAGGGCAAAACCTCCTGAAGCAGCTTTTAAAACATCAAGATTGAATATCAGGAGGGATGTGACCTTTCAGACACCCACCAGTCCAGCACAAGAACTTACAAATACTACAGACTCAGACCACTGCCAGAGGAGCTCCACTCTCACCTTCTAACCCCTTTATACCTGCTGCCTAATAAATTGTGTGCCATTTTTGTGAACTGGATACATGCTAATGTACTGACTAAATAACCTAAAAAATCATGCACAATGCTCTTGGACAGACTAAATGAATCCTGGTTCTTTTGGAGTCACTGGGAGTTTCACCACAAGCATCATCAACAGCAAGATTTACGTGTGTCAGAGCTGAGATTAAAATTGACACATCACAAGTTGCCAGCCTTGAACCCACATCTCAAAAAGACCAACAACATTCATTAGATGTATTGTAGTATATCTTAATATTTTATTCTTTCTTTTTCTTTACTTTTGTCTTCAAGGCATCTTACAATTACAGTGCTAAAAAAACCAATTGTGCCTGTAAAGCTACAGGTCTGATTCAAGGTTTTGGCTCCTGTGTGCTACATCAGGAAGAGCTATACCTTCCTAAATCTGAAGCTGACTCCTGGACCATGCTCCTAAATTCCTTGGAGAAACCAAGGGTGTTTGTTAACTGCCTGCACACAGCAGCTCTCCAAATGTTAAACAGTGCAGAATTCACTTTTATGGTTCCTTCAGCAATAAACTGCACAGAAATAAAAAACAAACTATGGCCACTGCAGAAAGCTCAGCTGCCACTACCACTTCAGGCAGTCTTACCTACAGCAAGAAAACAGTGGCACAATCAATCGCTCCTCCTAAGCAGACCCCATGGCCACTGCTTTTGAATAAGAGTCAGGAAAACACCTGCACATTTCTTGGGTGGTTTTTGTTCCCCCTTTGGCTGTGGTGGGGCAGGTAAGGCTGCCTGGCTTTCTCTATGTCTCTTAGAAGGCAGGAAAGTCACCTGCTTTTTTCATTTGTTGACAGAAACGCAGCAATTACTAACAGTTACAAAACTTCCACTTACCCTCATGATGTTTGGAAGTTAAGACAACATATTTTGCACCTGAATCCTTCAGAATATCTGCCCACTGGTTGGCATCAAAGAATTCTGCTGTAAACAGAGGACCAAAATCTTCATAGCTGAAGCCAGGTGGGTAATTTGTGTCCATAAATTTCACATAGGGCTCTCTCTTTTCCTTCTGCCAGTACCACCTACAAAGCACAGAACAAAAAAAAAAAGTCTGCTGATGTATTTTCAGACAAAGAAAAGAGAATTGAAATCATCAGCTCCTATTTAACACTGAGAGGTAGAGGCATGGGAGGTATATGACTCCGGCAATAAAAAAAAAAAAATTGCTCCAGAAGAGTATTGATTATCAAAGATCTCCTTTTCTCTGTCTTATTTGTTCATGTTCTACATCTTTGAAGCACTCCACTTTAGAAAGGTCTTGGTTTCATTTGAAGCAATGAAAAAAGCAGCTACACTTTGGGCATGGAAAAATGGCAATCTTGGTCAATACCCAAATCTCAAAACTGCCCTAGAGACCACAGACAAGCAGCTGTGTAAGCAGCTCAGGTGGCAGGAGAAATGCCTTTTTTCCTGGACTTGAATGACTTGCCTCCTTAATCTCACACCTCAGCCATCAGGATCTCTGCTCTGCCCCCCACATTGCAAACCCTGCCCCCCACAAACATGGGGATCATCAGCTTTACCTCCCTGACAGTCCTGAGTCCGCTACACAACTGCAGCTGAGTCACCCAGTGTCCACAGCCCCAGTGACCAGGTCACTGCACACCTGAGGCTGGCAAGCAAAGGCACATCCTCTAACCAAAACCTGCCGCTGCAAGAACGCCACACACTTGCAAATGCACTTCTGTCACCTTTCTATGAATGAAACCAAGCAGCAGAAATACTCTTGTCAAATCTAGACATATATGAAAACAGATTTAAGTGAAGGAATAAAACAGGCCAGAATTTGAATGGTTGAAACGAATTTCTTTCTCCTGTCCTGAGCTGGACTTGGACTTCAGTTCTCTAAAACCATAATGTGAATATTGTTGTAACCTTCCCAAAAACACTTCAGCATAAGCCAACACAATCTCTGGCAGCCAATAGGGAAAAAAACCAAACAAACAAGTTAGAAGAAAGAAGCTGAGACAGCTTTCCTCATTGAAAGAGCCAGGGGCAGAGGAAGTAACAATAAAGCAAAACAAATTTTAAAAATAAAAACAAACAAAAAAAAACCTCCTCTGATTTCAAAGTATGGAACTTCCTAAAGTAAAAAGTAAGAACCTTGCTATTCTCCCTTAGTCACACAGTTTGCTAACATGAACACTTCCATGCTAACATGATGAGGTTCTAGAAACATCCTAACCAAGGCTGAGGGAAGGCACACAGGATAGGTGATAATAGTTTATGACCTTCCATTTGAAGCTGCTAATACAGGACCTCAGTCATCTGAGTGCACATGCTGTCAGAAGGCCCTGAAGCAGCTCTATACCCACACCTGCCATGGAATAGGAGATTAAAGGAATATAAAAAGCAATTCGTTTGGGGGTCAAAAACCAAAATACTCCTGAATCTGTGCCCTATTACTAGTATACAGCACTCTGAGTGAGGCTTGAACCCAAACCTAGTTCTGTCCCACCCCACCAGAAGTTATTTATTAGTAAACATAGTCTGCATTAAAAATCTGCTGAAACACTTGAACTTAACTCTGAAAAGAACATTTGCAAATACTGTAATTAAGGTTCACCACAGCTCTGCCACAAAGCTACCCTTATCTTCATATTGTAAATAATAATGTGTCTCACTTGAAGTCTCACAGGAAGCACTTGGTAGAGCGTGGAAAGGTGGCAGTAAAAATATGCTTACAGCCAAAGGGCCTGAATCAGTGAATACTCACAGAACAAAGATTTCATTGAGCCTCGGAACTAAAATTATGTGAAAAATCAGAGCTTTAGGTTCTCTTAAGTGCAAAGCACTCTTGAATAATAGTAATAATGGTTAAAAAAGAAAACCATCAGCAGCACAAAATGTGCACAAGGAAACAACAAGGCTGCTTGCCAAGTAAGGGTAGTGATGGGCTCCTGTGCTCCAGCAGCTGTACAAGGCTACCCCAGAGGCTGGGAGATCCCGAACGCCTGTTCCCACAAGGGAGAACCCCATCACCCATCCCTTCATGGTGGTCCTGGATGGGTCTCTTTCTGGCCACTCCACCAACCACCTCTCTCACCAACACTGTTGTGCTGCAAAGCACTTCTCTCAGCTCTACCAGCTCTCTGCTTAATTTAGGCAGCTCAGCCAAGGTACTCAGGAGTTTTGGGGCTGGGCAGACAGGTGCTCAGACACACCAGGAGTACTTTAAACTCCACTTCCTCTGCAAACGGCGTCATGGAGCCCGTGGCCTCGGGTGGACACAGAGCCCTTCCCACACACCCGAGCTCCATGGCCAGCCTGCAGAGGGGCTCCAACCCAAACCAGCGCTGTTCGGGGGGACACCACACCACCCCCGCCTGCCCCGAGAGCTGCTTTCCAAGCAGAGCCCTCGGGCCGCTGGCACGGCCCGTCCGCCGCAGCTGCACCGGTGCGACCAGAACGCTCTGGCTGCAGCTCACCAGAACCACTCGCTGCCGAAGCTGGGCACCGAGAACACGCCCCAGTGGATGAAGACGCCGAACTTGGCCTCGTCAAACCAGGCGGGCAGCGGCCGGGCGTCCAGCGAGCCCCAGGTGGGCTCGTAGCGGGGGCGGGCCCGCAGCAGCCCGGGCGGCCCCCACAGGAGCAGCAGCAGCGCCAGCGCAGCGCGGCCGCCGGGGCCCGACATGGCGGCGGCGGGGCCGGACGCGGCTCCGCGGGACGCGGCTGGCGGCGCTGCTCGGCCGGGCCGGGCCGCGCTGTGCCGGGGAAGGGAAAAGAACGAGAAGAGGGGCACGAGCGGGGAGGGCTCGGGCTGTCCCCGCCCCGCCGGGCGCGCCGGCCAAAGGCGGGAGCCGGGCCCCAGCTCTGCTCCTGGCGGCGCCCAGCCGGCACCGCCGCCTCTTCGTGCCTTCCGAGCCCCGCCCGCTGCCCGCAGCCGCATCGCTGCCCGCAGCCGCATCGCTGCCCGCAAGCCCCCCCGCAACACTGCCGCTCCATCTGGCTACTCAACCACCAACTGCCCCCTGGCTTTTAAGGATTTTCAGAAAATGAAGTAATTGGCTGACACCTCGGCCGACACCCCGCCCCGGGCCCCGCCGGTTCCTCCCCCGAGAGCGGCCTGACGGTGTCTGCCGGATCTAGTCGGGTCTGAGCCTTGGGTCTGCAGCCGTGCCAATGCAGCCTGCCGGGTTTGTCCTTCCCGCCGCCTTCCCACCACAGGCACAGCTTCCCTCGCCCTCCCAAGAAGGACAGGGTGTAATATCGCTCCGCAGCTCCTCCCGGCCGACTTGTACATGGAGGCTTCCCGGGCAGGGAGGTGGCCCAAGGTCTGCCAAGGAAACATTTCTCCCTTCGATCATTAGAACGGCCTGTGCAGAAGCTGCCTCAATTCAGTAGATGACACTTGGCGTTTGTGCTGCAGATCACGGGTGGCAGGCACATACTTTAAAAGATACGTCTTCCAGCAACTTGTTGCCCAAGCTGGTGCTTCTCCGGTCTTTCCTGACGCCTGAATTTTGTGTTTTTACTTCAGCCCCCAGCTGCCGTGGGACAGCCTTTGTGAAATAATTTGGTTTAATCGGCAAATACTGACTTTCCATAATCATCACCACAAATGGAAATTTCTTTGGCAATCTCATCAGATGAAAATAAATGAGCAGGCCAATGAATTAATCTCTCTCCAACTGGGAAGGATGTATACTTTACGGCTGTTCTATGGAAATAGAGCTTCAGTTTCCAGAGCTATTAACCACAGCTGTTACATCTAATTCAAAAATATTTAAAGGGCTGTGAAAACAAGATGTACATGATTTTGTAATATTTTCATTTATATACCTTGATTAATATAACAAATTACAGGCAGATAAAAAAATTGTGATTTTCAGCATATTATTCTTTCTGACTGACTGTTTACATTACTCTGATTTACCAAAGTACTTTGAAATTATGACAGGAGCCCCTTTGTATCTCTTTTACATTCACCGTTGACCTACTTTATGTCTTCTTTTCCTTCACCCCTTTAGGTGTCACTTTGCTTCTCAAAAGGAATCTTTAGATGCCTTTGACCTCTTGCTATGGTATCCTTTCTAGTTTATCTTTCAATTTCTTCATGTTCTTCTTTTTGATGGCACCAAAGGATTGCAGACACTGAGCAGCTCTTTAATGTGGGAATTTTGAAGCATACATTCTTTACAGCACGACAAAGTAACAATTGCTCTCTAGCTCAAAATGTTTGGAAGAAAAAATTATTTTAAAAAAAGTCAGGGTCTGACCCAAAGCTCACTGACCTGCTGTACACTTTGGTGAGGTTTGGAGCAGGGACTGTGTATTTCAATAACGAACTTGATCCCACTTCCTCAATAAAATAAAATAAAATAAAATAAAATAAAATAAAATAAAATAAAATAAAATAAAATAAAATAAATACTAAAAAAAAGGAAGGGAAAAGAAAAGTGGCTAACATTTCAGTAAATAGCAGTGAGAGTACACTTCTGATTAAGGCATAAACAGGTCCAGAAAATGTCACCAGCCCACACACACCCAGGTAGTGAAATCCCTGGTGGGTAAAAAGGTCCTTGGTGTATGATCACATTTGTAATGATGCAAGCTGCAAAGGGTAAATAATAAAAATAGCACATTGTCAGATTTTGTGAATAACACAGGGCTGGTGTGTGCAGCTGTAAAAAGCTCTCTGAGCATGGGTACAACATTCCTGCTTGTGCGACCATGGAGCCCCTGGGCCCCGAGAGAGGGGCTGTAAGCGTGGAGCTCACTGCCCTGCCCTGCGAGAAGCCCCCGCCTCTCCCGCTCCCAGCACAGTCCGCTGGGAAAGCTCTGCAGCTGGGAAGGGAGCAGGCTGGTCTGTCAGCAGAGAGAAGGAGAGAGGAAATAATGAAGGCAATTCCCTGAGAGAAGATGAGTAGAAAAGACCTTTTGACCTGACTAATGGCTGACATACGAGGCTTCTGTACTGGATCAGTTGCTTCGACAAATGCGGAGGGTGACTGCTGGGAAGATCACAAAACCCCTGTGCCTGGGGAGCTGCACGGGCTCGGCATTGAGACGAAGGCACTTGGCTTGCCTGGGTGGAAGCAGAAACTAGAAACTTAATTTCGCATGGACAAATTTCAGACTTGATAGGTTTTGATTCAGACCTGGAGAGTGGTAGTTGTTAAAATGCAGCCTGAATGCAACTTCCATGCAGCCTGAATGCAACTTTCACATTGGATAACTAGATAATGCAGCTCTGGATGTATTAAAAATATAGGGTGCAATCTTTTCTGTCTTTGTCATTGTGGCTGCGTGGCAATGAGGATTTTATTTAGGATAGAATCTAATATGACTTGCCTGTAAGAAGCAGTGTTAACATTAAATTTCTTTTTAAAGATGCATCTTCTTGTAAAAGGGTTTCTGTAAAACACCAGGAAATGAAACCATGAAGCTTGACTTTGCTTCTGCCTAGGTCTGTGTGACTGACCTGAAAGGCAGGAGAGCACCTTCCTGCCGAAGTTAGCTAAGTCTCTTACATGCAACCCAACCCTTAAGAAAGATGGGAGGGAGGTGATGGCGGGGGGAGGATATTTGACCCGTCTCCTCGGCTCTACTGCAGGGATGCGGTGCCTTGTGCAACCTTCCGCTTTGTAGGGGAGAGGGCACCCTGTTACACAAAGCAGAAGTGCTGGTGTGGGTTGCTCGGCTCTTTTTGACCGATTCTCTTTTCTTTTATTTTCTTTTTTTTTTTTTCTTTTTTCCCCCGAGAGATGGCAATGGCGCGAGCATGAAGACACTCCGGGGGATGGGTGCATCTGCGCACCCAACCCCCCACTTTGCTTTGCTCCTGTGCAAACACACAATTTATGTTCCCACAGACCCAAAATCGCCGCCGGCGTCCCGGCGGGGCGGTCGGAGCAGAGGGGCGGCTCTTCCTCTACAAACTTTCCCTGTCCCCTCCCTCGCCGCCTCTCTCCCTCCTCTTCTCTCCTCCCTGCCCTTCTCGGCTCCCGGTAGACGATGGCTGAGAGGCCAGGGAGCAGCGGGACAGCACTGCTGCCCGTCTGGTCCTTGCCCGGTCCCCGCGGCCGCTCCCAAAGCGACATCTCCTCCTTCACCTCCTCCCGGAGGACCTGCCTGCTGCGGTCCAACGTGGGCGGCTCAGGTAAGGGGGAGGGAGGGAAGGGTCCTTGTGTCCGAGACCTCGGAGCCGAGCTGAATTTGGGGTTTTGGGAAAAGACATCCTCGCCGATACCCTGTCCTGCTCTCCCAGACGTAGGACTTGTCTCGGTGGCCAGTGGTGTGGATTTCTGGGGTACTTGCTCTCCTCCTCGATAAGATGTGTGGAGAGTTCCAGGATATTTATACCCGTGTTCACACAAATGAATTGAATGAATCCCGGTAGCATCGTGGCTACGCACCCATTTGCCAGAGCATCTCTGACTGCAAGGGCAGAAAAGTTCCAGGAAATTTTCAGGATGTGTTTCCAGGACATCAAAACTCCTCATCTTGCTGGTTCATGTTACACTTCAACTGCATTGTCAGAATTTTACCTCGTTCCCTTGTATCTGCTTCAGGATTTTAATAGGTGAGAAAAACCAACGTGTAAGTCAGAATCCCATCACCTTCCTTCAGGAGTCAATCCCTGCAAGTGCACGCAGAATGATTGGGGGTGGAGTAAGCTTCCTGCAGGACTTGGAGAAGGTTTGCTGTAGAAAATGAGAGGACGTGAGGGTCCTAGTTTACAGTGCAGATTCTTGAAAGTCACCAAAGTGGCTGGGCTGTGCTTTAGTCTGATTCCTGAGGTAGGGCACTAAGGAAAATTAGCTCCATAGGGCTGAGCACATTTGGAAAATGTGTGCTTGCCCAGATGCAAATCAGCCCTGCTCTGTTGACTAGAAGAAGTCTGTAGGCACATACACCCTGGCTGTATTGGTATTTTGGATGCACTTACACACTACTGCACAGAGGTACCCATGAAACACCATCAGGGAAGCTCCAGAGTCCGCTGAGGGACTTCCTCTGCTGCAGCACAAGACAGTGCAGTGCGTGATTGGGTCTGCAATGGACCACAATGTTCTCTTATGTTTGTTCCTCAGGGAATCTTAAGATGAAGCAGAACATTTGCTTGGGGAAGATCAAGTATACAGCTACGCCTGCCTGATGAGGAGAGGGAATGAAAACTTGCTTTGTCACATAGGAGCGAGTAGATTCAGTTTATGGGGCCAGAGGCTGCTAGCAAAAACAGATATCATTTTCTGTTCTACCTTTTTCTGTGTCTACTTAAAAGTTATGGTGAAGGACATTTGGGGCAGGAAGGGGTTCTAGGGCTTCAGAAAGGACTACTTTTAGGTGTAAGGTGTATTTCAGCCCTGCCTGGAGAGTGCTGCATGGACAATGCCCTGTGACTGGATGTGTACACCCCTGGATCCAGAGGAATCCCCACAGAGGGATCACCACAGAGGCTGACAAGATTGAGACCATATCAATGTAGACTGTGTTGGTTAGTGGCTTAGGTACAAGTACTACTGACAACGAGCTAGGTTCATTATGAGAGACTGGCAAATCTAGTGGAGGTATAATGACAGTGTTTTCAAAGATGTGATGTTATTTGTAATTTCTTACACACTATATTTTTAGCATCCATGTTGCCTGACTTGATTTTTTATTTTAACTTTGAGAATGTGCTTCCTGCCAGTAAGGAATAAGTGTTGCCTCCTTTGTTTTTTATTTTTTTGGTCATATTTTCTTTAATTCTGTATTTTCTCCCTTGCTGCTTCCTGTATCTTTTTTCCAGCTGCTCATTGGATGCAACAAAAACACTTACATATGGCCACACAATTGTTGATTCGGTCTTCAAAAAGGAAAGTATGCATTAAAGATGTGAAGCTGTTTAATTTTTAATATGGTGGTTAGGGAATTGGTTTATACTGAGGTGCCATTAAAATAACCTGCTTTTTCATTCCCCTACTAACCTGGAGAAAAACTGTAATGGAGGCAGAAATGCGAAGAAACAATATGAGTCATTATTTTTCCTTCTACCTTTCTCTCTAGCCATACCATTTGATTAAAGTAGGTGACTCATTTACATCAGATGTTACCTGTGCTCCAACAGCTCTATGTAGAGAAGAACAATTTGCATTTTAAATAACCTGCAAAATGTTTGCTTTATGCCTGGTCAGAGACTGAGTCACTTGCAGCTGTTGGCAGCTTCTGTTGCATGTTTGCTTCCATTTTCTAGAGCCTGACATGAGTTGTGCTGAGATGTTGTCTCCTCACACTCCTTCAGTGATGGGTTGGTATCCTGTAGAGGTTCACAATGTCATTTATTTTACCACCTCCTGATCTACTATTCTCAAAGCAGGATCTATTAAAAGGCAATATTTTCAGAGACCCTTCTACCTAGGGGAAATACAATATCTTTTTTCAAAGCAGCTTTGGCAGTGGTTCATAAAATGCATCAGTTTGTTATTCTAGGTGTGTACTGTATGTATCTTGATAGTGCAGTGAGGCTGGTTGGGTGGTCCCCATGTTTATACTGTCTGTGCTTTCTTACCCCCACTCCTGCTGTTCTTACACACTGACAGAAGCAACTTCCTGGTATCACTTTACAGTATCTCACTTCATTAGCTGCCATCCAGTATGTGAGGACAATATATTTTCAGGATTTTCTTCTTAAAGCTGACCTTTTCTTTTAGCGCTAGTGGTAGAAGATAACCTCTTTTCTCTTCCTGGGCTGTCACCTCATCCCCTGTTTTGTCAGGCCTTTTTATTTGTGGTAAGCCCCTAGGAGGAATAAAGTTATACTCATCACGAGTATGGGTGGCATGATCCAGAATTTTGATTTAGACCCTGAAAAAGTGTAATGGTAACAAAGTTCAAAGCCTCTGTGGCATAGTTTGTGCATCACTTCAACATTGTGATACGCCCCAGCTGACAACTGGCTGGTTTGTCAGAGCATCTGAAGGAGATGGGTGAAGAAAAACATACTCTTCTAAAATTTCAGGTCAACACCAGAGCCACTTGCAGAAAGCTGCTTGAATTACATACCTTTAAGCAGTCTTCTTTAGGCAGTCTAGATTTAAACCCACCTTAAAGGTGGATCAAGTTAGTCAAGTTTCTAAATGTGTCCAGCACAGATGGGGACTGAATTGAAAAAAAAAACCTTGTTCAAATGCTTTCCCAGAACTCATCTGAAACCTAGATTTGGTGGTTGTGGGGCCGAAGGTAGCTCTCAGCAGAGCTGAGAGTGTGGGTCCTGGGTTGCAGGGTGGAAGAGGTGCTGTTTCACATCATATCTGATGGCAAAGCAGTGGCAGTGGTTCTCTTTGTGACAGCCCTCAGGCACCAATCTTGCTGCTGTGGTGCCTGCTCTTTATCTGCATGTCCGTGCAGTTTTCAGTTTGCTCTCTTTTTAGTGTTGTGGGTTTTGTTGTACGGCCTTGCGCTTTGTTCCGAAGGCAGTGAGGTCTGTGGTGAGGTACATCTTGGTGAAAAGGGAACCTTACTGCTCAGATCAGAAGTCAGAAAACCACCCACCTCTCTGCTCTGGGATTGAAGCTCTTGTATTGTTGCAGTTCCTCTTGAGGTCTCGCTCTTTGGTAGCAAGTAGTTTCAGATAATTTGTTCCATTAGTAAGAAATGCACCTTTCAGGTGGAGAGGAGAGCTTCTCACGCATCTTTCCATTCCTTTCATTCTTTGAGCCCTTCTGACAACAGACAAAAAAACCCTACCTAAGAATGCAGACATCAATTCATCAGTATCTCAGGCTATAGCCCAGATATTGGGTTACAGAAGAAAATGAAAGCCTGAGTGCAAATGGAGGCCCTATCTCAAAACTTGTACATCCTGGGATGATTTGGGGTATTTTTGTGGGTTAATTCATTCAAAATGATAATGAGTGACATCTACAATGCCATCTGCTGCTGACTCCAAAGGAGGGTGAGTGAAAAGATTGCTTAAAATGCCCCAGTTAAGTGAAGAACTGGGGAAACTTTCTTGTAGTGATCAGAGCACCTAAGTGGCTGATGAAAAGAAAATTGATGATTTTTGGACTTATTTAAGCTTTTCATTATTAGAGTACCCCACTTTGCAAACTTAACAAATGTCAGATTCTCTTTTTATTGAACAATTTCTCTTTTCAATGCAAAGGACACATTTTTGACAGCTGAAGGTATCTGAGAATCTAGAAAGGGTGAAACCCCGAATATGCTCTAGACATTGACTTGATTATCTGAGAGCATGGAATCTAGGGGAAAAGGTAAATTTCGGGTGGGTAGGTAGGTAGCTGTTAACGTGTGCCTGTATTTCCTTCTGCACCTGTATTTCCCCAAATATTCCAGATTCCAGTTTCTGTGTACACAAAGCAAGAGTGCTACCAAGCTCTCTAGGAGTTAGAAAAATGTTTGTTTTCAGTTCTAAGATAGGGTTGATGAGAGAGAATATTCATGCTGTGGGAGAACACCATAAATAAAGCAGCTGATTTTGATACATATTATGAAAATATGGGGGTTATGGGAAAACATGATTCTCCATTGTATTAAGCAGGACTTGTTTACAACATAAATTGAAGTACAGAATATTGCAAGAAGCCCAAGGCAGACAACTTTTGGTAGAAATCTATAGTAGAAGTTAAGACAAATAATAATTTGGGGGGATTTAGAAACTCAACTCAGGTTGTTTCCAAGAGTTAGTGCATCCTGTCCTAAGTTCACTTTAATATTTTCACATCAATTTTAAAATCTAAGCTATCAGGAAGAGGCAGGAAGCATAACCAAATGAAATTTGACTTATGTTTATAGAATTGAAGCAACTACTTTATAATAATCTATTTAGGCCATCATTTCATAATGTTAAATCCCATCCTGACCAACCTTACATGTAACTTGTAGTTTCAGAATGATGCTGAGGAAAAAATTAGGAGTCATTTGTACTGCATACATTGACAAAGTTTAAAACTGCCTGAAAAACAGTTCAGTTTATAAAATAGATGGGCATACAGAGAAGAAGCATGTGCCAGAATATAGTCAGCCATTTCTAATGTGAGTTTATACCAAAATACAAAAGAAGAACCTGCTTGTTTAATACTGGACTAAAAGACATTATTCCCCACAACTCTTGTAGAATAACTGGAGTAGGTTCTTGTTATTAGCCCAGGCTGATTAAATGTGAAAGTAGAAAGCCTGGGAATACCATGGTTTACAAATATAAACCATGTGTTCTACATGTCATTTACACATGGCACAGTTTCTGAGGCAAAAGCTTTACAATAATATATTCAGGCTTAGAAAAAAAAAATTTACATTTGATGATAATCTTGATGGTTGGCTAAGTAGAAGTTTAACTCCAAACAACTGCAGCATAGTATTTAATGCTTATTTTGCAGCAGCCAGACCAGTGGCTGATGGTGAGGTCTGCTCAGTGGTTTGCTGCTGAGTGTGTATTAGTTTCTCAAGGCCCTTTGGCATTTAGCACTTCCTGCTGCTCTGTGGCTCCTGGCAAGTAATCATTTAATATCAGACCACATGTCAAGTATGAGGGCTGAAGAAGTGGTTCAAAGAGTAGCTGAAGAAAAAATTTTCTTCTCTTACTGAACGTAAGCAACTTGTTCAAAATAAGCTTTTGTTTTGGTTTAAAAACCTAAATGTTTCATTAGCCAAATCAATCATTAGCATAAATAATTTATCTTTCTTTCCCACCCCAATCCTGCATGTCCTTCTCTTTTTGCCATTGTTTCCTGAAAAAGCAGACACAACTTATGGTCAAAAAATGGCTGGGGAGAATTAGCAGGTTTTTTAAAGGTTCATGAAGATTTTACATTTATTTATTTAGGCTTTTTGAAATCAGAATCTTTTCAGTGTCAGAAATACTGTAAGATTTCAGCTTTCAACAAGACCAGTATTAGTTATGTTTCTGATTTTTTACTCTCATTGAATATGCTTTATCATAAAGCAAATGTATTTTTAGTGATACTCTTTTCTTTTTCTTCCTTTTCCCCTACCATTTTACTTAGCATGTTGCTACTTCTAACAAATACAGAAATTAGTTTTTCTCAGGTACGAATTGAGTGGCACGAAAGGAACAATATCCAGAAGAAAACAGAAAATCCTGACTTCAGTGTTCTGAGTTCATTCACTTCTCACTTTATCTTTGAAACTGTCAGTCCTAAACCCCACTACAAGAGGTACCCTTGCTCCTCACTCATGTGGAAAGCACTCTGATCTTCCTGAAATGCAAGCAGAGTTTGTAGGCAGTCAATACTCCCCTTGGTGGTGAGCTGAGAAAACTTGTTCTCCATCATGATGTTTTGATGCAGAGCTGGACTTCTAAGATGCTGTGGTATATAAATTCTATTACCGCCTCTCATGTTGTCATGATTTTTGAGTTTTGAAACTGTGAAATATTAGTAAATTTTACCAGTATCAAATATTCAGTATAGTGGGCTCAGAGGTGTTGGCCCTCCTTTGGTACAGCCTGAAGCTGCAAGGCTGCTGTGCTTTGCAAGTCGGCCACGCTCTCAGGTGGAGGGAGCGCTACAAAGAGGAGCTAAAGAGCAGCTTAAAGCACTGCATCCTTTGGTGATGAGAGACTCTTCTACCCTCTCCCATTTCTGTCCCTTCTTACATGTTTCTGACACGTCCTGCATTGCCCTTTACGTTTCTCGTGCTTGGCTCTATTCAGAGATATACAGGACCCAACAATGTGGGACTGGGAGGGAAATGTGGAAGAGGAAGCATTCAACCACAGGTGGTAGCATGGCAACACTTCACAACAGATAAACGATTAAAAGATTATTTTCAAAATGATGATAATATTTTTACTATTTTTTTTTTCAGACAACCTAGCATTTAACAGTCATTTTGAATTAAATATGTGCTTTGTAGCTTGGCCCACGTTTTCTAATGTTTGCACTATTTACAGTATCTAGAAGAAAATTCATTTAGACAGAATGGACTCCCATTAAAAGCAGTTGCTTCTGTTTCCCTTCAGCTTTAGGCATGACTTCAGTCTCACACACAAATATCAGTAGTTCTGTTTTGGCACCTTTACCAGGTTGTTCTATCCAAACTACACTAGAAATAAGAGTCTTTCTTTCTTCCTTTCACCTCTTTCTTCCTTTCACCTCTTTCTTCCTTTCATCTTCTGCCCAGTCTTTCACTCCCCTCTTCCCTACTTCTTTTCTGCATTCTCCATAGCTTACAGTTAATGTCATTTATATTGTGTTGGTAGCCTACACATCACTTTTGGTGATCCTCTGTCAAGGTCTGGTTAGGTACATACTGAGGTTGTACTGAGTATGTACTTAGGTACATACTGCCCATTTGAGTCTAGCGCACTGAGATGTGAAGGGAATAGGAACCTCCAATTAATGGCATTAAGTTTATAAAATAATAACACAATTGCCTGCAATTAATAACATCAAGTAAATAAACAGTAAGTTTATTTTCTGTAAAATAATAACACAATTGCCTGCAATTAATAACATCAAGTAAATAAACAGTAAGTTTATTTTCTGTCACAGAGAGATAAACGTCAAAATTTGTACAGGCCAAGCAGAGATTCCTTCAGTGTAAAGAATTCATTGGGAAAGGGTAAAAGATTTCCTAAAACTTCTAAAAGAAAGGGTTGCTGAATACTAGGAAGGAAGGAAAAGTGCTTCTGAGCCTTTCTAAGATAAAGCTTGGCACAGCAGCAAGGATCAGGAAATATCAACTCCGGCATCATACTTACTTTATTTAAAGTTATTAAGTTAGCTTAAGTTTCTTTGAATACAGTTTTTTCCTGATAAAATAAGAGTTTTGTGAAAATCAACCTTTTCTATTTTCTGTAGAAACAATCCTGAGTTCAGGCATATTTCTTAATTTTCAGGAGAAATATCTGACGAAAATTTGAAAATGGTAAATTGTCGCTTCAAAAAGTTGACTGAGGTTTCTATAACTTTTCATCATACAGATATTTGGTGTAGGGTTTTTTTCTTCTAGTTTCAGGATCAGGAAGAGGAATTAAAGCAGCAGAGAAGTGCCAGAATTTCCACAGAAATGTGATTATCCTAAGGGATCCTGTCTATCAAATGTACACCCTTCCAAGGCAAAGGTAACCAGTGCCAGATTCCTTTACAAGTTACTGGATATCAAAAGGTGCAAATACCTTCTTGACAGAATAAGGATGTTGACTATATCATAGAACCAGACTGTAAAGAGCATGTTGAGCAAAGTTCTCCCTCCAGAGCATATGTGTTTTTCTTGTTGTTGGGGGTAGAATCAGCTTTTAAGATACATCTGTGACTGTTACTGAAGAAAATTACAGCCACTAAATAGAACTGGTATTGAGGTATTGTTTTGCATCATCTAGAAGAACAGTAAAGAGGGGTTGTGGTGCATTTGCAACTGAATGTGCCCTAATTGCAGGCCTTCTTTGTGTTCAAACACAGGCAGCTATATTTAACTTTATGAGTGAAAGGATAATTAGCAGTCATCTGCTTGCCACTTTTTAATTTAATTCCTCTCTTGCCCAGTGTCAGGGCAGCCAGTAAATGTTAGTGGTTTAAATCACCAATGAAAGTGTGACTTTTTTATCTGGAAAAAAAAAAAAAAAGTGAGTCATACCAAGGCATAGCACAAAAAGGCAGAGTCTGCAAGACATAATTCTGATTTTTATTCCGATTTAAAGAAGTTTTCCAAGCTCAGAAGGGTTGGATTTGAAACACGTTATTTTGCTTACACAGCCAGAGCCAGGGTAATTGACTGGTGGACATCCCAAATCATGATAAGAACTGCTCCAGCCCCAAGGATGAAGCATGGCAAATCTGCCTTTGCTACTTAGGTTTGTAGTAACCCCTCTGCCTGTGTTTCTGAGTAGTCTATCGACTATCCTTATCCTTAGGAGTGAGCCAAGAGAGAAAATTACACCTCCCCAGGGGCATGCCATCTTTCTTCCAGCTGTCTGACTTTTGAGCCCTTAACATTTTTTAAAAATTAAGGTGCTTTCCTGTTATGCCTTCCTGCAAACAAAACTGAATGGCAAATCATGTTTATTTTAGTGAATGGCAAATAAATAATAAAAAAAAAAGTCTGCCACCCAGCTATTTAAATATTTGGAGGCACATCTGCTATGAATTTTTCCTTTCTTTGGAAGTTGAGATAAACAATGGCTTTTGATCTACAAATAACAAAAGTCATTTTGAGGAAAGATTTCCAAAAAATTGATGCAGTAATTTTCAGAGCTTGCTCATGTTTAGCTGGTCATCTTGGGATTTATCTAATGGGATCTTTCTGTGGCAAACTGGTGAATGTGCGTGTAATTTTGTAGGCGATTTCAGCTCTCAAGCCACGAGCTGCCCTGTGGTGCAGATGTTTATCACTGGACACATGGTAAATGAGAGCATTGAACACACCCATGCATTTAGTGGTCTACCTGAACCAAGCTCTGAAAGCTACAGCCTTGCAGTGCAGCACTTGCCAGACCCGGAGGGAATGAGCAGAGTGAGAGACTTCCTTTCAGCCACGGGGGTGAGAGACTTCAGGACTTCAGTTGTGCTGCCTGCCCCTTTTTTGGCTCTGTATCAAATAGCTGTCCTGAGGATCACCAGACCCTGGAAGAAAGTTCCTCTCCTTGCAATTTCCATGGGGAATTTTTTTTTTTCTTTGCCTTTCACTCATGCCTGCCACGGAGGCATTGCCAGGCAGCTCCACAGGTTTGCCTGTCCTTGGGTGAGGGAAGATGGCACAAGGCCTCAAAGAGCAAGGCAATTGCCTAACAGCAGCTAAGGCATTACTTTGAAATCACTTTTAATTCAATCTGGGTTAAGTAAAATGCAATTAGAGCACTTCTTTTTATAATTTCTAAAATAACTCAGTTGCTGGTCTTTTGAAAATAGAAAGAAAAATCACAGAGTGAGCACTGGCAAGGTATCTGTAACCAGTCTGCTGAGTTCAGGGGGAGAACAACCCACCAGACTTCACCTTGGTGTCAGCAGTTTAAAAATTTTCCATGCCTCTTTTCCTATGTCTTCTATGAAGTTTGTAATAATATTGTCTGTTTTGGATGGCTTTGTATTTCAGTAGAAATCTTGTAATTTATTGATGTTTGAAATTATGTCCTGCTGGCGACACAGAAGTTGTTATCACATAAATTTCTGCTGAGTGGAAATAACTCAGTGGAACACACATCTTTTGCAACTTTATTGTGTTATTATATAAACTCTGTGGGGAAAACAATATTTGTTCCACTCATGATAGGCCAAGATTGGAAAAGTGTTGGAAGCACAGGAGGGGATGTGTAAAAGAGATTTCTTGGGAGTGAGATGTATTGGGCTGGGGAATGGCCTCCCAGCAGGAACACTGAAAGCTGCTCTCCTCTAAGTGCTGGAAGTACTTAAAACCAGAGCTGGAAACACACTAAAAAGTACATGAAAAGAAACTTTTTGCAGCAATAATGAGCAGGGTCTTTTGCAGTTGTGAGTGTTTTGTTTGGGTTGTTGTTTTTTTTTTTTTGGTTTGGTTTTTTATTGCTGTGTTTAGGCCAAGTCAGGAATGACAGCAGAGGGACAGAGGACTAAGTATACAAGCCATCCATCTGCCAGGCTCACTGGGCAAAGGAAATAAAGATGGATCTTGCATTGTTAGTGGGTGGAAGAGCCACATCCATGGCCCACCCTCAGTGGCAGGGTGTTCTCTCTGCCTCCTTTTAAAGTGGATGGAAGCGAAAGAGATGGAAAGGAATTCTCCCAAACAGCAAATAAATAACTGACAATTAGATAAGTGAAATGAAATACAAAGGCAAAGCCAAATTTGCCCTTAGTATTTTGATGGGGAGTTTTGTTTCACACAGTTTTATCCTAAGCTTAAGATAAATATGTATTTTGATGATTTTGAATGAATATTTAGAATATTTAGATGAATTCTAGGCAATGGGGTTTTGAAAGTGAGAAGTACTTTAAATAAACAACCTTAGTCTGCTTTCTAAGACAATCACCTTCTTTAAAGAAATTATATCAAAGAGATTTTAAATTCAGGCATTAATTAATTAAGTGAATTTTAATATTTATTAGAACTCCATACTTCTGCGTCAATGAACTTGTCTCAGTTATATGTGCCCCACAGAGAAAATAAATCCCAGAAAACTAAACTTCATGCATATCATGTATGAAGTAAGTGGTATTTGATCCAAAATGTTTTTGTACATTTATTGATTAGAGAGGGGAAAAAAAAATCCAGAAAGAACTCTGCAAATGGCAATATGTGTCTCTCTCAGGCTCGGAATGAGATGCTTCAAATTATGCACATTTATAAGAAGGACTGGATTTTTAAAAATACATTCAAATGATTTCTGATTCTAATCATTTTACATGCCAATAAAAGCTACCAAAATACGTGGACTTTGCAATAGTCCTAAACTCCATTTATTAATGTGAGCCTTATCTATAAAAGTATAGAGCTGACTTTTTTTGGTGGCAATTTGGGATTCCTGTGAAAGTAATTTGGCCACTCTAATTATTATACCAAGGAAAAATCAGAAGCCAAGTTCACTGGCATTTGGTAGATGCCAGATATCTGTGGGATTCACTCTGATGTTGAAGACTCCTGTAGGATAAAGGCTGGTATGGTTCAAGGAAACAAAATTCCTTGTTTGTTTTTTGATTAAATAGTTCCTCTCTGTGCTGGTCTTTGGGATGTAACATCCCTAAGTGGACTTCTCTGAGCCCTGGAATTTCTACAATAGCACTGAACATTGGCTGAGTCATGTGGATAGCAGGCATTGAAATAAATGCTGCCACAGAACTGCAGGACAGTTTTTATTAGAGCTGCATTTTTTTTTTTTTTTTTTCTGTAAAATTGCACTACAGATTCTTCTTCCGGGAATTCACAGCACACAAGGAAGAAGAGCATGTCAAGGGTGTCCTGTACATAGACACTGAAGAGCTCTTGCGTATGATGTGTGTATATATGAAAAAATAGCTACCCAGCTTCAGTTCAGCCCAGTTCATTTAAGTGACATTTTTCTAAACCACTGAAATATAAACATCAGGCTGGTGGGGCCTTACTGTCTCTGCCAGAAAATAGAGGCACACAGCCACAGGGAGGGGAGGAACTGCTCCCCTGTGCTATAGAGTGTCTCCAAGAGAGATGCTGAAGACTGGCCACGTGGGCCCTTGCTCTGAGCAGGGAAACAGGCTTCAGTCACTGCACTTTGAGATTGCCATGGAAGGAGAAGGGGCTGGGTGCCCCTTTCCTTTCCCTCCCTTTCAAGTCTATGCTGTCATTTTCCCCTCCCATTTCTATGCTATGAGGTAATATAAGTAGATAACATAGATATTTTTGTCTCTCAGCAAATGTATTGGCTTTGAGAACAGGGAGGAGATGCAGCAATTTCAGTTGACCAAGCATCCTTCAGTGGAGGAGGCCACCCAGGCTAAGCCAGAGTGGTCCAGCTAGGGCATCTCTGTGACTGCATCCCACCCCATTTTTACTTTCAGGTGCTGTGCAACTCCCTTTGAAATGCAGGAGGGCACTGCCAGTGGAGGCTACTGCCATGTCTCTGGCCTTGTGACTTCATTGTGACTTTTCAAGGTTTAACACTGTTTTGGTTTGGCTCTTACAGTCACATTCTCAGTTGTGAGGTTTTTTCCCTCCAGTGGCTGCTGAACTTCTTTGGTGTTGAAAATTTCTGAAAACACAATTTTCCCATGCCCAGGCATTCAGAGGTTAGGAGAAAGAGGCAGAAAAACTACTGTTTTGTTGTTTGTTTTTTAATTCCAAGAGAAGTTATAATATGCTTTCTATGGCATCCACATGTCCTGGAGGCTTGATTCATGATGTTGGTGCACCTGTGGTTGGCAGTGCTGCTATTGACTTCAAAGAGTCAAAGCAAAGGCTTGGGCTGGAATAGATTGCTGCAGCTTTTACCCCAGGAAGGATTCTTTACAACACTTTACAAAGATGAGGTGACCTGAAGTTAAATATCACAGTCCTGTAGAAGGCAAAAGTCCCTTTGGGAACAGACTGGCTTTTTTCAGTTCCAGCCTCTTAAGAAGATCCTGATGTAAGCAGGGATGAGATGCATTAACAGGGATGAGATGCATTAACAGGTTTTGTGATTGGCCAGGGTCAATAAGGATCAAAATAAAATTAATTTCCAAAGCAAATTAAACAAAGAGCAAGTACAAAGCATCTACAGCAATTCCATAGTGGGTAAAAATACACAGCAGCTTCTACCTTTATCCTGTGAAAGCTTATGAAGGTCCACTTGATAATGTGGGAATCTGCAGGCAGCCAACCTGCAGAGAAGAGGATCTCCTCATGGGAGGAGAGCCCTGCTTTGGTTCCTTGTTACTCAGGTACGGACAGAAAGAGGATGGGATTGTCCATGTTTGTCTGTGACTCACTTCCTCTGCTGCATGTGAGTGGGAGAGAGGAGTGTATTAGCTCTTCTCCTCTGGTATGAGCAGTGTTATCTCCCTCCACACAGCTATGCCTTTTATTATAGTACCAAGAGGAGAAGGAAGGGCCAGGAGAAATCAAGACAAAAAAGTACTGACTCAGATAGCAGAGGAAAATTAAATGTAAAAGATCCCCATCAGAAACAAAAGAATTTAATTTATTGAAATTTTTGATACCTTCTTTTTGTCCGCCTGCCATTATGTCCACAAACAGAGCAAATTATTTCTTTACCTAGAAAAAGCCATTGATTCTGCTCTGCTTCTTTCACTTTATCTCCAACAAACTACCTTTTGGCTCAGCATCTCTGATTCCTGTTCAGTTCCTCTGAGTCCTGTTCAGAAAAATCTTTATTCTCCAGGTCTTCTGTACTATGATGTCCACCAAGTGTAGGAAAAGTAAGGATGCTCTCCTGATCTAGCAACAATTACTGTAGGACTCCATCTGCCTGTGGTGGCCAGCAGAGATGATGTGCTGGACCCTTACCAGCTCCAGCTCCGCTCTGTTATGGATATGAGGAGAATTGTCCATAGACTGAACTTTTCCAATAGGTCTGTGAAGGAGTCTGAAAATACTGACAGAAAACAGCAAATGACTAGGCTGATGGCTTTAAACAATTTGTTTGCATTACAGTAATTGCCTGAAGAAAGCCTCACTTATGTGAGCAAATTTTTTTCATTTTTTCCCTCTGTAATGGAGGTGTAAGGTAATGGAGCTTTCTTCTGCTATTGTTTGTGCTGTTTTCTGTCCTATAAGGCCCAACAGCTTCAGTGGGCTTTATAGACCCCAGTCCACAGCGAGCTTCCTTCCTGCAGGAGGAGGGAAATGGGAAAAATTTGGAAAAGCCAAGCTTTTTGGGTTTTGTGAGTATGCTTATGTTCATCAATATATGGTCAAAACAGAATATGTTGCCCAGCAATAAGTAGAATTAACCCCCTTATGCCTCCTGTTTTGTTGCCTCTTCCTTACTCTAGTTATTTTTGATAGGACTTCAGGGCTAAGAGCATCTTAATGTAATTAGTGCAGCATCTTGCCTTGTCACCACCCCCAGAGCTTCCCCTGAGCCCAGCCACACACGCTGAATGCCTCACACCATGTGCTCCCAAATTCCCCCTCTGCCCTCAGACCCATTTGCTGTGCCTCCCATCATCTCTCGCCTCCACAGCTTGGTTAGGTGTTTTAACCTCGCGGCTGCCCAGCTGCCTGCCAGGGGCTGCTGGGGAAAACTCGCCCGGGGAGAGGTTCTGGGTCTCAGGGAGACGCTGCTGTGTGAGGCTGATACACTAGGTGGAGTGGTTGTGATGCTGATCTGCAAAACCCGCCGCTCTGGGCTGGTTTTTTGCCTGGATCAGGCACCTGCCCGCAGACAGGATCTGAATTACAGGCTTGTTTATAGGGAGTGATCAGCAGCAGATTGCCCTGAGCTGGTTTTGCCTGGTTTCTGCTCCTTCCCACAGGAAGTCACAGCAGGGTCTTCATTAGTTTTGGTGCTTTAAGTGTCTTTAAAGGCACAAAGCTGGAGTGGGGTGGGATGGGGATGGTGTGTCAGCATTTTAAATTTCCCAATGCTCCTTTCTCCCCCTTCCTTTTTTTTTTTTTTTTTTTTTAAATCCATAAAGCGTGTATTTAAACAACACAAAATGTTATTATCAGGCATTGCTCTTCCCTCAGCCGAGGTAAAGCTGCAAGCTTGGCATTATTGGTTGTGCTGGAGAAATTGGATCTCCTCGCTGTATTGATCCTGATGTACTTTGGTCTGGGCTTGTGGGTTCTGCATTGATCTGTCAAAGAAACTGCTGAGGAGTGGGGGAGCAAGGTCTGTTGTCTGTGTTGTTTGGGAACGAACAGAAGCTCTTATTCTTTGCCAGCAGCCTGTTGCACACTTGGATATTGATCCATTATGAGGGAATCTGGCTTTAATTAGTACCAGGTTTTCCAGTATTTGTGCAGAGTTCTTTGACCCCAGTCCACAGCGAGCTTGCAAAGGCAGACTCTCAGGATGAGTTGCACCTTTATTACGTAGTCTTCTGAGAAAGAAATCATTAAAATAATTGGACTAAAATTTTTGTGTGTGCCAGACCTGAAATACTATTTTTTAAATCAAAATTCAGTTGGATCTATATAAAATGTGTTCAGAAATGCATCTAGGCCTTGATTAGCATTGTGCACTTAAGTACCCTGACGTCTTCCTGGCCTGGTAGACATTTAGATTTAGTTTATGCAGCTCTAAGGGCAGATGCAGAATCCCTTGACTAGACTGAATGAGACTGAAAATAGTAACTTGTTCTCCCAGCCTGAAAACTCCACCACTGGAAAGACTTTTCCCTGAAGCCTAAAAGAGAGACATCACTCATTCTTTCCAACCTCAAAACAGTTTTATGGCAGGAAAAATCTTTTGTTTTCCTTTTGTCTTTTTTTAATTGCTTTTCTTTTATTCTTGGAGGAGAAGTAGAGTTTTGCTTTTAGACTGTATTTCATGAAAAACAAACCCCCAGTAACATTAAGTGATCCATACAAAACTGATAAGAATCAAAAATATCATCAAAGTTTTCACGTGTACCAGTCCATCTGCAACAGTTTTTTTTTCTACATGAAATAATAGAAAGTATAGGTAGTAGATATATGACTAAAAGTAAGCTAAAGCCATTTTCCCATGACATATCACCAAATGAGCACTCTTACTAACTTACCAAAAAAATTCTCTGTTATTTATTCAATACTGCCTGAAATGATCATAATAAGTGACTGAGTGAAAAATGACTGTGTCATTTCATAGGATGTAATCCATGTCAAGAAAATTGCATCTGTAAATCCTGGCCATCTGCCACATATATGTGCAGATGAACAAGGAGAGAGAGGGAGAAAACTAAAAAAAAAAAAAAAAAAAAAAAAAAAAAAAAAAAAAAAAAGCCTTTCAATAGCTCTTCTTATCCAGGCCCCAGGTGAGTACAAGCCTTGAGCTGCCACACTCTTCATGACACACCTGAGTAATCACTGCAGCACCTGCAAGACTTAGGAGCCAAAGCTCCTTCACTCCACAGCATCCACAAGAAGCACTTGGTGTGTTTCAGCCCCAGTGGCTCAAGAATATCTGGGATTGCTGCAGGTTTTCTGAAAGCTTTGGGGCAGGCTCTGTTGCTAAGCAGGGTGGTAGGAATTCTTCATTCCTGGACTCTGGGGGAAATAGCATGGTGTAATTCCATCCAGGTCTTGAAATGTGTAATTGATAATATCCTTATGTCAGGATGAACAACACAGTTGTTGTTGCTGGTTTTTTTAGTTTTTTTCATTGGTTGGTTGATTGGTTGGTCTGGGTTTTTTAATGAATTTTAATATTATGCACTAATCTGCTTTGGATTCAGATAAAACATTGACCTAATGATACAATTAATAGGGTGGTCTACTACATTGCTTGTTGCAACCTTAGATCAAAATAATACCTGAATTCTTCCTTTTAGGTTAACTCTTTGGCCTACTTACAAAGGGATTTCGTTCCTGATTTGGACTTGAAAACCAGTGGGAGATATATAGCAGAGAATCTTTAGGTTCTGGCTCAGCACATTAAGGTTTATCTATTTCAACTGACTTTTTCTTTATAAAATAGAAACGTAATTGTTAAACTTGTCCTGTATTTGTGGACAGGTCTAGCTTAGAAATCAATGTCATGGAAATATGGCCTAGATATTATCTTCATGAAGTATACAATGGTTTGATAAGCTCTCAAAAACTGGTATCCTTAGTTTTCTGTCAGTCTAAATGGGCATCTCCTGCAGGACCTTCCATGGGGCAGTCCCTGGCCCAGCTCTTACTCAGTACTTCAGTTCTGATTTAAATGTAGTATTACAGAATATCCTTACAAATTTTGCAGCTATTGCCAAGCCAGGAAAGGTGAAAGCACTGGAAAGGATAGCACTGGGAGTCAAAATGCTCTTGACAAATTCAAGCAAAGAGGTAATACAGCTTTCTGTCAATTGACAAACTCCTCCTTTGGTTTGGTTTTCATATAACTAGGGTGCACAAAGAAAGCATTATCAAAATCCAGGTAATATTCCAAGCCATTAGAGAGGTTAATCACTGTCAAGTAATTTATGTCCAATACTAAGGTCTTGAAAAGATTTGAAGATATTTGAAAAACTGATATTTAGAAAAATGCTGAAAATACCACGAGAAATGTACCATTTCAAGGCTTCATCAAAATACTTGTAGTTTGAGGGGCCTTGTCAGACTTGAAGGCTGAAACCTGAGAGAACAAGTAGAGAACAGAAGAGTTGTGAGATTAAGACTGCATATGGTTGTGCCATTTACCCACACTGCTAAACTGAATGCAAACTGGAGGTAGGAAATTGTTGAAAGAGCACCCGTGCTTTAAAACCACAATGGAAAACGGGGAATCAAAGAGGAAACAACCTTCATTGTAATCTCATTGTCCTGGCTGACCTCAGTAACAAAAGAAAAATAAAGCAGTAGAAAAATAATTAACTATTTCAAATTCATTATTAACAATGTAAACAAAAATATTTCAAATGCTTTTTTGTCCGCATCCTTCTATAGTATTCTCTTTCTTATTGAAGGAAAGCTGCTTATACTTCTCATCACTCTGCAATGCAAAGAGAAGGGCAACACATTTCTGAAATACCCAACCACCTTTTGTAACAGCTTTAGTGAGCTTTTTCTTCTTGCTCTCTAGAGGGCACCTCTCCTTGCCTCCATCTAAATGTGCTCTCCAGGCAAATTCAAGCATCATGTTCCTGATGAAATGTTATTTTTAGAAATAAATGCAGCAGGATACATAATTTCCCCTCCTACCCCTTTGTTGATGCTTTTATGTAAAGACCTGTGCTCAGAAGTTAATTGCAGCATCCCAGATTGTGCACAAAATAGGCACTGCAACAGCCAGTGGGTGCTATTGTAAGGGGGAAAGAAACGGAACAATGCCATACAAATGTCACTTTGGAGTTCTTTTTACGTCTTATTACCACCGCAGGAAAGAGCGCTGATTTGTTTGCCACAAGAGGGATTAAAGGGCCTTGCATGACACCCTAGGAAGGGATGCCTGGGTGAAAGGCATGTTACAATAAATAGGGCGTTTTGGGTAACAGCTAAGGAAGGACAGAAATTGCAAAAACCAATTTGCTATGTGGATTTGACTCCTTTTTGAACTTTCACGCAACTTTATGTGCTGTTTCACTTAGGATGACAAACTGATAATAGGAACAGAAATGTCTTCCATATCTTCATCTGTCAATACACCAAATCTGTTTCCCAAAAACAGCAGTCAAACAAAAGAACATCATTTCACTGTTAGCAGCACAGTGTTTTTCAGCTGGTGTTTGGTCACAGGTTTTCCTGGTGGTGTATTTCCAGAGTCCCCCTGGCTTCCTCGTTGCCTCTTTGGTCAAATTCTCTGGACTTTCTGCCTTTCTTCCCCAGATATGCATGCTTGCGTGCAAAGCAACCAAGCAGTCTAAACTAGATTTACAACATGTTGTTGATTTCATTGTAATAGCTCTCTCAGCACTGGAAGTTTTTATGTTGTTGTACAAACAGTAGTTTATCCTCTGGCTCCATGCTACAGTGGAGTTTTGACTAGGAATAAAAATGTTTGGTATGCTGAATTATTAGCATAATTACCTGAAATGACTCCAGGCTTTCACTTCTGCTATACTGGCTAGCTGTGGCCTAACAAAAATACAGCCTATGGTGACACAGTAACATCCTGAAATGGAACATATTTACCTTGTCTGCTCATTCAGCAGAAGCAAACTCTTTCTAATGCATGTTTTCCCAACACCTGCATGTGGCACATATCCAGCTTGCCAATTTGCCTGATGTACTTGGCTGATATCAGCTAGGTTCTGTGTTTGTCACACACATTTTACAGTAAGCTCTGGCAAGCACACTAGCTACCAAATAAGATTAAAATAACTGATGTTGTTAATGAGCTTCTGCAGGTAAAATATGTGTTTTATAATAATTGAAATATACCCATCCTTTCAGTACCTTTGAGATGCATTTGAACATCTGTTTTGTTGCTGGTATTAGAAATATCATCAAGCTGCACAAGCTAAAGTGATCCTCTATGTGGCACCTAAAGCAGTTCAGGACAGGAGTTGAGCAGAAGTCAAATTGATCAGACATTCCTGTAACTGACCAGGGTGCTGAGAGTTAAATTACACATACACCAGCAATCATTTCACCACATTTTCTGCTGGTGAATAGGTGAAGTCAATCTCTGACTGTTAGTCATTAAAAAGAAATATCCTTTGGTGCGAGTCTGAGGCACCTTGTACAGTATCTGGAGCTGTAATTCTAGTCCACCTGGATGCCTTGAGGAGGTTGATCATGCAGACAAAGTTCTCAAACATAAATCTCTCCCTTTGAGTTAGGAAAGAGCAGGAGAAATAGATATGGGAAAAAAAAAAAAAAAAAGAGATGTTTTGTTTCAGGGATTTCTACTGGCAGAACACAGACAGACCCCGTTCAGGCGTGCTGGGCATTCTTCACAGTTACACAGCCCATTCAGCTTGAGCTCCTGCCAATGCAGGAGGAAAGCACTCATTGCAACTCCATGGAAACCCAAGGACTGAAGTAATAGTAACCCTGAGCTTGAAGAGATGAGACGTAATTCCATCAGACCTTGTACAGATACCAATTGCTCATGTGGGTAACACAGCTTGGACTATGCTATGCTTGCGTATGTAAAGCAAGTCCTTTCTATGTGGAACAGAAGTTGTGATGAATTAGGTGAGAGTGGAGTCCCAATATGGTAAAATGCAGGGTAAATTAATAGATAAATATAGATAAATAGATATTTTTTTAAAAGTACTTTAGGAAAACACTCTCAAGCAGTGTTTTTCACTCTGCTTTAGGCTCTCTTGCCATTCTCTCTTCCAACTATTGAAGAATATCTGGCAGCACCTAAGAGTGATCACTTCTGGATTATGGATTTTACATTAATAATGTGCACTATGGAGTTCAAAAGCAATACAGATTAGTGGCAAGATCTATATGATAACTTGCAGTACCAGGAGGGGAGAGACAGCAAGGTAACAAGCTGAAGTTATACCTCTCTGTTGTGCATCTTGTCATGTGTCTCCTCTGTTCTTTTTTCCAGTTCATGTCTGCTAAGATTTGTGTCTCACAAATCACGTTACAAAACATTAACCTCCAAAGAGGCAGTCAAGTTTGTTTGGCTAAATGTACAGTGCATCATGTACAGCACATGACTGCACATCAGCAGTTTTTTGTCAGTCTTTGGAGTTTGAAAAGCTTTTTCTTTCTTGGTATCTATTTGTTCATTTTCTTAAGGGTGGCATTTGACATTTAAGTGATCATTATCTAGCTCTTCCTTCCCTAAATTTTACTTCATCTGGGAGACAGGGTTTCGACAAATGCCAACAAATATCCTAAATGCAGTCTTCTATTGCCTAAGACTTTATTGATGTATTTTCACTCACACTACTTAAAACAAAATTAAACACCCAGAATCTCCCCTATCCTTAACATAAATGTAGCCACATGCTTTATATCCAGACACTAAGTCCTGGCCTGACTGAAGTGGAAGTTTTGCTGTTGACTTCACGGTGACTTGGTGTCACTTCAGATCCTCAGACCAGGATATATTGTCTTTCCTTGTTTTTTCTTTGCTGGATTATCTGTTAGCACATTTTAAGGGAAAACAGAAATAGAGTTATGTTTATGCCTCTCAGTGAGGTTAAATTCCCTCTCTTTTTATTGTACATAAGACTGCAGGAGAAAAATCTGCAGAAGACACAAGATGAAAAGTGGGAGGCAGAAGGTAAGATTAAGGTCCGGAGATAAGGACCAAGGCAAAATGTTCTGTAAATCTATTGTATGCAGTCATTAAGGCATGATAAAAGTTTGACATTTCACTTCAGCAAGGATAATGATGACTGGCCTTTTTATATAGATTCATGGCACTCATGCTGGAGGGGTTATTAGGTCTGACTTGTGTGATACAAGCCCTTAAATTATGCCCATTAACACTTTTGTTGAGCTCAGTAACTTGTGTTTTACTGTTGTCATCCAGAAAGACATCTAGTCCTGATGTGATGACCTCCAGAGACAGAAAATCCTCTGATAGCCTTGGTAGCTTAATCACATTTGCTGTTGCAACAGATACGTGTTTTTACTTGAAATGCTCAGTCTCAGTTTTTGACCATTGTTGTTTTTTTTTTTAACTTTCACTGACAGAATAAAAGGCTTTTTGTTTCTTCTGGGTACCCTGGCCCCTGTGACTCACAAAGTGTGTTCACTTTTTACATTGCAATAGAAGGCTGAAGTATTTTTGCTTGTATTGCCATCCTGATGAAGTCAAATGCTGAGACGGAGGTGTCGCCGCACCAGCCTCAGTATGACCGAGACAGGGGCAAACTGGGATCCAAAACTGCCTGTCCCTCTGTGCAAAGCTTCAGTTTGGCCTCTTTGTAGAAAACCTGTTCTAAGACAAATACTCGATCTGGTCAAATATCATAATGGTTTCAGAACATTTAAAGATGTTATTAGGTTTCCAAAGTCAGAACATTTTGTAACGGGCTCTGTAACTCTCTGGCTCAGGTCTGAAAATCCCACAGCTCATAAAATGGAGTTCGAGTCTGGAATTTATGAATTTCAGTGGGCACATGGAAGCAAATTTTTTATTCCTTGTTATAATCATATAATACTGAGGATTTTAGCAGCCTGATACCTTAAAATTACATTTTAAAAGTCTTATTTTGAGCTGATCTTCCCTGTTTTACATACCTGATTTAGCTTAGCACTCTGGGTAGCAAAGGCCATGCCATGAGGTAAGGTTTTGGTTGGAGCTCATCTCTGTTTCCATAGGAATAGTAACATGTTTCAAAGCATTTGTTTGTGATATTTAAAGAGAAAAGGAGATAGGTTATTTCAGTTTGCTTGACAGAATTCATTTATGTGAGCAATATGTTATATTAATGCATGAACACCCACACCAGGCACTGTAAATGGCTGCCCAGGTCTTGTAGCCTTTCACCTGGAACACTTACCCAGTTTTCTGTGACAGAGAGGAAAATACATCTTCTGGACCTTCCCAAATCATAGCCCTAATCCCTTTGGTAGCCATTTGCTTTTCCAAATAATTTCCAATTTTGGGAGACTGTAAAAAGCAAACAGAAGGGCATGTTTTGATTCTGACAGCAAATGCTTGGCAGTTCGGTGGAAGATGCGTGGCAGTTTCAGATCTATAGAACTTCCCTCTGCAGCAGCCACCCTTGGCTCTGTGCAAGCTGGTACATGGCACAGTCTGAGAGTCTGACTTACAGGAAGGGCAGAACACCGAGGAATAACCACAGCCTAGGCTGTGTGAAGGTGTGCTCATGAAAGGGCAAGACAAGGGAGGAAGGGGAAGTGATGCAGAAGTAATGGCTGGCTAAGGGAGAGGATGGAGCACAGACACGTCTGTGACTTGAAGCATTTTTACCAGCATGTCAACTGGACCTGGCTCTGAGTACATTTGTTTCCTGAAGGCAGACAGCCTGCCAATAGTTCTGAGCTGGTTTAATAGTAGTAAAAATGCTTGAAGCCATTAGACATCTTGTTTGTGAGGCCTCCATCTCCAGCTGTGCAGCCATGATCATGGTGACACCAGCACACAGTTAATAAATATTTACTTTTGGCCATGTCAGGCACAACTCATTCAAGAATATCCAAGTCCAAGAAATCCTCTAAAGATTTCCAGGGCTGGGTAGGCAGTTAGGCACATGCAAAGTCTCCATAAAGGAGCTGGTGAGAAAGCTAAAGAGGAAAACTCTGTGTTTCTTTTTCCAGCTACTTCAAACTGAACACATACCATGCTACTTTGTAGATATGAATTCACTAAAATCAGAAAAAGGTTACAATTTTCTTAAATAGTCAAGTATTTAGAGATGTTTTTCTTGTCTATGCTTTTATCTCCTGCTGAGCTCCTCTCTTTACGACACGCTGAAACCTCTTTCTTGACCTGTCCCCGTGTCCCTGTTTTCCCCTCCCACTTCCTCCATCCCTCCTCTCACTCAGCCGTGCCACCCTCTCCGCACGGAGCTCAACACACGCCCAGCCCCTTCCTGCTCCCTCTGAAAGCCCATCTGTGCTGTGAAACTCGCCACCTACAGCGACCCCATAGCGCTGTCTGGATCCCACTCTCTCCTTGTTTTCTCAGTTTAAATCTGTTGACTTCAGAGGTGTTGTTTCTCCCCTTGCAGCTTTCAGCAAGAGTCAGAACCACTGCATCTGCCCGGGCTGTTCAAGGATAAAGTCTTCCCGGGGAACAAGAGACTCCTGCTGTTTTCTCAGCAAAACAAAGCACTCTCTGCACTTACAGCTGCGTGTTAACGATATTTCCAGGCTGAAACGGAGCTTCTTCCCAGGGAAAGAGCATCCTTGTAACTGTCCCGCTCTCAAACTCTTCTGCCTGCGTAAGGCGGGGAAAGGGCATTTGGCAAAACCTTTTCCCAGCAATGCTGGGAATTGTCAGTGAAGCTTAGGGAAGGTTTCTGGTAGAGGTTGTTTCTGCACTTTTCCAAATCCTCAGCCCTTTACCCAGGGAAGCCTATTCCATGCCTACTGCACTGCACATCCTCAAGAGATTTTCCCTTTTCCCCAGCAATTTTCAAGAACGTGCCAGAGATGGTTTTCATATGCATAAAGCCTGAAGAATGTGTATCTAGCAACTTTGTATTTATAGACATGTTACTAATTCCAGATTTTGGTGCATTCATGAGCACCAAAGCCACTTTGTAACAATAGCAATCTTTGTTACTGACTGAAATACTTGGATATGTCTGTAGCACAGTGCAGATCTTTTGCTGTCCTTCCAATACCTTCTCACAGTGTCCTTCCTTCCCTCCCAGTGAAACCACCTCACCATTGGTGGACAGAAAGGCACTTCAGAGAAGGAAATACCTTCTGGAGGGCTACAGACCCCTTGTTCTCAGCACAGTCGTTGCCCTGGGATATGATGGATACTTACAAGAATTGCATGAAGTTGTCTATTTAGAGTATTGATGATGACTATTCAAACCCACAGCATCTAAAAACAAGTATAGCTTATCCCAGAGACACCTGCCTGATGATTTCTGTGTGGGAAGAAACAGACACAGTGAAAGGGAAGTGAAACATTTTGCCTGAAATGGCATCTTACAGAATCAGATCTTTGCAGTGACAAATGTGCACTGAACAGCGCCAGATTTCACATTTTCTAAATGTGTTCTTAGGCATCTTTGTCATGATTGGAAACACCACAGCTGAAGCTGTCCATCGATTTTGCGAGTTTGTCAGCTCTAAGTGTTTTTGATGGCTGGGGACTGAGGTCTCTGTTTACCCTGATTTCTCTATTTGCTGCTTACCTGGGCAGATTTCTGTGCCTCCGTGAATCCTCATTGATTTTCCTGGGAGTGAAATGTCATTGCTGCAGCAGGCTGTGTACATCAGGTATATTGGAGAGTAGGATCGTTAGGGTTCTGTGTAATTAGCAGTGCTACTAATGTACCCTGTAATGCTTTCTTCTCCAGGGCTTGGCCCTGATTATCTGGGTTAGTGACTTCATCGGCTCCTGGCTCTGCTCTGGGGTCTCACACAACCTCCAGTGTGTTTATCCGCACACAGCTGAGGTGTGGGAAGTGAGCATGGTACGAGCCGTTCCTAGGTCAGATGTTGGAGGAGCCTGCACAAAATCAGGATGAAGAAGGAATTGAGCCCAAGTCTTAAGTGCCTGTGGCTGAGATGGATTGTTAGACAGGAGCACCTCATAGGTGAAGAAAACCAGGATACAGTCTGGTAGAGTATGAGATTTTTGCAAGGTGAACAGAGAGCTTTGTACCTGTGCAGATCTGATCTTCATAGCCCTTACCTAAAATTGCCCTTAAAAACACTGAATCATTTTGGTGTCATGCAACTGTGCATTGTGATGGGGTTGCTCTGTCCTCACCAATTAAGTAAATGTATACCTACAATATATGTATATTTTACTTCTAAATAATAATCACAGTCTCTTTGTTGAATTCCCTCTATTACCTGTATCTTTCTTTTCCCCCATGTTCAGTCTGGCCAACGTTGCTTTAATCCTGTAAGAATGGCATCTGATCATGCACATCTGTTGATTTCTATGCAATAATCTAATTACCTACAATTTTTAAAAAAACCACCCTAATTCACATATTTTGTAAAGCTTTCTCTTTTTTGAAGTTTCCTGGTGAGATAGTTTCTGTTCAAATGGAGGAGATTTGCATCACACATCATATGAAATTTCTGTTTATAGTTAGCTTTCAAGAGTTAATAAATTCCAATAACAGTTAATTTCATTAACAGTTCCTGTCACACAGGCATGACGGAGCACCAAACTCAATGCTTATCAAGCTGTTGCAGTTGGGACTTCCCATACTCTAGTTAGCTGATTTGAAGATGTGAATCTGAATTACATGTCAGGCAGGGACCTGAGTACACATTAGCCTCTTCCAGGACCTCCTTGGAAAGAAACCTGTGCATGTGGGCAGGAAGGGAGCTGTGGTGTGCTCCTATAGGTGTTCTCATCTCTGTAACTGGGGGACCAGCATCCTGGAGGACACCATGAAACCCACCTGCCCTGCAGCTGAGGTTCAGCCATGGCACACACACTAGGACTGCTCTGCACATAGAAATAGTCACTTTCTGGAGCTCTTCACTTCCCTGAGGTCTATGTAGGTGCAGCTTTGCACCTTTCCTTGGGGTTTCTGGCAGGGGGAGTTGCTCACCTGTATTCCCCAGCCACAAGGGCTGGTTTCCTATAGCGGCACCATTGCCTGGTGGCCTCTCAAGTGCAGAGCTCCCCATTTCCAGCTTCCCGTAAAACTCAAAGAAAATGGGTTGTATTCAAAACCAATCTCTCTTAGTTTTAGTCAGCACGAGACATTTGCATACTTGGTGGGATTTAAGATATCTGTTCTTCTGCCCTGCAGCAGCTTTGTCACCATCCCACAGTGCCGCTTGAACTCAGACACCTGTAGGATTTGCAGTTCTGCAGAGCTCCATCTCAAAACCAAGCCATCTCTTCTTTTCACACAGGCAGCTTGCTTTTCCCTTGGTTGGCCCCATAGTAGAGCAGTAGCATCCTTGCACAAAGGCACAAACCTCTGCCCTTCTCTCCTGCGCAGTCTGCCAACGCTGCAGTGCATCCCCCAGCTCTCTCCAGGACACAAGGGGCTCTAAAGACACACCAAGAGCCTGAGCTTTTTCTCTTTGCTGCAGGAGCCCAGCACTGCCCAGGCAGCTCTCTCCCACAGAGCAACTGGAGAAAAGTGATTGCCTTTATCAGATGGTCATCACACAGCCTCCAGTGTAGTGCTCCTCTGCAACTAGATTTCACCAAATGCACTTTAACCAATTACCCAAACTGGCACATTAATCAATTGTCATTAACTGATACAGGATCTAGCAAATGAATAAGCTCCTTATTGGTCATCTTTAACCCTTTGTGTTAGTGTGGTGTCTGTGACATGTACCAATGCAACATGCTTATGCTAAGTTCTATTTTTTATAAGCTCTTCATAAGCCACTTATAAATAGAAGCTTAATATGAAGTGTGACAGATCTCTAATCTTTAGTCTCTCCTTAGCCCTCCAAGCGCTTCCTTTCTGGAAATACAAAATATATCCTGTGTGCCCTAGATATTTTCCATTCTTGCTGATGACTTTAGCTCTCAGCCATTGATTCTTTCTACTTCTTAATCAGTGTACATAGATCAGTGCTGCAACTGTCTTTTTATTTAAAATTTTAAAAAGACAAATAAGATCAAAGGGACATTGAAGGGGTGATGAATTGAAAATATATTTTGTTGCTCATGTGATGCTGTGAGGCAGAGGGTCAATATAATGGAGACATAAAAAAGCTGTATTCCTTCTCCATTGCAATGGAGGATTGGAGTGAATTATCTAACGGAAGGTACAAATACGGAGAAAATACTGTGCAGCATTTATGAAGTGTCAGTACTTTGTGGCATTCTCTTTTACCAAAAGCCATGTGTGTAACGGTGCCCGTGTCACCACTGAGCAAACACTGTGGCACAAAATGCCTGGTTTAGGGTTACAAAGCAAATCAGTGCCAAAATGGGGGATGGAATCCTAATATCCTGGTACAAGAAAAATTTTATGAGTCTGTACTGACTTTGTTTGTTTGCTTACTTCTGTGGGGGAAAAGCCTGTGCTTCAGAGTCTCAGGGGATGTGGAAAATTTAGAATTAATACCTCTTCATTTCAGCATGTCATTCAGATTTTGTTGAGCCCAATCCCTCCAGCACCCAAGGTTTTTTACTTTGACTTAAAAAGAAGTAAAGCCCTGTGGTTACTTTTCACCCTTTCCTTACATTCAGCTATGATCACTATAATAATGTATGTTTCCAGGCAATTAATATATTGGTATGCATTCACAGATAAGTGCACCTACTGTGTTTCTCACAGAAAGGAGAACTACCTGATGTAAAGAACATCAGGTGCAGAACTTGCAGGATTTAAAGCACAGCCAAAGCTAATGGCTGCAAAATGTAGTCTAACCTAACACTTTCTCAGCCACAGATTCCTCCCCCTTTTTTTTCTCCCTAAAACTTTTGCTGTTGCGTCACTGATAAATAACAGCCCTTTGCTCGGTAGTATATTCCTTTTGTATTTAAGGTTTTGCCTTCCTACCCATTAAACCTCTCCTCATCAGCATTACTTTTACTTTTCAGAAAGAAATATTCAGTATTATAGGCTAGGAGTTCTTTTGTTTTCCCCTCATAGATGTAAAACCCTGGGGGATTTAAGTATCTACTTGATAGGCTCACACAATCTTAATCAGCCTATAATGGAGCTAATGGCTGTTTGTCATCCTTGGAGATATAAATTTCCTGGTGATGTCTACTGCAGTCAGTACATGAAGTATGCTCTGACTGCCAGCAAGGTCTAATAACCAGGAGGAGGGCAGCCAGCTTCATTAGCGAGCCTGAGACCGTTCCGGCTGCTTTTCTGGGGAACTGTGCTTTTTGAATACCGAGAGGGAATAATGGACAGCACCGGTAAGTGAAATAAAGCAGATCTTCCTTCTTAGTGGAGCTACGGGGTTCGTTTGTATCCTCTCTCACTTGCTGCAGGAGATGTGTTTCTTTAGCTTCTGTGGCGTCTTCCTTTTAAATGTCCTTTATTAAAGCAAATTTTTATGTCTAAAATGTGACACACTTAAGTTGTTAACCCCTTAACAGTCTGGGGGTTTTTTCTGCTCTGTTTCCTGGAAATGTGAACCTAAACTGTAATGTAAGATCTGCCTTTTTAAGGTATTCAGTGTTATTTTGGAAGCTATATGCAGGAAATGTGGCAGGAAGGGAAAATGCATGTACTTCAGAGAGAAATATCTCTCACAGTTTGAAATAGGTGTGGATAGGCAACTAATAAAGCTAACAAAAAGTAGATAACGATTAGCTCCCATCTTATTTTAAGCTGGCTCTCTTTTCTCCGTATAATGCCTTACTGTCTTTCATATTTAGTACATAAAATACTGAATATATTTGCACTTTTTATTTTCTTTGATGTTCCAACTTTAGATCATGCATTTTCATCCCGAATAATGCGCTTCACGGTTTCTAAGGAGGTGCACACATCATTACATCAGTGATGAAATGCATTATTTGCATTTCCCTTTTGCATTACCCTCTATCACAAGGCAGAGAAAAAAGAGAGCTTTTTGGGACAGGTATTTTGCATGTTGCTTTGACTGCTGTGAAACTTGAACATGTGGAGAGCTCGCAGATTTATTGGTACTAGTGCAATACATCTTAGGAGACACAATCTGCAGTAGATTCAGTGCCCTTTGAAACCTGCTCAGATCATCAGATTTGTCTAATGTTGACCTTAAAAGTGACAATCACCTGACAGTGTGTGGCAAAGATTATTCTACGGCAGGTTTCAGTGATTTTCAGGGGGTTGTGGGTGTTTTGGTTTGATTTTTTTTTTTTTTTTCCTAACAACACTCTTGCTTATGTCTGCTGAGCTGTCCAGGTCATTCTCATCTCACATGTATGGTTACCAACTTCTGTGACAAACAGATAAAAAGGTCTTGCTGCCTTTATTTCTATACAGTCTAAGACAAAAAAAAAAAAAAAAAAAAAAAAAAAAGAAAAAAAAAAAAAGAAAAAAAAAAGTTTTTCTAGAATTTAAAATGTAATATCGTGGAAGATTACATTGCCAGCATCTAAAAAACCTGACATGGTCCTAGTAAAATGTTCATTTTTGGAAATAAATAAGATTAGCAATATTCTTTGCACTTGGTGCTTTGGCTAGATTTAAGAAGCCTTAACATAATAAATGATAATGACTTGAGTTTGATATTGCATGACAAGGCAGAATTTTCTGCTGGAGGAGAAGGATTCCTGCTCTCCGACACAGAATGCCTGTGGGCAAGAGATACCCTGGCAGGCAGAGCTGCTAATTCCTCCAGGTTTTTACACTCTTCAGCATCAACAGCTAATACTATTGCAGTCTTGATGGGGATACCACTTTAATCCAGCTATAAGAATCTCTTCTGGAATGAGTCACATTTATTTTAAAGGCCAGTTTTGGGGGGATGAAGAGGGAAGCTAGTGTCTGAAAACCATAGAAACAGATTTTCCTCTGTGTGAGGTTTTTTTGTTTGGGGTTTGGTTTTGGTTTGCTTTTTTTTTTTTTTTTTTTTTTTTTTTTTTTCCTAAGGAAGAATCGAGTTTGGTTACTATCTGCAAAAAGTTGAAATAAGTAAGGCTTGATGTCTGCACAACTTACCAGCTATTCTCAAAGCTTCATATAACATTAGTTTGCTGAATAACTCCAGATAATTTTTTTTCTTATGTGGAAACAGTGACTGATGCTTTCCATGTTCAGAAAACAACCTATAAACTATTGAAACTGGTTAAAATAATCCTTTCAAATAATAACTAAAATCTAATTGTGTTAAAAAAAAAAAGCCCCAAACCAACGGATGAAACTAAGCCATATTGAAGACATCATGGCAGAGGATAAGGCTGTGATCCAGTTTCTTCCATGGTTACCAGTGATCATCCTGCTGCCTGTGGTCAGCTTGCTCCAAACCCCCAGTGGGCTTCAGCCCCACATGGGGTATGGACACGTCCCCTTCTCCAGGCAGCTCCTCTAACAGTCCAACCACTTCCATGCTTTGGGTGATACAGGGAATACATCCGTGTCCAAAGAGCTTACAGGGTGCTTGGTAAACATAGCCAGGTCTGTAGAGGAATGTTTAGGGCTCATGATCCCTCATTGGGATGCCAGTGTGGGGACTGTGCAGCTGAATACCTCTGTATAGCTGGCCTGTCCCTCTGACACCTACAGGGATGGGAGAGCTCCTCTGCAAACCCTTGTGGTGTCATCTGGACACTTATGAGATCAGAGAACAGCAGGATTATTTGCATCCTTAAGCCCAGCTGCCTGATTAATTTGTTCTTCAGCAGTCTGCCAACTAAAATGTAAACACACTGATGTATATAAACTGGATACCTGCCCAAAATCTTCCTGGAGAGATGCTATTTCTGGCAATACAGAACTGCAGAATATTTGCAAAGCTGCGTGGTTTAGCTACTGAGTGTTAGAAATAACAATTTGGTATCAGTGTCAGTGAATCAGGCCTCTGTTATTAAACTCATCATGCTGCTGAAGAGACTTTCAAAGTCAGACCATGGATAATTGCTGGGCAAAACTCCATCTCCTGCTCTGCATAACAGAAATATCTCTGTAATTCATGACTCTTCTGCTCTGCCATCATGAAAATTATTTTCTGGCCAAAACTGTCATTTAAAAAGATCAATGTTGCTAATAAGTCACCTGTGTACACTTCTTGCAGTTTTGGTTGATATAATTTTGTGGGGTTTAAAAACAATATTTTCATTTTTAAAGTCCTTTCCTTTAAGTGTTAGATTGCTCTTATTTTTATTCTGTGTACCGAGACAGCTCCACATAATTGTTGTCTTGTGTGTTCTTTTAAAAGCCTTTCCTGGAATAACAATAAAATATTCATCCATCTGTGTAGGGCACAACAGGGCAGTTCTAGTTGTATTTTTTGCCTATTTTGGCATCGGCTGTTTGTGACAGGCTGTCTGCAGGTATTCAGCTGCAAGGCTGCCTGCTGCTCTGGGTAGGGGAGAGCAGCCAGCAGCCTCCACTTGCAAGTCCTGGGCTCCAGCTTTGCTGCACACATCTACTTTGGGCCAAACACATCAAGCCTGGAGACAACAGTGATGTAACAAAACTTATTTTTAAAAAATAGGAAGGCTTGGAAATAACTTGTGGAGGGAGGGAAACAAATATAAAAGCAGCAAGAAACTTGGAGTAGCAGGAAGAAAGAAGCTGTGTAAACAGAAGCGCTCCCAAGTGATGCATTTCCTTTAAGGTGTGAGATCAGCAACATCCCTTCCCCCAGAGCTCCCAGTCAGCTGTGTCCTGCTTGGACAGGCATCTCACCTTAAAACAGACAAGTATTACACACTCATTCTTGCCAAGAAGAATTCCAGTGTGATGTGCCAAGGGCTTGGGGGAAGAATCTCATGGGGGTGAATGGCACCATAGTGAGGTCCTGTGTCATGCGTTCCATACCAGTAGTGAACAAAACCAGGAGGCCTTGTTTCATGTTTCTTGGGGATTTATATGACTTCTTTGCACTTGGAATATTATTTTAGCAGTAATGAGCTAGCTGTGGTTAATTGTTACCCTGAATTATGTAGGTTCTGCAGCCGTGGCTGCAGGCTATGCCTTCAAGTAGAAAATGTGTTTTAAAGGGACTGGAGGTCTTGTCTGTTGTATAGCCTATCTCTGAGGAATATCCAGTAGCAACTTCTATATTTGACCTATAGTGAAATTAGAGCTTTCCATTGAGATGAGACTTTGACTTGAAGCCTGAAATGCTGTGGGATGAGGAGGATAGAAGTGGTCAGTTTAGCCTTCTGCATGACATCGTGTGAACACAGGAAGGGTAAAAGACACAGGAAACTGTTTGTGGATGGAAATTCCCTTGCTTTTGAAGTAACTGGTCCTTTTTGTCTTTCCATAAGTCAATAGGACTTATTTAGTGTTCTTTAAATATAAGACTGCTGGTTGAGGATTTGACCTTACAGATAGTTTGTTTTTTTGATGCAAACAGGGTGCATCTTTCTAAAACACAGAGGGGAAAAAAACAAAACAGACAGAAGAACAAAACTGGGAGGAGGATTTCAGTTTATGATCCTGATTTCTCATCAATTCATAGTGTTCAAAAACCTCTAATGTAGCTGAGCTGATCTGTGTGCAGAACTAGGCTAGATAAGAATCTCAGGGAGTTGTAAGGTTCATTTGTTGTAATGAAGAGTCCTGTAAAGGACTCTGAAATTCTTTGGCCATCTAAGGCTCAAGCTTGTCTGAATTGTCCCTATGAATTTGGAAACCCATTAACACAAAACCACTTGCAATGGAGATGGTAGCAGTGTCACCACAAGTTTGTGAGCCCAGGAGACAGTTCCAACTCCAGCAGCAAAATCAGTCACATGCTTTGGCAGCTTCTGTGTTGATCTTTGATGGGACAAAGTACCATCAAAGATCAAAACAGAAGCTGCTTTCTCCATGTTCTCCCCAAGTGTGAAGGTGTTTTTGGAGGGGAAAACAGCACCTCCTTTCTCTTTCTCACTCTTATGTAAATGGGGCTATCCATGATGCCATGTTTCCTTTATTGGGTCCTTTTGCCATGTTCTATAGATCACAAAATGGCTTGCTTATGAACAATAAAATAAAAAGCAATTAGCAACTTCTTTATACTACATTGTGTGTTCTAATTTGTCTCCTATTTTCACCCATTTCCCCGGCTGAAGTGAACATTCTAGTGCGTCACAGGTCACTATCTGCTAGAAAGTTGAATTTCTTCTTGTTGTAATTTTAGAATAATACTCATGGCTTATGCCCCTTTACCCAGAAGCTGGAACAGTGTGTTTATAAATCCATGACCCTGGAAAACATTTCTGTGAGGATTAAACTTCCTCGTGATGCTGCTGCTCCCTTTGATTATTTTTGAGTCTCTATAACATAGCACATAGAATGACTATACAGGAACTTGCACAAGTGGTAGTCCAATACCATGTAGCACTAAAATGGTGAAGCATGTCCTAATGTGGAGATAGTCCACCCACCCTGCTTCAAATGGCTCTCTTTCACCAGAAATGCTGTGGTTCCACTGTGCTGACACACTGTCATGGTATTTTAAGCAATGATTCCAGTTGCTGCAGTGCTTCTTATGGAGAAGCAGCAGGAGCTCTAGCTGGTTTGGATAGATCATAAAAAAAAATGTAACACTGACTTTATTTACTAATAATTTCTGATTCTTTTTTTCTGGTAAAAGCTGTCAAGCATCAAACCATCAAGTTCCGAGTTCGTGCCTTATGTTTACGTCTGCTGGTAATGCTGTGGCATTTTTGGCCAGCTGCCTTTCAGACCCCTGTTCTGCACTCTGGATCATCACTGCCACCTATGGTGAAGAAGCAAGTGTTGTGTACAGAAGCAGTAACCCAAGTTTGAGAGTCAGCACTTCCCCATAAGCTTCTAGCAAGGATGAAACTCAAATTGCAGGAGCCAATTATTTTGACAGTACAAGAAATCAGTCCAGACAAGGAAATGTTGTGTTAGGAGGCACTGGCACAAATCATTCCAAGAAAACCAGCCTGTGGTCCAGGGGCTTCGAACACCCCAAACTGAGGGGGCTGGAAGTGAGGGGCAGGGGGGAAACTAGGTAGCATGACCAAAGAGCTGGTGGCTGATAATAAGGATTTAGTCTGCTGCTGTTTCATCATCATTCATTGTCTCTAACAGTGAGTCTTTTTTGAAATGTGATGCTTATTTGTGGGGTGACTTGCAGGGGTATTTCTTTGGGCTCAAAAAGTAGACTGGATGGAATTTTACCAAAATAATCCTCACTTTCCTGATTTTTTTCCTCTTTGTCTCACTATTTAAGCATTTTTTATATTTTTCACATAAAACGTTTACGAGACTTCTTCCTGAAGTATAATTGGAAAATATAAGTAGCTTAGGACTATAAGAATAGCTAGCAGCCTTCTCCCAGCAGACAGGAGTAAATCCTGAATAAAACTGCTGAGTTTGTCTCTAATCACTCATGCTGGCAGCTGGGGCCCCGCAGTCCCTGGGTGAGGGTGAAGGCCCCAAGGCCCAAGTGAGTGTCCCCATCTGGTGCCCTGTGGAGAGGCAGGGTGTTGGGGAAGACTGGGCAGCTGGATTTGTTACCCTACAGAGCTGTGTGTGCCTGACTGTGGGCACAGCTCGAAGCAGAAGGGATGTCCTCTTTGCTGCTGGAGATGCAAGAAGGAAAAAGCCATATCCATTTGAACAGATCTGTCACCTTTACTGCAGATACCGGGAGACTGAGGCTGCTGTGGCTTGTGTTGATACCTGTACAGAAGCATCCTCTCCAAGCACCCTGTGGGGGCAGTGGCACCAGCACAAGGACTTCTTGCAAAGATGACAAGAAGGGGTGACTTGTCTGCCTTCCTCCCAGAGGAGACAAACTTAACCCAGACTTGTCAGCCATGAGGTGTTGAGTTGTAAATTAAGGAAATACATGGCTCAAATAGTGGACTTGAGTGAAGAATTAGGTCCCCCTTAACATCCACTTTTCAAATAAAGCAAAAGGCTAGGAGAAACTTAATTGGCCAGGGCCAAATATTTGCTTAACCTTAGTTTTCTCTGCAGCACCTTTCCTATAATGTAACTATCAGAGATTGCTTATTTTACAACTTATTGTATGGGAAATCCCCTTTAAATGTATTTCTGAAAAGCAACAGAATATTTCATGGCAATGATGTAAAGGCAACCCCATGTCTCTGTAGAGAGTCAGGCATAGTGGGAGACAATCCCAGAAAGAATTTTTTCACCCATGGCTTGACCATTGCTAGAAGGCATGCACAGTGTAGTTCCAATACAAATATGACAGCAGCTGGTATTTCCACAGGAGACAAAGCTGTGATCGATTCGTCCTAGCTCCAGCTCCTGCTGAATCACAAGTCCCTTCTGTCTTTCTCACTGGGACTTGAGTCAGTCCAAAAAACAAGGGGTGTTTCATTATGGAGGCTTGCCTGGAAACCATGTGGAGAGATGAACTGAAAATATGGCGATCCCAGGCATAAAATTTGTGCTGCTGGGAGCTGTTTATTGACATTTAAATCATAGTTCAGCAAGACTTTGCTATGGCCTTACTGTCAGGGAAAATGGTTTGTTGATGGAAGAAGCCTATGGAGTTAATGTCTCTGATTTTATCACAAAAACAGGCTATATAATTTAGCTGCTTTTTTTGCAGTTGCAGTTGTTATATGTCTCCTTTTTCTTCTGTTTTCTGTTCCTGTTTTTATCGTTTAATATTATCAAAATAACTAACATGACACATTATTCTGGTTTAATTTCAAGTGAAATTTGGCAACTTCTGCTGGTGAGATAAGATTTAATTGCTCTTGGCATTTTAAAAAGAAATGCAAATGAAAAAGATATTAAACTGACAAATTATGACAGCTCACATAACACTTTTTACAATGCATTTTTAATACCCAGAATAGTCAGCCTTAATACTACTATATTTACAATAAATCATTACTCTAATGGAGACATTTTGCTTTGTCAGGCAATACACAATCAGCAGTTTTCAATAAAGAATCTGAAAACTGTTTAACATTAATTCTGTGACACAAACTCATAAAAGCCAGACAATTTATAAATGGGGCCAATATGCTGCCCTTAAATTGGGATATTAAGGAATAATTAGAGCACAGTAAGGGCAGGTTGCCAAACGTAACTTTTGAATTCCCCAGTTTGTATCACTTAGCACAGTGATTGTAATGTATTATATGCCTTCTGTAAGGCATAAACATGCATTTCCTACAAAACAGCTTAAGGCACCCACAAGAGGTTGAAGTAGCTGTTTACTTTGGCATGAGTGGCTTCAAGAGGCATAAAACGCCACAGAATTTAGGAACCACGATGGCTTTGGGGTTAGAAAGGGAAATGGGAAGCCATGGTAGCGTCAGTTTTCTCAGTTTTTCTACAAAACTCGGCAATGGGGTTTTTTGTTTGTTTGTTCTCCCCCGTGGTACCCCTGAAGGCCATGTCTGCTCTGGGTGACAGGAGGTCTTTGAGGCAGCTCTGAGCATGTTGATATGGTGTGGTGCCTTTTGCCCAGCAGACATTCATCTGAGCCCCTAAACAGCACAGTCACACCAGCAGTGGGGGCTGGACCCTGACTGGTGAGCCAGCTGGGATTAGATGGGATGCAAGGTCCTGCACCTGCACAGCATTCAGCTCAGCACCCAGCTGTTCTAGTTCAAGTTGGAGGATCTTTCAGCACTGTGCTATTAATTGATGCAAACAGGTCTCAGGTCTTACCCCTGCCCACAGTTTTGGAGGTGCCATCCACCCTGATGAATTACCTGTCTTATTTAGAAGCTGGAGAAGGTGACACAGTGCCATGTGATGGCATCTTGGCAGTTCCCGAGGTTAGATAGTTTAGGTAGAGGGGGTTTTTTTAACCTACATGCAGGAGGTTCTAGGGCAAAAATAAATGTGATGAAGTCTTGAGCAAGAGTTAGAGGTCCCTGAAGATAAACAGTTTACTTCGCAACATGTAAGGGTGACTAGCAGTGCATTATATTATTTTATTGTCCTCAAAAATAATGTAATATCAATCAATGTTCCTTGTTTTAGCTGTGGGTATTGTCACCCCAAGACAATTCTTTAACTCAAATACTAGAGGAGATAAAGTAGCTCTACACAAAGGTCTTCATTTTTACACAAGGTGTTTATCATGTTTGCAAACCCTCGAGTTCTCTAAGTGTTCTGTATGTTCTCTTATACTGTATCTCAGGAAGCCTGACTGCAAAGAAGAGCAGGAAGGTATAAAACTGGCAAAGTAGACGTACTGCTCAGCACCATTAGAGTCTTATTTTGAGCTGCTGGAGGAGAAAGAGTAGAGCCAGTGTTATTTCCCAAGATGTTATCTTCTCCCAGGGAGGAATAAGAAGGATGATTGTGGGGTCCCCTTCCTCTCTCAGGTGGTAGCCTGCCTACCACTTTACTCTGCACTGCAGGTGAAGAAGCCAGTGATATGCCACTTGAGCCAAGGGGGAAGTTTGTGCAGCTGTGGTTTAAGAACACTTTTCTGAGAGTAGTGTTTTTCCACTGCACTAGTAATGCTGTGTGTTCACCAGTGAAATCTTGAAGTCTGCTTCTCCCTACAGCCTGTTGTGACAGAGAAATGCTGTTAGCTCCTTTGTGGAATGGCTTGCAAATTCGGGGACAATATTATCCTAAGTTCCCTCATTGCCGCTTTCAACCACATCTAGGCTTGTTTAGATTTTTTTTAAGCAAAATTTGAAGTTCTGCAAATTCGGGGTTTTTTTTCCCGTTGTAGAGCAGATGTCTCCCAAATGTTAAAGTTTGTGTACATCTTTCAGATGCAGATAGGTTGTACATCCATTTCAAAGGAGCACCCTCAGGGTGAGCAAGGTGAAGGCAGGAGTCAAAATCCTTCCCAGAGCAGCACTTAATTACACTTTTCTGTCAGTGTTGCCTCTTGCCGTGATCTTCTTTTCCTCTGCTCTGCCTTTAAGCTTTTCCCCCCGGGCAATAAGTGCAACCTCATGCAGCTGATCAGACTGCTAGTGGAGTAGAGGGTTGGCACCATGACAACTGATACTGTTGCCTGAAAAGCACCACAACTAAACTTCCCAGCACATGATGGATGCAGTTGTGTGACCTCGGGCTTTCCTTTTCTTTGCTTGTGGCACACCACACTAGTCTTTCACACCTTTGCCTTTTATAGCTTCTCAGGAAAGCACCTAAGTATCCACAGGATGCAAAAGTGGTGCTTCCCACAGGAAGGCATCTCTTCCCTGCTACCATGTTGGATTGGTCCCCATAGCTCCTGTGTGTTGTATTCCTCGGGGAAGTGGTTTCTCCACAGAACCCCCTAAAGCCTGTAACCTTTAGTTTAACCTACCTTTCCCCTATCTCTGACCAGTTGGCTCAGTGCCAGCTATCTGTCCTGAGACAGAGAGTCTAGATAAACCCATGCTCTTCCTTGTTTGGTCTCTTTGGCCTCTGGGACCCCTTTGGGAATAAAGCTTTAGAATACCCTGAGGTGAGAGCCTCTTTTGAATCTTTTACCCCATCCCCTGAAATATTTCCCCCCAAAGCTCCCCAGAAACTGAGCTAGTACAGAAGCCCAAGGGGGGCAGGGGGGGAGTACTTCACCTGTGGTCCCCCTTCGCTTTCACATTCTCATGCTGGTCTGCATGCTCTGTGTGAATCTGCATGACTGGGATTTATTTCATTTTATTTTAGAGTTTTAAATTTTTTTAAAATTTCTTTTTTTTCTTCTGCCTGTTTTCATACTCACAGTGTATTATAGGAAGAACGAAAAAGGAAAAAAAAGTACTTTGATGATATTAGTAGGCAACCATAAAACTTTCCCGTGGCTTGGCAGAGGAATTTGGAGTGCTTACGTTCTGTACTTCCCTTTATCTCGCTATGCACTGCACACCAGAGCTCCAGTTCTGCAACTGATGCCAAGAAAGTAGGTTGCTGTGCTCAAATCCAGGGTTTGTTGGAATCTTCTGAGTCAGTTCAATGTATGCATTGCTGATTTAGATTGCTTCCAACAGGGATCACCCATTGGCTGATTCTCATAATATTTGGAAGGGAGAGTAGGGGAGATATTAACAGTAGCTTAGTAAACAAAATTATAAGAAATCACTTATCTATATCAAACTGGGCTTCTTCTCAGCTAAGGCAAAAAGCAAAGAAAATTTTCATGTGCTCCATGCTTTGCCTGCTTGCCAGCTCCCTGGTCACATTGGCTGGACCCAAATGTGAGAAATTAGAGATTCTTTACACAGGTATGAAAGAACTTCCCATAGCTGAGAAGTGGCTCCTAACCTATTTCAGCTTTTTCTCTGTTAAAGGTGACTAGTCCAAGATATTTACCATCCTCAAGCATATCAGCATTTCCACTTTGCTCCCAATATTTCCCTCCTATTTCATGACACTAAATCAAATTCCATTACGTGTTCATTTATAGAACAAGCTGTGTTCTCATGATATTTATGGATGGCTGCATCACGTGCTTTATGCAGGTCAAGAGACATTGCAAACAGAAAGGAACAAAGATGATTCCCAACGCACTCCTCAGCATGTTGGAGGACTGACTTGCATGGGTGACATTCAGCAGCTGCATGGACCCTGCAGAGAGTTTGCAGAGCTTAGAGACTCTCAGAGATGGAATGCTGGGCTAGGTGCATCTTTCCTGTATGTATAGGAGGGATGCAAGGATGCTAGAGAGGCAGGGAGATCCCAGCCTGCTGGATTATGTGTTAGTCTATAGTAGTGGTGAGCAGGGAGAATGCTGCAAAAGAGCTGCAAACAGTTGGCCACATGAAGGCACAGAGCTGGCATTTGTTTTGTAGCCCAGAGATGGAGCTGACACAGCCTTCTGGCCTTTTGTTTGTGGTCTAGGAAGGCAACAAATTGCCTGGGCTCAGGAACATTCTGAAGTTAACCAGGTGAGGTTCACATTGTATCTCCTTGGTCTCCCTTGTGAGAGAACTGCTGCTCTTGAAGAAATTATTAATCTGGCTTGCAACAATTTTTAAAGGGAGTAAATGAGGTAGACACATTTGAGTAAGCATTAGCTAGTGAGTTTGACATCAGTCCCAGGCAAAAATGTGAAACAGATGATACAGAGACTGAGCCAGAAAGAATTAAGAGGTTGAATACAAATCATTTCAATTAAGATGGGTTGGAGGAAAAACAGGTTTGAGGGAAATATTTCATACATCTATCTTGTTGCGTGAGAAGATGCTTGTCTTGGTTCTGATTTGTAGAACCTAAAATGATGCAAAACCTGATCTGATACACTATGTATCAGATGGGTTCTTCTGTGCCCAAATGCCATGTTTTAAAATACAAGTGTATTTTGGGAATTGTTGTCACTCAGGTGTGATTCAGGAGGTATCCAGCAAGAACTGGTCCTTTGCTCCAGCTGTGGTGGTGCTACTGGCACTGACTAGCAAGAAAATACAAAATTATATTTAGGCTAGAAACAAATGCATTCAGTATGGACAAAGGAAAGGCCATATAATCAGGAACAAGGCTAATTATATCATGGTTACATATTGGGAAGCTCCACGTTGAGAGGCAGTGATTTTCAAAAATATTTGCATAATAGCATTATGCTGAAAGCATATGTGCAAGTGATGAGCTCTGTGTCAGAGCTGAGGCACTCCTTACATGTATTTGCAACATTGAAATGTTGCTCCAGTCTTGCTCCGGTTGGAGCACTGGAGTGACTGCTTCTGGGATACTAAGTAATCTTTGGTGTCCTATGTCTTCCTTGAAACACAGAAATCTGAGGAGGGTTCCGGAAGCCTTGCAACAATGCAATCTGGACTACTGTAAAAGAAAACTTTGTAATTCTGAATCTCCTTTGCACCTAACCCTGAAATCTCTTTGCAGCTTTCTAACTATAAAAATCCTACATATTGTTTCATTGTTTCTTACTGGAAAATACTAATTTGGACCTCTTAGTTCCCATTTATGAATAAATATCACAAAGATCTCTCTGTAGAGCTATATTGTTCACAACAACAATACATGTCTACATTAACATGTCTGTGGTCTACATTAATATCTATATTAGATTAAAATATTGGCTGTTGGTGATGATGAATCTATTTCAAATTTGGAAAAGGAAGATGACTATTTAGTAGCACAAGTGAAAAACTATACTGCACAACTAACATCAGACAGACTGCTAAGAAATGAGGGGTCCCAGGTGTTAGAAAGCTTCCAGCAGGTTGCTTCCTAATCAACACTCAGAATTTCTCCTTCCAGTTTTAATAAAGGCTTTGTTTCCACTGGATCTTGGTGCTTGTGCCTTAATTGCCACCTGTTGGACACAACAGAACGGCATCACTGGCACACACAAGCCTTGGCTATCCTGCCTTCTCAGCATCAGAGAAGCTTGTTGAAATGAAGCCCATTATACTGCTTTTCAGTGCACAGGTAGTTAAATGAAAGATATTTAATTCTTTCTCATCACCCCAGAGTCAGCACCAGCCAGAGATCCTGTACAAAGCATTAAGTCATGTTCCTTTCAGGTGCTAAGTACTAGCAGAGGGGCAGGTGGGGGTAACCCACAACCAATTAAGTCATTTATATCTACTCACACCAATGGAGGGACAGATTCTGGCATTATTCCAGCATCTCTGAAATTGGGCACCATCCTCCTTTCTCAGTGCCACTGTCAGCTTGGCAGTGTAGCTGGAACACAGCTGCAGAGAAGACCATGGTTAAACACTGCCTGGGTGTTACAACTAGCAGCAAGGTTTCACTGGCTAAACTCACCTTTAGGTTACTGGTGCTGCTCTTCAAACTGCCAACTGGTCTTCAAACACTTCTAGTCTTACTACCATTGCTTTGTGCAGGTGCTGTGGCTTTCTCCTGCATACTCCAGAGAGATATAATTTTCTTTAATTTTTTATTTTTTTTAATCAAGTTGTTTAAATCGTGCCCATTTATTTTTGATGTCATTCTTTGTGTGGCAGCTAAGAATCCTACACCACAGGGCACCCCTGCCAGAAGAAGCCTTCTGGGACAAAAGAGCTGGAAGCAGCAGAGTGGGTTGTGGTGGGGGTGAATGCTGTCATTGGAGCATGCAGACAGTGCCTGCAAACTCCACAGTGCCTAAAATAACAAGCAGTTCATTAGGCCTTAAATAGACTATGTATATGATAATACAGCCTGCTGCTGAGGGCCCTCAGCTGTCCTTCTCTGCACCTACTTAAAATGCAGAAGTTGGTTAGGTTTTTTGGTTTTTTGGGGTTTTTTTGGAAGAACTAGAAACAAGAGCCCAGCCCTATGCCACTATGCTAACAGTACTTTATTCTCCATGCAAAAAAATGACCAGTATTTCCCCCTAATTCCAGCTGGCAGGATAGAAGTCCTCAAATACTGGTACTATACCAGCAAAAAGATCAGGCTATTTCTATCACTGGAAAGTCAGAGCAGCAGGAATTAATCCCTTCAAGCAGAAAACAATACTGAGTCAAGGACCACCTCCTAAACTTCTGTTCTGTGTCCTGCCCAAGCTATTGCATGGATGAACAGAAAGGGTCATTCCGTTTAAATGTGGGTGTTTTGTGGGATTTAGGCTGGAAATGGAGCCCCTGTGACACAGATGACAAGCAGCCTCACTACCCAACACTGTGATATCTAAGCTCACCTCTTGGGAATGGGGACCCTAGGAGAGAGGATAAGCATTTTCCCCAAACATGCCTTCTTTGGACAGCCCCATGTCACTTGAAAAGGCTCCTCAACACACATAGTCTTCAGGACTCTCCAGGACTCTTCAGATGGGACTGGGCACTATTTCTGCACCAGTGTGAGTGCTAGCAGGGCATTGCTGTGGTGCCAACAGCTGTGGTGGTCCTCCCAGGGGGATGTTTAGTTACCAAGGAGGAAAGCTGCAGTGTACAGGTCATTCTGGTGCCTGTGTGACTGGGCAGCAATGAAGGAGGGGGTTTAGGACTGTGGAACTGAGAGTTTGTGGATTCAAGCAAATTTCAGTTAAAGGAAATTATTTCTGACAAAGCTATGCCTGCATTACGCCTGTTGCAGATCTGTTTGCTGGGTAATGGGGGGTACTCAGATATTGCAGTGAGGAGGAGCCTGAGGTTTGCTTCATGCCATAGCTGGTCACCTCCCACTGAGAACACTGTTACAGCTACTCTGTGTTTTTAGGATAAATGTGCTCTTGCTGTACCTCCTTCTCTCCTGGGATGCAGAAGAGACTGACCATGATAGCCACCACACACAACATGTGCATTCTCTGTAGCAAAGGGAATGGGAGCCAAGGAGTCAGCTCTGGGTGCAGGCTTTCCTTGTAACCTTTTGCTCACATTCACAAACAATGCCCTATTGTGGTGTTGTTTCCTGCAGATTATTCTAATAACCACCGAGCAGTGAAGCATGAGCATGTGTTCAGGTTTCTTGCATTGAATTCTAATGTGATAAAACATGCCAGCTTTTTAAGGGTCAGTAAAAATGCACAAGAAAGAGAATTGGATAAGATGGAGCATAAGGAACTTTGTTGTATATCTCAAAACTTGAAAGCTTCGTGGAAGAAATGGATTTTATACCTAAGGATACACAATGCTTGCTTTCTTTTCTGCTATTTTTTGACTTCTCAATTATATTGACACATCTCTTCTCTAAAAGTGCATAGCCTGATGGAGGTAATAGAGCTTTTATAAAGGCTTGATTGCAATTATAAGGGGGGTAGGGTTTTTTGTGTGTGTGAAAAATATACAGCCTGGGTCCTTGCATGGTATTTGAGCCAGTACAAATGCTGATCAAGTGCCTTGCCAGGGAAGACCAGGAGTCCCAGAGCTCCTGTGTGGCTGCTTCATTGCACATGTGCTTGAGAATTAGAAGTCTTTACTGCACCAGCAAATTTGTGCAGTATTAGGTGTAAAACTTATTGCCAGTGAAATATTGTAGTGACCTGAGTGAAACAGCACCAAAGAGGAGCAGAATGATGACTCCTTTTGGCAGTTAAGCACCAGGCTGTTGGCAGCAGACTCGTGATGTGTGCACGGAAATGTTCTGTCTGTGGAGAAGGTCACCCTCCCCCATATTCTGGGTTGTCTTTTGTCCTTTAGACTGACTCAGCTTTTAGCAAGCAACAACCTGAGGGCTACGTAATGTCATGTTGTTTGGAACAGTTTGCAGTCAAACAAATTACTTTCAGTGCAAAAATTAACACACAAGCCTAAGAAAACTCCAGAAAATGTATGGGTTTTTCTTACTAAGGTGTTATGGTCCATTAGTTAACCAATGTTGCTAGACAACTTACACAAACAAAAAATGCCTTGCATGAATCGTGGATCCAGTTGTCTCATATTAGTTAATTTGATGGGCCAAATTATTTATAAAACCACGTAATATTTATCATATCGTAAGGAAATGCCTGATTTGAATAGATTACTAGCACCATACTAGTTTAATAACACTACTTGTTTTATTAAAGTGTTTTGTCTACTAGTTTAATGATGAAAACCTTAAAAAGCAGATTTTTTTTTTTCTATTAGACTGGTAGATAGACACCTTTAATATGTCTTTCTTTCTATACCTCTTCTAGTCCATAGATTTGAACTGCAGGAAGTCTTGCTGCTGGAACTCCTAATCAGACTTCTAAAAATTTTGTAGGACTTATAGGATGGTTTAACACAAATGTCTGTGCACTGAGGTTTTCAGTGATGCTGGCCACACAGGAAAATTTACGTTTTTTTACCTGGGACAGCATGCAAGTGACTTGCATCTGTTTCACATATCTATACGCAGATATATGCATAACTGTAAATACATTCACTTTATGAATTATTTTACTTAAACACAACCTGCCTCATGAGGCCAGGAGTTAGTACTGAGTGCTAAGCAAGGGTTAAGTCTCCGTACCTTTAAAAAAATTGACTTTTATTAGCTTGAGCTGCAAGAATCTGACCCCTGACAATGTAATGTTATTTTAACCACACTTTGTCTTGAATTGAATGGAAGTCTGCCTGGATCCAGATGTCCCATGCTGGGACATTGAGCTTTTGTGAAATTCAGCTGCACAAAGTGAAGGTGGCCCTATTTTGTCGCTTAACCAAAAACTAATCTCTCTTAAGGGCTACTCTAGAAAGGAAGATGTTTTTCTCTGTATACATTATTTAAAAACCTAAAAAGTGCTCTAATCTGCACACTGCACTCTGATTTATGTTCAGCACGTCAGGATAATGGGGATGGAAAGCACAAAACACACTTCTTGGTTGCATAAATACATTGTAAAACATTCTGAAAGTTCTCAGTCTGTCTCCAGCAATGGACCATTAAATAAGAGGAATAAACATAGAAAGGCCCATTGACCTGACCGCCACATAATTTACTTTATGACTGCCAGCTACATTCACAGATTTACAGGCACTGGGTTTTATCACCATGTGTGAGTCAAGGTTGTGGTTCGTAATTACTGTGCAGTTCATGGGAAAACTGTGAAGACATTTTGTGTTGTATTTTAGTAGTTTGAGTGAGTGGGATCTGTGCCTGAGAATGCTTTGGAGTGCCCCTCGCCCTGCTCCATCACTGTGTTGGTGAGACTTTATAAAGACTTCTGCTTACTGGTTTTGGGGGAAACAGCTATTTACTGTGGCACACAGCTAACATACAAGGAAATGTCTCAGGTATTCTGGAAAGGGTGACTGTTTAAAAAGAGAAATGGAGTGGGTGTGAGTGTCTTATGTAGGGTACCTTTTTTTTTATCACCATCTAGCACAGTTCCCCAAGTGACTTTACAGAAAATAATGCCAAGTTGTATTTTGTGCGTCATACCCCACAACCAAAAGCGTTTGCCTTCCATCCAGAGAGCCCAGTACCAGCCATTTGCAGTGCACATGAAGGCACTTCTGCATGGCATGGGGCTGCACCTTGCACCCACATGAGGTTTTAGAGGGTGTTTGGCCTTGCCTCCTGGCTCCCGCAGCTACCAGGGACAGTGGAAGGGCCCACGAGGGCTCCCCAAGTAGGTCGTGTTTTCAGAAACGTGTGTTTTCTTCCTTTCACGAGGGGTCTTCTTGAGTTAATGTTTTCTACAGTCAAATACTTGCAAAAGACACTGTGAAATTAAGTCCGTTTTATCCCAGTAGGTGACATACCAGTAAAGGTCTTATTACTGGCTCTCCCACATCAGCTTTGCTGTTTCTGTAGTGGAAGGTGGTTCAGTGAGCCACAGAACCATGAAAACATCTGATGCACTATTTTAAATGGATTTTCCATTTTGCTCACAGAGAAGCTATCTTCCTGGGCATTTCTTCTGTCAGCACAATCCAATTGGATTGTAGTTGAAAACAATAATATTACATTTATATTAGCTCTAACAGTCTCTGCATTTTTGCCCCTATAACCCATCTGGCTCTAATGTTGCTGAATTTTAATTTAATGATTTTTTTTTTCATTTGAACTGGCTAAATGTGCTGCGTTAACAACCTGCTGTATTAAAAAAGCAGATTGAAAAAATGTGTAATATTGATGTTTAGTCTTGGTAAAAGCACTTTTCCCAAGAACCACTCTTGCCTTATTTAATGTAATTGTTTTAGTTTCCTTATGTGTGGGTTTGCAACTGAACAAACCTGAAATAAATCAGGACAAAAAAGACCCCCAGGACTAGCGTGGTTAAAGCACGCTGGTTCCCCTGGCCACCAGCAAGTCAATGAATGACACACAAGGATTTAAATAGCAAAGTGAGACTCACAGACTGACACTTGGTTTGTACAATCACCACGTAAAGAGCAAATGCCACACGTACAGGAGGAGCTGGAGGCCAAGCTCACCAGGCTTTCTTCCTCGCTAAAAGCAGCCCTCACCAGGGAGATGCCAGCGGGTTACCAGATCAGGATTCTGCCACAGCACGCTGGCAAGGGTGCAAAGCCTGACCCTTTTCAGCCCTCCCTGTGCACTGCCATGCACACCTGGTCATACAGAAGTTAAAAAGGGATGATAGGTTTCCCAGCATCAAGGATGGCTTTAGAGACAAGGGGTGTGTAAAAGCTTTGCAAAGACAGCTACCTCCAATTAGGAGAATGAAAGCAGCTGATTCTGAAGGTTCAAAACAAAACCCCAAGCAAGTGCTTGGGAGGGCAGAGAGGTGCATGGTGTGTATATTAGCATGAACTTGGATCTGATGGTAGCTTTGAACCAGTCACACCTTTCTGACATTGCCACTCAAAGCACAGGGCCCAGACACCAAGGCCAACACCCACAGAACACATTCCCATTCTGGAGGTGTTATGAATCCCTGGCAGAGCAGGCTGTGAGCTTTGCCAGCCTCACTCGCTTGCCTCTGGCAGCTCTTTGTGAACCCTGTGGGTCCTCTTTATGAAGAGCCTTGTGGGGAGCTGGGGCCAGGCAGGCAGGGAAGAAGCAGCCTCAGTCAGTGCTCTGCTAGTGCTGGTGTGTCTCTGCAGCCATCCAGACCCAGCCAGGAGGGAGGGGACATCAATTTCCTGTTAAACCTCTGGGGAATACAGGTGGAAAGGGGGATGCTGCACCAGCCCTACTCCTGGGAAAAAATGTCAGTTAGTGTTTGCATTTCATTGAGAGGCAAGAACTGCAAGCAAAAGCCTCCAATCTGCAGTAAAGACAGTCTGCACAAAAGTAGGAGATTCATTTTATGCCTTTGTTTTGGACACTTGTAATTGGTTGTGGGCTTTCTTACAGATTAGCACAGATGTAGGCCAAACACCACAGCTGTGGAATCATGACAGGTGCAAAAATAATCATGGAATAGGTTGGACTGGAGGAGATCTCTGAAAGGCTATCTAGTCCAACCCCTCTGCAATGAGCAGGGCCATCTTCAGCTAGATCAGGTTGCTCAGAGCTCTTTGCAGCCTTAAATATTTCCAGGGGTGGGACAGGTACCAGCTCTCTGGGCTACCTGTTCCAGTGTCTCGCTTACAATGAAGGATTTTTTCCTGACATGGAATCAAAACCTACTTCCTTTGAGATTCGAGCCATTGCCCCTTTGTCCCATCTCCACATGGTCTTATGAAAAGTCCCTCTCAGCTCTTTTGTAGGCCCCTTTTAATGTACTGGAAGGTGCTGTAAGGTGTCCCTGAACCTTCTCTTTTCCAGGTTGAACAATCCCAGCTCTCTCAGCCTGTATTCATAGGAGAGGGGCATCATTCCTCTAATCATCTACATGGCCCTGCTCTGGACTTGTTCGAACAGGTTCATGTCGTTCATGTACTGAGTGAGTCACAGCAATCCAGTTGGGGTCTCACCAGAGCAGACAAAGGGGATTTTCCATGATAGAAAACTGTCCAGGGCCAGGACAACTGCTTTGTAGCATCTGGAAGAAGCAGACAAAATATTGGAGAAGGGGTCTGCCAACGAGGAGTGCAGCTGAGCAGGATGCCCTCACATCTTTTGTAGCACACTCCCTCCTCCCATCACCCCAAATGAAACTTGGAAATGGTGCCTTTGGGATAGCAAAACTTCCCTAGGACCAGCAAGAGGTGCTCACATGCTATAATAATAGATGCTGTGTGAGTGCTGCAGATGGAAAGTGGATATTGGCTCAGTATTTGCAAAATGGGAATAATAAGCCGGGGTCTTCCAGAAGACTGTTCGGCAAGTGTGGTGCAGGAAAGAACATCCACCTCCAGCTCTTTATTCTGTTACTCTGCAGCCACTGTTGAATTAAGTGTATGGTGTCTTGCTGTGAAGAATAAGTGGAACAGACACGGGGAGATGTCTGACATATATTTTGAGGTGTATTTAATGTTGTAGTGCTTCCGGATTCCACTAGCATGCTAGGGGTTTTGGCTTCAAACCAATGTTTGCATCAGTACCATGTGTCTCTGGAACAGCAGTGCTTACTTTAGAGCTGGCTATGAAAATAGTTTCCATTATAACCCCTTGTTTTCACATGCTTCTTTTATTTTGTTTTGAAAATCCTCTTTTGAGTCAAAAATTTCCATCTGTATCTTTGCCAAAAGGTGAAGTTTTTCCCCCTTCTTTTTCTTCAGCTTGGAGGGAGAATCTTTCAGATGCTTTTGAGTCATGGGAGAGTGGAAAAAATGCATTTTCCCAGTAGGATAAAAAAAGTTCACATTTTCACAGTAGTAGAAACATACGGTGGAAGGAAACTGAAGGCTGAAACTTGCATTTTGGTCCAGATATTTCTGTAGTAAACCAGCTTCATAGGGTAGGACTTTGGTGTGCCAAAGGCAGGGATGATTCTGGTTTTTGGCAGTTAATCGGGCATGGGTCCAGATTTGAAACTTTGCTGCCATTCAGGATATTGTTCAAGGTAGTGTCTTTACAGCTGGCCATTTAAAGAGAAAGGAGCCAGTCCCCGGTGGCCTTCTATCCTTCAGAGCTAATTATAGTCCAGCAATACATTTGAATTCATTCTAAAATCTAATTGAATGGAGAGGAACTAGAAGAACACCGGTGCCAAACATCTTCAAACCATTTTCTCAATTCTCACTGCAGTCAGCAAGAGCAAATGGATGTTGAAGTCATGGGCAGGCTGATGCACTTCAAAAACGCCAAAGTGCACGACAAGGTACACTCACATGACTGGCTTGAGCAAATGAGAATTTCATTCAGTATGACTGCCAAATTTTTTTGTTGGGTGTCTTTTCCCCTTCACATAGGCTAGGAAGCATCAAACTCTGCTGTGCTATGTGTAGTTACACTGAATTGGTTAATGAGCAGAAAAGAAAAATGTGAAGGGAAAGGGAAAGGAAAGAGGTAGGCATCTAACCATCATGCTGATGAGTGATGCTGCATCCCTGTGCTGCTTTCTATTACTGTTTTCTCCTGCTGAGGGCTGTAGTGGATACACTACTGGTAACTTCCCTCCATGCGTTCCAGAAAACACACAAGATCTGAACAACTTGGGAGCTGATGATACTGTTGTGACCCTCAGTTTCATATTTTCTGGCTCTTCTGAAACTTTTAACTAGGCAGCCTGTACATTTCATTAAACCTTTTGCTTTCTACCATTGAAAACCTGCTCCAAGTGCACATACGTTTGGCAAGGCATCCAAAATGATGTGTTTATTTTGCTTCTGTGCCAAAAAGCAGTGATTCATTAAGGAGCTTGGAAACACAGAGGAAAAGCCACAGCCAGCAACCACCACACGTGCCCTGAAGAGCAGAAAACTGTGTTTTTCTAAGGGAAATGGTTAGTGCAGCTGGATCAGTATCATGGCTGCCTTCCCTGAGGCGAGCAGGCACTGCTGGTCGGGCTGGAGAGCACAGAAGTTCTGAAGAGCTGGGCTTTGCTGCAGCAGCAGCAGCCAGAAGGCAGCCAGAGGCTGCTGTTCAGCCCTGATGGGAGAGAGGAAAAAAAATGCCCAAGGGGAATTGGTCCAGCTGGAAGGAGCTTTCCTTGAAATGATGAATTAGGGACCTCCAGTACGGTGCCGCTGGCATGGTGAACACAATGAAAGGTGCAGCAGGCCTTGAGAGAAGAGGTGGAAGAGGAAAGGTGGTGACCTGCAGTAAGAACAGGCCTCCAGCTGCCTTTAGCAGCACTACTTCATTTTCTCTGCTGGGGACATGCCAGCTTGTATCAGTAAAGGGGCCTGTTCGTTCTGTTTATTGTAGCTACTGATACGAACTTTAGCAGCAGCTAAAGCCTTTGGAAACCTGGCAGAAACCCGACTATTGAGGAACTCTACACTCCAACCTGTCATTGTTACGCCACTGTTTTCTTCTTCCCCAGTGGCTTGAACTAGGACAGGCAGAATGCTATTTATAGTTTCTAATGTAGTCCTTTTTTTGTCTCTCATCATAAATCTGGAACCCTGGACAAAATTGAAATCTGGTGACAAACACGCTGTTGATTGGAAAATGTCTGATGGTTATTTTCTGCCTGGAAAGGAAATTCTGTCCTGTGCTGTCACTGTGCTGCCACACAACAGGAGCTGCTGGGATCCAGGAATCCACATGAGGCACAAAGGAAATGGTCATATATTAAGTACTTTAGTATCAAGAGTTCTTGCAACTAACAGTCATAAACATGTAGAAGAGTTTTTGAAAATTCAAGGTTTAAAATTTAAACCAGCACCGTGGCATTTACATTATTAAGCATTAGAGTGATATGCCATGGGTAATATGCCATGTCACCTACTGGGGAGCTCTTCACCTGTTTTTCAGGAGTATCTGATTTAGGCTTGGGGACATAATGTGTTCCAGTATGCCAGCTCCCCTTGATGCTTTAAAGAAAAACAGAACGTAGCTTTTGCCAGCATCAAATGCACGTTACTTAGTCCTTCTTAAAAAAAGGCAAGAGTCTCATCCTGAAGAGAACACATTTCTTATAACATATTAGTTTTAAGTAAATTCAAATTAAAAAACTCCAACACTTGTGTCAGACAGGTCTGATTAATCTCTTGTTTCTTGACTTTCATAATATTACACAAGTAGTTCTCGAAAATATGCACTACACCACTTCTTGTATCAGAAGTCTTTGGGCAGCTGATAATTTTTAAAACAATAGATGTGAAAGTAATAGTACCCCAAATAATTAGTGAAATACTCTGAGTCTGTGAGAAAATGAAGGTTCCTGCATAGGCCAGGCTTGATGAAGTGAAGCAAGGGAACTGACTCCAGATCATCACAAGCAAAGTAAACAAACATTAGCAATAAGTGTGGGATGGAGGGAAAGATCTAAAATCTCAGAGGGATTTAAAGTTTTAGAATTTGCCTTTAAGGAACATTAGGGAAAGAAAACACTTTTAACAGATATTGTGGAACAGAACTGGCTGGGGATGAAGCATGTAGAAATTGAAATGTAGGAAGAAAGCACAGTGGGGGTGTAGGGCAGTTTCTGAAGCTGAGGAATATGCACCGGAGAGGAGTAGATCTGCTCTTCATGAGTCACTAAATATTTGTGTTGGGACCATTTTCTTTCTATTTTCTGCCTTTCAACCACACACAGTATGTAAATTACTTTAAAAGTCCAGTGTGTACAGTACCACAGAAACTGCAATCTGTTATTAAAATGACAATGGAGATTTTTCTACCTACTTGCAAATGTTCAAGTCTGTAGAAGTCATTCCCAGAACAACTTGCTAAGCGGTTATTTAATATAGGAAAGGGCAACATTAAGTTAAAGGGTACAACAAAAGAAAGCCACAGGTCAGATGATGAAACCACACAAGTAGATCCATAAGCATTGATTACTAACCATTTAAAGCCATACTGATGTGTTTTTATGCAGGTTTCCTCCAGGCATAGGTAAAACCCCTGAGTCAGAGAGCACAAAGAGAGGCCCACGGCTCAGGGCACCTAGCACAAAGCCTGGGTAATAAATTATTGAACTCCTGGTGCCATGAATTGTTTACCTGCTTTCCAGTGTTCAAAACTGGTTTGCTAACTGTTATGGTGAATAATTTAGAGTAGCAAACAGGTTTGCAAGTGCAGAATCTATTTGGAGATAATTTGTGAGCAGAAAGAAAACCTGTCTGTGCCAAATCACCAGGAATGGGTTTGCCCAGCTGTGCTGTTTTTCCTGCCTCTGATGGCAAAGATCTAGTAAGGATAAAGAAGAACTGACATTGAAACAGGAGTCAAGATCACCTAAATGCTTAACAAGTCTGAGCCCCTCAGATCTTTCATAGGTAACAGCCTTGCTACCCATCACCCAGTGCAATCTTAATGTGAACAAACAAATCTCATCCAAAAAACTTCTCCTGTATGTTTTGATCAGAATAACCCTTATTTGTATATTAACTCCTGTGACCCAAAGTCCTGGACCCTTAGCTTCTAAATTTAGAGACTGAACTACAGGGGCTCCTCTCAGTTCTGTACAGTTGCCTTCCATTCTACTATGCAGACAGTAAATGCAAGGGGTTTTTTTTGTGGGAGGAAGACTGGTGATGGTCACTCACAAAAACAACAGCCTCTTTTTAAGGAAGATTTCAAGTTCTTTCTTGTTTCCTTGTACTTGGGCACTGAAAATGGTAGTTGATACTGGTGAAGACACAGCATTGCTAAGCCATTAAAAGTAAAAAAAAAAAAAAGGACAGATAAAAATATTTTTAAATGTTTTCAAATGATTCAATATTCTGGGGTTATTGAAAAAGTCTCTGGTTATTAAAAGGAAATGGCCTGAATTCCCAATATGATGCCTGTGTAATCCATGAATATGGCCTGTAATTTTCTTTTGACAGTGCCTGTTTAAGTGCTCCATTTGGTTTCACAGAAAACTGAACTAGCTTTTTGCTCAAGCACAGCTGATGTTTCAGTCTCAAGCAAAGAGGCTGTGGTGGTACCCTCCCCTAATAACTGCAGGTTCTCTCCAGGCAAGTACGAATTCAATGTCATTGTTACAAACCTTACTGGGACCAGGACTAAAAAAGTGACCCAGCTGCTTGCTTGTGTTTGCTCCATGCCACGACCTTTGCTTTGATTGTTGCATCATTCAGCTCTGCAGCCTGCCTGACACCATGCTGCTCATCTTCCAGCAGTTCTGCACACTGGCAGGAGTTATGAGTGGGTGAACCACATAAGAAATTACCTGTTTGGATCATTTCTGCTCTGGACTCAGTGCCATCCTCTTGATTTTTCTTAATAAGCACCTGGAAAATAGCCTTTTCCTGTTACCTTTGCCTGTCCTGCATTATGAATCCTGGGATTAAATGTGATAGACCCTCCTCATAGCTTCTGTTATATTTAGGGCCATAAGTTAATCTTGGTAACTGAGAGAATAGTAATACAATTTCACCTAAAATGCCTCTTTACATGAGCCTACAGAACTGTAAAGGCCAAGCAACAGCATCCTACAAGTTGTAAGTCATCTATTGCCATCCATCATCCCAGTATAATAAACACATTGAAATAGATCTGTCCTGGATGTTTTATTGAGGGGAAGGAATTTCCCGTGTCATACGTGAGATAGATTATTGTCTGTATTGTGTCATTCCAACTTCGGAAAGATTTGGAGGTTTTACATCATCTTCCATGAAGAGATCTTGTATCAGCCATTTCAACAAGTGAGAGATTCTAGTTTTACACACACTTCTGAAATTCATCAAGAAGCTATTTTTTCCCCCTTTTGGTGGAATATTTCAGTTTTTGAGGGTCAGCAGAGTGTGTCTTTAAGAGTACTCTCTACAGTACTCAACACAGTAACTTTTGGCAAGAAGAGAAGGTCTGTGTGTGTAGCATGAAACAATCAGACATTATTACTCACATTGAAATCTCAAATCTAACTGGGACACTGGTTCCAGGAACCCCATTGATGCTGCTGTGTCTGAACAGTCTGACATGACTTACTGGCACCCATTGTACTCATCAACTGAACCGCTGCTTCACCATCTGATGGAAGACACACATATTTTAGCATCTTTTTACAGAATTTCCTTTAGTAGAAGACTAGCCCTGGATAAAATGATCATGAAACTTTTAATCCTGAAATTCTCACTTTAATCTTCCCCTGCCTGTTTTTGCTTTGCTTGCAATTGTGGATTTCCAGAAACCCCAGAAGACTGAAATACTGCAAAATGCTTGGAAGTGCATTTGTGTGTCTTATCCTCTTAGTTGTTTAGATGCAAAGTGGAATATACAGCCTAAGCTATCATAAGATCGCCTACAGCCTAAAAAACAAATATACCAAATAAAAGTGTATTTTATCTACATAACTGTAATCTCAAATCTCTGCTAGAATCATTTGTTATATCCTTAAACTTTCAACTGTTCTACATGCTGACTATCAACATGGCAAGAAACTTAATGCACAGATGAGAACAAGTCTATCAAACTGCAGAATAAAAGTCTACAGACAATCAAATATTAAATGTGTGTATTTTGTGTGGATGCTCACATGTGAATGTCAGTAGGATGTCAGAATGCCTTCTGTGTGGAGGCAATTACATATATGTAGTTCTACATATGAGAAATGTAATATCTCTTTCAAGAGCCCAGTTTCCCTTACCACTCATAGAAAAGAAAGTTGCCACCATCAGTTAACTTGGGAAGAAAAAGACAGAAAAAACCACAACAACTAAAACTAAAAAATTGGTAACTACTTCAATTAGATGAAAGATGTGGTAACTAAATTTCATTTATTTAGCTCATGAATTGACTTTGAGGACTTTATTACTTCACGTGAATCATTGCAGACAGATGGTATACACTTTTGCATTGTAAACTGGGCTTTTACGCAGGAGGGGGAACACAATTTCCTTTGATAAAATTAATGAGATTCACCAGAAGCAGACAGGAACACTTTTATGTTCCTGTTTACAAGTGACTCCAAAGAGGTAACTTGAGTTTCTCAAAACAAACCCTTAGAAAATAATTTTTCAAGGCAAGAAAAATGAAATTGCATGCCAAATTGCATGCAAAAAAAGCCCTGAGAAAATAATGACAGAAGTTGTCTATACAACAAGATGCCCTTCTGGAAGCCTTTCCTCGGGCTGACAAAGGGGCCGTTAGGCCATCTACCTTGCCCTTGACTCCCACTGCACAATTCAGCCTGGTTCTCTGCATAAGCCCCACTTGGTTGAGGCTTCAACCCCGTGCTTGGTATGCAACCTGGATTTGGGAGTGTCAAAGAGTCCTTCCTTCAGTGCTTGAACATCCAGGAGTGCTGCAATGCTGTTCTTTTCTTGCAAGGGCACTGTTAAGTTAAAATGCAACATGTCTCTCTTTCCCAGGTGCAGTGGCTTTTTTCACACCTTTTGTTGGAGACTGCTTTCTGCGGTTTCCATCTTATCTTGTGGATCTCTTTCCGGCTCTCTCACATCCCACAGCATCTTTTTAAGGGACAGACAACAACAGTGGATATGGGACAGCACTTTTTGTCTGATAAAAAGCACAGCAATGTAATTGAATAGGAATTTCTACCTACCCTTTTCTACTTGCACAGCTCTATGTATATATCAATCCCTTTTCTACCAGTGCTAGCTCACTAGGAGCTCATGTTGAATTTCTCCAAGCTCCCATATGGAGTGAGTTTCAAAGATGCATTCCTTGGCCGTGTAGGTTCTGTTGTTCCATCCTGCAAGTCTGACTTTTTTCTCTTTTTGACCCTATTAAAACTTACTTCTTTGAAAGACCTGAGTTTACTAAATAATTCAGATAACTCTGGGACTGCCTTGTTCTCATTATCACTCTGTTAATATTTACTTTGTCTAAAATTGCTGCCAGTGGTGATTTATTTAGTCTTTTTAAAGCTGTTTGAAATAATACTTCTCTAGATTCCTGATGAAAACTCTGAAGAGCCTCCCCGCAGCTCACCAACAGAAACATCCTCATTAAATGCTAGTGCTGCTTGGACAATTGATCTGCTTTTCATTTAGTTCTTCATCTGCTTGTGCTTTATTAATTTTGTGCTGTAGTCACTTCTTTTCCTGTTACTAAATCAAGTACCGAGCAGAAGTTTATTACACTCAAGCCTCTGGCAATTTAATGCATAATCATATAAAATGAGGAAATAAAAGAGCTATTTACCTATTTTCTACAAAAAAACCATGAAGACTAGCATTAGTTGTATCCTCCATGTATTAGCTCACAGTCACAATTCTTCTGGCTACCACCCAGGCAGCAGCTACTTCTTGTTATCCTTTTGTGTCCTTGGTATGGGCCCCACACTAACACCCTTCTCCATCTCTTGAAACACCACCACAACGCCAACACATGCAAAGATCAGCTGGCGAGACATTGTATCAACCCCTCTAGGGTTTTCCTCTAGGATTTCCAGACCACTGGGAAATGGTAATTTCACCATGTCTTGCTAATAGATGTTCTTTAGGTGAAGCTCAAGTGTCCTACTCTGATACATATGCATCTCCCTGCTCATTTCTAGAGACTGTGTAGTAATAGCTATTAGGTGCTCAAGTTTCGGGGGGGGGGGGGAGGGTATTTTTTTGGGTTTTTTTTTGTTTTTTTGGTTTTTTTTTTTCTCTCTTTGTTTTTTCCCCAGTGGTAACAGTTACTTGTTTGCTCTAGCATTAGCTCTAGTTGTATCACTGCTTGGATGATGTTTATGCTTTAAGGAAGACAAATTAATCATTGGTTCATTTTGCCCTCGTGCTGTATGCACAATGTCTGTTTTCCCCCATCTCCCTCATAAGTTTGGATATTTGATTCTGTCCCTTCTTGCCACCTGTTACAGCAGAGTGCTGTCTGGATACCGCTGTCTGTGACTGTCCTTCTTTCAAAACTAAAAGTTAGTCTTGTCTTTGTGTGTATGGCGAGGGTCGGGCACTTTTTCAGACCTCAGCCACAGCCAAACAAGCCTGGTCAGGATCCCACCACTCCACTTCCACTGGTGACGGCAGCGCAGCCCTGAAAATTGCTACCAACAGTAAAGCACCTCAAGCAGGGCCATGGGATCGCTCCCTGCGGCTGCCTCAAGTTTCCCCTGTACCTTCAGAGGCGATGAGAAGGGGTGGGAATAACTCCGTGTCTGCACTAATGCTTTGGAGTAGGGCGGGCGTAAGCAGCGACCGGGACGCCAGCAGTGCGGGACGCCCCTCCAGTTGCGCGCCGTCCTTCCCAAACTCCGTGTAGCTAAAGGGGGGGAGGGGGTGTCTGGGGTCTGTCTTGGATTTTTTTTTTTTTTTAAATTTTTAATTTGTTAAAGACCTCTGCGATCGCGGCGCTGCCCCGGTGCGGGAGCAGCGCGCAGCCCCGGCCGGGCGGGCCCGAGGCGGTGCCGGGGCGGAGCGGGGCGGGGGCGAGGGGCCGGGGCGGTGGCAGTGGCCGGGCAGCTCGGCGGGATGACAGGCAGCAGCCGCCGGCCCGCAGCCGGAGCAGCCGCCCCCCGCCAGCCGGCGGGGAGCGCGGGCCCGGCCAGCACCGGGATGTCCCCTCGGGAGCAGCCGCGGCGGGGGCTGCGCGCCCCGCGGGCGGCGTGAGCGCCTCCGGCCAAGCCATGGGCCAGACCTCGGTCTCCACGCTGCCCGAGCCGGCCGGCGGTGAGTACCGGAGGCGGCGCGGCCGGGGCGGGGCGGGGGCTCCCGCCGGGGTCGGTGGCGGCGGCGGCGGCGGGGGAGCCGAGGTCCCGGGGCCGGCGGAGCGGTGCCCGCGGTCCCGGGGCCGGCGGAGCGGTGCCCGCGGTCCCGGGGCTGGCGCCGCCGCTGTCCCGTTCCTTCGGAGCGCGGCGGAACGGGAGGGGCGGCCGCTCTCCGCTCTGAACTGCCCCCGCGGGCGAGAGGCTCCGCCGTGCCTCCCATCTCCGCGGCTCGGGGCTCCTTCTTTCCCCGTTATTAAATAAAGGAGTACGAAAGCTTCCCCTTCGTAGGGAAAGGGAAGAGAAGGAGCTCTGGCACCTCGCCCAGGAGCGCGGCTAAGTAACCCGCCCAGCTGGTCGCTTTTAGCTCCAGGACATTTTATGTGTAAGCAGATTGTTGAAAATAAATAAATAGCTTGTGAGTGGAACTGTTTCGGATCCCCCCCCCCACCCCAAAAATAAAGGAGTCCTGGCTGTTTGCAACTTTTTCAAGGTAGTACGAGCTACTTGGGAGTGTTGTTTGGAGACATTGTTGTTAGGATAACCCGGTGTGTTTTAGTTACTGAAAAACAGAGTGGGTCTCTTCCCACAATACTAGGATGTAGAATCTAAATTAACTTCAGTGAGGTTTGAAGTTTCCTGCGAAATTTCTGCATGCCTGTTTTTCCTCAACGCCTGTTTCCTTTACATTCATTAAAAAAAACCCAAAAAAACCTCCAAACAAACAAACAAAACAAAAAAAAAACCACCAACACCAAAATCCTGTTTAATGTTAATGCTGAGGGCTGAACTTTATCCTTAATTTGGTTATTGCTGTTAATGTGGGAATGTTTTGTCAAATAGGAGACAGTGCAACAAACTTTCTCTTTTCCCCTTTTATTTTTCCTTCATGGAAAAGTTTCCTTCATCGTTTCAGAGAATAGTTTTAGTCTTAACACATAATTTTCAGACAAACTCTCTTATATTCCTAGTCACGCCATCCCAGTCAAAACCTTGGAGGATTTTCTCACCTGTCAAACACTGCATGAAAGAGAAATTGGACCATTTCCAATAAATGTTACCATCCTGTTCAAGGTTTCACCCCGCAGCCAGTGTGCTAGGATTGTTTCAAGGTAGTCATTGGGAAGCAGATGTAAGGAAACAGATGGACTGGTTAAAAATTTTTGTTAAACTTCCTGTACAAAAAAAAGTGACCAAACTCTTTAAGTGCAAAAGTCTATTGTGAGAGCATTTTGCCTTGGGGGGGCGGGCTGTATCTTGACTGAGGATAACTGTGGTGCCAATATTTGCTTGGCTGGATGATAATGGACAAAAAATGGGCTGTATTTCTAGCTTTACCTCAAAGAAAAAAGTCACCATTTTTTCTTTCCTGATTGAAACCCATATTTTCAATCAGGAGCAGTAAGAGACAGGTATCTGAAGGTGTAAGTTACGATGGTGCTGCCTCAGTATTGCCAAGTGAATTTTAGTTATCTTCATTTTAAGAGCACTGCAGTTTGTGAGGAGACGGTGGTAGCACCTTTGGGAGGTTTCATGGAAGAGTAATTCCACTGCACTTTCATCCCTATTGAATTTGTTGGGGGGTATATCCTCAACAAGAAACCATAGGGGCAAGTGGGTTTCTGGGTGGCATGGATTCTTGGGGGTACACTCATTTGTTTTCTCTAGTCTGTTTCACTGACATGGTCTGGACACTTAATCTACTGTGAAGTTTGGGAGGCCCTGTCCATCTGCGATCAGGGCAGGAGAATGACTTCCACTGGTTCCTGTTCCGTGAGTTGCCCTTTAGGCAAGCAGGCCTAAAATCTTTGTTGATTTTGGCGTGCCAGGCAGCTCCAAGCCATTTAAGTCTTTGACAGCTGCTAGAGATTAGAGTTGAAGGAGATATCTGTCTTGCACACGGAGGGGCTACAAATCTGTTTTAGTGCTACGGAATCAATAGTGCATTCAGATCCCCAGTGAGCCACACAAAAGCAGCTGTGAGGAGTTGCTTGCCTGTTCGCTCCCTCTTCCTCCAGCCATGCCAGCCTGGAGGGCTCAGACCCTGCCCTATGAGCCCTGCTGTGTCCCTGCAGGGCTCAGAGGGGCTCTTGGCTCTGTGCAAGGGAGGGCACTACTAGTAAATCACTTCGGAGCCTTCGGGTAGACTGGTAAAGTGAACATGGCTTGATGTAGCAAACTAAAATAAAAGATTTTTCCTGAAAGTCACAGAGTGACTTAGAAGAGATAAATTATGTATATAATGCCATACTCAGGATGGACCTCAGCCAGTGTCCTGAAGGGTTGGATTTTTAAGATTTCCTTTAAAATAAACTCTTTTACTCTTGGAAATGTAAATATATGTTGAAGTACCTTAGGTCAAGGTCCTAGTGTCACTTTCCCGTTGGATTAAGGGCAGGATTGAGGCCCAGTCGTAAAATTCAGAAGTCCTTCTCAACTGGGCAGATGTAGAGTCACACCAGATGGATTAGCATGCCTACAAAGAGAGGAAGAATTTCACATTTTCATACTCCACTGGAACTTTCTTTAGCAGTACTGTTGTGCTAGAGTTCGCCATCAGCTGCATGTGCGTGGGTGTTGGAGTGTTCTGGACAGGAGGATCTGGGCTTTAATCGTCTCTCATAACTGTGAGTGGTAGATGGGCAACAAAGCAGGTCTTGGATTGCCTGGTCAGTGTCAGTAGGCAACTTTTGTTCCTTTTCCTAGGTTACAGCTTTCCAGTAATTTAGATAGTTGGGTTTTTTTTCTTTGTTATTTGCCATGGTTAGAAAATGTGAACAAACGTCAGTCACAACAGGAGCTTGGAAAGACAGTATAGACAGTATAGATATGTAGATAAGGAAGAGCACATATTGTCCTTGTTCATTTTCCTTCCTCTTCTCTGATTTTCCCACCTGGCAGGACTTGATTAACGTGCTCTCTCCCCATTTACTGGCTGGAGTTGAGTGCTTTTGGGGGTTATCAGCCATTGTGTGCAAAAGCTGTCACTTCTACTTTCTGATCTACAGCTTATCAAAGGGGATCAGAGCTGTGCGCTTTTTTCAGATTGGGGGTTTTTTTCCGTTTTGGATTTGTTCTTTGGTAGTTCAATACCAGCCATAGCACAGAGAAACAAACAGCAGAAACACGATCAGCATGTCAGGAAGGTAGCATTTCAAAGCAGAACTACTTAGGTGGCAGAAGATTTTTGTTATTTCTTGAGTAGCAAGGCCTTGTCAAGAATGAAATTTCCAGTAAAAACAGACCTTGTTAGTGTTCCTAGGAGTAGGTCAGGCAGCTCAGCATGGAGTGTGGAGCACAAGCAGAGGATATGGGAAGGAGTAGGACAAGTTGCAAAGGGAAGGTCCTGGGAAACTCTTGCCCTGCTGGTCAGGGTGCACAATGGGGCCAGCTGAAGATCAGGGTCAGACCCCTGTGCTCACCTTCTGTGCCAAGGATGTGCTCTGCAGGGGTGTTTACTCTGGGGTGGGGTCCTCTCCTCTCATACGTTTGCAGAAACAGAGCAAAAACTGTCTGGCTTGCATTTCATCCTTTTACAGATGCACAGTTTTTTTCAAGGGCATGAAAATGTACTTCAACAGCACAGGAAAACCATTTCCCACCCAGCTCCCCCCGTGAGATGAAAGCAGTCACTGGTAGGATCTTGTTGTTTGTTGACCTTGGCACTCGGTGAAATGATTCTCATAGGTCAGAAGTGAACATGTTTCTCAGACTGCTGCTTTTCATCTCTCTTGGCTTTATGGGATTTCCTGTTCGTGGACGAGGAAACAGCAGCTTCACCTGTGTCTGTGCAGAGGAATTGTAATTGCGCTAACTGGGTAGGCTTGTCATAATCCTGAAATGAAATGGAAAACTAATATTTGTTTCAGCACTTCTAGGTGTTGGTAAACAAACTAAATGGTTATCCATGGAGAAATTCCAAGACTTGTCTAGTAAAAGAAGTTATTCCAGTAGTGCTCTGCATTAGTTAGCTACTTGTGAGCCTTACTGAGGGCACTGTTGTGGAGCAAGCCCTCCTGTTCCTGAGGAGTTGGACATACAGATGTTTAGCCATAGACCTAAATTCTCATCCTGACTCAGTCCAGTATGACTCTGAATGTGCAGAAAAGCCCTCAGAGTAATAATTCTTTAAGGGTTTAAAAAGGAAATTGATTTTTCTCCTCTGGCTTTTTTTCCTTTCTTAAAGTGGAAGAATGTTGAAACTCATTGCACTTCGCAGGAAGGCATTTCAAACACAGGTGCAGTGAACTACTCCCAACACACCTGTCAGCTGGTCATTTCAGGTTCTGCTGCACTTGAAAGAGTGGAAAGCAGAGCTATTGAGAGGAAATGGTAACTTGCATTTGATGGGAAGCCACAAATGACTTATTCACAGCCACAAAGGACATTCTTAGCAGAGCGTCTCATCTTCCTTATTTTTCTTCCTTAGATTTAAATTGGTTGGGGACTTTGAGGCTGAACCCTCGTAAGACTACATTGGGAATCCTATTCATTTTCCCCTGCTTTTTTATGCTTTCGTAAGTTGTGCAAGAGTTTTAAGTACAATGTAAAGGTGAACTGTTTTCATTTGCTGCTAAATTTCTATCCAAAGCTTTTCAGCTTTTGGGGGGACTTTCTTCAGCCTACCAGTTGTGTTGTCAGATGGAACTACAGCTCTAGAATTTGGGTTAATTAAGCAGGTAATCGGCCTTAGACTTCAGGCTGATTGAGTGGATATTTTGGTTGTCTAGTCAAAGGTATAAAACCCCCATGTTTTCAGACAGAATGGAGTTGCTTGCTATTAATGGCAACTGCAAGAGCTCTTTTTAAAAGTTGGTGTGTTTGTTTCTTGAGCTGGAATACGAAAAGCAATGGCAACTGCTGGAAGCATAGATCTCATCATGCTCCCAACACCTTGATTCTGATTTGTGCTGTTGGTGAGGGTCTGAATGTAAGCGTGTGGAATGAATCACTATTTATAGAGAAAAAATAGTGCACTCTTTTAAGCATAGCATGTTTATGGAACTTAAAGTGTGCGTGCTGCCTCATGCTCTGTGATCCTCCAGAGCAGAGCAGTGCCCCCGCAGCCGCAGCTCCTCAGCTGCAGCAATTCCTCACTGCAGAGGAGGTTGCAACCTGAGCCTGCAGCCTGGGGCATGGCCGAGAACACGGGTCCCGTAAGGACACAGGGCACAGCCACACCAGAGGGACCGCATGTGTGTGAGAACAAAGGTGTAGTGCTCAACAGGCTGGTGTCTCACCTCTTCTCCCTCTGAGGCTGCTTCGCGCGGATGACCGGAATTTCTCCTCGTTTAGCTGCCAGGGTAGGTGACCTTTCATGTCAGGCACGCTGGCTGAGATGTCTTCATGTGCTGATGTTTGGTAGCTGCTAATCACCTGTTCGCAGCGTTAATCATCAGCTTCCTCATCTGCCGTGAGGAGAACGAGAGCTCCCGGGCAGGGGGCAGAGCCCTGCCGGCTGCCTGTGTTTGTGTGGGGGTTGTCTTCTCAGATGACCACCCCGATACTTCCCCCAGATGAAAAGCTCCTGGAAGATCTTGTTTCCTGCTGAGCCCCTTGTGCTAAGTCCCACTGACAACTGATCCCATGCTGCTGGATCCCAGCCACCCCTTGGATCAGTTGTCCTTCCTTCCTAGATCCTCTTCCTTGGCTTTCTTACTGCTCTTGAATCATATGGCCTCGTCCTTAGGTAGTGTTTTCTGTTACAGATTTCAAAATGCTTTCTAGTCCTTTTTATTTCATTCCTTTGTTTAAATGGGAAAACTTATCACAAGGAAGCAGGACAGCACCTAAGAAAGCCAGGAGGAAACCAAAGAGCTCTCATGCCCTCATCAGTGTTTGCACCATATCACAGTCCAGCCTATTGAAAACAGAAAAGCGTGACATTTATATTTTTCTTCATATGTTTTTCCTTAAAGCTGTCCTTTATTAATTTTGGACTCTGATGCTTTTTGAGATTTAAAAAATGTAATGTTGCAGAAAAATACTTCTGAATCAATGCTGGTATGAATTTGTTTTTCAATGAATTGTTTTAAAACACAATGCTGAGTGCTCTTAGTGCCTTGGGTCAATCACTGATGGATTTTTTTAAAATAGTTTAGCAAACAGAAATAAGTTCTGGGAGCAGGCTATCCATTGTATTAAAATTGTAACAGTGGCTAGAAAAATATTTCTGATATGCAGAAATACCCCAACTAGCTGCCATTCAGTTCCATATGGAGAAGTCATTTCTGAACTGTCCGTGCGTTGTCTTCTCTAGCTGGCACAAGGCAGATTCCTTATCCTATTCTTTTTCTGATCTGAAGGAATTGATTTTCGAGTAGGGCCAGTGCTAGGCATAGGAATAAAGAAAGGAGGCAGTTAGCTGGTGATGACAAAATTACTCTAATAACAGGCAGTGGTAGCTCTGGTCTGTTTTGCCCCCAGCAGACCCCAGGGAGTGAGGCTGGCTGCTGGTGCCCCTTCTGAGCCAAAAGACACTGTGACTACAAACTATGGGCAGGGAAAGTAGGCAGATAAGGAGGGGCAGTATTTGTTAGTTTTTTCATGCCTTAAAGCAAAATCAGAGTGACACCGAGTAATTTATATCCCCCTTGCCCTGTACATGAACTCTACAAGCCCTACACTGTCAAGTGTATTTTAGGGCAAATGTAAGATTACGGAGGAATCTGGAGTGTGCTGTTTGCTGTCGTGTCTTATGAAATGGTTCAGTAGGAAGTAGGTAGGAAGATCACCATGGATATCCAGCTGATGCAGGGTATGAAGATGCACTGTTTTATCTTCTCACTGTGTTTGACCAGAATCACATCGGTAACAGGGCTGCGTATCCTCTCTTCTGGGTTTGGAGGATTGTTTTGGGGTTTAAATATTACAATATGCGAATCCATTTAACCTTGACTTTTTATAGTCAACACAGTGGTTTGGACTAGCAATCAGCAGAGACCATGAAATCATCTCTGTTAATCATATGGCAGCTCGTTTTTAGGAAATTTGATTTCAGACTTGAGTTTCTTGCAAGGCTGGATTCAAGGTTGCTGAGAAGGAATATGAATTTCTTCTATCTCTGACTTGGTTTATGGACACTCAGGTACAAAATCTCTTTCCAAAGGTCAAGTTTTATTTACCTTTTTGTTCTCTTGCTGCTTTGCACAACTGTGATAATCAGTGTAAGTGGGAAAAATCTAGGGAGAAATGAGGATCTATGTTGCTCCATCATTGTGTGGAAGTATCTAGTGTGCTGTCAGGTTGCATGTAAGTAGAATGAGAACAATGGATCATCCATAGGGTTAATACCAAAACTGTGTCAATGATAGCTTTGTGAAAATGAAGTTTTATCTGAAAAGATAAAGGCTGTGTTGTCTTTTTCTTCTCTGATTCCTGCATTGGTTTCATATGAACTAGAATGATGTTTTGCCTAGCAGAGTTAGGCTGTGATACAGCTGTTCTAACATTTGAAACCATATGAGCAAAACCAGTTCTGCAAAACCACTTCTGTTCCCAAAGATCAGACTGCACTCCTTACCCCTGAGAATGGGCTTTTGTTTATTAGTATTTTGAGATGTCTTCACTCTGACCATCTGCCCAAATTGTCAGCAAATCCTTATCAGGTAGATGCACCATAGTTATTTCAGTGTTATTTAATCCTTTTTGTATTTTCTGAATCTGAACGTTTTAATGTGTTGCCCAGTAAAACCCCCAGAATGGTGCAGAGGCCTTAGGTACTGGTTGGGCTTCAAAGCCTGGGCTATTGCATGATCTATGCAAACAGGTCAGGTAGTTCATGATCTAGAGATAATTCACAAAAAATACAGACAATTTCTAATATTTATTGATTTTAGCTAACATAGCAATTTCCACAATTAGAATAACTGTGATATATGATGAAACTTGATGCTTTCCCTACTATCATAATTTCAGCTTAAAACTTTGCTGGCAAGACTTAGAGACACATGAGTATTCTTTTTCAAGTTTAAGAGCTTTTCTTTATTGCTGGAAGCTTCAGCTCAGAAAGTGAACTCTTGGCTGGGGATTCGTCCCCTCTGGTTTTATTTCTGGGGTTTGCAACATTGTTGATGCACACTTTAAGTGTTGTTGTTTCACTTGACCTTTTTTCTGCTGAGGAAGAAGCTAGGGCTGACTCTCTGTGCCTTCTGCCTGCATGGCTGTAGAGCAAGTACAGGTAACAGAAGGAAAGTGATTTGGATCCCAACTTCTGTTTGGTAGTCAAATCAACTAAGTTAAATAGCATTTGTTGTGAGTGAAATTTGGTCTGAATGCCCAGGAAACCTCATGGGAGGGCAGCCTGTCAGGGAAGAGGATGGTGTATTGAAGAAGCAAACTACCGCAATGGGAGCCTGGAATCCAGAATGTGGAGGGTTCCCTGCCTGTGGCAGAGGGGTTTGAACTAGGTAATCTCTAATGTCCCTTCCAACCCCAAACATTCTGTGATTCTAAGAGCCAGGCTTTGCATTCAGCTCAGCCTGCTGCAGTTGGGTGCACCTGTGATCCTCCCTCTCAAACCAGGAGCTGGGAAGCCAGCACCATGTGCCAGTGTCCATGCCTGCATCCTCAGCAGACTGCAGCCTCTGATGGCATATCCCAGTGTAAATATAGTTGGGTGGATGTCTGGAGCAATAGGAGTTCATTGAAGAACCCCAGCTGCAGTTCCTGTAGGGAGTGAGATGCCCAGGATTGTGTTCCTAGCCAGTGTTTGCCCCTGTGGCCACAGAAAGCCTCAGTGTGGCTTGTACATCTCTCACCTCTACTGTTGAAGGGATTTTAGTGCTTGGGCACCTAACAAGTGAATTTCACTCAGCAGCACCTTCCTGAGTAAAAAACACAGTGTGATGTGAGTAGTAAGAGAGGGTCCGGTTTGTGACTCTTCTCCCAGTTTCTCTCCTTGCTTATAAGCCCCAGAGATCAACTTACCTGAAGCATTTATGTCCTAACAAGCAATGTAAAGTCACCCAGGCTGAAAGCTAATCTCTGTGGGCTCTTTTTTTTTTTTTTTTCTTCCCAAAATCTTGGATGAATCAACAAAGAAATGGCACTTTCATTGCATGCTTATGGAAGAGATTTAGTGGGATACAATCAAGTAATTTGAGTCACATTACAACTTAAAGTCCCTCTAAGCTGGTGGGAAATGATTTTTAGATACTAGTTGTCTTTATGAGGAGAAAAAAAAAAACATCCCAAACAGTTCATTGCCAAGAAATTAGATGTGTTTAAATTATGCATTTATAATGTGTTATATTTTATTCATTGTTAATAATTCAGAGCCGGCTGTGCGTTTCCTTCCCTGTAAATTCATTCAATGTGTCTAAAGATTACTGGTTTTTTTCTTGGAGTTTTATAGATTTATTGCATTTCTGAGGGGAAGGAAGTGTTGGTTTTGGCACAGATGCTAAGAATATTCTTGTTCTGAAAATGTGAAACAGTGTTCTAGTGCACTGAAAATTTGGCCTCTTTTATGTTGATACAGAGGAGGGTGTAGTGGTTTTCCTGCCTTACACATTTTACCACCATGCATGATTCTCCTACTCTCATGAATTGTTCAAGTGATTGATAAAAAAAGGAGAATATTGGTATTAATAATTAGTGCTAAAAATCCACACGAGGTGTAAAACAATTGCAGCAATTGTAGGGTCGTTCCTGTGCTTAAATGCTTGTAGAAAAGTTCTGGAAGGCTTGTCTGACTCTTATGAGAGGACACTAGATTTGATTTCTTGGAAACACAATGCTGTTGTTTATTCTTGCTTGAATGTTGCTGCTTTTGACACTTAGAAATAGGGTGTGGAAGAAATAAGTGAGACATAATAGAGACTCTTTCTGTGCAAGGGAATGAACAGTGAAGTAGACAGCTAAGACTGTGGATGAAGCCAGTTTCTTTAGAGCTGGACAAAGACCAAGCAGAAATAGTATATACTTTAGTTGGAGGAGAAAGTAGTAAGACTGTGGCAAAACAAGAGCCAGCAAGAAAAAGAAAGAGATATTAACTACAAAGCGTTGCAGAGACTACCTGACTGTCACTCTGCTTGAAAAGCTTTTTGTTGGGCAGTACTGTCATGTAGCTGTGTCATGTTACAGAGAGAACATGATTCTGAAAAGGGGAAGAAAGTATGTGTTGGAAAAGCCGAGGGGAATTATCAGAAACCTGAAACTGAAAAACCAAGAGACTTGGACACTTACAGCAACACCTCTCTCTTAACTCCCCCCTGCACTTCTCCTCCTGCTGATTTAATTTTCCCATTGCTACCGGAGGCAAGGGGGGAGAAGAGGAGGAGAGCGTATTTTAGCTAGATCCAGCAAGATGAACAGTGTGTTTCTGAAATGTTTAATGCACCTGGAAACTCCATAGCTTAGTTTGAAGTGCATAGTAAAAAAATGTGTTGAAGGAAAAAACGGTATTTAATGTCACTATTAGATCTCTAGGATTATGTATTTTTAAAGGAGAAAAAGGGGGAAAAAGAGTGTACCTTTCTAGCTGACATCCATGAATGATGATAAAGCCTTGAGAATACAGGTTTAGGCCACTAGAAAGTACACAAAAGCTAAGCATTATTTTCAATACATTTTAAACCATTAACAAAAGCTTGGGACTTTGCAGATTTCTCTAGTTAGTGGGAGAAGCTGAACATAAAATTTGATGTCTATCATTTCCACACTGTATCTATTGCATAGGCCAAGTTTTAGTTTGGCAATGGCTGCAGTGGCTACAGCTCAGCCCTGTTAAGGTACACGCCTTTCCCAGCTGCTTCAGTGCAAAATCAGCAAGATCTGATAGCATGTAAGAGAAAAGACCTGGTGAGGTCTGGAAGGTTTGTGTTGCCCAGCTCTGAAGTCCTTCATGAGTATTAATCAGTCCTGAAGATGGGTCTTGTGTGATAATTAATATTGTTTCCTCCCCCCTTGCTACAGATGGAGCATGTCAGGCCTGAAAGTCATAGAGCATGGACATAAATGAGCACAAATAATTGAAGTCATGCCATGGATCTTTGTGGTTTTACCTTTCCACCAGCTGTCCAAGGGATCTGTTTGTAGAGAAAACATCTCTCCCTCTCTTTCTGTAGCTCATCCTACATTGCATTCAAGGTTTCCTCAACCACAGAAGAGAAACATTGCAGGAGACATCTCCAGAAGGTGGGATGAACCAAAAAACCAAAATAGCATTGCTATATAAAATCCTTTGTTAGGTGAGTTCACCATGATGAAGGAATCAGCTGAAGTACACTAGTGAATTATCTATCCCACTTCTGTGGTTCTTTAGCTTTTGCAGGGAAGCAGGTTCCTCAGCCCCTGCCTGCCTGTGGTTTAGCAGATAACATCATTACACCCTGACAGTCCCTGGATGGGAATGCTACTGGTTAGCATTTTTGGCAACCTGTTTTTTTCACTGAGGGCCTGTATATAGCAGCAGGACAGAACTGAGACCAGTGTCCTTATGTCAGCAGGGAGGTGTCTGGTGGCACAGACAAGTTTCTCTTAACCCCCTAAGAATTGATAAATCCTCTGTGTATATGGGCCCAGAGGTTTCTTTCTTTCAGTTTAGATTTTTTTCTTGTTTGTGCAGTAAATTCCATGTAAGACTGAGTGGAAAGAAAAGGAAGAACAAATGCAGAGATGCTAATTAAATTAGCCATTTCCTAAAAGCAAATAGCATGCACTTCTATCTCATTAAAAAATACCAGTATGGAGCCCATTCTTTCTGGTTAAGTGATTATTTACATGTCCAGATGTCAATGCAGGGAAAACTTGCAAGTGTAGAGAGGTTTATTTTGTCTTACTGTGTGTATTTCCTTATAATTCAGTCTTTGCACCTACCATTTTTGGTGCCTTTATTTATTTATTTATTTATTTATTTATTCATTTATTTATTTGGAGTGGTTGCAAAAGTTTTGAGACAAAAAATGTCCTTCTTGTGGGGTGAAAAAAAAAAGACTGTGTCTGAGGTGAGAGAGAAGGGAGAGAAACTGGGAATAATGCTGAGATGGTGCAAGAGATGATACTTCAAGGAGATGGGTTGTAAAGTAGGAAGTCTTTTATGAGGACTTCAGTAGCCCTCTTTAGTTTGGCATCTTACTGCAAAGTTAGATGAGAAAGGCAACCATTAGTTTATCTCAAAGCATTTACTGTTGGTATCATACTGATGGCTCTTTTTCTGACACAGTGGCAGGAGCATTTTTCTTCTAACCCAGGAATTACGAGTGAAGTCCCACTGAGTGATGCACATGTGTGTGGAGTCACATATACTCACCAAAGTTTTTCACATCAGACTAGGATTGATATTATATTTTGCTGTAGATGTCCTTAGCACAGTTTTCAAGATAACTGACAATTTTTCAAAATATTTGTCATGTCCATTATAATAGAGAAGCCAGAAGTCTGGTAGTGGCAAATGTTTGTAGTTGTAGGAAGGGTATATGGTAGAAGGTGAGAGATAGAGCAATGCTCCCTGGAGTTCCCCAGTAGTAGAATAAGGCAGGTTTAGGACATGTGGTAGGTTAAGAGTCCCTTCAATAGCAGGGATTTGCCCTGGGCCTCCCCAGTTCAGAGTAGGTGCCATAAGAAGTAAATTGGATTCTTCTGTTTTGTGAATACAGCCCTGCACTTCCTCCACTGTTTCTGTATTTGCCTGAAAAAAGAGCCCCTTGCATTGAACTGCATGTCAGTGAAATTAGTGATGAGAACTTTTCCTTGCACAAAAACCTACATAATTGTTTTTAGTTACAGTCCTTGCAGTATTTTCACCAATTACTCACCTGTTCCTACCAGCAGAGTTTTGTATTTATAAAAAGAACATCCAGAGATGCTCAGACAAGTACTATGACTTCCTATAAAATTGAGATTACATTCTTTTCAACTGCACACCAAGGGCAGTATTCTAGCACTGTACCTTTAGCCCTGGCTTTACGCTCTGGCTTGTTTTAGCTGTGAAATTCATGGATTTATTAAAATATTATATGGAGTCAAAGGTCCTTTCTAAAAGCCAGCATGCAGGGCCATGGATTCCAGAGTATTTAGTAACGAGGCACTTCCCTCTCCATGAATAACAAGAGATCACTTCATATTTTATTTGTGTTTTTCTGTGCTCTGTTGCCTCCCTGGGGAGCAGGTGCTGAGCCTGGAGTGCTGCCACAGCTAGGGAAGGGAACTGTGCATCCCTGTGAGCTTCACATTCCAGCCAGGGGGCATTCCCAGCCTGTATGCTGGCTCTTTTACTGCATAAAAGCGTGGGGTATTCGTGATAAACCACAGTATCCCTAGCACATGAGTAAATTAGGCAAATACAGTCTTTTGTCTTGCTCTGAGTGTGAAGAAAATGCGTGTGCCATAGTAATCCTTCCTTTTTTTTCCTTGTTATTCATTACTTCTTTCTCCTTAACTTTTCTCAAAGCTAAACTTCCTGCAAAATTCAATTATACTCTAAAAGCCTAAAAGTTGGCATGAAAGATAATTAAAAGTCCACTCAAACCTTTGATTCCCACGTGGTTTAAAAGACAGAAGTTTAAAGTTAGCAGAGAGGCTGACTGAAGTGGGAAGGCGGTGTTGGTGATGGAGGAGTTTGGATTGGAAGCTTTGAGGACACATCTGAAGGTTTTTCATCCTCCTTAGAGCAGGTGCTACCTGAAATGGGATCCTGTTTTCCCTGGTACCTTGACACAATTCATGGACCCTTTCCTTTAGTTGGCTGCTCCAGCATTGCTGAGCTGATTTGGCGAGGGCTGATTTACAGTGGGTCACCGGCTGGATGCTTGGCCAGGCTGCTCCTCCTCGTGTTGACATCTGTCCAAAAACTAAAGGCAGCCTTTCAAACGCAAGGCTGCGTACAGCCCTCTTGTATGGGCCGTGTACATGTTCCCAGATATGAAACTAAAATGTTCTGGTTTAAGTGAAAATGCTTCGGGAACTGGTTCTCAGTGACTGCTGTTCATAAATGCATGAAATGTCATAACGTTTGTCAAAAAGCTTCTGAGTGGGGTACGTCTTGCATTCCTGTACTTTTCAGTTTAGTATGTTATTCATGATCCTATACAGGAATTTAAAAAAAAAAAAAAAAAAAAAGATGAAAAGAGCCAGTTAATACTTAATTTAATTTAATTTAATTCCTTCTAGAACAAGAAAATATTCAGTGAAGGTTAGTGGTGCTTTTCTAGAATTATTTTTAGACTGTGCTGCTGTGCTTACCTATATTCCTTGAATTCTTCATTTGTATTGATATACAGAAAATTTCCTACTAAATACAGAAATCTTCTGGTTTGCTTATTGTGGCTTTTATACGTCTCATCGCAATTCCAGGTTTTTACCTGATCTACCACAGCTCTTGTGAGCACAGCATGTGAAAGACAATGCTTGCCCATGACAAGGAGTTGTGTGGTGTAATGCATCAAGTCCCCTTTTGGGTCTCTCCTGGCGTTAAAATTACCACTCTCTCCTAAAGTTCAGCATCCAGCTAGGGTGAAAAGTGAGTACAGGGTCTAAAAATGTTGAATATGTGTGCCAAGTACTTGAATGTTAGGAAGAGTGGGAGGGAGGTTTAAGGGAAATTGTAAACCTTTTTCAAGGCAAGCAAAATGACTGAACTCTTTATCACTCCTTTTCATTTCCAAAATGTCACAGCTTCTTGCTAAGCTCAAAAACGTTGCCATCACTTATTTGTAAGCTGGTTGAAGGTGCTCTTTTAAAGAATAATTATTAACCTTTCTATTTCAAAACCTGTTCTTATACAAAGCATTTTTCACTGGAGGTGGAGTTACAAGGCAGTTTTTTTCAGTATGGCATAGAATTTTTCAGGAGGTATTTTCTGAGGGAGGTAAATTGCCAGGGATTGCAGGAAGGCCCTCTGCTCCTTCAATTGAGATTGGAGCTCAACAGGTTTCAAACCGCACAAAGTAACACTGGGGAGTGGCTGTGAAGACCTTGTGACTTGCAGAGGGGCTCAGGGACTGCATTTGACTCCTGCTTGCCATTCCAGGGCTCCAGTGTTCCCTCTGTGCCCACTGGGCATGGGGGAAAGGTCATCCATCACCTGTGGGATCTCTGCTTTCCTTTCCCTCCTTGGATCCCTGCAGTGATGTTATTTTGGAGGCTGCTGGGTGGGAAGAGCAGAGATCCAAGCAAGCCCTGCCGACCAGGATGGACTGCTCACAGTCCTTGCTTGCTCTGCAGGCAAGCCCTCAGAGAGAGACCCTGTGGAGGTACCACCAGTGGAAACTTTGTCCATGTGTTAATTAAGTGGCCATTGTTAACTAAGCAGTTAAATAGCCCTTTCTCTCCCTTGTTGGGTGCATCAGCTGCTGGGTGAGTTGCAGAAAGCCCAGGATGAGAAACAGTGTGTTCAGGCAGAAACTGCAAGCAGGAATTTCTGAAGTATTCCTGTGGGCTTTCCTAAGAAATGGCTCACTTTCCCAGGGACCGATGGAAACAGACGAGCACTCTGTCACATAATGTTCCCTCTCTAGGAAAACATTTATTAGTAGTTTAAAAAAGAAAGCTTTATAGAGCTTAAATAATGCCAAAGATGAGTTTGGTGAAGACTGATGCTGTACATACTTTATTTGCAAGGATTTGGAATTTCCAGTGCTGCTTGGAGCTGCTAGCAATATGTTCAGGGCTTGCCAGTCATGTTCACGTTTTTTTGCACCACCTCTTTTATTTTAATCTAGTTGCTATTATGGCACTCTTAAGCACATGGCTAAATATTAAAGCTTTTGTGCTCAATTCATCTGTATCAACAAGGTCATGGCACTTGTAATCATAAAACTAAAGAAACCTGATAATTGTGAGAACAGCTTCTGTTTCACTCATTTTTTTAAGTAATTCATGTCAGTGTTTTGTATTCTGGCTTGTAATTACTCAAGGGTCATGTAGCCTGGTTTACCTCTAAATAAATAAGGAATAATAAAAATATTTTTTAATGAAAGCTGCATTTTTACAGGTTTAAAGACAGTCTTAAAGAAAATACAAAATACAGTGAAGCGTGTCATTCCATGCAGTTGGAGTGACCTCTGTCAACATTAATCTGGCTAAAATAGGCTAAATTATCCTTGCTGTCTATGCTGGGTTTTGTACAAAGTAAATAAATCAATATATTATCTGATTTACAATCAGCCTGAATGCATCTTAATGGTAATTGGAAGACTTAAAATGTTTCATTGGGCTATGATGACTGCTAACTCCTAATTCCACTTAGAAAAATGAATGGTTTTCCTGCACAGCAACGTGTTGATTCATGCTGGAATAACTGGGTGGGCTCAGGTGTCCCTGACAGGCAAACAGGCATTTCCTCTGGTGCCCTTTGAAACTCTGTGTGCTGAAGCTAAGTACTGAATGAATATTGTTAGGCCATGTACAGTGCTGGAGTGCACTGGTGGGGAGGAGATGGGGTTTCTGTTGGTCCTTGTTTTCGGGCTCAAGGGATGCTCATCCAACTCCAGCTAAAGCAGTTCAGTTTAGACTCTCACATAAAAGTTGAAGTTGGTATTTTGTTTTATTTCATTTTTTGTTTTGTTATGTCATTGTTTTTGTCATATGGCATTTTTTGTTTTTTGTCTACAGACAGCAAAGATATGATTTTATGATTGCTTAAAATACCAATATCAGAATGAGAAAGTTAGAAAGGGACATGCTGCAAACAGACTCAGAGGGACTTGTGGAGAGCTAGTTGTTTTTTTTTTAATACAAGAGCTGAGCAGGTGTCAATAAAACCAGAAATCTGATGTTCAAGCTATTGTCTTTCATTTTATACTTGGAGCTGAAACAAGAATGGTCTTTCTGGTGTTTGTCCATACCACTCTTTAAAGAAAGAGGTTCTGATCTATGGCCAGCCCTCTTTAAGCACGGCGATAATGCTGTCATTCATTATTAACAGAGAGCAGAGGAGAAGTGGAGGCCTCAAATACACCAGTGTATCACAAGCAAGTGGGGAGATGAAGGTATCAATTATGTATCTGCCATGCTGATGATGCTCTTACAGAGCAGTTGTTTTCTCTTAAGGGAAGAATCTGCTGGGAGTGCAAAGCATATTCTCAGTGCCTTCTCTGACCACAAGATGATGTCTCCCCAGCTGAAGCTTCAGCAAGCCCCTTTCTTTAGCCCTTTTCCCTCCCAGGAGTACTTAATGCTCTGGTTAGACCTGGGCTTGTGCCTGGATCTGAAAAGAGAGTGCTGCTGGTTCTCCCACAGGGAAATGTGATCCTGGTTTCCAGCCCTACCTCCACAAGTGACAAGCACCTGCATGGGCTGTGAACAGGACAGGCTCCAGCCCAGCATCCCAGTGCAATGAGCTGAAGGGCAGCAGCTTTCTCATTCGTGATTTATTCCAACTGAAATTTTTTTTTATTACCAGCACCTCATTTCCATAAGCACTGATTGCATGGAAAGGCTGAAGTAAGAAAATATGTATGAATACAGCCTCAAACCTTCATGAGGATGGTACTACAATTCCACTGGGTTTTACTATAGTGGTTTACAGTGCCATCACCTTGCTTGATGGAATTACTGTTTCTTGATTGTGTAGGAAAGGGACCATGCTGATTTTTAAAGTAAAACTGAATCCCATCACAGTTGCACAGACTTGTCCTTTGACATGAGCATGTCCCTGAGTGTCTGAGTTTAAGTTGGCAAAAGAAGGACAGCTAGATTTACAAATATGTCAGCTTGTGCCTGATTTTCCCCACCTTGGCCCTAATAAAGATGTTACAGGAATAAAACAGCTGTTTGCTATGTGGCTGGGGATGAAGAGGGTAATGAAACATGATGCAGAATAAAAGTCAGCTGCAACTTGGCAACTCCCTTTTCCTCATAGCAAAGAAGATGACTTAGACTGTATTAAGAATTATGATATTATACACACAGAATGATATGAATGATTTTTTACAGGCTGTGGTTTTAGAGTTGGCAAATTAATATTTTGACTCAGAAGACTGTGTTTAATCATTAATAGGTTGTTCTGAGTACTTTGGAGTTTTACTATTATTGTGTATTCAAGCTGGTATCTAGCAACAAAGATGAGAACTTTAAAGGCAGCTAAAAACTGAACTTAAAAATAAACACACTTCTCTCTACAAAGACGGCAGAGCTAAAAGCCTGTACAAATATTTGCAACGACAGCAACAATCAGAGATTTGCTGGTTGGGTTTAAAAGTGTACTTGACCTCCCTGGCAGGGTTCTGAGGCCACCAAGGTCACAGAAAGAGACTATTTGCTTTGAGGTTGACTTGCACACATTTGGACAAGTGCAATATGCTGTTTCCTGTACTAGAAAAAGCGGTGTTGAAATGGTGCCAGTATAGAAGAAAATGTTGCTCTTTAAAGGCAGCACAATGAGCTCTGGGCTGTCCTGTCCCAGGCATTTAATTACATGACTGATCAAACTGCTCCTAAGATTTTGGGTATGTAAATGTTCTGTTATTCATAGATCAGGAACTCCTTGTCATAGTACTTAGGAGTGGGGAAGCATTGGGATGGGAGCCCACAAAACAAAACCTGCTTTCAGATTTATAAACATGTGAATTGTGAAAGATTAAAGGTTAAAGATAGTAATAATAAAAGGAAAAATGTGTAATATTCATACACATTCATACAGAATACGCCAATGTGTTTGGCAAGGGCACTAGATGGTCTGAAACCAGTTGGAGTGGGTTCTCCACCTTTTTCATGCTGGAGAGGAAAACAGCTGATGATGTCAGCACTCGAGGTGGTCATTGCTTCAGCACTGGATCTGTTGAAAGCATCAGAGCCCCTCTCACAGCTGTTGGCAGTGGGCTCAGCTTCCTGGCAGAAGTCTTCCCTCTCTTCACAGACTTCACTCCTGTTCTGTTCCTGCCCCAGCTCACGGGTACACTCTCCAGCTCAGCAGCAGGGGCTGACGCAGTTTTAGAAGCCCAGACAAAAGGCTGGCTTTTTCTTTTGTTCCACTGCAGTGATACCTTGAAGCCTTACAAATGGTCACCAGCGTGGCTGGTGGCTCATCTAAGGTTTCTGTTGTGGTGGTGCAAAAACACAGGCTGAGATGACTGGAAGCCCACTTGTGTGGGCAGCATCTCTGTAAAGATGTACCTCTGAGCTGCCTTCACCTGCAGTGGTGATGCCTTCTGGGGACACAGCCAGAGGTCTTCAGGGAAATAAGTGCCTCTGTCTCTCCAGATGCATTGGAGGCATGGCTGAAAGGCATTGGAGAGGGATCAGCAGCTGAGTTCTTTAGCCAGTGATGCAGAGTAGGTGAGTTAGCAGAATAATCTGCTAACATCCTACAGCAGCTCCTTTGGGATGATGTACACCTCCAGAGGAGCCAGCCAGCTGAGACCTGTGACAGCCTCAAGCTTGCTCGGGGATGGAGAGGAGAGGAGCTATAAACAGCCCAGAGGAACTTTGGCCATGCTTTTACTGTTTTGCTAGGCAGAGAGGACAGTGAGCAGAGCCAGGACCCCCTGAGGGCGTGGAATACCTACTGCCCCATCTTTCCTGTCAGTCAGCTGGCACTGGTGATCCTTCACCACCTTCCCTTGCCTCAGCAGGTGCTGCTGCTGCTGCTAAAACCAGCCATCCACTGGCTCCTGGCCTGTTTGGGGTACATGGAGAGTAAATTGCTGCTAGCTGGGGAGATGGAAACCAGGGCCAAAAGCTTCCCTGTTAGTCTCCTCACCCAGTTTTATCTCAGCATCAGTATAACACACCTATTAACTACTGCAAAGGTGGTTGCTTTTAATTCCTCTTTATCACCACACAGGAGAAAGGCCACAGGTGCTTCAGTTTATTTTCACACTTCTAGCCAGTATCTGCTGGGGAGATTTACCACTTGCCTGCAGCCAAACTGATTTGTTGTAAATTTATTACAGGTATTTTTATCCCCCCTATTAAGGCCATGCCAAGAAAAGTCAGAAAAGAAGTATTTCCAGTTTTGCAGTTCTGGTTTTCAGATGGGATGTTTTAAAATATCAATACAGAATTAAATGAGTACATGCAGCTTACTTTTGAGTGAAATTACAAAATCATCCAAAAAATATGTAAACTATAAATAGAAATATATACCACTGTACTCCAAGGAGCTTTATCTCTTAATATTCAGACACAAGAAGCATTAGTTTTCAATTAGCAGCTCGGTTGCTCAAAGTAGTTTGGTTGCTCTTTTATGTACACTGCTTTTAGTTGTTGTTTTTTCTGTCCTCCCACATCTGTTATTGTGCCTGGATTTTTTTTCCCCCTGTTTTTGTGGAGGAGTTGCTTTGACCTTTGATATGATGTTTCATATATCTGGAAAATGTAACTGCCTGGAAACTTTCCATTTGCTGATTTTTTTCTCAAGTATTGGGGTTGAGGATAAAAGGATAAGCAGCCTGATCCCTTTCCTTCTGGTTGGAGCCGGCTGTGTCCAGGGTGAGAGAGGAGGTAGCAAGAAGATTTTCAGCTAGATTGCTTTCAAACCTGTATAAGAGGATGGCTGAGCATTTGCTTGTTCCTTCTTCAAGAAGCTGGAAGGGTGGAAGTTAAACATTTTGTTGAAGAGGAGGAGGAAGTTGTGTAGCTGTTCCAATAAGGACTGCATATTGCCAAAATGAAAACAATTAATTTACAAACACATGTTTGTGGGCATATTGCAAGCATAGTCAGAGCTTTAATTTTTTTCAGAGCTTAAGAGAATCCCTGATGTGTTGAGAAGAGGTGATTGTAGAGGTCTGACTGCAGTGCTCAATGCAATGTGTAGAACACACCCAGCTCAGCTGCCAGTGCAGATGGAGCAGATGAGCTCTGAACCATGAGGTTCCTGCATGGGAAGTGCAATTTAGAGAGGTTGGGTAGCCCTGACTGGCTGTGTTGCCTTTGGTATTTCTATTGCCTTAGGATAGAGTGTCCTACTATCACAACTTTGCTTTTTTTTTCTGTAGAATTAACCCATGGGAGTGGAAACTAAAATGTGAAGTAACAATGAAGCTGGATATTACAAGTGTGTTATCTGCATTTGGGGTGCACTAACAAGAAATAATTTGTGGTAGTGGTAGCCTGTAACCTAACAAACCAACCAACAGCACTTAAGCTGAGGTGGTTATTGTGACCAGGAAAAAAAAAAAAAAAAAAAAAAAAAAAAAAAAAAAAAAAAAAAAAAGGCAAATTTTTTTGCGCTTTGCCCCAGTGATGCAGCAAGCACATGTCAAGCCCTAAAGTTAACCCTGGTTTATGTCCTTTTTCTTGTGTAATTAGTAGGAAGCCCAGGTCAGGTTGTCTTGTAGTGTCTTGTAGGACTAGGGCATTCTACCTAAGAGACAGATAGCTAAATAAGATTTTCCAGGCCTTCAGCCAGTTAATCCCAGTGTACAGCTAAGAAAGTGAGAACTAGAATAAATACGTAATTGTTTGTAACTTTGGTCATATTCCTTTTCTGCACACTGCAGAAGAGAAGTGTGGCTGAGCATCCCTCTGAGCCACACAGCTCTTTGAAACGTGCAGCCCTGAGCATCCATGCTATCACTTCGGGGAAGCACAGGCTTCCCTCTTTTCCTTTGAAGTACCTGTGTAGCAGTACCTGTGCTTTTTGCAGAGCTTAGGTAGGGGCTCATTACAGGCAGAACAGAATGTGGTTTTTTGAGCTGATTTTCCCCTCTTGCCACGCTTGTCTTTCTGCAGCAAGGTAACATTTTGCTTGTGGAAGTGGTGGGAGTTGCAGGGTTCGGATTTGAAGCCCTTTCTGGACTTTGGCACTGCTGATCCAAGTGTGATTCCAGCAACCCCAAAGGCATTTGTGTGTGTATCATTGTAGAGACCTGGAGGTATTCAGGCCATCATCTCCATCCCTGTTGTGGTTATCCTAGGAGGATTCCCTCTGGCTCTTCCAGGGCAGCAGCCAGCATCCCTGTGAAATAGCCACTACCCAGCCTGTTTAGCTCATTGCCAGCAGGAGGTCCAATTAACATTTGGCAATATTGGCAGTTCCATATGGAAACTACCACTCTGCCGCCCACGTTTGAACTTCAGCTTTTCCTTTCATTTAATTAAAACACAATCAAGTCAATTAGCTCATGACAGAGTTTCTCCAAAGTTAAACTCCAGATTTATGGCAAGGCAAAAGCATGCAGATGCCAATTCATTGTGCTGCCTGGAGGCAGATTATATCTCTCCCATTTACCAGTTTATCCACCATGGATTAGCTGTATTTTTTTTTCCTTCCATGTAGATTAAAGAAAAAACTACAACAACAAAAAACCAAACCAAACAAAAACACCCACAAAACAAAAATGTCAGAGAGCAACATTTCCATCTGGTTCGGGTCAGGAAAAATAATAATTTGAGATACTTCTTGAAAGTGACATTTATAGTGTCAGAATGACTTCTGATTTTTAATGACTACGTCAAACCTTTTATCATGCAGCGTCTTGAAGTTTGCCAGTAAGCTCAAGGAATAAGCAGCTTATACTCTATAGCAAGTTGATGACTTACTGCTAATTGGGGATAATAGGCAGCTGCAGAAACATGTTCATTTTGCTGGCGTGAAAACCATGATTTCCAACTCTGTGCCCTCTGGCAAGGCAGTATAGAAAATCATATTGTTGTCAGAGGAGGTTTTGAGGTCTCAATAAACCAAAATGACTTTCACAGCACATCCCTTCAAGGCAGCAGGGTGCAGTGAGAGGAAGAGAAAAAAATAGCTGTACTAGCTAACTGGTAGTTAATAAGCACAGAAATTGTATCCAAATCCACATGTAAAGTAACTCTGAACTGGGGCCAAGGCACCATGTGCTGCATTTCTCAATTCATTCATGGTTAGGCAATACCCTGAGTCATCTGTATCTTGAAAGGATGATAAGGTTTTCTCACGTGCTTTAAGAGTGATGTGGTGATACTATGGCAATACTGCAAGAGAGCCATTGCTAGTTGAAAGTATCAGGCACCAGTGCTACTTTAGTGCCTTGATGTCAGTGGGGCACTTGATTGTGTGCCTTTTCCCCTCTTGGTTATGTTGTCCAGCAGTAGGAGGAGGGCTTTTCCTTTGTCTTACCACTCTTAGCCTTGCAGTATGACAAGGATCCAGAGCAGAGCTGCAGTACAGTTGGGTAAGCCTTGGTTGATGTGGGTGAGAAGGGACTGCAGCGTGAAAGGTGCAGCATGATGGGGAAAGAAGACATCTTAATGTTCTGCTGATATTATCTTGTACTTAACAGCTGTGATGTGAGAAGGAATCCCTTAAATATATACCAGTACTCCAGCAGGATTGGATTAGATCAGTTATGTAGAAAGGTGCTGGTGAGAGGAGTGCAGGTTAGGTTCTTCTGCTGGCTTTTCATTTTCACTGACAAGAGAAAAAATACAGAGAAGTAAAAAAATACAGAATATCTAATGTCATAAATATGTTGTTCTTTTGTTTTGGTCATGAATTTCTTTAAGTTAAAGTTTTTAAAAAATGGTCTTGCTGCATTCCAGACCACAAGGCCTGGAACTAGCAGAAACACAGTTTACTTCACAGGAATTGATACTAGACTTGCTTGAAATGCAAACAAGGTGGGTCATTCTTCTGTTGCATTCTGCTCTTATAAAGTTAGTTTTAAGTTCTTATCTGAAGAAAGCCTTAGCGTGTGCCAGTGCTGACGTCTTAGTGTTGAAGTGTACCATGCCCTGGGGAAACTGTGGTGATTTCACATGCTTGCCTCAGCCACACAGCATCTCTGGAGATCCTTCACAGCAGGAAAGTGTTTCCTCAGCAGCTACAGAGACCAGTGCTGCTTATTGCAGGTAGCCTTCCTGGGATTACACATGTTCAGGCATCTCTAAGCATTTGTAGGAAAGTCAGGGTCATCCACAGACTGATATAATCTTCTCTGGCTGCCCACAAGCTTGAGGGGAGGCTGTCCTTTTTGTATATTTGTATCTAATTGACAGCCCATGTGGCAGATTTGGCTTTGCAATGTCTCTGCTAGCCTTGCTGTTGGCCTTTTGCAACAAGATCTCCTCGTCGTGTGACATCGACCTGCAGGATTCATGTCCTCACTTCTTGTCCTTCTTGTGCACCCAGCTGATCCTGCAGCTGGAAAATCTTTGTCTAGGGCAAAGGACTGGAATATGGTTGTGTAAATATGCAGGTACTATAGCCATAAGTCCTAGTGTCAAACTTATTAATAATTTTTATTGAAGGCAATGAAGTGACTCACTGGCTTTTTGAGGATGGTGGAAAGAAGGCAGGACTTCAAGACACTATATATAGGAATAAAAGAGTACTACAAGTCAGCAAGTTCCTCTAAACCTCAGAAGGCTATTTCTTTTCCCCTCAGTGAATGTGTATAATGTTTACAATGATTAATAGAAGGTAGATGAGTTCTCTGAGGTGAAAAACACACCGCTTTATTCTTAAGTGGTGCGCATCTGAAGCATCAGTTTCCTGTGGAGTGTTTCAAACAAGAGGAGTAATAACTTTTGTAAAGATCTTTCCATAAATGCTCTGAAATGTCATTGCTGAAATTGTGGGGCTTTTTCTAAATAGTTTATTAATTGGTAAAATGTGCTAGCTTTTGAATATATATGTGTACGCATAATATATATGCTTTTGAATATAAATAAATACTTTTTTCTAGACATATTACTTTATCTTAGATTATTTCTGAAGTTAATCTGTGATATCTGGCTATGCTTCTTCCTTCTTTTTAAATACGTATTTCAAATTAGGGAATTGGTACAAGGTCCATGGATTAGTAAATTCCCAATTTTGAACACTTGTTAAATTTACTAAATAAATCAACTCCTTGCCTTTTATTGTCAGAAAGAATTGATGTTGACATCTATTTTCAAAGGTTTCTATCTTCCTGAATAGAATTACTGGCCATGAATTTCATGTATTTGCTCAGTTTAAAGCAGGCAGATTTCTGTATCTAGGATGAATATCGTTATTTTGGAGTTAGCAGTTTTCAGCAGAGGGCAGAACAGGGACCAATACAAGTCTGTATTTCTCTGTGGGGAGCTATTGGAGCCCTAATCCTCCTCCATTTCTGCTGGCAGGAACTGGGTGAAAAAATCTTGGTGAGATTTTTGTGGAAGTGGTCTCCTGCAATACGTCTTATTATGTATTATGTCACGGCTGTATACTCCATGACTCAGGAGGATTTGAAAGGATCAACATTCTAGTGTAGGACCATGCTGTCTATCACCAGGATGCAGGCTCTTCACACCAGTAGCCCAGCCTTTCTGAGCCACTGGAGGGAAGAGTGTAGGTTTTGTCCTGCTGCCTCAAGGGTGGGTAGCCTCTCATTCCACTGAGCTGGTATCTCACTGCTTCTGCCAGTGAGATAATGCCTGGCTCCTGTCCCAGGACAAAACTCTACAGCCAACAGATCCTGGTCTCTTTTCTTCATGACTTCCCTTCTGCGGATTTACTAGTGCTGATCTCACAGAGAAGCTGTGTGTTTCTGCATCCCTTAGCACCACGGGAATCTTGACTGGGAGGGACTCAGGAGGTTACTCAGAGCAGGACTGTTCCTGACAGTAGGTGAGGTCAGCCCCAGAAGGAGCTTTGGAGGTTTGCCTGGTTGAGCCTTCCAATCCTCCCAGGACCAATGCTGCACTACCCACCTCCTGGTGGTGTTTTCCTTACCTCTTACCTGGCTTTTCCTTGCTGCAAACTGTGGCCTTCATCCCTTCCTATGTCAGCTGGAATTGCAAAAATAAATTTTGCTCTCTTGTCTTTGTACATACACTCCAAATAACTGTAGTTCTCCCTTAGATCCACAGTTTCCAGAAGAGGCTTCTGTATTCCATAGGGGACTGCACTCCATAGGCAATGCCTGTAAGCCCGAACAAAAGTGCAATCCCTAGTTCCAGGCAGGGCACCCCTGCAGGGCTCCTTGGGCTGCCCTATCCCTTTCTGCAGAGCTGCTCACTGCCTTTGGTGATCTTCTCATCTCTCACCTCTCACCTGGCTTCTCAGGGTGTGTTGGGGGCTAGCTGCTCCATTTTAAGGCAGTCTCATTTTCAATCTCTCTAGACTTCACCTTGTTCTCCAGGGCACACAGGTGAGGAAGTTTATCACTTGTTTTAACTTCAAAGACTTCAAAATCGTTATACAATGAATCTTTCTTCCCAGTAATTTATTTCAAAACATTGGAAATAAAGTTTCTTGGACTCTGTTTGCATCACATCAGCTTTCTTACAGAAAGGATTTTTTTTTAGCATCCTGGATCAATCTAAAGCCTAGGACAAATATAGGAGTCATTAAATGTCATTTGTCTGAGAAGCAAAATAATAAGATGGCACCATGATGTTATGTAGCTGAATATGTATCTTTTTAGCAGCTAGGACACAGGACCAGGATTCAGGAAGTTATTTGGCTAACATAAAATGAAGCACTTAACAATACTGTGCCTCATATTTTCCATCTGTAAAATTGTTATTTCTTTCTTTGAATAGCATTTCTGATTTAATGATCTATGATTATCATTACTACTGTTCAGGGTGGCATCAGCTCTGTTCCAAATTGGTTATAATTAGAATGTTTAGATGAATGAAAGCAATTACAGAGCCTATATGCCACAAACATTTAAGCCCATGATTAATTTTGTGTTTCTAAGTAATGGCAGTTACTTCATTGCTCATAGGAGTAAAATTCAGCACAATGGAAGTGTTTGCAGGACTACAAATGGAAGGTTTTAAGAAACCTTCATTCTTAAATAGAAATAAATAATAGTAGATCTCTCAGGGTAGTTTATTTTAACTCTATGCTACAGCATGTTGTGGGATGAGTCTTAATTTGGTTCACAAAAACTCAAAGTGTGGCCACTGATGCTAAGTATTGGCTTTCATATAATTCAATATGTTTTTGCAGTAAAGAAATCCTTCTTTAAGTTTGGCTCCAGTTCAAAAGCTTATTGTTTAATACACTTTGTTAATAAGAAGCCTGACTCATGGCAGGCTGTGCTGTGAAGGACTGATTACCAGGGATATCAAACAGACCTCTTCCCATTCCACTGCCAGAACAGTTATCTTCAGAGTTTGTTTAAGAAAGGATTAATTTTACCCAAAAGAAGCAGTTTACATTTTCACATTGCAAGGGTTTTGTTTTCTATGTGATGATAGCTGGTTTTTCAACCTTACCAAGGATTGGGAAAAAGTCACCCAAACATATGTTGAAAGAAATTCCCCCATAGTGATAGAAAACCACAGGCCTGTGCAAATATGACAGATGAGCACCACAAGAAGCAAGTTCTGGACAACTGCAGTTGAGGTGCTGAAAAGCAGTGAAGCCCAGGGCTGCCTTCTGGAACAGGAAAAATCCATGTTGATGCACACACAGCCTGCTGCAATCTGGTGGTGGAGGAGTTTAGCTGTTGGGGTACTGTTTTGTTTCCCATCCTTCAGTTATTTTTATTTCTTTTCTTTATACAGTTGATGGTTTGGACAAGGCTTCAATTGCTAACTCGGATGGACCAGCCCCAGGATCCCAAACTCCCCCCTTCAAGAGGAAGGGCAAACTCTCCAACATCGGCAAAATCTTTAAACCTTGGAAATGGCGGAAGAAGAAGACCAGTGAAAAATTCAGAGAAACATCAGCAGGTATGTCTGTGGCTCTTTGGTGGCAAATAGTAGAAAACACTGTGATGGTTCTGCAGGGTAACATTTGAAAAGCTCTTTGAACTTGTTAGATGGCAGGGATTATTTAGGCACGGTGTTTGTCATGCAGAAAAACAGTTTTATCCTTGGCGAGGAAAAACTGAACCTTGTTCAGCTTCTGTCTTGGACCTGAAATACACAGCTGATTCGTTTACTATACATACCCTCAAATATATTGGCAAATCTCCCTGCCCTCCTGGTAGTCAGTGACTTGAATTATGAAACAAACCTTACCTTTGTGGGGACAGAAGTTTGGGGGAGAAGCAGATGTGGCCATTCCCAGCAGAAGAACAAGGATCAGCTCTGCAACTCCTGCCTTTGTAGAGGCTGCTCTGCCCCTTCACTTCCCCACTGACATGGCTTAAAGAATGATCTGAAATCAAATGCTGCGATTGAATTATACTCTCTCTGAAAAAGAGGGATATTGAAGGCTGGGATTTAGTTAGCCAAACGTAGTTGTTTGGGGCTACCTGAGATGCTCTGGGATATCCTGGCTGCTCTCTCAGAAGGTTTGATATCATATTTGTCATCCCTGTGCAGACAGCTCCAAAACCCTGGGGCATCTGAAATGGCTGTAGACATCCCTGTTTAGAAAACTGAATGCCACCCTCCATATATGTGTGTGTGTCTTTGTGTCACTGCTCTAGCCAAACTTTCTCTACAAAAATCTCAAACTTCTGGTTTGGGATTCAAACATTTGATGTTGTGATTTCCTAAACTTGAGTCTAATTTGAGTCCAGTGGGTTTCTGTGAGCTCTTTAGATTAATTGCCACAGTGCACACCCTCTGCCTACTGTCTTCCAAGGCTGTAGGCAATAAAACCAACTCCAATCTCCTGAAGTGTTTTCAGTTGGCTCCCCTGAACTCTTAGAAGTACACTGCTTGACATTTTAAACTCATCCTAACCCCTGACAATTACAGCAAGGAGCTCCATGGTTTGACAGTGAAACTTCTAAAACAAACTTTATTTACACAAAAAGGAAAAAGAAGCCATTTTCTCTGGTGTCTTCATCACCCCAGATGCCAGCTGAAGTTTTGAACAGATTTCTGAGGTCTTCAAATCCTTCTTTCTCTCCTTTCTCTCTTTTTTTTTTTTTTATTTTCCCACATACCCTGCAACAATCCCCCCACAAATTCTTCTACTACTGCAATCAAAAAAAAAAAAAAAAAATCCCCTCAGTCTGATATCTCCTTTATTGCTTCTCATTTACTTCAGCTTTCCCAGTACTTTTATCATATTGCTGAAGCAATGTTATTTCTAGTTAATGACTCCTGAATGTTCTGCAGCTTCTCCTGGACAGGTATGTGATTATATATGCAATGAGTTCTTCAGAGTAATGACCATTCATAACCTGTGTATACAGAAATTCCTTAAACTTTCACAATCTGTTAGCATGTGTTAAATTGCTATGCCATTAAATAATAATGCATGTATCATTTTTCAACTATTTTGTTAAAAAACTAATACCTGGTAAGTTCATGTTAAAGATAGTATTTCTTATGTTGTACTGTCTTTCTTCCAAGGACCTGAATCCAGTCTTGCAAGCATGATGCATCAATTCTTATAATACCAAGGCAAGGCATGTGTTCATATTTCTTCTACAAAAGCAGGAAATGAAGCACAAAGAAATTAAGGTCAACATTTTCAGAAGTGTCTCCTTAGATACTCACTTGTACTTAATTTGCTGGTCTTGTTCATGATGTTGTGGTCCCTCAACACAATTTTGTTCCCTGTGGTCCCTCAACTGATTTGCTTTTAAACTGTGCATGGGATCACTTATGTTTGTGTATGTGCTTCGTGTGAGGCTGGAACTTGAAATGAGAAGTAGTTTGAATTGCATTCACCCTGCCTTAGATGGTAATTTCAGGGATGAATAAAAATAGTATTCCCTGTATTTCTTGAGGAAATAGACCCAGGACCAATGGAGACTGAGAAGATGCATTTACGTGGCAAGTTGCCCCTTGTTGCTTGCTTTGTGGCATGGCAGGAGAAACTTGTTTATCTAACTTGAGAAGGAAAAGGGAAGACATCCATTCAAAATAAAAATCCTACAGGATATCCTCTTCCTCACACTGCTCAATTAGAGGTGTATTTACATTACCAAGTGGGGGCTGTCTGTCTGTGCCTGCCTCTTACATGCAGGAAACCCATTTCCTGGCCTGGGACCATGGGAGAGAGCACGATCATCCTCACTTATTGCCAGTCCTCTTAACACAGCTTCAGTGTGGTGAATCCACGTGCAGCTGAATAAAGGGTTTCTTCTAAGACAGAATGTGGGCTATTGGAAGGAACTCTCACTATTTTCTCAGGGTTTTCAATAGGCTTTTTGAAATAGGTTCTTGGTACAGCCTTGCCAGGACATGTAGCAAGGAGCGCTTTTTGTCTTAGAAGCAACTGGAAGATGTTTATAAACAGCAAATACCACAAACATCAAAAAAAGGAGGGATGTTTAGATGTTAGATGTTAATATTCGTGCCCAGTGTGGGAATGATGGTTGGAATTTTTCTCTTTAGCAACGTATTTTCCACGCTCTGTCTCAGAAAGTCTATTCTTTGGGCACTGGCTGTATGCTTTTTGCCTGGAGTGCTTTCAAAATCAAGGAAAAATAAACATAAAATGTCATCATCTCAAAGGTTTCTCTCCTCTGCAATGTTTTGCTGCAAAAGAGAAGGCAGCAGTTTGTGTCTTGGCACAAAGTAGACGCCACTTCAAAGCTTTGCTGCAAAAGTATATACAGAGTAGGATCAGAAGGCAATTTTAGCTCTTACTAGGTCAGAGAAAAATTAATAATCTGAATTCTCTCAAGCTTCTCTTGGAAGAACAAAGCTAAATACTGGAGAATATCCAGAATCTCACAGCACTCTTCGAGTCAAAGAATGGGTTTTAAGACTGCCTGAGATTTGCAGCTGCTGGCCATCACTAAGCAGTCTTTTTTGAGGGGATGAGGAAGAGGTGGGAAAGAGAGAGAGAGAGAGAGAGAGAGAGAGAGAGAGAGAAGCTGCTTTTTGAGGTAAACTCTTCCCATTAGTAGTGTTACTATTATTTGCATTGGGCAAAAAAGCAAATATTTGTGAAGGGGAGTAAGATTTACTGGAGTAAATGAGGGCTGCATACAATACTATAAATTGACATCCCTTCTAATGGTTACACCTGAAGTCAGGGCAAGCTCTGCTTCTGGCTGTAGCAGGCAAAGGATTTTGACCTGGGATTTTCTGATTCTTCTGGAACATGAGACTGGAGACTGCCTGCCTGCTTCACGTCAGCCCTCTTCAGTAGGCAAGGGCTCATAACCAGTTACCCTCACCATAAGGACTGATCTCTTTGTAATCAATCTCAGTACATACATGTACACAGATGGAGAAATTGTTCTTGCCATTTTATTATTGCTTAAAGTTAAAAACAGTGTGTTAGTGTTCATGTTGAAATTTTATGTATGTATTCACACCTTTGTATATACACTTATACATCTATGTATCATATATATGACAAATGTTGAGAGATGTATTCATGTAGATAGATATGTATACATTCTTATATACACATATTGCAAAAAAGATTTGCACTGATAGCATCAACTGGTCATCCAGCCTAATTGCACAGAGTTTTAAGAGTCTCAAATCAGTCTGCTAAGCTACTTACTTTTGACTACTGTTATGTTTCAGTAAGCTCTCCTAAAATGATAGAGTTACAAAGTCAAGCATTCAGAAGTCAGGAAATGTTTGAATGATGGTGCTGGGTGATAGGACGGTACAAAATACTTGACTGTGTAAATGTGAAGTATATTGCATAATCTAAAGTCTGCAATAAACCATAACTTATTATGATGAGTCCACACTGACTAAATAGCACCCAGTATAAGTTCCTAAGTTGACAGGCTACTCATTCCTCCTATACAAGGGGACATATTTTTTGCCACTTTGATTTAAATTAAGATTCTGCCTTTTTCTTTGTAGGAATTAAAATTATGATACTAGCTTGCTTTTTAATATTCTTTCTGTGGGCTGAATAATGTTTAAAATACATTATCTTTTCAAGCTGAATTAATTGAGCTTAATCAGTTTAAATAAAAACACCAATCATTTTTGATTGGCTAACATTTTAGAAGATGGGGGACTGGGACTTAAGCTTCTTATCTGTCCACAAATTTTCTAATATGCGAAATGGAAATAGTTATGTCTCAGGGTTGTTATGAAACCTGTGTAGTTTATGAAATGCTTTGAGGTTTTTTAGTTGAAGTGTAAGGGGTTCATGCCTTTTAATGACAATTGGCATTTCCCATGATAATTAATTTAATACAGTTGCTAATTCAATGTTGTAGAACTGAAAAAATACATCATCCTGAAAACTAGAGAGAAGCATTGATAGGGGAGGGTCTGATTCAATGTTCTTAAGCTTGATGGAAAAAGCCTTAATGTTTTCAAGTGGCATTGAATTGTCCCATAGATAAGTAAGAGATCATCTCATTTCACTGTCCCCAAGGAAACAGATGTAAAAAGGAAGCAGACAGAAAAAAAAAGAGTGGAAATTAAATAATATTTGTAATGCTGAAATAATAATAAAACAGTATTTATAGTGCCAGAAACAAAACAAGTATAAAGTGTGTGCATAAGGTGTTCATCCTTCAGAGCTGTGTCAAAGGAGATTTCACTCTGCTTGTGGATGTATCTGCCCTCTAGAGAGATCAAGACACTCCATCCATGCCTACCCTCTGTCTTCATGACCCCCCCATCTCTTTTAAGACAGTCTTTGTGGGACTGCTTCCCTACATGAAAACTGTTTGCAAGCCATGGGTGTGCTCCTATGCCAGTGTGTGACACACAGTTCCAAGGCACATACTTTTAAAAATACAGGGGAGAAACTGGAAGAGCTTGTGGGTAATTTAGGTGTGGGACCCAAGGCAGCCTAACTTGACCAGATTTCAGGCTACCACACTCTCCCCAAGAAGGCTGGCTGGTATGGAGAGTCTGCAGCCACACTCATGGGCTCCTTTAGGCTGTCAAATGTGACTTTAATGCTGCAGAGGTTTGACCTTTAATGGACAGATCCCTCGAAGTACCTGAGTATATAGACACAGACTTGATGCCAGCTTACATGTTTTTGAGCCAGTAATGCTTGCATTTGTGAGCTCTTGATCTCACAGGCATGAGTAGCTGGAACTGGACTGGTCAAAATATTTACTCCCTCCAGCTCTTCTACCAGGAGTTGGTACTATTTTGATGGGGAAATGCATCCTGTGTTGAGGAGTTGCTGAATCCCTGCACTTTGCAGTGTGAGAAATAAACCTGCATTGTAAATTTGGGAAGTGCAGAATCTGAGGGACTTTTTATAAGAACATGTAACAATCAAACAAGGGGGAATGGCTTTAAACTGGAAGAGGGCTGCTTTAGATAAGATGTTAGGAAGAAATTCTTTACTTTGAGGGTGGTAAGGCCCTGAACAGGTGGCCCAGAGCTGGTGTGGATACCCTGTTGCTGTAGGCATTCAAGTCCAGGTTGGATGGGTGTTTGAGCAACCTGGGTGAGCGGAAGGTGTCCCGGCCCATGGAAGAGGGGTTGGAATGAGATAATTTAAGGTCCCTTCCAGCTGAAACCCAAATTCTATCATTCTGTTCAACCATCCCCTTCCTTGAGGGAGAAAGGGCGTGGGAAGCTGTAAGCAGTGATGCCTTCAGGCACCTGAGATCATTTGGTTGTCTCAGCAGCTGAGTACCTGCTGCTGGGAAAGGTGTTTTGCTATGCATGAAGGACAGCTTTCTCTGAGGAGTCGAAGTGCCTCTCTCTGTGCCTTCACAGGACCCTGTCACTTCACTGTACTGCTGAGTCACTCCAACTGGGCTGGCACAAGTGAGATTAAACACTGCAAGAGGTATTATCACTCTGCTTACAGCAATTAGACTGACCCTAGAGAGTGTGTGAATTAGTTGATGAGACAAGTAGCCCTATCCCGTAGCATTAATAGGATGAAGTCCAGCACAGCTGAAGCTTCACTACATGCCCTCATCTTGAGGTCCAAACGTCACATGGATTTTGGTGTCTGTATGTAAAAAGAATCAGGATGGGAGACTACCTTTTCCTAATGGGGGAGACAGGATTTTACCAGTGATGCTCACATTTTGTGAACGTTATGCACCATGGTCCCATGGATCATTACAATAATCTCCCAGATCACTGCATTGGTTTGGGGATAGGATGCAGTGTGGAGCTATTCTATTTTGACATCTGCAAATGCTTTTCCCTGTGCAACTATTCCCATTTTTCCCATGGGAAATAAACATGATAATTAGAATCCTTCATGCCACAGTCTTGGGTTTTTTGTGTATGCTGCTTTTTTTTAACCTAAAAACAGGATGCTGCATTTTTTTTCAGGGAAAGCCAACCAGCATTGATCGATGAGGATGATACTTCCTTGATACTTCCTTTTAGAACACAACTTTCTGGCTTTTGTTAAAGATTGGTTTTGTTGTTGTGTTTTGGTTTTTTTTTTCTTCTTCTTTTTCCTTTGAGCAGCTTGCATGTCACAAGGGCTACTCTGTGAGTTGCTTGCTCTGAACAGGATTTGTGTCTCACTACTCAAAACCTGTACAAAGCAGATGAGGGTATCTCCAGCTGAGCTACTCGATCTAGTCAGTGGGAAAAAGGTATTTTTATATGTTAAATGCTTATGCTAGGATGACTTCAATTTCACCCTGAAAGTACCTTTTTCCATTGACCATAAAAGAAGCCTCGAGGAGACTTGCTGAGCTGAAGATATTGGATCATATGAGTCCCCACTTTCTGTGCTTGAAATTGCAGGGCAATATTTTCAGACTGTCCATAAAAACTCAGACCACTTCTCCTGCAGAATCAGAGGAAACAAGAGCTCTCTTTCTATAAAATAAAAAATAGTTTTCTACATTTTTTTCACAAGCATCAGCAGTATGAGAATAAATCCATTCTTAACTGTGCTTTTTCTTTAGTGTTGGAAAGGAAGATTTCGACAAGACAAAGCAGAGAGGAGCTGATAAGAAGGGGAGTGCTGAAGGAAATGCCTGAGCAAGGTGATAACACATTAACTAGAATTCAGCTACTAAGCACTAAACATGTGTGATAAAGCCACTGTTGCATTGTTTCCATGTAGTTTAAATAGGTGTGAGGAGACAAACTGAGAAGTGTGAGGGGTAATTTGGGCCAGCTGACAACTGAAGTTAAGTCAAGGGATTTGTGCTCTGAAACTGCTTCTGCCATAAGTTCCTCAGCTGACTTCTGGTCATATCCTGGAGTATTTTGATGCTCCCTGTAAATAATGTGACTTGTGTGGCTCCTGCTTATTGTTTGCCAGAATTTTTTCTAATTAGTGGTAAATCTATTTTTGAGTCAAGGTCTGCTGTCTAAAGCCACTAGAGTATAAAATGAGAAATTTTGGCTGAAAAATTAGGGGCTTTGGAACTCAGAAAAATAAATACAATGCATTTCAGGTATCAAAAAGTACCAGTGCTGGGGTCATATGGATCCCACCGCTATCACACAGGCGCACAATCACAAATGGCACCAGCATAAAACTGTGGGGAAGAAACCACTTGTTTCTAAATGCTCTAAGGTCTAGTAACTGGCATTGGCCAGAATTTGCATTTTGAAAAGCATGAGTAAGCCAAGGTAGATACCTCTATGCTACATCCAATTATATTTCTAGTGGTGTTCTCTCTAATATTCTTCATCTTTTATAAATCTAGATCAAATAAAAGTCAAGTGAGTAAAATAATTTTCTGTAGCTTAAAATTAAACCATTTGTCATTTTATCAAGGAGTCTTAGAACTCCATGTTTTCCAAAAAGAGTTTTCTCCTAGAAATTGTATTTTTCTGTGTGGTCTGAAGAATCAGTAAAGTATCAGTGTGTATGGGTTGTATCATACACATAGATATTTAGAAGTAAAGGGCTTGTTTGTTGATGTGACATCACTTGTCCATACAGAGTTTGGCTAATTATCAGACTATGACACTCAGCATAGCTGGCTTCTGTGCTTGTCTCTGCCACTGTCATTGTCTTAAAACAAGACTTGTAAACTCTCCATACCTCAGTTTGTCCATCTGTGAATTTGTTGTGGGTTTTGCCACGTGTATTACTGGGACCTGCATGACCTTGTCCTTTGAAGGTTGTAAATTATATTTATAGTTAGGACAGTTAATGAAATGTGGTAACTTCTCAGGTTGGTTGCAGTCTGAAAATAAATACTATAATTTGTGATAAAAGTATGAATACTTTGGTCATCAGGGTCCTTGACCCTCTCTTCCATCCTTAAAAGGGAGTGGGACTTTGGATTCCTTACAGGGGTTGAGCAAAGTGAGAGAAAACAATATCATTATGAACTATTTTCTACTTCCCATATCAACCTGTGTTATCTTCATGCCACTGTGCTTCATGTTTGATGAAAATTGTAATTTTCAAGGACATTTTGAAAGAATATGGGGTTGGTTTGAAGGTGGTAAAAATGGAGAGGTAGGAAAGACAGTTGAGGAGTGTGAAGGCATTTAGAAGGAATGACTATGGGGATGAAAGCTAAAAGAGGAAATTACACAGAGACTTGAAATGTGAGAGGTAAGAAATGAGAAGAAGTCACAGCGTTTCACATGGAGTGAAGAAGAATGAAGTGGAAAGTGGCAAGTGCCACTTGGAGGCAGGAGGTGTTTGCAGAAGCAAGATGTGAATAAGAGGTGGCAGTGTCATATGTGGAGGCGGAGAGGAGAGAATGGATGTGAGAAGCCCTGGAAGAGAGAAGCTGAAGAAACTGAATGCTGCAGTTAAGGTAAGTGCAAGTATCAGCTGTAGTAAATTAGACAAAGTTAGGAAGGCAGAACTCATTTTTTACAAATTGAGTGGATGTTAGTGTGTGGAAGGTAATGAAACAATCACCTTAGTGGGAGTACCCAAGGTGGTAGGATTGAGGTTGCATAATTGTGTTGAAACCAGGGAAAGTGCCAAACATCCAGGTCTGATAACACACAGCAAGGAGGAGAAGTGAATTGCCACAGTTAGTGAAGAAACGATGGGAGAAATCAGAAGAGATGCCATGTAGATTTGCTTATTTTTTGGATTGACAGCAAGACAAGCCCGCAGAAAGAAATTACCAGAGAAGAAAATCAGCAGCAACTTTAAAGGGCATAGAACAGAGAAAGCTGTAAGCCAGGAAGAAGTAGCACTTTTCAGCAATATAGAGACAAATAGGGAAAGAAAGAAGTTTTTTTCCCAATCAAAAAATCTCTCAAGCTGAGCTAGTCTGGGTAAGAGAGTAAAGTATCATCAGACCTGAGAAAGAATTTGACTTGCAGGATTCAATTCTGGTATGATATATGATACAGGAAGACTTCAGCTTTGTTCCTAAGACTGGATGATATCTTTGTGGCATATTTTTATTAAGTAAATGGGAACACACATTCTGAGGACTTTATCAGAATTCCTGGCTCATTTATGTGCTGGGAGTGCACCACAGTAGTTCTGCAACTCTGCCTCCACATTGGCCATTTTTGGAGCATGCTGGAACATGTTACAGCTTTGTGTCCATGCACACATTTCTTTGCTGTGTAGACCAGGATGCAGGGATAAGAGAACAGGATGCTCATGAACAGACATGAAGGGGAAAACCAGCATGGACTTCCAAGCCTATTACTGCAGAGGTGCCCACCCAAAGACCATGAGAGCCTGTAGAGTTTCCTTACAGAGTTACTTTCCAGAGCAGATCTGCAGCCTGATGTTTCACATTTCAGTAAGTCTTTCTGCTTTTCTTCCACAGAAGCTTGAAAGCAGAGGGATGCTGTGTGTTGTAAGCAGGTGCTGAGTAAGCAGTTAAACTAGGGAATAACTTTTTAATTTTCATTTCAGATGGTGACGTAACAGTAAATTTTGAAACTTCAAATGGACACACCGTAGCCATTGGTGAAGAAACCATACAGGAAGAAAATGTGGTAAAAGCCAGTGGAAATAATGGCACTTTATCAGAGAAAGCATCAGAATCAGAAGGGAAAAAAGAAGATCAGAAAGGTAAACTGACATATTCTTCACAGATTGTTTTTTGCCTACTTTAAACATGAACGTGTTCTTCCACTAGCATGTATACATGCTGTGAGTTCTGTTCTGCCACAAGGATGCCAGCAGAACCTGCTGAGAAGATAAGAGCTGTGAAACACCAGTATTCACTGCTGGCAGGCATGCCTCTTCCTGTGCATATGGTAATGTTGTAAAGAGAAGCACTGTGATCTGAACATCTCAATGCATCCAGGGAGGTTCAATTTCTAAATTCACTGTGAGCCTTTCCTTGTAGCCATGGCTGGGCTTTGGTGTCAGGTTTTCTTCTTATGAAAGAACACACTGAGTACATATGTATCATCTTGCAGTATTATTGCAGAAGTGGCTCGTGGGTTGAATGTTCAAAAGTGTTTTAAGTCACTTAAAAAACATCTATCGTTTTGAAAGTGACTTCAGCAACTCATTCCAATCGGTTTTCATGGAATCTTAAACACTTGCAGTCCAGCTCTTCACAAACACTAAAGGGGCTGTATCACTACTGCAAACAGAAACTAGGCCATTTATGGAAAATGTACTATATGACTATAAAGTCTAATCTATAGATTAATTGTAGTAAATATTGCTAAATATTTAGCAATCCCAAGGTCCATTTTAATTTTGCTACCTTTACTCAGATCTACTGAAGTTTCACTCATAAAGGAAATGTAAAGATTAGTGTGGAATCACAGATTTTAACCAATTTTATTTTTTTTCTCTACCATCTTGAATAATGCGCCACTTTTTTTCCCTCTGTCTAAAAGTGTTCTTAAATACTATTTAATTTATTGGATTTTCCTAGCAAAAAGAGCAAAGATACAAAAGATCAAGACCTTCATGGCTGGCTGAAGCCATGGAGGCAGGACTGAACAGCCTTTCCAATGTCTTCTGTTAAACTCTACCTAGTGATGAATGAGCCTCTGGAGGTTGAGAGGGTCACTTCAGCTAACACAAAAAATTTGAATTCTTCTCAGAGCTACGTAAATCACTTGACTATGTAAAAAGTGGATAGATGTCCAAGGAGAATCTTATGAGATTTCTAGTACTTCCTGTCTCCCAACAAGGCAGAAATACAAGATTAGCCTTTGTCATGACACTTAAATACATCTATCCTTTGGTGCCAACTAGAACCAGATGTGTATTGGGTCAGGGGAAAAGAGTCATAAAAGCCATGGAAAACTCCTTTAAAATGGTTTAGTTTAACTTTGGGGTTAGATCAGACCACTTACTATGTTGTGCATCACTAAATACACTGTTTTGGAACCATTTTGGACTTGGAAGTTTTCCTAAGGTGCAGTTTATTATATTAGAAATATACATTTCTAACCATGTTGAGATCCCCTCTAGCTGACTTTGCAGAATGTAGAACTCCAGTGAAGCAGGAGATGTTCAATATCTATTTCAAACATCTTATTATATTAGATGTTTGACCTTATATATTGTTTTGACCTTATAGGGAGAAATTAAAAATGATTGCTGTACAGGCGTAGACTCAGTACAAAAGAAAGTATAGCTATCCCTCCAGTCCCTCTCAGAATATTAAGAATATATGGAGGAAGGAGAAGGAAAACAAAAAATGAGCAAACCTGGTATTCTAGGCTTCACTGAATCTCAATATGAGCATCCACAAGATGCAAACCCCTTGAAGTATACTTTTCTCTTGCACCTAAACATGAAGTTCTCCTATGAGTTAGCATCTTGAGACTGCTGAAACAAAAGGAGGTCGATTTATTGCAGAGAATATTCTCCCCACAAAAGGTGTTAAGCATCGATTCCATGCATCAGAAACAGTGTTGCACTGTGTAAACCCAGTACAAGCCGCCCCACAGTCATCGTGAATACACTTCAGTTATTCTTTATTTATGGCACACTAAGCAAGAAGGTGAGCCAGCCTGCTGAACTCAGCGGAAGAGTAAGGCCCCCAGCATCTCACCTGACAGATTAATTCTGGGTGATTTTTTTTGGCAGATGCAGTAGGTTTGCATTACACCCACACCCACTGGCAGAGCAAGGAATCAATAGTGAGTATCAAAATCAGAGCTGAGGCAGGAATACTTAGCTCACTGTCTTCTGCCAAGACCATAGAACGTGCTGGTGCTTCAGATCACAGCCCTCCACCATGAGAACTGAGACAGGTGGATTGAATACTGGCTGACAGACAGGAGTAATGGCAGGAACTCATCTTTAGTGAGGCTAATGTGAGGCTTCTAAAGTCAGGAGCTCTTAAGGGGTAAATCTTGAAGGAAGATGCATACACCTTCCTTGTTGGTAAGGCCCAAAGACAGGATTAATTCCTGCTGCTTAGTAGCACGGTGTGCTGCATTTCCAGCTCCCACTGAATCAAAGTTTGCCAAAAAAGGCATCTCAGCCCCATGAAGTTATAAGGTAATTTTAAAATTCTCTTAGGAAATTATGGTGGTCTTTATTTGCCCTCTTGTTCAACTAGGTCTTAAAAATGGCCTTTTCATATGAATGTGATGACTGCAGGAGCCAGAAGCTTAAAAAGAGCACATGGTACAGGCACGTTGTGATAGAACGGTGAGAGCCAGCAGCAACAGGTTGTAGAATGTGGAATATATAAGGAGTTAAAACAAATATATACAGTAGCCACAGGGCAAACAAGACATGCATATAGAACAGAGTAAAGCAGAAGCAAATGAAGAAAGACAACCCCTGAAAGCTGTTCCCCTTGCTGCCAGGCAGTTCCATAAGCTGTGTACTCATCTGCTGACTATCAGCTCACAGGTGCCTTTTATTTGTGGTGAAAAATTCTCTTGGGCAACTAAATAGTATAACTGTTACTATTTGTAGTAATGATCATAGTCATACAAGCAGGGTGTTTAGACTAAAATTTCTGATTTTTGGCAGAATGATAAGAAACAAGTGACAGTTAAACATAAAGCAAGTAATTGATGGATAAAGCCTTGCTGTTGAAAAATCAGATAAATCTTTTTCTAAGATCATTTATTCATGATGTGTTTGTACTGAATTGACTTCTGAATTCTTTTGTTTTGACTAAGGAAAGTCACTAGCATCTTTTGCAGAAAACAAAGAGCTAAACTATAGCTATTTTATCTACGAGCCTTGCAAGAGATACAGAGCAGCAAATGGAAAGGCAGCAATATCAAATAGCACCCTGGGTGTCTGGGCAGCAGACTGAAATCTCCTGCTGAGCCTGGGCTCCTGAGCCATGGCATTGGTCTGCAGGATCCCCAGCAGTGCCCAGAGCTCCAGGTTCCAGGTGGGGTGTGAGCATTGCAAAGGGATCCAAGGAGTGTCTCTGCTTCTTGTCCTCTATAGCAGTGTTGGACAAGATCAAAAGCCACATCAGTAGAATAGGTGTCAAAATTGTCTCTGTTTGCCTCCCTGGGTATCAGGACATAGCACAGTGATGCAGCATGCACACTACACATGGTAAAGCCTCCAGGTACTGTGTCAGAGATGCTTTTCTCATTTCAACACTCCCAAGATGTCCCTGGAACACAGTTGCACGAGAGAACCCCTTATTTGTATCTGAGCTCAGTTTGTAAACTTCAGTCTTACTCGTTTGTGTCAAAGCAAGCTAAATCTTTTAGTGATTCTTGCTGATGGTTTCAGATTTCATAGTTAGCTTGGGCTTGAAGAAGTGAAAGGCTCAGTAATCATCAGCAGGATACTGCCTGGAAAAAACCAGTAAGAAGTTCTGTTTTGCATACCATTAGTCAGGTGTGTTAGGTGCTGCTTTGATAAATAATTGCATTGCAGAAAGCCAGAGCTCTGTTACAGGTGCTATGGGTGATATGGGGCATAAGCTTCTGGAATGTTCCTGAGCCATTTATAGGAGATTGATCTTCTCAGGTTTCCTCATGTCTGAAGTAAGCATGAGTAAAGGAAACTGGTTTTAGTCCTGCTCCCAAATGAACTGTTGGGCTGCATGCGCTTATTTTTTTTTCCCAAGAGGCTAACTCGCACATGAGAGCTGGAAAAGGTTCCAGGCCTTAATACACTGTGTTTACAGGTTCTTTCCTCTATATTTTGCCTGCTCTCCTTAAATCTGCCATTAAATTTAATGTTTTCTTTTGCATATGGGTAACTGAAGAAAAGAAGGTTGGAGGCACAAACTCCAGTCTTACGACCATGCGTCATTGCTCTCTAATGCTTCAGCTTGTCCCCAAGGAATGTTCTTCAAAGTCTAATTTTCTAGGTTCCTTTCCTCAGAGATCTTTGTTTATTTGCTCAAAGCAGAACAAAACCTGTTTGGATATAAGGTAGTAACCTTCATCTTCCAGGGTCTCAGACAAGAGCCTGCTTTGTCTCAGGAGATTAAACCTGCAAACCAGTCACTGTGAGAAGCTAGGCAGGCTTTCGTCCCTCTTGTGTGCCTTGGTGGCTTCCTACACTCCTGAGCTCTGTAGATCATTGATATGAGCAGCATACATAAAAGGTTGTGAGCTTTTTTGCCTGACTCCCTAAGAATCTCTCACTCCAGCTGAGTTATATGCTGGCTAAAACCAGTTCTTCTAAGAATAGTATATCTTCGATTCATCACCTGAACTATGTAAATGAGGCTGAATCCAAGTATTCTTAAAAGGAAAGCTACTCTGGATAAAGCTGTATTTGGCCAGAGCCTGTCCACTCAGTCAGCAGGGCTGGCTCATGCTGGTAGGGTGACGTGAGAGGCACAGGCTTTCCCCCACAAAAGCTGAGTGCCTGAAGAAATCTCCTGACTTGTAAAGCTGGTTTGTTTGTTTTGGTTTTTTGCTTTTATAGGAAAGATATCCTAATGTGGCTCCAGAATTAATATTGTGTACACTATTTTTATGAACTGACTATTTAATTATTTGAGTATATTTTTACAGAAAGTGTAAGAGAATGTAGATGCCTACATGCCTTCCACCTTCCAAGATTCTCACAGATCAGCTGACAGGGAATATGTCTTAGGCATTCTCTTTTTTTAGCAGTTTACTTCTTACCCAAAGATTGAGCAGTTACAAATATAAAATGATAGGGGTTTTCACCTTTTTATTTTGAAACTAATGCAAAATTCCTGAATGTGGTTGCTTTAGGTGAGATTCACCTGTCCCTTTCTCCCCTCTCCTGTTGTCTACACTGTCTCTGGTATAAGGCCCCTTGCACTTGGTGCAGTTGAAATTACAGAGTTAGTATGAGCTAGAGGTCTGCAGATGTGCAGATCTGCTTATCCATCTTCAAGAAAGATGATTTCAAAACTGCAGAGAGAGCTGCAGACAGCATTGTGAGACAGCTGTCCTGGTTCAGTGTGGTAAAACAGAGCCCAAAAGAGCCCGAGTGCATTAGATGAATGTTGCAAGTTGGTAAACAGCCAAGGGAGAGCATGGCTGAAGGACAATGCTGGCACAAGTAGAAAGGAATAAACAGTGGTTTGAAATAAAGTTAGAGTGGAAATTAAAGCATGCTTTCTAGCAATTAGAATGGGTCTTTTCTTGAACAGAATTTTATTAGCAAGGGCAGGAACAAAAAATGGAGCTGGTTAAATCTGAAGTTTATGAAAGGGTTTGTCTGAGTTGACCACCTGCATCAGCACAATCAATGAGTCCAAAAAAGTGACAAAAGACACCTTGTCTTGTCCTGTGTCCCATGTTCCTGACTGACAGCTTCCTGGATTTTGATTAATCAAAACACAGCTCTCTGCACAGTCTGCAAAGGAAACTCAAGATCTGCAAAACTCTTACAGAGTTTCATTGTGCAGGGAGTCATCCTGCAGAAGACAACAAACATACATTATTTCCAACTTTCATTTTACATAGTAATTCTCCAATGTGTTGTGTTCTCCCTCCAGAAGGAGGGTGCTTTGAAGTTGATGGAGATCATACATTTGTGCTACAGCACTGCTGGTTTTCTGTCAGGTAGCTCCATGACACTGCTCCAGCTGCACAAACAAAAATATCAGTGCTGTAGGAAAAAATCCTCGAGTAGAAGAGCTCTGGCCTTCTGTTCCTTGGAAGTTCACAGAAGTAAAGAAAAAAAATCTTGTATTTTTCAAGCTATCTTCTGAGAGGATGCCCAGGATTTTCACAGGTCCATTTGGTCCAGAATTTCCAAAAGGTCCCACTTTTAGTTTGAAAATAAGTAATCTGATATTGTAGTGCATATGGCACACTGGCATCTCTCTGAAAGTCTTTCAGATTTGATGATTCCCCCGCCAAGAGCTGTTGTATATGGGGGACTTTGTAAATCTGACCATCATTTAGGTGTTTACATGAGAACAGAGATTTGTTAAGAGTCTGGCCCCAATCACAATTTCTGGAAACAAGAAAATCTGGTTTGAAAGTGAGATTTCTTGAAAATCTGGCCTTTGGAAATTTTATTCTAAACATAAACATATTATTGATCCAAATGCTTAATGAGATATTAACATTTTCTTTCCTGTTAAAGAAGTAATTTATAGGCAAGTTGCTTTTACAGCAGATATTTCCATCAAGGCAGCAGTGGATAAAAGATATTCCTATCTGATATGCTTCAGAGACCTTTTGTTAAAAGGTCATTTCTTGATGAACAGATGTCTAAATTAAGAAAAACAACAGCAACAAAAGTGTGCTGCAGCTGGTCCTGAGGTACCTGGGGGATTGGTTTGAACAAATAGATGGGTCTGAAGTGATTCAGATGCCTCCTTGTTTTGGCAAAAGAAAGAGCAGGCCTGAAGACCAAGGGTCCGTATTCAAGCAGAATCATGTTAGAGAGGTACAATTACAACATAATTGTCTCTGTGGCCTTTTACAGACACCAGACCATCTCTGTCACTGTTCAAGATCAAGCCCCTGTTGCAGTTATTAGTTATTTGTCTTGCTACAGTGTTGCTGTATACACCAGACATTTATTACAGCATCTTACATAGAGGCAGAAAACCACAAAAATTTTCCAACGGACTTGCAGCAAAAAGAAAGGACATTATCATTAGGCACTGAAAAACAAGAGGACACCAGACCAGGATAAAAAGCACAGTAGTGAAAGCCTAATATTTTCAGCTTTGGCATCACAGCAGAGGGGAGCTTGAGGGAGGACAGTCAGTGAACACTCACTGAGGGTCAGTGGAGGAAAGGCAATGAAAAGCATCTGCTTCAAACTTGTCACTGTCAAAAGCTTATATAATGGACTGGCCAGGTAGGAACTGGAAATCTCCGTCTCAAGTAAATGAGAAACTGTACTATGGGCAAAATCAGACTGACAGTGAGATAAGGAAATGAAGCTAACGAAGGTAAAAGCAGCAAAGATAATAAGATGCCAGGAGGAACAATATTGTCAAAGACAATAACTTTCACCACAGATTTCCTCCTGGCTGTCAGTAAAAAGAAGGTTCCCTGGTAATCAAGGGGCAGCCAAGACTGGATGAGAGGTGTAATTATCTGAGCGTGTAGGATGCAGCTGTCCAGGAGTCTGCCAGTCCTTGGAAGGAGGTACATAACAGTATGAGAGGAACTGTCTTAGACAAAGATAGTGTTCCAGTAATTTCCATTAGGCAAGGCATTTCTATTAAAATAAATGCTATATAAATTGCCAGTTTTAAGTTCAAGTCTGCAAGCAAGAACTTTGATATGAATGAACTGCTCTAGTTTTGGTTTTCATTTATAGTTTTTAGTTATTTGTCTATAGAAAAATTGAAAATTATCAGTTGTCACCGGGATGTGTTTATTTGCAACTAAATAAAGCTTTAGCCTTATATTTTGTTTTATTTTGTACCTTTTCTCCTGATTCAGAAGATAAATTCTGATATACATTATTTAATCAGTTATATAGTTTAGTGTAGATTGACTGTATTACTTAGAATATGGTGAATGGTGTATTACTTTTTCTAGGTTATCATTCTGTTTTTAACATTTTCTCTACTAATGACCTGAAACAAAACACAGTAATGGTATATAAGTAAGCAAGTTTTAAATTCTTTCTTACCAGTAAATAAAATTTTAGCATTATGGATCTTTACTTAATGCATATAGCAAAGAATTGTTTACACTTATAATTATTTCTGATCGTCATGTCCTTCAGGATCTTCAAAATACAAAATCATATCTTCTCTTGCCATATTTGTTATTAATGGACTTCAAATTTTAAAATGTCCTGCTTTTTCAGAATTATATCAGCATTTCAACTTTGAATTAAGGTAGGTAGAATTTCACAAGGAGAGCCTTTTGCTGTAAAAGAGGAGGTCAAAATGTAACAAATAAGCATGTTTCTTTCTCCATCTGAAGTCTTCCTATGGAAAATAAAGGCACGGTACAAGAATCTGTGCTCAAAAGAATTTGTTTAAAAGTTGTAAAAGGTTTCTATGAGATGGTTCTTTCAAAGCCTTAGCAAAAGCCTATTAGTCTATAATAGGCTGGAAATAGAGGAGGAAGACACTGGACAGTTAATGTTAATTCTTTAAGTTCATGAAGACACACGTGTGCATGTTGCTTTTAATAACTGCAGGTGATGCATTAGGTTCATGTTAACAAGCCTTAAGCTAGAAGTTGGAAAGGCTTTGTTTCTGAGAGGAAGAATGTCTTTGTTGTCTAACACATTATTTGTTTTTCGTCTGCTAATCTTAAAATTGAAATGTGTTGCTTATCTCTTGGGAATCTTTAACATGGGAAAGAAGAGAGATGAGAGTGACCATTTAATGTGTGTGAAGAGTAAGGCTATAAAAGGAACATACTGCAAGAAATGAAATGGTTTTCTCTTGAGTGATAGAAGAGACTGTTAGAAGTCTTTGCAGTATTTGCTTGTCTTCTTTCATCCCCAGTCATAGTTTTCAGTAACATGCAAACAAAGCCTATATGATTCTGATGGAATGCTCTTGCTTCTATAATATCCTTTTTCAGAAAGGTTTTGGAAGGCTATCTTGAGACAAAATGGGCATAGAATCGGTTTAATTGAATAAAGATTCCCATCTGGGAACTTCAGCACTTCTCACCTACATTAACATTACAGCTGGCATTAGGCATGCACTTTTGAAATTAATTTCCTCATCATCCCCACTTACCCTTCTTTGGTTTGCAGGCTACAAAAAAAACCCCTCAGGTTTCTTTTGGGTAAAACCAAGCCAAAAGATGCACTCAGGAACTTGTACTCTCTCTACCACTAGTCATGCAATCTACAGAACTAGCCTGAAGAAAGTCCAAAGTCAAGTCTCCTGAAATGCAGATTGTGGACATTGGGTCCTCAGTGCTACCTCTTTCACTCTGCAGAGCCCTTCCTCTTGCACAGCACAATGTAGATAAAGACCAAATTCCTGCTGACTGATGAACTCTAGACTCTTGAAAGCACAGTTGTGTAACGGTACCCAAAGAACCTGCAGGAGGGGAGAACATGTCCATGCCAAATGATAACCTATCTTATTTAGCTTCGTTTGTTTCTGAAGAGTAGAAATACCCTGAGGAAGTTACTCAAAATACAGCAGCTAAGAGCAAGCACTGTGCAGCTAGAAAAATGGATTGCTTCAGGGGAAAATTGGGAATATTTCCACTGCATAGCCATGTTCAAGCCTGTGTCTGGGAGAATGGTCCTGTTCACATTCAGGTTCACATGAATCTGAGTTTTACAGCCTGTTGATCTTAGGGTGGGTAGGGTTGAAAAGAAGCTGAAATTTGTTAGAGAGGTAAATAGCATTCTCTCGTTTAGTTTGATGCCAGCACTCTAGTTTGGGATATTGAATGTAAAGGCTGATCCTTCGAGGTCTAAAACAGATGTATCTGAGAGAAGTTCCAGGTAAATATTTTCCATGAGAAGAACCTGAACTGAGATGAAAAGTAGTTTTCTTCTGCTTGATACTTCATTAAGGGGCAGAAGATGAAGCCTCTCCTGATTCCCAAGAGCTCAAGCAGCAGAAGTAGTCACTGTTGTGAGGCTTGCTGTTGAATTTACGTGGTGTATGTCTGTGTCAGTTGGCTTCTGTTCACTTTCTTATCCATAGAGAGCACTGGTCACTGCCCAGAAATGCTGACATCCCATGCTCCACCACTACCTAAGCCTAAGCCTAAACCTAAAAAAGCTCCGCTACCACCAAAAAATGCCATTGCTGCTTCCACCACCACCATCAGCCATAAGGGTAACGAAGCACCTCATGCTAAAAAAAAGGGAAAGGCTCCTGCTAAGCAGCCTCCTCTCCCGCCGCCCAAGCCAACAGGTGCCAGTGCAAATCGAGAAGCTGGTGAGTACTGCCCGTGCAGTGCAGTTACGGTGGGTGCATGTGCATGGGGCTGCTTGCCTTGGTCCTACGGTAACGTGTGCCTTGGTACGTAGCAGTGTCACTGGAGAGCATGCCAGGGGTGTTTGTAGAGAGCTTCCTGCTGGGCTCTGGTTCTGCTGGCCACACAGACCCCCTCGCTGTTTAATGAACCTATATACAACACCGAGTACAGCAGAGACAGCACTGAATTCCCAGTTCAAGTGTGAAAGCTGGCAAACAAAATGACCCAGAGGATCATCAATCAAGAATCAGCAGGGAAGAGGGTGATTTCTGAAACCAAGCACGAGTTACCCCTAAGTGAAACTAATTTGGTATTGCCGTAACTTTCTACTGGAAGTCTCAACTATTCCAATTAATTTGACAATATTACAAGATCACAAAGAAGTTAAGAATAAGACCATGAAGATATCTTAGAAGGCTGTTGAATAGCAGTTGGTTTAGCTGACAAAAAAAAAAAAAAAAATTTACAACCATTAGAAATGACCAGACTGCCCTCAGGTACTGTGATTCTAAGTACATGGAAATGGTAAATATCAATCATCAGGAACATAGCACATGTGCTTATCACCACACTATTAAACCAAAATTCAGCAGCAATGCAAGATTAAAGGGTATAGGTGGATGCTCTTAAGGTACTGATCATGAGGTTGAATGGTTGCAGTGTAGACAATGACCAAAATTAAAACATCCACACGTAATTTGAACACAAGCAGTATTGTGATAAATGGGCTTCATATATGTACTGGCAAACTTACACAAGCCTTGTGTTTTCAATCTCTCTCTGTCTTTGAAAGCCCTCCGGTCCCTCCAATTTTCTCTGCAAGTATTTCTCTTCACAGCTTGTACATTTTGGCACATTTTGTATTTGAAGCATACAGAAGAGGACTGTTTAAAAACATTGCAAGACTTCTAGAGTTACCATAATAACTTTGCCATAAAATATCCATTAACTTGGTATTAACTGTCCTACTACATCAGACAACTACAAGAATAAACAATTTGAAAATCCAATCCATTTGCATTTCACATGCAGCTGAAAAACTCAGCTCTTCCTCAGTGAAGCAGCCTTGTAACAGCAGACCTTTCAGAAATAATCCATCACATAAAGAAATGTTTATACCAGTAGTTGTTAACAAGCTGTCAGGTATCTGACTTTTTAGATTAAAAAGCATTCAGGTTCCAGATTTGTCTTCTATTAGCTTTGCTAAAATGTCAGGCAATGCTTGGAGACCATACAGATGTAAAATATATCCACATATATCCCTTATTCTAGTGGTAATTTCTTCCAACATTAAAAATAAATTGTGTTGACCCAAAGTGGGGCAGTACCTAATAAGTAGAGCTGGTTTGGAACAGTATTAGTAGAAGTGGTTTGTCAGATCCCCATGAAAAGTGAACACATGATGCAGTGAATGATCAAGTCCCATGAAGGAGGAGAGGAATGTGAGTAACAACTGAGCTGTGGCTCTCCTGAGGGTAGCAAAGCAGGTTTCCATAGTGGAATAGTGGAACTGGGAGAATGGGACTTAAATGTAGGCATGGATGTATGCCAAAAGGCAAACAACAGCCATTAAATTTTTCATTTAATCAGCATTCAGATCTCTACTGGAAAAGAGGCATGACAGAAAATTGTCAGCCAGCCCAGTCAAGAACAACAACAGCAATAGCACTTTTGACCCATGTGGACACATAGAGGGGTTTTCTGTGGGAGAAACCTTTTGAGTTTCTGTATCTAATTGCAGGTTCTGAGAATAATGTAAGCATTTTTACAATGGAAACATGTTTTGATATTTTCCCAGCCACAATTGTGGGGCCATATATTTGCATTATGCTGTAGTTCTTAAGTGTAAGCATGTAACTGGTTCTGCTGACCTCCAGCATGCACTGAAGTGGATCAGAACCAGAGCCTTTTCTTTCTACCATCCACCTACTCAGTAAGATTTCTGTTAAATAATATGCAGGTTGGAACACCATCTATTTCTACTGTAATTATGAACTTCTGCCTGTGCCATTTTTCTGCTTCATTTTGTTTTGCATGTAAATCGAGTGATTTCTACCTGATGTGGGAAGATGAGTGCAGTATCACTAGATTCAGGACGGTGCCCTTTACAGTCACCTGGGAGCACAGAGAGGAACAGGGATCTGCCTAAAGTTTCTATGGATTTTTTAGCTGTACTGAAAGCTTCACAGCACTCTAAATGTTTATAAACCATAACAGCTATAGAAGAGAACAGTAAAACGTGTCTTTTGAATTAGTTTCCATCTCCTCTGAGAACAGTCTCACTGTGAAAACTGTTTTTATATCGTGAACTTATTATGGCCAGTATTTGCTCTTTGATTCTCTCCTAGTCTGCTGGGGTGTTGTTTTTATTTAAATGCTTCTAAGTAAAGTAGGCCTTTCAGCAGATTTCTATTACAGCTTTCTGTTTTATTCAGTAAGCTTAGCCAGGAGGCTGCTATGTAACTTTATAATCCTTTCATTTGTTCTCTGGAAGTTAATGAATTTTTCCTCCATCAGAATGGTTTGAGTCAGATGCATTTTGATGAAAAGGACTGAACCATTAGATGGTTGTCATTTTTATTGCTTTTTAAATGAAAGTCAGAAGTTTGAAGCTCCCATCTAAGGTGATGGGTGCATTAACACAGCAATCAGAAATGTGACTGGAATGCCCATGGAAATGCAGGCTAGCTGAAATCCCTCGTGAGGTTCATTATACATATATGCTTCAGTATGGTGAGTATCACAGGACTGAACAGCCAGCTTGGCCAGCTTGTACAGCTACTGTCCAAACATTGCTTCACTACATTTTCAGGACTGCCTGAGTTGGTCACTGGTAAGATGAAGGCCTCCAGTACATACAGGAGGCCTCCAGTGCCTCATCCCTTCTGAAGGTCATTTGTGCAGAGTGACAGCAGTGGTTTCTGCCTCTCTTTTATGGACAGACCCAGCTGGACTTGAAAGTACACCTTGTTTTGTTGCCCCTCTGATGTTTGTCAGTAAGTAGGACGACACCAGTTGCAATAATATTGTGAAAGGTAATTGATTAACAGTAATTGACTCAGTAACAGCCCTCAGATGTTCATTGAAAATTATAAGGAAAAGCACAGGGTTTTCACAGTGATTTGACCAAAAATTCATGTAGCAGGAAAGGTCAGGCAGTTTTCTCTCTGCCAGGGAGCTGCTTTTTTTGCCTTTTTTTTTTTTTTTTTTTTTTTTTTTTTTTTTTTTTTTTTTTTTTGGGGGGGGGGGGGGTGGGTGGTGGTTTTGTTTTGTTTTGGCTTTGGTTTTGTTGTTGTTTGTTTGGTTTGGTTTGGTTTTTGTTTTTTTAACTAGGACATTACACGTATTTTTAGAATTAAGTAGTGGGCTTCTTATATGATGTCCAGGCCGGGTGTAACAGGTCAATGCAGAATGCTCAAAACAAATTCTTACCCATTTGTAACATTGGTCCTCTCTGCTGTTCTTGGGCAAGTATTCATCATTTCAGTGTCTCCCACACAAAGGTGAAATTGGAACTGCAACATTTAATCATCTCAAGCGTTTACATAAAGTATTGTAGAAGTATCAAGTATATATATATTTTTTAAAGAACAGCACAAGTCAATCCATGCAGGAAATACAGTACAAAAAACATGTAATTGCAAGACTGTAAAATGCCTTTTTTTTTTCTTGTTTTAGCTGGTTCCTCTCATGCAAAAAAGCTACCAGTCTCCAAGTCTTCTTCATCACCATCTCCTTCATCCACATCATCTCATCCCAAAGCCTCTAAGGAGACTTCCAGCAAATCTGGCACATCAGGGACTCCCAGGGGCAAGAAAAAACCTGGGAAACAGTCAGCCCCACGAACAGCACCAGATGGGGCTGATTCTTCTCCCTCAGGTGCGACAGCCGACGGTTTGGAAGCGAAGGCAGAAAAACCCAAGCCTGAGCAAACTTCCATAGTAATTTTTGAAATGGAGAGTGCAGACCAGTCGAGCAAGCTTGTTGTGCCCCCTCCTCCCGCCGCTGCCCCTCCTCCACCGCCACTTCCACCTCCTTTTCCTGCTGCAGCTAGTCAGCCTGCTGGCTCCTCAGATGCCCAAGATGTGTCAGACAGCTGTGTGGCAGGGCCACGCAGCCCTGGGTCAGACACAAAGCCTCTTCTCCAGACTGAGCATGGCACAGACAGGAGTCTGAGCAGTGCAGCCCTAGGCAGCGCTCCTGGTGCCGGAGGAGAAGACACGGAAAGGTGAGACAGTGTGGCTGTCCTGGGGGAGCGGTAACACCACAGCTGAGGAAGCCACGTTTCTTTGCACTGTAGGCACGTGGGGATCTCCTCTGGTTTTTTCTGCTGACTGGGAACAGTTTGTGTTGCAGCCCAGCACAGTTTGTTCCTTCCCAGCACCTTTGAGCCTTTCACCTGCAGTAGTTCATGTTTCCCCAGAAGGTTGTTGCTCATGACCTCTCTCTCACTTCACTCTGTGGCTGGCACTGGGGTCAGCAGTTCAGCTTGAAGCTGAATGACACTTTTATTTATCTCTCATAAAGGCAAACAAGAAGTGATGCTGAATTTTAAGGGGGTTCTTTTATCTAGGTGTCTTTTTTTTTTTTTTCTGTAGATGTCATTAAATATCTCACTGCTAAAGTTCTTGATTCAATAGCTGAATTTACTTGAACACTTGAAAATCAGGATTTCAGGCTTCAAGTAGAAGGTGATTGGCTTTTTTACTGCCTAGTAATTTGTCTAAATCTCAGGTATTGTAAAAACTGGCCAAGAGAAAAGGCATAATTACATTTTTTAAGCAAAATAGTTGGCAGAGAAGTGAAACTGGCTTATTAATTTGTCATTTCCCTGCCACAAAAATCAGCATCTTTTATATAAATCTGAGAGGGTTTAGTCTAGATGCCAGTAGCCTAGAGACCTTTTAAATTCTTGCTGGTACATCTGTTGCCAGCTCTACATTCCAGTGCTGCTTCTCCCCTTGCTCTACCCTTCCTTTACATAAAGATTTTCCCAAGGCAAAGGGCAATCTGCTGTTGATCCCCATGTTCATCAGTGATGAGCATGAACATTTTGAACTCAACTGCAGTGAAATGGTATTTACAATAATTAGGGTATTTCCAGAATAGGAAAATTTGCACTCCTATCTGCTTTCCAACTTGCTCCTCTCACCCCCAGCTTTATGACCTGTTTTCTTTCTTGATCCCACCCCACAAGAAATAAAAAACAATGAGGATTTGTCTTAATGCAGTCTTTACAGCACATCATTCCAGATTGTTTGCATCCTTTTTCTTAACACACATACATAGATACATATACATATCTGCATATGATAAAAATGTCATATATATATATGTTTTTAGGAATTACTTTGATTAATAAGACATTTATTTTCTTCCTTGCTTATTCAATTGCTTCTCATTTGTGTTTTGGTCTGCTTGCATGAACGTGTCATCCTGTCTGCTCACGAATAAACAGTTTGGCTACCAAAGAAGACCAAGAAGGGGAGGCTGCAGATCCAGCATTGTCTGAACTAGTGGAGGAGGCTTCTGATGCTGCTGCTGCTCCTGAGAGTGAAAGTAGCAGAGAGAGCCACGGCAGTGACTCGGACTCGGACGGGCCGATCCTGTACACAGATGATGACGATGATGATGAGGAGGAGAATGCAAGTACTGAGAGTAAGCATCCTGCCCAGGAGCTGCAGGCTGCCTTCCTTTGTCAGCATGCCTGACCCATGCTAGTGTGAGGCAGAGAGAGGAATGGCTGCAGGGAATGCTTTTAGGGGAGTTAGTATTTTGTCACTACTGAGAAATGAGTGTCCTGCTTCTCCCAGGCAATCAGGATCAGAAACCTGCTGGGGCCTGTGCATGGGTGAGAGCAGATCAGTCATTGCATGGGGGAGGGTGGAGGTGAGAGGACCAGGCTCAGAAGGACATGAGGGTGGAACAAGGCCTCCACCTTAGGGCATCCCAAGCCGTTTGTTTGGCTTGCCCACAAGGATGAGTTCCTTGTGGGAGTTACAGGTGTGGTGGATGACAGAGGAAGCCCATCAGTCAGCAGCTTCACTGTCTGAAAGTCACTTGTTCCTCTTTGATCAGAATGTTTTAGGCACTGGAGCAACCTTAGCAGACAGAGCAGATCACAGTAGATTACATCTAAGTTTTACAGCTTTGAAATTTCATCTGAGGCTGAGACTCTATCATCACCCTTACTGGGTAGAAGCCCTGCAGTGCTGAAGGGGTTGTCCTGCCCCCATTCTGCCTAAGCCTTGCTCCCAGCTGTTCTTTCCTTCGGTTAGACTTCATCTTCATTTTTGCAGAAGCAACTGTTGTTGAGCTGCTTTTCAACAGAATCTGTGGTTCCCTGATCCAGCTAACCCAAAGGCTTCTTCTTTGCTTGGGCAAAGAAGGTGGCAGCAGCAGGGTGTCAGGAGCAGGAAGGATGGCAGCCCTCCATCTACCTGCTCCAGGGTGGCCTTATGTCAGAATGAAATGACCATCAAACCGTGGTTTGAGAGCCTTGCTCACAGCTTTTTTGGAGGAGGTGCTCAGCTGTGCTCAGCAAAGAAAGCCTGAACAACAAGGTCCAGTGTACCAAAGTGGCATGAGGCATAAAGAACTTTTTTTTTTTTTCTCTTGGCCACTGATGCAGGAGAAGGTGAAGTGTCAGGTAGCTCAAGAGGCTGAAGTTTTCTGCAGTTCTGTGTTGGGTTTGAATACAGCCCAAAGTGACAGAAACCAAAAGTTGATGTGTTCACACAGTAGGACAGTGTCTTATGAGAAGTGAGCTGGGAGCCTGTGGTCTTACCAAACTGCCTTACACAGTGAAAATCTGCCAGCCTAGGACATATGTACCCCACCTCAGTCAGAATGTCAAGACACACAGGAAATACTATAAAAAAATGCCCTTCCTTCCACAGCTGGCTGAAGCTAATGCTGGCCAAGCTGCAAAGCTCTTGTCCCTACAGTGTCAGTTTTATGGAAAATAGATTGCTTCAGTGCCCAGGGGTTCCTGCCTAGGTTACTTTACAAGCACTCAGAGCACTTTTTTAAGCTGTATTTTTTGTTTTAATTTACAAACAATTTAGACATGGAAAGCACTATAAAAGAACTAAGTGGTAATTGATTGGAAAAAAGTGAAAGAAAGAGGGAAATGATGATAGAATGAGACTAAACCATTTAAGGCTGAAGAAAAGGAGCAGCAGGTTGCTAAATATACTACGTGGATAAATAAGCCAACCTGTAACGTATTAGACTTCAAAGACATTTCAGTGTAGATTTGTCATTTTTATTCTATCACTTCACAGATGACAAGTGATGTTTGTATCAATTTAGCTAGTAGCTTTTTCCTCCAAGCCTTTTAGCTTTTTATTTTCATGAACCGAGGTAAAATTTTTCTTTTGATGTTAATTAAAATTCTTCTGCATGTGGGAACAAGGTTGCTTTGGGGAGGTATTAAAATTCTTACTCAGAGTTTGTGTCTGTAACCTGAGCATGAATGAACTAAATCTACCCTACTCCTCCTTTCCTCAGGCTCTTTGGCAAGTAAAATTCGTCGCAGGGATACTCTTGCTATCAAACTTGGCAACAGACCATCTAAGAAAGAGTTAGAAGACAAAAACATCTTGCAGCGTACATCCGAAGAGGAGAGGCAGGAAATCAGACATCAGATTGGAACAAAGCTAGTGAGGTATCAGTCACGGGGTGAATGTGGTTTCACTGGGTGGAGGTGGAGGAAGAGAATTGAGAACACTGGGTTCACGTTTTAAATTCAGCCCAATATGTGCTGCAGGATCTTTGTGGTACAACTGTCTGGAAAATGGGGTTTATATTTCTCACAAAGCTTTAAACTGTCAATAATAGAATTTATTTTTTTTTTTTGTCCCGCAAAAAACAAAATCTGAGAGCTTTTGGGGTTTTGAGTACTTTGGTTAAAAAAGGAAAGAAGAGGAAGTGAGTAAGAATGAGTCCAGAATAATCAATGCCATCGTTCAGGTTCTTCCTCAGATTTGTGAGCAGAACTTCCACTTGTATACCCATCTCAGACAAAGTAGCAGCTCCTGACACATAGAGCATGCCTGAACATATTGTCCCTTCTGACCCCACCCCTTCTCCCCTGGTTCTCCAGTTCCTTTATTCCTTCATATCATATGCTGATTCCAGCAAAAGAAGTTGAGACAGTCAGTGTTTTATTATGCCCACCTCTGAGGCATGTCTTTCTCAAGCTGTTAAACTGCTATTGGATGTATGTTATTTCTCCATCTGGAGAACATTGCATAATAAATTTCACTTGCCTTTTACAGGCTTTTTAAAAAAGAATCTTCATGCTTATTTTGGCTTTTGTGGTCTCTGAGAATAGACTATAGCATGCCTGTATTTTGCTAGACCTGTCCTTGTTTCTGTTTGGCTCAGGAATGTTGTCCAGATTTGGAGGATGTCCTGTGTTTGTTGGAGATTCCCAGATATTAGGGTAGTCCAGTCAGTACAGCTCCAGTACAGAGTACACAGCCCTGCATCAACACCCAGAAGATGAGCTGTGTTGCTCTGTGAACTGGGTGTCTGGCCAAGGCAGGTATTTGATTACTGAACTGTAAGAGTGATACATCTACTGTGTAGAGCCTAAGGATCATTTTTCTTCCACTAATAAAGAGGCATGGTTGTTATCACCACTTTCCTGAACAAATCCCAGCCCTGGTGATCACATCCTGCTTGTCAATCCTCCCTTGGGGGCTGGAACTGCAGAAGCTGCTTTGTGGGTTCTGCTGGAGAGCTGAAAGGCACTGCACACAGCTCCGCTTTGGTGGCAGGAGACAATATCTGTGTGCATCAGGGCTGTGGTCATACCCAAAGTCTCATCCAAGTTTGATACCAGTTTCTTAGAAATTCCTGGCCTGGCAGTCAGCACCTGGCAGCATCGAGGTTGGGTGGAAAATCTGTTCCCACAGCTCAGTCAGGGGTGAGTCAGATTCCCACCTGGGACATCCTACAGCTGGGACTGGTCAGCTGTGGTAAACCTGCCAGTCCTCTGGGACAAATCTGTAAGTCCAAGAGAGATTTGAATTGGATGAGTGTCACGAGGCTAAAGACAGTCTGTAGCAAACTGTGTGAATGGTTATGGACAACGGGACATCCATGTTGAACACACCTGCAAAATAAGTTTTACTGCTGAAATTTCTCTTGCTCCTTTCCTCAAGTAAACAAATGGACTTGTTTAGTAAACATAGAGGCCACATTAACCATGTTCTCTCCAGTACAAATCAGAAAATTAATATCTTAGTTCGGGTTTTTTTTGTAATGGCAGTTGTTATATATAGGTAACTAAATAAAATTAGGTTTCAGGTAAAGCTCCCAATTGTACTGTACATACAAATTAATGAGGAATGTACAGCTTATGGGTTTTCTTGTTTTTTAAAAAACTTTAGTATGACTTCAAAATATCAAAAATATCAAAATTCATTCCAAATATCTGAGAATAATCTAACAATTGCACAACTGATTATAATGATGGTGCTTGAGAACAAAGAAGGTTTATGATTTATTCATAAAATTATACCTGTGAGGACTTTAATTTGCTGGTACAAATTCTGTAATATTATTCAAGTATCAGTTATTCATGTGTTCAAATGGCAACACTACATCTTTTAAAACAAATGGCCACTCTGGTTACATGAGCAGTTATTTTAACTGCGTGGAAATTACTTCCAGAAATTACATCTTTCAAGCTGCATTACAAATCCTAGTATGTTGTTTAGAGCTGGTTTTAAATCAGTCACTTACTTTTTTCTCACAGGAGACTTAGCCAGAGGCCCACAACTGAAGAGCTGGAGCAAAGAAATATCCTGAAGCGTAAGTATTTCAGTCAGGTTTCATACAGTGTTTACTTAGAAAGGGAGCATATATTGGATTCACATGGATTCAACCCATCATTGTTGCTCTGGTACTAGAACCATAACTAGAGAGAAATGATGTTCTAGAAAATAATGTGTCAACACTTGATTTATACACTGACCTGTAATTGCAGCTTTGAAAATTCCATATTTTCAATATGCCAAATTTTGCTTGTCACAATCTCATTTCTTGAAGCTGGTCCCAAAGACCAGGAATGACTTGGATACCCTTTAGAAATAGTTCTAGGCTGGTTAACCTTCCACCTGATTCTTATGAGGAGAAGGAGGAGAAAGGAATATCAGTTGGAGGTGAGGGTGGGATGTAAGGGCAGAGGTTGGACAGAAGAGTAGAAAGAGGAAAGGCAAAGTGTTCAGCAGAAAGTCAATAGGTATATTCCAACTACTTCAGCATGCTGGCCTCCATATTCATGAAGGCCTTCTGACATGAAGGTCTTCTGAAAGCTGCATGAGATTCTCACTGAATACCTTCCCATTGATTAAATCCTTCCTCATATTCCTGCTGAAAAAGAAGTCTGTAATTCAAATAGTCAGGGCAGAGCAAATACATTGTATGTTTACCCTTTATACCTATTCTGCCATTTAATTATTTTGCTTCTGTTCTTTGGCTGGCAAACTCTTCAGAACAAGCATTGTTTTGTCTTCCTTTATGAATCTTTCCATAATAAAGGTGTTACCTAAACACACAGTGCAACAGTTGCTATGCCCAGCTCCACCTAGTCCCGTGTTCATCTTGCAGAGGTAGCTAGTAGTTGATGGTTAAGTAAAAGAAATAAATGAAGAAAGGGCATGTTATAGCAATAAATCAAAAATCAGAGAAATAGCAAACAAAAAAACTCTTCAGGCGTGAGAACTTCTCACACCTAATCAAAGAGTTGGTATAATGCTGTTATTTTCAGCAATTGTTCAGTGAAGTTGGAGCTCATCTGTGCAACCCTGGTCAGCCCTGATGTGTAGCTTGCTAATGGGAAGGGAAGAAAAGAAAATGGGATGTTTACCTGGCAGCATCCATGGACTGATGACTGTCACTTGGTCAGGCTAGCAAATCAGGGAGAAGGCAATTACTGGCTTTCAGGCAAACAATCCTAATAATAAAATGCTAAGAAAATCATACTGCTGTTGTCTGAGCTCTCAAATGCCAAATAGTGCCATGTCTTACTGAAAAGGGAAGCTACAGTTCATGCTTGCACAGGAGAGAGATCAGGGGACTCCTGTCCGGCACATAATGTGAAGAGACTTTCTAAAACTGTAATTTCCAAACCTATAAATTTCATAGATAAATAAAGATAAAATTGGAGATTAGACCTTTTTTTATATATGACAAACTGCTCATGCTGGACTGCATAGAAAGGTAAACCCAAAATATTTTTGGTGGGCCAGGATATGGCCACTGAGCTGGGAGCACCAGCCGAGCTCCCTTATTGCCCTTTCTCGCTTATCTTGAGCTAACCAACCCAGCAGCAAACCTGTGATGTATTTCATATCCCTTTTGTCAGTGTTTATTCCATTCACTGGTTTTGCAATAAGTAGCTCAAGACTGGAAAGCAGTTAATAGATTTCCTTTCCTGTTTCAGCTTGTTTACTTTAAGCTTTTGGCAGCGCACCAGGTTTTGCACTCAGTGCCTCCTGCCATCCTCCCCTGCTGCTGCTGGGGGGAGTCTTAAAGAGACCAGGGAGAGCAAAAAATAAAGGCAGGGAAGCAGAAAATTACAAAAAATCATAGAGACCCTGGAGAGCACATGGAGAAGCTGCTTTTTGCTCATCACTGAGATATAAAATACTTCAAGTTGAAAGCAATCTATAAAAACCAAAGCAAACCAAAAACAAGACAGGGTTTGTGATGACAGTCTGACTCAGAGTCCTTTCAGGGCGCAAGCAAGTTCTCTCTATGCCATAAAGCACTTGTATTTTACATCAAAATTATTGCAGTTCCTTCCTGTGAATCATTTGAAAATGTTTACACGTCTTAAATGCCTTTGTTGGTGTAGTTAACTTTCGTGAGTTAGTAGGGATTTCTTTCATAAAGTTTCCTTCCTCATATTTTTTAAGCAGTGGATGGGGAGAAGGAGTTATATTATTGTGTGTATGTAAACTGCAGCTAAGGGGATGTATTGTTTTGAGTAATATTTATCACACTTTGAGGTTACATTAAGTGGTAAAGGTCCAAATGTTTAGTTCAGGATAAAGTACAGCCCAAATCTTCTAAGAGGATCAGGAAAAAATCCCTATTTTTTTTTTCTTTTTTTGTATTTCCAGTTAGTGAGGAAGTCTGTTTTGCAAGAAGCTTTGTTTTGATAATATTTCCAGATAAACCAGTTACTGAAAATCCTGTGTCCAAGTACGATCCCAAGACATTGCAGGCAGATTTGTATAAAAACTGTCTGAATAAAACTATCCAGATTTCTGAGACTTCCCACACTAAAACAAAGTTACGATAACTCAAGAGTCCACTTGAAGGGGTACATAAAGCCCTGTGTTTTTTATAAAGGCATGCTTCTTGTGTACTGGCTTTGAAGCAACAGTATTTATAGTATTGCATTATGGCAAAGAAACCTTTTAGTCTTCCAAGGATTTCAGATTAAGATAACTGTATTTTTTCCCTGTATTTGTAAGGCACAGTGAACTTGTTGCACAGTGCACCTGCATGCCTGCCAGTAATAGCTTTGTAGAAAATAGGGTTTAGCTCTCAATGCTTGTTAAGGAATATTAATGGTTATCTTTGCCCGTAAAACCAGGAAAGAGAAACCGCTTTGTGCGTTTCAGAGCACTGCAAGAAGCAAGTGCTTTGTTTGTCTTTTCTTTCTCTTTCCTTAGCAAGCCTGCAGAGAAGTCTAAACATAGCAAATCCCATAGGGACACAATGGAAAGTTCGGTTTTATGCTCCAGGAGTACTTTTTGGTCAAGAACAGAGCAGTCCTCAGGCAGGACTATATTTCTCTTCTCTTCTCTTTTCCCCTTCTGCTACAAAAGAAATGTCCCACAGAACAGAAGACGATCAGATTTAATGTAGTAAAAATTGCAGGAGCAATAATGTATAGATGACAGGGAAGCTGCTTGTTTGGCTTTGAATGATGGATTATTTAACTTGATGGCCAGAATAACTGATGTTAAGCAAAATTGTTTCAATTAGGGGTCAAATCCCAGTTTTACCTGCTAGGAATTGCAGGCAGGGAAGGAGGGAAGTCATAGTTTTGCTGGTATCTAATCAGAGACTTCTGCAAGCAAAGGGCACTTGCTGGGCTGGGTCTTTGCCAGTAGGGCAGCAGCAGGACATCTGAGGAGGGGACTTGCAGCTGAGAATTCTGTGTTTATATTTTCTCTCTCCACATCACACAGATTAGATCTGCTTTTAAGGTGGAAAGCAGTCATAAGTGTGTTCCTGTGCATTAATGTGTTCCTGTTTGGCCAAGTGAGTCAATTCATACCTGCAGCCAAATCTTGGCCCTCTGGCTGGAATTTTCCACAATACCTACAGGAATCAGGAGACCCATTATTTTTAGCACCATACATCTTCTTAACTCCTTGCAGCAACTTTCAAAAGTTTTGCCTTAAAAGACCAAAAACACACTGTAGTTTTTACTCTTCATGGGAATTTGTATCCAGGCAATGTTTCTGTAGCACTAGGCTTAAAGCAAGACTGCTTAGCAGGCTGGAGGTGGGAAATTGATGATTTAGGTAAAAGTCAGTGCCAGAGACAGGGGCCCATGTGCCAAACAGCATATTCAACACATTAATAGCAGCCTTGAGATTTCAGTCCATTTCCTTTAGCTCTTGACGAATAAAACTCAAGAGCTAGAAGCAAGAAGTAAACCAACTTGAATGTATAAAACACATCCTGTCCCCGACCTCTCATGCAGAAGACTGTCTGTTCCCCATGGGTTTGATCCCCTCCCGCTTTGCCCAGGATTTAAGGAAGCTCCTGGTGCCTCCTGTTGGTATTTTCCTCCAGAAGATGGCCTGCTCCAAGGGCTGCCCAGACCCTCTGCCCAGTCGCTAAGGTGCTTGCCCTTTTTGGGGGGGTTTCCCTTGTCCAGCCATCCCAATGTGCAGCTATCTGCTCCTCACAGGGACGTGGCTTCACAGCTGGGGATAGGCACCTAACCTTCAACTTTCCTAAATGTCTAGAGCAAGTTTTTTAAGGTATTTTGTCCTCCCCTAAAATACAGAGAAACAGTATTTCAGGTGGCCATGCTGTTAGTAATTCTTCCTTAAGATATGCATTGAGCAGCAAGAGCCCCTGTTTCTTACATGAAGCATCTTATTGCTTCTTCTTAGAAGACCCTGTGGTTTAGATAGCAAAGAAATGCCAAGATATGAATAATGCACAGCATATTTTACAAACTAAAGTAAGAAAAGGGTAGTACAATGATGTGTACATTCAGTTGCCTTTTTTCCTGCTATGTCTGGTACTGGGGATTGTCCGAGGTAGAACTTAAGCAATTCCATTCTGAGGGGACAAAATTTTTTATATCAGGTGATTCCCAAGTGATTGGAACCCCAAAGTAATAGTTGCTGTTGAATTACCTGAGCTACTGCATCTATTGATTGAAAAGACAGGATGTTTAAACAAAAGCCTACAGATGATTTATCTGTCCTAAAACAGCTAGAGACCTTTTGACTTTTTTAGGTGAGGCTATTATGAGATGAGTTATCTTTTAGAGTTACAAGTCCTTAAATATTCCCAACTTTATTATTGATAGATACATTAATTAAAAAAATTAAAATTTAGATTAATCTATAATTTTCCAGTTATAGTTGTTCTTCAGTTTGAGTCCATTTACAATTCCTCTATGGAAACAGGCTATTCATTTCTTTTCCATTTAAGAGAAAAGCAATTAATAAACCATAAATTACATCCATATTTCAGTATCTCAGTAACATCACCATCAACCTGAGATCCAACCTAATCCAGGCAGCAAGTGTGTGCTATTGCACCTTGCTCTTGGAAAACTGATGTTGGTGTTGGAGTCCTCTCTCAGAGCAGATCTTGTGCAGACATTGCCTTTTTCCTACTTTTTCCCTTCTTACTTTTTCATTTTTATAATTTGTCCTCACCTCCTTTCCCTGATATTCTTCTTACATGAAAGCATGTGAGTAAGCAAAGGATGCATGCAAGTACCATGAGGTGTCCTGTGGTAGCATTTTCTCCTGTGTAAAAGTCATTACCCAGAAGTTCTTCTGTGGGCAGGTCACCTCTACTAACACAGCAGGCTGGCTGTAGAAAACAGGGCAAATACAACTACACCAGGATTTAAAACTCCCTTTTCATCTATACAAGTTGGCTCTATCCAGAACAAATTAATTTCTTTGAATTTATAGATTACAGCCTTGAACTGTAATGCAGAGTCTGTAATCACCAACCATGAATAAAACAGGATCAGAATTTTATATATTTCTCTAGGTGGGATAGTTCAGCCACAGAACTTTGCATATAACTGTCCTTCAAACCATACATCAATTTATAAACATGCTGAGCCCACATGAGTATGTCTTTCCAAGCATGCTTTTCACTGGCAGTCAATATATTAAGTTTGGTTAGAACAGAAATTTGTTAAAAGGAAATTGTTTCATTCATATGCCCAAATACATTCTAAAAATGGACATCTTTTTCTGCTGTACTTGTTCATTTGGTCCAGCCAGTGGCCCTTAAATAAGAGGGATTGAGTGTTGGATCATATGCCCCCATTATAAAACCAGAAAAAAAATTTAAATAATAAAACCAATTTGCTAACAAATGACAGTGAAACAAACGTCATTGATTCATGTCACATAGCAGTAGAAGAAACTTGGGTAATTCAAATACTCAGAGCAAACTTTTCACTTGGCATTTATAAATTAGACTCTTTTTCTAAAATCAATGTTGGAAGTAAAAGCAACAGTGATTGTAATGCTAGAACAAGTAATTGAAACATCAGGCAACTCTTTCAGGGTACTTGCTTGCTGGTACACAGAAAGGAAATGACAGGCACCTTCTCTTTGCTGTGCTCGTGACCCACAGTTGACTTGAGATGTCTACAGAATCAGGGGAAATGCGGATAGGGAAAAGAATGAGAGCATACAAAAGCCAAAAAGCAGACAACACATGCGGCATCATCCAGAAATATGAGGAAACATGAGCCAGGACTTGGAGTTCTGAAGCTTTCAACCAAGAGAAATACAGTATGTGCAGTTATAATACTTAAATATTCACTCCTTTTTATCTCTTCTGAAAACAGAGAAGAATGAAGAAGAGGAACAGGAAGCCAAAAGAGAAATAAAACGTAGACTCAGTAGAAAGGTGATGATGTGCTTTTTTTGTATTGTGTATTTTTGTACATAGAATTATATTTCATAAGAATCTAAAAATCAGTGTATAGGCATTGCTGCAAATGTCCACCAGTCATTTTCCCAGATCAGAAATCTGCTTAAAAAGCAGTACAAGCCAAGTCTGTGTTGGGGGAAACCCCACACTGTCCAGTTCCCCACACCTGGAGAAGCATACTGATTCTGGCCATGTTGGTGTTTCTAAGCAGGGGACATAAGTGACACATTTCCTCTGCCGCATGGCCACCCCTGTCACTTACGATCAAGAGCAGCCACACCTGCGGATCCCTTCTTCCCTAGAGCAGTGGAGAGGGCAGCAAAACAATGTGATCCCTACGAAATCCCTTCAGTGCTCTTCTAACCACGTCAGTGGTGTTAGCTTCTGCAGATGGGATCACGCTCGTTGTCCCTGGAAATGGAGCAGTTACAGATCAGATCTGTGCTGGGGGAAGATGGGAGGAGTTTTCATAAGTATCCCTGGTCTGTCCATCTCTGCGAAAATACAGTTTCCTTAATATGATTGTCCTTAGTTAACTGAAGTGAATATTGTTTAAGATAACTGAAACAATCTGGCATCATAATGGCCCCTAGATGGTCAAAACCAGGTTTTTTGTTAGGTGGATACTTCCAAATCTCACGTATTTTTGGTATTACAGTTTTAACACCGTATAACCGTTGATGCAAATGGCCCAGTGGGGTAGTGATAGTTGCAAAGTCACAATTAATATTCCAGGGATACCTGTCATGATTCTCTGTGACCTGCCCGACAAAAGACTATTTTTATAATTGAAGAAATCAGGTTAGGCTGCCTCCCCATTCCTGCGCAGCACTCCCAGGATGGTGCCTTTTTTTAGACACCTGAAAGTGACCCTATTTAGAAATACCATTAAAGTTCTCTTGAGATTACATCATACCCTCCTCTTTTATTTTATTTCATCTTATTAAGCATACTATTTTCTGCCTCCTGCTTACAGCTCAGTCTGAGGCCTACAGTGGCTGAACTTCAAGCGAGAAGAATCCTTCGATTTAACGAGTACGTGGAGGTCACGGAATCTCCGGATTACGACCGTCGTGCTGACAAGCCTTGGGCCAGGTTAACTCCTGCAGACAAGGCAAGGGACAAATATAGATTATAAGAAAATGCTTTTATCTGTCACTTTTGGAGAGCTTTCCTCTGGTTTACATTCACTTGATGCCAGCATCACAAATGACATCTGCTGGTGACAGCAAGATTGTCATGGTACTACTGTGCATCTACTGCTTGCAGCTAAGAAAACCCACTCAGAAGCCTGTTAAGAGCATATTTTCCACCTCCATTATGACAGTTCAGGCCAGAATTTCTAATTTTTTTTTCTAATTTTTAAATCCTTGCTAAGACAGATAAATGTTTACCAAAGGTGGCTCGATATGTGAGAATTCAGGCAGAGGTTTGCAGGCAGAAGTCTGCGTCACTGCTACCAAGAGTTGCTTTTGTCACTCATTTCACTCATTTGAGTGAAAAAAGGTAGAAGCTGCTCCATCCTCCTCCATGGCTAAGAACCTCTGGCCAGGTTCTTGGCCATAACCACGGGTGCAGGAACTGACCATGTGCATGCAGCACACCTTCTTGGGAAGTTTGCCCCTAACATCCTACAGATAATATAGCTGTGCTGCCTGACTACAAAGGATGAGACAAATTATCCTGTGGTTCTCATTTTAAAAATACTATCAATCAAAGATTACCATAAAGTACTCTTCCATTTCCCTCCTATACTACTTAATGAAAGGAGAGCTGTAAGATTCAGGCTGCCAAAACTGTTGGCTCTTAAAGCACTGCGTCTGAACCAAGACCTGTGGACTTTATGGAACTGCTATGAGATGTGCTTGATATGAAAAGTGGTGTGTGCAAAAACCCACTCTCTTTTAGCTAAGGGTAGTGAAGCACTGATTTTATTTCAGCTTTTAATACTAATATTAAAAAACTGCCAGCTCATCTGACAATCGTGTCAGGTCAAGGTGAAGTAGTTAAAAATGTAGTCAGAAGTGTTTGTAGATGTTGGTTATGGGAGATGCTGAGTCCTCTCATAGTCTGTGGGAGGTTTAGAGGACCCAGCACCTCTACTTTGACAGAGGTCCAACCAGGGTAAGCTGCACTAGAAAAAACAATGGATTCCTACCTACTTCAGGGTAGCAGTTTTTAGTCTCAATTCATTTTGTAATTAACAGGTGGCCAAGGCTGATTCTGTTCTGAGCCCCAAGTTTGTTTGCCTTAGCAGAAAGGTAGATTTGGGGCTGCCTGGAAATTCCCTTGTCCTTTTTCTTCCCAGAGAGACCATTCTTCTAATTTCAGTAGGAGCAGAAAACTGTGCTGCAATTATATTACAGAGCTGGAGCTCTGCTGTCTTTGTTGCTGATTTGGTGCTCAGAAATCACTTACTCTTTACTAGCAACCTCATGTAATCATGCTGTTGTGGCTAAACACAACCACCCCTGCTTAAAACAAAGTTTGTCATTGATAAGACTGCAGCCTGGTGATGCTATAATTTTATCATGCTGCTTATCTGTTCTGCACTGAAAGCCATGCACACCAGATGACACTTCTTCAGGGATTAATGAAAAGATACTGTCTATTTAAAGTGGTGAAAGAAAAGAATGAGTAAGAATAAACTGTCACTTCCTTTAATAGTGAAAGTAGGAAGTTGTGTGGCATAGAAACAAAACCTCTTGTAGTATATATTAGAATATTTCAGAAATTTTATTTATTACTTGATGAAGTAAATTGCTTATCAATCTCTTAATGTAAGCAACAAGGCATTTAAAAACTGTACTGAATTTCTGTGGTTCTTTATTATCTGCCAACTGAAAACCCAAGCCTGCAATGTCCAAATAATTCATGTCATTTTACATAAAACTAATCAAACCAGGTGACTAATTCCACTTTAAAAAAAAAAAATGCTTTCATCTTGCATACCTTAAGTCCTGTCTCCAGAGGGGAGATACAAGGGCCCTGCTGTGTGCACAGTGCCTGTGCAGGCAGAGTGACTCACCAGCTCCTCAGGTCTCTGCCTGGAGATAGAATCTCCTCAATCATTCAGCAAGTGATCGTCAGGGTAATCCAACCCCTTGCCCATTTTTGCCAGTAAAAGTGCTCTGTGTCAGTGTGGGCTTTGTTCACCCATTGCAGTTGATTTGGTGTTTCTTGGTTTACTTTTGGTGCTTGATGCTTTGCTTTTCTTTGTAGTGGATGAGTGCTTTGAACAGCTGTAGTTGAAAAGTCATTCATGTTGATGATCAGCAATGTGTGAGAGCTGTGGATTACAGTAAGGGAGAATGGAAATGGGAACTGTAAGGCACCTGCAAGAGTAGGGCCTTGTTTCTTTCAGACTCTATTTTCCTGAAAATTCATATTTCTTATGGTTGCATATATCATTATTGTTTATTAGGCAGCAATACGGAAAGAACTGAATGAATTTAAAAGCACAGAAATGGAAGTACATGAAGAAAGTCGGCAATTCACCAGGTGGGTGAATCCCTCTTCTTGTGTAAGTGTGAGACATTAGTATGACTGCAATCCTCTGCTTTTCTGTAAGTTGTGCCACGATTTGTGTGGATTCCTATCATGAGTCCCCTTGAATCCCACCACGGATTCTGTTTCTGAATTCCCAGTACTGCTGATGCCATCTCTAGCTGATACAGCAGTGCAGGTGACTGCAATGGACTGGTCACTGTGTAGAAGAAGATTGTTAGAGAAATCCAAAAAATAATCCTTTGAAGGAACCTGTCAGTTCTTACAGTTGAAGTTAGTAGTCCTCAAGCACACAAAATAAAAGGGATTTCCTTCTCTGGCAGCACTCCCTTGCTCATTAAAGTATACATTTGTGTAGATGCATTTCCTAAGTGAAAACTAGATGATGTTTTGAACTTCAGAAAAGCTCACCAGTATCTTGGCGAGCTTTCTAAGGGTCACTTAGGCTCCTGGCAGCAGTTTCTGGGGAACAAGATAGATTCCCTGGTTGCCACTTCTAATGTGTTAATGTGGATTTCTTTTGTTCTCTGCTTTGGATAATACCACAATGTTGTCTGAAGCATTATTATTTTAAGGAGGTCTGAAGTGTCCACGGTTTTTTAGCAGGCTTTCAAATTTGGCAGAATTATTCCTAGGGGGAGGGACACGCTGTCTGTAATCTCCACGGCATGTGTTCATTTTTCTTGGAAGTTATAAAGGCTGAAAATTGCCACCAGCATTCAAAACTTGATGTTAGGGTTGGCCAACATTGTGTACATAGAATTAATGTCTTTGCTTCGGCAGAAAATTAAGTCAAATAAATACAAATGTCTAAGACTGGGTCCCCTTTGTTTCCTGCTACTGCTTCAACCAAACTCAGGATCTGTCTGAGTGTGACCCACCTAATTAAAGAATGTGTCACAAGGAAAATTCATAATGGATGATGGGTGTTTCATGTATCAGCTACTTCACTTCTTGTTTTCACAACTTCAGTGATTTCTTTCTCACCAAAACATGGAGGTTTTTAAAAATAATACATTCAAGTCACTTCTGTGTAGATACAACATAAACAAATTCATTTTTAAAAATTCAAACCAGTTTCACTGACAGCAAACCCAAGACAGAAAATGAACTGGGATGCAGGGTTTTAATTGAGTGTTGCATTCTGACCACTAGAAAATGTCCTTTTCAAACATGGAGATGTATCTTTCCATTTGGCTTCTGATGTAGTTTTCTCTTTAGGTAGCAGGTAGTATATCTTTTTCAGAATATATAAAAATACTACTTTTAAAAGCCCTGCTTACATTGCTGTGTTTCTTGAGTCGCATTACAATATTGAAGCCTAAGTACAGACAGGCATGATTCATACAAAAAGAACTGGATATTTTTTCATGAGCTTTGAGACCAGTTGAGTCTGATTACAACTGGATTCTTGAAAGCTGAACAAGGGATCTAGTGGAGTGACAAACCAGTAAAAAAGTGAATTATTTTTTTCAAGCAGGGCCTTTGAAAAGGAGTAAAAATAGGCACAGTCAAATTGTGATAAATATAGACAATGATTCTATAGGTTCCTGAAACAATTTCAGCCTGAGGGAAATCAGATTTTCTTTCTGTTCCTTATCCATGCTCTTTTTGTTTCACTGGTCATGTTGTGGAGTTACTACACACAGTCAGAAGAGTGACACTAGAAAAATCTAATTAAGAGCAGAATAACATGCAGATGTTTAAAGTCAACTGCAATTTTGATAATAAAAAGATATCCCAGTTTCTCTGCGATGTCTCATTAAAAATTATGTACTTTCTACTGCGTAATATTGGATTGATACAACAAAAGTGATTGAAGAAAACCATAGCCAGAAGTCTTTAGCCAGAGAATTAATTTCTCATACTTTAATTACTTTCAAGAAAATCACTGAGATAGTGCAAACTAAAAGGCACTTCAATTGGCATCTGATTAGCAAAAGCTATTCTGTGATAGACTGAGACAACAAGGAAGCTTCTTACTAAACAGAAGTAGTTTATAGTGTATGGTTCCCTATATTATATCTAAATATAGATGATTGAATGTTATGATCAGTACTTACAATATATTTGAAATGTTAAAATTTTATATTAAACTTGAAAAGAAAGAACAATGGGTTTCACTGTTCATCACTTAATGTAATGGCTGCCAATTGACTGGTTTTATATTCCTAGTAATTTAGACTGATTCTTTCTGTTATTTCATAACAAAATCCAAGAAAATTCGTTTCTAAAAATAGAGAAATCCGTACAAGTTTGGGAGGAGCATATAAGCAGGTGTTTATGAAGTGTTTCCAATGAAAATGCTATATATAGTCCAGTATATTGTTTTTCTACAAAAACACAAAACCCCTGTGTCTTTTTAGCAATCCTCTGTACCCTCATTTAGCAGATGAGCTGCAGAGTTGTGAATGTCAGGCTTTGTGCACACCTCCTTCATTTGAGAAATGCATCCTTGTATTGCATTGAATTAACTTACAGGGACAATGTGTGGAACTGTTAAGAGAAAAAGTGTCAAACAAAAACTTAGGTAAATCTATTGTGTAGATGCATCACTATCTATGCCCTTTTCAAGCTGCTGCATCTATTACTTCTTCATGGACAGATAAATTTTTAAAGCCATTTAAACAGAGATTTATGTCTGGTGATAGATAGATTGAGAACCTGATACTGGTGCCCTCCTTACCCTTTTGCTTGGATTCATTACATTTAACATGATTTAGAATTTCAATTGCTGTAGGTTCCTAACTTATTATAGAAAGGGTTGGTGACACCTTTTGTAGCAACCCACTTCTCTAGCCATCATACAGGCAATCTGGAGTGATGCACATGCCCTACCTAAAATCCTAAAAAAAGTGAGGTATATTTGGGCCTTCATGTACCTTAGTTCACTGCTGTTAATAAGAATAAAGCATCTAAGTGCCATAAAATTAGTTACTTACTTAAAAGAAAATACAAAATTTTTGTTCACCTCATTTTGCACAAGGATTAAAAACACCAGAAATTTAATTTTTATGGTTTAGCAAAGCTTTTCTGATAACAGTTTCTGACAGCAAATAATGGATGTAATTGTGGCTAAATCTGTACTGGCAAACAAAACAGACTGGAGACTGTTCTCTGGCCCTGAGGCCAGCAGGCTTGGCACAGCTTGAATCCATGCAATTAACCTCTTCCTCTCACCTCAGAAGAGGGTGATGTCTTTCACTACCCAGCCTGCCTGCTGTCCTGTGCTAACCCCAGCCATGCCCAGGCAGTACCTGAAAGCACTGGCTGACCCAAGCAAAACTATGCCAGGGACCACACTGGCAGGCCAGTGGTATGGACAGACAGCGACACACCAGTGCCTGAGCCACACCAAATCTCTGTTTGGTTTTCTAAGTAGAGAGAGATGGACAGAGGGAAATAACAGGTCTGACTCTAAACCAACACAGATCAGAAAAATCAGGAATAATTTGCCCTCAAAAGGAAACAGCTGTGAGAGCAGGATGAGGATCAGTGTCGTTGTCAGTTGAAATAACATAATTCTAAGTTTTTTAATTTATTTTTTCAGGTTTCATCGTCCATAACTGTTTGACCACATCCCATAATCCAAGTAACAATTTTCTTTGGGGAAATCATTACGTCCTGAAGACCTGAAATTGCACTGGAACTTGATTATGAGTGTGTGCTACAGCTTACCCTGAGGCTAATAAAGAAAGTGGCCCTTGTCTTTGTCAATGGACAAATGATTAGTCTAGGAGGAGAACCCACAGGAAGCGTTTGTCCATGTCCAGACAGACCACAGTTCTGTGGCCAGCCCACACAGACAAGCCAGTGGACTTCTTTGTGAGAGCTCCACAAGTCAGGAAGTGCTGAAGACAATCGCTGGAGAGCCTGCTGCCAGGATCTCATTGGGCTTCATGGGGTTGGGACTGAGGGTAACAAAGAGGGAGGGGGGTGACAAAAGAACTGAGAACTGGGAGAAAAGAGACTTTGTTTGTCAGTCCACAGAGAAAAGTGGAATGGATGGGACTGCTCAACAATGCACTTGGCCAGTGGGAAGAATTATTTTTAAAAAAAACTGAGAGTGTAAGCAACTGTGCATGTAGGTTTTTTTAGTGGCTGCAGCCTGTCTTACAAAGATAGCAAGCCATAAGTCCTCGTGTCATCAGTACTTTAGGAAGAACTATCATTTTCTTTGGTGCCAGTAAATACAGTTGCCAGAAATTAGTCCTAGTATAACTCAACTGTCTTTTTTTTTTAAATCCCAGTGCGCATGCTTCAGGAAAACACATGGAACATTCATACAGAACAAGTAATATATTTTTTGGTATTTTAATGTTGACATACTCTGGATCCTCAGAAATACATAAACAGGATTTGAAGGACAAATAATGTGACACTATGAATGCAATGAAATGCTTGGTGTTTAGAAACACTCCTTGCTCTCTGTGGCTTGCTATTCAAACCAGAGGGATCATTATCCTTGTCATCCATGGCCGGCAGAGGCGACAACTTTGACATCATGCTAGTGTGAATCCAAAGTCAGAATTGAAATCAGGCACAAAAGTCTTTATTAATAGGCCTGAGCAGTGATTACTAATGTAACTTTTTATATTTAAGGACTCTTGCACTGCTTTGAGGAAGAACTCCCAGATGACTGAGTATGTCTTCAGCTAGTGATCCTTTAAAAGTGAAAGAAAAATCCTTGGAGTGTTTCCAGTCTGTTTTTGTTGAGTGTGAAGAATGCTTCTTAGATTCATAATTTTTTATACTATCTTGAAACTGTACATGTGAATGCAGTACTATTAAAATTAAGTGGTATGGAGCGTGAAAGGCAATACATGGTTTTTCTAAGTTGGCCCAAAGGCCTGTTAAAAAGCCTGTGGCATTGTTTACACTAAGAAATTCTGTCTTATATTAGCACTTATTTATCCTTTGAATTAGTGTACACAACATTGGGGGAGAGGGTCTGGAATTCACATATGCATACATTTAATGCAGTATTACAATATATTTGCTATTTATCCTTTCTAATGTGTGTACATATTACAATTTATTTTTGTCTTTTATGTGTCCTGTTCAGTTTTTAATTATGAAGTGTAAGTATTTCTTTTTCTGGCAATAAAAGGTCTGTGTAGATGTGATTTTTACCTCAGAACCTGTGATAGATTCTTGTGGAATGTGTTTAGTTTATAAAATTGAGGGTTGTTGTTAGAGATGTCAGCCTAAAGGCAGGAAGACAATTTGATGGCTAAAATTAGATATCCCCCTTTAGAACTATTTACAACAAGTCCAGGTTTGCATAAATGAGGTGAACTATTTTAATGAAGAGCACTTCTAGTAACAGGAGAGTGCTTTCCAACAGCCATCACTCTCTGTCACTCTATGATTTTTAAAGACATTGGCAAACTTTTTTTTTTTAAAGATAAGATTTAAATGACTGTTAGGATCCATTACACTTTGGTAAAAATCTAATGATGTACAAGCCACAAAACATCAATAACCAAATAAAAAAAGCCATCTACATGCTTGTAGCAAAGAAAAGGAAGCAGCACCTTCCTTTTTTAATGGAATCAATAAAAGCCATTAGGATTCCATTTGCAGAAAATAAGCTTCTGGAAAGCCCAGCATTTCATAAATATCGAAATGCTACTTTGACATCAAGGAAGCAGTGAAATGTATTCTTTGGCACTATATCATACAGGAATTAGCAGGGCATTAAAGCTAAGATTTGTCAGCAATTCTGGTAGAATGCTAATTTTTATTTTTAGAATTTGAAGAGTAAACTTAAAAGTTACACTAGAATAGTTGTGCTTAAACTTTTTTTGCTGATGTTGATGTTGCCAAATTTAGGAATGTGTGTCCAAAGTCATATAAAGGTCTACTATGTTGACTTTGAAGTATAAAACACAATATTTCACTTCAAAGAAAATGAGTGGAGTAATTAAATAGATCTCAGTGTTGCCTTAATCTCATTGAAACATTTGAAAGCAGCCAAAATACTGAAGGCAGAGAGACAGCTGTTGCATAGGCAGAATAACTCAGACAAAGGTAAGATCAGACTATAAATATTTTATATAAGACAGTAACTCTGCCACCATGTGCTGTTACACAAGCAAACTAAAACTTGTTAAACTCTTAGGATGAAGTGAAAAAATTGTCTTTGCAAGAAGACATTCCTCTATACGAGGCCTGGACCATGGATGGAAAGTGCCAACCTTTTTGTTTTAAGAGTAGTAACACAAATATGAGGATCCAACTTCTGGTTCAGTCTTCTTCAAGCTGAAGTTAAAGTCATAAGAAATAAGGATGGGTAGGTGAGGTATTACTTAGGCTTTCCCTATCCTCCTGGGGTTGGAGGGGTATTTGTAAAGTATTCCCTCCAAGTCACTGCAAGATGCAGAACATTAGTCTTGGTAGAGATGCTGAGTTAATTTTTAATTTCTTACTATCTTGACAATAATCAGATGCATTGTTTGGCCCACAGTTCAGCAAACTAATTAAGCACATTTATGTAACTGGAAAAAAAGAATTGCCTTTATTGGAACTTACGTAAAATCTTATGTAGTATACTTGCAGACTTAGAACTACAAACTATCCATAGTGTATTGCATCCAAACAGAGACACAGAATTGTATATACTATTTTTATATTCTAAATATCACCTGGCAGAAAAACAACAGCTGTAAAGTGTTGTCCATGCAATAAAAAATAATGAGAATTTGGTATGTCACCATGTGCAGTGAAGCAAGTTTGCTTTGAGAAGCCTGAAGTCAATTTCTGCTGCCTCTCCTAGTCCTCTGTGTTGATAATTTCAAAGGTTTTCCAGTTGCATCAACAACCCATTGGAAATATTACACCATATACCTGTTACAGTGCTTCATGCCTGCTAGAAGGGAAAAATCAGGATACGTCCTGAGAAATTCATGAGTGAGTAATCCTACAGTTAAAAATAAAAATATGTTAAACAGGCAAAGAAAAAATAGCACTTTTCATGCAAATGATAACACAGTCAGTTGGCTAAGAGGGATCAGTATGATAATTTTTATCAAATTGGACAAATCATTTAAATGTCATCCACAATATATGACAAACATGATACCTATGTTCCACAGAGCCAAGTATGTCTACATCCACAGAAAGAGAAAATGAGCAGCTTGAACTAGTGGTTTCTGAAATTATATATAATATTTATCAGTATAATCACACATCACAGCATGTTGCTGTGGCTGCAAAAGAATGAATTCTTAATCAAATCCTAATTTCTTCTTCACATAAAAAAATTGAAATGGTTCTAGAGTGTCTCATCTCTCTCTTCTTTCAGGTAATACATGTAAGTCTTTATAACTCAAATGCAGTCTATCTGAATTTTTTTTTTTGAATTGTGCAATATATGTTGACCAAACAGTTACAAAAAAAAAAAAAAAAAAGATTCAACAAAATGCTAATGATTATTTAAGCTAAATACCATTTCAACTGGTGATTTGAAACATGGTAGGACCAGAAGCAATCTCTTCAAAATCATTGTAAGTATTCATGGCCATTTGTAGTTCTACAAGACTGCATTTATTTTTGGGGTTTATCATTTACCTACAGTTGTGCATGTCCCTTGCTGTGGTGGACTTTACCAGCCTCTGATGTGGTGTGGGGCATGACAGCCCCACCATCTGCTTTGGTCACCCTGAGCACCTCTTAGAGAAGCACCACAACCTCACTGTTGACATGGAAAAACCACATCAGATGAGCACCCATTTTTTAACTTGAAAGCCAAATTAAAGCTGTGAAACAAAGGGATGAAGTATCCCTGATATTACAGAAATTAGTGAAGTTAGTGCTTGGTTTCCTGCAGAGATGCTTCAAACTCAGACCTGTAACTAATAACACTACAGCTACATGAGAGAATTTGTTTCAAATTAATTTGCTTAACCTGACTATAAACTCCCAATATTGTATCATCATTAAGTGCAAGAAGATTCAGCCAGAAACAGACTAAAAACATATATATATATATATATATATATATATATATAAATATATATATAATGGCAGCCTGAGAATCAACCAAAAGCCAAAAGTCCCTGACTGTCTGCAGCTGGCAGGGCTTGGAGTCGGGGTAGGGAGAGCCACCCATTCACCTGGATACCTGGGGCAGGACATCTGTGAGCACTGCTGACATCCTAGGCAGAGACCAGAATATTGGCCCATGTCTTAATGTCTGTTAATGTTTAATGATAAAGCCAACCAAGCTAAAATCCTACATTTGCAAGAGAATGTTTGGGTATACATGAACCGTGTGTTTAACGATTTCACATCCTCTGGTTTTAATGATTTTCAGGAGTTAAGACCTGTGTCATTGCTGTAAACTAAACTGAAAACATACTCAGGGTGAAAGAAAAAAAAGTATGGATAAACTTGCCTGCTGCCTTTAGGATCTTCCACATTTAGTTCCATTACTGTTGCTATCTGTATTCTTATTATACCAACATCACTGCAATGCTCACTGACGAGACATGGATTCTGATGAAAAGAAAAAAATACATTATGAAAGATTTTATAAGGTTGATACAAAAATATTTTGAAAGTCAAATTTAGAAAAAAAAAAAAAGTCCCCAGAATAGCTTAAAACTTTTATTTAACAGAAATCTGAAAAACCCCCACCAAAAAGCTTATGAAACTGTGTCTATCGAGAGAAAGGGAGAAATGAAGTGAAATTAACATATATTTCCTGTTATGTTCAAGCAGGTTTCTATTTATTAACTTTAATAATAAATAAGGTCTTGTTTCACTTTGTGTTCCCATTTTGTTTCAAGATTTTAACAGAAATAAAGCTCATATGAACTAGATACAGCATTTTGCCAATATTTTCTAGAACCTGCACATTGCATCGGATAGAAGCAAAGAAAGCAATGGTATTATTAGTATCTTCTTGTTCAAGCATAAATTCTTTATATTAAAAGAAAAATCTTGCAATACTATGTCAAGTTCAACAATATTTGAACATTGCTATGATATAGTAAAATGTAAAAAACGTTGCTAAATATATCTTCTCTTCCTTTCACTACTTTGTGTGGTGGTATATTGATTTGTAAACTTGTATAAATTTTGGAATTAAAGAAATCCTGTGTTTTGGATTATTATTATTTTAGCTGGTGTGATTTGAAACAAAAATATCAATGGCTTGTTTGAATGGGCATCTGACTGTATCAGCAGGGGGGAAGGGTGTGGAGATGGCACATGCTTAATTGCCTGCAACTGTTTAAATAGCTCTTAAGTTTTGGGGCAGAAGGAGGGTTTCCTTAAACGAAAAATAGAATTCCATTTACAACCCAACTGCAAATGTGGAAGAGGCACAAGAAGACTGCAGAGCACAGACACTGTTGAACATACAGGAACTGATAAAGGTCGCAAGTTTGTGTCCCTTCCCGGCATTCTGCAGCACAATAGCTCAAACAGGAAATCATGGCAACGACTGTGTGCTGTGCTTTGGACCCAGTTGTACCTCCAACACTGGGGGATCACGAGCCTGCATTTCTCTGGCAGAGGTGCTGTACAGCAGGACAGGCTCAGCAGCAGGAATCACTGCACACCTGCCCCTTCCAAGCAAGTCTGCACGGACACTGGAGCAATGACTCCAGTAAGGAGGGCTCCATCACACAGCCACACCACTGCGGGTTGCAGAGCTCCAGTGGGGTGTCCCAAGGGTCCAGTACAGCCAGAAAATTCTTTCTTGCAGAGATTCTAAGGTGGCCACAATCACCTGAAATGGAATTATCATATGAATTCATTGGAATTAAAATCTTGCATACAGAGTGTCACCTAATCATACACACTGGGCCAGATTTTAGACTTTATTGTTTCTATTAATTCGATGAAAAATAGTGAAAAATTATTCTTTAAGTAACTTCCTTTGATTTCATTAAATGTTTCCATTTACAAGTCAAGTAAGGCAAACAAAATTCAAGTTTTGGTTCCCTACTGCCCATCATGTTAAATAGTAACTGGTCACTACAAAAAATATATCGGAAGCATTATCAGCTTAGAATTGCTGTCCCTTTAAAATGTACTTTCCCCATGTTTCATTACTTTCACAAGATGGAAGGCTGTGGAGAACCAATACAGATAACTTTTCAGCTTACACCGGGCGGATTGTATGTAACAAGTACAAAATGAATGCATCTACTTGGCTCAGTGTGATTGAAGACAGCAACTCTAAAGAAGTGGCAGATCTGATACTGCATTTTACACAGGTGTGTGATATCCGTGAATGCAAGTAACTGTAATTGTTACAACTTAATGATAGCTGCTTCTTGAAGTTTTATCTGTATTGTAGCATACACATACACATATGCACACAAATATAGTTCAGTATCATCACCTGAAAAACATAAAGAACGTATTGGGGGGTTTATACAGTACATCTGTTATGCATATTTTATGATGTTTTTATCAAACAAGGAAACTCAAAGTGTGCTGCCTAGTTGTACAGGACTGTAAGATACTCTGCTGTGCATAGTTCCCAGTGCCTTAGGAAATTGTTTAGCTCTTTGAATTATAGATACATATGAATGAATATAAATAAATAGAAAATTTAAAAATCACGTCAATAAAATTGTTCAGAAAATCTTTACTGAAAATATTTTGGTTTTGAATCTCTAGCATGTATATGGGCACACAGAGTCAAATTCAGAGAGCCTCCAGAGACCAAATTAAACTCCCTCCTCATAGAAATGGCATGAAAAATGATTCCTGAAACCTTCCTTTGAATTCTGGCAGTCCTCCAAACACATCTGGTAAATTCCCTGTGTGTGGTGTATTCATGGAGAGAATTGTGTTCAAAGAGGTGATACTCAGTTTAAAAACACAAAGCTAGGGTTGTAGCTCAATGGTTTGGAGACCTAATCTATGCTCCCAGTTTCCCCTTTCTTTACCAGCAAGAAGTGTATTTTACCAGTTTCACGGACAGCAGATTTGCAGTGGAAATATACACTCTGCACATGAACAAAACTGATCTGCACAGCTGAGGGTTCAGCCTGGTCAGCAGGGCATCTGCCAATCTTTTAAATTTCAAAGTGACAGACAATAACCTTTGTTTTTAACTACTTTGCATAATTTCTTCTTTGCAAGAACTAAGAGGAAAAATGAGCATTAATTTCCTCACACAGAAGGCAAGTTGATGATGATCTTAAGGCTATGCTTCCAGCATATTATCTTTTAAGTGGCTGCCTTGACAGTGGGACTGTTTCAATACTGACCATTTTTCCTCTGCAAGCATAAAAGAAGCAGTTAGTGACCTGAGCACTTACCCCTCAGTCTCTGTAGATGCCCTTTGCTGAGTTCTGTGAGTAGTCTCTGCAAAAAAACCAGTGAGAGAGTGCAGTGGGATGGGTGGCCTTGTAAGGCTTGGATGAAATCAGAAGCTTAAACAGAGTCTCCGAGACAATCTCCCATACACAGTTCATATGCATGTAGTAATAAATACTGAATTTTGACATAAATCAGGAGATGGCTCACTCTCAGGTATCAACAAAGGAGGACACGTGGTGCCTATTGTTGCTAATCCTTGATTCAAACTCATCCCCAGATGTACTACTGATAGTATATACTGTTAGTGTATATATATGTGTTAATGTACACTGTTAGTATACATTAGCAATCTTCTGTTATATGGGAAGGAACCTGTTTTAATCTCTGTGTGAACATGTAATACATATCCTCCCCCTAAATACTTAGAATCTAACCAGGAAATTCAGGGGAAGGATGTAAATTAAAGAAAGACAGAAAACACTGAGACTCAACTGAACAGCTAAACTTATCTTACACTTAGGACACAGCTGACAAACAACAGAGCTGAGAGCAAAAGTTGATTTTTCCCACATCCAAACTGATACAATGCGCCCAGACCAGGTTTGGGGTGTGTGGAATGACAGTATTGCCGCCACCAGATATGGAGGTCACCAGGTTTAGGGGATTATGAAGTGTAATCCTGTCACCAAGTCTGTGTACATGCACTTCTGTGGATGCCAGAGAGACATGTCAGGAATTTGGAAGCAACAAGGAGTAATCTAATCTACATCATTATCATATCCCCAAATAAATGCTAAGTACTGTGTTTTCAACAGCTGAGCGATTCTGCTCTTAATTACCTTGTGAAAACCCAGCTCTGCTATTCCAGCTGTCGCTGGGCTGGCAGCAGAGACATACTGTAGGAGGGAGCTGTTGCTATTGGGCGCAGTCATGAAAAATCCACTCGCAGCCTGCGGTCCCGCAGGGGTCACTGCCGATCTCCTGGTGCCGCGGGGTGTGCACCACAGCCGTGTACCACAGCCGTGTACCACAGCCGTGCACCACAGCCGTGTACCACACCCGTGCACCACAGCCGTGCACCACAGCCGTGTACCACAGCCGTGTACCACAGCCGTGCACCGCAGCCGCACACGGCTGACAGCAGCAAGACACTCACTGGGCACTTTTTGCAAGCAAGAGGGAAGTCCAGCCTTTGTACAGATATATGCAGAGATGATCTGAAATCCTCTGAGTACAGGAGTTATTTCAACTGATGGAGTGGATCGGATTAGATTGTGCACTTCTGTAAGAGTGGTGTGATGAAACTTGCTAAAGATTCAAGACTTCAGAAAACAGCCAGAAGACTGAAAATCTGGGTTTCTTTTGGAGCTTTAGTGACACCTACTGAAAACCATTGAAATCCACCCAAATACGACTAAAGCTAATACTTCAGGGTACATCTATGCGTATATATTTAGCTGCATCCATACACACATGATGTGGATAACTTATCTGAATTTTCAGCGAAAACCTCTTCTCAGCTATTACTGGGGTTTTTGCCTGTAAGCACATGGAAAAAAACCTGCTCCCCTCTGTGGTTTACTTTCTTTTGAAAAGTAACAAAGCAGGTTTTAAAATACTAAGCATACTTCTCTCTTTCTTAGCAAGGAGCCTGTATGAGAGTGCCTGTGTTTGTACACGGCCCCGCTACATGGTGCAGGTAAAATCTGTACAACTGCAATGCCATACCGCAGAATGCTTCAGGCTGGAAAGGACCACAGTGGATCATCTGGTCCAACCTCCCTGCTCTAGCAGAGCTATCCTAATGCACATGGCACTCGATTGTGTCCAGACGGTTTTTGAGTATTTCCAGCGAGGGAGACTCCACAGCCTCTCTGGACAATCTGCGTGATCACCCCCACAGTGAAGAGAGTCGTCCTTACATTCAGGCGGAACTTCCCGTGCATCAGTTTTTCTGTTGACTCTTGTCCTACTGCTGGGCACCATCAAGCAGAGCCTGGATTCAAACTCTAGACACCCTCCCTTCAGATAGTCATAGATATTGATGAGGTCCCCCCTTAGTCGTCTGTCCTCTGAATGGGCCAGTTTCCCCAGCCATTCATCGTCAGAAATAAGAACTCAAATACAGCAAAACACTGTTGGTAACAACACGAGTTATTTACTTCCAGTCTCAGCCCCCACAGCCCGCCCGTCCCCTCAGCAAGCCCCGCCCAGCCCGGCCCGGCCCGGCCCGGCCCGGCCCGGCCCGGCTGCTGCGCACGCGCGCTGCCCCTTGGCCGCCTGCGCTGCGTTCTGCCATCGGGGGCCCTGGCGGCCCGAACCATTCCTCTCTATTTTGAGGGGAGAACTGGGAAAACGTGTCTCCGACGAGCATCCTGCTTGGGTCCACTGAGCCTCTCTTTTATCAAAATACTATTTCTGTCTGAGTAAAGGCTCATTGTTTTTTGTTGTTGTTGTTTTTGTTTTTGTTTTTGTTTTAACTGGGAAACCAAAAACTTACAAACCTGGCCGGGGTGGCCGCTTATCTCCTACCCCCCGTTGGTCACTGGTCTATCCCAAGATGGAGGGCACAGCCCGGAAGCCCTGACGCCGGGCCCGCGTGGGAGCGAGGGGGAATCGGGACAGCGGGAGCGGCCGGGGGGCAGCGCCATGGTGAGTGTGCCGTGTTCTGTACTCGGAATCGCCAGGGGAACAAGGCAGGTTAGAGCAATAGGGTCGCCCCCAGGTTGCCTATATCGGCTGTAGCTAGCTTTGTTAGGTAAGTAAAGCTGGAAACCTTGCTGGAAGTGTTTTTCCGGGTCAGACGTGGCTTTCGGTCAGTTGAGAATACTTGGTGGGTCTGTTGATCCAGATCCCATGCGTAATTCGATGTTAGAGCTGTGCCTGGCTGGTGGTGCTGCGGATGGGCCTCATGACGGATGTTGAGCTGCTGCTGTAGGAGCAGCCGTGTAAAGAACTCTCGCGAAGCAAGATGTGTCTAGATGAATTCCCTTATGTCAGTTTCCCGTGTTTCTCGGATGAAGTGTGTTGCGGAATTCCTTTCTAGGGCTGTACGTTAAACTGTATGTGCTATTATCAGATATTTACTGTTCGATGTATTGCCATTTTGCAGCTGAATAAGCTGCGTTTGCTGTTAGAACATTAAAATGTTCATTGTGCATATGGGGAGATGAGTTAAGATCCCACTGGTCTCTTTATGCTTTGTCTCCAAACATATGTTTATAAGGCATTGCCTTAAAACGAATACAGCAGCACACTACAGAGAAAAGGTTCTCTGTAGGTGTATTTAATATTTCATTTTTTGTTAACGGTTAACCAAAATCAAATTTCCTCTTGCAGCCTCACAAGAAGAAAAAGCCCTTCATAGAGAAGAAGAAAGCAGTAACATTTCACTTAGTGCACCGAAGTCAGAGGGATCCTCTTGCTGCTGATGATACTGCACCCCAGAGAGTTCTGCTGCCCACACAGAAAGTAAATAGTTGCTTTTAATACTGAGGTTCATTCAGATAAGAAACACCATGGAGAAAAAAAGTTGGTATGCAGTCATACAGTTCAAAAAACAGCCTGAGAGAAGGTAGTTTTTAGTTCTGATTATTTATAAAAAGGGGATGTTGTAGGGAATTTCATGGCTGTGAGTTGTTGCCTGATGGTTGAAGGATGACTTAACAGGCATTAGAGGTGTAAATGTATTTGAAAAACAAAATAAAACTTGCCTGACTCACTGTGATAAAACAGGCTTTGTTGGTTATGTTGCTAATGGAAAGGTCCTGCTCAAACAGCACCCAGACATGGAAGCAGATGATTACAGTATTCTAATTAGCTATGAATTAGGGTAAGGAGTGGAGAGAGGACTACAAGGACTTCAACATTTGGACACTCTCAATAGATGTGTTGCTTTTCTTTTTGCTAGTAAGTTTTAAATGGACTTGAGTAACTAAATGCATTCCTTTTGATTATTTTCCTCTCCCCCTGCTTCCTAGGGGCATGAGGAGCAGAGAAGGGAGGAGCAGCGCAAGTATGGTGTCTTCTTTGATGATGACTATGACTATTTGCAGCACCTCAAAGAAGCCTCTGGTCCCTCTGAGCTTGTCCCATCTGTGCGGGGACAGCAAAGCAGAATTGTCATCACAAATGAGGGGCACATAGAAGATGAAATTCAGAGAATTTCAGTAAGTAGTATTTTTGTTAATGGTAATGCTGTTCTTTGGAGCATTAACATCCTCTAGACACATTAATTGTGTGAATGTATGTGTATACACACACACACACACACACATATGTATGCATGTGTGTATATATATGTACGTCAAAAGGATCCTTATAGATATACATGTGTATATCTCTATATATACACACACACATATATATAAAAAAGTATAGTTTTGACCCACAACCAGACTTTCCTACAAGTGAACCCAGAAGCTGACAAGCCAGAGTTTACTGATGTGCATTATTTTGCAAGCACAGTGTTAAAACACTTCAGGTACCCACAACAAACTTTCCTCTGCAGAGATGGCTTGTTGGAACAAGTCGTGTGTTTTTCTGGGGTGAGCATTTGTTTTTAAGGTTTTTTAGAACTTCTGAATGCTCTGGGAGGTATGAATATGCCAGGTTGTATTATCAGCACACCGTGCTTTTAAAGGGGAATGTAATGGAAACCAGATGGAATAAAAACAAACTTTTCATTTGCTGACATAACTTGTAGAAGTTTATGATGCTAGATCACACTGGAATGGAAAAGCAGTAAATGCTTTGAAGCAATGAAATATGCCATTGCCAGTCACTTATAGCTGAGGGTGTTTGATTTAACCAAATGCTGTCATTTTAGTCAAAATCAATAGTCTTGGTCAGAAGTACCTTTCAGGTACAGCTTGGTGATACTAGATTAGGTTTAAAGTTAGGGTAGATATGCATGTTGTGAAGCTTTTAACAAGCCTTTCAGTAAAGGGCTGATTTCAAACGTGTGTTAGTGTTCTCCAAAACAAACAAAAAAAATTTAAAATTTCAGTGTGCCTACTGTGCAACCATTCTCTGAAAAGCTTCAGAGATTCAAAAAATAGTGTCTCTGTACCTGGAGAATATGGTCATGAGAATTGATGCTGCTAGTACTTTACATAGCTATTGTTGTATAACTCTGAAAATTTGCCACGTAGTGCAAATAATGTGTAAGGTTATTTATAATCTATTATAAACATATACATTATATATATAATTGTGTAGTTGTAATAGATAACACAGTGCTTGTTGTAACATTTAAGTAGAGCTCACAGAGTTTCTTTTGGTTACAGGAGTGTCTGCATGGTTTTGTTAATGTGAGCTCAAATACAAAACTGAGAACAAATACATTGTGGTCATGTTTTTCTGTTTCTTTTTCTAAGGCTCCATCCATTAAGTTGCCTTCCTCAGTATTTGCCACAGAATTTGAAGAGGATGTGGGCTTGTTAAATAAAGCTGCTCCTGTTTCAGGTATTTCTCACCTTTCTGTGATGTGAGTTGTCACCTAGGAAGGAGATGGTAATTAAGGCTTCTATTGTGGTGTCATCTGGTTTTTTTGACTTAGAACAGGCTCAGTAGCAGACATAATGAATGATCTGTGAGAGACCCATGTTTCAATTTGACACTTAGTTCTGTGATTCACTAGTAGGAGTTCTTTAGCTTTGCTCTTGAAGAGGGTGAATCCATGAGTTCTTACTTTTGTGTAACAAATACAAACTAAGAACAGGGTAAGACAGTAGATAATACTATTAGTTTATTATTCTGTCTGAATCTGAGTCTGAAACTGGATTTTCCCTCAATTTCTTTTCAAATGCTGAGTAGTGTTTACATTCCTTCATTGGTGTTATTTCAGTGTTACAGGCTGTGAATAGGTTTTCGTTATATATCCATGTGTACTCTGGACATTGACTCCACAGCTATCCCCATATTTTATAACACTAAGGAATTGTAGCAGTTCTCTCTGTCCTGACAGAAGGATGCTAAAAAGGATTCTATTAATTGCAGCAGAGAAACACTTTCTAACATTTTGTAATGTAGAAAATTTTAGGGTTGGAACTAATTCTTGATCATGTGGAGCTTTAACCTGGATGTTTCTTCTTTTACAATATTCTGTATTAAAATACATTTATGGAAGCTTAGGGCCTCTGGGAAATGTTTTTTTTCTGAGTGATAAAAATTGACAAGAGATTGGTGATAGCCCTGGCTTCTATCAAATCTACAAATATTCTTGAGGAGTTTTGTGATTCTTTGGTTTCGGCTTTCCTTACTGCAAATTAACAGTCCAGCTGGATTGTTTTTTACCCAAGAAAGTAGCTTTGTAATGTCAGAGAAATGTAAATATTTATGTTTTGTTTTTTCAACTTTCTAGGACCACGGCTAGATTTTGACCCAGATATTGTTGCAGCTCTTGATGATGATTTTGACTTTGACAATCCAGAAAATATCCTGGAAGATGATTTTGTTCTACAAGCAAATAAACCCCAGAAGCGGTAGATAGAGCTTTCTTGAAATATTTGTCATATGTAAATAGGAGGAATGCAATTTCCTATTGCCTGTGGTGGTGTAGGAAGCCACAAGGGTTTCAGATTTCAAACTGAATACTTTGGTGTGTTGAAAAAACTATTGCCTTGTGTTACTTGAATGGTAAATTCTTATGTTATCCAAGAGACGCGTTTCATTTGTTACTTTGAGCTCATGGGTTGTATGAAATGTTTGGAATAATAGTGTTCTTCAGCTGTTTAAAACATTGTCATCTGTTACATGTAAAATACATCAGTAATGGTATTGATGAAGGCTAATGCGTGTTTCTGAAACCTGTGCAAATGCTTTGTGTGATGCCCCACTGCATTTTATCTACTTAGATTTTGGCATCATTCTCATAATTTCATGAACAATAAGAAATTTTGCTAGTTTTAATAGTCAAGAATGCAGCTGATATTTTTCTGTTTTGACACGTATAGCTGAATACAAAACTAACTTCAGTCTCAGTGCACAGATGCATGATCCAGCCAGCAATGCTTTCAGCTGTCAGAAAAAAGTCTCACCCAAGATTTAAATCTGTTAATCCCAAATGGTTTCAGATAACCAAGCATAGGTCAGAACTATGTAAAGGTCCATGTATTATTCTAAAACTATTTTATACTTCTGTTCAGGGGCCCAGATGCTGAAGATGAAGGTGAATGGGAAGATATGGATGATAGTGATGAGAAGGATAGCTGCAATAGTGATAAAGACTATGATTCAGAAGGTCCTTTGTCAGATGATGAGGTTAATGGACAGACAAAAGAATTCCTTTTTATGCAAGAAGAAACCAGGAGTCGTTTCACGGAATATTCTATGACATCTTCAGTAATAAGACGGAATGAGCAGTTAACCCTGTTGGATGACAGATTTGAGAAGGTGAGACAGCTCCAGAGTGTAACTGTGAAGGGTGTTAAATGCTTCTTTGTCTGTTGATTCTTTTCATCAGGCACTGTGCTGTATACCTGTGCAGATTTTACTGCTTTTAGCAGTCAGTGCATGTAACTGCTCATTGCATGTATTCTGCATTTAATACTGGCTACATTTAGAGGCTGGTGTCACCTAGGTTATAGTGTTAATTGCTATTGTAAGGCCTAGCACTGATGGAGGTAAATAAAATTAGTCCAATGACTATATGAGCATTCATAATTAGTGTTACACTTTTGTCAGAGAGGCTCAGTTCTACACAGCAAACCATTTACAGGTCCCTGGTAAAGTATACATTCATGAACTGATGTCAGCGCAGTGGAAATGCAGTGTAACTTTTGTTCTGAGCAGTGACAGGCTTCTTAAGACATAGACTGAAGTAATGCATCAGAATAAAAAATGTTTTCCAGAAACTGATTTATATATTATTGTAAGATAACTTTGTGAGTCCCATGCAGAAAGAATACTGATAGTAAGGAGGAAATCCTACTTCAGATGTGTTTGGCAGTTGTTCAGCAAATGAGAGGGGAGAGGAAGAAGAGGCAAATAAAAAGAGATGTGTGATTCTTCTTTAAGCTATCAAGAAGTTGCATGACAAATGTGGTCTAATTACAGATATCCACTTCTTTATTTTAGTTTTATGAACAATTTGATGAAGATGAGATTGGAGCCTTAGATAACGTGGAGTTGGAGGGTTACATTAACACAGACAATGCTCGGTTGCAGGAAGTCCTGGATGATTACTACAAAGAGAAAGCTAAGAAGTGTGTATTCCCAGAAGTACTGCTTCACATAAGTAGTTCTGTAGTCCTCTGTTTATATTGAAATTTTGGGTGTGTTGTTTAAAGTTCATGTACTCAAAGATTGCATCCCACAATAAAAGCAGCTGCATATGAGTATTACCCATTTGTATGAAAAAACTAAGTGGAGGATTTGTTGGTTTGAGTAGGTTATGCTCCTTTTGTGTAATTGTGTTGAACTTAATGTAAGCAGTATCTCTATTAGAGGCATTCATCCTCTTGGAAAGCAGAAATACTTCTTTTGTTGACTGTGTCTTTGTCCTAATGTTTTTAGTTTATTTTGAGTCTTACTTAAGAATACTTCATTTTTGCTGCAAGTTTCATTGGAAACAGCTTTCTTGGGTCTGGGGCTTTACTTAAGGTAGTCTGGGTTTACATAATTATACATTTTCAAGAAGAGATAAACCATATTTTTTTCTTCTCTGAACTTTTTCAAAGTTGTGTGAAATTGGATGCTCTTGAACCCGATGAAGATTTGGACTCTCCTGCAAATGAAGAAAGTGAGGAAGAAAAGGAGGAAATAGTAACTGTAGTTATCGAGGAGCCAAAAGAAAAGTGGGATTGTGAATCCATCTTGAGTAAGTATTTTGGGGTTTGCTTATTTGTTCTTAGATTTTCGAAGTAAATGATAGGTGATTTCAGAACTTTCCTGAGTGTTTCTGGTAAAATGGTTTATTCTCTGAGCACAACAGGAGGAATTTCCAAAACCTAAGTAGCAGTACAATTCATAATTTCTATTTGCAAGCCTTTCTTGACTGCTTTCTTTTTTCTTTGTGACATAGGTACCTATTCAAACTTATATAATCACCCAACACTTATTAAGGAGCCATCAAAGGTAAAATTATTAAACTTACTCTGATGAATAACACTGGGAAAACTTGAGATAAGTGTGTTTGTTTTCTCAATGGGTATCTGTTTTAAAAGACAGGGAGCAGAAATGAGGGTTGGGGCGGGCTTTGGTATTATTTCTTCGCTAAAGAAGGGTTTGGATATATTTTTTCTTACTTGAGGGAAAACTGAGTTCAAAATCTCTGTAATAGTTAGACAGAAACAGAGCAAGGGATCTCCTTAGTTGTTATCTGTGAGACACCTCTGTGTAATCTGTGTCTCACAGCCACATCCTTGTTCAGGTTTATTTTACTATGGTCTGAAACAATTTATTCTAGTTCCTTGTGCCTTCCATATGTTTCCCATCATTAGGGCACAGCTTGATATCCCCAGATTTGAAATGAAACCTTTTCCTTGCAAGCTTATAAAGGAATATTCAGTGACTACTTAAGTTCTTTATTTTTTCAGTAATATTTAAATAAAAGGGAAATATGTTTTTCTCCTTCTGGAAGGCCAGATTTTGTCACAGATGTTTTGATTTCTTACTTTGGGATTAAGATTACTCTGCTGTGTTTTTGTGAGGGAGTTAAATATAGTACGAGGAGACTTAACATTTAAAATCTGGATCTGAAGTTTTTACACTGCTAAGTGCACTGCCATGTGCATTTCTAGGAGAGAAAGCTAGGGGCCACTAATTCATACACACTCCCTATTTTAGCCCAAGCCAATAAAAATTTCTCAGAAGACTGGAATTCCCCTGCACGTCTTGCCTCAGAAAGGACTCACTGCTAAGCAGGTGGAACGCATGCAGATGATAAATGGCAGTGACCTGCCAAGAGCATCAACACAGCCCCGTTCCAAAGCTGAGAGCAAGGAGGATCGCAAAGCCAGGAAGCAGGCCATAAAGGAGGAGCGGAAGGTACGCCTGACTGCAAATACAACCTTGCAGAGCGTTGCATGTTACATGAGTTCTGTCTTACCAACTCTGTTTAAAACTCACTTGTCATGTCTGAAGGTAATGGGAAAAACTTGCTGGTCTCAAAGAACTAATTATTGCATCTTATCAAAAAAAATCTACTGGAAGGAAAGTTACCATCATACTTTTGTCTTCTGGTTTCCAATATCAACACTTGGGGGCTGTTACTGTGGCTACTACTGCAGATGCAACTTCTGAAGGAACATCAGATTTCCTTACAGTCTAAAGTAGCAAAGGAAATAGTTACAATGTCTCAGATTACACAAAGTGAAAAGTATCTGAAAGGAACGTGAAAAATCCTAATTGGCCAAAATTTAATCCTACCTGTCTTATTTAGGAACTTTCCAGCATATTAGAAGCTTCTACTACCCAAAGATGTTTATCCTGTTGGTACACATATTTGACTACTAATAATTGGTGCTATAAATAATACTGTTGTTCAGATTGCTCTTGTTTTCATGATTTAGAAGAGCTAATTGGAATGGTTTGATTTTGCACGTTAATTCCTATTTTGTAAATTTCTCTTTATTCCTATGTGCAGGAACGCAGAATGGAGAAGAAAGCCAACAAGCTGGCCTTCAAACAGGAGAAAACAAGACAAGAGAAAGAGTTGCTCAATCTGAAACAAAACGTGCAAGGTCTGAAGCTGTCCTGATGAAACTGAGAAACTTGCTGTGGAAACATCCCTAATTTTTCATTTGTATTGAGAAGGGAACTGCTAACTCACACCTTGCCGGTCCTGCTCAAAGGGGGTTGTTCAAATCTCACTGTAACAAGACCCAGTAACTTGTCATTTTTTCTGAAATGGAGTTCTGTATAAAATAATCGATTGGTGATGTCTATTCAGGCATGAGTGACATGGCAATTGCTGCAGTTTCATTACAGTAGAAATGTATTAAAAATATGAATATTTTTCTTACAAGTTCTCACTGAACAGAGTTATATATATATTTGTTGAATGTATTCAACAAATACATTCAACATGTATTTGAATCTTAGAGATCTGATCTGATTAGATTCTTCTATTAAATTATTTCCGTTTTAAAAAAAAACAGTATTTTCATTTATGTCTTCTCTCTCTTTTAATGATGGTTGAATATAGTTCCTTATTATGATACAGTTTTGTTAGTCAAGGAGTTTACACCCACTCCTCCTTGGTTCTTTTTTTGGGGTAGGTTATTTATTGGTTTGCTACTATGATGGAAGCCTTTTGTAAGCAAAGATGTCTGAGAAGCTGTTGTGTAGCTGGACATCCCTGTTACCTAATGTGAGTTTCACATTTCCTGGCAAATAAAATCTGTCACAAAGAGTGTTGCAGTTACAGTACTCAGTGACCCTTAAAGTTGCCATTGGAATTGGCTTTGCTGGAAGTACCCATTCTGGGTAGGATGGCAAACAAACAGCAGATACCTGGATAAATAGTGTGTGTTGCAGATAGTCACTGTCTTGGTGTTTCTGGAATACTCTTCCTTGGGTCTTGTGTTAAATTTGGTTTAATTGGAATACAAAATTATTACTCACTACTATTGTTGTGAAAACTTCCTAAAGATGAGCTGAAGGCCAAGATCTGTAGGTTTGTGGTGAACTTAAATCTTTATACTGTGAACATCAGTTATTTTAATAGTGACTGGTACATAATGTGAATGAAATGAATAGGATTTGTAGTCAGTCCTGAATCCTCCTGTATTCATAAAAAACCCCTGGGGTTTATGTCTGTGTGTTACAGACAGAGCAATCTTCTGCCCTTACGTGAAAAGCTAACCTTTTTACTGGAAGGGACATGGTAACCAACACGTCAGTGGAGTGGCTTGACCGCTGATGGGTTCAAAGCATCTTCAATATTCCCTCAATAGTTTTGTGAATACTAGATGGAGACAAGCTAACAGGGACTGATGAAGTCCTAATGTACAGAAACAATTCAAAAGACTTGTTTTTATTGGAATAAGGCTTTTATAATATATTTTAATTGGTAAAGTAACATGGTTTTCGAGAAGGGAATAAGGAGGCATTTGAATCTGCAAGTCTTGATCACTGTTCAGAAAGCTAAAGTATCAATACAGTGTACACATCTAGATTAAGCCTTCATTTTCTAGAATTGTATGTTAACTGAATCAATAGAAACAATCTGTAAGACTAGAAAAAGTTTCAATGTTTTCTTTTAGCTGATACCTGTATTAGTTTTCACGTGTTTGACAAGCTTAAGCAGGGTCTGCCTGTGTCATAATTGCTAATTGTGTAATCACTGATTCTATGGTAACTGGAATACTGACCACCTAGTACTCAGGACTCCTCACAACAAAACAGAAAAGGAAATCTGAGAAGCCATTCTGTTGAGATGAGTCAGATACCAGGAAGTAAGTGCAATGGAACAAGTAAGTAACAGATGCTGTTCAGTGCTTTGGGGTGGAATATGAATTTGCGGTTTACCAAAAAGGACAGTCTTTTACTAAAGCCAGTACACATGTTCTTTGCTAGATTTCTCATTATTGATTCAGTGGTACTGTGCTTATACCTAAAGTCCTTTAAAATAAAAACAAAAAAAGAAAAAAAACCTTGAGGGGATGAGAACAGAATGCAGAGGTGGGGAGGCAGAGGAAGGCACTTGAGAGTGTAGTCTGGACCAAGGACAGACACAGCTGTTGCTTGGAAACAAAAGAGGAAAGACGTTTAAACAGAGGCAATAGGAAAGGAGTCAAAAAGATTACAGAATTGCTTTGTTCCTCTGCACTTGTAATCATTGAAACACTGCAGTAACGTTAACTGTGTTTTGGAGTGTGGTAAAATCCCAAAGAAAAGGTAAGAAACAAACACAGTCATTCTTCATCTGCTGAGCAAGACAAGGATTTATTTTGTTATAGCAAGAGCAGGTAAAGAACACTTAGATGAGAAGTTCTTACCAAAGTTAATTTAATGAAGTACCTATGTAGGTTACAACCAAATGAAAAGGACTCTCTTTTTCCTGAAGTTTTCCTAAAGGCTGTTTTTTTTTAATGGAAGTAATGTCCCTGCTCTGAAATGAAAGTGTGATTGTCTTTGGTGTTAGAAGGGCCTGAAACTATTTCCATGTAACTTTAACATCTATTTTTTTTCAAAAAAAAAAGGTGATTTAAATTCAAATCTCAAATTTAACATCTACAAAGTAAGATCATCTTGGAATGCTGTTTAGCATATGGAAACTTTCCACCTTAACACTGGAGATCGTGCCATACTTTGCATGACACTTTCTACCTAAGCCATTGCTGGGTATCACTAGCTCCTGCTGACATCCAAACCATAAATCTGGGTGGGTGCAGATCACCCTGAATTGAGGTGGTGATGAACTTAAATATTGTTCCACCGTCTCAGCCAACTGTGATGTCACTGTGAAAGCACATACCTAAGCAGTCATGTGGAAAACAGAATGCTGCCTGTCATAGCAAAGGAGAGCCCGTGCTTTGTTGGAACAGGATGAATCAGGAGGGAATTCTGCTAAAGGGAACCCTGGTATGCAGCGGCAGAGTTGGATTTGGTAATTCTTGGGTCCTTTCCAGTTCAGGATATTCTGTAATTCTATGGAGATGTCCCTTTCTGACAATGAAGTACTGTTCCAGCAAGAGCCCTGTCCATGTGCTGCCTCTGCTGCAGTCATGGCATCCTGTGCTGTGTAACCAAGACTTGCATGCTTTGCATTTTGCACAACTGCCTGAAGTCAAAGTCTGGCTCCTACAACCCTTGGAAAACACTTAGCATGTTTTGTGGTAAAATCTCCTTCTTTTTAATGGGAATTTGAGTGCATTTAGCTGAAATGGGTAATGAGCACTAGGGAAGGTGGAGGTGACTGTTGGTAGAGAAGTGGCTTGAACAAGTTTAAAACAGCGAGTAACTGCTTTCATTGGTGAACTTGATCAGAGAATTTACTGTGCACACACTGTGAATTCATCTTCAGTCTTGCACTGTCTTAATTTACCTGCTTGTCCAAAACCATGTTTGCTATACACTGAATTTAAAATAATGTATTTTCTCTTGATGAGGCATAAATTACTAATTCACATCTCCCTTTTTTGTTCCACGTTTTAGGCTGAATTTCTTATTTCAGTCTTGAAAAAAAATAGACTAATAAACCATCTGATAAGTAGTCCCTTTGACAGCATAATGTGAGCACCAGGCTCTGTTCCAAAGGCTGCTGAAGTAAATGAAAAGATTCCCCTTGACCTCCCTGATCCCTGGATTACAAACTGAATGCGTGGCTGCACAGTTTGCCTGGCACAACTCAAATGCAGGGTTTTTCTGCAAGGGGTGGGGCTCTACATGTACTCCTCTGCTCCTCAGTTTATATTACTGGTCCTGTGTCTCTGTGGTGGATCAGATCAGCCCTGCAATAGTGCTAAAACCTGATTTGGCAAGGAAAAAAGCCAAAACAACAAACCTACACTAAAATCAGAGTGACAGCAACAACCAAGACAAAGGTGCAATTACTTTGCATCAGTAGTCCCATGTTCTCAAGATTCAATGGTTTTATCTAGCAAAATAGTTTGAAGAGAGATCTCTGTATTATGAGAAAGGTGAAAAATTGTGTCACTGTGACTGCTGTTGAGATCCAAGTCCTGCGATGGCTCTCCGTGCCCTGACGATGCAGGACTGGTTTGCTCCTCTGTGAGCAAGGCAAAGGTATCTGCTGCTCTTCCAGTACTGCAGAGTTCCTCTCTTTTGCTGTTAAAAGTATCTAGAAACAGAAGGACCTGAATCATGTAAGTAGAAGGTTCAAAGGGAAGTGAGGATTTAAAAGTGTGATTTAGTAGAATGAGCTGCATTTTAGTCCAGTTGAGCTGTAACCAAAATGTCTTCCTTAGGTATCTGCTTAATTCCTGTGGAAAGAGAGTGGACAGCATAGAGAAATTACTAAAAAGATCAAGAGAAAAACTGAGAACTAGAAAAGGGAAGTAAGCAAAATAAATAGGAACAGGGTCTTTAATTTACCAGCTGTGGATGTACTCATGCAATTGACAGTGCAGGAAAGAGGCTTTAGTTTGGTCCTTGCTGTCCTTCCATGCTGTTCCTCGCAAAGGGCATTGCCCATCCTCTTGCAGAAGAGTGAGAGTGATGCTAAAATCTGAGACATTTCTGAACCTTACAACCTCTCTTATTGCAAGGCATGGCTCTTCTACAAATTTGGTGCTGGATATTGTATCTACATAAAATTTCCCTGTGCTTCCAGCTGCAGGTGCTATCCCTAGTTTTCCTTCTGTGTTGTCAGGTTATGGATGCTGGTAAGCAGCTGCTCCTATTCAGCCTGGGCCTGTGGCTCTTTCAGTGCTGTTGGCTGGATGGGCAGCACTGCTGTTCGTCAGGGGAGACCCCACTCTGGAGTCCATCTAAACTCAGAGAACTAATAGTGAAAATATTGACCCCTTGAACAGGCTCAGACTGTTCTCCCTGTCAACTAAGAAAGAAAGAACCAGGTATGTGTGGGGGGAGTCCAATGGGACAGCTCCTGTTCACAGACCCAATCTGTTCTTCTCTGCGTGTCATTGTTTGGACTGCTCTCCAGCCCATCCCTGAGCAGAACAAACTGGAAATGGCATCTATTTCTGATTTGTGTTGAACCTCAGCTGGAGTTGGACAGCTTTTTAAAGTTTTGATGAAGTCCTTCAGGAGTTAAACTGAACCCAAAATAAATACTGCTGCAGCTCTCTGCTCCTGAATATAATTGTAAAGCCCTGGGTAAGTAAACATTATTAAAAAAGCATCACTCCAACCCATAAACGGTTTTTCTTTGCATCTCAGCTGATCCACTGTTCCAAGAAAGCCTTCAACAGAAAGTGCACGCCCTTCAGCATCTTGAAACAGAGACCATGGGAAAGAGAAATCACCACTGTGAAGAAGCAGCCCCTGCAAACGGTATAGTTGAAACTGAAGTGTGTGTATTACCTCTGTATGAAGTCTTTCATCCAGTAACACTATTGTTTCCTCCAAGGACAAAGCCTGGATGTTGTGGATGAGTCTCACATATGTGCTTGACTGGATGCCAAATTCTTTCCTCCCCCTCCCTGTGCTACTAGTGTTTGGGAATATTTGTCTGTTGAGAAGCCAAATCAGTAGATGTCATGCCTGCCCTGGGCACATAAGTGTCTCTGCTTTTCGAGTAAATGTTCAAACATATATATTTTAAAGAAAATGTGAAACTCTAATAGATTTCTCTTCAGCTAAATCTGAAAGAGAGCATGATTCAAAATAGCTGGTGCATGAATGCCCAAGGTTGAACCTGAGAGCTGCCCTTTCACAAAAGAAGTTGCAGAGATTCACTGCCGTTTTACTGAAGGGTTTAAAATGTATTTGAGCTGAGCTTATTTACAGAGATGGAGGAAAAGATGCTTAAGCTCTCACTGGAACAAGTCATTTGGCTGGGGAGGAGGTGAGTACACATGGACATGTATGGATATTATTTTATCAAGAGATGCCAATTCACTACTGATTTGGTCAACTGCTGTTGTAAAATGTCCTTTAAAATCAATTGTGGAAAGAAACAGAAGTGCACAAAGGTTTAAAGTTAAAAGAATGTGACAAGTGGAGAAGGGAAGGTGTTTTTCTAATCGTGTCTTGTCTAATTCTTCCCAAGTGCCTTTAGGTCTGCCATGACCATGGTATTTTGTTGGAATGCATTTGGTTTTTATCCTTCTTTTGGTGCTGTCAATAGACAGTGAAGGGTTGAATCAGCTTTCTTATGCCTTTCAAAAAAAGCAAATTTATTTTGTTTGTAACTTTTTTTCTTTCTCTCAGGAAAAAAACAAAACCAAAACACAAACAAACAAACAAACAAAAAAACCAGAACCCTTGCTCTAAGATATTTCTGTCCCTTATAAGAGGGGAGTGTAGTTTGCATCTTCTCTTATTTCCATTACAGAAACAGCCAGGGAAGAAATCTAACTGGAAGCAGCATTATGAGTATTTTGTTAATACTATTCAATCAGCCAAGCAGGTCACAAAAGCTGTGAAGCAGGGCCACCCCCTTCCACCTTCTCCACCAAGCACCAATCCAGATCTGTGGTCTGCTTTTTCACTGCAGTTCTTGTACTGATCTTTGATAATGCAGTGACATCTTATTAACCACAGATGGGATTCAGTTTTGCACCCCTGGCACAACAGAATGTGAACATTAATTCCCTCCATAGGCTCTGATTTTCAGCTCTTTTTTGGCTTGAATTGAGTAAGGATGCAAAGCAGAGGCAGTGGGGAGGAAGAGAAAACTAACCATACATTATAAACTTAAAGGCAGCAGGTCTGGGGTCCTGATATTGCCACTTCAGGAGGAGATGAGGATAGCTGTACTCTCCTGTAACAGAGGGTGAAGTACATCCTCTCTTCATTCAAAACAAGTAGTGTACACAGGCTTCCCCATTCCCATGGGGTGGCTTTTCCACTGTCCCCTTCTCCACCCAGCTTTGCAGACAGGGAAAGGCATTTAGAAAAGAACAGGTCTGGTTTACTACTTAATACCAGGTTCAGCCTCTGCAGAGAGCTCCCTGTGTTAAAAGTTACAGATCCAAAAAGATGCACACACTGACAATATCTCATGATAGTGTGATTTATAAAATGTGGGAGCAATCTTGAAAAGGGTCTCAGTGGAGTCCTGCCAGCATTAGGAAGGCAGACAGCAGAAGGGAGAAGGGGGGCTCTTTGGGCTGGTTTCCGGAGCAGGAATCCATGACTGATAGCAAGAGCAGCTGCCTTGATTCCAGCCTGTCTCCTCTCCTAGGTGACAGCAATGCAATATAAGCAGCAGGACACATCTTCCTTCCTTGACTGGGGTCTTCACTGAATTTCCACTGCTGAGTTCTTTAATGACTGTTATTTCTGGTCTTACTTTACCAGTTCTAAGAACAGAACCTCCCTTTCCTTCTCCATCTTGGAGGAAACCAAGTTGTGCAAGAGCAGTGGTAATTGTGGAGAAAGGAACTGGAGAATTGCTTTTTAGGAAGGGCAAATTCCTGAGTGGCCTAGTGAGGATGTATATCCTATACTACAGGACTGGTGAGAAAGTACATGGATTGTGGAAAGGAGAGAAAGGCTTCATTTTTGTCTGATCCTGCGCCCATTCTCTCCTGAAGTTCCAGGTGTCCCTGCTGCACCCCTGAAGCCAGATATCTGCCCTGTCTTGTCCTCCCCTCCCCCATGCTCAGAACCATTTTACCTACGTTACTGGTCTGGAGCAGCTTTGGTGGCTTCTTGGGCCATCTTTTCTGTGTCATTACTGAGAGAAATTATTTGTAAACATGTTGAATCTTTAGCATCAGGATAAGGGCACTTGGGCTGCTTTTGTAAAAGGCACTGGACACGGAGGAATGGTCTGAGAACATCAAGGGCAGTGTGATGGCTACATTGACCTGGGACACTCCCCAGACAGAGCTTCTTCTCCACTGTTATCTGCCTGCCCCTCGAGATCCAAGGCCACACGCCTATTCTGTAAGGGCTCTGGGAAGGCAAGGGAAGCCAGCAGGGGATTCTTCTGCCTCCCTGAGCAGGGACCTGTTTCCATTTCCCTGAGTTTGTCTCCTTCTTCAGCTTGATGGCAAGAGAGGCAGAGCTCCTCAGACTCTTGCTAAACTTGCATCCAGTGCATTTCTCCCAGGGATGGAAGGGTGTGATTCTACAAGTCTACTTCTCTTTTGAGTTCTCTGATATTTCTCAGCCTCCTCACCTCCTCTTTAGCTCTGCCACCAAGCTGGGCAGATCATCCACCTGTTCACAGTGCATGCAGGTGTCTTACCCACTATCCTCCAGCACTTAACACCAGGCTCAGACACTCCCTGCAGCCAGAGGCCGGGATATTTGCATGCTTCTCGAGGAGCTCTGCTCTGCTCTGTGAGGTTGGGAATGGGTAGGACTAGGACAAAGATAAGAAAATCTGCTTTTATTAATCCCCAGGATTTATTCCTGAAAGCAATTGCTGTTTGCTGGGTTAATACCATAAGCAAGTATTTTAGTGTCCCAAGTGTTTTTCTAGAGGAAGATTTTATAGTTCTCCTACGTTTGTACTTTGGAAGCTGATAGGAATTCATCACGGACACCCGCTGGTGAGGCTGGGTGTTGAACTGCATCTTGAGTGCTCCAGTAGAGCAGGAGAATTCTTCTCCTCTACTGTATAAACTGTGACACAAGCTGTTCCTTTCTTACTGTCAGACTATATTCAACATCCGTGCTGCTCTCAAAGGTGCACTGAGGCTCCACAAGAGAGGGTCAAGGAGTTCTGTGAAGAACAAGCTGCAGTCTGCCTTGCTACAGACTCTGCCAGACAGGCTTTGGTAAGCAAAGCTTGCACTTGTCTTGTCCTGCAAGCAGATTTGCTAAACTGTAGTTTGTGTGTGGTCAGTAAAGGCCTATATTAATATAAGATTATATATAATATATAATATATAATTATATATTATATATAATTATCAACTCTCCAGGGAAGTTGATAAACTCTTATAACAGGACACATGCTGATATCAGCTGGGAGTTGCCCATAACTGGAGCCCTTTTTCTGATGAAGAAAGTGACAGAATCTCACAGTACAAAATACTTGGGACAACAACTTCTTCAGACTCTTCTGCAATTATATTCCAGGGTAGCAGCTGCAATATAGGAATATTCTCTGTAGAGAATCAGAAACATGGCAGCTTTTGCAGTATATTGAGAAAGCTCTTTCTGTCCTTTAGGGCTTCCTGCTGTTGGAAGGTTTGCTATTCCCTGGTCACTAGACACAAGGCCAAAGGGCAGAGCCCCTTGGGAGAATCAGAAAAGTAGAGCAAATCATCAGTGTCTTGAAGTGGGATCCTGTTTTGTTATAGAAAAGAGAATAATATAAACAGTTCCTTTAGGAGAGTACTGCTGGTTTGGGGGGCTTTTGTTTTAGTGTATTTTTTGAAGATGTTGAAAAATCTTATTACTCTTCCACCTATTTGGAGCCGGAAAAATGGCTTGCAAAATGTGAGAGGGTGGATCCTTGGCCTGTTCCTTCCTAGCACTGCTTCAACAGCAATTTGGAGAGTTTTCACTAGGGTCTATAAGCTCCTTGCTAGAGTTGAGTGATGATTGTGCATCTTTTTTTACTAGGACAAGCAACCCTTGACTGGGAGAAAAACTCCAACATTAACACCTGCTGTGTTATCACTTCTGGAGAGAGTACAAAAAGACAAACATAAGCCAGGCAAAGAGTTCATTTAGTCATATTTATGTTTTTCTTATAACAAACCCTAAGGTATTTGAGGTGGGGGAGGCATTTTTAAAGCACATCTTAGCCTTTGGAATACAGTTTTCTGATAGAATAATGCGGAATTATAAAGTTGACTTTTTTTGCTGGGCTTTTTTTTTTTTTGCAAGTCCTGATGTGAAATCCTAAACTTGTTTCTGCACAACACTTGCTATAAATAAGAAAGGACAAAATTTTCTGAGTGGATGTTGTTGATAGTGAATGGCTTTCCTGGTCATTATCTTGATCTGTTGTGTGCACTGTATGCACAGAGGTTTTCATTTGGGTCCTCAGGAGGAACCCAAATACATTTTCAGTTAGAGGTTCTCAAACAGAAGCATCTATATAGACCTAAAACATACAGTCTGGCTTTGAGGTCCTTCTTGCACATAAAGAATTCCATAACTTTTAATCTTCAATTCTGAGATTTATTCTGTCCATTTTACCTAAAGTCCAATTAGATGAGCTACGTAGCTTTGTGTGTTGTTTGTTTCAAATGCCTTTGTTGATTCAGCCTTAAAATTAACATCACCACTTCCCTAAAACAGTTCCCTCAAAGCAGGATACCACATGTTCTCTAGGACCCATTGCTACTGGTAATCATGACCTGTATCAGTCTATATTTAGAAGATTTTTAAAAAGTTACTTTAAAGTTTATTTGTAGTATAACCTGTGAATGATGATACATGCCACTCCTTGGATCAGAATCCTTGGTCCCTACATTTCTGAAGCTTGAGAATTTATGTAGATTATCATGTTTTATGGCAAGTAAATGTCAAAAATAATGATCTGCAGAGACCCTTTCAGAAATACTGAAGAAAACAGGAAAATCTATGGGTGTATCTGCTGTGAAAAATTCTTCAGGAACGTTTGGGTAAGAAATTGTTACTATTTTTTATTTCAATATTATAATGTAAAAAGAACTTATTTGCTTTTGTTATACAGAATATGCTCTTGCAGTGTTTGCAGTAGGAGCTCCTTTGTATTAATTTAAGCAATTAATTTCACTGAAACCTGTTTCAGAGCTCCTCAGGGCCCCAGTATAGGCTGCTGAGAATACTAATATTGGTGTTGAATGTTCTTTGATTTGGAACAGCCCCATCCCAAGTAGGTGGTGACTGAGCCCTGCTGTAACAGACATCTGGAGAGGATTTGCTATGCGAGAGTGCAAACCTCTCCAGCAGATCATGTGCTTCCATTGTCCAAGTGTGGAAAATGCCAGCATTCATTTCAGTAACAATCATGTCAGGATGACAGTGTGGAGATTCTTCCTTATCATCAACGTTTCATTTCCCAGACCATGATGTTTGGTGCTCCTGCTCCTTAGACCATGCAGTCAGTGGGGTTCCCATCTCTGGACATGCCAAGCCATGTCAGAGCTGCAAGAAACCCTTCCAGCCACTGTTTAAGGTGGTTGTGGTGCTGTTGCCTAAGAGGTTGGCTCAGATGGTCAGCATCTTGCACCCCTCTGAAATGTATACAACTGCATAACATGAGTTCTTAGCAGGAAGTGTGGCCAAGAATGACTCCCTGTAGCTGGCAAGGTATTTTGAGTCCAGGAGAGAAGCTTGTGAGAGTGCTTGGCATGGGATGAAAAGGAATGTGCACAAAACAGTCAGTTGCAGAGACTCATAGTCAAAGTTGTTGCAGGGCTCTTCCATGTGCAGTTTTACTGTCCTTAGCTGCTGGTGGTCAGTGGCTGGATCCTTCAGCTGTGGGGAAGACTGCAATGGGCCGTTACCAGTCCAGAGTGCCATTATCAGCTCTACCCACCCCTTGACTTTGCCAGCTACAAAACAACCTGCTGTCAGTACCCAGTGGTGTCATCTGTATTACCTGGGACTGTTAACAACATAGTAACTCCTGTGCTTATCACACAGGGTCTTGCAGACCACCAACAGGGATTTATTGATACCATCACCGTTCTCAAAGTTCAGCCACTGAATTCTGAAACCTAGGGCTTGTCAGGCTTGACACCTCCTTTCTCCAGGGATACTGGCAAGTCCAGGTATCACTGGGGTTGTAGTTGCAGCCAGTTTGCAGAGGCTTGGGGCAGCCATTGCTTCCAGTGGGACCCTGGGACAGACATCCACACTCACATCTAGAATAGAGGAGAGTGGAACTGTGAAAAAGACTGGTCTAGGTGAGCTTGCAGGTGCTGGGTGTTGGCAACTGCTGCTGCATTTTCTGTAAAATTTCAGCTTTGCCAGGTGCTTAACAGAGCACTTTGGGCAGCTGAGAAATCAGTTTCAGTGCTACTCAAGAGCATTTTTTAGCTGAGAAAGCACATGTGAGAAACTGGCTTTGAGTGGTGCAAATAAATGGTCCCATCCTTAATGTGCCTGGAATTGGTTTCCAGGATGAGCTGCTCCATCACTTTCCCATGAATACAGGCTTAATCTTCTTAGAGAAAATAGAGTAAAATATAAAAGCTCTTTCTATAATAAAGAAATAGCAAGTGTATGACTTGCTGCTGCTTTTAGACCACAAACAGACAACAGAAGATAAGAGTGACTGGTCGGCAAGGATGTGTTAAGGCTTTCTTCTGACGTATTATGGAAGACCTTAGGCAACACAATTTTTCAGCATCACTTCCCCCTGAAGTGCTACAGCTACCAATAAAATAAGCAAACTCCAATTCTTTGGCTCAGGTTTGGTTAGGGCTTTTTCTCTCTAGGCTAAAAATCTTGTTAGGCTATCCTTTTTTAAGTTGTGAGATTATTTGTATCCGTTGCCAAGACTTAATTAAATGATTGCCCAGAGGGGTGGACATGACCAGCGGTTCATTCAATGGTTTTAACAAAATGTAGAAAGATCCAATACCATGTGATTTTCTTTTTCTTTCCCCTAATGCTTTGATATATTGAACAAGATAAGTGAACATTGTGAAACTTCATGTGAATACTTATTAGAATCTTCCAGTAAACAATAAATGATAGTGATTGATACATGACAAATGGCCATGTATGCTGTGCACCTCTTCAAAGCACTTTGAGTTCAGACTAAAACCAAATCTTATTATTGCATTAAACACTGTAATTGCTTTTAAAATTTGATCAACAAGACAGAAATGTTGTGAAGGTATATCCCTTATTTTTTTTGGTCCCTTGTTCCACTGTCAGCCTTGGATCACCTTGCATAAACTTTCAGTGATGCAACAATAGGGGCTTTTTAGCCCAATAATTTTCATTAAGGCTTTCAATTAAAATCCATATGGAATTTTCTTACTGATTAAATGTTCATTAAGTAAGTGAAGATGAAAAGTAGTTGGACACAGCAGTAATAAATATCATATTTTAAAGAGTTTAATTAAACTACTTAGACTCTAGCTAATAGTAATTAGATGGATACAGAAAGGATGACATAGAAGCCATTCTAACTCCTAGAGCTAGAAAAAGCAGACATGACAGTAGCCCCAAGATATTAAAGCAGTGCTGCTTAGCCTTTCTGTTTCAGTCCAGGAAGAAGAGGGAAAAAGCCCCAAATCCATTCCAAACTATACTGTGCAATGTTACCACAGTTGCTTTCTTTAACAACCAAATAAATGAATCCTCAAATTTAGAGCAAGTTTTACTGTACTTGTTGTTGTATGTGTCCCCATTATTTTCTGCCTGTGTATAGAAGTGTAGGATTTCACAGCTTAGTTTCCAGTATCTTAAAAAAAAAAAAAAAAAAAAAAAAAAAAAAAAAAAAAAAAAAAAAAGATATATATATAAGGGCAAGAATGGTGTATTGAGGAAAAGCATTTTAAACATTCCACTAGAAATGAACCAAGCATTAATATACAGAATGTACCATCCCAGTTCAGACTGGCTATGAAAAATTCTTTGAAACTAACACATTGACTAAGAAAATGGAAAGTTCCAACAGTAAAAGTTTGTAAATAAAACTGAAGGAAAAAGAAATGACCTTGGTTTCTGATGGAGGATGGAAACTTAGGAATAGATCTACTTGTGTTTACATAGAGGATGCAGTCTTTTGTTCTATGTAATTTTAGCTTCTTGACATTATTTCAGAAGGTTCAGGTATTTTTTCTTCTTTCATAAAAAGAACACTTTTTGTTAATGTGACCAAATGTTTACTAAATTTTGTTATTTTACAGTATGATTTGATTATAGTAATTTAGTTGTTTATTCACCACATACCACTCTGCTTCTGCAGGTTTTCAAGCCAAGTTCAGATAAAAGATTATTTTTATCTCTATTTTAGTATGAGCTAAAATATCCTAAGATCCTCAAATCTTTCTTTTCTATCTCTTAGCTGCTGTGCCATGGCCTATCCTACCTTCTCCACGGCAGTTCTCTGTCCTTACATCCACTTCTCACACTTGGAGGAGGAATGGGCTGTGCCAGAGACAGAGGACTGGTCAGTGCTTGAGCTGCTGCCTTCCTCCACCATACCCACAATGGATGTGGCTGCTTCTCCCCACACTGGTGCTGCCACCAGAGAGATGTCCTGCAGCTTGAGCCTCAGCTACTGATGGCCTCTGAGAAATGCTCACAGAGGTCTTCCTAACAAATATGTTCAGAAAGTCCAGTCCCACTCACAGTATTAGATGACTCGGGGCTATCTCACGTCTCTTGAGTTGCAAGAATTTTAAAAAACAATTTTTTTTGACAACATAACTTCTTGAAATAAGCTGCCTTTCTTTGTCATGGGACATCACCAGCTTCTACTACATCTATGTTGTCAAGAATCTGGAAAAAGAAAATTGAATGGGCTGGTGGGTTTAAGCAGCATTGGACATTTAAGGTTTGCTTCAAACCTTCACAAGTAAGTGCTTTACTTGCAGACACCATTGCCATGTGATTTTAAAGTACTTTAAGATGCATCAAAAGCGGTTATTTTCTTTTTATTTGAATGAGACGGTCTTTAACCTGTAGTTACATATGCATTGGTGAGAAATGCTGATCATCTTTCCATATTTTGGAAGAGGCTGAGATCAGGCAGCAGTACCTCTCTTGGCAGCCCAGAGCTCAGGTACCCTGCCCCAGGGGCTGAAAGAGCAGCTGAAAGAATGTGCTCAGTGTCTGCATAATGTTCATTTTTTTAACATCACATTTAAATTCAAGGACAAGTATTTCAGTAATTACTGACGCCTCTTATAAAAGCACAAACCAAAATGACAAAATGTGTATGATCAGGCAGTACTACAAATTTTTTTGTAGCAAAGAATTTTTTGTTGTAGTTTAGTTTTTTGATTTTTTTTTTTTTACAAGTACATAAGCTTGCTTGAAGCCAAGTGAATACAATTTGCGCAAACAAGGAAAAAATACAGTTAAATGGATATACACATACACGCCTTACCAAGTCCAGATGAAAATACAAGCCTAGCTGTAGAATGTGCATATAACACTGTTTGCAACCTTTTCCCTATTCTGGAACTTGTAATTTAAATAACCACTCACTAGGCATGACTGTGCAGTACCTGTTCTCCTCCTGCTATTGTCTTTACAGGAGTGACCTTAAAATTCCTTTTGGTTTGCCTTACACCAACAACTTTTGTAACAGAAGATACCCCTCAGCACTGCATCTGCAGAACATGTTCTCTCATGAACTGCAATAAGACAATCCTTAATCCAAGTACCGATTAACTTGTAAGAATATTTAATGACATTGTACAACTACAATGACCCATAGCTCAGTAATAGCAAAACAGCAATCATTTAAAAATTATTTTTTATTTGAAGCTCTCCGGAAATATTCCTGTGATTAACAAGGGAGAAGAAAATATGCTTAATGGAAGAGTAGTTCTTGGGGTTTGAGAATTTACTCAGATTCAGAAATTCTGTGCCAGTTTTAGATGAAACAGAATCCATTAGTAACTGAACCATCCACTAAAACCATGATTTTTTTTTTTTTTTTTTTTTGTAACTATGGGTTAGGCAAACAAATTGCGATGAGTTTGTTTCTTTAATAATGTCATCTGGAAAATGTGATTTTTACAGTTTCTGCTTGTTCATGCATCAGATGATAGGACTGTCACACCAACACACTGTCCAGAGGAACTGTTCATGGACAATTTACCCCAGGAAACAAACAGAAGTCCCCATGGTTCTAGTCTGCAAGAAATAAAAGGCTGGAGTCCAACTGCAGCAGTCTCAATGTTTCTGAGCAGAACTTCGTGAGTAAGTGGCTTCAACCATTATCACACCTGCTAATTTCAGGTGACACTTGTAAGGCAGGTTCAGAACCTGGTTTTGAACAGGGCCCAGTGTCAGCTCACCACCACAGCCCCTCGGTGCATGGACCTGTCCCTGGCTCCACAGGGGTCCCACTTGGGCACAGGCTCCCCTGGGCCAGGGCTGGATTTCTGTGAAAGCCCATATTCTCAGATAGTTACAATTATTAATCATTTCCCAGACTAAAAAATGGCCATTTTTGTCAATAAAAGGTGAATAAAGGCCCCTTAGGTAGGATGCATTTTTTTTTATTAGGTGTTAAATTAATCAAGCTGTTGACCCAACAGGATACTATAAGCTTAAATTTAAGCAAATGCTCAAGTGCTCTACTTAGAAAAAAAACCCATAATTTTCATTTAGAGCCGGATCTGTCAAGACACCTCTCTCTCTCTCTAACGTGAGACAATTCACTTCCCATTCTGAGAACTGCATGTATCCAAGACAGCAGTTCTTACACAGTCGTTCAGAAGTGGCAGCTATTTCCAGCCCTAGGAAAAAGGCAGCAGAGACACAGAGCTGAACTGTCCACCAGAAAACAAAATCTACTTTAACATAATTATAATAGTGATGATCTTCATTGAAGCAAGTGAAACAAGGATGTAACATTTACTCTTGGAATGATTCTGATTTAAATTAAGGATTATTAAAGTTCATTAATTAAGTGCTTAACAGAAATCTATCTGATGTTGATAATCATTTGTTACATTTGCCATGTGTACAAATTTGCTGTGATTTATGCCCCATGAAATTGATTTCTTTGTGATTTCTCCCCTCTTCCCATTCACCCTAACCGTATTTCTCCTATTGCAGCAGCCATAGTTTTATTGTGCCTGTTATGATACTTTGCTGTCATTGAAGACAGTTATTCAGTTGTTTGCAGGAAAAGAAACAAAAATATAGAGGGAGCTGAGGGAAATATGTTAGTTCTACTGTTGTCATATGCTAAAAACTAATAGTATGAAAAATAGAGCTTCTTGTTTATTAACATCCTGAATTTAACTACCATGTTCATGCTTTGAAAACATCTGGGGCAGATTTTCTGCAAAACAAAACAAAAACAAAACCACCCCAGTCCTAACAGATTTAAGTAAGAAGCACAGTCTTTAAAAAAAAAAGGGAAAAAACCCACACAGGGTAATGGTTACTTGAAGGCATGGTGAAAGTGAGGCAGTGTTACAGAATTTGTAGTGGATGGAAAGGAGCGAGGAAGATGATGCAGCTGGTTTATGGCCATCCCCCCAGTTGCTAGCTGAAGACCTTGCTGTTGGCTGAGGCCATTCAGCCTGTGTGATGGTTCCTCTGAGCCAAATGCCATTGTGATGTCCCCAATAGTGTTCTGGTTGTCACCTGGTGGGAGCTGCCAGAAACCCATCACATGAGTGAGATCCATGAAAGGCAGGCTTGCAGTTTCAGCTGCTGCCTCTGTCTCTTTGTGCACTGGGTACTTGTTAATATCCCCTACAGGCCCTGAGGAAGCTTCTTCCATACTGATTTTGTGGAGAGAGTGAGGTTCTGGTAATGGCAGGTCCTCGAGAAGATGCACATTGTAACCTTTAACATCCACTTTTATCGGTAGATTCTTGAGGGATCCTGCAGCAAATGAGGTAGAACTAAGGTCATATTTGTTAGGCTGATGAAGGTTCAGGTTGATAGGGACAGCTGCTGAAGATGGTGTGGGAGGGACAGCTGGGAGGCTGTCTGCACAGCCCATCCTTTGCAAGTGAGAAGACTCAAGAGGAAGAGCAGTTTCTAAGCTTGGCTGGGAATGGAGATGGGAACAGCTGTATTCCTCTGTTTCTGAACTATTCACAATCCCATTCAGCACAGGGACCCTTTCAGGAAGAGGGGACAGCATGCTGGCATCTTCCTTCAGTCTGTATGAAAAGAGCTGGTCAAGGAGACCCACAGAGTCACCATTCTGCAACCTGCTCTTCAGCAGTTCTTGTGGATGAGTCTTCCTAGTATGGCGTGTCAAGTGGTCCTTCCGCCCAAACCTCTGGGCACAGAACTGGCACAGGAAGTCTTTGCAGCCTGTGTGAACCACCATGTGACGTCGCACATCTTTACGGGTATAGAAGTGACGCTCACAGTGGTCACACTTATGTTTCTTTTCCTTCATGTTGCCAGTCGGTTTCCCTGCATGACTTTTGAGGTGTTCCAACAGAATCTCAGTACCACCAAACTCTTGGGCACACACCCTACAGGTGAGGTCCCCGCTGGTGGCAGCATGAAGAGCCAAGTGTCTCTTATAGCCTAGCTTGGTGTTGTACTTCTTGCCACACTCTTCACACTTAAAGGCCATCTTGTTGGGGTCATGAGTCTGAAGGTGATTCTTTAGATGGTCTTTCCTGTGAAAGGTCTTTTCACAGTAGCCACACTGGTGAGATTTCTGTGGAGAATGAGTGGCCGAGTGCCTAAGAGAAAAAATACAAAATACACACACAAAAAAAGTTATTTGTGTTCATATTTATTCCAGTACCTTTACTCTCGCAGCCTCAAAACTTGAAAACACTAGAATTCTTGATGGAAGGCATTCTTACAACTTCTCAGGTTATTAGTAAAAGCCTAAATTTTGTGGAGGGGAGGAAGGTTAATCATAAAGCATAGAGTAGATTAAAACTGCTCAACATCACCTTTTTGAGTAGCCACCATAATTGAGAGACTAGTTTTCTCCAATTCTATCAAAAACAACAATAATAAAAACTGTACCTCAGGGATTAACTGTCACTAGAACACTCCAAAGTGTTCATCCAAAAAGATGTCTTTTTTTCCCCCACACACCCAGCAAAAAGGAATGCCTTCAGAGCTGTACCTGAGCAGTTTATATTTGGAAATGAAGGCTTTTGTGCATCCGTGCTGTGAACACTTGTAGGGACGCTCCCCTTTGTGCGCGTAAGTGTGGACTGTGAGCTTGTCAATGGAATCAAATATCTTCCCACAGAGTCGGCAGGGATAACTATCTGGCTGCTTCACTTCTTTTCCCTTCAGCAGTGAAGACCGACCATTTCTCCATTTAGGTATAAACCTTACGAGAGCACCACAAGTGCTTCCTGAGCTGGCACAGCTGAACTTTGCAGCAGAGGAACAGGAAATGGTCCCAAAGCATTGAGTAATGCTTTTGCCTAATGATGCTCCTCTCAGTTTCCCTTTGAGTTTGCTTTTTGCTTTTACAGGTCCCAATTTATTTGGCGGTCTGAACCTCGTAGGAAGGACTCGGTCTTTATGGATGCACTGATGAGATTCCAGCAGAGCAAAAGTTGCAAAAGTGCTTCCACAGCTGGAGCATATCCAAGGGTCTATGGGCTCTTTCTGCAATGAGAAGAGACAGGTCTTTCTTACTAACCATTCTAAGGAGAGGTCATATTCTTCTCACTCATCTTCTCCTGTGCTTTTCTAAGACCCATCATCGTCTTTGGTGATACTTACTCCCATGTGCTACCACCTAGTTGTTCAACTGGCAATAGATTCTCTCTAGCAATAAAAACTCGAAGGAAAAGTAAGGTTGGCTAAATACTGATTTACATGTCCTTGTTTAGCATTCACTCTAACAATCCTGAGTCCTTCACCTTTGTTTATCTGTGATTACTGAATTTCGAAGCCTCTACATTTGTTGCATTTATGAAATTACTCATAAAAGCAGTAGTAAATTGTACTTTATCCTTAGACTGACATAGTTTATCTGCTATTCCAGCCACACAAAAATGGGATGGGTTTCTGTACAAAAATGTACATACATTTAGCCATACAGATTTCCTTGTGTCTTGGGCCAACCCCATGCTTTACCACACAGCAGTGGTCAATGGCTCCAGGAGAGAGTTCCTCACTAAGCTTGACAATTTGACATTAGACTGGATAAGAAACACCTTAGGTTTAGGAATCTCAAGCCTATCCTGACCTAAAGCCTTTTTTTTTATTTTCCAAATAGTGTGTTATTTGGAAGTATTACTTCTGTGGAAAGAGGAGCTCTCCTGGATTCAGTTGAATTCACTTTAAATACTGATATTATAAAAAATCTGATGAAAAACTATTACCAAAAATCTCCAATCACTGATGAAATGTACTTCTAATTAATGCATGACCATGTACATGCTCAACTTCATCTACTTTTTATGTAAGCTTCTCATAAACCATCCTTCTTTTCCCTTGCTCTTAGCGATAGCTTGCTCTGGAGAGCATGTTGAGGCTGTATCCACTCCATCTTTATTTCCAGACTGAGCCCTCCTCTCTGCTAAGACTCATGTCTGATGCTGTGGCTCTCCCACACTTTTCTTCTGGGGAATATTCTGAAGGCCTCACAAGCCTTCTTGGAACATGAATTCCTGGTTCATTTGTATTCCCTGTTCCACATTCTTTCTAGATTAAGTATTGATTTTCACAGCCATGTTTTCAACACTTAACAAACTTTTCCTATCAGTTTAAGGATTTCTGCTATGATACAGAGGGGAAGGTATTTGAATTAGAGAAGAGTTACTGAATAGGAAAGACTGAAATAATTAGTGGGCACTCTGGCCAATCAGTCAGAGCAAAAGAAGGGGAAATGGTGAAAAAAGTCTGAGGCTGGACGGCTTGGTTATCCAGGAATTAGTGCCCACCCTATGTCCCTCCAATACATCAAGTGGTGCCACATACCTCTGACTATATCTGATGGCTCCACTGGATTACAAACACAGGACAGGAAGAACAACTTTTCTCTGAGTAGCTGCTTGGCTAAAATTGCTAAAAGTACTCTATAGCCTACACTTGCATTACTAGAGTTATATAAACAGAGAAAATATGTAAATAAACCATAATTTACTATGTCTAGTGATGGCTTCAATGCAGAGTAGAGGTACTTACTGCTACTGGAGGCAAAGGAGAGACATCTGATTCTTCTTTAATGAAGACTGCAGAAGCTTCCATAAATTTGGCATAATCGGCAGCATACCACACTTTCAATTCTGTGTGGGGTTCAATTGGCTGTGAACGGAAAAAAACCAGCACACATTTACTAGTGTCAATTTTCCTAAACCAAACAATATGAAAGATAGGAGAGGAAGAGTGTGCAGTGTTTTGTCTTACCCAAACTGCATTTTTTGACTCTGTTTAAATTATTGGTAACTTAGTTTCAGGATTCAAGCACGTTTTGAGCATTACTGCCCACTAAGGCTTGATAATTTCTGTTTCTAAAAGTGGAATTGTGTATGCACAGAGATTTGGGGCAGGGTGGGGGGGCAGTAGCAGTAGGGATGCCTCAATCCTCACAATCTTTGCTCAAATACTTTGAGATGTATTTGTCTGTGATGTTCAGACATCCAGCAGTCTTTCCAAGCAATATCTCATGCCCATTCCTTGATGTCTGAAAGCCCACTGGACACAACACTTAACTACAGGGTACAAGGCAAAGGAAAAACACATCATGAATGCACAAGATCTTGGATACCTCCTGGGTATGTCACACTGAACATGGGTGCAGAGCTGATCAATATGTGGACTGCAAGGCAAATTGGTGACTTTCCATGCACTGGGCTCTAATGTGTCAGGCTTGCTATGAGTGTGCTTCATTGTAACTCTGTCCTCCTTCCACTGAAGCCTTCCCCCACAGGATTAAGGGAGCCCATAATCTGCAGTCTCCCATCCAGTCATGCTTGCCCAAATATCTCCTTGGACTGGACTATGACCTCTTTTGACAAATACTTTCAGTCAATAATACAGCAAATAGAAAAAGAGAGGCATGATTACACTCACTGGCTACAGATCTGGCAAAGGAGAAAACTAAACTTTGGGGTCATGGTTTACATGACTCCCCGACCCTGTACACAATTTTCTTCATCTATAATAAAAATCAACACTGCTGCAACAGGGGTAGAGCTAAACTGCACTTGTCATTTTATTTTAACTAAGATAAACTTATGCCAAAAAAACCACAACAAACCACACACACACACACACACACACAAAACCTAACAAAAAACCAAACCAAAACAAAAAACCAACAACAAAAAAACCCCAAAAAACAAACAAACAAACTAGCCTGGAAGGAGAGCATCTGAGTCTCATTCCAGAAAATGTGACATCATTAAATCCACTTATTTTGTAATATCGGTGTGGGTTAAGCATGATAGGGAAAAGACAATCTAGATTGTGAATGCAGACAGGTTAATTGTGGGTTTAATGCTGAAAACTGAATTTTGAAGTTTTCAAAGCACAAGCCTGCCTGCTAACTACAACCAGTATGGGTTGGATATATATTTTGATAACACCTGGCCTAAACAGAAATGGTCTGTCCTGAATTCTCCACTCAATTAATTCTCCACTCATGTCTATGAGGCAGAGCCATTAACTAGGAGGCTCATCATGCATTGTGAGACAGATGTTTAAGGATGTCTTGGGACCTTGGCCTGTGACACCTGAGACTGGTGCCCACAAAAAACTGGGCAGTGTGACACTGTCATGACTTTTTGCCCAGCATTCCTAGACCAGCAGCCATCTCCTTTATGAGAAGCTGAGACCTGATCAATGTGACTTTGGGGGAAGAGCAAGTGCATCAGTGTGTGAAACAGTCAAGTAATTCAAAAGGTCTAATCTCAGTAAAACTGACATTAAATATCAGTATCCATATCCACTACAAGTTGTCTTTTACTCTGTGCCACCAGTGACAATAAGAGAACTGCAGCACCCACATGAAACTCCCCTGCGATCAGTCCAACAGCAGCCATGGATGATTTTTATTTCCTCACAATTCTATACCTTTTAAAGCATTTATATCTATGGATTGCAGCCATTAGATCAGAAAATAAGCTAACGGTGGTGTCAGGATGCCACTTACACATCTGCTTAATTAGCTGTAATTTCATGTCACTGAAATCCCATTTCTTTGTAAAAACAGTGGGGAAAGAAGCCAAACCAACTCCCATCTTAAAACATTTTACTAAAAATATCTTGAGAAAGCATCTTCAGAATCAGCCTCACAGCCTGACCAGCAGGGTGTGCCTAAGTGTAGCACAAAGCCATCACATTCATTGACCAGGACAAAATCTGCAGGATGCCACAGCACCCTGAATAATACTGGGACTTCAGAGAAATAAAAACCAAGTAATGCCCTATTACACACAGCACAGCATAGGTTCCAAGACACATGCCTCATCCTAGGACACACTTTGTGTCAGTGTACAGGATGCAAGTCTCCATGAATGCCAATGTGCATAGTTCTGCTGAAGTCAGTAGAGAGCTGGTTCAACAGAATTCAAATTATACTGGAAACTTTAAGTTACCCATTTATAACATATACTTCTTGGAAAAATTCATGCTTCCTAAATATAGTGTTAGTAATTCTGTCAATTTTACAAGCATATCATGCATTTCAAATCAAGTTGAAATCTCAAATGATATGGACTGCATGAGGATCTCAAACACAGCCTAAATATGTCTCAGAGTAGCATATACCATTTCACATTTTCCTTTTCTTAATAATAATTGTGTTGATATTAATCCCAAAATCAACTATTCTCCATACTGTTATAAAAGACTTTAAGGGTATGGAATGTTATCCTATCATCACTACTACACAGTAAATATTTTTTTCACTGTGCAGGTGGAGAAACAAAAATGGAGGAAAAACTGTAAACACTACTATGCCACAGAAATATGTGCCAATCTTGGATATGAAACTGAAATGCTGGATTTTAATTCATAGTAACTACTATTCACTAATATTCTTTTTTTAAAATTATTTTTAATGTTGCTCACAATGATACACAAGCATTATGTTCAACAGATAGATTTCCATTTCCCAAGTATGTAAAAGAGTTATTTCTGATTAAAACCAACTCTGCTTAAGAAAAGACCAAAACAATAAAAACCAAGACTGTATGTTCTGGTTTAATTTATAAACACAGAGTACCTTGTTCTCTCTCTCCAGACAAAGATGCAGTCCAGAATCCCTAACATAAACTGATCATTTCATGGCAACATTGCAGTATTCTAAGTTTTGCAGTTAAGTCTTCAGATTTAATGAGCATGGAAAAATGTACATAAAGATACACTTAACATCCTGTTCCTGAGCACAGGGTAATGTGCTCAGAAAACAACATGTGTTCAAAATTGTAATAAAAAGAAGGAATCTGCTTGTTATTTCCAGAATAAAGTACTGCTGAATGTAATAATGCCAAATAATCTCACCATATACCTGCCTGGGATTGAAGAGCATTCAGTTTAAACACTATCGTCGTGAATGATTTTTACGTTCCCTCAGCTCAGTTTCTTCACTACCCACCAACGGGAAGCGCACAACACCTTTTCCTGACAAACTCCACACACTGCTTGCTTTACTATGGATTACATGACATTAAAGGTGGTATGTATGTCATGACCCAGTTGGCAGAATATAATCGATCTTTCATTGTAAAAGAGTTAGCCTTTCAGAACCTTTGTCTCTAAATTTCCTTTCAGATGACAGGTGAAGCAATGTAGGTTTAACTACCTTAACTGTCGTGAAGTAGACTTCTCCACAGTGCTGATAAGCCACAAGGGTCTGTTCTTCTTGGTTCCGGGCTAGCCGGACAAACATCATCCAGTTTCCACAGTCCTCATTGGGAGTGTCCAGAAAGTACTTCCCTCCATCTTTCAATACCTGAAACAAAGAGGGAGAACAGGAGGACGAATATGGTAAAACCAGGTTCTATATAGAAGCACACACTAATGTGCTTTCTTTAATTTGCAATCACAGCTATCAGTTATCTACCTTGTCTTGGTCATATGTCCCCTTGAAATCATGGCTGTTTGCAAATAGATCACTCTTAATGAACACTGAGTGCAAAAGAAAGTGAAGAACGAATACCTCCTGAGCACACTGCTACTAAAATAACTGTAGGCCTTTGTAGGTATTTCCCATTTATAGTTCATAATTTTTATGTTATATAAAGATAATATTATAAGAACTAAGTGCAGGCAGGTAGAAAGATAAGCTTTATGCCTTAATCTACTTCCTGAGCACTCGATAATCTCAAGCTTCAGTGTTACTACATTTTGCATGGAACAATTGTATAGCTTATGTTAATAAGTCCAGAGAGGTAACACACAACATAATGGCATTTTAACAGTCTTCTCTTTTTCCCCTTAACAATGAGAAAGTAAATACAAATGAACAGTTATGCCAGAAAGTTCTTTTTCCTTTTCTTCATTCTTCCTAGATTCCCCTCCAAGGGAATGCTCCTATGAAGCAAAAACTAACAACCTCAAACAAGACAGTTGCTTTTCTGCAACAGTGTCTCGAACATGGACAGACAAAGCTGCACAACTGATGTCAGCACAGCCTGTATTTGTTCTACTAATCACATATCTGAGCAAGTAACTGGGAAAAAAAGTTGCATTTTCATTGCTTCTGGGAACTATTTTATCTAGCTTCATCACGTTTCCGATGAAAGCACCTGCCTGTTGGACAAGTTTGGTCACATACTCACGCTAGGGAGAAGGCAAGGCAGCTAATGCTGTCATATAGGAAATCTGGGACTCTAATCTCCTCTTCTGAAGAAACAGTCCATTCATCAGCCAGAGCTGTGCTTATCACTGTATACTTTTAAGCAAATGGTGCTGACTGATAGAGGATAGGGTGTGGCTTGCAATGGCTTGGTGAAGAGGAAGGAACTGGGTGCTTAGCTCATCCATCCATTGTTAGAGAAGTACATTTTCTGCATTTTTAGTAGTGTCTAATCAAAAGATTAAAGATATTTAGTTATAGAGAAGTACAAATCTTTTCTGTTGTCCACATGCTATGAAAATCCCATAGATGGACAGTGTTGTTTTCCTGGCAGATGATTCCCATGATCTCCATGTGGAAATCAAGTTTACAGCAACTACTAAGCTATTACTGCTTCAAAGCTCTCAAACTAAAGTTCAGAAGTACTTCCTCACAACACAGTGTTTTCCAGTCCCAGGCTTCTGGAGAAAGCTCAAATGAAGACACAGAGTGTGTCACAGGAGAACTGCTGCTGGTGTCTCTCTATTCAGGGGTGAGAGGGCCTGATATGAAATGCAAACTCTGGAAGAACCACGACCTGTTGGGAAGTCCTGACAGAGACTGTGGCTTGACCATGGACTCAGACACAGAGCCGTGCTCAGCCACAACCCTGATAGCAAAACGCAACGACTGAGGCCCAGAGAATTGCAATCAACTCTCACTCCCAAGGAATTCCTGTGGGAAAGGATGTCCATGTAGATTTGTCTAAGCTGGGCTAGACCTGAGAGGCCACAATTTTTGCTGGATAAAGTACAAATAATTGTGTCATGGTCCAGGTGAAACAGTCAGTACCTACATGTGCAGCAACAAAAGGTACCTAAATAACAATCTGATTAAATAAACTGAGGCAGTGCACTGTGTGTTGAAATCTATGTATAAATTAACAATTATTATAATTAATAACAATAACATTAAAGAAGTGTTTCCTTATCCCTGCACTGTTTCTCCGTACTAATCCAGTGCCTTAGTGCATATTTCTGTTGCTCTCGCTAACTCAATGCACAAGCTCAAACCTCCCAGTGGTATGGTGTAAAGTACAAATCTTTTTGTGTTATTTGGGAAGAAAGTTTAGTAGCCATGTTCTCTGAAAAGCTTATCAGGAGCTATTAGACTGATAGGCCTAACACCCTAGAAATGGTAAAACTAGAAAGCAGGAAAGCAAATTTCTAGAAAACACAGTATACAGGAACATTTGGGTATTTCAGGTTATGCTGTACTGCCTAATAATGGGATTTACACTCATAATTACACATCAAAAGTACTATTAATGAACTAGATCAGATGGCAAATTGCTGATTTAAACACCTAAATAAGTACGAGCTGCTAAAGACACATATGCGCTTCATAGAAAGGCAGTGGGTTTTTACCTGCAGGACTAGCCTGCTCTCATCATAGCAGGTCAGTTTTGTAGACAGTTGACCAACATAAGGGCCAAATTGTGTTCTCTTCTGTATTACTTTCTTTGCAAACACACCAAGGACTGTGAACAAAAGAAAGAGCAGTCTAATATTAGTACAGACATCACAAACTATTTCTTGTATGCTTACAGTTGTGAAAATGGAGATAAACAAAATAGTGCAGAAAACATGAATTCTTTTTCTAGACAAATAAGCCCAGTAAATAATTCCAAGGTGAAGAAACTAAAAAGTATGTGAATAAGCATTGATTTTTTTTAATGGCAACTACATGGAATAAAATGTACAAAAAATCCATGACAGGATGTTAAATTGAATATGCAACACAAACATGTCAATACTCCTCAATCTACAAACTGATGTTATCATAGTCCTCTACTTTTTGGCACAATTTGGGAGGTTGTTCTCTCCCAATAAGAGTGGAGAGAATCTACAAAAACACAGTATTAGCCTTTTTAAGTCCACTGCCAGATCAATGGAGTGACAGTGAAGGCATCTTGTCATTCTCTTTCTGAAAAGCAATCTAGGCAGGACTAATTTTACACAGGTAGCTGTGGAAAATTTGCACACGAAGAACATCATTCCTTTGTTCATGTTTGGGCATTCAAATTGCTTTGCTTTCAGAAGGAAACAGCAGTCGTTCTATAATACGAACTGAAAAAGCTGCAAAAGGTAAATTACCCCACTGTGATCTCTTGAGTTTGCAGGGGGTGGATAAGGGATGTCATTTACCATTTTGTTTCTGACCTTTCATTGAATACTCTTTCCTGTTTTGCATGCTTGGGGAAAAGAGAAAAAAAGTAGTACTGCATGGCTATTATTATTAGATACAAATTCAACATTCATTAAACTTGGATTGACTGAACAGAGCTAACTGGTTGCTCACAGCTAAATGTCACACCAGCTCTGGCTAATGTCCTGCCATCAGTTTATGCGTCTGTTACCAGAAATCAGTCATAAAAAACAGTAGCTGACTGTGAGCTTTAGCTGTGCTCAGCTGAAGACTGTCTTCATAATGCTAATGCCCAACGATTATGCCTTGAGTTACTCATGAAAACAGGCCAGTGTTTTTGTCTCTTCCTTCTCAAAAGTGGGAAAAAGAGATAAAATACTTACTCTGCTGGTTTCCAGCTCTCAGCTCCAAGACTCGCAAAGTGAGGTAGTGAGGTAGGGTGAGACGGGCTCGGCTGGGAATAACCCTATCTTTAGCCCTGATGAGTGGTCCGTGGAGTTTGCATTCTCCTATAAGGCTTTTACCGCAATCCTCACACCCTACAAATCCAGAAAAGGGAACCTGTTACTAAAAATGACATACTGCTTTCCAATTTAGTCTCTTCTAATTTTGTCATCTTGAGAACACATCTGGAATTACGAATGCTTTCCTTCACATCAGTGTTCTACATTAGGTAGTGAAAAGATTATCTGCAAGTCAAAACTAAATGAGGAAGTTTTGAAATAACACCTCCAGTTTGTGCATTCTCTCCTGAGCAAATTGGTGGGTCTTGACCTCCAAAGATTTATACATATGCTCATTTGGAGGTACCACAAACTGTGCCTTTAAAGACTAGGATGCGAGCAAAACTGGACTTCACTGCATGCCCAGCTGTATATTTACTTAGAAATGTGGGCAAAGTTGTTAGCAATAACCTAGGTAAGGTTGGTCCCTTCCAACCTTACCCATTCTGTGATTATGAACTTCTGAAATTTGCAGAGATCCAAGGAATCCAAGAAAGACTTTGTGTCTGCTGCACAGACCATTCTCAGTAGAAGATGAGACCCTCAGGGTACCATGAGGAATGACTAGGATGGGTCCTACAGCCACATAGGAGGTGACAATCACACAGGAACAGTCTCCTCATAGACCATCCAAAGAACCCATTAAAGAGAAATATATGTCTGAAAACTGACTTTTCCCCAGCACAGTAGATATTTTTGGTTCAGTGCAGTTCAAACTGGTTGCCAGGGAAACTCCTACAGAGCAGTGACAAAACTGAGCAATGAGACTTTCCAGCAGAAGGTCATCTCAGCACTGGTGTCACACAGGGCAATGGGAAAAAGGGGACTTCTTGCACAAAACCTTTTTATAGACAGTAGAAACCAAACCAGTGAGCCAACGATGCTTTACAACTGAGTTAAAAAGAAAAGCTGATATTGGTCATCCATGACTACCTCTTTTTGTTTTCCTTCTGAAAACTCTGCTGAGCAAGTCTATTCAGTAAGTGACAATACAGAGCAGAGGAGGGGAGCCAGAACAGCCAAGAGAGCCCAAGGGAGCACTGCAGCAGAGTCTGGGGCAGGAGAGGTGAGGCTTCATCACAGACAGGGCTCATAACCAAGGAGCATAAAGTGCTCAGGAGACACTGCCTGGGGAGACATCAGAGATAGTTTGAAAAAGTAGAGTAGCACCATAAATGTCATATTCACGGTACCTCAAAAAGATTTCTGTTTGTAAACACAAGCAGGTATTGGACTAAATCATGCACCTTGAGAGTCTAGTCCAAAATCTCCCCAGATAAACCTAAAGTATTCCAACCAAGTTCTTTGGGCTCTCCATCAACTCCAACTGAGGAGACAGAGTTTTGTGTTGGTCAGGCTGCAGGCACTACAATAGTCAGTCCTTTTCAATAATTTGTGGACCATGGAAGTTTTCTTTTGCTATGGCTCCCAGGCTGCACACCTGCACTGTGAATAGCTGAAAAACACGACTTATTTTTGCTAGTGGTACAGATAAAGAACATGCCCCTCTCTACAGCTATCACTTAAAATGCACAAAAACTCCGAGATACCTGCCAGGCAGATTTTTCTTGTTATACAATTGTTTATACATCGAAAAGTCCTTTACAGTTAGGCTGTAATAAAATAAAAATATTTCCTTGGTGATTTAACTTAATTGGCTTTTAAACAAATTCACCTTTCTGAGGGCAACAAAATTATGAAGGCTTCCTGAGCTTGCTTGGAATAATAGTGACTTTGTCTCAAGTCAAACAGCTCCTGCTTGGAGTCATTGTATGCAAACGGCTGAAACACATTACCAAAAGCAAAATGGAGACAAAGAACTGCTGTTAGAGGAAGGATGTGTCTAATCATAAAGTACACGACCTTATCAATCCATACCATACCTCTGTGATTCATCACTAGCAAGCTCCTGAGCAAACCTTCCAGCTGCCTCAGGGCAGTGCCCACCTTCACAAGGCTCCAGGGTGGGCAGCTCACAGAAAGGCTGGAAAGGGTAAGCAGGGAAAAAGGGGTCCCTTGAATCAGCCTCCAAATTCTGCTGTAGTGCTCCATTAGCTAACCCTCCTTGGTCCTCCAGATCCAAGACAGAAGGTCTGAAACGATTCACACGTGGGTAATAGAGAGGCTCTCCTCTAAAATCAGGAACTGCTTTGCATCCAACCCGGTGTTGAGCAAGGGCCTCCAAGCTGAGCAGCCCCACAGACAACTGCCTAGGCAGCACACCTCAGCAGCAGCACAAAGACCTCAGCTAGCCCTGAACAAAATTACCTGCAGAGCTGTAAGCGCTATTACGCACCTTGCTAGCATGGCCTGGGATTCTGACCTGGCATAGCTGCCCAACACCTTGAAATACGAGATTAGCTCAGTTGGTTAGAGCATGGTGCTAACAACACCAAGGTTGTGGCTTCAGTCCCTGTACACTTAAGAGTTTGACACGATCACACTTGTGGGTCCCTTCCAACTCAGAATATTCGGCAACTCTGTGAAATATCCAGAGCTGTCCAACGCTTGTTATAAGGTTCTCTGTGTTTCATTATACGGGTCATGAAAATAACTAGAATGACTTAAGTTATTTAATAACAGGCATACTGGAATTACATTCACTACACAGTATTTCTGACCCCACACCAATATGTTGCACCCTGACTGCAAATTTATTGCATTCTAAAGATTGCCAGGTGTACCAGAAAAACAGAACTGGAGCACTGCAAAGAGAATAACTTTAGGGGCTACTGAAGGAAACTGAGTCTTTACAATTTCCCTCCACAAAACTAACAGTGCAAAACTATCAAGTTCACATTCTTCCTCAGAGAAAATTACAGGCCAAGTCATGATCCTTTGTGTTTCAATGCTAAATTACAGATGCCATTGGCAAAGGAATGTACATAGAGCTGCAGCACAGAATTTGTAAAGCTCACACAGATTTTAAGCCCCTTTTTAACCTGGCTAATTAAGCAAAATATATTTTTTCAACAACAGCTTCAGAACACACTCTAACCTGTTCTGAATTAGGGTGCATCCGGCTATGGAAACAACAGACACTTTGTCATATTAGCACTAGAAATGAAAAACACTTGGTCAGAAAAATCACCTTCTGCAAAGAAAATTTCTTCTTCTTTTTGCTAGGCACCATAGTACATCAACGCTTTTTCAGTTTCCTTGCTCTCTTAAATTGTATTTACACAAACAAAATTAATGGATTCGAGGTCATGTGCAAGCATGCAAGAAAAAGTAAAACTGCCACCATTCCTCTGTTTTGTTGTGATTTAGATGAGTAGGCAAAAAAAAAGAGAAATAAATGAGATTTACAGGAGTTACAAACTGCTAAAAACCAGATTATGTCATTTACTATGTCCTTAGAAAAATAATGCTATCTTGTCCCTAGAGGGTACTTCTTCATTCTTCCCTTGTCCTCCCTATGATTCTGAAAAAATTCCAAATAATGCCAAATTCCAAATAATATCAACACAAGCTAATAGATCTTGTAGCTGTTAAGATTTTTATTTTGCTGCACCTCCCTGCAGCAGCAGGGAGGCAGGGGTACAGAAGAGCCCAGCCCTGGTGCGGGTGCAGGCTCTGACCAGGCTGCGGGTGCGCAGCCACCACCTCAACTGCAAGGATGAGGTGCTCACCCCTGCCAACCACCACTGGAGGGGCTAAGAGAAGGAAGGGTACCTCTCCCTGACACCCCCAGCTGGTACCCCTGCACCTGAATGCCTCTGCTCCCACTTCTCCCACATATTGGGAGGCATGGTTGGCAGCAGCCAAGCCCTGGCTTTGCCCTGCTCCCTGGGTCATCACAAAACTGAGACCCACTGCCCGCAGGATGCATTCCCACCACATGAGCTGACTGGACACAGGTAGCTGTGTTCCCAGGGAGGAGAATGGGCTGTGAGTGTGGCTCACCTGTACTGTCCTCACCACGCTGGTGCTTCGCCCAGGTCTAGGTGACAGTTCTCCTTTGCTGCAGCCTATACAGCCTGACAGCCTCAGCTGCCAGCCTGCCTCATCCTCCAGACAGCTCTGGGGCCAGCCACGCTGCACTGGGACAAGCTTCTGCAGCCAACGGTAGCCAAGCTGGCACGGCAGCTTGGGCAAGCTGGACTTGAGCACAGTCAACAAACTGGTTTCCAAAACAGCAGCACGGTTGGAGCACTGTGCCACCCCCACAGGCACAAGCCCGGCCTCGGGTAGAGCTCATTAGTGTGGGCAAGGAGCCACGGGCTGCGGTCACACAGAGCCCTGCTGCATAGATAACGGGAGCTATACATAGCCATGCTAGGAGCTGCAATCACTGTCGTGATAGCTCACACATGCCACCAGATCCTTCACCAATCAGCAACAGAACATCACTTTTTAAAACCAGTTTGCTAAAAACTAGATGCCTATCAGGACCTCCTCCCTGAGTTTTCTCCAACCCCTGCTTTCAAGCAAGACTTTACAGTACCTGAACATTTCAGTGGCCCACAAGATGCCTGAGGTGCAATTATGTCCCCCTGTGAAGGCAGAGGTAAATCATTCCTTTTCAATTGTCCACTTGGAGCAAATGCACCCTGTGAGAAATGATCAGAGGCTGAGCAGACCCTGGCATTTGCTGCACTGTTTTGCAGCATTAGAATTAGCTCCCATGTGCAAAGGGAACAAAGATCAGTGTACACAGCAGTCCAAATCCTAGCCTAATTACAATCATAAGATTTGCATAGCAAACAACAGTAATTTATTCCAGAGTAAAACTGTAGCGCTTCGTTAGCCTTGTTCAGCTTTCATAGAGAGGAACACTGCAAAAACACTTCCTGGATATTTTCTGTCTGAGGTACATTGCACATGCCAGCCTTGGTTCTCTTAGCCAAAGGTGCATGAGGGTTTCCAGCCTGAGGTTTGTTCTGCAGCACTCCGTGCTGGAAAAGCTTGAAATCCTTGTTCTACAATTTATTTGGCAAAAAATTCAAAGTACTCAATTAGCAAACAGTTAATCACAAGTTATTTTCCAATTCTTGTGCGCCACTGACACACATTTTCTCTGTAAAAAAAAGTTTATGAAAGAAGCCTTATATCCTAAGTTTGATGTGCAAAATGAGGATTTCCACTGAAAAAAAAACCTGATTCTATTTATACTGAAGTAACATAGAACTTGTCATAATTACCAGAATTCAGAATAATTTTATTCATATTCCATTAACTTCTGATATTTTGTTATGCTAAATCATCTACAGATTGATCTGTAACTTTTAACTGTAAAAACTGATCCCTAGTCCAGCATAAAAATAACTGAACATTTCCTCAATGTCTCCTTTCATGTCTTTTCTATGTCATACACCAAAACCTTGTATTAGCAGAAATGTACAACTGCTCAGCTCTGCGTGGAAAAAAATAAATAAATCAAGAAACCCAGACTACAGGCTGACTTTGCAATCATAATCATTCACCTGGATAAAGACTGAAAACTTACACTTCTGTGCATGACACTGTCTTATTTTAAAGGCAGATTTACTCCTGTGTGCTTGAGAGGGAAACCGTATATTTCAAGCAGAGAGTTCCCATGTCTTTGACACATGGAAACCCTGAAGCCTTGCAGTTTCTACCTGGTGGCAACCAGCACAGAAACTGTGTACATGCTGCTGGGGCAATATTGGCCCCTTACCAAGGCCTTGTGCTGCCATGCCCATGCTTTCTGGTGAGAGGACGAGAGTTCCTGAGACACAGGTGAAGGGTGAGGAGGAGTCCTGGTCCTGTTCAGGCATTAGCAGCACCCTGCACATAAATGCTTGCTGTTCTTGGGGGCCCCTCCCTGGGAAGGAGAATGGTAGGTGGTTTGCAAACATCACAGAAATCATTCTGAACATTAAACATATTCATGGGAACATGACCTCACTCTACTAAAATGTAAAACTTAAAAAATGAGTTACTATATTTGGAGACAGAAACAGAGAAAGAGAACAGCAAACATGCCTTACTGCCACCCCACCCCATACATTCAGGCAGACCGGCAGGTCAAGATGATTCTCTAAAACCCAGCATTGCAGGTGAACCTGGCCCTCAGGCACCTGACCCAGCCACTGATTTGCTGTGACACCTTCCCTCACCTCACCTCCATCCTCCCTGTGCTTGTCTTTGTTCCCAAGAAGAATGAAGATTTGGAAGGAGAGCATACCCTTGGGTTTTCAGCAGTGGGAGATCATCTGTCAAGGCACCTGCTCCTTCCTCACAGCAGTATGATCCTGACCAGCTGTTCTTATAGAAGAATGCCCCTAGAAGGGTGGCTCAGCACTTACCTGACTATAAAGAAACCTAACACAAAGCATGTGTGCATTTTTCTGGCAGACACAAGTTCCAACACGTAAATTTTACCAAACAGCAAAACTATTTGTTATACAAACACATACAAGGTAACAAACACCATGATTCATTACTAGTTCCTAATAGCGAGTCATCATGATGATAATCAAGCTCATCTGGAACATTAAGTCTTTCACCTGGTGCCATGAATACTAAAACAGGCATAGCCCAAAAATTCAAACAGTTTTCATTAAAAGTCAGTCCCACACTAATCCCAGTGAGGCTTTCTACCGTGCTCGTTCTGTCTAGCAACTCTGAGGAGCAAAACAGTTAGAGAAACCTCAAGGAGCACAGCTGGGCTATGGAATTCAGCATGTTCCCATGAAGGCTGTGCAGCAAAAGCATACCTGTGCTCTTCTGTATCTTACAAACTCCACAGAAAAAAAAAAAGTCACCTTAACTGTTTGAACAGCTAAAAAGGCAGTAACTTACACATCTTTCCTGCAAAACTAAAGGAGGAAAAAGCCCCAACAAACCCACAACACAAAAAAGCCCCAACAAACCAAACAGATAGGAAAGTACGTAAGTGCAAACTTCACTGCAGTCTGATCAACTAGTTTATCAAAGTTCTTGGTATGTTCATTCATCTAAAAATGACCTGAGGTCAAAAAAATTGTTGATTGATTGAAAGCTAATTTAAAAAATAATCATTTTCTGGTTATTCTTGGGATAAAACTTACATGTCACATTTTTAGTACACCACATGGAGTTTGGTTGTTATCAGAACCCATATATATAAATGAGCACAGTTCAAGTGAAGTCACATCCCATAGTTTACATGTAATAGCTTCTAATCAGTGCAAAGAGACTTCTCTCTCTGCTAAAAGCTGAGCACATTTCAAACAATCATATTGAAAAATGCAGTTGGATTTTCCAGGGTTTTTTTTTTCCTTCTCTCCCTCCACTGTCTTGGCATGAAGTCATATAAAATTAGATCCAGAAACAGGGAAGGAGATTAACAGCAAATTCACAGAAACAACTGCTACTTTTTATGAGAAAGAACCTGAGTCAGCATAGCATGGTCCTATGAAATGCCCAGGAAAAAGCTCTCAGAGGGAAGCCTTCCTGTTGCACTCTGCCCATCTTCCCCAGCAAGCAGCAGCAGTCCGACCTGGTGCAAGGCTGTGGCTCCTTGGCTGTGGCACCTACTGCTTGCTTTAGGTCTTCATTAGCACTGTCCAAACCGTGCTGCTTCTATACTGCAGATGGCAAGACTAAAATCCCCCTGTCACAGAAACACGAACAGCCACCAAGAGAGTCATATTCAAAGTGCTCATAAGCACCCTGTGGCTCCTGGGCCACATGTTGGACCCCCTAACCTGCATCTCCCACACCACAGATTTTACCTACCACAGCAGAAGTAGTTTATCTGTCTCAAGCGCTTTTTTTTTTTGGAGAGATTTTTGGCAGGACAGTTGATTTATTTTTGTGTCAGACATTTTAGTAGAAAATGTGAATGCTACTGTGGCAGTTCAACATAGACACCAGAATCTTCCATCTTTGTAATAGTAGAAAAAAAACCCCACATAATACATCTTCCTAAATGCAGATATGTATAAATACACATGCACACAGCCACACACACACCCCCCACATTAAGTGCATTAATACCCTCAGCAGTTTTATTGACGGCAGGTCAATACCACGGTTTTAATTCTGACAAAGGAAATGCAGCAATTATAATGACTAAAGCTTAGTATCAATTAATTGAAGTATTTCCAAGCCTTGCAACATTCCCTTAAAAGGGAACCTTAGATTGGGTCTCTCGCTCCTTCACTGAACTTGGTTGTTACTGGCCACCAAATCCAGATGTTGTTGGAGCAGACTGGTGGAACACTTGGTGACAAAAGCCAGCTCTCCTAAGGAAACCAGCCCAAATCAATCCTTCATTTTCCACTGGTGACTGTCAACACGGACTCGTGGGAACTTTACCAGCACAGACACTAGCACCTGGGATATATTTCCAGCTGCTTTCTGAAAGAAAGAACCAGGCAGTAGAGAGTTCTCACTTTGGAGAAGGTAATATGAGTTTACAGTAAAATGCAAAGAGGCATGAAGAGCAAAGAGATACTGTACTCATCATGTGGCTGCAGAATCTGATGTCTTTAGAGGCACATGTAACAACATGAAACAAATTAGCTACTGGGAATCAAAGTGCAGCATTTGCACCCCAGGACCCACTTCTGCAGGCTATTAGTCTGTGCACATGGCTCCACTGATGTGCAACTAGCCACATTATGAAAGATAGAAGTCCATGTGGGGAAGTGAATACATGGACACTTAAGACTGGTCAGGGCTGAGACCTTGGAGTCCTGAAAGAAGCCTCCTGTCCATATTATAACCAGTGGAAGCTATTATTAAAACTGGAAAATGAGTTAATTCCTCAGTGAACTATCCAAACTTCTTACTGATATTCCCACTCACCCAAGAGAGAAAAGAAAAGCGTTTTGTTTTGGTTTTTTTTTTTGATCAATGAACTCTAAAATATATATCTAAAATACTAAAATTAAGGAGTCATTTTTTAAAAGCATTGGCTTTTGTAAATGAAGGGTCATTAACAGCTTAACTGAACGGCTTTAATTCTTACTATGCATCCACTTCGTAACAGACCACTTCTGTTATCCCTTGCTTCATTTCCAACAGGAAAAGCATGCTTGATTCCCAGACTCTCTGGGAACAAAATGGGTAGGAGACTCTCATCCTTAGCCTTTATGACCCTGTTAAATTATTCTCCTCTTTTAAGGCATGAACTGATTTCTTTAAAAAAAACCAAAAAACACATAGGCATTGGGAAGCTCTGCTGCTGAACAGACACAAAGATTTATTTCTGTTAAAAAAATACTCACATGTGCAAGTATTGTATCTGCATTTCCATTCATCAATTTTATTTTTCCTAAGAGCCAATATTTATTTCTATTTTTCCTATAAAAATATTTTTATGGAAAACCATATGAGCTAATGTCTTGACTGACACTGTAATAAAGAAATTATGTCTACCTGCACTTCTTTAACAGACTGACTAAAAAGACTAATAAGATTGGCAGCAACAAATTAGACAGCAGTATAGTACATTTTCCTCACAATAACAGCCCTGTAAGACACAGAAATACAAAGTACATGATTAGAGATTATGATAAGAGAATTGCATGAGACTTGCAAAATTTCGTGGGTTTAAAAAAATTGTGTATTTTTTTCTATAGATTAAGCTTTCAACTCAAATTATAAAGTATGTCCATACAATTCTGTTTATTCTGCTGACAGTGATCTCAGTTTGAGATCAAATAAGATTCAAATAGTTTTTATAGATTTCTGATTAATCTGTAGTTTCTTTAAATTATTTGCAAAAGTCACACACACACAAATAACAGTAGTCTCTGATACATGAATCTAAGAAGCAATTGCAACGCAAATTTGCAAAAAATTTGTTCCTATTCTCATACTTTCTTAGCTTGAAGAACAAGATCAACAGATGGTAAAGCACCACCTTGGGGGAAATGCACCATTCCTCAGATACATATTTATATAACTCTGGTTATTTAACATACATATTTACATAAAGCTGTGTATGATTACATATCTCACCTTGTATTTGGTATATTTTACTCTGTTGGTTAGAAATTAAATATTTTATACTTCTTCCACCTCAAGACTGCCAATAGGTCAAAACAATTTCATATTTTATAAAGACGTTAGAAGAGGCAAAGGGACAATTGTCCTGCCAGAACATCCCTACGCACCTCCCCACTCACATCTGCCTAAGCACCTTCCAGTCCAGTAAGTTAAACATAACACACTCTGCCTTGTCTTATCGCCCGAGGAACAGGGAACAAGTGCCACCTTCCGTGTCACACATGAATCATCCACTTTCTTCCCCATTACACCAACTAAAAAAGCCCCGATCAACTGAGCCTTCCGTGACTGTGATTCTTTTCTATTTGCACCATTACAAGTACCCAGGAACCCTCACGGGTCAACATTTTCACAACACATCTAGATTACAGCACTCAAAGGACCTACAAATATAGCTCCCGTCCAACTTAAATGTTAACTTTATATTAGCTTTAGCTTTACATTTTAATGGCTTCCAATGCCTATCATGCATAAATACACTTAAGTGAGGTCAAAAAACAGTCTTGACACATTTGGATAACAATAATGACAACAGAGCCCACAAACTGATATCTGCCTCCTTGAGTTCAATGTTTTCACATCTTAGTCAAAATTATAAATGCATTTGCTTTTTTTGCTTTTTCTCTCTGAAAATCTTGGAAACTTAAGAGCAGAAGCCACAAGCAAACATGCTGATGGTCTACAGTTAAGCAATGTATTTTCATTTTAAGGTTCACGAAGTAATCTAAAGAAAGTGTGTTTGCATATGGAGCCTAAATTCTTCCAAGAAAAACAGATAAGTTATCTGCTGGGAAAAGCACAAAATGAGACAAAACTAGTAAGATTACTAGCTCAAAATCACTGGAAGAAAAAATGTCAGACTGAGGAACACAAACTGTTCCAACAAAACATGAAACGTTCCAAGCACTTCTCTCAAAATGAGGGGACAACTTGAGAGTTTTCAAACTAGTGCATCCATGCACTTTAATCATGTTTGCAACAAAAACACAGCAATTCCTACTGCCTTGTAAGAACAAAGCTGCATGGTGGCAATTACTCTCTTCTGAGCTTGTCCTTACACTTAAAATAACAAAGAAAGAAATTACATTACTGACTTTTTTTCCTGCTATCGTAAGTGGACCACACCTGGAAGTTGTAGCTGCATGAGCGCAGAAATCTTTTCCTTCAGTCACCACAGAAACTAATATAGAAACTCTGGCAATTTGTTCTGCTGTTTTCAGTAGAAAATTTACATATGAATTACACACCAAATTCCCTTGGTCTAATAAACTGTTCTGGACTAGCACGATGAAAATACTGTTCCTTCATTATCATCCTTCTCTTGCTATTCTTTCCTGTCTTTACAAAAAAACCATGTACAACTAAAGCCAGCAGCAAGTGTAGTGGTGAGTCTACCTCTTGCCTTGTGTCCACACATGGAAACAGGGGTTTGGAAATATATCCTCGCATTTCAAAGGATTTTAAGATTCCTGGATTTTCTGCCAGATAGGCTCTCTTGTTAGTCACTGCCTTGTGTTTAAGTATTGACACAGCAGTCTGTACCAGTTAAGAAATCACCTGATGCAACTCAGCTGATTTTCAAAGGTATAAAAATTTGCATATTATAGCTTACATAAATAACTGATGTTCAGGACCTGACTGGAAGACCCAAATACTGATTTTCTCTTACTTTTCATATTCATTTATCACCATTAGATAAAGAACAAATTAACTAACACAGAGGCTAGAAACAGCATAAGAGTAACTTAGGTGTTTCCCATGACAGAACACAACTCAAACATTGGTTTTGCACTCAAGAACAGAACTGCAAACATTTCATAATCGCACTACATACGTGAAATCAAAACAAACCTTACCTTATTTAAAATGGCAATTTTAATAAAAAGTCAGGCTATGCTAGTACAGGGTGTAAGGAACCATGCCATCCTCCTTCGGCAGACTTTTCCAAATGCCCCTGTATTCAACTAAGTCTAACTCCACTCTGTTTTGTTTCCCCAGGAGGACCCATTCAGGACCATGTGCTCCTTTTCAGCTGTCAATAAACAGAAGCAGTGAATTCCCCAGCGCTTCACAAAGCTAGTTAGGCATAGCCATTCATTTCTTCAGGAAAACAGGGCATTGATTTCAGCAAATTCCCAGGGAGCAGCTACAACAAAGAGATCAAAGACCCACCTCCTTTCCTGCCTCGCTTTGGCCGGCTGGGCTGGGAGGAGCAGCAACAGGTTTCCCGAAGAGTGGGCTCTATCCCCACTGACCACTGCACGCTCCGTTCACGCCCATCACCTTCCTACATTCCTGGGACAGCCCCCAGCGCTAACCGTGACAAACCCCTACATTCAGGCAGCATAATATACTGCACACTAGTTCATCCAAGGATAAAAAGAAAAACAAGCTCCAGGGGAAGTATGCTGCTTCCCCGACTAGCCGAGCCTCAGCAGCTGACAGACTTTTCATAAACGTCTTTTTTTTTTTCTTAGCTTCTCCATCTAAATCAGAGAAATGCTTGCTACCTCAAATTCATTGTGCTGAAACTTCTCTGGAATGTTGGCTTTTCTGATTTATTTCCACAAGCTTGAAGACTTAGCTGCTGGAGTTTGAGGTCTAGCTGCAGCAGCCCTTGCATTGTACAACCACGATACTTTCTTTCTGCAATTTGCCCTGGACTGCAGTGGGGTTTTTTCTAAGAAATTTAAGGGGGGTTGTTACAGTTTGGTTAGAATTTTTACTTTTTAAAATTATACATCTTGTCTTCACTACTGTAACGCAGAACAAGATTTTTAATGCTAAAATTTTACCTTGTATTGAACCAAGCATTAGCAAAAGACAATGTCATGGTCAAGCTTAAAGACTGGTGTTTAGGTTACATGTTTACTGCTAAAGCGTATGAGCCAGAGACCTGGTGCTGAGACCACCTGGCACCAGCTCCACGTGTCTAAATGCTCCTCATCTACTTCTCTTTTCCCCCACAAACACTTTGGTTATGTCCAAATTCCTTACCTGGAACACAGTCCAGTATATATTATCCCTCACACACACCCTAGTGTTTGTTGCTTGTTAGTATATGCCAGTACTGAGCTCACAGGCTGGCCCTGAAATATTTATTTATATACCTACAGACATAAAGATCTGAAGTCAATTCACACATTTGCCATGTCATTCTTTAGCATTCTCCTGACATTTTACCAAGGCACTACCTGGCTGTCACAAACACCCACCAGCTGGAACCTGGAAAGTTCTCTCAGCACTGGTACTGCCTCCAGGCTACTGACATATTTCCAAGTGAGAAGAAAAATGTCTATCCCACTAACATGAGCAAGTATCACAGGACCAGGCACAGCACAAGCAGTCCAATACTGAGAAGACCAGGGACAGGTGGTAGAGCAGATGACTGCTCACTGCACAAAGATAGCTGAGAACACAAGGAAATACAGAACTGCAGAATTAATGAAGTTGCAGGACACCTGTAATGATCAACTAGCCCAGACTCTTGCTGAATGCAGGCCCTTTAATAGCATTATCTAGGGCCTTGTGAAGCTGTATCTCGAATATTTATAGTGAGGGCAACTCCACCATTCCCCTGGGCAGCCTACTCTAACGTTTGATTGATCCCCCGTTGAAAGCGCCCCTTGCATCCACAAGCATCTCTGCTGAAGCAACTTGGGGCCATCATCTCTTGTCCTGTCACAGTGCAAGCCTGGGGAAAGGCTGCTTCCAACCCTTTTTCGTACCCACCATTCTTGTACTGCAAGACCATGACCAAATCTCCTTGAGCCTTTTTTTCCTCCAGCAGAACACACACAGCTCCTTCAGCCTCTACTCAGGTGACAGCTACTCTAACACCCTGATCATCAGGGGGAACATGAGAAAGGCACTGTTGCTGAGTTGAAAAAAGAAAAATTAAACTGTTCAGGGCATAAAATTGCTAAAACAGACAAACATCTGAGTACAGTTGAGGAGTCTACAATCCCTGTACAGTCACCCTGCTCTCTTCTTTCTTTAATATTTCACTCCTGATAACAGTTTTGCCTGTTGTATACAATACAGTCAGGCATATTATATTCCTTATTTTAGAGTTCTCTCTGTATCTAAATGGCATTTAAGCATGCCCCAAAATTGCCAATTTGCAGAAAAAAGAAATAAATGAATTTTAACAAAAAACTTGATCTCCACATATAATTGCTATCTTCCATTAAGCTACTGATGGTTTTATATTTATTAACTGATAGCAGTTATTAATGAAAAAACCCCAATCCTGTTTTTCCTTGTTCCTCTAAGGAAGTACTGAAGAATGATAAAACGTGTGTCTGAAATTTCCCTCTCTTATATTGCACAGTGTGCAGCTGGGCAGCCCTTGGAGGCAATGATGAAAAAAAGGCAGCTGAGGCACTGGAGGGACTCCAAAAGAAAGCATGCAGATCAGATCAATAAGCAGAAAAAATGTGCTTAATGCTTCAGAAAACTTAAGCTGGAGTGAGAGAGTGCAAGTATCAGGGAAACATGAGCAGCAACCTTATGTGGTAGTTATGACAGCAAAGTACAAGGATATACCACTTGTCTGTTAAGAAGGACAAATACTAATGATAAGACAGGAGATTTGGATGTGACTGGGATAATGATGCCTTGGAAGCACAGGAGTTAAACTCACAAAATGATTAAAAAAACCCTGAGCACATCACTCTGTAGTAATCTGGGATGGTATTTGTGCCAAAGATAGATAAAACATTTTAGACAGAATTGCAATTTTAAATCTCAATGAACCAGTCTGTTCTTACACTTGGGCCAGATTTTTACAATTTTACTCACATTAAGTCATGCTTTACTCCAAGAATAATCCCGTTGATTATAATGGTAATATTGTTCCACAGATGTCTCAGAAGAAACGCAAACGTAAAAGCAGACTTTATACTTCAGATAAAAGACATCAATCATGAGTACATCTGGGAATCCGATAAAAACATATGGTACAAAAAAATCACTGTGGGATGATGGAAATGTACTTACAGAGAAGGTCTGTGGACATGTTTACAGATCAGGCAAAGGAAACCTACACAAAATAAATGAAAAAAGAATTATCAGTTTTCTGAACTAGGACTATTCATGTTTATATCTCACACTAATAGTCATATGCATAATCTCTTCATTCTTTAGGAAATAAAAAGAATATATCTACAGAAATCTAAAAAGGAAGAACTTTAGTTTGTAGAGGAAAAGAAAAACTGATTCCATTTCATTGCACAGACAATGTCAACTGACAATATTAACGTAATGCATTTTAACTAAGAGCAGTTCACTGTATTACACATCTTCATTAACTTCTACTATTATGTATTTTCTAGGCATCAATTATATTAGAATTTTCAAGCATCCTGTATTTTACCCCATTGCTTGCTATTCTGTGTTTAAGCCTGATATTTCCAACATTTCTGACTCTGCAAGAGTCAAAAAGAATAGCAACCAAATATAGTGCAAGACATTTTATTTGCCATCTTGAAGGACTTCTGGAGATTTTTGGTTTTCTGCTGAACTCATTCATCTTGCTCCTTTCCCATTCATTTGCTGGTTTTTGACTGAAATTTTACTATAAGCACATGGGAGTAGAGTCTGAGTTTCTGTAACTGTCTGAGCAATCCCCAACACACAGGTATCCCAATGACTGTAAGGCCGTCCCACAGGTATCCCAATGACTGAATAAGGCTACTTGGAGCTACAGAAATAATAATATATGTATTAGTAAGGGGACACACAAATAACAGTACGAATCACTTCAGTGGATGCCACTTTATGCCCTGTATAAACCAGAAAGTGTCTAAGGCCATGTTTAAAAGGGTCAGTGTGTATCAATTACAGTGAATGAAAGATGCTCAATAAGGCCAAGTGCCGGGTCCTGCCCTTGGATCACAACAACCCCAGTCAGTGCTACAGGCTGGGGGAAGAGTGTCTGGAAAGTGGCCTGGCAGAAAAGGACCTGGGTGCTGGTCAGCAGCTGAACATGAGCCAGCTGTGCCCAGGTGGCCAAGAAGGCCGATGGCATCCTGGCCTGGATCAGCAGTAGTGTGGCCAGCAGGAGCAGGGCAGGGATTGTCCCCCTGTACTGGGCACTGGTGAGGCCACACCTCGAGTGCTGTGATCAGTTCTGGGCCCCTCACTACAGGAAGGACACTGAGGGGCTGGAGCGTGTCCAGGAAAGGGCAACAGGGCTGGTGAAGGGTCTGGAGCTGGTGAAGGGTCTGGAGCACAAGGCTTATGAGGAGCGGCTGAGAGAACTGGTTTTGTTTAGACTGGAGAAAAGGAAGCTCGGGGGGACCTTATGACTCACTACAACAACCTGAAAGGAGGTTGTAGCCAGGTGGGATGAGTCCCTTCTCACAAATAACAACGGACAGGACAAGAGGAAATGGCCTCAAGTTGTGCCAGGAGAGATTCAGGCTAGGCTATAAGGAAAAAAGTCTTCATCAAAAGAGTTGTCAAGCACTGGAACAGGCGGCGATGAGAACTGTCCCCAATCCTGTGGATATTTTTAAAACATGTAGATATAATGCTTAGAGACATGGCAGTGCTGGGTTAATGGTTGGACCGATGATCTGAAGGGTCTTTTCCAACCAAAACTATTCTATGATTCTATGAAAACTTGACTCTGATAAAGACAACAGTATTTTGTTGCTGGCTGAAATGGGTCAAAAAAAAATAATCATTTTAAAAAATACAGTGATAGAAAGATACTTCCAAATTAATTGGAGCTGGTTGCAAGAACTGAGTTGTGCTGTGAGAAAGCAGCAATAAAGGGGCCCACATGCTAGAGGGACATCAGTGAGTCTTCTTTTCAGATAAAAACAGGCATGCTGACAGCAGGCTTCCTAAGCAGCAGGTGTTCTAATCTGATTTCCATCATCCAGAAAACACTTTATTTCTGAAAAAAAGTCTACTCTGCAGTTTGACGCCATCCTGGCTGAGAGCAAGACTCTTGTCTGTGGTGTTAATTTCTAAAAATATAGCCCTTGCAGAAGGAACAGCGGATTTTAATGGCATCCATATGTGACTGTACACGCACCAACCTTTGTCATACCCAGAAACAGCAGGCTACATGTTATCACTGTCAAAGCAGTGTCATCAACTAATAGAGATTTCATTTCCCCCCACTGAATAACTACATTTGTGATAAAATGATTTAACTGTGCTGGCATTCACTCTCCAGGGCAATTACCTGGTAAACCATCACAACACAAGCTCTTTCCTCCCATATGGTTTGAGTCATTAGTATACTTTCATTGACACACATCTGGTCTGCAGCACTCTCCCGTCATGAGAAAATGCAGCCCCAGTCCATGCCCTCCTTGGCCCCCACACATCCTCTGTCCAGCCTTGTTAAGGTGACACTGTGGTCCATGAACACCCCAATTAAGGTTTATGCTCTATGGTGTCATTTTGGAGGTAAATCACCAAAATGTTCTTCTCCACAGGCCACTGATGCCTAAGAAAGTTTTCCCCTGTAAAATTCTACGATGAAACAGTGTTAGCAACAGCAACCCCAAGTGCCCAACTCCAGCCCTTGGGGAGGGCACAGAAACTACAGACCAAGAGGGAGCACCTCCATGAGGGCTTCCCAGTCACTGCAACACAACCCACTCGCACAACAGAAGAACAGCAGGTGCACCACCACAAGGAACTGCTCCTCTTCCAACAGCTGGTTCAGGCATTATCTCTGACAGGGTGAGGATAAGTACAATAGTGTATTTGCAGGGGCGGGGGAGTTTAAGTAGAACTACAAGCTCCTTCATAAGCTATGTTATCTCTTACCTGCAGTTATTCTCAACACAGGCCCAGAACTGCCTGTCATCCTAGCCCCACAAAACCATACCATAAATCTCTCTCCTTTTTCAAGGGTATGACAGCACCCCTTGTGCAGTGTATTGCCCCCTGACCAAGGGGGCTCCAACACATGCAGAGCTGTGGCAGCCACACATACTGTGCCAAGCAGACACAGTGCCTAGAGGTTCCTGGCCACATCGGTCACTTGTCCATCGAAACACAGGTGTCTGGCCATGAACCACACTGACCTTTAGATGAAGTGCTGTAGGTATATTGGCCAAATTTGCTGTGCTGCCCACACAGTCAGAAGATGTTGTTTGCAGTTGTTCTTAAATGTCCTCCCTTCTCATCAATGAATGGGCAGAAGAGGAGCAGAAGCTGAGTAGGGGATGTTTCCCATACATGAAAATTGCAGCCTTGAAAATGTAAGGCAAAGCCTAATGAGGTTTTTACAGGCTTTCAGGTATCAGAAAAATAGCTTATTCATTTAGGTTGAGGAAGACTTGATGGGTTAAGTACAATAGATGCTTAATGGTCAAGAGATAGCAAAGCAGTGCTTACAGGCACTTTGAATGCTGAAAAGTCCAATGTTTTGTGGTGGTGGAAAGTGGCTTGCACCCATTAGAGGAAGTGGGGATAGGTTCTGCACTGGCTAGAAGGACATGTCACAGTGTGTTTTGTGTAGGAGCCAGGATTTTAGAGTTTGGGTTATTTTCAGTTGCTCCACCATTGCCAAAAATTCACTGACTATACATTTTGTGTTTTATGAGTGATTGAAGGGGGCACACTGTGGGCATGTATGACTCAGAATAGATACGTATGATGGTGGTGGGACTGCTCTGAGATGTCCAGAGTCCACAGTGGAAAAGGCAATGCCTGTTACCTGCTCTGTTCTGGTGCGGAAGACACAAAAGTAACGAAAACAGGCAGCAGTTTCCAGTTATGGTTCATGAGGAGGACCTACAACGAGGATCAAGGTCACTGCTACACCAGAGGAAAGGTGACTTCCCACAAGGAAATACACAGCAAGGAAAACCAGCCTGCACAGGACCATGAACAGGGGTTGTTCATGATGCACGAGACATCCGTCAAGGCTGCCAGCAATGGCCTTGATAACTTCCTTGCTTACCAGTGGTTCACACTGGGAAACAGAAAGGCAGCAAAGACTCCACCTTCTACAGCTGCTGCAGGTCACTGCAGAGTTCTAGAAGGATGACAAGGTTTTACCACAAAGCACTTGTTTCCCTGGCTTTGAATCTCATCTTTACCAGAGACAAGAAATTCCATCGCAAGGGAAGCCAGGAAACTGCGGTCTGAGGGGCCTTTGCAACGTAAGACTACAACTTGTTCAAGACAGATGCCCTGCATGTAACACTCAAGGATTCTCATGTGACAGAACTCTTCCACTGACCTCTCTTTCAGAAGATGTACATCTATCTTCCCTGGCATCATGCCACAGAAAGCCAAGGGAAAAGCAGGCCCAGATGTGGGAAGAGACATAAGGGGCAGCAACAGGAAAAGCATTCACACAGTGCGTGATACCCTTGTGCTTGCAACACGATGCCTGTAGATAATAAGAGAACATGCTGCCTGCAAAAGAGACCTACGCCATGCAGAGACAGAGACCTGGATCACAGCTTCTGAATTATGAACCCACTGTGAGTTAAAACACAACTGTTCTGAACCAGTCAGCTTCTGCCCCCCACCAAGTCCTCAGTGGTTATTATAGAATTCCTTACATTGCTTTCCACATAAAAACTATGTCCAAAAACAATGACAACTGTCAACACAGGCATATTGTTTGTAGTGATCTGACGTTATACAGCCCCCAAATGCAACTCAGTGCCACCAAAGAGGCACATTTATTAATCAGTTATCAAAAGATTTATCTCACAATGTGAAGTCCACCTTACTCATGCAGCTGAAAAGGGACACTGCTATTCCTTGGATACTCAGAAGAATGCCCAGCACAACTCATTTATAGATTCACAACAGCCTCATGTAAGTGACATTGTTATCTAAGTACCTTTTATCATATTTTAACTAAGTAAAGGTTAAACACAAGTAAATATATTTTTCAAGACATCTATGGTAAGTAATAGAGTTGCAGATGTCTAAAATACACAAGCAAAGATGTGACAGGAAAACCACACTTAACCTACTTACACTGAGATTAAATCAGGAAGGACTCTCTGCCACCACAGAAATCAGTTGCTGGGGTTTAACTTTCAGCACACCTGATGACTCAGGTTGCAATCCCTCAGAAGAAAACACCTTCAAGAGACAAGGCATCTATCACAGGACATTAGCATTCCACTGGTGTCCCTACTTGTGTTCTTTTGGCTACTGCTAGTGCTTGTGCTGGGCTAACTGCTGACATAGTTTCTCTTCTCCCAAATTCATGAACAGAAAAGAAAATCATAGTGACGCAGAAATTTCTTAAGATTAACAGAGTACTAACAGGGAAAAATTAATATGCATGGCCAAAATCTTCATCTAAAGAAACCCACACAGATTTTCTGAAGTTTATGTTAGTCTCACATGTACCCCCATATCAGGATTTTAGTGCATGCTAACTACAACCCATCAAACATATGATTTGTTTGATGTCACTGATCAACAGTGATATTCTGTGCATTTTTAATCTACCACATGTAGAGTTCCTCGCTGGCAGAATAGATGAAATTATAAATCATTTTACTTATAATATAAAATAGTATAATTTGTACTTTTACAATTATTTGGGGTGTTTTTCCAAGTCATGGTATTATTTTATAATTACAAAAGAGAAAAACTGCTTTGCCATCATCTTTTTCTTCATGTACAGGATTCTGCAACTTTCCCTTGATCAAGCAAAAAAGCTTGTGCAGTACAACATATGAAAGCTTGTGTCTACAATCCAGAAATTTGGCTCACTAAGAAGCTCCCCAAGTAAGTCTTATTTGTGAATGTAAAAAATAAGGAAACCCCAAAATTATAAATGTAATGTCTTTCTCTTTTACAAAGGACTATGCAGAGGTAAAAGAACTCTACAAACTCATAAGGCAGACAAAGTGGGTGGACAAAGATCACGTTCTCAAGGATGTTTTCTCTAATGTATTTACTAAGGATACTCAGTTTACCTTCATGGTAAAGTTTTAAATTGTCTTTATAGATATACAGACACTATACAAATGCATAAGCTAGTCCTGCTGCTGAAGGAAACTTGATAACTATATACACATCTCCATAGATTATATGCTGTAGTATGCAAGCAGCCAAGAGCCCTGTCAGCTCCCAGTGACTTCAAGAGTCGTCCTACTGAAAAAAATTTAGATCTCTTGGATAATATTTCAGAAAAGCTATACCAAGCATTAAATGAGGGTACATTAAAAAATCATGCCTTACCATTCCCTCCACCAACCCATCAATATTCTAACCTGGTTATGATCACCTCAACAGGTAGCATCAGCAAATATGGTCCACACACAAGCACCTCATCTATCCAAGTCTGTTTTCAGTTTAAAGCAAAAAACTCACAATTATCATTAACAGTAAATATATCTTATATCCTGTGCCCTGATACCAGAAACACAAAGACCAACAAATCCCACTCCATGTTTCAAAGCAAATTCTTCCTGTTCTGAAATATGGCACTGTCTCTCACCATATTTACCCAGCCTGGATCACTTGACACTGGTTATTTTGGTCAGCAAAAGACCTGTGGCAGAAAAGGCATCAAACACAAGTTTTTGCCCATCTCCAGTGCCCTGATAACAAGAAAAGCTATTATATAGAATTTTTAAAGAGATAGTAACAAAGGGGAGACAAACTAGTAGGGAAAGATACTAAACAGCATCTCATGCCAGCCTGCCTTACTGAGGGCTGCTCTTGTTGTTTGGCTTTGCAAAGCACTCAGAATTTTGACTGCAATCCAGCAAAGCAATTCTGCATTTCCCATGTTTTCCCACCACTGACTTGCAGGGAACTATTTGTACACATGAAGACAAACCTACACTTCATATTTTGCTGGGTCAGGATCAAGGCACCAATCATCTTTCTGGATCCTTATTTTCTTATGAGAATTGGATAAAACGAGCTAAAAAAATAAATCTTTTAAGTGTGAGCTTTAGAAAGCCTCAAGACCCAGGAACATTCCTAAAATAATTTGCATTCCACAGCAGCAGGGCAAAACCATTTCCATTTCAATGAGCCCTTTGGAGAGGACTCTGGTCTACTGGCTGAAACTCAGGACTGAACCCCAGCATAAAATAAACACCAAACCCACTTGTACAAGGTCACGTGAAAAAGCACTTTTTCCTGTTCTCCCTCAATACCTTGGCTAAACTTTTTTTCACCACTTCAAGCCTGCATCCCAACACTTATTTCAAGAAGGGCATTGCCACTCCTCTGCTGGACAGACTGGTCAGCAGGGAGATTTCCTGTCCCTTTCCTGCATCATCCTCAAGCAGCTGTCCCCAAAGAGTCAACAAGTCTGTGGCTTCAAAAAAGATTTGACAAGTAACTGGCTTATAACACTCCTTTCATAAGTTTGATACAAATAACACACACTAGCAGCTGAAAACTTTCCAAATGTGGTGAGCAAAACCCACAGCAGAGACAGACAGACAAGTTCCCACACAGTGCAATAGTCACTCCCGTGACCAGAGAGGGAGACACAAATTTAGCCAGTACTTTGGCAATGTCAGTAAATTTCAGGAAATCATAAAAACAGATTTGTCATCTAGAAGCCAACACCTTACCTCACACATCTTGCTTAGATTATGGTAATCTGAAACCTCCCACCCTCAAAATGCTCACAAATTTGCACATTATCTACGACATTGCAACCTAAGCACCATTGCAATAAGGTCAGGCAGTGTGTAATGTTCCCGCTATATTTTAAAAACACTTATATTCAAATTATTTGGTCAAATTCCACTTCTCAGTTTTACTCACTCTCATCCACTTTTAGCAGTTTTAAATTTCAATGCTGTGAAATGACTACTTCATTCAGAAACTTGTAAAAGTGGGGAAGTTTTACCTGAAAAAAGATTCTGGGTGAAGAATGTTGGTATTTTTCAGTTATTTTAGATGCAAAGTGATTTTCACAGTGATTCCAAGGGGTTTAGCAGCTTAGTCTCTTTAGTTGCTTCATAAAAGCCGGATGTCTCTATACATAAATTATGTAGCAAAGCATAATTAACACATTTCCACAATATGCCTCGCTGTTTGTTAATAGCTTCTTGGCTAGTAGAAATGTTTTCCTTTTCCTCTCCACTCCCAAAGGCCTCATACTTCAGAGATTTGCTTGAGCTGCCTGAAGTAGGCAATGATAACAAGAATACACCTTGTAACTCTTTGCTTGAAGCATAAGCAAAGTTTTCCCTAAAAACTTAATACTCGAGGCAGAGAAACAGCAGGAGCTGATTTGGTTTAATTAACGCTTAAGACTTATACTGGGTAACAGCTGCCTGTCACATCGCTCCATTTGTTTCCTTCAACCTGCAAGCTCAGATTTCCTTGGGACAGCAGCTGGACCTGTCAATGGCAAACTCGACAGCAATACCACCCACATCCTTTCCCTCTTGTTCACACACATGGACTGGCTGGAGCAGGATACTGCATGGAAAATGCAAGCTACCACTTCATACAGTAAAAAGGCAAGGGATAATTATTAGAACTAATTTACTGAAATCAGCCATCACATCAATTGTCAGGGACTGATTCTATTGAAACTAAACTGTAACTTTAGGAGTGATCTCTTATTGTCTTTTCCTAAAAGGAATGTTTGATTTAAGGGTTATATTTTCATAGTAATGCCACAAATGCCTACAGTGCACAACTCTAGTAATCCTCCAAATGGCACATATATGCTTCAATAATGAAAGCTACACATGTTCCTAAATATTACTTGGCCATTCCCTTAATTTTCCCTTTTGTTATCAATCCATTTAATGACTCCAAAAATCTGCAAATTGTGGCTCACAAATTATTGTTGAATAAAAGCAGATATAGATGCAGACTATTCATATTCAGCCCAGTAACCTGTTTCTCAGATAAAAGAGAGATAAAATGGTGCTCCCCACTGTCAACTAAAGATCAACTGAACCTCTTGTTCTCCCATATTGACAACTGGTAACACAGATGTATAAATGGACTCCTGCCTTTCCAAGGTCTGGACTGGAATTGCATGGAATACAAATCTGTTTGGGATTCTGTGCCACTTCTTGCACATTATTCAAACAAGAAACCACAAAAATGTGGCATTACATGCACAGTGTTCATGCTTGTTTAAAATTTCATCCTGCAGGGCAATGTTGTTCTACTGTTCTGTCCAGCAAAACTGAAACTTGAATAAATTAAAGGAGACTGTCTCTTCTCTACACAAGGTTCTTTTTTTCAGTGAAAGAGAATGAGAAAGGAATTATGAAAACAGGATAACAAGGTCGATGTAGAGCCTGGTAAAGGAAGAGCCACTATCTCCACAGAATGACAAAAACCCTTAAAAACAAGTCACCATTAATTCCCCTGTCAATACCAAATAAAGAGCTTGGAATATGGTGCATCATAGATTAATGAATGCCAAGTACAGGCTGATATAAAATACACCTTGTGTTTCAGCAGTTTGGCATTTTTATTGCAGTCACTTGTCTGTATGCCAATTTTTCAGAGACAGCCTTGGAACCTGATTAACTTCTCCATGTCTCTACCAACAGAGGCAAAGAACACCATTTCTTCATTTAAAAGTGATCCTGACATAGAAAAGTTACAATAATGTAGAAAAAACAAGCTAACCTTTTCTAACCTTTTATTAAAATTCACTGAGAAGTCACTTGTCTTCATTTCTTCACCCAGTTGCATGACCTCTTCAACTCTGACTTTTGAAACGTCCATTTAGTATGGTTCTGTGAGTTAATGAAAAATAACCTGAAACAACTCAGATGTTTGGCATTTGCACCCCAAGTTACTAGAAGGCTGCTTTAATAATTTATAAAAAACTACATGAACATATTCTGTCAGATGTTTATACAGCATGTGAGGTCTGCAAGTGTAAGAACTTAGAGTTATCTAAAAGTGCCTGCTATCAAATACTCGGATGTTTTCTGTCAACAGCTACCAAAGTGTATTTTACTTGTTGCACCATGACCTTCTAATCTCCAACATTTACTACAATCTTAGTAACAAACAAACAGTTTTCTAATAAATGGTCACTAATGACTTGCTAAAATTCACATTGGGGGAATCCATAAGATTCAAGAGTTAGTGCTCTGCTGGCACAGATGGCAAAAACTGGCACAAACTGATGGCACAGGTCACACTCTCCACAATTCTGCTGTCTTAAGATGTTCAGTAAACTTTGTGGATTCAACTTTGGAAGAATATCCTTGTCAAAATGGATGATGTCATGTTTTACTTATATGATATTAAAACTAAAATTTACTGCAATTTCAGATTCTGGGACATAAATATATTATTAAAAGTATGACAGCAACCATAACACCTAAGTAGATGTGAGACAATTTTTTCTATCAAGCTGGAATTTAATATTAAAAATTACAATCTGACTATGGGTCTTTCTACATTAGATGATTATTTAATAAATTTATAAAGTTATCACTCTGACCACAAAGATAATTCAGAGACTTACACAGTCTAAAAAATAAGTGAATTTGACAAGTAAAAAATTTCAAAGTAATATATCCAGCTGGTATTTTTACAGCTCAAAAAACAACATCCATTCTACATTGTCTTCAACTATTTCATGAACTGCTGTTTTGATTTGGGTGAAAAATATTTTAAACAATCTTATTTATATTCTCTGTTTTCTATTCATTTAAGAAGTCCATACTCAGTTTTGTAATGTCTTATTTTAAAATTATTTTATAATGCTGAGATTTTGGAGGTTGATAAAAGTACTATGAAAACTTTGCAAAAATCCGATCATTTTATTTTTGAAAGGACTGAGACCACAACCCCTCTTCAGTCAGGTTACTTTGATGACCTCTAACATCATAATACACACTCTGTAACTCAGTATTTCATCTTTGCTAGAGGTCTAAAAATCTGTAAATATTTGGCTGTATAGGTCCTGAAGCCTTCAAACACTTGAAGTGTTCTGAGATTCAGGCATCAACACTTACAAATCGCTGAAACAATAAGAACAACTTAAAGGAAAAAAAAATCATTTCAAGCCTTATTTTTTCTATTAGAGTAAGACAAAGGGTGGAAAGCAATTTAATCTCTGATTTATCCTTGTTTTGTTTTCTATCTTGTCGATCTCTCTGTTTTGGCCAGGGCTACCTTTCTTCTTTTCATTCAATAAATGCTTAAAAATTAGCATGCATTTTTTTTTAGCCAAAACCCTCCACAGACTCAGTGAAAAATCTGTATAGCAAATTCAATGGTTAAAAAAGAAGACAATTCTTTCTATCATTTACACTACGAGTATTTTAGAGAGAAGAACAGCACATAAATGTGCACAAGTCAAGTAAAGATGATTTCCAAGTGTGAAAATTATTCTTGTCCCTGGCAGCTGCTATGTGAGAAGTAATTAGGTCCAGAAGTCTTGCCGGGCACAACTAGTGACAAGAATATCATTAAGATCCATCTGCAACCCCCAAGAGACACAAAATGCCTCGCCAATCTTTTGTTCCAAGCAAAACTAGAAATCCAAAGCAACATGTTTCCAAGCCAGGACATAGTGAGTGTCACAACATGAACACCTCCCTGACCCCCTCAAATGGTTTCAAATAAGGGCAAGCTGAGAATACCTTTCAGAACTACAGAATTTTGGTATCACAGATTTTATAGCAAATGTGTTAGTTTTGCTTGCATATTTACTTGCTTTGTGAGGAAAGGAGTGTTAGGTTTGTAAAAACAAGTGAGTCATGAACAAGTCAAAATATTTCCAGTAAACTTATTTTTGCCTGAATACCCGGAGTTAACTGAAACCAAAACATTTTGCAGACTTGTATCAGTTTCACTAGCTTGTGATGAATCGGTGCTCCAGGCTGTGCTACATTTTGCTGAAATTGTTAGCTACAGAATCACAGAATCAACTAGGCGAGAAAAGACCTCTGATCATTGAGTGCAACATGACCAATCACCACCATGTCCACTAGACCATGGCACTAAGTACCACATCCATCCTTTCATTAAACACCTCCAGGCACAGTGACTCCACCACCTCCCTTGGCAGCCCATGCCAATGTCTAATCACCTTTCCTGTGAAGAATTTCTTCCAAAAGTCCAACCTAAAACTCCCGTGGGCCAGCTTGAAACAATGTCCTCTTGTCCTGTTGCTGGTTGCCTGGGAGAAGAGACCAACCCCTACCAGGTTACAGTCTCCTTTCAGGGAGCTGTAGAGAGTCAGATCTCCCTTGAGCCTCCTTTTTCCAGTCTAAACAAGGCCAGCTCCCTCTGCTGCTCCTCATTCATGCTCCAGACCCTTCACCAGCTTTGTTGCCCTTCTCTGGAGAAGTTTTGTTCACCTTCATTTGGGGTCTAACAGCCCAACTGTGGAAATCCTCACCTGACACATTTTTTCTTACTTTCACTGGCATCCACCACTGAGGACCAACACTGAGTGATCTCTTTCCAGTGCCTGGCACCACTGGGATGAGGAAGGGCTCTCTGTCTGCCAGGTTTACAGGAAGCAAATGATGCATCTACTCAGGATATCTCACGTGCTAGTTTTCAAACTTCTCTTCCACTGAAAGAGGGAGAAGTCGTTTTGTCATAGTGCATTTGGACTCATTCTGGCCAGCAGCCCTGGTCTTTTCTTGGATGAGCCCCAAGAACACAAAAACATAGTGTTTCAGCAAGCAAATCAGCTGCTGCCCTTTCTCACTGTGAGAGATATTAAGTCACTTGCCTAATTAATATGGGTGATTGCTGAGATACCTAAGTGCAGTTGAAATAGAAAAAGATTATGTTACATCTTCTTGGTTTGTCTTAATCACTTTAAAAGGGTTTAATGTCTTTTCATTACTCAATGATGCAGGTGAGCCATGACTCCCAGTACATAAAAATATAATAATAATAATAATAATAATAATAATAATAACAGCAACAAGAATAACAACAACAAAAACAGAAACCAGAAAGCATCCTAGAACATGTATGGAACATTTCTGGAGCATTACAAAGGTTTGCCTCTCTGCACAGAAAGTTAAGCTGGTTGCTAAGACTAAATAAAAATTGAATTAAAATAGAACTTATGATTACAAAACAAATCTCTGGAGGTTTTGTACTCCTATCTACGAGCTTCTCTTTTGTTATGCCAATCAAACATCAGTTATGTTTTAAGTAACTTCTTTCTCTTAGCTAATACTTTCCAGCATTTTACTACCTTCCCTCTGGCTTCTGCTTACTCCTTCTTTTCCAGGTCTTTGATCAGCATCTCTACGTCCCTCCCTTTCAAACTCCTCCTGGTTCTCTGCATGCCGGCTCTGTCACAATGACTCTAGAGATAATTCCACCTAGAAAAGAAGTAATATCTACCTCTCTGGGGACAAAACAAGCATTGAACTACTTTAGTTATGTCTTTAATATGTGGTCCTTCCACCACTTACTATTGCAGGACAATATAATAACTAGACACTTGGTGTCTTCTTTGGGCATCAACCTGCCAAGGCAATGGCAAACTAGAATTCTAATGCTATATAAATAACTTGTTTGTTGCTCAGTTTTACACTGCTTTTATTGTAATCTTTTAAAAAGCCATACTGAATCTAAAGTTAGTTACTTCTGCAGGACAGGACAAACCAAATCTGTCCATCACATTTTACAGCTGCAGTGACTGAAATAACATTCTAGCTAATGTACAGCAACAAAATTGCAGTGACAGCTTATGACCAAAAAATCACATGGGACTCCTGCTGTTGTGGTTCTCTCTGAAAGACACATGTCACTCTTGCAGAAGACATCCTTGCTTCTCAAGAGTCCCTCAACACCATTAATACCAACAGGAATCTGGAAACAAGAGAGTGAGTGTAAGAGCAAAGTTTAATATTGCTCAATGCACTACATTTGCTTGGTGTTGTGCCTATTAGCACAGGTTAGACACTACTATACTATTATTTTCTTAGTGCTTTCCTAAGCTTGTATTTTTCTATGCCAAGTTGCTTGTGAAACAGCTTCTCCTAAAACAGTGCTCTAGGTACAAGACACAGAAAGATAAAAGTAGATCTACTCTGTCCTCCGAGACAGAACTGGTTTACAAAGGCATCCTTGATCCTTGTACGGCACTGCAACTCATGCCATTTTACAAATGATCAATCAGTAAAAGAAGAAAAAGCAAAGAAAAAAAGGAAATACGAGAAACATAGAGACTGTAAAGTCCATTGGAAATAACTGTTGCTTCTAGAGTGTCATGTCAGAGATATCTGGAACCCGAAATACTCTTTCACAGCAAATTGCAAATAGCCCATATACAGAAGAATGCATTGGAACATAGAGAGAAGTCAGGAAAAAAAAAAAAAAGAAAAAAAAAAAAAAGGGCAAAATTAGAAGCAGAATATTTATTTATTTCATTATCCCCAGGATATGTGTGCAATTAAATTTTATGATCAACTTTCAAGACTTTCCCATACAGAACTCAAATTAACTGACCTTCTGTCTGTCCTAACTCTTGTTATTTCCTGCTAGTTATCACAAAATAGCAGTAGCCTTGGCATCATTCAAAGAGATTTCCTACTTCTTTCCACACACACAAGAACAAACAGATTCTTCTGGGTTGAGTGACAATTAAATGATGCAGCCGCCTGCACGGTGGCACAGGCTAAAGTAGAAGTGTGTGACTGCTGTTCCCTTGGTGTTTGGAGCAGTCTTGTTTGCCTCATGCTTATCTTTGAAAGCAGGAACATCTTAAAATAAAAGCTCAGAGGGGCCAGTAGGGAACTAGCTGGCAATACTCTAGTTTTGAAAACATCTTTTGTGAGCTCTAAAGAGGATGATTTAGATTTGTAAAGTTAGCTGCCAGATCAAGTGCTCAAACGCATCAAACTTACAGTGACTGCCTTAAGTTTAGTGTGTGTATTCACTTATGGGCAGGGTGGAGGTTGATGTTTTTGGGGGTTTAATCATCAGTCAAAAAATAAAGAATTTGAGGGACAATAGATCAGGTCCCAGCCCTGGCAATACACTGTAGATTAAATGTGTCTCAATAGTCAAGGGGAGGGGAGTTATCTCATGATGCTTCCTTTCCAATGAGTCCTAGCAGAAGGGCAGGCACTGAAAGAAGACATGCAAGTGCTCACAGAACTTCATAAGGAGGTTCTTGATGCAGAGAAAATTACAGAAATTAGAGGAAATAGAAGGTATTGCCTTTAGCTAGAGACCATGAATTTGTGACATGCCCTGGTTAAACTTAGAGAATAAACTACATTATTTAATGCCCCCCTTTAGGAGAGAATTGTTTCTTTTCTTGTATTTATGTGATTTTTTTTTTTGTACCAAACTCTCCAAACTTTCCACTACTGTTCTCACTCTGATACACAGGTCCAGAGGAACTGGTACAGTCCTCCTAATCTTATTTCTCTCTTTTATACCTACTCATCCCATCTTCTGCTTCTTACACAAATAATCCTATTAACAATTTTCAGCCTCTGCATGATCAGAACAACCAGGACTTATTTGAATGTCAGAGCACTGAACAATTCAAAAAAGTGATGGCAGTCAGCCCATTACACAGTTATAGTACTCCAGGATCTATACCAGCTCCCATTAGGTTTGCAAATGAAATTTTGACTGTTTTAACTTACAATTCAGGACAAGTAACACACTAATGGTGGAAAATATACTGCACATACAGTGGCACCAGGGCAGCAAACACACACAATATCGAGGAATAAAACCACAGTTTGTCACTGATCCTGTGGCTGTACCTGTACTTCTGTTTAGCACAACTCCCTGTGTTCCACCCAGAGCCACCTGCCCCACACAGCCCCGTTCTGTGTTGTGCAGTGTGACCACTCCCCATGCACAGAGGCAGAGTGGTGCTCCTTACACTGTTTCTCCAAACCAACAACAAGGACAGGAAGGACAAGTGAAGGGAGATTCCCAATGACAGCATCTTTATTTCCCTTCGACGAGCACAGCAGAGATATTGCAGGGTCACTGGGATACTGAAGACCTCACAACAAAAAAGGTACACCCTTGCAAGCTGCCAAGAAGGTACAGGACTGCTTGACACCTTGTGCTGCTGCATGTAATTAGGTATCTCAGACTTAAACAGCCAGATTTTCTGCTAAGCTTTGGGGCAACCAAGAATGAGGTCGTACCTGCTGATGTTAATTTTACAACTGCAATGCAATCCAATCTTAATGTTCAGATTGGGAATCTCTTCCCCATTCTGTCAGAGCTGGATTTGCTAATCTCCTGGTAATAATGCCAGGCACATCCTCTGCTACTGATTCCTGGAAAGAGAACGTATGTGTCATTTATATTTTTTCATGAAGATCATCATCATGTTAGACAAAGTGGCCACAGACAAACATGCATGTAGATACATCATGCACCCAAAAACATGGCTTGGATTCTGTCCTATATAGTCCTTTATAAATTAAAAACATCAGCTGGGGTGGGAAGATTGTGTTTAAACTCAAATTTCAAAGGCAGCTTGTACTTTTGCTCTTCATCAACTACTTTAAGTATCTTCCCCAAAAGCAGTTTACCTTACTGGCCATGCATTGCAAGGTGAAACATACCTGTGTTAAAGTCAGACAGCCCTCAGAGATAACTTTGGCTGTCCAATACTCACCTTTCTAAAAAATGAACTGTCATTTGACTAAAGGACAGAAACTTCTAACAGAGAAATTAAAAACAACTGAAAGTTAAATTTTAACCAAGTTAAGTACTTTAAGAAAAAAAAAAAAAACAAATCCTATAACGTAGTAAATTCCTCTTCCCCACAGGAGGAAAAAAAAAATAAGAAAAGGGAAAAAAAAAAAGTCGTGTATCCCGTAGGAGTCAATGACAGCTTAAGGCTCGACCTCGGCAAGTTGTCAGCTTCCTGAAGAGAGATGGAAAACTATGCGAACCGTGCTGCGGCGGCTTCTGTCGGCGGGGGTTTTTGATGCAGGCGTCGAGACCCGTGTGCGAACGGCGGGCACACCTTTGGAGCCGCAAGAAGTTTTTTTCACGCGGGAACAAACCTCCCGGACCACGGCCCGTGTCTCTCGTCACGGGGGTGTCACCGCCGGACGCGGGCCACTGCACCGCCCGCTGTCGCACGCTCTGCCCTGAAAGCTCCGTGAGGGCCGTGGGGCTGGAGAGAGGCGCGAAGGAGAGAGGAGGAGATGTCCCCTCTCCCCTCCTCCCCCAAATTCGCGGTCCTGCGGCCTTTCTGTGCCCAGAGGCAAGAGGGGCCGGGGCGAGCGCCCATCCCGGGGCTCCGGTGCGCGGCGCTGCGGGCGGACAAGCGGGAGAGCCTGCACAGCGACCGGGGCGTGAGGAAAGTCGAGGGGGAGAAGCGGAAAATAAGTAAAGACGAAACTCTCCTCCTGAAGGTGGACACATTGTGGCACAGTTTCCCTGCGGCAGCGGGCCCGGTCCGACAGCCCCGGTGCTCGGCGCCCTCCCCCCAGCGCCCCGCCCGGAGCGGGCCCCCCGCTCCCCCGAGCGCCCCGGCACCGCTGCGGGACAGCGGAGCGCCCCCGCCCCGGCCCCGCACGCCGGCCCCGCTCACCTCATGGCCCAGCTCCGCAGGCGCCGCCCGCTTCCCCAGCGCCGGGCCGGGGAGCGCAGCGGCGGCAGTGGTGGCAGCGGCGGCTCCTCCCGTCCCCGCGGCGGTGCCCGGCCCCGGGGAGACGCCTGGCGGCGGCGGGCGGGCCGGGGGAGGGCCGGGACGAGGGGCGGCCGCGCCGCGTCCCCTCCCCGCTCCGCCCCTGCGGAGCGCCGGGCAGCGCGGGGCGGGGGGTGAGCCCCGAGCGGAGCGCGGGGGCGGCCCGGGGTGCAGCTCCGCTGGTGCCCCAGCGCTCGCTCTGTGGCGGCGCTACAGAAGCTTGCAAGCTTGTTCTCAGGGGAGTGCGGGTCCCGCGGCTGTCCGGCCGCCGATACTGCCTCTACCGTGGCCGCGGAGTTGTCCGTGCTTTTGAGGACCCTCAGAACGTCCTGACCTGCACTGCTGCTGGCTAACAACTTCCAAGGAAGGCACCACACAGCATTTAGAACGTCCTGCACATACGTCCCGGTTTTGCTTCCTTTACTTGGGGTTCAGTTGCAGATTCGCATCCCAGCAAGTCGAAGGGGAAGGCAGTGTGTGCGCATCCCCTGAAAAGTCCATTGGCTGCTTCTTGTACTGTCACGGGTCAACCTTGAAGTGATGATTCCACCTTCTCCGTTACCACCAAGCTGGATGGGACTTGGGACGGAGCAACCTGACCTAGTGAAAGATGTCCCTGCTCATGGCAGGCATGGGATTGGACTAGATGATCTATAAGGCCCCTTCCAACTCAAACTACTCTGTCATTCTATGAGCCATTCTATGGACTGCACTGGGTGATTCAAGCGTCGGCTACTCATGCTATAAATGAGTAAATTTTGCAAAAGTTCGACACCACTGGGGTTCAGCAGAGGAGGGAAGTTCAGACGGGCGTCCCTAGTGCAGGGTGTGCAATGTGCAATAGGTGACACCAGCAGTGTCCTTCCCCGCGTTTCTCCAGCCGGATTGCCGTGGGCTGTCCTGCCCTCTAGTGCCTGCAGCGCCCGCTCCCTCCGGCCTCTCTCCGCTCCACCCTGCACGCTCACAGCCAGGAGCTGCAGAGCCCCGTGCACGCCCCGTGCCCCTGTGGGTGCCGAGCTGTCCACCCTGCGACCCTACCTGCCTGCCGGGAACAGCTGCTGCTGGGAGCACTGACCCAGCAACGACACGGTGCCGCTGCCATGTAGCACAGATGTGCTTCTGTGAGGGGGACTGCCCCACCCGAGGAACTGGCCGTGAACGGACAACTAACTACACACGGCAGTGAAGGCACATTTTATCAGTCATGTCTGGTAGTGTTTCCAGTGAACCGGCAGGAAAGGACGATTACAAAGAAAACCGAGACTGGACTTTGGGTGTAGCTCCGGCCCCTCACCTCCAGGAGGAGCTCCAAGAGAGGATGCTGAGGAGGATTTTGCACAGGTAGAAATTCCCAGAGGCAGGTAACTCTGAACCTGACAAGCCTGAGGAACACCTGTTTTGGCTCTGTTACCTGCTGAGATGTCCATTCAAGTTTGTGAGGAAAGACTAACATGAGTCAAAAGCAATTTATTTAATTGCTGTAGTAACTACCTTTCAACATCAGGAAAGTAAGGAAATATTGTTCCAAGAACATTATCAAAGCACTTGCAAAGGTTATTATGATGCTCTGAACATCCTTCTTATGACCTTCCATCACAGGGTGTGGGACAGAATTACTTTTTAACTGTAAACATCCCAGGTTTTCGTGGATTGGCTTGTGTAAAAGGGGACAGAATTTCTGTGCCATTCATTGCACTAGTAACTTCTCTCTTGATTCTAGCAGCCTGAAATCAGCAATTCCAGCATACGGGCAACATGTTTTAATGCTCTACTGTTGCTTAGGTTCATCCTTCAGCATGACTAGGGCACAATACCTGTAAATAGATAGGAATTAATTCCTTATTTCTAAGCCACTGGTGTCCATTTACTTGATGACTTGCCTGTTCGTTACTCAGTTTCCAAATCCTCTGCTCCTTCTTGACCTTCTAACTGAGAAGTGAAATCTGAAGGCTGGTCCTCAGCATCAGGCTGTTCCTCAGCATCGGGCTGGTCCTCAGCATCGGGCTGGTCATCAGCATCGGGCTGGTCATCAGCGTCAGACTGGTCAGACTCTTCTTCCTCTGCAACAGGTTGGTCAGCAGCATCTGCCTCACCAGACTCCTGGGAACCTGCATCTGTTGCCCTGGGCTCTTCAGCAGGTGCCTCTTCCTGATCAGATGGAGGTGGACGGCTAAATTCATCTAAACGTTTTTCAACCACCGTACGAATCAAAGCTGAAACAGAGATAGGCACCATTTACAACCATGGAGGAAAACCCCTATAATTTGAGGGGTTTTTTTGTGTGTGTGTATATTACTGACCTATAAATGCTTAAATAGGGAAAGAATCCTGAAATAACTCTAAAAAGGAAGAAATACCTAAGGACTGGAGCAAGACAATGGTATCTGGTTAAAAAATTACACAGATTTAACAAGAATATAGATAGTCTCATCAATATTGTATCCTGCAGCCCATTCTCCTTAGGATGTTTTCTCAGTAGTCACATACAATATTTTTTTCTTAAAAGAAGAGAAATTTCTCTTCCTTCTGAAGAGCTACATGAAGAAGTGATCCTTGAGTGTACATACTAGCCCACGTATCAGCATAAAATACCTAACACACCAGCTCTAATTGTCCAAATCATATTATCCCTTAACAAATAAAATTCAGGACCCTGATTAAACTAAAAATAAACCAAAGGAAGCAAACACAATTTCACTGCAACCCCAAAATCCCAGCAAGAGGAAAGCTATAGGAAAGAAGATGTAATGCAAGTGTAAAGTGTTTTGATCTAAGAGCACATTGCTGGGCATACATACACCATACTTTTGTGTTTCTACACAAGATAGAACCCAGGTTTTTCAGGTGTTTCAACTACAGCCTCTGAATTAATAAAAGAGCCCAAATATTTAGCTTGAACTAGCCCAAAGAAGACTGATACTTCAATCTGTTTCAAAAGCAAGGACATGATTATTGACTGGTAAGGAGATAAGCCCTTGTTTTGATGAAAAATACTGATCACGTCACTTCTCAGTCAACCATGACCTGCCATCATCCTCCCTTCAGGAAGCAGAATAAGCCATACCTCTGAGAGCTTACACAAGCAAATTAAGACACTTTCACGGTATACATGTGGCAGTACACAAGATGGGCTTTTCTGTTCCCACTGGCACAATCAAGTGCACTAAAGAGAACACTATAGCAATAGTGGCTGTGTAACACAGAGAAAGTAGAAGCTTTAGAGCAGAAAAAAAGAACTGTGCTCTTTAACCATTCTGTTCCTGACATATGTGCTGAATCTCTCAGCATTAACAAATCTCAAACAATATAAAGTCAGAAGAAAGTGGATAGTGCAGCATGACTGCCACTTCCATTGTTTCAGCTGAAAATCAGTTACCTAGTTGTTTGTAGTAGTAGTTTTCCAACATTAAAACATGTTAATATAGTAAAAAAACCCCAAAGCAACAAACAAACACAAACAAAACTCCCACAGAAACTGTGGGTACTTGGAATTTTCCCTAAAATGGCATGTCTTGCCTTAACCCACAGTGACCATATAAATGTGACATTTGTTCTGACCAGCAAAAAAACAATCAAGAACATCAGGCAGCCCCAATTACATTCCAGGATTTGTTAACTTACAGTCAAGCATCGTCCTTCCTAGAACCTTCTTCTGTAGTGTTTCTTCCACTTCTGACATCAGCCATGGAAGGAATTCTGTCTCAATATCTGTAAGAATTTAGCAAGAAGAAGCAAAGGGAAAATGTCACTTTATAAAGGATGACCAACAGGACTTGGTGGCTGTTTTTATTTGCTACAACAATTAAGGGATGAACCCCCCCTGCCAAAAGGCACTTGCCCTGTAAGAGTGAGATAAAATCTCTCAGATGTTGTTTGGTTTCTTGTCTCCAACCTCTCTTACTGATGTTCATGATCATAGACTCAGAACAGAGTCCTCTCAACTGCAGTTATTTTCAAAGAGGTCTGGCACCTCTGAAGGGCTTAGCACAGATGAGATACACAGTCATGTTTTAGCGAGATCCAAATAACTATTCTGAGCAAGTCAGGAGAATAACATTTCCTGCCTTGCCTTCCAAAGACATTTGGCTTCTGGTCTGCTAAATGCATTTGTTCTGTCTGACTAAGGAGCTCTTGCTTACCTATGTATTTCTCAAATTATACTTTTTTGTACACATTTTTTTGTGATCCCAAAGCCCGCCACAGTTGCAAAACACACTCAGTTTCTGCACTGACCCCATGATTCACCCTGGAGAGAGTGTAAACATTCCCAAGCTGTGGTCTGTGCCCATTTGGAGACTGGTGAAGTTGGGTGCAGCAAGATAGATCATAAGAAATGCTGCTGATTTTAAGAGCTTGGAAGTCACTGATATACAATCCCAAAATTATTTTCAGGGCCTAATTCTAATTGACTAATTTGTCCCTTGCTCTCATAATCAGTAAAAAATATTCAGAATGACATATTGATTTCTTTTAAAAATACTGTTCTATAAAAATACATGTAGTTCAATTTGGATCTCTCTCTCCCAATCCTAACCACCCATTTATTTCTCTCCAGTTCCAAAGTAGCTCTTCTCATTGTCCCACTGTCAGCTCTTGCTTATTCTTCACTATTTGTACAGATAACCAATCATGTTTTTTGTGTTCGGTCACAAATGTAAATTAATAAAGTCTTATGACATTCTAAATAATAGGATAATATGCTCTGTTTCATGGTTGTTTGGAGCTTTATATTACTTTCCTCACATATTTAAAAAGAAAAAAACAGAACAAACCTCTTTCTACAGGATCATAAAAAAATCCACGGTCATGAAGGTTGTTGAAGACTGAGGGAATGAGATCAGCCAGGTAACGCTGAGCGAATGCCCGAGCTGCAATTTTCTCTGCAGTCTCTTTCTGTTTCCGCAGCTTTTCCAGGTGCTCCAGTCTGCGACGTTCCTGCCAAGGCAATTACGCATGTAAAATTTAGAAGCCTTTAGCTGCGACTCCTTTGATCTAGCCTTTGAAGAATTATCACAGTGTGTGCCCCATAAATAGCAAAGATGGTAAACAGTACAGATAATTATGATCTCTACCTGGTATTTGCAGCCTCTAACTTCCACTGAAATTCCTCACATGAAAGAGTGCTTGAAAGCAAGTTTGTACTTAATCTATGGAGTATTAAAATACCCCAAACCACAGAGAAGCACATTTCTGTAGTATTCCTTTTCTGATTTTGGCAAGTCTGTAAAATAAGGGCATCACAGCTGGCCAAATGAAACCCTTCTCTGATGCCTCAGTATATATTAATCTCATTGCTTTTTGCTTTATTACTGCAGATCAAGCTGGTTCTTTGCCTTGGAATGCAATGAAGTTGGATAAGTAGTTCCCAAATTTTTATCTTCCAATATTATATCCTATTGCATGTACAAAAAGATTAAAACTCAAATTGGTTCAGGAAAACATTAGAAAACAGAATTATACAGGGCTGAATAGTAAGTAAGACTTGCCTTTTCTGTTTATTCCTATTTACTAAATGTTATTAATATAGAATACTACTTTGCAATCTTGAAATGCAGGTGTGCACACAGAGTAGAGCAAGGGAAGTAGAGGTGTCTCTCTTACTTCCAAGCACTCTGACTATTTGTTTAGCACTTACTATAATGAAAAGACTTAAGAAACAGCTGCACCAGGTACAGAAGAAAATGTTGTTGGTTTTGGCCTTTTGACCAGATGCCCAACTACACCAAGTCACTCAAGCATGACAGCTCCAAATGAGCACAACAGTGTGGTGCTGTTGTATGAGGGCAAGTGGCAGAGTGCAGTTGTATGTCATCAAAATGCTTTAAGGTATATCAAAGCTTACTGGACCCTTTTGGGCATACCCAGTTTATATCACAGCCTGTCATTCAGTACTGGAAATGTTTTTCTCCCTTCTGACAGCATTCAGACAGGCTTTGCCCTTAGGAAGTCCTACCTTCTCCTCCCTGATTCGTCTGTCCTGCTCTTCCAAGCGCTGCAATTCAGCAAACTCTGCATTACGCAGCTCTGCGAAGGCACGCTGATGTGACAACAGCTGGGCCAGCTCTTCTTCCTCCATGACTTCCAGCAAAGCCTGCTCGACTGTTTTCCCAACCAGCACTTCCAGGATTGGCTTAACTTCAATGTCAAAGTCAAACAACTGAGGATGGGAGTCAGAGAAAGAGAGATAAATGTCCCTTGATCACAGTTACTCTTACCAAGGATTGGCAAGGAGAAAAGGAGGATGGACAAAGCCCTTGTGCCAAAGTCAGGCTGCAGAAGTGTAGGTGGGGGACCTGTGTCAGATAAGGCAGAGAGAATCATGAGTGCTGCTGGGGGCTAAGTGGTGAGTGGGCTGGACTGAGACACCACACACCCTCCCACAGCCCCTGTGGGGACTGCCAGGGAGAAGCTGAGCACTCGCCTGGACCCTGTTCCCAGTCCCTTCTTGGGCTGGACATGTTTTACAGAAGAGAGCATTTCTTCTGTAAAAGAAGAAATTCTAAGCTATTGCTTAGCTGAAAGCAGCAGAACCAGTGCATGTGGAGACACATCTTCCTTAATTTTGCACTTAACCTCAAAGCAGACATTGGTGAGTTGGGCTTGGGTTTGGTTTTTTTTGTTGTTGTTGTTGTTGTTTGGGGTTTTTTTTGCATGTTCTGTGAGGATTAGTTCCTTTCTGTTACTACTTCAATTTTGCATCAGAAATGTGTTTTGTACAGGAGACATATTTTGACAGCACTTGTGGACCTGACTGCATACCTCTCCTTCTTCTATTTGTGTGGCTACATCTTTTCCTGTTTTGGCTGGTATGAAGAGTGGAGTGGGTGGTCTGTCCAAAAAATCATCTGTTTGACACTCTCCATCAATCTCTATTATCCGATCACTAATCTCTTCCAAATACAGTTCTAGAAACAAAAGCACAAAGAATAAACAAAGTGGGATTCCTTTTATTTTAGCTTTCGACTGTTTTTGATATCCCTACATTCTGAATTTCATCCAAAGAGTGCAATAAAATGTTTTCTATAAAGCTAGAAAAAAGGTCTCTCAAAACATAGCTCAGTTTGCTGCAAAGGCCATCTGATGCTGTGTTCTCTGTAATGTCAGGGGCACCTCATGGAAGTGATTCCCAAAATGGTAGTTACCTTAAGCAGAAGTTTTAAAAGCTTTAATTTTAAGCATATATGAAATTTCTCTAATTATACTAAAAATGGAAAGAATAATGAAATAGTCTTGACTAATGTTCAAGAATGTACACTGAAAAATAGACCTTCTGAGAAAATGTCACTAGTTAGACAAGTTCAGAACCTCTGATTCCAGAATTCTGATTTAAAACTGTGTGATTCTACCAACTTCATGCTAACCAATTTAGCAAGTGAATATAGATCAGCAAGCTTTTGTTTTCAGACAGATATAAAAAAATGCAGCCTTTTACCTGTCTGCACATAAACATGTTCTCTGCCCTTCACAGGCTCCGCCATTCCTGGTCGAATTTGCTCTTGTGTAAACTTTTTGGCCAGTACTTGTTTCTGTGCTCTCCTCTGCCTTTTAACCCCAAGGGCACTGGGCTGGGTAGTCTGAGCAAAGGTGAAGAAGGAAAAAAAAACACAAAACAGAATACACTTTGTACTTGAAAATTATACTCAATTGCCTCTACAGAAAAATGAAGGTCGCTCTTTGATTTTAATGCTAGCTATCTAGTATTTTGGATTTACTTTCCTGGGTCCTGGCCCTAAATTTTCAGTTGACTTCAAGACTGTATGGCATGAAATTAGTAAGTTATGCTAGCTGCCTACAGGTACATAATAATGGCATCTCATACTAAGAGTAATAATTAATTAATTTCTTATTTGAAAGTGAATATTGTATACAGAACTTTGTTAGATAAAGTATATTAAAATGATATGTTTTCAAATTTGGAGAGGTCAAATGGACTTAAGCCCAGTTATCATATTATGAACAGAATTGTTTGCTAGACAAAAATTATAGGACCAATTATTGCTGATGAAACAGAAGAAACTCATAATAATGTTTAAATTCAGTATTCTACTTATGGATTGAGATAAATACCAGCTTTGAACTTCTTAAACAAAACTTATGTAAAACTCACTGCAAGAAATGGCTACTGAACAACACAAAGCTATTTTCAAACAGTAGCTTTTAAAAATACAGACTGCTTGTAATTCATATATGATCAAATTATCTATGTAGAAATATTCTCTGAAAACAATGTATCACTTTTGGGTGGGAGTCTGAGCAACCTGGAGCAGTGGAAGATGTTCCTGCCCACGGCAGGGGGTTGGAATTAGATGATCTTTATTTAGGGTCCTTTGCAATCCAAACCATCTAATGATTTATTATTATATCAGGATATAGCAGTAATATAAACAAAATTTGGCATCCTCAGAAGCAGCTTTTGCATACAGCTGGACGACTTAGCTCTCCTCCTGTGGTAGGATAAACCAAAGCCTACCCCACAACTCTGTTTCCCAAGAGCTGCAATTCTCCTTGATGATACCTTGCATATGATAACAGGTTACTGAGTAATGACTTCTGCCCAGGACCATCACACTAAAGAAACGGAGAAGGACAATAAAGGCACCATGTACTTAACGCGGGGTAAAAAGTCAGAACTGCAGAAGTTCATTTGAAACTAAGTGCTTTAAAGAAGAGCTGGAAACAGTCACAGGCTGGTTTAACTGGAGAGCCTGTGACTACGTGAAACATTGAAAGTAAACTTACAGCTTCGGTAGTTAAAATTATAGATGAGGAACAGCTTTGCTGCCCTACCTATGACTTTCCAACAAAACCGTAGCATGATGCACTCTACAGAACGCCCCTACCTGCGGTGGGGGCGGCGGGACGGACAGAACGTTCCCGCGCACCACTCTCGGGTCGATCATGATGTTGCAGCAGTGCATCGGGCTCTTCTCCCTGCGGCACAGCACACACAGCGCCCATTGCGGCTTCCCCCCGGCCGGCGGGAGAAAGGCAGGGCGGCGGGGGCTGCGCTCCTCGGCAAGGGAGCTGGGCCGAGGGGAAGGGCGCTGCGGGCAGCGGGGCAGCGGCCCGCCGGACACCGGCACTCACCTGTGGGCGGCACTGCAGTGCTGTCGGTACTTGGGGCGGTGGGGCAGGAGGCGGGGCTGGCTGAAGAAGCTGTAGGGCACGCCGGCCAGCTCGGGCGCCCGGGCGGGCACCATGGTGGGCTCCGTGCGGCGGCTCCGGCTCCGTGCGGGGCGGGCGCGCCTGAGGGAGCGGTAACGGCGTCCGTCTCCCGGGCAACGCGCGGCGCATGCGCGGGCCGGCGGCCGCGGGCGGTGCGGGGCTCACGGAATGGCTCGGGCTGGGAGGCTCCTGAAGGATCACGCAGGGGTAGGGACACCTCCCACGAGACCAGAGTGCTCAAAGCCCCATCCAGCCCGACCTCGAACACCCCGAATTCAGGGTGGGGAATTCACAGCCTCTCCGGACAACCTGCTACAGCGCCTCACCACCCTCCCAGCAAACAACGTCTTCCCAGTATCCAATCTAAATCTACCCTCTTCCAGTCTGAATGCATTCCCCCTGTCCTGTCACTACATGCCCTTGTAATAAGCCCCTCTCCAGCTCTCTTGTCGGCTCTCCGGTACTTTAATGCCGCGGTCAGGTCACCGCGGGGCCTTCCCTCTGAGGGAGCTGTTCCAGGCGGGCCGCAGCCCGAGCCCCGGGCCGTGCCGGCCGCCGGGCGCTGGGAAAGCGCCGCCGTCACCCAGGGCGGGTTCGGGCTCGGCAGCGCCGCGGGGCCCGCCCCGGCCCAGGCAGTGAGGGCGTCGGACCGCCAGGTGTCACCGTCCTCCCGCCGCCGCCCGAATAACTCCCCAGGGACTCGCAGCTTTCCAGGGAAACGCAAGGTGGCTTAACTCGATCTGCACTGGCGCTGGCGTGCAAGGGTTAGCGAGGGGGTCGCGAAAGCCCTGATGGATGGCGCGTTGGTGGTTTAAGTACCGGTGTCCTGGAAGTACCGGCTCGAACAGCTGCACCCCAAATTTGTGTTTTCCACACAAGCTGGAGATTTGACTACTGTAAAGGTGTCCTGTGATGACAGAGAGAAGATGAGGTGAGTCCTCAGTATGCTGTCCCTCCCGTGGTGAGCTGCACTTCCTGCCAGGGCAAATAATGAGCACGTGTTTTCAGCTTCTGTGAAAAATTACTATTAACAGAAACATAAAAGCATTGAAGGGTTACTGATACAGTGATAGCCTTTTTGTTTTAACCTATGCACTTAGAGACACACCTTGATTCTTTTAGCAAGACTTAGCATATAAAGTAGCCCATGCCCTTTGTTTCTGAAACCTGTGGTTTAAATGTAATTCTTGTGTTTAAATTCTATTTATTTCAGCTCAGTTATGTTACTGCTGCAGACATCTGTGCTCCACTGCAGCCCCAAGTACTTCACAGGAGGCCTCAGAGGCATGGGGAAAGCTGTGGAACAGGAGAAACTATTTGAAAAACAAATTTAAAAAACCCACCCCGAAGTAAAAAAACAAACAAACAAAAACACCACAACAAACAAACAAACAAAAACACCACCAAAAAACAACAACCAACTAACCAACCAAAACCTACCAAAAAGCCAAGTGTGGGAGGCAAGGGGAAAAAAAGAATATTTTTCTAATTCATCATTGTGCAGCTTGCAGTCAATAGAGGAATGGAAATTGTGTTGACTACACTGTTGCTAGCTGGGTGATGGGACAGTGGGCATGGGCCTGCAGAAGTACAGTGCAAGTGTTACTGGGTAGGAGGGGGAGGTCCTTCAATATTTGCTTGTGTCTGGGCAAGCAAAGTTAATGGATGGATTCTCAGTCCAGCCAAGCCAGAGCACTATGGTCCTTAAATTTGACCAGAATCCTTTGATTCTGGAGATCGGACTCATATTTTCTGAAAATTTAAGTTTGGCTATATAGTTGGCTATACTGCTTTTAGACTGGGAGCTTGAAATCTGGTTAGACCTTTCCAGGTTTGTTATGGATCTGGTGTTTCTCTTCATGTGAAAAACAGCTGCAGCATATCCTTAAAAATGTCAGTCCAAAGCTGTCCAGAGCATGCTTGCTGGATTACCCTAGAAATTTGGCTGGAATGGACTGGATAAGAAGACAACAAAAAGACAGCCTGTAACAGCTGGAGCCCGGATTCCTGAGGAGCTGCCTGTTCCCTATTGACCACAAATCTTATGAAGAAGATGGTGTTGCATCACAAGTTCATTGATGGTGTCTCACTTTTTGGGAGAATTTCTCATTCACCTGATATGTTCACTGGTTGAATGGCAGTGACTCTCCTCTTTGTGAAACTCTGCTGCCTTCTGAGTTACCAGTTCAGTGCAAAGGTCTCTGCAGGTTTATAAGTGACAAAGGCATGCCCAGGAAAAAAAAAGGCAGCTTTTCTCCCATGTTCCCTTTTATGCCGTTTTTCTGGTTTTGTTTTTTGGGTTTGGTTTTTGTTGGTTTGTTTATTTTTTGGGGGGTTTATTGTTTTTGTGGGGAGTTATTTGGTTGGTTTGGGGTTTGAGTTGGGGTTGTGGGGTTTTTGTTTGTTTGTTTGTTTTTGCTAAAAAAAAAATGGTGAGTTCTAGAACACTTTGTGTGATCACAAGACTGAGTGGAGCAGGATCCAAAACCACATTGTAATCAGATTCCTGCCATTAGTTGCTTTCTGGATCTCATAGTAGCAATGGTTTTTTCACATATTCTTTGAGGGATTTTCTTGGACCTGCATAATTAATCACAGTGCCAGAGGTACTGCCTGCAACTAGTAAGGAATGAATCAGCCCATCTGCCATATGGCAGCTATGAAAGGTCTTTTGAAGTGCCTTCAGCTGGCTTGAAAGCTGCAGAAGGAGGGCTTTATCTCCTTCCAGGTTTGCTGTGGGTCTGTTGAAATGCCTTGAACATACTTGTTTTTTTGTTTGTTTTCATGAGAATTTCCTGGCATTGTACCATGCCCTATGGCATGCCATTGGCTTTCTTTTTTTGGATGTGAAACAAGTTAATTCACAGCAAAGCAAATATGAAGGTGTCAGTGTGTAGTAACAGAAGATGTACACCCACTATTTCCTGCAGCACTTGGGATGTGACTTGTAACTAGTGAATGACATCTTGAAATATAAAATAAGGGATCTACAGTGCTGAGCCTGGGTCTTCCTGGGGCCCTAGCTTGGATGTTGTTAGATTGGGAGGCCTTGTGCCCCAGTGGTCCACCACTCAATACAATGATGAGCAGACTAGCTGAGTCCAGTTTCTACCATCTTAACTTTCAGCAGCTTTTCATAATTAAGAAAGGAAGGCGTTTTATGGATCTAGGCAATGCTTAATTGTCAAAAAGGACAGGGAGGAGCATAATGCCTTGCTAGAGCACTGTCTTCTCTCTGGGGGAGGACCATGGGTGCTTACAAAATCACAGGAACGCTTCCCTGGTGTAAAACTGTGTGATTATATGAAATCTGGGTTAGATTTGGTTCTCCATGGTCCTGAGATGGAATTGTAATCTGTGATTCTTACCCTCTTGAGCCTGCAGTTAAAGATGTGGATCTCCCGGTCTTGAAAGTAACTCTATTTGAGGCCAAAATGCCATTGCTTTCAAGTGGACATCAAAGAATCACAGAGCAATGTAGACTGAAAAGGACTCTGGAGGTCTGTAGTGTAACCCTCTTGCCTAAGCCAGGACAAATTCAGATAGATCAGATTGATCAGGGCCTTTTCCTGCCAGCTTTTGAAAATCTCCAGGGATGGAGATGCTTAAAATAGCCTTCAAAATCCCAGAAATCATCATGCCACTGCTAATCAATGCCCTGAGATGTCTGATGGAAATATAAAAAGCACAGACATGGAGAGTCATCAGTGTGACTGCAAAGATGAAGAAAAAATCACAGAGCCCAAGTGAGGTGTGGATATACTATTTGTCCTGATGCTCTGAGAGAACAATTAATATAAGTGCCCTGAAACCTTTTTCAACTTGCTGCAGTGAGGTGATCAGAGAGGATTAGGAAATACTGTGTCAGTATTGTATCACTGGTGTCTGCCACCACGCAGATGGTGTCTTTGCTGCTGTTATGGGTGCTGGGCTCAGTGCATCAGACATAAACAGGCCTGGTCCTAAACGGGAGATACTCAGCTTTAAAAAATATAATGTGCCAACCTGGGGGTTTTGAGAGACATAGAAGAAAAAATAAATACCAGAGCTAAACTTAAGTTCTGCTGGTGACATCAGTAATTTTTAATAAGGGTTGTTAATAATGATATATAGACATTAATAAAAAAACCCCAGAGATCCTATCACTCATATCTTCAACCCAAATTATTAAACTTCCTTTTCTGTGTAGCAGGACAGCTTCCTCTTAACTCCAGTTCTGAGTTTGTGGGGTTGGGCACGACTAGAAACTTTCAGTTCTCAAGACCTTAATTTCTCCAACACTAGTGAAAAACCAGAGTTTATTAATCATGGTTTCCAGCAAAATTTACAATGATGTTTCCCCCTATCACTTCACCTCTGACTTTCAGCACCATTTTCCCTAGGTTACCTTTCCTCCATATTCCCCACAAGCTTTGTTTTTTCAGTGATACAAGCCTGCTCTTGAGGCTGCATTCTTGCCTTTTGCCACCATGTGCTTTCTAGAGTGACTTGAAAAAGTTATGAAGTGGTGATAAAGCACCCTAGAGAGTGGAGCACACTGAATTTTAAACTATCATTCATTACACTGCCAAAAGGAAAACCAGTTGTTGGTGACCTTCCTATTTAAGCTTAAATAGATTGTGTGCTGCTATCCTGCTCCAGCACCTTCTTACCTCTCGCTGTCTTGAACAGGGCTCTCTCACTCCATCTTTTTGCCCCAGGAAGCTTTGCCTTATTTTGCATCTCCCTGTATTGAGGGCAGTGGTTCAACTGCACTAAGCTTGCAGAGTAAGAAACAAGACAGATCTGCTTCTGTTGCTCCTTCATTGTAGTCTTGGTGTTTGTCTATCTTGATATAAATTGCCCTTTATCACATGTCTGGGAGGCAGATCAGTATCAGCTGTGCTTAATTTGAGATAAACTGCACAATCCAAAAACTGTGCTGGGTAGGAGGCCTTTTGGAAAAAGCAGACCCAATGTTGAACACTCTGACTTCAAGTCTCTGGTCTTTATCTCAAGATCATCCTCCCTGATGATCTATGGAGAATTAGTGGCTGCTCTGCTCTTTCTCACACCCAAGGACTTCTCAAATGCCATGTCTTACGGTGTCTGTAGCTCACAAGATGGGTGTGTATGTCTGTATTGTATTGTGTAACATTGTGCACTCCTCAGAGTACAGCTCTGCAAAGTTGTTGAATGATACTGTGGTTGCTTTCTCACCTGGTCACCAGTTGTGCTGAAGAAATCTGGTAGGTGAATCACAGGCAAAGCTGCACAGGTGCAGTGGCTAAATCTTTATGATGGAGAGAGAATTGCATGGCTGAAGACTGGGCAGCAGACATGTGGAAGAACAGAAGAATCCCTAATCTGTGTTGTAAGAACATCTTCTCTGATCATCTGACTTGGAAACTGCTTGGATTTGGCTTTATTTTTTTTTTTAATACAGTTTTATAATTTTCAGCATAACCTGTGGGTACTGAAGGTGCAGGATTTGAATATGAACTGCTGCATTTGTTGAGGAAGTTGGTGGGAGGTTTGTGGGTTGTAGGAAGGAAGGGTTTTGAGCAGCCGTTGGATCAGTTCTGTAAATAGATTTGTTGGCTGAAGAGCATGTTTTGTTTAGAAAGTGTGAAACCCTTCATAGAAACTTTTTCGTATTATTACCTAGCAGAGGAAGCAGAGCTCAGCGGAGTCAGCTGTGTTTAGAATTTGTGAACCATTTGTTCAGACTTATGTGCTGACACCTCAGGTTAGAAACAGAAAACAATCTGTTTTCTTCTTCCTTTGTAGAAGAACAGGTAGAACTTGGAATGGGTTTCACTCAGGAGTGAGATTTAAATTGATATATTTATCACAGTGAATGGTATAGACTCATTGAAACAATAATAGTGATGTATTTATAGAAAAAAATTATTAGATAATTAGCAATTCTGAATAACAGAGAGGCAGAAAAATAAAATTTTTACCTAACATCCACAGAGACTTACAGACAGCTATGTATATGATAGTCAGCTGTCCATATGAGGATTATATCACTTCTCCAACAGTGGTTGCCCTTTTCTAGTGGATCTTTCTCTCCATCATTGTCAGATCTTTTATTTAAAAATTGCTCCCTCTTCTGAATTTTTAGCTTTCAAAAGATTCTCTGAAGTTTTCACTCTGGTCTGATGATACATGTGATAAGGACTGACTGATAACAAAATTCAGAGAAAAATATAACCAGAACACCTAACCAAGGTGGGTTTCCTTTTCCTGTAGTCAGAAATTGTCCTCCTGGAAACACATGATAGCCACACTAGCTGTGGTCTGACTCATGCTACCAGAGTAGCATCATGTTCTTATTTCTTCAGAGTTCACCCTTGTGATAGCCAAGTGGCCTCACTGTAGTAAAAAGTAATATTCTCTTCTCGGGTTAAGAGACCTGCTCTCTTAAGGTACGATGGGACGCTGAAATTGTCACTTGCAATTTATGAACAAGGAATGAGTCAACCTGGGGATAACCTGGTGTGGTGCTGCAGCAAACCACCTGGTCTCCTGTGATGTATCAGCACCAAAACCAGAACAGTCAGTACAGAAATAAGAACTCCTATTCCCAGATAAAAAACAACACAGATGGGGTTTTTATCAGTTGTGATACTTCTTCGTGCTGTAATTGGAGATGTTTGATAGCAATATTACAAGAGGAACCATTATGTATGAACTGCCTGTGTGGAACTCCCTACTGCCTGTGTGGAACTGAGCTATGAAGCAGAGATTTTACTATTAGCTTTTAACATCCGTATAAGCTTTTTAACATTAAAGTATATATAACCCAAGCAGAAACCCCAAACAATCCATTTTGGCTTTAGTGTTAAAAGAAATTAGAGATTTAGTTCTAAGCAAAAGGCTGAAGGACCACAATCACATCCAACAGAGTGATTCTGTCTCAAAAGCAACAGAATTCTGGGTGACAACAGGATGCTTTACCTTCCCTAATACTACCTGTCAATCAATGCAGGGTATGCAGTCTTGTCATCCACTTACACAATGTCCAAAATAGAAGATTACAAATCCTGTATCATCAGATTGAATAGAGTATAAGGAACTCTGAAGAGTCAAATGCACACACACAAAAGAAAAAACCAGCTGTCCATGTTGTAAAGAGGTAAATATGAAATACAAATATGGCCAACAAGGTTGGTGTAATTCTGTCCACTAGTATTTTTGCCATGGGTTTGTACCAGCAAACATTATATCAGTGTTGCATCTTGCTCCTGGGGCACGCAGGTAGCAATCAGGGGAGGAAGATACAGAAGAAAGATCTTACATAGAGCAGTGGTTCTGTTCTGTGATTGTCTTCAGTGAAGGGCTTTCTTGGGTTATGTTGAGGCAGCTATCACAGAAAGTGAGCATATAAGTAACGATTTTCTTGTGTATTATTGCTAAGTGGCTAGAAGTTGTTCTACCTCAGGTGTGAATTCATTATCTCTTTAGTTTTCACACTTCCCAGAAATAAGTGCCCTTCAGATAATAGCTGTAAGAGGTCAGACAGGTGAGAAGGCTTCTCCCCCAAGACCTTGCTTGCAAGGCAGAAAAAAAAATTACTGACATTACCTGTTCTCAGAGAACATGAGCAAATTACTGAAAATATCCTTTACATCATAGTTTGTGCATTGTTTTCATGAGAGACAGGGTAACAGCTTATTTTGACTCATTATTTCACCTTAACCTAGCTCCAAATGTCCTTCCATCATAGCTGACAGTCCATATTTCCACACAACAGATGTGCAGACTGCTTGCTGAAATCCCCAAAATTCAAAGATCTCTGTCCATGGAAGATTCATCCTGAGGCTTTCCATGGTTCCAGCTGTGAATTGAGGTCATCACCGAACTTTATGAATTCTGTATTTTTTTTTTTTCTTGTAGCTTGATGAGAATTTCCTTCTCTCATTCTGGTTCTCTGTATTTAGAGAGACTAAAACAGGGCAGGGCATGTGGGTGGGACTGAGACTAGATGAGTTTTAATGGGGCTTATTGCAAAACAACCAGTGCAGATAAGATGGGAAATTGTGGAAGAATTGGAAGGGGAAAACTGTAACTGGCTGACTGAGAGAAGTGGATCTAGGGATGGAGAGGAAATTAAATTGAGACTTTGAGAGCAAGTCAAAGGCTGGGGTCTGTTCAATTAAAAGAGAAATAGCTGGATGAGGTCAGGAATGGAGGCTGGGAAGGGAGAGGGAATGAAAAAGAGGCAGAGATAAGGGGTCAGAGATGGAGAAGATAAAGGTGTATGAGTCAGAATTTTCTATTGTGGGTTGGAGTAGAAAGTACCAAACTCTAGAGGGGGGCAAGCATGGGAGCCTATACCTGCTCAAGAAGGCTTCTTTTGAAGGCTTAGGTGATACCTAAAGGAAGTCATAGATGGTGCTTAAAATCCCAAGTGTTACTGTTTCTCTGGTGGCAGTAAAAATGTCAGCCCTAGATTATAGAGACCTACATTCAAGGTATCTAAATTTGTGGGTTTGCAAGAAATACTTTATAAGCTTTAGTTATAAATATAGTATAGGTTTTTTATATTGTAAGTTTAATGTAGTTTAAACACCTTGAAAGGGCCTCTTGTTTTAGAATGTATTCTTATCATAGTTTGATAAGGGTTTCTAAGACAACTAGAGTCTCTGCCTGGAGGCTCTTCTTTATTGGTTCTTTTCTTGTTTCATTCCTGTGTTATGCATAACTTTTCCCTTTGTCCATCATGGAATTTTTATCTTCAAGGTCCAAGAGTTCCAGCCACTGGTTGGCAAGACTCCCTTGAGACCACTCCAAACCTGTATTGGATTTGTTAGAATTTAGGTAACTTAGTTGGCATGTAGTGTTTGGATTGTTTTATTGGTTTGAATAATTTGTCCCCACCTCCCAGACTGCGTTGTACAAAAACGCCCTGCAGCCCCAGGCTCGGGGTCTCTCTGAGGTACCCACCTGAGGCTGGGGGATCCCCTGACCCCCCCCAATAAAACCTCTGTTTCCTGAAAGCCTTGGAGAGTCCCCTCTTTTTACCACAGCCATGACAGTGTGAGCCAAACTGCCTGTAAGCCAAGACCCCACCAACGAGTATTGTTGTAGCGTATCAGAGCTGCCAGGAGCCCAAGCTGAACACCAAGCTGGGCCAGAACCAGATATGCAACACAGCATAAATTTATCTTGTATGTGTGAGGTGGGAGTCTAAGCTTACATCACAGTCAGAGAAAACTTTGGGAAAGGATTTTACAACATAAGTATCTGGAATTGTATCCACTTTTGATGCCTTAGGAAATTCCTATGGTACTAGGATATCTAAATGACTTGAAGGGATACCTTTTTTCAGACAACTGTGTTCTACCTGCACTCAATTCAGTCCCAGGAATCCAGAGAAATGAGACACAGAGATCCTATGCCTCATTTTCTGCAGACTGTGCAGAAGATGAGACACAGAGTTACGTAAGTATAAGCCTTGCATACAGATAAATAAATGTATGTGTCTACATCTGCAGTCTGCACTTGAGTGTTTCAATGTTTGCAGTGTTTGAATGTCTGAATGTTTGTGAAACCTTCAGGCATGATGTTTCTATCAATCTTCACTAATGTTTGGACGTAGAGTTGATACCATCATCCCTTTTCTGTAAGTTGCCATCCTAATTCAAGTGGCAGGGAACAAGTTTGCAACTTGAGGAGCTCCTTTGTTCTTCTGTTCTTCCTTTCAAATCCTAGCAAATGAGACATAGATGTATGTCCAAAACCTGGACGCCTTCTAGGCAAACTCTAGGCAGATAAGCTTGCCAAGCCTCTCCCCTGGAGGGATGTCCCTTGAATGGGCTGTGATAAGCTCAACTCAACCCTCCCCAGGAGAGGTACTCCTTAGATGAGGCTGTCCTCCCTGGTCACAGCAAGATCCCATCATGCTCTGGATACCCATGTAGATTCCTTCTAACCCATTGGTCTTTCCCCTTTGGGACCACCCTTGCTTTCCCCCATAAAAACCCCAGCTTCTGCCCAGTTCAGCAGGGGAGCTATCATTCCTGGCCCTCTTTGCAGGGTGCTGGACAATAAAGCTACTCCCGTCTCTCTGGCTCCGAGTCGGCCTGTGATCACCTCACAAGACAGAGCTGAAATCACTGCTAAGAGCTGATCACTTGCAGCCACTGGCTGCACCTTGCTGAGGTTACCCAGCAGCTGGAGGACTGCCCGAGACCCCTAGAAGGCTGTCTCTTGCAAGACCTCTCTCTCTGGGAAGACTGCAGCATGCCGGGTCAGAACAATAGAGCCCCAGGAGGCTGCCAACAAAACTGTACTGGGGAATGCCAGAATTAAAATTTTCTCCTTTGCTGCACAGCCTTTTTTCCTTACCAATGCAGGTGCATCCTGTGGGGAAGAACAGAGTGCGCCATGTGTTTGAGGACAACAGCAGGATGCAAACATAAGGAACTGAATTCAAGCTACATCAGCAGCCTTAATTCCAGCATTGCCTTACAAGGCAACAGCTTGGATTTTCTGCTTTAATACTGGCTTTTTCCCTCTTCCAGTCCTACCTCCAAACTCATGTTTGGAGTGTCTTCATGAAATTTAAGTAGAAAATTCTGCGTGTGAAGCAAGTGGTGCAATACTGATAACAGAGAAACTTGTGGAGTGTGGGAGGCTGACTGTCATCATTCAACTCTTTGACCAAAATCCATCTCCAGTTGTAAATGGGTATTTGATCTTTCTGGCTAAGGAGTCAAAGGCAGCTTTGGCACAGCACTTGTAAAATTCACTTGTTTGATATAGGAGTTAAAGGGCCTTACTCTTGGAGTCTAGGATAGTTGATCTGGATCCTAGAATGTGATGGGGTTGACTGGTAGCATGATGAAATAGTTTTCTGAGACAAAGACAGATAAGTAAGTGTTAAAGCAAAGTTCTCTACTTCCTGTGTCATTCTAGTGTTTTGGAGTCTCTTATCTGCCGGTGTAGAAGAAAAATCACTTCTGTGGAGAGATATGACATGAAAGTAATGCTGACTAAGCAGTCAAGTCTGAAGGGATGAAGGAAGTGAAAAATTATCTGTCAGTGAGGAGGTAAATATCTTTTGGGTTCTCTTTGCATTCAGATTTTCTTTAATCGTGGTGTTCCCTGGACTTGAAGAAATGTAAGAGCAGGATGAAGGGGACTAGGCCACTCTTCTATAGAACTCTTTCACTTTAGGCATTTTTTGTTAACAATTTGTAGAGCTTTTCTCTCTTCCTTTTCCTCCATCAAATAAAAGTGATCTTTTCCAAATGGTCTTTCTTATCCAGGATCTGGAAGATTTAAACTCATCTATACTGAATATTTAAGCCCAGGTAAGCTTTCTGAGTGGGATTGTCATATATGCCTTAAGACACCTAAGACCTAAAGAGAGACTTTCCTCGTCTCTGGTGAAGTGACCGTGCTTATTCACCCTGACTTTTCTGGTGTGGGAGGAAACTGAGCAGGAATCTTCTTGGGAGACTTAGTCTTCTCACAGTCAAAAAAGAATGAGTCCTTAACAAAGAAGGAGCTGTGTTGGGTTTTGATTACATATCAAGATTTGTGTTTTCTGTTTTGTGGCTTCTGAATAGAATGCCCAGAGATGTTGCAGAGCCTCCATCTGTGGAAATATTCAAAAACTATCTGGACACAATCCTGAGCAACCTGTTTTATCTGACCCTGCTTGGGCAGTGGCGTTAGACAGGAGGATCTCAAGTCTCACTGGTTCTGTGACCCAGGAGATGCAGATTCTAGGAAAAGGTAAACAACTTTTGCATCAGAGCCCTCTCATTCAGCTTGCTTGGAAGCAGAGTGCCACTGTTCCAGTGGCCGAGAGAAGTGTTGTTTTCTCTAGTTGCAGCCTACCAATATGGTCCTTCTCATAATTTCTTCTGTCAGGTCAGGCACCCACCTTCCCTTTTCTCTGTATCATGGGAACACCTACACCTGGAAAGCATAATTCCTGAGAAGATGGTGTGCCATTTTTAATGTGTTTCACTTTTGGAGCGGCATCACCTCTTTGCAGCTTAGCTGTTAGCAAAGCTGTTACATGGTAGTGTAAGTTTTGGCTTATTAGAGATCTAGTTCTAAGCAAAAGGTTGAAGGGATTTGCAGCCTGAAGCCTCTTACAACAATAGCAGTGATACTGCTGGTCATTTGCTTTGCTTCCTGCTACTCACCTATGCTACATCATTCAAGCAGACCTGCAGTACCTGTAGAATAGTATAAAAATAGGTACAGTACACGTAGGGCCTGGATATTTTAAAATCAGACAATGGGCACTTAAGCATTCATGCAGAAAAATGTTTTATTGTAGTGAAGTTAAAATGGAGAAAAACATCTCCCTGCTCCTGGTTTAAGGCTACGCTGAGCCACAAAAACACATTGCACTTCCAGTCATTTTTACAAGTTTATAAGGACAACACCTAGTACTTTCTTTTTTGTCTTTTTTCTTTTCTTTTCTTTTCTTTTCTTTTCTTTTCTTTTCTTTTCTTTTCTTTTCTTTTCTTTTCTTTTCTTTTCTTAATGAGTTTTAACTATTTAAAGCTGGAATCCAGAATGTTTCCTTGTAGGAGTTTTTCTTCATTTTTTTTTTCTTTCTTACTTGCGCTCTTGCTTGCTTTTCCTTTCTTGCTTTTCCTTTCTTTGCCTGTCCAGTTTATTTAGTCTAAAAACACCTCAGGACACACGAGGGTTACTTCATACATTCCCATAATGACCTCATAGGACTCTAACTGAAGGCTCAGTGTACAAGACTAATGCTGCTTAGTGGTCAGATCATTCTTATCACCAGCAAGCAGGAAGATGGAATGGCTGCAGGTACAGGGGTTTATGGAAGAGTGCTGAAATGGCCTAGATGACAAAATAGCTCTTCCCCCATTAGGGTAACTGCCAGCCCACATTTAATGCAGAAAATCAGCAAAGCACTGCATCAGCCTGGCGCTCATACACACATGAAAAATGGTACAGGGTCTGTGACCATACAGAAAACAAAAAGAAGGTGAGACAGGTTTTGAACCTGCCAACCTTTTAATTGTCATTTCAGGAAAACAAATACAACACTATTTATAATCTGCTAACTACTCTTCCCATATAACACGTTATGTACAGCATACTAACTTACATTTTTACATAATGATACACAGGTCTTCACCAGCAACAACTCTTGTGTTGAAAGGATGTGACATGTCAAGCTGACTGACATTTCAGAAAAAAGAAGTTCATGCAGAACTAGCTTATTCTTTGTATCTTGAAAGTAAAATCCTACAAATGATCAGCAAAATGTCTATTTTTACAATATTTACTTTGTACAGTGCAAAGAGGAAGGACAGACTTTTTAAACATAGGACTCCTTAGCATACTGGATCTGCTCCACCTCAAAAGCCGGCTGGCTGCACCTCCGAGCCACGTACTCAAGTTTGTTCTTTTGACAAGACTCAGACATGGCTCTCATCCGGTAGACTCCTGGGGTCACAGGTAAATTCACACGGGAGTTTACTCCTACAGTGATGCTGAAGGTTTCAGTTTCCATGTCAGAATCCCTTGTTGCAGAAGCTCTGGCACTGCGTGGATCCCTCAGATCCATATATGATGTGTCCTGTGCACTGTGGCTGCATGGATGGGGCAGCAAAACATCCTGTTTTGACACTGCTAATCTCAGAGTTTGAACCGTGAGATTTTGGGAGGGAACTTTAGTGGCCAGGCAGTTTTTAACAGCCTCTTCATAAGAGGGTGGCCTTCCAGGATTTTTCTGGTCTACCTCTCTGAACACTTCATCAACTGACCTGAGACGGGGCTTTTGCTGATACTCCACAGGCAATAATTTGTCATCATTACAGCTGTCATCCTGGACAATTCTGCAGGAGAATTGTTCTTCTTTCTTTGTGAAACTGTCCCGCTGAAATAACATGGTTTTTCCAGGACCCCAACTCTGGGTTTTTATTAGTGTTTTCCTGCGGTTTGCAAAAGAGAATGACATGGAATGTTTTTTGATCTCTCTGCTAGGTGTACTGCAGTCTTCAGTGGCCTTGGTAGAAAAGGACTGAGGCCTATTTAAAAAGGTTTTTTTGGGACTAGATGGTGAAACTACTGGGGAGCTGGTGAAAACTGAGCCATCAGAGCTATCCAGGGAGCAACTGGAAGATGTTTTGGGTAGAGAGTCAGTTGATAATTGTGAAGGTAAGCCTGCAAGACGTTCCTCCAGTGTCTCCATCCATAGCTGTTTCTGCTCAACCGGAAAATTGTCCTCACTTTTGTTTAGCCTTTGTTTCCTTATTGTGTCATGAAGGCAGTTCTGGAAGGATAGGTCTGACTCTGAGTACCTCCTGTCCATTGTGCTGATATCACTTCTGAAATAAGTCAGTGAAGGGGCAGAGATATTTGTTGGATATTTTCTGCTCACAGTAGCCCTCCTCCCTTTGGCCTGCTCCATCTCAGAGGTGCAGAGGCTGCCTTCCACTTCAGGATCTGGGCTGTCATAGGCAGAGTCATTCTGATGCGCTGCACAGAGTTGTTCTGTGGGGAGAAAGCAGACATTTGTTTTCTCTGATCAGCTGAAGATGAAAGAGAACTACACAGAGAGAGTTCAGAAGAGGATTTCAAAAGTCATGAACCCTCTGCATTTCCACAGATATCTTCACATATCAAATTCAATAATTTGGCCCAGCAGCCCCAGTCGGTGACATGCCCAGGCTGTTCTCATACCTGTGGAGCTGTCTGTGTGCTCTGGTGACTCTGCAGCCAAGGCACAGGCAGGGAAGGCAATGTCCTCCTCAAATATTTCTGAGCAGTTGTTTATGAGGAACTCCACCAACACTGTCACCTGCACACAGAAAACAGCCCATTTCAGTCATGACATACTGAAGATTCTTTCCTGACCCTGCCTGCTGTCTTTGTAGGAAGGACAGCACAGAGCAGAGTGGCTTCTGCCAAAACCCTGCCTTAAAGTGCAAGGGTGAGCCCACCACAGGGGTAGGGCCTGGTGCTGCAAACAAATGGACCTGTCCCAGTACAGATAAAACACCATCAGCCACAGCTTTGCCCGAGGGCCCAGGGGTGACAATGCCCACGGGTGCCCCTTGCCCTCCACGTGCAAAGTCTGCAGGAGCTGTGACTTAGGGGGCTGCAGGGCAGCTGCTGCTTTTGCTCAGAGGAGGCGAGATGAGGGGCAGCCTGGCCCATCCCATCACAGGCTGAGGGACACCTGAGCTGAGGGGTACCCCCGATGCCCAGGGGTGCTGTTCTGTTTGGCTGCTGCAATGGCAGTGGGATCCCTGTGGATTGGCTCTGAATTGCCCCAGAGGGAGCAGCTGCTTGGTGAGTTCAGCACACCTTGTCATTCATCTCCTTCTGCACTTCCAGCGGGAGCGCGCTGTCCGTCCCTGGGCTCAGCATATTTGGGCCCACGCAGATGGCCAGGTTGCTGGAGTCCATCCTGTTGGTCTCAGCGTTTTGGCTGATGTGGTGGAGCAGAGAGAGCAAGAGCTTGAGCAAGACGAGGTTTGGTCTCGGCAGCTTGTCAGCCACCCTGCGTGAACACAAACAAAACATGATGGTTATCAATGGTGCTGTGGCCTCTGCTTCTTGATTTGAGCAAGTCTCAGTTAAGCTTAGAGCCACACCCCTTCCTCCAGAAAGGGGCATGTGTGTGCTCTTTACCTTTCAGAAATCCCCATCTGCAGCTGAGTGTGTGGTTAATTATGAGACCTTGAACTACAAGGTCTTGACTGAAAGGCAGCATTGCAGAAGCCCATGCCCTGGAATAGATGGGATGACATCAGGAGATGTCACTGGAGGCTTCCCAATACCTGTGGTTGTGCTGTGGGGCTTTCAAAGCACTCCCAGTGAGGCCCCACACCTACTGTTCCTAAAGAGCAAAACACGGTGGTGGTGTCCATGTGCCCAACTTCACCCCCAGCAGATGGGAAGGCTCCGTGTCAGTGCCTGTCCCACAGCACTGTGACTGTGTTTGCTGAGGCACTGCAGCCTCTGCCCTCTTCCTGCATTGGTGGTTTCATAAAGCAATCTAAAGTGACTTCAGGAAGTGCTGCTGCTGGAGCCCTCTAAACCAAACCCCATGGACCAATAGCAGGCTGATATAAATGACAGGCTTTTAAATGAGGCTCCTGATTTCAGAAGACGTTGGCCTCTGCCAGCCGCTCCGTTACATTGGTCTTGGTTACAAAATTTCCTGGTTGAAAAACTTACTCTTTCAGTTCTTCAATTTTTTCTTGCTTGCTTGGCTTCTCTAGAGCTTGCATCCATTTCTCATAGAGGTCAGCTGAGAGGAGTTTGGAGGGTATATTTCGGAGAAAATCCTGCAAGGCCAAAAGATTTAGATGAAGTTTAACACTACCCACAGAGAGTGTTACTATCACCTGGGTTCTGTAGGAGGCAGGTTGACTTGAGCTACCTGACCATCAGCACTGACAGAGCAGTGCAATGCACAAGTGCACTTATACTTGTGTAGTAACAGGATCCAGCTTTCAGTTGTTTTTCCTTCACTCAGAAATCTCACTATTGCTCCCTGGGAGGATGCTGAGCAAGAGGACAAACCGAGTTTCCTCAGGAAATCACTATCCCAACAAGTAGGACTGACAATCAGGTGGAAAAGGCCAAACTTTCCTAAGCTTGAAGAATTCAGTCTGGCTTCATTCTGGCTTTAACCAAGGGTCTCACCTAGGTCAGCTCGGAGCACTGGATTTGGCCTGTGCATATTAGCAATGTCCTCCCACCAGTGTAGCTCAGAATTACTCACCTTTAAAACCACTGCCAGCAGGTGCACAGATTTGCTTTTCAGATCAACACTCCCGCCTTTGTTTAGATCCTCCTTCAACTCCTTTCGTGCTTTCTCATTGGCAGCTTTTCTGAATATCCCTTCAGTAGAAGGTCCTTTCATATACAATATGGTTAGGAGATCCTGCAGGGAAAATAATCACACAGAAATGGAAGAACAGTTACTTGGATGAAGGAAGTTAGCAGGCGAGCATTTCTTTAGAAATAGAAGAAAAATTATCTGGAGGTACACTGTATTCTGATTAGTTCCGTGTCTAGTTCTTGTTCCAAGTACATTACATGGGAAGTAGTCTTGATTTCCTCTAATCCACCTTCTTTTTGAACTATGAATTCCACGAACTTCAGTGGAGTCATCCTTGCTTACTTACAGAAGGAAGCAAGGGATAGCTTAAATCTTAGTTCATATCCCCTCTCTCGCAAGCCAGGCAAATACTATTTAGTAGAGACAAATGTGTGTCTATTGGGAAAGCCAGTTCAGTGGAAAAAACTGTTACAAGACCATTTTTATCCATAAGTTATTGTTTAGGTATTTTTTTGTGGCAGCCCATAGCTGAACACTTGCTTTTTGTGGAAATACAGAAATCCTTGGAAGTTTATGCTATTGAAAGATTTATTTAAATTACTTCTTTAAAATCAGAGATGTTTATATGAAGAAGCAGATCTTCCATTCCTGGTCCTGGGTTCCCTACTCTCCAAGTTACTTCCAGTGAAAGTTGGGGGAGCTGGACAAAACCCTCAGACCTTACTCTTTCTATATCTGGGATGAGGCCTGAGCTTATCAGCGGCATACCTGTAGGGAAAACACCAAAATCATCTCCTGGGTGATGCAGCAGAAGTTCTGGATATCGTGCCTCACGCTGAAGTCAGAGGTATCACAGAATCATAGAATGGTTCGGGCTGAAAGGGACCTCAAAGATAATCTCATTCCAGCCCCCTGTCATAGGCAGGGACACCTTCCACTAGAGCTGGTTGCTCCAAGTCCTATCCAACCTCACACGGAACACTTCTAGGGATGGGGCAGCTACAGCTTCCCTGGGTGATCTCATTACCCTCACAGCCAAGAACTTCTTCCCAATGTTCAATCTAACCCTGCTCTCTGTCAGTTTGAAGCCATTTCCCTCTTGTCCTGACACTCCAGGCCTTTGTAAACAGTTCTACTATAACGGTACCTCCTTACCTGGATTGGCTGGGGCAGTGTGTCATCTTCCCCACAGATAAGTGCCAGAGGATGGCCAAACAGAGTGATTTTAGCACCCAAGTCTAGCTGTCCTGAGGAATTTCTTTTGGTAAGGCTTCGTCTCAGAGTAAATGACTGCGATATCACCTTCTTTCTTTTCTTTGTTCCATCTGCTGCAAGTAAAAGGTCGATTTAAAATAAGAAACCCAACAAAGTACTATGTGGTCTTTTATCTATGTGCAGTGCAGAGATGTATTTTGAAACAGCTCAAACCAAACTGGGAGAAACTGAGAGACAACTAAATGGTTACTAGGGAAACAACTGCCTAAACCATAAAACTGTGGCCATCCCCCAAAGGACACCACCTTTCCTGTTTTGGGTTGGGTGTTTTTTATGTTCTAGTCAGTTTCTTCTTAGAGAGAGGGAACATACAAGGCACAGAAATAACAACATTTATAGAGATTTTTTGATATTGCAGTAGTTTCTCTGGTAACTCTAAGGCAGATACACCATGTGGGCAGCTGGCAATGACAACAATTTTCACTACATGGTGTGACTGTGCCCCAGCCTTAGGGTGAGAGTAGAAGTAGGGACTCCTACTTTTTTACCTCTTTCACAGCCTAAAACGAAAACATATGGCTTCAGCTCTGCCAGCTCTGGAGCCAGTTCTAATGACAGTGCTCCTAGAGCTAGTGCTTGCCCCTCACCAGCCAGTGGAATGTAATACTTGTTCTAGAGGATGGGAGCATCAAAGTAGGTGTTCACTGGCTTCAGGGTTAGAAATCTCTTAACATGGCTTTTGTATCTGCTTCATAAAGAGGGTCAGGAATTTGAAGATTATAGTTGTATTGGGGTGGGGTGTGCTTTTTTTTTCCCTTTCACAAACAGTGAGAGAAGAAAGCTTTCTAAAGGATTTGCCTTCTGCAAATTTGCAATGAATATCATGCCTTCTACTCCAAAATGAAGTTGTCTTACCCACATGAGAAATTCTCAGAACCTCTCTTTGTGACTTAGCATAAGCTCTTGGTAGATAGGGGTTAAAAAAAAAATTGAAAAAGTCACCTAACGTAGTGTAATATAAAATATTAGCTTCTGATACTCCTGAAAACTGGTCTGGCATGATGATCCAACTCTGACCCTGCCCTGTTAATGGTCTGCTCTGGGTTGTTTACAGGTGCTGAGATTTTGCATGGTGAGAAAAACCAAGTGCTGGTGCTGCTGCCAAGATGGTTTATTTGCTCTGGTGTGCAACAGCTGGTACAGTACTCAGTACTCACTTGCAGTGCCACACCTCAAAGGTGATGCTTGAGTGAGAAAGAAACACATTTACTTCCCATTGCTACCAGGGAACACAATGAAACGTGGCTCTGAGGACAGGGAATGGGAATCCAAGACCTCTGGCACTCAGCACTGTCACTTCTGCCACTGAGCATATAGGAAAGAAGACATTTGCAATGAGCAGCACTCCAGGGCTTAAGCCCTCTCCTGGATGCTACGTGTGATTCGCTCTCCGGGAGGGGGAGCAGGCAGTTTCGGGAGGTTTTGCACAACTGCCAGCTTGCAAGCATTATATAAGAAGGCAGTTCCTCAGTTTGTTTTTGAAACTCACCATGTGAGAGGCAAAGTCCATCTTCAGTATCTGCTGGGTCTGACAGGGGATATTTCTTGGCATCAGCCTGCAAAAAGCATGTTAGGGTTACAGAGCTGCCACAGTAGTGAGAGCCACCAGCAAGTTGCTGCAGCTCCTCAGAAATCTGGGGAGGCTCTGGGGAATAACCACACAAGCCCAACACCTGCTAAATAAGTGCCTCAGCCCAGGACTGACACTGCCTTTCTGCCCGGTAGAGAGGTCTGTGGTAAACTCTGCAGCCAGCCACCCCAGTCATGCCTGGCAGGTCACAACCCTGTGCTCATTCAAGCTGTGCTTTTGATCCAGAGAAACCATAGCCTGACACAGCCTCCTTTTTTGTGTCCTCCCCTGGCACTGGAAATTTCCTCCCAAACTCCTCTGGGGAGCCTTGATGGCTTTGAAGCCTGCAAGATCCCTGAGCAAAGCTCCTTGAGAGCCAGGGGAATGCACGGACTGCCCACAGCAATGCCCTGTTCCCTCTGCTCCGTGCAGCACAGAGCTGCCTTTGAAGAGCTCTGCCCACTCCTGGGTGAGGGTAGACAGCCAGCAGCTAGTGGAGGAGTCACCCCTATTTTGCTAAGGTATCTCACACCCAAGTACCTCACAGTACCCAAGAAGGATCCAGAAAAATGTAAGGGCTGCTTACCTCTGTCTGGCACTCAATCAGACTCTCCATGTTGCCAGCATTTAGTGTCTTTGACTAGGCAAGAGAAGACAGACACTGTGTGAGTAACTGAACGCTATGGTTTAGAAATAAGCTTTTCAAAGTCACTATGTTGACAGAGCTGAAATAATTAAGATACTCACAGTATTACAGCTGCTTAACACTTTCATTAGGAGTTTGATCGGAGGAGCTCTGGACACCCTGGTTTCCTTCAATCCTTTTGTTTGCCTGTTAGTTGAATGGGGAATGGACAAAGAGTCTTGTAAAACTGCACCCTTCTTGGCTTTCTCCTCTGCAAGCCAATCTAGCATGTCTGATCCTGAACCAGCAAGATCTCCCACACAAGTAAACCTTAAAGCCCTTCTCTGGAAGGGCATTCAGCCCTGCTGCCCTATCTGCCTCCTGATCAAAACAAAATAAAAGCAGCTTTCCATTTTTAATCCATGCAAAAAGTGAGCAAGTGGTGGCAGCCACGTATGGTCATTAATCTGCACACCCGAGGCTGAGCAACTCAGTCTGCTCTGTCCATGAGCTATGCTTAGCAGTGGGTGCACCTCTCCCCCATGTATATTTTTTTGTACATCTCTGTACAGCTGCATCTGAAGCTCTCCACTGATTTCAACCACAATGCCACAGATTTTTTCAAAGGCGGTACTTACCCAGGAAATGAGTCCAGCCAGAACTCCTTCACGTCCCGTGAACTGCAGAGGAAAGGAGAAACAGCATCACTCCCCACTGCTACTAATCCTTTGGACAGAGGCGGGCGACTAAGCAGTATGTACCACGTGTGCTGCCTTATATATGCAGAAGGGGCAGGTGGAAATTCACAGGCAGGAAGAAGCATCATGGGGCAGGACCGAGACACTACCAAATTTCTGGCTTCCTCTTTCCTTTTAGAAGAGCTGCTTTTCTGGGTTTTCCCTCCCTTAAAGAAAAACAGAAGCTCTGGTAGCTGTTATGGATGGAAAAGATGAGACACTTGCCAGGTAAAGGTTCCAGCTATCATCACCAGCATGAGGTGAGATGTGCAGAGGGGGCTGCAGTGTGGGCAGCTTCTCTTTACCATTAAAGGGCAGTGGGTACAATCTGTCCTTTGACTGCTCAAAGACATTAGATTTGGCAGTGTAAAGACGCACTGCCAGATCAAGTTACACTAAGAACAGTGAAAACAACAGGGAGGTGGAATAGACAAGATTCAGAGAAATGTTTCTTTATAAATTTTTAAAAGCTAACTGCAACAGTTTACTGTCTACAAGCAGAAGTAGACACACATTTTGTCAGTACTAAATAGTTCTTGAGAATCTAGGTTCCGAACATCTAGACGAAGTGGTGTTATGTAGTAATTTAGTAGTGTATGACAATGTGTAATTAAAAAGTCTTGCTCAAAATAAATCTTAATAAGATATATTTTGGTGCACATATTAAAATGTGATTCAAATGAGGAGATAAAAAAAATCTACCTCTGCTTGACCTGTATCATTCTGTTGCTGACTGCCCCTCAACTTGGGCATATCAGGAATACAGCACTCACTCTACCAGGCCATTTTGAAAATTCATTAGGGCTTGATGTTAAATACATGATATTATTTCTATTGATTTATTAACTGAGGCAAATTACAACCTTGTTCTGAGTGCCAGTCTGCAGGTCTTGTGAAAAGGAGGAGTTAAGGCTGAGAGTCAGGGTTGGGAATTCTTCAGTAGTGGATTTAGGTGGAAAGCACATTTGTGAAGCTGTGGCCTTTCTGCTGCTTCCCTTCTGGATGCTCCATTTCACATGGGCAGAGGATGGGGCTGTCTTAGCACAGCACTTTGCAGATGCACGTAATGGCTACATCCGCTGCTGAATTCACTCTCAAAGCCATTCTTTGTGTAACCACATCACACCCGGCCAGTGTAGTATTGACCCTGTTTCATGTGGAACAGAAAGGTGATCTCTGTTTGACTCTGGCAGAAATCCAAAGCACAAAATTCACTTTTGGTTCAATAGAGATGTGTCCAGAAGAGCATATGGAGACTTGCTCTGCTTTTGTGGAAGGAGTTGCTGTAGGTCACCTTTTAATTCCTCCTGAGGCCCATCATTTCCATGCTCCTGTAGTGGCACTGGTCTGGTCACTTGTTTAGGGCTGAAACTTACAGCAATCTCGATCAATTAATCTACAGCCCTGAGCATTTACCACTGATCTTTTACTCACTGCTCTGATTTTTTGTTAATTATCAGTCCCATGACATTTGTGACTTCCCAACTAAATTCCATGGGTTGCTGCACATGCTTGTGCAGAAATATTGTCATCCTATGTCACTTTCTCCTGAGAATTTCTTCTGAGGCTCCTTGGCAGCTGCAGCACCACTGATGATAGTTTCAGTGGGCTTCCTCAACAAGAAGCATCTACTTTTCATTACATCTATAAAATGAATATCCAAACACACCTGTTAAGTATCTCAGAGGGGAGGTATTCAGTTCAATTCTGCCTTGCCCTCACTTCCAGCACTCTGCACAAATGTATTTCTGAGCTCAGTCTGTTTTATGATTAAGACACAGGGTTTGATCTGGAAAATGTGTGACTTGTGAAGAAAATGTGAGTTTAATGGGTGGTGATTAGCCAGTCCAGAAGCTTAGATTACAGTTCTGGCACCGGCTGTACACAGGGCACTGTGCTTTGAGTTTCCCAGGAGAAGATACAGTAATCGGTGGTGTATTGATAGCACATCACCAGACTGTCCACTGGCACACACTGTTGTATCTCTATCCAATTAGTTCTCATCCATTAACTGTTGTGAGGATATAATGGCTGTTGTATGTGGAAGGTGTGTTTGCAGGCTTGCCTGCCCGTATGAAAAACAATTTGATTTTTTTTACCCTCCTGATATAATTCTTTATTTAATAGCTCTTTTATGGTGTGTATCACAAACATTTAAATCATGCCAAAATTACTTAAAATACAGCCTATTTTATTAGAAATAAGCAGGCATCCTAAAATGCTATGGTTTGGCAGAGTAATTGTATGGCAACACAGAAGGAATCTTGGCTGTTTTTGTGAAGAGCAGTATGCAAGTACATGTTGATTCCTGCCAAGCACTGCAGAGCTGTGTGCAGGCTTCTGGGGTCAGAAGAGCTGCTCTCACACGTGCCAGCCAGAGCAGCTTCACAGCTTCCCCGTCAGCATAGAAAAGGTAACAGAGATGCAGTCCCCAAAGCCAGTCTCCACCCTGAATGCTAACAGAAAAGGTCTGTCTTATGAGATGTTTACAAGTTAAGTTCCCTTATATGAACAACTTGTCTCCCTGAGGAGGCTGGTTCCATCTCTATCTCCCAGTTCTGCTTTGAAACCTTTGCTATGGTCCGCTCCTCCCTCAGTTTGGTACAGATCTTACACCATGATGCATCAGAGCAATGTGTTTGTTGTACCACAGCCACTGCCCTGGGGCAAGGAGAACAGATGGCTCCAAACCTGGAGCTGTTTGCAGTCCGTGTGTTTTTCCCAATCCATCCGGGACTAAGAGAATGCACAGTCCTTCAAAGGCACTGGATGTTACACCAAGATCAGGGCTTGGGAGAAGCAGTGGATTTGCAAGGGTTTTATAGGACTAGCCTTTGTAGAAGTTCTTCCCCTGCTGTACACCAGGCTGCTTCCCTCAGTTCTGCTGAAGTGTTTTACATTCACTGGAAAGAAAGGAGGAGCAGGGTGGTCCTGCAGAGCAGCAAAGCCTGGGTGGATCCAGCCCTCTTAAGGACTCGACTTGCCCCTCAAGATGTGAAGCATTTTTCTTATAGAAGCCAGGACATCAATTTGATGCCTCAGCTTCCCCTGGTCCCAGCCAGCCCCTTTCCCCTCTCAGACCATGGCTGCTTTTGGGATCCACTCCCAAGCCCTTTGCCCAACCAGTGTTTGGAGAGAGGGCTTATATAGCACTTGCTGCAAACATGGACAAAATGGTGATTTTCCCCTTTGTGTGAGCTCCAATCAAGCTAGGCATTTCCTCCTTCTCTTACACTTATACTGTGGCTCTGTGAAGGACTCTAGACCATACACTGTGGCTCTGTGAAGGACTCTAGACCATAGCAATGCAAGAGCAACATCAGTTGGCATGAGAAAGAAGTCAGGAGTTGACAGTGAAAAAAAAGAACAAAAGAATAAATCTGCTGTGATTGGAGAGTGTCTGTTTCCTTCTCTCCTTATCAAACCACAAATGGGAAAACCCCAGCTACAGCTCACTTTTGTTTATTTCTATTACTTTTGCAAACATTTGACATCATGGCTTTCAGGAAGGAGGGATTGTGTGAATGAATCCTGAAACCCGCCCTTGCCCTGTAATCCTACCAGCAAGGAGGCAGCAGGAGCACAGCTGTGAGAACGGTACGGCAGAATGCGCCTGGAGCAGGGATCCTTTCAAGCCCATATAGAGCAGAAAGAGCCTTCATCAGTGCCTTTCCATGTGAAAAAGGGATTGTATTTCAGTTTTGTCTTCACTGCCACAGCTGCAGTCTCCCCAGGGAACAATAGGAACATTTACCAAAATAAGGAAAGCAGTTGTGCCAAACTCAGAAAGCCACTGGGTTGGTTGTTTTATTGGAAGGGAAGGCTCTGTACAATTTGTTCATGGACTCAAAGAACAAGGTGGCAAGTGGGTTCCTGGAAACAAGCCTTATTTATAGATGCCTTCTGAAGGGAGCTCTGATTTCCTACAACTCTCCAGTGTGTGTTGTGGGATGCATAGGCATGGTTCAGGGTTTGATGACAGAGAAGAGTTCAGACAGACTTTTGATCAGACTAGTCCCTACTTCCTATATGTTACAATTCAGAACAAGAACCATCAACCCAGCTGGTGCTAAACTCCTACAGGTTTAGTCAGATAGAATCTGGGCTTATGCTAAACCTGCCTTTGGAAAGTGAAATGCACTGTCAGTTTTCAGCTGAACTCTGTTCAGCTGATTTCTATCCTGAATTAGATATCAAGGTTAGATTGCAGTGTGGGTTAGATTGCACCACCCTTCTACACACTGTGCTACTATTGCATGGGAATAAGTTACAAATCAAAAATAACACTATAAATACAGCACAAGGTGCGTTATATGCCCTTCCCATGGCACCATTTTGGTTGCATTTGCTTTGCAGTATGGCTTGTTTATTTTTTCATGGGTGCTTCCCCCAAGATTAAGTTGGCAGCTTTAAAGATTTTTACTCATCCTCAGGTAATTGGGTCCAGTGGATGCTTTCTTTGTTGTGGAGTTCAGGTGCATGTGGACCATTTTTCCCAAGGGTCTATGCTGCTGTTTGGCTGTGTCTGTGTTCAGCTTGCTATTGTATCTCTGTGGCATTAAGAATTACTCATCCCTTGGGTTCCCTGAGGTGACCAGCACAAAGTAATCAGGGAATTGAAGTTGCCTGTCATTTCTGACTGAGCAGATGCAGACCTAAACTTTTTGCTTCTTTACAAAAAAATAGTAGAGAACATGCGTAATTCAGTCTGAAATCTGTTCTTTTCAATATTCCTGGTTCAAGGTACTCAAGCAATGTTGAAAAGTGATATGCTGAAGACACCACCACATCATGCTTTTTTTGTTGTTGTTTTGTTTGTTTGTTTGTTTGTTTGTTTTGTTACTTCACCAGGTTTTTAACTTAGTTTGCTTCTTTATGTTCTTCATTTGCAAATCAGAAACTGAGATGGGACTTTTTGCCAAGCTCATTTGCCATCAGGGACAGATCATGCTTCTTATGGAATACAGAGAGATGTGAATCTTGATTTTGCTTTTCAGGATTAACACAAATGTTTTCTTTTAGATTTTATATATATATATATATATATATATATATATAGGCTTGTATTTCTCTTGTTTCTGCACCTTCTCTTTTACTTTGAATTTCAGCATAAAATTATCTCAGATCTCAAAATGTGAATTGGTGGGGGGGGAAAGAACCTGGATTTGATATTGAATTCTAACCTGCATGTGATTTTCAGGCACAAGTCATCTCACTTTCACATAAAATATGATCTTGTAGACTGGCACTGGTCTCAGACCCAGTCTGGAATAAGACCGAGAAACCTGGCCCAAGTGTAATTTGGGGTTTCATCGTACGTGTGTCCCATTGATACAAAAACTAGAAAAGAAAGGCAGGCTCGGGAATGCAAGACCTTACCACTGCCCTGGTAGCGTGGGAGCTGCTCCAGGTATTCCAAGTGCCATGAACACAGCTGTTACCATAGGTGCCCAGGAGAAACAACCAGAAGTAGTGGGATTTTGCCCATCATTTCTCTCTAGCTGGCTTCCTCCAAGCCCCAGGGGTTTGATGGGAACTTCCCCAAACTCTTCATCAGTATTTTGCTCTTGTGAGTTTGTCATTCCTCTGTTGTACCTGCTTCCTAAGTAATAAGTACAGCTGCCAATAACCAGGTCCTCAACACCACTGAGTTAACCAATAATAGGAGCTTTTATGACTATATATCTAGATTCCACATTCTCCAGGCAAAAGCAGTGTCATGCAAAGCAAGTTTTTCCAGGGACAGCTCTGCTAACCACAGCTGAACTCCTCTGAGCATATTTGACCTCATGCTTCAAGAGGGTGATTTGTTGTCATGCTGTCCTTATGCATGCACATCCACACAGTTCAAAATAAAATGTTCTGTGAAGTTTTGGCCACCCATCAAAATCAAGATGATAAATTCGAAACAAACATATCCATATTAGCTGGTGATTGCCATATTGTTGCTACTAGCAACAGCTGCCCTGTTAATGTTTTCTATAAACAGTGCACTACTTCTCTCCCGTTTTAAAGCATGACTACCTTATGAGGATTTCTGAAAGCAAATGCTTCTCATGGCATGGGCTCTGCCTCCTGCTGCAGGGCATCATGAGGTCTCTGGGAGGAAGGGACATGCAGAGAGTGGAGGTGCCCACAGGGAAGGCCAGGATGGCCTTGGGCACCAGCGCTGACCAACACAACAGGAGGGCACTGAGGGCTGCCACACCCAGAGCCAGGGTAGCCAGGCTCTCACCTTTACATTTGCAAAAGCACAGTGACATTTTCAGGCCAGGAAAAAGGGAGAAATTCCCACCTTGCAGGGCAAAAAGGAGCTGGGATCTCCCCCTTGTGAGAGTGGAGTCAGAGGAAGAAAAAATGCTTTTGAGTTTGAGTTCAGCTATTTGACGTATTGCTGGAGAGGGCTCAGCTTGAAGGCAAGGCTGTTCCCTTCAGGCCTGCATTCCTGCAAAGCTGGCCATTAATTTATGCTGCAGACATGAAAACCAGGTATTGTTATGGTGCCTTTGCTTATTCCACCTCTGTGTGCCTGCTCTCGACCCTGCATTTCCTCCCAGTCCTACAGTCCCTGCAGAGAGATGACATTAAGGAGCATGTAGAGAAGGTACCCTGCATGCCACAATGTCTATTTCCCTGTTCAGAGATGGTAGAGGCTTGATAACAAGAATTTGTTCTCCATTTCCACTTCCTGGTAAAGGTTTCTTTGTGCTTTGTTCAAGCTTTACCTTTTGTCCCACTTATAAGAGTATGTTTCCTTAGGATTGGGATTTTTTTTTTTCTCTGAAAACAGTATCTGCGTGCATTCTTACAGTCTCAAACTGCCTTACTGAGAAATAGCATGAAATTTTGTAAGGGGAGGATATATCTTTAACTAAGCCAAGCAATACAGGTACAAAACCCATCCTCAGGTCTGAAAAGAAATGTCTGTCTTCACTCTCAGGACAAGTTGAGAAGAAATGCTCTGAATTTTACTAGATCCATTGATCAGTTATACAATTACTTGTTAAGATAACATTGGATACCCCAGAAGTACCTTAAGAGAAGGGTCTTTTCAAAGAGAGATGGAATCCTCTTTACTTTAGGTGCTGTAAGATCTAAAATGCTAAGCCAAAAGATGTACAGTTCAGCAACCGCTGTAACATTTGAGTAAACCAATTTTTTACAGAGTCTTAGTTCTGCTTGTGCAACACTGTGAACCAATCTTTTCCTTGTGTAACTTAGTTGAACCTAGTATTCAGAGAATAAACATGAGCACTCATTATCCTTTAAGTAATGCCAAACTGAAGATGATGGTACAATGTGTCAGGGGGTCCTTCTTCCATTTAGTGTGTAACAGGGCAAAGTGGCTGTTATTGCACTATACAAAAATCTCCAGAGTTTATCTTGCACATTTAACCTCCTGGATGTATTATAGCTCTAAGTTAATCACTTCCAATACTATACTCAGCAAAACAACATTTAAAGATACAAAATATCATAGTAATTGACACCTGTCTGGGCTGTTTTAGGACAGCTGGATTGCTGGAAGAGGAGTTTGAGAGGCCTTTCTTATGTCCCAGTTGTTGTTGCTGCTCCCTGTAACATTTCTATCTGCTTCCAGAACCAAATACTCCCACTCTTTGGATGAGAGTATTCTGCAATGTAAACCTGTCATAAATGTGAGACTGACATGAATAAACAATGCAGATAATATTTTCATTCTGGCCTTAAAGGAACATATCTAATAAACGTCACAAGCATGGAAAAATTACTTTAACAATTGAAAATGCTTACTCAGCACTCAGTAATCAACCCATAAATGTAAACAAGATACAACACAGTGATCATCCTATTAGGGAATTTTCAGAACTAACCAAAGACTGTAATTGTGTGTTTGTGGTGGGATTTTGTGGGTGAACTCTAGGAGATGCTTCAGTTTGCCCTTTGATTTTCCATGCAACACTTGAAAGGTAGCCTGCCTTCTTTCTGCCTCAGTTTCTTATTAATAACATGCTGAAAATAAAAGGTCACTGCACTGCATAAGGTGCTTTGTTATCTTTTGGTGAAAGCTGATACTTACAGGAGAGCACCGTAAAGAGTTCGGCAGCTGTTGCCTCTCCTGCCTCCTATGTGCTCCACAGCAAAGAGAAGACATTAATTGTAGCCTGGCAAACCTTTTACAAATGAAACCATGTTTTGGAGTGCATCACCCATGAGAAAAACACATTCTTTTTCTGGGCATTATTTGTGTCCCTCCAAGGTCTTTGCTGTTCTACTTGCCACATCAGAATGCAGCAGTCACCTTCTGGCCATGTCACATTTATCTTAAGCATGCAGCTAATCGTCAGGATAATATATGAAAATGTGACAACATGTGATCATGTGGCAATGAAATAAACATTCGATATTGTGACTGAACCAGCCATTTTATCTAGATTGTGTAATTAGAAACATTTCTGAGCATGAACTCTCTCCCTTTGCCTGGGCTCTAGCAAGGGATCTGACATGGGGCCTCCAGCATGGTCACAGCACAAGCTATGCTTTAATCATCAGGCTGATGGTGGGAAATGGTGTCACCTTATGTCTACATGCTCCATGAGGAGTTACTTCCTACAATGTGAGCTTGGGAAGAGCTGCATGGCACTGAAGTAATTGTAACTACTCTGTATCTTCAAGCTCCTGAGAAGGTCCTTGTCTTGTATATTCAAGATAGAAGAAGTGCTGAAGGTAAGAGGTAGCTGCCAATTTCATAAACTTCATATTTAATCTTCAAAAAAAACCACTGGAATGGTGACTGGGGGGATATACTTATGGAGGTTGACTACTTGCTCTATATCCCAGTGACAAGCCAGTGAACACTCCTTTCCACCACTGTGATACCATCTGTGTCAATGTTGAGATGTTCAGTACACCCAAGTATTTGATTTAGTTCATCATTTGCTGAAAAGCACACAGACAAGTGCTTAGCTGAATATGCTGGGCTGGCAGATAAACTAAATATGTTTGGTACCAAGGCAGAAATCTCTGCTTTCTCCTTGTAATTAGTAGGTTTGTCACTTTCCTCTACTCTCATCATGAGCCAATGAAAATCATTGCATTTGGGCTTATGTATCACTTCAGAGCTTGAAATTCTGCTTTTTCATTTTCAGTACACTGGAGTACCTGGTTGAGAGACAAAGGCCCATTTTATTTTCAAGAGTAGGGGAAGAATCCAATAACAAATGGGAACAATATCCTCTCTTTGGTCAACCAGTGTTTTTGTTCTTAGCTAACCTTAGAGAATTTTGGCTGTTGTTTGGCCAGTGTTCTGTGTAAAAATGGTGATTTTAATGAAAATAAGGAAAAAAACCCCCATGCCTGTGTTTTCCAGTTTAATTGGATGCTGGGTAATGTTGTACATACTGAAAAAAAAATCAAAAAGTTTTATCAGCTTGAAAGTAGCTGCTTAATTTCTTACACAGAGGTAATTAATTAAAAGGAAATTACAGTCAGACAGTGGTTGTTCTCCTCTCTTCCTTCTCTTTTTTATTCTTTACAATGGCTTAGCAGATCCAAGTTTTAGTTCCTCAAAATTCAGTTTTCGTTCGTTCTCTTTTTCTCACTGTGCAAGGTGCCACCAGTCCTGCAGAATGAATTTTCTCACCAAAACTGCCTTCTCTCACAGTGGTTAGTGTGACCAGTTTCTGTACCCGTGCAGGTATAACCAAATAGGGCCCCATTCCTACAGCCTGCCTCTCCAGGCATCCCAGGTATAAAATACCACCATTCTGTTTAGGTGGTGTTCAAAATTAAACAGGGATAAGTTTCCACAGAAAATGGGGGGAAATCCCAGGCCTCTGTTTTTTGATTGTGGCTTTATGAGGGAGCACTTATAAAAGCCTGCTCTCGTGAAATGGTCTATCACTTCTGGTAAAAATTTCTGTCCTCAAAATGGGGAATTTCCATTAGGGACCGCAGAATGATGGTTTCACAATGATGCACATGTATGAGGGCTCTGCTTTGTGGGGTATGGGTATCATCCTTGTCCCTGTTCCTTGGAAGAGAAGAGGGTATGGAAACAGCACATGCCCACTGGTGGGATTTTATCTCCTTTCCCACAGCTTCTGCACCATCTCAGCAGGAGCAGGCTGGAGCTGGCCTCGGCAGCTGTGGTTGTCCTTGTGGTAGGGAGTTACCACTGAGGGCTCTGGTGAGGAAGTGGAGCCAAGGACCAGATCCTCAAAAGTACTTAGGGACCTATTGCCTTTTCAATCACCCACTCACCCTGAATTAAAATGGGAGCTGAGAATCTAAATGCCTTGGCAAATTTTGAATTAGTGTCAGGGAGAGGTCAGACAGGCTCCAGCAGCATGAGGTATAACTCCTTTCAATTTGCTCTTCTTCATGACCACTGTGCACAAAGCATGGCTGAGATAAAACTAATCTGCACTTAGGCAGTGCTTTCCACTTGATCCCTTTTCTTTTCAGTACCAGTGAAAGGAGGTACAGGGAGTCTACCTGATGCAGCCCCTAAATCACCTCTATAGAAAATAGATGGTAAAAACATAAAACCATGACCTAGACTGCACCTGATAATACAGAGGATGTAGCTAATATCAGGATGCTTGCCTGGAATTCTAGGTCTGGGGACACAGATAGAAAAGGGATGTGGCTCAGCATCTAGGTTTTGATTTGAGTTGCCACAGAAATTTGGCACAATAACATTGCAAATCTGGGATTCAGAGATGAATTGCTCTAAATAGTGCTTGAATCAAGTTTCAGTCAATGACTTGTCTCTAAAAAAATGAGTACGATTCAAAGATCTAGTTGCAGCCAAAATCTTATGAATGAAGAGATTTCATTGTGTCCCTAGAGGAACTCTGTTCTGAATCAACTCTGCCTTGGACTAACTTATGGGGCCACAGTGAGATGTTCCTTTAGTGTGATATCCTTTACTGGATGTCTTTTAAGTGGGCACTGGATCACCGATATCCTTTGGCACATCCTCACCATGGTACCATGTGTATAAGCCTTTAACAGGACTTTGGCATGCTAATAATCCTGTGCACAGGCAGGAACCATTCCTTCTCCACAAACCTATTGCATTAAAAAGGGATACACATGACCACAGGAAAATGAGGAAAGTATAATTTTCTTTCATGAACAGTGTTAAAATACAAAGTGTAAAATACAAATCCCATTAAGGCCTTGCAGGAATTCTGGAGGTGTTGGGATCTTCCCATATAATACACAACAATAGCAAAAGTGTAGAGAAAACCAAGAAGCCATCCTATTGCATCGTCTGATTATGGATAGTGGCACTTGCACATGTCATGTACTACAGACTCCCCCATTGTCACTGGGCCTCACCCCATTAATGCTGGCTAACTTGATTCCTACTAACCAGCTATCCTGTGGGAGAGTGCATGTATGCTCACGAACACCTCCAGGAATGGATACACTACAATTGAAGAGCAGCTAGTAACAGGATAACCTTTGATGTACCTGCTGACTGTAGCTCTCCGTAGAAGAGGCCTAAAGACAGAGTGATACAAGTACCCTTGCTTTATTTTCTTCAAGCCCACTAAGCTTTTGGGGAGGTAGAAAGTACCAAACGTTGTCAAAGACAATTGGGAAATAACGCCACCATTTTCCTTCCACCCATACTGCTCACACTATTCAACACTAGTACCTTGCTCTTAAACTGTTCTTCACAGTGGAAGTTCTCACTCTGCTCTTTGGTGCCCTGAAGTGCATCTCATTTACCTGCCTAGGTTCCCTTCAGCAACATGAGACCATACCACTCTCATGCCTCCCTTACGACAAAAGAAGCCTGGGGTTCCCATGCCTCATTTCTCCTGATGGTTCTGTAATAGCTGCTTTAGCCTGCCATGCCACTGCAGATGCCCTAAGCTGGGTCATCCCCAGCTGTGCCCAGGGCACAGGGTGCAAAACATTCCCAGGACAGCAGTTGGGTTTATGCCTCCAGACCAAGCAGAAAGCAGGCAAAAAAGGAATGAGAGCAAAGGCAGATCAGCAGATGGGATTGAACGTGTCAGCAAGGGCCTCCTGTGACGGCTACATAATAGCAGGTGCCAGTGAGAGGATGTTCCAGCCCACTGTGCACTCAGAAAGTAATAGCTGTTGACATTTCTTCACACCATCCTCCTCCTCAGAGAGGAACTGGCAGGTTCCGAGGGGTTTGTGTGTGGGAGGCTGATAAAACTAGAAGTGGGGTCTGCTTCCATGCAATGAACTAACAAGGAAGCAGGGACGAAACAGTTCCTTTAATCTGACCAGTTATAATAACTTTTAGATTTGCAACCATCTACAAGAGAGTACAGAAAGGTAAGAGTTTGCCCAGGTTCACCTTGCTGAGACTGAGGGCTTTTGCCCATTTCTCTCATTAAGGCTGCTAAGGGACTCCTGAGAGCAAAGGTTGAAGCACGAAAAATGACACAAAGTGGGGGGCATAGAAAGCCTTCCACCAGGACCATGTCAGCTGATCTGCTGAATAACTGTCTAAAAGGCACAAGAGACATTTTCTCTGCAAACCTGGTTCACATGACTGACAGCATCATAAGATCCATGGCAGCTGGTCGGTCTCTTGCCTCAACGCCTAGAGGCTTGTTGTGCAAGCATGAAAGTTTCCTGCAACTCAGATACACTCCACTTCTTTTAAATGAGCTCTTGATTTTGTTGCCAATCAAGTGACATAGCTTGACTTGTGTTTTTCTTTTGAAAGCAACTGTGTGCATTTTGTTGTCTGAGAAATTTGCTGAATTGATCATTCCCATGACCAGAATTCTCTGTTTTCTGGGACATGCTGGTCATCATTGCCCCACTGGGTCTTCCCCCAGTGCTGAGATGACCATCGCTTCCATCATCTTCACAGCAGCTGACTGGCTTAGTGATTACAAACCACAATATATTTGAAAAAGTCAGAGAAAGGTTTCAGATTATTTGGTAGCACAGAGAAGAATGATTGTCACATTTATGCCTCACTAACTAGTACTCAGTCAGCCCAAAACTAGGCAAAAATTCTCCTGAACCCCTGGGAAACAGTTATTTGTCAATACCACCTGTGGGTGACTTCAAGCTTTTTTTTTTTTTTTTTTTTTTTTCCTCTTGGGGCAGTTTTAACCTTTCACAGATGATTTCAATCCTTTGGAGACCTTCAGAAACTAGAAAACACACACACATACACACACACACAAGCAGCTGTGTCCATCAGCCCAAATACAAATAACTCATCTGTGACATAACGCTGACAATCATCTAGTTTGCACTTTAAACATGCTGAACATCATTTATCAGTCCAAGTCACCGGGGCACATTCTGTGTTTGGCCATCTTCCTGAGGTGCTTTAGTGTCCTGTCAGACCAGAGCCTGATTTGAGTGCAACGTTAGAACAGCAGCACCTCTGCCATCCTCCCCACTTTCAGGACAAAAGACAAATGGAGAATATGGGTTTTGCAAGGCAATGTGAGAAAGACACAACCCAAGGTAGCTCCATTCTTCTCCAGATCTCCCCAAATCCTGGCTGGCCCCAGGATCACTGCCAGCCAGCTCATAGACCCCTCCATGCTGCTTCTTTTCTTTGCATATAAGGCATCACCACAGGCAGAGCAAAAGCAATCAAACAAACAATTCTTCTTTTCAGAGTAGGAAACTTAACCTTTTTCAAATATTTTCTAACCTGGAAGATGTTGAAGCCAGACCCCCAACCCCCAGGATAAGGAGGAAGGTCAGGGAGCTCTAACTGGTTCTCAAGACACCAGCTACCATCAGCCTGTGTACTCTGTGCTGGGAAGTGCAGACAGTGATCCTAGCCTTAGGAAGGTTTTCCATGGCTATCAGACATCACTGGATGCACAACCACTGTAACAGACAACCTCCTGGCCACTGCTCTGAGCTGATAGTATTCTATATATTTATCCCAAATTGAACAAGAAAACCTGCATTTTGAGGAGGCTGGACAGAGTCTCTCTGAGTATTATAACCTTTATTTCCTGATAAAAGTGCACTGTGTAAGGAAAAAACTAACAGGATCAAAACAAATAAATGCAGACATCCATATACACAGCTAGGCAGCATTTGTGTGCTTACACAATTCTGTGATTTCTACTTGGGGAAAAAAAATAGGGCCATCCTGCGCAGATTTGCAGACTACATTTATAGTTCAATTCACATCAATAATAGTTCTGAGCCATATGGTGTCCATTTAAGGGGACTACCCTGCCCTTTCTCACAGTGTTGACTGTGTTGAGGTGTCTATGGAGCAAATCCCCAGGCAACACCTAATCTGAAGGCTTCCACATTACAGTCTGATCCTCAAGGGCTGTGGTTTTCTGATCAGCCAAACACAGTCTCCTTATATTGTCTTTAAAATATACTAAAAGATGGGTAAACCCAAAAAGTCTGAGTTACAGAAGCATTCAAAAAGAATGGCATACCTTGTGAATGAGACTAGCATTTGTATTAGCTCTGGAGGCTTCAATAGCATCCTTCTACTTCCTGATTTTAAAAACAACTTGGGGAACTTCCTTTCTGGAGCTATTTTGGAACTTCTGCTTGTAGTTGTGATTGAAACCAAGATCTGTGAAGATGTGTGGTGGTGGTAAGCCCCTACTGATGACCACAGCAAACCTCCATGCCCAAATACTCAGCAGCTCATGGGAGCTTTGAACACAGTTGAGTTTTCAGCTTGGGCCATTTTGTTAGAGAAAACTAGTGTACATAAAACATAGGAATGTAGCAAATTAGCAGGCTGGATCATTCTCCTGAGCTACCTAATCCAGGTTTCTATCTCTAATGGCAAATGATGCTACTTGTTTCAGAAATAGTTGCAGATTTTCTTCCAAGAAGAATTTTCTTCCAAGCCTCTAGTTTATTAATTTTATTTACTCTTGAGAAGAGCATAGAGGAATAGGCTAATTTAGTTTCTTATTTAATTAAAGATTGTTTTCCTAGAAAAAGTTGGAATAATAGTACTCTGGTAACAATTCCAGTTTTACCAGTACATCAGCTTCTGTCCCTATGAGCAGAAGAGCAGAGAGTTCAAAAGAAAGATTGCTGGTAGGGAGTCATAGCATTCTTCTGGGTACCTTCTACCCTCCCGAGTAGAATAATTTAACAAACTTTTGTCTAATCTGTGCAAGCCATCACACATATGCTGCCCTTTTGCATTAGGTCTTGGCAGTGGGACTGTGAGCTTGCTGCCCTTGAAGGGAGAAGAGCCAGAGCTTCTGTTTCTCACATCACTCAGTTCTCTAAGCCATATACAGAAAGATCCTTACCTTGGTTGTCCTCTGTAAAGCAGCATACAGTCATGTTAAAGAATGGAGACATTCACTAAGTGAATTAATGCTCTTTTATTGCATTAGTCTTTTCATGCAACATAAGCAAGATGAAAAATGCTTGAATGAGCTTAGACTCAAAATTCTGTGTTTAATTACTCTATTTCTCCCTCAAAGGTACCTTTAAATGTGCTTTTTTGTGCTGCCTGCTAAAGAAGGTAGATGAAAACATTTTCATTAAAGGCACAGCCTTCCTTCTTTGAGTGGCAGCTGGGTTGACCAGCTGGTGGCACTTTCCTCTGCCACCCAAGAAGCAGCCAAGAAAAGTAAACACAAGATTTCCAATTTCCAGTAGCCCTATCAGGAAAAAAATAAATGGGAAAAAACCCCACCACCAAACAAACTCCAAAGGGCTAGGAAAGACTGCTGCTCTTTCTTGTGCTTCTCAGCAGAAAAACCAACAAAAAATCCTAAACACATGGTATACCTATACCATGGTATCACACAAGTGGCATTGCAAATTGATTTTAGGAAATCTGCTTCTGGGTGCCTTCTAGGGAAATTTCTCATGGGAATTGCATCTAATACAGCAATACAATAACTGAACAATAACTGAAACTTTTTAAATTACACTAAACAATGGAAATGAAAAACTACATCTGAACTGGCTTTAAGAAGAAATTAATAAGAATACATTTATGTCTTTCTGTCCTTTTTCAGTCATCTCTCTCTGATAAGTCACTTCTCAGCAGACAGAATAGCACTGATGGGAAGCAGAAGATGCTCTTTGTCCATTAGTAAGACAAATACCACAATTGAGGCTGAATCGGTAGGTGCAGCCTTTGTTATTTCCCACACCTTCAGACTGATAAATTAATTCATCCCCTGACTAATTTAAGAAGTGTGGGGTTTACAAAGAAGTACCAATTTGTTTAAATGTAGGAGGAAAGAAAAAGTCAGTGAAGTGCAGTGGCCTGACTGACCTGTGCAAGGGCTGGATGTTTTGTCTGTGAGAAGAGAAAGGGTGTTCAGGGCTCTTTGTAGTTTAAGACTGTAGCAGAAAGTCTTTCAGAAAAGTTGGTATATTTTCTTCCCAAAAAAATTAGAGTTTAGGCTCTAAATAATTTTAATTTTAGCCAAGGAAAGGGTCTTTCTAAGAACCAAACAACATTCTTTGGACCCTGGAGAATGATCAAAATCCCTTTCTCCAATGCTGACAGAAAAAGGAAAATGAGTCTGATTTGTAGTGATGCTTTTCTAAATATGCAGCACAATTACCTGGGCAGGACACAGGAGGATGCCATTATTTTTACTACATGTATGAGCTGCACAGAGTTTAGATGCATGCATGCAGAACAGTTAGAGGAAAAAACAAAATAACCCCAAAAAACAAACAGCAAGTGCCAGGAATATCATACTTCATAACCCATTCTGTGCCTGCTAGGGTACAGGAAACCTTTCCTTCTGTTGCTACAAAGGAGCTGTCCTGGTCCACTGGGCAAAAGCTTTGCTAAGAGTCGCTCATCAGATTGATTTACACCCTAGATTGCAACGCATCCAGCTGGCACCTGTTTATAGTGGCAGCATTTTCTGAATAATGGCCTACAGTGTCCTAGATTCCTGATGCCTTTTTTTTTTTTTTTTTTTTTTTTTTGTGAGGATGAAGAACTTCAAAACCATCATTCCCCTCAGGGTGCCTGGTCTCCTCCATTTTCCTCTTTCCTATGAAGCCTACAAAAAACAAGATCTGGGACCCCGAAATTAGCACTTTACCCAACAAATGGGCTAGAGAAACATTTACGATATGTGACGCAGAGTAAATGCATTTAAATGCTGAACTTAATCTTTTTTGTGCTGTGAACTTCCCTGGAGTTATGCTAGCAATCCCCCTCACACTAAGACTATCCACGGAAATTCCCTTTCTGCCTTTGGTGTCCTCCTGAAGGATTGTATTTCAAAGTTCCTTCATAATAAAGAGAGATTCTGGCTCTCTCATTTTTTCCATTTGTTTCAAAGGATCTGCTCATAGGATATCATCTGAACCAGAGACTGTATTACCAGGGTCTAAGTGGAGAAATCCAACCAGAAAAGTAGAGCTGGAGGAGGAGGAAAGCTGCCCATGGCTGAACTCCAGTGGGAAGATCAGTGGATATCGATGATATCCTCAGGGTGAGCACAGATTTTATGCAAGTTGCTCTCCTGAAGTGAAAGCTTGTGCCCTTCACGTATATCAAGAAACATCAGATGTCTGATTTGAAACTCATTGATGAATGCTTAAGTGCTAGATTCACTGAAAAGTTGTCAAGCACTGGAACAGGCTGTCCAGGGAAGTGGTGGAGTCCCCATCCCTAGAGGTATTTAAAAGTTGTGCAGATGAGGCACTTGGGGACATCGTTTGGTGGTGGGCTTGGCTGTATCAGGTTAAGGGTTGGACTCAATGATCTTAGAGGTATTTTCCAACCTCAGTGGTTCTTTGGTTCTACAAAGAGTCAATTGACTGTTTTGATAAGGAAGTTACTGTGTCAGTATGTTATGTATGTATAGAAAGGCTAGGTTTATGCTCTGAGGGTGGGCATGCTTGATTGACTCTGCTGTTGTTGATCTCGCCATCAGCATGATTGTTATTGACCTTGCTTATTATAGCACAGGGCCTGAGGCTCAACCAAATCAAAGCACCACAAGTGACACAGGGACCAGGTTTCTCCCTGGTACAGCAGGTACCTGAGGTCTGTGCAAGGAGACGCTTACCAGCTTTTCAAATGAAGAACCTGTTACCAGTTTCCTGGGAAATGTTTTTATAACCCAAGCATAACAGCCTGGAGAGCTGTGCCCTAAGCAGGCTCTCTGAAGTTAGGATATGGGCAGATTCCCTGGGGGCAGTGACTTGCCCATTAGCAGGTCCAGGTTGATGAGTCAGGTGCTGAGGACAAAGCTGCAGCCACTTGCCTGTGCTGCTGCCCCCAGCCACCTATCTATATGTGAGCCTCCAGCAGGGCCAAAGTCGTAAATTTGCTGAGGAAAATTGGGTGAGGTTTGTCTCTTCACAAAATGAAGGGAAGATTGAAACTGTTTTAAAAATGACTTCTGCATCATGAGAAGTTTAACTGAATATAAAATTCTTTCACTGAAAAAAATAGCATTTCTTAAGCTGAACTTCAGCTATTCAAAATGTGAGACAACTTCTTACATTTCTTCCAATTTCAGGACCAAAGTTCCCAGCAGTCTGCCAAAAATAAGATTTTGAGCAGCTGTTCATAAGAAATCAAGCTCCTTTCAAGTTTCTTCTTCAAGCCAGCTCCAAAAATATCTGTTTGATTGGTTTGGCATGGGTCAGGAGCAGATTTGCAGATTTACCCAGCTCACCTGTGGTTGGCTCAGCATGGCTTCAAGCAGAGACTGACTTTCACTTTCAGTTTGGCTCTGAGCTCACTCACGCAGAAGTTAAACTTTGAGAAATCCCCAAACACAAAGCCCAGCCACAGTACTACAATTAGTCAAGTGTAGGATTTTCCCATTGTCTGTTTATAACTGACTACAACGTTTCTTGGGGTTTTTTGTTATTTTTCAAGAAACACTTAAGATGGGGGGGTTTCAGGGATTATTTTTAGATAGATTAAAAAAATATCAAAAAGTACGAAAATCCATTTTACTTGATATTTGTGAGACACAATCAGTAGGGTTACTGCTGTTAGCAAAAGGGAGATGGTTTCTCATTCCCAGGTTTCTGGGAAGCTGTGATCCAAGGTCACCATGGGTCAAAACTTACAACTGTGGAAAACCTTATAACTATGTGGCTGCCTATAGTTAAATATTCCTGCTTGCACAAGAAAGTGAAGAATTGTCCCTCTAGATGCATCTGGATGCTTATTCTTTTGCCTTCCTGCAACTAGGCCTTGGTTTTTGCAACAAAGCTCTGAAAGTGATACATCAGAGTCATATTCTGAGCTGGGAGAAGGGCCCAGGGTGGGATCTGGCCTGGGCCTTACAGAACTGTGTGAACAGCACTTTGAAGAGGTTGGTGGAAACTGTGCTTAGGTGAGGTCTGCAGGATGAGGAAATATCCATCAGAAGAAACACTTTTTTCTTTTTTCCTTAGGAAACAGGTAGCATGAACAGAACACATAGGTTCATGCACAAGGCCAGGAAATAGTCCATAAAATCATCTAGTCTGGTTGCATATCCACAGTGGAATTTCATCTGGTTAATTTTGAAGTGAACCCAGCCAACAATGTGTGGTTCACTGTGGTTCAAACTTTCACACTGGCTTATTAACAGCATGGTTATTTTCACATTTTATTTTTCCCAGTTTGCACAGCTACCTCTTCTCCTAACACTAATTTCACCTGCTTCCAAAAGCCCCATCTTGCAGTTGTTTCCCCTACATGAACATATCCACACATAACCTGAGTCATCTTCTGATCCTCCTTTTACTATGTTACCGGGATCCTTCAAGATTCATTCTGCAGGGCTTTCTCAAACCCTTCCACAGTTTTTATGAGATCTTTCTGCAGTCTTATCAAGTTTTCAAATCCTTTAAAAAATACAGACACCAATGTGTCAGACATCCTTCAGTCCCACTCTTTCAAACACTTTTCTAACTTAAAATTAATCTCCTTACTTCTGCTAATTGGTTTATATTTATCCAAAGGTCACATCAAGCTTTCAGTATACAAAAGCTTCTTTACAAGTGGCTGTCCGGGTAATAAACACCTGAAAGATGCTTTAAAACAAATTAGCTGTTCTGTTTCCATCATCCACCTTAATTAAAGCCAGATACGGTCCATGGACACACAGAGGATAGAAGAGCTATGCTATTCCTTAGGAAAGCTGAGGCCAGGTGCCATGGGCCATGCAGACACTGGTGGGCAGGTCTGTCCAGAGATGCTGTGGACCTTTGGCTGCAGGATAGGTGGGGACAGCTTTCCCATGACTCTGGGAGTGCCAGAACCCCCAGAAACTTTACACCTGCAGTCTCAAGGAAACCCAAATTCATACCCTAGCAGAATAATGTGATAGAACTCCTGTACACAGATACAGAGTGTAAAGACTGACTCACAGAGTAGACAAGTCTTTTTGACCAAGACCATTTTAAGGGCACAATGGGTGCACAGTGAGGATTAAGGCATCCTGGATGTGTGAACTGGGCTGAGACCAACTTGGGATCTTGTGCCTTCCAGTCTGCCATCCCTCATGCAGGGTTAAGAAGTGCAGATGTATTTTCTATCTCATTGACACCTGGTTCCCATACCAGGTAACACCCAAATCTTCAGGGACCTCAAAGAGAGCAGAGTCTGAGTGAGTACACAGTGTGAAGCATGCTTCCAAAACATAAGAAGGTTCTCCTTCATCAGCCAGCTGCAGCTTCATCTGCTTGTTGCCTTGCCTAGCTCCCTCTTCCTCTGCAGGGCAGGTGACAGGGTGACGTGTGGAATGAAAAACACGGATGATGCTCCAGTAACCCCCTTCTCTCGTGCAACAAGAACACACCCACATATACACTGCTTCCTCCCCAGCCCTTGCTGTGCTAGCTGAGCGCTAGCAGGGAGCTCAGGACAGCCAAGAACGGCAAAGGTTTTGCTGCTCTGGTTGACATTTAACTATTAATCAGTTGTGTGGAGACTGAAGGAAAAGGTGCTGTTTGTGGGAGGCGATGTGTGGAAAGGAGAAAGAGTGGGAGTAGCATGTGTTGCACAGTAAGAGCTGTCTGAGCATGTTTACACATTTTGACCCTGGCTGTCTTAAGGACAGAGCCCTTCTGGGGCCCTTACAGCCATGCAAGGCTACAGGCACCCATGCTTGGCTAAACCTGGGAACTAAGTATTCCTGGGCCTGGTTAGCAGGAGCTTGCCAGGCAGCAGAGGCACTGCATAACTGTGTGAGAACTTAAAAATCCTGCCAAATGTGAGACCACAGGCAGAGAGTGGGAGGAAACCCTCTGGTTCCACTCTTGCTAGTGGCAAAATAGTCCATACAGACTGACATCGTGGCACATTTTGAAGCTGATCTCCAAACAAACCTGGAGATGCCTCACCCTGATGAAATGAGACTTGCCTGGCTCTCCCAGCTTCAATAAACACCAAAGACTCCCTGTCAGGGAAAGAGCACTGCTTCAGACACACCTGAGCAAGGGAAAGATGAGTGTTCTGTGGCTCAACTCAGCCCTGGGGCTTCTCAGATCATTGAGGTGGCCCTGCAGCCCATCGTATTTCCTGATCTCAAAGGTGTCCATTACCACTGTCATAAGTGGGTGCACAAGGATGTGCAAAGTGCGTTTGCACTGTGTAACAGCAGGACTCAGCTCTCATCTGCTTTTCATTCACCCATAAATCTCAGTATTCCCCCCTGGGAGGATGCTGAGGAGGAAAACAAAGTGAATTTTCTCTGGGCATGCAGGAAGTCATGTGGGACTGGAAGTAATGTGGAAAAGGAAAATGCCAAACTTTCCTCAGCCTGAAACATTTAGTCTGGCTTTGCTCTGGCTTTAGCTTGCAGTCTCACCTAGGTCAGATTTGGGGCACTGGAGTGAGTCTATGCAGATTAGCAATGTCCTTTCAATGCTGGAAGTAGAGAAGGAATCTAAAGAGATCAGGGCTGCACTGCTGGCACGGCTGGGCCCTGCCCACACCCTGGGCTCAGGGCAGAGGGTGGTTCTTCACAGTGTCCTCACCTGATGATCGGGGAGATGCCAAACACTGACCATGGCAATACCAGCAATACAAAAACCGGGTTCCATGGTGACCTGGCATGGGGCAGTCCACAGTTTTGCTGTCCAAGGCTGTCATCCTGCCAAGCAAAGGAGAGCTTATCCAAGCTGCCTGCTGGGGATGTCCAGCTTGTGCCAGTTTCCAGATGGTGTCAAGATGCTGCTGGCAAGAGCTGGCTGGCCTGGGCCAAGCTGTGCTGTGCTGGGAACACCTGAGCAATTCCTGAGGACAATCGCATTTGAGTGATGGGGGAAAATCCTTGATAGCAACATGTTTGCTAGAAGAGCAGGTACCCTGGTGAGCCCCAGAAGACCTCTGGGGCTGCCTCATGCTACAGAGGATGGGAGGGTCCTGGATGGACGCTCTGGAATGCCCATGGTGCCAGTGGTCTGCATGTCTGGCACACTGCCAGCTGTGCTGCCCACCCTGCACCAGCAGCACAGAGGAGATGGCAGGCATGAGTGTCAGCCTCAGGACGCCCACAGCAGGTTTCCTTTCCAGCAGCAGACAGGATGTTAGCTGTCATGGGTGTTAATCAGCCTGCAACGCAATGCTCCTGATTTCCATCAGTGCATCTTTTGGTTTGAGTCTCTCTTCTCAGACCCAGTTTTTAACAGGGTCAGAGCACTGAAGACCCCATCCCTCTGAGGTCTTCTCTGGGTGCAAGTTTTTTTTTTTTTTATTTTATCTTAATGAAGAATCCTGTACTCTACAAGCATCCCATGAGCACCACTGGCCATTTATGGAGCTTGTCCAGAGGTCTGCAGTGCTGATGGACTCAGCTAAGTCCTAGGCAACATTGCACATGCTGCTGCACGTTTCTTGTGGCACATAGATAGGAATAGCTCTGTGTGTGTGTAGAAAGGTCATGAAAACCTTTTCTGGCTCACCCCAGAGTTTCATTTAGAAGTAAAATGAAATTATTAGCTGTTTAGAGATAAGCTGGTTATTACTGAGGCTTGGACACATAATAAAAGTTTTACTGTTTTAAACAAGATGTGTAGGTGGAAGTACAGATTCTGCCCTGTGTGGAACAGCTGTTCAGGTCAGCATCTATGAGGGCAGCAGCTGCTGCCCAGCAGCTGGATGTGGCTTGTCACTGGCCACCTCATGAGGACTCTGGTCCCACCAGTCTTCAGGTGAAACAGAGCAAGTGAGTGCTCCCAAGTTTATCTCCAGTGGGAAGTCTCCAGCTTATTTCAAGCCCTATCATGCAGCATTGTAATACAGAAATAGCAGAACTGGTACCAGAGCACCCACCAGCCTTTGCTGCTGTTTATTACTTCCAGACAGGGAATGATGTCAAGTGGGAACAGGACAGTAACACCTGAAGACCCTCCAGTCTTTTTAAAGCTGTGTGGATGCCTTAACGGTCCACTGTGACTTGGACACCTCTGGTCACACAGCTGCATGAGCTCTGCAGGCCATCCTGCTCCCAATTCACCCCATTGAACTCATCTGATCAGAGCCCACTGGTCATGGAGTCACAGACATGTTTGTGGCAGCAGCAGCCAGAGTCGGGGCAATATTGTTGCAAAACATATTTACTTCCCATGTTTTTGGAGTTTGTTTAATACATTTGGGTTGCAGCGTTCATGAAATTGTAATTTATCAAAAGTACAATGAGGAGTCACACAGGCCAAGTTTCTAAGGCTCACATTTAAGTTAGGTCATAGGTAAAAATAAAAGTTTAAAGGTCTCTATCAGCAACAATGACATATTTTTCCCACTGAGAGGCTTTTTAGTTTGGGTGATATTTTCAGTGTTACTTTTTTTCAACACAAATGTAACTTTTCCAAATAAAGCAGACACATTCTAAAATAATTTCATCCAGTTTCTGAGGTTCTCAGCAGTACAATTTCTATGAATGTTTCAAACAAACCCACAAGAGAAGCTGGATACATTACTCTGTGTTTATAAATAGGTCTGTTTTCATAAAACTCTTTCTCAAGGAAATTGCTCTTAATATAAAGTACTTTCACTTAATACTTGTATTATAAAAAGAGAGGGATCCTGCATGGATCAGAGTTCTATTATGCCAAGAGTTAATAAAGAGACAAATCTTACCCCGAAAAAACCTCATCTTTTGGGTTTGCTCCAAGTCTCTGCAGTCCCTGATTGTCTTATACCTACCTCCAAATTAATCATCCCCATCACTCTGTTGAGTTCTTAACCTCTTTCCTCACCATATCCTTATCCTTATGAGGAAAGGCAGCATTATTAACCCAGTGTTACAGTTGGGGACTTGTGGTGCAGAGGTGAAATGTCATGCTGAAGGTTGTCTGAGAACCAGAGCAGGGGGTGGATGCCCACTCTTCCCCTAAAAAGCAGCACCCTGCCTGCTATGCTTCTTTCAACTGGTCCTGTGATAGTATTATATTTTTGTTCATTAATTTCCCATCAGTCAGTCTATGAAAAAAATATCACAGTACTGTTATCTGCTGGTTACACAAGGAAGCTAAAACATTTAGCTACTGTAAGTGCACAAAGGGTGAAAGATTACTTAGTTTAGTTAGTAAAAGTGAATGAGGAGAAAAAGTGAAGGGCAGGAGCAGTATGGCTGTCAAAGAGTCGTGGGAGGGTATGGAAAGGAAATTGAAGCTTCAAGCTGACCCATAAAACCCCATGATGTTACCAGCAACCTCACTGATTTCATCTTCAGAGATTGAGTTTTGCAGTAACCTTCACTTGACTCGTTGACACCTGCCCACTTCAGTTCTGTGGCCAGCCAGAAATTTCTTACCTCCCTTAACCACAGCCTTCCACGCAAGGGTCTCTGCTGTCAGCCCCCAGGCTTTGCATGACTCACCCCCTCTGCATCTCTGCAGACACTTGCTCGAGCTTTCTCAGCTTGCCATGGCAAGAATAAAAAGGCAAATAAATGGGATTGCATGATGACAGGAATCAGATCTTCAGTTTTGGGATGGGATCCAGCATCTCTGTAGGAGAGTTCAGCACATGCTGTGCCTCCCTGCTTAGACCTGACTGCCTGGGCAGGAAAAGGAGCCGGGGTAACACAGAAAAGACCACACAGAGCCCAAATTTCCCCACTCCTTGTTCTTTCATGAAGAACCCCCTGAAATGATGTTTCCCTCCACAAGGAAGTGCAGTGCTAGCTTCATTATCAGGTTGGAAATTAAGAGAGTCATTAATTAAATTACTTTCCCAAATATCACACTAAGGGCTGCAGATAAGACTTGCTTCACTTTTCTGAAAGCCAGCTGAGTGTTGTCTTCAGTACACTGCTCCTCTCAGCTCCTGCAATTGCATCTGCAGTCCTGGAAAGGGTTGGTCTGGGTCCACTGACATCTCCAACATGACATCAGTGGAAAACCCAGTGAAAAACCTGTGGGGTAGGAATCCTGTCTCCATGAATATTTAAAGAGGATGCATGTTAATTAATGTCTTCCCTGTCAGGAGTGGGCAATGAAGTTAGCACTGAATGAGCAATATGCAAACTCAGCCTCAGAGATACACAAGATATCTGGTATAAATTAAACATCAACTCTCAGAAAATATCCTCCAGACATCCCAAGAAATAAGTTTCTTTAGGGTCTCAGTTTGTTATAGAGGCTGTTTCCTTTAAAGCAAAAGGTTTGCCTTACTTACTTCCTGAAGTTTGTCATTGGTAGTTTTCCAACAGATCCAGAGGATTTCTGATTGGTCTGTTGGTTAATAACCAGAAAGTAAGCACAGGATTATGTTTATGTTACTTTTGCTAATGCTACTGAAAATTTCTCAACAGGTTCAAAAATCGGACACTTCAGTGACTTTTATCTTACAAGCCAACTCTTCATGCAATGCTTGGGTCTGCGCTAGTTGATTAGAATATAACCTGCATGCTATTGCAATAAGGAATTGGTTTGAGGGCTGGATGGTACCAGTTTCTAAACTATTGAACCTGCAGGATGAATAAATTCATCCATTTTCTGGAAATTACTTATGGTTCAGTCCCAACCATCACCTGCATTAGCCCAGTCTCATGATTCATGAAGTTATGAAGGGGAAAGAAAAAATCACATTTAGACTGAGAGTCAGGACTGGATGGTTCACTTTGACAACCAGCTCACAAAGGCTATTGCTGCCATGTGAAATTCATCCTCACTGCATAGTGGCTATGCAGGATAGTGTTCCAGTAAGTGCTCCATGGTATATGCATAGCTTACTGCCTGCACAGAAAAAAAAGCAGGAAATATTTAATCTGTGACTGCTCTCCGTCCTGAAAGGTGACAGCTTTATGAAGGTGAGTTATTTGTAACAATTTTGTCTTCCTGCTGTGAAGTGTAAGTGAAGTGTAGAGGCTTTTCTTTTTACACTTCTATAGGTGCAGGGCCTTTAGGCCATGTCTGCAGACACCAAATCTGGAGTGTTGCCCAAGATGGCAGCCTTTTTTGAGACACAAATTATATTTTACATTTTAAGGCTGATTAGATTGTGCTGATCACAGACATTCAAAAATCACTTTCCATAGGGTTTTGTGGGCCTTCTCCATTGCTTCACATCACAGTGAAGCCACCAGTGGCTTGGTCACAAGGCTTTGAGGTCTTGGGCAGGGACTGTGTGCAGCACAAAGGAAGCTGGGTCTGACCTAACTTCCACAACTCTCTTCTGCACCTCAAAGGTTTTGTGTATTCATTGACTCCAATGTATTCAGTAGAAATGGTACTTTGTTTTGTAAAATGAGGTTATTGAAGGCCTTGATGGCCATTAATGTGGTGAGGCAGGTGCTGATGAATAAACTGGAGCTCTGTCCAGGCTGCTGGGATTAGCACAGCTCAAAGGATAGGCTAGGCAGGCAGTCACCCACAAGAGCAAAGAGTGTGAAAACCATCACAGCTCTCCTGCCCACTCTCCCTGGACAGCAGTGTGGAGGCAAGGCTCAGGCCAAAAGGAGGTGGCAGCTACTGCTGAACTGCCAGGTGGAGGAGCAAAATTAGGTGCTGGCTCAAGCTGCAAATTAGCTGATGGCATCAGCAATAATGTGGATTAGACCACTAAAAATGCTCTGCAGGAGTTCTTGGTAAATGCTGCCTCCTGCAGAAATGAGAGGATGAAGCACTGGGACAACTTTCTTGCCCAGCACACTCTGTCCTCATAGACAGATGTCCAAAAACCAAAACCAGAGGCTGAAGGATGGAGGAACTCAGGGCTGGACAAGCAGCACAGCTGCCCCTCCAGCTGATCACCCCCATCACAGGCCTGCTGCTGTCTCCTTCCTATAGTGACATTAACAGCTCCTTTTTTCCTGCAGGCATCTGGAGTTTGTAGCTATTGTGGGGAGGAGAGTAGGATGGGGTGTGTGATCATATTTTTCACTTGTAACACCTACCAAATTATGCCATCAACAAAAACAGAGCAGTGAGTCCTAGGCACTCGTTCAGTATTTGAGTTCCTCCTGTCCTCTGTAGGATGTAGGATGACTGGGCTCTGAGATGGAGCCGTATGGCAAGGCAGGAGGTGTCACACAGAGCCACTTCACAGACTTCAATCAGGAATGTTTCCAGCAAAAGGAAAATGTGTGAAACTCAGCCATTCTCACAGTCTGACAGCTCCTGATGTTCATGTCAAGAAATGAATGCAAAAAATGTGCTCTCTCTGAAGAGAGACATAACTGCCCAATAATTAATAAGTGCTCACACAGCACAATGTTCCCCCTTCCCCATGCAAGGAGTGCTCAAGGCCTCAGATTTTTGAAGACCCAAGATACTGGTGCCCTTTCTGCCTTTCCCCTGGAAGATTTTTTGTAACACATAACAAGCCCACTTGCAACACCACCATGCCCAGTTAGCAGTGCTGTTTGACTAACTGCACAGGGTTTATTAGAGGGAAAACAGGGAGTTGTGGTGAAACAGCTGCAGTTCAAGTAACAGTGTTCTGCTTATTGGAAACAGTTTAATCAAGGAAGGAGGCACTGTCACTAACATCAGCAGGTATTTCCCATTGGTTTGTGTAGGTAAGTCATAACCTGTAGTAAAATAAGGCAGTAAATGCTATCACAACCAACTCTTCTGCCTGTTTTGGAGGCTTTGCTATCCAAAAGAAAAAAAAAAAAAGGAGGAAAACAAAGAATCAGAATGCACCAATGAGAAACTGCCAATGGGGACTTCTTGACAGCATTAGCAGAAACTAATATGAACAAGCAGCCAGCACTGGCAGCCCTTGGCATGGGGTGGGAGAAATGGAGGGAAGAGACTTATCTCCTGCTGGGCTTGCACAGGCCTGGTGGGAGGCCTAGAATAGCAGCTGGGTGCAATGCCAGGAGTTGCAGTTCCCACCACCTCTCCCGTCATCCCATCTACACCAGCAGCTCCCACTGCAGCCACAACTCTGCCAGCTGAGCCACCCCAGGCACCACAGGTACACTCCCACACCTGCGACTCGCCAAGGTCCTCTAGTGCAGGACACTGACAGCAGAGCCACATGACACACACATGGGCAAGCCAAGGTGTCCACCTTGCTCCTGGGCATCAAACACCTGTGCAGCACTCAATGTACATACCTGGCTGAAGGTAGCCACGGCTTGCTCAAACCTTTGATGAATAAGAGCGACGGTGCTGAACACCGGCGGGAAGGAACAGTCTTGAGAGGCTGAAAACAAGAATAAGTTCGTTATCAGTTTCCATCCTATAGAAAAGCTCCACAAATGTGAGGGATTTGAGCATTTATAGGAGTCAAAGTGTTTATGGGAGAATATGTGTTTGTGCTCTGTGTATGGGAGAATATGTGTTTGTGCTCTTAACTCCTGGATGTTGCTGAATTTCCCCTCGAGTGTGAAGGCTCCAAGTCCCACAGTGGTCAGTACAACATCTGTGGTCACACAGGGCCAGCTCAGCTCAAGGGCACTGGCCAAGGCTAGTGCACAGTCCCAGCACTGTGGGCAAAGCCCTGAGGCCACCAGCCAAGGCACCCCAGCAGGTGTTTGCCCAACTTGGGGCAACCTCAGCACCAGTGTCTGCACAGGGGCTGCGCAACCTGAGCTCCTTTTATGAGCAGTGGGGAGACATGGACACTTGCAGGGCACCGTTCTTCCCTCCCTGCTTCTGCAGCAGACCTGGGAGAACAGGAGCCATGTCCTTTCCCAGAAGTGCCCACTTTTCTGTCCTGACTGTAAAAAGCCCTTGGACCAGCAGGGTTGGATACAGACCTCCATGCTCTGTAATGCAGGGTGAGAGGAGGCTGCTCTCGGTGAGCCCAGCATGCAGAGGCAACCAAGCTGGTTTCAATTAGAGGTGTGTAAGCTGCCTCGTCCAAATCCACAGGGAAGCTCCCTGCCTCTTGAAGATCTAAAATTCCTGCAATCTGTGCTTTGGGACAGCAGGTTCTGTGTGGCTGCCGGCCATCTGAACACAAGTATGAGTGCTAAGGAATGAGGCTATTTTAGGAACAAGTGACACAACAGAGGAGCATCAGAGGCAAGAAATGGCTCCTTGCTGCCAAGTGTTGACATGAGGCCAATAAAGGTCAGGTTACTGCCCTTTTGGGAGGATGCTTGTCTTATTAAAACTGTAGTTACACTATTTTTTCTAGATATTTGAAAAGCAGGGTGATATATTTACAGAGAACTTTCTGAACATTTGGCCTCATTAACTGAGTGGAAAAAGAATGATTAAAAACACCATCTGCTTTTTATTGAACTTTGTTTCAAATTCATCAGAATTTCATCAGCATTAACCTTTAACTCTTGATTTTTACTCCTGAAAGTATGTTAGCAGCATACCATCCCATGCAGTACACAAATGGCAAACAAGCCCCGCTGGTGGTGTCTGCAGATCTTCTCTACCACAATCTCATCAAGTCAGTACAAACCAGCCCTTAGGTACCTGCACCACATAGAGCAGAGATGGAGGCATCAAGTGCTCCCTGAAGGTGTCTGAGACCCTGAGCAGGGTGATGGGGAGCCCAGCTAGCTGAGGCCACCCCATGGTGCCATGGCCCATGTAAGGCAAGCAAATGTATTTTCCCAGAGGACATGAGTGATGTTTCCCATTATTATCAGCAGAAAAAAAATAAAGCAGCACAAGGAGAAGTCACCTTGCTCTGGCTGCAGGGAAAAGTGCTGGCACGCATGGCCATGAAGCTGCAGCAGCTTTGCACTGGGATACTAGAAAACCACTTTCTCCTAGGAAGAGTGAAAGACAGGCGAGATTTGTATATTTACTCCTGGTTTATACCATTTTGACACTGGTATGTTTACCCCAGTGGCATCTCTGTATGTGGGAGTGACAGTAGTAGGTGACACTGCTTCATGCCAGCAGAGGAGCTGGTTTCTGAAGGCAATACTTGTTCCCATACCTGAACTATCATGGCCCTTTTTGCTGCCTACCTTTGACAAATACCTAAATATATGCAATGTGACGTCAAAGAAATGAACATTGAAATTGCTAGTTATGTACATATGTCTGTTATCAGAGCAGCAAGTCTTTTCTTTTCTAAGTATTGACTCATTATTACCAAGAGTTCTTCTGCAGTCTGCTGCTCAACAAAAGGTCAGTACGTGACAAAGCCTATGTTGCTCTCACAGCAGTCACTGCTGAGCTCATGGAGTTAAATGTGTTTTGGAGAAAGGTTATCCTTCTAAGATCATCCTAAAATATTCCAGGGTGTTGTCTTCATGCTTGAGCCCACTGGGACTCTAGCTAGGGGAAGTTCCCTAGCTCCAGTTAAAATACCATATGTATGGAATGGCATGGCCTATTCATCATTGGTTTTGCAGTATCAGGATAAAACACCAGCCTAGTGATAAAGCTGGAAATAGCTGCACCCTCCAGGGGAAGTGAGGATGAATCCTGACCCAGGCAGAGGCCCATTCTCTCCCCAGCTTGCTCCCTTGTATTCTGAGCTCTGGCCACACCAGCTCCTAACACTGTCAGTGCTGTCTGTCATCCCACCTCCATCTAAACCCACGAGGACTGCTCAGTGCAGACTCCCAAACAAGATGCCCTGGGAGGGCAGACACCAGTTTCTTAAACTGGTGCAACATCCAAGAGATCAGCCAGGACTCTTTTCTGAACCCACCTAGGACCAGCCAAAAGGCACTCTCTGTGCAGAGCAGAGAGGGAATGCTCAGGGAAATGCAACTCTCCTAGCATCCACCCAGAGTGGGCATGGGCATTACAGCTGGTGGCAGGAGGATGCTCAGGGTGCCTGGACTGATGTGTCACAGGACAGCAAGGAAAGAGCGCTGCACTGTGGGGAAGAATGGTTTTGTTCCTCTCCCCAGATCAGTGTAAAGCAAATTCTCTCTGTTACTACTGTTCTACTAACTCTATTCTAAAGTTGCCACAATTTCATCTACCAAATGCATATAGACAAGATCAAATAAGCTGTATATTTCAAGTGATGTATGTATACACATGCACACTTTGACACAAGAGAAAATATCAGACCTGATGTTCCTCCTCTCACTCCAAACAGAAGGGACTTATTATTTGATTTATTGAACAAGATAACATCATGTCATGAAGAAAAGCTTTATTTCCCAGTGTTGCTTCTACTTTGGTGGAAAAAACCTATATGTGATTTTTACTCAACACGGCAGCAGGTGCAGAGAGGACAAATTAACTTTGACCTGTGTTCCAAGACCTGGGAGAATTTGAACACAGTTGTGTCAGTATTCACTATAAATTACATCATACTTTCTCTCTTCAGGGGTTTTCCTCCACTTAACAGAAATCTGGTTTTGCTTAATGGAGGATATCACAGTTTCTGCCACAAGTTTAGCTCCAGCCCTTCTTACTCCTGCCTGTGACCTGTTCTCATTCTGAGGCACATAGCAAATAATGCAAGGATGGCATCTGCAGATGGCAGAATTTCAGGAGCACTCACTGGGAGCCATTTGCTCCAGGAAATCCCCTACACTCACCATGCAAGAGCTTCACCCCAGGCAAGGGCTTCACCACAAGGAGAGCTACCTGAAGACCCGACCGTAACCAGAAAACAGCAGGGGAAGTCTAAAAAGTATCCCAGTGCTCTACACGTTGTGGTGGGATGTAGATTACTGAGGGTGCTGAACAACCCTTTCAGCAAATTATTCCCTTTTTGAAACTGGCACAAAAATTAAATCTCCTTTATTATCTCAAAGCACTCCACCAAACCCCCTGAAAATCCAGAGTTCAGTCATCCTTCTTCAGATGATCTAACCACATCCTGCTGGTTTATAGGTGCAAATGCATTGCTTGTCTTCACTCTTTCAGAAAGCCTTTCAAAGTGTGTATACAGGGACATGGTTTTGCCATCTGAGGAGATTTTTGAATGGCCAGATTCTTCAGCAAGTAACGGTTAGCACTAGCTGAAAACCAGTGCCATTTCTAAAACCTTGGACTTCTGTTACTTCACGACTTTCAGAAATGCTCCCACATCTAATAATATATTTCTACAATCCTTAAGGAAAAACAAAAAGGCTCTTTATCCCCTTCTACCACACTAGGTGAGAGTTTTTGTGAAAACAGCAAACTCATGTCTTTCTCCTGAAATAATCCATTAATGGCAGGAACATCGAACGTGAACATCAGTTCACTTTAAGTGATCATTTAAACCAAAGCCCACAAGAAACCAAAAGCAGAAGAAAAGAGGGGAGCCCAGCGGATTTCCAGGAGGTGTGGTGGCAGGTAAACCTGCCTTTTCTTGACCAGGTTTTCCCAGGGAACACAATGAAATTCCCAGGGACTTTCCTTTTCCCCAGTCAGGCCATGTATACACATGCAGATGCACATGCACATGCACATGCACATGCAGGTGCACATGCAGAGGAGGCTGGGGCAGGGGCAGTTGTGACCACCCACGCACATCAGGCTGCCAAAGAGGGCAGAAAAAGAGGGTCCTGAGGGCAATGAGTACTTTAAATGAGCTTTTTCCTGGATCTCTTCCCAATTTTGTCTCTCACCTGTGGTCACTAGCCAGGAGGTGACAAGAGGTGTGGGGATGCCATCCAAACACTCTTCAAGGCATTGGTTTCGCTGCATTGCCAAACCACCTGCAGATGCTGCTGGTTTCTGGCTCAGGATGTGCTTGTGTGAGCCAGTGCTGCTCATCCTGAGGCAGGGCTCTGCTCCCACAGGGAACATCCTCAGCCATTGCTGTCTAGAAGAGGGCAGGGGTTGAGCATGGCAGTGCTACTTGGCATGGGCCAAAGAGGGTTCAGGGCTGGCTTTAACAGTTTATGTGTGCTATTATAATTCATAGTGATTTTAGATAATTACGTTGCAGTGCCAGGGAGCACTCTCAAATGCATCTTAATCTATTAATGCAGACAAACTCTTAATGGTGCATGCCCTGGCCATTTCTGCAGCCAGTCCCACTAGCTGACATTTCAGATGAGCAGCCCTCTGTGAGTATTTCCCAGTGGCACATAGATGGGTGGCATTGTCTGGCACCTTTGTCCTTCATGGACCAGGGCAGCTCTGTATCCCCCTGGGATCTGTTGGGTGCTCTGCTGCCTCACTGCCCCCAGCAGTACTCACGAGAGCTGCCCTGTGGATGTTCCCTTAGGAATTTGTTTGGCTCAGTCAAGCAGGCTGGGAAGGAACTTACAAACACATGCAAGAGGAGGATTTCTGGTCTTTGTTGTATCAGTGTGGGCAGAGTAGTCCCTCTGAAATAGTAGTCCCTCTGAAATAAGCAGCAGCACCCATTTTAAACTAGCCATCCTAAGGTGTGGGTCCACACTTACATAGAATAAACCAGAGTGGAATTTGCCTTGATCTGGTCTACAGTAAGTCTTTTCCAAAGCTACTTTGTGCCACTATCATCACTCGAGTCAGTGCAGTTACTCTGGACTTCTAACAACACAGCAATAAACAGATTTTTGTCTGAATAGCTTTAAAAGCTGACAGCCTGGTTATGGGGACTGATGAGATTTCCTTTATTGACTGTGCAATCAGTGTGATTTAGAGTCTCCACAGGGGCCTTGCTGAAGGCTCTCCAAAAGCCAGCTGTGACAAATCCCCCCCACAAGTTCTGCTGGGTACTGCTGCTGGAGACAGTGGCTGTGGTTCTGGGACCTTGTTCTTCCCCCTCATTTTCCCACCCTCCTGATCCCACCTTCCTGGGGTCCTGACCTCCCACGGGGCCAGTTATTTGTCTGGCATCACACCCCTGCCTTCCAAGGTAATAAATGACTGCGGGAAGCAGCTTTGCACTGGACCTCATTAACCGCAAACCCTTCTGTCCCTTTTCCTGCCACACGGTGCAAGCCAGACATCCATGACTATGGGCAGCAGATACGCATTTCTCAAGCTCCCAGGAGGACCCACAGGTCTGTGGCAGATGGTGCACCGAGCTGATGGATGCACAGGGCTGGGGAAGCTAGTCACCCTCCTTGCCTCTTGGGAATACGCCCCAGCACAGCCTGGCCCTCCTTTTGATGCTCCATTCCTGTGCCATTGCAAGGGATTTGTGTATGTTGTTAATATGGAAAAAAGTGTGAGGTAAGGTGAAAAACCTTTTTTGGTACTGTCTTATTCCATTTTCAGAGGCCACTGGTATTCTGAAAAAGCATCAGGCTTAAACAAAATAGATCCACAAAACTTAAAGTGCAGTGTCAAAGCACAGCGAAGCACAGGAGGGTCTATCCTCGTGCTATGAGGGTGCAAGTACTGGGGCTGTGTTATGTCTAAAGAAAATAACAAATTTTTTCAATGTATATTGAAAGGTTACTTTTTAATAAAGCTAAGTAAAAATCGATCTTGGGGCCACCAACATCCCAACATTCTCTGCTAAACAATCACCTGCTCTTTTCCTTTTATTTGTTGTCTGCTTTCTCATCAGAAACAGAAAGAGTGGTTAAAAAGAAAGAAATGGGAAGAAGAGAGAGGAAAATATGCATATCTGAAATTTTCTTTTTTTTACAATGTTTCTACAGACAACTTCGAAGAAAATGCAACTGTTTGTTTCTCTTTTTTTCCTCTTAACTCTTTTTTGGCTTTTTTTTGGTTTTTTGTAAACTCTTTCTCACTGGAAAAAGAGTCCATTTCTACTAGCAGCCCTTGTTCTGAAGAGCAAAAGGAACAATGGAAAACCAGATCAATTGTCATGTAAAATGACAAACTTTTATATTTGGAAGCATTGAAGCTACCACTTATGATCCTCACATCTCTGTGTAAAGGAACCATGCAGAGAGGCCCACATTTTTTTCAGAGAAGTCTATTTGTCAGAGGTGACAATGTCATGAAGAAATGTCACTTTTCAGTGCAGAGATTCAGTTCTCAGCAATATTCTTTTTGTTTCCCAGCCAGCACCTCGCTCCTGTCTGAGGTCAGACTAAATGATGTAACGCTCCCTTCTGGCCTGGCAATCGATGGGCTGGTGGCCGGGGCTTCTGTCCCTGCTGACAGGAGCGTTCTCTGCAGCTGAGACCCCCCCGGGGACCAGGCTTTGGTCCTGGGCTCACACCACACTGCCAGGTGCTATGGGACAGCGTTCACAGCATACACTAAGCTGAAACATGTTTCTTACAAGGATGTTAAAGCTCTCCAGAACAACAACAACAGAAAATCTTAAACTATTCCCCTCACATAGATACAGCCAAGAAACCCGACAGTTTTATTTTAACCAACGTCCATTTACTCGTGGCTGAGGGTTTTATTTTGTTTGTTCCGTTTTTCAAGACTCTGCTGCCCTAACACGGTGCCAGAACAGTTTGACAGTGCAGTGATATCGTCAAGCAGTCTCTTCAAATTCCATTTCTGGCAAGAAGGGAGGAACTGCACGTCGACCTGGCCCCTGCTCATCTGACCCTGACTCCAGTCGGCTCCCGTGGCCCCTTTCTCGGGATGAGGAGAGCTCTGCGGTGCGGGGCATGGACCGCGAACCCGCGGAGCCCAGGAGTCCGGGACCGGCCCAGTGCCCTGGGAGCGCATCTCCAGTGCGCGGGAACTCTTGGGGTTTGCGTGTCACCAGATCCAGGACCAGGCTCGGATCCCCGGCAGATCCTCAGCTATCTCTATGCCCAAGTCACCCGCGGCAGCAGCAGCCGCATCCCCTCTCACACCCGGCAAGGAGCGGGGCCGCCCCCCGGCCCTGCCCCGCTCCGCTCCGCTCCGCTCCGCTCCGCGCCCGCCGCGCCCCGCACTCACCGCCTCGGCCGCGGGGACCCCGCTGCCGCCGCCCGCCCGCGGCCCCGGCATCGCGCCCGGTCCGGGTCCGGGTCCGGGTCCGGGTCCGGGTCCGGGTCCGGGTCCGGGTCCGGGTCCGCCTCGGGCGCGGAGCCGGAGCGAGTGAGCGGAGACCCCGGCGCCGGCCGCCCCCGGCCCTCCCCGCCGAGGGAGGAGCCGCTCCCTCCCGCAGCAAACCCCGGGGGTCCGCCGGGATGCCGAGCGGACCGCGGGCAGGGCTTGCCAGAAAAGGGGAGGCAAAAATCAATAGGCGCGGGGAGAAATGAAGTGAAAAGTGACTTACAAAAGAGAAAACCCTTCAGGGGTTCTTCACAGCCAACCTTTCACAGCCAAGCCCTCCCTGCCGGGATTATTACCGAGGCAGCGTGGCAGGTATGAATGTAACACCGTAGGGTGTCAGACATAACGAGCACCAGTGCTGGGCAGCTTGCAGTCCAAATTTGCATCCATCAGCCATGAAGGAATGAGGGATGGAACCAAGTGACATAAGGGATAGGGGTCTGTCACCACTGGCCTAGGTGTAAAGATTCTGTAATGCCCTCATCTTCCATACAAGTGTCCACTTAGGTCTGGAAAACACATTCTCATCCTTGTCCTGGGCACAGGTTTGGGGAATCACCCTTTTAATTCTGGTAAGAACAGCACAGAGTTCTTAAGAAACTGGGATTGACTTTCTACTACCCAACATTCTCCATCTCATTGAAATCTAAGTGACCCAAGTGCTGGGAAAATTTATCACTTCAAAGTGGATTGTTTCTCCTACAGACTTGCCTATACTTTACCATCATATTTTACAAGTGACCCACTCTCACTGAGTTGTGCTGCTTGGCAGCTAAAGCTGCAGGATTTGTTTCAAATAATGATGAATTGTCTCCAGATGGGACACTTGCTCTTGCAGTCTGGATTATGGTATTTTCCCTAGGAAAAAAAGCACAGGAACAGCTCTTTCCCATGAGAAGGACATATGTCCTGTCAAATATGTGCTGGTTAGTAAGAGCTCCAGTTTGTCCTTGAGAAGGAGGAGGGATGAATTATCATGTCCCTGACTGCCCATAAGGCACTCCTTAGGGGAAAAAAACCCAAACAAAACAGCAAAATACAGCACCTTTCAAAACCACTCAAACCCCTTGAAAGGAGAGGTAGATACAGATCTCCACATGAAGTTGCTTCAAATGTCAGCAGCTCTGCCTCTGTTTGTGGACAGCCAGCTGCTGCCAATCAGCCACCTAGTTCTGCCACCATTTTCATCCCTTTCCTGGCTCTGTGTGATCCAGGGATTTCTGGAGGGCTTTTTGGTTTGTTTGGGTTTTTCCTCTTGTATTTTTTCAGCTTTATTACTGAGAACATCACTTGTATCAAATATTAACAAAACTTCACTCCAAGCTGCTGGGTCCGCTCTGTGACATCCTCTGGCAGCCTGCAGAAAATCAACAGGGAAGTTACATGAAATTTGGCATCATCACTGCAGCTATTGTGAAGGCTCAGTTAAGCCCTCCAGGACATGAATGCAGGCCAGATTTTCAGGAAGTTGCAATATGTTTCTGGACAGCATGATCAGCAGTGATTGATTTCTACATTTACAAATGTGTTTATTATTTTACATTAGCTCAAACTGGACAGATAAGAGCCCTCCAGAGAAGTGAGAAAGACCCCTGCTTTGCTGCTTAGATCAGAAATGTTTTCTGCATTGCTGCAAAAGGAAGAAATTTTTTCTAAGCTCACACAACATCTTTGCCAGGACCTCTCATCATGTAAAATACTGGCTAATTTAAAGGTGACAACCGAAGACTACAGTGAGAGAAATTAGAATTGCAAACATGTCATCTTATTTCTTACAATTCATATTTCTTTTGATGCTTACGCTAAAAAAAGAAACTGTTTTGATCTGCACAAAGCCTCACATGTTTTAGCAGAGTAAGATTAACTGGGATGCCTAATTAAAACAGGCAGTCACCAATTAAGATAATAAAAAATTGCTATTTGAAATTCAAAGGAGACCGAAAAGTTAAGGAGACACTTATCCAAGAGCTTAGCAGGTTTTCATTTGCGGATACTTAAGGAAGAAAAAAAAAAAAAAAAGTGAAGACGCACTCTGGAACGCAGCCCAGTAAAATCAGAGAGGAGTCTGCGAGCTCCTGTGACGCTTCATTACCAAAGTGCCTGCTGCTCGCCAGCCCCTTTGCTTTTGCACTCCATCTGCCACGTCTTGTACGTACTGAGACCCAGGCTCTGCTACCACCACCTGTGCTGACAGTTCCCCTCAGGTGTCCCCAACAGCACTGCTCCGACCACCTGAACAGTGCAGGACCTGTGCCAGCACCCAGGTTTTCCTTGGGACTGGGATGGCATTTCACTGACATTCACACAACCTTGCTTTTTCTCACTCCAGGAAGCTTTATCCAATACAGCAGCAACATTATTGTTGTTGTTGTTGTTGTTTTAATTATTATTAACAATAATAACAATACCAACAATAATACCAATAATAATTAGTTCAAAGAATTGATGTCAATTCTCCAACCTGAAGTTTCTTTCACATTTATTTGCACCATCTGAAGCTGACTCAGTCTTCTCTGCCTGCTGTTACGAAGCAAATCAGCTCAGAGGAGAACATATGTATGTTCAGGTATAGGAGCATATGTGCCAGCCTGTGAGTTTGTATGTGCACGGGACTGTGGTGGGTTAACCTTTGCTGGCTGCCAGATGTCCACACAGATGCTTTCTCATTTTCCCTCCTGCTTTCTCATTTTCCCTCCTGAGCAGGACAGGGGGACAAAAGCAGATTTAAAAGAAAACCTTGTGAGTCTTTCTGATCACTCCTTGGCTTTTGAGCTGGTGAATCTGGATGGGAACCAGGGAGCCTTGGGTGATGTGTATTGCCAATGGTGCGTCACTGTGGCAGCCACGGCCACCTGCTGTTCTTTGACGTGCAGCAATCCCGTGACACAGGGATCCTCCAGGAGGCTGGGCAAGGCAGGCAGATGTTTCAGCTTCTCTAACTCAATGGCAACTGCATCAAAAGTCCATCACTGTCTTTTCTGGGGCCTTGAAGTACCCTCTCCTGAGACAGTCTATGCCAAGGACACATGGGGCCTCTGAGCTGGTCACAACAAGGTACTGTAGCCATTTGTCTCCTGCTAAGCTCACCTCAGCCCCCAGTACAGACAGCTTTTGGGATCTCCCTGTCAATCCAGAAATCCATATGGGTTCCTCTCTGACGTGCCGTAACAGCATTAGGATACACTGTGCACCAGTGTCTAGCAATGTTTTAGACTTCTGTGGATCCAGTGTGCCAGGCCATAAAATCCACACAGCCCAGTAAAGCTGGTCACCCCTTTCTTCCTCCTGATCAAAGGCAGTGACCTTCTGTTCTAGGCTGGAGATCCTTGCAGTGTCAGACCAGAATTCCCTTCACCAAAATCAAGAGAGGCACTCTTAATCCTCTTCTATACCAGGGAGACTGCTGGTTGCCTTCCACCATCTCAACAGCAGCTGAACAGGCAGCAGTAGTGGATGGCCTTCCTAATCATCTCTCTTCCTGGTCAATTTGTGTACACAGGTTCCTAACTGGGAGGAGGGTCACCATCCCATTTTGTCATGAGGTTGCTCAGGAGGAACCAGAGAGTGGCACACAATGTGTGTCTGGGTGCCCCTGATGGCCAAGGCCCTGACCTGTGGGGACAGGGAGAGAGACAGGTTTTCTGCAAAAGTCAGGGTTAGTGGGATGCTCTCTCCACAATTGATATATTCAAGCCTGGTCAGTCCATCTTCTCCAGGCAGATGATGCTGGTGAATTTCGGACAACCCTTCTGCACTTGCTCATTTACAGTGGCTATCTGAATTTTTGGAGATATGGTTGTCATCCAGGTCTCTGTAGAACAGTTTCCAGCACTGCTCATAGTCTCACATATTGGATGCCCTCTTCAGTGGTAGTGGCAGCAATCTCCTTGCCTGGTGGTGGCTATAATATTTCAGCATATTTTGAAGTCTGCACAAGTTTTGGGACTGGTCATTTCTCTCACTTCCTCCTCTTGCTTCCTTGCTGAAGGACCAGCTGCCTGATCCTTCCTCCTCCTGCTCCTGTACTAATTGCTGGTAGGGCCCTGTTGACCTCTGCATCCAGTGATTCTTTTTGACTGCTAAGGCAATTACTGTAGTTGGGGCTTGAGTACCTATCTTATCCATGGTGTTGTCAGGTGTGGTTTGGGTCCCTGTCTCAACAATGTTCCCCTGATGGTGCTGAAGGGAGGCTCAAGAAGCACAAGGAAAGCCCCAGCGTAGTGCCAAGAGCTGATGGATTTCACTGGAGCAGGCAAGGCACCCTTCCATCAAGTGCCCGTTCAATGAGATTAGACACCCCTAGAGGTGCAAGATCACAGGCTATGGGAGGTGATAACCATGCCAGACACACACCCAAGTCCTCCCACACACCATGGGGGCACCCACAAATCAGCTGCCTAAAGGCACATCTCCTTGTCACCTCATTGGCAAACTGGCTCCTCTTAACACCAGACCAAAACTAGTTCCTATGCAAATGACAAAAAGATGATATTGGTCAAGCAGCTTAGATAAGGATGTGGTGAGGACCTCTGGAGAGGAAGGCAGACACATCAGTCTCGGAGGGGATGAGAGAGGTGCAATCCCTCAGCTCTCCACAGGACAGCTCTCCTGGCACAGGAGCAGTGCCCTTGCCAGGGCCAAGTGCAGGGCTGCTGCTTTTATCAGAGTGCTTCCAGGCACAGCAAAACACAGAGATAAGCTCTGCAGCAAAGACAGGAGCTGAAAGCAGCCACTGCAGAGCCCGGGGCTCTGTTACACTGTAAATCAAGCGAGCCCTGTGAGCCATGCAGAAGCCTGCCAATTATCAGCTACGGCAGCTATAATTTGCCCAGATCAAAACCGGCTTTATCTCGTGCCCAAGAAAAATGACTCGTGAGTTGATCTTGGCTGGCTCCCAGACACCCACCTGGATGCTTTCTCACCCCTGCCCCCACTCCTCAATTAGACAGGGGGAGAAAATAAGATTACAAAACACCTCAAGAGTCAAAGACAGTTTCATAAAAAAGCAAAAGCTGTGTGTGCGACCAAAGCAAAAAGAGGTCTTCATTCCCTGCTTCCCAACAACAGGCAGATGTCCAACTACTCCCTGGGAAGGAGAGCCTCAGCAACGTGTAAGGTGGCTTGGCAAGACAAACATCATAATCCTTCTTTCCCTAAGCTTCTGTAAAAAGAGATGTGCAGCCTCTCCTTTGTGTGCATTTTGCTTTGTGGGTTGGATCAGAGGGCTGGGAAGTGTGATCTGCTGAGCCCTTAGCAAGGACCTTACAGTGAAGGAGTGTCTCACTTCATGCGTGTGCTGGGGGCAGGGTGTGCCTCTGCAGCCCAGAAGGTCTCTGCTGGAAGGAGATTCAGCAACAGAGAGCACCTGACTCTTGCACTGGGCCACATGAACACTTTACACGTTCACTGTAGTGCTGGCGGTCGGCACCTTGCAGTGTGGGTGAGGCAACCTGTGCCTAGGTTGGTATGTTCAGCTGTCCATTTTTCTTGAGAGACTCTTCTGCTGGTTATTTCCAAGTCCAGAGTTCATGTCATCCCAAGATGGACTTTTCTGTTCAGGTCAGTTAACAAGGTGGAGGAGGGGTGTCATGGCTCACACCCAGGACTGCTGAACATAGATCAGGCACTGCAAATGATTTGGATCTGCATGTGCCATGATGTTCCACAACATTGCTCAGGAACTGTATCTTGAAGGGTTTGTACAGTGAAAAAAAAGCACCATATCTGCATCCTTTTCTTATTTCCAGCCCTGACTGGCAAAAGCTGCTTGCAAAAGCAGCCAGTCCCATGCCCCATGGTCTGGAGGGAAACTGGCATCAGGCAGCATGGGATGAGGCAGAATTTGTCCCTTGAGGCCAAAGAACACCAGAGGAGTTACTGGTGGATCCTGAGCAGTGAAACAGCAGGAATGCATTCCTTCTGGAAACACTGCTACAAGTACATTGCATAATGTTTGCTGAGCTCTCCCTCCAGGTCTCCATGAGGAGAAAATATTAGTGTTTTATGCAGGCAGCTACTGGGGACTGGGGTAGGAGCAGTGTCAAGAGTCTGTGCTGGGAGCTCTGCTATTGGGAAAGCAGCCAGAGATGCTGGAGGAAATGAATCACCAGTGGCAGCTCTGGGACTGCAGACTAAATGAGTTTAATGCAGTGTGCAAACAGAACAAGGCTGCTCCCTGCACAGGATTTGGTAATGAGCCCACAAGAACCTGTGCTTTTTAAGGTACATGATGCATTTTTCAGGTGGCTGTTGTTTCATCTGGTTTTATACAGCGTGCTCTACATGTAATTGGGGTTTGAGTCTGTGTATTTGATTTCAAAAGTTAAGCAGTAGACAGAAGGGGGTGTCCTGTCATTTCCACTAGGCTGTGGGACTAGATTTCCACATGGACAATGTTCCTGGACATATTTTCAAAGCACCCAGGAGCTTGACCTCTTCTGCAAATTTCCCCAGGTTTTATTTTGCAGCCCATGTGGGATACAAACTTTTTGAAAGATTTGCTCCAGAGAACAACTTCTGGTTTTCAGCGGTTTAATTTTGCCACATCCTTTTTCTTCATGAATATTGCAGGAAGATTTCTGTGACAACCACAGACATAAAACCAGTAATTCACCAACCCGCCAATCTGCGTGCTGAAACCTCTGCCTCACTCTCAAAAAGTGTGCTGGAGCTGTGGGGCACAATTTCTCCCACCTTCAGCTGAATCACCTCATAATGGTGGCAGAAAGCTAAAACACCAAACTCTGGCAAGAGGGTGACAAGGGCTACTTGCTGGGACATCCAAAAAGATGCTTCAATATAGGCAGGATAATGTATTTTTTCCTCCCATTGCACTCAAAGGACAGATTGAAACAGCTCTGCTGAACTTTTTGAAAGCTGAGATGAGGTGTGGTATGGAAACATTCGGCAGCTGCAGTTAAAAAGCCCTGAAACCCACGAGTGTGGTGTGGACTGAGTCGAGGACACGTGGACTTGTCAGGGGCATTGCACTAGATGATCTTTAAAGGTCCCTTCCAATCCAAACCATTCTGAGTTTATGCTCGTACTGTGGACTGTGTAGGGTGACCCTAAATTTTGGTTCCTCACGTTGGAAGGATGACCAGATTTTCCAAAGGTCAGCACCACTGGGGTTCAGCAGAGGAGGGAAGTTCAGACGGGCGTCCCTAGTGCAGGGTGTGCAATGTGCGATAGGTGACACCAGCAGTGTCCTTCCCCGCGTTTCTCCAGCCGGATTGCCGTGGGCTGTCCTGCCCTCTAGTGCCTGCAGCGCCCGCTCTCTCCGGCCTCTCTCCGCTCCACCCTGCACGCACACTCGCTCATTGGTGATGCTGCGGTTCTGAGTCGGGAACAGGAACTGGAAACCCCCGTTGCCTCCCCTGTGCGATGATGAGTGCAGAGCCAAATTGGAGGAGAAGCCCTGTGGGAAAGGCTTCTTATCAAATCCACAGAGGTGGCAGACTTCTTATCAAACACAAAGTCCAAACTGTTTCCTTCCAGTTGACACATCCAGGACTGCAATGTTCCTCAATGCTCAAAAAAACTTGCAGCTGACAACTTCTGCAGCAGCCAGGCATCCTGCAGCACCCGTGCCTGGTTGTGCAGCCCCATGTGCAGACAGGGCCTGTGTGCCAGACCCTTTGTGCTGGAGAGCAGCAGGCCCTCCGGAAGCCGAGACCCACATCCAACCACCTACCTTCATTTCTGTGTCTCCTCAGCTCTGGGGTGATGGATCACATAATCACAGTCTCTTTTTCTAAAGCATCTTGAGGGTCTGAATGACTTCTTGATTTCAGACTTAGTGGTGGCAGCCCATAGGCTTTCTGAAGAGGATGTCCCTATCCCTCTCCATGTTCCTGTCCCCTGGGTTAATGCATCTCTGGCTCACAGTGTTCTGCTTTATCTATGTGTACTTTGTAACACTCTCAAGGAGCCTCTGACTGGTGAGGATGGAAAAACATCCTTGCCAGTCATTCCATTTTGTCCAGGGCAGACCTTGCTGGTGGTTGTCCTACAAAATGAAAGGCACAGGAAGAGGGCAGAGGCTGCAGTGCCTCAGCAAACACAGTCACAGTGCTGTGGGACAGGCACTGACACGGAGCCTTCCCATCTGCTGGGGGTGAAGTTGGGCACATGGACACCACCACTGTGTTTTGCTCTTTAGGAACAGTAGGTGTGGGGCCTCACTGGGAGTGCTTTGAAAGCCCCACAGCACAACCACAGGTATTGGGAAGCCTCCAGTGACATCTCCTGATGTCATCCCATCTATTCCAGGGCATGGGCTTCTGCAATGCTGCCTTTCAGTCAAGACCTTGTAGTTCAAGGTCTCATAATTAACCACACACTCAGCTGCAGATGGGGATTTCTGAAAGGTAAAGAGCACACACATGCCCCTTTCTGGAGGAAGGGGTGTGGCTCTAAGCTTAACTGAGACTTGCTCAAATCAAGAAGCAGAGGCCACAGCACCATTGATAACCATCATGTTTTGTTTGTGTTCACGCAGGGTGGCTGACAAGCTGCCGAGACCAAACCTCGTCTTGCTCAAGCTCTTGCTCTCTCTGCTCCACCACATCAGCCAAAACGCTGAGACCAACAGGATGGACTCCAGCAACCTGGCCATCTGCGTGGGCCCAAATATGCTGAGCCCAGGGACGGACAGCACGCTCCCGCTGGAAGTGCAGAAGGAGATGAATGACAAGGTGTGCTGAACTCACCAAGCAGCTGCTCCCTCTGGGGCAATTCAGAGCCAATCCACAGGGATCCCACTGCCATTGCAGCAGCCAAACAGAACAGCACCCCTGGGCATCGGGGGTACCCCTCAGCTCAGGTGTCCCTCAGCCTGTGATGGGATGGGCCAGGCTGCCCCTCATCTCGCCTCCTCTGAGCAAAAGCAGCAGCTGCCCTGCAGCCCCCTAAGTCACAGCTCCTGCAGACTTTGCACGTGGAGGGCAAGGGGCACCCGTGGGCATTGTCACCCCTGGGCCCACGGGCAAAGCTGTGGCTGATGGTGTTTTATCTGTACTGGGACAGGTCCATTTGTTTGCAGCACCAGGCCCTACCCCTGTGGTGGGCTCACCCTTGCACTTTAAGGCAGGGTTTTGGCAGAAGCCACTCTGCTCTGTGCTGTCCTTCCTACAAAGACAGCAGGCAGGGTCAGGAAAGAATCTTCAGTATGTCATGACTGAAATGGGCTGTTTTCTGTGTGCAGGTGACAGTGTTGGTGGAGTTCCTCATAAACAACTGCTCAGAAATATTTGAGGAGGACATTGCCTTCCCTGCCTGTGCCTTGGCTGCAGAGTCACCAGAGCACACAGACAGCTCCACAGGTATGAGAACAGCCTGGGCATGTCACCGACTGGGGCTGCCGGGCCAAATTATTGAATTTGATATGTGAAGATATCTGTGGAAACACAGAGAGCTGCTGACAGTTCAATATGAGGTGTTTTTCTACATAAATGCCTTCAGAAGTTCAAAATTACAACACTAATAAACCAGAGTTAAATCCCAGTATTAATCATCTGATTCAAGCACATTTTGTTACAGATGTGCTGACTTCAAGGATCTTGCTGGCAGGCTTTAAAAGAGAGGATCATTCTCCCAACCTAACAGATCCAGAGGTCTTTATTTTGTCACTGCCTCTCGGGAGGAACAAGCTATGAAAAGAAGGACACATTTTCAGTATAGCTGATATCCTATCTGTGTCCTTTTTTGCATTTGCCTTATCAAAGTTAACTGCTTCAACAAGTGTTTGTTCTTCAAGGTGAGATGAAACTTGAATGTTTTGATGCTGCCTTCAGAAATCTGTGGTGTGAAACATCCTCTCAAGAACCATTTTCAGAAGAGCAGAACACATTACAGAGAATGTGACATTACAACATGCAGAGATGCCTCGTGTATGTTTTTAGTTGGGTTTTGTTTCATTTTACTGTTCATTTATTGGATAATGTTTATCTTACTGAATTGTCAGGTTTAAAAATCACAGCGAGTCCTGCAGTTTTGCTTTCTAGAGCTGAATTCAGAAGAGCAGCAAGTGAAGTGCACACAGGGAGTGAGAAGGTGCTTTTCTCACCTTCTGAGGAGAGATAGCCTTCTTCATGTTTGACCCAAGAAGAAAGAGGAGTACATGTGGCCATGCAAATAGGAAAAGGAGATGTGCATTTCCCCAGTCACTGTCAAAACAAGTCTCTTGTACGGACAAAGCTTCTGATGCTAAACTGAGGCAAAAACAGAAAGGAACTTCTCCTCACAGATGGTATTGAAACAAAAAAGTCTTCAATTTACACCATGAGGTGAAGTGCAAATTAAGGAAGGTGTGTCTCCATGTGCACTGGTTCTACTGCTTTCAGCTAAGAACCACACTGCTGATAAATGCTGTCCCCTATAAAAGGTGTCCAGCCCAAGAAGGGGCTGGGAACACAGAAATGGGGTCCAGGCAAGTGCTCAGCTTCTCCCTGGCAGTCCCCACAGGGGCTGTGGGAGGGTGTGTGGTGTCTCAGTCCAGCCCACTCACTGCTTAGCCCCCAGCAGCACTCATGATTCTCTCTGCCTTATCTGACACAGGTCCCCCACCCACACATGCTGATTTGCTGCCACGTTCATTGATTTGGAAGGGCTGTGAGATCTGGAACACTTACAAGGCTATATGTAGCTAACAGTAACAAAGAACAGGTGTTTATCAACTGCTTTTCTGGCACACTAAACATTTTGGTGGCTTCCTTGGTTCCAGTGTTTCCCCCCATCAAAAAATCCCATGCTATATACAGACATGCTTCGTGTTTGCTCCTAGCATGGAGCAGAGTCACCATGTGGTTTTGTCAGAAAGAAATACACTTTGGGAAATACATCCTTGTCAAAAATGCTTCATTTGGGATGAGCCATTTAAGCTCCTACACAACCAATAGATTTGGAATTACTTTACTGTCTGTTACCACAAGATGTCACTGATAACACTAAGCAAAGCACCTTTACCTGTGGTTAAAGCCTTCCCTCAAAGGCAGGCTTGCACACCCACATATTTATTGCCCACAGTCTGCACCATGGCCACGGGTGGTTGACATTGCAGACATTACTTTAGCATTTGTCATGCAGAGGTTATTCAGTGTAAAATCCTTCCTGGCATCACTCCTGCTTATCATACATTCTGGGTTGTGTAATATTTTTCTCCAGGATCTCTCCAGATTGGATACATACAGGCTTAGGGATTGGGCTTCCCTAAATGCACAGCTGTGGGAGTGACCAAGAGACCAGCGTCAGGCTTACTGATGCAACCTGGCAAGGTACCAAAACATGTTTTCCATAGTTTAAGGTAAAAATCAAAAACCTGAAAACTGCAATGGTAATAAAACTCTGCCTTTGGGCTTGTACCAAAATGGTTCTAATGGGCAACAGAGGATTAGGATAATCTTTAGAGAGACAGTCATGGAGATTGATCTGGCTGCTACTGAGGGGCAGCCAGCAGCCACCCTCTCCCCCTTGCCCAGGGCAGATGGAGCAGACAGACCCAGCTAGGATGGGCCTGAGGGCTGACAGGGCACTGAGAAATGACTGACAGGGAGCTGAGAAATGACTAACAGAAAAGCTGTAATCACATCTGCCTCTTCAGCCCTGAGTCTCAGACAAAGCACCTCAGCAGGCAATGGAGCAAAGGCTACTGTTCCTAAAGGTCTTCAGACTGCTGTCTGCCACATGTGCTGACCTAGCAGGGTAGTTCCCAGTCTGAGAGTGGAATATCAGGAATGACACCATTCAAGACCTGATCCACACCCCATACTCTCAAAAGGGTCCACTGCACCTCACTGGACCACTTAGATGTGTGACCTCAAAGGCAGGCCCTGCCTTCCACCCATCCTGGGCTAGAACTCCTCAGTGATAATCAGGGCAGTCCTTGCTTAGATGGAAAAGCTCCCTTGGAAGGTGTCACCCTTTCTGTGGGTGGCTAAAAATCAGAATTAATGAGACATAGCCACCAACAGATCCACTTGGTGGTTTGAGGATCAACAGGTTTGAATGTGTTAAACTGAGTGTATATAGTCAGATTGTTTGCGGTCAAAATTAGGCTAGCACAGCACAGAGACATTCTAAAAATGAAATGTTCCTCTGTAAACTCTGGGATTTATGGCACAGTAATTCAAAATACTATGCTATATTTTTTATTTATCATTAATTCCTAAAAGCATCCTAATAGATGTCACCTCTCTGTATTTTCCATGTCCACTCCATCTGCTTGTTAGTATTTGAGATCAATTGCTCTGTTTCCTTTGGTGACACCCAAGACAGGAGTCAAAGGCTGGCAGTGAAAACTTGAATTAGGTGTTGAAGTCGATGGGAACAGGACTTAAAATGGTTTCGTTTTCATGGGAATGGAGACTTATCATGACATCATATAAATCAGTCTTATTATGGCTTATTTTATCTGGTTTAAAATAAATAAAAAAGGACATTAAGGTGTGGCATGTGAGAACTGTAAACACTTTAGCTTCTTTAATGGAATATTAAATGTCAATTTTAGGAATTACTCATTACTGGATGTCCTCTGTATCTTTACAAGAGACTTAGCATCACTAGGAGGATTGCTGTGGATATTCGCAAAAAGATTCAAGCCATTGAATGCTGACTTTAATATTTGTTTTAGAAATTGTCCAAGGGAAAGTGGTCAACTGGAAGATTTTCATTTGAAAATCTTTCTGCCTTGTGTTTTATTGGCTGGAAAATTTAGTTAGAGGGTGTTGAGTTGTATTTAAATACTCTGTGACATTATTTTTATTCTTAAATTGTTGTAAGAAAAAATAATTAATTATATCTGTTGCAATAATTCAGTAATATTGGTTTATGAAAGGTCAAGAACACTCTGAAGAGAAATTCCAAAGTTTGTACATCACTGCTAATCTTCACATAACATTAAAAGTGTTGTTCAGAAAGTCCCTGTTGTCACCTACCTGAAGTGACATAACAACTCACAAGCAGAGAAAAGAAAGCACATTTGGTTATATCCAGAAAGACAGGCTCTTGACTTCATATCACGTTTTTGTTGTTTTCGTGCATTTTTTTTAAAGTAGAACGTGAAGAGTTTGTTTGGATTTTTGTGTTGTGGAAATTGTCAAGAGACTGCAAGGTCAGCCCAAGGTGTTTTAGCTAATGCTGCTTGGGATTTCACCCCCCACCTGCTATAGTATGGGTGGAGGGCACTTGTGGAAAGTTATGTGAAAACTTACATGTAGATATTTTTCCTGTAGCATCACTCACATGAGAGTGCCATTTTGACTTCACTAGAATTTACAAATACATCCAAGCCTGTAAATAATACCTACACTTCAAAATCTGCACTTAAGAAAAAAAAAAGTGCCATGAAAATATTAGTACGCTGTGAAAATTACCTTGCAATAAATCTGCAGACTATGTTAAGAGAGCCAATTCTCTTAACCCTAAAATGTGGTGCAATCTGTGTTCTTTTGTCAACAGCTAATGGTTGTGTTTGATAAAAAAGCCTCATAAATCTGTTTCCATACCCCCTAAATGAAATATTTGTTTAATGATAACAGCAGCATGGGCACCAGGAATGCTTATTTGATGAAAAATATTTCTTCACATGGATAAGGTGTACCCAAGTTTAAAAGAAAAGCATTATAATGGCCATTCCCAAGACACCTTTTGCAAGTGACTCTTGGTGAAAGGACATGACTGTGCTCTGCAGTCAGCCTGGCAGTCACATTCCTTCGGCTGAGTGGGAATTATTTAAGTTTGCTCTAACTTAAAGATAGCAGTAGCAACAGAATTTACTTAGGAGCCAGACAGGCTTCTATGCCAATAAAATTGCACTGCACTGACCCAGAGAGGGCATCCTGCTAGTAGACAGATCAGTGGTTGGGCAGGTTCTGCTGCATTTCCTTCCACTCGCCCCAAAACATTTGCAGAAAGCAGCGTTAGAAACGTGCAGCAGGGACAAGGTGACAAGTGGGCAAGGAGCTGGGGGGTACTAGAGGGTACAGGAGTTGTGCCTGACAGGGGACAGCTGGCCCTGGGGTCTCTGCTGGGTCGCAGAGGCAAGTGGATGTCCTGAGGTTGGAGAAGTGACATCACTCCAGGGTGACCAACCTTGCAAGCTGCCTGCCAAGACCCTCATACGGCCAAAGGTTAAGGAAGAAGAGAAAGCTTCAGCATGGGTTTACCTGATCCCATGGGCTCATGCTCTCCATGGGGCTGGGGAGCCACCTCTGCCAACACTCTTCTTACAGCACGGTGCTTGTACCTGATGTCCCCTGGCAGATTTAACACACCAAATAAGGAGCAGAAATATCATTCACTAAAATGTAAAAATTACAAATTCAAATTTATGTATTTTCACGTGTATAACTGCCCAAATGATAGGCACGGTCTAGTTCTGGTTAGTGAAAAACACAGACTGAATAAAAATGTTATATATGTGCCTGTAAATCAGCACTGTCTGAAGACATACCAGTGAATAAAGACAAGTCTTTCTCCTGGAAAATTAAAATAATAATAATACTTTTTTTTTTTTCCTTATGCCTGTGTGGCACTGCCTGTGTGACACCACCTCTGTACCTTTAGATAATTTATCTAAAGATTTCCTCTTTCAAAGAGTGTCAGCTACTGCCCCACTCCAAGAAAACATTGCTGCCCTCCAAATGCTATTGAGACACAAGATCTTCTGCCATCCCCGTCATGGATGAGTTGCAGTTCCTACAAAAGTGCTGATAAACTGCTCCATGGGAACACACACACTCCCCGTGCCTGGGCTGCAGGAGCTGCCCGCCCTTGCAGACAGTACAGGGCTGTAGCAGTGTCTGTGGGAATGGACTGGATGAGCTGAAGGAAAATTAAAAGGGAACCTAACTCGGGCAATTTTCAGGAGCTGAAACTCACAGGAGTCAGGAGAGCTCTTCCCTAGTACTCTGAGAACTTTGCATGAGCTTAATAGGTGTCACAGCAGCGTGGGACTTGAGACTGGAAAACCCATCAACCACAGGGATACAGAGCCAGTGTCCCTGACCTCTCCATTCTTCCCATGTAACTTTGGACTTGGGGCTTTTGGATGCCTACTAGAAGGTGTCCAGAAGGTCAGCAGGTGTCTGAGGTTCATTAAAAAGTTACTGGGAAGTACAGAAGGTAGCTATGGAAGTGTAGACAGTGGGGTAAAAAATGTATGTCGAGTGTGGGGCAGGTGGAATAATTGCTCTGCAGCCTTTTTTTGGGCTGAAGCCCAATCCCCGTTGCTGGTTCTGTGGGACTGAGCTCCCTATTCCATCCCTTCCAGGCCTGTGTCCTCCAACTAAAGAATAAATTCAGTTTTACTGACTTTATTTACAGTATATGCTAACTCACTTCTGGGGAAAAGCACTATACCAAGCATCCAAGCCCAAGGTAGTTTCATGTTTAAGTGGCTTTTGAAGAACTACTCATCCTCATGAAACAGCTGTCCCTGAGGGGCTGCTAAAGCCACAATCTGCATGATTATCAGCAACACAGATGGCAGCCATGTAAAAGAAACATGACTTCTCAGCAGGATGGGCTTGCATGGTCATTCTCTGTAAGGAGCTGCTGTCTCCCATTCCATATGCAGCCTCTCACTGATCCCCCATGAATCAATGGGAACACAGGTGAGACAAACAGAAAGAACAGCAGCTCTGTGGGCTTTTGCCCACATCCATCCTGAGCTGGATCCTTGTACAGGTGGGAAGTTGTGCCTCCAACCCAAGAGCTGTACACTACTATAAAATCCAATCCATATGGCAAGGAGAGCCCTCAGCAGAAACAGGTCCTTCCTTCACTTCTTAGGGAAACGGCCTTCCCTCAGGTTATTCCCCCCCTGCCTTATGACTGATACACTGGGTTTCTACTATGTTTAAAAAAGTGCATGAGAGTCTATAGAGGTTCTCCAGCCTTAACAGGAAAGGAACCTTTTTCAGAAGACCTGTGCCTGAATGTTGTTCATTACCATGGAATGACCATGCTCCTTTTTCCTGTGTGATCTCAGGGCACTCCTGAGCACTAAAATTTGTCTTTGTTTTTGGAAAAAAAAAAAAATCCTGCAAACATTCATATGCCCAAACTGACACTTCAACAGAAAGTGTAGGTGGTAATCCATCTTCTTCCAGCAGCAAGGCTGGAACAGGAGTTCCCTGTGGGCCCTCAGCCAGGCTCACGCCGCTCGGGGCAGAGGTGGGGGGCTGGCACCACTCAGCCCCCAATGCCAGTTCTGCTACACTGGCATCTCATCCTTGCTCTCCCCCTTCAGCGTCAGCAGGTTCACAAGGTCTGGTCCTGTGCCCTAGGTAATAAATACAAGCCCTTGCAGATGTGGAGTGTGGAATTTGTAACTGTTTAAGCAGGTATTGCTGGTATTTTAATCACTTTCTCAAATGGCCCATCTGTCTCATTCTGCCAGCACAGGAGGACTGGAGCTCCACAGTTTCTTACTTGTTGCATTTAAACAAGCAGCAAACCTTTTGGCTTGTGACCACCTTCAGAAATACAGATTATTAATATTTATTTATATCAAATAATTAACTAGGAAATACAGGCACGGACCAGTGCTCAGCTTGATAATGTGGTATTATACAAACACACAGCAAAGCAACCTTCCATCCCTCAATTGAAGCAACAGGCAGGAAAGAACAAGAGAGGTACAGAGCATAAAGAAGGAGCATTTCTGTGTCACAAAGATTTATTGCAAGAATTGTCGTCTATGATTAAAGATTGTGAAAAAGTGAAAAAATTAAGTATTGTCAAAAAACCCTTATGTTGAATGGAACGGCATTTAAGTGTAGGGATGACTGTGCTGGGTCAGAACAGCAGCATTTCAAGGCCAGTCCAGGACTATCTCCAGAGCAGCCAGCAGTAATTGCCTAATGACAGTGTGAGCACAGGGGAGGCTGCTCCCCAAAATGCTTCCGCAGGATGCGGATTTGCACCTCAAAGACTCCTTGAATCAGAGGTGTTTGTGCTGAACATCCCTGCGTAGATTTTCCTCCCGTGATCATGCTTAATTGCTTTTTGAACTGCTTACTGACATCCTGTAGCAGTAACTTCCAAGATTTGTGTGAAGAGGTCCCTTCTTTTGAACCTGCCACCTCATAATTTCATTTGATGATCACTCTTCTCCCCCAGCTGTTATGCTAAGCACTTCAGTAAATACCTCTCCTTGAATCCAGTGGCAAAAAAAGGAGAATAAGCTTCCTATTTAGAGAATTCAGCTGTATGAAATCACACATATATATGTACAAGAACTATATACGATACTCTGAAAGACATCTTCCCCAACAGAAAGTGTGTATTCTTTATTATCTTAAGATCTCACAAAAAAAAAACGCAAAAAAGCCACCAAAAAAAAAAAACCCACCCCAAACCGAAACAAAAAGCAAACAAACAACCCCAAACAAACAGACAACAACAACAAAAACCAGCCCCAAATCCAAACCCAGTGATCCTACGGCAGATACCTTATCTGAGGGTAGCAAAGGACAATGTGCAAGTAGCAGGGTGAGAACAGGTGCAACTGCACAGTGCAGACCGGGTGCAGCTCCGTGTTGGGAGCACGTCCACAAAACCAGCACAGCTCAAGCAAGTAGGAACACGTCTTTGAAGGGGTCCACTGTACTTACAGCCTTTGCAGTCTTGAGTATAGTCAAGAACTTGGTATATTTTTAACATTTTCCTTATCGTGTGTTTTTAAAAAAGGCACACATCTTTAAATAGGAGACTGTTTGCTTTCATTCTGAGTCATGTCTGTTTTCACAGTTCTGTTCTCCTCATCTCCTGGTGGTGCACCCCCATCTTTCCCAGCTGGAAAGGGGATAAAAAGAAAATCCCACCTTATGTTTCTCCACGGGTGGGTTTGGGTTTATGCACTCATCGTGCGTGTCTGCATAGGGTGGGGAGGCCCGAGCTGTGAGCCCCCGGCAGGGCAGGCCGGTGTCATCCCAGCAGCATCTCCCCCAGACAGGGCCTGGCCCTGCGCTATCTCTGCAACCTTCTCCCGTGGCACCACGGCTCAGACTAATGCAGGAGAGATGGAAGAGCTCGGGCCAAGGAGATAAGCTTTATCAGCCCGCTTCCTTCATTGGGAACAGGCAGTCTCAGGTCTCAGACAGATGCTGTTTTAAAAGCACACCCGTGACACGGCTGCCAGGACAGGTCTGCGTTTTTCAGGACGCCGTGGCACCGGCTCCCCTCAGTTGCTGAAGAGGGAAGTGAAGAGCACGCTTTGAAGGGGGGAATGAACGAAGCCCTGCAGGAAGCGTCAGCGAGTCCTTGAGGGAGGACAAAGTTAGCAAGCCAGGCACCAAGGGCCCCGAGGCTGCCACACCCTGCCCCGGGGTTTCTCCCGCGGGCCGGGCCCGCGCCCAGCCGCCCGCTCGGGGCGTGGGTGAGCCGGGCCGAGGGGAGGGGAGGGGCGGGCGGTGGCGGCGGGGCCCGGGGCGGCGGCCCCCGCGCTCCGCCACCGCCGCACCTGGGCCGGGCGGGCGGGCGGGCGGCGCCATTTATAGCGCGCTATTTCGGGCGCGCGGGGCCATTGGGCGCCGCCGCGTGACGGCACCGCCGCGCCCGGGGCAAAGTCCCGCCGCGCCCGCCGCCGGGGGGGCACGGGCGGCGCCCCGCGGGCTCCCTGCGCATGCCCGGGCTCCGGCGGGGGCAGCGGGGCTGCTCCCAACAGCCCCGGGGGCGGGGTCCCCGGCGGCCTCAGGCGGCGCGCCCCTGCCCGAGCCCCTCCGCCAGCTCCCTCAGGATGGCACGGCTGCGGGAGCTGCCGCCGCTGCTGCTGCAGGGGAGGGGAGCCGCGCCCGAGGGTGGGATTGGCAGGGGCGTGCAGGCAGGATGCCAGAGACGTATTTCAGGCCGCTCGTCCTTAGCCAGACCTGCAGAGCGGGGGAGCATCGGCGGTCACTTGTCCCTGTCCCTGGGACAGCGCAGGGGAGAAAGGCTGGCAGGGGCAGCTGGGCTCCGGTATAAGCCTGATGGGAGGTGGGTGCAAGGAGCAGTGACACCAGGCAGAGCTGCCTTAGGTGTGGATCTAGCTGTGAAGGTGTGCTATGGCACCTTGAGGGAGGACAAAGCAAAAGGAACGTGCAGGGAGCAGCCAAGTTGTGTCCGTCTGCAGGTGTACCAGCCACCTTCACAGAATCATCTAAGTTGGGAAAGACCTCTGAGATCATTGAGCACAGCCTGTCACCAAACACCACCTTGTCAACTAGACCATGGCACTAAGTGTCGCATCCAGTGTTTCCTTACACACCTTCAGGGATGGTGACTCCACCACCTCCCTGGGCAGCCCATTCCAATGTCCAATGACCCCTTCTGTAAAGAAACTCCTCCTGATGTCCATTCTACATCTCCTCTGGCACACTTTAAGACTATGTCCTCTTGTCCTGTCATTAGGGTCTGGGAGAAGAGACCAACCCTCACCTGGCTACACCCTCCTTTCAGGGAATCCTAGAAAGCAGTGAGGTCTCCCCTGAGCCTCATCTTCCCCAGGCTAAACAACCCCAGCTCCCTCAGCCATTTCTCATAGCACTTGTGTTGCAGACCCCTCACCAGTTTCACTGCCCTTTTTTGAACCTTAAAATACCTTAATTCAGCTTTGCTGATTTGGGTCTCTAGGTAGGAGCATCCTCACATCCCCAGTCTTCAATGACAGGATGGCACAGAGTATGATAGTTCAGGTCACTGCAGATTTTTTTTTTTTTTTTTTTTTTTTTTTTTTTTTTTAGCTTTGTAAACATTTAACAAATGGGCTAAATGTTACCAGGATTCAGGGCCACTTCAAAAGTAGCCTCCGAAACACCTCGCCCATAAAAGCCATGTGTGACTCTCCCACTCCTTTTACAGAGACACTGTATGATGATGGGTGGGATGAAGGCAGCTTCAGTCCCTCGAGTCTCTAGTAGGCCTGGTCAATACATCAGCACACACATGAGAGGAGAGTCAGCAAACTCCACCAGGAAAGGTGAAGGGGCAGGCTGCCATTTCATGTGGTCAAAGAGCTCCACAATAAGTAGTGTCAAGATCCAATTACCCAGTATTGTTCTGTGAGTGTGGAAGTTTTTCCAGTCCACCAAACTGTTCAGCTAAGACAGCGCTTCAAGAAAGGTGCAGTTATTGGCTCGATAAATGTAGCATGGGATGGAACAAGCTGTGCAAATTGCCTTCCTTAAGTCTTACAGGAGTCATCATCCCTGAAGTTCTTGGATGTAACTCTCAGGAGAATGTAGAAGTCAAGCCAACATGGAGCTGGGTGTCCAAAATCCCCAGTTTTCTACAGCCAGTAGAAAAAAAATGCTCCCAGGATCTTCTGGGAGCAATACAGGTTGGAAAAGCAACAGCATATTGGCATAGTCCTAAAATAGTCATTTGTGTAAGCCCTTCATCTCCCACAGGATTTTTTCTCTGCAGGCAAGATCTGTGTTAATCTGGAGCCTGAGCCAAAAGACTCCTGGGCAGTTTCTGCCAGGTCATAAGTTTATCACATGCTAAGCACACAGACAGGGAAGGACATTTTACATTTCTTGTCTGCTAGTAGCTATAGTAAATAATCAATTAGTTGCACTTTGAACGATTTAGTTCACACCTTTTCCTGACTTAGACTACATTTCTGGCAGGTAGAGTGCAATACATAAACTTTGCAGAAGCTGTTTCTGTTTGTCCATGCCCTGTTGCAGGATTTCAGAACACAATTATGTTATGGCTTAAAAGTTTTTTCCAGGAATACTGAATTGTTTAAACTAATGCTACTGTTTGCCTGGCAGTGCTTTGTAATGTCTAAAGAACAATCCTGGCTATGTTTTTTGTCCATTTATTTAGAAGCATATCATTCTTGTACAGGCACAAGTTATGTGTGTTTGTTCTACCTATGAAGCACTGTTGAAAGAAAAAGAAATGCATTCCTCCCAACAGCTTCTGTTCATTAATTCATTAAAAGCAAATCTACTCCCAAAAAGCTGTTCACTCAGGAATTAGCATGTACTATTCTATAACTGTTCCCAAGCTGCCACACTGTTGAGCCATATGCAACAGCATACTATAAAACTGTACACATTTCACAAAGCTGGGCACTTCCACCACTGTTGACCATATTTAGAGAATGAAATTGGGGGATTTCTTGATGCTCACATTCAGAGCTTGATTACAAGTCTGTTGTAGCCTATGAGAGTCTTTTCAGGAATGTCACTGTGCTTGAGGACATGCCCTCAGCACATAAAAGTTTATGGAAACTTTTATAGAGCCCAGTGCTAAATTGTCTTTACGGGAGAAAAAGTTTAGAAGGGAGCAGAAAGTTAAGTTTGCAGGTTTAGTATAGATCTACCTCATATCTAGTTAGTTCTGCCCTGGTCCATGTGTCTTCAGTTGTTTTATCCAAACAAAAATAAAACTAGATTCTGGTTTTATAATAGTCTTTTAAAGACACTTTACGGTGTTTGGAAAGTCAAGGTTCACTGGCATCACAATTTCAGTATTGTTCCTCAAGGAACTGTTTTGGAAAGATCCACATTTCCCAAATTAATTTAACAAAGTTTAAGAAGAAATTCAAGATTGTATTACCAACTTATAAATACATCTGTCAGCTAAGATCTAACAAAAGCTTATGTTTGGATGCAAACATTTTATTGCCTTGGAGCTAGCAGTATCAACTGCCTGATAAGGGGAGCATTTCTGCTAATATTTGGAGAATAAACCTTGACTGCTGTGCTTATCCCCTATCACTGAAACAACAGGAAGGATTCTCTAAGCTCCCATTGACTTAACTGGGAATTAAATCAAAACCTGTGGCAAAAGTAAAATGCAAGTAGTTCTGCAACATCAAAATAGTGAAACTGCATTGTTAGTGGAGATGTTGATTTGTGTGGGTTTTACCACTTCAATGTAGTAATTGTAGGTTACTGGGGCAAGCAGTTTTGCCACCACCACAAATCAAAGGCATCATCAGGGAATGTCAATGAGGTTTTGTGCTCACTGAATCTCATCTACTGTGAGGGGAAAAGGCTGAGTAGTACTTAATGATTAGATAGATCCAGTTTCTGCCTTGCCAGTGCCTTGGTCAGCAGTGTAATGCACAGCAGAGATTTTTCTGAGACTCCAGAATGCCAAAGAATGAACTGTAACCAATAAGGAACAGCATGTGATGGAGGGAAATTTGGAAATAATGTTATAGTCATGAAAGGAGTTCATTTTATATTACAGTTGTTAACACAATGCCATGATCAATTGCATGAAGTCAGATTCTACCTGCCTCATTAATAAACAACTTGTAATGCACAGGGAAGGGTAGACTGAGGAGTAGTATGTGCCTTTGCATTCAGAAGGCTCTTTTAAAAGACTAATGTAAAGGGATGCTTAAATAAAATTAATTTGCCATATGCAAAAGATTTCTTACCAGGCTGACCAAATTCTTGTCAGCCTAATGAGAGGCCAAAAATATGTTTGCAAAGCTAGTCTTGTTGCAAACCTTGCTGCTCCGAAAAATAATTGCAACTTTTGTCATGAAAACGTGAGCTCCAGCATTCAGGGAAACAGTGCACCATTTTGCAGAATGGAACACGAGGTCATTTTGGGTGCATGCTCATTAAGGAAAGGAATTGCATAGGAATGTAGGAGGGTTGAGAGTAAGAATTCGAAGCTCCTGTGTCTGCAAGAAAACAGGGCAGTATGTATGCCACGGTGATTTCTGATGCACAGACACCATACTGCAATGCTAAAAATGTTAAGGATGTAAATTAGCTGTACTGAAGATCACAGTCACTGTAAGTTGTCCATCAGCTCTCCCCGAACTCATTAGTCAACTATTATCCTTGAGCACGTACAGGAATGCCTGCTGGGCCCAGGCTTTACTCAGCCTCCAGTTCAGCAAGACTTTTAAAGAACATGCACAGGGTTAAACAAGTCTTGTAATTTCACTGAATCCTGGAGAATGCCAGCAAGGCTGAAGTCAATAGCCTCACCGTGAGGTACAACACACCTCGCCACTGGGTCCCAGAGACAGTTTAGATATGCAGGTTAAGGCACGGGAACGCTGCAAATCCGAGGAGGATCTTTCAGATCCCAGTCTCTGTGTGGGTCACTTCCATTCACTGTTCAGCAGTGAAGCTGCACTGTGAGAAACAGTGTTACATCTGTCAAGAAAGAAACAATTGAATTATGACATTTGAAACCTGAACTGTGATTTGACAGATCAAGAATAGAGGAATCTAGATCTGCTTCTCATACAGAGGTAGTTTTAACAGGACAATACAAGGGTTGTAGAATTATTTATTTATTAATACAGAACTTTGAAGAGTATTTTAAGGCGTTAATAAGAAACCACCCTGATGCTGGGAAGCAATGATTTTCCCTTGGGCTTCCTCTCTCACCGTTTCAGTATAAGTACTGATCCTGGGCCTTACCCTAAATGAATGAAATCCATGAGTGTTTGGGGTAAGACCAGGCTTTCTCTAATGCTATATTCGAGCTGCATGGAGCAGAAGTGCTGTGGAATTAACTCAAACATTGAACTTTAAAGTGCTAGGGTAATTTTCACTTCCTCAGTCTTTTTAATTAGTTACATTGATTTATTTTTACGCTGTTGCAGGCTGGGAGCAGTGTAGTTTGGGTCTGGACCAAAAGTGCTTGGTTTTCTCTGAAGTGTTGTGTTTGCTGACCCGAATGTCACTAGTCCCACAGAAATGCAGTACTCAATGCAACTCAAGTGTTTACAAAACACTGTTGTAAAGCAAGCAGTAAATTACTTCCTTTATGGATGGATCTGTGGGTACATTCTGCTCACTGCTGTATTAACTGAATATTAATGATTAATGAAAAAAAAAATGACATGAAGAATAGTTAAACCAACTTGTTATACTTTGAGGATAATATGACATTTACTGACCGCTGGAGAAGCCCCTTTGCATCCTGCATGTACTGCCCTGCACATATGCTCCAGGGAAGGTCCTGGCACAACCCACAGCAGGCTGTTTCTAGCCTAGAAAAACCTGGAGCCAGCCTGAGAATATTTACATTACATATCAGATTAAAAGAAAACTATTTTTTTAAAGAATTTATCTTCTGTTTCTGTCTGAGATAAACAACAGTCATAGGCATTTAGCTTGAGTTGAAAGCAAACTGGCCAGGATCATTTCAATTTTCTGCCATTACCTCGGATTTTTATAATTGCTGAACAAAAATTTTGTTCCGTTCACGTCATCTCAAGTTTTCTAACAAACATAGAACTCACCTCTTCCACCTCTACTCATGTTTAAATAAGATTCCACAAGAAATCAGGTAATAGCACCAGGGCTAAAAGTAGTAGAATCAGGCTGGTAAGATCCATTTCCAGATGACTGGCACACACATGGGGTCTTAATCTGGTGTTTGATAAAGCCCATAAACAGCTATCCATGCAGTGATCATGTGACTGGGTTGACAGAATCAGCCTGATTCTGGCCTCACGCAAGTGCACAATAATTTCTGACTTTGTCCCTGTGCGCTTCATGCAGGTCTTTGGATTATACTTAAACCATGAACACAGTTCAAGGTTATCATTTCACATTAACAAGGGTTGGCTGAGAGGCTAATCTAAAGTAACCAATTAAGAATGACCATGGAAGCCTGTCATAGTGAAGTCATGGAATTTTCTCCACTAAACCTCTCAGTTATAGGCCTGGTCCCACTGTCTTGACTCTGAAGGGCTCTGACAGGATTGCAAGCTTGAGCCCTGTGGGAAGAGGCTCATTTACAAGCATCACTAGCTTGCATTGAAACAGCCTCCAGCCTTCATTCTCTCCTCTACAAACAGGGTTTCACTGCATACCATAAAAGGGTTATGTAGAATTAATTATGGTGTCTAAAATTATTCAGTTATCTTTTTCCTAATATTTTTCCTGATATTCTGAGATAGCTTACAGGATGTAAGGGTTTTGGATACATCAGGGTATTGGATACATTGCATTTCTTCTCAAAGGAGAAATAAGCAAGTTACCAGAAGAACAAGAAAATAACTTAAATCCACATTTAAATCTTACAATGTACTTCTCAGTGTGAGTTTTACTTGCTTGGATTTTTTTAAGGATAGTCATTACAAAATAAATCTCTTAACCACATGTAATCTCTGCAGTCATTTTCCCATGCAATAGCAGTTTAAATAAAATTGTTTTGACTAAAGTTAAAAAAGTCAATCTCAGAAATTTACAGCCACAATAAGAATGAGTGGTTAGAGATTTTAGAGCCGGCAGAGATTATTTTGATTATCTGCCTTGTCTAACATGAAACTCAGGTTGTCAGTCAGGAATTCCAGTAACTTTTGTTTAGGACTTTGTTTGAGTTAGATTGTCCTGCTGAAATCTAACACCTGCAAAAGCAAACAAACTTTTTTTAGTTCTCATTTAAGCCATTATTTACTCACCATTGATGTGTGGTGATATTTGAAACACAATACTTAATTGCTACTTGAAGCACAGAAAAAGAGATCATTTTAAATACTACACATTGGAAACCGTGGGGAAAATGGTGGCCACGATCTTACTCAAAACAGCACTATTTGAATGTCCCTAGCACTGCATTAACTCTATTGCATGCTGCATTTTAAGGCAATTTCTGTAAAGAGGTTTTTGGGGTTTTTTTTGCTTTAGCATTCCCTTTTTTATTTTTAACTAAGGGTGCAGAATGAACTCTGAGACAAGAAAGAACATTGTGCAATACTCTGAGCTGTTATCTAAAGAATATTGTTTCTTATCTCTCTGGATTTGTACAGCACAGCATGGCTAAACTTTAGTGATGAGTGAGCAGTTATTTCAGGCGACAGGGGTGGAGGGCATTGAGAGGAATGCAGGGAAGGAGTACATTTAGATACATGGAAAGATAATCCATTAGAAAATTATTCCTTGCTGTTAGATTACTTGCTTGTGGGATCAGGAGAGTTCCCATAACTTGGAACACAAATGGAAAAAATGGTGTGTTGCTAGAGATGATTGTGCTGAGAGAGAAATAAAGGGTGTGAAGTGCTTTCATTAGTTTTGTCCACGTGACTTTCTGGGAGCACCTTAGGTGCAGTTCTCGAAGAGATCCCTGAACCCTCCCAGGCACATCTTCTCTATGGAGAGTCCTCGCCTGTGAGACCCGTGTCTTGCTTTGCCAGTGCGTCCAGCTGTTAACTCCACCCTGTGAATCAGCTGTACATGCACACCCTGTTTTGCTGTCATCTCTAAAGCCCTTTTGGTGTTTTTCTGCCTCACCTTTATCAGATAGGTGAAGGTAAACCAGGCCAGTGGCCAGGACTCTCAGTTTTCCCATTCTGTGCTGCTGTCCTGCCTGGCAGAGCAGCCATGCCGGGCTGGGCGGGGAAACCACTCTGCAGGTCAGGACTGCCGTGTGGACATGGAGACAGCTGAGCCCTTCTTGCAGGTGTTCACAAACAGGGCTCAAAGACCCCATTCCCTATGAGTGGCAGGCAAGAAGCCACTTGCATCCCTAGCTCCAGAGCACTCGGACACTCTGAAGGGAGTCTGTCCCGGGCGCTTCAGCACGCTGGGTCAGAAACAGGCCATGGTACCTGGCACGGCCCTTACTGTGACAGCAGCCCCAGCACTCACAGCAATGGCCCTGCATCGGAACGCTGCAAAAGAAGGCCGTAGCTTGATGCTGTACTTCCCCCTCCTTCTACATCTGCCATGGCAGGCAGAACACAGCCAGGGCAACCCACTTTCTCACAGGAAAATGCTGCACGTAACAGCGTAGCATGCCTTAGGGACAATATGGTTCACCCAGGACTACAAGGTGTTCCCAGCTCTTGTGCTCCTGGTCTCACTCAGGAACAAACTGGGCCTGGCTTTGGAGATGATCCAAGGTATGACTGTGAAGATTTCTAGTGGATATATGTTTGTACTAAATTACCCAAAGCAAAGTCCGTGAGGCCAAAAAGCAAGCTCTGTAAGGCCAAATGGCATGGGTAGGAAAACCAGACAAACTTCTTGGATACAGAAACTCTACTTACTTTCTGATTGCGGCAACAACAATGTTTTTACCGTTCCAAGATAATTAAACATACTGAACAATTAGCTTATGAAGCACCAGCTCTGGAGTCACCCAATCCTCACGCTCAACTGGTACCAGGTGAAGGGACACAACACCCTACTTCTGCACCCAGCAGCACCTCACCCTTCTCCTCCCACACTGGAAGTGCTTGAAGGTGAAAACAGAGCAGTGGACCAATGCATCTGGCTCCAAAGGCATTGCTGGCAAATGCTGAGACATCACACAAAAGAAACCATAGCGCAGAACCAGGTTTGTAAGGTTACATATGACAGATTTTCCCCTCTCATCTTGACTTTTTTATTGAAAGAGACCAAAGAATGCATCATGCTACCTGTAAAAGATAACTAGCTTATAAAATAAATAAACTGCTGAGCTGTGTTCTTCCTAGGAGCAAATCAAGTCTATGTGAAACCCTGGTTACATCCAAGGCAGCACGTCAACCTTATTTTGAAGGCTCAAGCGGTACTCAGTTAATACCCTAGCCATGAGTTACCTGCTGTGAATAGGTGAAATTCACCCAGTATTTTAAAGGAGGCATACTGATATTTTCCAAAGTGTTTTGGCAAGTTGCTAGCCAACATGCTACAAGACTTGTTGTTTATCTTTCATGTCATGCGTCAGAGGTAATTACTTCACGGGGTAGGTGTGTCATTGGGAAGCACTGAAAACTCCCTTTGTTTCAGGTTACCTGCATGCCTCAGTGTGGCAGGTGAACAGTAATCAACCTGATCCCCTTCTCCTCCAGCAAGGCCTCACAGAAGTTATTTGGTTTGGTAGCCTCTTTGTTTCTGAGTTACTGCCTTTAAGGCAGCTGGGGCTGATTAGATAAGGTGACTGTGTATCTGCAGCCTTGACATAAAATGGATTTAGTTTGCCCTCAGTGTTTAGCAGGGTGGTTGAAAACCAATTAAGGATATATGTAACCATATGTAAATTGTATATGAGCTGTTTGCTATGAAACAAGTATTTTTTCTCATGACTGAATATTTAATTGAGGTACAGTTCCAGGTGAGCCCTTGCAAACTATCAGAGTTAAAATTCAAGTCTGGTGAAAGTAGGCAGTTTTCTACTTTGTTTAGAAATGCCACCCTGCTTGTACCTCCCTTGTACTTGGTCTTACGTCTTCATCAGTGCCCGCCTGTTTTCAGCATTATGGTTATCACAGAGCAAACACAGGATTTCCCAAGAGACAGGTGGATACTTGTACTTCAGACTCCAGCTTGGTGTCTTACGCGTGATACACTAAGGTCACAACTACTCTCCTTTATCTGCGTGATGAATCTCCATTAGTATATTCTCTCCTTATTCAGCGCTGAGAGCTCCCTGTGCAGCCTGCACTGCTGTTGGGAAGCTGTGGTCTGAGGAGAGAACAAACAACTTCATCTCCTAATGGCACTTGGAAATGTTCATGTCTGCAGCAGACATAGGTGGTGCAGGGTAGGAGAGATAATGTATGGACCAGTAATAAACTGCATCCCCAGTATTACATGTTTTCTGTTTCACTCACTATTAGATGGAGTCGTTAAGGTTAACCAGTCTTCCGCTACAAAATAAACATGATCTCTAATGTTCAAAAGGGGAGAGCTTTGTTGCATAGAGCACTTAAATCAGGCTAGGCAAAATATGAGAGGATATCTGAAAGACCTAGTCCTGAATGGCAAAATAGGTTTGAGTGATAATTGGGACTTTCCTTACCTAGTAACCTCTGTATCAAGGAATTTTTTCTGTTTCAATTAGAGAAAAATATGAGAAAATGCTCTGGCACCAAACTGCACAGTAATGCCCAGCTTATATTACTGACTTAGCCAAGGCAAGAGCCATGCTAGATGTTTTATTTTGGCTGAGAATTTAACTGTGAATTGCCTTATAGATAATGCAGCTCCAGAAATTGAATGAGAAATACAAGTACCAGTCAATGCAAACAACTTTCAAAGCTTACACTGAAAGAGCACTTGGCTCTGGAGAGAACTGATCGGGAGGTAGAATCACTGCCATTCAGTCTTGAGAATGGGGTTTAAGGCCTTTCTAATGTTACCCGCTGGATTTGAGAATCACCAGGTGAAACTCAAGAGCTTAGTTTATGCTGAAAGTCAAACAATGTGACCTTAAAACTGATCTTAAAAGGTGTGAGTCAGTATCATATCGCAGGAAAAGAAAAGGTACCCTGTCTATTAATTGTACATTGAACTTTGCACTCTTAGCCCTGAAATTCTGAGTTTGGGCACCCTTAGTTAAATTGAAATAGCTTATTACTTGTGGTTTTGAACTCTTACAGCCTCATTCCCACAGTCACAGAAATACAAATGTTAGCAATATATGTAATTGTAAAACAACCTGGATTTTAAAAAGCAACTGTACATTGACTATGAACTATTTTCCCTCTATCAACCAGTGGGCATTTGTTTTGCCTCCACCTTCCTTACCACTCTCACCTGCTCTAAACACAGATCTGTGCTCTGTCTATGAAGCACGTGAACTAAGTTAGTTAATGTTACTTGACATGCAGTTTTTGTCAGCAGCAGCTTAACACATCTCTATTTGATGTTAAAAAGCAAAACCAATCAAACAAACAAACAAAAAAAACCCACCCACACATGGTTCCATAGAAAGTGCTCAGATGTGCAGGGGGTATTTGCAATATATGGCACTCAGCTCTGCTTTTAATCAGATTTCAAATAGAAAGCACAAAGGAAGATATCAAGGTGAAATAGAGATTACTTAACCAGGGGAACTCCCTTCCTCTTTCCTTTCTTATCATAAGCATTAAGATCATAATTTCATTTTAAGACGTAAAAGCTGCGTTGGCCCTGGTTTCCATTTGCTTTGAGCCTTGGACAAACATGACTAGATTTACACATGTGGTATAATCTCTACAAATTCAGTATGTCATGAACTGCATTCGTCATGTCACACATTTTTAAACAATGGTTTGAGACATGATTGTTCTTATTCAATAGATTCAGAAAACTCTCAGTGCTTTTTCTATTTGTTTATTTGTTGGTAAATCAATAATTCATTGTGGATTTCAGTTACAATTATGATTACCATAGACTTTCCTTTCCTGGCCACATTCATATTTAAACCTGCCCTTACTTTGAGTAATATTTTATCTGTATTTTACTTACCACTAAGTCTTGCCTTCTCCATCCATTGTAAATAATTTCTCCGTCTCAGTGTACACAAAATATAAATGCCAAACTGTGTTTTGTTTCAGTTGAAGAGAAGATTTTATTGCACACTGTGCATCACTCCCTGTGAAAATTTCCTGTGGAAGAAGAACGTGTTACTAGGGAGGTTACTAAAGACAGGTCTCATGGGAGCTGAAAGCAAACTGTGCTTGGGAATTCTCAAAAGTTAATGAGAAGAAACATAATATTCCTTTAAGCTTTTCTCTCCTTTTACGGTGGGTAAGAACAAACCAGATAAAAGCCTGAAGTCTTGTCTGATTGTTTTTCTTTCTTACAACATTTTAAAATAATCCTTTAAAATAAACTTCATCATATATACTTTTCTTCATAATCTACCATGTCCTCCTAGGGCTCCATGATGGTTAATCAAGAGTCCAGTAATCCCAAGGACTACTTGGGGGTGCTGCTGGAAGACAAAATGATTGCAAAGATAAGGATCTCCCAGCATGTAACCATTGGATCATTGAATGTGGTTTATTTCCAAGCCTGAATGCGCCTAACCTCTTGTTGGTGCAGGAAAAAAACCCCAACCTATGCTCACTGAAAAAAAAAAAGCAAAACAACAAACAACTGAACCTGGCAACAGCAGCTTTTCATGTAGGAACAATAAACAACTGAACTTGGCAGCAGCTTCTCGTAGGAACAAGCAAAAATGAGGCACAAGCCTTGCACTCTTTTGCGCCATTTATCCCCTTCATAAGAAACCCAGAGAATGTCTCAAGAGGCTTTGCCAATAGATGCTGGTCCACTGTGACCTCAATCTGTCAGGTTTTCTGTAAGCTCAGTGTGGGTAGTGGGGAAGTGGCTCTCTGTGCAGACAGAACTACAGCTCACCAGGTCACTCTTCCTGAAGTCTGACATTTCAGGAATTATAATGCCAAAATTTCAGAACGTGCAATGGGTAGGTAATAAGTTGCTTATTCAGTTATGCACAATGAAAAAGAAACTATTGTCAGTAATACCATATGGTTCTTTTTTCCTTTTACAGCTCTTCCATTTGATAAAGAAAATCAAAGACTCTTGACTGTCCTACGTGACAGCAAATCTTCTTAAATCTGTACAATGTATCTCAGAACATGGCATCCTTTCCATTAACTACTCTAATGAATGTCCTTTCTTTTAGCTGCTATATTAAATGCATAGTCTGTGAGTTGTCAAGGAGACAGAGTTAGCTACTATAGATTTTTGTTAGTAAAAAATCTGCAAACAGACTAGTAGGGATGCTGCAAAACTCTTCCAGCTATGCCTTGCCTAACCTGGATGTAGTTTTCTATTCAGAGAACTGGGAGTTAAGGTCTGTCTGTTCTTGGGACTATTGATTCTGCATGAGCAACCAAAAATAATGGATTTAGGGCACAAGATTCCATGTTTCCCTGTTCCAGGATGATCTGGCTTAGGAAGTTTTATGTTGACTAAAGATTGTCTGGCACAAAGCCTGTTAAGCAAAAACCACTTTATAGCGATAGGACTTGCTTGAGCAAACCCAAGCAAGTACTTGGAATTCATAAATGATCCACATTGAGTTTAAATGTTATTACAACTTACAGTAACATGAAAATCAAACGGGTCTTCTCTCTAAAACAGAGGAGGCAGGCTTGATGAGGATGACACAATTTGGTTAGGGGTCAGTAAGTCACAGGAACTGTTACAGGGAAGAAGACAGAAACTGTGTTCTGCTACTGACCTGCTGAGCAATCGGGATTCTTTCATCACCTCCTCTGCCTTATTAATTCCTGTAAATGGTTGGTAATACTATCCTCTTAATAAAGCAGGTTAAGAGTAAGTGCTGGATCAGAGCAGATCTTAATCCTGTGACTTAAAGGCTTCATTTTGATTTGGGTCTTGTGCTTAATTGTGAGGTCGTACTGAAGATAATGTGGTTAGGATGGCCATAAAGGTTCTCTCTTGCTTAACTGATGCCTAGATCTAGAAGTAACCAAGTTCCATAGAGTTTTCATGTGGAGTTTTCTCCAGATTGTATATTTGTATCTGTTTTTTCTATGTTTGTACTTCTGCCCCAGGATGTCTTGATATGGGTTGATTGTTTTGTGCCTGTTTCATGCCTTCTCCAATATTCCCTCACACACACTCCAAAGGGGATCTAGTCTCTAAGCATTCTTAGACAATGCTTATTGGTATTACAAACAATGTCCATACTCTCAGAATTCAATATACTGATTTTCAGAGCACTCTCAGGAAATCCAAAGAACTGAGGGCTTTTACCCTCACTCTGGAGCAGAGGGCAACTGGTTGGTGTCTGGAAAGGGTGAGAAGGCTTCTGGATAGAAGGGAAGAAGGTGCTTACATTTATACCTTCCCATCCTTCTAGGGGGGAGGTGAGGAGGGAAATACGAAGGAAGGAGCTGAGTGACCCAGGTGTAGAAGAGAGTTTTGTACTATCACGAAGACACCTACCTAGCCAAGTGTTCAATAAGGTACAGAGCTCTGCAGGCAAAAGGATTTGAAAACACACCTAGCACAAGGCAAAAGCCCAGGAAGGAGGCAAAGGGTGTCTAACACATACTCCATGCTGGCAGTGGTTCTGGTTCCTTCCACTGAAGACAGTTCTTCCTGTGTAAGCTCAGTATGTTCACAGTGGCTGGTTTTGGGTGGAGCAGTATTGGGCAAGCTGGTAGTTATGGATGCCATTGAGGTATCTACCTTTCCCCATGTATTGCAGGTGACTGTGAGAGAATGGCATAAGGTTATGTGCTGTGGCAAACAGGAACCTAGAGATTGTATGTTGCCACACTTAATTATTAGTCACCTAAATTCCTTTTGCCCCTAGGTTTATGTGGTTAGGAAGCAATGGTAAGCTCTAGGGAAAAAAACACCAAAAAACCCCCACCAAAACCCCAGCAAAAACAGGGGTTTAAGCTAGGATATGTAACTAACATATAGAAACAAATACTTACCTGATTAAATATGATACATTAAATGAGACATCTTCCTGATGTGGAGTTGCTTCAACATGAAGCCCCAGGGTGATGGTCTCTGAGCCCATGTTGACTATGGACAGGAAAGGATTTGCAGAATGAAAATCTCTCAGAATGGAAAGGGGCTTCCCATTAAATCCATACAATATTTTGTTTCAAGGGGACACAGACACACACACTTGTTTTGACTTTTCTTTTTCCAATCACAGCCAAAATCTGGATTTTAAGACTATGCCTTGAAAATATCTCATCTCTATCCTTTTCCATCCCCCCTGCCAAAAAAAAAAAAAAATCTAAGAATGTCACTCAGGGTTCTGAGTGAGAGCTGCAGAAGCTGAGTTCTTACAGCACTTCTTGGAAGAGTTGTTCCTTGTGCTTGGCAGCCTACCCAAAACACTGTGATAATTTGGTCTGGTTCATTTCCAGTGTCATCCTACTGAATAAAGCATGAATCCCACCATAAACTTATTGCTTAACAGAAGAGCATAGCAAGTGTCCTCATGAATCATATTTTTGTTAAATTTACCCAATCCAACTGAGTGCTAGCATATTTTGTTAAATTACCTGGCCCAAGTAAATCTCAGTGGAATTGTTTCAACTGAAAATGGAGGTCATATCTGTTTCCCAAGGATGTTTGATCCCATGGTCCTTTTCTTGGAAGCTGTTCAGCTTTAGACTGTTTCTTCTCACCTGCTGTTGCAAGCTGCCACCCCCATGGTTCTGTTTTGACGGTAAAGCCGCCTCTAATCTCTGAGGGTCATGCAACAGGAAAGGAATATTACCACGAATTCTCTAAGCCTCCAGCTCGGCTCCCCTCCCCTTTCTTTCACAGACCTGACACAGTAATGATTCTTTTATTTTAACGTGGCACAACCAAGTGCTGCTCGGTGGACTCTGTGGGGGAAGACACCATTTGGATCTCTGCCAAAGCAGGACCCGTATTGTTTGGGCTGTCCTTTTTGTCACCATCCCTTGATATTTCCCAGGCCCTCCCTTGCCCTATATATTTTCCATGTAGAGGGGTGTTATTCTCCTTGTTCGGTGCCTCCCTGTTCCTGTCCCGTGTCCTGTGTCAAACAGACAGACAGTGGTTGAAGTGGGATGTTGCAGTCAGCAGCTTGGGTACAGGCTGCACAATTTCCTCAGTCTCACAGCTCAACTACATGCCATTGCTGGCACAGTGGAAGAGCTGTGTCCTACAGGCCGTTGCCCATGACTATGTAAATCAATGTGCTCTTGTGACTAGCCAAGCAAAGAGATGCGGTGGGAGGCCAGCAGTTCCTGGCAGACACTATCCACAGAAGTGCATTACATTCATGGGTGAGGAGGGAGAAGGAACAAGGGGCAGAGACACAAACTTTGTTATCTGTGTATGCTTATCAATTGCTATGCTACTCACATGAACTTTTTGGGGGTTTATGAAAAGTCAGAACCAACTGAAGTGTACTCTATACTTTCTGAGCTTCGATGGATTTTCAAAGTTTTCTCTTTTGCTGACATTGCTGAAATTATGCTTTACTACACAAAGCAAGCCTGTGTTTTGTTAAGTAATCATATTTTCCGACCTCCCACTTCAAGAAACGCAGCAATTATTAGAGGCCACCCCTAAGGCATCACCCCTGTGCCGGACGCTTTCCCCGTGCCATCCACCGGCTTGGGAAGCGCCGACCCCGGCGCGGCCCCGGCAGGTGCTGGCGTGGCGCGGCGGGCCGGGCCGGGCCGGGTCGGGCCGGGGTCTCCCGCGGGGTCGGGGCCGTGCGGGGCGGGGGCCGCAGGAGGCTCCTCGCGGCCCGGCCGTGCCCGGGGGGCCGGGGCGGCGCCGCCCCCCACCTGTTGCCCGCTCGTCCCTCACCGCGAGGGGCTCGGGGGCCGCCGGAGGCTCCGGGCCGCGGTGCCCCCTGCACCCCGGGGACGTCGGAGCGAAGGCGGCGGGGGTGCCCGGCGGTTGGGCGAGGCCGGTGCCGCGCTTGGGGGGAGCGGCGGGCAATGGCCGGCGGCGGTGAGTCACCGCCGGGCCCCACCTGCCGTACTTAACCCGCCGCCGGGCGGCCGGCGCCGCACTCGCGGGCTGCGCTGCCGCCGTGGCCGGGAGCGGCTCCTTCCTCCTCCACCTCCTCCGCACGGGGCGCTCGGCAGAGGCGAGGCAGACGCTGCATGAACGTTTGTGTCGGGAGTAGCAGAAGCACCAGCAGCCCTCAAAATGCCAAAGCCGGTGAGTGGGGCGCGGTGGGAGGGAGGCGCTCCGCGGGGCCGCAGGAGGGAGGCCGCTGAGGGAGGCGCGGCGCTGGGCGCTGGGGGCTGCCCGAGCCCGGGCGCCCGGCGGGGCGGTCACCTCCGGGTGTCGCGGCGCGGGCTTTTGCCGGGCTGGAAGGGCTGAGTCCCGGTCCCTGCTCCCCGGGACGGGACGGAGCGTTTCGACTCGAGCGCCCCGGGAAGTTCTGCGCGGCGGCGGCGGCGGCGGGAGGGAGCGGCAGGCACCCGGCTCGGGAGCCACATCAGCGGCTGCTTGGAGCGGGAGGGATCGCTGGGGCGGCTGCCCGCGGGCGCAGGGCCGCGGGCAGGGCGGAGGCGCCTCGGGGGGGCTGCAGGATCTCCTCGCAGTCCTGCCGCCGGGAAAGGGAGCACGGAGCCCCGGATCTCGGTGCTCCAGAGATCGGGCGGGGGATTGCTCCGTCTTGTACAGCGCTTCCGTGCTGGACACGCACAGAGCTCCCGAGTAACTCTCGAAAGAAGAGCTTTCATCACGCTCCCGCTTAACGAGAAATGATACAACTGCGCCGGCTGCCATTTAGTATGCTTGTGGCCTATGCATTTATCTACAGGAAGCATGTATGCATCTGTAAACATAGCAAAAACCTTGTTTCCCGCCGTGTTTTGCCATCTAAAAACTAGTTGCTAGAACTCTTAATAAAGTTCTCCACACTGGTCTTTACCAGTCATTACCGAAAACCTGTTTCCTTTTTTTGGTTGGATTTTTTTTTTTCCAGTGGCACGGTCTTTTCTATCCCTCCTTCTTTCTCTTGACACCAGCAGCTCTTCACCGCTTCCCCCTCCGACCTTCTAGTGGGGTTTGGTGGTTTTTTTTTTTGATTGTTTGTTTTATTTTAAAGTCTGCTGCTACTGTGCCGGTTAGGGACGGTATTTCCCTTGGGGAGCCAACTGCCCGATGCAGAGCTTTGAGCAGTCGTTGGAGCAGACGCACTTTTGAACTTTGAAGAGCATAATCAGAGCAGATTGTTTTTACTATCTATTTTCAATAGAGGCAATATTTCTTAAAATGCAATACAATGAAGGACTTATGTGAGCATTAGCTCACTTAAATGAAATGTGAAGTAAGAGCAAACAAGCTTATCTTTGTGGTAATAAGTAATTGATGTTTTACCGCCATAACATTAAAGTTAGTTGAACTTTTTTTTTTTTTTTAAGTATTTAGGTTAACGTACCTTGCAGTTTCTGTAAACCTACAAAAAAAAGAAACCAAAAAAACCAAACAAACAAAAAAACACAACCCCAACAGAAGACAAAAACATGCCAAAACCAAACTGTTCTCAGTCCTAAGAACTGATAAATCTTCAGTTTCCCTGGCTGTATTTCATCAGTAGGAGGTGATATATTGCTGCATATATTAATGTCTGACTGAGAGAGCCTTTCTGGAACTGGGAAAGCAAATATATAATTTATAAAGTATGGATATAAAAGGTTGTGTGTGAATAATCTCTTTCTGCCTTTTTAGCTGTTTGCTAATTACAGAGTGCTTTCTTGAAATATCCTGGTTAGAATAATCTAAAGTCCTGGTTTAGGACTAAGTCGCACTGGAAGCCATGGATAGGTGTACAAAAACTCTTTAATCTCTTAAAAAAATACAGCTGTGTTTATCCTTTCGCTTGGCAGGGCTATATTTGTATTCCCTCAGAGATGGTGATTTTTTTGTTCCTTAGCTGACTAGCCAGTGAGTAACAAAGGTGGATGGTGTAAGCCACCATCCACTGGGGAAGGAGAGTAGTACTGAAAAGACTTCTGAGATGTGACCTACTAGCTGGGACTTATGGACAAGACTCTGTGTCAATACTTTGTAAATATAAGCCTTTTTCTTGTTGAATCTGCTGTTCAGTGGGGCTAACTGCCACCTTATTGTAAATGGAAAAGAGGAATTTTGCAGAGGCTATTTTAGTAAAACACACTGTTCAGTCTGTCTGCTTTAGACTGAGACTGGATTTGGAGTCTTCCCAACTCGGCTCATTTAATCTTAATGCAGCTAAATAGGATTCGTGTCAGTTTGCATGGAGAGAGGATGTAAAGCTGTCACTCCAGAGGCAGAACTGTGCTTAGGACGAATGTGACAACAGCCTTTGGCATGTGTGAGGAGTGATAGCACGATCTCTTGGGATGCACAGGGAAGCAGTGTGTTTCTGCTGGGCATTTGGCATGGATGCTAAATATTTATTACCTGTGCTTGTTTGCATGTGTCTTGTCTACATAGCATAAGTAAATATAATGTTGCTTGGCAGACTTCATGCTGCTGTGTGTGAAGTCTCACACACTGGTCATCAGTTATTTACAAGTAAAGATTATGATGACAGAAATCAAAATTTTGGCAACACCTTCCCCTCTGGCCCCTCCACCCACAACCCAATAAGCTAAACCTTTATATGAATCTGTAATTTTAACAAGAATTATTAATGCACGCACAAAACTTATGGATCATGTTTGCAATTTATTAATTCACAGTAAATAGCTAACAAATCCATTAACAGTAGAACGTTAGTGATTTTGTATTTTAATTGAGTACCAAGGTGAAGTGTTAGAAAACCAACTTCCTGATTCTGTGGTAACATTTGGTCACAATTGTATCTGATGCATGCTTACCACCACGCTCAAAATAAATTGTAGAAGTCCAGAAAATAATACTGAAATAAGCGTATTTGTTAATATAGACACGTTTTAATATATAATTTAACACAGCCATTCTGCCATGTGTAACAGTTACAAAGTAACGAGATCTCTCCAAGGTAAGCTATAAATATATAACCTATACCCAGTTCATGAGGGTTTATGGCTGGGAGTTCATCAACAGTTCAGATGCGTGATTTCTATCTGGTCTGTACAGAGGTTCATTAGGCTTTACAGGTAGTGAATTATTTTGTAAGGAAATGCAAAAGGTGTCCTCTTGTCCAAATCTCGCTGCGTTATCTGGAAATGAGTGAAATGCAAAATAAACTTACTTGCTCAGCCTTGCTTTGTTTCATTACTGGAGTGTCCGTGTGCTCTCTGCATTTTTTCTGGATTCATGGTACCAGTTTATTTCTGTAAGTGTTTTAGGTGGATTATATCCTCTTGCAAAACAAACCAATCTAATAAATTGTGGCTACAACAGCATGGCTTCGGAGCATGGCTGTGGGCTAATGAACAGTGCTTACCGAAGGAAAAGGAAATGTGATCTCGGGTCTATAGAGCTGTTAATTTGATCTGATCTACCAGCATTCTTGGTTACTTTGTTGAAGGTGGATTTTTTTGTTTCGTTGGTTTGGGTTGGGTTTTCTTCTGTTTCCTCTTGGGGTGAAAAAACCCCAAAATTTAAAGCTTTACAAGAAATTAAGTTAGCTTTGCAGCATAGCATTTGATTGATGTGTCACACAAGAACTTCTATTACGTGAATGTGAATGTGTATCCAACTGTGTAAAGAGAGGACAGCAGTAAATGCAGTCCAGCAGCTTTTGGACCTAAAGAGAAAGTACAAGTGAATGATATCCAGAGGCACCTTTTTTAATACTTCCATTAATGGCCTTTGGTCAGAAAGCTGAGCATAGCAATGGAATCTGTTCGTGTCATGGTGTTGAGGGGGAAGTATTATTGATGCAGAGGGCCAGCATATAAAGAGGATTGAAGGACTGGGATAATAAGCTCCCTTGCATATAGTTAAACTTGGAGAGGTGGGGAAAGAAGGTCCCTAACTAAATAGACTAGAAGGAGGTGGATTAATCAGTGGTAGCACAACTGTCCTGTTGTGCGTGTCATCTGCAATGTGTAGGGCTTCCCTAACAAAAAGCACTAATAGAAAGAGAGCTTTCCTTTAATGTAGGTACTTACCTGGGCCCAGGACAGACAAATTCAAACCAAAACCTAGAGAGTGGGTTTGGGATGACCAGAGACAAAATTCCACCTTAAGATAAGAGGGTGCTTAGCTATTTCAGCCTGGTAGAATTCAAGGAGTTATCTCTTCCTTCACCTGTTTAAAAAGGAATTTAAATGCCAGAGAGGAGAAAGAATTGCTTGAAGCAGAATTTGTAGTTTAAGAGACTTTAAAGTTTTAGAACAATTAAGCATGTAAAGTGGGGGGGGGGGGGGGGGGGGGGGAGGTGGTTGTGAGTGGGTAGGATTTTTTTCTTCCCTTCCTTGCTGATCTTATTAGAAGACTATTCCAAGACCTAACATCCCTAAGATAAAATTTGACAGTACACAATTTAATGCTGCTGCCTGTAGGAGTGGGGAACTGCAACTGATGTCTCAAAAGGGTTTTCCCAGCTCTGTGTTGTTAATAATGGGCTGGTGTGTGCTAGGCATTAAGTGGTTAGACAAGTCCTCCGTACCTGTTTGATGCTGAATATACATGCATGCTGTCTTCAAGTTGTTTTTTCAGAATACAAGTCTTCTGCCAAACCTTTATCTGTCTGTGAACAGATTATGGCATTAAAATTTAACAAGTTTTTGGTAAGCCAGCCAAAAAAATATGCAAGTGTGGTGACAGGAATTTATTTCTAAATATAAACAATTGATATTAATAGTTGTTCTGAGATCTTTTGAATTTATTCTTGACTATGTGTCTTCTAACTACACATAGTGGTTTTATCTCAGGGTTCTTTACAGCAGATTCCTGTAACCGGACAGAAATAAATACACTTTTTCATATCTTTAAGTGTTTACAATCAATTAAAATACTCTTAGCTTATGGATGGCTATAGATTTAGTCAAGGATAAAATATTACCCTGGTAAGCACCAGTTGCAGTCCATCGGGTGATACAGTGTATGGTGTATTTGATACCAGGAGATGTATACTCACTCTGGGGCAAGATGGAAACCCAAGGAGGCTTCCATTTGCCAAATGTAAGAACTGCCTTACGTTTGCCAAATGTGTCGCTCACTGCTGCGAAAGAAAGGTGGAGGATTCTTTGAGTAGTAAATTTAAGGAAATAAATAAAGTTAAAAGAGAATGAGTTCACAGTTTTGCCAAAACCCTTATTTACTGCATGAGCTGAGTAAGCATTTCCAAGGGCAGTTTGTTGTGGGATGTTAGCTGCTACAGAGAAACCAAGGGTGTTAACTGGTATGTTAGTCACTAATTAAAGAATTTCTTAGCCTTCTTAAAGGTCAAAAGGAGGGAGATAAGCCTTCCTGTTCTGTTCTCTTCCTCCACCCACATGAACATCTTCCTTTGTCCATGAAAAAAAGCTGCGATATGTCAGGGCTTTTTGAGAATAAGACTTCTTGATGACCGCTGAAGATTCCCACATCAGTGTTGTTCTTGTTTGGCACACTGTGCCCAAAGAGCTTTACATGCACTGTAAATCCCATAATCACTCGATTGACCTTGATGGAAGGCACTGCTGCCCAAGATCACTGAGCCACGCTGCACACTGTTAAGTAATGTACTTTAGCTGTGTGGTGTGCTTGCTCTGAAGCCTGGTTTCTGCAAGAGATAACATTTACCTTGAGAGCTGAGAAGTATGAAGAACAGCAGCATATGCGCCTAGGAAAGGGGGAAATTGTTGCCATATGAGGCTGGAAGCAAGGCATAGTGCAGTGTGACAGCTAACCATGCTGCCTCCACATTGCTCCTCTGTTCAGACCCAGATTTTGTTTCTCTTTCTAGTTCCTACTTCATAGTGAGGAAATTCACTTGCCTTCTCTGCATCTCCTCTCATCTTTGAGAGAGCATGAGTAGCAGCCATATGCACAGCTGGGGCTCATAGTAACAGTTGTCCATTAAAGAAAAATCCCGACTCTAAGAATTAACATGCCTTCTAGGAGGACTCTGCCTTCTAATGGAGTAAGGAAGAGAAACTGTTGCTGATGACCATGGACTTGTATTTGGCTACCTACTGTGTAGGCTCAGTGGAAGAGGTACTGACTGCCCTACACAAGGCCTGTAGCCTTCTGCTTCCTTTGAGAGGGGAGTGTGTGATTGCCCTGTTTGATTCGTGTGCATTTACTTCTTCCTCTCATTTTCATGAGCAAGTGCTGTAGCTATTGTGTAACACTCTGAGGTGTCACTGTCACCATCTCTTCCTCTTCCTCTTGTTTTTGCGTGAAGAAGCCCATGCTTGCTGTAGTTGTTCAGTGTGAAATGAGTATGAGAGAGAGAGTTCTCTGGGGATGAGTGGCCAGATGTCCTGCTGCTGAATCTTGAGCAGGCGTACAAAATGACTCTAGAGTGACTGAGTTCTGCCAAGAGACCACTGCTGTGTAGATGCAGAGAGCAGGTCTGTGAGCTGTCTGCTGCCTGAAGAAGCAGAGACTAAAAAAATCTCACCTTTGAACCCAAGCACGTGAATATAGCCTGTGTAGCCCAGTAGATGACTTCAAGCCTCTACCATAGGTTCTGGGCTTCAGAGTTACTTGTGGGAGCTAAAGTTGTCCTTCAACACCTAGCTGAATACAATTAGCTGGCTTAACTTTTTGTCTCTGTAGAGATAAGTGTCCAGAGTTCTTGCTGCACAAACAGTGGTGTGTGGTTGGGGTGATTTGCATAATTGATACTCGGTGATCTCAGTGTGGGGGCGAATAGTTCTTCCTCCATAACAACCGTCACAGCTGTGCCGACAAACTCTTGAAAGGTACTTTTTCTGCCCTCACTGCGCTCAGGATACACTTTGGGAACCACTGGAGCATATGTGTTTGCCATCACACATCTATAGTGAGGGGAATGGGAAGAGTTTCATCTCAGAAGCCCTTAAGCTGTTTTAGGAGTTACAAAGGGGTACTTTGCCAATCCTTGCAATTACTTTTCCTTTATGATCTGTAACTGCTCAAGAGCAATATCTTTGTGCTTTAGATGACATTCCAGGACTTGCCATGACCTACTTTTATCTGGGAGCAAATAGTACCTGTTGCATGCTGTTTGAAGTACCTGCTTGAGAAGTGGAAGCATTGTAGTGAATTGCACATAGATCAGATTATCGAGCTGTTAGAGGTGATCACATCACATAACCCCACTAAGAAATTTCACAAATGCCATGAAGTGTGTTCCACTGAAGTCCATGAGTAAAATGAGAGGCTGATATGAAACAGGTAAAACAGAAAGGTGGAATATCAAACAAAAATCTCTCCAACAAAGGGATTTGTATCTAGAATGCAGAATGAACAAACATCATTACTGGGCCTTGTGTGACTAGTTGCACTGCTATTTCTCCCTAAGTAAATGGAGTTCATTTTCTTTCTGCACTTTGATGTCCATATGAACATGGCTGGCCTTGTAGGTCAGGCAGAAGCTCTTGTAGCCTAATAGTACACCTCTGATGTTGGCCAAAAGCTGATGCCTGAGGAAGAGTATTTCAAAGATATGCACCATTGCTCTCCTCTGAGGTACTGGTGGTTGAAAGGTCCTATATAATGAGTTACTAAATGGATTTCTGTGAACTTGTTCAGTCTTGCTTTGAAACCCCGTGAACTCCAGCATCCACAATATACTTTAACAAAGGCTAGCCTAGATAACCTTCACACTGTTTGGAAAGTTATCTGCAAACCTCTTTGCTACAGTGCTGTACGGTTTTGTTTTTTTTTTCCTTGTTCAGTGCTGATGCCCTGTAGTTATTTGTTTGGTAGAGCCATGAACACACGTTCCTTGTCTAGTCTGGTCAGGCAGCTCGGGTGTTTATATGCTCTTATGTCCTACCCTTAGTTAATTTTCTTCCAAACTGAGAAGTCCTAGCTAGCTTAGTTGATCCTTGCATGATAATTATTTGAGCATCTTTGACCTTCTTTCAGTTCACATCTGACAAAAATACTGCTTTGCATCCTGTAACATCTCCATCTGGGAGGAATACGGTTACTGAGAACATTTCTCTAGTACTTGTTTCTTGGATGCGTTAAACTCCTAGGTCATAGTTCTGTGAGAGAGTAAGTCACAGATAATCCTTGTGTTCACTCAGCCCACCCTGTTCCAGTGTAATGTTCTGCTCTTCCACCCCAAAAGAACAACCACCACAGAGTCTATTGAAAGTGTTGGGAGCTGTGTGCTGTCAGGCTGTGTTGCTGCTGTCAGACTTCTGACTCTGTAATGGCTCTGGGTTTGCCATGTACATTGCCCTCTAGAACATAGATCTCTACGTAAGCATTGGAATAAAAGGCACTAACATTGGCTCTTGGATTCAGGGGAAGCTCTGAGGCTACTGTCAGCCTATTGAGGCTAGATTATTCACACCTTCAGATCCTGCCCTGTTTTTTGTGATTTGGTACTGTGGAGTTCACCTTTTGCAGAAATTGTTGTGTGTTTGTTGCTTCCCAAGTGAAAAAGCCAGGCAGAGGCATAAAATGATGTTTGTGTTCCTGATCAAGATACTAATTTATTTTTTCTTTTCCCTCAAGGGAATTGCAGAAGGATGATATTGCTTTATGTAGGGTAAATATTGGAGATGTTAAATTGTTTAAAAGACTCTGAAATTGATAAAACTTGAGATATCAAACCTCTGCACTTGGCCCCATGCTTATGTTTCTGATGGAAGACAGCAGAAGATCTGATCTGTTCTGGATTCTGAGCAACTTCTTTCAATAAAGCTTATGGGAGGGTTGTTTGTGCGTCTTGCCGTAAACTTCATGTGTAAAGCCTAGTCTTGCAACTTCATTATGTTTAATTAGATGCAACAGCTGTCATGATAAAACAGTCTGTGTACGCAGGAGTTTGATCCAGTGGCCTCTAGCTTTCCTCTGTATTTATTCTCTGTGAACAAAGGAGCTATTGTTGCTGCACTCTGTGTTCCTAAATCCATCCTAGCATCCATTGAGGACAAGTGACACATCCAGGCAGTGGTGCTATGTTGAGCCTGTTGTCACTGGCTGTGTGCTCCTCCTTTAAAGAACAGACTGCTGCTTGTACACAGATATTCTGAAAATGCTATTGGAGTATTATACAGCATCAGAGAGTCTTTAAAGTGAACATTAATGTATTTCAATGAAACACCATAAACCCTCCTGCTTCTGCATAATATCATGTTCAAAGTAAATCATTCTTACATCCCTCACATAGAGTGAAGGCAAGTGTTTTGCATGAAAAACACCTGGGCTCTCTAAATGTACAGGGCTTTGTTCAAGGGCAGTATCCTGGGGCCTTTCAGACTTACTTTGCATTGCTTTATGTCTTTCCAGAACAGAGAGCTGTGCCTAGGTAATTTCACTTAAAAAAAAAAAAAAAGAATTTTAAAAAGTTTTGGATAGGCCTCTGTCTCTCAGTTTTTTAGTTTGTTCCTAGCTTGAGACAGAATGATGCAGTGATGCAGTTTACTTGTTAGGAGAGGGCTGGGGGGAATCTTCAGTGACTGGAGAAGGATTTCTAACTTTTTTTTTCTTCTGGGAAGAATGCTTGTTTGGTTCTACTGTTTCACGGAGCAGTTATTGTTAACTGTACAGAGCTGAACAGAGGTGGAGAATGCTGGAAGTCTGTCTGGGGCCTAGGCATTTGGAAGCCAGGGCTATCAGAGATGTACTGTCACTTGCACTTGCCACACCTGCATGAAATCTTCATGATCTTTCGGCATGCAAAGTGTTATTGCTTGACCTAAGATAAAGAACTGAATTGCAGCCATGGCTGCTTCTTGAATTTTCACGCAGATGCCTACTATGCAGTTATTACATGCTGACAGAAGAGATAGAAGGCCTTCATTAAGGGAACTGAGATAGGCATGTAATTTAGTTTGGCATCTTCTGCACATCTAAACATAAAAAGTTTGAATTTGCATTCTAGGATTGTGTTCATGTTTAATTATACAGATGGTTTCATGCTATATTACAAAGAACAGTTAAGTGACATGGCTGCAATACCAAAGTTGATGGATTTGCTATCTTGTGACCTGTTTGTGTGTGTAGGCAGGGAGGGGGAAGTTCATTCTGAAAATTCCACTCACTTTGTTAAAACTGGAATTTCTGGATGACTCCCCACATCTGGGTGTCGAAGGTTTTCCTGCTCACATGAACCCCCCTCCCCTCCCTCCACTTTATCCAGAAGTGTAACTTTCAGATTTCACTCCAAAATTTTTCTTGGCTTCTCCTCAAAGTACTTTATTTCTCTTCTGAAGAACGGCCACAAAAGAAGTCCTAAGTGTTTTTCACCATACATGAGAGCAGCAAATACCTGGGCTCCTATTGCCTCGACTAAACTTGAAAAATTTCAGTTAAGTATAACTGATATAGCTATTGCTCCCTAAATACTGAGGACTAGTACCCTCAAAAATATGGTTCTGCAAGCTGTCACATTAAAGCTGACTAGTAGTTAAGGCTAACAATTGTCCTGGACAATTTTAGAGTAACTACTGGATTATAGATTATTATATACAATTCAATTTAACCTCAGTGGTATTTCTCCCTCTCCTGAGAAGGTAAGCAGGGTTTTAAGGAACAAAGAGCAGCCTACTCAGCTCTAATTTTACCTATTGCAAATGCAGCAATACCTAACTGCTTCATAGACTCTGAGGAATTCCATTGGAACGTGACTTATGTTCCCATTTATTTGCAATGAGGAAGCAATGTTTAACACAATGAGATCTGAAATGGAACACGTCCTTCAGTTCACAGACAGGTATTTTGATTTAGCATGGTATGCTGAGAAACTGGGTCGGTCAAATGGGTGCAACCAGCTTGCCTTGTCAGCCATGGGGGTGCCAGTGAGGCTGTCCTCTATTCACATTTTGTGAGCTGCTGAGGCTCTTTTCTTCCTTGTCAGCAAACTGCTCCCCAGAATGCGAGGGAGGGCTCATGGCTGCTGTGCTGTGCTGCCACTGCCCTCTCTGAAATGCTCTGTGTTGGGCAGGGAGTGCATGAGAGGTTCTGCCATGGGAGCAGGGGAGGAGCATGTGAAAGGCTTTCTTCATTGCTGGGCTCTGCAGTTCTTTCCCATTCTCGTAGGAATCACATTTTCCTTGCCCCAGAAGAGAAATGGTGGGTCTGTCATTTCCCTTCTCATTTCAGGTTCTTGGACATCTTTTAAATCATAAAAATGTAGCACTGGGAAGGACTTGGACCTGTGTTTTCTGAAGGCTGCATGGACGTGGCTATGTAATATCATAATATCTTGCCACTCCAGCAATTACTGTTTCTTGTCATGTTACCCAACCTGCAATAAGAGGGCTTTTTGCTGGTTTTCTCCATGTGGGTTTAGAAGTTTATATAGTCTTCTATAAAAAACATGTCATGTTTCAGACAACTCCCATTTGGAAAGGGACCAGTGACATGTTTAAAAATAAAATCTAGTTTGAAACAAACAGAAAATCCCCACAAACAAATAAAAACCCCCAAACACACACAGATTAAAAAAAAAAAATCCAACTAACAACTGTTAGGCAACCAACCCAGGAAACACTTGACCTGTAGATCAGTGTAGACTTTCCTTGGTTAACTTGCCCCCTTGCAAAAGAAGCATTCAAATTTGGGTGACAGCATTCCATCTAGCAAGTCATCAGGCAGGCAGAACAGAATAGTCACCTTCTCTAATGCTTCCGGTGACAAATACACTCAAGAATGTAATTTTCCCTTCTGTGTAATAATATCACACCAGGAAATGTGGTATTTTTCTGGGGATTATAATAAACCACATCCTTGTCTACAGTCCTGCTGTAGCCCATTGTTTGCAAGCCTGTAATTTGTTCATCTCTGCCTCCTGTCCATTCTCATCTCTCCAAGTGTAACACTTGTAGCTACTTTTCAGACCTACCAACATCTTTGAATTCCAGCCCTATTCTCCCAAAAGACTTACTTGTTCTTGACTAGATACTGTTCATGGTCTTGTAAGTACACTTCATCTTCCAGGGATTGTGAGAAAACTTTGTTTTCTTATTCCCTTAATCCCACCACACTCACATCCCCTTTTCAAGACCTTGGTTTAGCAGTAAAAGGTCAGAATATATGTTCCTGCAGTAGTTGTAGCAAGATGAAGGTGCTAAGACCAGCTGGGAGGGAAGCTGTGTTTTGGCAATCCTGCAGCAGCAAATGGAATGGATCATTTGCATGATATTCATGACATTTGTCTCCTGCTCTGAGAGAAGCCATGGAGAATGTTGGTACACAACTTGTTGTTTGGTTGCAATTTCACATGGCTCAGATTTGTTGTATGCCTAGTCTGTGTTGTATGGCACCACATCAGATATGCTATTAGATGCTATTTGATCCATCAGGCAGGTTATTCTGTCAGAGAAGAAACAGAATTATCAACAAATGTTGTGTTCTTTATATGCTGGTGTTCATAAATTCTTAAGAAGTATATCATAAATTGAACTAATGTTTCTGCAGTTGCTTCTGTGTTATTTATGCGACTTACCTTCTCAGAACTGTCTTTTCTGCACAGTCTGAACCATTACCTGTTGGCTTAAGTAACTTGTGGAGGACAGAGGAATGCAGATGGTGAAGTGTGAGCAGATTAGCTCTGAAGCCACTAGGATTTTTTTCCCTTGTCAAAGTTGAAAATTTTCCTGTAACAGTTTCCAGGAGCTGGGACAACAGTTACTCCATCAGTTAGGACAATGTTGGACCTGGAACCAGTGAACACTACTGAATGGAATGTGGAAGAATAGAGAGCAGTTTTGGTGCCCTTCCGATGCTGCTACATGAAGGTGTTTTTCCTATTACCAGATACTTAATCACTTCACGTGTCTGTGAACAGCTCTGGTTGCTAAGGTCAAAATGAGATTACTTTGTCCTTGCAGATGCATTACAGCCCAGGCCAAGAACCTTGCCTGTTACTTATTTCATTAGTAGTTGCTGCTTGCTTGAAAGAGTAGACCTGCAGAAGTGAGGATTTGTGCTATTACTTTCTTCATACTGTTATTAATACCATTGTTTCCTCCTTGTTAAGAATTCTGTATTCCTTCAGCACAAACAAGTGTTGTATCCCTCTGGGGATGGTTTACCCCAAAAGGAGCCCCAAAGTCCATATCCATACAGTCTGTGTGTGTGCAAGAAGGCTTAACAGCTCTGCACTCCAGTTTTCATAGAATGTGCTGTGCAGTACAGCACTTCAAAATGTGGCTGATTTGCTTAAATGTGCCAGTGACTCTGGGATTTCCAGTCACCCAGAGACTGAAGAAACACAAGGCATGTCTGTCTAGATTTCTCCACTGCTAATTGCCACCACTTGGAAAGATACTGCGCTTGGAAACCTGCTGTTTAGGAGACTCTGGTCTTTCTTCCTCCTTGGAAAGAGGAAGAAAACATTCCTGAGCATTGTCTAAGGCATTTAGTCCTGCCTAATGATAATGATAAGTGACACGGCTAAGTACTGGTTTGTCCTGTGATAATGGGTAAAAGTTGGTGTTTAGTGCCCTTTATCTTATGTAGTCACTGAAAATAAATTGTATGGTCTTATTTAAATGACTTGCACAACTTCATGGTTTCACTGAACTATTTTATTATGCAAGAGAACTATTAGATTACATGCATCAGGGTGCAAAACATCCACAATAGCTTAGTGTCTGAGGGTTTGTTTTTTCCCTGTTCTCCCTGCTCTTTTCCCTTTAGTGCGGGATGTTTTTCAGTGGAGCTGCAGTATCAGCAGAGGGATGGTTAACTTCAAGGATACCGTGTTGCCTGCAGTCAGAGACTGGTTCTGCACCAAGGCTCTCAAGAACCTGATGTTACAAAAAGCTACATCTGTGCATTCACGGTGTCCAACACACCTGAAAACTGGATGTTTGTGAGAGGATGGGGTTGAAGAGGCAATGTCTTCTTGGGTTCCTATCTAGGTCTTGATTCTTCCACAGAGATGGTGCCACTCAGCTGGTTGGCAGTGTGTTGCCTCCTTAAGAGAGTGTTTTCTGAATGTTTTTCAAATGGCACTTTAATTTTTCAAGTTACTCTACATGTGCATGGACTCTGAAAGGCTGCACCTGCCCCACAGATTGATCAACTGACTTAGCATTAGAAAATATATGTTGTTTTAGCAACAACAAAAGAACAAATGCATGACTTAAGGGCATTGCTAAAACACAGAAGTTTCCATTCTCACTACCATTGCTTTCTAGTGTTACAACCATTTAAACTCTATTCTGAAGTTCTCTCTAGCTCTGGCCTTCATCTTCTCTTGTTAGAGTTGGTAAGCTAGCTAAAATGTTACAGTCCAGCATGAAGTCATGGAATTGGTGTTCAGTCTTTCAGTGTACTAAGTTTTTCAGCTTCATGGAGAGTTTTTCCTTTTAATGCAAATGGCATTGCCTTTTCAACAGCATGCATTTTCCCTTCTGGATCAAATTTGTTAGCAATTTTATGTATCCTAAGACAGGGGAAGAGGAAAAACTTGTGTTCTGTAATGTTTTTCATGCACAAGCAAATCTTAAAGGCCCTATTTGTCATTTTAAGTGTGTTAGCCTCAGACATAAAAGTAGAATTATTGAATAGTTATGGTTGCCAGGGACCTTAAATATTATCTATTTCCAACCCCTAAAATAAAAAAGTGTTATGATATTGGCCTATCAAGAAAGAAGTCACATCTTACTATCCAGGATTTTTAGCATGCTTTGTGCATAAATACACGTATTTTTTAATATAACCCTTATTTCATGTGTAACAGCCATGTGCTCTTCCCTCCACACCTTTGTGCTCTTAAAAATGAAAAGCTGTTTTCATTTTGGTTATGGCTTTAACATTGTCCTGGATTACTGCCAGGATTTGGTAGGATCTTAAAAAGGACCTTGCCTAGATAGGGTGATCAGGACTTCACTTGTGAAAGTTGTCCTAACTGCCTTCCTCTTTTTGTTGCTCATTGAAATTAGTTTTGAATTGTTTGCTGTTTGCCTCCCCAACAATACCTGAATTGGTTGGCACCTTGGGTGTTGATTTAATCGTCTTGGTGCCATGGAGAGTTCCATCTGTTCCGAGCTGAGTGCCAAACTGATTGAATCTCAGTGTAACAGGCATCAAGGTTTCTTCAGGCTGTCTAAACCAGGGTTTCATGTGTGTTATTCTCTGTTTGCTGCTTTACTACGAGGCCACGTCTCTGTGGCTAAAAGCTTGTATGGAGTTGTTGTAGGACATCCATTTAGAAACACTGTTAAAACCATTATGTTCTTGAAGTCAAGGCTAGGGTTTGGAGATGAGAAGTAGGAGGGCTTAATAGGGCAGGAAGGAGACTCAAAGAATATTCCCAGGCAGTCATCAACTCATTGAAGGGACAGAAGGCCTTGTCTCTTCTTGCTCTGCCAGTCATGTGGCTGGCAGTTTGTCTGAGGGCACACCAGGGCAATTCCTCTTTGTCCTGATGGTTGTGCAGCCCTTAGGGAACACAGAAATTAACCTTTTCTGCAGGCCCCAAGTGTCCTTGAAAGCTTTTCGGATAACCAGGTAGTAATGTTCCTGCATGCTTCTGGCTTTAAATGATTGAAGTGGAAAAGCAGATTGTTACAATTTTTGGTCTTAATGCTAAAATAATTCTTAAAATATGTAGCAGCTAAATGGCTTCAGCACTAAATAGCTCTCTGTGTAGCTGATCCTACAGTCTTTGCTGGTGGCAGTAAAACAGGACTAGGGAGTTTAACTTTTTTTTACTAGCAGATGACCACTAAGGAGAGATAGAGGAAAATACATACTGGTACGAGCTGGAATTTTGTACTCAGACAGCATTCTGCAGGTTTTCTGGTAAGGAGTAAGAAGCAGCTCCTTTTAAGTTCTTTAGCTTGTAAAGTGATACTTATTTTACACTTCTATGGTGTTTCAGCCATAAGTACAAATAACTTGCACAGCACAAAACTGAAGATGATGAGCATATGTTTTCTTGAAGTGGGTAGAAAGGGATTAGAATATGATTAGGGATTTATTGTTGAGAGGGATTAAGCAACAGGTGTTTTTTAAGGTCACATCTTTGAATTGCAGACTTGCTGTTCTAGAGAATTTGATATCTGAACTTCCCCTCCCTTTCTACACTGGAAGCATTTCTTGGGAAACCTTTGGTTCTTGAGGCATGGGAGGAAAACCTTAAGCATAATTCCATGCTCCATTATGATCCCAAATGCTACGGTTAGGTTTTCCAGGAACTCCTTTTACCTTCTTGTTCCTCCATCTTGTATTTAGAGAATTTTTTTAAAGTCCTAATTTAAAGGACAATGCTTTAAAAATGTAGCTTGAAAGTAGCATCACTAAGTCATCTTCTCTGATTCAGTTCTGGAGTCCTGTGACTCGGTAAATGCCTTCAGTAGTCTTTCTTTGAGAGGGCCCTCTGTCATGTGGGAACAGAAGAAAAGAAACAACTCCATAAAGATACTTGATGTCTTCACAGAATCATTTCGTTTGGAAAATCTCTCTTAAGATCAAGTTCAGCCATTAACCTAACATTGCCAGGTCCACCACTGAACTGAAGATGGTTGGTTAAATATTGTCTCACTGAAAAAGGAGTGCAAAGCTTTGTAATATACTAAAAGTAGCTGAAACAACTTGTTTTATTCACAGTTCTGTGTTAATTGTAACGTTTTTACACCTGACATTTATCCTAGAGTTTGAACATACATAATTAAATTGCTAGGAACTGCTGAAGGCCAAAGCTTTGTAGTGGGTGATTCTATTTCTCTCCTGCCTCTTTTACTTCTCATTTCTTCAGACGTCTGCCAGGCTCTCCTGGTCTCTTAGCCTTGGCTTTCTGTAATGTGGCATTTACAAATTGTTGGGAAATTGTCATGAAATCTCATCTGTCTCTACCTTACATGTTGTCTGGCCTTGTGTTTACGTGTCCACTTTTTTGTCTCTTTTCTTTAAAATACAGAGCTAAAGAGCTAGTTGTTGGCATAACCATACGACACAGTGTTTGGGGTTTTTAGATTTGTTTTGGGATAATTGGGTTTTTTTGAGAAGTAGGGTAATATTGCAAGCTATATAAGAACAGCTGGAGATAATCCTTTCCCGATTGGCCATTTTACTGGTCCTTATGCCATTCCCTGCAAGATTAGTTGCTGCTTTTGCATCCTGATTAACTGCTAATAGACTTTTTCTAGTCATTAAACACTCTTGCCTTCTGCATTCAGTAGTAACCTCTCCCTTGCAGTCTAGTGCCTCGCAGTAAATCTGGTTATGTTGTTTCTTCACTGACACCAAGAGCTTATTGAACTCCTGCCCTGTAGAATCATTCAGTACCTGTTTTTATGTGCTGAGTAGTTTTTTATGAGGGAAAGAATAAATGTTTATCAGGTTAATGCTTATTGCTTTGAAAGAATAATCTGCAGCCTTTTGCCTTTAAAACCTCAGATTAATTCCAGCTCTAATATAAATGGAAGTTAAATTATAAGTCTTAAATTTAATTTAGTCATTAGGGCCTTTCGTAATCCAAGGGATGCCCTGCAGGCAGCTACACTGTGCACTCACAGTAGCTCTTAGTCCAAGAGGGTTTAGGCCTGGAAAGGGTCAGGTCTAAAATACCCTCCTGTTGAACCAGAAGATCTGTCCAGTCCTGTGTTGAGTAGGAAAACCTGTGGAGCAATTTGGTTAAAACAGTGAGTGCCCCAATTAAGTTTGCTGGTGAGATAACACGACTCTAATTGAGGCTTAAGTGTGTTTATTATAGAGGTTATGGGAGTGCATCAAAGCATGGAGACTCTTGTACACAAAGTACTGTGTTAACACCTAGAAATAACTTTCAGTACATCTTAAACAATGCTTTTTGTTTGTTTTGTTTTTTTTCCTTAGATCAACGTTCGAGTTGTTACTATGGATGCAGAGCTGGAGTTTGCCATCCAGCCAAACACTACAGGCAAACAGCTGTTTGACCAGGTCAGTGAAGGGTTGGTGTGGGCTCTTGTTGTTTAATTTTGGAGTATGTTTTGGGCTATAATGTTTTCTTAAGACTGGATTCCAAACTTATCTTTCTTCTTTCTACCTCCTAATCAAACAGCCCCAGTCTGAACTAAGATCTCTAAATTCCATCACAGTAAAAGAAAAAAGCAAAAACCCTTGCAGGTATGTTATGTTCCAGTGAAGCCTGTCTTCCTAGCATGTTGGATGATGAACTGTCACAAGGGATCTAAAATATTTAGACAGCATAGGTAGCATGTAAAAATGTATCTCTTGCTTTGAAATACTGCTTAGCTCTTATATAGTTCTTAATTTCTAAGGTTGAAATGTTGCTCTTGTGCATAAAACTGCAGAATCAGGTCTTCTGGTGGCTGATGACAGCGTTGGCATGGCTGCATTCATTCAAATGCTGGGTCTGAGGGACCACTTGCCACAGGTGTTTGAGTTTGTCAAAATACTGGAAAATAAGATGAATTCGTGATCTCTGTGTGGCATTTACAGGCAGCATGCCTTGTAAGAAGCCCCTGTGCAACAGGACATAGCAGAGATTAGTACAGCCTGCCTTCAGGGATTCCCAGGGAAGTGGAGGGCTTGAGTGGCCAAGACTTTCCTCCCTTACTGTTATTCTTCCTGTTGCTGCTTTAACAATATACAGGTCTGTTTGAAGATGGACCTGTGAAAGTCAGATAAAGACAACTAAAACAAACTGTGTGCTATTTGTGAAACTTTATTATTATTGACTTAAGTAGCTTGCTGTTATAAAACTGAAGCAAGGTCTAGATTTTAGCAGAAATAAATTTACTTACTGCTCTGGAACTCAAAAAAAAAAAAAAAAAAACCAACCAAAAAACCAAAACCAAAACAAACAAACAAAAAAAAAAGCACCCCTGCGTTTTTATGAAACCACTACCTGCTGTTTGATCTTCTAGAGGAGAGTCACCAGATTGATGAGGGAGATGGGTCACCTCTCCTGTGAGGAAAGTCTGAGAATTTGGATTATTCAGCCTGGAGAAGAGAAGAGCTTTGGCTCTGTGACCTAATTGCAGCCTTCCAGTACCTGAAAGGAACTCTAAAATAGTTGGAGAGAGACTGTTTACAAGGGCATGTAGTGACAGGGCAAGGAGGAATGGATTCAAACTGAAAGGAGCAGGTTTAGATTAGATATAAGGAAGAAATTCTTTACTGTGATGGTGTTGAGGCACAGAAACAGGTTGCCCAGAGAAGCTGTGAATGCCCCATCCCTGGAAGTGTTCAAGACCTGCTTGGATGGAGCTCTGAGCAATCTGGTCTAGTGGAAGGTGTCCCTGTGCATGGCAGGAGGGTGGAGCTAGATGATCTTTAAGGTCCCTTTCAACCCAGGCCATTCTATGATTCTATTCATGCTGGTCACCATGGCATCAGAGTAATTTATTCCCCTGACCCTTTCATGTTAATCCAAAACAGAGAAATTGGATTTTATCTCTGACAGTATGAAAATCCAAATTACTGAAAGCCAGGTTTTTAAAAGCAATGCTTTAGATTGACTGTAGGTATGTCCTTATGACAAGCATTCAACAAGTACTTCCCTTCTCCATATATATTAGCCAATGTTTACATCTGTTCAGAGTCGGGGTGACCTCTCTGGCAGAAGAGAAACTACTTTCTCTGCTTTCAGCTGTAAAGTTCAAAATCCTGAGAACATGGAAAAGGCAGGATGTTTCAGATTCAAGATACTTCTACTTTAGTTTGCTGTCTGGGTACTTTGGGATTTCTGAAGACTGCTTATTGCTGTGCTTAGTGCACTATTGGGATAGACCTACTCCTCACAGAGATTTGCTGCTTATATCCGGTGGCATGGGTTTAAAACCTGGGTTTGGATATCCTTATCCATATTTCATACCTTTTTGGGGTGTAACTCTGCATATCAAGGTAAGTCTGAGGTAGAATTGTGCAGCACAAAACCAGAAAAGGTGAAGACCATACATTCTCTCTTCAGTTCTGTTGAGCAAGCCTTTCACTAGGCCCTTATCTTGGGTGGAGTTTACACTCAGATAAAGCCTGTGGAGGCAACAGGTTTTCACAGGTATGGGGAGTGGCCCAGTTGGAACTGCAGAACCACTGTGGGGGTTTTGAAGAAGCAAGCTATTTTTAAAAACTACAAGGTGATTTCTTGGCCTGGTTGTCAGCTAGCAGAGCTACTCTGGCAGTGCCCTTATGTTTTAGGCTATGCTAGCATGACTGTATCCTGCATGTAAGGTGTATTATAGCTCATTTTACAGGAGAGCGAAAACAATGGGAACCTATTTTAACCTGTGAATATTAAGTTCTGCTCCACTCAAGCCAGTCCTGTGCAGAGTTTATGCTGCAGTGAGATCTGAGGTGTCCCAAGAACCAACCCAGTGCGTTCTGCAGCTGGCTGGGGCATCTCCCAGGTAGTCATATGCCCTCCTGACCATAAGTGAAAGAAACTCCAATGGAGGAGAGTGTAACTGGCCTTTTCTGGAAGTGAATGCCTAACTGGATGGAATGGGCAGACTCAAGATTTACTGCTTCATGCATTTGAGGAAGCGGAGGAGGTGTCTCTCATCTTGTCTATAATGCCTCATTTCTTATTTCTTCCTTGTTTTACCATGGAGGAAGTTTACAAAGCATTTCCCAGTACAGGCTAAAACGTTCTTTGTATCGAAACTCAAACAGTCAAATTATGAAGTTGAGCTTAATACTTTCTCCTTCCTTGCCTTTAGGTTTTGGGAAGAACTTAAGAGGTTATAATTTCTGCAAGCTTTCTAACTCTTTATAGGAAGTGTACTTTTTCTCTTGTAAGAGACATTCAGAGATTGATAACTGCTTGATTTATGCAACTTTTTATTTTAACAAAGTTGCAACACTCCTTTGTGCAACAGGAAGTACCACACTCAACGTGCCCCTGGTTTTCTGCCAGACTTCATAAAAATACATTCAGCTGTCAGAAAACTTGTCTCTTCCATGATGAAACAAGCCACTTTGAGGGAGGAGGGAAAAGGAATTTTAGTCAAGTAAAAGCTGAATTATCTTCAGACTCCAGCTCTTCTTTTAAAAGGACATGGAGTTTGGGTTTTTTTTGTTTGATTGGACTGGTGAGTTTTATTGTCTTTTTGGTAAACTCTAATTAGTCTTAGCTAACATGACATTGTTTCTCTCAAGTCTGCTCTCCAGTCAGTGTCTCCAGCAATACCATAAATGTAGAGGTGAAACAGATCCTTGGTTGAGGTCTTAGCCTTGTTGAAGCACGTGTAACTACACATCCTCAAGTCTGTCACAGTTCCCTAACTCGCAAAGTGGTTTTAAAAACTTCTTGCCTTCCACTCAGTTGGGCTTCCTGTAGAGATGTCTACATCACTTTTTGAGGGACTACTCTGCAAATAACATCATGGAAGTGATCCAGCTATGTATGTAGTAGGTCTTTGCAGATTTTGGCTGTGTCTAGAGCACAGTTTTACAGGTAGATGAGCTGGCAGCCAATCAAGCACTTGCCTATAAGAACAAGCTGTCAAGAGTAGGTGAAGGTCAGGGACTTGTTTGCTCTATCCTCCGCTGAGGAAAAGTAACATGTCCAAACAGGACTGCTTTACTAATAAGTGTGCCATCCAATCAATGGATGGTGTTTCTGTGTCTTTCAGCTGGTTACAATTTACAATATATGCAATGAAGCTTGTCGTAATGTGGGGGCATCGATGTATTTTTGTCCTTCATGAACTCAGCCTTTTGGGGAGTTTAAAAACATAATAAACTTGACTGAGAATACTTGCACCTTGTTTTAACCCTCAGAGCAGCAGTATGAAGCACCTCTCAATTGCTTCCTCTAGAATGAATAGTCTCTGGTGACTGGCAGACAAGGTCACTTGAGCCATTAGTACTGCTAACTAGTTGTAGTTAGTACTAATACCATTAGAGACCATCCCACTAAAAACTTTGGTGACATAACTCATCTCCTTCACTAAGTTTTAAGATGGGTCAGTAGATAAAAGCAAGCAGAAGCCCCACCTGCTGCCAGTGTATCAGTCTAGCAGTTGGTGGCCTGTCACTTGCTGTTTGTCTCACTTGCTTTCCCCAATGTCATCATCTTCTAGAAACTGGGTGGGACAAGTATCATAGCCTGTGCTGTCATCGTCATCTACAATGGCAGCTGTATATCTTTGTCAACAAGGTGAAATTAAGAGATGCCAGATGAGTAGGTTCAGGCTGTTGCCTGCACCCATCACAGGTAATGTGGGACTCAAAAGGTTACCTGGACCTCATGTGAAGTTTTACCTGCAATATCTTTTTCTTTTTTACCTTTCTGTTGCAGGTGGTTAAAACCATAGGTTTGCGAGAAGTGTGGTACTTTGGTCTTCAGTATGTGGACAACAAAGGATTCCAGACTTGGCTGAAGCTTGATAAAAAGGTAACAGACTTTGGGTTAATTGCTGGGCAAAGGTTAAATTGTATGATTCCTGGTGTGTTATTCGCTGCAACTTTATACACCTGGTGCCTGCTGTTGATTGCGCCCTAATTTTCATAATTCTGGGATTGTTTTTAGCGATAACATTGTGATCTCCATGGGTGAGGACGGCAGAAGGCGGCATGACAGAAGTCTGCCCTTTCACTCTGAGTTGCAGGAAGCATTTGCCAGATGTGCAGCAGCACCTTGATACTGAACTTTGGGAGGAAGCAGCTCTGCATTTTGTGGCTGGAGGAGCACCTTGGCTGATGATGGGCTTAGGCCCTGCCTGTGCAGGATCAGTTGTGTGCTAATTAGGAAAGAGGCACTTCTAGGCTCGGTAGCCAAGTGCTGATGCCTCTCATGTGCTCCTATTTGTGTATTCCCAGCTCTTATGAGGGCATGAACTGCTTTTCTTGAGGAGCAGTCAGTGACACACCTGTTAAGTGTCAGGGGTCTGTTCTCTGTCAAACAGACACAGTACTGGGTAGGTTTGCAGTCTGATACAGCACAGTAAATCCTTCTCCAGTGACCAGTGTTTGCTGTACAAACAGAATTTAACTGGATTAGTTGGAAAACATAATGCATCTTCCCCATATTCTCTCCTACCTGTAAGCAGCCAGAATTAAGGGAATCCACTGAGTTGCCAGTCAATCGCCTCTTATGACAAATGCCCCAAATTCTTTTTTTCTGTGTAAAAGCAATAATATATTCTATTGTCTGCAAAAAAACACCTGCTCAGTTGTGGTGTCACCTCTGTCCTCAGGTTTCTGCTCAAGAAATCAGAAAGGAGAATCCCCTCCAGTTCAGATTCCGTGCCAAGTTCTTCCCAGAGGATGTGTCTGAAGAACTGATTCAGGACATCACGCAGAAGCTGTTCTTCCTGCAGGTGAAGGAAGGGATCCTCAGTGATGAGATATACTGTCCTCCTGAAACAGCAGTACTTCTTGGCTCCTATGCTGTGCAGGCCAAATTTGGAGATTACAACAAAGAGGTGCACAAGCCTGGATACCTCAATTCAGAGCGTCTGATCCCCCAAAGGTGAAGGAATTGGATGATGCCATCTCTCTTTTTTTATTTTTTAATTTGAATTCTAGTTAAATGCAAAGAGTTTCATTTGAAAATGTTTGGGTTTGGTTTTTTAAATGCATTGTATATAATTGAGTTTTTCTCTTATTTTATTTCTACCTGTGATATTTGAGTATGTTTTTGCTTCTCCTTGGGTTGGTTAGAGAGGAAATACAGTTTTGTATTCAGCTTTTATTTCTTAAACACTGCTGCCATGCTGGTAACTGTGGCAGTATGAATGTCTCCCCTTTAAGAAAAGAGCAGCATTAAATCAAGAATATGTCATACCTGAAAAAGGTTGGGTTGTGTGTCCTTAATCCTAATGTACAGTCCTAAAAAACTTGTATGTGGAAAGCATGTCTTGTAGCTACACTGTCCATCCCCACACAGGATTAGTGGATGTTATCAAACCAGTGGCTTCTGTTTACCCCTTCTGATGACACTGCAGCAGTATCTAGTTCCAGGGATTGCACCAACTTTTGCTTTGCTTTAATCCCCTGGTGTCTACAGTACGTGTGTGATTTGTTTGCAGTGTTTTGCTTATACCTCTCATGTGTCTGGTCAGCGACCAGAAAGGCTTTGGAGAGGATTATTGTTCATTCTGAATTGCTCTGCTTTACAGAGAACATCTTTGGGCTGAGTAGGGTTTTCCTTTTGTCTACAGTAAGGCTTCCACCAGGGTGAGAGTAAGACTAAAGCAAAGATCACCATCAGTGGATACTGCAGAACATCTAATATTGCTGATATCTGTTTCCTTGTGTAGGGTGATGGACCAGCATAAACTCTCCAGAGAGCAGTGGGAAGAACGGATCCAGGTGTGGCATGCTGAACACAGTGGCATGCTCAAGTGAGTGTTTTGTGTTGGTTCTTGGGCTGATCACCTTGCTGCTTGTTCGATTACCTTAAGTTTGTATTTCTACAACATGGTTTTGTTAGTCTGTGGTTTAGACTCTGAGTTGTCTGTGTAAGCCTACTCCTGGTGTGTATTTTTTAGTTCAGTATTGAATCACATGGTAAATTACAGTAGTATAGTTTGTACTGGTGCTGAGAACAGTGTGGCTTTGTGAAGATCTTGGACCTGTGCACATTGTGTAAGTTATAGCTTTGTAGCTTTGAGTGGGAAAAAGAGTAAAAGTGTATGTCAAACCTTACAGTCATTGAAGCATTTGCATTAGCAGATGGGGAAAGCTCAGATCCTGTACTTTTCCTACTCGCTGTACCCTGAGACAAGGATGAATGCTGAGAGAGGTGAATGTTGCTGATTTTCTGTCTGGAAATAGTAGGGATTTGTATATGGGAGTATTCTCTGTGTGTGCTCATAGATGTGATATCATAACTTCTAAAGTGAATCCTAAATGGTGAATGTTCAGTTTAAACTTCTGTGTTTGAGGTGAGGTTTAGGAAAATTTATTTTTTTTCTTCTGAGGTGTTTGTGCTTGCTGAGATAGAGTGGATGTTGTTTTATCATTTATCTGGCTTCTTCCTGTCTCAATCAGAGAGAATGCCATGCTGGAATACCTGAAGATTGCCCAAGATCTGGAGATGTATGGAATCAACTACTTTGAGATCAAGAATAAGAAAGGAACTGATCTTTGGTTGGGGGTTGATGCCTTGGGGCTCAACATCTATGAAAAGGACGATAAGTAAGGCTTTTGTTTTTACCTCTGATCTTCCACAAAGGGCTGGTATGGGACATTTCTTGTTTACAGGAGTGCTTGTGTTCCAATTTTGGATCAGTAGGTGAAGCTAGGAAATGGGCTTTCACATCCCCTGTGCTTTCATGTCTTTCCTGCTAACACTACCTGCTCTGTATAAAGAGAAATATCAGTTCTACAATGCCCTCTTCATAATTGTGCACAATGGTGGAGCTGAATCCTGAGCTGAGGAGTTTACCAGGCTTTTCCTTGGGTCAGGTCACCATGTTTGCCATCAGTGGCCATAACACAAGAACCTGGCTAGGCTAAGGTATCTGCAATGTTCAGATACGTAAGGACACTCCTATCCTGAGGTTAATGATGGATGTGTGTGCAGCTGCCCGGTTCTGAAAAAAGCAGATTATGGGGTGGATACAAAAGCGAACCTGGGTGTCACCCAGAACCCAGGGAGAGGTTAACCTATATAGTTACTGTGAAGAAGGAATGAAATGAGGGCTTGCTGAGGTATGCACAGTTTTAATCAGCCCTTCTGGTAAAGGCAGAGCCATTATTAATTGGATAGTAGGTGGGAAATGATAGACTACATCTATAAATAAACATAATAAGAAGGTGAGAACAGCTGTGTCTAAGCCTGCTAGTCTCTTCTAATACTCTGCAACTGAAGGATTGAAGAGAGTTAAAACAGATATTTTTCAGATGGAGCATTGCTGTCCAGACTGCTTTCTTTTCCTCTCCGCAATGTTTCAAATCATTGTTTCATGTCACTAATCTGTAACAGACTATCACTGAAATACAGAAGGGATTTCACCTGTTCTACATCTTTGCCTCCAAAAAGCTTTGAATGCAACCCAAATATTAATTGGAACTCTCTGGATCTTCTGTTGATAAGGCAAAGAGAAAGGCAGTCTTTTCTGCAATGCTAATATGTGCTGTCACCCAGAAAACAAGGAGTGTCACTTGAAAGAAAAGTAGTTTCGCTCATGTAATACTTCTTGAATGACTGGTCTTGCTATGTAACCATGGTCACACAAACAGGTTTTTCGAGCTGCAGAAGCAGAGTGTAGCCATTGACTGTAAAGACCTATCGAGAGCGTTTGCAAAACAAATACAGTGCTGGAATGAACTGCTTATTTCTGCTGTAACTCTTGCCACTATATAATTAAGTCTTTCCAGCAGATATGGGGACTAGAAAAATAGTAATGTGTATGGCACCTCTGGTTTGTAGGTGCAAAATTTGGGGACTGAGGGCAAAGGTGAAGAAGCAGAGATTTCATTATTGAAGTTTAACATGAGGAAAATGAAGCTGTGTTGTAGGTGTGTAGGTGTGTGAGCCTCTAAACTGCAGTGTATCTCAATGTCCTGTTTCTAGGTATATTCAAGCTTTTTATTTTCCTGCATTAAAGGGAAGAATCTGCAGTAGAACTTACTAATGAGTGAATTATTTTAGTTGTTAGTCATACTGCATTATCTAGGATTTAAGCACTTGTACTAATGTGATGGAGGCTGGAGTAATTAGTTAATCTTAGTCTAATCAAATCATTTTCTTTACAGTTCTTAATGTTACACACACACTGTTGCATAATCTTGCAGTTGAGTTAGAGGTTAGGGAGTGGAAAGTTCTGAAGAAGGTGAATTTTGTTCTTGATGTCTGAATTTAAATGAAGAAAGGAGTTCTTTTGTGCTTGGGCCCAGCAAAATCTTCTGATGTAGTAGCTTTCCATCTCCTTGACGATGAGAGAAATTCCTCCCAAAATTGCTCTTTTTCTCTTTAATCAATGTGCTCCATAGAATTCTTACAGAATTTGAGTGGTCCACTGCGATGATAAACATTTCTGTAAGTGCTAAACATTAAATACTTGTGTCTTCAAATAATTTGTAAGAATAATTGTGACAGAGACACACGTGTTGGAGAGGTTAGAAAATAACAAGAAGATGGCTTGTTGGTATTATTTTTTATATAAAACACCATTCTTAATCATTAACAGCTATCTCTTGAGAATATACCCTCCCTTGGTAAGAGAAGAAGAAAAGAATAATAATGTGATATTAAATATAAAACCAAAATATTTGGTTGGGGTAATTAAAGGTGTATTATAGTCAAAGGCACAAGTTCTTGCAATGTTAGAACTTGGTGCAGAGCTGATCAGGTGTGTGAAGGTGAAGTATTGGAATGGCTCAGAAACATTTGATCTCATGACAAACTGGATGCTTTTTATATGCAAGAGTCTGGAGAAATCAAGGCAGAAGAAAATCTCAAATATTCAGTGAATCATATAGAAAAATTTCAAACAAATCAACAGAGCTGGACTCCACAGCAACGAGGAGGAGCTGGAAGTCTGAATCTTGCCCTTTGCTTCATAGGGGAGCTTTTCAATAGTGGGGAGCCACGTGGCCCAGCTCATGGCATGACCAGCGAGTAAAGTTCTGCTTGGTGACTCATGGGATGGGCTGAAAGAGCAGTTTGTGTGGAAGGGAAGAACAGGGCCCTTTGTTACTAACCTTGCCTGTAACCTAGGGGAGGAGATGTCTGAAGGGAGGGTGTTAAGAGCCAGGCTTCTCTCAGTAATGGGACAAGGGGCAAGGAGCAGAAACTGATTCACAGGAAGTTCCACCTGAATGTGAGGAAGAACTTTGTTACTGTGCATGTGACCATGCACTGGAACAGGTTGCCCAGAGAGGCTGTGGAGTATCCCTGACTGGAGGTGTTTGGGATGCAATCCTGTGCCATGTGCTCTAGGATGACCCTGCTTGAGCAGGGAGGTTGGACCAGATGTACCACTGTGGTCCCTTCTAACCTGACCCATTCTGTGAAACAAAAGAAAATAAATCTTCTCCTACCAATGGTTCCTGTCCAGCACTTCCGAGTGAAGGCAGCACGGAGGTGACTGGGCTAGCTGTTACACAGCAGGGTAGGTTTGCCTGTGGGGGCTGTAAGGTGTGGGCAACAGCTCTGTCACTTTGGCTTATGCCTCCCGTGGTGTGTGACAGGCCTGTGCAGGGAAGCACTGCACATAAACTCGGCATGCTGTGGGTTTGGGGCCCAGAGTTAAAAGAGACAAGCTTAAAAGCAGCTGAGCACGTTGCTTCAGTAGAGAGCATCCCTTTTAGATAGCCAAAGGTCAGTAGGGTGGCTGATGAAAATGAGAAGAGACTCAGTAGGATAAGTTAGTGGGCTTATTCTCCTATTCCCTGTGGTATTCTGGTTTGATTACTGTTGGAAAGCTTTGTGAAGCATTGCATTCCACCAAGGGAATGTGTGTTGGAAGCAATATGGGGAAAAAAACATTTATTGCATCATCTCTTAAAACAAGTTTTTCTTCTTTCCAGACTAACCCCAAAGATAGGGTTCCCCTGGAGCGAAATCAGAAACATCTCTTTCAATGACAAGAAGTTTGTTATAAAGCCTATTGACAAGAAGGCACCAGTAAGTATGTCTAGAAGGGACTCCTGGATACTGCAGATGAACAACTGATACTGTTTCATCTCAAGATAAAGTCGTCTTGGGAGAGGAGAAAGCCGCAGATATTCTAAATGCAAAATAAGCATTTGAATTTAGCGTGTATTTAGAGCTGCTGTTTTTTCTGTGCAGCATAAATGAAGGGCTGATAGTGATAACTAATGTGGGAAAAGATAAGCGTTTTACCACTGCAGAGTCCTTTCTTTTGTACCAAACTAAGTAACTTCATGCTCAAATCTGATTTTTTGCTAATTCTGAGAGTGTTCTCTGCATATCTTTCAGTGCATGGAAGCTGATAAGTAAATTTTATTTTTGTTTTTTTTTCATTTAAAAACCCTCAAACTTTAAGAAATGTTTATTAAAAAATTACAGGAGTTCAAATGCTGCTGCAAAACCACATGGATACATATGGCTTCCCATCCATCACTGCTCACTTCCACACTAGTGACAAAGTAAAATATGGTGTTCATTGACTTTCTTGAACACCAAGGTAAATCTCAGGGATGTGACTTCAGTGGAGAACTGAAATGTAGATGCCTGTGAATGTTACTGTTCAATACTTAAAAGTATGTTTTCAGAGTTATTTTAGTGAGGAATTGGAAACTTACTTTGACCTGTTAAGAATGTAAGGTAGAATAACTGGTATAGGTAGATGTCATTCTGTCAATCTTGTGAAATTATTTGAGTAGTTGAGAAAGACCTCCTCTGCTCTTCCCCCACCCCAGTACTTGGCCTTGGTGGCTAAGTACAGCCCAAAGAAATAATAAGCAGCCTGGCTTTGGCAAGGGATGATGGCTTATAAATATCTCTAACAGAAAAAGATCCTCCCAGTAATTTAAAGGATGCTAATGCACTGTGTGCTGCAGGGGTTTCTTCCTTCTTCCAGGTAAGAACCTGGGGGAGAGGAGCTGTTTTCTGTGATGCTTTTAGTGAAAACCAACAAAACTCCCCAAAGACAGGAAGCTGGTCTGTCAGGCATGCTTTTCTCAGTAGAAGAGCCTCTTGCATGTATTGTGCATAATTACAAAACACAGGTCACAGTTTGCCACCCACTCTCCAAAGAATAAATCTGAGTTTGAAATGGAAGGCTTGCAAAAGGCTGGTACAGAAAGGTGTTAGCATTGAAAACCTCAGTTATGTTTCCTCCTTCTCTGTCAATTGTTATTTTCCCTCTGGCTGGTAGTACGTTTAAAGCTGTGCCTAAAAGAAGAATTTACCTGGGCGCTAATTTTGAGTATTCAGGAAGTTGTCTGTGTCTTTTTGTATGCTTATGTCTCCTTTTAAAAAGGCAGGCATTATAACTATAGCAAAATACTCAGTCCACCCAAGTTGTGGGTGGGAAGTTCTCTTTTAATTTGGAGGATTCTACATGCTTGTGTTTAAATTGACAGTAATGTAAAGGGTAAAGCCCTGTGACACCTTGCCCAGGATAAGCTTTTTAATTTTTCGGCTTTGTCTGCCCATATACTCCAAGATCTTCAGCATGTTATCTTTAAAATATCAAGGTGCATTTCTCCCAGTTGTGTGAGATCTGGGGTAGGCTGGGGATGAGGAAAGAAAGGGATTCTTTTATATTTATATTTGAATGTTGTGTCCCTTGATTGTGGCCTTAAATGACAAAGGCAAGCACTGTCCATACCCTCAGGATTTACTCCCATGTAAGTGAGTTTACCTCAGCACAGGACCTGTTCATCACAATGTGCCCAAACTGTTTGTTTTTACAATTACTTGTCAGAAGTAGGTGGTTGGATGAGCAGCTTACTGTCACAATTATCAGGATCAGACCTGTGCACCTTGGAATGGCTCTGGCAGGATTTAGTGGGAGAGCACAACACACTGCCCTGACTGCATCTTCTACAGCCAGTGTGTTCATCAGGGAAATGCATTGGAGAAAATCAGTCTTTTTCAACATATTTGTCTTAATACCACTTAGGGAGCTTTTAATTGCTTAGTGTGACTTCTAGTCTTCCCAAAGATAGCCACAGTTGTGCTTCTGAGCTCAGACAATTAAAAACATGATCACTGCTTCCATTCCTGGTTCCATTTCTTGCTAACAGTGAGGCAATCCATAGGAGAGTAATTCCAAGGAATGGGCATTGGCTTATGGTGGTAATGTGGGAGCTTGCCCACTATCCATGTAGTACACAGAAAAAGCACGAGGATATTTATCACTGTGTGAGTTTAGATTGTGTTGTGAATGTGTGTGGTCGTGGACTGAGAAAAATCATCAGGGAAGTAGTGAACTTGGGCCCTCCATATCCCTTCCTTAGCTGGTTTTCTTCTAGAAGAGCCAGTCTGGCTCTTTATAGTTTCTGTAAAAGTCTGATTATAAGACAAATAATAAGAAATTTGGGAATGTCCTTTTTACTGAACCAGACATTTTAGAATATCTTCAGTTTTGTTATTGTCTACAACCTGATATTCCAAATAACCCATGCGGTTGGTGGTTAAAAATTTGGTTTCATTTGACCCTTTTGTAACAGCATAGATCAACGTAACTAGGAAATGCCATGGAACAGAAAAGAATGATACTGAAAGGCATTTTTCTCTGAAAAACGATGTGGGTCTTTGAATGTTGGTTCAGATAAATCCAGACATTCTACAAAGTTACATTTATAGTTTGTGCTTTGTCTTTCAGTCACAAAACTGCAAACTGAAAAACTACACAAAACTACAATACTAGAGCTCTGTGTGTTGCCCAGATCTGACAACCCAGAACCTTCTGCAACATCTAACAATCCCCAACAATCCCCTAACAATTTAAACGAGACTTCATCAATCTGAGATTTTCTCTACAAGATACTTTTTCTAGAGGAGTAACTTGTCAATTATATGTAGACTTTAAATGGAGAATATAAATCACAATAGTTTTGGCTTCAGATGATATTTGCAGTCCCTGCTGCTGTGTTTGAATGGCCTTGCATCTATGTTTGGCTTAGAATGAAATTAGTGGTAAGATGTTCTGTCTGCAGTTAGCTGGGAGAAGAGAGAGAGTGTTTGGAAAAAACTGATTGTGATGTCTCTCTCCTAGGACTTTGTGTTCTATGCCCCTCGTCTGAGAATTAACAAGAGGATCCTGCAGCTCTGCATGGGCAACCATGAGCTGTACATGCGGCGCAGGAAGCCCGACACCATTGAGGTGCAGCAGATGAAAGCCCAGGCCCGGGAGGAGAAGCACCAGAAACAACTGGAAAGGTGGGCTTGGATACAGGCAGCTGATGTGGCATGGCAGAAATCAATGACACCGAAGTGCCAGGGTTCAGCAAGCAGCTGGGCAGGGGTCAGTAAGTGGGTGAGGCTCTGAGCCATCCCAGGCTCAGGAGGAGCATGTGTGGCCCTGGAGCTCTGGAGAATGGGCAGGGGTGTCCTGCAGTGGGACTGTGTTACTCCTCCTGCTTGGCCCTGTGCCCACACAGTCAGCTGTTCTGGCTGCAGCCTCTGGAGCTGCAAGGAAATGTGCAAGTAAAGGTGCAGCAGGCTCTGGTGTGGTGGTGTGCACCTAGGGAAGGGTTTTCCTGACTCTTGAGTACCTGATTTATGTACCTGGGCCGTGGGATGGCTGGGAGCACGGGGAAGCCTTCACAGGGAGCACATATGTGTACACTGTAGAGACAGAAAGAACTGGGAGATCTCTTACAGGCAAGGATAAAGGAATAGCAGTTCTACCATTGGCTGCAGGTTGCTTATGATTCAAGATACCATGCTGCTTTTCTCCTGGACTTGTGGATTGTTTGTCTCCATTCCCTCAGTGCTTTCTGTTGTTTCAGTTGTTTTCACACCTCCTTGACTTTCCATATGGCAGAAGTAACAAAGTTACACCTCCTCTGCCTTGCAGTACAAGTCCTGTTTTTCCTCTCTAGCAGTGTCTAGTAGCCATTTGGTATTCTAAATTTCTGTGGCAACTAACAAAAATACAAATCCTTTCATGAAATGAGGTATCTAAAACTGAGCAAAAATTCTGAAGAGATGAAGGAATGGCCTATTTCTGTCTTCTGGCTCCTGTTTCGTGGCAGCCACTTTCCCATTGAGCTGCCTGGAGAGATTCCCAGCCAGCTTTCTTGTCTGGCAGTAGCTTGGGTCTGAAAATGAGCTTCCAGCATGAAATGTGTTTCTAACAGGAAACAACTAGAAGATGAAAAGAGGAGGAGAGAGACAATTGAGAGGGAGAAAGAGCAAATGCTGAGGGAGAAGGAGGAGCTGCTGGTGAGGCTACAAGAGTATGAAGTGAAGACTCAGAAAGCAGAGAAAGGTAAAGTACTTGTCCTGGCTGACCAGATCATGCATTGTGCTCCATAGAGGGGTTGTATGGGTTGCCACCCATGCCTTGCCTAAATCTGGTGACACTGGGATTGCTTGGCAAGACTTACTAATGTCTGCCTATACAGCTAAATGTACAAATGTGCATCCAAAGTATGAAAGGAGCATAAAATCTGCAGATTTTATTTGGGAACTGAAGGGTGAGAACTCTGTTTTCCCCTGTTGCCAGGAGGATTTAAGTAGCACACCCTCTTCCAGCAGTGAGCAAGAGTTCAGCCCTCAAGTACTTTCTACTAAATCCTAACAGAAAAAGTACTTTGGGAAGAAATCTTTCCAATGAAATGGAAGCTTCTGTTTCAATGCACAGAAGAACACATCTGGTCCTGCAGCAAACTGTCAATTAAGGGCAGCAGAGTCATGTCAGTGTTAGACTTCAGTGCAAACACTTTGCAGAAGATTTAATTACAGTGTGCATCTGACTACTTCTGAATACAGTTACTTGGTGTATTATGCAAATAATTACTTTGAGGAGCACAGGGAGGGAAGTATTGCAAGCTGGAGGAAAGTTCTATCATGGCTTCTGCAGTTACCTAAGAGACTGAAGTTCCTTAGCTTTGACCAGACTTGTGGACTAACCACATTGATCTGTCTCTTTGCAGAGCTGTCAGATCAGATCCAAAGAGCCATTCAGCTGGAGGAGGAAAGGAAACGGGCCCAGGAGGAGGCAGAACGCCTGGAAGCTGACCGTTTGGCAGCTCTGCAGGCCAAGGAAGAGCTGGAGAGGCAAACTATGGACCAGATAAAGAGCCAGGAACAGCTGGTAAGACCTGGGAACTTTTTGGGAACAAGATTTTGGGAACAAGATGCACAGGCATGTTACTGTGCCCTTGAGTAAGGCAAAGCCATCATGTGCAGGAAAACATTTTTTAGTTCTGAGTTTCCTATTCAGTCTCTAATAGAGTTAACAGTATTTTTTATTGTGTTTTGTTTTTTGATTGGATTGGTGGGTTTTTTTAAGAGTCCTTATAATTCCAATTTTATTATTCAACAGGCTACAGAGCTTGCAGAGTATACAGCTAAAATAGCACTTCTTGAAGAGGCAAGGAAGCGTAAAGAGAGTGAAGTTGAAGAGTGGCAAATCAGAGTGAGTATCTGCTTTACAAGTTGCTCCAAAGTTTTCTGCTTAAGCAGAGCATACTGTGGTGCTTAGCCTGGTGTGACTTCTCAAACATGTGGAGGCCAACATCTGTACAGCAGTGAAGAAGACCAAACTTGTGATGAATGTGCAATATGTCTACAAAAACACCTTTCTTCCAACAACCCTTCAGTCAAAAGTCAGAATGAATGCCCGTATAAAACCTAAAAATGTGATCATTGTCTTGGAGCCTTGAAGAGGAAGGCACACATGAATAAATGATGCATGTAATCCATGATAAAATGTCAGAAAACATTGCATCAGTCAAGAGAAGATGCTGCAAATGCAGCCACACTGCAGGTATCTGTTTTGACGAGCATGGCCTGTTGTCAGTGGCTTCCTGGTACCTGGATCAGGAGAGTTTAATAAACTGCTGCACTAAAACCAGAGACAAACCACACAAGGCTCGGTGTGCTGGTGCTCCCAGCACACTGTAACACACATGGGAGAGCAGAACCACTGCAGCAGCAGGGAAGGTGTCTGCCTCGTGTGTAATTGCACTAAAAATGCCAAATTAGATTCCAAAGTTCTTATTCTGTGGAACCTGTGTGTCTTCAGCTTACAGCTCTTCAAATGGAGAACAGAATGATGATAACTGTAGCTTTCCATAGAACTTTTTCCTGGGCTGTTTTATTGGAAGAATATTCTTTGTTCAGACCCCCTGCACATTACACAGTGGCTAATGATGATAGCATCCCTAGCAAAAAAAAAAATACACCTCAGAAAAATAGAGTACCATCAGCTGCAGACACTTAATTCTCTCTTGCTTTTCATAGTAGATTGAAAAAACTACGAAGATAAGCACTTAAGAGTTCATTAAGCTGATTTAAAGCAAGAAATGCACTTAAAATATTTTTCACTCTTTTCCCAAAGGCCAGGGAAGCACAGGAGGATCTGGTAAAGACCAAGGAGGAATTACACCTGGTAATGACTGCTCCACCTCCACCCCCACCTCCTGTCTATGAGCCAGTGAATTACCACGTCCACGACAACTTGCAAGATGAGGGCTCTGAGTACTCTGCCTACAGCGCCGAGTTCTCCAGCGAGGGCATCAGGAACGACCGCAACGAGGAGAAGCGCATCACCGAGGCAGAGAAGAACGCACGAGTGCAGAGCCAGCTGAGGGTAAGGCACTGCTTGGAGGAGGCAGAGGAATTGAAACAATCAGTCCTGGACAACAGGTCCTTTAACCACTTGGTTAGACACACGAAGCATGACAGTTTCTCTTCGTTTACAGTTCCTATAGGCAGTTTGAAATAAAGGCAAGGTACATAAAGATTACTCTCACTGCTCAAGCTTTGAGATTGCTTAAATCACCCATAATGGTTTTGGAAAGCCCAGGTCGTATCCATGTCACTGCTCTGCCCAGGCATTAACAACTGTCAGCTCTCCCCAGAGAACTCGACTGACAGGAGCTGAGAGTGTCTCACATATGACCTGTATGTATTGCTCTTCCTACTGCAGGCACTGACAGATGAGCTGGCCCAGGCTCGGGATGAGAACAAGAGGACCCAAAACGATATCATCCACTCGGAGAACATGCGCCAGGGACGGGACAAGTACAAGACGCTGCGGCAGATCCGGCAAGGCAACACCAAGCAGAGAATTGATGAGTTTGAGGCAATGTAAAGATGCTTGTAAGACGAAGACAGGACTGTGGGAAAGGCAGATCTTAATGCTGTGTTCTTGTTTTGGGGTTTTTTGTTGTATTGGTTTTTTGGTGTGTTTGGTTGGTTTTTTTTTTTTTCCCTGAGGAGGGATCACTGTATGACACTTAACCAATGTTGTCTAAACCCAGAGGTGTTTGAATCTCCCTTTTATTCTGAACCTTCTGTGAAATTTGGTATAGTTTAAAACTTATTGTACCACAGATCCTGGTAACTTGCTCATGCCTTTGCTTAGTGCCAAAAGGCCTTATGTCACATCTCTCTTTAAGCAAGACAAATTTTAACAGGCCACGCTTCTATTTAAAGATGTGTGTCCTGTGCAGGTGCTGGATTCAGCCTGGTTTAAAAGATAAGCATCTGTGGGTGAATTTTGTGCCATATGTCTTTGTATTATTAGCGACAGTGTAAAGTGTAGTAGCTGAGAAGACAGGCTGTGAAACTCAGGATTTGCAAGCACCTCTATGTGTGTTGTACATCCATGCACACATCTTGGAGATCCTGTTTTTCCCCTTGGTGGTCTTGATGTCCATGTTCCCCCTCTCCCGTCCCCTCCCCCAAAAGAACTGACAACACCTCAGAACTACTTTGTGTAGAAATCAGATGTTTTCTAGTTGCTGTTCTCAACTGGAGAAATTGTGCAGTGATGGCTCAGAAGTGGCATAGGGACACTGATACCCTCTTCATGTAACAAGTAGCAGATACTCCTGGAAGCTAAGACACCACTGTGTTTGCATTCCAGCTTCCTTACTGATCAGTGATAGTGTAGTATTTATATATATATAAAACATGCAATATGTGAATTGCAGTACTAGTTAAAGGGAAATAGTCTTGCTCTGTATATTTTGTTACTTTTCAGATTTAATAAGACTTGCATCTGTAAAAATGCCTAAACAAGACTGTAGTCTGATAGAGTGCAGCTGATTATTTACTATAAAGCATTATTTGTAAAGATCATTTTTTTTACTTAATGAAAACTGTTATATGTACACGTGATCCAATATATACAATTTTACTGCACCTATTTTTCTAACAAATTTTCTAATTTTTTTAAATGTTTGATTTAAAGTTTCAGACTCCAAAGATGAAGGGACTGCTTGTTTATATCACAGTTGTATTCTCTCTAGTAGAGAGCATTTCTGTGACCATCCTTCCCCCAACTCTCCCCTTTTTACCCTGAAAATCTGTTAGAAAGTGAGAATACAGTATGTTGCCACCTCTTCCATTTACAATATCTATGCTGCGTTATACTTGAGTTGAATCTTGTGTGGGTTGTTTTGTTTTTTTTTTTTATTTGCAGCAGCAATCATCTAAATAAAAGATCTGCAAAGTAACAAAGGCGATAGAGTGAAGTGTTTCTTCTGTGGGGTGTATTTTGAATAAGTTGTGCTACTGCTCTTTTAGTTCCTGAGCTTAGCTTATGAGTCCCTGTGTCTTTAAATCTCAAATCCTTAAAAGCCACACTGACCTAGAAAGGAAGAAGGGGGAATACTTGCAGTAAAGACTAAAAGTACAGCACAGCAGCACTTGTTACAGTTGTAGACAAGAAGTTTCTGCTGACTGTAAGGCTACATCCGAGGCAAGGCAATCTGACACAGGAGTTTGGCCCTAAGCTTGTCCACATGAAGAAGTTACAAACTTAGCTAAACTTTTGTCATGCATTGTACACTCTATGGATTAGAGCTGTTAATTCTGTCTTACAGTGGCAGCTGATAAGAAGAACTTGTTACACCCACCCTTATTCCATTGGCTGTAGTCCCACCCTGCCACTGACAGGGGATTTATACATTTAACTTTCTAAGCATCATGCTATAGCACACATTTGAGAGACGTGGCCACAGGCCAAAGTGTTTTAGGTCACATGAAATAAAGTGGCAGTGTAGATAATGCTGAAGCACAGAGGCATTAGCATCACCCATTTGCACCACCCATGTGCAGCAAGATAAGCTGCTTTTGAATTCTGTGGCTAAAGCATCAATCTAAGAGTGAAATAATGTATCTTTCTTGTTGTCACAAGTTATTTTCTCTGAATTCATCCTAGTTGTGATTTAAATTAAATAGTAACAGTTCTGCTAGACCTGGAAATCGAAAGCTGCACATTGTCTCCTGTTGCTTTGTCAGCATCATGCATCTCAAACTGAGGCTGTCACTCCTGAAGAAACAATATTATCCTTACACTCCAGCTAGAGACACAGCTAAAGCCTTAACTTTTGAAGAAATAAGACATCCAGAGTGTCACATGCATTCAAATACATAATTCTATTCACCAGAAAAACTGGAATAGGTGCTGTTGCAGTGTACCTTTCCCAGACCTGAAGTGGAGGTACCACTGCAGTTTAAAACATCAGACATGGGAAAGGAAAAGTTGTCGTGTGATAATCTCTCATGATTTAAAGTTTTCCTTATTTGAACGCAGCACAAGTGTGAAGTCCATCCATGTGTTTGGGTGGCAGAGCAGGTCCTGCCATTGGAGCATTCCTTGAGAAGCAAGGTCCATAGAGCCAAAGAATTCCTCTGCAAGAAAGCAAAAGGAAAGATCAGAGTTGCTTTTCACTTGGCCTTACCCAGCTTCTGGCCAATCTTTTCACCCACTTCTACAGTAATTTCAGCTGTTCTGTAGCTTCTTGGCACTAATTGCAATAAATGATATTTATACTTTTGAACTATTATTTCCAGCCTGTTAAACTGGCATCACTCTCTGAAGAGTGCAACCTGCAGCAAATAAAAAGTTTTTGGCTGTATGACTAAAAGCAGAAGAGCAAGCGTGCATGCTCATAACAGCAGAATGGCACTAAGCCTCCTGCTTCAATTCATTCCAGGCTTAGGACTTGGATCACTTACAAGCAGATAGTCCTTGCTCTACCAGAAAGGCAAATGCTGGCTAGGATAAGCAAAAAAAGTTCATGAGGAAGCCTGAACAACATTGACTTACCACCACTGATAATATTCCTGTAAATTGCATGCTGATACCAAAACAACATTTGACCCTTTCCTCTCAAATGAAACCCACAGCACTAAATTCACTGAGAGAACAAAGGTGGAAGACCTTTGGGCAGCTTTCAAGGGACAATGCTTCCCTGTTCAACTACCAGTGAAACAGGGCCTATTCAGTGAGGAGAGGGTTTCTCAGACATTGCTCAGCCCTGAGAGAGCAAGCTCACTCTGTTAGAGCAGAGCCCAAAACTTCAAACTTCCAACAGCCCCTCTGGAGCAAGTTTCACCTCCTGCATTTCATTGATTGAATTGATTTGCAGATTTAAAATAATAAGCACAGTCATAAGCAAGGTTGGAGTCTATGAGGTGATTAGTTCTCCTGCTTCCTTTTTGATAAGAAGTTATTTAAAATAAGCCAACTCATAGAAAACAATTAAAGGAATAAGTCTTTAAAAATAAGCAGAGCTCTGAGCCACCCATTTCTGTGCTTGTCTTAGCATGGCTCTGACCCAGAAAAATCACCATCCTAACAAATGGCTTTCCTGAAAATTTCCACTGACAACCTTGATCTTCTGCACCTGCATCAGTCCTTGCATGATCAGAGCCCAGGACTGCAAGTTGCTTAGGATAGAGGCTGGGACTACATGTGCAGGCACATGATAGCAGGTAATAAATAGCACAGTGTAATTACTATTGCTTGGGATGTAAATAAAGTGCACTTCTTCCCAAATTACCTTCAACTTCCAGTGATAAAGAACTTACTTGCACCAAGCTTGGCTCCTCCTAGGAATTGATCACTTGAGCTGAAAGTTGACTTGTGCCAGACAGTCAGGTGTAGACATGATTGCTGTAGCTGAGCTGGAGTCACACCATTGAAGACAAACAAGTGTTTCCACTGTGGACAGGCTTCTTTTTTCAGGACAGGAGACTTTTGCTTTACCTCTGCTTGGTCTGGAAGGATAAGACAACTTCCCCCCAAAAAAAGATTTCAAGTTACTGAAAGGTTACTGATTTCTCAACCAGAAAACAGAACAGTTTCAATAACCAACAAGAGCCCTTTGGTTTGCCTTAAATAGCAAAAAGTTCAGCCTTAGTGCAAGGTAGAACATGGTGCTCTTGTGTTTATTTTGGGACCTGCACCTTTTCCTGCTTTTAGAGCAGGTGCAAATAGGCTCTTGTTGCCTGCTTTGCCTCTGCTGTCACTGACTGCTGAAGGAGTCTTTGCTCCACGTGATGCTACCCAATAGTGCCTGAAAGTTGCTTTTCAGGAGATGAAATGCTCACCCATTGCACCAAAGGTGCGTGCCACAGGAGGTGAAATGGCTTTATGAGATGTAACTTAACCCCAGTATCATCCTTCTAGTGGCATCTGATGCCTGACAGTAAGAAAGTGAAACACTCCCACATACAAGCTACTCGGCCCACTGAAGAAAAAGTCAGTTCCTTCTCTTGCAAAATGTCGAGCATGAAGAGGATAAAAGTTTTTAGTGTACCCAGAGCTATATTTTAATTCTGCAAAGGCACAGCTGAAACTGTGACAACACCCTCTTTATTTGCACCTTTTTTCCCCTCCCCAAGAGCACATACTTAAACTGGTGAACTCTACATCTAATGACATAATTAAAATCTCAAATTCAGGACCAAAGGGCAGGTGGGACCCATCAGTACCCTGCAAACTGCTGCTGTTCTGCAGACACCCAAGTGTCACCATTACTAGGATGTCTGATTAAGGGTGTGGGCAATGCCACTAACCCATGCCAGTCTCCTGCTGAAAACATGTTAATATGTACATTTGCATGGAGCACACGTGACAGGCTCTGTCTGAAGTGTTAGGTCTCAGACATACCCTTTAACAAAGGAGTTCAGCATTCCAGCAGATCTCAGCATGGGCAAGTTCTTGGCCCCAAATATCATAACCTGAAGCTGGCAGTTGAGAACTCCTTGGTCTTTGTTTCCTGAAAAAGGAGCACTTATCATATGAAATGCCCAGTTAGTTCAGCTCATAGCTTAAGATGCTGCTAAAAGTAAGTAGGGGAATGCCTAAGTGGCACTACTGAGATAAGGAGTCATAAGGCTGGACTAGGAACATTTCAAAGATTTGAATGTTTGTACAGTGAATGATTCACACACAAAGCAAACCAAGCAGTGAGTAGCAGGCTGCTTTGTGATCCCTGATCCAAAGACAAAGCTATCTGTTGTGTTTGTGAAAAGCAAACACAGGGCAATACACACAGAAGCATTTCTCTGGAACAGTCAGAAGCAGGGGAGAGAGCAAAATCCATTGTGTGATCCTGCTCCGCTCACAGCTCGAGGCACAGAACCGAAACCCAAAACACAGGCGTGCATAGGGAGGAAAACCAGAAGATATGGAATTAGTAACTTTGGGCTCACTTTGAAAAGAAAAGGGAACAAAAACAACATTGGTCTCTGCTGCTGTGGTCCTCACAGAGAGCACTGCTAGAGCTCCAAATGTCTGTGCACCCCACTAAGGTCTGGGGAGGTAAGGAAAAGGAGGTTCCTACCCCTCCCTCCCAAAGTGTTTATTTCACTCCACCAGCAGGTGCTTGCTCTGACATACTACAGCAATACTTAGTGTACCTTACACATTTTCATTACCAGAAACTGAATCCTGACTATGTATCTTGAACTCAACACCTTTCAAATGAAACAATCTCCCTAAGGTGAGACCACTGGAGGAAGCCAAGGGTGCTAGTCTGTTATCCTTGCAGATACTTTCCTTCCAAATTTTCCCCAAATTGGCAGTCTCTGCCTTGGACAGCAGAACTGCTGTTTCACCTCCAGAACCACCTCTACTGGTAACATCATGACAGGCACAAGTTTGGAAAACAGCTGGATGCATCATACTGCTGCCATTACAATGTACAGCTTTTGTTGGCATTTAAAAGAACAAATATACAAAGCCTGAAAATGTTTTGATTTTAAATAATCTAAGATACAAAATGCCACAAAGCATAATCTGCTGTAGCTCTTAAAAAACCCATACAGGAATATTACATGGACACTTTGCCAGTCCTACATTGATCTCAATTCTTCTCTAGCCAAGGAATTCACAAAATCATAGAACCATTTATGGTGGAAAAGACCTCTAAGATCATTGAGAGCAACTGTTAAGCACTCATGTATGCCAAAACATTTTATACCTTCAAACTGGAAGCTTTGACACTGGGCTGGTACGGACAGCCTTGCAGACACGAGGAGCTCACTGCTGTACTGGATAGGATTATCTTCAGGCTTCTCAAGCTGAATAAAGGGACATACAGAGGTCTTGTTACACCAATCAACCATTCTCACAGCTTATTCTCACATCCTTCTCACAGCTTATTTGTGTTTCCAACACATCTTGCTACTGGGCTGGATTGACAGCATTTTCCCCTCAATGATCTCACAGGGATGATCTTTCTCACAGCTTTCACTACTTCTTGCTCTTATAAGGTACAATTAAACACAAAAACTTAGAGTCACCTTGGGTTTGAGTGGGTACCAGTCAAACTGCATTGAGTCCTCTTCAAAATTCCATGCTGACAGAGCAATCACCACTTCCCCCAAAAACACCCTGTATTTGAGAGCTCCTGCATGCCACACAGAGATCTGAAGTTGCCGACCGCTCAGCTGGGAGGATTCAATCTTGTACTAGAAAGATAAACAGCATTTACAGAGCAATGCACAGGATGAATGACCTGCTCCCAGGAAGCCCAGCCACAGCATGACTGAAGGCCTCTGGATGCAGACAGAACCATGTTGTCTAAGTGTGCTTTGCAATCTGAAAAAACCCCCAACTACTTATATATTATACATGCTGAATAATGCTCATTCCAATAGGAAACAACATTCCAGGAATACCTTGACCTGCCTTGCTAAAAGTTTCTGATTGTGAATTCATGATTTTAAATAACTCTTGACCATTTTTGCTGGGGTTTGGGGATTTGTGGCGTTTGGGGTTTGTTTGTTTTGGGGGGTTGGGGGTTGTGGTGGATTTTTTGGGGTATTTTGGGGTTTTTTTGTGAGCATGTGGTTTTTTTGTTGTTGTGGGTTTTTTGTTGTTGTTGGTTTGCTTTTTGGGTTTTTTTTTGTGTTTTGTTTATATACATATATATATATATGTTTATACTCCCAGCAGAATTTGCTCTGGAAGCCAGTTCAAGAAGGCACCTAATGATGGTTCTTAAATTCCCTTTCTGGTCAGTGGACATCTACTTAATGCAGTCAGCAGGGGCAAGGAAGTAATTCAGCTGATGACTAATCAGAGCCTTGATCCACTCTCCAAACATAGTTAGAGACCTCTGAGACATTGCTGGGTATCTAATACACCCCCTGAGACTGGCAAACCCAGCCCACAGGTGACCTGCACAGAAAGCTGGAGGCAATGGCACAGGCAAGGAAATCAGTCCCCATATTTAGGCTGCTGAATCACAAGCCGGGTGTGGGCTCTGTGGCTGATCACCCTGAGTCACCCTGGGCTCCAGTGACTCCCAAGAGCACTCACAGCTCTCACACATGCAGCTGCCTCCAAATGCAGGCACCTTAACCTGCAGCTGAATCCCACCCAGTTGGATCTCAGTGACTACACGGAGCTCACCTGCAGTAGTGCTATGCACTCTGGACCATTCTTGCTACTCTGGATAAACTAATAATTAAACTATTTTTAAATATTTCTAAGTAAACACCTTTGGAGTTTATAAGCCAGCTCAGGCATGGCTCTCACTCTCCTTTAATCACTTCTGCATGACTGGCATTGAAAAAGGACTATAAAATTGGGACCAGTGATTTCGACTTCTGGTCAATTTTTTCTGCCAGCTTAAACCCTATAGACAGGCTTTGGGCTGTGTAAGAATCACATACATTACAAAAATCCTTTTATGTTATTATCAAACTTTAACTATGGTCTTTACAAACATTTTGCTTGTTTCACTCACTACTGATTCTTGATGTTCATACACACCAAGAGTTGGGAGTAACACTGAAATTTTCGTGTAGCTCAAGAAGTAATACATTGCTAACTAACTAACATCACTAACAGTGTGCCCTATCTCTTCCAAGACAATATATTACTGAGGAATTCATCATCTTATGTCCTACTGCAGCTTGCCAAAGCACACACACACAAATGATTTGCAGTATCTGAGTACAGAAGTGGAGCTGGGAAAGCTGGGAACAACCAAACTAATGCAGGCTCTCCTGGCTGACAGTAGACAGCTTCATATTTAATGAAGAGTCTGTGAAGTAAGAGTAATGACTCCTGTTTTCTATACACAATTCCAACAAGGATGCAAGAAACAATACTGAAAGGCATGAAGGAGTTGAAATCATAACTGCTCTTCTCTGCTGGGATTACTAATGTTTGAAATCAGTACAAAAAACAGCCTGGCATCAGCTGCAGAGGGAAAAGGATGCAGACACTGAGACATGGTGGATTTCAGTTGGCACAGAGTCAACTGTAGAGAGAACCTCCAGTGGCACTGAGCAAAGGAGTATCACTTGAAAGGGATATTTGTGTAAACTTCCAACTCTTCTGCAATACACCCAGTTTCTGAATGTACAAGAAAAAGCATCTATGGAAGACACTTTGCTTTTGCCACATGGTAAATCAGAACAATACTGGTATTCACTAAAGGTGCTTTCTCGGACAAAGGAAGACTTCTCTAATGGTTCGCAATCTACTGTTGCAGCTCCAAAAGCAACTCTCTCTTATTTAGACTGAAAAAGCAATAATTTTTAAAATTATTATTTTCAGCGACTCCTAAATTTGCCCCATCAAGTCAGTTCAGAACTTGCAGGATTGTACCATGGAAAAGCACACTTAGCAGCATGGAATTGCAAACCATACCTTCAAAGTCTCATCAAACTCTGGATCCACCGTGCTCTTTTTGACAGCTGTCTTCCTCTTACTTCGAGGAGATTTATCAGGAAGTAAATAAACCTTCACATACCTTGGAGATAAAGATACATGGAAATTGATCAGAAGGAGTGGGGAGGATCAAATGAAAAAAACAATTAGATGAGAGGAGATTTTTCTTAATTCTTAAACAACTTGATTGACTTTTTATGTTCTCAAGCAATAAAATGGCAAAATGTGATTTATATGTTTTCTCAATAAAAGCAGATGGACTATAAGGATCCTTGTGTACCATTCAGCCAATGCGTTTCCATTCCATTGTACTTGGGAAGGGATTAGGATCTGAATAGGAATTCTGTTATCATACTCTTGGCCTCTGATAGAACAGCCCCCTAAAGAAGTCACCTTGTCAGTTGTAGTGACAGCTTTATGATGAGAATAAACAGCATATTATGTGCTCAAAGAAAAAAAGAAAAAAAAAAAAACCAAAACAAACTCAATCAACTTTAGAATCACTGCTACTTTTCCCCCAACATTTGTGAAGAAAATCTGATCTTCACAGCATCAGGTAAATAATACAGAATAACTCAGAGGTCTTACAAATGCTAATTATTCTAACAGCCACTGGAATGAAAATGGGAGATTGTCTAAAGGGCTCAAAATTGCCCTGACATTGACTCAAGAAAAACCAGCTAAAAAAAAATTCTGGAAGCTGAGTTGGACCAATATCAAGCACTAATGATTCATACCCAAAGTTTCTCAAGTGTAGGTCAAGTGAACACTAATACTTAAATACTCCCCTTAGTATCAGTTCAGTGGGCTCTACTTGTGTTATGGCTTCAAAACTAAAGAATTTCAGCAACAGAGAGTGCTTCCAGCTTGTCAGGGAAAGGAGTGGCTGTTTACATAATACAAAGCATTTTTAAACTGTACTTATAAATATTTCAGATATTATGATTTAAATTCATTTTAAAATAGCCTCTTGATTAACTTACTGGGTAAATAAAATCAGCTGGATCTCATATCATCACCACAGAACTTACACAAATTCCCTGTTTTTTCCATAGGTAAAGCTACTTTTTAAAATATAGAGGTACTAGAAGATCTAGCTTCTTGTTCTATGAGCCCGGATCATTTTAATTAAAACATAGCCAGCCAGACTTCAAACCAGCAAACAAGCTAAATAATTAATCAGGTTTTAAACATCAGTTAAAAGCCTGCCTTTCAGCAAACATGTCAAATAAGTGTGCTGTACTTTTTCAGTTGGCTTGGAAACCAACAGAAACATATAAATATATACCCACAGAGAATATAATGTTTACTACACAGCACTTCCCACATTGCCTTTCAGGCTTCCTGCAACTGATTGCCTGGCTTAATTACTAGGGGACTTAGAGAGCCTTGACCCACTTCTGAAGTGCTCCCAAACAGCCCTTCTCCACAGGCTGCTCTTCCAGCAAGGCACTGCTCATCACTAAGCTTGTCTTCCTAAATATTCTCTGCAAGATCTGCACAAAATCCATTGTCCTCCTAGGTGAAGGTGACTGCAAGTCCAGGATTCCAATGTGGGCACTCAAATGCTCCAACACAGTGAGCCAGCAGGGGCAAGAACAGGTAGTTGGGGATTCTAGCTGGTGATTTTCTATCAGTGGTTACTGCATGTCCAGAGAGGACTTCTTAATGATCAACAGAGAAACCACTAAGGCTTAATTATCCAACCAAAATTTTCTGCGGCGTATTTTATGCACAGAAATATCTACTTCTTCCTCTTACAACAGTACATTATTAAACTGCTTTAGATTTTGAAACATGTTGTAGCAGCTGAAATTTTTACTTTTATCACAGAGGATGGAAGCACCCAAGTAGTACAGCAACCCCCCAGTGACCCACAATGGGTCACAGCAGATGAATTAGGAACAGGACACTTTAAGTTTCAGCCACAACTTAAGAACTAAAATCTGAACAGCTATTTCTGAGGCCCAAAGGTACCCACCAGCAACACATACCCAGCTGCCTGCTCACAGGCAGGGGAAGAGAATTCCAAGCAGAAAATGGTCATAATGGAATAAAAACTGGTATGAAACCCATTTGTCCTGCAGTGTGTGTATGTGCAAAGGGTTGGTGTGTATGTTGGATGTTCTGAAGGTGCCAGAATAGCATGTAATCATGTATCAATCCATTTCACTCAGAGCATGTATAAGTATTGTAAAAACCAGAATATTTTCCTTATATTTCTTCTTCTCTACAGAAATACTTACGGGTTACACTTTTTCTTCTTCTCTTCTCCATAAGCCAGGTTCTTGCATCCCTTGATGCAAACTTCCAAGATGCAAGTTCCAAAGTTGTACTTTAAGGCAAACTCTATTTCTCCTGTGATGTTAGCCTTGCCAAAATTGCCAGACTCAGTGCAAGTGCTGCTAAGACTATACAAACTCCCCTAAGAAAAGACAAATGTCTGGTAAAAGCAGCTTTAGATCAAACAGGACAAAACATTTATTTCCCTCAATAGTATCTTTACAGACTATAAAGCTACTGAAAACCATGAAATTTAGGGTAATCTGTATAAAACATTCCATTGCTTCCATAAACATCCCTGAAAATGACGACTGTAATTGCAATTCTCCTGCTTTGCCCTCTTCTCTTCAGTAAACTTTCTAGGCTGAGAAAAAGCTTTAAGTAACTTCTGGATCCAGAAACTGTTTTCATATAAAACTGCAATGTTGCTTCCCATGAGAAAAATGGCCTAAGTGTCTGAAAGGGAGAAAAAAAAAACCCCTGAAATCTAAAAACACTAAAAAACCATTTAATTAGACTGCTTTTAATGCATAGCTCATAGTAGGGTATACTACCAAGTCATTTGGTTCTACCATGTATTCGAGGAAACACCAAAGCAGCCTGCATATCCAGTAAACACTTTATAAGATGTCCCAATTGTAGATAAAAATTATGTACTGTGTATTGCAGACCATTCAGGAGAGACTAAAACATGAATACTTGCAGCTCTTATATGTGGGTGCATAAAGATGATGCTCCCTAGTTCACCTCAGCCACTTTGCTCTCCCTTCATTTACTTGCACCTTTGGGGCAAAGGTTTGGATGCTTTATATATGGTCCATCCACACATTTAAAGAGCACTTGTGTCTAGCATTTACAGAAGGCAGAACACTGCAATGAAGGAAGAGACCAACCCTTTGTGTGGCCCAGCCCAGACACGTAACTCTAGGGTGCTCTCTTGCCTTCACTGTAACAAATTATCAACTCAGAACAGTTTGATCTCCAATCATTTCTAATGATATTCTTTAAGGTGAGCCCTAGGAACTTTTTACACAGCATTTGTCACAAAGGCACCACTGTTGTGATCAGTCTCTCAGCAACACTACCTTAGATTGCTAAGATATCTGTGTTAGATCACTCCTCCCCCTGAAAATAAACACCAACCCACACAGGACTGGTTGACCAAGGTTGCACAACCCAGCAGCTAGGAGTGCAAAGCAGTGTTTGCAAGATCATATCTCTCTTCCGTGGAGATGCTTTTCTTCCTTTGTACAGCATGCCAAATATTCAATTCACACCAATGGATTTATTAGATTAAAGAGGCCATCTTCTCTCTCTTTTAAGCTCCAAGCAACACACGTGTCAAAAGAAGGTTGGAGTGCCTACTGAGGAAGTCAAAAGAAGTGTAAGGACTGTTCTGACCTGATGCTTGTCGCAAATAGTCTTACTCCCTCCACAAGAAGTGCATCATTGTAATCAATCTAAGTTGCAGCTTTGTTCAGCTTTGCACTTTCATTCACTAATATATTTTTATTCACTAATATATTTTTATTCACTAGACCAGAAAATGCTTATTTTCCACCAAAGTCCTTTATGGCAATGAAATGTAAACAGAGTTTTGTCCTAAGTTCATACGTCCTAAAACAAAGTTCTGTGAAAGTTCCTCACATTTATTCCACAGAATAAATTTATTTATTTAGGATGGCTGCATAGGTTATGATTAATGATGTTTGGACTGAATACCACTACACATGTCTCCCACCTGATCAAGCATCCCATGCATTCTATGTGGAAGTAACCACTTTTGGTTCAGTGAGCAGGGATTTAGCAATGACTTAACATCTTCTGCTGGCATGATTGGAAGCAATGCCATCTGATATTCTGGAAGAAACATTTTTTTACAGAGTGGCCTTTAACATCCAACAAATACCCATGAAGGGAAGTTTAATGAAATTTGACCTCCACCTTTAGAAGACAGTAGAAAATATTTCAGTTTTAAGCCTGAGCTTTCTATGGCCCAGTTCAAATGGTTGTCATTGGAACCACAAATGTAATACAAAACTGTTTTCCATTTGTCAGCTTAACACCTCAAACTCCACTGTGCAATGAGCTATGAGAGAGCACCAAGGTTTCTGTGTGTGTTTCTGCTTCTCTGTCAAGTGAGCAGTCTGGTTTAATTTTGATTCCCTAAGTCATTTTAGTTCCCTTCTTTGCAAGATCAGTCATGAATTCTTTGGATACTTCACCTTGCTTAACCTCATCACTAATAGATAGAAATTAGCTTCCACAGTTAATCATAGAGGCTTTAAAGCATGCACTGAATTCATTTATAACCAGCTTCCTTCTCTCTCATTTGCAGTATTCAAAATGCCATCCAACAGAGGATGATTCAATGTCATCCCCTAAGCCTGTGAACTGCTCCCCTGGCTTCCATCACTGTCAGTTTCCTCTTCATTCACTGGCATTCTGACATTTGAATTTCCACTGACATTTCCAAGACCACAGTTCGTGCAGACTGACAAAACCCTTCTGGTAAATGAAGCTTGAAGAGAAAAAGCCAGATACTAGGTGAGAAAGTACCACATTCATAATCCTGATCCTAATAATCAAGCTGCATTTGCAAAACTCAGAAGAAGCTGCTCTATCAATTATTCATTATCAGTGGATGATATATCCATCAATTATCCATTATTAATTTGCCTTATGCTTCAAAAAGTTCACAGTGTTACTATGAGGACTGTGCCAAAGGCATCAGTCTTCCATCAGATACAAAGTCAAGTGCAAGTCTTCCTTCATTTTGTAATATAATCCAAAATACACCAACGTTCTGCACAAGCTTTTATATCTGTTCCCTTTAAACACATCTTCTGTTGTGTTTCATCTTTAACTTACATGTTTTCTGCCATCACAAAAAACTGCATCATTTGTGGGACTGGTTGTTGTGTCTTCTTCCTCCTTCCAACTATTTTTGCTCTGAGTTTCACTGTCATTTTGGGCCCCAGTGATGAGCTGTTGCAGACTGGGTGTACTTTTCATCTGTAAGAAATTCAGAGAGTAATTTATATTTTTTTTCAATTTTAGAAAAATGTCCTGATTCAAGAATGCTATCAGAAGAAAATTCAGTAAATATCTACAACTGACACTGATTAAGGTCATGCAGGTGGCACACCTTCAAAAATATTTTAGTAACTTACTTTAAATGTTGATTTATAACTCTCTCAACTCAGTTAGGTACACTCATTATATTAATAATTTTTTTAAAATCAGCATACCACCAGCTAATCTAAGGGTCACAATCACAGCAATTACTAAGAGCAATCTGCTAATAACACACCAGAAGTAGCAATACACTAATAAAAGTCTTTATTAGGCCTTAACAAAACAGTAATTTTGAAAGAAAATAAAATCTTGCCTCCAGGAAATTAAAAACTGTCTTTTGCAATATGCATGACACATGCCCATATTTACCTATGCAAGAATGAACATAAGTTGAAAGAGATTTGAAAATAGAAACAGACTGACAAGTTCCTATTGGGCTTTGTTTATAGAAAAGGTTTAAATTTCCAAGGTGTCCTTGACTTTGCTTTGACTAAGTCCATTCCCCTTTCCAATTTTCCCATGAGAACCCTGATAACTTCTGAGAGTTATATCTATATCAATCAAAATTCCTTGACATTTATCTTCAGCCACCTCTGTTACCAAGAACAACAACTAATGGAAGTGCTAAAATGCAAATACATAGGGCTGGAAATACGCTCAAATATTGGTGTTTCTGGCACACCACTTCCTGGGGATAATACAGTCTATGGAAAGTATGTTGACACCTCAATGGACAGGAAAAAAGCAAAGTAAGAAATTTTACATGGTTAGGATCTAAGAAAACAATTTCTTTTAAAAAGTTGTGTAACAGATTACCTGAAAGACTAAAAAGAATATAGTGTGACCAAACCAATAGAAAGGATCAGGACTTATTTGCACAAAGGAAACGTGAGAGAATCCCTCCTGCACAGTCAGCAGAAAGCACTAGAGAATGAGGACAAGAGATGAGATAATACAGTGAGATTACTTCTGAAAAAAACAGAATGTGCAAAATCCTAACCAGTCTGCTGTTATTATAACACACAGAAATTGTGATGTCTTTCAAGTGCCCTGCCTTAAGAATAGATGCAAGAATTAAGTTACCTTGTGAGAGAGGGAAGCAGACAGAAAATGCACAGAAAAAGCCCCCAAGCAAACCCGAAATAGAATTTCCTAGCAGAGAAACTGTCTTCTGCTTTATAAACCTGAAGCTCAACCAATTTCACTTGCTAACCAAAACAAGCTGAATTCTAGCTTCTACTACACACCGAATTTTAGCTTCTCCTTGGATCAGAAAGACTTTGCTATTGTGCAGTATGGCACATAAGAGACTGACAAGGCAGCACAGCTACCAGTGCCAAACTCAGCAGCAGGTCACACAAGCCCAGCCCAGCTCTAATGTCTGCTTCTGTTGCCACAGGAGAGGTATCCCACAGCTACCAACGCACCACAAACAGCTCCCAGACGTGGCACATGCTTGCTTGTTCCCCCAGTGAGACAGGGAGCACTGCACTTCCCTTAATAAACTTAGGGATTCTGATGATGAGAGGCCCTCAAAATCCAGATTTTACACTGGCTGGTATTTCTTGCCATTGGCTTTTTTTTTTTTTTTTTTTTTTTTTTTTTTTTTTTTTTTTTTTTTTTTTCCCACTAATACTGAGACTTCGCTTTAATCTGAAGGAATCAAGCTCTGCACACATCACAAATTTAGAAAACTCACTTCAGAAACAGATAGTGTTCTTGAGGTTTAAGTAGTGCCCCAGTCTTAAACACTGCTCTTTGAAACTTGTGGTCGCAGTTACTGCTTCACAGTCATTCCTTAGAGAAAAATACCATTTTTAGGGGGAAAAGCCACTGTTCTGATTCATGCTCTGAAAACAAAAGATCTTTCTGGGGTGGAAATCATAACAAGTAAGATTTCAACATGATAGTTTCTTATAAACATAACTACTTGTTTTGCAAGTGTAATTTAAAACAGGTTCTGTCCTATAACTTAAGGCATAGTTCTAGTAAGGATGTAAACAGCCACCCTTCCTAAAGCAAAACAAAGCTGAAGGACGTTTATAAGAAAGAAGTCAACAGTAATTCTAGCAAAACTAAAATTCTAGCTTAAATATAGTCCAATTGGTTCATATGACTCACAGGAATAGTGCTCTGGCACACAAACATTGAAATCTATTTTTCAAAACCTGCAATGCAAAGTGTGGACATAAGTCCTAAATCTTTAAATGGGCAATTAAAAACCCACACAAAGAATTTGGATTCTCCTACTAATTCATTTCTGAAGCCAAAGAATCCATATCCATCTTTTAAATGTGGCAGATTGTTTGTGATCAGCCTGCAATGAAGCATAGTCTGAATTCACATTGTCTCAAACTGTGATGTTTTTCAATGCATTAGAAGAGCTGTGCTCTGCCTGTGGAATAAAGTTAACACCAGTGTGGCTTGCCACAATGAAAGCAGCACTCAGGTGCTAATTGCATTCAGGTGCAATTAAAAACCAATAATTTTTGCCAATTCTATTGATAATTTAATTGCATACAAAAATACCAGAACTAATTTCACTGAGTTCTCAGACCTTGCTGGGCTAATTCAAACTGCCCAGTCCATGCAATTTGACATCCTGTTTCTTCCACCTAACACTTCTAAGGAAAGTGAAAAAAGGACTAGGGAGCTGTGAGCAACGTATGCCACAAGATCTGGCCCAAAGCAAGGGCTTTTCTCAGCATCTAATCCAGGCACTTAGCAAACCACACTGACCTCACTCAGATGAACAGGGCAATTCAGTAAGTACCCACAATGTGGAAAACTGAGTATGGACAAAGTTCAGTCACTTGAGAGCTGAAAGTGTACAAAACAAAACCTTCAGTGTCACTCTAAAGCAGAAATGTGAGATCATCTTCAGCCCTGCACAATTTGTAGGAAAACAGATGACTGGATTTTTCTCAAACTTAGCAAGAAAACACTGAAAGCTAGAGACTGTAACCAAAGCAGAAGGAAAACTGAAGCTGCATGGCAACTAACAGCAATACTTTCTCCCTTCCAAGTTAAAAAATGCTCAGAAAATGTCAGGATGGGTTTGGGATGGTCATAGTTTGTCCTGTTCAGCAGCAAAAGGGGTAGGAAGAAGACAAGACAGAGCACCTCCCTGCAGCCCAACAATCACATAGAGCAGGTATCAACTCAACCTCAAGAGAACTGTAAGCACCTGAGAACAAAATGTCCCATCCTTGCCATCCTTTCCCCCACCCTTTGTAAAAATCTCAGTCTAATGTCAGCTCTGGGCTGACATCAATTGTGCAAAATCTGTCAAAAGCCCTGTGAAGAATCAGAGTTCTGACCACAGTCAGTGAACATCAGCTACATCCTGTTCATAAAATAAAAGCAAAACTCCACTGGGCACAACTGCTCTCACAAATATATTTCACTCTGAAACAGCTCTTACAGTTAGAGACTGTGTATAATAATATGGATACCCTGCTTGCAATGTTGATTGCAGTGTCAGACTGGCTCCTTCTTTGCTTTCTTCTTTCCACATTCTTTCCATAATCTGTGGTTAGGACACATCTGTCAGCCATATCATTCTGGGACTTTGATATTTCTGAAGTGAAAATGAAGAGAAAAGTCACTATAACAAACTTTGCAAGGAATCCTATAAATTTATAGGCTAATTCTGTAGCTTCCAAACTGTCATCCTGCACCTTTAGCATTGATCTCCTAAGAGTAAGAAACAGATGGGAAGACAAGTAGTTGTCATATTGTATATAATTATATTTTGTCTGCCTAAATCTTTCATGCTGTTTCAACTAGAAATTATATTCCCTGCTGCCTATCATTATAGCTGCTGCAAGAAATTGTAAGCCATCAAATACAGTTTCCTCTCAGAAGCAGCTACTACAGTCCCTACGTACAGTTTGATTTGTAAAGTGGTTTGGTTCAGGATAAAAGCAAAACCATTATAACAACATAAAGCAACACGACAATGAAAACTAGAAAGAAGATCATACTGGAAAATATTTAGAAGTGTATCCAAAATACGGATGAAAGGAGGGATATTACATACTCTGGTCCCAAGCCACATATAATTTTAAGAATAGCCCTCAATTACTTCAATAACAATACTCATATGGACAAGCTTATGTCCATACTTAAGCACCTTCTTCAATTAGCACTTCAGTAACATGTAGTTTATTGGCGAATAAATCTACAGGACAATCGGACATTTAATGCCCCACTTTTCACTTCTTATTCCTCAGTGTACACTCAGAATTGCACTTAAAGGGAAGAGCAGTACTCATCCATGATTTCTGTAGTTGAATATGAGCAGGCTTAACTGCAGATACTTTGCTGTCAATCCCACATAGGCTCTCATGAAGAATTAAAAATTTATAAGTAGAACATGAAATAGCTATCATATGTTTAATTCATACAGAAGAAAAAAACACTTCTCTCACAACATGAACCTCCGTGGAGGCACCTCAGACAGCAGACAATACAACATTATGGTATTCAAAAACAATGGCACTCGAGTGTGATTTTTAAAGACACTCTGGGTTAGTTCTGTTCTTAGCAGCAATCCGTCCTCAGATGTTTACTGTACTCTGTGTACACCATTAAGGCACCATGTGACCTATTCAAAGGCAGGCTCAATTAAGCCATCTCTGTAAACGAAACCAGGTTTTTAACATACACAGTGAAATCAGAGATCATAAAAGAGACTGGAATTGAGAGTTCTAATGGAATAGATAAAATCTGAGTAGCTTGACCAGCAGTAGAGGCAGAAACACCAGCCTTGCCTTACACCCTCTTACAAGGAACAGGTTATCGTGTGAGAAAACACAAATGTTCAGCTTTCATATCTATTCCTCTTTTGGCTTCTCTATCCAATTATCAGTAAGACTGACACTCTCTCTTAGTGCCAAGGGCAATTTTTCCCTGCAAAAAACTAAAACTACAACCAGTAATTCATTCTACATGCACCAAATGGCCACCACTGGATTATAATCTCCTCTTGCTGCCAAGCCACAGTGGAACAGGAGGTAACAGCATAAAGGAGCAGACTGTTCAATGGCAGCTTTGTGCTGCACGCGCTGATCCCTCGTTCCCGCTGCTCTCAGGCACGCACACACACTGGCTCCAGTGAGAGTCAGAGGCAGAACCAGGGTCTCCAGCTTTATTTACTGCAACACACAGAAGCTGGGTGTATTAAATACCTCTGCAAACCAGGGTAAGATACAGAGTACTAGCTTTAGACAGTTGTGATCAAAAACATTTATCAGCACACTACCAGGTTTCATTGAGAGGCCATATTGTCTGAAAAAGCTGCTTTCTTAGGTCAAGAAACCCAAGGCTTCCTATACTTTTTAATTACTGACTTCAATGATTACAACAGCCTGTTATTTTCTCCCAAATTAAGCTGCTCCACAGTAACTGAGGATGAGAGCACTTGAGTGGGGTTTCACCCACAGCTGAACTGAACTGCCAACCTGCTTCCAACCTCCCTCTGCAACCCCCGCTCTGCTCTTCTCCATCCCCCATATGGCTCCTGATCACATGGACCAGCACTCTTTGTTGTACATGTTCCAACATACATCTTACCTTGAGCCCATTTAACTCACTAAAACAGCAGAAAAGTACCTATGTGTTTTGTCTAGGTTAATGTTCTGCCCTTTAAATTAGCTAAACCAGTTTCCAGAGCGTTCCAGATGCTAATTACAGCATAAGCCTCAAAACAGAGAGAAAAGAAAGATGTAAGTAGAGTAGGACCTCCCTTTTGGTAGCAGGGAATTAATAAATTAGTTTGCTGCAGTCCTGACAGTCCTTACCAGTAACTCTGGGATATGGCCAGGCTTCAAGCTAACAAAAAGCTGAATAATTTACTTTGCATCCAGTTCTTGTGCTATTTTTCCAGTGTCTTACACCACTGTATGCTCCTGTTTAGGAGCAAGGCACCATCTCTCTGCACAGCTGGAATATGTTTTCTCACAGACACAACATTAAATTTGCGTAGTTTAAGGAGAATAGGTCTGTAAGATGGGTGGAAGAAGCTAAAGGAAAGACTAAACAAGAGCTAGGGGGAAAGGCAGAAAGGCACTGAAGCCAGATTTGTTCAGGTCTAATCTCACATGCAGGGTTGTGTAAGTTGAAGCTAGTAAGAAAATACTACAGTTTGTTCAAATCCATGCAAATTTTCAAGCCCCTGTAATCTTCTTAAGGCTCAGAAGTTGTTTTCCTCTGGTCACTGATGCCTTTAATTTGTTTTTCACAAATGCTTACTTGCCCTCAGTGTAGTTAGTCTTAGAGGTGCACACACAGCCAGAATCCCTAGAACAGCAGGCAGTGTAAGAGAATGGAAGGAACCAAAAGCATCAGAATGAAACAGGAGTTGTTAATACTGGAGAGCACTTAGAAATGTGCACTGAAAAATTCCTCACAACTAGACTGAGAAAGAGGAAGGAAGTCTTCATGAATACTGCCAGTGAATGAAAGTATTAAACTCCTGTTAAATGATAGACTCTTTGACTGGGTCAGTTGGGCTTCAGCCAGAAAACATGAAGATCAGAAATTGCTTAGTACTCTAACATTAATTAAATATACTGCATCTGAACACCTGGTAAACTAAAAGAAAAATTGTACAGTCTTTTCACATCTTTACAAGAAAGGTGTTCTGGTTTGATATAATTGGTATATTTAACAATTGGCAGAATACTGAAGGAGGATTAGATTGCCTGTATTATTTTTCAGGTTGGCACAGCCTTGGCATTAATTGTTTCAGCCATTACTTGATAGCCTTTTTTATAATGACTTCTTGGCCAACACTGTGCCCAAAAAATTTGAAACATTTGACTATGTTATTCTGAAATTACAAGACAGTGAAAGCTACTTACTTTTTATATGTGTTGTGAGAGACAAAAACAAGTTTTCCACAGATTTATTAAACCTTTTAGACTCTCCAAGTTCCTGCAAATGGGAGATGCAAAGAGTAAGAAAACCCTAATTATTTGCAATTTTAAAGTTTCCAAGATTACATATCTACAGACCATATAACAATCAGATGGTGAGGCTGCAGCCCTTTGATCTCTTCTGTAGACAAATACACCTGAAGACATACACTGACATAGCTGGAAACTACCACACTAATGGATGAAGATGGGAAGTAATGTTTTCAGTTCCATGGTCTTTCACACGTAAGTGGAACTCCTTGCAGAAAGATCACATAGTAAGTTCATAAATACAGCTAATTACATCACTGATTTGTTGTGAGGTATTTAATACTTTTAGCTGTTAATTTTTTATCTAATGTTTAAAAATTAATTATTATTAATTTTATCTATTTTACTATCTATCTAGTTTTCATCGAACTCCAGGTAAGTACATAAGAAGGTTGACATAAACTGCAGTGGGTTTCAAAACCAGGACCTGAGGATCCGGTCCAAAATTAAATGAAACAGCAATTCAGTGCAATTTCTGTGAGCTTCAAACCATGTTCTACTATTCTGTCCACTAGAAACTGCAATGCAAATGCAGCCATCAAATTTATTGTTTCTCATTCAATAATGAAAGTGACATATGACTACTGAACGTCATAGGAACATGGGATCCTTCAGGTTCGAGTGGAACTCAGATCTCAGTCCAGTCTTCCTGTGATGAGGCACCAAAAACCAGATGCAACATTTTAATGTCAAGTAGAGTGGTTAACCACTTCCCTCAAAAACTGAAAACTAATTGAAAACAGACCTCACAGCCTCTAAACTTTCTCTCCCAGTATCCATGAATCATAAAAATAATGACAAAGTAACAAAAGGCTGCATTTGTATTGCAGAGTGATGTTACAGCAGTTATTTACCACGTTTCTGTGGCTGACCTTTTCATATGAATGACACCATTAGTGGTGCACTTCTATGTGTGTTTTGCAGATACATACATTTCCCATCACATCGGTTCCTGCTGCGGATTCTGTGAAAGGAGGTGGAGTTGGAGGTACGACAGAAATTTTACTAGAAATTTAAGAGATAAACAGTGCAACAATTAATCTATTATGCCAACAGATGAATAAATAAACCATATCCATGCAATATCTTCATTACCCACACTTCCTGCAATCTATAAAGGTCTGGGTTGACATCCTTTGTCTGTAAGAGTTGCAGCACACGTTTATTGTCTGTTCTTAGGAATTAGCACTACCCTTCTACCTTCTCAGTCTTGGGGTGCTCCAGGTAAAAATATTAAATTAGAACTATCAGGAAGACCTAATTTAGGATAGACTCCCCAGATTTCTATACATCTGGCAGTACTATAGTTTGTGTCCTGAGTTCTAAAACACAACTCTGGTAAAATGCACACCATGTCTTGTTCAGAGATGTTTTCAGAAAACAGTCATCTTTATTTACAATACTAAAAGGATCCTTCCTTGCCTGGGTTCAGAGCTGTTAACCACCCTTTAAACATTCCTGCCATTCCATCTGTGATAAATAGTCCTGGTCTGTGAAAAAAAAAAAAAAATCTGACTGATTCTGTTATCACAGTACAACCACAGATCCTAAGTTAGCCAGTGAAATCAAGAAATCCTTCTTGATTCTTTTTTAGTTTTTACCACATCCAGGTAAAAGTAAGCCTTGGTTAGGATCTTATCCAGCTGCATATAACTTTCTTTCTTATGCAGCTGTGCCTTGCCTGACAATTATATTAAATTGAGACTATTTCTTCATACCTTTTTTTACACAGAGCTTTGGGGGGCTTTTTTGGTTGATTTAGGGTTTGGTAGTAGTTGTTTTGTGTTGTGATTTTTTTCGTTTGGTTTATTTCAAGGCAGAGGGTTCCTTTAATAACATAATAAGTAGACTGTTACTTCATTATATGTCACTGGTAATAATTTAAGCACTGGTCATGCTTTGGCCTCTAGTCAAAGTATTTATTTACTGTAAGCTAGATTTTTAACTTTTTTTTTTTTTTAAGTTTGGTGAGTGAAAGTGTCCAAGTTCTTGTCTAGTATTTCTTGTAAAACTATCACATCAGCAATATCTCCTATTGAACAAATATTTATGCTGTTATGACACCTAGTAAATAACTTCTATTTACAATCATTTAAAAGTATTTTGCAGATTTAACAGATAATTGTATAAATAGTTACGTAAAAAATATAAGCAGATAAAGATAATGCATGTTCCTTCATTTCAAGGAAGATACTATCACTCCAAGCATGGTACTTACTGTTGTATGTGAGAATCTGTGGATTGCTGACAGCTAAAAGTGAAAATTTTTCTATGTTTTTATCATTTGAATTCCAAAAGTGTTGAGGTTTTTTTCATAATAAAGGAGTATCAACTACTGTTTGGTTTATAACATAAAATATATCACCCATACAAACTTGCAGTGTCTTGGGAGTATTTGTCCTTTTATGAGTCTTACCTCAGATTCTGGTAAGATTCCAAGAGCTTTGCACCAACTGTTTCATGTCTGCCTACGAAGGAGGAGGGAGAGAAAAAAAAAAATCAAGAGATCATTTAGCAGCAACATCAGTTACTCACAACTGTATAACACTATTTAAAATCAGTGCCTTTCAGGAACTGGCCTGTGTTTACACAAGCTCATGCACATGCAAGCCAGGACTGAAGTCAAGTCCTAACTAATGTATCAGCACACAAGCCAAGCAATACGCAAGTTTCTCCTGCACCTCAAACCACACCATGCTTCCACCCTCCCCTGTTGCAGGTGACACACTGAGATGAACTTTTCACAGCTGCTAAGGACAATCACACAGAGGTGCCAACCCCCCTTCCTACAGCTGGCTAAGTGCTCTCAGCCTCCCAGGGCCCAGGAGGCTGGAGGTGCATGAGCCCACTGCGCTGAAGTGCACTTCAGCCACAAAACTCAAAACACTAAAGGAAGCTTGCAAACGTGTACAAGAGCAGGCACATGGTCAACTCCTGCACCTCATGATTGTTTTTTTTTTTTTCATTTTTGCTACTAGAGATGTGAGCAATGATGAAAATGCTTGACTAGCTCACAAGCATAAGCGAGACACTTTGCTAAGAGCATCCCTGCAGGGCAATGGCCACCATGGCATATTCCTCAGGTGAGCAGCCACATGCTGTGAATACACCAAGGAGCAAGAGCGCCATCAGGCACAAACAATGAAGATTCATAAAACTGTCGCTTGCTGCTGGGGGATCACAAATATAACAAATGGCAAGCTGAAATTGTCTGGAGGGACTTAAATCACTAGTAATTCCTGATACAGTGAGCAGTATGTGATCCATGTTTTGCTGAAGATGTCATTAATTATAGCATTACTTACATAAAACTAACATACCTTAGTAGTGGTAGAAACAATAATCAGCTCATGGATGTTAGAATTTTCAATCAGAACTCCAAAATTCTCTCTTATTGACAAATAACATTTGCTATCTTAGATTTTAAATTGATTGGTCACTAAAAGTTATCTACCACTTTTATGAAAATATTAATCTCATTCTTTAGGTAGAGGATATAAAAAATTAATTAAAAGCATAGCAATGTAATTTTTCTTTTTATTACACAACATGAGAAAACTTAACTGTAAAATATTATTTTTCCAGTTAAACTTACTTCCTAGAGATTACTTCAGTTATGTTACATATTCAAACCAAAAGAGGGCACTGTCCCTCCAGGATTGAAGGATGCATAAAGGCTGCTGTGTTTCAAAATTAGTCACTTTTTAAACTCCTTTAAATATATTCCTTAATCAAAGGAACTAAACAAAACGTATTTCTCCCTGTAGGTTTATCTTCTGTATATCCTTAGACCTTTGCGACTTCAACAGTATTACCATTGGACTAAAAAAAAATGCTTCAAGATCCCACAATTCCTCGATAATTCAAAGTGAGAACTGATTTATTTTGCTGGAAAAGGGGACAGTCAATACCTTGCATTATCACATTCAATATCTGAGAACAACATTTTCCAATAACAGAGAGATTGATAAAATTGTCAGCTTTACACTCATTGAAAACAGTGAGAGGAAATAATTATCAGTGGTTATTGGATGAAACTGTGCTTTAAAAAAAAATAAATCTGTCAACCAATACTTTAAAATCAGAAATTGTGTTAGCTAGAATGGACATCAGTGAAATCTTTCAAATTTTAAATGAATTTTTTTAACAGGAACTTTTATTTCTTAATATGCTGCCTTTCACAAACATCTACTACCCAAAATTAGCCTGATTATGCTCTTCCCTTTATAAAATTCTTCCTATTCAAGTTTCCCAAGAGAGATTTAAGGCCTAGTTCTTTCCTTTTTACCAACTCTTAAACATAGATGCAGATACTGGAAGTGAAACTCTATCATTTAACTAGAGTCAGGCACCATCTAAAGCAGCACTTCAAGGGAAAGAGGAAACAAATCTTCTCCACCTTGCTACTTATTGTAGGTGAAAACAAACACTAACAGCTCCTTGCTGGCAAAACACATTCCCCATAGAGCAATCCATCCACATCCTCTATAATTTCTTTTAGAGCTTTGTACTTTAATGGCAGCAGCACAAGACAATGGCACAACCAGCTGGCTGAAGGCAACAGAACAGTGTTTAGTGCTCTGGTGATTTATAGCTATAGAGGGGGAGTTTTATTGCATTCTATCATTTCTTTAAACTTTAGAACTGCCTCAGTGAAAATAACTGAAGTTTAAACTTTGACAAATGACGAATGCCAGATCATTTTCTTCCTGTACATATTTCTATAATAATTTCACATCACTGTATTTCTTAGAAGACTTACAAGCTCATTAATTCAAATTTACATGGCCAGCAATTTTCTTACTTTTATTACTCAGACAAAATAAGTTACACTTTTAAATGCATTCTGCTAATTTGTGTTCATGTTTTATTTACTGCACGGACAGATGGAGTGCATGGTAAAATGGAAGAAGCATTGGATACAGTGTCAGACTACAGTCTGTGTTTCACTTAGATGACAACTACACATCACATAGCAGTTTATGATCTATTCCAGTCATTACCTTCACCTGGATATTTCTTTGCTCGTTCCTCAAAGAACCATTCACCAGCCTTCACTTTCACATCTCTGGAAAACAATCAAAAATTACTGTAGCCAAAAACAGGGTCCAAATTGACAGGTATTTGGGACTTGTAAATCAGCTCTTACTTTTCTTAGCCATCCTATTTTCCCCTCACTAGGATACACAAAAGGTGCTGAGTACCATTTACCACATTGCTCCACTCCCTACCCTTCTTGAGATTTGCAGCTTTGATGTAAAGCTCACTGAAGGCAATGGAAGAAGTCTGACTGAATTTAATTGATTTTACATCATTACTAAAGATCAAATGTACTCTCTCTTCACTATGAAGAGAAATTCAATGACAGCTTGACATATCCATCTGTATTAGCAAGATAAAAAAAGGTAATTTCCTGAAGGAAAAGTAAAAAGGTCCTTTAATTAATCTAAATGATGTTTTCTTGTTTTTATCATTAAATATCTGGACAAGCTTGTTAAATAATTAAGGGTGTGCAGCACTACACAAAGCAGCTTAACAACCAACGACTGAATATAGGGGATTTCCACTGTGGCCACCAAAATATCTGGAAACGAATTTAAAACAAGGAGCTGGAGAGGGTTATCTAGACAAGAAGATGGAAAGCTGACTTATGAATTTTCAGTTTAGTGCATATAGTTTGAAACACAGCAAAATACACACACCAAAGTCTAGTAATTATTTGTGGAAATATATCTAAACCATTTTGCTTAGAAATATTGCAATAAATAGAATGGACTATAAAGGAATATTTTGGTATTAAAAAAATGTACCAATACAGTAAAAGAAAGACTGTTTCCTGCACCCTGAAATAAAAAAGTGTGATGTGGTAAAAGAAAAAAAATCAGCGAATTCAAAGGAAACAAATTTGTATTTCTGACCACACTTGAACAAATCCCAGTAATATTATTAATTTGTTTTGCTCTTTAAAATTTTATAAAGCATGACTTCAAATTATTCATCAATCAGGTTTCTCACTCCACTGGTAAGAGGCAGAAAAAATAATGATTAGGAAATTGTCAAGAAATTGGTTATACCACATCAAAGCACAGCACCCTCAGCAGGTTGTGATGATGCCCTGGTTCAGCATTGAGTAGAGGAAGGAGCACTCTCTGCAGCTCAGAAACTCACAACTGTTTCTATGCTTTGCTATTGTCATCTTTATCACACTCACAGTACCTCTGGCCTACCCTGAGGATCCATTTTGCTAAACACAGGAAGGGAAGTATCAGCTACGTGAAGAATAACACGAAGTTCCCATCCATTTCATCACTACCAGGACTTCAGCCAACATTTTCTTTACACCAGTGGCTTTGTTTCATTAACTGTTCAAGCAACAGACACACAAAACCAGCGGGCATCCCTCGGCTGACTGGTGTAAGCCAGCAAAGCTCCTTACCCATGAGCATAACAAATGGTGCATTTCCAAAGGCAGGGGCTCAGGCAGACACGGCATTCCGAGCACACCCGATGGCTGCAGCCATCGCACACCGCGCCTCTGTTCATCAGCAACCCCAGCGGCTTCTGGCAGCGAGCACAAGATCTCTCCTGGTGCTCATGCCTTGCATTTTTTGCCCCCTTCCACCGAAGTTGCTGCAGCTGCAGTTTCATTTTCCTAATTCCACAGGTAAAAAGGAAAAAAAAAAAAAAAATTACAGGGGCCAAAATCCTCACATAAAGCACAAGTTACTAATAATACCCTGGTTGTGCAATACTATTTCTAGTGGGAAATATGCCCTCAAGTATGGCCTCTGTTGAGCACTGTTTGAAAACATGCACACACAGCATTTCTGGAGTGTGACTGAGTATGTGACCAGAACTGTGCACACTAACAGAGAAACAGTTCAGTATAAATGGGGTTTTGTTCATTTCAGGCCAACTACCAGCACTGAAATCATTGTATGCAAGTGATTTTGCATTCGCCTACAAAGACTGAGACCAAATGGTGCTCCCTTCCATTTGATTTTTTTTTAATCATATTTATCCAAGAATTAAATATTCTACCAAGTAAAACAAAATCATAACGAATTATCATCTGAAAGCTAAAAATCCAAACCAAAACAGCACACAGCACAAAATATCAAAACATCTCATCACTAACTTTGCTTCCATTGCATGTACCAATAATCAAGATCTATGTTTTTACTTGATAGTAACATCATCAGCAGTTGAAAGGGATTTTCAAGCCAGAATTTCTGTATAGCCCTTCACATAATTGCTATTGTTCTGTGTTTAATATATCCCATAATACTCACATAAATGTTTGATGCAAACAAAGTTTAAGTTTCCACATTTAAGGAACTAAAAATTTATATCTTACCCACACTAATACCTAGTTTTACAGGGGATGCAGTATCACAAAACAGGATACAAGGTACTGGGAAATCCTTGTCCTAGCCAAGACATAAAGCAAATAAAGTGCTGGAGATTATCCTGTATCCTCACCAGCTGAGATACTGGCATAGTGGGAAATTAGTAAATAAAATCCTTTCCTAACCAACAACATCTATTGACACCACCACCAGCTTTCAAGGCAGAGCAGTGTGCCTGCTGCCTGTTGTGTGTGAGAAGGGACAGTGATGGATTTAGCACAATGAGCAGGTATCCAATGATTCTTAACTCCAGTCTTGGCACAACGTAAGCTAAACAAGCCAGCCAAAGATCTGAACCTGCACACACATAGGAACGTGATGAGAATGCCATAAAGCCTTCATAGGAAAAAATTCAGCCAGCAACTGCTGGAAGTAAAATTCACCAAGTACATTAGTAAGTGAACAGGATTTGCTGATCTTTAGTGTAGAGTCAATAGAATGGCAAAACCAAGAGGCTCTGGATAAGCTTAGGTTTCCCAGAGAATACAAAGGCATTAGCTAACAAGAAGTTAAAAGAGGAGTATATTTAGAAGCACAACAAAGTGGAAGAAGAGTGTTGTCTGGGTTTTTGCTGTTCTCCTCTGTCTCTTCAAGAAGTTTTTTTGAAGTTTTATTTTAGCCTTCTGTGTTTACTTTTTGCAATGGAGTCAGATACGATTTTACATAAACAACTTTTCTTGTTACTGTAACCATCTAACCATGTTTACATTCTTCTCATAAGGAGGAGACTGTTGATGGACTGTTGGGTTGCCCAGTGTGGTTGAGGAGGAAGATTTTCTTCCTCCAATCCACGGTCACTGCTGGAATTCGATAAATGTTGAGGTTTGTAAATAAACCGCCTCTTTTCTGCCTTGGACATCACAACGTGTGGGTATCACTTCTTTGTGTTGTGTGCAACAGAAGAGTAATTCAGAAGGGAAAACAAACAAAAAAAAAATACAAAGCACGAAAGCAGGAATAGGGGATCAACAGATACCTTATTCTTTCCTCCTCCGTTTTTCTCACCATCTGGTCACGGTACAGGACTTCCAGCACAGCCTCTCGCTCTAATTCCTTTAGGAAGTTCAGATTAAATTCACAGGCCATCTTTGCCGAATTTCACTGTTTCACTTGTTTCGTAGCCTCCTGTCCTATGGGTTCCACTACTTCCAGAATGCTGGTCTGGGTGTTTCTTAAAAGCCTGTGCTCCTACTTGATTGTTGATGTGCTTCACTGTGTCATACCCTTGAAAAGAAAAATAACTTTGTCTGTCTTTGCACAGATGATCATTTAAGTGTCTCTGGCTAGCCAGGAAATATGAATAGTTATCAATCAAGGCCACAGCAGTCTGGAATTTTTCAACTGCCTTTAACTTCCTTTTTTTTTTTTTCCACTGAAAGTGGTTCCAAAAGAGATGAGAGCTTGCAGCAATGTACCAGACAGGGCTTGAACTGGCTCCAGATGGAGGGACAATTTGTCAAGAGATAGTGTAAAGGAGTGGCAGAAATGGTTTGGGTTTCTTTATTTGGTCTTGCAGATTTGGAATTTCTGGGCCTAAGGAAAAAAACCCCAACCAAACATTATCGCTTCTCACCTCTTCAAGACACTTCAAATAATGTGAAGGACACACTTTGTTATACTCAAACCTTTTATGCAGTAATTGAAACACAGGAGAGGTTATAAGACAGTCCTGTTCTTCAGAGACTCACCATATTGTCCATTAGCACTCAGACACATACCTTCATTTTTTTTGTACAGTCAACAAAAAACAACCAATAAAAAAGCTTAAGTTAGTTTTGAATACAGGCCTACAGGTCCCATGACTGTCATACTGTTTGAGACAAAATTTTTGAGAAAAAATGTCCCTTTATAATCTCATTTTATTGAAAAGACATCACAAGACTAAGAGGAAAAAAACAAGATCTCTAAGTCACTTCCATCACTTTCAAACAATTATCTGTGTCTGAGTTTGATACCAAATAATGCTATTATCTTTGTTAATACACAGAGACACTAAAAAGTTAAGATATATATTATTTCCAGTTCAGTGCACTAACGATTTTGGTCCCAAACTGATAAAGTTAACATACAAATATATGCAAGTATAAAACTTGGAATAGAAACACAACTGTAGTTTGGATATATTTTGTGATCTTCACTTTTGCAAAACCTCATCAAAACAGAAAATAATTTTAACATTCTTTGCAGCAAAGTTGAGAAAGAAGACGGTTATTCACCCTAAATTAGCTTACACACCACATTATTTTCAATATTACTGTCTAGCATTTAGTACATATTACAAGAAATATAAGATAATTCCATTTATGGTACACCAGTATTAAAGGGGTGTATATGAAAACTGGTTACATGTTTCAAACTTAACCTGAAGTAAATACACACAGTCAGGCTCCAGGCAGGTGTAGACACTAGGACAGAAGGGTAAAGCTCTCCCACAGCAGTAACTGATGCTTCACTGATGGACCTCAGCTGAGAATCTAACCAGCCATTTACATTGCTGGATCATTACATTCAATAACTAAGTTTTAAATTTAAAACAAACACCTAAACCACCAAAAGAACCCACTAAAACTTCAGCTATATAGTGACAATGCATTTTTGTCAGTGCAGGGAATTACTTTACATGCAGTTTGGCCCAATTAAGTTACTTAATTTTCCACCAGAAAAAGCAGAGGGTGATAATATGCATACATAAACAGGTTGCATTCCATTTGTGTATAGGGCTTTTTTTTTTGTGAAACCCTTCAACAGACACCAAAAGGACAAAGCATTTCACAGAAGCTTGTGTTAAAAAAAAAAAATAAAAAAAAAATTGGTTTCCTGTGGAAACAAAACAGTCAGAGATAGGCATAATCATGTTTTATTTCCTTACCAACAGCAATTTCACAGGAAGTTACTCATTTGAAACATAAAAAGCCTGAGCAATTTTTTTAACACAATATATGTCATTTTCAAAGGCCCCTGCCTCCTTCACCTGCTTTCATCTTTTACCTTATGAATGCCTCCTAGGATTGATGGGCACATTTAAAACCATCAACTTCATTTAAATCAACACAACCTAAAGAGGAGTCAGCGCAAACTTTGGTGTCTCTGCCCTGCACAGAATACCAAAACATCCATTATAGGGCAAGCCATATTAGCCATAAACTCCTAAGATTTCAGGCATATCTAGAACACCATCCCACTAAAGCATCAGTAAAAGCTAACAAGTGCATGACAGTCAATACTAAGTGGGTCCAATAAAACTCTGCTCTGGTGATCCTATAGAAAATACACGAATGTCTTACAGAGACATTAAGTACATGCCACAGTAAAACAATTACAAAGAGCAACACCTGCAGTTAAGCAAGCACAGAAAGAATTGCTATCTGATGTCTCCTTCAAATTCTTTTGAAAAATCTAGCTGAATGATGAGGTAGCTTTAAGAATAAATAAAGTTTAATAAAAGTATTACAACCCCCAAAATGGGAGATAATCCTTGGCCCCACAACAAACTTGAACTTGTAATTATTTCACTGAGGTATTCAAACTGGACTGAAAAGCTCTCTACCATTGTGAAATGAGAACTTTTCTCTTGCTGTCTGCACTAGAATAGCTTTTTGGCAGTAACAAAGAAATGTTTTCAGTAATGACCCTCTTTGACAGGGAAAAAACCTCATAAACTTTCAGAGATGCCCTCCTTTCATGCTCACCCATTGAATCCAGCTAGCTAGCTAGCTGTTTTGCACAGTCAGCTAACCTCAAAGCTGAGCATCTTCTACATAAAACCAAAAGCAGCAGCAATCTCTTCGGTAAATACAACACTTCCTCCTTTTCAGCACAAAGTTCACAAAAAATATTCTGTTCAAGCATTTCTCAAAACTATATATTTATCATTACTTATTATTACATTTTATATTTAAACTAATACAGGGTCAGGCACCTTGCAGATGGATCAGTAACTTCTTGAAAATATCATAAGAAATCCCAAAGCCATTGTAAGGGAGAAGGGATGACAAATGTGGCTATACCTTAGAAGAGCGATTCATGCATGCACAGAGTATAACCTCAAAACACCTTTTTCTTTTTTTTAATCAGGATTAAATAGTATCTAGTAATATTACTGAAGATCAAGCAAAAAGCCTGCCTTACACTACACTGAGTTTGCAAAACCAGCTTATTTTCTAGGTTTTTCAACTTAAAAATGGCTGGCTTAGCAAGCTTTTTCTCAAAGTAATTTTACATGCAATGTATTATTTATCTCCTTTCAGATCCTTAAGCATCAGCAAAATAATGACAATTAAGTAATTATAAATTAACAGATCTTCTAAAGTCACAGTCTTCATTTACTTGAGATAACTGGATTACTTTATCCATTAACCCAGAAGGTGGCTGCAATACATCAGTAGTGAGGAACAGATTAAGAAGATTCAGAGTAAAATCAGTCTCAAAAGCTACTGCAATTTGTGGCTATTTTCTATTCTGCTCAGACAAATAAATTTATTCTAAGTTAAGAAAATGACTAGTGTCATTTTGTGCTACCTGGCTGCAACAGTTTAGCTTTCATGTCCCTGGACTTGCACGTGAAAATTACTTAAGTTCTTTGATAATGCTTTAACAAAATTAAGTCTGTGATATTAATAACATACCACCCCAGAGTTCAGAGTAAAAATAAACCAAAGAAGTAAACTCAACACAAACAATTAAGTTGTAGGCATGGTTTTTGCATTAAATCTTTTCCAGTTTGGAAAAAACCACGCCAGTAAATAAAAATGCCTCTCCCTGTGCTATGTCATACAACAATAGAGTAAAAAGATGTCCTTACCTCTTCAGCAGCCATCAAAGAGACACACCAGGAAGTAAACTGCTTATAAAAGATGAGAAGCAGCCTTATTATTCAATTATCGCTCCTTAAAGAAAACTGGTGGCTGTTCTCCACCCCCTTTCCTTCCTTTGGGCACCGACATCACTGATGTATGTTCAGAGGAGCACCCCAAAACAGCTGAAAGCAAATGTGCTCAAGAAGGAGCTCCAGTGTTACAACAGCTTTTGCCAGATCTCTGCTTTTGTTACCAGCAACAAGCAAAGATACTGTTCTTTCTAACATTAAAAGGAGACTCAGCACAAGAGACTACAAAATCTTACTAATACAACAAAATATGATCAGTCTTCAAGCCACACACAGGAAGTGAAGTGGCTTTGAGTTGTACACATTTCTTTTACTAACACCATAAACGTGAAAACACTTCTAACCTCAATGTCTCTAGGACTTGTACAGAAAGCTTAGTTTGTATCATAAACAGTTCTTTCCTGGAAACAAAACAGTTTTCTACTTAGGTCTATAAGACAAAGCAATTAGTATAGATAAACATTCAAGAGGATTCAGCTTTTATGCCTCTGGAGAAGAAAAAATGCTCTTTTACCTCACAAATTTGATCTCAGGTAACAATTGAAAACTAAAACATTCAGACTGGACATCTTAAGTCAAGTCTACCAGAGAATTAAGCACAGGTAACAAAGTCAAAAATTTCATCCCAATTATTTCTAAGTCTAGAGGTTCACAGCTCTACCACACCGTACAACACAGAAACTTTCTTAACTGTTTCCAGTGCTTTAAGATTCGTGATTTCTAGTTAAATGAAACAAAGAGCAGCAATTCTACCCACATGACAAAGTTTAAGAGCCTGCATTTTTATAACCTCATCAAGCTAAATAGGTTCAAACATTTCCACCTGTGTATGTCAAGTTTAATCACCACTTTCAACTGCATCATGGAAAACAACTGCTAGTGGGGTATAGAGCTATGCATGTGGTTTGGATAGATACCATATTTGAATAATTTGGGCCTTAATTTTAGGCAAAACTTTAACTGAATGAGATGCCAAAAGTAACCTGAGGATTCCAACTACTCACAGTGACAGATTAATTGTGTCCCAAATCCAGGCTGCAGAACATTAGCACTACTACCAGTTTCCCCCTAATATTTAATCAAAGCCTTAATTGTCACATATTTAACTCATTGTAGTTTTTTCCTCTCATCCCTGGACATGGAAAACTGCTGCAGTATTTTATACACACTAAGAATGTAACTAAATATATAGACTTTTATGTTTTTGTTCAAACAAGCACCACTTGTTCAGCCTTCCCATAGTCCTCAACCTTTTGTCTCTGCTTTTTGGAAGCAGTAAGCATAAGACTTGGAATGGGGCTGAGGATGAGCTCAGCATCCAGCCACAGTCCCACCATATCCCTCTGGAGCGAGCGGAGCTGCTGCTCCCAACAGGGTACCCACAGAGCCCCAAAGTGAGGTGGCTGGTCAGGGTCTCCTTTTTTCAGGAGAAACAGGAGGCAGAGTCTGACACAGGACTGGAGACAGGATCAAAACTGCTCAGTCAGCACATTCAGGCCCCAGGGCTGTAACTCCCTCAACCCTCTTGAAATACAATGCCCAAAACTGGACACGGTATTCCTCGTGCAGCTTTACTGCAGAGACGGCAGTAGGAATACTGCTTCCAGGCTCCACATCCTTTTAAAAAAATATTATTTAGTTTTTCCTTTTTTCTTTTTTTTTTTTTTTTTTTTTTTTTTTAACGGCACCATATGAGAAATTGAGATAAATTGTACCTAAACACCTCCCTACTCTGGAACCCAGTGAGCTGGTCCTGCACTTGTAGAGCTGGTTATCCTGCCTCCATATAGCCCTTCGCACTTGTGCCCAGTAAGTTTTTCCTTCCTCCATCCAGACTCTTTCTGCAGTTCATCCAGGCCCCTCTGAGCCTGAACACCATCTTCCACTGCCTAGAGCAGCTCTCAGGGGCTGGTAGCATCAGTGATTTGGACAATCTGTAAACACTGCACACACACAACATCCAGGAACTGTGACAAGTGTGCCCTTAATTTCATTCTCCTGGTTCTTACTATGTCTGCTAAAACTCATGTGATCTGCTTAGAACTGTAAGAATTCAGATATTCTTCTGTGGTAGGTTGACCCTGTCTGAATGTCAGATGCCCACTAAAGCCACCCGGCTGGGCAGGGGCAAAATATAATGAAATAACAGAGAGTGTTTTTCTATGTTTTTATTTGTTTCGGTTTGTGACATAGGCCTTCTTTTTAAGCTGTTTGCAGAAACAAGAAGCAGATCCTCCTTCCCTCCTTGGGGAGCAGAAGCGGACCTCCTAGGGGAGGACCTCCCAGGGAAGGACCTCCTGGATGGCTGAACACGAATGCCAAGCTATCGGTACGAAAAGCACAGCCGAGACAAGCCACCCCTCCTCTCTCTCAGCCACACGCTCTGGGACGTCTGACAGCACCACAGCTGCCCCGCCGAACGCCATCTCCCGCCTCCCGGCCGCTGTCGCTATGGCAACCGCGCCATCTTGGAGGGCGCCGGGCCGAGCCCAGCCGCGGCGGGCGCTGGCGCGCAGGCGCAGTGCGGGAGGCGGCCGGCGCGGGGCGCGGCGGTGCGGGGGCGGTGCCGGGGCTCGGCGGCGGTGCGAGCGGCTCCGCCGGGAAGATGGAGGAGTTCCAGGCGGCAGAGGAGGTAACGGGACGGGGGGCAGGGGGAGCACGGCCTCCCGCCTGGCGTCTCCTTTCAGGGCCAGGGTCTCAGGCGGTGCCCGTCCGCCTGGGATCCCACCCCTCGGCGTCCCTCGCCGCCATCCCTGTCGCCCTCCCCCAGGGTGGAGCCGCGTGTCCCGGGCACCGGCGGCAGGCGGGCCCAGCCTTTGTTCTGCCGCCCCCGGGAGCCGGCCCCTTGTCCTCGACTCTGGCTTCTGCCCCTGCCGCTGCAGGTCCCTCGGGGGGAAGGCGAGAAGGGTGTCGTGGCCTCGGGCTGCCCCCGCCGGAGGAGCCGAGTGCCGTGTGGGAGGGTGGCCGGTGCTGTTTGGACCAGAGGAAAATTCGAGCTTTTCGTGTGCGGAAAGAGGAGCCCAAGCCTCTGGTATGGGTGTTACGGGCGCACTGATGGGGCGTCACAGCCCATTCACAAGACACGGAGTGGGATCAGTCATGAGTCTCGATCTATCACCGTGCCAAGTGACCACCTGATGTCCCCCCGCTGAGGAGGAGGAAGCAGCCAGTGCTGTTTTTGCAGAGGGACGGTGTCACTTGAGCCGTGACACTGTTAAACAGCCGCGATGTGACTGGGTGACACAATAGCGAAGCAGCGAGAGGGGCGAAGGTGTGTCAGGCTTGTCCTGTTCTAAAAGCCTCGTCCTCATGGCAGGGCCTGGCCTGTGTTACAGTCACAGACTGTTTGGGACTTTTTTAAAATATAAAATTAACATACTGGAACATCATTCTTACAGCTGTTTTTAAAAGCGTCTTCGGAATTACTAAAGGTGATAGTACTGCTCTGCAGTTTGCATGGGTTGCCTTGGAGCACCTTATTTAAACAAGGTGTTGGAAATATTGTCTGCTTGCTTTGTGCCAGAGGTACTGCAGGGAAACTGTGAAGTAACCGATTTGCCCCCCTTTATCTTATTCAGAGATGACATAATAAAAAACAGCTAGTGTTGTGTTATTTCATAGTTCAGTTATAGCACATATATCCTAAATCTGGATATCACAAATTTATGTTCCTTTTTGTCAGTCCAAGAAAGGAAGAAGGTTGAAAAATAACATCAGCCCCAGGAGTGAATTCTCAAATCTCTACTGCTTCAGTACAAATTAGATATTGAAATACCTTTGAAAACTTGGCTTGAATTTAAGTAATTTTACTTTGGTGTGAACCATGTTTGTACTCACTCAAAGGCATTTCTGAGCAGATTTTGTGAAGAAGAAAACTGTATGTGCTTTATCATCTTGTTTGCTTGAGAGGAGTCTTCATGTCTTCCATGCATATTCTTAAGCTCTGTGGGAGAGAGTGTTTTTTGATAATTGTAGTCCTTGGTTAAATACACTGGTGCACCTTAAATGTAAGCACCTGTAAAATGTAGTACCATGAAAATAAATGAAACATATTAAAATTAAATCCAGCTCAAGAAGATGAAAATAAAAAACAATTTGCCACAGCACATAAAAGCTTTTAAAAATGTTGTATTGTGCCAGTAAGTTGGTGCCTCTAAATAGGTGTAAAAAAGGAACTGCCCAGCTTGTCTCCCAGGATGTGCTCTTTGTTCTGTCATGGAGAATGATCATCTTCTCTCATCTTTCTGAATGTCAGATGTCCTTGAAGCTGGCTAGACTGTTCACCTCCTGACCAAAGCTTTACGAATGTGATGTTGAGATTCTCCTGAGCAGGTGTAACTGCATCCTGCCCGCACATGTGAATTACACTGTTGCTCATTTCTGTCAGCTGGGGAAGCTGACTGACCTCCCAGTGAAAACCCAGTCAACATACAGCTGGTTAGGTTCATTTTTACATTCTTATTTGGTCTTTTGAAATTACCAGTTTGCCTTTACATGCCCTTCTTTTGTCCTGGTCTGTGCGGTGAGGCTGTGAGACACCAGCAGTGACAGGGTGGGGTGCGAGTCGCTGCTGCAGCGCGGGCTCCCCCTGCCAGTGCTCCCTGGCCCTGTGAGTGGCTGCCCCAGCAGTGGGGGCAGAGGGAATAAGACAAGAAAACATTAACTAGTCACCATGCCTGTAAATGGGTGGTAGTTTTAAGACTAGTACAATGTTGGGGCCTTCACTGTCTTGATTCCACGTGCTTAATCTCTGCTCCTCGAAGGCCGAAGGTCCTGTGAGCTACATTTCCCCTTTGGTTTCCAAGGGGCAATTTTCTTCTTATCCCTGGCTGAGATTGTCAAGACAGTTTTTCCTCCAGCTCTGCACTGCTGTCTTGTCCACATGGGTGCCCTGGAGATGTCGGTTCTGTTTAACTGCCAGCTGAGGTTACCTCTGTGAGCCCACTGCCGTGTCCTGCTGGGAACGGGGAGTATATGTGTACACAAGTGCCAAACGTGGTACTTTAAAATGCTTCCAAGTCAACTTTTGAAAGCTTTCTTGGCTCAAAAGGCCAGCCAATATTAGTTCATCTCTTACTTTTCATGACTTTTCTAAGAAGGTTAACTTGAGTGGGCTGACGTCAAGCTTCAGTACAGCTGAGTACATATATATGCAAATAAAGGCAGACTTGGTATCTTCTGACTTGCCAGAAATCTGACAAGGATAAATTAAATTTCTAGTGCACCTTCTTAACAGAGCTCAAACATCAAAAACAGAAGAATGTGTCCACTCATTATTTAAAATTCTTCTTTTTCTTTTGTAGGTTTCCTTTGCTGTTGATGAAGTCAGCAGCATCATTAAAGAGGTAATTTAAACATTTTCACTTGTTGGTGTGAAATTTCATATGTTGCATGCTGTGTACAAAAAGGCACAGTAAAATGTGGTAACTGACGTGTAATAGATTTCTAGATCGATTGCTGTCGAAGTACAGGTAACTTGGTTTAACCAGTGTATGGGCTTCAGCAGAAATGATACCAAGCTTTAGCTGTGATATATATTGCAAATCCAAGACATATTTAAAGTAATGTCATAGACTCCTCTCTGGTTGCAGTGCATTCCTATTAGAATTTCTAGGGGGATGTTTTATGTTAAACACCATAGAAATAGATTTTATGTTTTAGTAAAATACAGGAGTGTTTTGTAGACTGTCTGCATATGCGTGTTACTGTGTTCTTTCAAGATGCCTTTCCCCAAAGTGAGTTCTTGTTTGTTTGGAATGATTGAACTTAGCAACTGTTGTTGCTAAGAAACATGAATTTTCTGTCTAGAAAATTTCTAGCACCATTTGGAATTTCTCTTGTAGACTAGTGCAGTCTTTTTGTTGCAAAATAACTGTTCTGGCCAAACTCTGTAAATTGAATACACATGCTTTAATGCATGCTCCTGTCTCTTCTGAATTCAACTTTGTGGTTATTTTTGAAATTATTTCTGTGATGAAAATATGTGCCACTGAAAAACACGGACTTTTAACATACTTTTATTTATATCTTAAAGGGGAAACTATCCTCATAAGTAAAATGGATTATTTGGCTGGAGGCTTCTGCTCTGTTAGTAGCCAGCAACTACACGGGTCTTCCATTTTAGTCTGGGCATTTGTTTCCCAGCAATGATTCTGCTCGAAAATGGGAATTTTGTTTCCGTAGAAGAATGTGTGTGAATGAGCTGTTGTACTACTGTACCTTCTTAAATTTTCTTCGGGGCTGTTTAAATGCAGGACCCTTTTCATAACCATGGCTGTAGGACATTACAGATAATCTAAGTATCGCAACAGAGGGTGGGATCTATGATTACCTCCTCTATGCCTGGCTCAGACTCTGACCTGCATGTTTTTAATAATTGAAAACACTTCCAACAGCCAGTGTGGACCAGCAGTATTTAGGAATTTTCTGTGGGTATGGGGTCCATGTTGGAAAGGGTTAATGGGTGCCTTTCAGCTGACAGCTGTGCAGCTCGTTCACCTGCTTGTCCCCCCAGGCCATAGAGGGTGCTATCGGTGGCAATGCCTACCAGCACAGCAAAGTGAACCAGTGGACAACAAGTGTGGTGGAACAAACCCTGAGCCAGCTCACAAAGATGGGGAAGCCCTTCAAGTACATCGGTGAGCTCAGCTTCCCCTTTTCTCTGAAAGCCGGGACCATCAAGTGCATCAACAGGCAGGGGGTGGGGGAAGATTTTAGGGAGAGCCTTGTCTGTAAGCTGCTCACAAGCATGTATGTTTGCTTGTGTGTGTGTATGTGTGTGCTAAGCTGAGCAAAAATGGAGCTAAATGTTAATTAACGTTAGTGAGAAATTAATCAAAGCTTCTCTACTGACTAACAGTGACCTGTGTGATTATGCAAAAGAATGGTGCTGGGCTACATACAGCAAGTTCTTGCTTCTGGGACAACTCCAGTGATGGTAAGGAAAACAACTCTTGGATTTTCTAACTAGCAGCTCAATGCCAGTCTCTTTAAGACTAGGCAGCTTACTTCCCTCTCCCCAAGTCTGTAGTTTCGGAGTAATAGCATAGTGTTTGGTATTTTTTCCATCTGGCTGTGATGCTAACTGGGCTGTATATGAAATGTTTGGCTGTTGTGAAAGCTTCATTCTTAAGATTCTTAAAGGAAACAAGTATAAAAATGCATGTAATCACTTTAGCTTCCTTCTCTTTCTGAAACCCTGTTTTTGTATTTGCAGGAACCTGCACTGTGAGATGGGAGAATAAGACCATGTACTGTATTGTCAGTGCCTTTGGACTTGCAATATAATTGCCTTGAAATTCATTCTTCTCTTTTCTATTCCAGCACTTGAGTCCATCTCCACTCAAACTGTGAATACCTGAACAACTTGTTTTTAATGCATTTTTTAGTAACTTTTCTTCCAAGGTAGAAATTTGAAAACATGCTGTTACCTGTGTTATGTTTGTACCTAGTACCATACCAGTGTTTTCTATACTTTTTTATCACTTCAAGACTTCTCTTCAAGGTGCTAATACTGAAATCTGCTGCAGTGTAAACACTTTCTCTAGATTTCTTTTCTTAGACCAATATAAATGAGACACTGACTTTCACACTTTGTACTTTTGGTTAGCATTAAATTATTGAAATTCATAACCATTGGTGTGATTCATTTAAACTTAAACCTTGTTATTGGGGGAAAAAGTTTTTTCAATTCTCTTCAGCACAGTTGAGGTACATACTACAGTGCAAAGCACTTTCATAATTCTGCAAAACTCACTACAAAGTTGCAAGAAAATTACTATGTTTATCAAAAAGTAACTTGGCTGCATTTTTGGGACCTGTTTAATCTTTTTGTATGGTATTTAGAGCATGGAACGATAACTGCCTTCATTGAACAAAGACAGATAAGGAATTTTTCACATTCTGAGGTGCTCAGCAAGCTATACCTGGGTAATCATTCACTTCTGCAGTCATTTGCATGTGTTAAGTAGGTCTTGAACTTACTTGCTGCAGTCCATGTTAATTTTGCTGATAGTGAGAGTGATGAGTTCTGGTAGTTGATGACACATGATCCTTTCTGAAATGGGGAAAAAACTGCCTTGAGGCAATATGACTAAATAACATGTAAGTCTCCTGCCTTCTAAAGTTGCAGAGGAATAACAAGTAAAACAAGTTTTCAGCATAGGCTTTGGTAATGTTTTTTTCAGCCAATTAAAGAAATGGGAGCATACTATGAATTTCAGAAAACTTCTGCCACCAGTTGTGCTGCTTCTGCAAGCAGTAGCTCACTGCTGATGAAGCTGAAAGAGTTACAAACCCATGTGGGAGAGCATCCCTGAGCTGGAGTCAGTCCCAGCAATCTGTGATTTGCTGCTTTGTAGTGATACCTAGAGAGACTGACTTGGAACAGAGGCTATACAGAGTTAAAGGAATAAAGTAGGTATTTATTACAAGCCCTGTCTAATGTGTTCAGAATCTGGCTCAGCTAGAGCTGTTTAAGAGAGAGATGATTGCTACTACAACAGTATGATGCCAAGATCTGGAGAGATGTAATACTGTAGATTCAAATGACAGGCAAGGATTTGTTTGCCATAGTGTTACGTGCTCTGTGCCAACTCAGCTCGGTGCAGTCAGACTGGAAAGCCCTGTGCTAGGCAAGGCTTTGACCCTCTTCCTCCCTGTCCTGTCAGAAGAGCAAAACAGGTGTATGTATCAGCAGCTTTGGGCTTGGTACGTTTGAGACTTCTAATAGAGCAGTAAGGCTTCTCTAGTTCTGCTGACATTCCAGTTTCAAAACAGCTCTATAAACACATCTCCTTCATGACAAGCTGCTTCATTCTTTTCACATCCTAGTGAGTGCTACAGGCTGTACAGAGTGTGTATATACTTGAGCCTGAGAAGCACATCCCTTACATTGCTCACAGCTTTAGTATGGGTTCAGTCTTCACTCAGAAATGATGCAACCCCTGTAAAAACAAAATATTAAAATAAGATTGAATAACATGCCTAAAACAGTCATCAGGATCAGAGATAAACTTATTATGGAAAGAACAAATCTTTGCTCTCTTGAGTTGCTGAGGAATTTTTTCATCTGGATACTTAGATACTTTTTCTCCTTTCCATCATGCCAGAATGATGCTGGCAGTGTAGTACCTACTGAACTATTTAGTTACTCTTAAAGGAACGGTTTTATGCACTTTTGACTCGATATTTGCTTCTTGTTTAAGCCATTCAGGCATTCCTTGTCCTTTGTTCATGTTAATAATAGCAAATCCCTTGATTTTTTTCTGTTTGCTGGTTCATGCATATGCTGAGCTGCAAAAAAAAACCCCAAAAAAACAAATGTTTGAGATGCTTGTCAGTGTGAAGGCTGCATGGGAGGAGAAACCCCTGTTGCATTAGAACAGGAGTTGCAGTACAGAAAGGTAGATACAGTTTTAGAGATGGTTTCACATGTGAGCAATAACCAGTACCTCCAATGCAAGTTTTAGGACTACCAGAAAGGCATTTAGAGGTTGTGGATTTTGGGGTGTTGGTTTCCCACTACCATGATTAAAATTGTGCTTTTCTTTAAAATTGCATAGCAATTGTATATTACTGTTTCAGTGTTCTGCACTAACTGATGTTACTTCATTGCCTTCAAACACTTCAGTTTTAAGCACTTTTTCCAAAGGCTGATGGCCAGCTCATCTCAGTGCCAAAGTAAAGCATTTGGGTGATGAGCTGGCAGAGCCCTGGCTCTAGGTAATTAATTGGCCTTAAAAAAAATAAACCCTAACTGTGGATGGAGCATTCAAGGTAATTCTACAGTCAGTCTCTGCTGTCTCTTGCTTAGTGCCTTGGTTCTTTATATGATTTCAGCTACAGAATGGGGCACAGCAGCCCCAGTCTGCAGGGGAGGAGGAGGAAGGGGGAAGCCATTTACTGTCACTGCCACAGAGGAGTCTGACCTGTGTTAACTGAAACCTAAGGAAATGGCTCCAGGATTAACTGCTGCTGCTAAACAAGCACCATCCTATCTGACACTACAGCCAGGAGTAAGCATGCATATCCAAAATGCATGTAAACTGAAAATATGTGTAAGTCATGAAAACAGTTTTTGAGAAGGAAACTAAAATTCAGTAGAAGAAAAATAAACCCAGGATACAATATAAAGATATAAAACTTTATTATGAACATATTTAACAATGATTATGCACATAAAGTCTTCCAAGAAACTTCCTTGAAATAAAATATTCAGTTTTCCTTCATATTCCACATTAGCATGAAGTTTTACAACATAAACGGATAATTTCCTTTATTAGCACAACTTACAGATACACAGAATATTTAACATGTCCTCATGCACACTTTCTCAAAGCAGCATTTAATTACAGCTTCTCATTAAACAGAGCATTTATCTTACACATTTTTATACCATTTTGGTACACAATTTTTCCGTATTTTCATTTTACATATTTACAAACTCCTAAAAAAGTTTTACAGTAATGCAGAAGTTATTACTGGCATAAGCAAAAGGAAATGGGTGGGGAAATTAGGTGACTATGGATAAAATGTTGTCATTTGGCTCAGAGAAAGACAACAGATCGAAGTCTTTCCTAGCTGGAACTGTTCTCCCCAATATTGGTACCACAGATCCAATGCACAAGCTGTTTCTCACTGGTGTTAAGCCTTAGGCTTCCTCTTTGCCAGTCCTAGGAAAGTTTTCCACCAATTTCAACACCAACTGTATTCATAAAGCAAATACTGCAGGGAGTAGTTGTTATGACTGGCTTGCACTCAATTATTGATTTCCTAGAAGTTCCTTGTAATCACTGTGTACATGGAAGTCTTGCAGTTATTAATGGATGACATCTCCTTTAGCGCCAGGCTCACTGTGTGCTGTGGGGCCCTGTGTACATTTCTTGTTTTGTACAGCTGCAGTAGTGATGGAAATAACTACTTTAGCAGTAATAAAAGGAAAGGCAGGCTAGCTTCTTAAACAGATTTCTTCTGTTTGACCCTTAGATTTCAATACTTCACTCAGAGGTGAGTTTATGCCACCTACTCCCAAGCTGTTGACAATCCATATTGGAATATTATTCAAGTACTCTCTGCTCTCCAATCATGGAAATAAGAGGAGTCTTGCTAGCAAAACTAGTTCTTCATCTGCTTCATTGCTTTTGCATCTTACTGTATATTGAATTTGATGCAAGAGTGATTCAACCAAGCTACCATAACACTGCAGCCACTTCCAAAATAGAAAGCTATTTTGCATGGCAAACATTGCTTAAATACAATCTCAAAAAATGACCAAAGACTATTTTCATAGTGAGATACTTTAAGTACACATTTCCCATTCTTAGCTTTTCTATTTCCACTTTGAATGCAGTGATGTAGTGAAGTTTATTCAAACAAAACAGCAAGAGAAATGGGTTGAAAACAGCTTAGAAAAAATAATCTCCAAGTTAGATTAAAAATATGTTTTTTGGTTAACAAAATCCCAAGGCATGATACTATTTGGAGTTAACTGTAACAACCAGTTCAGACTGTGATACGAAACATCAGTGTACTTTGCACATTGGTCAAATTTTCTCTCTTCATAACAATTTAGGAGAGAATTGAACAATATCAGAGGAAAAATATCCAAGTACGTAAGAATCATGTAAATAATCAGTTTTTGAAAACCTGCTTCCTGTACCCACTGTTACTCCAATGGAACTTGAAAGGATTTGGCTTATGTAAACAATGCCAAATTGGTTGCCAAGTCTGATTCCGCAGATTCAAGTAGGAAGAGTTATCTCAGGAATAGTAAAAATGAGAATGGACTCTACAATTTTAGGATACAGAGCATCTCCCATACCTTTTCAAAATAGTCTAAAAAGAAGCGCTGAAGGTACACTTTATTACAGTTTACTGGAAAGAAAGCCACCACTAATTTTAATTACTTCTTTAGTGTTTTCCTATATGTTCTTCTAAAGTAATATTGATTAAGAAGTTAAAGGGAAAAACCTGCTCTTCCTCCCCAGCAATTTCCTTGCTTTAGCCATCCATCAGTGCTTTGGCTTCTAACAAAGAAATGATCCCTGGCACAAAAAGGTTTTCATTTCAGATACTCTCCAAAATTTTCACAGCTCTACATAATTTTAAAAAATTTTCCCTCACTCACTCACACACAATGTCTCACAACACATCTCTAGCGGAGCACTGATTTAATCTGAACTACTCTAAGACAGCAAGGGCACAACTGCATGAAGCAGTTCCTTTGGTCCTCTGTGAGTGAGTTGCTGCCTTGTGCAGCCTCCCCTTCATGATCCTGAACAGCCACCAGGAGGTTATTGCACTGGGCACGGTCTAGAGCAGTTGTTGCATTAGAGCACAACAAATCTCCTTTTTCCTCAATATGATTCAGCAAGTCTAGCAGGACTTCACTGCACTATTCTGCTTAAACTACTTTAATGATGAACACAATTCCCTAGTGCAACCCAGCACCATACTGTAGTAGATTAACAGTGCTTTTGAGAGTCTTCCAAAACAGCAGGACAGAGAAATTTTACAAGAGTCAATCTCTGTTACAAGAACATGAAAAAAGAAGATACTTTTAGAAAGGTCAAGTACCTGAAAGCAAAAGTAGTTACAAACAAACATCTTAAATAAAGAACCAAACAATGGTGGAGGAGAAAACCAACTTCTAAAGAGAGAAGCGGCAGCATTGTGCAAGGAATACTTAATTCCTGTATAACTTTGTTCCAGCACAGACTGGAACTGGAATATAGGATAATCACAGAATGTGCTAGTTAAAGTTTCCATCATACAGGTGGTGACAGGTATGACAAAGCTGAACTTTGCACAGAACATGCTCACAAGCTGACTCTCAGGCACATTCAATACATGAGCAACCACAACTGTTTCCCAGCATGTAGAGTAACTATTAATACAACTTAAGGGGAAACTGATGTAGAAAAAAAAGCTCTAAAAATGAAATGTTTGGAAATTTGAAACTGTAATTCCTTAGAAAACTTTCACACTCTATTCTCTGCAAGTAACAATCTCCAGCATACAAGACCAGTAAGAAGTCAGTACTGGCTTCCTTCTGAGATTTGTTGCTGCTGAAGTATTTCCATTTGGAACTGCTGTTTAAAGAAACCAACACAGACATTTCTCCTGTGTCAGTAAAGCATGTCATGAAACATATATTATACAAATAATTTTGCACCACTGAGACTATTCTGGCTCACTACAGCTTGCCTATTTGCCCGTATCTTGCACTTATAAATCTGGTAAACTTACTGAAATGTATTTTAAAAATGGCGTTAAGTCTGTATCACTTATTTGAAGGAAGAATAGAAAGCTTGTATCTTCTTGCACTGATTAAAAAAAACCCAACAAAACCACACAACAAAAAACCCACTTAATTCCCTGCCTCCAACTCAAAAGGCTAAGGTAGAAAACTGAAAGGGAAATGAGGCACTTCATACTGTGGTGGACAGTATATAAAACAGCTAATGCAAAATGCAACAGATGAATGGCAGTATGCTGTACATCATCCTAAAAAAAAAAAAAAAAAAAAAACAAACAACCAAAACCAAGCAGCAAGGAAGCGATTTGAAACTTGACTTGGTATACAATCTGTGAGACTTTTAAACGGAAATAGACAAAGATTTTAGTCCACAGACATCCTGCTATCAGGCATTTTATAAGACATGTAAAAATTTTGGTTTCTTTACCACAACCATTTCCATCATTTGTTTTCTCAGTTTTATCCTTGTAAACAGAAACAGAAGCAGGATGTCCTTCCTGGAAGTTGGTGTTCAGATGACAGCAGACCGTAGGAAGCCGAAGAAGTTGTCCATCTAGGAAAACTTCAGATTTGGCTGAACTCCAGATGAACAAGTCTGTCTGCATTGAAACCAGCCAATCAATCACTGTCCGACTCTTCTTTATACTTGGCTCTAATAGCTTGGCCATTCTGCAGGGGCATCTCTTCATAGTCACTCCTGTGGAACAGACACGTGTTGGAACTTCTGAACATGGTGTTCAGATAGGAAGTTGAAAATAAAGAGGAAAGTTCTAAACTACATGGAGGCATCAAACTGTTACTTGGGTAAGAAGCTGGCATCTGTTTTTCCTCCTTGTGGGAGCTATGAACAACACATGATTTTTCTGCAGAGGATGATGCGTTATTAGCATAGAAGTTATTCCAGTGAAAGCCATTTTCACACGGATTTGCAAGAAGCAAGCTGGCACTACCACTACTCATCTAACTAACCAAAGGCAAGTAATCCCAGCATGAACTTGTACAGGTTAGGGCAGTGTTGGTCCCATCCTCATTGTTCCAGCCACCTCAGTGTCTTTGGTAACAGGTGTATTTCAGTATTTCATATTTCAGTATTCAGTGTCCAGCACAGAGATACCTGACAGGGATGGGTTTCAAGTGCTACTATAATTATCATATGACATATAATCACTCAAGTCAAGGAAGTTTTGCTAGACTTGATTATTCGTCATTCAGTAAGTGCTGGAGACTTAAAGAAGTGCCACTCTCCCCCCCTGAAGCATTTACATGTGAGCTGACTCTCTGCTAATTCCATCTGATTCCTGCTGTCCTTCCCAGTGTAAAAAGGAAGCCCTTTCCCTTCACAGCTCTTACTGCCTTTGTTCCATGAGCCACCAACATCATACTTTCTTACCTGTTTGTATCAATGCCATGGCAATCCCTTTTAGAAACAAAAAAAGAAAAAAAACCCCATGCATTCTCATTGTATTTCTGTGTCAGAAATACACAGAAATTTCTACTCTTTAGGCAGAGAAGTTTCACTAACAAGCCCTTCACTGAATTTCTACATTTCTACATTTCTATTCTTTAGGGAGAAAACTTTCACTAACAAACCCTTCACTGAATTAATATTATAAGAATTATTACAAAAATAACACACCAGAAGTAACTCTCCATAGGTATTTTATAACCTTACCCATAAATCACATCATCATCTGAATCATTCAGCATAGAAAAAGCAGGATTGTCTTTCAGCTGTGATTCTGGAAAACACAAATAAGGATTAATTTAGTGTGTTAAATATAGAAATGCGACTGTAGTGCTAACTCAACACTGTAGCAACAGACACAACAACTTCCAAGGCAATCACAACTAATCACTTCCACAGTTCAACAAAACTGTATCCAAACAGGAAATCTCTCCTTTAAATTCACTACCCTTCAGCCACATAATTATAGTGTTCTTAAGAGTTAAGAAGACAACATAATTATCTCATTTTTAGATAGATATTCTCCATGTTGTCTAAGTTCATTTCCTCCTCTGTGCAATTTCCTGTGTTGTATTTCAACCTGCATACAAATTGATTATTCTTAATCAAAATTTCGTATGCATTTAAAAAGCACAGACTTCTTGGTTATTTCTAAGCTAGAAATATAGTAGACCAAAGGAATCTTTGGAATCCCTTGACTACAAGTCAGTGATTATCCAGTTATTTTCTATCCTTGAAAGAGATGAAGGAAGACTTGTACCTTTATGGTGAGATGAAAAGAAACACTTACTTTCCAATTGCTATTTATGCCAATTCCCCCTAACTTGTTTTAAGGCATTCATTTCTTGCATAATCTGTGCTGCTTAGCTGCAGTTCACAGTTATATGCAAGTAAAATTCAATCTAGCAAATTGCCATAGCATCTTTTTCCTGGCAGCACTTTACCTTCTGCTGTCTACAAACAAATATTTCCGCAACCCAGCAGAAGGCTTTCAGCTTTATCTGCATCCACCCAGTTCTTTTTCTATTCTGGATCAAAAAATAGCATTTTTTCTGAAATGGTTTTGTCCATCTCAACTCTAAATTAGAGAAAGGACGAGCTCCACTCGTTATTTAGTGCTTTCCTTCTGCATGTTCTCGGCATACAAGATATGACTGGACAGGCTGCTAGACAATCTCATCTAGGCCTCCCTTCCCATGAAAGGATGGGCCACATCATCTTTCCAGGTCTTTTCCAACCTGGGCTCTTCTATGGTTCTGTATCTTGAACAGAACGCTCAAAGCAGAGAATATACGCAGTAAAAATGTTTATTTTAATGGTCTTTATCTGTTAGTGATTAAATGCTTTATAATCATCATGTAAGTCAGACTGTATCCTTCAGATCAGAATGCAAAACCAGAATTGCCACTGACTCCAAAATTCTCCAAAATTACTCCCATAGTAGAGATCAGTTTCACTCCTACTTTTCCAACAGCATTTGGATTTCAGAGTCCTGTTTGCCAGCATGCCAAGGTATTAACTTTCATTAGAACAAAGTACAAGTGAAGCAATGCTGTTCCAAAAGGGCTGTGTGTGAGTCACTTCCAAGGTTGGTGCATTACATGCAAACATCATACTGAGTGTAAACTTGATCTAAGTGTGCAAGAATTCAAGCCCAGCCAATCAGCTGATTACAATTTATGTGTTCCTTCATATTTCCAATACTAATTTGCTCAGGAGCAGTGAGTGCAGCTTCTGCTCAAAGCAAACCAGAACAGCGATGAGCCAACCAGGAAACAAAGACATTGCACAGCATCTGCTAATACGGCAACTCCTGTCATCCCCGTTTGCCAGACGATGGCTCACACTTACCATACAGTGCATTCTTCGAGGGGGAATACACAAAGGCTAATGTGTAGAGATAAAAGTTCAGTAACCCATAAAATGATAAGAATTCTGCTGGTAGTGAGTGTCAAGGATATTGCTCAATATAGGTCCGTACATATTAACTTTGGAAACAAGACCCAACCCATACCCAGGCTGTTTCAATGGAAAGAATGTTTACCTTACTGAAGTTTGTGAGCACGAATGACTAAACAAAACAGCATGTTTTAAATTCAATGACAACTAATGTAGTCAGGCTATTTCAAGGTAAAGCTCCCACTGAAAACAAAGCTTTAACACAAGTAACATTTGCTGAGGTACAGTCTGCTCTTGAGCAGTGGAGTGCATGGTCAATCCAATAGTTCTGCCTTGAATGCTGAAAGAAAGCAGAGTAAGTTGGGTGTTCAGATGGGTTTGGTTTGGTTTATTTTTCAAAAAGCTGTTCCTTGGCACAGTGATGACGAAGGAAGGAGAAAGGACTACACATGAACAGAATTCTGAAGATGGTTTCTTACCATTGTTTTAGGTGAATACTAAAGGTTTTACATACTGTTTTCTCCTACCTCCCAACTCATACCTAAGCTAATCAGCAACCAGAGCAGCTGCAGTCACACAAGCACTCTCAGAAAGTAGAATGTATTAGGATCTCATGGTTCAGGGCCAGGAATACAGGTCACAATCCAGTTGTCAACAGACATCAGAAATAGTCTCTCCCAAGCCACTTAAATTCTCTTTTGTAACCTGTATCACATGTAGACTTGGACCAACACTGAAATGCATTTTCAGTGACATCGAAACTATTAATTTCTCATATTTTAGAGAATGAGTTGTCCCCATGACAACTGGTAAGTATAGAGCAAACAACTGAGGCAGCAAACACTGCCAAATTTGCCACAATATCTCATTAAAATTAGTTAGATATGCACCAGGCATGCATATCTAAGACTTCATTCTTCCTGGAGAGTATCACAAGCAGTTGTGATGCATGTGATGTGGACACACTAAACTGATATTGTGTAGGTCATAACCTTTACAAAGAGCTGACAGGAAATCTCAAACAAAACAGACTCAACTTCATGAGGCCACCTAGAAGTCAAAGGTCTCAGTCTTAAGTACATCGTTTTAAAGCACCCTCTGCATGAAAACAGATTAACATTCCTACTTGAGCAGTATCACAACACAAGGATATAGTTCTGATAATGAGTTGACAGCTCAGCAACGAAGTTGTCCTGTAGAACTTGTGCTCCGAAGCGTAGGTAGAGTATAACAATGCTGTGGGGAAAAAAATAAAGCATAAAGGTGTACTGTGTCCTTAGGCTGAAAAATTGAAACAGAAGGCAGACAGAAGAGTATACGAGAGAATAATTGTTATCATGCTAAAAGATTGCATGATATTTTAGATACATTTGCTTTGATAGTTCTAAATTAAGAATGATTCTTTTGTGATTAAAAGTTAGCACTCAGCTGAGAAAAGCAGAAATTCTCAGATTTCATCCACTACAGATGAATCCAAGAGTCAACAGCTATTTGAAATAACAGCTTGGTGTAGGGAAAACAGATATTAACAGTAATGTAAGAAACAAACTGTAAACTTCTGCTTTGACTAAGTGAAGCCTACAAAGCTCCAGAAGAGCTCGGCCAAGTGAACTTCTAAATCTTGTGCACTGCCATGGTAACTGAAATAATGTATAGTTAGCTCAAAAAGCCTCAAGAAGGGTTAAAAAATTAAGAAATGCTTGCCGCCACAATAACGTTAAAAGGCATTCTTCAATTTCATTGACTAACTTATTAGCCACAAAATGTAGTCAAAGCCCTGAAAAAACAGTTAGAAAAGTTAGAGTACTGACAAATGTACTTTGAAAAGCCTTACCTAATGACAAGCACTACAAAGGTTAATGCAGTCAAGAATTTTAACCTGAGATCTGAAAAAGATAGAGATAAGTTGTTATCAGTGAATTTGCACCTACATCTAGGAGAAGCAAGGCCATTTGGGAAGAATCAAAAAAAGTATTCCTTACCAACATAAGGCATGTTTCGAAGTTCTGAGCATGCCCTCACTATCAGAAACAAAAGGTAGAGAATGTACGTGGTTGCCACCACAAGGAAGAAGATTTTCATTCCCTATAAGGAAAGTGTTAGGTTTTATTATTTAATAAGATTTTATCTATTCCTTCTTCTGTCAATGGAAAAAATTAGTTCCCAAAAGCACAACACAGAATGGTCCATTGATGCAGGGAAAGTAGGCTCATGAAACAAGGACAGTGATACACTCAGGGACGTTTTCGGGGAATGTAAAGTGAGGATGCTTAATAGAAGCCTGGATTTTAACAACCAAGTTCAGAGTTGGCTGATTCTCACTATTTTTCTAAAAACACAGCTCCTAAGAACATTACAAGGACCCATGTACATCAAATCTTCCTTTTCAACAAGAATGTCTGAAATTTACTAGGGTAAGAGGCCTTGGTGGGAGTTAAGATATACAAAACTGAATAACAGACTTAAAAATTTTTCTTTTAATACCAACAAACTTGTGATGTTTAGTCTCCAGGTATGCAAGACAATTTACTTTTCTCAGTGGGACAGATCTCAATATGGCCTATGCATGATCTAAAGCAAAAACAAAAGTACTCTAGTCAGAATAAGACTGTCTGACCAGCATTTTCTAAACTGGAAACATTATACATTTTTATAGAAGAACACGCCCTGTATCTCTTTATATTGCCTATATAACTGTACCTGAAAACTGGACAGCAAAAAGCAATTTTTTACTTACCTGGAAATTACCTGTGTCAACCCTGTATTGATATGTAGGGTCATGTACTTCATTCACACTAGAAAAGATTCAAAATTAAAAAGTGGTACATGCACAATTCCAGACAAGGTTAAAAAGACATGCCAACCGAGAAACCCACACACAAAGAAAAAGTTTAAAGTTACTATACAGAGTTTATAACAAAAGGGTTTGTCTGTGAGAATTGGTGGAATGCCATTAATTCTAATGGAGTCATGACAATTTACCATATATAGCAAACTAAATTGGAAGAAATATGGAGGATTTAAATTGGGATCATGTCTAATCTTCCCACTTGTTTTTTTAGAAAATGCACATCTTATAAATTCCTACAAGCCTTCAGTATTCCTACAAGTCTTCAGGATTCAGTATCTACATTTTATCCTTAGAAAACTGTGGCATGAGACCTTCCCTCACCGCAATTTTATTAATAGTACGAGTGTTTCCTGCAACTGCACTGCTTTCAAAAATGTACAATGGCAAGGAGAAGGTTAAAAGTATCTTCCTTCTGAGATATAAATTAAAGAGGCAAACAGTAAAGACTAAAAAACTTGAGACTAAAACAGTATAGAAACGACTAATGTTCTAAAATGGATGAAGTTTTCTGGGTGGGGAAGAGTGACACCTTTATGTTAACACAACAAATTGGAAAAAAGGGAGAACTACTAAACCAAGGAAAAGAACAGAGTTCTGAGTAAATACAGGATAGTTTGACCAAGCCATGTCAGTACCAGTTGTGCAGGTTTAATGGTCAAGAAAGACTGGCCAAACTATGTCGTAATTAGCTACAGAGAAACTGCTGCTTCAGCTGCTAAAAGCTTATTGAGCCACAAGAAAGGTGTAAGAATTTGAACTCCATTCCTGTATCACAATCTAAGCATTAAGAAATAAGATACCACTAGGTACACACAATTTCCTTCTTGAACACTCTCAGCTCATACTTGTGCAATACATTTTAAATTACTTACGTTTGCCATATTCCCAGTGTAACAGAGGCCAGCCACAATAGTCCAACAATAAAGAATTTGGGCAGATAGAAAGTTAAGCACTTCCTTTCCCCCTGTTAAGAAAACAATAGTGTGGTGAAAGTGTGATCCCACACTTGAGATTTTATTCATTCTTGACAGAATAAAGTAACTATCATCTTTGTTTCACTCAACATGAACTGGTTTAGGAGACTTATCTTCTGTATTTTTATCCTGAACAAGCAACTAGAGAAGACATTATATTGTACCATCATTTGTATTAATAAGATTAAGTAGAGTTGCAGCATCCTATTTATAAGGTTCCACATATTTCAGTGATAATGCCAATAGAGGAATAGGCTCCAGAATTACTATTTCTCTCATGTAGTATTTTAAAGTATTTTAAAAAACCAATTAACTACCACATACAACATAAAAACCCTTCAAGCAAGGAAAAAGCACAATGGCATCATAATTCTGATGATAGTTCCATATATTTCATTTAGGCTTGGTTGACTCAAAATAATCTACTTCACCATAAATCATTCTAACTCCATAGCCTTGTATGTCACATTGTACTTTATGAATAAAGTAAATGTCCGTTTCGTAAGAATTTAATTTTTGTCACCTTTTGAGAGACCTGAACAAAACAAGTCTGTCTCCTCAGTAAGCAGAAGATATTGTTTCATCTCTTACCTGTACTCTTATACCATGGTAGACACAAAGCCAGAACAACAACAATGCACATAGAAAAAGTGACTGGAATAGATCATCCAGCATTCCTGGAAACCAGCTGTTCACCAGAAAAGAAAGAGGGAAAAATGGATCTGTAACAAAGTAAGAAAAAAAAAAAAGTTAAACACAGAGAAAAGAAACCTTTCAGTATGAAAAGTAAAACAGAATCTATCTTCACCAGAACAAAAAACTCTGGATTTTTTTCAAATTACACCAGTAAACGAAACTGAAGCTTGCTTTATTTTAAAGAAATTAACAAAGAAAATGGTGCCTCCAGCAGTAATCCACTCTGCTGTAGAAATAATTTTATATGGTTGCCAACATTTCTAGAAGATTTCAAGTTTTATTAGACTTTCTACTAAACCACTCTTAATGGCGACGACCTAAAAAATTATTATATAATGACTAAGATGCATATATTCTTTTGGTACTGCTAGGAAGTGCTAGAATTCGCTGTGTTCTCCTGGACAAAAAGTAGCCCCCATTTTTAACTACAGTGTGAATATCTGAAAAATGAAGAAGTAAGACAGCAGACAAACAGAAACTGAAGATTAAGTATGGCAGGCACCTATTCCAATCAGAGCCTTAAACAAATAGTTGATATCCATGTGACTGAGAAGAGCAAAATTCACCCACTCGTTATGCCCTTGAATTTGCTACACTTGGAAAGGGTTGGGTTTTTTTAAATTTAGTTTTCTGAAGCTTTATAAACAACTGCTTGTAAGTTCAAGGAGAAATTCCATTTTGCCTTCTCTTTCTGTCTTGTTTTCTTCCTGCTTCTTTTTTAAAAAGGTGCCTTTCTAAAAACTAAAGGATACAAGTACCATTGTAAAGTAGCAAGAGAGGAAGTAGGATGGACATCCATTTTTGTTCAATACCCCAGTCTCTCATGGAGAATTTCCGCAGGGAATGTGCAAACAGACACTATAAAAAACAATAACAGCAACTTGTAAGGAAGGAATACAGCCTTCAATGGTTTAGCCAGAGCTAAGAGAGAGCACAGCACACTGCAAAGGCTACTTCACAAAGCCTTTGCCACTGAGAAGACTAAAATGGAAGCCAGGTCTCCTAGTTTCTCTGTCAAGTTCATTTGCTGATCCCAATGCAAATTACTCAATTTCGTGAGCAAACTGGAAAGAACACCAGCCAGTACATGAAAATCAACAACACATGAAAAAAAGATGTTATCTCATTACTGGTCACACACTATCAAGTAATTCCACCTGAACTCACTTTTTTCAAAAAGCAGATTGCATTTTATATTACAATTACCTGAGCAACATCGTCTGCAAGAAAAATGCTATGGAAGCATGCAGTACTTTGGTGTCTCTACTCTGAAAAGTCAGGATTTTAGATTTTATGTTGGTTTTTTTCCAAACACTTCTTTTCCAGGAGCCAAGACATGTTAGAAAGGAGACACCATCTAAATCATAGCATAATTTAGGTTGTAAGGGGGCTCTGGAGGTCATCTGGTCCATCCTCACATGGAAGGCAGAAGTAACTTTAATGTTAGATCAAGGTCAAACAGCCCACACTCTGGCCATCCTATTCCTGAGCCTACCAACACTGCAAAAAATACTTTTCTTTAGCATCTCATCATAATTTCCTTTGTCTAAGCAAATTTTTTTCTGTTTAATCTAAATCCAGAGTTTAGAAAAACAAGTTTTCCCATTTATCCTATTTTCTTAATTTCCCTTCAATACCACTTGTAGAAACATAAAAGCAGCAACTATGTAAATATTTCAGAAAGGTTTTTACACCCATTCAGTGACATGTCAGCTTTGCTGCCTGGGGTTCAATTCCAGCATTACAGAGCAGCGTTATCAGCCTCCTACACAATAAACTCCAGAAAAGCTGCAAAAAACCTCTTACCGTGACCATAAACGTAAGAACTACAAAGACAAATCGGAACCATATTTCCACTTGTGAAAAGGTTGGATTATAGGTCTTCCACTACAAGAAAACAGAAGAGCCCAATGAGCAGTACTTTGACAGACTGCATATGACATCAATAATTAGCACTTTATTGCAGATACTGACAAGTTCTGTGGCTTTCAAAAATTTAAAGGTATAACCAAATTCCACTACGTCACCATAGAAAAATAAAGATAGATTTGTATTCACAGGACTATCTGATAAAAAGATAAGCAAAGCAGCCTAATAGACTTGCTTCTTTTTTAACCTGCCACTTCAAAACATACTCAGTGCTGTCATATGTTAAAGCACTCTCAGGACAAATAAGGCAGTCTTCATTGATCTCAATTGCATCTTCAATCAAAGTTTGGATGCCAATAAATGAGTAAATCCAATGTGTTCTTCTGTACTACCAAGGTCAGAGGCATAAAGTGATTATGAAGAAGTCAGAAAGGTACAGAGGTACTCCCTGTAAGGAGTTTATTTTCTTAAAGCTTACTCACTCTTCTCAGAAGTTAAAAAAAGACAAAAACATGTAAAGGAAGAATAAGTAGCTTACTAGAAACACAGAAACCTTTATATAGGTAAAGGGGGAAAGCCTCCTTCTTGTACTCTAATTATTAGAAGAGCATGAATATTAATTATAACATGTCAGTTTGCATAAGCTCTGCTCTGTTGACAATTTATCTCATACCTGGCATGCTTCTGAAGCCATTTATGAAATGTAAGCTCCCTGGCACAACATATGCTCTGCTCATCTGAACAAGAAGCTTTACCCTTCAATGTATTAAATGTCAACCTCTGTCTTGTCTTTTTAAACTGTAAATGTAGAATGAAAATTATATGTAGAGAAACCTATTATACAAAAGGCAATCAATTGATTTCAACTGAGATCACCATAAACAACTGTAATGATGAAATAAATGCGACGATTTTAGTTGCTGCAGGAAAGTTTGGGTTGGAGGTTTTTTGGGATTGCACACAAATCTGCCTTAAAGGCAGCCTGCAAAGCAAGATAAAAGTCTGTACAACTATAAATGCCCCAATACTTTGTTCTGTTGGAAATCTGGAACTAAATAAAGGGTTTGTGAGCCTAGGGGTATTTTCCCCTTAAAGCTTATTTTTAATTATATGCTTTATTCACTAGCGTATTAAAAATATTAATATTTAGAAAGTTTATTTAGTATATTAGAAGTATTTTTCCTTTACAGTAAGATTTTTGGTTGCTACCTGCTCTGACACACTTAATCCTATAAACAGGTAAATATATCACAGTAACCTGTATTATAAACTTAGCTCCCTTTTCTCTGAATGCAAATGTTTCTAAATTTCTTTCTGGAGTCAATCAATGCACATGATATAAGTGCTTTATAAGCAATCTTTAACACTATTAACTGAGATAGTTATTCCACTGGAGATCATTTGAGTGAATTATTTTAGCAACCTGCTTGTGTTAGCTGAAAAAGAAATCTCTTCCTCATAAGCACAGTGCCCCCCCAAAAAATGTCTTCATTTTTCTTTCAGTTAGTTAAACCTTTCCAGCCCACACTTTTATGAAGTCTGGAAAATTTTGCTAATTCAGACACACCTCCTGGAGAGACTGAAAAAATACCATCCTGCAGACAGGCAACATCTCTATAAGCAAATGGAGAAAACTGGATGTTTTCATCTAGCTTGCCTGTTGTAAAAAATATCTCCCAGCATTCAGACTAAATTTATCTATTACAGAATACAGCAGCAGCCGTTCTGAGAGAATTTTTTTTCCTTATAGAGTTAAAAAATTGGTCTAGACCCTTACCAACAGGAAATGCTTTAATAGCTCTGACATTAGTAGTGACAGAAAATACAATTACAATGCACTTCTTTATCTTCAAAAATCTGACACTTTCTTATTACAGTTAAAGCACACTTCTACAGCATTAAAGAGACTTCTTTTACTAGTATAAACCTTTATACTTACTGTGAAAGTAATATTCTGGATGGTGTATGTTAACTTGTTTAGATCTTCAAAGCTAACAAATATGTTGTACTGAGTGTAGTTCAGGTAGCCCAGGTGAGCCACAATGATTTCACTGCATTTCTGTGAACACAACAGAGAACAACACATAAAAGTCTTCAAATTATTCCAGAATATGCACTGTTAGTATAGGTTGGAGAATTTGTTCCTAAATGGTCTAATATTGATGATACTTATTATATATCTCACCAATCTCAATCAGTCTGATCAAGACTTTCTTGAAAGACACCAGAGAGAGCAGAAGAAACTGATAAAGTCAGTCACGTGGATCAGTGGCCGAACAATGAACAGTGCCAGCTTTTCATTTGAGCCAGTGACAGCAACTGCTTGCAGCCCCAGGATGGAACTAAACAACTGTGTCACTAACTCAGGCTGGGGAGATGGGACTACCTTGTACAAACCCATTTTTAAAAGTTAGCAGGAGGAAAGAGAAAAGCCAAGTATATTGCTCTCTTGGCTCTGTAATTAAATGTAATGGAGCGCTATTAATTAATTTCTGCAAATTTCACAGATATGTGCATAAATCTATATAAAAAAGAAAACGCTTAATTTACTATATATGCTTATCATAAAAAACCTTCAGCTATGTCCTTCCTAAATAATATGCATTGGAGAAGCTGTTTTGAATGTCTTTAAGCTTAAAAATTTCAGTGAAAATGATACTAGAATCTCCAAACATTTTTTCATACTGGCAAAAAATTTGGCTTTTTCAGAACACAGCTGCCAGCTGATTTCAAGCAGATTTTGCAAGGTGTTGGAGAAGAATTTTGCTCTCCTCTGGAAGCCCATTCCAATCTTCTGCTACAATATCCCTTTCTTCAGTACTGCTACACCTGCTTAGGTGACTGAACAGGATCCACCCACTGCTTTACTGACAAACAGCAACCCTAACAAGAAAGAGGGGTCCTCAACAGGCAATAGACACAAATCACAGAAGTAAACAGAAAAATGATGGAGAGGTAGGTGACTTGTCAGCATTACAGCCTACATTGCCATTATAAATAAAACTCTCCTGCAGAGTCTTTCCTGAGACGTGTTTAACAGGTACATTCTTATTTGCAATGTAAAGTAGCATGCACACAGATTTAAAGAAAATGCACTACATCAGAGTTTTGTTTAAGCAAGTGCTTAATTATTGTGTTATTGTAATAATACATACTTGTGCACAACTGAGCAATCTCGTCCGATTGTGAACTTGATTGTTAACGTATGGTGTGCTTCCATCCTTCACCACTCCCAGGACTCTGACTGTCATAGTCACATTCTTCTTCAGGGATACTGGAATTAAAACAGAAAGCATTAATCTATTGCTACATGCAGAAATTAAATCTCAAATAGAGTTTCAAAATCGCTTAAAACACATCTGCTATCCAAATACTACTCAGACTTACCCAGTTGTACATTACTGGAGTAGGGATACAGTACTTCTATATGTAGGCAGTAAGTCACAAGCCCTGTACTGAATCTTAACCAATTAACAATTACTAATAGAGTATTTCTCACATATATGCAGGGAAGCTGTATTGAAAAATCAGTATTGTTCAATCTACACACCTAATTCCTCCCAAAATGAAGAAGGAAATACACGGATTATCTAGATACTACCGTTTTCACAAAACTAACAACTTTTCCCCTACTCCTGTTGCTTACAATTCAATCAGTGCTGTCCCAAGGGAGGGGGGAGAAGTGGAAGAAAAGCATATCAGAGGGAAAACCGACCAACGACAGTCAGAAAGCAACAGGATCATGTGAGTGACAGATGGAATTAAAGATACAAAGACAGGTTGCTACAGCACTTTCCTGAGAATTAGGTCAGATTCTCACCATCATGCTGATCCAACTCAACCACACAGGTCAGCCACAGCTGCTGGTTGTAAGTTGACAGGGGCGGCGAACTTAAATTAAATGGCTTCAGCTGTAAAAAAACCCCACAAGGTTAGCAACCACTGTTACATGATGTACCTACAGTTATAACGATGAAAAAAGGCATGTTAATTACATTCATGACAACATTTTTGAGAAGAGATCTCTACGTGCTGCTCTGTGGACAGCATGATAAGCAGGTCACATGGAACTCTTCCAGAGAAGTAGCTTAGACAGCACATGTATTTTGCAAAGCACTGAAGTAAGGAAGGATACAACTACCTAAACACATAAAAGCAGCTACAAAAAACCAGAAAAGTTCAGATATGAAAAACAAAATCCTGAGGCCTAGGCTGAATATAAGAAATAATTTTTATCATTTTACGTCAAAAGTCATATTTGTGGGCCTTCATCTGCTACAGTTTTAAACTTGTTAAATTATAATTATAAAAAAGCCCTATTTTCCACTAGGTTTTTGAAAAATCCCACATTCAGTTCAAAAGAATGAAAGATATAATTAACAGATAAAACCTACATGCAGGAAAGACTTCTCTAATTTGAAATCAAGATGTGCTTTAAAAAAAATAAGATCTACCCACAGTACTGTATCAATTCAAACATATATAGGTGACTGGTAGGTAAAAAAAAAAAAAAAAAAAAAAAGTCCCAGTGTATTTAAAGGAAATGTACTTTAGGGAAAGAACCCACAACAAAACCTTTTTTGCACTTTCACAAGAAATACTTTAAATATTAGGTTGACAATGAAGAGCTAGACAAACAAAAATGCGAGAACCAAGAACCAAAATATGAATGCATTTTAGAACATGTGAATGTTCCTCTTAGGAAGCCAGATCCCACGTCTCGGTCACATGATAGTGAACAATTAACAATAAATATTTAATTACAGATGACAGAAAGGGAAATCACAAGAGGGATAGCATTAGTTGCCACTGAGAGCATTGTTTTTTAATGCATGTTCTCAATTTCTATTCTTATAAGAATCTCCAACATTAATTCACCAGGGAAAAACTCACACGTTTCTCTATCAGAAACTGCTGTGCAGAAATATCCTAGAAATCTCTACCTGACCTGCTCACAACAGGAAGAGACCAGAAGTTGCTGCTGGGCTGTTCATGAGGTAACATAGTGGTAGCACAATATTGCACATTCAGCTTCAAACTGGAAAGCCACCACTATGATGTTCTGCAGTAGAAGTTTAAATACTTAAAATAACTGAGGGGAAGGAGGGAAATGTTTATTATTGCTAACATCAAATAATGCCATTCATATAATCCAACAATATTTATTAACTCTTACCTTTAGGCTGTTATTTAAGTCAGTTCTTGCTACAGAAGTTTCAATCACATTAGGACCTACACAATATATAAGAAGGAAGAAAGAAAATAATATTGAACTATACATATAAGTGATGATATAAATATAGGTTTTCAGAAGACAGTACAAAATACTCCCTGTAAAGCAGGTAAATAGTATTCCACTTTTCAGATGTTCCAAATAAAAGGTAAAGCATTTGGATATTTCAATATAATTTATAAATTTGACCTGCATATTCCTTTAAGCATCTCTGCCATGGTACTTCTACGCATTATTAAATAAAGTAAATTATAAATCAAGAACTCCACGTCAAATGCCTTGAACGTGTGCTCTAAACTACTACAATTTTAGTAGTAGTTTTTTATTCATTTATATCTCTATCTATGTATATATATCTCCCAAGATTTTATGGGAATGCAATCATGAAAGCACTCAGCTACAGAACCTCCTTGTTCAATTAGATCAGGTGCTGAGGGCCATGTCCAGTTAAATCTTTAACTTCTTTTAAGACAGAGACTCCCACAACCTGTCTGGGAAACCTGTTCCAGTATTGAACAGCACCGTTACGGTAAGAAAAATTTCCTAATATCTAACTGGAATTTCTTGTGTTCCAGCTTGTGCTGCACCTCTGAGAAAAGCCCCATCTTCTGCATAACCCCCAATAAGGTGGTTCCAGAGAGGGGTACAATTTCCCTTTAGGTATGCAAGAGCACCAGCTACGGAGGACAAGAGGAATGGACAAGTGCTTTACGTAGACAAAACACAAAAGGACTAAACCAGGAAAGTGACAGGGAAGAGTAGGAAAAGATCTGTGTCTATACAGCAGGTTGTGAACTCACACAGAGAAGATGCATAGCAGGTAGGGACATGAGCAAGACATAAACACCTGTATTTGGGCCAGGATGATCCCTCTGTCCAAATGGTCTCTCCCTGTATATATTTAATTTAATGGAATTTTTTAACCCTCAATATACATGCTTTCAATCCCAAACACAGTATTATAAAAATGATGCAAGAAAAGCAGTTTCTCACAAAGAAACACTTCAAAGTTACTACAGAGAAACAATGGAAAAGAAGGACATTTATGAATGAGCCACACAGGATCGCTCTGTCCAAGATAGGTTAGCTGTCATGACAGCTCTAAACATGCAGCACTGCTTGGGCTCCTACAGCCACTCTAATAACAATATTAACCATCTTACAGACTTAAAGGAAAAATTAGGAATTTCAGCCATTGCAGCCAGAGTTTCATATTAGAACTGCAGTGCACCATCACTAACAGCCACCCACTATAAAGTCAGTTCTGCATTACTGAACTTTTCAGTTTTCAAGTACATATAAACCAGATTTTTGAAAGGCATTTTTTGTTTTAAAAAGCAAAATTGTGTTTCAGTAGGTGTTAACAGTTAGTAATTCATCACATATCAGTAATTAAGTCTTGACAAAACAAAAAGAATTAGCCTTTTCTAAGGGTTTTTATTTTTTTAATTGGAAGATATGAACCAATACTGGGACAGAGAAATCACAGTTTTCTCTTGGGACAGAGAAAAGTTCTTAAAGTTTTTAAGAACCAAACAAATAATGAAATTCTAGTGCTATAACTGCTTCTTCTCTCGCAAGTGATATATAAAAGCTTTTCAAATAAAAGGATGCTGTGGCTGCATTACTAACAAATGGACACTAATTTAAATAGTTATTGTTTGTTTTTCTTGCTCACTTAACATAATAATAGATGAAGGCAAAGAACCCTGAGGTGATGAACTGCACAGCTAAAGAAAATGAGTTCTGCACCTTGATTTTCTTTGAGCTTGTCTCACCCCAAAGATAACACAGACCCGTTGTGAAAAGAGAAAGCAAGTGACTGCAACTTGGAAAAAAGACCAAACAAGGTCTGTGTCTGTTCTGAGCTACAGGAACTGTAAGAACAGCATCCATCTCCGATCAAACTGTCTTGATTTCTCAGATGAAAATCAAGAGTTCTGCCAGGCCTCCCAAACTGCAAGTACAGATGTTGCATGTGGGCAATGGCATATTTAAGTAGCACAGAAAATATGGAGGTATCTCCCACACTTTCATTTACTTTGTAGATTTGGTGAGCTTTTCTCAGACTGTACCCTTTAATGAGGGAGTTTCCTGTTATTAGGGCCCCTCCTTCTATTCACAGGGAGCAAGCAGCTGTCAACAAAAGCCGTGAGGAATATCACAGTAATTGTTCAGTGGGTCTCCTCCCAAGGTAAACAGCATGCTTTTAAAAATACTGAAGTTATAATAATGAACACTGTCAGCCAAACTATCCAGCAAACCAATCTTACAAGGACAAGAATCCCACAGCCATGCCAGTTCCTGAAGGGGATCACAGGCAAGGCCTGGGAACACAGCATGGAACAGATGACCAAGTGTTGTTTACAGCAGCCTAGCCCCCTGGGCCAAAGGTAACCATATCACCAGATTGCTCTGCATGCAGACACCATACACCAGCACAGCTCCCACTCAGGTTCTGCTACTGATTAAGAACAAAACACTCAGTTTTCTCTACCAGGAGCACTGCTTTTTGCCTAGTCTTACATAAAACAACTTTCTTTCATTTCTTGCAGCCTGGCAGAGTAAGTACATAACTACAAATACGGTTCCGTTTTAAAGCCAAATTATACTAAATTAAATAATTTCATTTTTTTCCTTTATCATAAAAGGCACTTTTGCAAATGTGTTTATGCAGTATTTTAGTGGCCAAATAATTCTCTTCAGCAAGTCACAGGAATATCAGTGGTTAACCTTTACGAACCAAAAGGCTATTTAGACTTCAGTTGCTATAATAAATCAAACAGCAGGAAAGGTTTTCTTTCACAGACAAATTTTATAATTGAAGGCTATTATGAAAAATGTATTGCCTACAAGGCACAGACAGGCATAAAAAGCCCAAACAGCTGCCTCCAGTTAACCCACCCTTCTTTCCAAGGCAGGCAGGATTGGATGGCTCCCAGGCCTGGGCAGCCCTTCTCACTCTAAAGGAGGTGAAGGACAGGGTAGAGGTAGAGACAACCCAACAGACAGGTGAAAAAGTGTCACAGAGGGGCACAGGAGAACACACTGGACATGCTGAGTCATGTGGAAGTCAGCAGTAAAGAAGAGTAAGATGGTAACAACCTAAAGTAATTCTGATATAGGGGGTGGGTTGCTTAAGGAGTACCAGTCCCTCATTCTCCTTCTCCCTGTCTCCCTTCTGCATTGATAAATCTCTCCTGACAGCAGAATATTAGTACATTTAACACTGCTAGGAGAGCACACTGACTTATTTTTCAAGTATGTTTTAGCCCTGGAAAAGCTCTCTGGCATGAAATAAAGAAGGGTCCCATGCTTTTCGGCTCCCTAGTGACATCTTTGTTGACCAGACTACCACAAATCTCTCTGATCTGCAGGATGAGTATCCAGGCACTATGTGCTTAGCCTCCCAGGTCATGTCAGGACTCTCACAAAGATCTCCAAAACCAGAGACCTAAGCTCATATATGTCTGAAAAATGAAGTTCATATTTTTACACTAAAAGATTTTGTGTTTATGTGGCATTTATCACCCAAACATTTAGAAGGCTTTACAAACAGCTATCAGTTTCCTCACAGGAAACCAAGTATTAGCACTACCATTTTACAGATAGAAATACAAAGAAAAACAATTAATGTAGCAGTCTGCTGAAAAATTATGTTGCAATGAAGCTGCTTTTGTTTCATTTAATCAACACTCCTCTGCAAAGCAGCTGCAAATACAAAGTCTTTGTAGGTAGTACTCCTATGAAAAAGTGAGATGGAAGAAACACTTCCCTCTCCCTGTCAAGCCTAATCCTTCCTCAGACAACTCAGGAGCAGTGAGTGCATTAGCATTTAAATACATCTGTAAATGTATTTACCAGTGAAGTATTTTGTTTAGACAAAGTATATGAGAACTGTAGTCTTCTAAAAAGAAAACATCCTTACCTGCTATTCCTATGAAGACTGTCAGACCAAAACAAATAAAGAATACTACAAAGACCAGAACAAAATGCCTTTTGGATAGTGTATACAATCGCATCGGGGCCAGCCTACAGGAAGCAAAAGAAACCACAGAATTAGTCAGTCATATTTCTAAAGGGGCAGAAAATAAACCCCATTTGTTCTTCAACAAAGAAAACTAAACCAAACTCTGAGGTAACATGTAACACTAAGAAAAAAGATATTAATGCTGCTTCATAGAGCAAAGAAACCAGGAATTATTAAATTAATGTATGTACACATACATCTGTGCTCCAAAATGCATTAATTTTGCCCATTTTTTTATGCTAGGGTTTTCTATTGTCATAAATCTTGAGCAATAGAAAACATTCCTTAAAGGGAGAAAAGGTTGTTTTTGTTATTTCATACATTAGTAATTTAAACATCCAAGACCCTACATCTCCTGCAATAAGAGCTTAATCTAAAGGGACAGACATCACTAACAACTCAGTTACGTGCACAGGATCTTGATGAGTTGTCTATACCCTACAAATGTACTTCAACCCTACAGAATCATTCCTAAGAGTAGGGCAGAACTCCAGATCTGCTAGATGTGCTCAGGCTTTGAATTCTTGTCTGAGCTCACCACAGTTTGGGAAATAAAAACCTGCACTCAAGTTTACTATTGGACACCTAAATACAAATACAGGCAATGACATCTCTTGCACTATGCACTGGTGGTTATCATTAGGTTAAAGACAAAATGGAGGGGGCAGGGGTGTGGGTGTGCATTGAAAATACCAATTGCATTCCCTGGAAAACAGGTAACTTCCAGTTCTGTTAGCCTAAGGGAAATATGATCAAATAACTGAACCTACATAAGGTGGACAAATCCACCATGTTTCAAAATACAGCCAACATTTCCTCTTGAGTTACGCCAGAACTGAGCCACCATACACCTGACTTTCTACTGCTGTTGCAGGAGGTATGACCATAGGAATCTGTACAGTTCATATGGACTGTAGGACTGGGGGGCTGATGGGGTGGTGGTGGTGATTTTCAATAAATTTGTATGAGCACCATCATCGTGGAAAGAAACGAAACCACAAGACTTTAATGAGAGAGCTCCCTTTTAGCTTGGAATAAAACTTCTTTCTTCTTTTCACCAGCTGGTTCAGCATATTAACAAAGAATTGCAGAAAAGGTGGTGAAATTCTTCCCATAAGCCCAGCCTGAACTTTGGGAGCAGGTACCATGTGCTGAATGCGTGACAGCCCTTAAAAGCAAGACAGACAATTCACTTTAAACCAGTACCAGAATTTAATAATAACAACCTCTATTTTCTTTGAGAATCACTGCATTTTCTCCAAATGAAGCACTACCAAAACCAATTTGCATTATTTCTTTACTGTAAAGTTTGAGAGAGCCAAATCTTAATTTATTAACACACAAAGGAGGTGGGGAAGGGAGGAAAACCCCACAGAAGTAATGAGAACTGCAAGCAAATAGCTGCAAATGTTACAAGTCTGCACAAACTGGCTGCGCAGGACTCCAGGCGCAGCACCTGCAAAATATTTGCCACACACCTTTACAGACAGCAGAAACTCTGCATCAGTCTAGAGGTCAGAAGAGCTGATTGTACAGTCAAAAAAAGGCAAACCATACATGAAATGACCAGATAAGCAGTATCAGATCATCACACAGAAGCTTCACAGACAAAGAGGATTTTAAGCTGACTTTTAAAAATGCCAATTAATAGAGGCATTTCAAATCAGAACTTGTTTGCACATCTTTTTCAGGAATGTAACTGCAGTAATTTTCTTATGTCAATGTCTTAAAACCACAGCCTTCATGCACTTAAACTATGTTAAAGCTACTAAATCTGTACTAGTACTAAAACAACAAAGGAACATTTTTCTATCAGCTCCAGAGGCTCCTTCAGTTCCACAGATGACCTGGTATCCCCTGTCTAAGTACACCAAGTATGAGATATTATCTTGAAATACATATGAGAACAGTACATAAAATGTGGATATACCTAAATTAACTATAAGAGTTCAAGTGGATGCCAAATGCTTCAAGGCAGAGCACATACTGAGGATCTCTCAACACAGGAAAGTCCATGGGTTGAGCATAGCTGGAAGAGTATCATGTTTGCAGTAAAGCATAACATATACTTGTGCTGTTCTGAACAGCTCACATCTGGGCATCCACTTAACAGCTACAGGCTGATGTAGAATACTCCTGACTTGCTGTGCACTTTCATGGTTCTTTTGGTAAGTTTCCTAATTTCAAAGTTTTTGTAGGCATTTCAAAATGCAAAATGTGAATATGAAAAGCAGCTCCTTCTCCACACTCCTTACAGGAAAGCCACCAGTTCCTCACCCAGCCAAGAGTGTTACAACCAATGGCAATTAGCACCTTGGTTCACTCATTAGCCAGAGCAGATGTGCTTGTGAGCTTTTGAAGAAACACATTCCAGACATTGGCTCATTCTTTATTCCAACTGCTTTCCAGATGGTGCAACACCTAGGAGTCAGTACCTAGCTACCGACAGGGATGCTGTTGGAACCCAGCCAAGAGTGGAGACACAGACAGGAGGAACACACCCCGTGTTTTCCTTTCAGTCACTCCTGTACTCCTCCGGTCTCACTTAAGGCACTGACTGAATGTGCTGCCTTAGAGGTCAGAAACACAATATGGACGCTTTTATTAACAGCAAATGTAAGAACTCAGCCAAATCTTAACTGCATTTCTCATGAGGGCAAACAACAATTTACAGCATTCCTATCAGGTGATGCATGCTTCATTGCCCCTTGCCACAGTCACAGAACTTCCTTGTGTAGATTTAAGTGTCTCGTTGCATCTATCACCAGCTGCCATACAAAACAGGTAAAATCACATTCCCATAAGTTCATTGTTTAACACCTGCCTTTCAGAAAAAGTTTATAGTAAGTTTATAAATTGATATAAGCGCAAGTTGATGATGCCCCCATTGACAGCCTCTGTCTTACATCTGAAAGGCCCAATAAAGAATGAAATGTTGGAAACACATTTACGGGAAAATAAAAGAAGACTCCTCACTCTGGATGCACCTGTTCCAAGTAAAAAACTGTGCTTTGCTTCACCAAGCAAAGTGGAAGATGCTTTAATCAGCCCAACCACAGCAGTCGAAAGCTCAAGACTAGCCATCCAACTGCAGGTCTTTCAGGCAGCTTTTACCACCTACACTCAGCTTTATCCTAACTCAGAGTGGTTTATAATTAACTTACGTATGAAACTGACTGCAAAGGAGGAGAAAGCACTGAGATAGAAACACAGAAATATACTTAGACATCTCAAACAGCTGTCAGTAAAACTAAACTGCTGCAGTGCAGCCTGTGACAGAGTTAACTTTGGAAATGCACACTTGTAACAAGTGCAATCTTTCAGTAGCCATTCATAGGTGAGATGTAAAAGTGGGTTACATCTTGCTTTTAGAGTAAAGTTTTGTCTCAAAAGGTTCAGCAAAATATTTCTTAGGATATTCCTCATCTTCAAATCATTTCCCGTGACTGGACAACAAAGTCTTTAATGAAGACCATCATGAAAAACAGAGCCTGTTATATAATAATAGGCTTTTCACTTAAGACTGACTTTAAAGAAGGGAAAGCTGTGACAAAACTGAGGTTAAAGAGTAGGTAGGCACAAGAGTCGATACTAAAATCAGAAATAACTCTCTTTTATGTACAGCAGCTTTTCTGAAATCCTAGCCTCAACATCTCTGCCTCCAACTGCTCTTCTCTATTTTAGGCTCACTCCCAAATAGAACCATCAAACCCACTTTGATTTGAATAATTATATATGCTACCTACGTTCACAGTACTATCCATACACTCTGCACTTGCTCATGGTTTAAAGACATTGCTTGCTTTGGTGTTCCTCAGAAGACCTTGAATTTCTTCTTGCAAATGTATTCCACAAGGGTTAATAGCTAACGAGGCAGCACATGACTATATAAAAAGAGGCATAAAATTAACATTGTCAATACTTTACAGAACTGCTACATGACAAGTGACAGATAAACATAGCTATGCTTTACCTTCGTATGCGTGCACGGGATGGGCTTGGCGTTTCTGGTTTTTTAGCTATTTGTTGTATTCATTTAAGTGGGAATAATTAATCAGGGCTATGACTCTGTCCATGCCAAGAAATATCCGGGAAAACAAGTTTTTCTTTTTCGTTTAACAAACAATCTGAGAATGGAGATACCGGGGGTGGGGGGAGGCTTTATTCGCCATATAAAAGGCGAACTCACAGCGTTCCTCTAAAGAAAAGGGCAGTCACCCTGGGGGTTCTGAGCGGCGAACCGCAACCTCAGAAACATCCATTTAACCCTTGCTGAGCTGATTTCCTTACCGAGCATAACGTGTATAAACTGAACTAGATTCAGACTGCCCAAGGAGACTGAGGAGTCTCCCTCCCTGGAGATACTCAAGACCCGTCCGGACACAATCCCGCGCCACGTGCTCCAGGACTGACCCTGCCTGATTAGGCGGGCTGGAGCAGATGGCCAATGGCTGAGGTCCCTTCCAAGCTCGCCCATTCTGTGATTCTGTGAATGACAACACTCAGCCCCTCCCTCAGAGAAAGGAGTTTGTTCTCCCGGACCCGAGCGCAGCCCCGAGCGAACCGGCGCCCCTCAGGCTCGCGCGCCCCCCGCCCCCACTCACGGCTCCATGGCGGCGCCGCGCGCGCCGTGCCGGCACCTCCTCCGCGCGCCGCCGCCGCCGCCGCCGTGGCACAGCCGGCGCCGCGCGCCGCCTTCCGCGTGCGTCACCGCGCGGCCGCCACGCGGCCCCACACACGTCACGGGCCCCGCCGCGCTCCGGCCTCGGGGCAGCTGCGGGGGGAGCTACGGCGAGCCCGAGGGGACACGCGGCCGCGCTCCACCGGGGCGGGGCGGGGCGGACACTTCGGGAGGGAGTGCGGTACGGCGGCAGCTTATCTTTGCTGAGCTGGCTTGCACCGCCAGCATACGGCTGGTGCTGGCCTGCCGAGCGCTGCGGGTTCAAAATCACGGTAACGCAGAATCAGGGAACCTGCTTGAACCTGGTTGGAAAAGACGCCCAAGATGATCGAGTCCAAACTATGACCTAACACCATCGTGTCAGCTGCACCATGGCACGGAGTTCTGCGTCAGTCTTTCCTTAAACATCTTCAAATGTGGTGACTTCACCACCTCCCTGGACAGCCCATTCCAATGTCTAATCACCATTTCTGTGAAGAAATTCCTCCTGACGTCCAACTTGAACCTCCCCTGGTGCAGCTTGAAGCCATTTCCTCTTGTCCTGTCGCTGGTTCCCTGGGAGAAGAGACCAACCCCCACCTTGGAGGCTACAGCCTCCCTTCTGGTGGTTGTAGACAGTGATGAAGCCTCCCCTGGGCCTCCTCCAGGCCAAACATCCCCAGCTCCCTCAGCTGCTCCTCATCAGACCCTTCACCAGCTCCAGACCCTTCACCAGCTCTGTTGCCCTTTCCTGGACACACTCCAGCCCCTCAGTGTCCTTCCTGTAGTGAGGGGCCCAGAACTGATCACAGCACTCGAGGTGTGGCCTCACCAGTGCCCAGTACAGGGGGACAATCCCTGCCCTGCTCCTGCTGGCCACACCATTGCTGATCCAGGCCAGGATGCCATCGGCCTTCTTGGCCACCTGGGCAGAGCTGGCTCATGTTCAGCTGCTGACCAGCACCCACAGGTCCTTTTCTGCCAGGCCGCTTCCTGGCTACTCTTCTCCTAGCCTGTGGCACTGCCTGGGGTTGTGGCCAAAGTGTAGGAACCACCGCTTGGTCTAGTTGAACCTCATACTGTTGGTTATGAGGCCAAATGTATCATTGTCTTGGGATGACAGCAGTATTTTCCACGTTTCCAGTGTGCTTTTTCCGCTTGTGCTGTAGTAGTAGCAACCACAGCTAGCAGAGGAAAATTTAACTGTATAAACAGAAAATACTTAGGACAGAGAAGTGATTCTGAATCTAGTCTAAACCCGTCCATTTTAGGCAAGAGGCCCAATGTGACATATCCATGCTGAACACGCACATGTTTAGTGCCATCTGGGTCATAAATAATGCTGTTTACTAGCTTTTTCAGTGGAATTAAAATGCTGTCACTACAATCACCTGCACGAAGCTTTGTGATGTTCAAGGGATGTGATGTATCATGTTTACAGAGAATTCAGTCAACTCATGAGTAACAGAAATTAAATCCTAGGAGTAAGCAACTACTTTAAACACACTATGTAATAAAAATCTCTAGTTCATACTTAACAGTGTTTTGTTCTTCCACAATGTTAAGATAAAGCTGGATTTCTGTTCTGAATTTCTGTTAAATGTTCTAAGACTAGGCAACAAAGATTGTCAACCTGCGTAGTGATGGTAAAGAGTAGGAAGAAGATATAGGGGTTATCCAAACTATGTTTTGTACTCATTTTTGATAACTCTAACACCTGCTTGTAGAAAGTCAACTCTGCAGTTACTAGAACTTGTGGGAATACCTGATGCGTAGTCTTGAATGAAATTCAGAGTAATGTCATATACATAAGGCAGAGTCACTTTGGGACAACCCCAGAAACGTTTAGATAGATCAGTCAACAAATAATTTAAAAATTATCTCTTCAACAGTTAAATAATTTCATTAAAAGCTTACTTAGATGATACAATGGTCTTATTGCATTTCCTTTTTAAAAGTACTTAGGATTAATAATATTATTCATTTTATTCCATTACTCTGGGGGCAGTTACATCATTGCTTGTGACCTGTGGGACCCAGTATGACTCTTGTGTAACACCACTGAACCTAAAAACATGCTGGGAATTAATTTAGTCATTGATACTGATATTTATCCCATCTGTGATTTACAGCACTGATGATCACTTAGTAATCTCATAAAAATAGCTGCCTTGAGAAATACATAGTACCAACTGATGAAGAAAAGGCGTTCACGCATTTTAAATCAACAAGAGTTTAAACTGTAGACAAGAATTAACTGTGGGGAAGAAAATAAAGCTTTGAGTAATCAGGACAACTTAACAAAGTATATCTGCTCAGAACAAGTTATCACTGCCAAGCCACAATTGGTCATTAGGTCATGGATGACTGTGACATGCATTGTGTTGCTTTCAGCACACTTCAGGCTTCTCCAACAAGTTCTCCCTGGCCAGAAAATGACAGAATGGTGCTTACAGCACCCGTGACCATTCCCAGTCTTCTGGGAAGCACGGTTGTAGAGTTATGACTCTCTGCAGTTACACTTCCATTTATGTGCACACAACTGAGCTGTTCCAAGGGCTGCTCCAATCCCTCTGGCACTCAGGTGTCTCACTAACGTGAATTTATTATCCTCAAACCAAAAATATGTTCTTCTCCCTGAGTAGGTAGGAAACTTGAAGCACAGAGAGACTGAGCCTTGCCGAAAGTCACTTGGAGAACAGTGTGGGTGGCAGAGCCTGAAATCCAACTCACTTCAGTTAGCCATGGGACCACATTTCTCTTTGCCATCTACCAACTTTCAAAGGGTTGTGAATACATTGTAAATGTATGTTACATGCTATTTTTTGTGAAAATTTTGGCACTGAGTTTACAAACTAAACATTTGGAGGGAAGACACTGTGAAACTCCTCTCTCTCCACAGTCAGTCAGTCTCACTCTGCTTCTTCCAAGTGCCACTCAGTGCCTTGTCTAACCTGCTCTGGGATGAAATAGTGCAAAAAGCTGCTGTTTTCCTCATCTGTTGTAAGAGCTGGACAGTGTGTGATGAATGAGGCTTGCAAGAGAAGGCAGACTGAGTTATGAATAAGAGGCTGAATGTTTGCTCAGCTGGAATTCTACTTACCACCTTTGCACTAAAGCTGTACTTTCATGGCCAGTTTACACTTTCATGGCTCACGCCTTCAGCTTCAGTGACAACAGGTGAAATCCAGGCTTTCTCTAGCTGGAGCTCTTTGAATTTTGCCAGCACTCCTGTTAGTGCAGCAGACTGGTGAATTGAATAATGGAAGTCATCTGAGTTAAAGGTCACTTTGGAATCAGTTGCTCAGTCACTGTGCAGATAAAGGATTAATTGTGGGCAGATGAGGAAGAAAGCAGAAATGTGTGACCAGGGAAATGAGAGCTAGGATGGCTTCTTCCAGCCACAGAGCAAGCTTATGGCAGCTTAAAGCCATCATGAGGCGACAGTGTTAGTCTCATCCTCTGTGTTTCAAGCCTTCTGGCCCTAGCTATGTACTTCACATTGGGGCCATTCCAATTGCCAGGACCCTGAAAGAACAAGAGAAGGGTACCAGCTATGGCTCAAAGCAGCCACTGAAGATCTTGCCTGGGTCAAGTGAAGGCAGCATGAACATTCCAGGAATTTAACTGCAGATGTCCAACAAGGTCTTGTTGACCCCACAGCTTCTCACAAACTTGCACTTTGAGCCCTGGTAGAAGATTTTCAGGTGTGAAGAAATGTATATTTTATCACAACAGCCTTCTCTGGCAACTTCAAGTTTCTTTTCTGAAGCACACAGGTAGTGCTAGTTCTCTAAGGAAAAATGAACAGCTTCTCTTTATTGCTGAATCAAATTATGTGGTATTCTCTGGTCTTTTTCCCAAAGGAGCAAAACCACAGTCAATAAATTCTTCCCACGTGGTTTGAAGACTGTCTATGTAACATCAAGCATTAATTAAAGCTGCAAGTTAAAAAATACTTTTTGTGGTGTCTTGTATATAGTATTTTCTTTTTGATGTACAAAATGTCATATTATTACATGATAGGAGTTTAAAATTTATCCCTTGTTTAAAGCAGGGCAGATTGTAGGTCATTTATCTCCATCTCTGGGTATTATTACTAAATTCAGCATCAACACTGTGCTTCCCTGTATAAGCTGATTGGCCAGTGGGATGTGTTCATTAACCTAGAAATTGATTTTTCAGGAATACCATGTTGCAGTTACGCAACTCTGATGTCAGACCACAATTTGGCCACCCTCCTGCTCTCTCCTGCACCTGTCTATCAGATAGGCACTTCAATTCCTATCAAAATGTTTCTAGCAAGCTGAACTCTTCAACATCAGTTAGGTGATAGAGTTATGAAATTCCCACTGAAAAATATCTGTCAGCTGATTGGGAAGCCTGGTGTCTTCTGGTAAGCTTTGGTATCTCACTGCTAGCACATCAAAGAGATAAAAATATGTTTTAGTAACATTGGTACTAAGCACTTTTCATACCAATAATCTACTCAAAATGGCTTAGAGAAGCAGGGGAGTTGTCATCTGCCAGCTCTCCACCAGCTCTCCCTGCCCTGCCATCCCGGCCAGGGGGCATGCTAAAGGAGGAAGGAACATACTGGAGTGGGAGGGGGAGACACCAGGCAAATGAACAAACTGTTCATTCAAGGGCCTTGTTTGGAGCAATTTTTCAGAGGAACAAATCAGTGCAGTCCAGAAGTTGATGCAATAAATCTGATGTGCTTTATGGCAGTCCACACAACCCATGGGAGAGGGTAACACTTTTTCTCCTCTGCCTTCTCTGAGCTTATCTACTGCACCAAGCACAATGTGGTGTATACCAAAGACTAATCTTCAATGCACTGAGTCCAGTTTGACCTTGTGTTTGGGCTACCAGTGAGGTTATTGAATATCACACCTACTAGTCTGTAAATACACAGTCTCTTTGGCAGGCACACCATGCAGTGCCATGTCTGCCTAAGGGAACCCCCAACCTAGACAGATGGGGTGCATCAGTGTGCTGAGCCGTGGCCAGCACTGATCTCTCAGTCTCTCCCAGGCAACTGAGTGATGTAGCTCTTGCTCATGGGGAAATACACCAGAAGGCACAAGGTACATAGTGTTCTGGGCTGTAGGGAGGGACAAACTCACTGACGTGGACACCTCTCCATCTCTATAGTGTGAATGAGTGCCCTGGGACTCTGCAGAGTTAGGATGACATAAGTTGGGATGGCCAAGGAGTCTGCCAGCCTTAGTTGTGCCCAGTGTCCAGAGAAGAGGCTGCTCACAGAAAGCTGCTGGACCATATGTCCATATGTTCAAGAGGAACATATAGTGCACATATGGTGCATTAAAGAAATACATCACCAAACACAGTCACTAAACAGGGATGGCCTCGGAGCTGAATCAGAAATTACTCAGCCATCCATGACACGAGGGGATAGTTACTTGGGATAACAGCTCTGTCAGCCATCTCTGAGCTAGGTCATCCCCTTGTATTGAGTCCCCTGCCACTAAAAGTAAGCACATACAGCACAGCTTACAGCAAGCGGTCCTGAGTCAAGGGTCACAAAGGCGACTGACTGCTTGATGTTTTTCCATTTCTGTATCAACTCTGCTCCAAAGCTTTCCAGTTGTGTGTTTTCTGGTTGGCACTCAGAGAAGGATGAAAGAGAAAACACATGCTTTTATATGGTTTTCCCATATTTTTTAAGTTTTTTTTTTTTTTTTTTGGTCTAAGTTTTTATTTGCTTTTAGTAACCTGATTATTTTAGAGAAGCTCCTTGGTTTGAAGTAGAGACAAAACACACAGCGTTTCCTTGGTCGAATTTCCAAAATTCTTTCTGCTGTCAGAGCAGTAAATCTCTACATTACATCCCATGGTGTGTTCATTTATAACCTGCCAAAATATCCTGAGTAAAACAAAGAGGGAGAGGATCAAGAATCTAATTCTCCTTCCCATAAGTGAGACTTGCCTGTAAGAAGAATGCATGGTTGCATCAAGAAACCCTCCTCCACACCAGGAATCTAAAAAGCAAGGTGCCATTGCCACATGCATTCATAGTGCTGCAGGGAAACACTCACCAGAAGAGCAGGTATGCAGTGGCAGACACCAGGTCACTTAGGTTAAGATCTTGGGAATGCAGAGAAGTACTAGCATGACTTGTAACTCAGGAAATATTATTTCCATGCTGAGAGTCCAGTATTACTCCATTTCATTCTAGATGACTGGTAGCTGGGGGTATTGCCACTTAAGAAAGGGCAATCTAGCACTAACTCTTCAAGCTCATTTGATTCACTGAGGTTGCATCTTTTCTTTTCAATGCAGAAATGCATACACTCTTAAGGTCATAAAAATGAATTAATAACAGTGTAACTTGGAGAGCTCAAGATTCTTCTGGAGATAAAACTGAACAAATGCCTCTCCCAGGGCCTCTTATTTGTTAATTCAACAGGTTAATGTCTCCCCTCTTTCTCCATTCTAGTGCCAATATTCCTCATCATGCTGCCAGATGCACACAGGTACATTTCCATCACTCCTTACCACCTCCTGTGGCTTCTCACACCACACTCAAGTGCAAGGAGACAGTGTTTTTTCCAGGAAAGACCACGGTTTTATTAGACTCTGCCAAGCTGTCAGGCAGTATTTCCAAGCTCTGTGACTCTGTAGTCTTTGATGTTGTGAATAATGAGACAAATTCAATCTAATGGACCACCTGGCTATTCACTGTGAAAAGCCACATACTGAGGTCAGATGACTTAAAAGAACAGCTGAGGTACTGTGCAGAAGCAGACTGCCCAGACACACAGTAAAGAAGAGCTGGAAGAGACGTTACCAAGTACCTCATCTTTCCTTCTGTCGTGGGACAGCATCTGCCAGATCTAACACTTTCCTTGCATGTGTTTGTCAAAAGTTTTTAAAAACATCCAGTGATGGAGATGCTAGAGTCTCTCTGGATGATCCTTTCTTGTAGTCTTTTGCCATCCTTCCCATTCAGATATATTTTTACAAGAATTTTTATTGCTTCAGCTAATATTACTCCATAATGTTTTGTCCAAAATGAACATGAAGTTTCTCTTTACAGAAATTCCTATTCCTCCAACTTCAATGTTTGCTCTTTTGGGGGAGTAATCTCAATTTTTCCTCAAAGCCATATTTTCGAGACTTTTGATTATCCAGATCCCTGTCTTATCCTCTCTTCCACTGGCAGGCCCTTGAAGCGTGGTGTTCAGAACTGGACATAGCTTGCACTAAGGTCTGGAATGTTGACTATAGTAGGTGGTGTAACTCTTACATCTTATGCTTCTGCTGTACATTTACCTTCTTCACGCGTATAAGACAATGTCATTGCTGAAAGAGATTATTTTATAAAAGATTACAATTTCTATACCCTTTTTAGACAAAAATATAACTGTTTGTTGCCCAACAACTGTTTGTTCCTTGCATTTGTGTGGCTGAACAGCATCCATCCTCTGCAGAGTTCCTGGCACCTGTTTCTCCTGATATTCATTCTTTTTCAGAACCTTCTTCCAATTCAGAAATTCTTTTCATTTATAACCCAGGCATTCAACACCCTTGGAGCCCTTCCTAGCTTTGTGTAATCTCAAACCATCAAACTCCAGCTGTCACTGGTCAGTCACGGAAACAGCAGACAGGGCAAGGCTCAGAAGAAACGTGGGTGTAGCCCACGCAGTGTATCTGTCCCTTCTGACCTCAACCTTTGCCAATCACTCTCATTTTCTTAATCTATTCTTATCCTATTCCAGGATTGTTTCGCGGCTGCCCCTAAAACATATCCCGCTCGCTTGCTACGACAGTGGAAAAGTCGTAGCGCAGAGGGACGCCGATGGAAATTGCCTGTGTCAAGGTGTTAACAGGTGCGGGCAGGAGGAGAGGTGTCTGATCGGGAGGCGCTGCCAGAGCACATCCCCAGGGCGGAGCGGCGGCCCCTCCGCCGCCGGGCTGCGGGACCCGGGCGCTCGCCTGGAGCAGCCCCGGGGCCGGGCGGCCGCTCCCGGGCGCTCAGCCGGGGGCTCCTCGTGTGAGGCCCGGCACCCACCCCCCGCTCGCCCCCCGAGACGGCCCCGCTGCCGGCCGGAGCCGCGCCCGGCAGTACCGGTAGTAGCGATCATCCTTGTAGGGCGTGAGGTCCTCCTGGATCTCCCGGTACGTCTCCCGCACCCGCCGGCAGAAGCGCTTGACCTCGCCGCACAGCGGGCTCCCGAAGGCGGCGAAATCCGCCTCCATGCCGCCCACGCCGCCGCCTCAGGCCCCGCGCTGCCCCATGGAGCCCCGCCGGAGCCCGCCCGGCGCTGCGCGGCCGCGGGGCGGGGGCGGCGCAGGAGCCGCAGCGGCGGATGCGGGGGGGAGCGGATGCAGGAGCGGGGGATGCAGGGAAGAGGGATGCAGCGAAGGGGGATGAAAGGGGCCGAGTGCAGGGGCCGCGGATGCAGGGGCGGGAGATGCAGGGACGAAGGATGCAGGAACGGGGGATGCAGGAATGGGGGATGGCAGGGGCGGAGGATGCAGGGCGGGCCCTCCGCGCACGCCCCGCGCCCTCGAGGGCGGCGGGAGCCGCTTCAGCACCACGGAGAGGGGCAGCCGGTGCCTGGAAGTAAGCAACGAGCTCGCATTACCTTTGCTAAAAACATCTCTTTTATTTAGTTTTTTAATAAAAATGTTTTGTTCTCAAAAGCGTACCACCTCTGTGTAAAATAAATGCTCTGATTTTTATTGTTTCTTTTCCCCAGCGTATCAGGTATGTAAAAGAAACCCTATGCTAAACCTACTTTTCATGGCCATGACACTGTAAATGGTCCAAAACTAAGAATGACGCTGTTTACATTGTCTAAATCTAGAAACTCAGAACTGAACTCTAGTCCATTTATAGACTGCCATGTTAGCTTCATTCATATTAAACTTTACTTCATAACCAAATTCATATTTAAAGTCTCTTAAATTATTCAATCAATTGAAGCCTTAATTCCACTAACAAATGGCAGTGATGATATCCATATTAAAAGAAAACAATACCATTACTCTTGATATGCAATCATTGTGTCTAGAAGGCATACATATAGAAGTCTTCTGTACTGCTGCTCTTATGTGAATATCTTCCCTGTTGTTCAGGAAGCTGGGCTGGGTTATTTCCCAGCCTTGCCCTTAGTCTGTATTTTATCACGTACTAAGACTGGAACATGCATTTTACTGAAATTGATCTCTCACAAATGTGTGCTGGCAAGAGATTACTCCACTGCACTCCAAGAGGTGGTGCAGTGGGAGAGGGACAGACAATTATCTTCCCCAGCAGGTAGGAGAGAAAGGGAAAGTTCATCTCTGACTGAGAATTCCTGTTACCTACCTATGAATATTTCTAAGTTTCAGAAGACATAGCAGCAGGATAAAAGCCACGTGCACATTTAAGCCGGAGACAAAGGGGGGTTTTGTTGGTTTGCTGGTTGGTTTGATCATTTTTTTAGGGCCCAGAGACGCAATGTTCTTTGTTGTGCTGAACATTATCCATGCTGACTGCCAATGGCGTTAGTCTCCCATTTGAGTCATCTCAAATGCCATGGGAGGGCTCCACACCTTCTATGGAAGGCTGGCAGGTTACTCACAAAGAAGGTATTGGCATTCACCACATATTAACCCACCAGCTTCTGCTATTAAAACCACCAGATAGTGTTTCAAGCAAAAAACACCAGATATTACAGGATTAAAATTAGGCTTGTGAATAGCAAAGCTTGTGGGAAGCTACAAGCAACTGTATATTCCCATTGTGGTCCACATTAAACACTCAAAAGACTCTAAGGAGGTCAAGAATCCATTTTGAGTCTCCAAAACACTTCAACACATTCACAAAACAAGCAGCACTCATGGTTGTATGCAATTCCTAGGCAGCATTTTTAAGGTGAAAAAATTAGCTAGCATCCAAACCTTTTTGTCAAAGAAATTTCTGGTGTCCTTATTTTAGTAAATGAGAAAAGCATTAAAACATATTTTTAATATTGAACAGACGCTTCTGTAAAAATTTCTAATCTATTTTCTTTTGTGAAGATCTGATATCTAATGAATGAAACATTTCACCTTGCTGCTCAACTTACCCCAGCCCTGCAAACCTAACAGATCATGCTTCTCCCTTTATTGGGTGTCTGTCTTTCCTGTCCAGTGGAGTCACAGCACAGGCTGGGCTGGCACAGAAATGTGTTTGGTTCTGCAGGAAGCACAGCTTAAAGAAAAGGAAAGGGAGGCCAAGGTTTCATAGACAAATAGCTTTGCAAATAAGGTGCAAGAGTAACCAGCAGATAACCTGCACTGGAGCATGACTGACCCTGCTCACTTTAGGGTACCCCAGCTCATCTATGCAAGCACAGCACCTTCTGTGTCAGCCTGATTTTCCTGATTTTCACAGCACATGATAAAAGAGAGGCAACATCAAACCACATCTAAGAACAAACCAATCTAAAGCACTACTGAGAGTATTACAAGTCGCAGTTAGAATTTAAGCATCTGGAACTCAATTCATCCCCTGAGTGCTTCTAGACAACCTGAGGGAGTGAAAAGCCCCAAGAGTCCAAGACTAAGATGTGATCAAACTCAACATCTGCATTGTTTCCAACTCTCATTGGAAAGAGTTTATTTTTGAGGGTGAAACTTATCAGAAGTCCCCCTTCTCATTTTTCTTCCTGGTTCTCCCCCTGTGTGTAGTGAGCTTTCTGCAGCATCAGCCACACGTATTATATTGTGGTAGTGGTTAAATACAAAGCTTAGTAATCCATGTCAAAGCACCAGGGTTATTACTCTGGACTCTTTCTGAAGCAATAGCAGCTAGTGCTGAGAAGTTAAGGGAATAAACGCTGCCAGCTCAAATCCCCTTCCCCCTCCTCCTTTTTTTTTTTTTTTTTATTCCAGAAAAGGAACAAAACCCCTCAAACAAACAGAATTCCACCTGCTTAACAAACCCTTTCTCCCTCAAAACTGTTTTGAGACAGAGAAAGGCAGTAGTGGCAGCTGCTGGCTGAAAGGAGCAACTGCCTTTTTCCTTACAAGTGGAATTAAGGATGGGTACATCAGATGACACAGAAACAAGCACACGTCTGCACCCACTGCCAAGATAAGAGAACCTGTGCTGCTATTACACAGCTTCATTTATGCCCCTGAGTCTCACCACATACAGGAGCTGTTACTGAGTATCCCCAAACTGCAGAGTAGAAACCGTGCTGAGCCCCACATAAACCTCGTGAGTTTGGTCCACCTGCCCTGTCATTCACTGCTGCCTTAAGTCTGGAAGAGAATAACCCTTGCCTTGCCCCAGGCCATTTTCCGCCTTCTCCTGCCAGAAAACTGCTTTGTCACAGCTAAGCAGCGATGTGGTGATGACGTGACTCAACTGTTGTCACGCAGCCTTGCTGTGCACATTGAGGATGGCAGCAGCTGCTGGGGACAGAAAGGTGACGTTGCTCACCAGGAGGGCGGTGTTCACTGTGGTGCAAAGCTTCTCATTTATTTGAAGAGGTGGCACAGAAGCACAGCTGGGACAGCCCGTGACAGATCACCCATAACAAATCATCTCTGAGCTGACAGCGGCTTTAGAGCCACAGCTGCTCTTGTCATCACTGGGAGGAATAAAGCTCTACACAGTTGGCTGCAGCTGGCAGTCCTGACCCTCACAGCAGCAGCAAGAAAGGCTCATCACTCTCTCCCTGTATCTTTGGAGATTTATCTTCCCTGTGTCTGTCCTGCTTTGAAGAGATGTGAGGACAAGAAAATAAAATTTTGTATCTCTTTTCATCAAAATTGAAGAAGAATCTCTTGTGAGGGTGATTTTAAGGAAGACTGAGGAAGGCTGATCACACCTGTTCATGCTCTGTGGCTCTCTTAGTATGGCTGGGTTGCTTTTCTCTCAACTGTCACGTTGAGAGCAATGGGAAGATTGAAATGGGAGCATAACTAGATTGCCTGTCCTATACATGAATTAATATTTTATATGCTGTTTCACCGTGATTATTGGCTTTCAAATGTCAACTACACTTAAATAATAATTACCAGTGGCATTTATTAACTTAAATATTCCACTGGTATTTAAAGGCATACTACTAAGGGAAATAACAACTTGTGATATCTACATAACAACTAGTGAAGACTTTAGACCAAATGCGTATTTTTTACTGCAGTGACTTGTATTTTAGTTACCTTAGTCCATTTAATAGATCACCAAGTTTACTTTTCAGTTTTCACACAGCATATTGCTGCAGGCGTGTTTCAGAGAAAATTTTGAACACGATTTTCAAACTACATATATGTATTTTTCTAAAAAGTTTCATAGGGTTTGAGAAAATACATGCAATGACATATCCTGTAATTTTACTATGCCTATTTCAGGCAGATCACTTTGTTTTGATTTTGGGATGCCTATTAGTCTTCCTTTGAAATTCATGTCTCTTGTGAAATAGTCTTATCTCTCAAGAATAATTAGGATTGACTAATAATCATGCAAATTTTATCATCTCAGACTAAAAATGTGTGGTGGATTGACCCTGGATGAGCAGTAAAACTCCCACCCGATTGCTTGCTCACTCCTACTCCCTTCCCTGAAACCAGCTGGATAGGGGAGAAAATAAAAAGGACCAGAGTAAACAAGCTCACAAGTAGAGATAAAGACAGGGAGATCAATTCCCAATTATTATTGGGAGAAAACTAGACTTTACTCAGGGAAATTAACTTAATTTATTATTGATTGAGATAAAGGTTTGGGCACTGATTTGGATAACAACAAACAGACTTTTGAGGGGGGGTGGGGGGCCTGCCCCACACTGGAGCACCTCCTCCTTCTCCAACCTTGGTGTTCCTCTGCTGCTTTTCACTCTTTTGTCCTCTCCTCCTGCCTGTGCCCTATCTTAAATACATTTCCACAGGGGTGCCACCAGCTGTGCTTGTGCTGTGCTCAGCTGTGTCCTGTGCTGGGTGAAATTTGCAGCAGTCTGAAACCACCCTGCAGGGCACCCCTTCCCGCAGAAGCCGGCCCTGCAGCTCCCCCTGCCAGCACCTGGCTACCTGCTCCACAAACAGTAGGTCATTATTCACAGAGGAGGCTGCAGGATAGTTTTCCATTGTTTATCATTCTTCTGTTTCTGAACTGTTGTCTGTACATCTCAAGGGAAGCAATTAAAACTAACATGGAAATAGCGAAAAGTGACAGATATTTTGGAAAATTTCGCTCCTTTTAGAAGCTGATAATTGTCTACATACGCAGCCACACATTAGTGAATGGTGAGACCCTCTAGGTACTGCTGCATGGAACTAGAAACATGCAGCATCACCAGGGGAGGGCCTCATTTTGTGCTTGGGAGTCTCCTTTGCTCTGAACTACAAAGATGAATACCCAGTTATAAATAGCATATGACTTCTTTGTTTTTACAAAGTAATAGAAAAACTTTAAAAACACAGGATTTTCAGCATGAGCTTGCAGCCCACTGGAATGAATTAGCTTTTTCTTGTGCAAACCAACAAACAGGTTTCCTACTCAGCCATTTGAGACTACAGCTGATTTGCAGGACTTGGACATATTTCTAAGGTCCCAGGCCTAGGAACATGTGTGGTTGAATCACGAGTCCACAAGAGACAGGGACTCGTCATCCTCAGGCCCTCACTCCTCCTCCCCCTGTAGGAAAGAAAGAAAACTGGGCATGCAGACAGTGAAAGAGCAGGAGTGTCCTCCAGACAGGTCATCATCTGGCTGATGGGAAAACCAAGACCTTGCCTATTCCTCTGGAGACAATTTGCCTTGGGTCATTGCATGTTTCACACATTTACCTCTGTATCTATCCAAATTCATCTAACTGAAGCAGCCTTGTTTGGAATACTTCACAGAATGGAGAATCCACGACTTCTTTGAGCTGGTTCCAATGTTAATCATTTTCATCATTAAGCGTGTCTTGCTTCTTTTTGTACTTGGCTCCAGCCCCCAGACATTACTGCTTGTTGTGCCTTTTCCTGCTAAATTAAAGTGCCTTTTGATACCAGTTTTTTAATTCAGTTTTTTAAGATAATGAGAATGATTTAATTACACTTTTCTCTGAAATAAGCTAAGCAGACAAAACTCTTGCTGTAAGGCATTTTCTTCAGTTTTTAAACTTCATAGTTTTTCAACACTCCTCCTTCTTGTAAGATAGCTTAGAAGCCTGGCCAGCAGTAGCAGACTCAGTATTTTATCAGGTGAAATCAATTCTCTCCTCCCACTGCCCTACTTACCAACCTGAGGCTTGTACTAGCTCTTTTTGCAAGGAGGATCTCAGGATTGCCAACATCCCTTACTGAGATGCCTGCTTTAACCTGTGCCTCCAAATCAGTTCCGCAGCTCTTAGAGCTAAATTACTGATTTGGAAGACATGGCCCCATTCCTTGCCCCTAAATGCATAGCTTTGTATTTGCCTGCATTAAAAATGCATTTTGTCAGTAATGTTTCACTGCCTTGTCTGTAGCGTTTATTCACCTTTCTGGCAGTTTTATGCCATCTACAGATTTGATCAACCACAGTGCAGTATCTGCTTTTGTGCCCTCTTTACTGTCAGATCTAGTACTTGTCTCTGCAAAATCCCGCCAGAAACACTCCGCTCAGCAGGGATTCCTCACCGCAGGCTACTTTGCAAGGTCTCTAGCTTCATTCACAGTCCGTTTAAAGCCCCCCTCATTCACACGAGTTATTGACAATTTCTTTATTGAAATATCAGGCATTATTTTATCAAATGCCATGTGAATGAAATTTTATCTACAAATTGAGATAATAACCTCAAATAATAGTGTCAAAAGACGTAGTGGGATAAAAACTCTTTCTTTTTCCTCCAGAATAACATGTAACTTAAAACTACTTTCTCACAGTTTACACCCTTATGTTCCAGTTTTCAACTGACTCCAGTAAAATCCTTTTTATTATTTTGCCTGTATGGCTGGTCTACTTCCTGCTGCCTCTTTTTCCAAATATTGTTAGCTAAGCATTTTGTCAGGCTCCTAGAATATATCAGACTGTATAAAATACATTAGAACTTCCCACCAGCTGGCTGGAATTCTCTTCATCCTGCACTGTGCCACTCTTGATGACAAACAGGTCCAGTCTCAACTCTTCAAAAAAGATTGAAACAGGATGAACTGACCCAGATCAGTTCTGGTTACTACTGCAAGTCATTAACTATACTGAAGAATGACTTTGGCAGGAGACTTAATTTTGTGCTTGACTCACCCATGTATTTGAGCTTTAGAGGAAGGAAGGTGTTAACTGTGCTCAAGTCTAGCAATATGTTCTCCCACAGTAAGTAGTATGTGATACCATCTTGCATTGCTCAGGGTGACAAAGTAGAGCTGGTAGACTCCCACATTTTTTCTCAAAGTTAGCTCATGTACTTTGTACTTCATGTACATTTGGAGAGAGATGATTCTCTTTAGAGCTAAAACTGCAGAATTGGCTCCAGAACTTTGAATCTCTTGATAACACTGCCTAATGCCTCAGTACTTTTCTTATGCGAGGAAGGAATTTCTTTAGAATCATTTAATTAGGGGGCTGTACAGTATGTTTCAAGCTATAGTAGGATTCCATACAGTTGCTGCTGTCCACAAGAGAGAGCTGAGAAATATTAAAATTAGAGTTCTTTGGATCCCAGTTTATACCAAATCCATGTCCTGGGTACTCCTCGTTGCATCTGTACCATGAGCAATCCAGCACAACAGTTTGCTTTCTCACATCTCAGCACTGCTCTCAAGACTCAAAGTTCTTTGATGATCCAAGCTGTCTCTTCTGGCTGCCTGTGGGTGTACTGTCTGGTCCCTCAGAGAATTACAATGAGTATTCCTCCCACTCGTTTGCTGAAACCCACTGCTTTGCAGTCCCACGTGACTTCTCTTGCAGCAAGGATCTGTGTCACTTTATTTTTGTGACATACTATAAGACACTGCTGCAGCCTGCAGTTCTCTGATCTCTGGCTTGCCAAAGGTTATGTTCAGTCTCTACTGCTGCAGTCTGTATCTTTGTTCATCACCTGCTCCACAGGAAAGTCCCCCTCTCAGTGAATTCATGCAGGCCCAATGAATTAGGGTGAACTGTCCTGCCTTCCTATTCCTACCACAGCTACACCTCAGGAACTGCTGTTTGTTTTGTGGATGTTTTCTCTTCATTCTTGTGGTGTCATAAAAAACCCCTGCCCACCCTTGCACCCCCTCCACCCTTACCATCACCAACAGATCAAATTCCTTTGAGGCTCTCTGGTATGCTCTGTGTAACATAGCTGGAAAGCCAAAGTGCTGTGTTGAAGTTGGTTTTATTTTGACTTTTTTTTTTTCCTTTTTAATTGGCTCAATGAATATATCCAGGGAAATAAAGAGCAAGGCAATAAAATGGAAGCTATTAGAATGCTGAAAAGCTGGCTTATTCAATCACTCTGAGTCAAGCAGAGATAACTGTAGTTACAGGGCTTCTCTGTGTCACTGCATTAGGAAAGTCATTGCGAGGAAGCACCTGGGGGGGAATATCCAGCTAACTTGGTGAGCTTGCTGCGTGTAAAGCTCCTGGGAGTAGCACTCAGCTCACAGAGTCAATGAACCAAGGTCAGAAAATTCAGATGCTGGTGTCATGTGAAGAAGCTAACTTTAATAATGCTTTTGAAGATATCTGTGTTGCCAGGTTTTGTTTTGTTTTGTTTTTCAGATCCTACAGCCTTTGGTAGCTTCTAAGTAACAATTAAGCTTTTAAAAATGGTGCCCTGCCTGTTTGCAACATATTTTTTGCACTGTAACATTTAAGCTTCACACATTTATCACGAAAAATCTGATAATTTATAAAATAAGAACTATATAAATTTACTGTTTAAAAGCATCCTAAACAGACAACACAGTATTTAATCTTAACGTGTTTATAAACTATAAAACCCTTGTAAGATTCAATTTCAAACAAAATAATTCCCCTGTATTTTTTACAACTCTCAATGAAATTATGTCATTGGATATTTATTTTAATCTTCTGTTAGGCAAAGAGTTGCAGCTCGCACCTGCAGAGGGCTGCAGTTTATAGCTCTTTGTTCAAGCAGCAGCATTACCGATTTTGACATGTACAGTGAGCACAGACTACACACCTGACAACAAATGTGATGGGCCGCCGTGGTGGGGAGGATCCAAGCATCCACTCCCTCTCCACATTCTTCTGGGTGCCAGTTGCCTGGCCACACCTTACAGGGTTGAGCCAGAGGTCTGCACTGCAGGAGCTGCCTCCAAATTCCAGTGTAACTGCACACAGCGCGTGCCCACAGCCAGCCGGGACCTACTTCACCCCTTCTGGAAGAAAGGCTAGCACAAGGAATCAAGTGACACCAAGTTACTGCCCACCACAGGATTTCACCTCACATCTGATGAACTCTCCAGTTCTTGGTACTATACCTGCATGTGTCTTCCGCTTCCCAACTTCTCCTCACTCCCAGCAGTGTTAACATCCTAAACAAGACACATAGGCTTGTTTCAGATCCACAAACACCAGCCTCAGGGGAGCATTTGACTTCATAGATGCCTGTGAATCTTGTCCAGGCTTGTGCTTCAATTATCAGGTATTCTGGCTAAGATATAAAATTGCTGGATCCCAGGCAAAGCTCAAGCACAAATACATCTTCAGTGGTAATTGTGGTTGTTTTGCCACAAATTTGAAGAGGATTGGGCTGTGGATGGGATTAAAAACCTTCTTCCATTGCTATACAGTTCTGTTCCTGAAATGAACACATGCTTTGCACCCTCTGTTGCATCTATCTGAACCTTTCTCTTTTTTTCTGCCATCTTTTGGAAATACCAAACATTCCATGAATTTTGCAGCTTCATTTCATTAGTGCTAATGGCCTGATGATGCCAACATTTAGCTATCACTTCATTCTTTGGATTAAATTCATCCTGTAGTTACAGAGATGATGACAACAGCCAGGAATCACACTTCTAACAATCCAGTGTTGCCAGTGCCTACAGAATACACAGGGAATCCTTAATCTCCCTGTGTTGTACAACAGTTTGTATTTTTCCTAGGAAATTCCTCCAATGTCCTTTCCCAAGTACTTTCCAACTCCATTCTTTCTGTTGGTCCTTGAAAACATCTTATTCTCCTACTTGGATGTCTAGTTATGATGTTTCTATGCAGCTGAATCATGTCTAAAACAATTTCTCCCGGTATCATTATGTTCTTCTTCCCCAGCTTTACAGATTTTAATATTTTATTGACAGCATCAGAAAGGAAATTGGCTGAGCAGTAAATGGATTAACAGCATCTGCCTCACTCGCACCACTGCACCCTCAAACTTTGCTAGCAAAGTTTTAACACCCACCTGATACTTTGAAGTCATGTTTACCAACTCTTCATGAGTTATCTTAATCGGTTAAATCATGGCTGTCAGTTGCACTGTATGATTATTAACTCATTCATATAATCAACTAGAAAAATTATAAATGAGACAGAGAAGTCACTTAAAAGTCAAATCACAGTTACATGACTTCTGCAGATGAGAGGCTCCATTTGGCTGCCTCTCCATGAGGCAATTCGAAAACTCTGTGACGTTTAAATCATCTTTAGCATCTTCCTTTGTCTATAATTGCCTTATACAGACTCTTCTCTAAAACAAACATTCATTCAGATTACAAAAAAAAGTTAAAAATAGCTAAATGGCTTTGAAAGAAAAAGGAAGAAATTAATCTCACAAAAACTGTGCAACAAAAGGAACAGTCTCATTTTAATAGAGAGGACTATCGCCACAGAGAGCAATGAGAACGGAGAACAAAGAAATGTAACTTCCTGGAGTTCAAACCTAACTTTCCTCCTTGTCCATGGGGAAGTGATACATGGCAGAAAATGTGGAACAGCTGGAAAGGATAAAAGTATCAGGAGATGCAACAAAGCAAAACATTCCCCCAGATGAATAGATTTCCCTTTGATCTAACAAAGATTTGAAATTTGTCAGTTTTAAACAGAACAGAAAATGAGGCTATGCAATAGACATCTATAATGGATAGGAGCAAGATGAAAGGTCTGAGATGAATCATGATTGGTATGAAGTGCTCCAGGTTGTGGGTTTTTTTTTTTTCCTGATTTTGTACAACTCTCTCACAACTAGGTAATTACTTAGCTTCCTACCCGATTAAAATTGCGTAATGAAAGCTGGGCTGCTTTTGAAAAAATTAGCAGTAAGTAAAGACTGCCATCTTATTGTTGATAGTTATGTTGGTAGGAATACCAATACAAAATGGAACATGTCACTGCTGAGAGAACATCAACAGCAATAGCTTGTCTTGGTGAAAAAATTCATGATCTAGCCAGTAGTTATTAAATGGTATGTCTGAACCTAATCATACGTATAGTTGCTGTATTACCAGCTTGCCTCTTAAAAGCCCTGGATTAAATATTGTTCCCTCAGTGCCTGCAAATCCTGGCCTCTACAACAGGCATAAATCGCCCTTGTGTTCACTCATATCATAAAAACAAGATTTTACTATTATGAACAACAACTACCCTGATACATAAATAAGTAAATGCTATTTGTCCCTCTACAAGGCAAGAAAACAATCACAGGGACCTTCCTAAGGTATTTTCCTAAAGGTCTACATTTTTATTTGTTTGCTGCAGCCCATTACTGACAAATTTTGCATTTGCATCACCTGCTACTTCCAGGCAGGCATATTTCAGTAGCTATCTCCCCACAACAAACCACCTCCCAAGATCTGTTGGCTTCCTTTCATGCCTCCTCTCTCTCTCTCTCTCCTAGAGCCAGTTACAACTCTAATGTTCTTTTATTCAACATTTCTGTTCCAACATGTGGAGAAGGTGGTGCAACAAGCTTGATGTTTATTTACAACTTCAAGTGACAACACGTGCCCCAGCAGAAAGGGGCATTCCAAAACTGACCTGCTGGAACAACAAACCAAACTGCACTTGCTCAGTTCCCTTGAGCAAAGCAGATACAGATTGTTACCATGACTGAATCAATTACCAGTGCTGTAGCTGCCAGAACACCCCCAAATTAACACAGAAAGGGCAGAGAGGCAGAAGATGACTATATTTTAAGTCAATATCCTCCACAAAGAAGGAAAAACCTGAAAACTTCTGGAACCATGATCTAAAAGGAAACGCTGATAATCAGCTCAGCTCACCTGGCCAGATACTAATTCAGGTAAACACTGACAGTATAGCCAAAGCAAACAAGCAAAAAGCCAAAGCAGAGTACCATGACCAGAAGCTATATTGCTGTTCCATTTCTCTATCTCCAAACTCAACAATTAATTTCGTAATTTCTGCATTTTTGTAGAAGTTCCATTTGATCTGAAAACTCATCAGATAGCCCTGGTATATCCCCCAGCTGAGTTAAGGGAGATTTAATGAACACAGACAGAGCCCCAGCACACCTTCCCTGAGCTAGAAGAGGACATTTCACAGCTGCAGCACAAAGCATTCAGGCATGAGGTTGTGAGTCTTCCCTTTCTCCTCTTCCCAGAGCCTGACACTCCAGGTTTAGGCCTGGTTTAGAAAGGCTGATGTACAGTGACAACCATTCACAGTGAAATTCCAGTAAAGCCCAATGTTTTGTCTCCTACAATTGCCATTTGCAGATTCCATGGGAAGAATGACAACAGAACAAATTCACATGGTATTTCCCCCAATAATCTCCCAGCAACGCATTTTTAGCTCAGGGAACTTTCAACTTCTGTGGTAGTTTACTTCGTGTCCCAGTGGATTGCTCATTCATACACTTTTCCAGTCTTTGAATTCTTGTGAACTCCTTGTACCACAGCATCCTTTGGCAAAGTGGCTTTGGCAGTCACCTCCTTGAAGAACCTCCTCCTTTTGTTTGATTTTCTGCCCCTCTAGTATTTCACTTTACTTTCATTTTATAGTTCCTAGTTTTTCTGCAGGAAGAGACAACATATAATCCCTGTCTGCCTTTCAATACTACTCCTGTTCCAGTGGCTCCCTAGCAATTCCTTTAAGCTGTTTCTTTTCCAGGGTGAATGGTTCTAGGCTTCACACTAATTCCTCATGTAGATGTTGATTTGTGCCTTCTGCTGCACTTCTGTGAATCTTCTCTAGATCTCCCCTTTTTCTGTGACAAGGGGACCAGCAGTGCACAGTACGTGAAGTGCAGTGAACTGCAATTTTATACAGTGATCCTGTATCTTTTGCTAGAGCTGTCAGCTCTATTCCCAATCATTACCAATATTTTAGTTTCCTCTTCTGACTGCTGCTGAGCACCAACCTGATGTTTTCAGAGCACAATCTATCATTCTGTCAAAAGGTCTCCCCTGAGTAACAGAGATCACTATTGCAAATGTGAAGTCAGGATTGGTTTTTTCCCCCATGTATCACTTCACATTTACCTATGCTGTATTTCACCTGCCATTTCATTGTCAAGTTTCATGAAGACTTTCTGAGATTCTTGACAACCGGCCATTGCCTTTACTATTTTGAGTAATTCACATCATCAATAAACTTTGTAGCTCAATGTTCAAACTTTATCTAGGCCACCCAGGAATATGGTGTAGAGGTGAGGATCCAGCAAAGACCCCTGCAAAACTCCAGTGGTAACCTGGGTACCTGGGTCCATTATGAGGATCCACACCAGGAGATTCTCATTTGTGCCATAGCTACTTTACCACCTTTTTTTTTTTTTTTTTTTTTTTTTTTTTTTTTTTTTTTTTTTTTTTTTTTCCCTTTGGTTTTTTTTTAAGAAATGCTTTCTTTTGAGAAACCAGAGAATAAACATGGGCCATCATAGCATTTGTTGTTAAAGATGACATGACAGAGGAAATCCCTTGTGGTGACATTAAGGTTTTCAGTTTATCAATTGCAAAATGAGGAGGACCACAAACCCCAAAAGTAATTTCCTTAAAAAGGAAAGCGAGCAGGGTAGAAATATCAAAAAAACCAGCTGATAAATATTTGCCATCCATCTTCCCACATGACTGACAGAAGGTATGATGGGGCTGGTACACGTGCCATGTTCAGTGGAACTTGTGGGTACCGTTCCTGAAAAGAGAAAACGTAATGGCATCTGGCTGTTATAATTCAGGTTGTTCCAGCATAGATTGGTCATCTGCTTTAAAGGTATTTAAGATGCTTGACAAGATGCAGAATGCAATAGAAACAAATCAGCAACTTTCTAGTCTGCAAAATTTTATTAAGCAACAGCTGGACAACTCTTACAACTCCAAATCATCAAGGAAAAATAGGGCAATCAGTCCATCTTTCAATCATGTAGACAGTAAAGAATCTGGACAAACCACACTTTTATAGGGAAACCAACAATACTTTCTAGGCACCTCCTGCAAAATCTATTACACAAGATACATAAAAGGAGAGGCAGATCGGGGTAGTTTTTAAGTACAATGGAAACCAAGTATACCACGGTATATTCAGGAGAAAAAAAAAAAAAAAGGAGATTCAAAAAAATATAATTAAAAATTAGTCTAGTTAAGTAAAGTTCACCAATGGTGTACCAAATTTTCAAAAGCCTTAAGAAAAACATGCTGGGCTTGCTCACTTAAGAATGCATGCACCTGCATGACTCTATGCTCATTAAATTTAAAAGAAAAATTAAAACGAAACAAAACAAAAAAAATCCAAAATCACTTTCAAAGTTATAGTACCAAAATAATGCATTTATAAACAAATGCAACTCCCCTTCTTTTTCAGGAAACACTACAGTGCCTTTTCAACCGAATGCATCCCCATGCTATTCCACAACACCATATATTTTATCTACAATAAACAACGAGATCTTGAACAGACATACCCTTCCCCAAACACACAACACACAAACAGAAAAAAAGCAGTGAATGCTGAAACAGTGAAACGGAAGTGAAAAGCAACCAAAGGCAAAACAAGTACCAAGCAAACTAAAGAAACAAAGGGAAAGTTAGAAAAGTTCTGAACAGACAGCTTCAAACAACATAGGTAAGAATTACTGGCCGAGCATTACTCCTGTGAAATACTTGAAACTCGGGTGTCTACACACTGTTCCAAAATGTTTCTCTTTTATTATTACTTTAATCTTTATCTGTATCTTAAGCCACCTACTTGGCCAGTCAGAGAAAATCCCAAAAACAGACAAACCTTTGTCAGGATTTAGAATTTCTGAATCAGTCCATGTTTTAAAATTGTCAACCAGCGGATTAAGAACAGACTGACAGGCTTTGACATCACACCATCTAATTTTTTCACTGAACACTCTGGATAGGTAAGTATTTGGTGTTTTCATTTATTTAATTTTGTCTCACAGAATCATGTTTTCTTGATCCTGCAGTCAGCTCTGTGTCAGCAAACCAGTGCACTTGCATAGTGCTCCCAAACAATCAATTTGCCTTGAAACAAATATTTCTTGTTACCGATTCATTTGCAAAATCAAAAGTTAAAGGGTGAAGCTTTTCGGGTTTTTTTAGCAAGAATTGCTTCCCTGAATCTTATTTCATTCTTCTGTTTCATTAATTGCTTTTGCCTTAAAAATTTTTCTAGATACGTCAGCCAATCAATGCATCAACAATCAAATCACCCAAAGAAACTCCTGATACATCTTCAGTAATATCAGGGAAAGCAGTCTTTTTTCATTGTAAAACATCTCCATGGGACTTTTTAAGAAGGAAATTAAATAAATCCAAAGACAAAATAATTCACATAGACCACTGTTCACAAGTAGTAATTAATTTTATTCCTTTGAGAATGGTACATGTAAGTTCCAATCCTGTAAAGAGGACCTGTGGTGTCTCCCTGCAGACTGCTCCTGAGGGCAGCAAGACCCTAAATTGGTATTTACTAATGAAGGTTTGTGCCTTGAAGGGGAAGAGACGTGAACACAAAAAACAATTTGTCTACTACGATTTTCCCATTTTGTAAGCAGTATAGCTGACTTGCTCTCCTACACTGGGAAAACTATTAGCCAATCTCAAATAACATAAACAGCTTGCCCTCCTGTCCTGTGCTGGAATCCTAGAAATGGGGATAAAAGTCAAAAATCTGACTACTTCATGGCCAGGATTTTACTTCTCACGTTCTTTAAAGCTGTCAACATGGCTGTTGGCTAATGCTCTAGAATTTCCTTGAGTGGATGTATGGGTCATACAAGTCATCTTTACCTTATAACCACACAGTAATGGGGGAGTACATTTTGGGTTGGGTTCTGGTCTCTTATGTATCTTGATGTAACTGTGTGAGGCTGTGAGGCTGGAAGTTGGTCCTCTGTCAGCCTGCCACACAAGGGTCTCATCTCTTACCAATCTCTAAGGCTGATTTACTGTTCTGGAGTAATTTGGGCCCTGCAGACATGCAATTTCTAAACTGTTGCTCTGGGAAACACATTCTTAAAAGTTAATGAAAATTTATTGTGTCTTCTCTCCCCTTTCATTATCAGTTTTTGCACTTGCTGCTCTTCTTATATGAGGATGTAAAATGTTTCTGAGAGGTAAGAGGGCACCAAGGTAACATAGGATCACACACATCAGGCTGCAAAAAGCAAATGCACAGAAATTGTCTGAGGCAACAATCAGGCAAGCTCCAAAATCTGTTTGTAATTTCTGAAAAGACACTAAAAAGACACATCAAGGAAAGCCTGGATCTATGGAAAGTTTAGGCTGAAGGCTTCAGCAAAGTTAGATATCCTTGTCTGACACCTGTAGACCTTCATGCATCTTCATAAAAAAAACTGCTTTACTTGTGGCTGCATCACAGGAAACTTTTGTAACTGAGATGAACCTGTGTGCACATTTACTGATATTCAGGCAGCCCACGGCACATGTTACTGCGGTCTCTGGAACTGAGTGCAAAATTGCTAATGTGATAATTCCTTTTTTTTCCTCTGTCACCCCCCACCTTCTCCACAGTTTCTTAGGATGTTGCAGAAACACGTATTCTTACTGTTTAAAGCTAAAATTTGCCACTTAATTTATGGCAGACTTTAAATATCAATTTTTAGATTCTGTTTGAGATCCATTTCAAGGATATCACCATTATTTTTCAAAATTATCATGTTTTTGGTTTCATTCCTTTTCAACTCCAGCAGAGCAGATTCTGACTTCAGATGGACACCGTGGCTGCTGGCTGGCATCGGGGCTCTCCCTGCCCAAAGCTGCTGCAGCCAAACTCCATGGCAACTCATGCTGCTCTTGGAGCAGACCTAGAAGGATGAGTGGAGGAAAGCCTGCTCCAGCAGGTCTCCAGTGGAGCGTCTTGAAGAGGCAGAGCTGCTGCAGGCAACGTCAGGGCACAGCTCCGTGAGCTCTGTGCAGCACCTGCCAGAAGCACTGTGGCAGTGCTGGAACCAGCTGAGCCCAGCTGAAGGAGGAGCATTGTTAGGCTGAGCAGAGGAAAATGCTTCAGAGGAAAATACTTCTACTGCTCCACTATTCCTTGTGCCTCAGCTTATCCCAGGCTAGTTTCCCGGTACCTCCACCTGGCACTGAACTGTGCCATCGCCAAACCCTCCTAAACTACACTGCCCTCCTTATAAGCAGCCTGTCTCGTCACACCCTCTCTTATCACCTAACCCACCTTATCTTGTACCTCAAGAAAAAACAGACCATGCCTTCTATTTTTTAAGCCACTTCCAACCAAAGTATAGTTACAAATAAAGAAGGAAAACAGAGGACATATTTCTGCAGGTCTCAAAGAACTCACCTAGACTCTTTGTAGTCTGCACAGTTCTCCATAGCAAACTTATTGCATTTAGCTGCCAAGAAACCTTTTTTTTTGCCTGCATTATGAAGTTTTTGCATATTATCCAGCAAAACCAGGTCTTCCTATAAGGATTTTTAATCTCTTGCAGCAAAACATACCTGCTAGCAAACAATTGTTTACAAAGATGCTCTTTAAATATAAATAAGTGTGTATAACTCACTGATACTTAGTAATAAAATAATACCTAAATCACTCATTACATTATGCAAGAAAAATAATTTGGTTTTTGGACATTAACAGGAAATCTGCATTAAATTATCTTTAAAAAAACCACCCCAAACTCCCTAAATAAAAATCAAAACCAAACTAAAACAAAACGAATAACCAACCCAACAGGAACAAAACAAATTCCCTAGACTGTTAAAATTATTGCACAACTGAAAAAATAAGCTTTGGGAAAAAATCCTTTACTAGTGGAAATTACTGCATGTATAAAAGAAATAGATATTTCTGAACACTTTGCTACCTTCTCCCTAGAATAACTTAAGTTACCTGCAGAAAAACTGGGTTTTACTAACAAAATAGAAAATGTAACATCTATCTTTTGGCTGACTCAATAGCAGTCTTCAGGATTTAAGTGATTAATTGGGGGCATTCTTAAATTTGTTTCCTATATTGCATCTCAATTGAAAATAAAATGACTTTCACTTGTTCTTCTTATAATTTAGAATGCAACTGGATGCAACTCGGATTTCTATGTATTTACCCTTCCTTTCATTAAAATTCTATGTATTTGAGAGTATTTTCTCTCTCTAATATTGGGGATTCTCTACACATTAAAATAATTAATTAAAGAGACTCAGCTTAATTATCTTCAGAAAGATAAAAGACTACCTTATCTTATAGAATTTCCTAACAAGTAAATTGAAATGATGTTGGAAATAGCATTATTTTCCCGATTTTTTGGTAATTATTTCTTCTTTGCTGGGGCAGAGCTCTTTCTACACCAGGGCTCTTCGTGAGTGCCATCAAAAGGATGCAATCATGACCCGGACCAATGAAACCAAATTACTAATTCCGTTGTTTGTTTTATCAGTTTCAATTCTTGGTTCTCTATTAGAATAAAACCACTAGTAACCAGAAAAATTTGGCAATGAACAAAGTGATGAGGAATACTGTTCTCTGGAAGGTTAAAGAAACTGCAAGCAGAAGCCCTTATTTAGATTAGATTTTCTTCAGAAAAGAACTTTCACTTTGTTTCCACATCCTAATAATTTTGGCTGGTGATGTTCTTCCAGCTGAGTAATTCTGACACATGACTAAGTGGCCCTTCCCTCAGCAAGCAAACAAGCCAGCCCTGCTATGTTTCTTGTCTTACAGTGTTCACTGTGTGCCTGTCAAACACTAATTAGGGTACAGCTGGTAAGCACAGACCTTAGGGCAGGTGAGGCCTCTCATCAGCCAACTTCTCTCCTTGTGTGCTGGAATCAGTGGACTAAGAATTCAACCTACTGTTTTTACAGTATATAACTGAATATAGACAAAGGGCTTAATAGTGTTTCCTCAATAAAAACCAACAAGTGAAACATTTCCATTGATTTTCAAGGGACCAGAACCAAATCTATTTCAGTTCCTCTGCTCCACGCACATTTTACATACAGGCACTCAAACGGCTGAATAAATCAAGCATGCGAAAAAGAACACAAATGGGCCGAGACAATTAATGGAAACAAAACTAATTAATTCAAGAAAACAACAATCTGATAGATGCCAAGGGTAATGTTGAGCCTGACCAGTCCCACACACAAGCAGAAGCTGCTAAGCTGTGGGATAATACAGGCATGGTATCATCTACTGCCCTGCTCCTTCCTTCCTACTTCTCCTTCCTCCCTCCAATGACACCACATCTCACAGGTGGTTTTTCCTGGACCTACCCTGTGGGGCATTACCTGATCTAACTCATCACCTCCCTTGGCAACTCTCTGAAACTCCTCTACTGGCATTGCTCCTCTGTGCTGTACAGCTCTGGAAGCCTCAGCAGAGCACAAGCTAGAAGCTCACTGCATACTGGTAATTTCTACTACAGCAGGGTCTTATGTGAAATGTTCCTCTAGAATAAATCAAATGCAACATGCATCTGCCCTACTACTAGGACTCAAGAAAAACAAAGAGAGAAAATCACACGCATTCATCTTAAGTTATACCGCCTTTTTCAAGTAAAGAAGCTAAACCGTGGCCAAAAGACAAAGCAGCTGTTGACACCTCAACCAGCAAATCCTTCCCAGTGGGCCTTTAACTTCTGAAGTTCAATTTTTGACAAAAATCTGCTGCGATGTTTTGTAATCTAATGTCCAAATAATTATATGAATAATTTGGGGGTTTGTGTATTACTGGTCAAACTACTTCCATAACAAAACATATTCTGTAGCAAAATTCTGGCAAGGAGGAGAGAGAAAAAGCAAATAAACATGTGCACAACACATGGACAACAAAGAAACTCTTCTGTGCAAGCAACCCTCGGAAATGCTCAACAGGTCTGCATGTGCACCAGGGAGAACAGCACAGTCATGCTCCTGTTATTAAGCTTTCCTCTGTCACTGGAAAGCATAATATGTCCATGTAGACACTGGCGTCCTGCTCTTAGCTGGAGCGAGTAGCAAGGTGGGTGACAAAAGACATGATTCTGTCCAATTTTTCCTTTCTCTTTCAACTCATTTGTTCTCCAGCCAGTCATGATGTTGTTTCCTGTAATGAATTTGCTTCTCTGATGAAATCTCTTCTGGTAATGACTTGCTACACTTCTGTCTCCTTCCTAATTCAAGCACTGTTGTAAAACTTGATTGATACTGATTGCTAAGAGGACTGAATACCCTGGGTCTTCTCATTTGCTGGAAAAGCTTTGTGTTTTTTACATGGTGTAAACACACTGAAATGAGGAGCAAGCACAGGCACAGCCACAGAGGTACATCTGATCACACTGTACCTCTCCCAGCTACAGGCCAAATCACAGAATACTGATGAACAATGTGAACAAAAAAGCAATACTCATGATTATTTCCTCTCCAGTTTTCTGTCACCTACTGAAGATGCTTATGCCAGTAACAAAAGAAACAATGCTTGTAACTATTTGCTCCTCTGTCTTCTGTCACAAGATGTTTATCACCCTTAACAGCATACAAAACAAGCAGACATCAACTTCTTTGATACAGTGGGTTTTCAAATCCTGGTTCTAGCCAGGACAGAGTAAATTTTTGCAGTAGCCAGGAGAGCACAGGGCTGGAACACAGAGGTTACTCTATACCATCTCCCATCATTTTCTGGGGCCATGGGAAGGGGTCCCATGCAGGTCACATAGTGTGGCAGCACAGTCAGGTACTGGCAGAGGCTCCCCCATGGTGAGCACACGTGTGTGAATCTCTCTCCTCTTGTGCACTCTCTTATTATCATCACTGCTGTTACTGTTTCTTTTCTTATTTCACTGCTGTTTGCAATAAATTGTTTTCTCTCTACTCATGATCTTTACCTTTGGTGTCTCCAATTCTCCTCTCCATCCCATCACAGGGAAGGGAAAAGGGGAGGGGGCAGTGAGTGAGTGGTTGAGTGGTTTGGAGTGTTTTGGTGGAAACACTAAACTGGAGAATACCATTCCTAAACCATGACAAACACCCACTGGCAACAATCTTTTCTCTTCTCAGTAATACATCACTGTTTATAAATTAGTTTACCTACTTAAGCCTCCTTGGAACCTGTGGTGCTCAGTTATTAGCAGATATCACAGAAGAAACACATGTCTTCAAGTATTTTAGCTTCTTTTCTTTTTTACTTTTTTGCTGCTATCAGTGATGTTTTAGTAGAAGTACAAACTGGACCAGAAAAAAGTCATGTTCCCTGTTTTAAAAAGAATAGCATGAGATAAGGCAGTCTATCAAAAAGAGCAGTCTGTTTTAATCCCCCCATGAGCTTACATCAGCTACTGTAGCACACACAGCAGAACCACCACAACAAGCCAAAAGCCACACTTCTCCACGTAACACTGAATGGTTCTCAACCCTTCGCTCTTTCTGAGACCCAGCACAATGCTTGAAAAGAAAAAGAAACGAGAAAACAAACAAGCTAACAAACAAACAAACAAACAAACAGAAAACAGCCCCCCACCCTCCACCCCGTGACTGATTAGAGTTAATGCCCTTCTGGTGGGCACCAAGAGACTTTTCCAGTTTTACTGCCTTCTTAACTCCCAGGCATCTCTGCACACCTAAAGCAGGCTGCCCTGACATTTTCCGGTTTGGACTTTATGAGAAGGTTTATAACATTTTCCTCTCTCCAGTCTCTGCTTTTTCATTTGAGGCGTTGAGTCACATTGGCCAGAGCAACAGCAAAGGCCTGCACTGCAGAAAATGGATACTGAAAGTCCAAAATGTAAGCATTGCCATCAATTCTTCCAAACTGCATCACCTGGGAAGCAGGGGAAGAGGAAAAGGAAGGGAAAAGAGAACAGGTCAAAAAAAATTAACCACAGAGAAGGAAACAGAGAAGAGAGTAAGAGCGAAATTTTTCTGCTCCTTTCTATGAACACCTCCCCTTCTCAGTAATATGACTGGAGCTACAGGCTGAATGGGGTATGATGCCAAAGGATAGTGAGAGCACTGTCTGTATAGAGTATTAGACAGCAATATTTGACTCCACAGAGTAAACTGATAAAACATGCTAGACTGCACACAGCATTGGTTTAAGTAGCTTGTCACCAATCACTTCAGCAGATGTGGGTACACCAGCATCATGCTTCCTGCAGGAAAACATAAGTCTCTCCCATGGAAATACCTGACCATCAACCCATCAGGGAAACAAATTTTGTTTTCAAAGACAGGAGCTTTCAGGGAAGGGGAATAACCAATTTCCTCATTCTAGCACTTCATAGCTGATAAGGTGTTCATTCTTTGCAGTTCTGTTTCCCTCTGCATAAGTATCTTCACTAGCATATAATTACAGCGAGAATGAATTAGCAAAGGGGCAGTGAGAGCTGTTTGAAATGCAAAAAAAGCAAAACTAGTCAGGTTGTTCACTGCTCTTCCATAGGGAATATCTGAAGTTTGGCCTATTATTACTGTTTTTTCATTCACTTCATCAGAAAGCCAAATTTTATTTGCTCCACAGCAAAGATCCTTGAGCTAGAACTGTGAAAGTCAAGGCAGGCTTAACAAACCCCCAGCAGGAAAAACCCCTTGGTTGGGAGATTTTGCACAGCTGCCCACGGGGACATATCCACAGCCATTTAACTGAAGAAGAAAGGGGTACAAATGGCTCTGATTGCTGCCTTTGAGCTGTTGTTTCATACAAGCAAAATCAAAAGACAGGGAAACCACTGGCCATGAATGTCGGATACTTCAGACATGTAACTCCCAACTTAAATCAGAGGAAGCTGAGAGCCTTGATATCTTTAGTAAACCAAAAGTGACTTACAGGTGGACAAGGAAATAAATATGAGCCTCCTGAGTCCCAGTCCAGCATCCTGCTAATTAGCACCACTTACAAGCCTGGGTTTGGATGTAGTAGTACTAACATACTACTCTGGCCAAAATGAAATGTTTTGATTTTTTGAACTAGCCATTGACCCTTCTACCCACAGGCGGTTCAAGAGTGGTCCAGGAGCACTTGTTCTGGCATAGGTCAGCATATCCCTCCTCTAGCATTAAGAGCCAACCCCAGGTGCCTGGTAGCTGCTCACAAGTGGAAATTTTGGCATGAAGGGAAGCTAACTGCCTTAGCTACCTGCTGCCTGGCCAATCTTTGCGAGCAGGGCAAGAAGGAAGCAGTGTTCCCTCAATGAGCTGCCATCCACAACCATCACTGATGGTAAATGCAGCTACTGCTGTGGAGAGCTATTGTGTTTATTACAAAACTCTCAGCAGTGAGTGCCAGCCAGACTAAAGGAGGACCTTGTTCCCATGCCTGACTGCAAGAAGACCAAATGTATTTTGTGTATTTACTTTACAGCTGAACTTCACCCTACGTGCTGAACTTAGACCTTTGACAGCTGTTTTTTATCAACCACACGACAAAGCCTTTTTCATGGAACAGCTGACACAAGCAGGAGGCACTCTGCACCATGAGGGACAGCTTATTCCTGGCATAGTTTTCCCACATCCTGGCCCCCATTCCAGCAAGTGTGTGCCATCCCTTCCTACCTGTCGTCCTTCCAGCTCAATCTGGAAGTTTTTTGCCGACTCCTGGGTCACCCGCCCTCCGAAGTCCAGCTGGTAGACTTGTGTTGCCTCATTCCAGAGTGGTTGCTTGTTGGCCATCACATACACAAAGCCTTGGCTTCCCAGTCGCCCATCCTCCTTCTCACTGGCCTTCCGGCACTTGAATTCATCCAGCTCACTGGCTGTCCTCAAACTCCTTTTAGTTTTCCAACCCTTTTTACTGCCCTGGCTCTGGTTCATCAGTTCATCTCCGCTGATAAAAAGTTCCGGCTCACTCTCTGAACTGTCTTGAAACTCATTTGTCTTGTTTAGTTTCTTGGACTTCAGCTGATCTTTTTGGCTCTTGACCTTCTTCTTCTCCCTCCCCAGTCGAGGGCTGGCTATCAGTGAATTGAAGTCAGTCAGTGTCCTTGCCTCCTTTTTGACCTTGCCCTCAGTGATAGCCTGCACATTTCCTTCCTCGGCTCGACTGTCCAGGCGTTTTCGGCTCTTCTTGCCGAATTTGTCTGTCCTTTGAGGAACAGGGCTTTCTGTCAAGGAGAGCACCTCCTGGAAAGTGTCTGCCGTCTCCACCATTACCTCTGTGCCCACGTGGCCCTGCAGCTCTGCTGGGGGAGGAGACATCACCGGCTTCTCCACCACGAGGAGCGGCTTGGGGGGCAGGGTGCCCTGGGGGTTCTGTACGGGCGGGCAGGCGCTGTAGGAGCTCCACGGGTGCAAGGCGATCGGTGGCAGCTGTAAACTAGAGCAAGTGCTACTTCCCGGGTACATGGGTGGCAAAGGGCAGTAGGGGAGGTTGGATGGATAACCTGGCTGAAGCACAACTGTGGGCTCCTGCTGTGCAAACTGTGTTGGGGCCAGAGCTTCTTTGGGGGAGCAGGGGGCCTGCATTCCCTGAAGGGGTGGGGCACTGTAGCTTCCTGGGTAAGGTACTCCAACCCCATAACTCGTCTGAAAAGTGGCAGTGGGACTGGTTGGAGACTTGGGGGAAACAAATGGCACTCGAGACATATCCAGATGTTGAGCTTGACCAATGATGAGTGGAGGAGGTTTTAGAGGGTTGGGCACTGAGCTCTGAGATGTCCTTTCCTGAGGAACCCATATCTCTTCGCTCACCATAGGATCCCACTGGTACGGCGGCGGCCGTTTTACACTAAGGGTAGCCTCTGTCAAGGACACAGGTACGTGTCGTACCGATTTCTCCACAGGGCAGTGCTGAGAAAGGGCCTCATCCTCTGTGAAAGCGGAGTTGATATAATCCGCTCGGTCACGGGAATTGTCAGGTGGGCTCAGCAAGCTGTAGGAGGACTGGGAGGCCAGAGGTGAAGTACTGACAGAGTGAGCAATGACAGAGCTGTGTTGGGAGCTACTCCCTGTGCTCAGATCTGGTCTCATGCCACCAATACTGGAAGTGCTGCTGCCAGCATTGGCACTAGCGACGTTGCCCGCGCCACCAGCGCTCGCACTGCTGCTGCTGCCAGCACCGCCACTGCTGCATTGGCTGCAGGTGTACAAGGCTGTGGGCACTCTCTGCTGGTACTGTGCTGACACAATGTTGCTCTTGGCCTTAGGGGGAAGCTGCAAGGTGGCTCTCTGACCATCCATCAGCTGAGCCATTTTCAGGGCTGCCTCTCTGCTGTTCCTCCGCAGAGTAGCATGAATGATACTGCTGTCCAGCCTCTGCGCCATGCTCCTGCCCTGGGACAGCTGGCTGGCAATGTCAGGGTAGGGCGGCGGGTCCCCGGTTGGGATGGAGTACCGGGGGACCGTGAGCCGGTTTAAGGTGGCGCTGGCACAGGGCTGCTGCATCTTCTTCTCGGCAGCCGTGATGCGCAAGGTGGCGGAGCTGCCGGGGCCCGGCAGGGTGTAGGTGCTCTGGGCACAGAGCATCCTGGTGCGAGGCCGGCACACCTCCTCCACATTCCCGCTGCTGTCGAACGTCGTTATCCGCTCGTACCCCAGGGGTGTCTGGTAGTGCCCCGCCGGGTAGAGGGAGAACTCCCCCTTCTTGAGGCAGAGATCGAGGGGCGGCTGCGGGGGGCCGGGCGGGGGCGGCAGGGCGGGGGCGGGCACGGCGGGGATGGTGCCGGGGTAGGGAGGCGGCGGGTTCATCTTGTTCAGCTGCAGCTCCTGAGCGGCCCCGAAGATGACGGCGTCCCCTTCTACCAGCGGTGGCCCCGGCCGCGGGGCTTTGGCCTTGGGCGGGGGCTCATGCTCGCGGTCGCCGTGGTCCCGCAGGTCGGCCAGGGCGATGGCGGGGGGCGCGGGGGGCGGCGGGGCGAGCGGCGGCGGCGGCGGGGCGGGCCGGCCCAGCTCCCCCACGGCCAGCGCCGCCGCCCCGGGGCCGGGAAAGCGGCCCGGAGCCCCCGGGAAGGGCCCCGGCCCCTCGCCCCCCGCCTCGGCCGGCGGGTTTGCCAGCACGTCCAGCTGCACGTTCTGGTTGGCGAGCAGCGACTGGACCAGGCCGATGCTCTGCGTGGGCGACATGGCCTGCGCCGAGCTGTGGATGGGCGCGATGGGGATGTTGACGGTGCAGGGCGGGCTGCTGGCGGGCGCGCCGGGGGCGCCGGGCACTGCAAGGGACAACAGAGAGCGTCACCGCCGCCCCGGCCTCCGCTCCCCGCCACAGCATCCCTCCCCTGCCACGGCCAGGCCCGGCCCGGGGGCCTGCCCCAGTCACGGAGGGGCCTTTCAAACTATTTGCTACCTGTCCGGACTCTGCTGCGCCCGGGGGGGTGCCACCTGTTCCCAAAAGCGGTGGATCAGACCTAAGCGGGAACACGTAAGCCAGCCCGTCTCCTGTGACTCCTATCGCACAAGAGCTACTTGTAACAGCTGGTGATCAACTTTAAAGCTGCTTCCTGGGAGTGACACGCCGGAGGTCAAGTTCTGAGCGCACTTTCAGCCTACACTGCGATCCCCAAGGACTGTCACAGTATCAGTTAGCATCCACTCATCACCAGGTTTTAACTGCCTCTGCTCAAATCAGTAAGTTTTGCTAAATCAGGACTCACTAGTTTTCAGGGAGGGACTTTTGACAGTAAATACATCAACAAACAATTGAACAAAACAAGCAAGCAAATAAATAAAAGAAGTGGAAGCTAAGAAAGTTGAAGACCTGCACTGAAAAGGCACTGTATAATATCTAGTATAAGGTTCCTAGACTCAATGAGCTTGGGAGAGCTGGAGAACAGAGACAATAGCTGGGAAAAGCTGAGTATAATGGGCGACAAACCAACCAGCAATGCAAAAAGAAGGAAGCTGAAACAGACAGAGAGAAATATGATGGAATGAAATGCAGACAAAACTTATAAAAGTTCTCAGAAGATTTGTAAGGAGAAAATGTGAGGGAACAGATGGTAAGCCAAAAAGATTCAAGAAGTGGGTACTATAGTCAGGGTGACTGCAGCATTAATGTTTGGACAGGCTGCCATCAGAAATGTATAAAGAAACATATGGATATTAGGAAAAATGTGGTGGCACTGAAAAAGGGAAAATGTGGCAAGAAGCAATTCTCATAATTTTGAGCAGAAGCATGAAGAGTGCTCAATTGTTTGCAGTTCCTTTTGCAAAAAGTGGTTGATTCCAATAGGAACTACCACTGAAAAGCTGGAGCAGGAAAATGAGGACATCGGATCCAAGTAGAGGTGCAGAAGTCAAGAAAGAACAAAACAGAATAAAGAGGGCAAACAGTAAATACTATATTAGCACTTACAAGAATATTGCAAGTTATTTTTTTTAAACTTCCTGTAAAAAACCCCACAGAAATTGTTAAGTGAGTTGTATCAGTAGGTTTGTGGAAGGAAAAGAGACCAAGGATCTAGTGTCATACCCAGTTTTTATCGAGTTTTATATCCATATTTAAGTGTGCCAAATTCTGTGGAGACCTCCGATTTGCAAGACCAGATCTCATAAGAGATCCATTAGTCAGGACTCCTCCAAATGCTGCCCAGTTCCTAATTAATTTCTAATTAAAATTCTAGTTATCTACCTATGCCCGATAATTACATTTTCAGTAACATCAGGCCTTTATCAGCATCAGTCATGAACGTGGGAGGTGTGCAGACAGCACTGTGGCTAGACTGGCAAATACTTATGGTAGTTCAGTTCACTCCTTTAGAGGAAGACCAACAGCCAAACTGAACTGACCCTAAGGCAGCTCTGTGGTTCTGTGCTTGGCTGGCAGGCCACGCTTTCACCCTGATGCCTGCAGGCTTAGCAATTTAGCTGCCAGAGCCTGAGGTTTAATCGTTAGCTTGGCTTAAGCAACCCCAAATGTTGCTGTTATTTTACCTTATCCAACAAAATATCATTTGTTGTGGTGTTGCTTAATACTCCTGAGTGTTTAAATCCAATGTTTTCTTCATTTCTCCAATGGGATTTAATTGATTCGTTAGCATACTTTGTAAGTTAAATCAATTCACTGTGCATTTGTCTTGCCAAATCTCTACTGACCACATTAAAAAACACCTGTCCCAAGTGTACCTCACTATGAACTGTGAGTATTGCACTGCCCAAGAGCAGCTTTCTACTATGTTTTTTAAAATCTATAATGTAATTATTATTTACCCTTTTTCCTTTAGTATATGGTGCTTTCTTCCTTCCTATGCAGACTTTAGAAAGGATATCCCCAAAAACATATTTGAAGATTTAAGTAGACACCGTTTACTAAGACAGAATGAATTTTCAGAAGAAACTAGAAAGGAGAAGGTGGACAAGAGGAAGGCTATTATGGAGGACAGGGTAGTGTGATTCTTTTACTAGCCCTCTCAAAGAGCTGTTACAAGAGTCTCTAATAATTTTCTCTCTGTTTATGTGGTGTTCCTGCAATTATGAATGCCATTTCACCTCTTAGTGCGGATTCAACCCAATTTTCAGGAAGAGATGTGAAGATTTTGTATTAACTTTCTTCTTTTCTATTTAGTTTTTATATTACTTTTTGACAGCCTGGACCATGTTTCATAATAGCAAATGTTGGGTGCTTCCTATTAATAATATATATATGGTCACCAATGTCTCTGTTACTTACTTCAGATACTACAGTGAGTATCACATAGACAGAAATTAAGCAAGCCAAGTTCCCCAGATTGTGAAAAAAATGGGCTTAATTTGAATCATACAAGTATTTCTTTAGAAGTCCAGAGGATTACTCTGATGCTTGGGTCAGACAAAAACTTCGCTGCTGTCAGCAGTTGAAACCCTGGTCTGAATGAGAACATTTCCATTTGTTTCAGTAGACTTTAGCACAATAGCTGAAGTCTTTAATAGCTTTGTAGTGCTCACACTCCTTCCTCTTTAAAGGGTACTGGCATGACAGCCACTTCCGTAGTCCCAAAAACCTGTGACCTGGCAACAGGAATCCCTCAGTGATGTGAAAATTCTGAAAATGTATTAATTTATCTTACTTTCTATTGTTTGTTAATTTTATTGGCATGATGATTGTTTTGATTGGAGGAGACCTTGAGTACTTCCAGTCCCTTCACCTCCCCCATCACATCACCTGCACCCAAACCTTCTCTGCACTACTTAAATCTTCTGCTATCTCAACATCACAGTGAAGTGAAAATATCTTACTGCTTTGTTTATCAACCACTATACTACTTTAGTCTCTTAGTAGTGATAAAAATCCAAATGAGTATTCATCTCCTCTCAAAGGGGGGCTGAGTTTTATGGGAACCTGCCCTCCAACCCAAACTCCTATCAGCCCGCTGTGCTTTGATGCTATCAGGTCTCAAGGAAAACCTGTCTGGGTCTCCAACACATTACAATTCTGTCCTATCAAGATGCAGAATGCAATGCTTCTGTCTGTGGAGAATTCCTAGCAAATCAAGATGAATTAGCAGATGACTAATTTCCCAATGAACTTGAAACTAAGGAGCTCTTTATGGATTTTATTTTCCACACATTATAGAAAACAATGCCCATAACACGTACTAGCCTTATTCTAACTCAGTTCTGCAGGACCCCATCACACTAAAAGATGTTGATTTGTGTGTTTACCAAAGGGGACCATGACACAACCAACCTGATCTCCATCTAGCTTAACCTGCAACACAGTAGCCCTCCAGCTCCTCCTTACTGGTAAATCATCCTTACCTGGTAAATCATCTTCGTCTTCGCTGAAAACATTTGGATTAAAGACAGGCATGTTAATGTAGTCCATTGAAATCTTCCGCACTTCTGGGAGATATATTGTCATCTGCCTGGGCTGCAGATGCAGCAAACTGGTTTTATATATTACTAGAGAAGGAATATAACAAGCAACAAAAAAGTCTGTTACACAAAGAGCATGTAAAGCTAAGGAAGAAGCAATTCAAAGCAGACAGACGGGCTATGAATATTGTTATTTACTGTATACATGTGCATGGGCGAGCCATTATTTGTCAAATCACTATGTAACACTTTGCATAAATGGGATAAAAGAGATTGTTGCTTTCAGCTATTTCTCTTTATATAGAAGCAGCATCTCTGTAATTAAATACATAATTACTTCATCTTGTATTCACATCTAATTTTATGGAAGGAAAATACTTTTTTCCATCCTACTTTTCAAACTTTTCACCACAGAATGCTATCAACTTATAGGAGAAAACTGGAAAGCTCTCAAGAAGGAAATCTGCTGATGGCTACTACATACAAAGAAATCCCACTGGGCTCAGGAAATCCCTGGGACCAAAACCATTGGAGACTGGGAGAACTTTTGAAAGAAGTATCACAATACAATTACTCTACACTTACATCTCTCCCTATCTGCTGCCAGCAGTGGGAGACCTGTGGTCATTCAACTCCTGATAGCAGCCCATATAGCCACAAAAGCTATCCATGCAATTCTGCATCCAGGACACCCTTAAGTACTCCTGGCCCAACTATATAATGCAACACAGGACAAAGAGCTAAAGAGCTCACTAAACTACTAGACTTGTGTTAATACCTCAGAGCTCAGTTCTGCAAGGTGGTACCCTGTTTTTTATCCAGCCTTCTTCCTTCCAACAGGACTACTGGGTAGAACTGGCCTACCCAGAAAAAGGTTGATAGACAACTGCTGCTTTTAATGATGGCTCCCAGATTACCGACGCTCCAGCAGGAGAACCATGTGATGAGGCTCTGCACTGACCTGAAGAATCTTGAGCATGAGGCTGTAGTAGCTTCTTTATATAATTTGTAGCTAAATAACTATAAAAATTTGACTTTGAAAAATACTTCTATTGCAGTAACTTAAAACCTATTATTTCTATAGTCCTCTTGCAAAGCCCTTTTTTTTTATTTGTGTGAGTTTTGTTCAAATAAACTGTCAAAATAGAGGTCTTGGCTCAAACATTAATTTACTGGTTTATTACAAGTGAGACTTTTAGCATTTTATTGATCATCTCATTATTGTATTTATGGATTTTAATCTTCTTTAGTTACAGTGAATTTAATAAAATCTAATTCCCACTGCTCACAGAAAATAAGTGCTTTGTTAAAAAAAAATCTCATGGCAGAAGTTTCTCATTTGTTAAAAAGAATTTGACATGCAAAAAAATCAACAGTTTACTTTTACCTGCACCAAGGTTAGTTGGTAGGAAAGCAGCCAAACCCACAATTTTAAATTTGGTTCCCCAGATATTAGATGTGACCTGAGCAAGGTAGTTGTGCTGCAAAACAAAAACAAGATCATTTTTACCTGATAAAATCTGTATCAATCTCTAATAAAAAACTGCAGAGCAATCAAGCTATTGCAAGTGATAATGCAATTTCAGTTTCTGTTGTTTTTATTGTATTGAAACAGCCTCAAGTGTCTATGTAGCAACAGTTTTACCCAGCCATTAAGAAGACTCATTCTGGTATCTTAACCCCATCAGAAATGATGTATGCAACAGCCACAGGATGATTAAAGCTATTGAAGATCTGAACAACACTTAGTGGAGAATGCCTGCTTAGTGAGAACAGGTCTGTTTTCTGGCACTTGCTGCTCCTGCCCAGCAGGACCACAGCTATTCTGTATTTCAGAGAGCGATACACCCTGCCCGTTGGTTCTATGCTCATGAATCATTTTATAGAACAATAAACAAGACAAATTAATTACTCATAACAACAAACATATATTCCCCCAGAGCTCCTAAAGCATCTTCCCAAACCACTGTTGTCATGGTACACATATTATGGTTAAAGACCAACAGATTTTTCTCAAAGGCCAGGACTTATGCTGCCAGTATCAGGAAGAGGATTTAAGCCTCAGGTCTTCTGCTCTATTCGAAGGGCTTTCAGTCCTAACTCTGTGTAACTGCTCTGGAATTTTGCATAAAAAGGAAAAAGCAAAACAAAAGAGCAGAAAAAACCAAACCAAACAAAAGAAAATTAAAAGAACACAGGCTGTTATTAATGAAATATACAACCCAGACAGTTTTACAGCCTGCTAAGTTCCATTTACCCAGAGGACGTGAACACCACAAAGAGCACAAAGTAGTAATTCCTCTCCTTCCTTCCAATTAAGACTGTTTCACGTTAATTATGAAACAGATCATGTGGTCCTCTGAAGCAAACATTTCCTTATCTCTACAATCCTTAGCAAAGCAGAGAATTATGGTGGCATTAAGATGGGTCTGAGAAACTGATGAAGTGTTTTCACATAACACTTTCAAAAAGCCAACAACATCACCTAGAATAAACCTCTCACATGAATTCACACTGACAAAAGTAAGTGGTCCTGGTACCTACCAAACAACACCTGATACTCCACTGGCACTTTTGAACACTAATAGTGAACTGGAAGATGCAATTCTCTCATTCTATCTAGCTATTGTAATTTAATGAAAACTTTTATTGCTTATCATTGGACCTCTATCACAATGCCGACTTGTGAAAGAAATGCATTTGAACCAGGTATGGTAACAATGTGCACAATACCTGAGTAATATCTTCTAAAGGAAACTCTCTTCGTGTCAGGCTTGGCGAACCAATAGAGGGTTTCCTTATTGGTAACCTTGGTGATCTTGAGATCTCCTGTGCAGCTCGTGACATCTTTGGGGATTTGCGAGCTTCTATATTGATTCTGCAGGTAAAGCAATACTTAGAAACAACAACGGGCAAGCTAAAATGCACAAAACTCATGTCTTTGAATGGAAAGATGTAAGAAGAAGCCAACTGGTAGGATGTCCTCAAAGCGACTAACAAAGACTGTAGAGCCTACGGGACGGAGAATTACAGGTCAAATTTGAAGACACAGAAGACCTGACACACTTGCAGTAAATCATGCTGGATGCTTTCTAATTAATCTAACAAAGCTTATAGTAGCTCTGCCAGACACAATATATCTTCCACTAATCCCTAAAAGGTGTAGAGATGAATGATCTCAGCTATGCAGACTTTGAGTAAAGTTGAAAGAAATGAGAACATGACACCTCAGCTGACAGATTTTCACATTAGCATAGAGCAAACCAAGGCTCCACAAATGTTGTCAGTGTTCTTACCCTATGCCAAAAGTTATTTCTACCTCCCACTGTCCAAGGGGAGGTAGCTCAAGCACCTAAAGAGCTCACTGGCAGAAATGTAACAAACAAAAGTAAAAACAGTCCGTTTTGAAGGACGAAATATATTCCATGGTGGCAAGAGAAAAAAAAAAAAGAAAAGGTAGGAGAGTTTATAAAATCTTTCCTTGAGACTGCCTGGGGTGAAATTGCGCTTTATTGTTTCTCATTACATTTTGTCCCAGAAATCTTCCCCAAAGTCCAACTCTATGCCAATCTCTGACATCACCCCAGAACTTTACTCTGTAGAGGACGCCAATCTTACCAAGAATTCCTATGTGCCCAAAGGAGTTTACTTTTCATTTTACAAGGTGTCAAGAGAGGGAAGGAGAGGCAGGGGAGGAAAGGGAGGAGGAGAGGCCACTTGGGGAAAAAGAAGAAATATCCAAGACATTATTACCTGGGGAGTTTAGGTGATTTGCTAGCTCGACTGATTTTTGGAGATTTCTTTGCTGCCCAGTCATCGCTGAGTTCGATATCGCTGGAGTCAGAGCAGTTGCAGCTGTCAATCACAGTGGAAATCAAGCTGTTTCCATAGATTTCATCTATCAAGACAGGCCCCAGAAAATTTAAGTTATGCTTCAGAAAACTGGTATAAATCATAACTCTCAGTCATCAGAAGCATAAACCTGATCCACAGGCAGCAGTTGAAATACAACTTTGCAGAGGAAAATTAAATGTTCTCCACTCTGCCCTCTCCAAATTTCCAATGGTTTGAACTTAAGTGAACTTGATTCAGAGGGATGAACACCATTCAATTGACTTTGAAATTGAGACTAAAGAATATTTTCTGCTAATTAGCAATCTATTTTCCATTACTCAGAATAAAAGAAGTTCTCTTCTGTGAAACAGAAGGCAGCAGGGTATAATTTAAGAAGCTTCTAGGTCACATTGAAGACTTTTTTTCACTTCAGAAAAAAATATCAGACGCCACCATCCAAGTTGCATATATGTATTTTTTAAAACTCTTGAGGATTTAATGCCCAAAGTATTGCTGAATCATTTTTACACAGGGCAACAACTGAATTCTACCTGCTTTTCCGTCTGTTTTAGGATCCATGATGACAAACTCCGGCCGCAACTTGCTGATACGACGTCCTTTCAGGATGGGCACCAGTCCCCCAAGGTATTCCAGATACAGAGTATAGCATGGACCACCGACCTCTGGGTCATCTTCCGTCCGCTTCATGGTGCAGTGAAGCCGTTCATTACCAGCTGTTGGGTAGCTGACAAAATCTCTCATATTGTTTGGGTCTGGGATGGGAGGCTTAATTAAACAGAGGAAGGAAAGAGAAAGTTTTCTAATATTGGTTGGGGTTTTCTTCTGTGGTGACTTAATCCCAACACTTGAACCCAACTCTAATTTGGCAGGTGAAGATTAGTGTAGGTTTCTTCATGAATTACGCAGGACACACATGCAAGACAGAGTGTCTGTGTTTTGTACAGTTAGTTGTACACAGAAAACGAAAACTAAGACTAGTTACATCAAAGAAGAAGGTTGAACCTGTGGTCAGACCACTGAATGAGACAACAAACCTGTCTTCAAGTTCCAGCTCTAACCAGAAACTTCTTTTTGAACTTGAGTAATGTGGTCAAGTCAAGTATCAGAGTATCTTGTCTTCTGCAGGCCCTCCAAGTGAACCTGGACACTCGGATCCCATTCCTGCTTAGTATTGCTACACGCTATGCCACTATGCTACAATGCTGTCAACTCTGAAAGAAGCTCATACTTCTTTTATCACTTCCAAGCACGTGTCCCATCCTAGCTAAGGGCCTGTTTGCGTGCCAAGTAGAGAAATACAAGCACAAAGCTTGGGTTACTTTGCCCTGCTTGCCAGGCACACTGTATTAATCTATGAAAAACTCAGTCCTAAAGCAGTAGGACTCTTTTTGTCTAGGACAATACAGCCTGTATGACACAAATATTATTCATGTGTAGGAGTCAACAGAGTTTCTTTCAAAATGAAAGCACAGGAAAAAAAAGATAGGAAAAAACTTCTTTAACCTGGTAAATGGGTATAGGCTGAGAAGTGACCCGTGGATAATGTGGTCCGCAGGCGGATGGGGGAAGAGGAATGTACACAAGGAAGAGGGTGCCTTGCCTAGCACTGAAGGCATGGCTGACAACACAGGTTGAGTGGGTGACTGGGGATGAGCCAGGGTAAAGTGTAAGTGCTGATGAGGCTCCAGAAACATCCATGGAACAAGACAGGCACATGGCTTCTGGAAACCCTGCTTTCACCTCTCAGCTACGCAGCGCCACAACCGCTCTGCATCCTGGCGTCTCCTCTAGGAGGTGACACAAGGGCTGTGGGAAACAATGTGTCCCTGTACTGCCCTCTGATCCCCAGCAGGGCTCCCAGCCAACTGCTGCCTTCATCCAACCCATCCAGTCCCCTCCCCTGCCTTCCCTGACAGCCAGGAAATTGTCACTGATGCTCTAGAGAGAAGTGGTGCTGGAATAACATGGAAAGCATCCTGGGGAGAAGGAAGCAAAGAACTAGAAATAACTGGAGACTTCCAGTCTGATAAATGCTGTGCATCTTTGGGGATCCAGGAATTACGGTTACAGCAGGGCATTTACTGTTCTTTGGTAAATGAAATGATCTACAGTTGCACAAACTGCCCTGATTAGCAGCACCCAAATGGAACCATGCTGAATAAGTATTTTGTAGGCATAATGTGTTCTCATTTAAGTTGGGCCAGCCCCACTGATTTCAAATTAGTTGTTCTAGCTCTACATTGTTTTAACAAGGACCTCTGGCTCAAGAGACTGCTGTAACACTTACACAAAAAGTCGCAAAATGTATGCGTGAAAGTCAAGCATTTACCAGCTAATGCTCTGGTTTATAGGCTGTAATAAACGGCTTGGAAATCCCAAGATGTTACTGAGGGCAAAACCATGAAACAAAGAGGTTGTGCAGAAGATTCTGCAGGTGTTATACCTGGTTCATTTTTCCATAACACTGTTGGAGCAGTAAGATTAGCAGAACTCACTGTTAGCAGAAACGTTTGGGCAGCCTCAGGTCTTAAGCCTAACCTTCCTGGCAATATAAGCACTCATGTGACATTACAGAAGCAGCAGTTTTACTCCTGTGAATTCCCCCCATAACCGTGACAGAGTATTTATCACCAGCGTGAGCTTCTTCAGAAGTCTTTGTGAGTCACCAGCACATTTCACCCTTGTAATGTACTTGGAAAGTCCATCTCCATGTAATAATGCAGATCAATATGTGTGAGCCTTCTTTTCAGATTTTTAACAGGCACCAAATGCATCAGTGGGGTCTTGAAGAGAATACAAAACCTTTTAAAATGATAAAATCTTACAATTTACCCACTGCCACTTAGGAGCACCATGGAAGGGGGAGATCTGGTAACACTTTCCTCTTTTTCTTTCTTTTTACCTTGATGGTTGGTATGAAGGCCGTGGTGAGGTACGAGCAGAGCCGAGGGGGCAGGGTCAGCTTGCTGATGTCCTTGTCGTCCCGCAGGCAGCTGGCGATGGTCTGCTGGCACAGCAGCTGCAGGCTGGAGACCCTGTGCTCCACCCTGACAACGTACAGCGCGGGCCCAGAGGCCATCAGCAGGCGGGAATCCCTGTGACCCCAACAGATCGAGATGATGGGACGCTGCATGAAGAGCAAAGGGATACAACTTCAAAAGATTTTGTGCAAAAGGTCTTTTTCCAGTATGGCTGCACAACAAGTGATCACGTGAATTCAGCACCAATCACGTTACCCAAAGTCTTCCAGAAACTTAGAAGTACCTACCACTGCCCACAGACGAAGAATGCGAACATCTCAAAATCATCAAAAACAGCAGCTGATGTTTATTCAGTGATTTTTACTCAGGATGCTTAAAGCTCTTCACACAAGGAATCAGCTACCAAATTCAGTACTTCGATCAGATAAGTGACTTTAAAGACACAGGATGTTGAGAAGTAGGGTGTTTTGATGCCCTGTCCAAACGATTTATTCAGTCATCTAATCAGTCCTCATCCAATGGTAACAGCTCATACTTTACAACTGAAAAGTTAAATTATATGCTCAGAGACACTTAGAAAACAAGTGGAGAAAACCCCATCAGCTTTCTTGTTCTGTGCCAAGTCTTTGCTGCAGTGTCTCTTTTGAACTATTCCCAGAGGAACTGAACTATGAAAGAGCACCAGGAAGCCAACAGAAAATGGCCTTTTGTCTTCTACTTGTCTACGCTCAAAAATGTCCAGATCACGACAGTAAAACCAGAAAGAGTGAGGGCCAACTGGTACTACATGTCACAATGCGGAACAGAATAATGATAAACAAACACAGTTGCTTAGGACATTTATTTCCTGCTTGCAAGGAGCTCCCTAAACTTTCCTTCTAAATCCCATCTTTTCTTGTAAAGTACCAGTCTGTTGTGACATCCTCTAGCTCTATCATCATTAATTTTGCCCTTAAGTGTTACTTGCATCCACCTATCATCTCTTGCTTTCTGTGTTACAAAGCACCTGTATTTGCTTATATACACACACCATGTGGTATTTCAATCCCATCTGCTACCTCTGTGCAAATAAACAACACAGAGTAAAGACAAAACTCTAACTCCGTGAAGAATACTACACAGCAGGCTGTCATCACTGAACTACAAAAGATTTACTCCTTTCTGTGAAGGTCTTTTATTTTTACCATCTGTGACACTGAGAAGTTTAAGCAAACATGTTTTTCATCTAAATTGTGAACTGTATTTATTGCAAAGTCAGGGTATCTTTGGAATATCTTTTCACAAGATGCATCAAACAAGAAGACAGGGTCAAGACTCCTCTATTAGCAGTATGCTATCCAGACAGCAGGGTTAGGTCAGCCCAGAGGTTACTCATCTCGTCTGGGGAAAAAGCCCCCCTTGCATCTACAAATTCAAGATGCCTAAAGGTGAGTAACTGGGAAAATACGCTTTTATATGACTGGTATGAAGCAAAATGTAGCTGGCATAGCATTATATCAATGTTTATCATCAAGATAAAGCATTGGATGAAAAACCTTTTCACAGAAGAGATCTTCCCTACTATGTCACCTTATCCTAGATCTAAATTTCAAGGAAAATACTGGTTTTTAAGTAGGAGGAATGAAGGAACTTCATTTTAATTACATCTAGGCAATACCACACACACACCTCCATGAAGGCACAAATCTTCAGGCTGACTGATATGCAAATAGAAAGCAGCAACATGTGAGCCTTGTGATTTTCACAGTAATTGCTAAATGCATTTTGTAGTGAAGAACTTCAAAAGAATTGAGAAATCCTTTGCGTACCATCAATAATTCTTCATGGCTTGTCATAACCATAATCTGTGGGATACAGCCTTACATTTGAGGAGAGGTCATGTGAAGTATCCCCTACTGATTGGTATTTTTATGATTTGTGAGTGTGGCTCGGCCCTGGCACAGTCTGGCAGCAATGAGACAGTTCAAGCTGCTTTACCAAATAAATGCCATTGAAAAAGCACTGGCACAAGGTAGGTACCACTCTACTATATAATGGCCTGGGAACATCACAGTAGAAGTGACCCTGATTTTCCCCAAGGGCTGAATCCCAGCATGGACAGCAATATCCACCTGATCATTACTGTGAGATCCAAAGTGCATCCTGCTGTTCACCTTGCATCAGCTTACCTATAAACACAGTGAGGGAACAAACAAGTATGTGACTTGGCACACAAATGTTTATTTAGTGGATAGACTTTAACACCAGAAGAGAAGTCTAATATCCCAGCTATCATAATCCAATACAGCACATCCAGACCTGATGTCTTATACTGCAGCTATTATAATCCAACATATCACACTCAGGTAGGACATTCCTCATCCAAATAGAGTCAAATAAAACCACTTCTTTCCTCAGGCTACTGCTGCATGCAGAGAAAACCAGGGGTACAGATAGAAGCAGTGCAAGAACCTTTGCAATCTGAAGCATGGTCTCAAGGGAAAGGTTTTTCAGACGCTTTGAAACATGGGGTGGGACCTCTGGCAACACAGCACTGTGGAGCTCTGAAGAGTAGGGAAGTCAGAAGTTGAAAACTTCACCACCATTTTCCAACAGGCAACCATAGTTCAGTCACCTTCTAAACCTCTCAATGTATGACACACGTATTCTGTTCATGAATGTATATGCAAACAATATGTGAGTGGGTGCATGTTTAAACAAACACACAATACCTGCAAGTGCTGTACTGTTTGTAAATCATTACATTTCTGCTCTTCCATTTGTATAATTAGTCTCCCAACACATCTCATTATGCTTTAATATCTTCAACCTCAACAAAGAGCACTTGCACCACACCACCAGACACACCTTGCCTTCCTTCCTCTGAAATGGTCAGACCCTTGGTGCTCCTCCAGGCCCAGTATTCAGCAACATTTAATTTACAGTGAAGGGCTAAGACTTCAGATGAGCTTCAGGGAAAATTAGCCTGTCATTACAGACTTGGAGAAATAAAAGATCACCCAAATGCCAGATCTGACCTGACCTTTAAAGTACTGCTCAAATAATATTTTTCAATAACTATGCTTCCTAGTCTTTCCCTTGCTAGACAAGAGATATGAATCAATTACTGCAGCAAGTCAGTTAATAGCTGGCCATAGCTTTCTTTTCAAACTCTACTGAGAAAAAAACAATTGACCTCCAACATCCAACAGTAAAGTATTGCTCCTCATAAAGCATCCACTTATTTGAAGTAAAACAAGGAAGGACAAAAGTCGTTGTACCCAAATTGTTGTTCTATCCAAAAGTCGTTGTATCCACCTGTTAAAAAATGAACAAGAAGACTCTAGGACAGAAGAATTTTATTTTCCATGTTTGCACAGTTGGGTTTTTTTTTCTGCTAGGAACGAAGAAACACAGCTACAAATAAAACACGAGAATTTCTAATCTCACTTTGCATATAAAAATAGCATCAGGTTTTGAAAAATCTCAGCATAAACTGTAAATACCTGAATGAATTCCAGGGTTTAAACACCAACATGGAGCTCTGTGACAATTATGTATTAGAAACCATTGGCTAAAACACAAGAAAAAAAACTGACTAAAAACACATCTCAACAAGTGACCAACAAGGAGCTCTTTTGCCATTTCTTTCCATTGAAAGTGAGCTACAGCTACTCAAATCTGTACCCCCAGCTGGAATGTTGATTCCCCTTAGAAAATCATGCGGGAATGGATATTCCCACTCAAAGCCCTGTGGTTGCTTCTTGTAAGTCATTTACTGTCTCTCTTACAGGAGAGAACGTAATTTATATACATTCCATCACTTGCATGCAGTTCAGTCAATGAAAACACTGTTCTAGCTGATTCTTGCTGCCTGCCTTGAGCTTAGAAATCCTGAGCCATGGGGTCTGCCTGCTGCTTGAACTAATCCCTTGTTTGTTGGCACTGGGACTCCCGCTGGTAATGAAATAAAAATAGTATTCCAGGGCAGAAAGCCCAGGAACTAGCAGGACTTTTCTCAGGAGGAAGAACCCAATTGCAAAATAGTATCCAGTGAATGGCATGTGTAAGTACATGGTTTGCTTGCTCTCACTGCAGATTGCTGATGTGGAGATGCACCCTCTTCCCTCTCAGAGACAAGCTGAAAGGTGCAATGGCTGCAGTGCCCACCTGGCTCTTGTGAGCTGTGTGTGTGTGCACACCTCTGTACTGCCACAGCCTTCGGGGATGGCTGTGGGAAAGCGACCCAACACTCCTTCATTCTTCTGCTCCTCATATGTACAGTGGGAAAAATACTAACTGCTAAGCACGGATGGTGACAAATGATGAGAAACCTGCCACTGCTGTGGCCTGATATGATTTTTGATGTAATAAACCCTTACTTGATTTGCAGCTGTTTCTTATATCCTCTCTGTTTCTACAGTATTTTTTAAGAAGTCAATACAACAAGATTCCATTTTAACAGAAAGAATTGCTTAGAAAAGTATCTTCGATTTCCAGGGCTGATCAAAATCCATTTTTGCTGCAGAGATGATCCTATAGCCTATATAAGGAACACCAAGGTCTTTATTAATATCCTAAAGCATGTTTCACCACTTAGTTCTAAACTGTTGCTTTTTCTCCTGTAAGATAATAAACTCTTCTTGAAGCTTTGTTGTCATCCCATAACAACTAAATAAAATTGATTTCAGGCAACATAAATGAAAGGCAAGATTAATTCAGATGCAACAAACCTGAACACTCTGTGTGAAATAAATGAAGAAAAGTAAGCAAGGTCTGTTCAGCTGAATTACATAAAAAGCAGCCACTTCTTTCGTTTGATCTGAATTAAACCTAAAATTGCACCTTCCTTCTCTAGCCTTTACAGAACTACTAGGTTTCTGCAGGATCCTATAATCTTAAATCTATTCATTTAGATGCTGGGATATTTCTAGCAGAGAAGCAGTGAAATGCTGACAGCAGCAGGGCTGCAGCAAGTTGGTTGTCTTCTCAAAGACTTCTGGAAACTTCCATAAAGGTTTAGTCTTTGGCACACCACTTTGAATTAGGTTTTAAAATATTACAATGATAAACATGGGGTTTTGACATTTAATCTTGTTGTCTATACCACATGTGAAGCTTAGCTCACTCTCATCTTCCTTTGCTGCACTCAAGATGTAATCTGTACTCACACCAGCTACACAGTGATATAAAACCTTAAGGTAATGTAAATTTACTGTAGAATTAAAGGTGCATTGCATTGTAGCTTCTAAATCTGTGCTCTCGTTCCCCTGTTCCTCTCTGGGACATACTAAAAAATCATAAAAATTGGAGAAGGTACCAAATACACAGCACAAGACTGAACCATTAGAAAGAAAAAATTACAAGTTTGTTAAAGTTGGCAGTTAGATAATGCTGAAAAGATCCTGTAGGAGACTCCTGTTTAAAGTTCAGGATATAGGAAGATATGAAGCATCTGTTTCCAATCAGAAGCAGGTACAGTTGATTAATATAATAAAGACCTGTCTGCACATTAGAGAAGGACTTCTAAAGTGACAGAACTGGGTTGCAACAGTTGGTAAACCATTTTAGCAGGACTATAAAACAGTCTTAAATGAATTGATTATTCTCATCCCTGCTTGATGCCAGGGAAAGGTTGTGAGGACTTATCAAACAATGTAAGAAATTAACATTCTTTCAATAAAAACATTATAACCAGCAGGGCAGCTTGCTGTTGCAATCTCATTTTTAAATGTTGAAAAAGCAGGACCATGAAAAAAATGGGCATATTTTTGGTACCTCACATTGGTATTCGTAGTCTATATAAGGATGGGTGTAGTAAAAGGTAAATTTTACAGAAATTGATAGTATGTTTTTGAATAGTCATCAGCTGATCACCAGCCCTTAAGATAAGCTCTCTGCATAGAATTCAGTTCAATATTTGACCAGCTCTTACTGATGCCTTTTCAGCTCTTTCCACTCTATCCTGCAAACACATCCTTGCAGGATGCCAGGCTGAAGCCCCAGAGCCAGGAACAGGAGTGACTACTGCACTATGCCAACTCTACTACTGTTTATGAATGCTGTTTTTCAAGCAAAACTACTGCTTTTATTTCAATACTTCTAAACAAGTGTGATTTCCCTATCTAGAGTTTTATAGTCACCAAACTATGTTTATGAACTATAAATTCCTACACTGAAGGTAAAAGCTTAAGAGAGTTAATCCAATGAGACAGAGGGTGCCAAAACCACACTAAAGCTGGAGGAGAAGGCAGCATATAAAACATCTTGAAGGGATCCATGACAACAGTCATCATTGAGATGAGTTACCTGCAGGTCCCAAATCTATTCTACCACTGGGGTTTGCAGTGACTTTATGTTCAGCAACATTCCAGCCAAGCTGCATATAAATCCTGTCAGTCTTAGACTGAGTTTTGTTATAAACAATAAAATCTGTTTCCAGAATATCCTACCGAAGACAGGACAGACAAACAGCAGAAACAAAAATAGTTCAGAGTATTTTACTGATAAGATTTTCAGACATCTGCTATGTCAAAGAACTAGGACAGACGACCACATAGAAAATCAGTTTTGTACCTGTAATCCATTATTTTTTATGTCCATGTTTATTTTATTTTTTTCTGGCTTTTATATTCAAAACAACATGCATTTATAATAAATGTGCTTTTCTAATCACATATTTGCTTCTTCATAAGAAAGTCTTAGCAGAAGAGCTCAAGATCAGGAAATTCTTTTATTTTCTTCAATTGTTTTTTAGTTCAGTAACCAGTGATGAATCTTATAAAATCCCATTACAAGGCTGCCGTGGTACAGAAAACTAATTAGTTTACTCTGATGAATTTGTCATGAGACAAATTACTAGGACCACTGACTCACTCTCATCTTTGCACATACATCTTTGGAGCAGAGGCACAGCATAACAGAAGCTACCAGCAATTTTTTTGCAATAGTGGTTTTTATCTGGTTTTGTCAGTAAACTAAATACTTAGCAATGTTCCAGCATACCTGTCATTTAGCTGGTAATACTGCTAGACCAGCATTGGAATACATAGGAACATAAAGTCCACATGAGCAGGTACAGGTGTTCTTCTGAAAGACCCCTCACTTCCTCCTGCAGCTGAGTAAATATGAATTTAAATGCACCAAATAAAGAGACTAAACACTGACTAATAAGAGAAGAGGGGTAGCTCTAATTTTAGGTAGGTTTATGCACATAGTTTTTTAATAAACATAAATACATCAGTTTGAATGCTATTTAAATCCTGATTTCCAAAGGAAATGAGACTCCTTGACTCTGTTATTAAGTGGTGGCTGCCTCTCCCTGACTGTCCTCATCCTTCACTTGCAACCTTCTGGCTTACAACTTCCGAAGTGGTTGGGTTTTAGTCTGCAGTTGTGTCCTGGGTTGATGCTACACTGTATCCCCAATCGTCTGTTCGGTCTATATTGGATCTGAGAGTAACGGGGAGAAAGTGCAAAGTTTGTTTTCAGGAATTGCACAGACTGGCCTTGAGAATATGAGTCACCGGCGCGGAGATGCAGTTTTTTTGTTATTTTTTTTTCCCTGGAGCCACTCTCTTTTTGCTTTGCTTTGCTGTAGTTAGCTTAGCTTAGTTAGGGCTGAAAAGCTTCGCAATTTTTTTTTCCCTTCCTTTTTTCCCCTCCTTTTCTTTTTTCCCTTTTTTCCACCTGTTTTTTTGGAACGGTTCAAACCTCCCCCACACCGAGGACCCGGCGGGGGCCGCCGGGGGAGCCAACACCTGGATCCACTGGGAGCTACCCTTCGCAGCAACATCCACCACTGCTGAAAAGAACCGAGAGGAGAAACCATCTATAAAAGGGACTTTGCTTTCCGTAATTCATCACCTGGTATTGTTTGATCTATTGCGCTGGGGGAGTGTTTTGCTGGTTTAATAAACAGGTTTCTTTCCACTTTCTCTCTCCAACGAGTTTTCTCCCGAACCGGCTGGGAGGGGGGTGGGGGGAAGGGTTTTCCCTCGGAATTCTTCTCCCAAATTGGCCTTAAACCATCACAAGTTGAAAATGCGGGAAGAAATCGCCATTACATTAAAATACTGCTATTCCCAACAAAAGTAGCAGCTGGAAAGAGCAGAAAAGCTTATGTTACTACTTCCACTATTAGAAATACTGCAGTACAAACTTGGCATTCACCTCTCAGCTGCCCTGTAAGCGCTCACATAATGGCAGAATAATTAGCCCCCGCATCAGCCACAATATGTGCTTTCTCACAGCTGGTTGAGGAGAAAGGAGAAGAGCTGAAAACATGGAAAGAAGTTGAAGCTATACATGGAGAACTAGAGGAGATGAAAGTATTTAAATGAAGGAGAATTTGAGATTAGCAGGAACAAAGCAGTGATGGAAAAGCCCGCAGACACGCGACCCTTGGGGCACCCTGACCTGATGGGTTCTGATGCTCAAACCACAGAGTGATTTCACAGCCTGGCACCAGAGGGTTCAACAGCTAATGTGCACAGACTGAGTCCTGGTACTGAAGTAACAGAACAAGGTTTGCCTTTCACCTGGGCTGGGAAAAAGCAACACTGATATAAATATGTTTTCTTCAGATCTGATCCAGAGAGGAAAGGGCAGTGCTACTTTGCTACAAGGGCTACGTTTAAGAAAATAAAGCTGTGTTTATAGGTAAGTCCTTTAGGTACCTAAATTAGCATAAGGTATCACTGTACATATTTAGGTTGGCTTTGGAGACCGTTATTTTACAGTTCACACAACCAAAGAATTCTATCTAAATTAGAGTACTAAGGTTAATAAGCACAGGTTAATGCTAAATATAAGCAAACACAAAGGCTTAGCAGATGGTTTACTATGTCACCCTTTTGCATCCATTCCAGATCAGGGTACTGGAAAAAAAAATGATAATATATGGTATCATCATTAAATATAATTAATATATCTACAGCATTTTCCTTCACTTTCAGATTTCAAAGCTGTTATAAAGTTTCATTACTAGCAACAGAAATCAGAATGGAATCATCCCTATTCTGCAGAAAATGACACAGATTTACATTCAGCTGGGCTCTGAAGTACCAGCAAAGACCTATGAGGCATGCTGTGCTCCTGGGCAGCTCACAGACCATGTGCTGGCATTTACTTGGCAAGTTACATGACTGAGGTTACTGCTTCACACCAAATGATCGTACTTTAGAAAATTACAATAACAAAGCCGGAATAATCTTGCAGTTATGATACTGGACTTGGAATATTTTTGTTCAGCTCTTGGCTCTGCTACAACAGTAAAGATTTTTTTTTTCTCCTCAGTCACTTATCCATAAAACAACAGAATTTCCTGTCTGCCTGTTCATGGCTCAGTGAATTTGGGAAACAGACTTTCTCCTTTTGTATTTCCACAATACCTAGCACAGTGGACCTTAGGATCTGGTGCAGTCTTGCATGTCTACCTCAATGTGAACAACCATAGTTCACAGAACATTTTTTTCTATATTGTGTTTTAAGGTGGATTTGGGACATTTTGCAACCTTTTCCACATTGCAGGTCTACAGCAGTGAGCCAATGTGGGAAAAACTTGTCAGGAAAGCATGGAGAACAGACTTCAAAAACGCCTCCTACCTGCACAGGTGTCTCCAGAGTGTAGATATGTTCCCCACGCACGTTGTAGAACTTGACAAGTGCGCTTTTCAGCAGGGAACCATTGCTGAGGTCAACCAGCTGGTTCTGCTTCTCCATGCCTGCTACTGCAAGCAGGTCTCCTTGTGTGCACCACTGTACCACCACATCTGAAATCACAAAGATGGTTTGCAATAACCACTGACTAGAAACAACAGGAACAGCATTTCCAGATGCTGCAAGGTGACTTGAACAGACAAAACATGCTCTCAAAAGTTAGTTAAGTACCTAGAAACCTATATTCTTTCATTGAAGTAGTAGGAAATATGCCACAGGTGCACTTCTGAGAATGACTCTTTATTTTGTAAATTGAAAAAAAAGTGTTAAATATTATTTTCTCTCTATGGTGAATCTAGAATGTAATGAGTAGTGGCTCCTAAACACCTAAGAAAAGAATTTACCGGAGATGTTGGAACTGATGTGGAAGATCCTACATACAGCTTTGGGAAAAAGGGGAACCAAGTTAATATGCAGAAAAATAATCTTACCAAGAGAGCAGCAAAGAGTGTTTGTCTGGAAAGAACTATAGTGCAAAAAAGCAGAATATCTGTCAATGCCTCATGTTCTCACTGGTTGTCAATTTAACTTTTAGCATAACTCAAACTAGAGTTACAACAGTATAACATGAACTAAAAGTACTTGGACTTTTGTCCATAAATACATATGGCCTCTACATCATATGTTTTCTTTTGCCACCACCACACAAAGATGATGAGGGCTCTGGAGAATCTCTCTTACTAGGAGAGACAGAATGAGCTGGGCTTGTTTGGTCTAGAGCAGCCTGAGAATGGATCTTATTATTATCTCAAAGGTTTGTGCCAAGAAGATGGTGCCAGACTCTTTTCAGTGGTGCCCAGTGACAGGACGAGGAGCAATGGCCATAAACTAAGGCACAGGAAGTTCCACTTCAACATGAGGAAGAATTTCATTACAGTGAGGGCAGCAGAGCACTGGAAGAGGCTGCCCAGGGAGTTTGAGGAGTCTCCCTCTCTGGAGACAGTCAAACCACACCACGAGAAGTCCCTGTGTAAGCTGTTCTAGAGGAACAGCTTTAGCAGGGGAATTGGACTGGCTGATGCCCAGAGGTCCCTTCCAACCCTAATGACTCTGTGATTCTGACTTGTGAAAATCTACTCAGCTGCTAAGCAGGGCTTTGCTGGAATCACACAGGGACTGCTCAGACTCTCATATACACGGATATGAATATACATATCAGTTACTTCTCTTACAGGCACCTCATGATGAGGGACGCCTACAGCTTAATTTGGGGATGCTTATTTCAAACCCTTATATCCTCTAGTTCTTTGTTACACTTCGAGAGTAACTCTAAAACAGTGTTTTGCATTTCTGCTTGTGTTTCAAAGGCAGATTTGCATGTTCAAGGAATACCGAGCTACTCATTAAACCTTTTTACTCTTAAACCAGAGGTGAAAGGCAGCTATTTTGTTCTGAGACAAAGTGAAGGTAAAGACAAAACTTTTGTGCTCTGGGATGCTCAATCTGCCAAGAACCTTTTGAAGACACTTGTGGGCGAGAAGCTGTCTTCGAATGAAGAAGCAGGAGAGAAATGAGAGTTGGCAGGAAGGATCTCAAAATTGTTTCAAGTTGTCAACTTGTCATTTTCAGGGACTTTTATGTGCAATTTAAAATGGTTTTGTATTATTTCAACTTTCTGATATTTCTCATGGGAATTAAGCTTCTGTCCATATCAGAGAGAAAGCTGCATGCTCCTCAAGGTAATTTTTCTACAGCTAGGCATTGTATGCCTCTTGTTTTCTCTTAGTTTTCAGCTCTCTGAATAACCTACAGTGGGATTTAATTCATGTTTCTCAGAGAGGAAAAAGATAGGCAGGTTAGAAATAAACAAGGCAAGCTGATCAGCTCCACTTTTGGTAACTGGAAAACTGTGGAACTGCCATGATGGAAAAACCATCTCCTTTGGATATATGTCTTCAGATAAAACTTTCACCTGATCCCCATAACAAGAGGAAGAGGAGCAATTACTTTGTCCAGCAGTTTTCTCTCTCTCTCTCAAATCCTAGAATTAGACTGCTGCAAAGGCAGGGTGGATGTGGGCTGCAGCATCCCCCATGGGACAGTGTGGCTCTACTGATACGCTTGCACTGCCAACAGGACCCTCAATGACTATTGGACCTTTACACAAAGTAACTGATAAAACAGGTTCTCAGCACCAGCTGAGATTCTGAGATTCAGAGATTCAGATACAGAGGTTCAAAATCAAATGGAGGTTTCATCTGGGGTAACGGCCTACAAGTGAATCAGTGGATCAGTCTTTCCAGCCAACCACAGGCATGTATATCAGCAAACCTTGAACACAGAGCACTGTCAATGTGCAACAGCTCTCCAGGCAGTCAGTGTGGCTAACTAGTACAATTAGTAGATGTAGCTCAGCAGTTCTGCAGGTAGCAGTGCACTGAAAATCAAAGAGTTAAAAAGCACAAAAAAAAAAAAAACAAAAAAAAACAAAAAAAAAACCACACCACCCCAAAAAAACCAACCAACCAACCAACCAACCAACCCCCCAAAAAACACCACCACATCTGAACAGTTCAGGACCTCCTAGGTCTGACTAGGACTGACAAATCTACCAGGAGTTTTCAAGCTGGATGAAAGGAACTTTTATTTGGATAATCAAATTATCAAGGTCTGTCGATTTCCTTGGTCAATTTAACAGAAATATTCCCAGTAAAATGACGGCTCTGCAAAACTAGTAGAATATATATATATATTCTCTCTATATTAAAAATATATTGTTACTGCTTCAAATAATTTCATAGTTGCCTACTTTAAAAATACATTGAGTAGCCCACAGTAGCCTACATTAGGCAAGGACATCTGCTGTAGAGACCACAGAGCAATACTTTGAGATTTAAACAAAAACACATGAACAAGGACTTGTAGACAATACTGAAGACCATACTTGCTGGTTTTGCACATACTTGCCTGTGATAAAATCCAGTAAGATTTAGAGTCAAAAAATGAAGAAAAAAAAAAAAAAAAAAAAAAAGGAAGATACTGGAAGTGTGAACAACTATATAAAACTAGACATAAAACTCTTTCTACTATACAGTGCTTAAAACAACAGCCAGTTACATCCCAATCATCTTTCTCTGTCTCACACACATTCCCAATCCAGTAAGATGCTGCATGTTTTTTGTCTACTGATGAAAAAAATATAGTCCAGTTTATAACTAATAAAAATATTCCTACCCGATCTAGCACGTTAATATTTTGCTACAGGAGGGTGACATACTTCAGGGATCTTTTCTGCACTAGTGAAAGTCAATGGGGAAAGAGACACGGGACAGACATCCTCAGCAGGATAGAGCCATGCAACTCTAAACAGAATAAAATGGGATTTGTTTCTCCTACTGTTGCAGTTGAAAGCTAGAACTAGATGACAACTCAAGACTGCTCAGTACCCTAATTACTCTAATATTGTAGAAATGCTGAGCAGACCCACTGGTGATTATCACAAGAGCTTCTAAGTTTTCTGGATTGTAAGGTTGCCTCATAATGCTGCATTTTGCCACTCACACATTTCTTGTGTTGGCACAGATGGAGAAAGGAATGGAAAATAAACCTTAAAGGTGATGTTTTTAAGACTCCTAAGACTACTGTACGTAACAGATCACCCAAAAACTGTGGGGCTGGTGTTAGGCCAACTTTTCCTCAAAAGCATCCCACTATTTCAGAACAGCTAAGAGTTTCCTCCAACAGCCTAATTCTCTTTTCATCTAATTTAAAACTAATTTACCTGTGGAGATGAAGAAGCTTCAGTGGAACCTATATTTAAGCATGTGCCTATGTGCTGTATTGAATTAAAATGTCTCTGCAGGCAAAGCACAGTAAATTGCGCTGAGAGTGCTGGCAGAGTAAAGGACATTTTTAATAAGTAAGAACAGTAAAAACTTCAATGTGAGTTAAAGATTTTACATGGAATACTGACTGTACAAACCTTCACGCACATCACTTAGCAAAATGTATAGTAATTAATCACTGGAATTTTTCCTCTTTCAAAATAACTTGCCTTTTGACAATTAATAATTCTAGCAAGTTTTCAATAACTGTGAGAACCAAAGTGGCATGGCAATTTATACCAGGTTACCAAAAGCATGGAAGACCTTGTGAATCAGACATGCAAAGAAAGTGTTACGTAGCAGAGACATTCACACAAAGAACCATAATCATATTAAAGCATTCTACTGGAAAACTGCGAAACAGATCAAGTGCCCTACAAAACTGCCACAAAAACACAATCTCAAAAATATTGCAAAACATTTTTTCAAACACAAAAACTCCATCAGCCAAGAGCTGCTCTTCCTCCAGCAGGTGTCACTGCTGGAAACGGCAATAACAGCACCGAGGGCTCCTGGGTTAAGGAGTGAGAGCCACAGAAATGTAACCTACGCACACATCATCAAAAATACAAGAAAAACAGGGCACAGGAGAGGGAGAATGGCTTCTTTTTTGTACCTTTCAACCCTGAGCGGATGATAGTAGGAGACAAGTCATCATAATTGTTCATTAAACTGATGTCTCCTGACGTGAAGCTGACAGTAAGTAGTGGCTTGGTGTTCTGCACCGGGACTGGATAAGCAGCTGGTCCATCTGCAAAACAAGGCTCTGAGTGAGAAAAAGGTAAACAACCAAAAATAATCACATCCAGGCTGAAACACACTGTACTTCAGCCTACCACCATCAGGAGTTGTTCCAAGCCTCTCTACCTGCTTATTTCTGCAACATCTGTGGGCACAAGCAAAGCAGGTGTAGCTACTCAAGCTTCTCTGTTTCTGTGAAACCTCAGTGTTTTTACTTTGTCAGTTCTTACTGCAGCATATCCACAGTGATTTATGCATGCACTGTTATGTTACATAGCAGTGTTTTTCCGTCTTTCTCCATTCTCAATTCCTCAAAGTGACAAAAAAATTGAAAACCAGTGCCTTAGAAGGCTTTCTTGGAACCCTAGTTGAAAACCAGCACGATGAACAATATAATGGCATTAAAATTTATTTGTTCTGTACACTTTTCGCTTGGGCAGGTGCCGGGGACTCCTCCTGAAGTCATATAGGGACATTTTAAGAACTTCTAAGAGAACATACTGACCTTTGACAAATTACTGCATTCTAAATGTCTAGGCAGCAGCATGAAAAGATACCTGCCATTCTGCATAACAGGATGCAGCCAGACGTGAGCCCAAATGGGACACTTGGCTTTAAAAACCATTTCTGCTACGTCTCTGGTCCTCTGAGCTTGTTTTTCAGCAATTCACTAAAATTCCCTCATTCAAATACTTCATGACCAATATTGACATCTGTAGCTTTTGCTGTTTAACTCCTATTTATAGTTTCTGAGGGGAGATGCCACTGGTCCCTGATTAAGTGCCTCTCAAGGTCCAGACAACAGCTGTCCAGTCAACAAAAATGGCAGAACCAGTTAAGAGTAGTATTGCTTCATGAACTTGTAAAAAAGCTGATGAGAAAGCATTTTGGAGAAAGTTGTCTAGTAACCAGCACCTCCATGTGTATATAATTTAATAAGAAAATCCCAACAAACTTCTAGTCCTTCCTACACACCTGTGTGAGTCAAAGGCTCATCACCTTTGAGAGGTTTATGCTGCATCTGCTCTAAAGAGAACACATCATGTTTGGGTAATCATTAAAATAGGCTTGTAGGCTTGTAACAAGTCCACCCACCCCCCGACTGACTCAGAAAAAGCTAACACATTTGGATCATTTAAGTTCTCATCTGTGTACTCTGCAATTTCACCACCCTCCAACTGGAACCTCAGTATTTTTTAAAAACACAACAAAAACCCAGGAAAAATCCAATTAATTGTTGTTATCTGTCTTGCTTTAGGAGCTTGCTAGGTTGAAGCGTGTTTCTTTCCTTCTAAGGAAAGAAATCTTTCCCAGTACCAGAAGTGAGGCATGAAAGCCAAAACAAAATCCAGTTTTTAAATATGCTAACATTTTACCAGGTGATCAGATTACTATCTTTCAGTATTTGTTAAATACATAAGCTTATTATATAGACACATATACTGGAAAAGGTAGATTTTTTTGTCTGAATCCAAAATAGAGTTAAAATTGCAAAAGTCCTCAATGCAGAGGTTCAGATCCAAGATGCAAATTCAGAATTATTTCTGAATAACTGTTATGTATTTAAAATTTTCACTGTACAATCACTGTTATGTAAACTTAGTTCTTAATTTAGTTCAGGCTTTATACATTGGAACACAGGAACAGCTTACCTAGAGCTTATAAACAGATCAATCACATCAACAGGAAATATTATCATCACTTGAATGAGAAGGGTGGGACTGACTGTGCATGGACACCTGGGCCTCATACATCTTCACTACTGATGATTTCCAAAGACTTTAAAACTGAAAGATTTCACCAAACGAGTTGTATTGAGACTTAAGGAGAAGGAAGGATTTATTCCTGACTCTCAAACTGGCAATGTACTCTGAAGCATGTGAATTAATAACTCCAGCCAGATCCAGTCACCCTGCTTCCACCCCGTGTAATTGCAGGAAATATCTTCATTTCTGAGCCTTCTGCAGTATTTATGGAACTCTTTATGTCAGGACTATGAAGGATGGGACTGTAACGATGAGCATTACAGAAATCCTATGAAACCGAGATAAAACTAAATATATAGTATTTTACACCATGTCTAGTACTGCTGTCTTTTCAGATGAATCTATATAATAGTGCATTAATTTCTGTGGCTGCACTCTGACTACCTCCATACACACAAACCACTGCAATGCCTCATATCTGCTTATCAGTGAAACCTGACATGTCCCTGTCTACTGTTTTTCACTCACCCTCACTGAAAACTTATCAAGCTTTGTGTTGTTACCTCATTTGTGCAAACGGAGGCAGAGCAGCAGAGATGAGGTACGAGCTGCAGCAAGGCTGGTGGCAGAGCTGGGAACAAACCCACTCTCCCATACCAGCTCTCTGCTCCATGAAAGCTTGGAACTGTGGCCACCCTGCTGGTTTTGTGGGGCATGACAACGCCCTGGCATCTGAGATGTCTTCATGAGCACACGCAAAGCTGAAACAGAAGGATGTGCACATAACCCAACCTTGTGGCGGGGAATAGTCGTCGGAGTCCGTGTCGCTCTCGCTGCTGTCTTCCACCAGGAAGCTGGGGTAGTTCCAGGACATGTTGAGGATGCCATCTGACTCGTGAAGGAGCACGTGGGCCAGCATTCGGCCATGGCAGTCCATGACGATGACCTGTCCATCAGCAGTGCCAAACAGTACCTGAAAATAACACAACAGCCCTCAGTCCCACCAAATGTCAGCCATGGGGTCCTCCTTCAAATGCATCTTGTAATTAACTAGCTACACTGGTAATTAACTGACAGCAAAGTAGTCATGGATATGAAAGGGTGCCAGAATAGGACACGGCAATCAAAGATGAACATAAAGAATGAAGTTACAGCAGCAGAGTCTACAGTTAAGTTCGTAAAATCTGTGAGCAGGTGATGTTTCATGGTGGATGCATTTCATTCACTTTAATATGAGAAATTACACTTTATTTGAACTTGAACATTACCGCAATTAAAGTGAGCTGGCAGAAAGGCTACCACAGATTCTTTAGTACTTTTGGATAATACAAATCTCCTAAACCTGGTGGCAGAAACCGAGGTGTGCGTCAGTCATAACAATATCAAAGGACACAGCTGACAAAAGTGAGGTCCTAGCAGATTTCAAATGGCTTGTGAGAAATGGAAAACTGAATAGAGAAGGACAGGTTATTCAGTTGATGAGCTAGAGAAGGTGGGAGAGTGCCTTCTCAAAAAAAAAAAAAAAAAAAAAAAAGAGGCAAAAGCAGTATGATCAGTCAGCTGGAAGTAGATTATCATAGGCCAAGGGGAAGGCAATGCTCTGCACATCCAGGAAGAGATGAGAAGACCACCCACCATTTCAAACACAAAATGGATAATCCAAGTTTTTTCTTGCCCTTAAACAACTCCATCCATAGCCAATCACACAGATCGAAGTCAGACTGACTGGAACCTGCAATTTCTTTCTTAATAAATTCTTCTTGAGGATTTAAGAAAGTTAGGATCCTGTATATTTGATCAATTTTAGGAAAAAATCAGGAAATAAGGACTAATAAATCCTAAAGCAATAAATGCATTAGCCAAGGCTGTTGCTGCTATCACATAATTCTGTATGAGGCAAATACACTTCAAAGCAAGTTTAAAAGCACCCATCAGCTTGAAAACTAGCCAGCATTAAAAATGAAGCTAAAAGGAAGGTCAAATCTTACACTTGCTCTTCCGTCCATCACCTATTTCCAGTACTTGTAAATTTAAGGTTCTAACAATTATACGCCCAGATCAGAAATTCACCTAGCCTTGTATCTTATCTTTAAGAGTGGCCAAGTGTTTGGAGAAGAGTAAAAAAACAGGATGCACTGAGCAGGCATCTCCCCTGCACACTCCTGTAGCTTTGAACAAAAAAAAAAACAATCAATCTCTCTTCTCTGATAATTGATAATTCCATTTGGCAACCTTTAGCTCTTTACATTGAAAGAAATTGCTCCCTGCTTACATTCTTAATATTGGTCACAATTTTCCAGACCTCTATTATCTAATTCCCTAGTCATCTCTTTCCCAAGCTGAAGAATCATAGCCTAGTTAGGATCTCCATGTACAGTTGTTCAAAGTCGACAATCACCTTGGTGACCTCTGCTGTCAGAGGTTTTCTTTTCTATCTTCCCACTGAGAGGCTGTGTCAGACTTGCTGCATTCAATGTGTGTATTGTATCAGACTTACACAATAGCAGTCTCCCAGGAAGCAATTGTCATTATTGCACTTTTGAAAGTTTCAGAGAGGAAGTGTGGCTTCTTAAGTCTTAGTTAAAAAAAACCAAAAAAACAAAAAACACACACACACACAAACAAAACAACAATAAAAACAACAACAAAACCACAAAACAAACAAAAACACCAACACCCACCAAAAAACAAACAAACAACCATCTCCCACCAAACTGGAATTCTTTTTATGATCAACATAATGAAGGTCGTAAACTAGAACGGCAATTTAACAGAACTCCCATAATGCCATTAAAATCTTAAGAAAAACAATTATCAAAAATACTGAAAAAATCAGTATCTGGCTGCCTTAATTGTAATCATTACATGTTACAAGTATTTTTGTGCTAAATAGTTGCTGGTTAAGTTAAAACAGCAGCTGAAGTTTGCTACAAGCCTCAGAATACTATTTTTAGATGTAAAAGCAAGAACTCAACCTTTGTTCATCCTCACAGCCTCTCATCATCTATCCTCCCTTGTGATTCCATACGCTATTCTTCTTCCACTTGTATTATCACATCTCCATTCACACCGTTCATTATTTTCACTGTTTTCACATGCATGATCAGTGCACAGCCACCTTCACTATTCACTTTCAAAACACAGCCACTCTATTTTTGATCCCAACAAAACAAACTTTTACAAAAGCAAAATCCTACCAGTTGTCACTGTTAGCTTCTCACACCACTCTCAGTCTACTATAGATTAGTTTTGAACAAGTCTCCTGAAAGTTGTATAACTGCAAATACCCAGAGAGAGGAGGTGAACCTCTATGTTTCTGAAAGAATCTGCCTTCTAAAACCCTGGAGAAACATTTTATTATTGGGTAGGAATAAAATCTTTGGACTCATCACTCAACAGTTCAGCCTTATCTCAATCTAAAGCTAATTCTTTTGAGTAGCACTGCCCCCAAATAATTCAAAATTATGAAGTACCCAGTGATTTCCAATTCAGAACAGCTGCATGTCAGCATCTTAGTGCTTGCACTGAAACTCTTTAGCAACCTAGAAATATCAGAGGGCACACTTCATCTCTTCAGCCAGGCTGTAGGTTTCAAGGAGCAGCTTTAAGTTTCAGGGTTATTGTAGCAATACAACCTTTAAGATGAAAGCATTTATCAGCCTGATAGTCCTGCTGGCTGAACTCCTGCTGAAGCTGTAAAAATGTCTAATGGTGTTATCATCCATAACATTACTCAGGTTATAATGCCACACTCAAGCTACTTATGTCAGATGAATAAAACTCTCTTGACCTTCAGACAAAAGGTTGAGCCACAGGATATCCTTAAAGGATCTAAGAGAGAAATTAAGAAGTTACATTTTAGATACTTTTTTCCTTTTTTTTTTTTTTTCTCTTTTTTTTTTTTTCTTTTTTCTTTGTGTTTGCAGATCTAGGAGGTCAGACAGAATGCTGGAAAATGGTAACAAGTTACAGTGGTCTGTTAACCCTTGAACACATAACCTAAGTGATAATAAGAGTAATTTAAAAAACCTCCAAGTACTTATTTTGAAGTGGTTCTTTGGGCCCTTGTTCTGTTCTTCTCTTGACTCATCTCCTCTCCTTTCATACTGTTTATTATTACAACTGATCTTACATGTATTACCACTTGCAGAAATGCATTTGCAGAATATGGAAAATCTGATAACCAAATACCTGCAATCACCCCATACATTCCGAGTGTGAGTCAGTACCACAACATAAATACAGTATGACTTTACAAAATATCAAACATGACAAAGCCTACACTACAGTGAAGCTGTGGCTGATTAAAAGTCACACAAATGCAGGGTTCCTGTAGTGCCCAGATGTTGTGTGCTTTGAAGGGGAAACCATGATCAACAGCATTGGGATAGCACATGCAGTTTTCCAAGTGCACCAAGAGATGAAAGGTGGGTTCAGTTCTGAAACACAAGTATCTTAGCTCTCCATGAAACCCAAGCATGGGGTGATTCCCATCTGCTATAACAAATCTGAATACCTGAAAAACGCCCTTCCCTGGAATGTGCTGACCTCTTTAGCCTATATGCTAACATAGACTCATTGAGATGAATTTCACAACCTAGTTTTGATAAATTAAGAAGTTTTTCAACTAAAGATTTTTGGAACTATCATCCATGAAACTTAGCATTCAAGACTGCAACCCCCTTAAATGCCAAGGTATCAAAGACACTTCAACTAACAGTCTGAAATACACCGATTTCTAAAAGACACATGGTAAGCAAAAGATGGGGTATTTTGCTCTGAAGTATCCCTCTTATAAAGAGACTAATATTACAACAGCCAAGAAGCCAAAAATTCAGGTCAAGAATCACAGAATCATTAGGTTGGAAAAGACCTCCAAGGTCATCAGGTCCAACCCAGCCCTAACCTCAACTAAACCATGGCAACAAGTGCCACATCCAGTCTTTTCTTAAACACATCCAGAGATGGTGAATCCACCACCTCCCCAGGTAGACCATTCCAATACTTCATTATCCTTTCTGTAAAAAAACTTTTTCCTAATATCCAGCCTATATTTCCCTTGGTGCAGCTTAAGGCTGTGTCCTCTCGTCTTGTCAGTTGCTGCCTGAAGCAAGAGACCAAACCCCACCTGACTACAGCCACCTTTCAGGGAGTTGTAGAGAGTGATAAGATCACCTCTAAGTCTCCTTTTCTCCAGGCTAAACAACCCCAGCTCCCTCAGTTGTTCCTCACAGGGTTTGTGTTCCAAGCCCCTCACCAGCCTCGTTCCCTCCTCTGGACACGCTCAAGCATCTCAAGGTCCTTCCTGAACTGAGGGGCCAGAGCTGGACACAGCACTCCAGGTGTGGCCTCACCAGTGCCCAGTACAGGGGAAGAATGACCTCCCTGCTCCTGCTGGCCACACCATTCCTGATCCAGGCCAGGGTGGCATTGGCCTTCCTGGCCACCAGGGCACACTGCTGGCTCATGTTCAGCTGCTGTCACCAGTGCCCTCAGGTCCCTTTCTGCCTGGGCACTGTCCAGCCACACTGTCCCCAGCCTATAACATTGCAGGGGTTATTGTGGTCAAGGTGCAGGACTCGGCACTTGGACATATTAAATTTCATCTTACTGGACTCTGTCCATCCATCCAACCATTCCAGGTCTCTCTGCAGAGCCCTCCTACTTCCAACAGCTCCCAGCTTAGTGTCTGCAAATTTACTAATGAAGGACTCAATACCCTCATGCATGCCATCAATAAAAATATTGAACAGAACTGGCCCCAGCACAGACCCCTGAGGGACACCACTGGTGCCTGGCTGCCAGCTGGATGCAGCACCATTCACCACCACTCCCTGGGCCTGGCCATCCAGCCAGTTCATAGCCCAGCAAAGAGTGCTCCTGTCCAAGCCCTGGGCTGCCAGCTTTTCCAGGAGTGTGCTGTGGGAGACAGTGTCAAAGGCCTTGCTGAAGTCCAAATAGACAACATCCACAGCCGCCCCTGCATCCACCAGGCGGGTCACCTGGTCATAAAAAGTGACCAGGTTGGTCAAACACTACCTACCCCTCCTAAACCCACGCTGGCTGGGTCTGATACCCTGGCAGTCTTGCTGCGTAAATAGCTCTCAATATAAACTGCTCCATTATCTTACCTGGCATGAGGTCAGGCTAACTGGCCTATAATTATCAGGATCCTCCTTTCTACCCTTTTTATGAATGGGAATCACACTGGCCAGTTTCCAATCATCCAGAACCCCACCAGTAAGACAAGTTTGTTGGTAAATGATGGAGAGCAGCTTCACAAGCTCATCTGCCAGCTCCCTCATCACCCTGGGATGGATCCCATCTGGGTCCATAGATTTATGGTCATTCAAGCAGCTCAACACTTCTCTGACTGCCTCCACCTGGATAGCAGGAGGACCATTCTGTTCCCTAACACCATCCACCAACCCAGTATGACAATTATCCTGAGGACAAGCCATCTTCCCACTAAAGACTGACGCAAAGAAGGCATTAAGCACTTCTGCCTTCTCATCTGCAGTTACTAAGTTCCCTCCTGCATCCAATAGATAACAAAGGTTGGTCTCATCCTTCCTTTTACCATTAACATATTTGTAAAAAGATTTTTTATTATCCCTTACAGAAGTTGCCAAATTAAGTTTGAATTGAGCTTTGGCCTTCCTAATTTTCTAGCAAGAGGAACAGCTTGGATGTGTTGGGTGGCTCTGCTACATACATTGTGCTGAACTCCACGGCTCCTGTAAGATCTGTTGTAATGGTGCAATGCTCTGGACCAGACACAGGACCAGCAGAAAGTGGTTTGGCAGCACCAAGATCCACAAAGCTACAATGGAGTGACCAAAGTCCAGGTCAGGAAGCCCACTATTTTGTAAAAGTGTAATTTCCTAAAAGCTGTGCTTTTTTTGCACATAACACATTTTGCTGCTATTTAATTTGGTTTAATGTAAGTAGATTGAACTCATCAACAGTAAGAATGCTCAAGCTTTATGATAACTGGAATACACATGAGGAGTAGAAAGCAGACTTATTTCCAATCTCAGGTTTTGGTTGTACAAACTGAACAGTCAATACTGTTACAGAAAGATATCGATAAAACAAGATGCCTCTCTTCATGACATTTAGTACTAACACTGAAGGTTTCTAATGTTGCTGGTTAAACAAAACTCCCAGGAAATCTAATCAATACATTCTCAGAACAGGGGCTGTCATTCTGCATCAGGGAAACAACTGAACCTTTGACTGAAGCTGAAGTTGAAGCATTAGAAGCTGGATTTGCTATAGCTGCTGGAAGAAATACAAAGCCATTGGAGGCTACTTTAGGGTAGCACTTTTAAAGTGAGATATTCCAGTATTGTGATGCTGAAATGCTAAAACAAGAACATGTGTCTGTTTTACTCTGGCTGGCTCAGGATTTTTAACAGATCCTCTCTGACTTTTCACAAAGAACATACATCTGACAACTCACAAACGCAAACCAACTCATAGACTCCATTAATTAAAACAGCATTGAAAATTAATCTAGCAAACTCCATCCTAGTACAATCTGATTCTTAAAACCCCAAATTTTCGCACACAGAGAGAATTCACCTTGTAGGATTATGCAAGATGCACAAAAAGATTGCATCTAAATTCCTGGACATACTGAAACATTCTGAAAATTAACATAATCTGTCATGAAATCTTAAGTGGTCTAATCTTCCCTAAGATGTGGGTAAGCTGTCAAGTAAAACTCCACTGGGCAATTTCTCAAGTTACAGATCTTCCTTCTCCCACAGGATAGGTAGCAGCTTTTGGTTTTTAACACTTTCCAGACTTGTACTTCCAAAGGATTTGAAGGATTCCTCTTCCTACCCTCTTGGCAAACCTTGCCATTTCAGTATTTTGCTTTTACTCTCTGCCTTTGTGTGTGTGTGTGTGGCACACACAACTGCTGAAACCTTGGTGCCATTGTACCAGGCTGTTATCAATGCTGCCACTTAGCAACCTGCCCTGCACAGCTCTGCACTCCCAGCTGCCTCATTCTATGTTTTGCTTCACTGACTTTCACCTTCTCAAAATTTAGACCTGTCTTTAAGCTTTCTTCTTCAGTCTCCTCCCCCATCTTCCCCTACAGGAAGAACTAGGCATCTCAGAAACCACACTTTGCAAAAATGCTAATAAAGGTCAACTGTTTGCACTGTCAGAATACGCTGAGCAGTTCAAGGAAGCTGAATTAGCTCTCTTTGCTGTGATTTAGCCACCAGGACAAACATTAGTATTTATGATAGGAACAGCCTTCACAGTTGTCACCATACTGCCATCATACTAATAGAGATAAATCTATTTCGCTGATTCAAAATTAACTGGATGATAAAGTGATAAATATACAAAATGATGGATCAGCCTTCTATTTATGCAGGTAGGCTTAGTAACAGAGGAAGTACAGCGAAAATTATTGCCTTTAATTGTTTTCATTCATTAGCCTAATAAAAGAACGTCAGTCTTACCAAGGCTTAACTACAGAATTCTGCAGTCCGTTTAGATGTAGTATTAGCATTTTGCATTCCTTGGGCTTTTATTCTTTACTGTTTCTCCATCACAAAGCAGGAGACAGTGCAGCAAACTCCTCCTAGGATATATTAAAAAGTGAAAGTTTGTTTTTTCGCAGTGTCATATTTCTGGCTTTCCTTTTTTTACCTCAAAATACAGAGAGAAATAAAGAAAAGCAGAGTGAAGGAGACAGCTAGTCTCCTGCTGAATACTTTTTATTTCCATTAAAAATTCAGCCACTGTAAAACGATTTCTTGAGAAAAAAGAGACATCACTAAAATTCACATACAAGCTCAGGGGGAAGCACTAGATTTTTCTTGACTGCCTTTATGTCCAAAAATCTTAGAAGACTCTCTGTTTCCTTTGGACATGAGAGTTACCAGCCCCACATAAGACTGGTACAGCCCAGGATCATTCACCTAACTGCATATATAAACATACATACAGTGGTGAAATTCTCATTCGAGGCCATTAATACTTTCAAAAGCAGCACTGGCTTAGTTACCTACTTTCAGGCTTGCTCATTCTCTCTTTTACAAAGTCCATAGAATCTAGATAACTATTACAAAGCCATCAAATGAGAAGGCAAAGTAAATCCATCAGAGATCTTGGTGACAAATCCATTTAATAAATACTGAAATACTAAAAACCGGGAATTCAAACTGCACTGGCTTTATTTCTCTCTAGAATAGTATAATGTAGCTGAATGTCTGTAAATGAGATATAGTCTTGCTATCCTGTGCCACTTCGGGAGTCAAAAATACAAGTAGTCTCAAAACCAGGAACTCAAGCTATTAACTACTCTGGACATGTCGGGATAGAAGTAATTGTCCAGGCAAATGAAATGATCATTCTGGCAAATTACAGAAAGACTGATTATTATACATTCTTGTAATTACATCTGGACTAATTCTGACTTGTATATTCCAGGCACACATGTTTCTATTTTCTATACTCCTTCTTGACTCTCAAGACATTTTTCAAGAAAGCATCCTATAGCAATTAGATTTTTAAGTGAAGAGTTACCCTCCTATATAGAGTTCACTGTATTAATGATATGCCTCAGTTTACTTAAAATGTGAAAAAATCACATTTGAAGCAGCATGCAAAATGAATAAAAGGCCAACAGCTGAACACCTTCTACAGAATATCTTCTGTGGCAATTAACTTGGACTCCAAGCCTGAATCACTGAACTTCCACAGCAGAAGTACTCTGGAATATTCTTCAAGCAGTGCTGTTTTCTGATTCCCCACAAAACTGCCAAGAAAGTCTGTTTCTGAAAACACATATTCTTCACAAATATGCAATTATACGTAGCAACTAAAACAACATCTGGTGGGAAAATGCAATTAGTTTTACCAACAACCAGTCAATCAGGAGAAGAAATCAACTGATACACTTGGCAGTCTTCTGCATTATTCCCAAGTCAGGTTTTAGTTATTTCCTGAAAGATATGTTGACTGCTGAAGCTAAAATCTCATTCAGAGCTTTAGAAGTCTGAGAGTTTCTGCTGGGGTTTTGTGGTTTGTTTTTCTTCCTAATTGAAAATAGTATTACTTAGAAACAAGGACAGTACTCTCAACCAGTGAAAATGCAATACAAAGCAGTTTAGAAGCAATGTCCTTGCTGTTTTGAATTTCATAACTTAGAATCAAGAAGCCCCTGGGTTAAGCTATACACTAATTGAAGTTAGTCCCTCAACTTCTGCCCTCTCCTTCTGGGTCTTGGGTGCTGGCAGAGAGCAGCAACTCAGTGTGGTCAGGAAATACGTGGAATGGGTGAGGTCAAGTGTAACTGAGTCAACATGGAGTCAGGCTGAGTTATAAACTGTTACTGAAGGAGGCACTGAAGAATGACTATTCTCTTAAAAAGCAAGGAAAGCAAGGAAGGATTAATTCCTTTTCAGTTTGCCAACAATTCCTCAACATCTGAACACTGACAAGAAACTGGCTCCCAGACAAAGTACAGAGAGCTCAAGTTGAACCCATGGAGAATGAAACATTGATGAGAAACGTTTTGGAGAATAAAGAAATATTGTTCCCACTTTCCTTTGGTATACTATCTCTTTTTGTAAAATCAATGGAAAGACTACGTGATACCACTTTCCAAAAGCATCACCTTTCCTCTGCCATTTACTATGAAACTTGGCCTTGCTTTCCCAGACAAAACCTAGTGCAGAAATCCACAAATATCCTCCTCAAGATTCAATCACTCTAATCCCTGTTTTCTGCACCAAGGTTTCAGACTATTCACAGGCTGGAAGACATCTGACCCAAGTTCAAGACCCCATTTGGCTCCTAGTCTTCTTACTAAACTTCCAAAAAATTGATGGATTAAGTACCAGTGATGATAAAGTTCAAATCAATCATACTGGCAGCTACACTTCTTTTGAACTGAAAAGACCACAAAGCTCTAGATGAACCAAAGGGATCCTGGAGCCAAAGTATTCTCAGCCAAGTGGTTTTGGCAGGGGAATAATGGACTCTTCCTGAAAAATGCTGTAAAACCTTCACAGTTTGGAGAATTTTCCCTCAGTAAGAATTACACTTCCACTCACGTGCCCTCTCCTGACCAGTTCAAAATCTGAACAAAGCAATTTTTCTACCCTACAGATGACTTCTCCTTAGAGAGCACCTTCCTGCAGAAGGTTCAATTTTTTTCCCTAGGCTGCCTAAAACACGTAAGGGCATGCTGCTCCCTTGCAGAGGTGCACTGCAAAACCTCGTTCTTACTATTTGCCCCAGGGCTAAAGCATAGCACAGAGCTTTTCAAAACCACAAGTTCAAGTAAACACTCCCTTTCTCAGAGAACTGAAGACTTCAGGCTATATAAGCAAAATCATTCTGTACAAGCACCAGCAAGGTGAGAGGAGAGGCAAACTTCTTTCTTCCTGACACCTCCCACACAGAGACTGGTCTTGTTTCTATTTGCATTCATCTTTACTTTGCTGACTCAAACATTGATGCTTCAAAAATGTAAAACAGCACTAGGTATAAAAATGCTAAGTGGACACATTAACTGAATAGCACAAGTTTTCATTTCTCCCTCCATCTCTGGCTTGTCACTGCCATCAACATCCTTCTTTCCTGAGGGAGGCGAAGACATGGTGGAATGTCCAGCATTTAAACTTCAGATTCCAGTCAACTAAAATAGCAATACTGTGACCTGAGAGTCAGGGAAAGAGTTACAAGGTACACTGTTGAGGCTGATGTGTACATCCTAGTACACTGCTTCCAAAGGGATGCAGAAATCCATTCAGGCATTTGCTTTTTGCACTAACAAACATCAAATACTCTGTCTACAAGGACGAGCAAAACATTAAAACAGTTGTATCACTCCTTTCAGACAGAGTCATTAGGAGAAAAATTTCTGTGCAAGACTGATCCGAAACAGCCTCGACACGAAACACTGCAGGAGCTACTGAGAAAACGAGCCATGATGCCAACAGCCCATAAACAACCCCCATGTTACAGCTCTCAGGACCAGAACAAATGGCACCATCTCGTTAGCTCTCTCAGTGCCTTGCCTCTGCAGGCTGGATGAAGAGCATCCAGGGAAAGATTAGGCAAGGCACAGATGAAGCGAGTGGGAAGAAGAAAGCACATTGAAGTATCACCTTATTGCTCTGTTCCTCCAATTACCCGCTCAGTAACTGTGCAGTACAGACTAGGCTTTCTGGCAGGAAAAATTTGTCTGGAATAAACCCGCAGATAGATGCCATAGCTCCTGAATCCGTAGATGAGCCCTAGAGGCTCCAAGGAGAACATCCTTGTTGCCTACCCTCCCCAAAACTCAAGGCAAAGCCTAAAAAGTCCTCATCTAAGCACAAAAATCTGCAGTGTAGCTGTACATTGCTAGTGAAAAAAGGAAAGCGCAACCAAGAAATGACACAGTGCACCAAGCTAAGTTATCTCCTTCCTTCTTTTTTGGAAGCTGTATTCTCAGCAGAATGATGCATAAAAACCTACTTGAGACAAAAAGGCAAAGGAAAAACAATGCTAATACAACTATACACTGGTATCAGAAAAAGAGGGGAGAAAAAGAAGAGAGATCTATTATTTAGGAAACAGCAGCACAATACAGCTTGAAAACAAGGTAATAGAAGAAGATGGGAGAAATAAACACAAAGTAACACTTAAAACTCACATTACTTTTCCCACAAAATCTGTCACTATTATGTGCCATCATAAAAATCAAGTCCCCCAAGCAAAGAGACTTCCAGCATGTATAAATATATAAAACAAGAATACAAAGTCTCTGCAAAAATATTTAAACATATTAAGTTTATATAACCCCCCCTCCATTTTGTTTACAAAAGGCTGAAATAGCTTAGTAAATATTTACAGACCCCTTAGCACAAGTAAGCAGAAATCATTAATTTTAATAGCAAGTTTGCCATGAAGGTTTGAAATGCTTCTAAAAACAGTCCAAAATATTAGACAGTTAAGCTGTGATGGGTTTTATCTGTTTGCTTTATATAACAAACGGATTTATCTTGAAAGACAACTGAAGTCTCCTTCCCCTGTCCTCCTTCTGCATTTTAATGCTGCTGCTCAATTATGCAGCATGCAATGTTAAAATGCTTATATGCAATTTAACCATTGTCTGCAGTCCTTGTGGCTTGAATAAACTGCCTAGTTAATTAATGACACGTCTTCAATGCTATAAAAAGCCTTCAGCCATTTTTCACAGTAATCTGAGTAATTCATCCATCAATGAAAATAAGGCTTTCAGATCTTCCTCAACAACTATCTTACAGTGCAATTTTGAGTGGCCTTAGTCATTGTAACCATTATTTGGTAGTCTCTACATCCAGAATTCCTGGGAGAAAACAATGCATTTTTGTATGTTAAGACACAAAAATATAATTATTCCCTGGCAGCTTTGCAGCTCCTTTATGTGAACCTGTAAATCCTTAATAGGAACAAGAATTATTCTAATAAAGGCCAAAATAATTGCTTACGTTTTCAAATTTTACAGGCTGTAACCTTTCTCATTTTGTCCTTCCTTCTCTTCATCCATAATAATTACAGTAAATAGCTACCTTCCCCATACTGCCCCAGTTGCCCCTTTGTAGCTCCCCTTCATCATTCTGTCAACTCATTAGAAGGCCATCTTCAAGATTTTTTTCCACACATCCAGATGTCTGAGAATAATTAAACTTGACCAGTGTGACTACCACAACAGCAAGGACTGTCCAAACTATATGTGTGTTACAGCACCTGAATAAAACCAAAGCAGGATGAGTGGGAGCACAAACATCTTGTTTCAGAGCCACAGGCAAATGCAGATGTGGATGAGAAGGCAACAGCAGGGCCCAAACAGATGCAACATTTTCAAACACTTATAAATTCTATGGTTTTAAGCTGTGCTCTGGGAGCAAGATAAGGCTACTATCCTTACTTTTAGCTTAGGAGCTGTTCAGAACACCATTTCCTTGAAAAGCTCATAGCAACTGCAAATCATAGTTCACAGATGAAAAAAGGGAATCCAAAAGCAGACTGTACTAAAAGGGATTTATCAGGTAAAATTCCTGTCAAGGACTAAAGCCATACCAAACCCAAGAACTCTGAGAGGGAATCTCATGAAACACCTGATGCCACCGGTACCATTAGACAGCACTTCCTGTTCACCAGCTCCTGCCTCCCGTGAGAGCTGCAGCTACCGCACGGCAGCCGCTGGGCACAGCACGGTGCTGATCCTGCTCAGGGACATGCATGTATGGCACCACGTGCTGTGCTAGCACAGGGTCCCACCCAACTCCACTGCTGGGCCCAGGAACACCACGCATCCCCTTCCTCACGTGGAGCTCCGTTCTGGGTCCTGGGCTCCACCCTGATGCACTGCAGGCAGGGGAAGGAGCTGAAGCCTGCCCCTGCCTCCTGCTTGTCACAGAAAAAAGATGCTGAAGCGTCTCTGTGGTTGCCATGGGAATAGGATGGCAAGTGTTGGGAGCAGGAGTGAGTAACAGCTTAGAAACTGCCTCCCTGCACAGCTACTGCAAGCTTCAAGAGACTTCAAAAAAAAACAACATACAGAGCTCCTGCGCCCTGCGTTGTGCTTGATACAACACAATTCATCCGCTGCTGGTCTCACTGCTTCCTTCCAGTGCATTGTAAGACCCTTCAGTGCACAGGGTATCTGTTCCTAACACAGTGCTGCTTTTCTGTTTCACCAAGAGCATAATTTTGTCTCATTAGGCACAGATGAGGCTGAACCTTGGGGCCTGTATTTACACATTTTTAGTACCCTGTGCATGTTGCATTGCAATGGGACCATGCACAACAGTTAATGTTGTACCCAGCAGGATGCAAATCAAATTAGCCTACCTGGTTATATACTGGTTTCCAAAGCAAACAGAAGGAAGCATGCTGGCAAAGTTCACATATACCTCTATGTATACACATAGCTGTCATGCCCTAGCTAAACAGAATCCTGTCCAGTCCCTGAATCTCCACAAATAAAAGCTTAAAACAGGAAAAGGGGAGGGGGAAAAACAAGAAATGGGCACTTACAGCTGTCAGGAAAGTCTAATAATTTGTACTAGCAGAGATGCAGGGAACAAATATAGGTTACTAGTACCTCCTGGGATATCCAGGAATTAAAATATATTAATTCATTTTCATTGAGGGTTTCCTCTACTGGATTTTCACACACAGAAACAGCAACAGAAACAACCCCAGGGAAGTACAAGGAGTTACACTATATTGATCTAAACAAAGGAATAATCAGACCCTCTACAATTCTCAACCAGTTCTCTGACACTGTCTTTCTCCATCATGAAGAGAGATAATCTCTTTAGTGGGTAAAATATAGGGAGAAGGAGAGGGAAAGGGTGGCCTGAGGGGAGCGGAAGTTGATAGAAAAATGTCACTGCAAGCTCAGCAAACAGACAGGAAGGGAGATAAAGCACTGGAAAGATGTTTTGCATGATCTGTGGGTTTAGGAAAATCCTCAATTACTTATTGACATTGCTTCTATAATTATAAATAAACCCATTGGTTAGACAAAAGTCAAGCTTTTCTCATTTATGAAATCCTCAATCTGCTTGGTATGTACTTGTCCTCTTTGAAAACAAGCATGGGACAATGCTGCAGAACTGTCTCAAGACAGGATACAGCATTCTCTGATATTTCAAATTAATTTTTCATTTCAAATATACTTTTCATCCCTACATGATCATAGGTGAGCCTGCTCACCTGTAGGAGTCACATGACTCCTACAGCTTCTTGTGGTCCTTAAAAAAACCCCCAACATTTAAAAACTGCAAGGGAAGTCCTGCTACGGAGTAATCCCATCCATCCAAGTCTAACACAAGCATGGCACTCTGCCTGAGAGACAAACAACCAAGTCTTATAAAATCTTCCATTTGTACATCCCCAGGAGCCCAATGGGGCTCTGTCTTGGCCAGATGTGCACTTTGGTTATAGGGTACAAGAGGAGCAAATTCCTGAATGAGCGGGCCTACAGACACACAGTGAAGTGAGAAAACTGACTTCCAGTCCTCTAAAATAAACATGCAGAATCACATTCAAAAGGCCTGTGTATTGAATTAGCTGATGAAGCCCACAGCTCAAAGTCCATACTCAAGATCCAGGTGTGAACTATAGCAGAAATCAGCCGACGACCTTCATGAGAAGTTCATCTGAGAGATGATGCTGAGAAAAAGCACTGTGGTCAACCATGTGACTCAAAATAAGTTTGTCCCCAACAAACAAGGAGAACTCAAAAAGCATGAAAAACAACTGAGCCACAAGAAGAATGATAACACTCTCTTCCAAAAAAGAAAATGCAGAACAATTTTGGCTAGTATTACTAAAACCAGCTGATAACTTAATCAGGGCAGGGTATGTACCAAATCAGTTTAAACATACAATTATATGCTCAACTTCAGCAGACTGTAGTCCACCCTGGCCATCTCTCTAGTGCTCATCCCATCTCTACACATTAGCCACTATCTTGTTTTACTTCAAGCACAGTAAGAGGCCACACACACTGTCAAACAAGATGGTGACATCTTGCAAATATTGCAGCTCCAACCTTTCCTTGTCTCCAAAAGAAAAGTGGTGATAGGAAATTACCCTCCTCTTGTAGAGCTGCCACAGAGCCATCCATAGCAAGGAGTGACAGAGGTGACAGGCTACTGGTGCTGAATTTACAGGAGAAAAGATGGGGGAGACAGGGGAAACCAGCAGGATGCATATAGAAGGGAGTGAAGGAGAAAGTGAAGAGAACTGAAGAGTGAGGTAAACAGACAGACTATACTGAGCAAATTTCTATCAGGACAATAGAAAAGTGAGAAAACTGAATAACACAATTCCCCTGGAAATGTAAATTTTAAAGATAATTGTGTTAAAGGTGATTGTGTTAAAGGGACCATGGAGTGTAATACTTTCCAGGAATACTTTCTCTGACAACCCTCATGGTTGTCAGAGGGGTAGCAAAAAGAACAGTAGAAAAATCTAAATTTAAATGTCAACATTTATCTTTCAGTCACTGTACTGACAAGCAGAGTACATTAAGCAACAGGGAAGATGCTGAAGCTATTCTACACTAGAACAGTATTCTGTTCTCATTTGCACATATACCAATCAGGAGAAAATTGAGGTAAGGCAATAAGCTAGTAAGGGTATCCATTTCCATAAACACTTATTTATGTGTAATGTATGCAACATCCTTCCCCCGCCCCATTTGCTATTTTTAGTTTGAACTGAGCACAGTCTCTCACCCAGCACCTCTGTGACTCATGTTTCCTCGTGCCTCCAGAGGCAAGTACATCTAAATATATTTTAGAAGATCGCTTCTTTCCACCAGCTCTGGAGAATAGTACAAAGATCCACCATCACTTAACATGCAAACCCCTGCAAACCAGAGCTAGAGAGAACTGTGCAGAGCAATATCAAGCTCATGGCTGGTTTGGGTCTCTATTTCAGTGAGTTTGTCAGCAGCAGAGTCTGTAAGTCAAGCAAGTAATTTTCACATAGCTGGAATTGGCCATTATGTTCGAAAGCATTTATCTGGACGCTGAACAAGTGTTTGTTTCCTGGAATAACCACTTATGGAGCATCCAGATTAGAGTACAAACATATTGGCTAAACTGAATTAAAGGCAGTCAGCCACTCCAAATTAAACACTCAAGTGAAGATATTTCCAAATACAGTAGTAACAACTGAGCAACAATCACACAAGTGGGGTAGCCTCATGTTTAAAACATAGGACTGAGAGCTATTAGATCTTAGCTTCCCCTCCTACTTCTGCTGCTTGTCTCTTCCTCTTGATCTCAAGTAAATTATTTATTATCAAGATTTACATTTCCCTAGATTCAAAAAGAGGCAGGCAGACTCTGTGGCTTTAAAAAGCAGTGTTGCAATAATTAATTCATTATTCTTTGCAGAGTACTCTAAAATTATTAGATGCTGCTTCAGAAATGTGTATTATTAGTGCTATTATATTCCACCAGCAACTCCCAAAATAACTCTACCTTGGATGAATTTATAGTATTCTAAATTCAGTGGTACCTTGAGTCTGGAACCAGCATTTTTCCATGGCAGTGTAAAATGAAGGAAGGAAAACAATCCAGCTGTGACCCTAACAGGGTTTCTCTTTGCACTATTCTATGCCCATCATTTCCTTCAGCGCTGAATTATACATACATACACAACCACAGTGACAGCAAACATGTGGATGGAAAGACCAATCCAGTCAGCTCAGCAGCGAAAGGAAGGGCACCAGTGTAAATCCTGCAAGTAAAACCAGCACTCCAGCTCCAGCCATGCTGTAAATGGTGCTGTGTCCACCAAAATGGTAAAGATGATTTTTAAATTGGCATTTTCAAAGCTCAGCAAAATTTATTCTTTTAAATTTTATTTGCATAAGGTTGAGACATCTCTTCAACACTCAGTTATGTACACTTGCTTATGTGAATACAAGACATAACCAAAGTGCAGACTGGACAAATCTGCACAGAAATGACCAATCAGATATTTAATAGTCCAGGCTGTATCTCTGCTCAAATGCATTTATAAGATAGCTGTAACAACAAATTAAGGGTACAATTAACAGACTCCTGCCTCAAACAACTAACTTTGAATAAGATTGTGTGTGAATCAGGGTGAAAAGTGATGATAGGGAACTTGGTACATTATCATATTTACCTAATAAGAACAACAGGATTAATTGAATTTTCATTATCAGCCGGAGCAGCAGCCTTGCTGGAAGCTGATCTCACCAAGTGACCATTTTACTTGGCAACTTTTTAAGAGGTGGATTCTACCACATACCAATGCTACCCAACTGACACCCCTAAATGCCCCATTTTCATTACCTGTTGGTCATCTGGAGTCCATATGCCACAGGTGATCTGACTCTCCAGGTTTATTTCTGAAGACCAGTGTCTTTGTCCGCTGACTGAACCAACCAGCACAAATCCATCTCTATAGGAGATAAGTGCCTGAGTCCCATCATGGCTCCATGTAAAGTCGCTCACCTTAACATATCAAAGACAAGAAAACAGATATATGAGCCATGTAAGATTTTTCTTCTGTTTTAGTAAAAGGCAGCAGTGCACAGAATAAGACAGGCCAACTATTAGCCCAGCTGAAGCTCTGAAGCCATGCCTACTGGAGAAAGTGCTGCGCTTGCCAAGCGCCTTTGTGACAATTCTTCCACATTCCTTTCAATAAAGAAATGTTTCACTCTCTCCTGTGCTTTTTGAAAGGTATAAAGTACCATTCCTTGTCCTCCTCATTTGTCCTCTCAGGACCTGATCACTCTTGACTGCAGAGAAAACATGCGTACCAACCTGTGCCCCACGATCGTTGACGAGCTCCACAGACCATCTGCCTTCGTATTGTATCCAAACAAATATTCCTCCATCTGCATCGCAGGTTGCTAATTTCTGGAATGGTTCATTCCACCTCACCAGCACAACCTTAGAAGATTACAAACAAAAACAGCATTATCGAAACTGCATGTTGTGCTAACAGCTATTTAACAAGAACCAGTTAAACAACACTGCCAAATAAATATCATCACATTTAAACCCTAAAGATGCACAAAATAGCAATTTTGGGCCCAGCACTAGGCGCCTCTCAAGAACAGCTGGAATCGTTTTGTCACGGTTGTCAGGAAATGCACAATCTCTCACCGTCAGGCCTTTTTGGAAGGCACTGCACACTTTCAATAAAATCACAGAGAACACTGGAACACAGGACTCCATTATAGAAGCTGCAAACAGGAAGCCCTGCACAGATTATCCAACACTACCTCAAATGATTCCTCCACTGTAATCTCAGAGACTGTCAGACTCTTCATCAAATCGTCACCTCTTGCTGACTTCAAATAAAGTGGCATGCTCTGCACACAATTTAAATACTCAGATTGAATACTCATATTCAAAACAACCCCTGAGAATCTCGAATTATTAAAAAATAGAAAATTCATAGGAAAATCGCTTTGCTACTGAGTGCAGAAGGAATACAAAGCAGCTTTGGAGTCTTCTCTCCACATTAGAGCTATCTGAGCTTTTCTGGAGAATCTAATCAAGTCTAAACCTACCAAACTGCTCTCTCATTTTTAATTAATAACAATGTAACAAATACAGTTTCTCTCGAGACCTCAGTATCAAACTGAAAAAAGCATGTCATCCTAGTGCCTGAAGCAAAAATTAGCAGTAAAACAATTTACCTTCTGTTAGTGACTATTTTTTTTAATTTTTTTTCCCAAATTAGTTTTATTTTAAAAGTATGCAGATATACATGGGACACTTACATTCACACACAAGTAAATTCCCTCCCCCAGCTATTTTAGTGAGACAGAGTATGCAAACAAAGTAAACATATATTCAATAGTCAATTACTAGAGCGCTATTTCAACTACTTAATAAACATCCAGCTGTAATGACACTTTTTCATAAAACTAAATAGATAATTGATCATCTAAAAGCAACAGGCAAAATTTTCCTGAAATATATTTTGTTGTTTACAGAGATGGACTGATCCTCCTAAAGATCCCAGTCCCAAGATGAGCTCTAAGTGGATAGAGCCTTCCTACTTCACAAGGAAATCAGCAGTCGTTTTCAGACGTAGGATATAAATATGCATACCTTAAACTTAAACCTGACAGCTGAAGGATGATCATACACTTCTTTAGTGTAGCTACACTTACTCAGAGCGTCAAGGTCACAACTTAAGAACGTTTCTATCAGCGGAGCTCACCAGCCCAAAGCATCAACCCTTGAACCATTAAACAATCACAGGAAAACCATTTCTTTGTACATATGTAAAGATTACAGGGAGAAGCAAGTATATGACAAATCACCTCTCTGTTGTTACACATCTTAGAAGAATCCCATTTGAGATTCTGCAGAAAAACACTGGCTTCTGCTTAATATAACCCTGCAGCTGCACTCTAAGTCACCAGTCCTGTTTCCAGTTGGGCAAATTATACCGTGCCCCTAGATGGATTATATCACACTCAGTTTTTAAAAAAAATTCTTATGTTGGATGTGCAGTAAATTAAACATTCCATTATAGCAATGCAAGCAGACATAGTTTGTTGGAGGTTTCACTTTGTCCCCTCCACCTAAACAAGAACAGCGCAGATTTCTCAATCTTTTTTTTTTTTTCATTTTGGTATAAATCCAATGCACAGAGTCATAATTTCATTCACCCTGAGGCAAAATGCAGCAATGATATAAGTGTGCTTGCCAGCAATGCCTAACAGTATTATGAAAGAAGTGAAGAAAAACTCAAGGATAACATGGAAAAAATCTTCACCTTTAAAAGCTGGGAGCTGCTCAGCCTAATGATGACCATTCATGAGTGGAAGGTAGTTAACACCACTAAAACACCGATCTTTAAACACTTAAACACTGCTCACATTTCACAGATCATACCAAATGAATTCCGTATCATACCAGAATGAATTGCTAGACAAAATTTAGGGAAAAAAAAGAGAACTAGTTGTTCAAGTAACATGAGTGCTTTAGCTAACACCATTAAGAATGCTACTACCTGTCTTAAAATTGCCCTGTTAAGTCCAGCAAAGATTTGAGATAAACACACAATTTCATAGATTAGACACACAAGTTGACTTTGTAATATGAATTATGGGCAAAGTGACAACAGTTATTTGTTGTGTTTTGTTTCTCTTCTATTTTAAACAGGAATCTTGTTAAAACTTGAATATTTTAATTCAGATTCTGTGCAACCTGTCTTTTGTTTAGATTTGATAAAACATCCAAGAGTACATTTGAATGCAAACAAGATTAACTAGAGCCTCCATCCATCTCAATTAGCTACAAATAAGTATCTTCCAAAACAAACTTATTGCTTTATAATCAGAAATGAAAGCGAGACAATGATTCTTCTAGGCCTTCTGATACCAGCCTCATAAGGAAGCAAATTTGTAATTTGAAAATTCAACTCATTTAAACACCGAGCCAATGTTATTTTACGAGGTCATTTTAAAGATGATGCTGTAATTTACATTTAACATCTGACTACAGATGCTGAGTCCACAACTGCTTTGAATATTTCCAATATCATTTTAGACATTTAACATGCTGAAGAAGAGATGAAGGAAGGACTACCCTAAGTATTACGATGGCTTTTGGCTTTTATGTTGGCTCAAATGTAAAGCATATGAAAACATGTCCCATTGATGGCACACTTAAATAACGCATGAGCTTGAATTACCCCTTTACAAAGAGGAATTTTACTGCTAACCCATAAATGCAAAGATATCATTACTTTCACTAACAGCTTCAACTCACAAAGGACCCATTTTTACTTCTGCCTTTATGGTCCTCTGCTTTCCACTTAGCATCCTCACACAGGTACTGAAGGTCTCAACTGTTTTATCTTGTACTCAAAAGAGCAAGAATGTTGGCACACAAAAGTAAGTTGTCTGTGGACCATTTGTGGTCCACACGGCCTTTCTACATTGTCCAATTTTTTTTTTTTTTTTGTTTACTGGTTGGCTGTAGGATTCTTTAATCCTATAAAAAATATAAATTGTGGTCATTTTACTCTTGCAAAAAATGTATCACAGGTATTAATCAGCTTCTAAACCATTGTCTCACAAAGGATATGATCTCTCATGAATAAAACTTCGCCTGAGATATTAAGTAAAATGTAAAGGCCAACAATTTTCCCCTAAAAAGGATGTGTTCCACAAAGCTGTGAGCCTTTGAGTCAGTCTTATGTTTTCTTTGAGCTTCTTTCTATACAAGGATTGGTGGTAAAAAAAATTGTTTCAAAAGTTCAGCATTCAGGACCTTCAATATCTCTGGTTTGATTGCCAATTTGATGTTTAGGAATTAAATTTAATTAACCCTAAATGTGCTAGAAACTCTACCCAAGAACTGATTGCACATGTTAATACTGCCAACAATGTTATTGTCTATTTAAGATTTTAGACAAGAAATTTTGGGTAACTGCAATTTGAAATAGCAAATGCGTGATTTACAGTAAATGTGATCTCTTCCCAACAGAAGCCAGGTTTGGCAATCTAAATTTATTACATGATGTTGACACTTCTAATAATTTTTTCACATTTTCTAACAGAATACAAGACCACTAAAATCCAAAGCATTCAGAGAACTTTTGTTATTCCTAATTTCATTATGGTTTTGAAGGAGATAATTGAAAACACAACAGCAATCAGTCTTACAAGAGCAGAAGTCCTTAATCTAGGACAGCACACAACAGTCATTACTGAAATCTTATTTCTGTACATACCGTATGTAATTGCTAGAGAAGCAAAGGAAAAACATCTACAAAAAAATAAAAGGGGTAAGTAACTAGGGCAATTAGTTCCTAGAGTTCCTTACCAAATTTAGATAGATTTCATTATGGATATACTGTAGTGAGTCACAGTGACTCATGTTTTTAAATCTCTGATCCTACATCCATTTTACTGGGTAGAGGCATATGATCTAAAGATAGAGGTCTTCTCCAGCATTCATTTTCATATATGCTATGGAGATGTGCTTGCAGATGGACTGCCACAGCAACAGAGAGCAGAGAATACTCCATGCCAATGTTTGATTACAGCACAATTTGCTACACCTGAAAAGCCACATTCCTGTATCCAGCAGGAGCATTTCTGCAATTACAAGTGAAGCTGACATCTTTGCAGGGTGCACAGGATGTGATGCATTAGAACTCCATTGAGCATATGGAATAGCTGGCCTTTCCCTCCCCAGATAAATCATACTGCATTTCTAATGCTACTGAAAAGTTATTGAAATAGTTCCACCTTCCAAGCAGACAGCACAAGACCTAACTACTCCCAGGACAGAATAACAAAGGAGATTAGGCTATTGCCTACAGCAGCAGAGTACAGGACTTAAGTCTATCCAAAGGTTTCTTTCTTTTAGGAAAGTACTCAACGTTTTAAAGGAACATATAAGGGTTGAAAGAAAGGATTGACAAAAGGGACTAGACAATCTACCTGAAATCACTGAGCATCACCTACTTGCTTTATCAAGCAGTTCTGTTATGCAACTCCCTAAGAAATACTTCGATCTTTAGTCATGGTAAGTACTCGAGTATAGATAAATATGTGCATACAGTAGGTGCAACACACTGGCACACACTACAGTTTATTAATGGCCACAGAGCTGAAAAAAAATCTGTAAGCATATCTATCAAAGAAAAAAGATGGGTGTGCAGTGAGGAACAGAAATGGAGGACTGAAGTACAAGAATCAAAGAAAACAATGACCACCTTTACATGCTTCTGTATTTCAGTGCTTCTCCCTCCACTGTACAGAGATAGGGCTACATGTAAATACACGTATGGGTATATACATTACATACATATAACATGGGTATGTGCATGAATACACATCCCAATCAATCCTTGAGGAACCTGTGCCAGCTTTGTACATTCACTAGTTAACTAACTGAAGTTAGTCAACTGAAGTGGATTTTTCTAACTAAAACGTAAGATTTCTCTCTCCTATTTTCTTGTGCTGCAGATTGTTTGCAATTGTTCTTACTTTCACCTTCCCTTATGACCTTTATTCTGCGCCATTACAATAATGTCAGGATAATTCTCTCCACTCACACTAATTCAATCACACAAAGAGCATCAAGCAAGTATTTCTCCTACTAATACCACACAAAAAAGCAGCAGATGTTGTAGACAGCAAGTTGGCATCACCCATCTTTCCTATGCTCCTTGTCTTCTATTGCATTCTCTAATGATATACTCCCTATCTCTCCCATACCTGCAGAGCTCTGACTTTTTGTTTCCAGTGACACTACAACTGGATGGAAGTGCCTCATTTGCATATGGAGCTGTCACTTTCCTAGGTATGATACCCATCAAGGAATTATTATTACTAAGAAGAAACTACTACTATTAATAACAAATATTGTGCTGCAGCTAAAGAATGCCAAATCTATAATGGCATTTACATTTCTTGAGGAAAAACTGCCAACTCACAATAAGGCCTGCAGGTTACAGAGGGGGTAAAAGAATGGCAAATGAGCTCTGGGAAACAGAAAACACCATCCAAATTCTTCTACTTTTTTCTAGTCTAAACAATAAAAGTGAGCTCTCCTCCTAGAAGGGCTGGAGCAGCCTCTAGATATCTGAGGGACAGATGTAATGTAACATCCCTATCCCTGCCTCAGGACAAGCTCTGGTCAGCAGTGCCCTGCGCCGAGGGCACGGCAGCTGCTCACAGCCCCCGAGGGTTCGGCTGCTGCCACCGGCACAGCTTTCCACTGCCACTCCTACATCTTTTATCCCAGGATCCTGCATTTTTATTGAAAGAAGTGCATTATTCTGCAGCTACTGTCGTCTTGCTTGGTCTGCTCTTTGAAAAGGAGTTTATATATATATATATATATATATTTTTTTTTTTTTTTAAGCTTACAATCTGATTTCATTGTATAACACTGTCAATAAGCTAAGCATGTCACCTGGGGTCTTAGCCTTGTGCTAAACGAAATCAGAGGTAGGGCTGGACCAGCAAGAAAGTGCTGACCTTAATGGAGATTGGAGGTCCAACCCTGTACCTTCTTCTGACCACACACTTCTCTGTGGCTTTCATGTGAAACCCTACTCCAAAGCCCTAACTCAAACACCCCAGGTAAAGCTCCAAAGTTACATACCATGTAGGGATACATTAGAAGCTCTGTGCCATTTTGTTGGATGTACTTGCTCTAATTCTTTCCCTTTTGCTCCTTAGTGTATGTTTTCATAATGCTCAGGGCACACACCAGGCTGACAAAGACTCAGGTCACCTGTGCAGCTGCAGAAAGAGGAATGGCCAGGTAGGAGCAGTGCAGCTCACCAGCAACAACCCTCTGAGTACGTGCAGGGGAGGTATCCATCCCCCCAGTGCTCACTCACTCTACGTGTGAGTTGCTGGTAGCCTCTGCAAGTAATAGCATGGTTGCTCACCCACTGGGAAGAATGTTGATGCTCCCCAGCAAGTTTTGTTTATTTGCTTTGCAGATGAATGACAAACATACCTATTTTTAAAAGGTATCTTGAAGCTGGCATCCACATATACCTATTTTTGAAAGGTATCATATGGTTGGCATCCAATCCCCACTGGATGCCAGTCCGATCTTTAAAAGCTTAAGGAAATGATTTTGGCGAATAGACAATGGCAAAAAAAAAAAATCTTTTGAGAGCTGCTTTGAGGAAGGAATGCCGTTAGTGTAAGATGTTGTCTTAAAAATACCTAGACTGTCAACATCTCACTGAATACATTTAGGGGCCTTGATAGCAAACTGCCAAGATGAGGACTCAGAAAGGCTTTAAAGCTTTACAAGTCTCCTTAAGTGATACACTTCATTTTAAGAAATACACCCTCCTCCATGTCTATTAGTCCCAAGGATTTGCCACGTAACCATTTTATTTGTTCACAGAGCACAAAATGTGTTATGTTATCGCCTAATTTCGAGAAAAGCATGCCCAAGACTCCTCACAGGTACCAAACAAGAAGTATAATGCTCCTATGAATGAAGTGGCTCACAGCTCTAAGGGGATTACTCTTTTCACTCTGGACTCACCACATTTAATTGTGACTTCAGACAACCACAGTTATGGGGGACATTAAAAAAAAAAACCCACACCAACAGAAATCAGCTGCAGCCAAAGTATATCCCACACATTTGTTTGGGCAGCAGAAGATTTGACAGGTCAGAACAGAAAGTTGCATGTGAGAAAAATAACAGGTGATATGAATCTAACATAGATGAGAAGATGTTGGTATCTAGCTACTGGTTCTCAGTTAAATAAGTTCGTTAGCTATTCCTTCAAGGGTTGTTAAAGAAAATAGTTGGTTATGACTGGAAGGAAAATAACTAAGGCATGAAAAATTAAGACTTAACCACCCATATGCACAAGATAGCTGCACACTATTATGTTCTTGGAAGGGAAATTGGTGGAGGTCTGCTCTTCTCCAATCTTGCAGACAACAGCGTGACAGTGAGACGGTCTGCAGTATGCTTTTGACTTCCTTCCCCTCATAAGGATTCTCAAGTCCCAAAAGCTCTTTCACAGAAAAGACAGCTGTTTCCACAGAAAAACAATTTTAAAACTATGCCACACTCAGTTCCATTGAGGTGAATTCCTTTATAGCACACACATTACTACCCCTGTCTCTTGTCAATGCTGTCATCCTGTACTTAGGCTGTAGATAAGTCTGTTTAATTGCCCATACATACTCCCTATAAACACAAGGGCAAGTCCAAGTTAAATAAAAATAAATCAAAACTGAATGTTGGTAAGGATGAGCAAGGGATAAAATAGTACTTTCATTTCATTTTGTTGTAGTTCCCATACAGATAAAACATCGTACTAAAGCAAGCAGAGACAACTACTCTAGCTAAAGATGGGCACGCATTTTGCTGTAAGATCAAAATACCAAAAACAATATAGTTCCTCCTCTTTCTAGCAAATTACTTACTGAACCATTAGGAAAGGTTCATTCCTGTAAAAATAAGACACATGCAATAACTGTGCTGAGTTGGCAGTTCCTTGGGTTTGAGCATCTATGGTGGAGTATTTTCCCACAAGAAAAAAAAAAAAAAAGCAGTAGATTTAAAATCTCTGGTATTTAGTCTACATTAAATTAAAAGTTCACGAGCCTAATGCTCATTTAACTAACATCTGACAAAATTACATTACAGATGGTACGAATCAGGACCATTTCAAAACCCTCCACATTTACATTCACTTTTGGACTGAGTATGAGGAGCTCATTGTAAATGAACCTCATGCTTTAAGAATAAAAACAACACTCACTGACATCCACCAATGCCTCATCAGTGCTATATGAATACAGAGCCCATGCACATATTTGTTAGAAGTTTTGAGGGAAGAAAAAATCCAACCAAAACACCCCCAGCATAAAGCAGATTTAAAATATTATCTTTTTTTTTTTTTTAACCTGGCTAAAAATAGAGAAAAATATTGGATGTAGAGATATAGAAACCTTTTAAGAGAATCTATGGCTCTTCTTGTTGCTCTCTATGGCTCTTCCTTTTAAAAATATCCAAAATAAAGGAGCACCAAGTGATTACATTAAAAAAAAAACAAAAAACCAACACCACCGCCTAAAAAAACCCCCAACAAAATTAAAGAACCCCTCCCCCCCAAAAAAACCACCACAAAAAACAACAACAACAACAAACTGAGGAAACAGGTTAACAATAAACACTATTGAAAACCATTCCAACTTAGAATCCGCTAGCTCTACTCTACTTTCTAACTGCAGCTACTTAGGAATTCCTGTACTGTCTTCCTACCTTGTAAATGGTATCTTGTTCAGGAATACCCCCAGGGCAATGTATTGCTGGAAAAAGCCAGTGAACTGACTATGACAGACACACTCTCCCTTATACTCAATCTTCCCAATTCAGTGGCTAAAAATTCCTGATCAAGTGGTCACATAATAGTGAAATATAATTTTATAACATTACATGCATATATTAATCCCAAAACATTATTCAAGAAAGAAAAAAAACCAAAACTCTACTAGGAAATTTTAAAAGAAAACTCTTAAAATTGTAATATAAATTCTGTTATATAAAACTGTGCTAGTTAACAAGAGGAAGGAGGTAACACAAGTTCTTCACTTTCTGGAGTCTATTCTGAGAAGTGCCAGAAAAATAATGGTGTCTCACGACCACACACAGGGGATCTGCTCATCTCAAATACACTAAGTCTGTCTATCTCAAATATACCAAGGTGACAGATCATTTTTTGCTTGTCAGATATTCGAACTTATACAGCACAACAATTAAGTAACATTATTCCAGGTTTCTGAGCATCACCATTGGCATTTGTGGTGGACATTTTATAATCAGAAGCTGATCAGTGATGCTCTTCATGATTTTACAGGTTAGACTCTAATTTAGCTTTACAGTGATTTAGCTTAGCTGAAATCACTGTAAAGGTTCACCGAACAAGTCTTAGATAGAACCTGACTGCTGCACAAAATTTCTGCAAGCCCTCTCTAAGGAGATGAACATCACTCTTTAAGAGATACAGTAAAAACTTGATTTTTGTAACCAGTGTAACCAGAAAAGACCTTAAAATCCACAAGGAGTATCCCACAGTGTTGTCCAGCATGATTATTTCTCCAAGAGCCACAATACTTCAACCCTAAATATTTTTTTCAAACACAAATAAATAAAACTAAAAATAATCCAAACTTCAGAAGAAGCTCACATCAACTCCTCAAATGTATTATGATCTCCCAGGTGATAATAGCTGTGCACTAATGTAATTAGGCTGAGTTATAAGCTGGATTTGAGACAGATGGTACAGCTGGGCACTTCACTGCTGAAGTGGGACTACTTTGCTATCTGAAATACCCAACTATTGTTACCCCAACCATCAAGTCCACCCACATGGCCTCTGTGAGAGTTACATGCCATTATAGAACATTTCTGTCCACTTGAGGAATAGTGGTGACCTTAAATTAGTCACAGGTACTGAGAAAAGAAAGCATTTATATAATTTTTATTGGACTGCCTGCACTGTCTTTGTGTGACTCATGGAGAATGCACATCCCTGATCCTTTTGTGGGATTAAGGAAATTCCACCATGTTATTTTGCAAAGGTAGGACACCTGCTTTAACTTCCAGCAAAAGGCCACCACCTGAACCTCAATGCTCAGCTAGTGACACTTAGGACAGCTACTGAAGAGACTGTATAATTGCTGAAATGGACATAGAAAACAAAGTGAAAAATTAAATAGTGTCTACCTCCAAGAAGGACAATGTAAGGGAGTGACCAGTTAGTAAAGGAGGGAATGCAGAAAGGGCAGAAAGCCACTCAGCACCTGCACCTCTCAGGACAGAAAGGTATAAAAAGGAGAACTAAATCAACAACACAATAACTAAAAATCTCAATATTTAAATGCAAGATGTTTAGCTTAGCATATTAGAAAAAATAAGACAACAGACACCTACCAAGAATTATTTGGTTAATATATACATACATATAGATGTGTGTATAAGTATTAACACACATTACCCCCATGGAGGCTGTGATTCAGGCTTGAGACGCCACTTAATTTGAAATAATGTGATACAAACTTCTGACAATGTGAACACCAGATAAAGAAATGCCATACTCTAAGAAATGCCAAATAGCAGATTTTGAAAATGCTATCCTTGCCTTGGCTGGCCTGCAATTCTGCACAGACTGTTTTCAGATGAAAACTCTCTTAAGAAGTTTTATCGACATTTGCTATTTCTCCATGAAAAAAAACGGTATCAAGATGGAGTTGGCCAAGTGACCAATAATTTCACTTGCCTGACTTTTCAGAGAACACAAGGGAGCTATAAATACAAGGCTGAATTAGTTACTTGGACAGAAGGATAGTAACAGGCAAAAAAGCACAAATCACTGCTATTGTTTTTTACCACTGTGGCACACAGAAGTCTCAACTAAAATTGACCCCCATGTATGTATGATCAAGTAGAGCCTATGGAGTCTTTAGGCTTGAAGACAAAGCAAAAACCAGGCTAGGGAATCTCTGCAGGGAAGGTTTACTCTACAGAACTATAAAATGCTGTATTAGCCTCAAGAGGGGCAAACTGTAGGTTGGGAATGTAATCCCTGGGCACCCCAGTGGGATATAAGGGTCACCGTGGAACTATCAGATTGCTGGCAGTAAGGGTGACAGGTAACACACACCTAACTAAGGACATTACTACACCTTATCTAATGCAAATACTAACAAATGTATTCATTACCAGTGGTTCAGAAAGCAGTTTTCAAGGAACTTCAGAAGAGCCCTGACAGGCTGGAGAGAAGACCAGAGAGGAACTGTCTGAAGTTCAGCAAAGGCAAATGCAGGGCCCTGCCCCTCAGGACGAACAACCCCAGGCACCAGCACAGACTGGGGACTGACCTGCTGGGAAGCAACTCTGCAGAGAAGGACCTGGGGGTCCTGGTGGACAACAAGCTGTCCACAAGCCAGCAGTATGTCCTGGTGGCCAAGAAGGCCAGTGGTATCCTGGAGTGAATTAGAAGAACGGTGCCACCAGGTCTCTGACTGTCACAGTCCAATGAATTCAAACTCAAAAGCAGAAAACATTGACCCCTTATCAAGCATCTACAGCATTACTTCAGACAGGGCTGGAGAAAATACTTGCCTTCATTCTATGCATAATTTTCTTTTCTTTATGATTAACAAATTTTAAGTTAAGTTTTATCCTTCTTAAAAGAGTTTTAAAGCATGGAAAGCAATCCAAGTTTTGAGATATTATATTAGAGGCAAATAATAAAATAAAAGAATGCATACTGGCAAAGCAGTCGTGCAAAGGGTCAGCAAGTACTGGAATGACATGAAAAAACGAGGAAGGCATGATGTTATTAAATGTTACTGTTATGAAATGTTAAATGTAAGAAATAGGATGATATTCAGGAAACTGTACTTTAGGTTAAATATCAAGTAAAGCTTTCAGCAATGAAAGGAATAGCTGAACAATCTTCTAAAAGAAAAGGTGGAATGAAGCCAACCTTTGGAAACACTTCATACAAATTTTCACATATTGTAAAAAGGTATATTGCAGGGAATTTTTTTTAACTGACATGGTTATTGAAGTTCAGTGGTTCTGTTATTAAAACCTTGTTTTCTTATTCATTACTGAGAGTTAAGAAAAATAATTGTGGTTTATTAATGAACATAAATTACTTTAATTTCCTAATGTTTTTACAGAACAGTATCACTTTAAAGCTTATTTCAGTGCTGAAGGGTTGCACATACATGGACTAAAGACATATTATTTCAGGGTAAGTATGTGATGAAGAGAAAGCCCTATTCTAAATAGCATATAGAACAGTCCTATTCTATGCAGGAAGGTAAAGAGGAATGATCTGTGTCTTTCTATAACTATGATTAAATCACATATTTGTGCCTGTCTGCAGTCTGGCAGTATAGGGGATGGCTGTCTAGATGGTCTGCCAGCTATTTTCATGTCTGCAAGCAATCGGGCATTCCAGTAAGTTTTGCTCTGTGTGTGCTCTTGTTACACATTGAAACCTTAGTTTGCTTACATTTCCAGAGCACAACACTTCCTATAGAGCAACAGAGTGAAACACAGGAAACATTAACTTTCTCAGAAACCTTTGACACCACTAGCATGATGATCAAACAACTCTACTTGGAAACTGTTTACTCACATCAAGCAGCTAGTGGTCTTGGGAGGGAGACTAATTGTACGTGTGGTTCTGAGTGCATCACATCATAACAGAGAAAACAGGAGGTCTCTCTCTCTCCAAAAACAGGGAGATGGAGAACTAGGGCCACAGATGAAATGCATGGAACCAACACTGGGACCCTAGATCCAACAGAGAGTGATTTTCACCAAGTTCTTTATGCAGTACCAAAGAGTACTCTGTGCTGGACTCAAGGATAGTACGGGGACTGTCAAGTACCTCAACATTTAGATGGAGGAGTGAAGGAGCCCCAGAAAGCTGACTCATGAGCAACCTCAGCTAGCACAGGGCAGGAGATGAAGCTGAGCTGAGAAGGCTCCAGCTAAGCATCCCCAAATGGTGCAGCACAGAAATCCCACAGCCACAGCTCTCACCTACTAGTTTCCTCCATCATCCACTATCCCAGCGCTTCAGCTGGAAGCTGGATACACAGCTCATGGCAACCACTGCCTCCTCCTGCTTTGTCCACCATCCCAGCCCCCCAGCCAGAAGTATTTCAGCAAACCTCCATGTCAGCACCAACCACATCCTTGCAGTTACATTCTGCTTTGCCATCATTTCTATACAGTAATTCCTTCAAAGTTTCTACATTTCTGTAGAAAATAACAAAAATGTTTCACCCAAGTATCCATGATGCTCACACCCAACCACTGTTTGGTATGAGCCATGGCAGGGCACCCTGCCTGGCTTGCAGCCACTCTCCCAACCATCCTGACACTGCATGAATCACCAGATCCCAAACTCAGTATCAGAAGAATGATTTTGCTCCTAACGTGCCATTTGCCAAAGCTGATACCTTTGTTGAGTGAGATAGAGTACGATTCAGGGAGCCCTGGGCAGTGTCTTCCTGCAGAGTGAGGGGGTGCAGAAGAGGCAGCTACTGAGAAACCTTCACTGCCCAGCTTCACATGATCTTGAAATATTAGATTTATCGGTGCTAAAAATAAAACCATGTGATACAGACTCATGCACTGGAGAGTCGGTTGTTAATGCCATGAAAACCCAGTAGCTGAGATACTGTAACCATAAGCCAGTCATCTAGAGTTAATAATCTTGCATTTATGACCCAGTTAGTTAATGCTATTTTAACAGAAATCATGCCAGTCTTCTTAATCTTTCTAAAATTCTGTTATTATTACTGCACAGGCATATGCACGGTTTATTAGGCATTGATTTCCCCAAACTCTCTAGGAGGTAGGGCTTTTTTCCGTACCATTTCACTGATTCCAACCAGCAGGCTTGCATTATGCTTGCCATTTGAAGGCCAAATATCAGCATTTTCCATTAACATATTGGAATTACCTTATCTTCTGGCAATTAAGCAGAAATTAGTTTCTTTTTTTTTTTTGCATATATAGCTTTCCCTTCTCAAGAGGGTTTGATTTCCAAGGTATTTTCAAATATTTAACTCATACCTTTGAAATGTGTATACAACATCATTAATTATTGTTTGGAATATTGTGAATTATCCTAAAATATCATGTCACCTATAAAGAAGCACAACTCAAGAGAATAATTACACCAGCCCTGAGCTGAATGTAAGACTGCTCCTGGGGAGGTTAACATCAGGTAAAATGGCAGGACTACATGAACTGACTGCTGGTATCTTGCAAGTGTCAAATTCATATATAGACAAATATAATTTAATCCAACTAAAATCTTGACAAAAATCAAGAATGACAAAAATGAACTGCTCATCATTATGTACTCACATACACATCACACACTCACATGCACATCCATGAAAACCACAAGCACTGGAACTGCCCCAATGAGATGTGCTTTTGCAGGCAAAGAAAACCAATCATTTTCTTAGCTTAGGTTCAATTATTTCTATTAACAGTTTAACTGAAGGCCTCCAGCAATGACAACAGTTCCTTACATCATGCCTTCCAGTCACTGTAAGTGAAACAAACTCCAGAACACAAGTGCAGAAAGCTCCCTTGCTTTAGGGCCTTTTTAAGAGACAAAGATCTTTTACTCACACAAGTAATGCACATATGACCAAAAAAAGGCAACTCAACACCTTCTACCCAAATTCAAAATCACATCAGTTCCTGACCTCATTACATTTATGGAATCCCATCCCTGAACGCATCTGTTTAGCCACAGATCTTGGCCACTTCAAGAGAAGGTGGGAATCACCCTTACTGAGAATCAGAAGGAATTTCACACCTTGCATACAACTATTAATGAGTTACACCACTAACCTAACACTTTATGTTAAGAAGGAAGCACAACTAGCGACAGAATATGAAAATATCCCTGGTAGCTAGTCTTAAAAACTTAAGTCTAATATTCCCTCCAAAACTGGTCAACATGGATTACAGTAGATGTGAGTATTTCTGATATGCATTAAAATAACCTTTTAAAAACTTTGCTGAATTCTGCAGTAGAACAACTTACTGCTCGCTCTAGTGACTTTCCCACTTTAATCACAGATCTGAACAAAAATTTCCTTTTATCAGTTTTGGAATTTGCAACCTTCTGATTTCTTTAAATAGTCGCTCACTTTAGTGCTTTAAGACACGCAAACAGAAACTTACCCCAATCTACCTTCTCATTACCATTTGCTGGTTTATACAGTTTTAGCACGCCTCTTCTCTGACTCATCTGCTTTCTAAGGTAAACAGACACAATTTTCTTCGCTTACTCTCCACGACTGAGACTTCCCCGGTTCTTTTCCAGCTTCATCTTGTGTTCCCAGAACTCCCACTAACTCTTGAATGCTATTTTGAGGTGAGACAAGGGTGTTCTTGATGTATCAGCTTTTACTTCTGGTAACAATCTCCATGCTGTTCTTTATTACTTTTCCTATTCTTAATGGCCATTCTTAATGACATGTTTTCAAAATTACTTGGATTTTTTCTATTACTATTATTTTTCAAGTCAGCCACATACCAAAAAAGAGTCTGCTATTCTCAGGTGCAGCTCCTTCCTAAGTGGAGCTCTCCAAGGGGAGGTGTAGGAGTGGCAGCCTCATAGCTCTCCATGCTCAGGGATCAGACACGATTTAGACAATTCCCCATTCTGCCTTTCAGCAAGGCTAATGGGGCAGGCAAAATGGTACAACAGTGCTGTTCCATGCTTCTGAGAACAGAACAGTCCCCACCAGTTTGAAGTGGGGATCTGTCAACATACCACTGCTAAAAGATCTAAGTGGGTAATGCACCTTTTGCTTCCATGTTCAGTACAGGTTTTGAGCCATCTTAGTCATACCATGTTTTTTAATAACCATCTGCGAAGGACAACAAAACTTTCTAAAAGCTTTCATTATTTGAACCAAATGATTTTCCATATTCCAAAACACCTTTCTCCCTGTCAGTCTGGCATCATTTCCTTCTGTGCAATCTCAATGGCTGCCAGCTATGAATTATGACCTGTCAGTAATTATTAATTCAGCTAATTTGCCAACTACCAGCATAAGCTTACTGGGATGTAATTCTCTAAATGCTTCCTAGAGACTTCTCACACATAGTTCCACATTCTCATTATGTTATTTCTAACAAGACTGTATATATTTTGTCCAACACCTCAGCCACCTCATACTTGAGCTCTCAATAAATGTGGGCACAAATCTGCAGTGAGGATTGGTACTAATAAATAATTTAACATTTCTGCAATATTCTGCTTTCTTGAACTGCTCCCTCTGTGCACAGCAATCTACCCAGCAGGCCCATCAGTTGTCTCACCAACTTCCAGCTTCTTATTCATTTAAAGCACATTCTGTTATTTGTTTCTCTTTTTTTCTTTCAGCTGTGTGCTCCACTGCCAGCATTGTGACCTTCTGGGGTGCATTTTTATGTGCAGTAGGTTTACCTTATGGGCTTACTTTCCTTTGAGATTCCCAGAGCTAAGCAACTTCTGCAGACAGTGGTTTTCTTCTCTCCAGGCAAGATGCACAAAAAAAAAAATAAAAAAATTCAAGGTAGTGGATCCCAGTTGCAGGACCTCAGGGCAAAGGTACTGCCCAGGATCTGCTGTGGATGGAAGAACAGATTCTCCCTTCCCTGTTTCTTTCACTTAAAGGACTGCAGGGAAAAATGCTCCTGGTGTTAAAGTCAGTGTAAGGGAACATCTTCACTGTAAGTAAAAGTACTGTTTTCTCCCTGTTTGTTAGGTTTCAAAACACACCAGAAGGTTACAAAGTAACCTCACTTATAGTTTAACACACAAAAAATTTCAAGTATTTTAATGTGGTCATGAGGAGTAGAATAACAAATAACAACAGTTCAAAAGACAAAAAGCTGGAAGTTTAGTATTTTTAAGTTTAAATTTGTAAATTTGGGGTCTCAGATGAGTTTTAAATGCTTGTGTAAATGAACACTATAGACGTTAACTAAGAAAACTAAGAAAATTAATGAGATTATTGAGAAGGTCTATCACCTATCCACCTTATCTCCCTTATCCTATAGACCCAGTCTCACCCCTTCGTATAAGATAAGGAGAGTTAACAGCTCCACAATTCAGATTCAGGCTGAATCACTGTGTCTTACTCTTTGCCCTATTCATCTCACAGCTATATGGTGTCTAAATGCATGATACTTTCAACATTAAAAGTGTCCCCTTGCAGTCTCTGAAGAAGCCACAGAAGAATAAGTATGTTAAAAGTACAACATATACCCAAAAAAAAAACCCAAAAACAAATCCAACAAAAAAACCCCACCAACATCAAACCAAAAACCTGCCCATGTTGTTTGATCCTTTTGTTCTTCTCACGCATTACATGCCTCCATGTTCTCTGTTACCTAGGCTGAACAGGGGTTTATTAGGCTATTCTGTATCGAGGCACAAAATAAATAACATTTGACTTGCTTCAACAATACAGGGCATTGCCTTCCCTTACAAGTAACCTGAGCTGACAGTCACAGTATGCAATCTTCCTGTTTTCTAAACAAATCTTCAAGTAATTCTTACTGTAGCACTAAACAGAATGAACAGTTCAGCTGTAAGTGAAACAAGAAATGCATGAAATGGCTTGACTTGATGCTTACTTTGAACAAAAGGTCGGCACTGTTGAACAGTGCCAGTGCAGTGCTTAGGAGTTACACAAACCCTCTCAGGTTGGTTGAGAGCTTCTAAGCATCATTCTTTGTGGGAGACTCAGGAAGAGCTGCTGTATAAATTCTCTTCAGCGGGCAAAATTCCCACAGCTGGTTCCCATCTTACTGTTCCTTCATTTGTGGCAGTGCAGTTGTGTGAGCGGCCACACCGCACATCAGGCTGCAGGAAGAAGGCCTCACAACTCTTAAGGTGTAGGAAAACAAACTTCTTGAATAAGCTGTGATACCACAAGGCTGTCCACGAAGTGCACCCATGCCTCTCTGCCAGCACGGCGGTGACGGGAGCAGCCTGGCCGCGCAGCGGAGCAGCTTCATCTGACGGCTGTGGCCTCTTGTGCCCAACACTGCTCAACCAACCCCTACACTGAGCTCCACCTGCCTTGTCAAACCCCGGAGCCAAAGACAGTCCTCCAGAGCTCCAAAACCTGGGTGCCCTCTGAGGGAGCTCTCTGCATGCCTGGCCCCAGCCAAGAGGTGCTGGTGTACGGCCCAGGCTGGAGCCCAAGCACTGGAGAACAAACCCCGAGGAGCTGTGGTTTGTTTTTACAAGCCCTGAACACACAGGTCCTCTCTGGCCATTAAAGGCTATTCAAAGCAGCAGGAGGACAGGAGTTAAAAAAAGATGATCTGCTCTTCTCCTCATGAGGCTGATGCATGCCTCAAGACTCTGTGCTTTGCTTCCTAACTATAATGTGAGAAAATATTCAGATCATGAGTGAGACTGGTGAATTTTGGGGGATTTTAGCACTTCTATTTTGGGTGCAAAATTATTGGCACCTTGCCCTAAACTGGCATCAGAGCCAAAAACAGAATTCATGATTGAAAGGTTTATTTTTCTTTCTTCCACAGTACTTTTTCCATCTCCCACACTCACTATAAATAATGCACAACTCTCATGTGAAGTGAATTAAAAAAGGTCGAAGGCCAGAAATACATATACTCCACAAACAGATCCTAAACCCCTTTCTTTTTGGGCAGCTATGCGATCCAGGCTAACTTACCCTCTCACCATGTAGTCAAAATCTAGAGGATATGATAATTCATCCACAGTAAAGAGATTTTCTCCCCACCCCTCCTTTTTTTTTTTTTTTTTTTTTTTTTTATGAGCTAAATCCACACTGCTCTGAGACTCAAGCTGTGCATACTCTTACTATTTAACAAAGCTCTCATTTGAGACTCATCTCTGCTCATACAGCCCAAGTGTTTGAAGTCTACATAATACTTTTAAGCCATTTCTGGTCTCAGAGTCCAAACCTTGACTCTCTCGATGTAGGATTAAAGTAATTCTCATTTTTATCATGATTCATCAAAATGAGAACCAAGCTCCAGAAATAAGGGTGAAACTGACAAACCCCCCTTTTTTAAATGTTAAATCTACAGTCACTAGACCAAGGACACAGCAATGCTACTCTTAAGAACAGAAAGAAAAATTAAAAGGCTCCCATGGACCGCAGACTAAGATTACTTCATTAACCTTCTCAATTTTCTTAATTCTCTTGCTAAAAAAAATCCAGTGCAGTTAAATCATCTTTTCTAATTACATTTTCTATTCCTGAAGCATACACTAAATACTTTTTGGTGTCCACTTTGTATCACCGCTGCATGATATTAACCACAATTTACAGTACTGTATTCTGTTCACTAGTCAAGGTATTTCATGATTGATAATGGCAGACAGTAGAGGTACTTGTTTTAGGCCAGAAATTCTCAACTGGAGATGAATGAAGAGCATTGAGGAATTACAGCTACACTCTTCTGAGAACAGATGAGAGGAGATGATTCAAAAAAAAATGTTTTTCTAATGAGAGGTCAGTGTAGAAAGAAGACCTCTCTATAGTACTGGACTGAGCAATCTGTAGTGGCTTAAGGGACTATTTGCAACCTCCAGTGCATAGAGGCAAATATTATGACAACAGGTAAATATGATAAAAGCAAGGACATCAACTTGCCAGGGAGGTTTTTAAGACTCCTAAGCATAACCACAGGCACATTGTAAGAAAGGGGTTCAGCCCCAGAGCCAGGCTTGTAAGGAAGAGCTGTGTCATATGGCACAAAGACAAGAGCTCTCTCAAGGTAATGCTATACTATATGGAAATGGAACATAAAATATATATTCACTTAATATATTTCCAATATAATTTTTTATGAAAGTTTCCCTGAAAAAAAAATCTGCATCTTTTTCACACAGATTTGAGGCAAAAGAATGTCAAAATACTTTTATCCAAGTTTTGGCTTCTGTTACCTAAAGGGGACAGGCTACAGAGGAAGAGCTAGGACAGAAACAACTAAAGAAAGAGGTTAAAAGAAATACTGCCGTTGAGAAAGATTATCAGCCTCTGAAGTTCACAAGCATCTGGTTCTTCAAAACCAGCTGAATTGGGCTTGTTCCCAAAAAGAACATCTAAGCACTTTAATCTGCTCTTGTACCAACTTCCCAGAAGGGTTCGGAGGCTTTGTTTGAGGACCAAAGTCACAGAAGCTTCTGGGAGCAAAGCAGCAGCACAGATACTGGGCTGCAGAGCCAGTCTACCATCTGCTGGCTCCCTGCTGGGCTCACTCTCATGAACAGAGAATTACACAATCTTAGAGTGCTGGAGATTGGAAGAAAACTTGAAGACCATCTAGTTCCAACCCCCTGCCACGGGCAGGGACACCTTGTACTAGACCATGTTGCTGAGACCACCATCCTTGAACACTCGCCTTGAATACTTCCAGGGCAGGGATGAGGCATCCACAGATGCCCTGGGCAACCTGTTCCCATGCCTCACCACCCTCACAGCAAAGAATTTCTTCCAATTATCTAATCTAAACTACCCTCTTTCAGTTTAAAGCCATTCCTCCTTGTCCTATCACTATATGCCCTCACAGAAAGTCACTAAACTTCAAGAACAAAAACAACAATCAAAAAAGCAGGAAAGACGATTCTACTCTAATAGAAGAAGTGGTGTTACTGCAAGACCTTAAAGAATTAACTCTGCATTTTCTCAGCCAACTGCCTTTTGAGCCTGACTACTTTCACAGACTCCTGTGAGTGCAGCAATGCACTGATTGCTACTTCAAAAACTGGTAGAAAATGAGACATTTTCTTGATCTCTATGTCACATATGAGATCATCTTCTCCTCTAACAATAAGACACACCAAAAGCTTTCTGACCTGAGTATGTTCCTCAATGACAACTCTGACAGAATGACAAGGGTCGGAAATATTCATAAGAATCATACTAAATATAGCACATAAACCACTGAAAGGCAATTGCTCCTCAATGCTAGATACCTATGACATTGACACAGATTCTCATTTGAATTCAAATTCAAATTCATACATACAGATATATACCAGCATCTGAATCAGCATCTGAATCATCTACAGTACAGCACCGAGGTGCTTTCTCTGCTCGAAGAGAGCTGCAAGCAGTAAGAAGAGCAAGAATAAACAGGAAACAAAAAAGCTCTCATGTTCAAAGATTGGCAGCTGCACAGAGTTCTTAAAACATTCATGTAACAATGTATGACAATAAATGTGCTGTTCTACAGTTTCCCCCTTCCTAGTCCTGTCTCTCACCCTTCCATGTTCCTGTGGCGCTGCCTGATCCCGCAGCCCACAGATCACAGCACACGCAGCATTATCCCAACAGCTACAAAACGAGGACTCAGTGCCAGGGTCCAACTTGCTCACAATTACTTAATAAAGCCAGATTCTTTAGAATGATTTTTATATCAACTAAGTGTCGTTAGGGAGGTCTGTACGTCTTTGAAATGACTCCCTATGAAGTCTGAGTCAGTCCAGCCTGCAGACACAAATGCATCCAGTTTTGGCCGAGCAGTGAGTCTGGATAATAAGACAGAAAGCTGTCCTGTTACACCATACCTATTATCCCCAGCAGTTCCTTTCTTTCTTCTCAATATCTGTCCTAATACAGTCACACAATGGTCCAAAGAGAAAAAGGAAACAGTCACCAGTCAGATAGAAAGAAACTGTCATTAATAGGACAACCAGCACTTCTCAGCTCTTCCGTGAACTGCGGCATTCGTGGGGCTCAATGGCCTCTACAGGGGGTGGTTAGGAATTATTATCCCCAAATTACTGATGGAGAAAATAAAGAACATTCTGGTGAATTAGCTAGTCCAAAAACACACAGCCTGTGAGTGGCCAATTTGGGATTAAACCTGTGCATCTGGAGTCCCAAACCACTAGCACCTCCAGCAGGGTGGCAGGTTCCACTATACAGTGAGAATAAGGACGATCTGACACTGCTGAGGGCAAATGCTGGCCTTCAAATAGCATCAAGTGGTCATAATTCTGCTAGTTTTTCTATGTCTCACTGAGTCAGAAGAACTACCTGAATTCTTCCATTTTTTGACACTGAACATTAGTGGCCTGCTGTATCCCAGATCCCCACCTCTGCACAGTGTTGGGAGATTTTACCAGTGGCTTTCACAGATATTTACTGACAAGAGACTGATGAATGCAGGGCTTATCATGGCAATGGCAGGCCATGGTGTTTAACACTCTTCCTTTTCATACCATGCTTAAATTTCCTTAGCCCCTTTCTATCCAAAGTCATCCTATTTCTTTTCCCCACCACCAAATCTTTGTACAATCTTCATTCTAGTCTCCCCTCATCTGCTTCCTCATGTCCTTGTGAAGCACCATTCCTCAACCATTTCCTGTCTTTCCCCCTTGACAGTTTCCACTCCCAGGCTCCTCAATGGGCTTTCCATTTCAAATCTCCCTTCAGCAATGCCTTGCCTCACCTTCCAGTCTCCTTTCCCAGACAAATTCACTTGTCTTCTCTGACCACAGCCCCTCCTCATGAATTCTGCTCTCCCCTCCCAACCATTCCTGCCTTCAAATTATATACATCACTTTAATTTCACCTGCTCTCTGTTTTCCCTACATCCACCCTCGGCTCGGTTGTTTCAATGCAGAAGCAGCTGATGCATGAACAGTCCAACCTCATCCCTGGAGCATCAGATACCACTGCACTGAGTCGCTTCATGGGATGTACAGTTTGACCAGCACAGGAAAATATTTAATGGCTAAAATTTAAATTTCTTCCCTCATATTTCAAGGAGTTATAAATTGGTCTATAAGCAGACATGGGGTATATGGAGCCAGAAATTCCTATTCCTTGATACAGAAGTATTCAAAGAAAAAGGAAGTATCATCCTGAAACCAGACAAACAAGTAATAAAAATTTCAGCCCAAGAGGTCCCAGCTGACAAACCTGTAGGCACTGTAAAACACAGTGTCTAACAAGAGGTGTCAGACCACCTCAGTAACACACAAGCCTTTGAACTAGAGAGTACTTTGCTGCTTTACTCAGGATGTGAAGATAAAACTCCCCTCCCAGCAAAATCTATGCTGTTAACTCAACCTGTACTTACTTTAAGGAGCAGCAGAGGACATGTCTGCTGCACCCACTCCTCTCTGTGATTCACACGCTACCTAACAACCTCATGTCTGCTTTGCTCCTGAAATACCATCCTCTGCACAGAAAACTCACAATATGGATTTTCCAAGCCAAATGCAACTCCACCAAAGCAGATCTCTCTATATTATATCCAGTGAAGCTTCCATAGCAGTATCTAGTTTATTCACTGTAACTGTACAACTATTTGTCTTTAGACAGTAATTTTAAAGCCATCTAACAATAAAACCTTCTGAAATTGAAATTACTTTGCTTGGCTTTCCTGACAGCTTAACAACTACAACTTGAGAAGAAGAGGCAAGGACACTCATCTTCTGGCAAAAATTTGGCGGAGAGAAAGAAAGACTTCTGAAAAAAATCAGTATAATGCTCCCAATGCAGGTTAAGTATTCCACACAGTTACATCACCTACTCTACTCTTTTTCTAGGCTCTCTTCCTGCCAAGCACCAAGAAATCAGATGCTTTGAATCCTGCTCGCATTCTTCCCCAGCAGTTCCTCTCTAGTAAGCAGCCAATGTAAAAAAACACTGTATACCAAAATAAGAAAATTTTTGTTCTCAAGTGAGAACTCAGTAACAACATACATGACAAAAACTACCTTGTGAGCTGTTATATTCCTGCTGTAAGTCAACTAAAAGTAAATTAGATGAAAAAAATGCTTAGATTTGTTCATATATATGCAAGGATGTTTGATTTCGCTTCAATTAAACTTTTTTCCATCATGAATAATCCATTTAACTAACCAACATCTGACTTACTCTAAGGAACACTTCATCTGATGTAAAATTAAATATAAAATTAGGGCAAAAAGTAATTAAAGGAGGACATCATTCAGCTGTTGATTTCTTCTTTGCTTTTTGCATAACTATTAAGTAACTTCCAGCATTTGCTGGTTGTAGATCAAAAACTAAAGCTACGCCAAATAGAGTTCTCAATTTAACAGTTCAGTGCAAGTAAATTACTTTTAAAGACAATACTTCACAGGCGTCTTTCTGGTGTTAAATTAGAGGCTGTGTTTTGCTCTCAGGAACTCTCAGGGAAAAAAAAGTTATGTACAAAAAAACCCAATACATGGGTGAGGTCAGTATTTGGGGTTTAGGATTGACACAATGTAAATTAAAACGATGCTGGAGTCTTCTTTTCCAAATTCAAGCAAATAACCATACCAGTGCTTTTTTGCCCGAGGCACTGGAGGTCATTCATCCACCAGTATGCCTAAAAAAAATCCAGCAATTATTCAAGTTTAGAATTGTTTTTTCAGATACCAAAAATACCTTCAGCAATGCTGCCATGACTAATAACAGTGCACTGGGGTTATAACAGGACAGCCTACAACCAAGCTCAAAGAGGAGAAACCTTGCTGACCTGCAGAAGTCCTGCCTGACTTCCAGCATTACTGTTAGGAACACAGAATACCTCCCTAAGGGAACAGCAAGAGGAGCAGCTGCTTTCCTTCATCAACACCCACTCTCTCCACACCGATTTTGAGCAAAAGAGCTAAGACACATTCAGCAAAGGTTCATGCATGCTCTTATTTTCCTTCAAGCGAGCACCAAATGACAAGACAGATACAGGGAGCATATAAACACATAATGCAGTCATTCAAACACCTAAGAAACATCAGGAGATGGGACTTCTCTAAAGCTTGCTAAAGAAAGACAATAGATGTAAAAATAAATCCAGTAACAGGAATTTAGCATTTCAGTTAGAATGGTTACAACAAACTCTATTCCATTTTAAAATCTATTTTAATATCTCAACACCTTAAATTTAAAGAGCTGCTCACACTGCAGTTTCACTGAACGATCCCATCAAAGGCTAATGCTATCCCTGAAGGATTACAGATCTATGCATGACACTTCCCATTTCCATAGTGCATTTATAGCTCAGGGTGGCAATAGATTTTTCAGGCCTTTTTTTTTTCCTCAATTATTATTACGATTTCTTGAAAACAGGAATTTTAATTAGCTCTACAAAAGTTAAGGCAATGGCAAATCAAAAGATTTGTGCAAGATTAAAAATAGTAACATGAGAATTACTCCCTTCAAAGTGCAAAGGGCAAATCTACTGAATTCAATCATGCAGCTGTGCAAAGACACCAGATTTTTCATGCAATGTCTCCTACAAAGCCCATGGAAACCAGCTCTGGCATTCTAATAGTTTTTAGTCCATAAAATAAAACCTGGCACCCTTAATTACAAAAGCTTACTACAGGAAAGTGCATGACCCACTGCTCTGGCCATATGTTAATACAGTCAGAAATGACTCATATCAGAAAATGTCCAACATCAGAGACTGAGAAGCTAAGCCTACAATGGGACAGCAACTTTTCATTGCCATCACATGAGAAGGAAAAGACTCAGATCTATGACTTCCAGGAAAAGGAGTAAGGGAAAAAAAAAGTAAATTGTTTTAAGGGGGGGGGGGGGGGGGGGGAAGCTATCTCAAGCTCTTTTTTACCCCAAAGTGGTCTGTAGCCACTACATTAGTCTACATGTAGAGAGTCACATGTAGACTAATTCAAGAGTCAATATACTTCAGTCTTGGTTTATGTAACTGTGTGAAAGTGCTGAACTGAACGCTCACGAGGCCTAGAACATGAAAAGCCACTATACAGAGATTCTTCTGTTTCCTTAGCAGATGAGAATCATGGTGTTCCTCTTCACTAATTAACAAAATTAACATTTTAGTAAGTTCAATCAAATAGACGAAATCATCTACCAAAAAGGCAGCCTACTGCCTTACAGGAAATCTATCCAAAGAGATCTTTGTATTTCAAAGAAGTGACCCTATTTAACAGATCAGAGGCCATCTACAACTGAATAAACTATGGATCCATAATTCTTATACAAGTGTAAGAGTGAGAGAGAAGGAAAAAAAAAGATTTAACTACAACTGAAACCCCAGTAAACAGCAAAAAAATGGTTGCAGTCTAGCGGTTTATATTTAATCCTCCTCCACCTCTACATCTAAGACTAGAGATTTCCTTGTAAAACATCTCCTCAGCCATGGAGACATCAATTCCTAGCAAGCTGTAAGCTACTCCATAAAGGCTAGGAGGAATACCCTGATTTAACCTAACAGGCAGACAATTGTTTGGTCTTCTTTTACTTTTTTTTTGTGTCTATGGGGTACATTATGTGTTGTATAAAGAAACTTCATACATAAAATCACATTTGTTTCTACCTTAACCTGACTTAATGTGAATTATAAGGCAAGTTAAAGGAATGTCTGGGAAGGGAGCTAGCAGACCAGTATTTCAACATGTTTCCCAGGATATTCCAGGAGGATGGCTCAAAGCATGGGCCAGTGCAAACCTCCTCCCTGGAAAAATGGTTAGCGATGTAACTACAGCATTCAAAATACTTGGGAAAACACCTTCATTTCCAAAGAGTGTAACAGGCAATGCATCCTTATATTAACAAAAACAGCACATAAATTCTAAGGAAGAATGAGTCATTCCTCAGTCCGTCTCTTGAAGACCAAACAGATTAATCTGGATTTACAACAGAGTTCTTGTTCCAGCTAAAAGTATAAAACCCTGACATTAATTTAAAATTCAAGTTCCTACAGCATGTGTGTTTCCCTCACCTTCATTCATCTATTTAACATCTGTGACACTTCATCTCTTTCCTCGGTGTATGTCTCTCCCTCTTCTGTACTCCTACCTTTGCTCTCTCTACATTTTGATTCTTGCAATGATTTCAGTGGTTTACTTGCTTTTCAGCACCACACGATTAACTACAAAATAATTTCTTTTTGTTATCTGTGTCTATTTGAAAGTTCCAAAATAGCAACAGCAGTCAAAGCTGATAAATGGCGCAGATGGATGGCAGTGCCTCTGCCAGGCTCTGGCCGAGTCACCGATGGGGCATGAACCACAGGGTGGGATGTGGACATGGACGCCTCTGCTGAGCACAGCCCAGGAGCACAGTCTCAGAGTCATAAAACTCCCTGGAATCAGCTGCCTACAAACACACTTTTAGGAAGCTTAGGAAGAAAAATAAGGACAAATAAAAACTGCATTCCTTTTGTTTTCACTAAAATACCTTACTCCATTACACTGAAGAAATCATCCTTAGGCTCCAGCCCCATCTCTACAGGCTGGTGGGTGTATTTACCTGTATCGTCTACACGACACAGTGTACTGTTCATATTGGTATCTGGCTTCTTGGGTTGGCAAGCAAAGAACAACATATGAGAGAGAACTGAAGCTTTATAGACTAGAAAAGTGATGAACAATCTGAGCTTACATCTAGGCAGGCTTTGCTCTCTGCAGTTGGTCTCCTTCAGAGAGAACATGAAATCCTGAACATGAAATCTCAGGAATACTACCTGCAACACCATTGGAAAAGTGAGGTTAGAGAGCTGAGGACAAGTGGAAGAGCAGTGTCTCACGGCTGAAAGAGGAGCTCTAATATTCTCCGCAGTTTTGTTTCCTTCTTGAAACCAAGGACACTTCTGCTTTTGGCTGTTAAAAGCTAGGAAGCTTGTGTTCAAACCTAAGTTAGCACAAAACTATACCAAATTTAAAAGATAAACCTTATTGAAATCATATAAAAACTCTGCATCTATATTTTTTTTATTCAGTTAATTCTGATACTACAACATCTAAAAAAGTGGATTGCCCATGGTAGCTAATAAAGACCAATTTGCTACACACTCCTTTCTTTCAATAACTGCCAGAACACTCAGCTGGGTCAATGAAAAGTCTCCTTCAGCATCCAGAATCTGCAAATTCAAGGACTTCAAAAAAATAAGTATTTTTCTTAGCATTTGAAAAATGTGGCTTTCAAATAATAACAACCACTTCAACTGTAAGGATGTTGAAGTTCATATAATTTTCTTTTACAGACTTATTACAGTTAGACACACATTCATAGAAGGTGCTCTCTCAAGCCTGATTGAAATCTGAGTCAACTGTCTCAATCAACTGGCCCTTGAGGATTAACACTATCTAAGTGTCCAAGTACTAAAAATCAAAAAAGATGAGTGAAGAAAGATGTGGAAAACCAGTGGTAACCTGGAGAAAATGTATGAGGAAACGCATCCAGGGAAAAGGCATTCCTATCCAGGAAACTAGCCTAAAGACATAGAGGCAGGTGCAAGTGGAAGACTGACAGCCAACAAACACACAAGATGGAATATAACATCATCATGGTTTAAGCCCAGGCAGCCACCAAGCCCCAGGCAGCCGCTTGCTCACTCCCCTGCCAGCGGGATCGGGGGAGAACCGAAAGGGTAAAAGGCAGAAAACTTGTGGGTGAAGGTAAAGATAATTTAATAGAGAAAGCAAAAATCACACACACAAGTAAAGCAAACCAAGGATTCACTGCTTCCCATGGGCAGGCAGGAATTCACCTGCCTCCAGCAGAGCAGGGGCCCATCACTCTTAAGAGTGACTTGGGAAGTCAAACACCATCATTTCAAACATCCCCTCTTTCCTTCTTCTTCTCACCACTCTACACACGGAGCATGGTGTCATATGGCCTGGAACATCCCTTTGGTCAGTCTGGTCACGTGTTCCAGTTCTGTCTCCTCCCAAACTGCCCTGCATCCCCAGCCTTGCCAGTGTGGCAGGATGAAAAGCAGGAAAGGCCTTGGCTGTGTCTAAGTCCTATTCTGTAACAACAGAAGTATCTCTATATTATCAACTCAGTTCAACACAAATCCAAAACACAGTCCCATACTAGGTTCTGTGAAGAAAATTAATTCTACACCAGCTGAAACCAGCACAAACATTTACAGATATGTAAAATTACTCTGTTTCAGAGGCTTTTTTATCTTTTTTTATCCATGAGGCCATATTACAGAACTAATTGAACTCTAAAGAATTATATAATAGAAGCCTATTAGAAAAAGAAACTTTTCTAGCAGATAATTCAGTGGGAGCACCAACATGACAGTTATAAGAAACAAACTCAGACACTGTATTATCAAGATAAAAGTACTGTCAATGAGGTGGATAGATGATGACTTCATGGGTTTGAATTTCATGCATCACTCTATCAAGAAACACTGATGCACCTTGAGCATCTCTTCCAGCTAATGATCTAGGGGCAACCCTAACCCTAAACGTCTTTCCATGGAAAAGCACTGTTTATAGTTGGTAAGTACAGCACATCAACACCAGTATTTGTGTAAATCTTACAGACCTGGGCACTGTGCAGGCACTGACAAATGAAGCACGCTTTCTACTTAGAGCTCTGTCCATGAGGAATCATGGTCAGTAGGTCTTTGTGGCCCTGCAACTAGACAAACAATTCTTAGGTTTACCCTCCAAAATCATAATTGCAATGAAATTGCAATATATTTTTTTAAAAATTGCCCTTTCATCTCAATTAAAAATAATATCTAGTCAGATATTATCACAGTGTCCCTTCCTATCTGCTTAGGAAGGGACACTGTGAAACCTGATAAATATTACATGTCAGCTACTCTGGTGTCCCAGTTCTGACATCCAATGCCACAGGGGGTATATCTTTCTTTTTTCTTTTTTTTTTCCTATTCATAAAACCTTCAAGGAAGTACTGAATCACCTCTGCATAAACAGGGTGTGGCGAATTCTTTCCATTTCAGAGGGAAATTTTCCATGTAATATTGAAAAGGCAACTAGCCAGGGAATACAGCACCATTTGTTACTCTTTTTATCCTATTTGGAGGTTCTCAATAAACTGCTCTTTTTAACCCAAGTCCTGGCCACAAGGCCATTTGATTTCATTAGGAATAAATGGAATGCTATATATAAACTGCTTCATCTGTTTTTCGAAAGAGGTCTGCCTGTGGCTGCCCTGGAAGCGGACACAGTGAATGCCATCAGCAAAAGAGATTAAAGTATCCCACATGACAGCTTGAGAGGCACTACTTCAGAAAAATAATTTAAGGATGACAAGATTATTGCACAGGCCTGCTGCAGCCTTATTACTTTTTCAAAAGCTTTATGTAAAGGGTTTATGACATAAAAAAAAAATATTACTGCACACATTTTAAATAAATGACACCTGTACATATGCAAACTTTATAAATTCCTACAGTTCTATGTAGTATTATAGTAATAAAAATGAAAACATATTCCTAGTCACAAGTAATAAAACTGACCAAAGCCCACAGAGTTATATGGTTGTACCTGGGACCCAACTGTAGCCCTTTCTGACAGCAGGAAAATAAAAGGGCAGGACTAGAGGCAGCAGAACTGGCAACTGTCCATCTGATTTCTGTGGTTGAATAGAATAACAAAAGCACCATTAAACATAAATAAACATTACTAATGACTCTAGCTCAGTACTGCACTTAAACCCAAACATTACCTGTGTTTACTGCAGTAAGACTGAAGTATATGCTCAAATGCTTCCACGGAGCATGGATGATAAAACTCGGCTGGCTCTTCATCTCGCCTCCTGTCCCATATTCAATGTTCTGTACCACACACCATGCTACTTGGACTCAGGGAAGTTGCAGAGTCACAATTCTTGGAGATGCTCAAAATCTGACTGGACACAGTGCTGGTCTGCCCCAGCTGACACTGCTTTGAGCACAGGGCTTGGACTGGACAATCTCCAGAGGTCCCCTGAAACTCGATTATTCTGTGATTCTGCATAGTTACAGACTTGAGTAAACTCAGGAGAATGAGGCTTTATCCCATTCAAATACTGGTGTTGGAGGAAAGGCTTTCTTCAGAAATATAATCAGACACAAAGGAAACCACTATGGCCACTCTACCCCATTATAAGCATACACATAAATACATGTTCAATGTTAATGCACACAAATACCATGGGGTTTGATTTTGGCTTTTCCTGGGGGGCTGGAGTGGTGGTGTTCATTGTTAAAATATCCCATGCATTTTTATATCAGAAATACCAAGCCTTACATGCCGCTATAAAAGATATACCCATATATGAACATCACACACTTTAAAGATCTGAAAAGGGGAGATATTTTTCCTTCAGTGTATAAAACTTTTCATTATTTATTTCTGATAGGCTACAGTCAACTACAGGCTGGACAATATTCCAGAAAAAAACCCCTTTTTTGTTAAGTGTTTCATGCAATTTCTGCTTTTCAAGAAAGTTTGAAAGACCACAAATTACCTGGTTCTCCAGTGCAATCAGTAAGTAAAGTAAGAAAAAACAGGATTATGCATCTCTAAGAATTTTCTTAAATATGGAATACTTCAGGATATATACAGAAAAACTAGCAATAAGCTGCTTTCTTCTCTCCTACATTATCTTCAAAAGTAAGGTCCAACTCAGGTCAGTAGCTTCCTCAGAAAAAGCCTAGTTACAGAGCAGCCTTTAACATGATGGTGCTACTAAATTCCCTGATGTACACGTGTCTGTAGAAGCATACTGTGATTTTAACTGTTTTGTGAGACAAGATGACAAAGCACCATCCACATTTCCTACTTTTCCTTCCAATTCCTGATATGTAAGATCAGGAAGCCAAAGAAGCAAAAGCACATTTCTGGTGTTGTGCTGCCGTAACCTTTTTTCCTCTCCTCACATCCCTGTCAGTCACACACCACCAGTGAGTGCGTCCTGTACCCATCACATGTGTTATTCAGGAGGTGGTATCAAATCGTGGATGTGTCCATGTCAATCCTGTGACTTCAGTGTCTCTGCATGTTCCATGCTAACAATGTACTCCCACAGCAATGCCCCAATACAGTAATAATCCGCATTCTCAAATTAATATTTTAAAGCCGCAGCATCTAAGTCTGAATGGGAATCTCAGAAAATACAGATTTTTCAAACCTTTGCTACAAGACAAAATTATATCGTTCCTAGTCAGATCCGAAGTTTCCAGGGTTTGTTATGGTCCCATAGACCTGAATGACACTGCTGAGCCAATCTCACTGAAGGCTGCTCCAGGAAGGAACTGTTCCTGTCCTGCCTTTTCTCCTAGCACTCACATAATCCCAGGGGCTAAGCTGGCAGGAAAGTGAAAAATAAATAAAGCAATTAAAAAAAAAATAGAAAATAATTTGGAGCAGGAGAGGAGCCTGCTTTTTTCCAGTAACCAGCCACTAAATTGCCATCACTGTACAGGAGACCGTATCCTGTCTCACAGTCATGGTTGTCATCATCACTCTCGACTTTCGATCAGGCCTTGGAATTATATCACCAAGGACAAAAACACTGAAGGCTTATAGAACTATGTATCTACCTCTGAAACCTAATTTTCCTGAAAATATTTTCTAATCCATTATTTAATAATAAGTTAATATTTTGCCATAGTTTTTTCTCAAGCTTTTTATTTCAACATTCACATACACTCACAAAGATCCATCACAAGTTAGATTCTGGCAAGAAAATCATTAGGAGGAGATGTGTAACAGTGATGATAATTACCAGGCTAAACTACAGCCAATCTATCAACTTCCTAAAAACAGATAATCCAAGTCTAAGCTCATTAACACAATAATTGAAAGATGCCCCAAAGCCTGGAGTATAGAAGATATGACTGAATGTTTACAATGGTCCGTTCTAAACTCAAAGGCCTGTGACCCTTGGCCAAGAAACAACCTGAAAGAAAATACAACTTCACAGTTCCTGCCCCATGACTTCACAGCCCTCCAGAGGGAGGCTGGGAGCTGTGCTGACAGCAGTCCTGGCACAGCTCACGTCCCCAGAAATCTTTGTGACCAGCAAGCCCCGACCCTCAGTGGCCCTGCAGCGACGGCTGCCCCAGTCACTCTGTTGCCCAAATGTGGCTGCCAAGGAAATAAAAGGTACCAGCCAAAAGGTACTGCTTCTGCTGCCATCCTGCCTCTCAGGCTGTCCAGAAGGGAAAAGGAAAGAAAAAGAACTAAAAAACACCCCAACGTTATATCGTTAAGGCAATGCTAAAACAACTATTTTGATCATCTTTCACTTGAATGAAACCACTGATTGGTATGTGAAAAAGTCCAGCCACGAACAACCTGGCAGCAATTCTTTAATTTAAAAACCTTTAAACACTTGATGATCAACACCTCTATTTACATTGGGTTTGTACCTAAGCTGATCATTATTATTGATAACATTCTTATCACACCCATCCTGCCTTTGATTACTTACTAGCATGACTAATTCTACAGATGTTCTGGAGACATTCTTAAAAAAAAATATCTATGGCCATGATCTGCCAACATTTTCTAAGCTGTCCTTACATAACCCCAGCTCCCCTCGAAGTCAGAGTCTGTGCATGACGCAACACTTTCAGCACTTTTTACTAAAAACTATCCCTCTGTGCTACCTCATCAGAGAATTGAGGTGGGAAGGGATCTCTGGAGATCCCCTTGTTTCTGCTCAGAGCAGGGTCAGCTGAAGCCCCTGCTCCAGCTCAGGGCTGTGTCCAGTCAGGTTCTGAGTAGCTCAAGAAGAGACCCTCTGCTGCCTCTGTGGGCAACATCCTCCAGCATCTGATCACCCAAGTGACAATGGAAACACAGAATTGTGCTGCAGTATTTAGAGGGCTAACTTACTAGTGAGGAGGAACAGTAGGCACTGATGGCAGAATAATTTATTAAACAGTAGTAGGTGGATATGTGCCTTAAAGATGTTATTCCAAGCTGTGACGGACTCCAAATACTCTGCATGCACTATGTTGCTTTTTATGTGTCACACATTTCATCCTGCAAACAGTTCAGCATATTTCAGTGTTGAGCCTCTGAAGTTTCAGTGTAATGAAAGCTACACATTGTTTTCAGCAGCTAATTATCCTCCTGCTTATCTTTTTATTGTCAGCATGATTATTATTTTAAATCCTAAACTATTTTACAAAAATCTTTCCATACTACAGAAAAGCGTAACATAGAAAAGTGTTGAAGTATATCCAGTCTTTTCCCCAAACCATGTTTATTTATTACTCTTCTGAACAGTAGACATTAACTAGTTTCTATTTTCAGTTCTAAATTTGGAAGGCAGGGAAGAATATAAATATATTTGTTTTTACCTTTGCTGCTGCTCATCATTATGCTGAGGCATATTGCTATTTGCCAGGAGGTAAAAGATAAAATTAAGTGGGAAACAAGTCACGCAAATGGAAGAGATAACAGACTATGAAGTGCACCAGCCAAAAATAAAACAAACACAGCATGCTTTCTTCCTTCAAGACAATTATTTTCAGATGACCTTTCTCAATTTTATACCAAGCGCTACAGACCAATAACTATGTAACTTACAGAGATCAGCAAAACAGAAGTTCTATGCAAAAAAGTATGTCCAGAGACTGACTACTGCAAGTACTGCATGGGAAGATATAAAAAAAAAATCTATTAATTAGACAGATTAGGTGTGGTTAAGCAAAAAGAAGGCTGACTGCGAGCTTAAGCTAATATATAATAATGAAAATATTAGGAAACGCCAATTCTTTAAAAGTTGTTGTCATTTGCCTAATTACCTATTTTTTAGTATTGTGTTGTAAGACAAAATAGTCCAATGCATCCAAAACCCATTGCAAATAATCTCTCTATCAACATCTCATTTAAGATTCAAGTTATAAAAGTTACCTAATTTCAGGGGGAAAAAATTGCTAAATGGAAAGAATGCACCATTTCCCAGCTGTGGAGAAACCAGCCTTTGGAGCAGCGGGGCTGCGGGCACGCGCACCTGCTCCCAGCCCACAGGCACCAGTGCTCCTGTCCAGCGGGGCAGAAAGTGTCTGGAGGCACATCACTGCACCCACTGGAGACAGGCTGGAGCCCAGATCTGTCCACTTTTCTCTCTTTGGCTGCATCACTCAAAATGTGTCCTGCTGAGAGCAAAAGACCCAAAGAACAAACCTATGAAATGTACCACCTCTGCAAGCAGCCATAACACACATAAAGAAGAAGATCCAAGGAAGACTAACAGCCTTAATTCTAACATTACTTCTCCATTTCTTGATTTCATATCCATACTTTTTTTCCAAATAAGCATTTCTGGTTTTCTTCATTTCTGTTTCCTTTTTTTTTTTCCTGCTACAAAAAGATTCAGAACTGTTCTTTCATGACACGATGAGCATGACATGACAGCAGATCTGAATCTATGTAATTTTAGGTATGGACAGAATGCCATGTAAAGCCCACACAGCCAGGTAGGTGTGCAGACTTACTTAGGTGCATTACCATGACACCAAGCTTCTAAATGACAACTTCAGTGTGGCCTGGAAGTGCATGGCATGGGGACTCAGTTGAGAGAGCCTAAGCTGCAGGTAACTGAACTCAGCCACAGAGCTACCACAAGATTCAAATATGCAAATAACTATTTGCAAGTTTGGCTGAAATCTTAGTCTCTAAGAGGGTCTCTTTTCCTTTCTTTTTTTCCCCCTGCTTTCTTTCCCTCAATTTTCTGCAGCAAAAAAAACCCCTGTACACAAGTTAGAAAAAAAAAACAAACAAAAACAAACCTTCCACAAAATATTTCCATTCGAGTAATGTTTATTCAGAGGTAAACAGTAATGTATAGCTGCTAAAATGCAGGCACTTACCACTTGATTTTCTAGGCACTGAAACCTTCTAGCAAATATAAATCTTTATATGATTAAAGTCATGGAGGATCACTAGCCTCAGCAATTGTAGATGCAGTGCATTGCTCTCCTCAGCTTGGCTTTTTCAAGTATAGATTTTTTTTTTTTTTCCAGATAATCCCCACCATGTACACCATGATTTAGCCACACAGCACTAACCTGTGTGCATCTGTCTGGATCAATTTCGAGAATGGTTTTCATCCCTTACTCTTCCATATTAACAGATCTTAAGGATCAAATTCAGGAACAAAGGCAGTACATTTACATACAAATGAGCAGTATTCTAATCCAGTAGCTTCATTCTCTGACTCGTCTGGATAATTCAGATGCTATTTTTATTTCTGCAGCAGATTATCTCTGTCTCTCAAATAAGTAGAAATATTGAAGGTCTGCCCAGGTGCTTCCCTAACAGATTTTATCCACCAGATAGCTTATATTTTAGCTCAGCAGGAGACTGTGTCTTCAAAAGTAAGAAATGAGGCTAGTAATGAAGTGAGACAAAATCTGAACTGTATCTTTATGAACTGAGATTATAAAATAGGCTAATAATCAGAAAATTAAATATTTACTAACATGTTTTGTTTCAGCAGGCACTAAAAATAGTATTTCAAGATTTGTCTATAAAACCACAGTTGGGGAGGAGGCGAGAGCATTTTTATCTATCTAAAAAAACAAATTCCTAGTTTTGATCTTTCGGATACTGCAGAAACACCAAATACCATTTTTATACATTGTAAGGTTTTCCAGGTAAACAAAAAATCCAATCATAGTTACATATGAATAATACCATATATATCAACATCTGCAAGTGCAACGCTTGCACAAAATGCAGAACTCAGAGGTAAGCCTAGATATAAATCATATTAAGAACAGGTTACTAAAATGCTGAAAATCTTGCTTTAAATCATTCCTATGTCCCAAGGGCTCTCACTGTAAGAATCTCTCATACTCTAAAAGCTTCCTGAAATCTCATGCATCATTCAAAAATTCTGCCTATTTATCTCTTTAAGAATTAATGGCCATGTCATCTGCCCCTACTCTCTCTAAATTAACAGGGACTGATGACTTTTGCTCTGTAGCAGAAAATTCCATTAAGAACCCCAATGCAGAGGGATGGCCACATCCCAGTGCACCTGAAGGAACAGGGATGTAATCTAGCTTTAGGAAAGATGACAGTCCCTCTCTTTCAAAACAATCACCATTCTTCCGTAGGGAAGAAAAATGGAAAGGCTTTGGTAATCAACATATAAGGCTTCCTTTTTGCTCTCTGGCTATAAACTTGGACGGAAAAACTGATAGAAAATACAGATTTCTACATGTTTTAATTAGTCAGCCTGATCTGAACTGGAATACAACACTATTATTCACAGACAGAGCTTTCTGACCACTAAAGCACATCACAGAAGACCAGCAGTTCATACATTTAAAATTTCTGAGCTTAGAAGAAAGCCAAATACATGAAATTCAACATTAACTCCAGGACTTTTCATGTTTGGGGGACTCTTTCCTTAATATCAGGCTGTATGGCTCCCAGTATTTAAAACATTTTTGTAGATTCTCCTAAACTAATTGTGCATGTTCCAAACACGACTTTCATCTTAATGAGGGCTTGCACTGGGAATATACGGTTGAAAAATTAACTCTCTAATAAATTCAACTTTTGTTCTGTTGAGTTCATATGATAACAATTTCCTGATTAAAGCCTTCAGCAGTCTGTGGGGACTTATACTAAGTACCAACCTAAAGAGCTCTCTTACTTATTGTGAGGTTTATAAATAGGGAATGGAGCTGATTATTTCTGCCACTACTTATGATAGTGCTCCAAGGCTTCAACTAAGACAAGGATCCCACAGTGCTAGATTCTGTGCAAATACTCTACAATAAAGCGTCCCAAAAGTTTAAAATCTATATATGAACAAAAGGGTACAACAAGGGAATTAATATTACTCACACTTTATAAAAGAAAAATCAAACCAGAAAAATATTAAGTGACTGACCAAAATAGTCACTTACCAAAGACTGTGCAGTTGGAGCTGGTACCAATTCATCAGCTATTGCTTACTGAAAGACTGTCATCCTCCTTGGCAAGTTTTTACAGACAATGCTGAGAACTCATAGTCACTCGCTATGGGAGAAGCCTTCTTGGCCATAAAGGAGGAATCTTTCAAGGTGCCTAAATGAACCCAAACCTTTTATGTACACACAAATCTCACAGTAAATGACAAGAGCAGAACCAATTCACTGCAAGGAAATGACTGAGACAATGTCTCCTCTAACCCCAAAAAACATTGAGATCAAAACTGGAAAAAGCAAAGCCTTTCCATTCCCTCTACAAGCCAGACCTGCTTGGCTGAGTTGACACTAAAGATGCAGCTCAGATGAGAGCACCTAAATCAACAGAAGCTTATTCTGAACTTTACATTTACCAAGCCATCAAATAACTGATACCTGATGTATTTCTTATTTTAATTTCAGGAGAGCTGCTTAGCCAGTTGTTTTGCTGTCACATCTCAAAAACAATGACACTGGTCCTAAGATAACTCTAATGGACAGGAATCTCATCTGTCCTATGATTACAGGGGCTTAAATTAACAATTCCACTATCTCCCTTGGCAATTAAATCTACTAGATAACTGCTCGTGCATTTTTAATCCCCATACCCTTAATTTTCTAGGCTGCAGCAACACAGGTTCATTATTTCTTTTACCCTGAAAAGCCAGAGCAACCAAGATCCCAACTGCCATAAAACTGCTTTCCACACACAGCCTTCCTTCAGTTCCTTTCTTACTTCCCTCTAAAATACATGATGGGTTTGTGTTTCTCTTTTCTCCTCAAATGGCATTCAGAACTAGACACAAGGCCATGTTAAAACCCAATCATTGCCACATAAAATCCACATGATGAGCTTTACAGGTTAATCTTCGCAGTGTACAAGACTGAAGAGCCACAGATGGCTAAGCACAACCCAAATAGAGAATCAGTGAACAGTTCATACACACAATAATCCAAATAAGTAAAATGGACAGCAACCTCCGAAAAAGAAGAAATGGCACTAATTCCTCTACAAAATTAATTTTGTAGGGGCTCAGGCAGCTCATCTGACCCTCCCCAGTGCTAACAAGCACTAGGTCTGGTGTAGAAAAACTGGTGAGCACAGCTACCTTCTTGCTCCTTAAGATCATCTCTGCTCTTGTGTCAAAGCCTGTACAAACACTCGCTCCACTGCAGCATTTGGGGAATGCAGCCCCAGCCCAGGAACTGACTCCAGAAGAGATCATTGCAAGTATCTTCAAAGCAAGGTCAACTATGAGATCAAAGCCTATTCTTGTCCTATATTATTATCATTATTATATTATAATTACATAACATATATATTATATAGTGCATATAGTATATTATTCAATTATCATATATTATATCTGCATATGTAATATCTTACAGTATTTTATTCTATATCGTCATATTTTTATTATCGTTATAAAATTATTATTATAATTGATTACGAACAACGCAATTCTAATCATTCAACATCTGCTCAGGTTGATTCTTCATCATTAGCCTCTACTTACATTTTTAAATTTATGCTTCTTTAACTATAATAGAGTAGAAACAAGATCAGTTTTGCATTTTTTAGCACCTTTCAGTTTGATATGTGAAATGGGTATTGTTCTTCACAGATGCAAAACTCCTGACAGAAATTTCTGTGGCTATGTGCTACAACACTCCTAACTTTTAAACTTTGTTAACAATCCTCTTACTGCATGCTGGTCAGGGATTTAAACACTAATTGTTAAGCAATTTGCCAGGGATCCTGCACTGTCACAGACAACTGGCAGTGACAAACATTTAACATAGGTTAGTACTTCTCCTTCATAGGCTTTTTGAAGTCTACTTTCGAGCACCAGCTATTATAACAAGTGATGATGCCAAGCTGGTCTTGGAGACTTTCACAGTAAATGCAAGCAGGTCGGGTATTCTGCTGTAGGAAAGAGAGGAAATCCCACTATCTGGTTGTGTAGTTAAAGACTTGTTCATGAAGCCTGTGCATAAAGCAGAAACTTCTGTCACAGACAAATTTAATTCAGGAATTTTGTGACATTTGGGCACTAAGTGTTTCATCTGCCATAGTGTTCTTTCACACTTTTTAAAATACATTGTACCCACTCATTTCAACACTAGAACAGGTGCAACACGCCAAGCAACAGCCTAGTACAATCCTATTTTAGGTAAAATGAAAGTATTTAATGAGTGAGAAGGTGGCTTACCAGCACAGATGCTTTCAACTTCAATACAGCAAACCATTTGGGCATTGGACTTTCCTCTCAGAATAAAAGATAACCAGGACACAAAGAAAAGCAGCTCATTCTAGACTGCTTCCTCTGTAGTAATATAATTAGTGAAAGCTGCCATCTGTCATTAATACGCTGTAAGCAATAAAACATTACATAAAAATATAGCAATGTTTCTTCCATAACTAGCTCACCCTCCAGAAGAAAAATATTAATATACAGTAATTATTACACGTAATAATTGTTAAGGCTGTGCATCTTTTCACAAATGCATTATTCATTGTGAAGCTAAAACCATGACTGATTCTACTGTAATCAGAAGATAATTTTAATTGTTTCATTGAGCATCTGGAGGGCTGACATACTTCCTGTGGCTCTGAAGCCAATTTTTGTGTCTTGCTTGGGCACTGCATGTCAAGAAAAGTAGAAAAAATTACATCATTCTTTTATCCATGGCAACTGTCACTGTGCAGACTGTGCAGAAGTGACCAGTTCAGCATAGCCCAAAAGGAGGCATAGATAGTTAACCTGACTTACAGAACTACTAAGCAGCCTTCAATCCAAGTGGCCTCACTGATGTGGCTGCAGTTTTCCTGAGAGGAAAATTTGGCTCTTTTTCTCAGTCTGCCTGCCCAGGACTGCAGGAGCTGGAACTGCTACAGAGCTGCACACTCAGCCTAGCATTCAGCTTGGCTGTCATTCTTCTGCTTGAATATGAACCAGTGGTGACAGGCTCTGAAGTAATCCCCAGCTTATTGCTAGACTGAGAAAGAAAAAAGAACCACAATCAATCCATAGGAGGCAGCAATAGAAATGCATAGAAAGATTATCAAGTTAACACACCAAAATTAATAACTTACTTTACACTATTAAAATGCATGGTAATACTGTTCCCCTAAAGGCAGAATAGAAATCAAGTTTAAGGAGGATGACCAAAACTAAATAGATTTTCACCAAGCTCCTCACAAATTAGTTGTGTTTAGATTTAATAATTTACTTTCTTCCTTTAGAAAGTGCTCTAAAGCCTAAAGATACTGTAGGTGACAATCCCTGTACCTGTTCTAAGCTAAAAAATAGGCAGCATATAAAACAAACCAGCAGACTGACGTAAGCATGTACTTCCAAGAACAGCTATTATGCAGACAGGTTTTTTCTTTTTCATAACCCAACCCAAATGCATTAATTTTCTACAAACTTCAGATAATTCAGATGATCTTCCCACCATGTTTAAAGGGTGTAACTCAGCTGCATTGCACTCGTATTGTGATCTCTCCACAGTCCACATACAAGTCAAAAAAGGCAGCATGTGTTGAGACATCCTCTCGCACAAAGGATTGATTTTGAGGCACTTTTGGCAGTAATTCAGCAATCACATGAAACACTGCTTCAATTTCCCTTTGCCCAGAGGAAAAGACTGAAATAATTGATTTTGTGAAATATCTGCAGTCCTTCGTTAGAACAATAACAGACACTTAGAAAGACTTCTGACAGTACGAGGAAGACAATACTGGGAGTGGAGCATCTGGTTATCTCTGTGCACAGTTACAAGCAGATAGCCTTTGGGTCCCATTAACTCCTTCCAATTAATCTGTATCAAGTAGCCCTCTGCACTTCTCTTGACAGCTGCATGTGAGTGGGTTAGTATTTCAGTAGTACTTTGAAGCAATTACAGATTATCAATGATGTTGCCACCAGATATTTACTTAGAGATAAGAAAAAAAATCACAAGGACTTATAATTTTCATTTCCTCAACGAAACAGAAACTTGCAACAGCTAAGACAAAAGGGGTGGACATTTTTTAACTGGAAGAGGGAATTTTTTAACTGATAGGACTTGGGTGATCAATTTCCAAGTTATCGAATTCTGCAGTGAACTTGGTATTACAGTTTGTGACCTACTGGTGGCCAAATTTGATGATGCACTGTCCTGTTTCTTTGGATTCCTACAGCTTTAATTCTTGCAACTCATGATGTAAACACAGACATGATGATTGAAAGAACTCATCATCATAGCTATACTAATAGCACTAGTACCAAATTAATTTTTTGTTATGTAAATGACAATCTGCAGAGTATTATCTACAATCTTTCTCCAGGAGATCACATAAGCTTATTGAGTTTTGCAGCTTTCAATCTCTTTTCTTCTTTTCAACAATTTCTCTAACATTTGCAAAAAAACAGAGTTGCCTTTTTTTTCCCCTAGTGGACTCCTAGAAAAGAACATTAAAAAGCAGAGTTTTACAAATAATGAGAGAACTGAACAGTGCTGGCCATCATAGATCTTTCAAGAAAATTAAAATCACCTAAAATTAAGCCTATTAACAACCAAACCGTTGACTGCCTAACTAGAAGTCACTGCAGCTTCAAGTCACCAACCAATTAAAAAAAATTATTTAAAAAAAACACCCTAACTTTTGAAACAACTCAGCAGAAGCTTCCTAAGGCATGGAAAATGTGAGGACCAAAGATGCTCATATGAAAAGCAAGCCTTTCTCCAGTGAACTAAAAAAATAAAGCATTATAAATAGATCATAACAAAAATAGTATCTGCCTATAAAAAGAAACATGCAGTCCCAGTCTTGAACACATCTATTTACTCACTACTGGAAATTCCTGGAAGACATCTGCTGAAAAGAAAGATTGTTTCCTGCTCTGCTTCACACACTACTCAACACCATCAAACAGGAGGAGAGACAAAGAGAACAGGGGTCTTGCAGGATATTTTCTTTTTCATTATTATTGGAGTGAGCACTTCTGCTTTAATCTCCTTTCCTCCTCTGCTGTGTCCTCCCATCTCACTTCTTTCACCACACTCAAAACACTGCTGCCATTGCACAGCAGCCAGAGACAGCATCCTATATGCTCTGCCAGCAAGCCAAACCATTTAACTGCATGATGCTTGCTACCAGACTTCTAAAGTGAAGTTCCTGCTGTGAATAGCTTCTGCTAAATGGACATTATTATTATCACAATTTTTTTTCCCCGAGCAAACATATGTCAGACTCCCCAGAAACACTTCTTTTTTTCCAGTGACTGAAGCAATTTCATCCCATCTGACTAGTTTCACTTGCAATTAACTTTTTGAATCTTTTCCATTTATGAACCACTACAGAACCTGTAACTGGATGGTTTAACTTTTAAAAATGGTAGACAGCACTTTTTCCCACAAATGCTGAAATCCAAATAGGTCAACTAAATAGGAACCAAGATGTTCCTTAACCGGGTGTTCTTTTTTTTCCCAATATTAAGACAACCTTCTGTTTCCACAGCATTTTCTTTCTTTCAAAGAGATCTACAAAGGCAAAGTCTGGTTTCTCAGACAGCAAAAAGCAATATACTTTTCATAAACTTAACCGTTCTTTCTTATTAAAGTATTATTTCAAGTTGCTCCATAAAAATCAAATTTACCTTGCAGCAGGCAGCAAGAGAGCGAGCTGAACTGCAGATGGATTTGCATCCATCAGTTACAGTTATGTGGAGAGGAAATATAAGAAGCAAAATCCAGTATCTTGAAAAACAATAACTTCTATATCAAAGCAAAGATGCAATCTAAATTTTATTAAACTCCACAGTCACAGAAGACTCAAGTGTTATGTAAATCTCTGATACGGAGAATGAAACACAATATATTTGATTACTGCTGTGTCACATATCAGGGAACTAAGATAGCATTTCATATTAAGTATGCTTTTTTTTAAGTAATAAAAAGATACTTTTGCCATTCAAAAAAAAAAAGTAAATAAACACCAAAATGTAGATTTAGACATAGGGAAACAATGTGAAGCTTTGAATACTCTCAAAAACAGGAAAAAACAAAGAAAAACATGAATGCATCCCTTATGGAAACTAGCACCACAAACAGCCATTAAGTGATTCTGTGAAAAATTATGAAATATTCAGCTTTACTCCCAGCTAAGTCATCTTTCCCAAGAAACATAAGATGTAGATATGAAGATAAAGGGAAATCACAGCAAGAGAGGAACTGGAGCACAAATTAATGCAAGTAAATAAATTAGGCCTAGCGGTCCAAAGATACAACAACACTTTACACTTCCACAGCTTCTTCTACATTCAAAGCAATGAAAATGTGAACTAACTAGAATAAAAAAATACTGTACCACTTTAAGAAGTCGTACTTCAGCTCAAGCTACATTGACAACTACTAATGCAAGTCACAGAATGAAGTTCGAAGAAGCAGACACAAAATTTCCTTCGACTGGAAATTACTTCTCCCCTTTTCAAGCCAAACCTCATCAAAAATGCAGTAAGGTCAGCCAATTAGCTTGTACCTGTCTTGGATCACACATAGTATTCTGTGTCTTTGAAAGAAGGCTTTTACTCTACAGTCCTCTCCAAAGGGCTTTACCCTGTCTAACTTTGCATGCCTGCAACATTTCTGTCCCTTCCGTAAACCTTCAATCAATATTTTTTCATATCCCTTATCAAAAGCAAATAACATTCTCCCAGCCCGCAGCTCAGACTGAAGGATTGATTTTAAAAGAGTGTTTCTTCCTAAAGTGAGTCATCTTAAAATGCCAGTGCTTCACATTTTAGAGTCAATGTCATAATAATTTTAGACCAAGCACTGATGCCAATGGATTTACACATGAAGTCCTGCCAAATAATCAGATTTGGTTGGCAATTAATCTCTCCATTAATTTTGCATTTCTACTTAAAAAAAATAATTTCTCAAACAAAAGGCTTTAGATCTCACCCAAGAATACATTAGTAAGCAACCCAGTGAGTCATAAACACTGAATACTCAGTGCTGCTAAAAAGGCCCCAGCAAGGTTCTTTCTGAATATTATCCTCCATAATAAGATGTTTAATCAACAGTGCTATGGAAAACCTCTATTCTGCAGCTAGAGAACATAAAACTCCAAATTCACACTGGTCTGAAGCCTCCCTTTTGCCCTCATTTATCACTGAAATAAATAGTTTTAAACATTTATTTGGTTGGAAAGCTCATTTTAGTATCTACAGGTGAATGTCTCTTTTTACAAGTATCCACTATGTTGGCTGAGCATTTTATATGCAAATAGCAATAAAACATTCCTTTTTAAAATTAAACGACTTTTTTTTTTTGCATAATCACAGCACAGCTGAGGTTGGAAGGGACCTCTGGAGGTCATTTGGTCCAAGCCCAAGCTCAAGAAGGTTCATCCCCAGACTTGGCTGCCCTGACCACGTCCAGGTCGCTTTCAAGCATTTCCAAGTTAAGAACCTCTCTGGGCAACTTGCTCCAAAACTCAGTCACCCTCCCAATAAACAGCATTTCCTGATGTTCAGAGGGAGCTTTCTGTCTTTCAGTTTGTACTCATCACCTCTAGGCTTGTCACTGGGCATAACTCAACCCTCAGACAAATCCAAAAAAAATTTAAAATCAGAATTTACAAGGACTTAGGGAGAAATAAAAATAAGTGCCTCTGACATTTTAAAGAAATTTTAGGTAGTAATTATGCTGTAAGAACTTCATTTATGTTAATGTTTGCATTCCCTTGCAAAACTTCTTTTTCCATTTCCCAATGCAATGACTCTTTACTTTAGCCCTTTAACTACTATTGTGCTCTAGTTTTTAATGTTCTTTCTAAATCCATTATCTTATGGCAATTTTGTTCCTTTGTACATTTGCTGCAGTTTGTAGGTGCCTGTGTCCTCAACCTACTCTTTGCATTTTAATATCTGCTCAAGGAAACAAGCTCATTAAGTTGCATCATTTCCATGTGCAACTTTACTACATTCAACAACACGGGTATTCCACATTTAATGTCTTCCTTGCTAAAACTTAAAAAAAAAAACCTTTTAAAAATGCTCACCATTTTCCAGGACAACAAATGTTACTGAATTAAGTGACCTGCTAGCTGAGATCAGAGTATGCACCATGATCAAGTACGCAGCATGATCAAGGCCAGGAAAGTGGACAACTCTAGTAAAACCCACAAGTCTTTCCTCCAATGCATGAAATCTCTCTGAGAAAGGCAATCACAAAAACCAGTCACCAGAAAACAGATCAATACTTCAGTACATCAGTTTTACCATGGACCAAGCCTAGCAAAGTAATTCATACCTACTATCCAGTCAAGAGAGATAAATCAAATATACTGCTTACATGCACAAATTTTTTAGGGCTCACATTTTAAAACAGAGAAAGATGATCTTATTTCTTATGACAAAAGTAGAAGACACAGATAACTGATTATATGACAACATTAAATACATAAAGGCTACAGATGCCAGAAAGAAGAATCTCCCAACTTTTCAAATACATGTATTTCTATTAACTTGGTAGGTGAAGAGCTGCTGTGAACTGACAACTGTATAACAAAAAAAATACCTGATCTTCTAGCCAACAAGTAAGTGATTTTGCTTTAGCTTCAAAGCTTGATGCCACTTAATAAGGAATGTAGGATGGATTTCCTGAGCACAGACACACATCTCGTGAACACAAAACCCAGTAAGAATTCAGGTCCCTGGGAAGGCTCAGGAATGGGGGCTCACAGCCTGCGACCTGCTTGCTTTGTGCTCTCCTACCACAACTCCACTGCATGGAAAAGTGGCCTCTCTTCCTCTGTTGGCTTCCCTGCAAGCCCTTCAGAGCACGAGCAGAGGTAAACTGTGCCAACAGCTTTTCCTGCCTGCTCACCGCTCATGTGAAGCATGCAGTGAGCATCTCAGCAGGACCCCAGGGACAGGGCAGCAAAGGCAGCTGGTGTCCCAGAGAGGCCACGGTACATGAATGCTGCACATCTCCAAGACAGAAACATGGCTTGTGGGAAAGAAAAAAAAAAAAAAAAAGAAGAGAAAAAGAAAAAAATACATATTTAGTGCAAGGCTCTTACAAGACATGTGAGGATGTGGTCACAGCCAAGCAAGCCAGCTGTTCTCTGCAGTAGTCTCGTCAAATCAAGCTCCCTTTACCCCCATGAGCAAAGAGATCTCACTTCCAGGTCCCATCTGTACATACAGGACTCCAGGTCTGCCAGTGTGATTTTGACAGTCTGACTGACAAAGCTTTTGAAGCTGTTCAACTGCTTTTATCTGCCTGTGTGCATGCTGAATGCAGCCATCCTTTACGCTGAAAATAAAATAAACACATATCATCATTCATTGTCACTGTTTTGACAAATATTTCATGGAACAAAGAAGCAGGAATTGTACTGGGAGCCCATGTCAGGTCCTCTATCTGTCACCAGTTAAAATGTTCCCCACTAGGCTTTCTTTCAAAGAAACACATCAGCCCTAACTATAACAAGTGGCAACTGCTGTTATTACATTGGCCTTCATTAGCAACTGTAAGGAGGTGGGGGAGAAAGGGAAAACAGAGACCAGCACTACGCCACTGTACAGGTTTTCATTACTGCTACGTGTAGTTGTTGTTCCCCCAGTCTCAAAACACATATAAATCAGCTTCAAAATACTCGGAACAGGGAAAAAACACATGATTCAGACGTAGGAGTACATTAGATTCTGTATGAGCAACAGACTAGCATGATTCAAATCAGGAAAATAAATTACTGGAGTGGCATGGAATAAATACTTAACAACTGTTATGACCTTTACCAGTGCAGAAGAAAAAAAGATTGTTGAATAAAAACTGAAGTATGGATATCCAAACAACAAAATAAATACTTTTCCCACACAACCCATAAGTAAATTGTACAATTCACTCTACAGGATGGGTCAAAATTTTACACTTGATGCAAATAGCAGTAAGGCAAATTCACAAAAGGAAGTCATAAGGACAGAAATTCACAGAAGTCATAAGAACAAAGCCTGTGTACCTGGCCTAGAGAGCTCCTGAGCTGCACACTCCTGGATCTGTATCAGAAAAGCATAATTATGAGCTTACTGGTGCTTAAACTCTTTCCTGTGTGTTGACTACCAGCCACTGCCAGAGACAGGACACTGTGCCATCTACTCTATCAATCACTGTGGACAAAGCCTTTAACATGTAAAACTTCATGCTGTCCTGTCTCAAAAGAGTGACAATAAATTATATTATTAATTTTATTTTAGGATTAATTCTAAATTAATTCTAAAAATTGCCAGAGCCAACATTAACTTTTTTTTTTTTTCCTGCCTCTGGCAAAATCTGCTCTGTATTTCTTTTTCACTCATGTTTTCAAAAGGTCAATTTGAAATTTTAAGTATCTTTTATTTTCTCATCACATCAAAAGTTCAACTGTATAATAAAGTTAAAACTCCGTCAAGGGACATTTTAAGAACACTGAGCAGTGTATCTACAAGCAAGCTAGTATAACAACATAGGCAGCTTGACATACTTCTGTTTCTATGGTGTGTCAGCATAGAGCCTTACCAGACCAAATGCTCAAATCTCAATTGCAATGAACACCTGAAGACCTTGTGGAACTCACTAAATTATCTCAACACCATAAAGTTCAGGCAGAAACCTCCGGCCCAAGCAATTAAGCAGAGGGTACCTAAATGGCACAATAGAAAGCAGGACTGAGCCATTTCAGAAATACAGATGGGGTTTGGAGCAAGATGTAATTAAGACAAGGAGCCCGATGAGCCAAAGTAGCACTAAGAATGAGGTAAAACTGAAGAATTTAATTTCAAAATTAAAAACAGAAAACAGAAAAGCAAAATTCAAGCATAGTTAATGACCCTCTCAGAAAGTCTGACAGTATACCAGTAAAGAACAAGAATTGAGAAGTGCTGAACAGCAGATTATGCACAAGGCTGTAAAGCAGACTTCTTTGATCACACCCCCTTTACCTGCACCCCTCAATATCTGGGCATAGCATCCATCTGTGGATCCATTTAAAGCTACAAGATGATGCTTCACATGGGCATGACAAGTATGGACTGACAAAGACAACTGCAGTGTCCAAGAAAGCTTCAACAGAGTCAGAGCTGTGCTTGATACAACACAAATTATTACTATGCTTTTTAGCTATTTCAATTAACATTTTAAATTAAAACAGACATTCTATTTTTAACTTACCAACACCAAACACATATTAGTAAGGAGAAACTGAAATTCGCAATGTCTCCCTACTCTATAAACCTTCAGCCATACTGTATATAACAACCCTTGGATATTGGTCATAAACCAGAAGGTTTACAATCCTCCAAATTATACAAGACTGTGTAGGTAAGAATTCACAGCATCTTTCTAGTCACCTGCAGACTGCCTTCAGTTATGATCTTACAGCACAGTAATGACTGAAATCTTTCACTTACAAGCCAATATGCATCTGCTCCTGATCCCAGTGTATAGGGAATGCCACAAAGAAGCCACTCCAGCACTGGCACTAGGGATTGCACAAGGACTGCTGGCAACAGGTGAGTATAAAGGCTGAAAAAATTCTTGCACCTGTTATATTTTTGCATATCCACTCTAACTGGCATCTCTGATTATCCTTCAGAATAGTCACCTTCCAGCTTTTCACAAACGCTGATTTCACATTAAGAGATTCAAAAGGAATAAAAGAAGAAAAGGCAAAATATGGTAACTTAATTATTAAAATACTTCTAAAGAAAAAGGGTGAAACTGTACGGAGGCAAGAAGAGAAAATCACAGAAATGTTACCTGAGAAAAAGCAGCAGTGAAATTAAAGGTGACGATGACAATGATTGTTGTTATTGTTGTTATTATTATTGCTACTATCATCATTATCATTTGTTTATGTGTACCATTTAAACAAATATCTAAAAGGACCATGTGGAAAAAAACCCCATCAATAATGAAGTGGCAGCCATGCAAAGCAGAAACCAATCACAGGTTGCCAGAAGGTACAATAAAAGCAAAGCATGATGTTCAGGGTGTATTTGTTTTGAAAATCAGAGCTGAGAGCATGGGTGGACCCTTCCAAAGTACTAAGCCATGTTATACACTTTTCTTCTGCCCTCAATAATTTAAGCTGTTTGCAGACAATAATTTGGTGCAGGTAAAGGATTACAGTTCAGATAACAAACACAGCAGCAACACAGATTTCACTTAAATTATCTTTTAACAAGGAAGAGCCGTTTATGGAGAAATCTATAAAAACCAGGATGTTTTAAATAAGCCCTTGTGGTTGATCCTCATTTGCCTATAGCATTCTGATGGCTCCAAAAGGCTTTCCTTGGGAAAGACAGCAAGAAGGTATCACTCAGGCCGGTAACATCCAAACCTCAACCGGATGCATCTTTTTACAATTCTGTGCTTCATCCTACAAAACACTGAATACTTGAGTATTCTGTGCTTAATGGGTGGATAAGAGTCCTAATACACCAATTCCAAGCAAAGCAAATAAACCCACATTTTGGAAAAGCAGCTTTCTTACTCCTATCAGCACTGCCATCTCCTTTCTTGCAGCTGGTCACTCATGGGCAGGTTGAAAGGGCCTGGCAAAACCAAACTGCAGCCTGTAGTCTGCATGTCAGCAAAGGCATCCTGCCTGCTCTAGATCAGATCCAGGCCCAGGATGCCCCACTGCACCATGAGTTCCACTCCTGTACAACTCGCATTTTTGTGTTATTTTTCAGCATGCACTTCTCTTGCCCTTTTTTGCAAGACTTGTTTATTTCAACTGAGCAATTTTTGTCTATTCTGCATCCCCTCCCTATGCTCTTTCATCTGCTACCCATGTTTTTTCCATTACTTCCAGTAACTGGGAACTAATCCCTTTCTGGGTGGTTTGCACAAGGACAAGCCTGACAGACCTTTTGCCTGATTTTTATGTATTTATTTATTTTTAATCTTGCCTGGCTATGTATTTTATTTGGCAGCTTTATGTAGAGATTTTCTTTTAGTGTTTTAATTCAGGCCATAGAGGCCTCAATAGGAAACTTAATAAATGATGTAAAATAAATAACTATGACATTCAAATGGTTTCACACCACACACAGGCAAGAACACAGTTGCTTCAATAAAGCATTTCAGTGATAAACAAATTCACAGGCCCAGACAAGAGGTAAAATCTAAAGGCACCATTATCTAATGCCTTTCATCTGAAAGGACTCTGGAGCAGTTTGTTATACAGTTTTGTTTATAAAAGGGAAATCATAAAATAGATTAATATTCTAAAAGATCAGCATTCTATTTCTACTGGAGTAGAAAGAAAGTAACAGCTTTTTGATGTCACCTGGTTTGGCATCCTTGCGACTGAGATCCTGCCTCCCCCTTTTCTGCCCTGTAGCTTGACTTGGTCACTTACTGCTGGGAATCTTTCACTGAAAAAAAGCGCTGCAGAAGAGGGGAAGCAAACAAAGAGCTTCTGCTCCAGCTTCAGGGATAGCCTGGCTCCAGGGAGAGATCAGCTCCAGCTACCTACAACACAGAGTGCTACCACCACTGTAGATGTGCCGTGGCTCTTGCAGCTGTGTAAGACATAGCAATTGATCATCATGGCAGTGACAATCCAAAGGAGACAGGCAGCCAGAGCTCATTCCTTAGCAGGGCTGTGACAAAGCACCTGAGCTCTGCATAAGGACCACCAGCAAAGCACGGTCATGAGCCCGTTCTGCAGCTGCTGCTCAGGTAACCTCCACCACAGGGACAAACACAACCCACTGGTACAAGGTACCTGCTTACTTTTATTGGTTCTGGGAAGGACATCACAGAACTGCCCCACACAAAGTCCAGTCATGTGGCAGAGGAGAAGCCAAAGCGCCCCGTTTTCTCTTAACGCCTGAGCAAGATACTTGTTCATCTGCTTCCAGAACAATGACAAAGTGACAGGAAATTTCAAATATGCAGCCAGAGTTATTAGCTTGCTAATAACCACCCAAAAATGAATACAAATTGGTGAGCAGCCTTCCATCAAACAATTCTGTGACTGTCGTGATTAGAGTTGCTCCAAAAATTTTCAGCTGATTAAAAATCCTCAAAACAAGCCTCTTATCTTCAACTATTACTGGCTCACAGAAATAGAAATCTGTGTCTTCAATTTTATATGAAGTGTTCTCAAGGCTTCCCTTCTTTACTCATCCCAAATAGTGAATGAAAAATGCAGAGTATTTTTTAAGCAGAAATACAAAGATGAAGAGGAGTGAGCAAATGGCTTTCAAAAGCTTTTTTGTATTTTAAGTGAAAAGTTCAAATGCTTTCAATTCATAAAAAAAAAACCCAAACCCCAAACAAATCTGCCATTATCAACACATCAGACTAAAATTTTACAGAATCTAATATGTTCCACTAAAAGCAGTTCCATCCTCACGAATATTTAAAAAATAATAACCCATCTTTCTCTATTAAGGAAAATTTCCATTACACAAGAATAGTAGCTAAATCTACACTGACAGAAGTTACCCATGAGTGCCACAGCACAGTATGATGGAACTGTCACTGCTAAAGAACACTTGCAAAAATAATTTGGAAAATCAGCCATGATCACATTGGACAGTGAACTTGAAAAAGCATCCTCTGCCACAGCCTGAAGTATAAAAATAATTTTAAAAGACATTTTACCCTTTTTTTAAAGTCTCCAGTACAGTTCATGCACCTTCTGCAGGTTATTTTATGGACCTCTGCCTCATTTTGACAATGTAAGGACTAGAAAATGCAGTCTTAAGGTTTATTTATTTAACTGTAGCAACTGTTTACTCAATGAATTTGCTCCTGTGTGTATTCAAAATTCACTTCCACTGACACTCAAGATAAAAAGTTAACACCTCAGAGTTATCACAGTAAAGAGAATGAAACAAAAAAAATGTTACCTTTCACAACAAAAGGAATAACTTTACTCATAAATGAACAGTATGTTCCATTAAACACACATCTGTTTGAAATACCATGTTTAACAGATGATCTAGGAGATCAAACCTACATTAACCTACAAAACCTTGATTACTGGTGAGGATTAAAAGCTCACCTTGTTTTTTTGGACCACTGAGGTATTTGCTGTAGTGGTGAGGATGCAGTAAGTTGGCTGATAAACTGCCAAGTTGCTCATCATTTCTCAAGTGATTCTGGAGTCAATTGGCAATAAGAAACTTCATTTACTATCTGACTCTCTTCTAGCTTTCATGCCTACCCAAGGGAGTCACATACCATGTTTCAAACTCAAATATCTGTGATTCTCAGCCTCAATAATCACTGCAGCATATAAGTACATCACTGATTATCTTCTACTTTAGCATACTTTTCAAAGTCAAGCTTAACAAGAACATGTTAGATCTCACATCACTAATGTTATCATCAACAACACTGAACCCAATTATTAAAACCTCTGACTGACATGAATCATGTCATCCATCCTCTGGGCACAAGTTGCATCATTACAATTGTTCTAAAGCACAGAACAGGTGATTTCAAAGCTGATTAACTGACTGAATCACAGCAAGCTGGATGTAAGACATAGCTAAATATCCCCTTAAGTCTGAATGCTGTACACCTAGGTTTTGGGTTTTGAAGGCAGGTGTGCTGTCCATTGAGGAATTCCTCACAATTAGCTAGATATATACCAAAAAACCTCTCTGTACTGGGGCCCATGTTCAGCGGGGTCAAATATTACTCATGATCAAACTCTGAAGATGAGTCATGAAAATTCATTTTGAAATTAGCTTGTGAAATCAGATTCTCAGAAGAACATCAAGATTAAACTGACAAAGACAAATGCCAAGAAATGTTGGCTACCTGTGTAAAATACTAGAATCAGATAATTTAATGAAAATTAATTGATTCATCTTCACAGTTCCAAAGATGGAAAAATCAGAACTACCATTTTTCAGAAAATGAGAAATACATCCAGGTTATGGTGAAAAGCTATGTGTAAAAAAAAAAAAAAAAAAAAAAATCTTTCATAGCAACACTGAGCTGCTGAACCATTAGACTTTGCTCTTCTTCATAGCCTTCACTGCATATTTACTACTTTCCAAAACTAGTAATATGGAACTTGTTTGGGCAACTTTCCCTCATCTGCAGGCACCACACAGGCACTGAACGGAAGAGAATGACAAGGAGTCAAAAAAAAGAGTATGTATTCAGGTAATTGAAAACTGAATCACAATACGTATGCACCAACACATTCAAAGAAATGAACTGACACGATAAATCAACTGCAGCTAATGCTGACATTACATAACTTCTGATAGCTCAATCTTTCTTTCTGATACACAATGGCTGTCTGACAAATTGCTCAGGTTTTACAAAAGAAGTAGGATAAACCTACATGTTGCTCCTGACATGCACCACCAACCCACAAGGCGATGAGCAGGACTGATATCTACTATATACATTTAACTATCAGCAATTAAAGTTGTCACCTCTGGTTTGGATCACTCACTGCAGAGGATGAAGATACTGTAACCACATCTGATAGCTGCTCACAAATTCAAGACATCACAACAGTAAGTCCAGCCCCAAGGCCTGGCAGAAAGCCACACTAGAAAAGCAGCAGGCATGCTTGTCCTCTTCTCCGCCACCTATTTCCTCCAGGTATTCCTGCATCTTGAATCCAAACAGTCCCAAAACTCCCACCCTACCTACACTTCAGGCTCATTCCCAGTTCTACCTAAATTCTTAGCTCTTTCCCTCTTCCCATAAAAGCTGCTATCACTTAATGTGAAATTAATTACATATTAGTGCCTGCATCAAGTAAGTAAAAACCTCTGCTTGAACAAATGCTAGTAAAAGTACTCATGGATGCCTACCAGGTAATACTATCTATTTTTCAATAGCACAATAATAATATTGGAGAGCTTACAATTTCTACAGAGTGAGTAAAAGTAAAACTAGCAGTTCAGCTACCAGTATTTGCACTAATAGTTTAAAAATAAAATTTTAATAGCAAGGTATTTCTGATACTACTAGTAGTTTTAGAAAAAAACAACCAAGGAGATTAGAGTGCCTTCAATACTAAATAGCTTTAAAATTTCTGTCCTTAAGATTACAAATGGAAAGGCCACAAGAAATTAAAAAACCAGCTGCTCAAACCCATCAAGTTTAAAATCTTTTAAGTCTCTGTCTTATTCTTTTCAAACAGGAGATACACTTGCTGTTAAGCCTCAGTGCATCTCAGTATAAAAGTCTCATGCTGAGAAATCACATTGAAAAAATCTCAAATGAAGTGATAGAATGCTTAGTACATGGCATACAAGTTGTTTATACTGTGTTTTCCAGTCTTATGGACAAGATGGAAGCTTTTCAAATCTGGCAAACCTGTTCTGATTACTGCTACAATTATACATCAAAGCTGCAGAAAGAGTAATTAAAATGTGAACGAGGCATTATGAAAATATTCGGTATGTATGGAAACAAAATTACATGTATTTGCCTCAAAATGTAGTGTATGATCACCTGGTTTTAGAGAAGCATCTCTCCCATTTCATGCTTTAAATGGCTCATTTCAGTTGTCAGCAGCAAGACCTTCAGGATGGAAGAATGACCTACACCTGTAATTACTGACACCCACTGCCTTGCAGCAAACACAGTCATCTCCCTGACCAGTGTAATCACAACTACATCTCACTTCTCCACTCCGAGCCAACTGAGGAGGAAGCTGGCTGAGGGAGGACAATTTCAACGCTTACTAAGTGACCACAGAGACCAGAAACATTACCACAATTAACCCAAAGAAATGCCAGCTTCGCACAGGCCCTTTAATATTACATAACATTGTGCTAAAACCTAATTTGAATCCATTTATTCAACAGAACAACTTTATGGCAGCCATAAGGCATAATAACAAGGTATAATTGGTTTCATAAATAGTTTGTATGAAAATTACAATATCAAAATCTAATTTGTTAACCTCCCTGCTGGATTTGTTTCTTCTGGAGAAAGAACTTAGGGCAGGACAAATTCTGTCATTATGAACAGCTCTCAATTTGAAGTACTGCTTCAAAAGATTTCTGATTTCCTTCAAGCAAGAACATCTGTGTATATACCAACAGGTATTTCTCAATAAACAAGCCTTGGTTTACATTTTTATAACTTGCATAATTATTCAAGAAAACCTAACGACACCAGATTTCTCCCAAAAGTGAAATGCAGAGTCTGGAATCTCTAATTAGTAGGAGGATTACTAAATCTGAAGAAACCATTGAGAGTATTATTCTGGAAACAGTAAGAATGCTGAAATGCAGTGAAATGTAAATGAAACACGTAGATAATGATTTTTCATTGGAAAATAGTAATTCCTACTCTAACATCTGTGATCAATGGGATATCTTCTGGGCAAAAGTAGAATTGCTAAGATAATGTACATGAGAAAACATTTACCTTAGACACCAATAAAAATAACTTATTCTAAGGCCTCATTTTGTACAGTAAAGCAATCTGAGCCTGGATGGAAGAATATCAAATGTTCTTCCATTTCATTCATTTTATTCAGTACTGGTCTCATTTAGGTTATCAAGCATATGCCTAGCTCAAGATATTACCAGAATAAGAAGTGACAGGTACTCTCAAACTGCAGCCTTTCTTAGCCACTTAATCCTCTGCATACTTTTAAGACACCTTATTTCACGGAACTAAACATTTTGAGCATCCACTCCTTAAAATAAACACAACTCCCTTCACAGCAACACCCTTTATTAATTAATCAGGCATTTGACGTTCTCACTTCTGTGCAGCAGCTAGAACCACAGTTCCATTGTATGCTCGTAGGAAACTGCCCAACAGAAGAGCAAGATATTTGTGTATTATCAGGCCCAAAAAATACTGCACAGGACCAAATTAGAACTGGGGGAAGGGAAAGAAGAAGAAACAGGATCTCTGTTCTTTACAATAGCCCTAATATAAATGTCCTGTTGTATCCCTTACAAACTAAGCTCTCTGGTATGCATTCAACACTCCTTTTACCCAAAGCAGAGCATCAGAAAGCAGTCTCAGTGTAACCTCAAAACAGCCTTCTGGGTTATCTTCACATGTGTACCCTTGACAGATAAGGTCATTCCTCAAGAAAGGTCCTCATTAGGGAAGCTACAAATCACACAGAATCACAGAATGAACTAGACTGGAAAAGACCTTGGAGATCATCAAGCCCAACCTATAACCTAACGCCTCCTTATCAACTAAAGCATGGCACTGAGTGCCACATCCAGTCTTTTTTTAAACACATGCAGGGACAGTTACTCTACCACCTCCCTGGGCAGATGATTCCAGTGCCCAATCACTCTTTCAGTGAAGAATTTTTTTCTGATGTTTAACCTAAACTTCCCCTGGAGCAGCTTAAGGTTAAATATCCCCATTTTTAGCATTTTGTAATCAAATAATCAAAATTTTTGAGTCTCCTTTCTACCTTTTTTTCCACTGACGTAATTCTCTGTTGTGTCTCTATCTGAACAATGACCTTGATACTGCTTTTGGTGGAATTGGTTTTCCTGCGAAACTCAACCCCCTCTACCTCTTTCAGGTTCGAGGCTTTAGAGCTGTCTCTGCCCTAAGCAGAAGAACTCTTTTTTTTGTCACCTTACTCAGAAGACTGGATTTCTTCTTTAATAAGCTGAAATATTCACTCCTTCCCATCTTCTCCAATATCTCTTGCAGACGCTTGTATTTGGCCCCCTCTCCAGGACACCACTAAAGACATTAACAGGACATCACCATACTGCTAACTATTGGCCTTCTGCTGCTGGCCATTATCCTCTGGAAGCTCCATCTGTGGAACTGACTGCTGCCTTCTGCTGACTGCCAGTGCATGCCAGATCCCCCACACGTTTGCTCAGCCTCACAAAAGCCAGTGCCATTCTCCATCCGGGCAACATTTTGAGGCTGGCTGCACTCCAGCTGCACCTGTCGGTCCTGCACATGGGCAGCTGCATGTACACACCTCTCCCAGGTAGTGTGCATCTGCTGCTGCAGGTTTCTTCACAGTTCTGCCTTGTCTTTCCCTGATGAAACAATTGTTTGCCATTCTCTCATTTTACAAGCAGATGAGTCAACTCAGTAACTGGGGCACTGCTACCTTGTGATACAATTTCCTCCAGAAGTCTGGAGGAAACTGATCTTTCAGGGTCTACATTTAGCATTTTTTATCACTTTGTTTGAAGCAGGACTGTAGGTTTCTATAGCTTACAAGAGACTCACATCCTGTAGCTTCTTCTGAAACTTTTCAAACACCATGATTTGTGCATCTAAACAGTTCCTTCCCTTTAGCTCAATGACAATTTTCCTTTCCAAATTCTGTTTCTCTTATGAAGTCACTCTCACATCCAACAGCTTGACTTTCTTCTGCATTTTAATAACCTCTGCCTGTAACTCTGCATGAGGATATTGGCTATGTTCTTCAACTCTTTGACTACTTGAAAAACCATCTGGATTTCTCCTCAGGAAAAATAAAAATTTCCTCCTCTTCTAGCACATCAGTTTGTTCTCATTTTAGCCAAACTTGAATGGATTCTCTCCACACTTTTGTATACTTAGCACTTCCTGCCTGCCTTCAAGAGCTGTTTTTTGATGCTGCTTCACCAATTTTTGTGCAAAAGATTTCACTCAGATTTACAAATAGATTTCAAAGAGTCACGGAATGACTGGGGTGGAACCTCTGGAAGTTCTGAGCTCCCTGCTCAGGCAGGGACATGAATTTGCTTGCCCAGGGCTGTGTTTAGATGGCTCTTTTGATTGTTTCCAAGGATGGAAACACCAAAACCTCTCTGGGCTATCTAAGCCACCTGTTCTCACAGTAAAAAACATTTTCTGATGTTCATGGGGAACCTCCTGCGGTTTAGTTTGTGCCCTTAACCTCTGTCACTGGGAACCACCAAAAAGAGCCTGGCTCCACCTTCTCTGCACCCTCCCTACAGGTATTTAGATACATCAGTAAGACTCTTCCAAACCTTCTCTTCAGGCTGAATAGTCCCAGCTCTCTGTCTTTCCTCACAGTCCCTCAATAATCTTTGTGGCCCTTCACTGACCTCACTTACTGGGGAACCCCCACCCCAGAACATGATCCTATAGGTGTGGCCACACCAGTGCTGTGCAGAGGGCAAGGACCACCTCCTTGAACAGCTGGCAATACTTCTGATGCCACCAAGGACTCCATTTGCCCTCTTTGTGGTACAGGTTACACTGCTGGCTCATGTTCAACATTCTGGTTAGGGTAGGTTAGCTGTGTTTTCTTCATTAGTAAAGTCATCCACGTACATTTCTTTTCCTTAAAATGAAAAAAAAAAATAAAATAAAACAAAAAAAACTTTTAAAAAAACCCCAAAGCATAAGGATACTATTTTCCAGTATACAAATCTGTCAAGTAATTCTAGAACTGGAATATCACAATTCTGATGAAAACCATAAACCAGCATTTCTTTTTGAAAATGCACAAGAATTTCCCCAATGCAACTTCACTCTCATTACTTCCCATAATGCTTGTATTATACAAGTGGATTACTTCTCTTTAAAGAAGCTCCTAATGCAAAGAGGATACCAAGAACTCCCTCAGAAGTCATGCACGTTCACAAAGGATTGCTATTAATGCAGAGATGCTGGTTGCCCAAGGATAAGTGTCTATATGCCTATAGAATATCTTTTGTCTATCCTACTACATTCTAGCTACACCTGACAAGCAGTTACTTGGTACTCTACATTCAATTAAATTGGGAAATGTTTATAGTTTGTAATGGCCGACTACCTGTAATGTGATGAATTCCTCTGGGAACTGTTTAAACCAAGACTATCCTTAATGATTATTATGGCTCAGAAATGCTACCATAAAACCTAACTTCTCCACTATTCACATGCTCAATATGTATGTATGCTATACAAGGCCTTCAGAATTTCATGTTAAATTCTTTATTGAACACTTTACTCATGAGCAGAAAGTGCTCATATTCCAAGCTTAGGTATCTACTCTTTAATAGGTGAGTAATCTCATCTACTCAGTACATCAATAGGTCCCCATCATTAAGCTTTTGTTAAAGAAAATGCATTTATTTTCCTTGAACACACAAATTATCATGTGGAACAACTGCTTCTATACAGAACAACAAAGTATCTTCACCCTAATTCAAAAAGCAAGAAATGCCCCTCAGGCATATCATTATCTTAAAATATGCATGTTGTTATCTTTCAGCAATTTTTTGAATAAAAGCATGGAGTAATTTCTGATATAGGTGAGCTTGATTCCACCTCAAAAAAAAAATTTTTTTTTGAGCAGAATTATCTAACAACTAAACTTTAGCTACATGTTATGGCATGATAAAATTTTAAACTGTATGGATGACCTACTTACAAATATAACTAATTTTGTTTAAAAGCTGGCAGTATTGTTTTTATGTCATATATTTCTTTTTTGTCCAGCTTTCAGGGTAATTATCTAGATACTTATTACTACAAACCAGAAAACTGTAATTTAAAATTTTCCAAAGCTGATGACCTAACCTTTGTAGGAAACAAACTGCTGCATGACCTACAAGAGCAATTTCAAAGTAGCAGATCAATGCAGCATTACCAACTCTCATTACTCAGCAACAATTGTGGCAATATTGGATGGTTTGCTTCAAAGCCACAACTGCATAAGAATAAACATTGAACAGAGAGGCTGGGCTTCTGAGGCAATTGAGAAAAATGAACAGACAGAAAAGGCCTTTCACAAAAATATTTGTGAAAGTAGGAGCTGGGTGTGGCTGGAAAAAAAACAGTACCACAAAGAAAAAGGAAAGTAGTCACAGTTCTTAGAGTGAACAAATTCTATATACAGAAGGTGTGCTGGTACACAAGTTTAGGCCATACCTTGGCATTTGTAAATTGATACAGGGCATAGAAATGGGAAACAGCAAGACTGCTATTTGTCATTTAAGGGAAAAGAATCAATCATTTCCAATTTATTGCTCCATTTATTTTCTTTATCAATTCTCCTAAGAGAAGGCTATGAAAGACACCTCTGCAAGCCATGGAGCATGTTTAAACTTCAGCAAAGGTTGAAAAGATTGGTAAAAGATTATAAAAAAGATTTAAAATGTATTTTGGCTCTCTCAGTATTTGCTCTAAGAAATAAAAGCACTCAAGCACACAGACTAAATGCAGAGCAGACAGTTCAAGAAGGTGCAATAAGGAGCCTACATGAAAGCCCAACGTGCCTGTCCTTTCTGAAAACAGGCAGTCAGACAAGCCTGGCAATACCAGCCACAGCACAAATTGAACAGAGCCAGCACAGTCAGGCACAGGACCCATCGTCCTACAAGTCACTTCCCACTAGCTCTGCCTCTCTCTGCAGCATTATTTTTCTGTAGCCATAATAGTTTAAGGACAGAGGAAGGGCATGGTCTGTAGACAGATTTAGCACTGTTATCAGGTAGGAGGAACGTTAAAACCATGCAAGCCTTCAGAAATACAAGCCTAAAAGCTTGTCAGTCTTTTCCAATTACACTAGCTTGCTTTAACAAAGAGACAGTATTTCTGCCAACAGATGTCCTGTCTTCTTCGTGCAGTGACAGAAAGAGATACTGTTAACTGCAGTACCACTGCAGTTAACAACAGTGTATGTCTTGTACCACTGAGGCTTCTAAAGCCAAAAGACATCATCATGGCATCATTCTACCCCAAGATTTTTAAATTATTTACCAGTAACAACTGTTCCAGCTGTGTCTGAAGGCAACATTTGATATAAGGGAACCATACTGTAAAGAGCCACATGCTGATTGAATTTTTCTGTCCAAGAATCATAATAAAAATCACATTTAACATTCAAATGCCAGTTACATTAAACAAAGTTTAAACAAACAAAAGTTTTCCTGTAGTTTTTCTATATCCTTACCAGTGACAGTACAAACCAAGAAACACTACTGAAAAGGCTGATCTGTTCAGGTTTTTTTAGTTTATATCCTGAACAAGCAATAGACTTCTAGAAAAAATCTGCTCTGCAAGATACCTACAACCTCAAAAAAAAATGGAACAGGATAAAGAAAAGCTTTCTTTCTTTTTAAAACAGGAAAAACCATTTCTAAGCTCCTTCTACTCTAAACCAAAACAAAACCAAGAACTGTGCAGACTTTCATAACTAACGTAGTATGAAAACCAAAATGTATTGAATATTTTTAAAGGACAGTGTTCCTCTGAAAAGCTGTAACTAATTCATTTGACAGTCCAGCTGAGATATGTTTACATCCCTCCATATCTACTAAAACCTGTGCTAAATCAAACAGGGTGGGTTTTTTTGCAACTAAAGACAAGTGCTTGGAACACTCAAATGACAAATGTAAATAAATAATTTCCTCTATCTTTACAGTAAAAACGTTAGATATGCTCAATAATGTATTCAGCTTGTTACTTAATTCACTGCATCTAATTTGCATATACTTGTAATACTTTTTTATGCTTCAGTCTAGCAATTAGCGTACTGAATCTTATTAAATATATCAAAGATGTCTTTTTAGTTAGCACAGTCAAAAGCAAACATACACCTGCAAAGCATTTTTAAGCACTAGTAATCTAAGAAACATTAAGTGCTATAAAAATTGGTACCACCTTTATACACTAGACACAACAGAAACTATTAGAAGAAACACTTAAAATTGCACCATCCAACCAATTAGATTTACAGACAGACACCTTACAAATATTTCACTGTAAGGAAAATCCCTATAAGGCTAATTGAAGCTTCCTAAATTAAGTTTGGGCTTTTTTTCTAATTACCTCTCACAGAGCCCCCTGAAAACCTCTCCCCCAAAAACTCAAGATGGATCAGATGCTGAAAGCTGGTATCTCTGTGGCATTATAAAAAACTCTCAGCCTGGCATGCTTCAGAGCCTACTGGTCACACATTTTTTATTACAAAATGCAATATTTTCACCCCTTGCCACAGAATAAATGGGAATATGCTTATTTCAATTCTGATTCTCCTTAGTAACCATAAAAAAAAAAAAAGGTTGTTTCAAATTCTATGAAGCAATTGTAGAAACACAAGTGTGGCTCACACTACAACACTTTTAATTCTGAATTATTGTTCAACATGATGAGTCATTCAAATCCAGCACTGTAATATGCATGTCAGTAATTCAGTCCTGGGGATTCCTCATTTTTGTTTGTTCTGATAGGCTACAGGCATGTTATTAGAGTCACAAAAATACACCAAAAAGATTTCAGTCAGTCTCTTCAGCAGTCATAAAAAGATTGCCAAAATACATCACAAGCATTCACTTTCTTGACTCACTTAAAAATAGTCTCACATTCTTGCCAGAAGCACAGCGCTGCCACATTACCTCTTCTTCTAGATTTTCACTTTAAAACTGAAATACAATGCAGTGCTCTGCCCACAGCATATTGTTAATTACACCCCAAATGGAAACCATTTAGCTTCTATATTGTCACTCTCCCATTCTGTTCATTTCAGCATTTTATACTTAATAATCAAATGCATACTAATGTTGAAGTAGCATTGTACAACTGAAAAGCAATAAACTTCATTTGGCACCCTGGCTTTACCCCAGAGAAAAATGTAGGTGTAAATCACCATTTATAAATAAACTATAAAATAGGTATAAATCACCATTTCTGGGAACAAGACAACACAATATGCTTCTAGAACTGGTCAGCGAATCAAGCAGACGCTTAGGAGTTTCAAGTCAAGCAGAATCTAAGGGCCCATTCTGTGCAACAAATGTGGCTTTAAACAGACACACATACCAGGATGTGCTTGCAAAATCATCATTTTCCATTATGAATAGTGGTACACAGTAGAGACGTTGTTGTTGGCTTGCTTTCATCAGGAGAATATGGAAACAAAACATTTACTACTTCTTATGCAAATATTAGCAATAAGCACTGCTGTTCAATATTTTCCTTCAAGAATCTTTCGGCAGATAGATTTAGAAGAGAAGGTGTTTTCTAATGAAAAAAATCTTGTTATCCATAGATTATCTTTAACATTCCTATCCAAATCAGTGGGATTCTCCCATAAAATGAATAAATTCAGAAAGCCTGGTGAAGAGCATTGTGTAACACATCATACTGTAGAATGAACTTTTACCTACAATGACGGTCAAAAAACCATGACACTAGGAAAATCTGATAGCAGCCACAGACTCATCACAGAAAGCTAGTTCCACTAAAGCCACTTTTCTCCTCCTTCAGTCATATCCCAGCAAATCAGTTTTCTTCTACAGAGATGTAAATTGGCAATCTCTACTCTGATCGCTGACACAATTCCTGCTACCAGGAGGATTACTTACAGGAACACAACCTTTTACTAATGACAAGCTTGACCCAAACAACAACAACAAAAAGATTCAAACAGAAAATTTTCATTTCATTTGGGTCTCTCTTTCATGCCAATCACTGTTAGCTGAAAGGATGTGCAAACAGCACAGCTAAATCCCCACAGCAAGGATGCAGTGACCCAGAAAGAGACTCCAATAGCCAACTGAGTAAATAAAGCAAAACTAGCCAAACCCAAAGGGCAGCATGCACATGAGCATCCTCTCCACTTAAATGGGCACATACTGAAACCTAGTCTTGTATTTCCAAGTTCTACAATAAGTCACATTCCTGAAAACAGCACTCCCTGTATTGTTCCCAAAACATATACTACACAAAAGAAGAAAAACATGTGCCCAGGTTCACAGAAAAGCTAGATAACAAAATATGGAGAAATGAAAAGTGACTACTGTGTCACCCACTTAAAAAATAAAATGCAATTTGTAATTGAAAATTAAACCGACAACTAGATATCATTCAAACCAAAACGCTGGATTCAAATATCACTCTTCCCTTTGGGAAAATGTGGCTGTAATTTTCTTGAATGAACCTGATACAAATATATACATGAATCTGTCTTTCATCTATACATACAGAAGTCTGTATGATTTACCATACACCCACACACCTCCATACACACAAACCATGTGGAAGCAATTATTTCAGACTAAGTATTTATTGGCTGCTCCCTTTTTTCGTTAAAAGAGGATTGTTATTAATGTTACACAAGAACCAAAACTACCCCCTTCTGAAACTCTGGTGCCGCTTACGTTGAGTCCATCCAATAAATAGCATAAAAGACAAGAAAAAACACATTGTATCCTTGGTTTTCATTTCAGTATTTAAAATGTCATTCCACCCACCAACCAAACAGCAAATCTTTGATTCTTTTCAAGAATCAAAGACAGATTCTTCTCAAACAGCACATCCAAACACATCTTAACTAAAAAAGAGAAACAAACTAGGCCCTCCCTGTTGTCCTAAGACACTTGGTATGCTACTGGCCAACACATGTGCTTTCACAGAGAAAGAGATGGACGCCAGAAAATGATAAAGCACAGCTGAAATACCAGTTTATACCAACAGATTTATGCCTTTTGGAAAACACAAATGGAAAAGTTTTTGTGGCATTGTACTCAGCACAATGCCTTGCACACTGAAGTTACAGCATTTTACTGCAAGGCACCTCAGCACTTCTCTGAGAAGTCACACTTGGCCTTTTTTCTAACAAAATGAGTTTTTCCAGGTACAACAGCTATCTCCTGTCACAGGCCATTCCAGTTTGCAGCTTCTGAAAATCTGGCAGACTTCAAACAAGCTTTTCTCCCATCCGCTGCCTTTCCATTAGTCTTCCTGGTCATACTTCACTACCGTGTGAAAGCAGTAGACTATCACAACTTCTAACTTCCATTAACACCCATTTATTGCATTTGCCTGGAAACTGGCAGGTTCTGGGGAATGAAGGAGAAAGTAGGCCACACCAAAACCAGACACATTGCCAGAGACCCTCCCACCATCAGTCTTATACGCTTGAATTTACCAGAAAAATTCCAATCAACCCAGATCACATTTGGATTAGTCTTGAGCCTCCTCCATACCACTCTGTCAAATTTCAAGCAGAAATACTAAAAAAAAAAAAAGATAGCTATCATTCTCTTTAGAGTGTAACACACATTTTGCTTACCTCACTGTTGTGGCCCCTCAAATTGAAGTTGATTCTCTGAGGGGTGTTCCGGTCCCTCCTGCAATGGCTGGAAGTAAAAGTGACGCCTACAACTCCTCTGCCATTGCCTGTTGCCAACCAGCCTTCTTCATAGTACCGCCTCCGGCACACCGGCTTCTCCTTCTCACTTTTGGGCACTCTGCCTTTCCAGGAGAGGCAGAGGATGTTGGAATCGCTGCAAAGAACAGGCCCATGTTCCACTGCTGCATACATGCTTTTTAAATATTTTATTTTTTGACATAAGAAAGTAATATGTCTAGTGCACAAAATTTAAATCAATTTTTTTTTTTTTTTTATTGATAAGACTGACCTGGGATAGATCATTGAAAGGGAGGAGGATGGGGTCAGTGTTTATAAATATCCACCAAATGCATAGTGAAAAATTCCTCTATAAAAGATGATGGCAGTTGGCTAAGAAAAAGTAACACTTAAAAAAAAAATTCGGGTTCATTTCTGTTTTGAGTCTGTAGAGTGGGGGTGCACTTATCCTTTGGAGAAACAGCTACTTCATAAGAGGCGCTCAAGAAATGGTTAAGTCATCTTTTTGCTCAACTTGATATAATCTTTATACAGCCTGAGATTCCAGTTTAGCGTAATGCAATTCCAGAGACAAAGAGTTGCAAATGTGTAGGTTTCAAGTAACTTAAGGCTTTTAAAATTTCCTCCAGTCAGATTTTCTTCAAAAGTTCAGTTGCAGAAATTTAAACACACGCACATACATATACATGTATATATATGACATTCCTCTTTTCCAAGCTGCCCTCTGGCATATCTTTTCCATCTGATGTATTTCTGCTGCTAAAGCTGAAAGAGATTGCATAAAGGGAAAAAAAGGCACACAAACCGTGTGAAACAACAGACCCGAACTTGTGCAGGCACTGGTGTGCCAGGCCAGCTGGGAAATCCCTCTTGGTACTGAACCGCTCGTTGGACTCAAAAGTTTTTGCAATCCAAAGCCAATCCAATTTTCATCGCAGCACTTTTTTTCCACCAGAGACCCAACACAGCCTGAACTGTTTATCACGCTATCTTGCCTGCTTTCCCACTTTTTGCTGCCACACACGAATGAAAAAGAACCCCCTCTTCATTTATAGCAGAATCAAAAATGCTCTAAAGCTTTTAGCTTTCAAAGTAGATAAGTTTGCCTCAGGTGAACCATGAAGTTCTCTCTCCTGTGAAACAGGCTAAAATGTCAAGCTGTTTTTCCTTTACTTTTCCCTTTTTTTCTGCTACAAGGAATCACAGACTTTCCATTCTACCATAAAAAACAAATGCCAGAATTAAAGCACATCAAGTAAGCACTCTTTCAAAATCTTCTAAAATTCAAGGAAGGAAGAAATATAATCATCTAAAAAAGAACGAGAAGCAGCATTAAAAATCTGACTTCCTGGGTTCACTATTTCTCTAGGTATTTTCCTTGCTTGTTTGATCGGATCTTTCCTTCTTGATGCTTGTCTACGGCACAGATTCATAGTTCCAGACACAACATTTGCAGCTGTACAAGAAGGAAACATATGAAGTATTCCAATTGTTTTATTTGAATAACATTTATGAGCTCAATTAGCTAGTATTTATACCACACTAAGTGAAAAGAGGAAAAAGGAGAGGGAGAAAGAATATGCAAGTTTGATGACCTGGTTAACTCAAGAAGGACGGCGAGGCTTGCTCAGTTCAATGCCCAGGTTTGTCCCATAGCTCCTCGATTTATTTACTTCCAGTCATCATTACTCAGCAGAAGGTCACGATTATTCGTCCATTCACAATCTACTGAGCCCAAAGCAAAACGTGATGAAGACCACACATTATTCCTCCACTAGAACTAAAACAGTTTCCTCTGCCCTCTTGATTCTTCTGTTTCCCTCACAGCTATTGACTTAGATTGTGGAGGTATTTATTAGGCTTTTTCTGCGCAGAGGGTGTTTTTTCTTTCTCTTTTTGCAAACTTTTTTCACCCGTGAAGACCATGTGGAAAGTTGAACATTACTGGCAGGTGTCTCTCCATGGATTACTGATTGCTGTGCTGCGAAGGTGCTCCATCTGGTTCTCAAATTAATTTTCATCAATTGCAAGGCTCTCAGGAATATGCCAGAGCAAGTCTACGTGACGACAAAAACATGTGCGTTTTCATGTACATGCAGTGCACACACCAATCTGGTACTCAGCGCTGCATCTGCCTTTCCAGTTTAGGTGTGGTAATCTTGTAAGACGCCTGCTACTCAAAACTTGAAATCCCTGGATTCTTCCAACTCTGCAAGGCAAGGCACACACACATAAAAAGAAAAAAAGTGAATAAAATAAGTCATAAAACAAGTTAAAGATACTGGTACTAGCTACTGTTACAGTAATCAAAGTATTATGATTACGGATTTTTTATCAAACTGCTATAAAGTATATTATATATAGACAAAAACATTGTTCAGACATATATATTTGATATACACACAAAGTTGGACTATAAAATTTTCTTTTCCACTTCCAAAATTTCCAAAATTTTAACAATGGACGCGTACAGCTAATGAAATGTGTCTGAGAAGGATACTTTGAGGAGGGAGAGAAGGTGGGGGGGGCTTTGTCCTGGTCACAGTGTCTGGGGCAAAGTCGGAAAGTTTATTTCACAAATTTGAAGTGAAGATGGGGAAGGGAGATGTTAGTGATGGAGCAGGCACAGGGTTAGACCCTGAGGCACACAAACAGAATCACAGAATGGCTGACCTGGAAGGGACCTCTGGACATCATCTGGTCCAACCACTGTGCCCAAGCAGGGTCACCTGGAGTCAGTTGTCCAGGACTGCATCCAGGTGGCCTCTGAATATCCCCAAGGATGAAAACCCTATGAACTCTCTGGGAAACCTGTGCCAGTGCTCAGTCATCCTCACAGTGAAGTGATTCCTAATGTTTAGAGGGAACCATCTGTGTTTCAGTTTGTGCTCATTGCCTCTGGTTCTGTCACTGGATACCACCATTAAGAGCCAGTCTCTCTCAATTAATTCCCTCCCATCAACTGTACACAACAAAAAGATCTCCTTAAGATTTTTCTTCTCCAGGCCAAAGTCTCAGCTCTTAGACTTCCCTCATAGAAAAGATGCTCCAAACCATGAAAATACAGTACTGAACTTATCGGTCTCAAAGAGACCGGGAAGATTCCTCCAGGGCTTTAACTACTGCTTTAAAAAATCTAAAGTACTGCAAAATTAAAGCTTAAAAGTCTGAATCAATACGGATGAATTTAAAAACTATTCAAATCCTGCTTAAATCTCCATTTGAAAAAGGGGAGAAAAATTCCCCAAAGTCAGTTTTATACAGAAGAGTGTAAATAAAGGACAGGAGACCAAGCATAAGGCCATTCAGGATATTCCAGAAGTTGCAACCGAAGCACAGACATATGCACAGTTATTGCATCTACAGTTACTGCTAAAGAGAGCTCATTTAAATTCAGAGCTGCATTCATAAGTCAACAGAGCTGTAATAAGGTCTTGTCTTTATTACATAAACCACTATACTAACCTCATGTTTCCTGCAATTAACCACTTATTTCATCCTAGCATAGATGTATTAATTAATTTTGTTTTAAAAAAAGAGAATAGATAAGAAAACAAATTTATAGACACAAAGGCAAAGTTGTAAAGTAGTTTACAACACTACACAGTTGGCTGACTTATCAGAAACACTGTCTGTGAGATTTGGTGAGTCACTGCCAGACCTCCTCAGCACTACAACTCACTGAAGTTTTAAAATTAATGGCTGCTGTTAATTTCCTTTTCATCATGGCAAGATGATGATATGAGAAATGTCACCTTTCCAAATTTCTGATGCCTATCAATTACAGCCCAGAGAAAGTTCATATATAGGAAAACACAAAAAAAAACTTTCAGAGTACAATGGTTTGTAGACAAACTTCTGCGTTTATCCCATAAACAAGCTTGATCCTCTGAAGGGTCAGTGCCATTGTTTTCATACCCACTGGAATCTTCCTAACAGACATCTGCATTCAAGAATTGACATTTTATATTAGCAGCATGAGTATTATGATGCAATCCTTTACTAATCCTACAGAGAAATAAAAAAAAAATGTTTACTGAGAAAATAAAGTCTATGAAATATCAGTTAGAGCAGAGTGAGGTAAGCACTAAACAGAATTGTTTGAACTGTACAAGAATCATGAGTTTATGAGTGGATTTTAAAATACAAGTAACTATAGGTACAGTGGCTTTGCATAAAATCTGTATGCAATTTCTGTCTTTATTCACTGCATAAAAGATGAACAAGTTTGAGAAAAGGACTCATCTGCATCTTGGTCAATAACTTCTCGCACCCTAGTCCCATTTACCATCACTTTCAAGATTAGACAGATGAAAAGATTCTCCTCTTAAAAATACCCTAACTGCATTAGAAATGCTGGACAAGGAGAGATGAAAATCTAAAATAACTACGAAAGTAATAAAATCAGCCATTATTCAAATGCTTTATTCAAATACTTTTTCAATACAATACAACCTAGGAGAATATTTTACCTTTAAATCACTGAGGATTGACACTACCTTTATGTTATATTCAGAGACAAGAAAAAAAAGACTTTTAAAACTGTAGTATCAAGCACTCAAAACACAGGCTGAATTAAGACTACATATATTATATATTAACTCTTTCATTCCCTTCTTCCTCATTACCATCCATTCTGTATTTCCTAAGAAATAACCTAACTAAAAGATACAAGTGCTAGTCTTCCCTCTAGAAAATCAGTAATTTAGACACTCCCCTTCTGCCACCAGTACCACAGTCTCACAGTTCTGCTCATTTTCGTATGTTGAAACCAAGCTTTTTGTCTTGTTTTTCCCCACCACGAAACACCAGGGTAATGACTTCCACCTCTGTTTTGAAGTGTGTAAGAGCAGAGGATAAAAAGGATGACAGAAGAGCTGGGTGTTACCTGCACAATCCCACCACTAGTCCAAAGTCAGTCTGGGCTCACCATACAAAGCGAACTTGGCCTTCCAGATGGAACTCATTCAAACTTAATTTTTAACTGAAGATTTTTTTATAATCAAACTTTACGCACCTTTCTTTCCACAGCAGTGCAAGGACTAATCAAAGAAGTACACCACAACTTGATTTTGCTGGTAAATTATTTCTAACACTACTAGGATAATAAATGTCAACAAATTGCCTATTTTCACTCTCATTTAAAAGATAGTTGAACACATGATGTCTCTGGATTTTCCCTTGAACAAAGGGAGATGCTACTTGAACTCATCCTCTGTTAAGTCTAAGCCCAGTGATGTACAACATTTAAGCACGGTCTCCTAACGAGACAAAAAACATATTAGACCTGTGACACAGGAAAGCAGGATCCACAATTATTTTATTTAATTTTGTTTCGAAAGCATAGCTCTTCTCAAATGCAAAACCCAGCAGCAAGCTATGTTTCTGCATGACAGGAAATTTAGGTACTAATTTTAAAAAATGAGCTTATGTAAAATGTAGCTCTCCTATTGTAGAGTCAATATTTAACTCATCCTTTTTATCTTCCAACGGTTTCTATTAACTTATATAAAGTGTGTTAAGCCACAGCTGGACAACCAGGAAAATATTTGTTTGTTCTCATGCATCTTTCATTGAAGTGTCTCTTTTGTTGACAGAAAGAAGCCATGCACAGCCAAATGTACCAATATTGCAGCAAGCTCTTCGGTATTTCATGTTTATTCAAACCCCTACTCTTCAAGGCTGCAGAGCAGAGAATCTGAAGATGAGGATAAAAGGGGACTGGGAAGGGAAGCAAAGAAGGAAAATTGAAGCGAGTACACAGTTTTTCTGAGTTATTATCTCCAAGAAACCAAAACAAATAAGGACTCACAGCCTGCTTTTGGAAGATTCTGGCTGCTCAAACATCTTAAGGAAAGAAACAGAAGATAAAGAGGCTTTGAAAAGACTCCAGGATTTTTCAGCCTAACCAGATTTCTTACCTGCCAAACCTGCATAAGGTCAAAGGAAACTTTAGTTTTTCTTCCATTTACAGTCTAAGAAGGAAAAAATGTACACTAGTGTCCACAAAGATAGGAAGGTATTTTGAAAGTGCCAGCCACAACTGGTTTGGCACAAGCTGATGGCACATGATCCCACCAGCTATCAAATGGGAATTATGGGAGCAACCTCCAAGGTTGCTGAACACTACAGAACAAAATTGGCACATCCTGTAATACAGTTACTGTATTACAGGCTAAATACTATAGAGACAGAAGCTAGTAAGATGATACAATTTGCTTATTTAGTCCAATCTATAACTGGACTAAAAATTATAAATTGTTTATTTAGTCCAATCTATAAATTAACAAAAATTATTAAACAATCCTATCAAAACAGGGAAAGAAAATTATTTAACAAAACTAACTATGTTCCTAAAAAGCCTGAAGAAAAAATTAACTGGCTTGGAGATAAAAGACGTTTTTCCTTTAAAAATGGGCCAATTCCACAGGGAAAAAACGTTATTTTGACCTGAATAGGTACTGGTTTTCCTCTGCTTTCACTCATATCTTCTATCTATCTTTATTCACTATTCACCTCCCATTGTGACATAAGTCACAATGAGGTTAACACCCTCTTTGCATATTACAGAGCAATACAAAATTAATTCGCAGGACGATTCTAAATAAATACCAATAAGCTAAGTAGTGGTTATAAAAATGCTCTCTACCCCAAGAAAAATGAAGGAAGAGTAGAGATGAAAAGGAAGTTAAAAGATGCTTGATTTTTGTTGTGTTTGTTCTTAAACGGCTTTCTTTTCACAGTAGTTGTCCTTGTGTGGGTCTAGAAGCTCTTCCCCTCCTGGAAGACAGTCTGGGCAAGAGAGTCAGTCACACTGATCAGAGATGCAGACAGGTCTGCAGCTCCAGCACAGCTGCCCCAAAACAGACCTGCAGCAAAGGTGTAATGCCAGGCACTGTGATGTGACACTGATAACTGCCAGCCCAGTAATACAGACAATGCAATGTTAGTTATATGTACCTATGTATCATTAAGCAGATAAAATTGCTGAAAATTTCTTTCTTGGCATATTGAGGCAAGTGAAACTTGTATTAGAGGCTGATCAGCAGACATTTATTGTGAATATTGACAAAATTTATTTCAATGCAATAATCTGAGAAACTGACTATCATCTCCTCCCCAAATTACACTCTCAGAGAAGTGAAAATAAAAAATAGTGGTAGCTGAATGAGCTTCCTGGGCTCTTCTAATAGTAGAGAAGGCAATATATCTATGTTGCATGTATTTTTTAAAATGCAAGATCTTTTTCATTATAGTTCTTTACATGAAAAATAAAAAAAAATATCTGTATTATTTTTAGAACTATTATATGTATTATACTTTCAATTTTTGATGCTACACCAACAGATGAAATGGGAACTAAATTTAAAACAGTCAGAAACAATATTCAAGGAACAAATTTTGAAGTGTCTTCAGGAAAATATTTTTCAAGAAAAACACCTAGGGTTTTTAAGCAAGCCGTTAGAATAATGCCAAATTTATACATGTCCTCCAAAAGCTGAAGGCCTGCAGACATGAAATACAGCAGGTTGTTAAAAATCCTTTGTGTGCAGGAAGTGAGGTAAGCAGTCATGCTGTTCACAGGGAAAAGAAGTTAGAAAAGATGAAAGCACGGCAGAACCAACTCAGTCTCAAATGTAAGAGTATTTGAGACATCTGAAACTACCAAAACATGCAAGAGAGAATACCCGCATTTTGTTGGTTGGTTTTGAAACGTTTTCTTTAACAACTCCATAATTTTGTTGAATAAATAATATATCCATTTGTGAAAGAACTGATGCAAGTGCCTTTAATCAGTTATTGGTCAAACACGCTTGTGGGAAATTTCTGAGTCAAACAATGCCAGATCTGTTATGCTTTTATGGTGGGGAAGCAAACCAGAAAAATAATTGAAGGTTAGACTTCACAACACAAAGCATTCAGCTGTCAGTCACTGCTTCCACCACTCTAATCACTTCCTTCTCAACCCCTAGCATGACACACTATGCCACTCACTTAAGCTAGAATGACCATTCAAGGTGCTACAGTCTGAATATCTGAGAAAAGATCCAATAAAATATATTAGAACTTAAGATTCATAACTTGAACAATATCTATCTGCTTTACTAGATTCAGCCACACTCTCAGCTTCCCTTGTGACAAACCATATTCCCCCAGCCTCTCCTAACACGAAGCACCAGCCCTCTTTCAATCGTGCAGTTCAAGAAGCTGATCTTGCTGAAAACTCAACTTCCCAAAAAACAGCAACTGATTTTAAGAGAGCTTCCCATCCTGAACTCACCATGCACAAAGGGGTTGGGAATCGTAGCAATAAATTTCAATCAGTTTGAGCTGTGCTCAAGAGTTTTTGCTCTTTTAAGTAGAATCAATCCCTGACACAGTCCCAGTGTTGTCCCACATTCAGCTGCACTGGCCAACTGGAAAAGGTACAAAACAAGTGAGAAACAGAAGGGAGCAATACCTGCAACTAATATTGCCACCTGAAGGCAACTGATAACAAAGGTTGGGCACAGAGTATTTCTGAACTCAGGGGTTTGTCCTTAAGAAGAAAGGGAAGCAAAGTTTTTCCTCTTGAGGATGACTTTAAGATGGCTTGGATATCCTGGAGCCAAAGCTACCCATGAGCCATGAAAACATGCCTCATTTTCAAACAAACAAAAGTGAGCTGAAATACTTCAGACAGGTTTTGAAAAACCTGTCTCAGAAAATAAAAACACACAAATAACACATACTAGCCTTTTAAAGAGTTGGAGGATTCAAACCACTGAAAAACACAAACACTTTAGAGATTCAAAGAAACGTGAAGTGTGATCAAGAAATTCCTTATACTTATAAGTGTCAATCTTCTTTCTCAAGAAAAGGCTGCGATCCTCACAGCCCAAAGAACCCTCAGACAATGTATACTTCACCAGGCACTTCCTCAAAAAGTGGCAACAGCTGTGTCTAATAACATTCAAAGACCTTCATGGGAGGGAGCCTCAGCTCTCACCATCTCTTTTCCATTGAACTCACCGCACTGACCTTGCCTGTAATTACAGAGCAATTTCTTTCCCGTAGGAACATTCTGCAGCCTGCAAACATCCCTCGAGTCTGCAGCAGTTCCAGCTACTTCCTAATTATCTCCAATATCTGCCCACAGGCTCTTTAATACTTTCTTATGAACATACACTGAACTTTTGATATTCTCCTCAAAAATCCCCATACACCTTTGGTATGTGACACATGCACTGACACAATGGAAATAAACAATAATAAAATGAAACAAAAAAGGAAGGGGAGATGAAGGGAGAGAACATCAGATGTCATCCGTTTTTATAATCTGGAAGAGCCTTATAAACAAGTATTATTTCTTTTGAACAGCAAGACATATTTAAGTCAAAAACCTGATAACTCCTGCAAAGTGGCAACACACTGCAGCAGAGAGGGAGCTCCTGATGATGCACAAGCTGCACCACAGGTGTGAGATGGATTGTGAGATATGTGCATTTGTGTGTGTATATATTTGAAAACACAAAAAAGACAGGAGTTGCATTTTTCAAACAACTTGGGTTTCTTGGTCTTTGGGATGAAGAACTTAACTCTAGTCCTGGCTGTCCCACAAATGTGCTGTAACTCAAGATTTCAGAGTGTGTTTGAGGACCTGCACTCACCTCACAACCACTGCTTAGAGGTCCAGATGGAGAGCAGGGGTACTCTGCCCTTGCAACAAAGAACATCTTAGAAAAGCTTAAGAACAGCTTCATCTCCTCCCTCTACCAGTCTTCTTTTGCTCCAAGTCCCATGTTTTTTCCTCAAGGTCATGTCACGATCTCCAGGTTAAAGGAGGCATACAATATAATGGAAACAGACTAACTCAAGGAGTGGTTGCTTTAGAGGCAACCTTGATAATCAAGAATCACTGAAGCCTTTGTAAAAGTCAGGAGCTTTAAATAAATACTTGGAGCAAAGAAAAGACTTCTATAAGTTGCTGTTTCACTACCAAGACTCAGAGGGCACGAGTCAGCTGCATACATACATGTGCTGTTAGGTGAATGATGTTTTTGATCTGCTCTGTATTAGTATGCCAACTGTTGATTGCTCACCTGTCTGGACAGAAGCAAAGAGGTCAGCAAGGCACAGGTGTCCACCAGGAACGTTCTGGTGGCTGAGCTGAAGGCAGGAAGGCAGATCTGCACCTAGGTAAATTCACAGAGCAGTCTTGTCTCCAAGTAGTTTTACTTTATAGATGTCTTCACAATTATCTCTTCATACTGGCCTAGCTCCTGCTAGACATATGAACTATCTAGGTATATTAAAAGATATATCTAGATATATTAATATATCTAGATATATTAAAAACCAAAACTTTGAAGTGGGGATAAGATATAGCAGTATGCTATTCCTCATGCATGACTGGGACACTGCAACCTTTCTATTAAGAAGTCCATAATAGTTAAAAATTGCCAGTTACAGAGGTATTTAGCGAGAGGATGTCTTCTATTTTCTTAAACATCAAAAATATATCTGTTAAAATGATTACAAATGAAAATGAATGTACAGAAAAAGGGTTGCAGAAACTTAAGAAAAGTATATTCAAGGAGCAACATGAGTTATTTTAAGTAGGAATTCTGAGTATTTCATTCAATGCCCCCTGTACAACCAACAGATAGTGGTTGCTTCTAACTCTCTGTCTTGGGTTATGGAACCAAAAATGAGTATTCTAGTTCATCTGTTGAAAGCAGTTGGGGAGATGTTTTTCTTTATCTCTTGTAACTCTGGGGGGAGGGGGGAGGATGCCTTCTGATAATGGGCCAGCTGTTAAAACCAGGTGGGGCGGTGTTTCTTATCTCTTTTCACAATGGGCCATTAAGACTCCCCAAGCTGTTCTCTTCCCTAAAGCAGTACATCCACATTTCACTGTAAGATGCTCCACCCAGCGAGGGGAGCCAACCATTCCTACCTGGATAAAACTGAGACATAGGAACACAAGCATTTGGCTTCACCTGATTCCTGGAGGAAGACTGGACTCTTTTCACCATCACTGGACCCTGGTTCTACAGGATCATCTCTGCTCCAACAGAACCACATCTGCCACTCCAGGAGGACTCACCTTTGGACTGCTTCCAACACCCTGACCAACAGGGTGTCAGGTTACAGCTCTGACTCTGTCAGGGTTTTCCAAAATTGTTGTTTGTTTGCTTGCTTGTTTGGTTGGGTGGTTTTGTTTTCTACTACATTTGTATTGTTAATATTCCTGGTAAGGAACTGTTATTCCTATTCCCAAATCTTTGCCTGAAAGCCCTTAATTGCAAAATTATAATTTGGAGGGGGTGAGGGGTTTACATTCTCCATTCCAAGGGAAACTCCAGCTTTGCCTGGCTGATACCTGTCTTTCCAAACCAAGACATTCTAATCTCTACAAAACTATGAAAATGCTCTTCCACTGAACAAGTATTCACATTTCATCAAGAAAGTCAAGAATTGTAGTAAATTAGTGTGGGTTTTTGGGGAAAAGTAATATCCTCATTATTTGGTAGCTAGCGCTATAATTCACTTTGTTCTGTTGTTTTTATCTCCAAGAAGTTATATAAATGCAGTAATTGCCAAACTGCTTGGATCCAATTATTTCTCCTCCTCAACAGAAAACTCTCAATGCCTCTTTAAATGCACCTTTACCTAACCTATACCCAAAAGGGTTTTTTTTTTTTGTAAAGCTCAGATTCAGAATCTACAAAGCATGAGAATCAAAAGGGAAGATTCATCATCACAGTTAAATCTGTACCTTTTAGATAAACAGTCACACAGAGCTAATGCATTCACACACAATTGAAGCAAAAATTATGCATGACTAAACAAGAGAAAGAATACTGGTGTGTGGTTTTTTTCCCTTTGGATTCTCTTCATTGCCAAGTTTCACCTTACTGCCTTTCCCAAGGAACACAAGGATCCTCAGAGGAAGACAGTAAACGTTTCAAAATAGCCAGATGAAAGATTGATTTGGTTGAGGATTATCAGCTTCATACATTTTGTACTTCATTTCGGAAACCTGGATTTGGGAAAGTAAAATGATTGCATTTAGTAGATGATGTGCTACTTAGCAGATACCTTCTGCTAAATCTGACAAATATAGGTCAGAGTCCTACAATCACACTTTGGTCACGGTTTGCCTTTTCTAAACGAAAGTAATAATAAGACAAAAGCAATCTGAGGTCATTCCATAAGATAATTTTGATGTAAAATTTTATAGCTATCTTACACAGTTACTTTTTTCCTTCTCTGCCTAAGACTACTATATATTTGAAAAGCCTACTCCAGTACATTTTTTTTAGTTAAAAAAGTACCTCACAAAGTACCTCCAGAGCTTTATGAAAGCCCAATATTTGCTATGCTAAGAGTTTCGTGAAGAGGTGAAAAAGCAGAACAGTCAGAGAAAAGGAACAACACATAATCCACTCTGATCATTCCCTCTCTAAAACTCAACATCTGTACTGAACGTTCAACATCTGTATTAAAAAAGCCTGCTTGCAAACTGTGTAAGGAAAATTCTGCTGCTTTTCCTGGTAAGCAGCTTGGCAAGGTAACATCATAATCTTACGGTGTCAGTCATCCCCTTGAGCTTACAAAGTCTATTAAAACAAATTACATGAAAACATCTTTTTCAGGATTTCAATACAGTAGCTTAAGAGGATCAGGATATTCCAGTTCCTTCTTGGATTCAAGGAACGTAAGACAGTATAGTACTTCAGTGGCTAATGCTGCACTGACACCATAATACATTCTCCATTAACTGTGTATTATTCACAGACCACATAATAACAGGTTACTATGAGGAAACTACATGCTTTGTTGTTACCTCTATTAGCTAGATTACAATTAATTCAACAGTTCAGCACCTGCTTGAAACTGACATTACATTTGATCTGCAGCAGAATGTAGCACACGACAAACATTAGAGAAAATGGTTAAAATACAGTATTTCATGAAGTATTTTCGTACAATGCCTCTGAAATTAGGTAGCCGAATGATACTGTAAGAAAATTCTGTCCCAATAACTAATATTATATACTGCTTTTCACTTACTCTTCTATTGAATGACAGCATGAAACAAAGATGATGAACATACAGAAATTACAATATCAGAATACAAAAATTCTGTTCCTAGCTATTAAAAGAATTAAATACCTAAATTAAAAATGGGAAAAATCTGGTTACTCAGTGATTCTAAAACCTCAAATAATATCTAACAGATGCTGATTTCATTGGATTGTCAACTCACTACTTGGCTGCTTGATTAAAATGGTGCAAGATATTAAAAAAAAATCCGTTACACTTAATATACAGTCCACAGATTATGTTTGCCTGAAATCAGTCCATTTCTTTTCTAAAAAGACATAAACCAAGATTTACTTTACATGTAAATATACTGCCTTGTTTATACCTGTACACCCTCACAGCAGAGTTGTTTTACTGCTGCTGCTATATCTCCTTACATCTACATTGGTAACATATTCCTCTTGTAAGAGAGGCTGTGTAATGCTTGTGCCACTGGTCAAAACAGAATATGGGAAGGTTGCTATGATTGTCTATGAGGAAAAAAAAATAATAATAATCCACTCATTACATTCCTAGGATGAGGAATTCAGCATTTAATAAAACAACAAAGCCATAAGACAGTGCAAGGAGATGGCATACACCATTCCAAGAATGTTAAATAACCCTAACATAGAAGTGAGTGGATAAATGTTCCACAGTAAGCTTGCAAAAAGCAAACCCCTAAAGGCAATTATCATACAGGAACAAACAATTTTACAAATTAATGCACCTGAGAGATACGTAATATTGCCTGTTTCGTTTTTATTCCCCACAGTGTCAATACCACAGTAATCCTACCAAAATCTATCACTAAGAATTGGAATAAACAACATTTTACTGATAGCTAACCCATAAAACAAATATTCCATTCTTTCCTGTCAAATCTCTACTGTACACAACATCCTTAAGCAACTTAACTTATTATTATCCAATAACAAAAAAATCCCACACAAATGTGACATTTAGGGGACTCCAAACAAACACAAAATTTCATCCCCCTGTTCCCAAGAGTGATCAAAGCATAGCACTAGATTTAAGAAATCTCTAACACTTCTTTCTTGTTCCCATCCACATAGACTGAGATATTCTACCCTTTCTATTCTAAGACAGCTATAAATTATCTGCAAAGCCTACCTGGTCTGTTTAATTACCTTGCATGTAATTTTTTATTTCTATTGGGTAAGTAGGTAGGAGGCACTATTAACAAGTTTCATGGATGCTTCCTCCCCTTTTAAGAGCAAAATGTCAACAAAATAATACTATTTCAATCCCTACAATTTTGTTTCAGATGCTAATTGTAGTTAAATACTTTCTGAATGGCAGCAAAAAAGGCTGGAAAGTTATGTTATGTTGATTAAAGCTTGAAAAGCTAGAGCTCACATCAAAAAAATATTTAAATTGATTTTTCAGTTGACTGAAACCAGAAACGTAAGTTTTTATAAATCTAACTCACAAGCTTTATTTTGCACTTGCATGTTTACCAATTTTCATTTCAGATGAAGAAATTAATCTCACAGAAAGCAATATGAACCATAAAATGAAGCAAGACACTGCTAGGTTCTAAACAGACACACTAGAGCAATGCAGAGCTGCAGGGATCTGATTACAGACTATCTTCTGCCAGGCAGTCAGTCTCCCACTGGGATGGGGAGCACATAGGCTGGAATGTTCTACAATAAAACAGGGTTTCTTATGTAGAGCCCTACAGATGTTGCAGGATTATTCTCTCTCAATGCTTCACCATTTTATCACAATTTTTAAGCAGAGCAGAGCAAGGCATTTACTGTTTAATAACATTACCTCATGCAATGGGCTCTGTGATTCTTGGATCTGTTGCTTTCCTTGCAAGAGCCAAAAGCCAAACTACAAAGGAACTGCTCTGGGTTGATAGGGAATGTCCTTTATTGCTGTTTCTCAGAACAGTACCAGATTGGCAAGAGCTCCAGCAGACTAAAAGCAGACCCTATCTCATGGAAAGCCACATGCAGATGCAGAGAAAATCGGGATACACACAGGGTCATCTGCTCTGTTCAGTATTTATTGTTTCTCTTGCTCTGAAGCAGAGCTACAAATAACTGACACCTCACCAATTTTCAAATGAAGCTTCTATAATTACATTGCTATGCCCTATGGAAACACTACTGGGTTTCTCATAGCAACCTTCAATGACTCAGAGAGCCCTGTTCTTACCACAAAATTACTAAGAGAGCTTCATCCATCTTCAACAGAAGAGCTGGTACGTGACTGGCGGAGTCACCACTACCACTGGCAATCCAACACCTTTCATGACATCTTGTCTCTGGCCATAAAACTTTATTTGTCAAAAGTAGTAGTACATTCCATATACAGTAAGGCAGGATTGCTTCTATAAAATCTCCCACACCCTATGATGCCTTGAATGCACACACTACGGAGTCATTTTAGCAACTCTGTCACATAGATAAGTACAATTCCTTCCCAAAAGCCTGCAAGACAGCAAACTGTTCAAAGCAGCCTATGCCATAGAAAGACTTCTTAATCTCTGCCACCTCAGTAACCCACTCCAATTTCCCTTCCTAAATCCACTTGGCCCTCATCCCTGTTTTCACTGCCAGGTGCCAGTCTGACATCTCCTTGGGCAGATTCAGTTTCTTAATACAGCACAAAATATATATTAAAAAAAGTGAGAAATAGTCTGTGGCTTTAGGGATTTAGTTTAAATTGCTGATGGGTCAGGTGAGTGTTGGAACTGCAGCTAAGCAGAAGGCACAAGGCTGAGATGCAGGAAGACCTTTCAGAAACAGAAAGATGTTAGCTCAGCTCAGCTGCACCATGGGACAGAGCTGGAGCAATACTTTCTTAATACTGAAGGGAAAAATAGCATTCTTCATAAATAAGAAGGCAGAATTTAACATTACTGGCTTCCAGCCTGTGGTATGATCCCATCACCCCTGAGTGTAGCTCATCAGATGTTCTCCAGTCTATTTCTATCTTGCTTGAAAACATTCCTGTCCATTTCTAGTCTGCATTCAAAAAAATAATAGTTAAATGGTCCTTCCTTCTGGAACATTGTTGTCCAAACTGCCATATATGCCCCACTGACACACAATATATAAATACAGAAAACCTCAAGTACACAAGGTACTCTGAAGTGTTATGAGACCCAGCCTAGAACAAGGCTGACAACAGTCCAAAATCTGACATCTGTCTAAACTCCAGCACTGCTGGTGGTAACAAAAATATCCCCTCCCAAAAAGCAGTATTTTGAAGGACGGCATTTTAGGATTATCTTCCAAACTCACAATGGTATCAAGTTCCTTTCAAAGGAAACCAGAATTTACTTTACAGAAATCCAAGGTTTACAAGATTTAGAGAATTTTACTAATAAAACTACACATTAGATATTTTGGATTAATATTAATCATGTTTTTCATTGAAAATTCATTTGTTTTTAAATAAAAGGAAGAACTACCTTTAGCTTCTGACCTGAGGTGACTTTCTAGATGCTGAATCACTACATCAGTAGAAACAGCTGATCTCAACATCAAATTTCTTTTTTATATATTTTCTAAGAAAAAACCAATCCTTTTCAGTTTCTTCTTAAAAAAAAAAAACTGACATAAACTATACTGAAATAAACACAATTTTTCCTCTATGCCTGAAGAAAATCTGTTGCAAGCTAATCTGCCCCTTCAGCAAACTGAAACCAGTTATTTACCCAGCAATTTCCCTCATTTTAGTGATCTGCAGCACTTTTAAAACCTCAGCAAAAACATTTAAGCAATACATAGTCACATTATTTATTATTAAAGCTATTTTATTTCAATTTGACAACTTTTATGAAAGGCTAAATTTACTACAATAGACTAAGACAAGTAGTCCTACTTAAAAATAGTATCTTTTTATATCCATTTTTAGCCACCCTGTAAATGTTCTCTAACACATCATAGTAAAAAAAGACTTGGCAATGCTATTGCCATAGGCTTCTCTTCCATCACAAATCCATCCATCCATCACAACACAAAAAGGTCCCAAATCTCAGCTGAAAAGCTAATAATGAAGATAAACCAAACCAAAAAGCCAAATTCTAGAGTGAATTGCATGAGGTACAGGCACACATCCTCTTCTAACCATTCAGCAGCAGACCTGTGATAGTCTCTACCAGGTACAGCAGGAGAAGACATTAAAAGGACAAAGCCAGACTTCAACACATTTTGTCTGCTTTACAGACAAAAACAAAATCCCTTTGGATGTATTAGTTTTATTTACTTAAAGCTTCAGTAAAAAATAGAGTCTTCATAATTCCAATCTCAACATCCACAAGACTTCAGATGGATGAATACGGCATGAACAATGCATATATCCAATCCATGACAGAGGCGCTATGCAGAAATTTGTATTTCTACTTCCCCTCATTCAAGGCCACCTACATATGCACATGACAAGAAAAATTGCAATGGTTATTTGCCAAACTGTGTCATATGGCAGCAGCGAGACAATCCTTAGAAGCTGGCTCCAGCCAGACCAGTGCCTGATCTGCTCCCCTCCAGCTGCGACATCAGGTCACAACAAGCATTATCCCCATCATGCAGCTGATGGCAGAGCTGGAAGGAATCCCTCTAAGAGGAAAGCAAAGACAAAAAGAGCAAGTTTGCTTCTGAGAAAATGGGATGAATTAAGGTCACACTGAAAAGAGGCAGGTGGTTCATAAGGTAAAAAGAGCACTAGATTAACATGTGAAAGTCATGCAGTTTTATTTTGAAGTCATGATGCTAAAGTTCTTGGTCAAAAGGCTCAAATCAGACTTCACGTGTGGTATCAATTACCTGGACTAAGTAAACAGGCCAAGAGTCCGTAGAAACATATTAGAGCATCATCAGCCATCTAGTACAAGGGATGTTTAATTAGCAAAGTAGGGATACAGGGTTTGGGGGGAAGGGAAGTGGGAGAATCTGTGTCCTTCAGACTAGTAATAATGTTTGTAAGAGATTTCTACACTCCAAACAAAATCAAACCAAACCAAAAAACCAAACAAACTATACAAAACCAAAGTTGCTGATGCATATTTTTATGAGCATGCTAATGAAATGCCACATTTTTTGATCTGAGAAATTACATGTTCATAAAATCCATTATGCAAGACAATCCTGTCTCCATAAATCAGACACTGAGTCCACACAGGGAGACAGGACTGTTTTATTTAAAAAACAATGTACAATCAGCAATTAAGCAAAAGAGAGGAAAATGCTGAAGAATAATTTAGGAGGGCAGTGATTCCCTTCATATTATTCTCCTAAAGACTCAACTGATAGAAACATGTAATAGGTGTTTGCCTTAAAAAAAATCATACAGATTGCATACTCCTAGAGAAAAGTGTTATCCTCATCCTGGATTCTTTCCAGACATATTTTTGGCTACTACTGTAACCACAAAACACAGCTGGGGGAACAGGATAGGACACGCAAAAGTACCTCTCTGACAACCAATCTGTCTCAACCTAAAACCTGTGTACCTTGGTTTCATTTTCACTTCTGCATGACACAAACATGCAAAAACAAAAACAAAACAAAAAACCAACCAAACAAAAACCCCCTACAACAACACCCAAAAAAAAAACCCCAAGAAACAGTGGTATAAAGCAGGAGGAGTATATGAGCAAGGCCTAGGTTCAGCAAAATATGTCTCTGTATTCTCAAGTCACGAACACACTACGATACCCTGCTGATTGTGGGTATCACCACAAAGAGTCAGGGCATTTGACCAAAGGATGTCACAACTATGCTATACATAACCAATTTCTATGATACAAAGGATCTAATGAGCACTGACAATCAACAGTGCTTTTCTAGCTGAGAAAGCAAACTCCTGTGTGGCAGTATTTTCAGGCTTTCCAGTGACATCATTCTAAGAAAGAGGCAATTGTTCCAAGGCAGATTGAGACCTATCACCAGCATGAGAGAATGTTCTTGTTTATAATCAGTACAGATTTTCAATCTAGAGGGGGACAAAAAAAAAAAAAAAAATTAAACACAGACTAAACAAACCTACTTGAGGAAAACCTGTCCACTTTGTTACTAAATATCAGAAAAATTCTGCAGACGACAGTTCATGTGAATGAGTGCTAGAGCAAATAATTCACAATTTCAAGTATCATGTTTATTAAGTCTTTGATCCTTCAAACAGTAGAGAGTATGGGACATCTCATCTCTCGCTGAGTCCAAAAACCTCAACATTAAAAGAGAGACTGTGGCTTTCAGAGCAGTGCCTATACACCTTTTATATATATATATATATATATATATATATTTATTTATTTATTTATTTATTTATTTATTTTTTCGTGTAAACACTGTTTTGGCCAGAGTTCTGGGCCTGAAATTTTCTAAAACAGTGAACAAAAGGTCTCTGGCTCTCAGGTCACAGCAATCGTGCTGCAAACTGCACAAGAGAACCTAATGCTGCCAAACAAGCTGTGCGCTTCTTTGAGTTTTATTTAGTATGGTATCCAGCGTCTCCCCCAACTTCTCCCTCCCTCTTATCACTTATTCTACTTTAAAACAGACAGCTTTGAAACATCCTGCAAGAAAAGCTTAAAAGAGAAGACCTGAGTACTGTGGTACAGGCCACCTAACAAACATCACAGTCTAAAGAGCAAAAACCTTAACAGTCTCACTTTGAGGATCTGCACACACTATCATCCACAGAGCCACAGGAGCCTGTCCTGAAAGAAAAACCTCAAAAATGCAGAGGGGAAAAAGGAAGAAAAATGACAGTGCTATCATCTTTTGATGAATTTAAATCCCTGAGAGATCCCTGAATTTACTCAGCTACTCAAAGAAGACAAGTAAACCTGCAAAGACAAAGAATAAGTCCCCCAAAAAATAGAAAGAAAAAAGGATAGATGAACAAGACATGTGAACAAAGAGAGGTGACAAGTAGCTCAAGGTGAGACACACTGGAAGCTTCACACCACAACTTGAAAAACATAAAAAAAAAAGAAGAAAATTATCGCAAAAGAATGCAAATTTTGTTCATTGCATTTTTCATGGCATGCTTCATTTGTTCAGGTGAATTTCTGAATAAACATAAAACACCCATAAGCCACAAAAAAAGGACCTTCTTGACTTTTCTTACTTCTCTCTGTGATCTGAGGAATTTTATATCTGCCTCTTTGCCTGGAGTACAACTCTCTTCTTCACAAGGTCTCTGCCCATATCCAGAGACAAGAAAACAGCAGGCCTATAAACAGTGGACTGTGTGTGAGAGCAAGCCTCATATCTGTATCATGAATTTATGTCTTACTTCCTCTGAAAAGAACACTAGTTTAATGTAAGCACTCATCTTTACATATAATCCAAAGATACAGCTGTGTGCAACTTCAGACTACATAACCCTAAAGTTTCACTTTCATCTTAACACTGACATAGATAAATTATATTTTGCATATTGTATACTATGGTCCAAAAATAAATCTGGGGCATAATAGCTGAGTTAAGTGTTAAAGAAAATTGTAACAGGACTTAGCAGCCTGTTCTCCAGAAACAATCCCAAACAGGTAGGATGAGACTTTCCAACAAAAGAACATCCCTGTTTTATTTGTACTGCTTGAGTAAATACAAACATTGCTAAAGGACTGTGAAAATGAAAACTCCCACAACCTTACATAAATATCAGCAGCCAAAAAGCATCTCTATGAATAAAGCTGAATTCACTACAGATATATTTTCTATTACACAGGGGAGAATAAAATGCACTAACTTTTTTTCACAAATACACCCTTACCAATGAATGAGTGACAAAGACTTGTCATTGCTAACTCCCAAAACTCCCAACACACAGTATTCTAAGCAATGCTGTGGACCCTTTCTGTGATTCACTGTCTGCTACAACCATGTGCAGAAATTTTTCAATACAAGTGCACTTTATTGAATATGTTCAAGTACATGCCCTGTGTGGGTACCTCATCCAGCCATGCACTTCTGCCATTATTAATAATATTTTGAAGTACTGTAACTTTAGCAGTGTTGATCTGATGGTTTACAGACATTAACTGATAAGCCAAGAATTCACAATCTCAAGAATCAACAAGAACACCAGAAAATAAGAAGGTGCATAACAGCATTTATAGTTTACCCTGTACCATTTCAGGCCCCTCTCTTTCTGCAACCTTTCTAGCTTAAGGTGTACCTAGACTAGTCATCTTCAGATGAGTGAACATTTGGCTCAATTCCAACTACACCACAACTTCTTTTAACATGACCCCGATATTTTCAACCCTTTATCCAGTGTCCTAGGAGTGCTCTCCTAGTGTCAGTAGTAGACTTTTCTTATTCTAAGAAAAGTAGTAAAATAGCATTATTCCCATTATACTGCTAAGTAAAAGACAATTTAAGCATCTCAAGGCAATACAGAAGCTTATGGTAGAATTGAGAGAGAAGTAAGTACAGGAGTTCTGTCTCCTAGTCTGCTGCTGTAATCATCAGCTAGCACAAAAAAAAAAAAATCAACATGTAGGTGTTACTTTAGACTGGCATAGGTTGGCTTTGGTTTTTTTTTTCTAAATCATCATTTCATCAGAGCACCCATTTGCATGAGGTTGCAATTGTTTTTTAAGTTGTACTCACATGGCAGCAGCCTCCTATAGCCTGCTTCATCTTTCCAACCGCAAGACCCACCAGTAAACACCAAACAAGCTGAGGCAGAACCTCAAACACACTAGGAATTACTGGCATACCTGAGGTTATCTGAAGATAAGCATGGCTTCCCTTACAAAAACAATTCTGAAATCTGATCCAGAGGATGCATGCATTTATCTATTATGAAGGACTGGAAAAGAAGCTGAAATTCCTTAGCATGTCTCAAATGAAGGTAAAACTCTGAATCTAAAATGAAGTAAAAACAGGGCAGAAAACTTCTCTAAAAACAGATCTTGCTGTGCAGCCAAGTATGCCTGCATGCAATTGTTATTTATTTTTAAATCAGAGTAATTTTCCAGGTAGGTTTTTACATCAGCTAACAGAATGAGGTGCTTTAAAACAAAACAAAAGAAACCCCCAAGATTTCTCTCCTGATCACATCTGATATAAAGATGTAGAGGAAATCAAGAAGCAAGAACAAAATGCAGTCTCTTGCCTGGCAGTCCATAAAATCACAAAACTGCAAATTTCAATGAAGGCAAAGACAGCAACAATACCAACACCCAGGAAATACCGTTCTTAACCAGGAAGACTGGAAGAAACTGTCCCAAACATTGAAAAATAATTTTTAATCAAAAACATAACAAACAAACAAATGAAAATATACACAAACAATAATAACACATGCCCCAAGCTCACAGCCTAATCAAGAGTACAAACTGAAAGAACTCATGCTCTCCTTAGTAGGCTCTCCAGTGCTTTCTCCATTACACCTGCATCACCTCAAGCCTATTCTCACCAAGTGTTATCACCCCAGATGTGGATGGGTGCACTTAAAGATGTCATCAGGGACAATCACAACAGAAACAAAACTAAGCCATGCCAGTAATTAAGGATTTTCCATTCAGTCCTTCCATGCTAGTCCTGCCAGTGAAGAAGGCAACAACGCAAACCTCTTAGGACACTCCAAGCAGAAAAGTTATTCCACAGCTTGAGCAAGTGTTAGGCCCAGAAAGCCATGAGACTTAAGTCTCCACACCAACAAAACAAAGCAGAAGTAAACGTAAGTGAAAACAGACAGCTGCACATCACTGTGGACACTCAGTCATCAGGCATAATATTTGTCAAGTCACTGCTGGAGGCAAATCAGTATGATCCAAATCCTCACAACCTATTTGTCCCATTGTATCTTTCTTAACAAAAAATGGACAACCAGCAACAAATCTCCTCCTGAAGGCACTATAAAAATTTTATTATCCTTTCCCATGCAGAGGTCATTTGATTGTTTTAGGGGAATTTTCATTAAGAAAATGCTGGCTATTTCTTGGTTTCCTTGAGCATCCTTCAATGATAAGGATGGACACAAATTCAAATCCAAAACAGGGAACAAAGTTTTCGTAATATTTCTGGAGCTTTAACAAGTAATACTATTTTAAAACTGCAAGAGCTTGTTCTGGCAACACAGCACCAGACAATCAAATCATAAATATTTTCTCTCTAAGCCACCAGAAATATTTAAAGCAAACTCCAAAAGGAGAAGGGGAAGACAACTATTCAACCTTTGGGACATAAACTTCCTATGACAGAGACAAAAGACTTTACTGTTGCATCTCATGGAAGTAGGAGACTATCTTTTATGAGATCTTGCAGCATTAATGGTCACTTTTAGCCCAATATCACCATTCAGGTCATCTGCTTTCTGCATTAATAACTGCAAAACCAACCAATACAGTACTGAAGATGAAACTGTATTGTAAGAATTTTCTATACATTTTCTTCCTCAACTCCCAAGCTCATCACTCTCTCTTTGGTGATCTTTCATTTAAATCCTTGGAAGAAAGAGCAATTTCCAACTCCTTTATTAATAAAAGTAAGTACTAGTCTGTGGAGGGGGTTTCTGTTAATGACTTCTAATTCATAACAACTAAACAAACAACTCCTCTATAACTCCTTAATAGGATTTAAAAGATACCGTGCAAAAGCCACAGCAGCCAGGCTATAAAATCCTTTCTGTAAAAAGTCATCATGAATCCAACCTATAAGAGTCAATATGGTTATTAAATTCTCATACTGCTTCACTTCACCCCGTTCACTTCACCCTGCACCTTCATCACCTCTCTGTCATCCACGTATTAGTTATTTATCCATCAGATATGGGTATTTTTTGACAGAATATGTTTTCCTAAATGACACAGTCAGCAATTTGCTACTGCAAAGTACATAATACACAGCTCTTGAGGTAATATGTGGATGAAATGTGACTGTACGCTTCATGTTTGCTCTGTTTTATTTATGTCTTCTCTGTATGTCCATCTCCTCTGTAGAAGAGCATACCAGCACCTTTCTAATCAGACTTGCAGCATGTAGGCTAATGTGTTTTTCTGGGGATGCTGCCACTGCATTTACCCAGCAAGAGCCCCTGAGGCCTCTAGGAGGGATTAATACTGTACAGGCATACTCCCGGCACAAGTACTGAGCTCAAATTATACTTTTTTTTATATAGTATACTTTTCTCAATCTTATTACAGGTCCAGTGAACAGACTTTCAAATTCAAAAAATTCTCTTTGCAACACCAGGAAATAACTTATATTGGATTTAATACATGTTCCACAGGGTTATTCTACTGGTATAAAGGAAGACAGAATGTCTCCTCAGTGGGCTGGCAAATCTGGAAGGAATCAACCTCTAAAAGGTCTGTAACTCAGAGAAAAAGGACTTAATCCTATGATTTGTATTTGCTTTTAATGGAACACTGTTGCTGCATGAAAGCTGCTGAGAGAAACAGATTAATTCTTGCTCATAGTGTTCTGTTACAATTCACAATATGACTTCATATAGGTATCTTTAGAAGAACCATGTCCTTTCCCCCACTGCTCTAATCTTTTTTTAATCTATTTTATATCTTCATCTCCAAACTGCATACCTGTAACATGAGCTGGTTTAATTTCATCCCTTGATCATTATGCAAGTTAGCAGATTTTCACTGCACAGCTTCCCGTGTCAATATAAAATAAAAATGCATTTATTTAAATCTCTATTAGAATTCAAACACTTTAATTGCTTAAGCCAATTGAGTTCATAAACACTTAGTGGACAATGGACGCTGTAGCCCCATTTTCTGATGACAAATTAAAAAACATAAATACACATATATATGTGCCATAAAGGATCCTTCACCTTAAGCATCAAACATTAGAGATCTTCTAGCAAACCCTACCAGATAAGAGAAGGAAGCAGAAATCCAAACCAGGTTTAAGTCCACATCAGACTAGAAAGGTCCTTAACAGACTCCAGCCCAATCCAAGTCTGGAAATGCAAGTCAAACCCGTTTGATTTATTTCATTTCTTTACAGATTAGGTGAAAGTTCCTGTACTGACCACAGGAAAGAGCCATTTCATTTACATATTGTTCTGTTTCCAAACTATTCAGGAATGTCTTTTTTTTTTTTTTTTTTTTTAATGAGTAATGGAACAAATATGGATATAACACCGGTCTTCTACTATGCAATCACAGAAAACTCTACTAAAATCTCAGTCAAAACTTTCTTCAATCTTATAAACTTGGCAATTACTTTCCACAGGTTAGCATTTTATGCTTACAATGTTTCTACAGACAGAATTTATATACAGTAGATATGAACCCCATAGTCTTTATAAAAAGATTAATTGCTAAGATCAAAACTCACTATAAGCAATTCTCAGGTTCCATGTTAGGATGAATGCAAACCATAAATAAACTGGACTTAACTCAAAGTGAAAAGAACTTTTATGAAGAGTCCTTTCTTTATATTTCACAGTAAACAGGACTTTGCATACAAGGCCTGACATTCCGTATGTGTTCCACATCAAGCACTCAGCTTTATCCACAGAAGTTTCTTAACAAATTTTACAAATTAAAAATAACAGGGGTTTACATCAAGCAAATTAAAGGCGTGGAGGATTGTAACTCTTAAGCTGGCAACAGACGAACTAAAAATGGACATGCTAAACTTTTGTCATTCTTGTGTCACAGGATGCTGCAGATGCCAAAGCTATCAAGGGTTCAAAAAAAAAAAAAAAAAGATGGCATAAATTCACCACAACTATTAAAACCCAAATGATTAAATACATCTGCCCACAGACCCCTAAACTGCACCCTGCTAGAACCCAGTGACACTTCCCTTCAGACACACAGCTATTTGTACACCCTATCATACTCTTCCCGGGGCATCTGCTATCATTCACTGTTAAAAACAAGACACTGATGTAGAAACACCCCTGGTCTGAGCTGATATGCCATTCATAGGTCCATATTTTTGTGCCTGGGTAAAAAGAAGGTACAATATCTAAAGCTGGTTCAACACCTACACTGTTCAAGTCCCTCATTTCCAAACACTATGTAGGGCACTTGTATGGCAGCCAAGGTATTTATATAGTAACAGTTCTTAATATACTTACATGACTCGTGAGAGCTGGGGAAGACACCACAAGTATAGAACTCTTCCTCCTTCTCCCTTAGCTGAATTCACTCCCCCTTAAAACTTTTGCTTAGAACTTAAAATAGCTTTATGAGTAACATTTTTTCTATTTTTATACAACAGTAACTATTATCCATCGTGTTAGTCAATCTATTTTCTGCGTATTTTAATCAGATTTTAGATGGGTAGATCTCTAGGGCTGTGTTTCATTTTTTAGTTATTTACAACTGAAAGGATTTCATAAAAGTCACCCACCACTCCATTAGAATAGAGAGAGATCTGCTCTTTATAAAGAACAGCAATAACATTGCTACCAATGCCTGAATGCTCAAAAGACCAAGGTTCCCATTGTATTAGATACTCCATCCAAAAGAGAATAAAAGTGAGAGTGCTTTCTCCCTCATTTAAGAATTTTGTTAGTTATGGTCTTCCTCCAGCTAAAGAATCTCCTGTGGACTGTGATCCATCACAATCACAGCAGGCAGTCAACCTTTGATTTTCCCAATAACTTTATTTGCTACTTATCCTCAAAAACACTGCTCTTCTACTGTATTCTTGCTATACATGCAGATGGATTCTTTTGTTGCATATTGTGTCCAACATTTATGGCTCCTTTTCATGTCTTTTGTCTGCTTAAGTGGTGCCAGAGACCATTGGTAAAGTATTTGCACCAATTATCCTTAAATGGCTATATGCATGGATTTGGCCGTTCAAACTTTGAAATTTGCCGTTCAAACTAGTGAAACAAGAGATATACGAGGATTTTATTTAGAAAACAGTTCAGCTGGAAGATACTTGCTTCAACAAATATTTCATGAAAAGAGTGTCTTCAAAGGAGAGGAATCTATTCCATGGCACATACAAAGCAGAGGAGGAACTGACAGGATGGATTGATGTGAGTATTGAGAAATGCTAGATCTTTCTATTCCAATGGGAGAGTCAAGTGATTGTCTTGCAAAGTGTATTCTGCACTAGACAAGGATGTTGGAGACTATTCAAACCAGGGCACCAGGAAAGTGCATGACTACCAGCTGGGTCTGTTAGCTCTCAAACTATGCAGAAGGCAACAAAGACCTCCACACTACACAGCCCAGCTTTCCAGTGGGAGGTTCTCCAGACCAGATTTGATATATTACAGCTATCAAGATATGGCACACAGCAGAGTAATACTGAGGTCATTCATGGGTGTGAGCACAAAGTGAAAATCATTATTGTGAACCATTTAAAACACGTTAAAAGTTTTAAATACTGTAAAATTATGTAAACAAGGGCATTAGTTAAAAACTACCCAACAGAGGAAAAAAAGGATCAAATAATAAAAGCATGGATCAAAACAAGGGTCACATAAAAACAATGGGCACAGCAACAGGCAGTTTCTTGAAACTGGACTTCTCAAAACATTTCCTCTTGGACCTTTTTCCAAATAATCCAAACCCACAGAAATCTAAGTGAAATTTAGATGCAAGTCTGCCAACAAGAAGGCACAGTTTCTACACAGAGACAACTGAAATCACTGACTACACCTGCCCAACCTCCAACGAACATTTCACTACCGTAGCTAAGCCTTCGTTCTCTTTAATAAAAGGTTTATAACTTAGATCTAAGTTTGTAATACAAGCTTATGTTTCTTGATAGCATTACACTGTCTAGGAATACAGTTCCCGTATTATTTATCATATAGTACCCTACACAGTTTTCAAATGATAATCTTTCCATTATCAAAGCTACCATACATTTCCTAACTTGTATTTTATCCCTAAATTATGACTTAATATATTATTATGAATTTAAAAAAAACACCAGCTTTTTGTTCTATTTTGCCAACTATCAACCCAGCATAAGACCTCAAGTCCTAAGTAACTGTGAGAATGCACTAAAAATGTAATTAGTAATAATCAGCTGCACACCCCAACTGATAGAGACAGCTGGAAAACAACTTAAAGATGTGTATGTCACATTCCCAGCATCAGAGGTTTTTCTGCTACCAGATGCATTACAAAAATGAGACAGTGACTCCAAAAAATGCAAGATTCTGTACCATTTCTACAGCTCTGCCATAGTAGAGATGAAGCAAAACATGTAAGATAGGAGGATGCTGGCCATGTAACTCGCTCATTCATACATATTTTTTTTTATCCTGATGGGTATCAAGAGACATATGGACAAACTCTCTGAGCAGTCAAACTCCCTGGTAACTGAACTAGAGACATGCACCATTAGTACCTGGATCACCTCAACAGGAACTGTCCAGAAGCATTTTCTAACTCATCAATGAATTCAGTTAAGCCTTCAGCAAGGTTTCTTCTGACACTAGGAAGAGAAGTCTGTACTCCATAAAGCATAGGTTTAGCTTCCAACACTGGCATGGAAGGTATGGTGTGAAATTACCTCAGTCATCATTAAATGAAATAAAAATGCTACAACAGAAACAGAAAGGTGAGTTTGTTGGGGTTTTATTGTAAAAAAAGAATTAAATCAAAAAGTCTGATATTATTATTAGACCTTCTTATAGCAATCACAGGCAGACAATGACCTCTTTATGAGCACCAGATAACATGATAATAATTACGCTAAGAAGAGAATTACACTGAATTCTTTCGCAAGGTGCTTTCAGACCTACTAATGAAAAGCAATGCTAAAAGCTGTATATTTTAAGTATGCTTAATAATTACATAAAACAAGTACAACTTTTTCTAAGGGCTAGCTATAAACAAAACTGATTTAATTTGAAAGTTCAGCTGAATCAATTAATTTTTTGCGATAAAAATGAACCAGCTGCTCTACAACAGCTTTCTTGGTGCAAGTTAACAATAGAACCATTTAAATCTATTCATTGCCTTACTGAAGGAAATATACAGAATATTTTAAACTGTCCATCATGGGCTCAGTATAGTTCAACATGAGTAGGGTTTTCATAGAATAATGAAATGTGTTAAGGGTTTTACACTAAACATCTGTTGACTAGGTGAGAAATCCAGTCTGTTGTCAGAAACAGTGATGCAATGTACAAAAAACCCCCTGTCTTTCTATGAAAATCATTCATAACAGTTATAGTTGTCAGTTTTCTAAGCTATTTTTAATCTTATAAATAGCTATCTATATATACTATCAACCCACTACCTCCTTACAGCCCCCAAGAAACTGCTAATGACCTTCTTACAAAATTCCATTGGGGGCGTGGGGGAATATGCAGTTTTTTGAAATAGCTCTACCTTCGCCTGACATTCACATTGCCTGTGAAAAATGAGGCCCACTCGTGCAAATGCTCCTCATAACAGCAACCAGGTTAGGAACTACTGGCATGAAGCTATTTCTTAAATTATGATTACAGGATCAAGTAGATAGGTAGCATCCCCAGAGATCACCGTGATTTTGCTATTGTGGTAAAATCTGTGATGGCATCCTCAAAACGATTTTACCAGAAATCTTGACGCAATGAGACAAAAATTTAAGTCTTTAAGCTTAAGTATAAACAGTTAAATGTTAGTGGTTCATATGACCACCTCCAAAGCTGCCAATATTGTATCATGGTAAAACACTCGCTATTTTGATACAGCTCTTACTATAAGTCATTTTATTAAACAGTTACTTTAAGACTTAAATTTCGCAAATTATTCGTAAAAACAAACATTAAGAAACATTTTTTTTTTATTTACAGTTTTCACAGGTATAGAGAACATCCACTGCAAGTACCCCATACCTATTCAAAACACAGGATCTTGCTCATGAATCAGTAACACTTGGACAGGCAAATTTAATCCTGGCAAAATGAAAGCACCTATGACAATAATATGAGTGCAATATATTATATATATATAATATAAAATATTTTGTATTTTTTTAAAGATAAACATTTTCTGTTAGGAGGCCTTTGTTCTGTTCTTGTTTGAAAAACAAGTATATCTAAGCCACGAGTGAAAAAGGACTCTTAAATACAAAAACATCAAATTTGATTCAGGCAATCCCTTAACCTCAAATTGCTGGAGGCCTGGCTGGTTTCCCAAAGAATCACAGCACGCTCACCCTGTTGTTATGGTGTTTCCTAAGCATCTGCTATGTGCCACTTGCAGAAACGGCAATCCAAACAAGACAGACCTTTGATCTCACCCCATGCAGCTGGTTTTAATTGTCTGTTCTAACATCTCAGTCAAATTTAAGCACTGAACCGGTAAACGGTTCCTGGACGTTTTCGGAAACCTTTCGGAAGCCAAGGCTCTCGAACACGTTCGCACACAGACGCTTACTGAAAGGCACGACGAGAAGACACAACACAAAGAATGCGAAGGAGTTGCGCTCCTGAGGCGGATCTCTGCACATCGCGGGGCACGACTCCGAGCCGTGCGCCCCCCGCCACCCCCCACCCCGCCAAGGCGGGGGCACGGGGGGGACGTAGCGGGAGGGGATAAAAAACAGAAGAAAAAGACAAAAGTGTTTACAAATGGCAGCGCTACGGGCGGTGCACGGAGAGTCACAGGTGATGCCGGAGCCAGCGCTTCCCGCCCCGCCGCCGCCCGGAGCTCCCGGACCCCCCGGCCGCTCCCGGACCTCCGGGGCACGGCGGGCACCATCCCTGCCCCGCGGCCCGGAGCCGCAGGTGTAAGGGTAGGACGGGGGCTCCGGGCAGCCTCCCGCCGGCGTTCCCGAGGCTCACGCCGGCCGGTGCCCGCCGGGCGCGGGGGAACCGCCGCGGGAAGGACGCGGCTCGTGGCACACGGCGGAGGCGCAGGTCCCGGCGGCGCACCGGGACCCCCCCACCCCCAGGGAGCGGGACCGCCCTGCCGGCCACCGGCGCCCACCGGAACAAAAGGAAAACAGCCCCGGAGCCGCCCGCGGCCCCGCACAGCGCCCGGCCCATCCCGCCCCACCTCCCGCACTCACCTCGGCGCGGCAGCGGCGGCGGAGCGGGCGGAGGCCACTCGCGCCCGCGGGCTCCCTCCCTCCCGCTCCCTGTTTCCCTCCCTCCTTCCCTGCCCGCCCTCCCGGCTCCGTCTCTGTCTCTCACCGCTCTCGGAGCGGCGGCGGCGGCGGCTGGGCCCGGCTCCCCCGCCACGTGACCCCGCCACGTGACCGCCGCCCTACCCCGGCCCGGCTCCGCCCCCGCCGCCCGCCCGGGATGGGCCGGGATGGGCCGGGATGGGCGCCGCCGGGAGCGGGGCTGACCCACAAACCCGGCCCGCGGGACACGGCCGGAACACGGCCACGGCGGGGATACACCGCAGCGCGGCGGGGGAATAGCTCGTCTGACGGGGGAGACGGCCACCAGCACGTCCCTGTGCCCCCCAGCCCCTCACCGCCCTGGCCGCCCGCTGGAGCAGAAGTCACAATAGCGGGCGTGATTTGACAACAAAGCGCTGAGAGCGGGCTTGCCCCTCCTGCCTTCAGGGCTGCGAAAGAAGGAAAGTGATTTGGTGCCAATATCTGGGGCATCGAGCCCCATCGTGTACTTCGCACTCCTCCCTGCAAGAATCAGGAGCGCTGGATTCCTGCATTTTTGACTCACACCAAAAGCCACAGCAAGCGAAAATTAACTGTGCTGACCAGTGTTCCGTGCTAAGAGCAACCTTTGCTCCGAGAAAATAATGCTCACAGTAATGGATAAAGGGGGTGTCTTGTGGGAAAGAAAGCTTTTATCCTTCAGAGTTGGAAATTCAGGATACAATCCGGAGATACCAACATTTCAAGACCTGGGGGAGCCTCAGTGGAAGTAAACTGACGCTGTATTCTGGTATCACATTCGGTGCACATTCACAAGGAGCAACAAAACGCCTGAACATAAAAGGTGTGAAGCACTCAGTAGTTCAAGGAAACCACGAACAAACTGCAATTATCGGCTCCAAACGAGTAGTACATGGGGAGCAGGAAGCGAAAAGGCCCTATCCCCTACTGGCTTTCGTAATCAAAACTTATAGACCATTTCAGAAACTAAGAAGGTAAATATTTTTCACCCCATTGCCCAAAGCTCCATAAGGATTTTATCTTACAACCTATAGCAAGAAGGGGCCAAACTTTGTGCCAGAGAGCCAGCTACATCTGGAAGACTGAAGCCTGAGATAATGTGTCAGAGTTGGGTAAAGATTTTGTCTGACAATAAAATTCTCATATAGAAAAAAAGTTGCTTTTTATTGAAGATTTTCAGTTACACTACACAGCTAAACCTTGGGACACCTCTTAACAGATCCTATAGCAAAAGTGCAATAAAAAGCTGTCAGGCTCAATTTCTGGGTGCATTACAGAGTTGTTATCAACTGGTGGACTGTGAAGACAGGTTCTTCCCTGTATTGTCTGCTTCACTAGACAGCCATCACCACCACTGGTAGGCTTATATTTCATATATTTCAGTAAAAAATTTAGAGGAGCCAGAATAATTGAAATCACTGTTCACTCAATTCTTGTGTCTGACTTCAGCTGTGTTGTAGCTCAATTCTTTGTTTACTGACCATCATAGCAATTAAATTTAGGTAGTAAAGCAAAAAAAAAAAAAATATCAGAGAGAGGTTTGCAAAACACCACCGTAGCTTAATCGCCTTTGTAATCCTGTCCTCTTCACTCCAGGCACATTAACTATGGTGCAACACTGTTGCCTACTAGTCACTTCTCTGAGCTGCATTAGAAGTTGTGGCTAATTCAGAATCAGGAGAGAAAAGTGTTTGGTAGTTGTTCAGCAGCCTCTAGGCACTATACCATGACTGACTGATACCTTGCAAGAGTCCCACACATTCTGCACTCTTTTGCAGGAGTCAAGGAAGATACTTGGGAAAATGATTGCTCCATCTCACTCTATCAATGTAACACATTTACTTTCCAAAAATGTGGAAAGCAAGTTTTCCATCTCTTTACATAGATGCACGAGTCCCAGGAACTAGAACCAGATACTTGAGGTATTTAAACCTTGCAACAGAGGAACAATTCCCCATCTTTTTCATCTGCATGTGTGAATCAGCAAGATCTTTTTCCATGCTGGGAGTGGACTACAGCATTCCTCCATGTGCAGAAAGGAAGTTACAGCAATCTCAGATGAAGTCCATAATCTGAATGAATGGAACCCAGGACTATCCTTACAGATAACACAAGGCCTCATCTTCCAAAGTGCAAATACAAGTTAAAATTTCTACTATTTATAGCAATAGAACGTGGTCTTGTAACTTGCCTACAGGACACTGTTGCTCTATAAATGCAACATGAGATCACACTTAGGAAAATACCACTACTGTATTGCATCAGGTTTATGAAACTGTTTTGTACTTTTTTGAACCTTTTTTTACTCTGAGAAAGGTACTTCTCTAGGATAATGAAGCATTTTAAAGCATATTTAATTCACACTTGACAATATTTTTGAAGATATATACAAAACATATAAAACAAAAAGGAAACAGACAACCTTTTCCTTCACTAGTCCACTCATCCCTTCCTCTTCCAGTCCACTAAGTCTGACCTAAAGCACCAGTTCATTAGATTATGGTGCTAACAGTATAAACATTTCAATAATCTAACTGCAACATTTAATGCAACTTCAGCAATACGAATTAATAAAAACATTAACCTAAAATTATGTTATCAAAATCATCATCTCCTGCACCATTGTTAATTTTATTACAAAGCCTAAAAACCCCACTTTTTTTTTTTGTTTCATTTGTTTGTTTGTTTGAATGCTCTGGTTCCGCTCCGTTCTTGGTATTGTTCACCTAAAGAAAAGCTTAGTTACTTAGCCAACTTGACTGGATAATAAAGATGAGTCGAGTAACTGCACAGAAAAGCTTGTAAATAAATGTTTGTTATTGGAATATTGTGAATTTAAGGTCAATGGCAAATAGACATATTCTTTCAGAAGGAACTCAGCTCTGTTTCAGGCATAACCAGGCCTATACTTTTTACCCAGCTTTGAGAGTAAGCAGTTACTTTAATATCTGTTAATTTCTGTAATCTATCAATCCCATATTCACAACCCTCTAAGGAACCAAAGGCTGGCCTCTTTTTCAGAAAGACTCTCTTGTAATACCTTCTTTAGTTTTTAAGGCAGACACCATTAAAAAAACTAGTAATGACCCTTCATGAAGGCAGATGATAAATCCCATTTGTCTACAAGCAACTATATAAAACTTTTTGAATGGCTTTTTGTTTTTAATTTCAAAAAACATGAGAAAACAATCTTCAACTCACCTTCCTTGTTCTGCCCAGTAGCACATCTCAGATATTTTTCTTGTCAGGTAAAATATTTGTACTCTCTTAATTTAAATGTTTTTTATTGTAGATACTTCCTTCCTATTTCATTTCAGTTTTCATGATTTCTTCACCTTTCACAAGCTTACTCTGTTCATGCTCACATACACAACTTGGGTATGTTGGGACAGAAAACAAAACACAGGACTTGGTTGCCTTCCAAATCGAAGTAACATTAGCACTGCAAAGAACAGAACTGTGATTTCCATGAGCATTGAGTTCCCAGAACTGGTGAGCCAATAGTTCTCTATATACTCATTAAATGTAAAGCCACAGGTGGTTGGTTATTTAATAATACACTTCTAAGAAGTTTCTCATATGATTCATGAGAAAGGGAAAGTATACCTGAAAAATCAAATATAACCATTATTGTTAAGATCCTCTTGGATCCATTATTTTAACATTGAGCTTTTTTGTTTGTTGGTCCAGGGTTTGGTTTTTTTGGTTTGCTTAGGTTTTTTTCATCATTTGGGATGTAACTCTTCATAACTAATCCCATCCTGAAGACAGTTTCATTTAAGATTCAGATCTACTAAATCCAGATAACTATGGAATAACAAAATTCAGTTGCCTATTTATAAACAAACAACAAAAAGTGCTTGCATCTTTCAGGCGTTCAATCATTAGCAGAAAATAAGCAAAAAACTGTTCAGTGTTGGCCTGTGATTAAATCCACACAAGCCTGACTCTTATAAAAACTTAGCAATACTTTTGGGTTCAACAAGCTCAATTCAACTACGAATCAAGAAGCCTAAAAATAAAATCAAGGTATGTCTTTATTTCACTCCAGTTTTTCAGTCCTTCTGGAAGTAAACAGAAGCAGAGAATTACCAAAATGTCCTAAATTAAAAGAAATAGAAAACTTTCCTTTATAGGTTGTAAAGGAAAAAGAAAGGCATATAGAATTCACCTTGCAGAACACTACCTCACAGAACCTAGAATAGGTACTGAAGTGTCTTGTGTTATAATGCAAAAGCTGCTTTTGTAGATGCCTCCATTATTCTACTTTCCTCCTTCACCTCTGTCTGGATTTGCAGCATGAATGACTCTCCCATTTTTAATGCATTAGAGTTTTATATGCAAACTTGCTCCCTTTTTTCAAATCTTTTTTTCAATTTTTTTCAAATGCAAATCTATTCACTCCTTCCACACGTAAACTTAACTCATTTTTGTTAGTTTTACATGCTCAGCTGATTCCAAAAGGCATTTCCTTTTGATCTGCCTCACATTGAATTTTCCTCCTCCACAGAGGAACACACCAGAGGAAGAGAAACAAGTCAGCTTACCTGGGCAGATTCCCCAATAGTGCAAGCATTTCCTCTGTAGCTGAGGGAATAGCCAGGCTGAATGAAGATTGACTAAACCCCCCCCAGTTGCCTGGCTGTTCACTCCAGCTTCCTCCTGCTCCATTTTTGTTGTGGAAGCAGCTCCAACCTTCCACGTGTATTTTTCCCCCCTTCTTCAAGACCTGAACAGGGAAAACACAACCTGCAGACCCTTGGAGAGAGGAGTCCACACTAGAGCAGGATTCCCGGTAGGATTTGCAACCCTGTGGGGGACCTAGGCTGTGCCTGAAGGCACCACATGAAAGAGAGACCCACATTGCAGCAGTTTGGGGAGGACTGTTGTCCATGGGACAGACTCACATGGGAGAAGTTCATGGAGAACTGTCTCCTGTTCGAGGGACTCCACACTGCAGCAGAGGAAGGACGCTTCTCCCTGAGCAGTGGGAGAAACATATTGTGATGAACTGACCAGAACCCCCATTCCTTGTCTCCCTGCACCACTGATGGGAAGGAGGTGGAGCTGGGAAGGAGGGAGAGGTGGGGGAGTGGGGGGGAAGGTGTTTTTAAAGTCTTATTTTACTTTTCATTATCCTGCTCTGATTTTGTTAATAATAAATTCAATTAATATCTCTAACTCAAGTCTGTTTTGCCCGCGACAGCATTTGGTGAGTGATTTCTCTGTCCTGACCTCAGCCCATTAACTCTTTTCTCTCCCATGTCCAGCTGTGTGATAGAATGGCTTTGGTGAGTGCCTGGCATCCAGCCAGGGTCAAACCACTACAGTGCTAAACAAGGGAAATATATTCATGAGTGGGTTTTATTTTGGTGTGGTTTTTTTTTTGTTGTGTTTTTTGGGGTTTATTTTTGTTTTTTTTTTTTAACTTTACATAATATTTCAAATTATGCCACACAAGGTAATAACTGAAGAGATGAAGATTAGTAGAGATGGCAAGGGATTGGAACTAGTAAGTGTGGCAGTGGATGGTGCTCCAAAGAAAACTGACTGAGGAGATGCAGTAAATGGAGTTCCTGAAGAATTAGTCATGATACTGACCTTTTTAATATTTTTGTTAGGTGACCTTAGAACAAAAACATGAGTGTGCTAATAAAATTTGCTGATCACACAAACCTGAGGATCAACAACACAGCCTAGACTCAAAATAGGTATATCATTCAAAAACAATGGATGACCCCCAGAAGCAGACCACTAAAAAGAATAGGATTAAATATGATAGCACAAAGTCATGAATTGAAGGACTTGAAAATTTTAAACTGAAGGCATCAAGTGAAAATAGAGGAGGAGAAAAATCTTCATTTGTCAGTCCGCAAGAGAATGAATACCTGTAAGGTATTTGATGACATCATGAACGAAGCTAATACTCCCAGAATTTCAATAAGAGTTCTGGAATATGAAAGATATTGTGCTGGTCCATACAGTAGTGATCAATTACATTGAAGAATGGTAAATTAAACTTGAAATGGGTACTAAGGAGGGCCAGGAGAAATAGATATGACTATCTGTGTGTTACTCTATTAAACAGAGTCATTTTGCCTATTTCACTTACTGCATCAGGTTAGGCTCCCTTTTTATGCCTTTCACAAGAAGTTATGAAACCCTAGTTCAAACTGAGCCCTTTGAATATGTCTACAATATAAAAAAGATCAATTAATATAACCTTCTCAGCAAAGAGCACATTAGAATATTAAAACAAATAGCAGTAGGTGGTAATACTTCCAAGGTCCCTAGGCTTTTCAGACAAGTGCCTTAATGGCTGAGATACAAATTTATATCTTTTTCAGCTTAAATCTACAGACACCCATGTCGTACATAATTTCTTCAAAACCTCTTATTTCCAAGTGTGGTCTCATGAGCAGTTTAAGTAAAAGGACAGCACAGCAGCTTAAGCAGTCCTTTTCTTCCCCCCTGCCCCCCAAAATTCAATGGAGATAATATTCAAATACCAAAAAAAAAAGACAGAATTCTTGAAAAATGTGAAATAAGAGGAAAGCTACTAAAATATTCAAGGTCTTAAGCACAGTTTAGCACCAGAGTCACAAATTAGTATACTCTGTACTATCACCTTCCATTTTAGAAGATATGACAAATACAGACTGTTGCAAAACCAAAGGTTAATTCTTAAAAAAAACCCAAACAAATCAAACCCAGCATAATTACAGCATAATGCCTGCATTATTGTGGGTAGCTCTATAAAGGAATATGACCAAATACTTAAGTCCATTTATTCCACTGGAAAAAACCCATATTTCAACCTGATTTAAAAGTAGAAAAATACACTGCAAGAATATGATGACTTTTTGCATTTTTAATGGTTTTAGAAAAGTATAATACAATTATAGAAAGCGGCTCTGTGCCCAAACAAAATGATTTAAGAAACAGCCCTTGCTTTCATGAATACCTGATTAGGGATTTCACTGATCCTTTTAATCCTAGTGTTAGAAGGACACAAAAATAAATTCTAGATGTGAAAGGTCTGGTTATCCTTATTAGCACTTCAATTTTCTATGTTTGTTCCCCATTGAGACCCCCACCTTGCAGTAATGCCACTCAGTGTAAGGACTGCAAAATCCCTTTCGTCCCTAAATTTTAAGAACTATTGTTGGGCAAGGAAAGGTCTCTTTCTCCCACAGAGTAAGTGTGCTGTAGAATCACAGAATCATTAAGGTTGGAAAAGACCTCTAAGATGACCAAGTCCAGCTGTTAACCCAGCACTGCTGTGATGACCATTAGACCATATCCCCAAGTGCCATATCCACATGCCATTTGAACACTTCCAGGGCTGGTGATTCCACCACTTCCCTGGGCAACCTGTTCCAATGCCTGACCAACCTTTTGGTGAAGAAATTTCTCCTAATATCCAACCTAAACCTCAGCCTAGAGGAACACCACAAGTGACGGGTCACCAGCTGCACGCAGCACCATTCACCACCTCTCTCTGGCCCTGCCATCCAGCCAGTTTTTACTCAGCAAACAGCACTGGGCCAAACCATGAGCAGCCAGTTTCTCCAGGAGAATGCAGTGGGACTAAGACTATCTAAGACTTTAGGTAAAGTCCAGGTAGACAATGTTCACAGTCTTCTCTATTTGCTTTTATGACTTGCTTTGGTTATGATATTCATGTAACTACGATGACAGTGAAAAAATGCATTACATGAAAGCTTCCTTTCAAATTTAGAGGTGTAGTGGGTTGCTTCTCATAGCTCCCAAGTCAAACAATGGAAGTTTTTAACAGGACCTTCACAGTTTCTTCTGTTTCATAGTTGAATATGAGCTAAAATAACTACACATTGAAAAGAAAGTCTCATTTTGGTCTAGTTTTTCATACTTGCAGCAAACTACTTTAGGAACCACCTTCTGAAACACATCCACCCTCAGAATTGTTCCTTCCCACTCCCCACAGCTCCTTCTGGCTCCTGCTGTCACACAGCAGGCTAAACAGGCAGAAATAGCTTTAAAAAACCCTATTCAAAGCCAAAAGGAGAAACATTTCCAAGACTTCAGGTTCCGTAGTCCTGACAGATTTGCTCAGATGCTTAGCTTTGCCCACTCCTCATCCCTCCTCTATGGCTCCTCTCAAATGCTATTTGCAGCCCCCTCTGCCCAAAAGGCAACCCGACCAACACTAAAAGCTGTCACAGTCCTTTATTACACTGGCCTTGATGTGGTTGTACTTAACAATATTGATTTCAAATATTCATTAAGAAATGAATTCTTAAGGCTTCTTTTTTCTTCAGTGTTATACTAATTTTATCACTTTCCTAAAATTAAATTATAAAATTAGTCTCTTTTAGACCAAAAGTAAAATCAAATATAGGGAGAATGCTTCATTTTGCAGCTGAAGAGAAAATTTTCTTTCATATTTTTATTTCAAGCTGGTCGATGATACAGAAGGTCATCACTATTCCAGGGTTACTCACTTCTGCTGAAACTCTAGCTCCTGGAATACCTGTATATCTAATGATATACATTTGACATACACATGCAAAATATGTCTTACACACAATAAAGCTGCCAGTGTAGGAGAATGAAGAGATTAAGAGGAAGTAAAATCATTCCACAGAGAAAAGTGGTCCCATTCAGGACACAGCAAAGTAGAATAGTAGGTATAATATTAAGAAAGCTTGGTCTCTGGATAGATAAACACAGAACCTCTTGCAAACCAGTTAAGGTCTAGTTAATTGCAAGTAAATTTTTTGGTCCTTATGCTCCTTCTGATCTTGTTCAATTTCAGAATTAACAGGAAATAGTATTTACAAGCCTCAAATACTGCTCCCCCTCTTTCCTGCCATTTTTCTCCTTTGCCCTCCCATCTCACCCCTCTAGCTTTGATACATCAGGAGCACAACACATGAAATGGTGAGAGATCATTTGCTTGGTGTGCACACCTCTCTCTACTGGCAGTGTATGAGCTATGCCAATGCTGCAGAAACATGCAATACTAACTCATCTGCAAGTGAGATCTTCACAGCTGCACATCCTGAGATTTACAGCTGGATCCGTAACAGATCCATTGTTTCGGTAATAGAAAAATGAACAGCTGTACAGCTCTGACAGCCAACTCCTTCAATCTGTAGTCATCCAGAAATTTTGCTCACTGTTTCTTTCCTGGGGGCTAGTTATGTGCCTAATCAATTATCTGTCAGTTTTGGTCTTGGATGGGTTTTCTTTAGTGTGTTCAAGCACATCCTGCATGGGTATTATGAATCTTAAAGACTTCTTCCAGGAACCTTACACTTCTTGTTACTAACACCTAGAACTGCTGAAGCACAAGAAGCTAAAAGCTAGCAGTAATGCTCTAAAATTTTAACTTTAAAATGTTCTTCACTGGACAGAAATTTTATAGTCTGTTTCTAGTCTTAATCTTCTTTTTAGCACTAAGCAATCAGAAGTGAGAAAATTACTTTTTCAGTCTATATGAAAAATACAATCCCTAATATTCAAAGTCCTGGAGGTTTTGCACCTCATACTAAAATTTAATTGGTAGGGGTTGTAAGTTTTTGTCTGGTTAGGGAACGTACTGAGTTTTACCATTACATAGGTGTAAACCAATAAAGAAATCCCAGCACAGACTGAAATACAGTAGGACTGAATGTTGTATGATCTACACAGTATGACAGATGTGATCTGAGGAACAAGTACCCTACAATCACATGCAGTTTGTATTATGAGGAAATAAAGAGGAAAAAAATCATAGATCTTACTTCTTAACAATTACTTATTTTAATTTACACTCACTAAAAATTATGTAACTTCCTATGAAGCAACTTCAAGAGCAGGCTACATAGACCTAGCTGTAACATCTGATGGGAAGACCACATTTCAGACTCATCATTTTAATGTAACATGGCTGTGTACCTACGCTTAGGGAGAAAACACTGGATACCTAAACAGCTAAGAAATATCTGAGCTAAAAATATTCCAAAATCTCCAACAGTGAATATCTTTTTAGAAGGACCCTTTAAAGATGAATGTTCATCTCTAGCTGAAATCATATCTGATGTTCCAAAGTAAGTCTCTGACCCACCACTGGCCAGGCTGCAACAATATTTTTTAAAGCAGCTTAAAAGATTGGCAAGAGCTCCCCTTACTGGTCTGCCTTCAAATTGTCAGCTCTTCATCCCTGAAAATCTTTTTATATGAATCAAAGATGGGTAAAATATTACAAATATTCCACATTTAGGAAAAATAATAATAATAAAAAAACCCCAAACAGGTGCATATAACATTTATATCAGATATCCTATTGTTCACATTTCTGATAAGCTGCTAAGTCATTAACCCAAAGATAATGACTTAGTTTAGGAAGAAATTGTTCTTCTATCACTGTGAACTTCCAACTTATTTTGAATCCTTGATTTTGTAAAGCACATATAGGCCTTGCCACAGTCTAAATGACAAAACAAACACCCAATTCTAACGTACTGAATAATGCACTCATTTCACAGTAACAGCTTAAATGGCATCGTTTGTGGGATAATCAAGGAGTCAGTGTGGAAATTTACTTGGAATATGGAACTGCAAAACAAAATTTATTATGAAAGCTTCCTGCTCTCTTCAATGGCCTACTATTTGATTTTAAAAGCAAAACATACCTCCCAGACTGTGTTGGTTTATATGATTAAAAAGTGATTGAGATACATCTATCTATATATATAGATATATATATATGCACATTTATATATGATTTTAGTGCCCTACTTTGGTAAGCTCAGCCTAGGGGCTGACTGAACTTTTATGGTGAAGATGCCGACTATGAAAGGTTAAATTTAAGTAATTTTAATGATACCATGAAATACCATTATCTTCAATTCACAGTAAACAATCTTGTTTACCTCAGCTCACAGTAAACAATCCTGTTAATGCATTAAATACATGTTCTGTGGATTGTTCTCACACACATGAGGTGGCCCTGCAGAGCTGAGTGAGAAAAAAAATGTAAAATCTGTTGTTATGGCACATCAGGAAAAAAAAAGGAATCAGAGGATATGCTTTTGAATGCACCCTACAAACCTAGAAAGACTGTAAAATAGGATTTCTTAATGTACAATAGCACATGGAGGAGGTGCAGTGCATCAGACAGCCATCTAGCTCTCACCCCTGAGTAACAAAAAACAAAAATCAAAAACAAACCCCCCAAGTATTATTATAAGTACATTAAACAAATAAACAAAACCACTATCATTCAAATGGATTCAGATGCCTACTTTTTTGTGAAACACAGGCAATTTAGATACAGAGTCAAATCCACTCAGTCTGGTTCTCTCAGGTAAAATGGTAGAATTTCCTAAAGCATTCTCTGTTTTCTTTCAACAGCAATCTCTATTTTCTTTCTTGAGGACACATCCATTCTCTCTAGTGATTGTTGGTTATTCCCTCCTTTACTGCACTGGACAATTACTCTTCCTGGGCTAGCTGTTGTACCAGAGAGAAGGAAGGGGACTGAGGCATTGGTCACAAGCAAACCAAGTCATTACAACCCCCATCTATACTGACCAACCAGGGTCATATTCATTGTGCTGCCAACCCCTTCTCCAGAATTAACTTACCCCACAATTTATAAAACTATCTAAGTATGTGACAGCATTTAGACTTGTTTTTTACACAGATTTCTTTGAAGGTCATTAATAAACAATTTTTTTTAAATATCTGAGGCTTGGAACAAAAAACCAAAAATGCCCAATAGTATAATCTTCAATGAAAATAAGATATTATTCCTTTATTTCACTAGGAAGCTCCATTTTCAGTTCCATCCCTCTCTTCCCACATAACATTTTGTTTGAGTTATTCAAATTCTCTTACCTTGCTTTAGAGATCTCTCATCTTTCTGTCAAATACAACTCTAGCTTCTGCAGGTGTTAACAAAAGGATAATTTAAGAGGATGTTCAAGTTATAGTAACTACACAAGAGCAACTGTTTACATTTACAAAATGCTACCAAGTGAACTTGCAATCTTATCTAGATCTAAGTATAAATAAGTAACAAGTAATAACTGAAGTTCAAGTGTCTTTTATGTAATTTTACTACCACGCTCTTCCTCCAGAATACAAAATACTTTCAAATCAAACTGCAAAAAGCAAAAAGTGAGCAGTGAAAGCCCTTCAAGATAAAATTTGGTACTTTTACAAGCAGCAACAAGTCTGTCATTCAAGTTCGAATTTTGCTGCTCAAGCAGGACCTGAGAACCCTTTAGTTCTTTGCTAGATACTAGCAAAAAAGTGAACTTACTACTTACGGATACAAACATTAAATTAACATAAAATTTTCCAAATACAGTGAGAGCTGATTTTCTCACCCTATCAACTCTATTATCAAAGCATGGATATATTTAAACAGATCTCCTAAAGCTTTTATTCTCAAATGTTTCCAGCCTTTAAAAAATGTATCTTTAACAGTGTTTCATTCCAAGCTGTACTCACCAACAGTATTTCACACCTGAATGAAAACCCACACAAACAATTAAAATCTGTATATGTAAATGCTGACTATCCCAAAATATATGGATTATTTTTAACACTAGTATCTACTTTTCTCCCATCTGGGCAAATATTTTTGTTGCTGTTGTTGTAGCATGTAAGTTCCAGGACTACATGCATTTAAAAACGATCAAACCCTTTCAGAGGTCCAAGTTTATTCAAATCCCAGAAACCCTTGCTTGGGTATTTTGTTTACTTTTTAAATTCATACACATACTCAAGTTCTAAAAGTTTCCTAAACTGGATTTCCTTTACCACACTGCCTGATTCAAGATCCCTTTTTTCCTATGAACTACAGTGAACTCAGCTCCTTAGACTACATAGGATACCAACTTACATCTTTTGTTTATTCTTCCAGCACAGAATTGGTTACACCTTGTTAGGGTACAGGAATGATCAAAAGAATTGACAGGTCTAAAAGTTAAAAGTCCATGAACTTATTTGCTCAAAAAAAACGAAATTGCAAGCAGAGAGTATAAGAATGCATGTCTGTTTAGTTTATACAGCTTGGAACTTATATCCCTCTGTATTACGTAAGCCATTTATCATTTGTAAATATAAGCCACAATACAGGGAATGCAGCAGCAAATCTGTACAATTAATCAGGAGAAAAAGACAACAACTGCAAGAAGTTTATTATAGACTGAAAAGGAAAGTCACAATAGAATTGGAGGACTAGACATGCTAAATACAGAGAAGCATAACATGTGGAATTCCAAACATGACTTTTCAAATGCTGTCATTTGAAGAGAGAGTGATGGATTGTTACCTTTCATCAGAATCTGGATGGAAAATAAACTAAGATTCCAAAGAAAGGAAACAGACACTTCTAAATAAATTGTTCTAAGCTATCTTAAAACTACTGATTATTTCTCCAGTAAATAAGCACCCAATAATCTTCCACAAAATAAGTTACGAGGTCAATGTTTGATCAGTCTCTTGAGATCAGTCTCAAGAAAGAGGTAAGAAACCATGAACAATTTATAAAAAAGATGTAAACTTCTTACTTCAGGTAAAGACATGTAGCTGGTTCTTAATCTACATGACCAGGGAAGCACCCATTTGTGAAAGAAAGAGATTACACAACTTGGACCAAAACTCATCGTTCTGTACAGTCAGAGAGAAGGGACGGTACCAGAAATGACATGAAGTTAAGATTTTACAGGGCTATTTGCTCCTTTACATGAGCCTGAATAGACACAACTCTACAGAAGTTTCTTTGAACAGCTTTTTGATTAAAAACATCTAGTGAAACTTTCTCCTGAAGATTCCCTGCTCCTGAGGGGAAAAAAAGCAAACCAAAAAACCAATCTGAACAAAAAACAAGGACAAACCCACCAATTCATCTGATATCTACTGGACAAGAGAAACAAGCAGCAGTGGGAGAGTCAGTAAGGAAAACTGTTCCTCATAAAAGCCTTTCTCCTTATACTTGCTCTTTTTCTCAAAGACAAAATGGTGGCATCTATCTGATGTAATGAGTAGGTCTGAAAACCAAGCCAGTGTCTGAGCTAAAGTTACAAATATGGTGTAAAAAAACCCCAAACAACCAAACCATGACACTACAAAGTTTTTTTGTTATAACAAAAGGCAATACGGGAGAAAGAAATAAGCTGAAGAAAAAAAAAAAGCCCAGAACCAAAAAACCAAACCCAGCTTTTTTGTTTCTTAGGTAGAACATGGGAGTCTGATCACATACCTTTTTGTGACTATCAGCTTCAGTGAAAAAATAGAAGTAATTATACCTATAGGACTGGTCTTCCATTTCTGTTACCCCTTTAATTTATGATGATCTAGGGCAATGGATTTTGTTGTCCCAATCCCCCTATATCCCTCCTTCCCCTCCAAACTCCCACCACCACTCCCCAAACTCAGAATAACTCTGAAAGCACAGCCTTGGTAAAAGCAGGCAAGTAGTATGGGGCATTTGTAACATGTTTTAACACAAAACCCCCCAACACTCCCAACCCCAAACAACACAACAAAACACACCAACTCTTATCCTGCTGTATAAAACCCATCAAGTTAGAGCAGTACCTGACCATGCCTCCAACTTAGAGATGTTCCATCAAGCACAGATAATACTTCAACAGACATTCTTTACTTTCTATCAGTCACACTACAATCAGATTCAATCACAAACAGGAACACAACACATCAGAGGACCTCACAGAGCATTCCAATACAGAAACACTACTCTACTTTTTGGGTCATATCATCTTGCAAGATAAAAACCTAAAGGAAAACCAGAGAGCATGCATCAAAAATTCTCAAGGGAACTCCTCAAGTGTATAATTTTAAGTATTTTAATAAAGATACCACATACTTTCAAAATGAGAAACAAAATCCAATTCCAGACTATTTTGTCTATGAAAATTATGCATTTTCTATAGTAGCCACTTCTATGTAGAACTTAGATACCACAGTGTTATCTATTAAAACAGTAACAACCTGAACTATTGAAATTCACTGTTCCAAAACTTGCAGCAATGTCATTTCTCTGGTTTTTCTCACTTCTGAGTAATAGGAAACGAGTTCTGGTCCATTAACTCGCCCACTCTCTCCTGGAGGAAGTTGACCAACTCAGCTAATACAAAGACATGAGTTTCATCCAGGTCTTGTATGATGAACTTCTTTCCCAAAGCATTCGATTCATCCAAGTAGAGCAGAAACTGCTTCATTGCTGGGTCACTGTAGAGACAAACACACATCAGATCCCACCTCACCGTTACAGCTGCAAACAGAAGAAGCACCATTTGAAGACACACCCAAAGACTTCAGGAAAACTAAAATTAATTTCAAGAGTCATTCACAACTTAAACAGTTGGTGAAGCTGTAGTAAAAATTGTTTCTTTCCAAATAGTTTTGGGTTACTATAGAGACAAAAATGAAATGGTAATAAAGTCTAATGAGTGGAATGAGCTGCTTGATTAGCAGAGAAGTTTCCATTTACTGCTGCTAAGGCAGCTTCAAAAAAGCCCAAACCAAAACTAAAAGTCTGAAGTCCAACCCTTAATAAGGCAAGACTAAACTTACATTTATGATTTCAGCAGCAGCCACATAAAAACATGTTTCCTTTAAAGCATAAGGACAACCAAAAGACAGGAGAACACAAATCTCACTCAAAGTAGGATAGCACAGACAAAGAGTGATGCTATAAGAACTGAACAGTCATGATGTCACTCTCTAAATTAAATTTAAATGTTTAGAAGAAAACATTTTGGAAGTATAGAACGGCTTTTGTGCAGTTATGGACTGCAAACATATTAAGTGTACAGCAGAAATCTCACACATCATATAATGCTATACAATGACCCCGCAAATCTTGAGCGATGCTTCTTTTTATTTTAGAGGCAGCCAGGGGCCTGAGTCTCAGTCCAGAGATGAGATTACCTGAAAACAGGTACATTGCACCTAAACCAAAAGCTGCTATTTACAAACTCCAAGGACTTTCCTTTTGAATATGATCTACAAATAGAACGTGTTAGCCTTGTACGGAATTCAGTCTAGAGCTGATTTAAGAAAAAGCAAACAGGAAAGGAGAAATGAAAGATTACCTCGTCTCCCTCAAGAATCAGTAGAGAAACACTTTGTTCACAAACAACAGTAAGAAACTCTGTTTGCAAGCCATATAAAGAACAAAAGGGTGTATCTAATATTTTCAAGGAAAAATTGCCATGGTAACTGGATGGCTTATACTAGGGTAAGTTGTACCTGATAAGCATAGAGATAACTTACATATACAGCTAAAATTTTCACTTGTGTACTTTTCAAAAAACTTGACAATGTCAGGGGACCATTAGACATGGTAGAATATGCTTTGAAGCATAATTTCTCACAGTTAATGCTTATTTTAAGTATTTTATATCCTTTTCTCTACTTTGCTAAATTAAAATAATCTGCAGACTATTACATATTTTGGAAAAACCTGGATTTTTATAACAATGTGATTGCTAACACTTTGCCATCATATTTTTTACCCCATATGCATATGCAGTTTTCTTTTCCTTCAGGAGGTCAGGCATGAGTGGAAAAGAGTCTCTTGAAAAGAAAAATGGGAGTCTGGAATTAGGATTATCTACAATTGCCGTCTCTTTCTTCCCCCAAAAGCCTCACTTTCCTCTGCTTGTTCAGCACCACGCTTCCCCACAACAATTCCTTTTGTCTGGACTCTTCAGTTACTTAGATTAGTTCCACGTCTAAAGAAACACAGTCTTTGACACAAGGAGAGGCAGTAAATGCTGGTACTCACCACTCAACCAGAACACCTTTCAGAACATTCACCATCTTCGCGGTTCCCTGACGAACGCTGAAGAGTCGGCAAGAGCAAGCCCTGCTTTGGAGCGCACTGGAGATCACAGGAAATCTGAAAGCACAACATGCCCCACATACCGCCAACAGACAAAACCAAACGAAACAACTATTTACTTCGAATATTGCTACCTCTCAAAAGCCGCGGTTAAACTCAACTCAAAGATTCTTTACGACAACCCTACTCCCCAATGGAGTTGCTGGTCCTTCCTGCCCTTCACATCCTCCGCCTTGGTCAGAGAGGTTCCCAAGGGATCCGAATCCTCCCGCCCGCCCGTCACCTCCGCCTTGGTCAGAGGGGTTCCCAGGGGACCCGATCCCGTCCGTCACCTCCGCCGCAGACAGAAGGTTTCCCGCTGGATCCGACCCCTCACACCCGACCCCTCACTCCCGTCCTTCTTCCCCGCCGCTCCCCGGCCGGCGGAAGTGCCGCGCACGCACAAGCGCAGGCCGGCCCCCGGCAGCGCCCGCCGATTGGCCGGGGCTGCCGGCGGCGCGATGGCGTCACGCGGCGCGCGGGGGCCGCCGCAGGGAGCGGCGGCGCAGGCGGAAGGTGAGAGCGGGGCCCCGGCGCGGGGCGGGGGGCGCGGGGATGGCGGCCGGCACAGGGCGGCGGGCCGGGGCTCAGGGTAACGGGTTCCTCCCGTTCCTCTTCCTCCCCGCTCGAAAGAGTGCACGGAGCCACCCCCGCCTGGCTCCTTGCCCGTTTACGTTGCGTAAAGTTGGGTTTGCGGTGTTTTTGTTTTGTTTGTTTATTTGGGGGGTTTGTGGTGGTTTTTTTTTTTAATACGCCCCAGTTGCGCAGTCGCGAGGTGGGTAGGGATGGGACTCGGAGTTGCCTGAACCAGCTGTGAAACAGGGTGCGAAACGGGTCCTTTAGCATTCCATTTGTATGTCCCTAAGCAGGGAAAGCTCAGCGTGAGGCGGCGGTGAGCGCTCGCAGCCCCGAGAGCAGCCGGCTGAACCGGGGCAGCGTGACCGGCGGGGCCAGGGAGGCGGGTCTGCCCCCCTCCTCCGCGCTGCTGAGATCACCTGGGATCCCCGACATCAGAAGGACAGGGAGCTGCTAGAGCAGGTCTAGAGAAAGGCCACGAAGTTGATAAGAGGACTGGAGCGCTTCCCCTATGAAAACAAAACTGAGGAAGTTGGGGCAGTTCAGCCTGGAGAGGAGAAGGTTGCGTGGAGACCCCAGGCAACCTTCCAGTGTCTGGAGAGTCCTACAGGGAAGTCAGAGAGGGACACTTAATCAGGAACTGTAGTATAGGACAAGGAGTAATGGGTACAAATGTAAAGACATTTAGATCAGATCTTTTGAAAGAAATTCTTGACTGTGCAGGTGGTGAGACATTGGAACAGATTTCTCAGGAAAGTTGTGGTTGCCTCAACCTTGGAAGTGTTCAAGGCCAGGCTGGATAAGGCTGTAAGCAACATGGTCTGTTGGGAGGTACCCAAGGATGTTGGGATTAGGTGATCTTTAAGGTCCACTCCAGACCCTTAACATTTGATGGTTGCTCTCAGACCTGAACAGAAGCTCTTAACAATAGAGAAGTGGTGCTCACTTTGGCCTCCTGTGTTTGCAGGTGCATGTTTTAAATTTTAGTAATTGTGGTGCTCTCACTGAACCACTTGTTTTATTTTCAGGCTGTGGTTAGAGAGAAGAGTAAATGTGAGTATTCTCACATGTGATTCTGTGAATAAGGGTAGTAAAGGAGCTGTCATGAGACAAAGAGTTTGGAGGCAAGAGAGATGTCTCTAGAGGACTGATTATCAGTCTTAAAAGTGTTTCACAGTGTGGTGTGCTCTGTTGAAGTGAATGGATAAACAGCGTTGAAATGACAGAAGTCAAAAAGCAGTCTGCAGTGGTTGCAACTGTGCTGAGGTGATGCTGATTGTTTTCAAAAATCTCCCAGACATAAGCAAGAGAGATGGGAAAAATCAAAACTTTTGGAGAAATGAGAAAAGAGGGAAGGCATGTTAAAGGAAGGACACAAGAAGGGTCGCCTTGTTTATGGATGTTGGGCACTGATGATAAACACTTTTCCTGGTCTGCAGAGATTACCTTAAATTCAAGGAGACAATCAGGCTTCTATATTTCAACATCAGGTTTACACACGTGACATTTTCAGTTAATTGTGATTGTGGTAACAGACCTAACTTGACAAGAATTTGATTTGAGAGAGACTGGTGTGTTTTTACATCCCTTTAAACACATTAACTCAATATTTCAATTAGTGTAATTGCATCAATGCAGACACTAAAATTTCACTTAGGAGTTAAAAGTTTCATATTACTTCTGCAGTGTATGTAAAAAGCGTTAGTTTATATGTAGTAGTTCTTTAAGCCTTGTTAGTTAAATGAAAGACTTACTTGCCAGCACAATAAATTTTAGAAGTTGGTTACTGAGTTGTATTAAAGCCCATGTCATACTGAGTAATATCTTGATGGAGATAGGACCATATCTGGTATTTAGGGAAGCGTGACTAAGAAGTAGGAAAGGAAACTTAGAAGCAGAGAAGTTAATTGGAGATACTTTGTCACTAAAGCCAACAGTAACATAATTAATAAAAAGCTGCTTTAAACTTTTCTTGTAATTGAAATTCAGCCCATTAAATTGAGAATTTTATAGAGTTTTTTAATTAGAGTGCTTTATATGGAGAGAAATGACACAAACATGGTTTATTGTGGTCTTTGCCATCATGACCTTTGCTGTAAAAAGACAGGAAAAAATGCTACAGGATTTCTGCTGTAATTCTCAAATCAATCATTACTTTTTTTTCTTTCCCCCCTCAATATGCAGAATGTCAGTGGCTGCTTACTGTGTATTTTGCTACAGAAAAATAGGAACCTCTGGTCCAGCCACAAAAAAACACCTACCCTGGAATGACATCAGTAAGTACAGTTCATTATGTATTGATCTGAAGTATTAATAAAAAGGAATGACATGACACCATGCATAATTAAATGATACTTAAGTTTTAAGCCCTTGAGTACTTAGTGATTAAAAGCTTCTGTTTGTCCCTGCTCTCAGCTTCTGACCTTGCTTTACATAGTGATATGTAATATGACCCCAGCAGAATATCTGGGAACAGATAGGAACACTAGATGAGGGTCTTTCCCTAAGTAAATGTGATCTTAAACTATCAATTCCATTTGTATCTGATTTTTTTCTTTGTAATCTCTAGAGCCATGAAATAGTTACATTCTTCAATAGTGAATAAAGCTTGTTTCAATTATTTCTTTTTCCTTACTTACTTTAAGCTCTGCTTAGTCTCTGTTTCCTTTGGTGCCTTCAGTATATAATGACAATTCTTACCATTCTGAAATTTACTTCTGAGCATTAAAGATAGGGTATTTTCATTTCTGCTCTACAGGAAGCATTGCATTTTTTTTTCTTTTTCAAACTTCTCTGGCAGTTATTTCTTCAACATGTAGCTGCTGCCTCTTGTCTGCATGCAAAATTCTTATGGCCTCACAAAGATGGAAGCTGGTAGCAGTGGTTGTGGGGCAAATCTCCCAATTCATGCTGAGGAAAAGAAATTATTCATGATAGGTGAGATGTGTTCCATTGGGTTTGCTGCTACTGGTAATGATAAGAGTTTCTCTGTATAGAGATCCTTATATCCAGATAATCAGATCAACTTTGTAGATACAAAGTAGCTGAAATCTGGAAGGAATCATTAGGGTTAAAAGGCAAATTGTTGCAAGTGGCATGTATTTATTATCCATTTGCTTTACAGATTCGATTTGATGGAATTATTTTTAAAAATATATTTTCTTATGGAGACTCTGCAGGATTCTCAAAGAACATACATAGTCCTGTATGTAATAATATACATTGAAGAAATAGCTGTAACATGTAAGAAAAAGTTAACTCCTTAAAATTTTTTGGAGTTCCAAATCACTGCTAGTGTTGCAGGCAGAGGAAGTTTACTGTTGATTCTGGTAGCTGAGCAATGAATGCAATTGAGAGGTAGCAATATTCAAAATAAATAGCACTGGCAGGATACATTTTATCCTCTTGCCTAGGAGAGCAGGAAATCCAAATCAAGTAATGTTTTCTCCAGTGGTAAATTTTGGTTAATAATTTCTTGAAAGCTAGAGAGCAACAGAAGTTTTTTTTTAAAGCTTGTTTGTAATGGTTGGTATTCCTACTGTCTGATAATCAAATGGTAACTGTGTTTATATTGAGGTGATGCACACCACTTTGTTTGACATTTGGTTTTAATTTTTTCAAGGAAAAATTGCAAAGGTAACTGGATCGCTTATACTAGGGTAAGTTGTAACTGATGAGCATATATGTTACTTATGGATACAGTTACAATTTTAATATATGTATCTTACAAAAATGTGATAATATTAGGGAACATTAGACGTGGTAGAGTATAGTCTTGAAGCACAAGTTCTGATAGTTGTAACTTATTTCAAGTATTTTATAGCATTTTCTCTACTTTGCTAAATCAAAATGATCTGCAGACTGTTATGTGTTTTATAAAATCTGGGTGATTTATACCAATGTGATTGCCTTTTTTTTATTATATTGTTTTAGTTGATATTCATATGCGGTTTTCTTTTCTTTAAAGAGGTTTTGTATTCATTACATACGAAGTCTTCTCCTTAAATAAGTTGCTGCAAATCGATACTCAAGCTCTACATCAAGAAAAACTTAAATCCTATGTATACGTACGTACAGCTTCTCTAAGTCCAAGTGAATACCAAGGTAAGATGCATAATTCTTGGAGTTCTAAGAATAGAATTCTAAGAGAATAGAATGCTTCTGGAAGTCACCCTTATATAACAAGTAAAGTTATATTCCGTGAAGTCTGTTACCAAGTAATGTCACCAAATGTATTTTAAGCTACTGACGGGTTTGGGGGTTCTTTTTAAGATAGTTCTTTCTATACATAGTTCTCTATATATGAGATAATTCTCTTTATATAATGTCTATATGTGTATGTATTTCTATTTCCATATATTTGCAAAAAGGAAGTGTTAGGGAAGTGTCTTTCAGACTTCCAGTAATATAAAAATACTCTTGTAGGGATTACATACAAAGCCAGAAAAGAAATTCATAAAGCAGTGAGGAAAATTCTACAAACAGAAGCTAAAATCTTCCAGAGACCTTTTAATGGTAGGTATTGAAAACAGGACTTTATGATTACTAATTTTTAACAGTAAGAAGTAGGGCAATTAGGAAATAAAACATTTTTTCTTACAAAGTTAACTTGTTCTTTTCTACTTGAAACAGTGATATTATAGCTTATAATTTCTATATTTGTCTGGGTTATCAGTCAGTTGTCTATTTTCTGTGTATTAAAACAATTCATTTTCTTAAAGTAAGTGAAAGTGGTGGTTAAGATGAGATTTGAGGGTTGGTTTTTTTCTTGTTCCAGAAGAGATTTAAAAGTTAAGATACCAAGTTAATATTTGATATCATTTTTGTGTAAAAAAGATATTTGTGGGATGAAATACTTCCAAAATTTCATTTTAGAAAAGTATGTATGCTTTCATCAAAATTGACAATATTAGCTGAAAGCAGCAAGTTTTTTGGAACAATGTTGCTGCTTTTTCAAGTAATTTGAAACAAAAATTTCCATTTGTATCAGAAACTGTGCTCCTGAGGCATACTGTCTATTCTCATTTGACTCTCTGTTAAGTGATTATAGCAATGTGTGTCTCCACTGTCATCGTATGAAATTAATTCTTCAATGTCAGAGCCTCAAGAGTTGCTAATAGTTTGCGGCTCCTGCTGGTAATTTTATTAGTTGGTAAGCGTTAGCCAGGGGTTGTGTGTGTCACATAGATACATGAAATATCAACTTGGTGCCACTAAAATGAGTCAAACCTACCATTTTAGAATCAGCATTTTACTGATGTAATTCTGTCATTGTTTATTGTACTAATTTAAGGTTAAAACGTTACACGCTAAATTACTGTGAACAAGTAATATTCAAATATTTTTAAAAAATATTTTCTTATTCCACAAATAGAAACGTGGCTGGTTAAAATGCTCGTTAATTGTAACTTGAATTTAATTTGTTTCCTGGTCAAAGAACAATTCAGTACTTTTGATGGAGAAGATCATGAGTGTGCCTTATGGCTTCTCTTAAAGAGAAGTCAGTCAGAAGACAAAGCAGTCCGACTGCAGGCTGTACAAGACCTGGCAAGCAACAGTCACTGGCATGGTAATGTATGCTGATGTAGTCTAACTTGTCCCAGAAATTCCACAGAGTCTCAGCCAGCTGTTCCAAGTCTGCTGACAACATGAAGAAAAGCTAGTAGCTGCAAGAAGCATAAATATGCTCTGAAACTTGGTCTAAAACGTGGGGGAGTTATTTACATTTCAAGTAGCTGTTCTTTCCTAATGGCCTGACACAGTGTGAGTGTCTGCAGTGCAGGCCTCTCTCTGTTTCCCCACTAGAGGGTTGTAACCATTGCTGTGGCAGGGGAGAGCAATTCATGCTCTTCGGTTCCTTGGCTTTTTTGTTGGGATTGCTAGTGCAGTCACAAGTTTTGGCAGTGATTTTCTTATAAGCCTCTGTAGGAGTGAGTTTAAGGCCATGGCTAAGTTAATAAAAATTGGTTAGGAGCTGATAGGTAGTAATTACAAATTGGAGGTAGAGGGCTTATACGTGCAAGCATTATCTTTAAGCCATTTTTTGTCCTAGTTATTATTTAATAGTAAGTTCTCCCTCTTGTTCTAGCAGCAAATATCCTTGAAACCCCAATTAAAGGGGAGGTGTGTGTATGTCTATTCGTGTTTCCTCCTCTGCCATGCCAGGCTACATAAAGTAGGTGACATTCTATTCTGGATTCTCATTTTGGTAATTCAGTCAGCTGAGGATCTTTCACTTTTCCAGGGCAATTCCACAGCATGGGATTCATCTTGTTTCAAATGGCCTCTTTAAAATTCTAAATAATTTCTACAGGGAATTTACACCAGCAAACTGTGTTTGAAAATGTTTGAAAGCTAGATTGTATCAAAACTGAGCTTTGTCCTTTTGTAGACAAATACTGTTAGCAGGTGATTTTAGAGCACAAGATGTTCAGTATCAGGAACTTAGTTGCCTTTTATTATCTCCCTTTCTCTGTAGTGCTCATTGTTGTAGTATTTGGACATTTCACAAACATTAATTATTCTTGCCAACTGTCTTATGAGGGAAACAGACTTTTTTTTAACCTGATATTTCAAAACCAAGTCAAAGAAAGTTTAGGACTGAAAGTATGTGCTAATTTTTCACAACTAGGACAAAGTGTTCAGCTCCAGTGAGTTCAGTTTGCAGGTATAAATGATCTCCACCAAAGAAAAAGTGTTGCCAATCTACAACTGTGAAAAGTATATTTTAAATGGCTTGTCAGTTTTGTGTATAACAGTAATAGGAATAGAAGCAAATTTTTGTAAAAAAGTGTTGATCCACTTCAAGGTTTTATTTTCTTTTCCTTCAGTTTTCCACTGAAGTATCAAACTGGCCTATAATGAACAGTTGGTGCCCAGGTGTATTTCAGCTCAGTGTAGTGCTGGTCTAACATCTGCAGTTTTTAACTTTTGGAATTTGTGGTTAGAAAATCAAAGGGGCTTTTTTAGTAGACTGCAAGAGAGATGTCTACTTGTCAAGTCCATTTACAAGGTAGATCACAAACTACATTTAAAACAAAATTCAGCATTTGAGGCTAGTTTTAACCCTAACGTTGAAATTCTTGTACAATAGATTATCAGTATGGCACAGTTGCTCAGACCTGTGACCAAAGGACTGCTATAGGTTTGGCTCGATCCAAAGATGTCGACCTTCGCTTTTTCCTGCCTCCACCACCACTGCCAAAAATAAAGACTGTAAGTAAAGGAAAAGTAGGTATTAAATGATTCTTAGTTGCTTGCTTCTTTTTTACTGCTTTTATTGTTAACTGTTGAAAGTGAAGTTCCTCTGAAGTAACTGACTAGTAGTAAAATACCAAAATACAAAACTGTAGTATATGAAATACCCCTGAGGTATATCTGCATTAGCAACTGGCATGATAGAAAGAAGTAAGGTTGGAAGCATTGATAAGTTGTTATTATTCTTGGATTGTATATCCACATGACATATTTACAAGCAGTGAAGTCTGAGCCAGTTGCCAGTCTGGCAGACCCACTGCTTGTTTCTATCCAGTAGGCAATGTGAAGAAATCATCCTGGATTGCCGTGTTGACGTTGACAGAATCCTATACACAGAGTGTGCTCCTGGAGCCTTTGCTTCCTCCGTACTACTGTGGTGCTCTGCTGTAGGCCCACCTCTTCACTGCCAGCTTTTGGGTGCCAGCAGATCTTTACTGGATAAATTTGGCCTTATTTTCATTTTAAGTTAATTTTTAACTTAGCACATTTAATGTGTGTGTATATATGTATTATATATATATGAATGTCTGATGAGTCGTGTCATCAGCTGTGTGCAGTTTTGGGCACCACAGTATGAAAAAGACATTGGACTATTAGAGAGTGTCCAAAGGAGGGCAGCAAAGATGGTGGAGGGCCTTGAGGGGAAGCTGTATGAGGAGTGGCTGAGATCACTTGGTCTGTTCAGCTTGGAGGAGACTGAGGGGAGACCATTGCATTTACAGCTTCCTTGTGAGGGGAAGCTGAGAGGCAGACACTGATCTCTTCACTCTGGCGACCAGTGACAGGGCCTGAGGGAATGGCCTGAAGCTCTGACAGGGGAGGTTTAGGTTGGTTATCGGGAAAAGTTTTTCACCCAGAGGGTGGTTGAGCATTGGAACAGGCTCCCCAGGGAAGTAGTCATGGCCCCAAGCCTGACAGAATTCAAGCAGCTTTTGGATAGTGCTCTCAGGCACATGGGGTGATTCATGGGGTGGTCTTGTGCTGGACCAGGAGTTGGACCTCTATGATCTTTGTGGGTCACTTACAACTCCGAGTATTTCATGATTCTATGAAAATTTCTATGTAGTTAAGGGTGAACTTTTAAGTTTCCTCTGCCAAGAGGAGCTGGTTTTTCTTCTGCTCTTTGGAACCATTAGAATAAGGTCACCAAAATATGAAGTGTAAAGCTTGCTTTTTTATCATTTATTGAGTGATTTTGTAATTATCAGTTTCCAAAGTCTTTACAGATAACGTATTAAACTGAAGTTGCAGAGCACTTAAGGCCAGGGTTCATATTTTATGGCCTCATTAGTATGGCTGATTCCATTCTTTCAAATATTTCTCTCTTCTGCGTTTTGCTTCATGCTTTGAACAAAATAATCTAAAAGCAGTTCATGCTTGCTTCTCACAGGATTATCCCATAGAAGATGAACTTCGCTTGTTGTTGGTATCTTTACCTCAGACTGGTCTTGATCCGTGTGTCCAGTACTTCACATCTCTTGCATTACGTGAAAGTAGCCAGACTCTTGCTGCACAAAGGGTGAGTTTCCATCTGCAGAACAGAACTGTTTGGGTTCTTTGTTCCTGCAGAGCTCAAAGATACAAGTATTTTTCGATATTTTTGATTATTGTAAGAGGAAGAGAAATATAGACACTTCATGATTGTAGAACATGAGCAAGATGTCTTGTAAATACAGTCTGTCTGCTTGAAAGCATGTTTATATTAACCAACTGTACTAGTTGAAAGGTGTAGTTAAAGATTATATCTTCCCATTAAGCAGACATTTCAACACTCTGTTCAAAACATTCCTTCCCCTTGTGCTCATAGAATGATTTTTCATGTTTCATCTTACTGTTGTTTGAATGTTCTTTTACTGATCAGATTATTAAACTTCTCTTAAGTTTCTAGTAAAATGGTAGGTTGTTAGCACACCTCAAATAGTAAACTCTGTTACATCGCATGGAAGTGATTCTCTGAAATAGGTCCCTGTTATCAAACCAGAATTGGAGAGGTCTGTGGTCTGTTTGGACCTGGATCTAGGAGCTCTTCAACTGTGTCTGTGCAACAACTTCCTAAGTGGCTTTAGGAACATCATTTAAAGTGCCATTATTGTTTAAAAATAACAATTATGTCAGTTTCATCCACTCTCTCTTGTGAATTTTTTTGTTGTTGTTGTTGTTTAAAAGTTCTTACTTCCTTAATTGTTTTTTTTATAAGATGCAATAACTAAAATGAATGTCATTTTAATAACAATACTTGTCAGTCTTTGTTTGGAGTTTTCAGAGTGCAGTAACTCTTATTTTCTATCACAGAGTTATGTGTGCTATTTTTACACTATCACTCCTTTACTGTTTTCACAGCCAGAGCTCGTGCTACAAAGGGAGCTTTGGTAAGACACCACACTTGGAAGTATTTTGATTTTTATTGAGGTTATGTTGGTCTTTCTGCTGCGTGATTGAGAGACTGGTCTTCTGAGGCTGTGCCAAATATTGAAGACCTTTCTTCCTCCTCTTCTAAGTTTTGCAAGTCTAGAGTTACTCCGATTCTTGCTTTTTTATGCTTAAGCAAATGATCTTAAAAGATGACATTCATTAACAAAATGAAAATACTACATTTTTTCCCTTTATTGTATGTTTTGAAGTTAATAGACTAAGGAGACTACACACTGAAAATCTAGTTAATATTTCTAGTTAAAAATAGTAAATACGTTTGTGATGTACTGTTGTATAATTCGTGTATTTTGAAAAGTGCATGCATGCTGTGCACTCTTTAAAGCAATTTCTATAAATCATTACACACTTAACATTCTAGATTAGAAATCCTTTTTTATGTAGCCATTTGAAATGTGTTACTATTTTTACGGTTTTTCATTTCAGGGAGGCTTATGGTGTTTTGGAGGAAATGGTCTTCCTTATTGTGAGACATTGAGTAAGGTCCCTTCAGAGACAGTGGAACTCTTTTGCTTGCAGGCTTTAGTACAGCATTCTAAGGTAATTTGTTTTTAAACTAACTGAAAAACTACATTTATAGACATTCCTTTCTAATGCACTCTCATGTATTGGGAAGGAGTTGCCATTTCCTTGTCTCCTACCCCTTTCTCCTTCTGTAAGAATGTTTAAACAGCTGAGAGGGGTGTGAAATGAACACATTCCTGAACACATTCCTGTAACAAAGTAGGGTTTTTTCCTCATGGGGAAGTGTATGTAAGTTTTGTTGTTGTTTCTAGTTCATCCTTACAAGTTCCCCTGTACTATACCTGTATGTATCTTTTAAGAAGTAAAAGGGCAGCTCTGAGGCTCTAATGCCTGGTTTTCACAGAGCAAAATAGCATCATGAATTCACTCTAATCAGAAACCAGAAGAGAATTCAAACCTTACCCATACACAAAGGTATTCTTTGGGCAGAGTATTGAATGAATTAGCAAGCAGCTAATACAATGGCCTTCCTGGGACCAGTCTGTTCTTTGCAGACATAGATGAAAAGTATGGAAGACATTTTGTAACAGTAATGCATCTTTTTTCTGTTGCTACGTTCTTCTGTGTACTCTTAATTGCCCAGAAGTCTAGAACACTGAAAAACAGTGTTGAGAATGCCAAATGGTTACTGATAGTTGGGATGGATAAAGTGCAGTTTCCCAGTATTCCTTTCACATCTTCCATATACATATGAATTCTGACTTAGTCTAGAATTTGTTATAGTCTAGATTTTCAGTTTAAGCAAGTTGTGACTGTACTCATTCCTGTTGAAAGCCACAAACTTGAGGATAACAGCAGTTCTGAAGCTACTGCGTTTATTCATCTGAGCTAAATTGTTGCCCTTAGGATCAGTAATGGTAGCAGTACTTTTTGGAATGTAAAAACCTTTTCATTTCGAAGAGAAGGAATTATAATGATTGAATTTTGGGTGGCTCTGGCTGAGATAGTGCTTTAGCAAATGCAGACAGTTGACCTGTTCAGATTTGAACTTGAGTTGAAATTTGATCATGCCAAGTGGAGACCATTTCATGACATGAAGAAGGGAAGAGACGTGGTACTCAGAGATTTTCAAGTTGTCAATTCATAGGAATTATGCATTTTGCATGTTAAAATATCTATTTCCTCTTCAAATATGGCATAATAAATTCTAGATGAATAATAGCTCCTATGCAACAAGGGCTGTGTTATACTGGCTTCTTAAAACTCCCTGATTTATGAATTAACAGCTTTTTGCAGAACGTCTATTTATTGTCACTGTATTTACTGTGTATTGCCAGATATCTTCTCACTGTGATAAAATTGAAGCTAAAGGAGGCCTCCAGCTGCTGCAGAGGATATACCAGCTGCGTAAAGATTCAGCAAAGATACAGAGGAACATCATCCGCATTATTGGGAATATGGCTTTGGATGAGCACCTTCACTCATCCATAGTACGTGCAGGTAAAAGGAAAGCTGTCTCAGTGGTAGATTTCTACTCCAAAAGTTTCAGATAAATAATCAGAAATTATAAATATGCTGTTCTGTAAATCCAAACTGATGTCTGCCTGCTACAGCAGTGCATTTTTACGCAAAGGAGAAGTAGCAAAGGCACAGGAAAAGGCGGTGAGGGTGATGAAAAATTTGCAATGGCTGTGGTATGAAGAACAAATAACTAGACTAAGACACTGCATGGAAAAGCAACTGGAAGAGAATATGATGGAGATTTATAAAGTTCTCTTCACCAGCATAGAGGAGGCAAAGAGGGAATGGTCATCTGCTGTTTGTTTTCATGCAAGACCAAAGGTTCTTGACTATTCAATTACAAAAAGTCAGAACAAATAAATAGTATTTTCCATATACTCTGTGACCAAAATGAAACTTGCCACAAACATTATGGTTGTTGAAGATTCACAAAGCTTCCAAGAGTGGTGAGATAAATTCATGGAAAGAAAAATCCATAAAGTTCTACACATGGAAACTGAGTTGACTGCAGGAAATCCGAGGGAATAGACTAGAATCAGAACTGTACAATTGTCCTTTTATTGCTCTATTCTTACATTGTTCTGCAGCTTCCATACTGCTCACTTCTGAAGAAAGGCAGCTGGACTATAAAGGCCTTTGTCCTGAGCTCTGGCACTATTCTTAAATTCTGATGATTGCTGAAACCATACATAGAGAAGAAGAGATTGAAACAAGAGAGTCAGCAGGTCCCTGGGACAGAGCTCTCAGTACAAAAGGAATTTTAGACAGTGAATCAAACTCCAGAGATGAGCGGTCGCATACTGCTAGTCCAGAGTTGATAAAGCTTCTCTTTTATTGCTGAATGATTTATAAGAAGGAAGAACCTCTAAGACTCTTTTTCTTGCAAAAACTCCTGGCACAGGAAGAAGAAGAACAGTAATGCAGTGTGTAGTAGCTGTCATGGGGTATCTGGGGGCAGAACACTTATTTTTGATTCTGAGCAGTTATTTTTGACTCTTCATCTTGGATCATTTAAAAGAAATGCAAAACCAGAGACCAAACTAGCTTTAACCAGACTGTTTTGGCAGTCTTCCATTGTGTTTGGAGAACTGAAAGTAGACTTTAGATAGTATTCTTCTTAAGTACAACTTTCACAGTGGTCAACATATATTCTGCTTAGAAACATAATTTAAATATGTTATTCTTAAAAAAAGAAAAAATTACAGTCCTCAAAGGTCCTGGCAGTTTTGTTTGCTTAAGGCAAAATTTAAATGTCTTTTCCTTAGTCTACAGTAAATGGTCTTGAATTAGCAACTTTACTGACTATATTAGTAGCAATCTAATGTACATAGTTTTGAAACAATACTCATGAAGTAAATTCCCAGGTATTATTTATGGACTTGACTGTAATGTAACTGTAATTTACAGACAGCTTTTGCTAGCAGCAATGAGATTTATCAGGATTTTAAAGAAATGTGTGCATATGCACATAAAAGATATTCCTTTACATTTCTCAGTAATCTATGACAATTCTCATCCATGTTTAAGAAAATTTTACACCTTAGGTAGTGTATCATAAAGTGTTTGTAAGTCATAGTATCTTTGACTTAAAATTTTATTGAGGATTGTATCCAAATTAATTGTCTTGTGTTTCTAATGTATAACTACTGTACAAATTTTAGAATAGAAAAGATATTTTAATCACATAAAACATTTTTCTTACATTGGATTTTAAAATAAGAAGCTATTGTACTTTCACAGCAAGCACCAATTTTTTTTACCTGCTAGTGCTCCTGTAGGTTGTTTATTATGCCTCTCTTATGCTTTAAGCTTCATTGTCTTCATCTGTCTGGCATTTTACCTGCAAAAAGAGATCTGAGATCTGTTCTTGCTACAGCTGTATTCACCTGCTGATACACTTCCTTTTAAGAAATGGTTCTCCTTCAGATCATAAGCCTAACAGTAGTAAAATACATCTGAGTTTTTGAATTTAGGAGATTCCACTTAACCTAGCCTTGACTTTCCTGAGGTAAAGAGTAGATTGAAATAATTTATTTTGTCATTACTATTCCTAAGTTTTAACATCTATTTTCAGATGTATAGTTTGATGGTTTATGTTTCTGAATTCTGTTGTTCAGATGAATTTTCTATTAGTTAACCTGACACTTAATTTTCTCAATGTAGGTTGGGTTCCTGTACTTGCTGAAGTAATGAAATCCCCACATGTCATTCAGTCTTCTCATGCATCCAGAGCTTTGGCTAATCTGGACAGGGATGTGGTGAAAGAAAAATATCAAGATGGTGTTTATGTCTTACATCCACAATATCGTAGCAGGTAAAGTAGAAGGAGTCATTGTACATGCTGTACTTGGAGTTACTTGTTCTACTGTTCTGTTAGAAAACTTTGGAAGTGTTGACATCAGAATGTTGCTGTATTGATGTTTCCTTTGCCCCTCTTGTTCTTTGATGGGTTGAAAGAACTGAACTTAGATTCTCAAGTAGAGGAACAGTACAAGTGTTTGGAGCAGTCCATAGGTGTGGACAGAGTATTAAAGTAATGCATAGAAAATCTGAACACAAACCATGAAATTAATGACTGATTTGTGTGGGCTGCAACTGTTTAGCCTTTGCACTTTGTCTTGGGATACAGTGCCTTGTAATTATTCTACTGGCACCAGCACATGTTGGCCTAAGATGCAGTCGATTTTCATCCTCAGTAATAGTGATTGTGTATGTGGGACTGAGGCAGTCTCCAGCGTGGGTGTCCCTTAGTAACAGCTATTCCCTGGCTCATTGGTGTTACTCCGGTTACAGTGAAGATCTAATGTGGTGAAAAGGCTGGAGCTACCAAGCTACATGAACAGTAGCTGGCAGGAAAGGTGTTTTTCATTGTAGGAAATTATGATTTGCCAAGGTGGGTACTTTCCACACCTTATTTTATATCGCTTTCTTCTGTATGGTTCCCTAGGTTTTGTTTTTATTTGAGTATGCACTTTGAAATATCATGAAATGTTGCCCATAAGATAAGAAATCACATGGAGTGTTAAGCATTTTGGCATCCCTTAGGTTAAAAGTTCCAGTTTACTAAATGAACATGTACCACAAATCTCTTAAAATTTCCTTTTGGTTGATCAGCCAGCCTATCAGAGCAGACATCCTTTTCGTTCACGGTCTTTTGGGAGCAGCATTTAAAACCTGGCGACAGCAAGACATTGACCGGCATTTGGACAAAAAGGCCTCAGACAAGGAAGAGGACTATAGTCAGTGCTGGCCAAAGGTAAAAAGACAGTAACGTTTTCACATGTGGCTGCTGTTTTCTCATTCATGAGAGCTGTCTAGAGCATCTAGAAGGACACTGTCTGGCAGATATCTTTTTTTGAATTCAATTATTTGTAATTTGTTATACAAGTGACAGTTTTCAAGTTCATGATGATAATTTTTTGTTAATGAGTTGTTTGTTGTTCTTGCAAGGAAAAATCCCTACTAGGTTTTATGTTCCCAACATCATCCACATGCCAGTGAAAGAGGAGCAATGGCTGCTTTCCTTATGCTCTCTCTTATTTTCTTAATCTTTTTAAAATGAAATGTTATTGCTGAGAAAAAGATTTATAGAATAATATTTTAAATTAAGTTCCCTTTCTTACCTAGGTGTCTGAGTACCTTACTTTGTGCAGATTGCTATTTAAGTATTGCTGGTGAGTAAGTAATTGCTGCTCCAAGTGAACTCACATTGGTATAGCCACTAAAGTATCTCTCTGAAACTTGAACTGGTCAGTCCTGTTGGTAATCGTAGTAACTCTTGTTTCACCCAGGAGAGGGAGCCAGGAATGCACAAGTTAAGAGTTGTATCTTCATTCTTTGCCTGCTTTGTGGCTCAGGAGCAATCTAGAGTTCACCAGCATGTAATAAAAAAAATGATAATCCAGGTGTAAAATGTATTTGGGGATTAACTGAAGAGCAAAAGTCTTGCTTGATATTGTCCCCATAGTAACATCTTTTCTCCATTGCTTTCCAGAGTTTAAGTATCTCAATTATAAGCTCCTTTGGTTTTGCTTTTTTTTTTAATTTAGACATGGCTTGCTTCAGACTGTCCTTCCCTTAGAATCATATCTGTGGAGTATGACACCCATTTGAGTGACTGGAAAGCAAAATGTCCTGTTGAGGCTCACAGGTAACAAATGCAGCATGTGTAGTTTGGGGTGGGGGGATGGGACATAGACCTGTAAAGCTGATCCTTGGGATCGCCTAGTGTGAAAGAGTCAATTTAACTTTTCCTATTGCTTTGAAAAATCAAATTAGGAAAAGTATTAAGTATAGTCATGGTATGCTTAAGTTTTTAGCCTCATGGCTAGCTACGTGTGGCAATTTCACGAATTCTTATAGTCTTTTCTGCTTCATGTTAAGGGAGACACTAAATTATGCTATTAGGTAATGAAAATACAACACCAACTTTATATCTTTAGGGGAGTATTTTTTAAAGTGGCACAATAATGCTCCATAAGCACAGCAAAAAAATCACTGTACTGTGGCTTTACACTCCTGATAAAATGAAGCATATATTTTCATGGAATCATTTAGGTTGGAAAAGAACCTTCAGATGATCAAGTGCAACTATTAACCCAGCACTGCCAATGCCACCACTAGTGCCACAGCCACATGCCTTTTAGAAGCTTCAAGGAATGGAAATTCAGCCACTTCCTGGGAAGCCTGTTTCAGAGCTTCACAACCCTTTTGGTGAAGAATTTTTTCCTGATATCCAACCTAAACCTTCATTGGCACAGCATAAGACTGCTATCTCTCATCCCATCACTGGTTCCCTGGGGGAAGAGGCCAACCCCCAGCCAGCTACATCCTCCTTTCAGGTGATTGTAGAGAGTGGTAAAGTCTTCCCTGGGCCTCCTTTTCTCCAAGCTAAGTAATCCCAGCTCCCTCAGCCACTTCTCGTAGGACTTGTGCTCGAGACCTTTCATTGGCTCCATCACCCTTCTCTGGACCTGATGTAAAGCCTCAAAGTCTTTGTGGTAGTGAGGGGCCCAAAACTGAACACAAGACTCAAGGTGCTGCCTCACCAATCCCTTCCTAGTCCTGCTGGCCACACTATTTCTGATACAAACATACTTTTATTCAAAAAACCTTACTTTGATGATAAAATACAGTAACTGTATCTGATTCAGTCAGAGTGTAATTGTGCTTGCCAGAGGAATGGTGTTTTTACTGACCTTGAACAGGGTAGCTCAGAGGAAGATGCTACCACCAAACATGTTGAAAAATAAAAACACTTTGAGCCTGTAAAGGTTTTTTTTTGTCTAGAGTAGAATTTGGTAATTAAGTTCAGTTACCTTTAAATCAGAATCCTTCAAACATTTATGCAGTTATTTGTAACTAGTACTTGAAAGTTGACTTGTGTACTGCAGCAGAGGTGTGTGCATGGCTGCTTACAGGTTAAGAATCTGAAAATAAATAATGTTTTTTTGTGCAGGGAAGAATAAAATTCGACATGTGTATAATAGACCAGGAACTTGGTACTTGTTCATCCCCTCCTCTCTCTGGCTATACAGAGATTATTGCATTAAAGAAAACATGTAAGCAGGGAGAAGATGAGGAACACATGACTGTTAATGTGTTCCCATTTCAAATTAGGCAGAAAAGTGACAGTAAGAAGCATGTGGGTGGTTACCTCTGCAGGTCCAAAGAAGACTGGAATTGGCTTTAAGTTGCACCAGGGGAGGTTTAGATTGGGTATTAGGAAGAAATTCTTCACTAAAAGAATTGTCAAGCCCTGGAAGAGGTTGCCTAGGGAAGTGGTTGAGTCCTGATCCCTGGAGATTAATATAAAGACTGGAGACAAGGCTCTTAGGGACATGGGTTTGTGGTGGACTTGGCTGTCCACCTTGGGCTAACAGTTGGACTCAATGATCTTACAGGTCTTTTTAACAAATAATTCTATGATTCTAAGAAAACTCTTCTTGTATCTGTCTGGAGTAAGTATATTAAAAGAAATAAACATATATTTCTTTTTTTCTTTGAGATAACGTCTTTTTCATTACAAAATGGAAAATTACATCGCCTGCTATTTATGGTCACACAACCATAATATTTGATAATTTTAGATGGTTAATAATAAATGAAAGATATTGAAGATACCTTTAACTAGCAGGAACAATGAGGTTGCAGTAGAAAAACAACCTTAGGTTTGCTCTTAAATGTACAGTCTCGTTCACTGTTTCAAAAGTGAATTTTTATGTCTCTGCTAGCCTAGAGCATACTGTTCAACTCAGAAGACACATTTCATTATTCTTTTCATATGTGTTATAAAGCAATTTCTAGTGAGAATACTGAGACCAATAGAGATGAAGTGAATTATTTTGCACAGTGGTTGCCCCCATATTCTGATGTTTTCATTACCCAAGGGCCTTCTCTGTTTGATTCTTGTTACACTGCAAGGAGTATTGAGAAGTGCAGATGTTGCACTTTCAAGCTTGGATTGGGCATTGGCACTGGTTTTGTTTTGGTTCTACCACAGATTCATTTTCAAACTTTCATGTGTGGCATATCCTTTCCAGAACTCTATCTTCTCATTTATAAAATGGAGATTATTGTGCTTTCATACTATTTCAGTACAAAGCATTTGGAGATTATTGTCTGGCAAGTGTATTGTCTGACATTAGTTGCGATTTTTTTAATGTATTGGTTGATCGTGCACTTACTTTTTAAACTTCTGTACATTGCTCCACACTTTGAGCATTGTTTAGCAAAGTATATGAGATTTGCTCATGTTGCAGGGTGTAAAGTTCATTATGTGTTGATGTTGCTTTCATTGAATAAAAATGGTTTTGCTACAGTATGTAAAAGAAACTATTTAAAACTTCATAAAACAACTTGTCAAGAAAAGAGAAATGTTTGCTGGGTGAAATTAAAATAAAACTTTCCAGCAAGAGCAAGAAACTGAATTTAGCTCAATTCCTGTTGTCCTTGTAAAGCCATCCTTACAGAAGTTCTTGGCCTTTTTCAATGTAGAAACAATAATTAAATAATTAGTTTTTGTTTACCTACTTCACTTTCATAAATGTGCAGCACTAAAATTCATTGTGTTTTAACATTGCCTTTTAACCTGTCATGTTCCATTATGCCTGCATTTGTTTTTTTCTTTGCAGGAAGTCTATTGCTTTCAGGAGCAGTGAGCTGCTTGACAAGCTCAAAGCTGCTGGGATTGGAGACAGACCTCTGGTGTGGGTATCCCATAGCATGGGTGGTAAGCATGTTGCCTGTTTGATATAAAGCATTTATTTGCATTAGAGATTTCAGAATAAGCCAATTAACCAAATTCAGGTAGAAATGCAATTATTCAGAATAGTTTATTTAAAAAATTGGCAAATACCTAAAAATGAAAAACAGATTGCTGATTTCTTAATGTATTATATTTAATAGCATATACATTCTGAAAGTATTTTTATTCCTGTTTGTTCTTCCTGTGTTGATTTAAAAACTCAGTGAGTTGAAATTCATGTAAATGGAAATCCAGAGGCAAAATTTTCTCCATGATCAGGCATATAGTAAATGTCATTAGCAACACATAAAGCAAATCAAAATTGGATTTGCATCATTCATTGACATTTCATATTGATGCCTCTTCAGGCGTGGTTTGGGTTTTTTTCAAGTTAATCTTACATATTTGACAATCTAAGGACTAATCAAGCAAGGCAAGAATGTGGTTAGTTGTTTCATGGTTAATATAGCATGATCATTATTTCCCAGTGATTTAAATCCCTGCATTAATTCAGCTTCTGTTGCCAGGTCTTCTAGTCAAAAGGATGCTAGTGGATGCTTCCAAGAATCCAGAAATGGATAAAATTGTAAACAACACCAGAGGAATCATATTTTATAGCGTACCTCACCATGGCTCCCAGCTGGCTGAATATTCTATAAATGCCAGATATCTCCTCTTCCCGTCTGTGGAGGTTAAAGAGCTCAGCAAGGGTATGTTCACTTTGCTACCATCTAGCAACAGGAGCTCTGCTAATCTGCTCTTGGTGCTTTGGGTTTTTTCATCGTGCTGTCAGAAAAAGCAGGGTAAAACCAGCAAACCTCCTTTTTACATTTTGGGTTGTGTGTTCAGTTATTGCAAGTAATTCTGAGCGGCTGTTTCATTTGATTGCAGAGGTGAGGGGAAAAGGGGGAGTCGAACAAATTATTGCATATGCTAGTTGGAAAAAGGGATTACAAACAAAATGCTACTCCTTTTACTGTCATAGTAATAACAACATCTCTAGCAATGTAGTCTTGCCAGAAAAATACTGTAATCTTATAACACTGCAAAAATGATGTTGCTTTTCCTCAGATTCTCCTGCTCTTAAGGAGCTGAATGATGACTTCTTGTCTTTTGCCAAAGATAAGAAATTTTCAGTGCTGAGTTTTGCAGAAACCCTACCAACACACATAGGCAGCATGATAAAACTGCATGTTGTACCTGTGGAGTCAGCAGGTAAGTGAGAAATAGCCATTTAATTTATTTAATTTGGTAAATATTGATGTAAACATCAAGAACTAGAAAGATTTATAAATATTACGGTAAAAAACCCAGAAAAATCAGTCTATTACAGTGGGGGGAGGGTTTGTTTAAACTTTTGACTGAGCCTTCCTGCTGAGATCAGAAGCAGCAACATTTAGGTGTTAGAATAGCAGTTGTTTGTTTTGATTTTTCTAAATGAGTGTAACGTTTGCTAAAAGAAACAGGGTAGACCCTGGTCTAATGTTGGAGTCCTTTCCTTTGGGATTATGACTAGTTGTGGTTTATCTTTGTATAGGTAGGCTGCATAGTGTTTCAGATGCTTCTGCAAATTCCAGCTATTCTCTCCTTTAAAAAACTAAGAAAGAAAATTAGTAGACTGCTAATGGAAGGAAAAAGTCATGAAGCTGGTTTTCAGTGTTAAGAATCCTTTACCTTCCACATCTCATGAACTCCAGCAATGGAGTTTGCCTCCTGAAGAGTTCCCTCCATCTTTTTTTGCCTTCTGTTGGAGAAGGGGAAACCAGACATTTTTTCCCTTGCTTTTTTTAATGTGTGTTCAACTTAGAAAACTGTTTTAAGTCTTATATTTTCAGTCTTTCTTTTGCACTGCCTAAGGTATCTGTAAAGCCAGAAACCATTGCTTTGTTTAGGTTTTAGACCAGGCTTTCCACCAGCTAAATCCACTAGCTTGAGTGCAAGGTCAGATACTGAAAAAGGTGGGCTATGCATTCCTGTTTTTCTGAGTCACTATTTAGCAGTATTTTTACAGTATGTCCTCTTGAACAGCAATGTTTTGCAAAAATGTTGCTGATGCAATTTTATTGGCAGGAACTGAAAAACTGGACTTTTTTTCTGTTACTATTTAGCAACAAAAGGTTAAAAAGAGGGCTGAATAACAGAGCCCAGATGAGCACTGTGCACTTGTAATTTTGTAGCATGTCTCTCCTCTTCTAGGGATGACACCTCCTGCAGCAAAAGAGTGCTCTTGAAAACTTCAGAGGGCACATGGCAGATCAGTAGCAGGCCATTCACTCTGTTCAAAACACAGGCTGACAAGCAGGAAGCTCCTTGTTTTTTGCCTGTCTGCTTTGGCACATAAAAGCAGAGCTTCATCCTGCTCTAGTGGAATTTTACATGATTAAAGACACAGAAGCCAAAGCAAAATGGAGGATTTCTCTGGATGATGACTGAATAGACAATAAACTGGAATGTGGCAGTCACAGCATCCTAACTGGAAAGTTAATAGTGATGGCTTTCAAGAAAGAATAAATGCTGTAGTGTGCCCAAAATCAGTAGCTGAAAATGGAATATTTGTATTCTGCAATTAACCAATGTAAATATTTCATTTAGCTGGAAATGTGCATAGTGATTTGCAGCATGTTTCAGGTTCATTCTAGTCCAAATTTTAATGTCCATGTCAAAGTATTTGTGTAAGGAATATGGGCAATTAGTGGTGATCAGATTCAAGATAGCATGCATTAAACTACATCCCTGGTCGTATCAATGCTTAAACCTCAGTCAGGATTGTGCTATCAGTAAATGAAGTTGTTTCAGCAAAGTTGTCTGTATGGAGAAATGTACATTTCAAACAAAGACAGTAGAACTCTGACCTAATGGTGTAGTATGCCAGGTGTGGGTTTTGTGGCACCACAGGGCTCTGTCAGGCCATAACTGTGTGTACTGATGCTTTTAGGACATGAAAAAATAATGACAAACAAAGAGTTTTACTGAAGATAGGAGAAGCTGCTTTTGAGAGAGAAATTGCTAATGCAAGATGTTCTTTTCAGTCTAGGTCATCTTAGGAACTCTGGTAGTTTTCTCCTTTTTCTTTTTTTTTTTTTTTCCCCTTTCCCAGACATAGGAATTGGAGACCTTATTCCGGTGGATGTTAATCATCTAAATATTTGCAAGCCAAAGAAGAAGGATGCTTTCCTGTATCAACGTACACTGAAGTTCATTCAGGATGTTTTAGCCCAAGAACTGTGAGACTGAGGTTTTGCCATCCTTTCCTGCTTGTGTCCTGTGTTTGGTGTAACACAGAAACTTTCAACATTTGTTAGGGGATATGCAGAATTATAAGGGTGCTGTGTCAATAGTATCTGCTGCTGAATACTTTCCTGTATATCTTGAACTTTAGACACCTGTCCAATTTTATTTCTCAAAATACATTCAAAACAAATACAAGCTTGGCAAAAAGAAAGTGCGTGCCCAGGGTATGTTCTTTTAGCAGAAAAACCCCCAAGCTTGCTTTGAAAGCAGGTAAATATACACCTGAGATAAAGTCTTATAGAGAGGATTAGAAACAATTAAAGAAGGTGGTTGCTTGTTGTGTCAAGGGGGAGAAGCAGCATGTGGCTACTGCAAAGCTTTGGTTTACTGTCCATGTTAGGGTAGCCTGACAAGAGCCTGAAAAAAAAGCCTGAAGGTGGCATTTTGGTCTAGTGGCCCAATTCTAGGAGGTTTGGTCATTTGCCTTTTCATTTAATAGATCAGATTGGTCAGCAGACACAGCATCATTTTCTGCTTGAGAGAGAGTCAGGTTGGTAGCTTGCCTTGCTTAGAAAATTGTTGCTGGTTTAGTCTGTTTGTATTAATGAAAACAAAAGAAAAGAAATATTCATCTTCTTGTACGTTTCCCCCCTAATCTTAGCAATTTGTGAGATTGTTTTCCTTAGGACAGTGTGTATCTGGTCAGACAGGGCAGTTCTGTGCTTCTTCACATTGAAGATGGGTTTGATGGGCTCAGCTCTTCTGCTTTGCTCTTGGGACACACCAAGAAGTTGGTACATTCAAATCCCTGCTTCCTGTTACTCATAGAAACTTTTCTGTAGCTGATTCAAAGAAGAGCATTGAAAATGCTCAGGTAGAGCACAACTGTAGGCCCTGACAAAAAAGGTAATGCTTAGAGTTTGGAGCTGAGGTCGGAAAAGGTAAAGCAGAAAAAAGATCAGATGATTGTAAGGCCTCACTGGAAATTACCACGAATGTTTTGAATTCTTGGGGCCCAAATATATCTGTTGGTGTAGATACAGAGAAAAACAGCAGTGTCTTATTTATGTTTATGTTTAGGATACCCTAACAGTACTGATGAGAAATCAGTATTTTTAGACAGATTAAAAAAATGGCAGTGCACAGTCACTTTTTTGAAGTCCTAGTTTGCACTAAGCCTCATGTTACCGTGGTCTCTTTACTTCCTTTATTTACACCTGCATCCCTCCCTGAAAACAAACATGGGCTGTGTAAGTCTGTACTGCCTTTGCTGACCATTTGTTAAATAAGGTCTGTATTGATGAGAGGCTTGAGGTGTCTCCTGTGAGATTGATCCAATACTACTGCCCTTCAAATGATGGCTGTGAAAGCTGCCAAGGAGGTGGGGTGCACCTTGCAGTTCTGTGTGGGCACTGCAGTCCTGCCAGCTCCTGAGAGCAGCCCAGGAGGGCACTGCAGCTCAAAATACACTTCTGGAAATTGAGGGAGTTGAAACGAAAAATTCACAAGAGCAGTACAGAGACTGTACAGCACTACACTTGGCAGAAAGAGCATTTCCCTCCACCCCCAACTGAGATGTAGGTAAGAACACTGCATGGCAGTATTTTGTATAGAAAATGTAACAGAAATGTCCTAATTTCTAAAGAGCTTTTATATTTTTTACACTGTGGTTTAAACTTCAGAGTGTAAATATATCAGTACACTTTGTATTCACGGAGTAGATCATGTGGAATTCATGCTGAATAGACAAGACTTCTAATAACTGAATACTTGTTTCATGTGACAAATCTATTGATTTTAATAGGCTCCTTTGGCTTACACAGATCAGTGACATTAAACATTAATCTTAGTAAATGCATCTATGTTTTGTAACTGGAATTCTTAAGGCAATGTTCTTTTTGTAACTGTATTTATGTATGTGTTACTTCTAAAACTAATATTTGGTGGTGGGGTTGTTGGGTTTGGGGTTTATTTTTTTATTACTAATATAGTAATAAATAAAATGTGATTTTAAAATGTCTTGGATAGATCACAAAGTGTATTAAAGGTTAATGATTTGCCAGCTGAATACTCTGAACCATGTTTATTTTTGTTAAAGACCTGCATTATTTTGTAGGGATTGCCTTGTGCTGGGAGAATGTAACATTACCCTTCGCTTGGTAAGAGGCACAATGCTGGGGGCAGCTGGTCAGGCCCGTTTTGCCAAACGGAGCAGTTTGTCAGTTGTGCTTTTGGATTTTGCAGCAGGGTCTTCTAAAGCATGCACAGACATTAGTTTGAGGGCCAGCAGGTCTGTGGCGTAGCACTCACGTCTGCTTCCCATCAGGAATTGGATGCTTTTATGTCTCCTGGTGTCACATTAATTGAGAGCAGTGTCTTTCTGTAAATTTTCAGGTCTCAAACTACTCTTTAAATCCCATCCAGAGGCTCAGCTGGAGGTGTGGCAGGCAGGTTGTGCGTGAGCTGTCTGAGGAGATGATCTTTCATCTGCACTGTGGCATCCAAGAGTAAAACAGTGATAAGGGAAGGGAGGACTAAAAGGGGTTGGTCAGTCCTCTTGCCCTTGTTGTCCAGCAGTCTGGTGTAACTGTGTTGATGCTTCTAGCAGCAACAGCCACCAAGTATTCAATTGCTGTGATTACAGTGCTGTGAACTGGCTTTTGCTGTGATTTGTGCTTCCTGGTGCCAGCCAGAGCAGTTGGCTGGAAATGAGGAATTTTCCATCTGGTGAAAATGGTGATTCTGGATAAGAAGGGAACAGCAAAAATGTGGTTTTGTCAGAGTGAAAACTCTAACCAATGTTTTGGTTCTCTTTCTTTTTGTTTGTTTCAGTGGTAACCCCCCATAAAATCAGGCAGTTGTTCTACCAAGGAGAGCCACTTACCCACCCCAAACATGAATGCAGCAGAGCAACCAGGGTGCCTACTGCAACTTGAAGCTGCAATACTGCAGGCCCTGGGCAAGCTCACGTGGTGTCTTGCCAAAGCTTCTCACATTAAAGAAGCAGACACTTGTAGACTTGTGTCTGGTAAATCACTCATACCTGGCTTCACAACTGCCATCAATTTTTGCAAAGTGCTGGGTTCATGACTGGAAAAATTGTCATGTTATAACCATTATATGTCCTTGAAGACTGACAGCTATCCCTGAGGATGCTGATTTCCAGTGATTATGTCCCATTGAGGATGGGCAGCAGAGCTGTGCTGTGGGTTCCTTGGTTGTGGATAACCACAATGTGGTAATAAGGGTTCAGGTTACTTGGCCTCTTTTCGCATGGTGGGGCCTGGCTTAATCCCAAATGAGAAAGACAAAAATCACTGCCTCCTGCAGTCTGAGTTTTCCATATTGATTTCCCAAACATGGAGCAAGTTTGGCTCTGCTTTGCTTCCTCTGACCATTGAAACTAGAACCAGGTCACGAGCAGGTCACAAGCTCCGCTTCTGAGAAAACACTTGGCTGGGACGTTGGGCACCGGTGTGGAAGGTAATTTATTGAGACAGGAGATTCCTCATTCTGTGCTGTAACCTTTTCAGCTGGACTGTCTGTCCCCTTCCCTTGATTTGCTGCGACTGAGCAATATCTGCTGTCACTGATAGCATAAACCAGCGAGCTGCCGGGATTCATCCTTCAGTGGGCAGCTTGCCACAGACACAGACAGAAGATAGAATGCTAAAGGCCACATCCGTCTCCCATTCAAGGAGAGTAATAAAGCAGATTTTATTTGACTTGTATAAATCCAGTTTAATTGGCTTTCCTGCTAACACTTTCATTAACATGTAAATTAGCTGTCCTAGAGCTGTTAATTATCTTTGCAGAAAATGTTGGATGTGGTCATATACCGTACTCTTTCTTTTTTACTGCTAATGTTTTATACTGAGCTGTGCCCATAAATATTCACTGTATTTTTTTTTTTTTAAGAGGAGGACTAAGAGGCAAAGGCTTTGTGTCATCTTGTAGGGAAATGAGTATCTTGTATTATTCACCAGCCTGCAACCACGTTAAACTGACACTCACACGAGAAGCTTAGCACTGGGCTTTATGGGCTTGGCCTTTGAAGGTTCTGGGGATTTTTTTAAAGTGTCTGGCAACTGAGAGAGCAGAGGAGAATGACAAGTGCTCAAAGGCAGCATCCTCTCTTACAGGATGTCTTGTGTTCAAAATTTGGCAGGGGCAGAGAACAAGTAGGCATTGTGAGGAAGAAAATGGCTGAATTTCCAGTGTTCGGGAAGCTCAGAACAAGCCAATTGATTTTCCAATGGAAAAAGCAAAAAAACCTTCTTAACATTTTAAATACATCTCTATTTTTTTTTGGTTTTGTTTTTGAAAATTAGTTGTTTGTTCAGCTTCACCACCTGCTTCTCCTTCCTTTAATAACGAAAGGTCTTAATGCTTCTCTTAACAAGTTACCATGACAAGTTGCAGTCTGGTTATTAACTGCCTGCTTTGCACAAATGGCATCTCTCGTGCACAGTTCTACCCCACAGGCAAGGCAAAAAGGACCAGCTCCTTCCTCATCTGCACTCTGGACATAGAAGACTGCCATGGCATTTGCTTATGAAGACACAGAGTGGGAACAGGGACACAACTACTGAATTGCTTAACTGCCTTTAGTGTAAGACATGCCTAAGCCAATACCTGTGGCGTCAGCTGGCCTCAACTATTCCCTGTATTTCCTCAGGATCTGCACAGACAATGCACTGTAGCATTCCTTTGCAGTGAAACAGCATGTGGAAAACTACAGTCCATTTTCAAAGTATGCTGTTGGACTTGGGCTTGGGAACAAAAACCAGGGTGAGTTTTAGAGACTTACAGCAGAGCAATGCCAGTATTACAGCTGTTGTTGTACTGGTGTACATTCCTCCTTTGGATGTTCATCCCAGAAAAACTGTGGCAGCCTAACTCTCCGAAGTAAGGATGTTTTATTTCAAACAACAGAAATTGATTAAAATATACATTTCACAGGAAAATATTTTTCTTAATGTCTTTTTTTCATACATCATTACACGTTCTTACATATTATTTGTACCTGAAATGAAATAAAACATCTTAAGATGGATTAATAAAAAGAAATAACTTAAAATAAGGAGGTTTTCAAATGAACTGTAGGTAATGTTAGGTTGTATGTACTCTTATATACTTCCCTCCAGGGGCCGTATCTTTAAACATGAAAATGAAATGTAGCATGGACAGATGATCTATTTCATGAAATAAAAAAGATGTAGTTTTTATTTTGCATCATAATTATGATTGCTTTTGGAACACTAAGGGGGCAAAAATTTACAACTCTAAATCAGTATCTGTTTTTGTTAAGGTATTTTTGTTTTGTTCTAAGACAAGCAGTTTGCTGAACCCTTCTGCCACGGCACTGCTGTCTTCATCATCACTAAATGTAACCCAGTGACTGAAATCTTTCAGATTGGGGTGATTTAAATTTTCTGAATTGTGTGCTGGAGAAGTAGCTGATGGTGCCTGTTTGGAAAGAGGGAAGGAAGAATGCATGTCCAGGTGCAGAAGATTGGTGTTCTCTGGAAGGGAGCTGGTATCCAGTCGTTGTGGACGCTGGCCTGCTGGTGCAGAAGGGCCCTGGAGCTTCACCATCAGTTCTGCAGCACTTGGTGCCAAGGACTGAGCTGTGCTGTTTGCTGGGCCAGCAGAGGCTGTGGGACCTGAGCAAGCAGGGCCATGAGTCTGGGGGCAGGACCCAGGGTTGTTGTTGTTGGAGTTGAACAGTGCCCCACTAAAAAGGGAGCTGCCACTGCTCTGGAGAACTTGGAGATGAAAAGCTGCAGGAGCCGACTTCTTTCTTCGTGGTGGCACCTTTGGGGCAAAGGGAGCGTTCTGGGGAGGCAGTACAATGGCCTCAGCTGTGCTTGCTGACAGGGGCTGCCTTTCACTGCTCCCCCTGCTCTCCTGAGGCTTCCCAGCTTGTGTTCTGGGTTTAGGGACTGGAGTGATCTTGATTGGACTAAGAATAGCTCCAGCTTCTAGATGGGGCTCTAACAAGCCAAAAGGAGACTGTGCTGTCTGTTGGTCAAATTGCTCTTCTGGAGACATGGCCTGAGGAGGAAATGGAAGAAGAAATGTGAGAACAAAAAGGGACCTTAAACTCTGAGTCACTGCTGGTGCAAGTCTAATTGACAGCATTACTAAGAAAAGCTGACAGTCCTGGAGGAAAAAAAAAACAGTACAAAGAGGAGGCTTGACAGCACTGTTCTCCACTGTACCTGCTGGGCTCTGGGCTCATGCACTATGCCTTGCACTCACCTTCAGAGAGCTAGTGAAGGACCAGGACCCTACAGCCTGTTCACTCACAGCTCTTACCTCCCTTTTCAGGTTAGGATTTTGCTCTGGGCCAAATTTAACACAGTTCTGAGGAGTTACTTATTTGTTACAGCTCTCTGCTGACTAATATTAAGCAAGATTGCATAGAGAGGCCCATGCCTTTAGGTGTAGCTTATTTGGATAGATAAGGTTGAAGTAGAATTAGCTTAAGCTAACCCAATAAATCCATTAAGGGCTCTGTCCTGTCTTGCTGATGCTGGCAACTGAAGATAAAAATAAGCTCTCGAAGTCCAGTCTAGCACACATCCACCATTTAAAGGTATAAGAGTAACAAGCCCAGCTCAGTCTAGGAGGGCAAGAACTGCTTCAGATTTCTCACACTCTGTGTGATTGAATGAAGGCATTTAAATTCTTCATTACTTTTGCACAGTATTGAAAATAATGTACAGGCTTTTTCATGCAGGCAAAATATTTAGTCAGTATCTCATGCTGGACATATCCCTTGCCACTTCTTCCTATGTGCTGTTAAGTTGCCTATGTTTGACTGGTAGAGGGGGATTGGGTAGAGATTTTCGAGTACACAACTCCCATCTGACCTCCCTCAGATGGAGGAAGGAGTGAAATTCCAGGGCAGAGTCAAACTGAAATAGATCTGTTCCTTCCAGAAGCTCTCACATAACCAATACCAAAATAGCAATCCCTCTCAGCACCTTTCAAGAGTGACCTGGGAATGGAGACAAACACTGACCACTCCTTGGCACAGACTATGCTGTCTGGGTTGGGTTTTTTGGTGAATCTGCTAAGTAAAGATAGCACAAAGTCCATTCTAGAGAAGGGGTGAATGTCTTTACCAAAGGAAGGTAAAGGCAGGAGCCCTAACAATTTAGAAGAGAGCTTTCTTAGCAGAGATTCTGTCAAAGGAAGAATATAAAAGGTTATATTTGTCTTTCTCTTGTACCCAAATTGCTTTACAAATTAGATAATCGTTTTAGCAGCTCTAGCGGTGAACTATTGCCTCCATTGTAGAGACCTGGCATATATTAAACCTGAACACCTACAGCTTTGTATTTTTGAGAATGTGAACTCTTGAGTAGACTCCAGAATTCAAACTGAAAGGCTGAATCCCATTACAAGGTGTGCAAGAAAAGCCAAAAAGGACACAGGACACAGAGCTGATGAAGAAGCTGCCTCAAATCCTTACAGAGCAGACCACTCATGGTCAAAAGTAGAGATTGATAAACAACAAATTAAATCCTGACAAGGTTGAGACAAACCAGAAGAGACAAGAGAATGGATTGACAGATAGAAAGGCTGAATATGACTCTTTCTGATCTTTCTTGCATTTTTATCCCTTGGTGACTGTAATACACAAAATGATTCCAGCACCTGCTGACATGACAGGACTTCCTGCAAAAAACAACCAGCCCACCCCTCCATCATTCATTCACAATGTGTAATGGAAGCTGGATGCATTTTGCTGCAACTCTTACGTTTTCCACCTTGACCCCAGTCCTTTGCAGGGGCATTGGCTTCTTTGGAGTTGGGACTTTGGGTGGTGGACGATGAGGCACAGGCACCGCTCCTGCCTGCGACCCTTGAAATGACGCTGACTTTGTGAGGGTGGGAAGAGCCTCGGGTTTGGAGGAAGTTTGGTTTCTGGTTAGAACAGGCTTTACTGCATCTTCCTGTACCCCTAAAAAGCAAAACCAAATATGGCATCTCAGCCTGACTGGAACATAGATTCAAGATAATTTCTTTCACAACCACGTTTCCCAAAATGTTCATGCCTATAGGGCCAACTCAGGCCAAGAAGGTAGGTTTTGGAACTAAGTGCAGACCTTTGCAATCCTCTAACATCTGTAAGAGGCTTTTAGGGAAAAACTTCCCTGCCTGAAATAATTTCATGCCAAACCAGCAGTGCTGTGCCACCATTTGGTCAAGTGAATAAAACACTGGCTGGGGGTTCAGGAATACTGGGCTCAAGCTCTGAGCATCCTTTAGCCATTATTTGGAAAACCAAGTTAACGATACCAAGTGCATCTTGTAGAGTACTTTGGAAAGAACTGTAAATGCCAACTGGTGGTACAGTACAAGGGACTGGAAGTGATGCTGACCAGACTAGCTTCCTTAGCCACAACAAGTGAATGTGAATTTCCAAATCAATGGAGAATAAATCTGATTTAAAAATGAAATGAACAGCACTGAGGAACAAACATCAAGATGCCTTTATGATATTTCTAAATAAATGGGATTATTCCAGACTACTTATAAACTCATTCTACATATAAATGGAAAGGGATGGTGTTCTCCTAAACTGAGAGCCTTGCAAACTCAGGTGGCCATTTTCATTCATACAGCATCAGCAGAAAGACTGCATGCAACCCTGGGGGGTACATTCACAGCACCTAAGTAGTTTTATGCTCTAACTTGCCCTTGCAAGAAGTTCTCTTCTCCAGGGACTACACAGAGAGCCTAAACACAGCCTTTTAGCTTAGCTATTCAAGCTGAAGTAGTGCAAGCTTTTATCTAGGTTACAGCTATACTTGCTGTCCAAATGTGAACAGAATCCAGGTTATTTCTCCTAGAGCTGCATTTGCTCTGTAGCTCTGCTTGGAATAGTGAGCATTCAGTAAATAGAGCAGCAAATATCCTTTATGCAATTCTGAGCTAACACAGGCACCATCAGTTTAGTAAAATCCCATCCTTATATTTTAATTTTTCTGACCAAATCTGGGCATAAATAGCCCAAGGTTCTCCTAGAGCAGGTTCTACAACAAAATACAACATTTTATTAATCTTGAAAAAAAGGTTAATAGGTTAATATTATCAGAACTGATAGAGAATACCACATACAATTTTGCAAGAATGTGTTCAGGTGAAATTCCAAATAGGAATATGTGCAACTGGGCTAAGGTGAGATGAATACACCTAGAGTTTTCTTTATTTAAAGATTTTTAGAAGCCAGTTAGAGAGCTGTGCTTACCTCCTTTGGCCTCCATAAGACATCTGATAGCTTCTTCTGCTTCCTCCGCTGTGGTGGTTTTGATCTGCTTGACGTTGTAAGGTTTGCTTATTCCAGTCCGGACTTTGGGCTTTAAGAAAACAGGAGAACAAGTCATCTTGAGAGAACTGTTTTTCCTTTTACACCTCTAAGTTTACAGCTAAGCTCATACATCTGTAAAATCCTGTTCTTGCAAGTGGCTATTCAGTGATCTATAAATACTAAAGAAATGGGAATCTTTTAGCAAATTGTACATGTTTGCTGCCAGCTCACAGTGCCTGAGTGCCACAGCCAGTCCCTTAGCCATCCCTTGTTCAATGCATTAGGGTTTTCATCCAGCAAGACAGGAGTGGGGAGGTGTTTCCACATTCTGGTCTTGGTCTCCTCAGGGGACTAACAGCCTTGCTGGCAGGGGGCAAAACTTTTCCTGCATTCTGGGCATTAGTATGGCCCACCAAAACAGAGGTGAGAAAAGAATTAAACCTTATGATGATGGTGTCAAAAATTCAAGTTAGCATCAACAGTGCTCTGGTTTTACTCCACTCATTCTCTCTCCCTCCTTGGCCTTTCTAATTCCTGTCAATTTATTAACATTTTTTTCTGCTGTCTAACAGGACATACAGTTTAGTATTACAGTACAAGAAGTTATCTTGGCATGTTTGGCTCAGACATGTGATGGACTTCCTTTTTTGTATGACAGGTGCACCCTGTATGTGATTCTCAGTGTGGATGGGAGGGATCAGGACAATGCCAAGGGCCCCTGCTGAGCAGCAGGACTCACTGGCTGCTGAGGGGCTCCGGGAAGCAGCTTTGCCGTTGCCAGGATGGAGCAGGTGGAATGGCTTCCTGGAGAGAGGGAACCATCTGAGGGGGACTTTTTGCCTGATGTTCCAGCTGAAAGAGGAATAAGAAAACGGCTTTTTACATTCAAGAGCTGATACAAACTTTTATCTGCAACAGAGCAAAATCAACATGCGCACCATCACCCCCTCAAAATCTTGAACTGTTTCAGAAAGCAGTTTTGTAGTTAGTCTTTCTTTCATTTAATTAATCAGATAACCTCAGCTGAGCATTAACAATGCATTCTAGGCACAGAAATACAGATACCAGTGTTGGCACTTCCGTGCAACAGACTCAAAAATGAATGGGGATAATTCTAAAGGACTCATCTTCTATCAGGGTGAGTATCACAGAACTTCTAATTTAAGTCTGGAAAATATTCACAAAAAAGAGAGACTTTTGGGCTGCAAGAAAAACATGATGTATAGTTTGTCTAATACAGGAGGCAAAGATGATTATGCTCATCTAGCAATCAGCTTTCATCCAGAATTAGCCATAAAAACAGGAGCAGCACAGCTCTGGATGGCATCTCAGCAGGGCAGAGCTTAGGTAAACAGCATCACTTCGCTTTGTGCCTCATTGAAAATCATAATCCACTTTGCATTTCTTTCATAAACACAAGAATTGCTTGTGAAGAAAGAAAGGACAGAAACTATCCAGAATAAGTATTTTGTCAAAGGTTTTTAAAATTCTGATTACCATTAATTCAGAATCAAAAAAACTGCAAGAAAACACTCCGTGACTTCAGAAGTCAGCAGGCACAAATACCAATATCTTTATGGCCACAAAGTGGCTGCTCAACTCACTAACCTTAGTGGTGAGCTAGTATGAAACATATGGGATATTCTATCCTTACTAATGACATTTTTATTGTTGAGTATCCGTCATCCTGAAGACAAACTTCTCCCATTACTAATGACAGTAATACTCAGGCTGAAACAGGCTGGGAAGCAAGTCCCTCGCCAACCTGAGAGTTCAGAACAAGGTATTACTTTCTTTGTCACCCAGACAGGGAAGGCAAAACCTGTTCAGCTGGGGCCAACACCACATGAAAGAAAGTTCAACTCACCAGGAGGGGGAGGCCTCTGTGGTGGCTGAAGTGGCCGAGGCCTGGTAGGAATGGACAGAGACCTGCTTGGAATCCGGCGCCTGCATTCCCCACTTGCCTCCAGCTCCTGCTTCAAATCAGCCAGGTCCGCATCATCTAGGGACATTTTAGAGAGTGTTTGTATTAGATACACACTGGGTGAGGTGCACCAGATCTGAGAGGTCAGGAGAGAGGTGACTTGGAGTGGCAAGCCTCAGCCAGGTCTCTCAGCAACACGACAGCTCCATTCACATTTTTTGCTCTCCCCCAATGTCTGCCTGCTCCCACTGCAGGAAACATCTACCCTTTTGTCAAATACTTCTTTCTATCTCTCTCCTTTTCCACCATTTTTAGCTGTTTGCACCAACACAAAGGATGCCTGCATCTGATTCCAGGGTTACTGGGAACCTTGTTAGATTCTGAGATTTTCCCAGCCAGACTTAGTGGCAACCTGCTCCCATTTGAGCTGTCATTTGCTAGTCATGGTGAATTCCTTGCTTTCCATCCCAAACACAGGAATTCCATTTGAGGACTAGACACCTTTTCTTGCACAGGAGAACTGTCTTTATACCAGAGAAAAATCTCTGCTTTCCAGCAACATCTCCTAACAGGTGCAGCTGCCTCAATCTGCTAGCTCTTGGCTGCACCTTACATCACTAACTAATTACTCAGTCTTTCATCCCATCTAAGCCTTTCTGACAGCTGGAGAGGGGAGAAGTATGGATTGCTTTATTCTCCCCCATCTGCTCTAGTGAGGACTTCCATTTCAGTCCTCTCAACCTGCCATGGCTGCCCAGCTATGCAGCTCTTGTTCTTTAGAGCTCCGAGATTCACTGGGTTTAGTTTTGTCCCTGTGTTTTGGAGACATGGGGAAGGAATTAGGCAGCAGCAGTCTCTTGCATTTCAGGCATTTGTAAACAAGTTCTTGTTTTTCGAAAGGCTGTGCTCTGCAGGGAATCACGAGCTGCCTCACAGCTTCCTGCTCCCACTCAGCAGCAGATGGCAGCCACAGAGACAGAGCCTGTGATCTGCCCAGCCCGCCCTCCCCATGCTCTCTGCATTTTCAGTACTTCTGAGCTGCAGATATGGGCACATCAGTAGGACCCAAGGAGTCATGCAGGCACCTGGAGGCATGGTTTGAAGTTCTGGCAGTAAAACTGAACACAACAAAAGCCAGCCATTACCACTCAATTCCGTGCCTGAAAGGCTGCTGGCAGGGACATCACTTTCGTGAAGCTCTGCCCTTCCCTGACCTCAGAAACACACACACACACTGTTGTGCCTGTCACTGTTTTCCATCTGTGTCTACCACCAGCTACATAGACATCATACCTTCAATTAGGAGTTACTCAGGCAGAATTGGAGGCTTATGGAGGAATCTGAAATTGCAGACACTTCAAGATTAATTGAATATATCATATTTTGAGTTATGTGAGATCATGACCCCACCTTGACCTCCTTCAAACTATACTCCATAACCTCTATTTACTTTGTGATATTTTTTGTGGAGAAGAGTTAGTGTGGGTGACAAGACTCACTGCAATTCTCTGTGGCTTAATGAATCATCACACAGTAGGCCAGAGGTTCTTGGAGGGCAAGGCACCCTATAATACAAAGTGATTGACTTCACAGTATTTAATAATGACTGATTACTCCTTGACTCAGGGATAGGCTTTAGGGTCTGGCCACACTGAACCCAGCTTATGACTCAAGGTGGGCAAGAAAGCCATAAATCACTCTGTTTGGAAAATCTGTCCGTGTAAGCGTACGAATTTCATTCAATCTTTTTGAACTCTACTTCTGACTCAACCCTTGAAGGTATTAAAAGTTTTCACTTTTATGTCAGAAGACAAAGCACTTCTGAGAGAGTGCAGAATGACAGCTACTGAATCACTTGCTGTCACACTGAGGTGTTTAATACATATCCCAGCCTGTCAACGCTTGGCCACTGAAGCACATCCTGATCACATCCCATTGTAAGACCACGGCTGGCTTGGCTAGTTCTGGCTGCAATTCTTATCAGTTTTCTCTCCACAGCTTTATCTTCTTTTTACCAAGTCACTTCACAATAATGTGCAAACAAGCCAGGTAACTGAGGAAAAAGGTAACATGAAGAACCTAAAGAATGATTATATATATATTCTATGAACCTTGACTCCTTCAGAAATATATCAAATGGGAACAAACGAGAAACTTGAGGCCTCTGAAGTAATTTGAACACAACAACCTCCCAGCTTACAGCTGGCTGCTCTGCCACTGCTACTGCTTAAAGGACAGAGTTGAGCCCGTCAAGGAATCAAAAGGGTTCTTTGGGTCTGATTTTGCTTTGGCCCTCACCAATAAGAAAATAGCATGCAATTTTTTTTTGTTGTATGTTCTGGTGCCAAACAATATCCAATGGATAAAAAGATTTAATTTCCTCTGGCTAGAAAAGGAAAACCAGCATTTTTCAGCTTTCCTGTCTTGCTCTGGCCTAGAGAGAAGGAGAATCTAAGTTTCATTATTTGTATTGCTGTTATGCCTGAGGACCTCAGCAACTAGCTCTCAGTCACTAGCTCAAGGGGAGTTGAGCACGAATAGGTACTACAGGAGAAGCTAGAATGAAAGTATAAATGAACAGGGAAATAAATACAACAGGAAAGCAAACAACAATCCTTCAGGTCTTACCTTAAGGAAGGTGGATACTTTACCTTTATATAAGCAGGGGGTTTGTCCAGATTTGTTTGAAAGAGCTACGGATGCGCAGTGTCCAGGGCGCTCCGACATATCTTCTGCTGTGTCTGCTACTAGGTGTTGACACAGACCATCCTCTAAATAATCATCTTCATCCTCTATATCACCTGGATTGGAATATTAGATAATGAAGAATTAATGAGCAAATTCATTCTCTGTCTCTTTACGCTACCAATTTATTAATCTATACCATCAGTTAATTTAATATACAGGCTGGGCAAGATTCTCGTGTAACCACCCCATGTGTTCCATTACTGTGTGTCTCTACAGACAGCTGTACCATACATTGAATTTGCTAACATGTAACACTAAATTGACAGGATGATCTAAGTAACAGTTCTATGCCCGGGCACAGTGAGGTCATGGCTTTAATTACAGTTGTCTTTTTAAGAAGTGTGGCTTCATTACAAATTAAGGTGCCACTGACACTCATACTCTACCTTCTCTGTGCAGCTAAAGTCAGCAAAGCAATTTCTCATTACTTAGCTTAGAAACAAATTGCTTACCTTCTGACTCATAGTCCAAACTTGAGAAGTCAAAATTTTCTTCCAGAAGATGGGAGTTTGCCGTGGGGGACATGGGCACAACGCTGTCCCGTTTTCGAGCTATTTCCTCTTGGAGGCCCTTTAGCCAGTCCTTAGTCTTGGGCTGGATCTTCACTGTTCTGCCTCTAACCTAAGAACAGAAAGAATTGTTTCCCTTTGCCAAGCACCTTCACAAAACGAGAATGCTTCAACAGAATAAGCAAGTGCTGCCAGTCTGTTCAGAATCACACAGATCACAGATTCTGAGTTGGAAGGGACCCAGAAGGATCATGAAGTCCAACCATTAAGGGAATGGCCCATGCAGGCATTGAACCCAGGACCTCAATGTTATTAGCACCATGCTCTGACCAAGTTGTGCAACTGCTTCAGAAATCGATGCGACTAAAGCTTCATTTCAGAAGCTAAATGGAAAGGAAACACTTTTACTATCCCCATAATCAAGTTTTCAGACTGTAACAATGTTCTTGAAATAAAATGAGCTTCACAGTTCAAAAGCACTGCTGCTGCATTTAGGAAATACTGGAGAAATAGGTGAAATATCAAATATCATCAAAATGACACTGGAATAGCCTCCTGACACCTCCCATGCCTCGATATTGGCATGGGAGGGTGCCATTTTTGAATCAGCAGCTTTAAAACACACAAGAGTTTTGTACCTGCTGCCACCTGTAAGGAGAATCTGACCAGAAAATCTCATATATGATGTATATGGAAAGTATATTTTCAAAAAGATTAGCACTTCAACTGCTTATATGTGTTGTTCTATGACACCTGGGGTGAAATGCAGACAAGCCAGCAACTTTGACAGGAAAATCAGTTTGAAAAGTTCCCTACTCAGATTCCCAGCACCTCCACATACTGTGTACATACAACTGTGTTTCAGTCTGTGCTATAAATTACATCAGTGGCAGAAGTCAAATTAGAAGATAAAACTGTAAATATGAAAGAAGAATGAGAATTAAATCCATTACTTTAGTATTAAGTTTACAGGGCAGCCCCACAAACCGTTTTTTCCACAGGGGACTGGTGATTTGTAGGGTATGTGTGTGGGAAAGGACAAGCAGGGGGACGAGAAGGTGAACGCCTACAGCTAATGCTGGATTTGCCATGGAAGCCAATGAATCACGTTGTTACAGCTTAGCAGAAGGAGCCTATTGATACACTAGAGAAACAAAAAAATCTCCAAACCACAATCATGAGGATGCTTTGGCAACAGTATAAAGTCACACAGAATGTCAGGAGAACTGCTTGGAGTAACCACAACCATGAACAAGTCGAGGAGTTCTGCAGTGGTGTCAGAGGCCAGATCCTAAGCACTGCTTGGGATCCATGAAAAGTCACCTCATGCCATCCTGAAACTAAAATACTGTGTTAATAGCCTCAGCAGATGTGGAAGTTAAGGACTTCACGAGTACTAACTTTCTTTGCAATAATGCTACTTGATTTAGGTAGAAACTCAAGTACCTCTTTCTAAGCAATCACTTTTCAGAAATTTGTTATGAAATTGTCATTATTATAGGTTTGAGAAATTCTTACTTTGGCACCATCTATATCCATAACACGAAGAGCTGACTTGCTGTCTGCAAATGTCACCAGCATTTGACCTCCACAGATCCTAGAGAAAAAAGGCAGAGGAGAAAAACCATTTCATTTCACCATTGAATAAAAACCCTTTGAAGGCTAGCATGATAGAAAACTACCATGTAGATCTACGTACAGGATACATATGCAGTGCTATGCATTTGGTTTTAGTTGTATTTTCCTTCACAATTCTATTTTTTGGTGAGGAGCAGGTGATCTATGAATCCCAGCCGGGCTTCTCTTCTCTCTAATCCTCCCTTGTGTGACCCTAGCACCCTGCCCTTTTCTGGATCACCCCTGGGACAGCAGGACAAATATCTCCATAGCTGTTGACAGGATAGCCAGTCCAATATCTACACTCTCTCTGGATGAACTTCTGTGGTTCTGCATATCCTTCACCTCAGAGGACATGCGATGTTCCCAAAGACTAATATTCCACCAAGATCTAAAGCAATTAAAAACAAAATAAACCAAGAACTATCCACTAAAACACATTATTTTCTTGTTCCTTTTCTTCACAAGCAAGGTGGTGCTGCTTTTCCTGCATGGCTGCTTTTGAACCCTCAGCTTATTTTGGTGCTTCATAAAACATATACAATATATACAACATACAACATATACAACAACAGGTCATCAGCTTTCTCCACTAATAAATGAATCAAATAAACATGAACAAGCTTTTGGTAGTGTTTCCCAGAGGTCAACTGTTAGGTCTTGTGCCTGTATTTGTCAAAACAGAAGTCTCACAGCTGCGCTGAAGCCCTGTAGAGAATCAATCAAAATGAAATTAAGCTGTTCTGCCAAAAGGTATCACACTCTCCCTCTCAAACCCAGTAGGTGATAGCTCTGTGAGAAGCTGTACTGTTAATAAACAAGCAAAATGACCCCCAACAGGAAGGAGAGCCAGCCAGAAAATCCTGCCAAGTGTGAAAGAGCGGTGGAAGAGAGCAGACCTCACCCCAGAGGAGGTGAAGCAGGGCCCGAGGATCCACCAGAAGCAGCAAATGCTTGGAAGTGAGGCCTGAATCTAAAGATGATGATTTACATCAGTCTCTGTTTTATGGTGGTGTACTGAATAAAATTCTCTTCCACTCAGACAAGAGAACTGTTGGATTATTTCTTTAAAAGGTTGTTGAGAGGTATAAGATATTCAAAACATTTGCATTCAATTTCTAATGAAGAATTGGAAGTGCAGTAAAGGAATTCTACATATTTCCTTCCAATACAAAGTTAACTCTGTCAGGGCAAAGGGGATCTTCTAGTCTGTGGTTTTTAGCAGATGCCATGCCATTTCAGATCCCAAACTCACCTGACCAGAACAACAGTGCCATAATCCTCAAAGAGCTGCATAAGCTCTGTACGCAAGTCCTCAGGAAATTCATTTTTCTCTTCAGGTGTTGGTGATAGCAGATTTACCACTACTGTGGCATCCAGTGGTCCCTGGAAAGATGACACTTCTCGGAAAACACTGTCACGGGCAGCTTCATTGACTTCCTGAACTTCCACTTCTACAATAGCTAACACTGGCCTACACAAAAGAAAGGGAAAATACTTACTTAAAAATAAGAAGTGCTTATATGAAATTAAAATCTATATAAAGAAGGAGGACAGGTAAACTTAACTTTTTCTGCAGTGGTCAACATCATTCCTTGAGCACTATTAATTATATTTCCCAGTCCTGCATTAGCTGAATGTAACAGTGAAGATACATCATAAATGAATTGAAATAATAATTGTATGTAGCACTTATGGCAAACCTACAGACCAAAAATGTCAGGATACTTCACTCATTATCAAACATCTATAAATCAGGAAGGAAATATATTATTTTCTGTTCAACAAGGCCATGTAACTTCTTCCAAAAACTAAGGACAAGGTATCTAGATGTGTAATGTTGTCATGTAGCAAATGTGCTAATCCATACACTATAAGCAGCCAACACTGCAAGCTTGCTTCTTGAGCCGTTTCTTACAAATTGCTTCTCTCTGAGTTAGATCTGAATAAAATTGAGAGAGCTATCTGAAAGAGTAGAACTTGTCTCATCTCAGTGGGTGCAATCCACAATCTCAGATTTTCACCTGCACATACACAGAGCAGTGACTGGGACAGCTGCTTTTACAACTATGTCAAAATTGCTGCCTTCTACTTGCAATAGACCTGGCTCCTGAATACACATTACCAGAACATTTGAAAGCAACAACAGCACAGCTAGAAAGGAATAATACAGGGGGAAAATGTACAGGAAGCATTAACTATTTCCATAAACATTGTGAATCATAATGCATTTCCATATGTCACAAAGATACAGCTATGCCCTTTTTCTAGCACAAACCTTGGCAAAGCAAACCTGCTGACTGTAATTAAAAAGCAGCTTTTGGAGTCAAGTTTGCTGAAATAGAAAATCATGTATAACAGTCATGTTTCACAGATTGCATCCTCAGGGTCCTATATAATGAGAGCAATAGCTACACTGTGCTTTGCAGAACACAGCAATGTCAGAGCCTTGACATAGAGAAATTGATTGCAAGAGGCATGTTCTTCCATTGCTAGAGAAATACAGAACAGTCCTGGCATGCAAAAGCACCACCAGAAGCACAGACAGCTACTGGGGTAGCTGAGCACTGCTAGGAGGAGCAATATTGTAACACTTCCACAAAGCATGCAAGGGGTGAGACAAATGTTCTGAAGGTAAGGCACCTTTCAAAGTGTAGTTATTACAGAATTTGCTTCTCAGAAGTGAAGCAGAGAACAAGTTTATCAAAAATAAGTCATTCATATCCCTAAAGAGAAGTTAATGATATAGATCAACCAGAAGCACTGGGCTTTGATTTCTCTATCTTCTGCCATTTCCATTTTTAAAGGAGGCACAGAAGCCCCACACTTGAGGTACTGCGAAGAGGCCAGACTTGTCCCTGTGTGGCCTGGCTCACACCTCTTCAGGCCATACAGTCCCAACCTCCTCCTCCTCTCTCGCAGCAAGCTGAGTGGAAATCCATCAGAGCAGCTTCCTTAGGTATCAGAGCTTTTCCAAAACCAAGCAACAGAAAGCTCTGTTTTCAATACCTCTTACTGCAACTTATCCAACCCCTGCTGCAATCACTGTGCAGCAAAAATAAATACATGACTGTAGATACTTGTCACTCTTGTATAAAACTCACCATGAGAGGAAAAAACCCATCAAGCAGATACTGAACATGGAATAAGGGTGTAATTCCTGTTTTAATCAGACTTGGACCCACACTCTGAAGGTGTAATTCAGCGTGACACACTTTAACCTGGCACATTTTAACCTCTCTCTCTTTAGTTACCTGTGGTCAGATGCTTGTAGCTCTGCTCTCCCATAGTACATCAAAGCTCCAGGAGTCCAAGTGTGCCTGACTTTGGTATCAGCACTCAGATCACTGTCCAGAAGATTGATCTCTCCAGCTACAAAACATGATTTAAAACTCACTGAAATCTAGTTTTACTAACGGTTAAACACTATTTTATTAGGAAGATCTCCAAAGACCCTAGTAGTGGGAGGGTGGTGGTTTTTTTGGTTGTTTTTTTTTTTTTTTTTTTTGTGTTTTTTTTTTTTTTTTTTTTTTTTGTTCTTGTATATATATCATTCAAAGAACAGCTTGTATCCTACAAGATCTACAAATTAGGGACTAGAAAGAAAAAAAAAAGATAGAGTCATATTAGTATTTTACCTTCTACCTCAACATTCAGCATAAAACCAGACACTGTACTCAGAAATAATTTTGCAAATCTGAATATTAGAGAGGGATTAGAGAAAAAATACACATGGGATAGGAGAAACCAAACCCATGCAACTCCAAATAGTTCCATGGCCATCCATTAAGGTGACAGAAAGTGCTCCAGACATTATGCTAGAGTGACATAATCTATTGTTGTTAGTAACAAGGAAGTGTTTAGGTCACTACTTGAATAAATGGATAATGCTGTCTCTCTTTTCTGTGAAGCTGAAAATGAGTTAATATGGAATATGGCATTTCTTCCCAATCACTCACACTGAGGTGATTTTCTTCTCCATAGCTACACTTTCTTCTCATAAAGCCCATAACAGCAATAAGAAACAGTAGTTTAGCCTACAACAGCAATAAGAGGCAACACAGTAAGAGCTGGGAGGCAGAAGAGCCTTGCCACCAGCAGTAAAGGAGATGAACTCTGGCAGCAAACGAAGAAAGCTTTGCAGGGCTGGGAATGTACCAGTCAGTTATGGACCCACGTGAGCCAGCTGTGGGGGGCCTACAAACTCTAAAGAAAGTGTTGATTCTTGCAGACCAGCTAGTTAAGTCCTATGTGCTGTGTGTATGTACTCCAAATGCTAAAGATCCCCAGGGGCAAGTTTTGCCAAGCAAAATAAGGAATATGCATCAGAAATGCTGAAGGGTGTTCTTTCTCCTGAATTGAAAACAGTCAACACAAGAGGGCTGTTTTAACTTCATTATTATGTCTCATACAACTTCTCTTTCCTGGACTGAATTTCTATCAATGGTATAAGCTCATCATTTTACTTTGTTTTTCATTCCTTAGACAGAAGTGGATAACTGTATCATGATGGCAGGTACTCCCTCATTGCCCTAGCTTTGCTTTGTAGTTTTTACACTTAGCATAGTCATGGTATGACTTACATTCCAAGCAGAAATTTTCAGGCATGAGAAAAACCACATCTGTAGGAACAGACCAAATTATTTCTCCAGCAATTACACTTTTAATATGAATTTATTCAAATTCTAGAAACACTGGGGGATAGATGTTCCTGCAGACTGAGAGAATGATTATGAAAACTATCCCTGGATATGAAAATAAATACTTCTTATTTCTTAACTGTAACTTTTGAATAACAAGTGAAAACTGCCTTTTTGTTGTGTTGGCCACTCATGAATTCAAAGTACATTATAAGCACTAATTAATGAATTAGTGGTTTTGGTTTGGTTCACTGGATTTTTTGGGTGGGTTTGTTTTTTTGTTTTTTTTTTTTTTTTTTTTTTTTTTTTTTTTTTTGTTTTTGTTTTGTTTTGTTTTGTTTTGTTTTTTGGGGTTTTTTTTGTTGTTTTTTTTTTTTAACCTAATGAAAGGGACATGATATGGTCGTACAAAGATGAAAAGACAAACACCAACAATTAATTAATTCTAAAACTAGCAGAAATATTCCTAAGAATTACCAGTACAGAAGAAATTACAGAAAACTGTTTCTGCATCTACTGAGAACAGCAGTTTTAACAACCTAGCCATTATAACACAGGAACTTTGTGTGGACTAACGATTATGTTGAAAAACGACAGAATTAGTTCTGTATTACTACAGCTGGGCTGTTTTCAGTTCCTCAGTGAGCTCCCAGCACCTTTTCCATCTGTAGCATGAAGCCTTTGTTCAAGAAGAAAGGGCTTTCTTTGTCTCTGACACTTAATCCAGTGAAGCTAAAAGAACATCTGCTTGAGCAAAGCACCATTCGTTAGATTAAACCCCCTTGAGTGGGTTCTAGACGAATTCTAAAACAACTTTCAGATAAAGAAGGATGCTACGCACCTGTTTTTTCAAAGGGCAGTTTCTTTCTCCACCAAAGCACTCTGTCAGTCCACGCTGGGGTTCTGCACTTATCACTTGTATCATAAGCCTCCGAGCCAACGTCGTACTTATATGTTGGTCCAAAATTAATAGTCCCTTCATGGAAGTCTTTAAAAATCTAATGAAACAAAGAGCATCTCTTTAAGTTACAGATGAGGAAGGTACCACTGTGATGTATCAACTTCATCACAAAAAAATGTTCTAATTTTTAAACCAATTGCTGCATTCCAGTGCTAGAAACAAGGGTCTGAAAACACAACTACTTCACTCTCTCAAGGAACAAGAAAGACCCAGCCAACATGCAGTTATTCAAGAAAATGAGACACACTGCCTTACTTTTCCACTGGATTTTTGCTTCTGTAGTTGATCAAATTCCAAGAGTGTCTTCCAGTCTTGACGTTTGAGAAAATAAAAGACTTCTTCATAGGTTAGATCAATGCGATAGTTAAAATCACCACACCAGAAGACATAGTCATGGGAGAACATGTTCTGCCCCTGGTTTTGAGGTACAGAATACTGTTAATGTTAAATTACATTCATGAAAATACCTTTAAAATGCACTGAAATGTAGCACTCATTGTCTCTGAATTACTAAATACTGGACTTACTTGTCACAATTTCTTTGTCAAAATTAATTTTGTGCTAAAATATCATGGTTCTTTCACTGTCTTTGGCACCCCACTGAGCTGAATTTTGTAAACAAGAATGTCAGACTCTGACCCCTCTTTCCTGAAGGTATGTCTAAGCTGGAACCCAACTTTATATTCACAATTTGTCTGTCATGAATATTCAAAATGTATGTTTGTTTCACTAACACATTTCACATGCATATATTTGCATTTTCTAAATATAACACAAAATGTGCTTCTGGTACCAAGGCAAATTTAGCAACAAGCTCCTGACTAAGAACAAGCTCCAAATTCAACCTTATGTGCACGTCACAGTTTTGTAAAGGTATTGAAATCAAACGTCAATGAAAATCCACTCCAGTTCTAAATTTAGCATCCTATCCTCTAACCAGTCTCCTTTTCTTTTTTTCTTTTTTTTTTCCTTCTCAGTTCAGCTATAAACCTCTAAACCCCAGAGATTCCTAAGGGAAACATTCCAGACTGTGGCTGTCACAGCACTAGAGGGCACTCTTTATATGCATTATACACACAAGGTACCTTCAGCTGTTTTAAGTGTAAAGGATATCAAATAGTTAACAAGGTATTTGAAGGAAAAACTACCATAAGCACAACTTTATGGCCATTTGGAACAGATTTCCTTTGCAGGACGTCCAGTCTGTCAGTATTAGCTCCTACATAAACCAACTGATTGATACGCTGCATGTGCCAAGCCTCTAAACCTTACAAAAAACAGGAAGGCAAAATTTTATGCTTTGCAACTTAAATGCCACTTTTTGCTGACTAACCAGAATACACAAACTGGTCCAATCCCTTCCTGGCTTAGGGCCTTTCCAGAGAGGTCCAAGAAACAAGCGATTGTGGAAATTAAAGCAATCAACATTAAGGGAAACAAAGGAGCCCTGCTACCAAATCCCATGGGTTATCTACTGGCCTGAGGAGACAAGCTGGAATTAAAACATTAGGGTGATTGATTTGACACAATTTAGGGGGAAAGTTATTCATGCTGACCAGTGGTGCCTACTTGCCATGCTCTGAGAGAAGCCAGCAGTTCCTTGAGAGTGACACATTCTCGAGGACAAAACGAAGGGAACAGAGGGTACCACGTCAGTGCCCAAGAACTGATCTATCATACCCCACCAGAAGCAGCCAAGGCACTGCTGCACTGAATGGCATGGATGGGCTTTCAGGAATTCTCACTAACTCAGAGCCAGCATGAGCTATCAATATCATACCCTCCAGTTCTAACATCAGTCATCTAGAGCTTAACTGCACAAAGTTCAGTTTCAAACACTGGAGCAACTCTATTTTTGAAAGGATTAGTATTTTTGTAAAGCAAGTGCTATACTGGGTGGCATCTAGTCTTCTGTGAAACATGCTTCCCTATATTTTATTTATTTATTTGCTAACATTTTCTTTACTGGTATTGAGATTCCTTCTTTGATGGTCTGCCATCAAAGGCAGCCCGAGACCAGCTTTCATGATGTAAAGATACCACCTTTATCTCCAATGTTCTTAGCACACATACATCTACACTTACCATTGGGAAGCTGAGTTTCTGTGTGATTTCTTTATAATCTTCATTTCTCTCTTTCACCTGAGTCTGCCCAGCAGTCAAGTGACTGCATATAAAGCAGAAACTGGTACTGTAGAACTGAAAACGAATGCTCACTGCCCCTTTATTCCCAGCTTTTCCTCCCATTCCTGTCTTCACGGAGTCTATTGCTACATCCCTGCATTAAAAAACCAAAAAAAAATAGAAAGAGAACAAAGTAAAGGGCTTCAGGGACAAACATACAATCAACTTTGACTGAAACTTAAAGGGAAAAGCCAGTTTACAATGCCATGTCTTCTCCCCTCTAGAAAGTTGCTTCTTTTAACCACATCTTTCTTTGATGTTCACGTACTTATGTTTTAAATGACTTCCAATTATTAATACAATAATACAGAAATAAAACTATTTGAAAATATTTTTCTCCTTTTCTTGTCCCTTCCAAACAGACCAGCAAGACCTTATTTCTGAAATACTGGCAATTGGTATAGATGATAGTTTTCAAGTTTACCCCTACCATGATCCCTAAAATATTGACAGTAACTAAATTTACTATTATGCTTCCTTTTACTTTTGAACATATGGGAATCTGTTTTTCAGACAGTTAACAATTTTCTGTTCATATGTGTTGAAACCCAACTTCACAGTTCATGATGGCTTTTCCATTTCATTAATGAGCACAACCCGTAATTCATTAAATCAGATGTGATAAAATCAGAGATTATTGGCTACAACTATTTATATGTAACTTCTCAAATGAATTCTGTACTGATGACAAATTGCTTAAGATCTCTACGTTGCTAATTACTTAGTATTTCAATGTGATGATTAGCACATACTTCACTACAGAAAGATAACTTGATAAAGCAGACCACCTGCTCTCAGGGTAATTTCTCCCAAATAGCCAGGCTACTCCAAGAACAAAGCATGGCTGTCTGATCAGATAAGTAAATGATGAGATCATTGTTGTAGCCAACCCCAGCACCATGCATGTCTTTCCCAGTGAGACAATTTTACTTTCCAGAGAAAATGTCAAGCAGATCTGACTAGAATATTACTGATTTTCAGACGGGATGTGAGTCTTATTTGAGTTATTCTCAGAAATTTGTGACCTAAATGAGGCAAGATGTTACAGGTCTCCTTTCCCCATTCCCTTCATTTTCTTCTCTCTTCCTCCCCCATCTTTTGTACCTTTTTTCTCCCTCTTTAATTTCCTGTCTTTTCCAGACAGCAGGACACCACCAGAAGACACCCTCGGGGAGGCAAAGGAGGAACATCAAAGCTTTCTATGAAACAATGGGTTTTAAGCACTCCTACGGAAGCACGTGTTTTCACTCTAAAGTTCTCCCTTCCTCCTGCCTGACTACCCATCTCCTGACTAGTATTCAACTGATTTTCATTCATGGTAAAGGTTATGTGAGATAACCCACTGAAAATTCAACTGCTTGAACTTCATCAATCCTTTCACTGATGTATGAACCAGCTATTGTCTCACTATTTCTCTATTCTCTATCTTTGGTCTAAATCTCTTCAATATCTGTAGGCACAGAAGCATTTTTTGCACTTATCATTTTTTCCTTTCCTTTTCTAGGCATGGGAAAAAATATGCAAGCATACAGGTTAGGTTTGATTATGCTCACATAGCAGCACATTTGCACTAAATGATGAAACCTAGTCACTAAAATCAAACACTTCCCTTTTTCTCTTGAGTTTCAAAGGGCTACGTCCAATTTCTGGCAGTTTGACAATAGCAACAGAACCACTGTGCTGTTCTGCTTCTGATTTCCATTTAAACCATGAATTTCCTACTGGATTACTCAAATATTTTGTAAGCTGGGTGAAAAGTCAAAAGCTGAGAGAAACATCTCCTTTGGACTGCTTCACAGCGGCAAAAAAAAGTATTATTTAAAATCATTTTGAAGAAAGATCACTGGGAAGCAGCAATGCAAGACCACCAGAGTTACCTGGATTGAATTGCTTTCTGGCCTACAGCACCTGATGTTGCACAAGCTCTGTTCTGAGGTTTTCAGTGGATATGATGAGATCACAGGGAAGAAAGAGGCAGCTTTTGATATTTTAATCACAAAATGCAGTGGCCAATCAGTGCCCTAATATGGGGTAGAGAGGAGTGTTTGGATCTCAGGGCTTTAAGGTCAGACAGATGCCCAAAGATAGTTTTGGCTAATTATTCACTTCCTAACCATTTACACTTAGCCTGCATAATTCTTTTACACTTAGCCTGCATAATTCTTGCCCACAGCAAAGGCATTTTAATGCAAGTATTTCCATGGGTTGGTAATCTTCTAGGAGGAGTTTGGTCACTCTCCAGGGATAGCTGAGCTAGTAAGGAGAGGATACACAGCTCTGCACACTCTTGACTGAGCACACAGTTCTGGTTCTCATGACATCTGGGAAAGGCAAACACTTCATAGGTTCTCTTACCCCTCAATTCTATAAAATGTCAGGGGCCAAAATTAGGTCTCTTTCTCCTATTCTTTTTAGGTCTAGAACTACCCCTGTTTCCATAAAGAAACAGCATGGACAGGGCTAGAAGTAAAACCTGCCCTTCAAGCAGAGGCAGGCACTTGACTTCATTTGGTGCATCAAACACTCTTGGACTTACTAGCACAGGTCATCCCCAGAAAGACAGCACCCAAACAAGGTGCTCCACCCTGCCTGGCCACCAGGAGCATGCCTGGCTTTTCAGCTAACTGGAGGAAGGCACTGAGGCTGCCTGGCCTTGGTGCCAGGGAGATGGACTCCAGCCTATTGCTGTCTGGAAGCATGCTTCTTCTCCAAGCTGAGCAGAGACCACAACCCAGGTTTGCATGACTCCCTCCCACCAAGATGAGCAATCCCCACCATGTTCTCTGGCCACTCCAACACCAGATGTTACTGATACAGGTTGGGTTTTGGGGTTTTTTTTTGTTTGGTTGGTTTGGGGTTTGTTGTTGTTAGGTTAGTTTTATTTTGGGTGGTTTTTTCAGTTTTGGTTTGGTTCACTGGATTTTTTGGGTGTGGTTTTTTTTGTTTGGTTTGGCTTTTTTTTTTTTTTTACCTGATGAAGGGGACATGATATGGTCGTACAAAGATGAAAAGACAAACACCAACAAGCTGTGCTGATGTCAGCTGAATGTAGCGATGAGTCCTGGAAATAGCTTTTTGAAGTTGCTCTCCCCACATTTTTCTATTCGTTGTACTGGAACAAACATAAAATCATTTAATGGAATCAAAACAAACCACACACAGTCAATAAAATGAACAGATTAACTGTGCCTTAGGTTTACAGACATCCCATTAGGCTGTAGAACTTGAAGTGCTGTAGAATGCATGGCAGAGACCGATAATACCTCCTTGTAAGCCAGCCTTGAGTTAGAAAGGTCAGTGAGCCCAGCACAGCACACAAATACAGTTATCCTGCTTCTGGATGTGTGAGGGATTTTGTCTACTACGCTTAAAAACATCCACACTCACGTGACACTGGATACACCCATTCACTGGGGATAACTGGAAGCTGATTTCAGCAATCATAACAGTAAAAAACAAATTTCCATGTCAATCCCATGACTTGGAAGATTTCCTGTGCTCACAGTGGAGAGATCTTCTCGGGATTTTCTGAGTGGAAGGTGACTGGCTACTCACAGCTGTTGGTTGTTCTTAGCTAAGGTTTGTGAACAGCTGCATATACCTTCACCTCAGTAGCTAGTTAGTTCACTCAGAAAAAAAGAAAAAGCTCACTAGGTTTTTCTTTTCTCCCAAGTCAACATACCCGTGCAGATATACTGCCAGCCCAGCAGCCACACTAAACGCTGCTGTAACTTGTCATTCCCAAAACAGACAACTAACTGGCCAGCCTGATGAATCAGCATTGGAAACATGATCTTCTGGGCTCCACCTCCATTCAGATTCACAAGGACCAGTAAACACAACAGCCTACTGAACATGCTGATATGTCAGCCTTAGGCTTTGCATTTAACTTCTTCTCTAGCCATAGTTTTCACAGATACAATTAGCCACAGAGACATTTTTAGACAATTTTAGAATTCCTACATGAATGGCAATTAGGTTTGTAGTCATTGAGCACATTCTTCCAACATCAAACAGGGCTTTAAGGACAAATGTTAAATCAATCTCAACCATCAGAATTCTTCTCTGCCAACATAAAGACTTAAGAGACTTAACAAACAGTGTATTCTGCTGTACAGAGGTTCACAGAGAAAGAGCACTTTCAACACCATCCCAGTGACATTTGCTAATGGGAAACATATTTCCAGCTATGGTTGCAAGCAACAGATTTGGAAGGGAGTATTCAGTACAAGTGACCATAAAAATTAACATGGCCAGTTCCTTTTGGGAAGATATGTTCTTTTTGTTGGGGTTTTGGTTGGTTGGTTGGTTGGTTGGTTGGTTGGTTTGATTTGTTTACAGGTGCAGGGTTTTTTTTGGTTGGTTGGTTTTTTAGGTTGGTTGGTTTTTTAGGTTGGTTGACTAGGGGTTTTTTTTGTCTTGTTTTGTAAGTTTGGAGGTTTTTTTACATACCTGGCATTCACAATATTCCCTGCACTTAACTCAACCATCTCTTCAAATCCCACTGCAAATATGTCAGGAGGGCAGTTATCATCATCTGTTGGCAGGAAGGAAAAGTCATAACAGAATTACTATTTTGTTGTTTCTTCTAATGACTTGTATTCTAATTTCTGTCAGAGATCCTTCCTGTAGTTCTATCTTGTGTATCCCCTGCCAAGCTATACATATTCATGGCTCCTTTAATCTAATCTCATAAAACATCCCCTGCAGTTCCTCTGAATTTTTTTCCTGCTTTTCTCCCACCAGTTGGTCTCCATTGCTCTTGCAGGAAGCAGTTCAGAACAGAACATTATATTGTATCAGTGTTAAGATCTCTCTCCCCCACCCCACTCATCACTAAAGCCACAACATCTCGTTACTCACCATCTCTTCACTGCTTGTCATTTTACCCAACATTCTCTTCCTTTCCAACACAGATTCCTATGGAACTGAACTTAATTGTCCTTTAATTGTGTATGTGTCACATACATACCAGTATGCCACCTCCACCTCAATGCCTTTAGTAAATTTATCTAGTTTAAGGATGCTTTTGAAGTTTCTTCTTGCCTTTTTTTTTCTTCCAAGTCCTTCTTAGATCATCTGTATTTATGGTTAGATCACCTCAGTGACTCCCATCCCCCCTTCCCTGGCTCTGTGGATATTACTCTAAGGAAACACCAAATACCAGATGCTCTCATAAAATAGTGTGAAGCAAATCTCTTGACCTATTTGGTCTGTCCATTGCCTAAAGAGCTTTAATTTTTTTAAGTGTCATATGACCACAGTAACAGTAACTTAATTCAACATGAAGATGTAAATATAGACAGGCATAGGAACCTAAATAAGATCTGACTCAGAAATCACAAATAAAAAGTAAAATATGCAACAACTTTGTGCAGACACAAGGGTGAAACTAGCATGACAGGTAGCCTCCTCTACTGGCCTAACCAGACAGGCACTGTCACAGGTATTTCCCATTAATAATTTTGGACATCTGTCTTTGAACACTTGCCCATTTGTGCAGGCTCTGCCCTGACATTAACATGGATGCAGACATTTGCACGGTCATACCCTAGCCCTGCCCACCCACATACCTCAGCTCTCCTCCAGAAGCTGCTCAGACCAACCATGCCACAGCAGCTTGCTCCATGTAGCCCTGCTCCTCTGGTTCTCTCAGAACACATGACAGGCTCTCAACAAATTTTAGTATTCTGGGCACAGTCATGTGCTAACACAGCTGAAGTGTTTCTGAAACGACTGGACTAATCACCTAGGCTGCTCAGAATACAGTGGTCTGCACCTAACCACATACCACTCAGGAACTAAGGGTTACAAATGAGACACCTTGTTTAAGGGAGCCAAGGACTGGAGGAATGTAGAGGAACGTATTCCTGAGCTACAGGGTTAGGTACAGGACTTTGCCTGTGATGCCTGCAGGAAGCTAAATGTTCCACTGTAACAACAAAAGCACAGGTTTTGCTGCACTTTTGCAACCACTCAATTTTTAAATGACAGAATTTTCCCTTTTCATTTACCTTAATAAAAAATCTGTAAATCAATTACAATACCTGGCCTTGTTCCATATATAAGAAATTCAGCAGTCAATTTCATCAAGCCACAAGCATAAGAGTTTTCTATACTGCTGAAGAAAGGAAATATTGCCTTCAACAACGTAAATCTTTTTGTCTGACGGCTTTGATAGCAATATTTCTGGACAAGCTCATAGTCCAGATTGTATAGATATGTTTAGCTCCAGATGAGAGACCAAGGAGATGCTCTGATGGCACTTAAGCATGTTGCTCCCACTCACGATAAAGAACAAAGAACAGAGATATGGAAGAAGAAAATGATATACTACAGGATGCAGAACAGGCAGACACATCCCACGATGGCATGAAAGAGAGCTCTGAATTCCGATCTGCTGAAGGTTTGAAACAGTCATGTGGGCTGTTTTAAAGTCTTCAAAGAACTTTGACTGTCCAGAGCTCTTCACACACCATTCCCTTTCTGCAGGGCAGCAGCAAAAGCGTGGAGGAACTGAACACACCCCTAAGAACTGACAGAAAATGTCCTCCAAAATGTACTGCCTTTGAAAGGTTGGTCAAATCTTGTGTCCTGACCCACTGTCACTAAAGATGCCAGCAAAATACTATTTACACATTTTGGCTGTGAAGTCTTACCTTGAAATTCTGAAACTCCTGAGAGCTTGGGAGAGTCTAGCAGCCAATCTGTCAGCTCACTGGTACCAAGGATGTTGCTTCGAAACTGCTTTCCCCCATTCACATTCCAGGTCCCCGTAGCAACACGAACACGCTTGGAGCTTGTGAATTCAAACTGACGCTCTGACATGGCCTTCAAAATACTTGGAGTCACTGACAGAAGAGGGGAAAGAGACAGATGGTGTGTAAAATAAGAATGTGCTGTAAAAGGATCCATAAAACCATCCACACTGCAGCAGCACAGTCACTCTGAAACATAACATTACCCTAGCAGCAACAATACAAAAAGCAGGGAATAACTCCTACTGCAATGGCAATAGCAATAGCTACAAGATAACTGAGGTTGATGTCAGCAATTTCTCTTCCAGAAACCAGGCACCCTTTGAAAGCTTGGGAATGGCTGGTCACTCACTTTCAACTTACATTTTTCTGTACTTCTTCAAGTAATAAGCAAAAAATTCTTTTATCTCCTGTAATCTTTTCAGTTTAGTCTACAGCATTGTCCTGGTTTAACCCCAATGGGCAAGCAGTGCTTAGCAGTGCTTATCCCAGCCACTCGCTCACTGCCTGCCCCTCCCAGCAAAATGTGGGAGAGAATCACAAGAGTAAAAGTGAGAAAACTCATGGACTGAGATAAAGACAGTTTAATGGGACAGAAAAGGGGAAAAAAGAATGGATAATAGAATTAGAATATACAAGTGTGGCACAGTGCCCAGCCAGTTCCAAAGCAGCAGCCCTCAGTCAGCTTTCCCCCCGTCCAATTTATATACCAAGCATGGCATCATTAATTATGGAATATTCCTCTGGCCATTTGGAGTCAACTGTCCTGGCTGCATCCCCTCCCAGCTTCTTGTAGCCCTCCAGCCTTCTGAATGGGAGAGCATGAGAAGCTGGAAAGAAGCTGTACTAAGTTTGACTTAGTACAAACACTATATAGCAACAACTCAGTTGTTACCAGCCCCCAGTGTGTTACCAGCCTGATGTGGTTTAAACCCAGCTGGCAACCAAGTACAACACACAAGCACCCTCCCCATTCTTTAGTCTAACACTAAATCCAAAACACAACATTATATCACACACACACATGGAAGCCAATGAACTCTATTCCTGGAACCAGGACAAGCAATCAAGCATGTCAGAAGTTACAACATAAACTGAAGCCCTTAGAAGTTTAGAATGTGGAAGGAAAGATGGAGAGCAGCACAGTCTCACATCAGTACAAATCAAGCACTGCCATGGCTCTCTAGCCTGGTAAGAACTCCTCAAAAAAACCCCTGCTATATTAACTTATTTTGCTGAGTATAGGAAATAAGCAGTGTGCTTTTGCTGTCTAAGCAAATGAAGCAGAGTAATCTATATTTTCCTAGTGGTCAACGTCAGGGAACAAGCCCAGGACTGAAGGGGTGCCGAATGGCTCTCTGGAGCAAACTGACCACCCAGTACTTATTGTGGGTGAAATCCTATATTTTGCATGTAAATATCTTCTCAGAGAGAGCTGAGTTTATTCTAGATGGGTGTAAACAAATGTGTCTATGCTTTTGACTATTAGGAGCCTGGAATAAAGCAGGAAATTAACTAAAATAACAGAGATGCACCTTTAAAGATCTAAATGGCTAAAAGCATGTGCAAACATCAAGGACATGACTAAGGAGATAAAAAGGCTGAGCTCAAGACAAAATTAGATAGGACAGACTGGGAATATAGCCCTAAAGTCCTTCCCTCTGGTCCAACTGTAAACTGTCAGAGAATATCACTATCAAAGAGCAGAAAAACATATTCATAAGTTCAAAATACAATATGAGAAATAAGCACAAGAGTTGTGCTATGGTCACTTGAAAGTAGTACTTTAAACAACAGATCTGTGCAAAAGCAGCTTATTTATTGATTTTTTGTCAAAAGGGTACTATTGCTTATATCTGACAGCTAAAAGCAGATGGAAAAGCAAAGGGAAGAGTTTAGACTGGTTTTACCTAGCAGTGCAGTCTGGTCCATAAGCATCTTGCCTTTGTCTGCATATTCCTCACGGTAGAAGTCACCCATGAGCAGCAACTCGATGGCTTCCTGCTTTACTGTATCAAAGAAATTTGACTGGATGGTACGAGACACAGAGCGGGCACCATCCTTGAGCTTCCCAACCTACAGCAGACAGGAATTATGAATGCAAGTGACACTGAAGCATAAGCAGGACATCTTTCTTTACTTGTAAATAAAGAGTTCTGCCATTTTTCTTTACCTTGTTCTTCCCCTCAAGGGCACGATTGCCACTAAATACTCTGCTCAGATTTTGACCATTGAGAGTCCACATCTCCTTGTAAGATTCCACAAAGCGCTCAATTATAGGTTTAGAGTTCAAATCAAGGCTCTCTAATTGAGCAAATAGTATCTGGATTAGGTGCAGAAGGAGAAAAAAAAGAACAACCAACATTGTTTTAAAATGTATTTTTGCTTTTTGTCCTCAGTATTCCAGCCAGCACCATTCTGTATCATGGAGCTGGCAAGACAGACCCGCGTAACCGAGACTTACAGCCTCTTTCCTGTCTTTCCCATGGAACAGCCAATGTATGTACTACAGGTATCCCACGGAAGGTGCTCTGACAAACTCACCTCCTGTGCAACGAAGGACTGTACACTATTAGAACGATCCAGGCAGTCCAAGCAATTCATTCGAAAAGTACCTGTCTGCAGACTTTGGTAACCAAACACAGGAGGAGGGAGGAGAAAACAGTACATTTTAAAATAACATCTAATCATGAGTCTTGATTGAACAGGATTGTGAAATGTTCAGCCTGAATACACCCACCCACATTTTGATGGTGCAAACACACTGTGCACAGTATATTCCATTAACACATCTAATTACTTGGCTACATCTGCAACACTGTATTAGCAAATCCATGCACTAGTACATTTGCAGATTTGAAACCATGGAGATGCAATTAAGCCAAATCATTGACTTAGCACCAAGACTACACCTTCTTTCAAAATTTTATTTCAAGATGGTCAGTTTATGGTCATGGTCCAAACACAGCAAGAAACCTGGGAAGGCCAGGACAAGCAGAGCCCGGCTACACTGGGACAGAGACACTCACCGTGGACTTACATGCTCGCGCTTTGTGAAGATTCCAAAGTCTTCCCAGTGCAACTTCAGCTGAGGCCTCAGCAAATTTTCCAGTTTCTCAGTTTTCCCACCTTTTGCAAATTGGTGGTAGTCAAAGTTTATCATGGGACTGTCTTCCGCATGGGAAGAGGCCCATAGCAGTTTCTGTTCAGATAGGAGAATGAAGGAAAACAAACCCTGCTCAAGTCACATGTAAGGATGGATACCAGCATGCTTTTATCATTAATAAGCCTTGACTGTTCCCTACATAGTTCATAGGGAATTTTGAAAGGCCAGACATGAAAAAAGCAACTGAAGTTCCCCATTTGTTTTTTTCAGAGAAGTAAACCTGACTGTTAGAACCCAAATTTCCTGCTGGGGAGCTCAAACTGTAACTGCAGAGTACACATCAGAATTGTGCCTTCTGGTGGCAGCCCTGCAGCAATGGGCTGCTGCTACCTCTGTGCATGAGGGTGGACAGCACTAGCAATGCTCTAGGCAGGCTCAGGGGGAGGAAATAAGTAAGCAATTACATTCCAGGAAATGTACTATAAAGTGTTGTGGTAAACTGCAGAAGTGAAAGAAGAGGCACAAATAGCCTCACTATTTCATCTCCTGTTTCAATGATCTCACGCACATTTCCTAATCACCACAAATTTCATTAAGGTATCCACAACAGATACAACAGTAATACATCCTGTTCTCCACAAGAAAGGCAGAGAGAACTATTACATTAACTCCAACTATGCAAGCCCTTGTCCATTCCCTGCTGCACATTCTCACCCCAAGAGTTGGATGCTTTTCTCCACTTACATTGTGACACATGCTGAACAAAACAAATCTGATGTTACATTAAAAGTGTACATGTAGCAGTTACACCAGCATAATTGTATTGAGTAAGCCATTAAGCCTTTCCTGCAGAAAGAAATTTAAAGGCAGTGCTTGGAAAGAGACCTGTAAAATGTATTTCATTAGACTGTTGACACCCCAATCTGCCCTGACAGATGCTGGCACTAGTAATGCACTTGAGGATGACATTTACCCACTGCCACAGTGTAAATTATTGTCAGAATATTTGCAACTCTACACTACGGCCCTGCTTTTACTGTAAACATAATTACATCTGTTACAGGGAATGCTTATGGAAGGAACAGCATTTCCTGGGAACAGTATTGATTTTTGGTCTGGTCTGATTCAGGTAATGCATAATGAATGGTAAATGAATGGTAACTCTGACATTCTGATTAAGAGAGCCCAGCAGCAGTAATTACAAGAATAATCTGAACCAACGCTGATAAGAATTACTAAGGTTGAAGCAAGAATGGAGAGAAGAGAAAGAAATAATAGCAAAAAAAAGATGGAGAAACCAATGACAGGAGACAAGCTTGCAATCCTAATCACACTCCTATGAATTACTTTATTTTTAATTCAAGCCCTTTAAAATCACCAAAATAAAATTAACTCTATATTCTTTCCTATCATCCATTTCTTAAAGCACAAAGGTAAAGAAATGACCAAGGAGTCATTCTGAATGAACAAAACTTTGGTTCTCAGTGATGTCAGTCTAAATTCTTTGTGCTCACAGGGTATTTTCAGAGTTTATTTATTTTTGAAATAGTCAAAAATGTAACAATTCAAACAAAACAAAATTTATTTAAATTAAATTAACAAATGCAAGGTCTTTATTCTAGAGCTGTCCAGTTTCTGACTTAATGTTTAGTTGCATGATATTGGGTAGAACATGATCTTCAAGAATGTGAGAGCTTGAGAAAATATCAGTATCAAATTATCAACAAATGTCATATTTTTATCCACGTAAGTTATTTCAGCATTTCAGAACTGGTTATCTTTTACCTTTAAATTTCAGTGGGGTTTAAAAAACAAGCTAGAAAAACTATTTTAAAGAGAGAGAAACCAAAAGTTTACAGAGGCTTAGCCGTGTCATGCAGAAATTCAGTAAGGAGCTGAAAACAGAAACCACAACCAGATTTCACTCCTATGCCTTCCTCACTGCCTTGCAAGTTTTAGTCATTAAATACTTTCTTTGGTCACATTCTGTACAAGAGGAGACCTTCACTTTGTCATTTTCTGCTGAGGAAGTAGACAGTCCTTCCCAGCTCCTTTGCAGGAGGAGGAAATGGTCACACAGAAAAACTGACAGAAAGCGTGACACTCCCTGTAATAGTTCACTATTGCAAAAGAGAGGGCTATAAATTAGGCACTGCTATTCAACAACAATTTTTATTTTGCTTAGTTTCACATAGTAATTTCAGCTCAGAACTGCTGGTATCATTCTTTACCAATGATATATACATGGCACTTAATACAAGTGTGTACTTGAATCATCTTATCATTAGATTTAGGAACGTAATCTCTGAAGTATCTGTCAGTTTGCTAAAGCAACAGGCACTTAACAAGGGAGACTTCCATCAACCCCCAGCCAGATACAGGCAGCTATAGCACTGCTGCAAATCCCACTCAGTGCTAATCTGTGGCTCTAAATTCACACTAGTTTTAAAAATAATACCACACTAGAAAGCAGCACAGATTTTGTTCTACAATGCCTGACATCCTTGCTTTCAGGTATAAATTGTGCCTGGGGACACTTAGGGGCCAGGAAAATCTCTCTTCATATACCATACTGTCATATGGTGCTCAGGCAGCCAATTCCCAATACAATTAGTGCTAGATAGCTATTTCCCATTACTATCAGAGCACGTCAGCTTAGTGATGCTAAGTCACCACGCTCAGTGACTGAGGCTCAGGGCCCGGCCTCCAGGCAATTCTGGCAATCCCAGGGGCCCCCTGACTGCATAGGTGCCCTCATACAATGTCAAAACTGGCTATGATTCACTTTTGCAAATGTGAACTATCCTTAGGAGTATTCAGGCCATTTCTTTTTAAGTTTGGTTAAAGAGAATGTACGCAAACATATGAAGAAGTAAGCAGGAAGGAAGTGCTGGAAACTAAGCCATGAAACCACAAAGTACTACTCTCAGTATGTAACATGTGGTAAAGAGGTAACATAATTTCTTTAGAAATACTATTCATCACTTCCTGGGCCAGGAGGAAAACAGAAGAACATGGAGGCTCAAGGGAAATCAGCAGTTAAAATGAAAATTATTGCTTTTACCTTAAAAGCTCTGTTGAGCACCTCCTCTCCTCCTCTGCTTCCCAATAGGTTAACGATCACTTGTTTTCCATACTGCTCTTTCAGAAGCATCATATGCCTACAGCAAAAGTAACCATAATAGGTACTAAACAAAACTAAGTTATGTTGCCTACTGCCATTCTCAAAATACAAAGTAGAGATCACTGATTGTTTCATCCAGCAGAAAGTCTTAGCCACACCATCTGCAGACATCTTTCTCAGTCTCCTTGCAATCAATTGTTAAAGTAAAAATGTTGAAAGTACACAATTGATAGATACGGTATTCTGCATTGAACTTAAAGAAAGAAGAGTCTTAGGAAACAAGCCCCAAACCTTTTACGTCACTGTTAGCTTGAACATTGCCCTTTACACTCCTACCTCTTGGTTGTTAGTCTAGGAACTACATGGGGAAGACAAGAAGAGAAGAAAATGTATTACACTTCACCAGGAATTGCCTGGCATCTTGCAGAGCTGAGACTACTAAGTGTCAGCAGCGGCAATGGGGCCTACGACTCCAATGCCAAGGCCAGAGAGGTCCAAACACATCACAGGTGCCAGAATTCAAATATCTCTGAGCTACTGCAACATGGAGACATTCACTCTGAACTCAAATCAAGCAGGAAGATGAGTAATCATAAGAACTGCTGCACTGGATCAGAACAAAGGTTCTTTTAGGCAAGTTGCCTGGCCCAGAGTCTGCAGGAAAAGCACAAAATAGGACAAGTATAAAGTGGGCTGGATTTTTTGGTCTGTGTCACGTAAATCTCAAAGCCTGACATTTAGGGCCTCTCAAGTCAAGAGCTTTTAGCCAGATGCCAAAACACCCATTCTCCCCTCAATACATTTTTTTCAAGTTGGCATGTGTGGTCCGCAGAAGCTGTTCTGGCTCATCAAGAAAGAATTAAATCTTAAACTTGATTTTCATCATGTGCAGACAACACTGTAGTAGTACTTAAGAAGAAGTTGGATAGAAATAGACAAGAAAAATAAATACTCACAAAAACGAGAAGTTATTACATGCCGTAAAATAGCATGTAATGGCAAAGTGTGAGAAAAAGAGCAAGTACACATCTTCTGACATTACTCTTTATATCCTTTACCCAGAAATAAGTTACACAGAAAACCATGGAAGGGGAGAAAAGAAAAGTAACCAGCATTGCCTTCAGGAAACACAGCTAAACATATTTTCTGGTGCATTCTTGATTCTGCAACCAGTTCTCTGTATGCCAACTCATGTCATACAGTTGCACCCCTCTGATCCCAGCATCAACACACTCTGCCAGTGTTGCTTCCTTACCAAAAAACTACTGAAGCTCAAGTCACCTGTTTGAATACTGTAAGCAAAGCTCCCTGTGGATTTCTAAGGGAGAGAGACAGAGGATGAAAAAATATCTAACAAGATTACCATCCACTTCTCACATGGTTAAATGTAACAGGCGAAATTAGCATCTTGGAAAAGCTGTAGCAGGTTGTTAAATTCTAGTGTACATTTCCTTATAAGCAATCACTTATTCCTTGCCCATTTTCAAAGGACTGTCTTTTGCAGATCAGTAAGCAGAGAGGTCCCTAGGTTCATCTAGCTTACAGGCACAAGGGAAAGAAGGAATAGTGTAAGTTTGCCCTTATGTTCACCTTTCTTAGGAGAAAGCTATTCAACAATTATATCAGGATCAGGGCTAGAAGGTCTTACAAAGTTGTTCCTTCCTGAGGTACTCTCAATTTCATGGGCAGTACAAGAAGATGCTAAGTTATTGTTTTCTTCTTATATGAAAGATCTCTGTCGTGGAATGCAAACCTCTAAGGATGGAGCTCCAGGATAACTGGCAGGGCAAGTTATCACAGCACCAGATGGCCATGAGACCAAGAGTCTCAAAGGCACTTGAATTCAGTAGGATTTAAGAGCCTTAAAAGCTTGGAGAATGTAGGCCAAGAACCTCTGGAGCAGAAACTGCTGTGGTGCATAGTCCCTTTAGATTCTAATCCCTGTTTGGGATCTCCAGTGTTGCAAAACCATTAACAGTCAATAATGGCCTGTGTGCTAACAGTTGCAGTAATAAAGAGGCCTCACTCAAAATCAACATACAACCTGATCTGCCAAAACCAAAGCAAAATAGAAATTAATCACTTGACCTCCACTTACAAGGTGAAAATTTCCCACAGACCAAATTCTTCATGTGCTTTTCAGGCACCGTTCCCCTGGATATCAGTAGAAATACACCCTTAGAGATAGCATTTCCTAATCTGACATTCAAAGGAATCAAGCTAATGCATGTCTTTTTCTAGAGTTTCCAGCTGACAAACAGAGTCTTAATGGTTTAAAAATGTTTACAAGCCAGTCTTTGTATAAAATAGAAAACATCAGCATAATAGCATCATACAATACTGGTCACAGAATAAGGCACTGCTATTTCTGTGTAGGAGTAAAACAGTGAAGAGAAGACCAAATCTAGAATGGAGTGAAAGCAGTGTTTACTCTTCAACTACTTTGTTAGAGTGGTAAAGCACACGTATTCTGTGTACCATAAGTGTAAACTCACATCTGTTGGCTTGTGAAGGTTTGCACAAACCCTTCTTTTGCAAATCACTCAGTATTTCTAAACTTTTACAGAAATGAGCCAGAAGACCAAATTAATTCAATTACCACTGAAAACAAGAAGGAAAAAAGCACCAAAAAAAAGTGACTGAATTAAGTAAGTCAATTTAATAAGCTCCTACACCTGGGGGATTTGTCACGTCATCTGAGATGTTTCACATATCAAGATTTTCTAGGAAGACAAAGTTGTGGAACCTTGGATACATGCCAGGCTGCTCTGTTGATGCCAAAGTGGAATTAAACTTACCTGTCAAAGGCAGGTGCATTGGCTTCCAGACCTCTGTTAAGCCTTAAATGGCGGGAACCAACCTAAAGTAAAATATTAGAAGACCAAGAAGGAGAAAAAACTTCTTAAACTGCTGGAGTCCTAAGTCACTAGATGTCTCCCTTTTTCCTTCAGAGAAAAACATTTTTTTAACAGCACCAGACATCTCTAACAGACTCCAACCACCCCCACACATAATATCCTTAACAAAAAAGCCCCAGCTTTTATTAGACAACATTTACAATTACAAGTGAAAACACAATTACCATTAAGCAAAGGGATACCTACACATCTTTTTACAGCCAAACAAATCTTTGCCACATCTCTTTGCCAGCTTCCTCTTGCAAACAGCACACACTGCCTCACATGAGTATTCTGTGAGCCTAGCATTCTTACTGCCCTTGCCTTGGTAGAGAAGGCTGCATTTATGCCAGTTCCATGGGTTGTGTATTCTGACTTCTTTCAAAAGTATCAGAACAGTGATTCAAAGATACGAAGGATAAAATTCTGTACCAACAAACTAACAGGTCTTTTGATAAGGATGTCAACAACAGTAGCCTTAAGTGCCTTTTGAATTGTAGCTACTGTTACCACATTATTACAGATGGCTTCTTTTCTCTCCAAAAACCACACTCCTAAATATGCATGGGATCATGCATTGTTTCCTATACTTCATCATCTTTATTTGTTTTTCATGAGGTTGGTTTCTGTAATTCTTTCTAACACCAGTGTCAGTACATTCATACCTAAGGACTATTCCAGATTAGGCAAAAAAACCCAGGCCTACTAAAAAATGGAAAAATCTGTTTAACTAGAGGTATTACCCACTAGCCAAAAATACTTGAGGGAAGGCTCTATGGCTCTGTAACATACAGAACAACAGTGCTGGATACAGCTACACCATAGGCAGGACATGCACAATCATATGGACAAATTTGCTTTATTAAAAGAAACAAGTATTGCACTGGATGGTGTTAACAGACAACAGAGATCCTTTAGCCATTTCCTCTTGTGTCTCTAAATCCAGTGCCTCTGAATAGCACATAGGTTCTAGTTTAATGATCAAAAAAAGTATCATGTAACCTTTAAAGTATCTTTAAAAAACAGTTATGTGATGTACTTTCTCTACCAACACTAACAATGTGCATACTCATTTCAGTAGCTTATCCCTCTGTTAAGAGAACAAAGTGTGCTAGGGAGATTCTTATTTGGGCTTACAACTGTATATAAACTGCAAGCCACAGACCACAGATAACCCACTAAATTTGATGCAATAATCTCATTATGAAATCCTACATCTCTGCCTCACAAAAGATCAGATTAGATCATTATCACCCTTTTGACTGAAATCTCAAAAACACATAATCCAGACATTTTACTTTGTTTCAAGACAGCATGCTCCTATAGAACACCGGTATCCCTAGACACTCCAATTGTATTGTGGAGGTCAATATCATCAAGCCAACCAGGCATTTCAGAGGAAGAAGTTATTCCAAATAAAACTGAAAATGTCACATAAAGATATAGCTGTAAGCTTCAGTTTATAACTTTTAAGTTTATTAGGGGACAGTCCCTTACAAACAGTTCCCTGTAGAGGCATTCAAACACAAATATGTTAAACTTCAATCACCTATAGCCATTTGTCTGGTACTGTTCTGTCTATCTAAACACACAAAATTCCCTACAAGATAAACCTAAAATGAAGGAGCTCAGCACTTTCACAGAATGAACTTTGAAGCTCATTAAAAAAAAAAAAAAAGAAATCATGTTAATTCTAAATTATGAGTAGCAAGAGAGAGAAACAAGGTAGGCTTTCTGATTATTTGCTTACCTGAAGCCCCGTTTGCTCCCAAAACAGTGGAACAGAACCTCTGAGCTGCACAAAGGAAGACACATCATCATCCAAGTAAATTGTCTGCAAAAACAAAATAAAGGAAAGGAGTTCTGCAGTTAGATCTAGCAGCCTGTGGCCCCTTCATCAGCTGACAGTTAAAGACACTGAACTCAAAGGGTAAAAAAAGTAAACCATGTATCTCCCTGTATCCACTTACCGCTCAGCCGCTTTTCCATAGTCACACAGGCAGTGGAACAAAGCACAACGTATTTGTTTTCATGTCATCACAGCAGATTCAATTCACTTCTCATCAGAAACAAGAGAAAACTTAACACACCACCACATCTTTCACCCACAGTCAAAATGGATTTGATCTACTGGTGGAGACACTTGGAAAGACCAGGCAAATACTCTCCTGCTGTCCCTCTGACAAAACCTAACTGTGCAAAATGTCATTGCTCCTTGTGACTGATGATGGGTAACGTCAGGTGGGGATAAGCTTATCTCCTGCTGTATTTACCATTTCTTATTTCACTGCTTGCTGTGCCTTGTCAGAGAATCCAAATAAAACTCTGTGAAACCAGCAGCTTTGCCACTCCCATCCTGAGGTACAGTGAACAGCAATGTGATCTACTTCTTTTCCAGGGGGCTTACAGTAAGAGGTTCCAAATTCTCCACTTCCTTTCCCAACCAGACCTCAAACTCTCCCTTTATCTGTCCCTATAATCACTGTTAACAAGCTGGGTCAAATCTATACGAAGTACAAAGACTAATTTCCCCACTTGCCTTCCCCCATCCACAGTCCCCAATCAAAGTGTCACATTATGTCAATTTAGCATAAAAGGTACTATCTTCAGATTCAGTATGACCACAGAGCAACTGTGCAATATACTCTGGCCTATACTTAGCAGTGGAATCCTGGCTGCTCTCCAGGGGAGATACATGATACACATGATACACATCTCCGTTATCTCATGCATGACAATGACTGTTCTGCAGCCCTGGGGAGGAATGGTATCCAGGTTATCCAGGTAGCTGCACTCACCACATCCTATCATTTGGCACAGCTGCTGCCAGCTGGCTAGTAGCTCTGAAAATAGACTAGAACATGAAAATGGATTTCTCTACAGCTTTAAAGTGTTTTGTCATTTTGGATTTGCCACTAGATGTGGCCAGTGGCTGGCTCAGGGAAAGTGCCTGACCTTGACCTCTCATCGTTACAAGCATTATCAATGTACAGTTTTTAGAGCTACATGTGTGAAAAAAAGAAGAGGTGTTTAGATAAAACTGGTGACAAAACATTTATCTAATATTTACCATATTTTTGCACAGCACTTAAAACTGTCTCCATTTCACTAAGATGAAAGATTTAAGTGGCTTTATCATGGACAGAATGTCAGTGTTAGAAGGATAGCCAGACCAGGGGTAGCGCAAAATGATGTTTTGATCTTTTTTAACCTCTCAACAAAGTTGTAAGAACCTTCTTCTCTGTTACATTCCATTCTAGCACAATCCCCTGCAAGAGAGAGGTTGCTCAGAGAAACTTTCTTGCAAGGCCTGTGTCACAGTTTGAGTAATGTGGCTCTAAAACATGCTCTCCCAGCAAAGTTTTCTGAACGTTATTGGCACCTGAGTGCGGGAGCTAATTACCATGGCAACACACTGGTGCTCCTTTTCTTTGTAAATTTGTGCTCAGAAGAGTTCATTCCTCCTGTAGCTGGACGTCAAGAGGAATAAGCAGCCCCACCTTCTTCCTCTTTGTCACATTCTCCCTGAGACTGGTCGTGCCAAGACGAGCCAGAGACCTCTACACACTGAATCATCTTTTCACTCACAGCCATAGAAGCTCTTTCCAAGTTCAAGCAAATTAATAGCACTACTACAGCCTCAGCACTATCCTGACTAATACTAAAAGAAGATCAGGACGTGAATCTGTGCAAAAAAAAAAAGATTTAAAAAATCAAAATTCTGACAACAGTCATCACCTTAGCAATTAATGAGTAGAAATGAAACATCTAGTGATGACAGGCAAAGCTTTACCTGAAGTACAAGGTGGCCACTCAAACAGCTTGCTAGAGAGGATCAGTTTTCTTTACAGTATTCTGGGAAGTTTCTGTTTCCACACATAACTGCAAAACTAACAGCTGAAGTATTTATTTGACCAGCTCTTTTAAACATCCAGCTGCAAATCTCTAACCCACTAATTAATAGATAGTAATTCTAATTCAGTACCTGCAGTTTAACATCCTTCTGAGTTACAGTTTAAATGGAAAGCATTTCCTCAGTCACAGACCATGAATATATAACCTACTTTCTTCCTGCCAAATGCAGAAGAAAAATACTGACCAAACATTTATTTCTGCAATAACAGATGCTCTATTTCCACTTATTAGTGAGTTAACAGATGTTTGTCACAGTATCACTCATATTTTCTGTTCACTAGTTTTGACCCATTACCTCTTCTGTTTTCTGCTCCATTGAGCTGTCCATTTGGAGAACTGAACAACAACCAAAATATCCAAAAAATTTGATCATTCCTGTAAGCTAAACAGGATGCCTAAACCTTGATGTGATGGGCTGGGGCATCCCCTGTCAAGCTGAGGTCTAATACAGGACTCTCCTATGATGACAGAGCTTTTTAAAGAGACTGATATTTTTTATGTATGTTGCCATGTGGTTTCCAGAAATTAGATGAGGTTTTTGAACTGGGAGCACAGCCTCTCCAACATAATCATTCAGAAGAAAGTATATTTTTTTCCCTGTTTGCTTACAGAGTTCATCATTCTTTTCTCTGGAGCAATTCTCTGGTTTTTCACAATCCTTTCACCTCATTCCCATGACCCAAATGAATCCAAAATTATATTCTTCCAAGCTGCCAGCAAGTTGGAAAAAGACCTAATACTTTTTTAATGAGTGGGAGACTCGTTAAAATTACTTTTCTGCCAGTCATTCCTTCCTAAACAGACTCTAACCACTTCATTAAGCATTATAACTGTGCAAATCTTCCCCCAATTTCAGTAATACCCACTGTCCTTCATTCAGCACTCCAAGGAGCATGACCCTTGATCCTGACACTGCCTTTTAGTGTACATGTCTCTTGATCTTACAGTATTAGTGGCAACAGACTTCCTACCAGCAGACTTGTTAAGCGAGCAGGTTTAAAGATTTAAGACAACTTTCCAGATCAGAAATGGATATAATCTTATCAGCCATATACACTATTAGAAACCCTATTTGCTAAAATCTTAAATAAGCACTGATAATACATTCAGATTGAAATGACACTCATAAATAAAAGATACCAACTTTGTTCCTTATGCATGGACAAAATACAGTTTCTTTCCTCATATTCCTCGCAGCCTTCATCAGTTTTTGTGCACAATGTCATGTTTTCTACAAGCACATATCTGTCCCACATTTTTGTTCTAGTTTTCACTTTATTACCCTGTCCTCTGGTAGAGCCATTTCTCTTATTCTAAGGTACTAGACAAAAGATTAACAGTTCTTTAAGAGAAGAAACTTTAAAAAAAGTGAAATGCCTTATGTCCAGAATTTTCCTGTCCTCTGTTTTCCTTTTCTCATGGGCAAGAAGATCATACTGTTTTTTCTCTAGAAGTTCAACAACAATCAGTTACTTTTTGGACAACACTTGGTCATTAAGATTCACACATACTGCTAAAAAAATCCCTGTCTTTGTGGAGTCTTATCTCTTGTCTTAGATCCAAAATGACAGCAAGTTGGTGCCTATGTATCTCAGGCAGAATGTTCATTCGTATCAAGTCCTCAAAACACTTGAGGACTACTTCATTAATCTCAAGGGTTCTGGCCCATACTACAATCCAATCCAGTCAGCTGCATGAACTTTCAGACCAGTCTCCCATCAGACAGCACTGTAGCAACTGGACAGTTAACCCATGTGGAAAATCTATTTGCCTTAACAATAGATTACTTGGCCTCTGACCTCTGGTGTTAGAATTTGCCATGTTTTTCTTTCAGCTTCTGTGGTCTTAGACTCTCTTTGTGGTCTCTTTCTCCAGTGACAGTAGTGGAGAAGATCAATGGTGACAGTAGTGACAGTTCAACTGGACATTTTTCAATCATTCTCTTCTGTTGCATAGGGTCAGACCTTGCTCATGCAATCCAAGGATCTTGCCTGGTAAAAAAGGCTTCATGCACAGGTAGTGCTAGAAAGCTTCTGGGCAAGAAGCAAATATCTGTGTCAATCCATTGGTGTTCTAATCCCAGAATGCTGTGCCCATTTATTGCTTGGAATAATTTATTCACTAATCTCCATCACTCAGTTTCCTTAGAAACAAATATACATCTGGTCACAACTCCAAACAGCAAAATTCATTACAGACTCAAGGGGTACACAGAGAGACAGTTCCTGATGAAAGGGATACTCACATGGCTTATTTGAGGGTCCCCAGCTCTGACACAAAAAGAGCATGGACAGCAGATGGCCTAAACATACCTCTCTGTGAGTCCCTTTAGCTCAGACCACGGGACTCAAGGATATATTTGCCAAAATAATCCTTTTTGCCTTGCCTGGGGTCATACTAAAACTTGATCCAGAAAATAAATCAACCACATGATTGCATCCATTCCTCTCCTGAAGAGCTATCCAACACAGTCTAGGAGGTATTGTGAAATAGGGATAATTTTCCTTAATCCATGCCTGACATTTTTTTTCTGAAATTGGAAGAAAGGGAAGGTTAATTCAAATTCATGGTATTTCCTTTTAATGCTTTCTCAAGGTTTCAATTTTCTTTACTGAACAATTCCATGAAGTGGAAAAAACTGAAACCATTTATGTGTCTTTGGTTAGTTAGAATTGTTCCTTGTAATCCACACACTAAGATTTTAGCATAAATCTTTGGAGGATAACTCGGAGAAGCGCTGAAATGCAAACAGTTACAGGCACATAAACTAAATGAAGAAAGCGTTTCTAGTTCCTCAAAGCTATCAGAAGAAAAGAATTACAAAAATGCAACACAGTCTCAACTTCAAAGGATTACTAGGGGAGGAGAAAAAGTGAAGGGAAACATTTAAGCTACAACTGAGAAACAGAGACTGATTTAAAAGTTACTTGAGAATTATCTGCAATACTGCAAACTCTACAACTAAAAAGGGCTACCATCCCATTACAAATTATTTGTCAGCAAATCTGAAAGTACACATTGAAGGGATTGCCCTCTTTTCCCTTCATTTTGTTTTTCCTTGTTTTCTATAATATTTTCTTTCTTCTTTCTTCATAAAGACACAAGCCAAATGATAAAAAAAAAAAAAAAGCTTAAAGATATGCTAGAAGTTGTTATTTTTTTAAAAGAAAAAGTGAAGATATTTTACTTTTTTCCCCTTCTCAAACACTGAGTCACAGCTAAGTGAGCCCACAAAAAATGACTCATTGCAGAGCTGAAATGCCACAAGGCTAACTCAGTGGGAGACAAAAGCATACCATCTATGCATAAAAGAGCTGCCTGGAGATAAGATTAATTGTTTCTCCCTCTTCTAAAAACAGAAAAACGTTTGAAGCAATTCCTACAGAGAGGGGAAAAGTCCTGGGTTTTCAGAATCCTAGGGTGCTGTTTATCCATGAAAGCACATAGCCAACATGCCATTATACTGTACAGGCTGCAGCAAATGGAAACAAAATGTTATTCAGCCAAGATATTACCTCATAGGAGATTAGTCAGTCTTTTACTATGAAAGCAGGAGAGAGTTTATTCTTGGACTCTTCCTTCCTAATGGCAAGGGGATGCCAGCTTGAACTGGACCTCAGGCATCCTAGTGGTTAGCCCAACTTTGCTTTCTTAGGACATGCAGCTTGGTAAAACTAGTGTTTAGCACCATTAGTAACAGCAACCTTCTTTTCCTTCTTTTCTTTGGTTTTAGAAACCAAAGAAAAACACACAACCCTTTAAAACTCCAAAGTCTTGCTGTAATTTTGAAGCCACTCAAGCCTTTCACCCTAAAACCATTTTACTTTTGCACTTTTGCTTACCCAGTTGAAAAAAACACTCAAAAGCCTTCTCCTACTTCAGCATCTGGCTGAACGGGAACAAAGCACAGCAATTCCCATGAAGAGCCTGACCCAGGCCCAGCTCAGGGAAGCATCAGCAATCAAGTACTGTTTTGCCACTCACCAGGAGCCAATCCTCGGGTTTTCTGCTGGAATGCAAAAGCTGCCTTATTTTTCATGCTAATCATTTGTAACACGATGTACTCCAGGAATATAAAAAAATAAAATTAGTTATTCTGACCCACCTAGTGAGCAGGATAGCAGAAGTATTTCCCATAATAAGTCAGCTGCTAAGTCCAGTGCCACAAATGTGAGACTCACTGAAAAAAGCTGACAACTCATTCTAACATTTTCTTTCCCCTGCATTTCAGCAAGAGAACATTCTTAAAATCCTAAGTAACAAGATTAGTGCTTTGCACTAACAATCATAAGAAGATACTCAACTAAAATAGCAGAATGTACCAGGTATCACTAAAATTACAGGTCCTCCTTCTTCTGTTCCCAGGTTCCAGGGGAAAATTCCACTTTTCAGTAAGCAGACATAGCTATATCTCCCAATGCACTGACAGACTTTCTAGAAAGGTGTAGAAGTTGCAAGACTTGACTTGCAATTGCTTTGGAGCAGTGGCATACAAGAGAATTATTAGCAGAGAATTTGGAGGCTGATATTAGAGACCCAAGTACTGCAGGGGAAGAGCTTCACATTCAACAAGCAGAATTTGTGGGAGCCTGAACACTGAGTGGAAAGCTGTCAGCCTAACTGAAAATGCAGGCAAACCAGGAAAAGGAGGGACATGAGCAAAAAGTCACCCACATCCCCAGACAGAACTCTGACCACTGGGCAGAAAGCCACACATGTAACATTGTGCATGCTTTGAGCACCTGTGCATGCTTTGAGCACCTCTTGGGAATCAAACCTCACCAGCAGGATGGGGAATAGCAGTCTGCAACTCCTCCAGGCATCCTCCTGAGGATCAAAGCACTGTCAAATCTAAGCTACCTCTACACTGGTCTTTAGGCAGAACCAGGTGAAAAGGTTAAAGCTGTATTAGGAAGACAACATCTTAGAGGAAATGTGGAAAGTACACAAATGTGGCTGGATTTTGGACAAACAGGTGCCTGAAGGCATGCCTGGCTCATGCAATGGGATAACAGGAAGGAGCTCTCTGGGTGAGAGCTGCTACATTCACACATTGCCGTGAGGAAACACCAGTGGTGTCAGCCCACAAAAGTGTGGGCTCCTTTGAGAGAGGGTGTTTACCTCAGCCACCAGGCACAGGCTGTCAGTGACACAGCTCAAGTATCTCTCTGCTGCCCCATGCTGCTTCATGCTCCCCTTATGAGCATCACATAAGCAATCCACTTTAACTGTACATGCATCTACATATATAGATGCACACATATGCAATCTGTGCCACATAGGTACCTCTGTAGATATGCCCAGAAGATGCAAACCAAATTCTAGGAGCAAATGCCTGTTCTTTGTTGAAAACTACCAGCTATTTGTCTATTCTGTTTATACAGTGATCCATTTCTGTATGATGGTTCTGACTGCTAGTAATTACTACTTCAGTTCAAAAAGGAAAAGGTGATGGTAGTTGAGTAAGAAAGCACTCACTTCAGCTGGCACAGAAGACTTCAGATTCTCCATGGTCCAGTGCTTTTTACTGACTTCCAAGGCAGCAAGCTAAACCACATGCAATAAAACCAAGTGACTCTATTGTTTTGTTTGGCTGTGCCAATCAAGGGAGCCTGCTGAATGCATTTCACACACATAATTTGTCTCAGCATCATCTGGAAATGAGGCTTTTACCACATATGTATAAAAACTGGCATACCACCTCACATTGGAGAGAATCCCCCACAAACCAGTGGGGAATATAAGAGCAGTCTCCTCCAGAACTAGTTGAACTGGAATTTGCCTGACTCTGAGAAGATGTTATTTTTTCCAACATTTTCTTTACTGGAGAAAGATGATTTGAAAGTGAACTTCACTAGCCAAAGATGAGGTCCTAGCACCTTTGCTGGACACCTTCCTGAATGGTTTAAATCCTGTGTCTACATTTCACTACAGTATCAATAGACCAGACTTTCACACTCAGGAAAAAAATTAAAAGCATTAATGAAAACCACGTGAATGAAAAAGTCAGAGAAAAAGAGCAGATTGCAAAGACATGCTTAATGGACAAGAACAGATCTGCCATGCAATAATATTTTAAATATTCTTGAAAAAAACCACTGGCTGAGCTCCTTTAATTCTCATTGAAAATTCTGCCCCAATTAAATTATGCAAAGCCATTGGATGCATCCACTCACCTGCTCTGTCTCAACGAAGTTAGACACGTGTCCATCATCGTTGACCCCTCGGACGTGGAAGCGGACACCAGCTCGCTCGCAGCTGATGCGGGAGATGAGGCAGGCTTTTGCCTTCTTGTGGGAGGCATAAACAGTGCGAATGTCCACGACTCCACACACCACTTTCAGCAGCCAGTCAGAGCAGTTCACCTGGTAGTGTTTGAAGGGCACGTGCAATAGCTGGTTCCTGAAAGGTTCAACAACATACAGACACATTACTGAATAAAACAAATAGACAGGCATGGGTGCCACCTGACAACAATCAGTAATTAAAGCCATTCATGTTTTATGACTCCTTTTCTGCTGGACCTTATCTCTACCCAAACTGAGGAAGTATCAGGAAGAAACCCTTATGACCTACTACAGTGAACTGAACATGGCAAATTTTAACCACAGAGCTACCACCAAGGTGCTGTCTTTATAACTTGGACCTGTCTTACAAATTCAGATGCAAATGTCACCTCTTTCCAGAGCTCCAGAAATTTATATCTAGTAATCTTATTCATAGATTACAGTGTTGTCAAGCTAATTACTTTTTTTGGAAGAGTACTTCCTGGACCTCAGCACTCACTATGGGATGAAGAACTGGTTCAAAATCCACCAGGATTTTCAAAAAAAAAAAAAAAAAATTCCAAGCAGAAACTGGATTTGCAAGTCACTGGAGATACTGCAAAAAGTACAACTAAAATGAAAAGGAACATCTGTTCTAACCTTCAAGAAACCTGTAATGTCTAGTTAACAATGATGCTAGTCTCTTCTCTTATGATGTTTTTCTTTATTTCATGTTTCAAAATGTGTCTTTAGTCACATAGGAGGGCCAGGAAAATATCTTTTATGACCATGCATTGCTCAATAGAGGATCTGTAAAAGAGAGTGAAACCTCTGAAGAATTGTTCTTCTAGAGTACAACATTTACTTGAAAAAGGTGCAAGCCATTATTACATTTTAGTCTAAATATGTAATGGAAAAAGCAGCTCTAAAACAATTTTTGCTATCTGTTCCACCTCTTTGTCCCAGTTCTACTTGCAAAGGAAGCCCTCGCTCAGGCAAATTCCAGTAGAATTTTTCTGTTGTTGCTGCAGTTCATTAAACAGGCAGTTTGTGTTGCCTGTAACTAAGGTCATCTTACACTTTTCATTGTATTTATCTCATTGCTTACTTTCCTCAAGCATCTATTGTTTGGTCTGAAATTTCCCATATCACCCAATGACCTCAAGTTAAATTTTCTTTGGAACATCTTTTTGCCCTTAATGCGATGTTGTCACCATTTTCCCCTGTTCTACAACATACTGGAGAATGGAAACTCTTCAGAACTTAATTCTAGATGCCAGAAGCAGCAAAGAAGGAAGATTGAAATATACCTTTCTTCCAAAAAGGAAGAGTTTCAAAAGACAGTAGAGGGAAAAAGAGTTGCTTTAAATGTTGTTCCTTTATTATGGGATATTGCTGTCTTAGCAGTCTCATAATTTCTGTCATGTGTCTGACTTGACAGTTCTTGGTGAGCTTTTGGAGAAGGATGCATCATTAGCACAGCTGAAAGCAAGTATTTATTATGTATCTTTCTTCAATTTTAAACTCAAACCACTAGATCTTACCAGTCAAAACCACATCATAGCTGGAAAGATTATTTAGCCTAACTTAACTGCTCTCTCATGTTAATTTATCACCCATTATTAACTTTTTTGCTTATTTAATATTCACCTACTTTGGGCCACAAGCCTCACTGAACATTCTAGCAGAACATCCACATTTAACCCTGCCAGCTATTTTCCACCTACATCAAACCCTCATTTATTTCCAGAACAGCTATGCTTGCTCTGTGACTATCTTTTTGTTAAAAAAAAGGGAGCGGGGGAGGGAAGGGTATAGAAATGCAAGCATTATGCCAAAACTTGCAAAGCAAACAAACTGAAAAACATCAACCCAGCATTGTGTTTTCTTCTTTTCCCTCAACCAATACTTACCACAATATGAGATAATATTTCTTTGCTTTATAAGCACAAGAAAGTAAAAAGCACAAACAGTGCATCACAGGAGTTTTCTTTTGTGCAACTTATGTTTGCACTGAGCTGTAAACATATTAATATTGATGTTTTCAACATAAAAATTAGGGCACATTATTGAAACAATAAACTACAGACTTTAAACACATACTTTTAAAAAATAACAGATACTTCAGTGCAAATAATGGGATTTATGAACAGTTCAAGCGCAGGTTTCTATTAGATAACTTTCAAGAAAACTATTAAAAAGTACTGCACGTGAAACTATTCACAACATATAGAGACCTGTTTCTGTAGTATGAGCAAGACATACTTTGTATTTCCCCCCTTTGAAGCATAAAATGTCATTTTGTAATTGCACTTCACTACCAGATGAATTTTAATTAAACACAAGTTACCATGAATTCATTAAAGCCACCTGCCATGTAAAAGGACATGTCAATGAAATGAAAGGAGATACACTTGAAATGCACATGTTCATTTCCCTCTGAGAATGTCTGACCAATGAGATACAGCTGGGGACAACAGAAGACTCGGGTATAACGTGCAGTACTAACCAGAAGAAGGAGTTACCAGATTCATAGTTGTTATCACCCTGCTTCTGAGCCCGCACAGTCAGGTCAAAGTTTGAGCCTGCATTAGGCCAGGAGAAATAGAACATCCCAGAGTTCAGTATTTTCTTCAAGGCAGTAACGCGCTCGTCTTCCTTGGTTTCTTCCTGGAGAGGACAGAAATCTGTTGCAGTAATTTTGTAAACTTCAGCGTCCAGGATTTTTCCCACTGACGAGCAGCCTGTCACCAGGACCAGAAAGTGCAGCCGAGTGTTACCTAGAAAATGACAGACAGTTACAAAAGGGTTATTTCCAGGTGGACACAGCTTCTCATCAGTCCTGTCACATGCAACACCGACAGGGCTCCAGCAGAGGCCAGCGTCTTTGCTTCACAGGAGAACAAACGGGAACAGACACGCAGGCCACGTTCTTTACATTTCTGAATTCCCCTGAACTGCAGGTAAGTGGCTGCAATTGCACAATATTCCACAGCACTTATCCATCGACATCCTTTGCTGCGCTAGACTGTGTTTTCCCCACTCACTTTACGAAGAGCAATGTGAGTACTATTGGGACACTACTCAAAAAATCAATTTCACCACCCTAGAGAACATACAGCATTCAGATTCTCCACTGGCTTCAGCTGAAGCTGGGGATGTTCAGACATTTGTAAAATTTCGGTATTACCAATTCTTGAGATTTTGCTTTTTATATCACTAAAGCATGATTGGATGACAACCTCAGTTATCACTAAAACAATTACAGCTGCCATAACTGTGAAATCATGAAGCAGCTGAACTTCAGGGCCTCAAAACCAGAAGATAAATTTGGAGCTTGAGAACATCGTTGCAATCAGATCTCTCATACACAGAACCATTTCAACCTCTGTTCATTCTCTCTGAAATGATAATTAAGAAACAGTAGAACAATTTTTCTGGAAATGCTGGTTTTGTTACAAAGAAACTGTTTGATTCACTTAAACTGGCCTGTAATGGAGACAATGTCATCCTAGTCACTCCAGTTAGTAAGAAAAGGTGGAAATGAGCCAAGATTTATTAATTTAGCACAGCAGAACCAACAGGTGACCTGCCAAGAGCAAGTTAATTAGCTAAGGGCACAGTGACAATCTGGGACAGTATGGCTTCAGACAGCAAAAGGGAACACTTCTTAGGATCACTTTTCAACCCTCCAGGGTGACCCACGGTCTGAAAATGCACACCAGCTCTCACACAACTATTCTTTTTCTCAAACACCAGTAGGGGAGTCCTTGCTTTCAGATAACAGGCTGGTTACAGAAACTAGAGTTAGGGGTGGTTTTCAGCAGGGCCAGAATATTTGTGTAGCCACGTGGGACTGGAATGGCAGGACAAGGTGGGAGATTAGATCTTATTCATTCTGTTCTGCTGACACCAGTTTTGTATAAAGGCCAGTGTAGGTGGTATTTACTAAAAAGCTCCGTTCATCACATTTCTTTCTGCAACAACACTGTGCTGTGTTCTCCTTCTTGGGTGCTTTCAAAAACTGTGTCTTCTGTGCTTGTGATATCGCAGCAGAGGGCTAGAAATACTGACAGTTTATTCCTCCTTTGCACGTGATTTTAGTAATTATAAAGAATAAAGAGTAGGAGACACATCAGTTATCACCACAAGAGTTTATAACTGACCAAATACTGCAGCCTCCAGAAAGGGTTAGGAGGAGTTAGCTTCTGTGACTTAGCTGAAACCATGCAAAACTGATCAGCTCAAAGTAAACTTCACTCACAAGATTTTGAAAGCAATATATAAAAACACCATTAGTATGCCTTAATATCAGCCAGCTTTGTTAGTCACAAAAAAAAGCCAGTGCTGAAGGACTTGGAGAGCTGCCTGCATGCAATGCTGAGACAAAGAGTACAAGTACTTTCATCGTCTTCCGTGACCTTAAGCTTTCCTAGACGGTTCAGAAGAGATCAAATGAGAAAGTCAACATCAAAATAGCCGAAGAGAAAAAAACCTTAATAATACAGGGCTTGTTACCTGTGGTTCTGTCCTTTGAGGAGCTTGTAACCAGTGGAAAATCACTGGATCTAAACAGAATAATCCTCTAGTTTAAGAAGGCATTGAATAGGAATATTCGCCTTACCTAGAAACTTGCACTTGCTAACCAGAGACTATAAGCTCTTTTTACTACCTCCTCCACTCAACCACTCACGCTGAAATGGGATACTCATCTACACATTCAAAGATCCAGCATCTCTACTCCCTTAAATCACTAGCTAATAAGCTCCAAAAAAGTATTCACACCTAAGAAGGTATTGCATTGTCCCTGAAGTATAAAGAGATTGGTTTCCTAAAGCTTGATACTTTTCTGCCACTGGACAGTAACTCCACATGAAAGAGTCATGGTTGTTTAGCCTAGAGAAAAGAAGGCTCAGGGAAAACCTTATTACAGCCTTTCAATATTTAAAGGGGGGCCTATAACGAAAGATGGAGACTTTTCACAAGGGCTTTTAGTGATGGGACAAGGGGCAAGAGTTTTCCACTGAAAGAGGGCAAGTTTAGATTGAATACAAGGAAGACATCTTTTACAATGAGAGTAGTGAAACAGTGGAACAGGTTTTCCAGGGAACTTGTGGGTGCCTCACCCCCAGGAAGTGTTCCAGGCCAGGTTGGAAGAGGCTTTGAACAACCTGGTCTAGAGGTAGGTGTCCCTGCCCATGACAGCAGATGGTCTATAAAGGTGCCCCTGGGCCATTCTACAGTTCTATATACACAGAACAAGTCTCTCTACAGTACTCCAAATTACAGGAGCAGCCACCATGCACTTTTCATGATACCTTTGAACTGAGGCTGGCAAAGGAACTCACAGCCCAGACAGCTGGAGAAAAAGGATGAAAAGAGAGATTAATGGTATGATAAAGCTAGCCTGCTTTGCCACTTGGTCCTCCCAAGCTGCTCTGTGAGCTGAGGTGGTCTTCAGACCGGCTCTAACCTCTCTTATTTGCTTAAATCACTCAGGATATGCTGCAAAACAGACAATGCAGAAAGCCTATAACACCATAGCCCCAGCTTAACATGAATCTCTCTAACTCTGTACCTTGGAAAAAAGTCCCAAGCCCCATCCTCTTTTCGTTCCAGGTGGTATTTGGACAGTGGTCCTGAGAACAAGCTCTGGGCTATCACTGCACTCTCTGCAGGAGGAAGACCCTTGCCTGATGTGCATGCCCTCTTGGCACAAGGAACAAGCTAATCACATCCTACTGACAGTGCTCTGTGCCTGTGTCCTGCCCATTTTTATTCACAGCACAGATGTAGCCATGGGGCTCTAAACAAAGGTAATGCTCCTGTCAACCTTTCACCCTTTTAGAACCTCGCACAGCAGAACTGATGCTACCAAAACACTGCTTCACTACTCATCTTTCAGTCATGTGTCTGTTAAGGTTTACGAAATTACTCACCACTAAGCTGTACAGCTACACACAGATAAGGCTTTTCCTGTCTTCCTTTCTTTACCAGCAACATCTAGATGGGCCTACAGTTTTAAATTATGACATGAAAATCCTTCAGATTGCAGTTGCCTCTTCAGGTCAATTTCCCTTGGTACCAACCACCAACCACACCAGCCTTAGACTATCATACTCCACCTTGGAAAGTAATTTTTTTTTTCCTTTAACCTACACAAGTAGTTTAATGTACAATCCTGATTCATATTAGCCTTTTTAAACTGTACACATAGATGAAAGTGATTTAGGAATGTAAGAACTGCAACTCAAGGTCACAACTGTAGAAATGTCCTTCCTGTCCTTGGGATGCAATCTGGAATGTTTTAAAGAAATCTCTGAAATAATTTTAGAGCAAGAAATGAAGAAGTGTTCCTTACTGGTCATGCTTGCTACAGCAACATATCTATGAAAAAGTAAACCCACATATAGTACTAAACAAACAAACAAAAAAAAAATTCAAAGCCTATGGACCAAACTTTGATCTCAGATAAATGGGTACAAATGTTCATGCATTGTGACCAAGACTATTATTTTGCCCCATTACAGCTATCAATCACTACAATTTATAAAGAACACTTCTGAAGAAATGTAAGAAATGTTTTCCTCACAGTGATATGTGCTGAATGCCTTTTTATTAGGTTGCACAAAAGAGGCAGAGGATGAAGAATATTTAGCACAGAAACAAGACAATAATAATTTCCATCTATTTTTTCAAGTTGTCTTACGAAACCAACTGCCTTTATCCAAGCTGAGCAGGAAATGCAATTCTGGTACGTCACACTACACAATAATAAGCTGCAGTTTCTGTATTTAACCTGTCTACATGACTCAGGGCAATTGCTTCCCCTGCAGCTTAGGGGATGATTTCAACGTTGCCTATTTTGAGCTGAAAAGGAGTCAATATTCAATTCTTATTTTGTCCTTAAGTGTAACTATTTCACTCAAGACTGCCTTTTCTGTCCAAACTGGATTTTCTCTAATTTCCGCTTTCTCCATTCCATCACAGTCAAGCCATTGCCTTATGTTCCCTCAGACTTTTCCATCTGCACTCCACACATAGTCCACTCCATTTTATAGTCCACTAAAAACCAATTTTGCTTCTCATCTGTCTTCAAAAATAGCAACAGAACATAGCAGAGCAGTACATTCTAACCACCTAGCTGAAAATTTCTGAGGATATCTACAGCAGAATTATGAAAAGACTTTCCAAACTACCATTTTAGTCTCAAAGATAGACTCCTCTTTCTCCTTCTTGTACATACAATTACATTTTAGGAAATGTGCAAAAAGAACAGAAGAGAGATACTCAGTTGTCCTTTTTGCCTTTGAAATTTCTTTCTTTCAGCTACACACTGTATATGTACAAGAGTGAGAGAGTATATACACAGTCAAATGAATTCCCCAAACACAGCAGCTGTATTAAAGCAAACAACCTATGTGGTGGTGGTGTTAAAATATCCCCTTATGTATGCATCTCTTCCTGACATCCCAGTATCTGAAAAAAACACTATAAAGCCAACTCTTCTAACACTTTGCTTAAGATGTATTTGTCACTGCTAGATCTCCTTTGGCAGCAAAATCTTGGCTGAGGTACAGCTCACAGACACTGTACAATTCATTCTGCTGCCATCCATCTCACAAAAGAAAGCAGAAGAACTTTGTGAGTCATGTTAACAGACATAAGTACATAGAAGTGAATGTTATTACTGGTGGGAAACATTAACTTTGTGAGTCAGTTTCACATATTTCATCTACTTTCTTGTAAAAAGCACGATCTACTTTGGCAGGCATACAATGTGATTTATTTTGATTTCTAAGTAGCGATATTTACAGATTAATTAAAATGTTCAGAGGCGTCTTTCATGTCTTGGCAAAAAACTTTCCCTTCTGCTCTACAAATATACCCTTAATATCCCAGTGGAATGTATTTTCACAAATAAACTCTCAGTTAATTTAATACTTATGGTCTGCATCTTTCCTGTAGTAAGAAAAAATGCTGATACTCCTGAGCAAAGTCTATGCAAGCACTGAAGCTCAGTGAAGAGCTACCCAATTATGCCTTCATTTGCAGCTGCTAAAATACATTATACAAAAAAGGAAAAAGCTACATTGCATTCCTCTGGTCGTTTGACTCCCCCTGGCTGGATGCCAGATGCCCAAAGTTGCTGTCACTCCCCTCCTCAGTTGGACAGGGGAGAAAAACCAAAATGAAAGGCTTTTATGGGTCGAGATAAGGGCAGGGAGAGACTATTTAGCAGTTATGGGCAAAACAGACTTAACTTGGGGAAATTAGTTTTATTTATCACTAATCAAAACAGAGTAGAACAATGAGTAAAACACCTTCCTCTAACCTCTCCCTTTTTCCCAGGCTTAACTTTGATCCCAAGGCTCTCTTCCCCAGTAGTGCAGGGGGATGAGAAATAGGGGCTGTGATCAGTTCATCACACATTGTCTCTGCTTCTCCTTTCTTCTCATGGGGAGGATTCCTCACACTCTTGCCCTGCTCCAGCATGGAGACCTTCCCATGGGAGGCAATCCTCCTTGAACTTCTCCAGCATGACTCTATCCCAAGGGCTGCAGTTCTTCACAAACTGCTCCAGCGTGGGTCCCTCACACAGGGTGCAGGCCTTTTGGAACAAACTGCTCCAGGGTGGATCCCCCACAGGGTCACAAATCCAGCCACCAAATCTGGTCCTCTCTCCATGGGTCCAGAGGTCCTGCCAGGAGCCTGCTCCACTGTGTGCCTCCCAAAGGGCCACAGCCACCTTCAGGCATCGACCATGGGGTCCTCCATGGGCTGCAGGTGGATCTCTGCTCCACCATGGGTTCCTCCATGGGCTGCAGGTGGATCTCTGCTCCACCACGGGGTCCTCCATGGGCTGCAGGTGGATCTCTGCTCCACCACGGGGTCCTCCATGGGCTGCAGGGGCACAGCTGCTTCCCCGTGGTCTGCACCATGGGCTGTGGGGGAATCTGAGCTCAGGCACCTGGAGCACCTCCTGCCCTCCTTCCTCACTGGCCCTGTTTCTCTCTGGCAGGGCTGTTTCTCTCACATATTCTAACTCTGCTCTTCTCCAGCTTCAGCTGGGCAGGTTTTTTCCCTCTTCTTAAATCTGTTATCCCAGAGGCACTACCACTGCTGCTGATGGGTTCAGTCTCAACCAGCAGCACATCTGTCTTGGAGCCAGCTGGCTTTGGCTCCGTTGGACACAGGGGAAGCTTCTGGCAGCTTCTCACAGAAGGCAGCCCTGTACCACTCCTGCTACCAAAATCTTGCTACACAAACCCAGTACAATTCCTTTGTAGTGTCAATCCTTTATGTAAGCAACAGCTAAAGGGATGGAACTCACATGTAAGATGGAAGGTCTAAATCAGACTGTGACAAAAACCTGGGCTACATCCTGAATAGTGAGATAGCAGACATGCATCTTTGCTTTTTTAAACATGTTCAGTAGCAGAAAATGTTTGCTTACCTTCACTTACCATTACAGTATGACCCTCTGACTTTTCACTGAATTTTAACAATCCCTTCCAAAGCAAGTCCTGTACCAGAACTTGTAATCTAATGCCAGAATAAGGCAGAGGTACAGTGACAAAGCTCAGAAAGGAAAAACCTCACACTTTCAGAGTACTGAAGTTAAGCATATGTTGTTCAAGAAGAAATAAGAACATGAGAAACAGTAAGGCTGAGAATATTTCACACCCCATTTGAAATTATTCACCTTTTAACATGTAGACAAAAAATGGATATATTTGGCTCCCACCACATACAAAAACTACCCTTATCTGTAGCTTGAAGAGATTGAACTCAATAGCTACATTCCTTTACTACAACAGGATTCATTAGATTTCTATGAAGAAAAACAGACCCAAGTGCCAAGAAAAACTAATCACGAGTCCTCCGTTTTAAATTACATTAGCAAATTGATATAAATCTCCAGAGAAATGTCTAATTAACTCCACAAGAAACAAACAAAAAGTCCACATTCATTTAAAAAGACTAGATGGACCTACAGTTTTAAGCTATGACACAAAAATCCTTCAGATTGCAGTAGCGTCTTCAGGTCAATTTCAAGTTATACTTCTCAGGCTGCAAAATGGTAAGCGGGGTATAAAAAGACACAATTACATCCACTGGCTTAAACACACCAGTGCTCACACTGCAACTGCCTTTGGTAGACTCCTTGACCAAGCATCAAGCTATATGGAAAGAGCTTGTCATTTCTCCAAGTGAAAATTAAGGCTCACTGTAGCAGCTTGGGAACAATGCATACAGTGCTTTTTTTTGTTTGTGCATCTAAATCAGTGACTTTTAAGTACTGTGTAAGGTCCTACTATCTTCAAATCAATCACTGCAGTTCTCTTCTTAAAACATGTTATTCCCATTAACATTCCTGCAGGCAGTGTAATAGCAAGTCCTTTGCTAAATGAAGATTCCCAAACTGTACAAAAATTTACATTAATGACAATAAACATTCCTTACTATACTAATTGAAGCCAGAGGCCTTCTTCTGCAAACCCTTATCCATATGAATGAATAAAAACAATTAGGAATTATAGCAAGAACTGGCAATCCGTAGTACATGATCTCAGATGACCATGATAATCAGTATCTAAACATGATCCTTAAAGAAGAGAAGATTTAAGAAATCATAGCTTGCCTTGGACAAATGTGGTGGGGAAAGAAGAATGGCAATTATCTTCAGGCAGCTAAGAATGTTAGACAAAACAAATTAAGAAAAAATCCATCCATCACTCAGTGATATGGTTTTGGCCCAAAATAGTAAAAGAAACAGATCTTTTCCAGACTGTATATGACAAAATGCAACTAGCTTTCACAATTTAAGGAAATAGACAACTTTAGCCACTTATTGTCATTTAGCATTGTCTGGGCATTTTATAATCTCAGTCACACAGATGGTGACTTACCACATTTAAGCTGAAGCTCTCCTAAGCAGCCATAAGCATCCATGAGTTTTTCATACTGTCCTTTAATTGCATCCTTTTCTTCTGGAGCTAAGGAACAAAGAGAAAGGCAGGAAACTTAGTTATCCGTTCTTCACAAAATTTTCAAATTGCTATTAGTCCTATTGCATGGGAACCAATGCTACCTAGGTTGATTTTTCTCAGTTAACAAGACTACCATACAAAGGTAGGGTTAAAATGCTGTAAAACCACAGAGATTAAAACATGATGGGACAGAAATGCACATCTCCATACACCACCCTAGAAGAAAAAAGAGCACTCACTTTATTTTCAAATCAACTTGATTGTTAGTAACAATTTTATTTTATGGTACAGATGCCACATCAGAACCAGAATAAATAAAGAAATACATGAGCACATGTAAAATTTACACTGTTCTAAAATAAGAACAAAAAATAACAATCAATCCTGCCATAAGCTAAAATAAAATATTTTTTCTTCATGTACAAAAAGAGAGAGGTTATACTTCCAGATGCTAAGTCTAATTTCAGACAGAACTGGATTTTTTTTTTTATGCAGGATAATATGATTTAATGTAGACACAACACCAGATGTTGATTTCAGGAGGAATTAAATATATTTTAGTGAAGTAAGAATTACTTAATTAAATAAAGGGTCAGATGCTTGTGTTATATTTGTGCATTTCTGCAACAAACAACTTCAGTGGGCACATACTGAACATTTAGATATTAAGCCAGACCACTGAACAAACTTGTCACTGGCTACTTTAACATAAAACCAGCATACTTCCTGAATGAGTAAGTCTGCATTTTGTATAAATTTCCCAATGAGGAGCAAGGTTAATCTCCCAAATGAGGAAAATAGACTGTAACCCTCAATGTCCTTTTACTTCTTGAACTACAGAAAAACAGCAACACAGTACTTTCAGACATTTGCTAATAATATGCAATCTTACACTCCTAATTAACTTCAGCAGTTAAAAAAACCTGAAACCTCTGGGCATAAAAAGGACTGAACTACTTGCAATGGATGATAGAAGAGAAAAGAAAGAGATGTCTCTTTATAAATCTCAAGAGGCAAGGAGCTCAGTGAGAAGCACAGAAAACAAATAAATATCCCATATATTGCTGACACTTAGAAGTGAAATGAAGGACAATTCCTCTTGCAAAATTCCTTAACAGAGGCAACCCCCAAGAGTAATTAAAACATGTTCATCTAAATTTCTGCACTTATGACAAAAGAAGACTTGTTTAATTTTTTCTTAATCTTGTTTTTACTACCATAGTTTCACAACTTACATACTTTCTTAGAGTAAATCAGGAGAAACTAGCAAAATGTTGATACCCCACACAGCAGTTGAAGCAAAGCATAAGCAGCAGACAGAGGATAAAGTGGTTTTTATTGGGTGACATGAATCTCTGGACAATAACAGTTTAAATACTCAGTAATGGCACATTTTAAGGGCTGAGACTCTGCAAGCTCAGTTCTCAGGCACTAAAAAAAACAATTTCACAAAAACAATTTAGATAGACTATAACAATGTTTCAGTCTTTGAAAAGAAACCTCCTTGTCAAGGCTTTCTTAAGTATTAAAAAAACCCAACAGGTTAAAAAAGCTGATGTTTCACTTCCCATGGCATCTTTACTAAGTAGAAAAGAGCACCAATATACAGATTTTTTTTCTTAAATCTGTTCCCTCCTTTAAAAGCTGTCTACATTAAAATAATTGTGCTACTTTAAAATAAAAAGGGAAAACCAAACCCAAAATTCTTTCAGCTTTAGGAAGAAATCTAAAACAAGAGAAACACCAAGAGATTCAGATCTGAGACATGCGGGAGCTCATAAAGCTGCAGGCCAGGCACAACCTGAAAGCTTTTTAAAAGTCACTTTGAAAGCATGGTGATACTCTTCAAAATAGAATCACAAGTTGGAAAGTTGGCTGTTAAAAGTGTCTGGTAAGAGCACAATCCAAAAGAATGGAATTTATTTCAGTGTCGAATTAGGCAACACAGCCCATTCCACTACTGGCAAGAAGTACCTGCCACTGGCATGCCTGGAACCCGCTGGAGTTTCCCAGGTCAAGCCAGTGGCATCACACCCACGTTGACTCCTGGCACAGGACCTCTCCAGACATGCAGCCAAGTAGCTGTGTTTTACCAGTCCTGCTACAGAAACACCACCATTCTGGGCAGACCACTCATCAGAACCCACACCTGCACAGCAGCATCAGTTGGGACAGCAGCACCAGCAGAGCTGCCTGGAAGGAAGGAGCAGGAAAGGAACATGCCAAACACACACAGCTATGTCCGCAGGTCATGCAAACAGAGAGGCCAGAATGTTTTAGTGCCTATGGACCACATTTGGGGGGGGTGTTGTGTGTAAATTCCCTTTGTTAAAGATACTGATGGAATTGGAAGTCTCCTGTCCTGTTACACTCCTTGGTGTGGCACAAAGGACATTATTGCAGAGGGCTTGAGCCAGGTTCATATCCTGTTATTAAAAAGAAGTATTTATAATTCTCAAAATCTTATTGAAATTATCAAACCCTAAAACATCTCCTAGAACATTCAAGGAGTGCTAGGACACACGAATCAGAATCAGAAAGAATGTTGCTACACAGAGAACAAAACTTATGTGCTCCTTTGTTGGATGAAGAGAGTTAAAGGGAAAAATTTCTATGAAACACTTTAACCCTTGCAAAACAAGAGGCATGCAATAATTCAATGAAGCCATGCTGCAATAAAATCAATTAGAAGTGACCTTTTCCATGCATAAAATATTTCAGAGCCAAAAAACCTCACACCACGAAAAGACATACAAACTACATTACACATATGTCTTAACCAAGCATGACTTCCTGCTTGTAAAAGCTGCAATCTCAATTTACCAGCTAGCAGGAACTGGCCAAACATACAGAGTTTCCTTTATTCAACCCCTCTTCAGGGCTGAACTCCCAGACTTCAGCAAGAATCAGCACAACTCTCAAGCATATGGACCTCAGAAAATTCAGCAACTGGAGTCAGAGGGTAGAGAAAGGTACCATAATTCTAAGTCCAACACTAAGGACAGACACAGTAATACCTTCAACTTAAAGATAAAAAATAAGGAAAAGTTCTTGAAGAAAGAAAAAGAGTCTGAGATGGGGTTATGGATTCTGTTTCTCCCTTGTGTTTTTTCAGCCTGATTCTGGAAATAGTCACATGCTTGGCTGTAGGTACTGCTATACAAATGTAATCTCAAGCATATTCCTAAGTACTTGAACAAACATAGGTTTGGTGTCATGGGATGACTTTATTTGTGTCATTTAACATTTGAGGGAAAGAGGTGGGAACTTTCCCCAGAAACAGGGGAACACTATAATCAAACAGAAATTGCATACCAAAACTCCCATATATACATTACAATAAGCATCTTACCTAGAAAAAAGTCCAAGACCAAATTACATAAGTTTAGACAATTACCTCCAAATTGTGTCTTCAGTCATCTGCAGACACGTTTCAAGTGCTTGTATTTTCAATATCTTTTACTATTAAAATAGTCCTGCTCACATTCAATCCAAGCTACACAGGCATTATGAAAGTCAGACTGTATTCAGAAACACCAAGCAGTACTGAGTTGGGAAGAAGTCTGTGGTCAGTGTTACAGTTAAGAGAATCCAAATATTTAAAACATTAAGCAATGTATTTACCAATTTTCTAGTAAGATAGGTTTCTGGTTGAAAACATAACAAACAAAACAGAAAATTTGCATTTTGGAAAGATCAGTTCCCTGGTTTTCTGTATTAGATTGAGAACAATCTGCTCCCAGTGAGAGATTATGTTTGCATACTTGAATGTGCATATATGAATATATTAATTCGCAATCAAAGAAAAATGGATTAAAGTAACCACGAGGTTTCTACTGGCCAGCTCCATGCTGCTGCAGGCAGTCAAGAAAATAGAAGGGAAGTCCCAAAGTGATTGCTCTGAAATTTGGCCATTATCTTTATGTGGTTTCTGCCATATATGACTCATATTTACACAGAAACTTGCAGCAGTCACTACAGACATAATCACTACAAAGAATTAATTCCTCACAACCATTACTTGTCTCCTAGCATAGAAAAAAGACTTGTAATCAACTCTCTACACTTACAAGAATACATTCTCCCTCTTCTCTGTACCCAGTTATGCAATTCTGACAATAGTGAAAGAACTGCAACACACACTTTCCCCCACAATCTAAGGCACTGAAATTCAGCCTGAGAAACCATAGCTTGCAAGTGCCCACTGCCATCATAACCAAGGAAGATAGGACTTCTGCTCTGTAGGCTGCTTCCACAAATGGAAAAGTTTGAACACCACTGAACTTCATAAGAAGAAAAACTTCATAAAAGGTGGTGCTAGCTATATGAATATTCTGGCATAAGAGTAGAAATGGTGGAGGGCTCACTGTCTGGGATAGAACGCAGTGCTCAGAAATACATTCACAGTGTCCTGTGCACCAGTACTGGTGTTTGATTCCCATGCTCCACTCAGCAGCATAGTTGCTCACATCAATACAAAACCAAAGCTAATTGTAACCAGTGAATGTACATAGAGCACAGAAACTGCTTTCCATACAAAAGAAGAGAAAGATGCACAAGTAAATAACTGCTACTTCCTGCTTTTGCAAGACTTCACTCAGCTGCATGCGAGAACCCCACACACATCCACAACTGAAGCAGCAGAGGAGGCACAGAGTTCCTCCACAGAGTGAACACACACCTTAACTTTATATTCGTTTGTCTCTAGTAAAGGCTAACTTCCCAGATCTGTGGGTAAAAGTCAGGAAAAACCTCAGACATATTTGCAAAACCACACACTGTATCAGCTTTGAACTTCTGTACTTTCCAGACACCGTGGTCATTTAGGATTTAACATAACAGGTGATGTAACATCCTTTAAAAAAGCAGCTGCAGAATCAAAGAGCTTGCAAAAAAAAAAAACCAAAAAACCTCTGCACCCTTTGGCTCTGGCCTTGAGAAAACATATTATTATGCTGAAATTCAATAGCAGAGCACTCCTGTTGACAGCTTTTCACTGAAACTACCTGCTATAAAAAAGTTAAATCACCGTATTTTCAGCACTACAGCCTTAGTTTAGTTTAGCAACTGCCTTGACAGCAGTCCAGAACTACCTTGTGCAGTTCACTTCATCTGTAAACCACTGAAACTGTAATGTGTTTAAAGTAGGAATAGCATCTCTATTTATACTGCCTGTTGTATTAAGCAAAAACTTCTAAATCGATGACAACTTTTCTTCATCCTTCATGACTCTAGGTTTCTTCCACAGAATATACTGATGTTCTAGCTCAGAGAATTCCTGGAAGAATTGTTTCAGGCTATCACCCATCCTTCTGGAGATGACTGAAGCTTTAGCCAGTGGCTAAAAAAAAATAAAGGGGGGTGGGGGGGTGGGGGAAGCCTCCAGCAAAATATGTCACTTAATTCAAAACAATGACTTTTACCCTCCACCCTACAGTGATATCATGAGAGGAGGAAGACAAACTCCCATCCTCAAAAATACTGTTTAACTTACAGTAGAACAGAAAACTGTTCTGTTGATATCACATCACTCTACAGATTAAGGGGTTTAGGGATATGCAACTAGGTTTCCTGCAGTGATTTTTGATTTCTTGATTTTTCCAAAAGATTTTTTAGTTTAGGTGTCCATTACAGGACACACATTCTCATTCTGTAAATTGCTGACATACAGGCAATTAGAGATCTTTACAATACTTTTCCACTAGTGATATTAAGGATGCAAATATTGTTCAGGTATTAAATCTCAGCATGCAGTAAGGAAATTGTGAAACATAATTAATTTGCAACTAAAATTGTCACCATTATCTTTATAATATATCAAGAGAAGAGAAGGTATAAACTCATCCATTCATAAGACAGCACCAAATTGTTAGCTTACATATTTGAAAGTATTTATTTTAATGAGGAGTTTGCCAGAGGTTTATAGCCTATATTGGCACTGTGTCTGGTCAAGTGTGTGGTTTTTCAGATTTCTTTTTTTGTAACACCACTTCTTCTAGGACAATTCCCACTCCTGAACTAGGTTAAATTCAACATTTAAGTTTCTTCTAGTACAAAATTTTTATAGAAGCAATTAAACTTCCTGCAAGTGCAGATGTCATGCCTGTTCAAGGGCAGAGATACTTGGTAACTATGAAAAAAAAAAGAACAATTACTAAAATTTGTTCTCAGGCCTTCACTGTCCATCTATGATTATTCCTCTCTACAGTTCTGTTTACATGAAGGTGCAATTGCAAAACTACATAAACTGCTGTACAACTTAAGTGCTCCAGGTATACCAATCTACCTTTATTTAGTGTAGAGGTTTGTATAAGGCACAGTTGCATACCTCCTCCTCACCACAGGTATGCAATTTTTAAGGAACTTTATTTTAGAAACAGAAAACTAGACAGACAGGCCAAAACGAACACAATCCTAGGACCAGTATGTCTGAAACCACACATACACAAAGTTTATGTTAACCTCCCACTGTTGTGTTCTATGGTTAGTAACAACCTAAAGGCAAGTCAAACAAAACAGAATTAATGTTGTTTCTGTTACCACCCTGCTGTGAAGCTTCCTCTTCACAATTCTTCTAAATTCACCAGCACAATACCCACTACTGGTTTTCCCTCCTTTTCTGGTCCTCTGCTGCATAAACAGAACTTATCTAAACAGGCTCCACTGGACAAACTCGCTTTTCCTACAATACAGGAACCAGCCCAGGAAGGAATAGAGAAATCAAATGAAATAAAATGACAAAGTTAATACCATGGAGTAGGCTGAATGCCAACACAGACATGATTAGAGTTATCTCAAGACATGACACTGGACTTCCAAGAGGCATGGCAAACAGGCTTTTTACCCTATACAAATCACTACTTCAGAATTCTTCTAACACATTTTAAGAGAGACTGTATAAATTCTATAATCATAAAATCACAAAATCATAGAATCATTAGGATTAGAAAAGACATCTAAGATCACTGAGCTCAACCATTAAACTAGTATCACTGTGTTCATCATTTAACCATGTTTCCCACTTTCCACATCCACACAATTTTGGATCACTTCCAAGCATAGTAGTTCCACCACTTCCCTGGGCAGCCTGTTTCCATATGCCTGACCATCCTTTCCATGAGGAAATTTCTCCTAATATCCAATCTAAACCTCCCCTGGTGGAAGTTGAGGCTATTTCCTCATGCCCTGTCTCTTGTTACCTGGGAGAAGAGGTCTGTCTACACCCTCTTTTCAGGCAGTTGTAGAGAGTGATGAGGTGAACCTTACCTTAACCTGAACCTCCTTTTCTCCAGGCTGAACAACCCCAGCTCCCTCACCTTCTCCTCACAGGACTTGTGCTCCAGATCCTTCACTGGCTCCATTGTCCTTCTCTGGACATGCTCCTATTTTGAGATGGACCAGGATGGCACTGGCCTCTTTGCTCGTCTGGGCACACTGCTGGATCATGTTCAGATGGATGCTGAGCAGCACCACCAGGTCCTTTTCAGCCGGGCAACTTTCCAGCCACTAAATCATTTCAGGTATAGCAATTCAAATAGGATATGGCAACATTGAAGGAGAAAAAAAAACTATTCTGTGTTGATGATTCCTTTAATTAGTGAGATTTCAAATCTTTCCAACCACTGGTCATACCGGTGGCTCAGGGCTGGCTAGGTGAATTCCAGAGTCTCCATTTTATTCATGCACATTGCCTCTAGGAAGTGGAGCTGCTTTAGATTTTTATCAGAATAACAAAACACAGACCAAACCCCACTGATATCAATACAGAGTTTTAATATCAACAGGTTGTAGTATCAGGGAAAGTGAGTAAAGTGTTGCTCAGTACTAAATGACTTTTCACTGCCAGTTCACTGAAAACTGACACAAAATGCCCCTCTAGAAAAATGTAACACATTTATGTCCACTGTTACCAAAGAATTTAGAAAGACACAGAACCCCCCAAATATTGCACAATTTAAAACTCCAATAAAATAAACAAAACAAAAATCCCCACAAGTGTGGCAATAACATCTTTTCCATGACTGGTCAAAATTTTCCCACTATCAAACGATTCTTGTGAAAATCAGCTGCCCCTTGATGACCTTTCTGGCTTTCATCATTCCTAAAGTCCCCAACACCTGAAAACCAAGCATTTTAGTCTGCATGTCCTTCCAGTGTACATTGTGGAAGATTCACCTGAGTGGACCCAGGTCCTGAGGTGACATTGTGACTGACGCTGTACAAATCACGGTGCACACACAGATCTTACTGCCACCGTATGAGCTGCTTGAACATGGACTCCTACAATGCTGTGAACAGCAGCATGATTGCAGGCACAGGTATTACACAGAAAACAATTTAAGAACACAGCACAAGGATGTGTTGCTCCCCTACTTTGCCTTCTGCCCCTTACATTCTCGGTCACCTAATTTTTCTGTCTGCCTCAACATTAGCAGCATCAGCATTGCACTAATTCATGTGTAGCAAGTATCAAAAACACAGGGTGAGACAACCCCGAGGACGTTTACAAGATTCCTCCAGTAGGAGCCAGACACTCAAGTAACCAAATACCCTTCAAACCACAGGGGCACCACGGCAAGAGGCCAGGATTTTTTTTTCACGGGAGACAAATCTCAAGTCAGTCATCCCAAAACATCTCTGCTGTGAGCTGGCTGTCTTCCCTGGTGGTAGCACCTGATGTAGCTGAGTAGAAACTTCCTCGAGAGGCAGCAGACCTCATTCCTTCACCTGGGCCTTCCTCTCCAGCCAAGGCTGTAGAGGGTCAGTCTTGTACATTAAAAGCGCCCTGTGCCGAGACCGCACCGCCACCAGGCAGCCGGGTGGCCTCTCCTGCTTCTTCTACCCCGGCTGCTGGTGAGGAGGCTAAAGACACCCAGAGCCGCGATGGGACACGGATCGGGAGGAGATGCTGGCCAACCCTCGGCGCAGGGCACTACCAGGGGTCACCCAAATGGGCCAGCAAGTGGCCAAGCCTGGAGGGTCGTGCTGGAGCTCGGGGTGTAAGTGAGGCGAGGCGCTCTCCGCAGCCAGAATCCCACTGGACGTAGGTCTGCGCGCTCCCCTTCCTCTCTCCACGCCACAGAGGAAAGTGCCCCAATGCTCCTGGGCATCGCCCGCTGCCGTCGCACCCCAGTGTCCCTTCACAGCAGAGGTGCTCACCCACGGACACCCACGGCCGCCCCCGCACGCACTTACTGAGCGCCGCCACGGTGCCGGCCTCCAGCAACAGGCAGTCCTGGCGGCTGCGAGCCTCCAGCAGGGCGCTCGGCCCCGGCTCCTGCTTCCAGAGCAGCCGCAGCCCTTTGCTCAGAGCCATGGGTGCCGTCGGCCGCGGGGAGGAGGGCGCAGGAGTCCCTGTGGAGGGGGTGGCGAAGGAGCCTCCTGCTCGTCGTGCGCTCGGGGGCCGCCGGCAGCCCCGCGGGGGCTCCTCCGGGCGCCTGTCCCCGGCCCTGGCCGCTTCTCCCAGGGAGGCGGGCCAGGAGGGCGGCCGTGCCCCGCTGCCGCCCGCCGGTCCCCTCGGCAGGCCTCCGAGCGCCTCGGCTGCGGGGGCGCCCAGCGCAGGGCGAAGGAAGCGGAGCGGCCCCCGCGGGCGGACCCGCCGCTGCGTCCGCCTTCTCGGGGAGCCCCGGCTGCGGCCGGCGGGGCGGGAGCGACCTTCCCCTTTGCTCTCCGCCCTTCTCTTCCCACCCGCGGTAAACTTTCCAGAGTCAACTTTGTTCCTCTGGCTCCGCGGCTGCGGCTCCTCCTCCTCCGGGACAGGTAGAAGCCGCCGGCGGGGCGCTGCCCCCGCCCTGCCCGGGCTGAGGGGAGGAGCGGCCGAACCCGGCAGCGCTGTGGGCCCCGGCCCGGCCGGGCTGTTCGCGGCCGGGCTGATCCCGGCCCCGCTTGCCCCGGCCCGGCGGTGCCGCTCCCCAGCCCCGTGGGTGGTGAAGGTCGCCGTCGAGGCGCCGGGAGCGCGGGCGGCCCAGCAGCGCCCTGAGGCGCCGGAGCTGCGCCCTCGGCCGGCGCGGCTGCTGCCGCTGCTGCCCGGGGAGAAGCCGCGCTCCTTCCCGCTTCCTGCGGCAGCGGCCGCCCGGGCTCCCGGCGCCGCTCCCCGCTGGCAGGGAGCTGCCCTCGGGGCTGCGTTCCGACTCTGCGCTGTCCCGCCACATACACAGTTTCAGGGAAAAGCACATTGCGCGTCTTCTGCTGTTGCAGGGTTCCCATGACAATTCCCTGGCGAGTCTGTGCAGGGTGAGTGCTGGTTTTTTTCCCGGAGTTCACCCAGAAGGAGTGGATTGAGGAGGTAGACACAGGTACGCCAATGTGTTCGGGTGAGAGAAAAACTCACTGTAACCTCTAGCAGAAAATGTAGTCCTGTTCGTACAGGGGTAAACCAAGTAGAATGTCAATTTTTTAACATCAGGAATTATAACTTGAATCAAGATGTAGAGAAAACTGCGAATTCAAAATGCCCAAACTACCATCTGTTACTGTCTCACATTTACGTTGAGAACGTCGGTCATGGCGCAGCGCTGCCAGGTGGAATGTCACAGTCCCGCCTTCTTTGAACGTGACGGAAACAAACCGAAAAGCAGGTACTGTCTTTCTATCACACACATCTGGCTTATTTATTTTATAACCAGCAGGAATTCGGAAAGGAGATTGATTTTACTTTTGTTTATGGTGCCTCCTTAAAAAAGCATTTTGAAAGGATCTGGTATGGAAAGTGTTTGGGATTGGCTTTTTTTTTTTTTTTCCCCTGATCCTAAACTTTGATTATCGTACATAGGGTGAGGTTAAAAGTACTGCGTAAAGCAAAAGAAGGGACCCAGAAACTGTAGAAATTAGGTGATCAGGATGAAAAAAGCAAGACAGCACATAGCTCAAAATTTGGGAGTTTTAAAGGATGTAAGAATATAGATTAACCATGCTCAATTTTAAACAGAAAAGGAATGCCTTTCTAACAGCTAGCCAATGGCAGACCAAAATGGGTTTATGTCTTTGACACCTTTCACTCTTTCCCTAGAGGAAAGTGCTCATTTGAGATAAAATACTTAAAGTATCACTTAATCAGTGCTACCCAAGAGAGTTCTATCACATTACTTTAAAAAGTGCCCTGGATTATACACTTATGTGTGTAAAAATAGCAGAAAAAAAAAAAAACAAAAAACAAAAAACACCCACACTTTTTTTTTGTGTGTGTGTGTGTATGTCTTTGCCTTTGAGGAACAATTCTTCACAGTCCCCTTTAAAGTCCATCATGAGAGCAAACTCTCACTGGGAGGACACGAGTATGTCCCTCTCTATTGTCTGTGTTTTAACTCCTTAGTAATTTTTGTCGTTAGTTCTTTTTGCTGCAAATTCCAAGAACACACAATTTAGGATCGTTAATAAAAAGTTTACTGTCAAATTTGTTGGGTAAAATACTGAAGAAAGGATTGGTGCATTTGGGATGGTATTTTTTTAGCACCTCAAATCATTATGAGGGGATAAGGATGCAAAAGAAAACTCAGATGAAGGTGGCAAACTGGAAACCTTTAGCAGTGTGTATGACAAAGCACTGCTTCATAGGTGGCTCTCTGATTGAGTCTGTTCTAATCTGTTACAAACAGATCTCTTCAATGTGTTCCAGTTGCAGTACATCCACTCCAAAAACAGTGAGTCAGTCAATTAGGCTTTGTGTTAGAAACAGAAGCCTGAGAAAGCAACAATCAGAAAATGGTGAAGAGTAGCAGTAAAAAAATCCATTCGTTTTACAAACCTTCACAAAGAATGACATCCTAATTTAGGGCTCATATAGGAACCTTCCTTGATATATTGGGGATGTGTGCTAAAGCGTTCTTTTGATAAGATCTTTTCATCTAACCAGTCTGTGTTTCAATGCATCAAAGTCCATTTTTAAGGAGAAGTGTTGAGATTGACAGATCATCTTTTAGCAGACATTTGGAGTTGAGCTGTCTTGCTCTGGACCTTATGTATGTGAGTATCATGGAAGCATTAATTCCTGCAGTCATTTGAGAAGTCCCTCAGGTGAAGTCATTCCCTCTTGCACAGCACTTGCTTCCACCCAGGCCATACACCCTCATTACCTCCTCAGCAATTTTTCATTTCATCCTCTTTTCTCTGTGGAGTTTTCCTTCCTTTTAATCTCCTGCCTTGACAGTTTCATCATCCTAGCTTCTTTGCCCCTCTTCACCCATCATTGGTTCTTTATCACTCTTTCTACCTTTGAGCAGTCACAGATATTTTGCGTTGCTTTCTGAATGTTCCCACAGCTAAAACTTGGGAGGTGATCTGCTGCTGCCCCTGCAGCCTTCAGCTGGGAGCAGCAACAGGTTGGTGGGCTCTCTCTGTTATTCAGCATGCATAGAATAGTGGGACTGTTTTGGAGGGTGGATTATCTCGTCTGCAGCAATGTCCCTTTTGCTTATATTTTCTCTTTCCAACTCCTTTTCCAGTTCCTGTCTTCATAGGGGCAGGAGATCCTTCTCCCTCTGTATCAGAAGGGGAGGGATCATTAAGGTCAGATGTTTGCTGACTGTGGAATTATGTGAAATGCAGTTCAAACAAAATTGCAGCAATGGTATGTTAGGGGCAGCCTCCATGGTAGGAGGACAGAGCCTTCAGCTATTAAATCAAGTTCAGTTCCTGTTAACTCGCATGGGGCATAAATTGTGTTGAAGGCAATGTCCACACTGTGTTTATGCAGATTTTTAAGCATTCAGCTGTTACCTGAGTGGTAGAAATCACCTCAGTGAAATTTCTGAACACTTCTATCTTTTTCAAAGTCACTCCATTTGCTTTGAATTTCCAATCACTTCTCCTCCTCAGCTCCTTGTTTACCTTGGAAGCATTGCTATGCATTATAATGACTCCTGCTCCTAGGTCCTTCTGGTAATGGGTGTTTCCAGGGTCTGGATAACTGCCTCCCTGGAAAAGAGTCCTTCATGCTGATCTTAGCAGGTGGCATGGTTTGTGTGTCTGAGGACCATCTGAAGAGGAACAACAGGGATTCAAAACAGAGTTTAGAAGAAATGGATAGAGCAAGGAGTATTTGGCTTAGCTGTCTGCTCTGTCTGGAATAGCTGTGTGAACCCTGTATCCTGGACTTTGGGGTGTAGGATGGGTGTCCCTGTAGTATTACTTGTCTGTCTTTATGTACTATTGAGTGGACTTTGCAATCTGGGGCTCTACAAAAAGCTTTGGTGATAGACTGTAGAAACAAACAAAATACACTTTTCTTTGTCCAATATTATGCTACTGAAATAGCTTTTTCAGTAACTTTTTGAAGCTCTGAGATTAAGTTTACTTATGACGGCATTTCCTCAGGATTTTTGGCCACTTGCACATAGCCTCAGTGGTCACAAATTCCTCAGGAAATGTGTGTGCTTACAAGGTCATTGAAAACAGTTTGGGTTTTGCCTTTTATGACAAACTTTTGACTTGAGCAAATAAAGAAGAAATAGGGGAAATATCTCAGCATATTTTTTCCTGCACATGGCAATCAAAACAAGTAACTGCTGCTAATATGCAAAAACTTCTACTATGTTTCCACATTTTCTAGTTAACATTAGAAGGAATTTTATTCACAGCTGAATTTGACACAGAGAAGCATTTATAACTTTTAGGCTAAAGTGCTCAAAATGTTGCTCTGAAAGTGACTGTGGGGTTTTAATGTCACCTCTTTCACTGTCATGAAATTGAGAGAAGAGCTTTCTATTCTAGTTGGTCACACTTCTCCTGGCCTAGTAAAGAACTTTGTGTGCAAAAGACATCTGGTACTTTTTTACAGAGAGAGTCCAATATAGTTTGAGCTATGTCACTGTTACTCACCAACATCAACTGCATTTCCTCAAAAATAACTGAAGAGCATGAGAAACATGAGTGATAAATTAGGATGCCTTGTTTGTTTAGATTTTGGCAAAGAACATTTGACCTTGCCATGAGTGTAAGCGGAGTGATGCAGGGACGTTTTCTTTGCTTCATTTAGTGACAATATTTTCAAATTTCTGTTCCTGTTCCTGACAAGCTCCCTTATTTCTTGCCATTGGAGTCTGTGATCCTTACAACAGGAAAAATAAACTTTTAATGCTAATTAGTCTGCATCGTATTACTCTTTAACCAATTATTTGGAAGGGGGAGGGTGGGTGCACAGACTCAATCCTAAGCTTCTGGTTCAGCAGGAGCTAAACATATCCCTGAGTTTAAGTGTATCTGTAGCCTAAATCTCGCAGCTCCTTGCTTGGGTGAATAAACTTCCTTCTCAAGTGAATAACCAGTGCAGGCTTGGCTGCTCAAGGTGGTTAGACTGGAAGCAAACTAGCTTTAGGCTCAGACCAAGTCAGGGTCTACCTGGCTGCAGGCTGTAGCTCCAGATTGGCAGAAGACTGGGCTGTGAATTCAAGCTCTGAAGGTGTACCAGAAGTGGTTGAGAGATGCTCTGGTGGAGTGCTAACAGTTTTAGAAATGCTGCTAATGAAAAACTGTGTTGCTGGGAGGTCAGTGGAATTTCTCACCTCCTCTTCCACTTGTACTTAAACTCTGTGTTTGCTAAGTGCAAGAGGTCTCTCTAGAGAGACCCATCGGCTGCATTCACAGGCACTAGCCTTTTCTTATTAAGAGACTATTTTCAGTAACAGCAGCTGTTTTAAAGCTTAACATTCTTCATCCCAAAACTATGTGCAGAAGAGCAGCATTAGTCAGATGGCATTTATTTAGGCAGTAATAGCAACTAGACAACCAGATAAAATTTTTATTCTTTCTTCCAGACTGACATGCTTTTGATTAGTTGTAGGTATCCCTTTCTCCTGTTCAAAGGACTAGGAAACCTCAGAGTTTTCCACTGCTCCTTACCTCATTTTCTGGAACTCCTGATAGGAAAAACAAAATGCTTAATAAAATAGAAAATTTGAATTTAAAGTGAATTGAATTTGAATTTGAATTGAAGTGGGCTGCTTAATATCTGCACAGGAGCTGCAGCAAATATGTTGGCAGTTTTTCCTCATGCCTCACCAGCAAAAATTGTGCACATCTCTCTTGTGTATCAACAGTGAAAGCAGATTTTATTGATTACCCGACATTAAGGGATATGGATTTGAGGAGGCAAAAGAAACCCCTTCTTTTTGTCCATGAATCAGCTATGAAGAAAACTCCAGGAAGAGGCGTTCCCAGATTGCCAGTTACGGCATTTCAGCAGTATATAGTGGCCATCATTGTCACAGATGATGGGACACTGGACTGCTGGGAGAGACTGCCCGCAACAAAGTGATTCCTAACTTCATTCTTAAATAAGAATTTAACTATTCTGTTGATGCTCAGTATCTGTAAGAAGGAAAAACAGAGTTTTCATGATTGTTCAGAACCCCTAAGTTTCATTGTCTGTTGAGATGTTGTAACTAACCAGAGAGAAACAGGTGAATACAAGAGTGGACAATGCAATAACACAACAGAAAGCTGATTGTGATTCAGACAATGGTCTGAAAGCTAAATAATTTAAAATAATAAGACCCACCCTTGTATTTTTAGAGTAACCAAATCAAACAAAAATCAGGAAGTCAAGGAGAAAATACAGTCAGGCAAGTGACAGCAGGAGTTCATATGTTTCTGGATAATTTTGATGGTGCACTATATATTGAGGAAAATGTTAACTTCTGATCCCTCTTACCATGATTCATTTGTTAATGAATTCTGTTAATATAAAAATATTTAGTTATTTTGGCCTATTGGGTAACACAGACTATACTTGAAAAAAAAGGGATCGCAGAGGGTAGATGAGATTTATAATGAGGCATTTAGAAATGGGGGGGGGGGGGGTGAGAAGAGAGGGCAAAGAGAATGGCATTTCCATGTTCACTTCATAACCAATTAATAGTAATTCTTTTAAAGCTTACTGAACTCTAGTTTGCTCTCAGTGGGACCAGACAATCAAGGGAGAGTATCTTTTATGAATTTTCTGTGTGTAAACATTAGTGGGAGTTGATTGAATATGATAGGATGTGTTAACTGAGTTTATGTCCAGTACTGGTTATTTACAGTTGTAGTATCTTATAACAGGATTTTGTTAATTAGATGAGCACAAGTTCTGTGTTAACAGAAATGTATATATAAACCCAATGGAGGCTCATATCCTAAAGTTCTCCCACATTCTAATTCTCTTTTTCTTGCATATAAAACACAAATCTAAAGTAAAACTAAGGAATTTTTTTTGTGAAAAAAGTGAATGTTGGGCACAACTTGTCTATTTAAAAGCTTCAGATTTATTCAAGTACTTGAATAAAAAAAAAAGGGTTAAAATAGTTTTCTATTTGGAGAACACCTCCTTAATATAATCAAATCAGCCAGCTCACAACCAGTACCATCACCCTACAACTACTGAGAAAAGCCCTACATCTCTGGAATGAGTAGGTTAATTTCTCCAAAATCTGAAATACAATCCAGAATCCCAGTTGGTACATCAAAATTCAATTGGAAACATTTCCCAGGTTTAAGATTTGGGATTTGTTTGCTTCATATTTCTTAAGATATAGAATTTCTAGTTCATGCCTTTGATAATGGACTACTGGTTGTATGCCAGATACTAACCTACATAGCAAAAAGAGTCATTCAGTCACTGTCTAAAAGGAGCACAAAATGTCTTGCATGCATAGATTCGCTCTTCTGTGACCAAAGGTTCAAAAATTTTTCCCTTTGAGTTGTTTCCAGTACAGCGTATGTGGGTGCTTTTAAAACGAAGTTAGGCTTCTTTCATTTCATTTTATAAACAGAATCTTAGTGGTATTATGCCTCCCCATGCTTTAGGAAGTCCTGTCCATTAATGTTTAGATTTAGGAGGGGTTTCAGACCAAAGAGCAAGGGGAGCAATAGGTAGTGTAGTAACACATTCCTATGAAGGAAGAGAACATATTTCTTTACCTGAAGGACTGAGGGTTTGGGGTTTTTTCAACTGCTTTTTGTAAAGATTAAATGGCATTGGGCAGCAAATCTCGGGTGTTCCTCTGCTTCTTGGCAGCTTTATGGCAAGATAACTTGGACTGAATAGTTTGAAAAGACAGTGAATATGAACTAGCTCTAATCAGAGTAGTTAATGGAGTTTCTCTGTATACCACCAGCACTGAACTGGAAAAGGTTAAAGAAAAACTAAAACAGGAAAATAGAGCAAACTGGCTAAGGAGTCAAGCTATTTCACAGCCCCATTTATGGTGAAGACAGAGTGAATAGCATATGTTTTTCTTGCAAGGAAAGGAGGACTGTAGAATGAGGTGTTATCTCTCAGTGCTGCTGTAAAGGGGTAGCTGACAAAGCACAGTGTGTGAATGAGGGGAACAGACCAGAAAAGAGAAGAACTGAGGGAACACCAAGGTTCAAAGTTATTTGAACAAACATTTTGGTATGTTACATTATTCCTAGTGCATCAATTAAATCCACACTATCTGTATGTGCAAGTAAACATAATTGGCTTGCTAGTCAGTGTTTGTTTTTTGACAATTTGACTTGTTTATTTTGGTGTGCCGTTCTGCTTCACTAAAACAAGATTTTTGTTTTTCTTTTTACAGAAAGAATTGCCCGTACTTCTAAGTCATGCTACATTCACTATTAACTTATAAATCATTATGGGAGTCTGAGGTTGACTGGAATGATACATTCCCACCCCAGGTTGCAGGGGGTTTAGATTTCACTATGCCTGTAGCTCTCATGCAATCCCTGTTATCCTGGGGATGGGTCATGGCACACATAACAGAAATGATTATTCCATATAGGTGAGTAAGGTAGGCTGGGGTTCACTGGCCCAGCTGGTTGAAAGTTGCAGAAATTACAGTTCTGTCATTTTTTTCTGCTCCAAATACTGTGTGTGTCTGTGTGTGTGTTTATCTCAAAAGTTACCTGAGTAAAAGGGAGGTGAGAAACCATCTTTCTCTGTAGGCTGCACTCAGTTCCTAGGACATTTCCTCACTTTCAGCCACCATTACAGACACCCCAGTAGTACCAGCAACCCAGGAATGCTGCTGTGCGTGGGAAGGGGTGAGCACAGAGTGGGGACAGGCCAAAATAATCTCAGCAGTTTGGCGGTGTGGAGTGGAAAGACCTTGTGTGGGCGGGGCTGGAAAAGCTCAGCAAAGCTGTGGATTTGGGAGAAAGCCAGCTCCTGGGGTGTGAGAATTACTGGGCCATGTAAAACTAACTTTGGAGGGCAGGGAAAGCTGGAGCATGACACCAGTGCTCATGTCATCCCTCTGAAGCCACGAGTAAGAGCCCTTCTTCTGCCACAGACCCCATCCACTATGATTCACCTTGTTTGCTGCTGTTGTTGTTACTTCTACTTCAGTAGCTCTTTGGATTGCCTTTCTTGCTGCCTTCCTGTTAACCTTCCTCTTCTCTTCCCTCCCCCTGCTTCATTCTCTGATGCTTTTTGCCCAATTTTTTGCCCACTGATGGTTAGATTCCATAATTAGTGACCCTGATACATAGAGCTATTGCAATTACTTCCCTTGTCCTTTTAAAAGGTGGGTGCTGTGACAGATTTCCTGTGCTGCTCTTACAGAGTAGCTGTCTTGACTAATGTTTCCTGCATATTTTGGTGAGAGTTCAGCAGAATTCTCTCTTTACTTCTTCCAGAAATCTGAAATAGACTTTGTCCGGTCTTGGAGATTTATTGCAAACTACATGGAAGGGCCAGAACCAGTGCAGATCCTTTCCACATGGAAACACGGATGCACAGAGTTTGTAGTACGCCTGAATAAAAGCAGAGATACTCTGTGAGTTTAGAAATGCCTCTGGGAAGTCAGATTAACTATTCTGTTTAATTCTAGAAGGTGCTGCTCAGGATACAACATATTGCAGGGAAGTCTTTATGACTACTTTTAAGCAACCTGTTGCTTTAAGAGGCACATCTATACGTGTTGGGAAGGATGATTACTTTTTGTTTATCTGCACTTGAACTAACAGCCTAACACTGGCTATTGAGTTTAACTTAGTGGTGGCTGGAGTCTCACAGGAGAAAAATCGAAGGTATCCTGAGACAGCTTTCTCAGAATGTTTCCTTACCATGCCAGAAGTCAGCTACACTCAAACTCACCACCTTCTCTCTATCTAGCACAGCCTCTTTGGCAAAGCACAGGGCAGAACCACTTTTTATTTTGTAAAATCTTAGCTGTCTAAAGAGGCCCAGCTGAGGTGTCATTGCATCCTGGGGCTGAGACAGAACCAGACAGTGCCAGTGCACATCTGTCCTGTCTTCTTCCATGCTGCAGAGTACATCACCAGACCTGTGGCCACACACACACCTGGACCCAGCCAGGGCTCAGCAGTGGACTTGAGGTGATTCCTGTTCTCTGGCCCCACAGCAGAGAGAAACAGCCCAGAGCTTAGGTGCAGCTACAGGTGTCTGTTCCAATTCCCTTGTGAACACCCAATACAATGTTTACTTGTGGGCTGGGTTTTGGGTTTTTTCCATGTGACAAAAAATCCCCTTCCGAAAGGGCTACTTTATTTTACTATTTAAAAATTACTTAAGACCACTAGTAATTTTTATTAGGTTCTAACACTAGGTAATTACAATATGAACTCCTTGCTCAGAAGGGAGCTTTGCCACACAGCACCTACGAACAACTTTTCTGAACTCCACTCTTACTCTAGGAGCAGCCCCTCAATCCCCTGTGAAACCACTACAGTCCCTGCAAGTTGCCCTTTTCCAGTGATAATTTTACAGCACACTCAAATAGATCATAAATCCCACAGACTTATTTTGTAATGTAGCAGTCTGTGGATAGCAACCTCCCTTTACTGACTGTGAATTTGGTTTAAATTTGGAAGACTCCATAAACAGTTGGATTGTGCGCTTATTTATTTGTGAAGTTTTTTAGGATGTTGTTTCCTTTCTGCCAAGCAATAAGACTTTGGTTGTAAGCAGCAGATAGACTGGCACAAGCTGTTACCCCAGTAAAGTTTACCTATTGCCAAACAAGCATAAAGATGCTCGAAGTAGGGAAGAAGTATTCTAGATCTACCTCCTTCCCAAAGGTTTGGGAAAAAGTCCTTGCTTTAAGTTTGGTAGGTCCAATTTGTAACCAGGTAGAAAAGTGTTACTACTGAAACAGGGAAGACACATGAAGAGTTTTCTTATTCCTCAGTTTTCTCTGCTGGCATAACCAGTCTGGAATGGTGCAGTCCTGATGCGTGCAGTCAGATGGGAATCTTCTGGGACAGTGTGTCAAGCTCAGTAAATCCATCCCAGCAGCAAGCAGCCTGGTTTACATTTTGCTACTATATTGTAACAAATGCTATGTTTAAATTTTCACTTCTCTCCCAGATGTTGAATTTTTAAACAAGATCTTTACTGAGCTCAAAAAATACAACTCAACTAGTCAGGAACTTGTTAACAGTTAGAAAAATGACCCTCACCCCTGTTTGGCCCTTACTTTTGAGGCAGCTTTTCATTTCACAAGAGTTTAGCTTGATTAATTACTGGATACACCAAACTTGACAAGATTCTGTGTCTGGCTTGGAAAGAATTTGATTAAAAATAATAAAATCTAGATAGATGTACATTGGATAAACAGGGTCACTCTCTCATTTTGGGCTTTGTTTCCAGCTTGTCATTGGACATTATAGTGACACGTTTAAAAATCCCAACCAAAGACAAAGTTTGGATTCTCACATAAGAATTTTAAGGGACTTTAAGAAATGTCAGTAGGTGTTCCAGATTCGCAGTACGGCTGTGAGTACTGACAGTATTGTAAGGGGTGCTGTGCTTGCCAAAGCCCTCATGACAGTCTTATACCATGGCAAGAAACATACCAGCAATAAACCCCTCCTGCCCTACAGCAGATAAAGGGTCTCAGAGATGCCAGCAAGGTGAATGTAGTGCAATGTATGTCAGGAGTGCAAAAATCTTTGATGATTCAGAAAGATCTTGATGAGCAGGCAATGCACAAGGATCGCATGGGAGCAGGGATTCTTTTCCCCCAAAATGTGAAGCAGAAAAGTAATGAAGTGATACATTTAGTCTTTTCATTTCATAGGATTAAGAGATCAACTTCTATCTAGATTTACGGATATTACAAAGAATTTGTGTTTGTTGAAATGTGTCTGAAATAGCAATAGTATTTGCAAATTATTTTAACATAATTATTATTCCAAATAATTCATAGTCCTAGGAAGTGCTACTACTCCTGCATACCAAGGGCTATAGAGTACAACAGCTAATACCTTAACAAATCTAAATCTTGATGTAATTACAGATTGAATGAAGGCTGATAAGTATTTAGCTTTGCCATTGGATGTACTGTTATATTTAGTATCCAGTTTAATCCACAACTGTTTTATTTTGTTTTTAACAGACTGATTTTCTTCAGATATGCTGTTATAAATGGTCACAAATAAAAGGGTTGTCCTGTCTTCCAATTTATTATTGTCCTGTTTTCAAGCCCTTTATCCTCTCCTTTGGTGCCAAAAAGAAGAGAGCACACTCTTTACAATCTTCATTCTATAAACTTCAGTCTGCTGTGCCACTATTTTTCATCTCCTGTGGGTGACCAAATTCATTAGTCATCGAGGCATCACATAATCATGCAGGTGGGTGTGGGTGGATGCTCTGACAAGCAATTTAACAGGGACAGGTCAATAACTAAGGTCAAATAACTGAAGTACAATTCAAAAGAAACCAAATCACTTAATACTGTTTTTTAAAAAGTCCTCACAATCTTTCTGTATTTTCTGTTATTTTTTAAATCCTACTGTTTGTTATTTTTCCAAGATAACCTCTAACAAACCTCTTGGAGCTAGCAACTTAATTACATCTTCAGAATTACATACTTTTTAGGAAAGCAGTTCATCAAATATTTGGGGTTTTTGGAAATGAAATTTCACAAGACTAAAACCTGTGAAGAGTAACTATTTTAGATTTAGATCTACTGAGATTTAATTGCAACAGAAGGCAATGTGAATCAAGTGACCTTGAATCGACAAATGTGTGCTATGACAAGTTGATTAGCAAATTTAAAAAATGAATAGTTATTGGAGATGGTAGGTATAAAAGGAAAACTAAGGGTAGATGAAGTCTTTTGTTAACAGAAAACAGTAAGTATTACATGCAGTCTTGCTTCAGCTTCGACAGAAAACCATGACATACAAAAATGTATTTTAACAGAATACGGCCACAGATTAGAATAAGGGAAGAACAATATTTAGTAAAAATGAGAAAGCTGGCTTCAGATAGACAGGATCAGTTCAAAGAAACTAATGAATCCTATTGTGAAGCAGACAGTTTTTAACCCTGTAGATAAGAAGAACCTAGAGTTCAGAAAGTTCAGCCAGAAAGCAGTAAGAATACTAGCTGGAATCTGAAGGAATGCAAAAAAAAATAGGACAGTTTAAGAAAATCTGGCCAATCAGGAAAGAATTAAAGGCCCAGAAGATTAAAAATAGGCAAACACATTCTTTATAAGACAGGGAAATTAAGCCATTTTATATTCAGCATCCCAAAGATACTGAAAAGATCTCAGAGTCATAACTCATGCAAAGAGCCATGGGAGAAAAAAAAAGGAGAAAATAGCTAATCCAAGTTTGTGAGTCAGATGTTCTTTCCAACAGTATGGGTGTAACTGACATTGCCACACGACAGAATGGGTGGATTGGTCACCAGCCACTCAATGTATTTCTAATTCTATAAGGTTGCTTTTGTTAGGGTTGTTTAGATAGGAAACAAGGGGTTTTTTTTTCTGCTCAAGTGGTTACCTCAGGTATTAGCTTAATTTTATCAGAAGAGTTATAGGAAAGTACGTGAAAAAAACAATTGCCCAAAGACCCCCCTGCCCCTTGCCAACTAACTGGCCTCTTCCTGGTGCATGTTCATGTCTCAGTGGGAAGCCCTGTGAGAGGCAGAAGCAGCAGTAGCAGGACACTTTCCCAGCAAATGCTTTCCTTGCTGCTGGACTGTACATCCTGAGGCTGTGCAGGGATATTTTGGCCAATCCAGACTGGCGGAGTGTCTGGTGTATGTTAAACTAAGCCACAGCACAAGAGATGCATCTCTTCCTTTGTGAGAGTTTTCTTTACAAGGGTGTTAGACTGAAGTCCTTCTAAAAGCCTGAACTAGACTAATTTTGGTAGCAGTAAAATTGATGTATTTTTTAATTAGGATCAAGTGCATGTTATGGTAGTACTTTCTCAGCTATCTTGTCACAGAAAACAGGAATTGTTCAAGTGTAAAAATTTCCATACTCATGTAAAGTTAGGACTTAATGAAGAACTCTGTAATTGCAGTCAACAATACACCTCCAAACCCCCATCCTATAACAAAGTCTGCTGCTGCAGTCTAATCCCATGTTGGATTAATTGCAAACAAGAAATCCAGGTAGCCTTCCTCTCTGTACAGCGATGTTTTTATCTTTAAAAAATGGATGTAGTTGCAGTTATGGAATTTAAAAAAATGTAGTTTTTAAAGTAGTTGCAATTAAAGTATGAAGTTACACCAAAGAGCTTGGGCAGTTGATGTCTTTTATGAAGTCACTGGGCTAATGCCAGTGTTTGGATCTCCCTGGAAGGAAAACATAAGCCAGGAAACAGTAGTAAGGCTTGTTGATGCTGCAGACACTAATTATTCAGCTATGACAAACAAAACACAGGAGAGCACTTCTCAAGTCTTGCACTAACTTGCTATTTCTGTTTTATGACTACATCTTTAGTGTGCACATTTTCTGTTGCCCCCAACTCATGCAATTAAACTATGCCACTATTCATGTCTAATTTAAAAAACAAATATCAAAGACGATCGAATTTCTATTCTGGGTCAACACCAAGCTGACACAAAGCCAGGAATACACAGTAGCACTGTGCTCTACTACTTATTTGCAGTCAGGAGGGTTCCATCACCCACGAGCTGGACTGACCTGAATAAAGAAAGCTTACAACATATGCGTAAGCCTTTGCTGGTTTGCAGTCACTAGCACTATTATACCATCCAGTAGGGGTGCCTGCATTATGGAAGGCACATGGATGCTTCCTCATTCCTCAGCTGGCCTGTGTGTAAGCTGGTGAAAAGCTACAGGGAGGATTTGCCTCATACTGCATTCACCCTATTAAAAACCAACATAGTCATTTCAAAGAAAAAGAAAAAATAGTCTGGTGGATATACATAAATATTTATTATCAGTTTAACTTCATTTTACTAGAAATCTTTAAACAGTTTTTCTTTTTTTTTTTTTTCTTTTTTTTTTTGCCAAAATGTTGCATCTGACACAGTTGCTACTGTCATAGCTTTCCTGCACTGGGAATGCAGAGCTTACACTTAAGATTCCAAAACAACCTGTTCAAGATAAAGAGCTTTCACTTTAGTGCATATGGAGCTATTTAAGGATTGGTAAAAGGAATCCCCTTCCCCCTCCCAAATGAAGAGTTTGTTACAAAGAGATTTCATTACCAAAAAGTGAATATACAAATGCTAAAAAAAAAATGCTGGCTTGAAAAATTGATTTCAGAATTTACTGTACACATTGTAACAATTTATTATATAAGCTGCTTCTACATGCAAGCAGGTCTTAACATTTGGTGTAAAACATTTATACACATTCTTTACAATTTGTACATATTTAACTGGCTGTATCAAACAACACTGCGCTATGGAATTTTGGAAGCAAACAACTAAAATTGGGAGGAGAAAAAGACGAGGTTTATAAAAGGTGAACAAAACTCGTGACACTGAGAAGCATCTGGACTTAGGCTTAGTCTTGTTTGGTTTGGTTTCAGGTTATTCAGGCAGACCCAGATTTTCCTTCTAGCACAGAAGAGTAACACCAATGCAAAACAAAGTAAGGCAACTATTGAACCAGCAGACTATACCCGTCACTTAGAATGGCTTATTGGTAAAATGCCTTTTAAGTTGTTTTTTGTTTTTTTTTTTAACTAAAATATTTATTTTCTAGGCACATTTTAGCAGAAACTACATTTTGGCTTTCCCGCTTGCCTATGGCAAGAAATGAATTACTTGGTGCCCATTGTGAACACAGTTGGTGGTGGCTTTTTTGGTTTGATCCTGTGAAAAGCCAAGGCCTCAAATGGTATTTCAGTAGTAGGGAAGTCACTTGATAAAAGATGATGATCAAAGAACAGAGTTCGTGTGATAACTAACCATGTTATTCAGTACTTTTGTCACCCTTGAGTTTGCATCAGAAGGCAACAAAAAGTTAACCTGAACAAATACCACACCATATTACTACACGAAGACCTGAGCTTAGCTGGAATTTGGGGATGTCTACTAGTTGGGGTTAGATGTGGCAGTGTCCCCTCTGCTGAAACACTACAAACTGTCAGAGGGGAAGCTGGCCCTGTACAGCACTGAGAAACACCAGTGCCTTATGGCAGAACATTGGGGGCGTCAAAGTGCTGGTATGGAAAACTGTTTTTCACACTTTCCTGAATGGCTCGTTCCTTGTTTGTACTTTGTCTTCTTACACAGTGCATAGTGAAAAAGTGAGCCTGACATAAGCTCTGAGGTGGTGCGCCACAAGAACAAGATTTAGGTAGAAGAAAAAGAAGAGAGGGACGAATGATTGATAGAAGTCATACTGGGAGCAGGATGCCATGGCTGCATATGGGAAGCAAACCTTAAGAACAAAGCGTTCATTCAGGAGGTTATCACAAACGTGTGCCAGAAACATACATGAATATAATTCCTCCTGGTTACTGAATCGCTGGAGAGCTCAACTGAATATAATGAGTATTAAGTAATTTTCTTAAGTGTGTCTGCTTTCCCACTTAAAAAAAAAAAAAGCTACAAATTTGTCACTCTGGTGTTGATCCAGAGTTTTTGGAAGAACATCTGATAAACAATTTCTTCCTGAAATCCATGGCAACATACCAGTTTGATAATTTGGATCCCTGTAACTGACAGCGTTACCTAGCTGTTTTTATTTAAATAATGATACAAATGGGAGAACTTTCAAGACAGGAGAGGCTTATTGTATGATTTAGGCTGATAAAGTAAGATTTTAAATAATACTTTTTTTACACCTGATTCTTGTTGGTTTGGGGTTTTTTGGGATTTCTTTCTGCAAAGGCTAACAAATTTTTATTAGCATTGCCCCCACATCAGAAAAGCACTTTGGAGTTGTTCTTTATTGTTGAATACTCCTTCTTCTCTACATCACAGGAAAACGGCTGAGTGCCTGCCTCAGCTTCTGTGCAATCTGAAACAAAGAAACAGAAGATATTTAATATGTAGTCACTTTACACTGCGCAGAAACATGATGACAGGCTAAGAAATTAGGTATTCCCTTGTGATGAAAAACTTCAGGCATTACTGCAAGTTTTGTGTATGCAGGATTCTCAAAACATTCCATTATAAAGACTTCTCATAGATACACTTTCTGCCTTGTTAATTTGGTACTTTTCACTGCTCCAGTTGTGTTGGAGAAAGCATTGTAGGCAGAGCTGTTATTCTGCCTGTTTATCTAGCACTGCACCAGAGAGCTACAGGAAGAATGCCAGATTTTCCAGGAAACCCATCTCCCTGCTGGAGCAAGGCTGAGACATCAGAACAGAGCTCCTGTGCACTCCCCACAGTTCTCACGGTAGCCATGACCCCACATGTGAACATGTACTGGGGGAGAGGGGATTGGTACAAATAAACTGGTGAGGCTGCAACCAGAAGGATCAAAAAAGACTGGACAAGAGGCTGAAAGAAGGTAACTTTTATGGCTGTAAAGGGGTACCAGTTACTTATGAGACTTCTTTTAGTGATACAATCAGGTTACAGCGCATTCAAACTCAAATGTTTTACCAGCACATCATGTTAGAAAACTTGTTCTTGCTTTATTTTAAAAAAATCACAAGGAATACATGAATGAGAACACTGTTAAATGAGAACTACAGTGGTAGGGAGAGTGCTCAGATTTAACAGATTTAATGTCCCCTGAAACGTTCCTGTCCCTCCTGCCCCACACTTGTATATACTTCAAATCACAAAAGCTTTCCTTCTCACTCCCATCCTATGGGAGGAAAGTTTTGTTGAAATGTTTTATATTTCTGTTCAGTGCAGCAGGCCTTGCTTACTGCCCATTGGAGAACTGAAATTCTTTGTAACCCCAGTACCTGCATGGGGGGGCAGGGAAAGTCAAGCTATCAACAATATGGTTTCTGAGCAGTGGTTTTTAGTTCTACTAGGTTTATTGTAACAATCATGTACATAGGACAGTGTCTGCAGGAAAATACTATTTACACTCATTCTTTCAGTTTTCAGGTTTTCTTACAATTCCTTTTACAATTTTTTGTGCAGTTCTTCAGATATCTGCTCTACGGGAGCAGGGATTAAAGCCTGTATTTCCTATAAAAGCAGTAGCACAGTGCATGCCAAGCTAACAGTGCTGAAGCCGTCCCTTACCGTTTCATAGAACTGTGCCTGCTGCTCCAGATAGAGACGAATGACGCTGTTGTAGTCGTAGATCCGGTTACTGTGGAAGTGATTCATCTCAGCTGCAGTCAGAGCCAGGAGACAAATTATTTAACAGAAGCATTTATAATTAGGAACAGTTTCAGTCAGTTCAAGTCAGTTACTCTGCAGCAAGCTCAGTGTCCAGACCTGCCAGCACAGTCACTGCTCTCATGCATCCACAACATGTTTTGCCTGCAGCACTCAGGTTATAGTGGAACTGTTTGTCAGATTGGTAGGGGGTCAATTACACACCAAGCTGGACACTTCCTGGACAAAGCCAGGTTCTTGTATTACAATACTCAGGTGCACAAAGATTCGATAAAAAATCAAACAAGCAGGATTTTCTTCTGCTGAGGTAACTGTTCCCTCCTGAAGGGTTTCCAACAGAATTTTGGCTAGGACATTCAGATTTCCAAGGGTATGGATATCCAGTTGGAAGCCACAGCTGTAAATACTTAGCTCAAAAAAAAAAACCAAACCAAAAAAACAACAACAACCAAAAAAAGATACAACCAGTAGTGTCTAACCCATTCTTGACTTAGGCTGTTTCAATACCTGAGAAACAGTATTAGTGAACACCTTACACCCATTTCTACATCCCTTCTCAGATCACAGCTTATGGCTGAAAGAAGAAGTTAAATATATTTTGAGGTATCAATGGAAGGAGAAGAAATACTCTACATTGTAAAAGTCATCCTAGAGGTCTCTTCCACAATTACCACACATAAAACACAATCCTCTTGCGTCACTGTGACTAAGAAGAAGTGAGTGGGGAGTTTTCTTGGTTGTTTTTAAAATCAATTTTGTGTGCTGCTCTGACTTCGTCACATAATATATCGAGTACTCTTGGCTTTAAATCATCTAAAAATGATGCAACCCCCTCAGCAATGAGTAATCTCATTGAAGTCAGTAACAGGATGCACTTAATGGCTTGATATCCTGCAGGACTGAGCCCTGACTCCTCACTTCCCCAGTTTTTCTAGTGTGCTGTGCTGCACCTTATATTTACAACACCTCTAACCTAAAGAGGAAAAAGTTCATTCAAAAAACATCCAGGAAATAAAGATCTTATCTAAAAGGACATGAATCTCATCTGGGAAATGGATTATGTCTGACTAAACTAAAAGTCAGGAAAACACTTCAGCTCATGATGACATGCTCATGAGGGTCCATGCTTTTAACTTGAGACATTATCAACTCCAAATTAAAGAATCAGCCTGGCATAGCTGTTCTGGGTTTTTTAAATTGAATTTTCAAAACATGTATCTTTTGCAATAGCAATGTGAGATTAAAAAAATAGGAGGGGGGAAGGCAAAAAAACTGCAATTTAGAAAATCTAAGCAGGTGACAGAAAAGCCCCACAAACAACCCATGGCCAGGTTTTATTCCTGGCAGCAGCAGATTTTCTTTCAAAGTATGCTGCTTAACAGAAGTCCTTCAGAGGTCTGCAACAGTGCCATTTAGCTCAAAATTTGGTTTACCTTGTAGTGCATAAGCCATGGTGCTCACACGTTTCGCCATGTTCTGTTTGTCTTGTGGCGTTATTTTACTGGTTGCAACTAATTTGTCGCTTTCCTTCACTCTTTCTATTGCTCCCTGTAGAAACCAAATGCAGTAAGGTTAAGAGTAGTCAACTTAGGGCTCTTCATAGTAATCTAAAATGCCACTAGCTACATTTTGAGTTTTCATTCAGTATACATATGTACACAAAATGATTGATTCTGCCTTCTCATATTTTCATCCAAAGTTTATTTCACTTTATTGCTTTCAAGAGTCCTTGCAAAAAGTGACTTCAAATACAAGTATGATCAGAGTCATCAGCAAATTAAGTTTGATACAGGCAGTAATACACAATGATAAATACTAAAAGGACAATGGACCAAGTTTCAAATTACAGATGACCAACATAACTGACATCAAAAAACCTGCAGAACCTTATCTGCACATTTTACAAGATGAGGCAACATAAGACTGTTTTTCAAGGGACTACAACTCATTGCAATATATAGCCATTGATTCAGGAAAATCCTTGAGTCACATAAATAACAAGCATAAAAAGATATGCCTCCCCTACACAATGTATTTGTGCCAAACAACATGCAAGAGAATCTATTTACATGTCTCTTTGGCAATAGGCTTATGTTTCAAGTTTTAAAAACATTTCTTCTTCTTTTATGGTATTTTCCCCCAATGATTCTGTGGGATGAGGGACTGTAAGTGTCCTGAAGAAATAACACAGAAATCTGATACACTTTTATCTCTGTTGCTCTCAGAAGTATGTTCTTATGTTCGTGTTCTATGCATTTAACACTTCAAACGATAAAAAAACTGCAACCCCACGTATTTGTGCACTTGTTTTAATACTTCACAATATTTTGTTTCCTGAAATACGTTGCAGCAGACACATGACCATAAGGAAAACTATGACCAAAAAAAAAAAGAAAAGGCAGAATATCCAGAACAATACACCATGGCTTTTGTATTACAGATAATAAAGTGGTTGGGTTTTGTTGCTGGTATTTTGTTTATTTTTTCTTCCCCCCAGAAATATTAGAGCTTAGCTCTGGTCTCTGGTTTTTGGTATCAAAGAAACTTCTACACAGGGCATGATTATTTATCATTAATCAGCAAGCCAGCCATGCAAGTGTACACAAGCTTTCCTACAATACTTGTATGGTTTTATTATTAACTATCACATAGGCTCATACATTACAAATCTACACTACGGCTATTCGCCCCACTGGGACATGCAGTCAACCTGAAGAAAATCATGAACTTTCCACTGCTCTACTATAGCAGAAAGTCGTTATATTCTTGAGAGAAATTCTAGCTTTCCTTCCCTCTTAGTACTTTTTATTTCAAAAATCAACACAGCAGTTTCACAGAAACTTCCAGTGTTTCAGCAGCAGGGGCCAGGTTGCTGCACAAATGCAGGGTACCACACCACAACTTTTGCTGCTGCCCCCGCTGCCCAGCCCTTAAAAAGAAAGGCTCTGCACATACCTTATGAGCTGCTATGATGTCAGGGAAGCAACCGAGAAATCCCTTATATTCATGATTTGTTTCCATCAAAAAGTGAAGATCTTTCTTTGGCTAACAAACAAAGCATAAGCATTAGTAAAAGTATCTGTGGCAAATTAACATCACAGAAAAGAAACTATGATGCCAAGAAAGGGCAAAGAGGAAAAAAGCGAGGGGTGCAACTGAAAAAAACCCAAACCAAAATATTAATTGTTTACGCAAGTTTTTTCATATATGCAGAAGTTTGGGTTTTTCTTAAATAAAAGCTTTTTAGAGCAAGGCATTGTGCATCATTGTGCAGATGCCTCTGCTATTTGCTTCATTTAACACTAGCTCATGAAGTGAGGGGTTTTGCCTGAAGTTTGCCCAAGAAGTGTTTCCAGTACAGTCTCTCATTACATATATAAATATGTACATGCACAGGTGCATCTCCTTAGTTGTCAGTGTAGAAAGGTGTTTTAAGAGTTTTCAGACTCAGCCTTGAGATAAAGAGGATCTGCATTTTGGAGATTTTAAGCATAACATGCTAAACATCAATGTATGTCTTGAATATCAATCAAGGTCTATTTAAGCCACATTTTTACTGAAGCAGGCAACTGCATGTCAAGGCAATGGAACAGGTTTGAAACACAGGTATTCCCCCATATAGAGGCAGAAACTCTGTCCTTGATTAAATATCATTCTTTTGTGTCAGTAATGAAGACAGTTCACAGACCTCAGAAAATGAGCATGTTTAAAGAGCAAACAATCATTTCAGTGTTTTAGAAACCGGAATGTTGGGCTTTCTGACCAACAGAAATGCCCTCTCATCACATTGCCCCGAGCTGACACAGAGTAGAAAAAAAGATGAAAATGCATTTAAAAGTGTTAATAGCAATTTCATTTAATTGGTCTGTAGCAGTAGCAGCTATGTTTTAATCAAAGAGGAAAAAAGGAAAGTCAGAAGTAATCTAAATAGGTGATATGTTTGTACACTCTACGCCATTGCATTTGTAATACTCCTACCTGATCTGCTACAAGACTGGCAATTTCTTCATAAGTTTTCCCTGCTTCTGTTATAGCTCCATTGAGATCAGATTCTCCTAGAAGTAAACATCAGTGTTCAATTACAGTAAGTCAACTGCAATAAGAAACTTGCCTGGATTCAAGGCAAATTTATAAAATAGCCAATTTACAATAATAAACACCTAGCCATCCTTTTATAACCAGCAGAGATAAAGAATTTAAAAAAAAAAAATTAGGGAGGAAAACTGAAGGTCCTGTAAAAAATTAATGTTCTACCACAGTACTACCACTACTTACTTCCACATTTAATAATTTTATGCAGTTTAACCACACAGTATTCCTCCACATGGAGCAACAAGAAGTCTACCAAGATGAAAGGAAGGAAGAATGAGGAGGGTTGGAAAAGATAAGACTGACAAAGCTGATGTGCTACCAGCCCTGAGCTCTCCGACAGTCCTGACCATAACTGTTCAAAGGTCAGAGAAGCAAAAGGAGGCTCAAGAAACTTTTCCTTGATAACAAGACTTCTGATCCTTTAGGGAACTCTTAGATAATATTTTCAAGCTCTGTAAAAATCACTGGTTTTCAGAGTGAGTTTCTAACTTTCACCCTCATATGAAACAGATCGAAGGGCCCTACAATCTACGCTTAACAATACAGACATCACCATAAATCCTAAGCTAGACAACACCACAAGCACTCATAACACTGTATTACTAACAGGACAGGCTAAGTGGGACAAAGATGGAAACAAGCCTTACATTCTTGTATGTTTCATGTCACTTCACCTTCCCATCCACGTTAGCTTGTCCAAAGCTAGTCAACAGTACAGAAAGCAAATTGAGGTAGAGAGTAGAAAGGCGAAGGTATAGTTTGCAGATATCAAACTTTAGTTTAAGAAAAAGATAATTTTCTTATGCTTTCAGCATGTCTTGATATTAGGCAGTGGTTAGTCTTTTACGAACGTTTTGATTTTATTTTACAGATAGTAATCAGTGACTTAATTGAAATGTACCACAGATTTCATTAATGATTAATCTGAACATTAAAGTACCTTGTTTTACTACAACATATGGTCTAATCTACATCAGAGATTTATTACATAGACTCCTTCATTTTAGCATGTCTAAACAAAACAAGGTAATGACTGAATGTTGCTTCAGTTCTATCAATCAATTTCTACTTTCCATTAGACTGGTTTCATAAAGTCAAAAAGCCGTGAGGGCAAGGTCCTAAGAACTAATAAGTCCAGTAACACAAACATTGCTAAACAAATCATTATTATTCTCCTATTTGGGCCTGTTAGAATAAAATAACAATAAAACCAACATTAATTCCCATTTTGAGACTCAAGAGGTACACAATTCATAAGATATCTTCATCTTTTTGTGAAACATAAAAAAATTGGAGGGTGATCAATTTTATTATTTCATGCTTAAGGCTCAAGTATTTTCAGTGCTTCAGAATTCTTTTGTCTGCTCAGAAGTAACCCTGAAGTAACTGCTGCTTAGGCAACTGACTCCTAGATTTTGGGATAAAACATGGTGTGGCTTCAGAGTCAAAAGCCAGGTTGGTCTAGATGTTGCCATTCATTTTATAATGCCTTAAAAGATGGTAACTTTCCCTATCTGAAAGAAGAAGAAAAAAAAAAAATTAAAAAAAAAAAAAAAAAAAAAAAAAAAAAAAGGGAAGAGTATGTATATTTAAGTTGACTAAGTACTACAAAATCCTCCCCTTCTGTGCCGAGCTCACTCAAGGAACCTTCATAGATCAGAGCTTCAAAGGATCTAGACAAACCCTCCCAACACCAATCATCTTGTTCTCAGCATTCTCAGCTTCTGAAGGAACACAAAGGTGGGGATTGCCTTCTGAACTCAGTCTGTGAAAGCTGAGTTGGGTACCAGTGCAAGGATACATCAGGATGTCAGGGGTTCTTTAATCAACAGAATAGCAGAAAGCCCCAAATGTTGCTAACATTTATAACAAGATTATGTAATTGTTCAGTAATATACCCCCTGAAGAAACAGAGGTGGCCTAAAAGCATTGACTGAAGGTAGCTATAAAAAGAGCAGTTAACATGGCCAGTAATATTTCACAGATATTTCAACCCACCACAAGGAGAAACAGGTATTTTCATTGATTTACACACTGCATATTGTCATAAGGAGATGAAGAAAGATGTAGAACTATGAGGAGCCTTTTGGAGATGTTTAATAGAGCATCTCTTAGCAGTTCAAGTGCTTGGTAAATGCCATTGATAATCATTTCAGAAGGAATACACCAGACATATTGGGGGAACTAATACTCCAAGTCTTGACTGGGACAGACAAATTTTTTGTCAAGAAGTATTTTCTTTGTTTTCTTTTCTTTCAAAGTACATTTTAATATAATTCAGTAGGAAAAATCACGAAGTTTGATGTACTGGCAGCAAATACTTGCAGCAAAGCTCTTCTTGGTAAGTACACCTCAAACTGATACGTTCAGCACACAAGCAGCTTGTAAAGCAGGATTTGCCTGTTGCTAGCTGACAGGATAGTGAAACTTGCATGTAACTGCCTAACAGAATTCCTGAGGGGTGATGTAGGATTAGGAGATCTTACCATGGTTCAATGGCATACCAGTCATTCACATTTTCTTAATATAGGAGAAAGACTCCCCCAGATTTGGTGCCGCAAAAGAGAAGCCATGCTATTTAAGGCGGTGTTAACCTTCGAGTATCCTACGATGCAGTAACACAGGCAACACACTGCCAGCCTGCAGGACACTGCCAGGCATGTTCTGGTACTGTCCAATTCGCATTTTTGGATGAGGATCATGCTTGCAAAGTGCACGTTCTTGGAACCAACTGGAGAGTACATAAGCCCACAGCAAAGTTAGATCAGAACCTCTCAGCGTGTCCTTGATAGTATTAAAGGTACCCTTGCCTCTGCAAATACTGGGGACAGATCCCTAACACAAACTGGGGCTGGCAACGAATAGATAGGGCTCATGCTGTAGACAGAAAGAGCTAGAGTGAGTCAGATTAGCAAATGTATCTTGCCTGGTGCAATCTTAAATACTTTAGGCTAGAAATTAGAAGAGAAGGCAGTAGGTATCACGACACAAAAGGCTTTGCAGAGCAAGCAGGCATCACTGATGGAAGTGGTACGGACAGTGGATACATCCCATCCTAACTATGCAAAGGAACCAACTAACAATAAATGCAGTATGTCAGAAGTCAGATACCAGTAGCTAGAAATGTTTCTGCCATCAAATCAGTCATTGCAATCTTCAGTGGTCTATATGCTTAAACTTTCATAACACTCATTACAAAAAACCCAAAACACCAACCCAACCAAAACAAAAAAACAGGGATAAAGAGATTCAGCTCCCAACAGAAACTGAACTGAGTGTCCTTAAGCATGGCTGAATAAGCCATCCATCTTTACTGACAGTCCAGAAAAAATCATACATCATACTCAGCCTAGATACTACTTCTTCACTGGCAGCAATGTGTCCTCTTTTAAATACTGAGATATGGAAAGCTGTGCCCTATCAGTTTAAATCCAGGTGCTTACACCTCTTGCAGCGAGTCTGCTCAATCCATAGACCTGTACCTGATGGAATGCTCAAGTGAATCCATACATGAGCAGGGAGGACAGAGAGAGAAGCAGTGATGAAGCCATTTGAAGCCACACCTGCATCGTACTTGCTCTCTCTTCCTGGGAACTCAAATTCAAAAGCAAATAATCCCATATATTATTAACTTGGAAGTAATACAACGGTACAAGTTATTGAAAAGAGCAAAATATATGGAATCAAGGCAAAGGCCTCTGTAGGAAGGGCACTTTTCTCAACAAGATACAGGTGCAACCAGCTATGACTGGGCAAAGAGCAAAGACAGACATGCTTGCCTTGTTCCCAAACTATCATGGGATCTATTTTTTCATACCGTTCAAAGATGCTGGAAATCAAATTGAAGCTTTCCTTTCTAAGGCTGATCTGCAATTTTGTATCCTAGCTTTATGACATACTGTTTTCTCTTTACCCTGGCAAAAGAACGTGCCAGAGCCCAAGCAATATTCAGTCCTTTCTCAAGACTTCTTGCTACAGATTTTGTCCAGCAGGATTTAGTTTTCTAACCCATGCTAAGAATACATAACCATGCAAATCCCCTACTTCATTCTCACATCCAAAATGACTTTTTAGGCAATATCCTATGCTCAATTCTAACTAAACAGTCATCCTGTTGAAGTACAGGACACAGATAAAAAAAAAACAAAACTCTGGGGGCAGTGGCTATTTCCAATACTTCCAGCAGCAGGGAATCTGTGTTTCAGAAGGTTGCATTTTACTACATCATTTATGGGGAAAAATGTTTTAAGATTATAAACTAAGAGACAGATGAGTAGTCAGAGTAAGTACTGGTCAACTAAAATTTCTAAGATGAAAACATTTCAGGAAGTTTCTGTGCAATAACATTTAAGGTTTTAGAACACAGTAATTTTGCTATCAAGTCTAGAAAGAAAAAAACCAACACCTCAAACACCTTTGAAAGGAGAATCCCAGGGAAAACTGACTCAACAGGCACCATCTGCATATGAGAAAATATTTTCCAGTTGTCTGGAAAACATCAATAGAGCTTAACATATCAAAGCAGAATTTTAAATTTGATCTAAAGACTACATTTTAGGAAAACTTTGAGCAATTGATGCCTTCCTTTTCCCTCCCACAACTTTCATACCTAACAAGACAGGCTCTTTTTTAGGGTTCTTGTAGGAGAAGCAAAGGTGAAGGACAAGAAAAGGCTACAGTAGCCAACCCTCCAGCCCACCTAATGGATTATGAAACATTGTAGTAAGTTTTCCATCACGGTGTGGAGTTGTTGTACCATTAAGTCGCACAATAGTTCTGTGACAGCTATTTTCAAGGCTGCATTTCTCCCCTTTCCCTTTGATATCACAAAAATGCTACAGCATGTTTGGACAGTCAGGTCAGTGATCAGATTCTATATTGAGAGATCAAACTAAACTCTTCCACCAACACTAACCCACCACAAGATTATACAGTGAGAGAAGACAAGACTGCAGACTAGAACATAAAAACCCCATAGCATACACAGAGGAAAGGTTTTAGTATTTTTTCCAGAACCATGTTTGACATCTAAACCTCAAAGAGGAACGCATTAGGATTTTCAGAAAAAAAAAAAAAAAAAAGTAGCATGATGTAACTAAAATACCTCTTTTTAAGCAAAGTACAAGTGAAGCTATTGAAGTACCTTGGTATCCACTAGTGCTGAAGACCAGTGCCAGGCTCTGCAATGCTTTTCCTATCTTCTGGTATTCCTTGGGTAGTGCTGAAAGTGGGAAAAGGACAAGGAAAAGAAGGGAAACAAAAGCAAAAAACCAATAAGGGTAAGTGAGCCTATATCTGCAGCATTTCCAAAACTTGATGAAGTAGATGTGAAAACAACTAAGTTTTACATTTTCTCTAGTGACACATTTATAATTATATTCTTTACCCCCTCCCCTGCTACACATGTTCCAAAACTGGATAAAGCAATTGCAATCTGGATTCTTAAAAGGTACAAACAGTTGGGGAAACAGTGTGCGAATGCTATTAAAAAAAATTAAATCTCATTGCATTTCTAGCTCAGTCCTCCTATGCATACAGTGAGACTTTTTTCCCCTCCCCTTCATGAGGGAAGAAAGAGGGAGAAGTGCAGAAGTGTGATATGGAGAATAGGTCTCATTAATATTTTAAGAGAGGAGACTATTATACAGACACATAATACCTAAACTCTCATCAAATCATGAATTTTATATTTAAAGGCACTAGAAACCAAGATTATCTAGATATAAAAATTATGCAAGTATCTGAATAACAGAAATGGTTTTTTATAATCTATTTATTGAACATGCATGCATAAATTGCTCCATCACAATTAAATCAATCAGCTGTGATTTATGAGTTATTAACACTTTGAACAGCACCACTCCAGAGGCCTAAAAAGCAATCTGAAAAGCAAAAGCAAATTTTTATATGCTGCCTATGCTAGCAGAAAAAAAACCCCAAGTAGATATGGGTTTTGTTATAAAATATTTGTATTCAGAGGGTACACTGCCCAGGCAAATAGAAAGTTTTTAGCTGCTCTAGCATCCCACAGAATCCGATTTTTACAGAAGAACCCCTTTGTGTGGTATAAAAAAACACCACAAAACCCCCAAATCAACCCCCCACCCCAACTGCCTAATTTTATTGTCTTTGATCAAGCTCTTCTCCAGAAGTCAGACTATTTATGATAACTGGTATATCTTAGACAACGAGTACAATTTAGAATACTAGAATTCTGTTATCAGCTATTACACTGATACTGACTCTCCAGCGGAAACTTTTTTGAAGAATCTTTGGTTTCTTTTCACATGTATTTAAAAAGTTTCCATTGTCAGTCATTTCAAATCTCGCCAAATGGAAGGCATGTAAATATTGCTCAGGAAGTGCCAAAAATACTTCTGATTAAGAGTCAAGTCTAGAGCTGAAAGGGAACTTAAAATCTAAGAGACTAATAAAATTTTGCATGTTCCAGTTTACCAGTCTCTTTTTTTGTATTCAGTGTGAAAGTCTGGAAAATTAAAAGTTAAATTTTTTTACACAATCACAACTGTATTGCTGCATCTATGCTAACTAATTAATAGTGGTAAGTATTAGAAGAGTCATTCAGTATCTAAAGCACTAGTGTTGTAAGTTTAGGAAGACTTAGGTGTTAAAAAAATACCAAATTTCTACTGTAAGCACAAGTCACAGCCAGCCCTTGGTTTGATCATTGTTTCTGTAACAGCAAAGCAATGCTGGTTTTCTAGTCTCATCTGAGGAATCTTATTCCTTACCCTGCTCTCCACTTTCCCCTCAGTAGAATTTGCTAGTGAAGCAAGATCTGTACCATGTTAGAGCTCTGTCATGTGTTATTTTTGACCAGCAGGAGGGTCAGTGGTGTGTAGAAGGAAAATCTTTTATTCAAAGTTGGGAAATGTAAATAATTTAAAGTTAACATCCTATAGATACTGAAGTCTAATGTAATCACTTCCACGAGAGATGGAGCTTCTACACTTCCCATTCTCTGTGGTCAGCCCCAAATATTCAGCTTAGTGTTAGATTAGTAAGAGGCAAAAACATAACTCAGTAGATATACTTCAAGTTCTGAGGACAATGTGTTGTTTTTTGGGTGGTTTTTTTTGGTGTTTTTTTTGTTGTGGGTTTGTGGTTTTTTTTGTGGTTTTCTGTTGGTTTTTTGTTTGTTTGGTTTTTGTGGATTTTTTGTTTGGTTGGTTTTTTGTTTGTTTTTTTTTTGTGGGAGTTAAAAGGAGAGTAAAAAAATAATTAAGGAGATTCAAGGAGATTTATGTGATAGGTCTTTGGTTGCCAGACACTACAGCCTGCCCTGAAGTGTTTCTTATTATGATCCTCAGCTGTAGTACCTGCTTCCTTTCAATAGCTGCCTTGTGGTGGCCACAAACACTGAACACTGCTGTGGACTAGGAAATTAGAGCCCAGGCAGAGTCATAGGGACTTGGTGTGAAGTTCTGCAACCCTAAATATCTGTGGGAAGGAAGAGACAAGATAGGAAAAAAAAAAAAAAAAAGAATTGGGCTAAAGATTAAGTTAGAATCAAGTTGGTTTTTCTTTTTCTCTTAAACTCATTTCATTTTTAAATCACTCCTCCTAGCATGCAAGGATCCTAAATAAGGGGTAAATAAGATGCAATTATTTGAAAATATGATTTCATCAGATAAATAGGTCTATTTTGCCCATGTCACCAAAATTTAAATAAATGACCAATACATGAGATCAGGTCCAACAAGGGCTTTAGCTACATTACTAGAATTATTTAAGTATTTTTAAACCTATGGGCAGGGAACAGATATTTCTGAGATAAAGAAAAAACCCCAAATAACCCAGCAAAAAACCCCACATCAAACATACTAACAAAAAACTTGCACAATTTATACTCTTAGACTGAAAATAGCCAGAATTCCATACAATTCCCATGATAATTAAGGAGTGCCTTGAATTATACACATTAAAAAAAAAAAAGAAGAGAGAGAAAAGCACCACAGAAATATCTGCTGAGTTCAGAAGGACACTTACGCCCTGTACACCTCTTCCAGTGCTCTTGTCCCACTGTCAGCAGCTCTTTAACTCCATCATCCATTGCTTTGGTGAACCTACCCACTGCATCACATTTCTGTTCTCTGTGGCATTTTGAAAAAGCAAAAACAAAAAGCAGGTTAATTTAAAAAAACCCAGATGCATAATGCTAACTTTAAACACAGTACCAAAATGTTTAGTAATGTCAACTATATGAGAGATGAGAAAAATATGAGAGATGTAAATCAATTCCTTGTAATTTCTGCCATTTCACTGAATTCAGAATTCCCCTCTTTAAAAACAGGCATTATTTATTCCACTTTTCCTCCTCTGTTTAGCTCATAGACACATGGCACTGGACTCTTATTACAGCGTAACAGAAGCAGTGAAATTCATACAGCAATGAAAAAATAAAATCAATGTGTCAGATATTTTGATGGAAGTCTAACATAGGTGAATAAAAAGTAAGATAGCAACTCTCCTAGGGAAATATATATGCATACTTTCATATTATATTGTCAAGACCATTGTGCTGAGTTGCATTATAGGGAGCAAACCAAAAAAAAATCTGTAATGCTCAAAAGAGAATTTTGAATTAGCATGTGCCTTTTTACTCCTCTTTAAGCATGTTTTCATGCAGTTATCAGAGTTTTTCCATTAACACAGCACTGCATACACAGCAGTGATTTGTGAACTCTACAAAAGAAAATTAAACATGTATTTTGTAATTTCCAATGAGATTTATCTAAACTGCGTCAGATCTTACAACTGCTCTCAGTCAAAGCCTGCATGAGGCAGCTGTGACAGCAAGGGGACACTGAGTGACTCCCTAAAGCCAGGGTGGCAGCTCCAGCTGTGGCCCAACAACCTAGAGGTTCCCACTTCCCCACCAACACTTCCTTCCTCAGCTGTTATAACCCATAGTTATTTGCATAAAAGCAGCACCTGGGCTTTCTAAGAGGCTCTTGCATTACTCCCCTTACCCCAGGAGCAAAACATCCCTTAGTTTTCTGAACTTCATACTTCATGGTATTAAGATCACCAAAAATGCCCATGAACCTGCACAGGACTCTCAACAAAATTGTTCAGTGAAGAACATCTTCACACTGAAGAACCTAAGAGTTCTTGAACAAGCTGGTTTGTCCACTTTGTAAGTGGAGTAATGACTTTCAAGACTCACACACACATTTAACAGCATTCCCATGCACTAGAACACGTGGACATTTGAGATGTTACAGCCACCCCTGCAACTGCTTGGAAATGGGTCCCCAGCACTACTCCAAGCTGCCAGCCCCAGAGCAGGAACCCATACCCCTGGTGAGCATTCTCCTCGGGCTGGTGTGCTCTCCCTGCTTGGGCACAAACTTTAGCAGACCACATGCTGGGCACTCTCTGCCAGGGCTGTAGTACATTCCCTCTCCTGCACCCTGGGTACAAAATCCTCCCTCTCATTCACCCCTTCAGCTTTTATGCCAACTGGGATATACAGAAACCACAACACTTAAGCAAAGTAGTAAAGGTTGAACTCGCCATGCTTGAAGTGTAAGTGACCTAAAAATGTGCAGGTTCTTCTGCTGGTACAGAACTGCAACCACACAGCTATTATAGCCACTCAATGTGCACTGCATCACTTGCATAAATCCTGTGTTGGGTGTAGATACACTACTGCTTTGCTATTAAAAACACATCTATCCAGTTTATACACACACACACGAAACATTATCCAGGTTTCTGTGTTCCACAACAGCAAGAAAAGCATGTGATATATACTACATCTTCTAAGAAAAATTATTAAGCCTAAAGGGGTGAAATGAAGGCTGCATAGTAAATCCAGTCTTTAACTCTGTGAAACCCAAAAGTTTATGACCTACAGAATATACATTAAAAAACATGTATATGTAATATACACATATATAAAAGAAATATATCCATTTGCACTGCCAGAATGAAATTTGATCATTTAAGTCACTTTCCATTTTAATAGTTTTCCATGGATTACAAATATACAAATGTGTGTACATTACATACAAGTACTTTACAGAAACCTTATCCTGCTTATTGGTCCATCTACAACTATCCTAAGCTACTTGGTAAATTTAGCATGTTTTGGAACTGCTGAAAGATTAAAGATCAAAGCACACTTCCACAGCAATATAAAACATAACTGCACAGGATCTGACAGTACTCTATCCCATCAACTAGTTTTACATAAATTATTTTAGGATTAGTATTCAGCCACTGAAGCCAAAATGGTATCAGATAGAGTTCCACCAAGCATTGGAGGGGTTGATATGCAAATTTCATTATTTAAACAAAATTTTCAGCTCTGCCTTGATTAATACCTCTTGAAATCCATGAATATATGTGCACACTTAGTATGTGAGTTTTGGATTATCTCAGCATCTGTTGTGCGCCCAGATGCATAATGCCCATACAAAAAGAAATCAGCTTACATTTCTACCATGTCCAAGTCAGGAGCTTCTGGTTCCATTGTAGAAAAGATCATGACTCCTACAGTTTCATCTTTTTCTGCCTTCCGCTTTCCAGTTTTCCACTCCTTAAAAAGAACAAAAAAAAAGAGAGAGACAAGAAGTTTGACCACCGCTCATCCTTCTTTAAGGGCATGTGCTTAAGGAGTGAATGAAATGTTTAGGAGAACTGTTAATCAACCGAGCACCCCTGAATTAAAACCTTTCATTAAAAAATGAAAACGTTAGAGGAGCCAACGCTTTTTACAGTTCCCCAAAGTTCTCCCCCTCCTCCTTTGTGCACTTTGTTGTCTAAATTCTGGGGTCAACAGACCCTTCTTGTGTGTTACTGAAACACAGTGTAAGAACAATGATATTCAGCTGTCTCTGCACATAAGATAAATCTCATATCAGAAGCTGCTCAAGAAGATCATGAAACTACTATGCAATTATCAGATTAAGTTCTTAGTGGTTAAAAATTCCCTATGCACTGCAACATCTGTTCTGTTTATACATCTACAAATAAGAAACTAAGAAACGCTGACTAGTTGGCAGAATTATACAACTCCCCACTAACCATCCAATCAGCATTTCACCAGGACTACTACTTACTATGTTATTAAGCCTCTACTTACACGATCACAGAATAATTCTGGTTAGAAGTACCTCAGGATGTTTGTAGTTCAACCTCTGACTCAAAACCAGTCAGCTGTGAACTTAGTCACAGGAGACTTGAACCTTGGAAATTTTTAAGACCAGAAGAGGTAATTCACTTTTTCAGCAAATTCTATGTGTATTTAGAAGTATGATTATTTTGAGGAGACAGCAGCAGAGTTTTTCTGTTTATTTCCTCATCAGTAACAGCGCTGGAGTTCAATCATGAAGAAATCATGATTTACTGAAGGCTTACTTACTTTATTTATGATTTACTGAAGATATCAAAATCTTTTTTTTTAAAGCATAATAAAGTGTGTGTGTGAATAAAAATAAGGTTATATCAGGTAATGCTGCAACATAGTGCTATTACAACACATTTCAGTGGAAAACTGTGGTTTTCAGGGATGGGGATGGGGGCAGGGTGTTGTTTTTTTTTTTTTAAATATACAGGATCAGCCAAAACCTAGATCAGCTATGAAGTAGCTCTTGTTTGCAGAGCAGCACCACTCAGAGGATCACAGTGACTCATAAATCCAGCAGAGACAGAGCAGGGCAACAGCCAAAAGACTTTTACATACGTTCTTATTCTGCTGGAGGATACAAACTGTCCCTTGAAAGACTGGCAACAAAGTTACTTTGAAAAGCACAACAGTGTGGGAATGGTGTGTAGCATTTCACAGGAGTAATTTTATGCCTTGTTTGGATCAATCAGTTGAGTAAAGGAATCCCAGCAGTCTCCATCCCGTCACTACTGCCCCACAGTGGGGCGGCTACAGAGCTGAACTCTTGGTTTCAAGGGGAACTGTGGCAGGACAGCAATTCCTCAGTCTCAGTCTGTGAGTGAACTTTATTTCATTTCCTACCTTCTCATCTCGGAAATTGAGAAATTGCTGGAAAACTTCACTTTCTGAGACAACAGGATGGCGACACATTCTCGTCATCCAAGCCTGCAGCCTCTCCATGCGCATTTTGATAAATTCTTCTTCAAAGCGTCCTGTTACACATTGAACAATAATTGTTACACTTAGAGGCTAGCACCTTCAAATTGCTTTTTTTAAATTTATATTGAAACAGCCTGTAACTCATCTGGTGAGTTATTAACAATCTAATGACTCAGAACTGACAAGAGTCACAGAATCCTGTGTTGGAATGGACTCACAAGGATCATTGAGTTCAACTCGTAAATAAATGGCCCATTATGCTAACAAATCAAAAGAACCTTAAATTACAGTATATTGATTACTGACCAAGAGTTCTCCTCTTTTTTAAGATAGCCAGGAAATACTAAAAAAACCTAATGCCCAGCCACAATTCAAATACAATTTTTTGAAAAAAAAAACCTAATAAACTTTTGAATGGAAAAAACTAAGTATCCAGATGATCCAAGTGAAAAGTCAGGGACAGGCTTGGAATGCAGGTATTTTTCTGGTACAGTTTAGTAAAATCTTGATCAATATGAGGTTCAAAAACATTGAAGAAAAAGGAACTACAATCCAAGTTAGCATGTACAAGCTAACAAAGTGCTGAAATTAAACTGCTCAAAGACCATTGAAATTGAATTGCTCAGAAATATTTGAAATTACTCAAATACAAATCACAGACTTAAAAAGCAGTGCCTCCTTTAAACATACTTCCATATAGGTAAACTGGGGAAGAAAAATCAAAAAAATCAGTAAATCATATGCATAAACTGGTTAGAATTTACACATACATGCAAGACTGTAACTGATTTTTTTGGTACTTAAGGTATTTTTAATACAAACTAAATAAGTAACCATTTTTTCTTAAACCAGTAATGCATCATCACTGTGTATTCATAAGAACATTTAGTTTTAGCAGAAACTGTCTTCTCGATAGAATCCTTTCTAATTTAAAAAATGCATTACATCAGACTTCTAAAGCATACAGTGAACAGGATTTGAAAGGAAAGAGAGAATCCTCCAGCACCCAACTCTTCTGATTTCCATAGCAGTGCAGATGACAAGCCTTGAACACATGTACTGTTTCAATATAGTTATACTGCACAGTTACTATGGTAGCGGATCTACAAAGTTCAGTTTTTTGTGGTTTGGGTTTCGTTTTTTTGTTGTTTTTTTTTTTGCAAAATGGAAACTAGCAAGATTAGCACATAAATAACAGAACTAATGAAAAACGAACTTTGTGTATGGGTATTTTTTCTGCAAATTAGCAAAAAAAAATCAAACACTACAGAAGAGACATTCTATACCATTCAGTAATCCTTTGTTTCATTTTTAATCTATACAGCAATTTCCTCAGCATTCCTGCAAGGAGTGCAGAACAACAGAACAGTAGCAGTTGGAAGTTCCATGCTGGTCATTAAGCATATCATCACAAATATATCATCAAAACCAGGATCCTGACAAAGTCAGTCTGGAGTCATGTTTTGTCAAGACCAATTGACAGAAATGCTTTTGTAGACAGTTGTCAGAAAGAAGCCTCCTAAACATAGTTAAAGATAAGCACCCTTTTCCCAGTTTCTTCATATTTCAGAAAAAGAGACACTTTTTGTTTGTTTGTTTTTGTTGTTGTTTGGGTTGGGGTGTTTTTTGGGTTTTTTTTGTTTGTTTTGTGTTTGTTTTTTGTTTTGTTTGTTTGTTTTTTGCATGGGGCAAGGTATTCTCTCCCACAGATTCCAGAAGACAGAAATTCACAGGCAACAGATTTTGTCAAGATGTGATGCCAGACTTTTTGGATCTTTTAAGATATAGTTACAATGAAATCTAGAGACCCCATCATGTCTTCTGGTTTCCTTTTAGTAGACATGCACATGTTAAAATAAAAATGATGGTCAATTCTAAACACGAGGCTAAGGGGAAGAAGTCACTTCCTCACTTTTCAGTTTCCTCGGCATTTATCCCAGCAACTTCATCAATGCTTAGCTTTCTTCAAACACAGCCGAGCTGCTGCATTTTGAGTGATGCCCACAGCCACGTGGTTGGCGACATGCCGATGCCTGTATGTTTGGTTTTGGCTGTTTATCTTAAACACTGTATAATCTTACCAGGAAACATACAAGTGGGAATGGGCTAAAGTAATGGCATTTTCCTCCTACACAGGTGTCCATTCTTTTCTTTACATGCGCACTCTAGCACATCCTTGTAGCAAGGAAGCCAGAGACTACTGAAAATGCATAGGCATTGACATATTCTGTTGCAATGACTAAACTTATGTGCATTTAAAGGACCCAATCCCACTTTCCTGGAAGTCAGAACAAAAGATTTCCATAAGCTTCAGACAGTTTGGTCAACCAGAACTGACATCAAACCAGAGCAGAACGCTATACGAAAGAAAGATGCTTTCTAAATCAAGTGTGAAATCAACCAAGAGGAGAAACAGCTGCAACATTTCACTTGGAAGCAAAAAACCCCAGTTTATCAGGGGATGCTCCCTTTCGTCTGGGAACTTTGTGTCAAAGCTCCTGCAACATAACATATGTACAATCAAATGCAAAGAGAAAAACCCAAACAAAACCAAACACAATGCATGCTCCTCCCCAACCCTCAAAAAAAAAAAACCCCATGCAAAAACATTTGCCCAGCCAATAAGCAAATACAGAACATAAGTAGCTGTCTCTTCTCTCCAACAGTAATTATCTCATGTAGTAACCAGGGGGATTCGTTCTGCTTTTAATTACCTTTTTTTAAAATCAGTGGACTAGATAATTGAACCTGTGTTTTGAAGTGATTCTCCTAGTACTGATCTGTTATTATCAATCAGTCATAAAAATTCAATCATAAGTTTCGAGTGGTGAAAGGTTGAGGGTGTCTTTGACATCTTCTTTAAAAATAATGGGGAAAAAAAACCAGTAATCAATAACTGGACCTTGTAAAAAACTGATTTCCTTATTTCCCATTCCATGAATTCAGAAGAACTGGGAATAATTACCTGTTACTTGCTTGTCTGGAAGAGAAGGGATTGGAATGGCTAATCCAAATTTAACCAGGAGCCGTTCATACAACCAGTCAAAGTGCTTGTATCTGTGGTTGACAGACCGATTAGTGTTCTGTAAGAGAAACACAACTCTGAACTGGGACAGGCATCTACACACAGTCACATGAAACAAGCATGACCAGAATGGTAACCACATGGAATGTAAATAAAATTTATAATTTAGAGCCTTAATACAGAAGAACTTGAAATTCTAGAAAAAAGCAAATCCTTGGGGTAAAAAACATTACACCACTTACTTTTACAACGCTCTTAACAAGTCACACAAACTTTTATTTATATGTAGAAATGACACATATTTGTGAAACAAAAGATCCTGTTTCAGATACACTTACAGTGCAGGTCAGCTGATACTCAATGTAACTCTTGAGACCATACATTTTAGAACCCTTTTTGGGATCTGCCACCACACAGTCAAATGTAGAGGTAGGATACACCCACATTGGGCCGTAATCACCAATCTGTAAGAAATGGCAAATATTATCTTTAAGTACATCGTGTTGCACCAGCTGCAAACAAGGAGACAAATATCTTCTCTCTTCACTTGAGAGTTTCCATTGATTTCAGTGAGAGGCTGAGTGTCTGGAAACAGAGGGGTTTCTTGCAAGCAGGGACGAATGACCACAGTTGACTTTATCTTTTGTATTTTACAATTTTTTCCCAAATAACAAAGGAGTGGTGAATTCTAGGGCTCTTTCAACTACATTTCACTAGAACAGCATATATATGTGAGTTTGGGTTTTAGATCAGACATCAGGACCAAATATTGCAAACCTCTACAAATGTAGCTCCTACACGTAACTATCTAGATAATGAATAGACAGTGTAATGCATTTGTTATGCATCCCCATCCCAAAAAGGCTTATGTTAATCACAAGTAATGCAGATACAGCATGAGGAAAGAGTACTGAAAATAATCATCATCACATTTTTAATTTTTATTATGACAATTCTATTTCTAATTATATGTTCAGTACCAGTTTCTTCTGACCTAAATATATATAGCAACATTGAGGATAATCATTCAGTTGAAAAAACAGGGAAAGGTGAGGAGGATTATAAAACCCAACCAACTATAAAAAGAAAACCAAAAAAACCCATACCACACACAGAGAAAAATTATACACAACCCCACTTACAATTATGGGAATTTTTTCTTTGGGTTTTGCTAGCTGCTTTGCCAACAGATACTGTTCCATTCCAGGTTTTGCAAATCCAGGAAATCTATAACAATAAAATGAAGTGATAAGTCAATTCTAGATTCTCCTTCCTTTGACATATGCAGAATTACCTCCCATTATAGGAAAAAAAACCCCTAAGTATTTCTCAAATATAGAAAAGAGTTTATGTGAATTACTGTAACCATCAACATTTTGCACTGAAAAAAGCAGAAAAGTTTTGGCTACTGACATCCAGGGGTTCTGTGGGCGTCTTGTGTGTCTGTGTACGTAATGGGCCACTTCTTGCAGAGCAAAGTAGCTATTCCTGCTCTGCTGTCTATCATACCAAAGATAACAGGAGGACACAAAGTAATATCTACCACTCCTCTGCAGCCCCACCCTCTCTGGAAACACCACAAACACAGATGCTCATGCACCTGAGATTTCAAATCATAAGAATTCAATCATCTGAAAGAATGATAAACAGAGGATCTATCAAGTGCTTCTAAACATGAATTATCTTAAATAATTTATCCACCAACTAAAAGAAAGCCAAACAAACTATAATGTTCTTAAAGTCTTACAAAATGCCTTATAAAAAGCAAATGGTGGTCCTTATTCTAATTAGGAAGATAATTAGCCCTTGAAATACTGCCAACCTGCTTGCAGAAACACGAGCAGAAAAGTAGGACTTACTTCACAGACAAAAAAAATCTCTTAAATAAGGTATTTTTGTGAGTTTACAACAAGTGAACAATGATGCAGAGGTACTCATGAAACACTGGACATAAAAATCCACAGATGAACAAAATTAACCAGTCATGCAGAGACAGTTGATCTTAGTTATATACCCAAGGAACCATTATTCTATAATCCTTTTCCACTCTGCTTTCATCTACTTAGAGATTACCAGACACTAGCTCTCAAAGTAACAGTGATTTTAGAATAAACAAACACAAAGCTGCAACATGAGATGCTAGTACAGCCCTGACAAAGCTTGACACTACTGCAGGATTTTTATCTATAAAACCAAACTTTCCGTGGCTTAAGAATCAACGTGCACAAACACAGCAGAACAGAACTTTTCCCCACTAGAAACTCAAATTGCTCAAGAACTCTGGGGCAGCATCTCTGATCAGTTTTTACTGTATGGACAAGTCATCCACCACCTCTGACTTTCGTTAAGAACAAATTGTCAAACACAGTTAAATTTTAAAGATTTGAAGTTCAGGCATCGTGAAAGTGTTATCTGCCTGTATGACACCTCCAAAAATTATACCACTTCGTCATATACTTTCAAGCTTCCAGGGATCTGTCCTCTGCCTGCTTAAGGAGTACTCTGAAATACAAATCTACCTTCTCTTCTGCCCCAAAGCTGTAATATTTACAATGCTTATTTCAAGGATGTTGAATTTACATATCTTGACAAATTCCAATTCTCTTCAAAATATACACATTTCCCCTGCATTTTCCATTACTTGTTAAGTGGTAACTTCATAGCAGCTGCACGAGAATTTCCACGCTGGACTCCCCCAGCCTCTGATGCCTCAGTCTCCTTGTAACCAAGGTAAGATGGTGAAGTTGATTTTGGGTCATCCCAGTCATCATCCCAATCATCGTCATCAGCAGCTGCTGAAGTACAGGAGGGATCAGGGGACAGGGAAAGGAGAAAGTTACGTAATTTCTCTTGAAAAGCAGAAGCAGGTACTTCAGCATTCCTACAAATAATCAACCAGGTAAATATATTAAAATTTCTTTCAGCCTTCTATTTTACGATTCCTGCTCAATTACCACTATCTCCATCAAATACAACCTGCAAAGCAGTGCACTAGAAATCCACTGAGGGAGAGGGGAAAAAAAAAGAAAATAAAAAATAAATAAGAGATGATGGTGTGTTAAGATGAACTCAACTGTGTTTCATATTCACAGACTCCAAGTTAGCATTCCCAGTTAGGAGTTCTCTCTTTAATTTAGGCTGTTACTACAAAAAGGTAGAGAAGCCTTCTGAAAGGCTAGTCACTTCTTAAAATTAAGGATTTAAGAGACTATTCCTTTGAAGGACCGAGAGCACAAATTCAAGGGAGTTTAAAAGTTCCAGTTACACAAGCTGAACAACATGCCTGAGAATAGATCATGTATGCACAAGACTTTGGTTTGTCAGATAGCCATAAAAGTTTGAGGCGTCTGTTACTGTGGATCCAATTTTAAAAAAAATTATATAACTTCTAAAACCTCTATTATTTTAGTGTCCAGATTACCCACGTGGCAATGTACTATTAGGAAACTAGTTTGGTTTTGTTTTTCAAATAAGCCATGGTCTATAGTTACAAAAGATTACCTAATTCTTACCTCTACTGTCCACCTACTCAAATCTATTTCTTAAAAGAAGAGCATTATTATCACACCTGGTCCTTGATATGCCTGTGGATGACCAAATGCTGCTGCCGCCTCCCAGTTATTTGAAGCGCTGTTTCTCTGGCCAGCTGCACTTTCAGGCTTTGTTGCCCAGCTGTCAACAGCATTTCCATTATCCCAGTTCCCAGACTTCCCAACATTCCAGCTGGACCAAGGATCATTGGCAATGCTTGCCTACATTGTGTAAAGACAAAAGTAAAGAAGAATTGCTGAAGAAGTGAGCAACAGCCACGTACTTTCTTCTTGAAGTCTTTCGTCTCCTGCTGGTAGGCTGAGTTTGCATTCAGCACTTCACTTGTTTGATTTGGAAGCAGCTGCCAAATCTTGCATTTCCAGCTACACAACTCCTGCATGCAGCAAGCACTTGGAAGAACTGATCAGCTTTCCAGCAATGTGACACCAATACATACTAATAAGAGTGCTTCTCCTCAGGGTAATTAAATTATTTGTTGCAACAGTGTTAGGAAGCAATCTCACCCATGGTAATTATTTTACACTGACACCTTAGTAAGTATGGTACTTGTGAACTATTAATTACCTAAAGCCATGGGCTAATTAGCACTTTTAAAATCAGAATTCAGAAGTCAAGAATTAGGTTTTTCCAAATATTTTATCAAGCTCAGACTAGTGGCTTTACTAAAAGTAAATAATTAATTGCCCACCCATACCATCACTACTGGTGTGGCAGTTAGGGAGTTAAAGCCTAACCTGCTGAACTTCCCTGTCAGAGCTTAACTCATTCACAGTGAAGATGGGGGACGAAAACAGACATCTGCCAGGGAACAGTCTGGTATCTCCCTGTAGACCTACTCTCTCAGCATAAGCTTGTGGTGAAGGCACTCACACACCCCCTTCTGTTAATGCTGTTGTGGAGGTGGAAACCTCAGTGAAGGAGTGCAGAGCAGACATGTCTCTAACTACTGCATTTGGCAAGTTCATCTTGGCTTAATAGCTTAGCATCCTGCTCAGCTCCTTGATTTTAACAGTACACTTTGAAAAAGCATTGACTAGTTAAGTGTAGTCTACTCCAGACACTTACTGCAGAGACTTGCTGGCAGAAAAAAACCTGCACACATACCGAAACCCACACACTGAAAGTGTAGGAGGAAGAAAAGAAGAGGAAGGAAAGCAAACAAAGCCAAGAAGGCTTGTCTTGTTCAGCAGAGGGAGAAACTGAATTTTGTAAAAAGTAGTCTAAATCCTACTGATGCTAGTGCATTATTTTTATCATAAAGAAGCATATAAAAGAAGTGCCTTATATAAATTAATTACTATTAGACTACAACATTTACATGTATCTTAGAACGTTTGCCAATACAGGAAATTTAATAAAACTCCCACTAAAAATTAAATTATTATCTGCAAAAATGTTGCATAAGTGTCTTACACAAAAAAGGTACAGCTACTCTACATCCCAATCTTCTCCACTAAATAGTCTCTCCTCTCATTTTAACTTTGATATTCTACTTAGGAATCAGAACTCTCCCTTCAGTTTTTCCTCAAATAAAGTCACCTGACAGTCATATTTCACAGACACTATCAAACCATAAAGACTCAAAAACTATGCTATCACATAACACCTTTATATATTTAGGTACACAATTCCTTCCAGGATCTGGAAATTAAGACCAAGCCCCCAAGCTGGGGAGAAAAAAAAACCATTCAGAAGACTCACAAGTGTCAGTGGGTCTCTAGGAATTTATCAATTCCTAGACAGAGAGAGACAGATTATGTGGACAGCTTCTATAGTGATAGCTTGGGGTTGGTTTGTTTGGGTTTTTTTTGAGGATGAAACTGATGCAAGCACACTACTCCCTGGGGGAGCAATATTCTTGGACAGCTGATACCCAGTGCTACTTTGAGCAAATTACAAAGAAGCTGCTGATAGCTTATACCAGTCTGCTCTCTTCCTATTTTCACCAGGTATGAGTTTCCTTAAAGAGAAATAACCACACATGGAAATAGTCATCGTTCATTCTTTGCCAAATGAAAACACACAGGGCTGGGGCCCAACCACATGGAAAAGCATGTCCACTTCTAACACAACTTGGAGCACCTAGAAAAGACTGGCTTCCATCATATTTATATACCAATACTTCTGCAATATATGTTTTGCTGATCACTAGCAAATGAAAACCCAGGAGTGGCATGATCACCAAAAGACTGAGTAAAGTTTTCCTCTTTTCTGTAGTAGTTCATGTGAAATCTGGTACATGAGTAAATGGTACAGAAACCTTAAAATCTGCTGCAAAAAAGAGGAAGGCAGTGATATTGACACTACTAAAGAATGACTGTCAAGAGCAATCATCGCACTCACAGACAAATGCTGATATACACAGATGCCATACAGCAAAGGAAAATGTGTTACTTAAACTGTGCTCCCAGAAGTCTTATCTCCATGTGCCTATATGGGAGCACTCTTCAAATCAGAAAATTTTACTTCTGAGGTGTCCAAGAAAGCTGTGGGGTAAGCTCTTGCCCCTAGGTGTATCACTTATAGGCTATAAAACAAGTGGGATATGCTACTCTCCCCTCTGTTCCTTCCAGTCAAAGGGTCCCCATTTCTTTCTGAAGCACCAGGGAAGAGAGTAAGAAAGGGCTTAGGAATCTATAGATAACAACTTTCAAAGAGCACTTACAGGACTCTCTTCAACTTTCTTGAAATGTTTTGCTACATGCACACTAAGTGGTAATCAACAGCAAACAGCGGAGAAGGGCTCAGGAACCAGGCCTGCCATCCTCAAGGTTCCAGAGCATCATGAAGGACCAACTAAATACATCCTATTTATTAAAAGGGTAATCTCAGCTTCAGTGAGCAGTTCTGTGGATCTCAGCAGCTGACAATCTCCATACAAGAAGCCATTTATGTGGCCTAGCTCTGGTTGAATAAACCCTAATTAAACCATCAAGTATTTTGCAGGTGATTAAAAGCCATGTTCTTATAGCTTTAGTTTTCCACAACTGAAATTGATGATTCTCTGATCTCTCCTTAGTCATAACAAAAAAGGTGAAGAGTCCTTGCAAGAAGCTGATATTTAGTCAATATAATTTGATATAGTACACCTAATATCCAAGTATTCAAGCCTTCTCAAAAAGAAATGCCACACCACACAACTAAGAAACTGATCAGCCTTCAAATGAAGCATTGCATCTCCTTGCTCCCCAAGGTTACATTAAACAAGTACACTGAGATTAAATTCAAGGATAAACTCCTAAAAGGCAGCCAATTCTCCCATTTGTAGGCTACTAGGGACTTGCTCACTCCTACTGTCCTAGGAGGAAAAAAAAAAAAAAAAAGACAAAAGGGCTATGTCGGGAACTGACAACAGAGGGAACCCTTACTGAATGTTGTAAGAGGATTCCACTAAGGGCACATTCAAACTCACTACAGAAACAGATCGTTCATTACTGGTGGGGGCTGGGGGATTGGAAGAGAAGCCTAATATGTTTTTAAAGATCTAAAAATAGTTGAATGAGAAAAAATTCCACCACAACAGAAAAATTCTCAGCTTGGAAGGGGAATGTCAGTATCTTTAACAAAAGAATCATGAATTAAATAGGAGAAGTGACATATTTGCTATTTTCCAGACAGTATAGACTATAGACAGTAAAGCTAAGATAATGCACTGAGGTGTCTCTCTCTGCCCTGGCTAAAAATCTTTATTTGATCTCCTGGCCAGCTAATTTGTTCCTGGCAGGCTCCCTCCTCATATTAATGCATGCCCCTGATGGACAAATAGATCCATTCTACTGCTGAAGGACAAAAGCCAAAACAAATACAAGGTTTAGATGGTAAAACTAATTTAAGTACCCAGAAAGACCTAGGTTTGTGCCATCAAAAATAATGACCTCCAACTGTAAGAAATACACCTTGAAATCTAGCTACTCAGAGACAGAAGCCATGCTGAAGCAGTGAGTAGCAAAAGTAAGCCTGATCAGATCAAGGGAAGTTCAGGATAGCCAAAGCTGCAATGAGAAGTGTTATGCTCTTGAAGAGGGGTTTAAGAGACAGACAGCACAGAGCAATGGCAGAAAACACAAGAAAAGTCAAGGTGACTCATATGAATAGCTCACAGGAATGAACATACCTCTCCAGTTTTATAGCTGCCTTAGTTACCTGCATGGAAACAAAGCCTTAAGCATACTCAGACATTACACTAAACTTAAGTTCTTTGGATAACAATCTCTGATAGATACATTAAAAAAAAAAAAAGCCCAAACAACTAAATGAGTATATGGACAAACACCTTAAAAATCAAGTGTTTTTCTCCAGGAAGAAAGATGAAAGGCTAAAAGCATACTCTGCAGCAACCACAGAACTGCATTCACTGTGCTGTTTAAGACAGAACAAGTGTGCACATTAGCAGATAACTGAAGCAGCTGCCATACCCATGACATTTTACGGCTAAGCTTTCTTCTGGGTAGATCATTACCTTAGCATTGTGGTCCAGGGAATTTCTTCCATTTCTGAAGGAAGGCCCTCTTTTCTATAGAGTACAACATAAACATACTTAAAGAAATCCTCTAGAAAAAGCAAAAGTGGAGATGGGCTAGATTTTAAAGAATAACCAACCTTATGGACTTAGATACTAGAGTGCTCCTGCAGATAAATACTGGAAAGCAACATGACCTCCAGAAGCAAGGAGGCTGCAGTAAAACTCTCCCAGGAACACATCTGTCCCTCGGCCATTTCTGTCTTCTCACTTCCTTCCTGAGGAAACCACTGTCCAACACCTCCATTACCAACCCCACTGCTCCCTTCATAACTCTGCACAGGAGCTGGGCTTTGCCTGCTCACAAACAACACAAAGCCCAGACATACCCACTGGACATTCCTTGTTTTCAGCAGGAAATAAATCTAAACCACCAGTGGACAAACTGAGATACTACCGAGAAGAACAGAGCTGTTAGTTTTTTGTTATTTTCCTGTTTCCAATCCCATTTCCTTACCTGTAAGGTTATTTGCAACCAAACTGGACTAGGGGCTGCATTGGTTGTGCACAGTGCAGGCACAGGATTTCTGTCTATCATCTCCTGATTCAGCTCAAAAAACCCCATTTTTGAAATTGGAATAGTGTTTTAGACTATTTAGACATAATTTAGACTTGAGTAAAGAATACTCAGTGATAGTATGAGGGGAGGAAAAACACATCTATTGTCACCCTGACTGCTTCAGGGAAATTCTTTTTTTTAATTAAAATTTGCTTAATTTCAACTTTCAGACACTAAAAATCCTACATCCATAATTTATTCAATGGAGCTCTCTCAGGCTTCTGTTTTTGTTACTCACACCTGCACATGTAAATGACAATCAAGTCACTTCTTTATATCCTTGTCTTCTCTTAAGCTGATTTCAATTTTTCTATGGTTTCTTATTGAAACACAGATGAAAAATTTCAGGCAGTTTTCTAAGTAGCAATCACAGCAATGCCAGAAAGAGAAGAAAGACTCTCTGCTCCTCTTTGATGTTGTCTAGTGTAATCTAGACATCCCAGGATCAGGCTACAAAGATTAAACAAGGTTTTATCCTTTCTTTTTGGGAAAAGCACTCTACTTTTGTTTGGAAACAGAGGAGAGGGGTTTCCCTAGTTGTCTTCTTTTTGTTTGGTTGCTTGTTTGAGGAATTGAAAAATATTACTGGCTATTTTCAGATTGTCACTTTCAATTACAAATGCCTGTGATTCCACTCTAAAAGAAGTGCTCAGTGAACAAAACAAAACAATAAAAGAAGTCGGGAAGGAAACTACATATGGCAGTAAGGCCCCCTGCTGTGTTGCAGGGGCCTGTGCAACACACGTGTGCCACATGGGCACTGTAAGTGTGCAAGTTAGCAGAAATGCTCACAGGACTGTAGACAATATTGTCATCATCAGCAAAACATTCTTTATACTGTCAGCGCCAAACTAGACCACAAGGGTACCTCAATGAAATAAGAAGTCAAATGAAAACAAAGGTAGTGCAGAGTTCTGGGGAAGAACAACCCCAGGCACCAGCAGAGGCCAGGGACTGACCAGCTGGGAAGCAGCTCTGCAGAGAAGGACCTGAGGTCCTGGTGGACAACAAGCTGTCCACGAGCCAGCAGTGAGTGGCCAAGAAGGCCAAAGGTGTCCTGGCCTGCATTAGGAACAGCACTGCCAGCAGGTTGAGGGAGGTGATCCTGCTCCTCTGCTCAGCCCTGGTGAGGCCTCATCTGGAGAGCTGTCTGGGCTCTTCAGCATAAGAGAGACATGGAGCCCTTGGAGCAGATCCAAAGGACGGCTACAAAGCTGATTAAGGGACTGGAGCATCTCTCTTATGAGGAAAGGCTGAGGGAGCTGGGCCTGTTCAGCCTTGAGAAGAGACAACTGAGGGGACCTCATCAATGTCTGTCAGCATCTGAAGGGAGGCTGTCAAGAGGACGGGTCCAGGCTCTGTTCGGTGGTGCCAAGCAATAGGACAAGGAGCAACAGACAGAAACTGATGCACAGGAAGTTCCACCTGACCATCAGGTAGAATTTCTTTACTATGTGAGTGACCGTGCACTGGAACAGGTTGCCCAGATTGCCCAGAGAGGCTGTGGAATTTTCCTCACTGGAGATAGCCAACAACCATCTGGACACAATCCGGTACCATGTGCTCTAGGATGACCCTGCTTGAGTTGGGAGGTCAGACCATATGACCCACTGTGGTCCCTTCCAACCTGACCCACTCTGCAATTCTGTGAATTGCACAAAGGAAAAAAGCATACCAACACTGTAAATGGTGGGAAACTATTTCAATGGTCAGATTTTGCCTGAGGGGATGGGTGCAGACGAAGGCAAGGAGTGATCACAGTATTACACCAGTTTAACAACTTCCTGCCTAAACCTTTGCATTCCACAAAAGAATTCAAGACAACTCTATAATTAGAATTGATAAAATCACTGTCATATGTTGGATGGTTATTTTTTTAATATGTGAATGTGATTAATTTCAAAGCAAGCAAGCCACTGTTTCCATTGCCTTGTATGCTTTGCTTAAACAAGAGTTGGTCACAAATTCCTGTTACCAGTCTGAATGCAATATTGTGACTGAGGTGGTAGAGGGGAAAGAGTTGCTTTCAAATCACATGCAGCAATAGAGGATTTTATAGTGTCATTATCTGCAACAGGAACTAGAAGTTACAATTGTAATTGTAACTCCCATGGTGAAACTACCTGCATATTTCATATGGTAATTTAGCATACTGGTTTGACAAGACAAACTGGACCCAGTCAAGTAGAAGCGGGTTACACTTCCTGTGATGATACACACAGAATCATAAGAGAACAGAAACACTGTTCCAGGAATTTAATAACACGCATGTCAGAATTTCTACATAAGTAGAATACTGCACTCTTAATAGAAGCACTATATTTATTTTCTTCTTAGCATTTATTGCTGCTCACAGCAATTCAGGAAGGGGGAGCGGGAGTTACAGTATGCAAATTTAACAATGACAATTTGCCTTTCCAGCACTTCATTGCAAAAAGCCTGAAAGATATGAAGTGAAATTTTGGGAATAGCTTCCTCAGTGTTCTCCTGCATGTTCAACAACTTATGTCTACATACCAGGTAACTTGAGTTGCCTCAGCTCCTGGACATCAAACTAAGTGTTTTTGCTAACTACTTTTTCATTCTGTCTATACATAAGTCCCACAGCTTTCGGAAGGGAAAAGGTTTTGCACATAGGAGTCCATTTATCTTACTTTTCTTCTCCAAGAGAAACTATCCCAAGTGATTCCACTCCTACCACGAGACAAAACAATACAAACATGAGAGGTTTCTGTTAAATGCTTCCTGTACCTACCCATGGGGCCCTGCTGCTCTGCCCACAACATAACTGAAGACACAAAACATGTGGATTCTCTAGGGTCAACAGGAATCAATGGAAAAATCCGTAATTCACAAAAATGCAAACTCTCAGGATACTTATTTTCTTTCAAACTAAGAAGAACTGTACAGTCATCTTCATAGAGAACTAGACTTGGCAGCGATTAGAGAATCAGTGTCAAGAAAAGGGAACAAACTCCTCTACAAATGCAATTTACAGTTTGGTACAAGAACTATTTTTGTATCTGAAACATAGGGAAGCCACATCTACAGCTCTTACGTCAATATAGCTGTGATCCACTTCCACCCTGAAACAGACAGGCAGTACTCCAATTTATTTTCATTTATACATTTCTACTACTAGATTTCTATTCTGCAGAGAGGGGAAAAAAGAAAGAAAAAAGGCTATACTAAACTCTAGAAGGGAGGTGAAACCATACAAACTAAAATATACAGTATACTAAAATTTATAGCATTTCTATTCTATGTTCAAGGCTGCAGGTTACACAGCTGCAGGCTGTAAACAGCTGGACTACACTATGTCTAGTTCTACACACAGTCTGCTTACAGACCACTAATGAAATTACTGTACAGAGAGAGTTTTAACTTCTCAGTAAGAAGAACTAGCTTGGGCCAATATAGTTGTAACAAAATCAAAATAATTCAGATAAACACTATCATTAAAAGAGAGCTGATGCTTGTTTACAACTTTCAAGGTGTCTTAGGTTAGAGAGATGAAAAAACACCACAAGTTGTGGTTCAGAAGAGGGGAAGAGAGATCACTGCTGTTAAAACAGCAGCCTCTGAACCTGAAACACAAGCAAAATAAATGCAAATACATCTGTAACTAGAGAAGCACTAGTCTTGACCATCACAAAAAACCCCCAATCAACCCAGCTGGAGGAGACAACTCAGAATGAATTTTACATTAATGATTGTATTTCCATATATACTTAAATTATGAAGGCTTCAAATGCCACCAAGATAGTAACCTCTTGGTCAACTGCAATAAGCACTATTTAAAAGTGTGAAACAGAATATCCTCTATTGCTACAATATCTGGAAGAAACTCAGCATCAAAGAAATACTGTAAGAGAAGAACACACGATGCATTTTACATCAAAAATGACAATTTTTTTGTTTACTGTATTAGTTAGTTTCCTTTGGTTTAACCTGACAAAATTTATATTCATTTCAGTGCCATTCCTGCCAGTACTAATCCAATATGAACTGAGTCTACAGGTAACTTACTTTAAGATATACATGCACCTCTAACAAATGGAAATAGCATAAGTACTGATATGCTTACTCACTGACTGTTCCAAATGATGGTCTAAAATTAGCACCTTGCATTGCTGCTCAAAGAAACAGTGGATTGACAGAGAAGAAAGATTATTCATTCCCTCTGCTCTCTATATTCAAGGGCTACCAGGTCAAAACAGGACGAGACTCATACAAAAGCTAAGCCAAGCTTAGCATCCTTGGCAACCAAGCCTTCCTTAAACTGTATTTTCTTGAATAATTTTTTTAAAGCTTTTCAGACATTAAAGCACAAATGTTATGGGCAGATGCAACATTAAATACTCCTATCTGCTTATCTTCTTCTGAGTGTGTAAATAGTCACACCTTGAGTCAAAATTTTCCCTCATTTTGTGTTTAATTAGCTTCACTGCTTCCTCTGATTGCTTCAATGTCCTCAGCATCTTCTCAGATAGCTCTTTAGAAGAGCAGCTGCAAACTTTACCAAGGCAGCCATTGCTGGGACACTGCTGGTGCAAGTAATGAGCTGGAGAGAGTGTACTGCCAAGGATCTTCTCCTTAGGAAGCATCTCTGTGCCCCTTTTCTACTGTCACTTTACACCTGTGGCAAACCCAGGTAGGGTTCAATATCAAAGTGTTGCTGTGGTTATTGAGTCTTTCTCACTGAAGAAAAGGAAGGAAAAGAAACTGCTTTTAATTACTGATTTTTAATTACTTTCCAGAAGATTATTTACTGAACAACAACAAAAACCTTAGGAAAATAGACAGGACCAGAACAGTGTTTGAGTCAATGATGTTTTCTTAACACCAAAAGGTGATGGTTTCCAAAGCAGGAAACCAAGTGTCTCTTTTTAACTAGAAAGCAAAAAGGGATGGGGGAAGAAGAAGAGCTGTTTGAGTGGGCATTTGTCTTCTCGAGTAATGGTTATGCAGATGGGGTTCTGCTTTCCTGGAGAAGGCTGAACATCTGACTGCCCGTGGGAAGCAGTGAATGAATTCATTATTTTGCTTTGCCTGCATGTGAAGTTTTGCTTTACCTATTAAACTTCCTTTACTTCCACCCAAGTTTACCCTTCTGGTCCTTTCCCCCACTCCTTTGAGGGGGTAATAAGCTGCTGAGTGGGTTGAACTGCCTACCAGGGTTAAACCAGAACACTGTGGTTTAACTGGTCTCCCAAAAATAGAAAAGGAAAAAGCACCACACTCAGATTTTAACTCAACCAGATTACTATTTTTAATAAAGCTTGGTACTGAAAGATTACACAACAACCTGGTTTGTTGGTTTTTTTTACTTACTGTTAGAAGAATGGAAGGAATTCTAAGAATTAAAACATCTTCTGACTTACTGAATTGGGAAGTGGGGGCGTTGTGCAACCATGTGTATGTTAGAGTGACAATGTTTATAGAAAGCAATTCCTTCAATACAATAGTAGTAAGAAAAAATCCTAAAACATCCTATTTATTTAGAATTGCTTCCATAAAGATTTCTTGTAATAAACGTCATGCAGCCTCCCCGTGTTACTGCAAAATATAATAGATACCATCAAATGTCAGCATTTAGGAATACTGCTATTTCTTACTCATTCTACCAGGCTAATCTATCTACAAACATTTTAGTTTCCATTACCGTGCCACCTCCAGCATCTACCCCCCTTACACTGACACATAATTTGTCATTTTTCTTAACTCTCCATAGCCGGGATGTGAGTTTCATTTAAGATTAAAAGCTTTCTATATTGACCTAGTTGGTCATTAAGGCACTTGAACAGGCTGTCACTTGTTTGCAACTGTGCATCTGGACTCAAGCCAAAGTGCCACAGCGAACTTGTGTTGAAAAACATAAATGTTATTGCAACCAAATTCAGAGCAATACATCCAGGAAGAGAGGCCATACCCACAGAGTAGGAGATTGTATTCTTATTGAAAGGGGCTCGAAGAGACATGTCAGTATGCAGGGGATGAGCGACTCAGCCTGACCTCCTGATGCAGTATTTCTGGAACCAATGCAATCCTTCACTCTATCAGGTGTTTCTACACCGGCGCAGCAGCGTCAAACCCCTTTGACACCACGCGATCGGCGTACACAGGAGCAACGCGCGCGCGTCACAGACACGTCACAACATCAAAGCCACGGCAAGAAAGCTTGCTTTTTTCCTGAGAGCAAGAATGCAGGGTCTTGCACCACACAGAACGAACGGACAGAATGTCTTAATTAAGAAGACAGTTAACCACAGAATTTTTTCAAGGAGAAAATGCCTGCACTAGAGAGCTCTCTGATCTGCGAGAAAAGCCTAACAGCCAAAAGTGGAAGCCAGAACTGCTTCCACACTTCTCAGTACACAAATTAAAATCCCATTAGCAATAAGCCACTAGGAAAAACATCAGATACATGTCAGAAGCCAAGGAAACCAGTCTTCAAATCAAGATCTACAATTTTCTAGAAAATGCATATAATCAAATAGCAGTTACTGAACTCAGTTAAAGAAAAAAAGACTTGAGAAAATGAAAATTACTTTTGACATAAAATCCTGACCACACAACAGAATGATTCCTCCTATGAAAAAAACTATGAAAACTGAAGACCCAAAGACACCAGCATGATGAAATCTGCTTCCCCTGTTTCTTGCATGGCCTTGACTGCATCCAGGTGCACACTGTCCTCCTCTCTCTCCATGTCAGCAATGTAGTTTTACCATAATGCACTACATTTCAGTGGTTCTCCCAGCTATCTCACACAGCATTTGAAGGATAACTGAGAGGAACGGGACACTTCTAAGAGTAGGGTGCTGATGCAAATGTTAACAAGCTGTTTTCATGAAGTTACTCTTTTCCAAAATCTATGAAAAACCCTGCAATCTCTATGTATTACAGGGACAGTATACTTTTGATCTTGTGTAAACTACAACGCAAAAGTGACCATATTTTCAAGGTTTTCACTCCTCTAGAAATGCAAGTTCCAAGACTAGATTGCCAGAGTAATTCTCTATTATTTAAATATAACAGATACCTTTATTTTAACCTTTCCCTTTTTTCTTCCCTTCTCCAAGCACAAGCACCTTGTGTTAAGCACAGAACAAGCTCTGACAGATACCCCTATCATCATTCAAAATATTCTGTGTACTACATCAGTAAGTAATTCTTCCTAGATCAGATGAAGTTATGTTTCTCCTGAGAAACACTACTCTCTGATTTGGCAGCAAGTAGTTGCTGTAAATACCTCAAGCCTCCTCAGATGCAAAGTTTTGCTAGAAACACTACAGCAGGAAAAAAATGGGCAAGGGTAAGAGCACAGAAGAGAAGGGGTTCCCCATTCTGCACTCAAATTACTGCAATTTTTACTGAGGAAAAACTGACTTATAATCGATATCTTTGGCTCAGTCTAACATGAAAAACTCATGAGGCGTTTCAAGAGTTCTGCATTTAGCTTCATATATTAACCAGGTATCAATTAAAAAAAATAAACATTGAGACAGGCACAGTGAGGTTTGGAGTCCTCTAGTGAGAACACATGATCACAGAATAACAATCCTGGCATTGTCCAGCTGACTATAAGGAAGTCCAAATGAAACACTATATAGTCAATGACCAGCTACGTTCACTGTCATACAAAGATGTCCCATGCGGAATTTTCAAAAGATCTCACTTCATGTCAAAGTGCTGTGGTGCAATTAAGAAAACTAATAGCTGATATTTAACTGACCTACAAACCAGGTGTGTCCCCCCAGCTGTTTCCATAAGTAAAGCATTTACTTTCCAACACAAAAGACCGTTGCATGCTGCTGTTGGAAAAAAGGCAGATTTTGTTCCTCTGTTGACCTATGGACTTCAAAATGGTTAACTTCCTACATGTGGGACATGCAGCAGTCTGTAGACCATAATAAACATCTTGTGTTTAAGATAATGTGTCCTCAGATATCTAACCTGAAACTAAATATTTGCTGCTTAATGAACTGGTGCATCAGGCAAAAAGCTATGAATAGAGGAACAAAAATATTCTTGCAGCAGACCCAAAGTCAGTCTCTTCTCCAACTGACAATGCTTGAATCTGCTTCATCTTTTTTAATCCAAGAAACTACTCTTAATCAAATTCTGAAAAAGAAATATACCCCTTCACTCTGGCTGCTGATGTATAGATCACCTAACTGCATTAGACTTCAAACAAGAAAGCTGTGGTTCCTTAATAAAGTTAGCATAATAAAACAAGTAGCCTGAATACAAAATAAATTTCCTAAGAGTGCACTTACACTTACAGAGACTGAAGTAGTCACAGATTTATATCACTGCAGACTGGAAAGAATAAAAATGCTCCATTTCTGAAAGTGTTAAGACTACTAAATTTTCCTGCAGTGACAATATCTGAGCAGTCACACACATCACTAATATTCAACAAAAGTGTTCCCTAATGAAAACACAATTACTTTAATTAGTACTTTCATGAAGGTTCACAAATACAGTACAGCAAGCAATTACGTCAACAAAACTTTCCATGCCCACAGTGCCCGAAAAACCACAAGACATACCTGATTACTGCTTTTGGCAGCAGAGTTGGTCTGAGCTGTATTTGAAGAAAGGGAATCAAAAAAAGCTTGGTCAGCTAATGAGTTACCACAGCTAATGCCATCTTTTGAACCTTCGGTTATAATCTGAAATGGAAAATTTCAGAAATGTTCAGAAAGATTTTTCATGCTTCAATTGATCAAGTTATACTTTATCATATATAATCACCTAACACTCGTATCACTAGACATCACAAGGTGTTTGCATATAACCCTTTAAAATTCTAATTCAATTAAATTTTTTTACAAGAAACTGACATGATACTCTGGATGATTTCCTTCCACACCGGATAGAACTAGTATGCCTTACAAGTACAACATTCAAAACTGTCGTGTCCATGAACACCTACCTATAAATTCCTTAGGGATTAAAGGTTAATATAAGTGCCTGGAGACTGGGAACTCAGTGCTCAAATGATGGATTTGGGACAGTAAGTTTACAGAGCCAAAAGCTACCAGACCATGAGCTAAGCAACTGAAGCAAAAACACAAGGTCATGTGAGCCAGCATGATCCTGCTTTCCCTTCCCCTCCTCCTCCCTTTGCTTGTTTTTTTTAATAAACACAGCACTGGTGAAGGAAGAGAGGCACATGCCTTAAGAGGCTGCAGGAATTACAGTCAAGGTCTTTACCCACCTAGCCAGCAACCTGCACACATGCAGGCACTGGGCCATCCAAGAGTGAACGAGATTCCAGTCTTTGCACTGAGATCCCATTCCATACCCAAAACAATACCACTGGTCTTTAAACAAAAATCAGAACATGCACTGAAGAGACAACAGAGGGTCTCAGTAAGTAGAAAAGCTGAGTAGTTCCTGGATTTGGTAACCCACATCCTGAGCCCCAGAAATGTGGCCCCATTCCAGACTTATGAGCATGTGGCAAGTCTGCCGCAGCAACACCAGTGTAACCTTGCATTACTCATTTCACTTCCATAGTTCTATCTTAAGACAGAAAAAAACCCAATCATTGGATTATGAGACCCCAAAACACAAAGCAGATTCAAAACAACTCATGTTTTGCAGATCAGCAGTGTTTACTACAGACAGTTTCCTGTTGCATTTCTTGGGAAAACACTAAGAAGCTCAGAAGCTTTGAATGTCACGTTTGCACTGGTTTCCAAAGCCAGCAACAATTGCTACAATGAGATTATATATTCCAAGCTTTCTGTTTGAGCATCTCAGTCTGGTCAGCAAACCAGCAGATGGCTTTTTCAGTAGTTCTGCTTTATTAGTGCAGAGCAGTGTAGTCACTTACCTCAACATAATCTGTTGGAACAAGTCCTCTCTCACCTTGGCTGTTTTTTCCTTCTAACCAGCCTCCACCAACATCCTAAAAGAAGTCATAGAGAAATAATTTTGCTAGATGGAACCCACAACATGCTTCAAACAGCTCAGCAGGACGCATTGTCTTGCTATCAAATGTCAAATGCTCAGCAGGAAGCACTGTCTTGCTGTCAAATGTTCAAAACACAGTTATGGCTGTGTAACTGAACAAACTAGCTCAAAGCTGCTGAAGCAGCAGATACTTGTTTAAACACACCACAGACTGTGCTGGTTTTACACAGCTATTCTGGACTTCAGATTTTTAACAAGCATGAAGGGGAAAAACGGTTGATTTTTCAGCACTTTTGATCATTTATGAAACCACAGTCAATTGTCTAGCCACAAACTGCATAAAAACATAGCTCTTAGTATGTCAGTTTCAACGAATTAATTTTAATCAATAGACTATGAAGAAACGAGACTCAAAGAATTAAGCTGTTGGTGATATCTGTAAAACCTCTGCCTCATTTATTGAAGGTGCAGAGACGTGTGATGAGTGAGAGCTATCAGCCACAGAAATGTTAAGGCTATTCTCAAGATTAAAAGAGCCACATGCCATGTAAGATCTGGACTCATTCCTTCTGCTTCACATTTCTTTTCAGAGGCAGTCTTATGCTATTAATTTAGAATGAACTAACAAAAGTTCAGCTCCGATCTCAGTGGGACATCCTGATATTGTTGAGGGTTTTTTAAACATATATTCTACATACACTAAGAAAGCTCTGCAGACCTTTGCAGTTAAGCCAAGTTAATTCCAGGACAACATTATCTGGAATAAGCCAGCTCTGCTTTAAATCAAGCAGTTTAGGGAACACATATATGTCAAGCTAGTTCACAGACAAAAATTGGAGACACATATGCTAGATAGTGATTACTGAATTTTAGGTGTTCTTAATTTACTTTTTAACTGATGTATTTGTTTAATCACAATTTTGTTCTTTCACTTCAAAATTTCACCTAATCCTGCACTTTACAGGCACTCCAATAAGGAGAAGCCTGCTTATGTATTCAAGATTTTATGCAGTAAAGATCAAGCAGTTAGTGAAAATAACAACTTGAATTTATTTTTTCTTACATAACTAAAAGCTTAATTCTCAAGAACATAAAAATAATAAGACATTTCAGATTATATATTCAACTAGCTTGGTTAAACTGCAAGAGCAATGACATCTTGAGCCAGAAGTCATATTGGCACTGCTACACTTAAAAGCAATCATCAGTGAATTCGCACAACTTAAGCTATTGCCATCTAAATCTATCTAAAAAGATCAAGAGACTGTGGCAATTTATCATGGACAGCAAAAAACCAAAGTTCTACTTGGTTTTGAGTACATTGCCTTAAGCCACAGATATCTTGGTCAGTGAGAACTAGCTTAAAAGTGGTGGTCTATTTATTTATATTTAGTCTTACTTTTGTGAAATGGCATTAAGCTCCCCCATTCACAGAGCACACTATCCAAGAGGGTGCTGGCTCTATCTGCTTCAAGTATTTAAGATCAGTGGAACTAAACTAGTGTATCAGGATTACACATGACTAAGATCTTCAAAGAATTAAGTTTATTCTGCAGAATCCATGTGTTTTATACAAATGGATAAACAAGACCTGGCTTTTGCTTGTACTTGTTTTAAAAGGCAAGTCTATCCACTGAGCCATATAATTACACAAAAATTAGTTGATTCAAAGCAGAAGCAACTAATACCTTGTTACCAAGGGTAAGAATTATATAGGACAATTAAAGTACACAGAAATTCAAAACGTGGATATAAATCAAATGTCAGTGCTGAAAAGTCCTATTCATTTAACCAGGCTCTGATAGCACTGTGATTGTATTGTCACCCCTTCTTCCCTACACCTTGTCCACACTTCTTTAATTATGAAAGGACACAAAATTTCAGTTAAAAGTTTTTGTTGTGAGTTCTTTACCAAACTTGGAATGCTGAAGTCATTGATAAAGAAACTCAAAACCTAGAAGTGAGCTGGATATTAGATTTAAATGCAAGTGGCAAGCACCTGAAAGATTACATCCACACAAAATGTGCATATTAGGCACACAAAAATAGACAAGGCGTCCAGATGTAAAGGCTATGACCACCATTAGTTCCTTCCTCTTACTTGTTTCTCAGCTCTGTTTAGAGGAAAACAAAGCTGAGCACATTCTTAAGTGTGTGGGCACAGTTTGAGGAGGCCCCATCCTCCAAAACATTGCATTTGCTTCCACAAGCTTATTAGAAAATTCTTCGTACTCTGGTTTTTTTGTGGTGTTTGTTTGCTGTTTGTTTTTTTGGTTTTTTTTTATTTGCCAATTCGTCAGGGAAGGGTAGCCAGGGCTTTCAGATGTCAGTAGCACCATCTTCCTTCCATCTGCTGGTAGAAGTAGGTCAGGAAAGTGCACTGAAGCCAATTCCATCTCAGTTGTCTTACCGGGTTGGTGATTGTGATGATCTCCCCTTCACTGACCGTCAGCTCATTGTTTCCAGGCTCAGCAGCAAAATCATACATAACACGAGCCTGTATGTGGAAGGGAATGGAACAGTGAGACTTCCAACTTACGTAGAAGATTTCATTAAGGAAGTATCAGCACAAATTATCCTTAACTTACAGAAACAGTAAGTGGGGTAAGGCTAAGTGTACAAAGAGCAAGTCAGCACATAGGAAGCTGACATTTCCTAGATTTGAACTGCAAACTCGACAGTCTTAACTACTTTAAAAGACAAAAATCTCATGTGGAGCTTGTTGAAGATAATTTACCACAAGGATTTAAGACTTCTTGTTCTTTGTCATGTCCAGAATTATATGTACAACATTTTTGAAGGGAAGAAGGAAAGGTTTCTAACTTCAGCAAATGGTTCAATTTCTTTTTTATGCAAGACATATTCCAACTCCAATTTGGGTAAAGAGAAGTACTTCATAGAGCAAGCAATTCAGAAAAAGAAAAGCAAGTAACTGCAGATGTAAGTAACCACTGCTGTGAATAAAATGTATTATGTAAAATTATGTTTTGAGTCTCTATATGTGAAGAACTATGCAAATGCAGAAACAAGCAGTGAGAGTAGGCTTGTTATATCTGGCATGAAGAAGGAGGGAAAAACAAAACCAACCTAATTTTTAAGTGTTTAGATACACAAAGGTTTTGCTGTGCACTGACTCTGCTATTACACTACATAAAGAAATGTTTGAAACATGATTTTACTAATAACATCATTCAATGTACAGCAATGAGTTCCTTCTTGTACTTGGAGGGCGAGGGGAAGAAAAAAAAAACCAAGCAAAAAGTAGTATTTTTTTGTCCAAGGAGACAACAAAATAATTTCTGTTGAAAGTAAGCTATGTGATACAAAACCCAAAAAAACCAAAACACAGACATTCACCATCAAGTCTTGCCTGTCTCAAAACTGCAGGTTGTTATGATCCTCACCCAGACACAACTTCTTACATAAAACCAGAGGAAAACAGAACTTCCGACCCCCACATGTTAACTTCAGAGTATCATGTGGAAATACTTCTGTCTGGTCAAAATATACTTTATTTCAGTGTAAATAAAAACAGAGCTGAGAAAAAACACACGGTTTCAGCTGTTCAGCTGACAAATCTAAACCCAAACCATGTGCACAACAAATCAAACACCTGGTCTTCTCCATTAGCACAGCACAAAATTGCAGAAAACCATGTGTCCTAAGCACTCCCTTGCATGAAAACTTTTCCCTTTAGAATGGAGGCTTTCAGCACTTTCAGATTATGCCATGCAAAACAGAGATGAAGAGGCAAAAACTGTGTTTGATAATAACACTGACTGCTTTCTTTCCAGCAGCACATCTGGCCTCCATGGAAATGGACGAATAAGCTGCCTTACTTTCCTGAAAAATGAACTGAAAAGAAGCAGCGCACCTTGTGAAATACAAGAACATTTTAAGCATGTGGAGTGTAAAAAGCACCACTCTCCAGAGCTCTTCCCTCAGCATTAGTAGATGAAGGTGTTGAACACGTCCTTTTACAGCAGGGAAATTTATCCACCTTCTACAAGTCAATTCAACAGCATTCAGATGCTGAGCATCTGAGGAAAAGCAGCTTTCTTAACCAGGGAGACTTCTTAGCCTTTTTCAAGTAATACACCATAGTATTAAATTTTTACTTCTATTCACAGGAATGATGAGAGTTTACCAGGACAAAGGCAACTGACAAATTTTAGCAGCCTTCAGAAAAACTGGCAAAATGTCCCCAGTAATGACCAGACTGGAAAGGTAAAATATATTTCTGTCTAATAAAAGAACAGATGCAAATACTAGATTGTCCAGATACAGCAGTGAAATAGAAGTTACTCAGGAAAAAAAAATATTGAAGCATTCAGCTTGTAGAAAAGGAAAAAACAAGAGATATATAGAATTTAATAAAATCATTATGCCGAAGTCCACTTATTCACCTGCTCTGGACACCTGTTTCAAAAGTTAGAAAAAGTAGAAAACATGAAAAAATTACAAATCTTGCTAACTACAGTTTAAGAAATTGAAAAGTAAATTTTAAAAAAATTCACAATTCTACGGAAATGGATTATTACAGAGCATTAAGAATTTGATGTTAATAAATATCTGAAACCTGTATATTGACATTTCAAATACATTCCTCATCTTTTTCTGCCAGTACTCTCCATTTCACCTGCACTTCTAGGCTCACTTACCTAGGCTGGAAATGAAGACCTTAAGAACTTTGGGCAAGTAAGCTTTAACACTAACCTCCTACTGTTGATATTTAATGGGGAAAATAGTATAAACTCAACCAATTCCAAAGTAAAACTAAGTGACTAAGTGTTTTTGCCCCAATTAATAAGTGTACAGTTAACAAAGGAAAACTCCTAGCCTTTCCCTGGGCAGTTACATCAGCCCCAAACCTATTTAAATTTCTGACAATCAGTTCCAAAATACTACAAAATGGAAAATGGTTTCACTTTCCAATAAGCTTTTTCCTTCTTACTGGCCATAAATATTGTGTCCAAGTAGCAGATAGAACTTAAAAGATAGATCTTTGCAACTCAATGCAAAATTGCAAATGCGCATGAAAAAAGCATTTAACAAGAAAAGAATTTTAGCTCCTTGGCACTGCAATACACACACATTGAATATTAGAGCTAAGCTTAGGGACACTTTGAATATTCATGAAATGGGAATCTGTGATGAATTCCAGATCATGTAATGAACACAATGAAGAGAACTTCTTAAAAACACAACTTAGAAAAAAAAATTGTTACAGTAACTGTTGTGTTTCATATTTACTTCTGATCATATACAAATGGATCAAACAGTCCCAGAACTACAGTACCTTCAGAAATTAAAATATTTTGTTAGTAGAATAAAGGCCACTGCTTCATTTACAGAATACTGCAAACATGCAGAACAAGAAAGAACCATTAACAAGTCTATTAGCTATAAGAAAATTAATTTCTTCTATTGATTGCATGTATATCTCCCCTCTCCCACCACCACCTCTGCTCCACCTCTGCTCCAAGATACAAATAGTTCTGGATTCTGAAGTTGTTTTGTCAGTTCCTTTGAGAAAAAAAACCCTGCTAACCCAAAAAGCTTTAACTGATTTCATTGACCAGAAAGCAGTCCTCATGTGAGGAAAGGCTGGCACAGATTAAGCAGAACCCTGCCTCAGCACATGCCAAGAGGGAAAGGGCTCTGTGATCCCCAGCACCTCTGCACCTCTGGCATAAATTTTGGCACCTTTGGAGCTCTACCTGCTGTAGTTACACAACTGGACTGTAGTTCCCAATTTACAGATTTACTACAGTGTGAAGCTTCCCAACATAGAGAAGTTCTAAGCATTGCAATCAATAATTACTACTGTCTTTTTAGAATTATGATAGAATCATGCCTAGGAATATTAAAACCAAAGATTCCCCACATTGAAAAGCAGTATCTAGATTAGTGAAAGTATTATTCTTCTGCAGGCCTGGAGCAGACTTAGTTTTTCTCCATTACTTCTGTCTGAGTTGAGTACTTCCCTCTTCTTTTGTGATATTAAAAACCAAAAGGACAAGAATTCCAACAACAAAAACATGAAAGCGTTTGCTAACTTATTTCTGAAAGCAAACTTAAGACTATGCAACTCTACCTGCCAGTGTTAAGGCTCTTCAGCGTAACTGAGGTGGGAAGGAAGTTGTCTAGCAAAAGTAATAAAAATAAATTTTCAATGAAAGGTTACACTGTTGCTCCACTAAGTTACTAGATGAATATCCAAGATCTCTGCAGACATCCTGATCCACTGGCTCCTGCTGCATGACCCCGAGAATCCTGAAAGAGGTGCAGAAAGCAACAGAAAGACCTATTTCTCATCAGAAGAATCCTTCTGCCTTTTCCAAGATGTTTCACTCAAGGCTCAGATGGAAAAGCACCTTACCCCAAAACTGAACAATCCTGATGTGCACAGGGCCACACCTGCCTGCATTACAGTTCAGCTGCAGCAGGGTAGCTCTGTCCTGGAGAAGGACCGTGAACGCCCCTGTGTATTCCTCACCAGCCATAAGCAGACAGGCTAACAGCTAATGCACATCAGTTGTGCTCAGAGCAGCTTTTACAACAGCTTCCCTGCCTAAGCCTTCCTTGAGATGAATGATCAATGACCTACATAGACTGATTACTGGTTTTTATTTATGCTCACACTTCTGAAGCAAAATGTTCTTGCAATGCTGGACTTCCTGACTGCAATGCAACAGTTCTGCATCAAAGTACGCTTTATAGCACAAAAATTGGAGAAGCCCCTAAAAAATTGGACACACATTCGAAAATGCTTTCCCTATGCGGAGGACTTAATTTGTATTAGAAAGTGATCTAGTGTTACACCATAGAGTGATCTGTTTCAACCATGTGCTACAATTTAGGAAACTTCTACCACAACGACTTTTCTTGGTCAGCTGGCAGTGGCAGATAGTACAAGGGAAATATCCATAGAAGTTTCATAGCATAAAATTCCCTGCACACATATAACTGCACACATTTCTCTTCACAGTTAGCACTTCAGCAGTTCAGTGCTTCAGCCACCCTGCACTGTTCTTGCCAAGAGACAGGGATTCACAGGCTTAAATTGCTTGGTGCTGCTGTAAGAAATACAACTGCTCTATCACAGAAGCAAGATGGCAACACCTTATGCTGGTGGCAGCAGTTCCCATATCCACAGAAAGAGAATCAAATTCTGGATTTCTCTTTTGGGAAGTATATGAGGCAGATAAGTGAAAGTTTCTCTGAAACATGCATCTACTGGAGGAGCAGAAACCAAAATTTGGGAAGCCTGGCAGAATGCCTATTTTTTTTTTTTTTAATAAAATTAATCATTACCATCAGCTCTAAACAAGTCAAGTCCTCACATTTTAAATGGCTGTGTCAGTAAGAAGACTTGAACTTTTCTTCTAGGCCAGCAGCCTAAGCTTTTAGCTGGGATGAACAAAAAAAAGCTTTTGGTCACCACAAGTAACTCCAGCAATGCATCTGGTATGAATAAACTTCAGAACAGTTTGCTACAAAAACTGCTTCAGTTAGTACAAATATTCTCCAGTAGGTCTAGTAAGCATAAGCCTTTGAAATCTGCTGCTTGTGAAATACTGATAAGCAGTATGTTAATCACACCTGGAAGCACAGAAGAGGGAAATGCATTTATTTCTTCCCAGACTTCACTGTATTAGTTATCTTCTAAAAGTTTTTTAGATGTGGGTTTGGCTTTTGATTTTTAATACATTTTTGGTGAGGTTTCTTTCAGTATTTTTTCCTGCATATGTTGTTTTTAGAAGTAAAGTATTCATTCTAAAGGGCAGTCCTAAGAGAACAAACCAGAAATAGGATAGCTGGGATACAGATTGGGATTTCAGGATTAGAGAAATTAGGAAAGCAGAAAGAATATAATAAAGACAAAAACCTAGCTCCAAATACATCAGAAATTAGCAGTATCTTTGGATTACATCCAAAAGAATGGTTCAAAATGAAGGATGTAATCTAAAAAGTGACAATACTCTTCCACACAAAAGGCAATGAACTTAAAACTACTTTTGCATTTTCTTTTCTCTACTGATCTTTCACAGTAATTTGCCCTGTGATTACTGTCTGTAAAAAACTACTGGGGTTTAGGTATTTTACTGCTTAGAACAAGTGCAAGACATCTGACTTGTTATCAGCTGAAGCAGAAGCCTTAAACCCCTCACTGTCTTCACTGTGCCAGTGAAGCTCCAGGGAAGACATAGGGTAAGTACGAATCTGCATGACAGCTTAGCCATTGTTTTGTCTCACCATTCACAGACAGACTACTTAAGTTGCCATGTTTTAATAAATGCATCTGTGAAAAAACTCTCCACAGATCAAACCACATGCTAAGTCCCACTGTGGTTATTATAGGGAATACTGCAAGAAGTTTAAAAGGGCTGGTGTCTAAAATGCTGAGAAAAACAGTAAGAATACAGGAATACAGACATGAGCCCCTCATGTCTATCCCACCTCAGAGGACTGAGGACACCAGCTTTCTTCCAACAATGGCTAACATTTAGGTAGATTTAATAATTTCCCTACCCTTTCTCCTGAAATCTAAGCTCGTTCAAAAGCTGAGTGCCCCAAGTCTGAAGAAATTTTCACTGCATTATCTGCAGCACTGAATCACAAAATCATAGAATGGTTTGAGTTAGACAGACCCTAAAGATCATCTTGTTTCAACAACCCTGCCATGGGCACAGACACCTTCCAGTAGACCAGGCTGTTCAAAGCCCCGTCCAGCCCGGCCTTGAAATGTAAAAAACATTTATACTACTAAAAAAGGAAACATCTGAGGCTATGATTTGGCAAAAAATGCCTTTTCATTTTAGTCCCTCTATCAACTCTATCAGACTGCAAGGCAAAGTTTGCATTTGGATAGCCTATGCAGAAATATTATGTGGTTCTTCAAGCGCTATGACACTCAGCCTGGAGTGGCAGCTACTCTCTGCCCTGCCTACGGTAAAGAAACATCTACATGTTCCTCTCACAGGCTTTCCTAGGAAAAAAGAAACAAACAAAAATTTGACAATAGAAGCATAAGAGGACACAAGGGACACTGTCTTCTAAGACGGACTCCTATAGAAACAGTACCTTAGGAATTCAAGAGATTATACATTATACTAGCAACTGCCAGTATAGTGATAAAGATTTATTATGAAGAAGAGGAGACACCAATGTTTATCTTTTTAACTCATATAGAGAAACTGGAGAAAACTTATATTGCCTGTATTGTGCTAGGCATCACTTCTTGTGTACGTGCTCAACAACATCTGCCTAGAAAACTAGCCTGAAGAAACTTGAACATTTTATACTATGACTTTATTAAACAGTAAGCAAAAAATAAGATTCACTTGCTTAATTAAAACCTCCCTCCCTATAGTTTTACATTTCTTCTCAATATAATTTTGTGTTGCTTTCAGCAACATCAGAATTTCCAAAAAGTGAAAATAAGTTCAGTTAAGAACTCCACTTCTGGATGAAGAGAGGTCACAATATTCAGGTATCATTACTTCAAGTTCCCTCACCAGCTGTAACTGTTGGATCCTCACATTAGTCTACAAATTCACATTAAAAATGTCTCTTGACCCACTGGCTCACTTTCCTCTGAGCAATTTTTCAACTCTAAAGTTCACTAGCCTGCAGCTAATCATTTGAAGTCAACAGTACTGACTATAAGCATATTAAAAGCAAATTAAACACCGACGAAAATCTAAGAAACAAAGACTTGCATAATTTCTTCCTGCTAGTAAAACATGCTTGCAGATGGATGCAGAACGCAGAAACTGAGCGTGCCTACAATATTTCAGGCAGTTATTTAATTAAGTATTTACACTGGATTAAAAGGTCTACCTCATACTGGAATTGACAATAACACATGCAGAGTTTCCAAAAAGTAAAAAACACAAACTCTGAAGCATTTATAGGGTAAGGGACAGGAATGCAATACTCAATTCCCACCAACATGCATGTGGTTTAAACCACTGGCACTTCTAGAATTAGAATCTAAGTGTAATAAGCTTACCTTGAAACCATTTCTGTATGATTTTGTGTAAGAAAGAAGTGTCTAGGCAAGTTTTCATGTGTTAAAGAGACTTGGAAATGTTTCCTGTAGTAATAAAGACAACAGCTTACTAGCCTCTTCAGCAACTTGGGCTTTTCTCAGTGAGGACAAATTAGCTTTTCAGATCTATCACACAGGGCTTCAGTGTCTTGCTGAAAATCATTTTTTGGTCATGAAAGACCACCTGAACTCAGTTCAGGCTAGTCCCACTCATTTTTTGTTACATATTTTATTTTGGATTCACAGAACATGAGCTTCTTTACAGCTGTCTACCTGAAAGCAAACATCAACACACCCCAAAGTCCACTGAAATGTGCTCCTGGCCAGCATTACAGGCAGAATGCACACCATGAACTTGCATTCAAGTGAATTTCTACACAGGAAGCCTCTTGTTCAATTCAAGCATATGGGATTAAAAGTCATTGATGCAGAATGAGGTCTAAAATGGTTATATGACTGAGATCTCTTAAAAGTGTGAGAGTATAAAATCTTAAGGTGTTAAAACAAATTATAGCTTCTTTCCATGCAGTTATAAGCTAGGTGGGTAGATAACCATACCACAGAGCATGAAAAAAGCAAAGAGAAACTGCAATGTTCTCCAGATTTACGGCAGTGCTTAAAAATGTTATAGACTGAGAATTACCTATAAGCAGTTCAGTGGTTTAAAAAAAAAGCAGCATATTTTCAGAACAACTATCATGCACTATTAAAAGAGGTGCTTGGTTACATTTTGGGGTGTTCATACTGACTTATTTATGGAGTATTGTCAGACCCAAGAAAAGAATCTCCATGCACCCAAGCAATACTGAAGCAAGGGAAATTCAGTTGCAGAAATACATTCAAAACACCCATGTGATTTAGAGATATTTCCAAATACTGACTCAGATACTCCCCTGAATCACATCTGAGCTTTCAGTTGGGTTAAGCACCTGAAAAGCTTTTTTCATGTTGAAAACATTAAAACTAGTTATCAGTTAAAAATGTTCTGCAAAATTTCTACCGTGACTGAGGAGCTCCAGTGATATCAGACCATTTTCAGAATCAGTTTACTGCACTGCTTCAAGTGCCCAGCCTTCCCCATGTTTTCCTTTCTGAATATCAACATTTTCCAGATCCTCAGATAAACCGTGGACTCAACAATTTTGAATCTGAGAACATTAATTCCAGTTTCACCACGACTACAGAAAGTAATAAATGCAGCAAGTACAGCATGGTTTGTATTTACGGTTGTCAGGCAGGATGCATTTATCTCAAGTGTGATTAAAATCTCTGCCTAGATTAATCATTACTGTGTCTCTGAAATTAAACTGCAACACTTGCGAGTGTTTGCTGAACCAATATTTAATGGCGTGTTTCAGAAGCCTGCTGTGCCAAGTCCCCTAATGTTTGCCTGAACCCTTAGGGCCACCACTGTTGCACCCTCACAGTTCTATCCCCAAAGAACAAAGCCAGTAAGATGTGAAGGCTTCAGAAAAAGCCAGCAGCATTCACCAGAAAAATCACCACATTGTGACCTACTCATTAAGACAGCTTGTAGTCACACAATAGTGCTGCCTCTATGAGAGCAGAGATTAGAAAAAATGAGTAATTACCCTAATAACTGGAGAGGCACAAAGTTTTGCTAAGGTTATCTAGTGAATTTCAAGCCCTTTCAGACTCAGCACACCACTTATACATTGTGGATCTCAGTGTACCACATACACAGGCCACTCTAGAAGCAAATGAATACCTGCTAAAGCAAACTAAGTGCATGTAAAACTGATGCTACTTCAATTACAACTTCATCTGTAAAATACAGAATGGAATAGCTATACTACTCTGAAGGATCAAACACTGGTAAATATTAATAGCAAAACACGTGCTCAATAGCATGCTCACTGAAAGCAACTGGGAAGGAATCTGAAACACAGCAGGATGAGCTCTCCACATGGAATTCTGCTAAATTCTCTGTTACTTGAGTAATCAACATTAATCAACATACTAATACTTTGTTATCTCTTGGTTCTTATTAGAAACATTATTTTGTGAAAGCCTATGTTTACTTCTATTTCATGAACACAAGTGAGGAAACTGTTACATGACCATAAATGCATTACCGTTTTATCAGAGGAAGCTTCTTTACTCTAAAAATGGGCAATGTCCACATTTTTGGGGTTCTAAAGTATCCAATCCTACAGCTGTTTTAGGCTTTTTCTTTGGCAGTGTAGACCTGTAAGGTTACAAACTTTATTTCACGATCAATGACAGCTCAAATAAGCAAAGCTCAGTCATTAGACCTGGCCAGAGAACACCCAGCACTTGAACTGGATATTAATGACCTGCAATTTAATGCAGTGTGTACCCTAGCAGTGTAGGTATATCCCACTTTAAGAAAAAGAGTTAGAAAAAGAAGAAAAAGAATGGACAGATGCATTTAATTAGGAAAAAACAAAACAAACAACAGCAAAATAATAAAAACACCAAGAGATACAATGAATGACAGAACTGGATTAAGTCATGCAACATTTAAAGTTTGAACAGAACACCTCACAAACTTTTCTTGTACCAGCAACCTTTACAGTGACAAAAAGCATCAAACAAGTCTGAAAAGAAAGTTAGAACTTGTGCTTCTTTATGAATTACTAGAAAATTTGGCAGCTTGACAGAATGTGACAGAGCTGTCGATAAAAAAATTGTAATTCAACAACCTTCACACAAACTTCCAAGACTGTGGTCTAGTTATCTGCAGCAAGGAAGATGCTTAATTTTGTATTCCACAAGCAATCATTTTCAGAAGAAAAATATTGGGTTATTAAGGAAGGAAATTACAGTACTGCTGAAAGAAGTGTGCTGCAACTAGGTGAGCACTAATTACGTTATATTATCATATGCAATTGCAACATTCAGTTACTGAATTAAACTTTGACCCCCCCCAGAAAAGAACCAATGCAATGGAGGAAATAAAACATTTAAGCTTCACTCTCAAATCTGATGAAGCTATAAGGTGAAGTGAAGCACCTCATCAGTCATTGCCTTACTGGTGCAGAAAGATGAATTTTATAGGCTCTTCACGCAGTACTAGAATTTAGATAAGAACTAGAAAAAATAATAAATGTAATAGCCTTATATCAATTGTCTTTCTTCTGGAAACCACTTACATAATCACTGTAGAGAAAAAAAACCCCAAAGCCATCATACAGAAGGGAGGTATAGTTTAAAGCTATTCTAAGAGAATTTTTATAGCTGTTCTTGCAAATTAGCCATTTTGTTCTATCAACCAGGAAAGAAAACACTTTGCTTGAATTGAGATGACAACTTATTTTTACTCTGAACATTGAGAACTGCAGTCTCAAAAGGCTGGGAAAAGCAAAGCAAGTCCAAAACCTACTGAGTTTAAACAGAGATACCATATGAATACACAAAATAAAAGCATAACAGTTCCCTTGCCAAGGAGGAGCAGATAGCAACTCAGAGCAGAAGTCACTAACTCAATGACAAGTCATAAGAAACAAGACCCATCAACCAGTTCTTCACCAGTCCCCACTTTTTTACAAGAGTGGGACTGCACAATTTCACCTGGGCCAAGTCCCACTTGCAGAAACCCCGGGCCAGACATGGCTGCCTCTCCCCAAAAGCAGCTGTTTTGCTTGGACTCCCCGGAGACCTCTCACAAGCTGCACTGCCCACCTTCTCACCACCTCCTCCTCCTTCCAGCCACCTATTTTGCACATTGGAAACTCCTCCTGTACAGTGGCTTCCTTTAAAGGGCAGGGCCTGGGGGAAGAACTCCTCCAAAATAAAGGAGGAAATAGAGCTTTTACCCACAAAAAAACATGTTCACACAGAGTCGCTGGTTTGATTTTACCCAGCTCACTTCTGTGAGCACACACCCTGTTACCAGCAGTGCCCAGGATGGCTCATGTGCCCTTCATACCATGCCATGTCCTGAATGTCTTCTCACAACTACACAACAGCTGGACCAGGCTGTAATGGCAGCTCCCTACAGGAAGAGCTGCTCCTTGTGCCCTTCTCCCCTTACTGTGGTTCTCACCGAGGACTATCTGTCAAAGTTAAATGAATGATTCTGGTGTTAAATGTCTTTTTTTTTTTTTTTTTTTCTTTTTTTTTTTTTTTTTTTTTTTTTTATTGTTGACAGAGGTTTCCTATTATATGAAGCTCAAAGATAAAGACTGTTTTGGAAAGAAAGTGATAAGGCTCAGAGTTTAAATTAAATTTTCCAGTAAGCAACATGCTTTTTTTTCCTTCTCTTCAGCAGCACTTGTATTTTGCTTATTGGACTACTACAAGATTGCTCTGTTGTTTGAACTTTCTGTTACTTGGGGAAGCTCCCTTCCAATCATAAACTGCTGAGAAAGCAGGAATTCAACGAAAGAAAAGTATAAGCTCTGATTTTCAGCCCTCAGAGAAGTACAAAGTGAGTTTGGATGAAATTGTAGTTGTGAAGCATGCTTTGAAATAGAAGAGATTTAGCTTCAAATGCTGAACAATGCAATAGCTATTTACTTGAAATAATTCTAGATATCTAAATGTTCATCTGTCCTACTGCAGGGCTGGTTGAAACAAATCACTCCCACTATTTTACAGTCTCTTCTCTATTACCTGCTTTTAAAATGTTTTGCAAGACTCCTTCTAACACCATCAATGTTAAAATTGCTTGTAAATTTAATACAGGAGGGAACTCACATATTTGAAATGGCAAAATTCTCAAATGATTTTTACCTTGGTGATCTCTGTAAACTCTGAATTTTGCTAGATGACCTATTCAAATAAGGATGGGTTTATTGAATATCCCCACACTCTTCTAGGAGTTTTTTCAAGACCCGAAAGTCTGAGGAGGAAGATAATTCAGTGGAAAACCTTGAAAGAATGCAGTAAAACAAACCTTTTTACAAAGCTACAGTCAACTGCCTTACAACAGCCTTACTGCTGAAATAATACCAATATACGGAGAAATTCTACCAGAAAGAAAACCTGAAACTGTGAATCTATAAACCAGATGTAGCTTATGACATCTGATACCAGACTTCCTTCTCTTTGGCTGCTGTAATCATGTTTTTAAATGATGACCTCTGGTAATGAGTCTCTGATGACTCAATGCCTAGATGCTCAAAATAACTTTGAAAAACTGAGTCAGAGGAATCATTACTCAAGCACAGCATCACACAGAATCTTACCAGCTCTCCAGCTTTCCAGCACAGAAATGAGAAGGCTTGAACTGGTAATTGCTGCAATGTAACATAAATCATGTATCATTGAACTTTAAAAGACCATAAGGCCAGACAGAAAGACAGAAGAACAGAAAAACCGTCTTCATAAAATAACTGTATCAGTTCTTATGCTCATTCTAACATCTCACTCACCAATAGACCAGGAATCTGTGATTAATCTGCATTTTCACCTTCTCCAGTCATCTTGTTGCTCCTTAGAAAACAAACCACCAAACCAAAATAATCTAAAAAGCCCCAGGAAGTATCACCACATCTACTGAATACTAGCCTAAAAAACCCAAACATTTCACATGACTAGACCATAAAATCAAAATTATTACTTCACCTAAATAATTTTGTTCCATCACATCCTACATATATAGATCAGCTGTGATCTCATGTTTTTCACTGTGACTTGCTTTGCTGAATTAAAGTATTGGAGCATGTTGAATGGCTTATGATGTCATCTGCAAAGTAGAGGATCACCCCAAATCACAGATGTGTTAAGATTTATTAACTGAACCTTTTCTCAAGATGAGATCTCCGAGAGGAATACCTACTTTCAAAGGTAGAAGGAAGGTCCCTTCCATTAGGACAATGCAGAATGTAGATTAACAGAACACAAAGTCTGAGTACTTTGGAGGGTTAAGCACAGAGCAGTGCTTTACTTCCCAGCTGCAAATCAGAACTAAGAATCATTTCTGACCAATTCATGATGCAAACATACAGATTAGTGATGGTATAAAGGAAAATGTGGGACTTCTTTGGGAAGCCTTATACTGCTGAGAACAATAGAGAATGAAAAAGAAAGATGAAAGGAAGGGTAGATACTTAAGGATAGTAATCTTCAAGAATAATGTGTAGTTACTTTTCCCTACCTGAAATTTTCATATGTAAATCATGACCTTCCCTCACCACAAGAACCATGCTGAATTCAACTATACCTGGCCAGTGTCATTCATAAGAGAAAACCCAACATGATTAGATGGGCAAGAAAGCCTTGAACAGCATTTCCATATTTTAGAAGTACAGTTAAGTTGTATCTTCTTTAAAATACAGAATATTTAGTCTAAGCTTCCATCTCAAGGGACCTCCTCCCACAAAAGAGGGTCCAGTCCTAAAAACGGAACCAGATAAATGAGTCCTCAAAGCATTGAACAATCAAGAACATAATGGTGGATACAAGTGCCCCTAAAGTTATAAAGAAAATAAAAGGGGCCCAACTTCATGAAGCTTTCCAACAGCTGCCTTATGAAATACCTCTCTTGGGAAAGCAATGTCACCAACATCAATGATGTTACACCAATACATCAGCTCCTAGTTTCAACTTCTAAATTAAAATTCTCACCACATGTTAGCTGCACAGGTTCCAGAAAACTTGGAAGAACTGTCTTGCGCATAGCCTATCCAGTTCTCTCAATAACATCATTTCCTTCCGAAATCGGGGCTTAACAAATGGCAGAACATCAGCCTTTTCAAGAAAAGACTTGCCTACATTTTAAAATAATAAATAAGTTTAAAAATAGGCTAAGGTAGAGAGAATGTTATTTAAAAGCCAGCATCTTGCTTCCTGACATTTCTAGCTCTCTCAATTCAATGAAGCTCAAAAACAAAAGAAAGGACATGAGTAAAGCTGAGATTTGGCAAACTGTAGTGGGGAAAGAATAGGAAAGGCCAAAAAAATCATGAAGGAACACGTAGAAGGATGAGAATCTCATCTGTGGCTTTTGTAAGCAACTATGATGGAAACACATTCACCAAACTGCATCTTCGTTGTGACCAAGTTTTAAAAATGTTTTACGCTCAGGCACTTTCTGCCATCATTTGTGACACAGCTAAAAATAAGGAATTAGTAAGGTTAGCTCTGTTTCTGAAGGAAGCATCCAAAAAAAAGTATCTAGCTTAAATTATCAGTTCTTCAATGTGGACATGAAATTGCTTTACCTCTGAAGTCAAGTTCAGTTAAACAACTGTGAAACTCTAGAAGTCTCCTAAACTTTTTTTTTTTTTTTTTTTTTTGGATAGGGTTTAACATTTGTTTCAGTTTTTGGAGCACATAACCTTGAGCAAACAACAAAATCCACTGCCAAGCTACAGCAGGGATCTAGCTAACAAAAGAACTGCCTCCAGAAGCCTCAGATCCTCCATTTTCTATGTATATTTCCACCCTTCTCCATGGATGTCTCTCCCTCCCAACTCTACCACCTCACCCAACCTTTCGCATTAGCTCTGAGCAAACTTTCAACTACTTCAGCTACTGGAGAAATGACCCCTCTGTTTCCATTCAGTGAATATTTTTGCTATTTCAGCAACTTACTGTAGCTAAAAACAGTCCTGACAAGTGTTGGAGAAGACTCCTGGGATGTACATACAGCACGGGATGAGGAGGGAGACAGGAGAAGGAGCAATGGCCACTGCTAGTTTAGCTCACACCAGGCACAGCCTCCACAGCCCTCAGAGTGCTTAAGGCCTATAGCCAGCCTGTTCCGACAGAAGACTCCCTACCAACTTGCCAGCTAACAAATATGCAGGGAAAGCATCAGTAAAGGCTTCTTGGTATGAAAACAGTAGTCCTTTCCCCTAAAAGCTTTTATTGTTTCAATAAGAAATGCGTTGATTTTGAATGAGACAGAGAAGAGCCAGTACATTACACAACTGCATACCACGTCTTCATACAGGAAAACTCTAGGAATTTAATTGCTGTGGTTTATCAAGGTAGGAGCAAGAGAACTAGCCAAAGATTACAAGCTAGCTGTGGAAGAAATCCCTGTATGCATCCTCCATCCCCACAAAATCTAACACCTTGATTCAGGCATTTGTAAGTTTTGTAGAGAAAATGATAAAGCTGAAAACAGAAGCTGGGCAAGTTCAGATTCAAAAGAAAAAAGCATCAACAGCAAGAGAGTTGATGGTTTAAAAACAAACAAAAAGACAGACTGGATTTGCCATCATTGAAAGCATTCACACCAAGACTGAATTTGCCCTCAGCCTTCCTTGGAAAGTATATTCTAGTTTAAACAGGAATCAATTCAGGAAGCACTAACAGCCTGTGCAGCACAGGCCAGACCAGATTGTCAGTCACCCTTATCGGCTATATAGGATTTGATACCATTAAATTTCAAAACATTCATACTCCAGATAACTATTTACAGTTTAGTTTTGTTAACATTTCACGTAAAATACAAATACACCTTGCATATTTCTTTCAAAAAGAGGCAATTTGTGAAGGAGCACAAGCAGAAAGTGAGAAATTTGTTTACAATTTAGAGAACAAAATTTACTTTCCAAATGAAATGGTGACTTGGTTAGTTGGCTGAGCTCCTAAAAACTGGGTTTTTTTCAGCCAGTTACTCCCTTACACTGCTCAAAAAAACAATGTATCCTTTACTATAGCTGACATTAGCACAACGTGAACAAAATAAAATCCAAAACAGGGCAGTTTGCAGAGGGGGACCCATCCCCTGGGCAGAGCTCACAGAAAATAAAGTAAGCTTCTCTTCAGTACTACTCACAGTTACCAGCATAACAAAATAATAGCAATAAAATGCCAGTGCTTTCCTGACTACCACTTACCGATTTCACCCTTCAAGTGAGAATACATTACCATAGCTTTCAATGTGTAGAATGAAAAAAACTGCAGCACCTGATTTCAAGCCAGTCTGGGTTAGGAAGTCAGAAATTATACGCCCTTCCGTCTGGGGCCATAATGCCTCCAAAAAATATTTAAAGAAAAGCAAAGTGAAAGTTTCCAAATGTATGAATAAAATGGATCATGTATTCGGCACAGAACACAGGATGCCATGAGGATACTGCACCTCAAAGCAAGCAGAGAAACAGTAAACTGGTTTAGTACAGTATCTGCCTAACATACTGTGTATTATGTAGTATATATACATCAGAAGTAATTCTCTTGGTACCTGCAATAGTTAGATTGATTAAAAAATATTCATATACACATCCCATGAATTACTGGAACCCACCAATGTTAAAACCAAGTCTATCAACAACACTCTAAAAGCCCAACAGAAACATAAATTTGACTATATTGGCTATATATTCTCTGTATTTTTAAACTGCCTAAGTGATTTTGAAACCTAAAATCAAGTTCTCTGTGCCTGGGAAAAAGTTTATTCAAACATGAGCCACCATCAGCTTACACGGTTATAGGGACAGCTACTTACACATTAAATCTGACACTTTCAAGATGTGGAATTTCTTCAGCACTGAGAAGCGCAACATAAATAGTGCACTGTGTGAGAACCACCTCAGTAAAAGGAAATTTTTTAAACTGCTGGCCAAGCTAATGGAATCATGTGACTCAAAGTAATACTTCAAATACCAAAAAAGTCTTCCTGAGATACTTAGATAAGTCACAGATGAGTTGCTGGTGCGTGTTAACTCACACCTACACAAGTAGAGATGCTTTCATCAACCAATATAGTAAACAAATATTGTTTATTTAGAAAGAGGCCACTTTCAGATAGGATGGGCTAATTTTGACAGTTGCATTAGCAGCAGATACTATTGAAGAACTGAACAAAACAATCACAACAATTTAACTTCCTGTCTTTTCTTTTTTTTTTTCCTTGTGTAAAATCAGAGCTTACTATTAAGAGGTCGCACAGTGTGGACTCTGGGCTCCCACCAGAGATACGGCACAGCCACCCCCGGATGCCACCGAGGGGCTCAGCATCAGCTGCCGGGGCGGCGGGGGGCGAGCGGGCCGGGCCAGCCGGGCCGGGGCGGCGGGGCCCGCCGGTGGCCGAGGCCTCTCCCGCCGCTCCCCGGGCTGGGAGGAAGCGGGGCAAGGGGCACCCGGGCTGCAGGAGCAGCACCCTCGGCCTCCGGCGGCTCTTCGACCCTTAGGTCGTTCTGCCAAGGAGGGGGGACGGAGGGGCACAAGCACAGCAGAAAAACAACTTTCCCCCACCCCGGAGTCGCCGCTGCCCCGCCGAGCCCCGAGCAGGGGCCGGGCAGCGGCGCCGAGGCCCGAGCGCGGCGCTGCCTCCGTCCGTCCCGCGGCCGGCGGCGAGGGGCAAGGTCCGGGGAGGGAGCGGCTCCGCCGACCCCCGGCACACAGCCCGTCCGCCCGGGCCCCCCGCCCGCCCAGCCGGGCCCGCTGGCGCAGAGGGCGCCCCGGCGCCGCCTCCCGACCCCCGGGCGCTGCTCACCTTGGTGGCCATGGCGCTGCCGGCGCGGGCTGCGCTGCCGCTCTGCCCTCCCTCCCTCGCTCCCTCCCTCGCTCGCTCCGTGCCGCGGCTGCTCGGTCGGTCGGTTGGCGTGTCCGGCCCGCCCGCCGCCGCCGCTGGGCCGCGCAGGCGGCTCCTCCTCAGCGTCCCCGGCCGCCGCCGCCTCCTGGGGGCCGCTGTGCGGCTCAGCAGCCAAGCGCCGGCGCTGGGCAGGCGGGGGCTGATGTGGCCGCGCCGCGATGCCTCGGCCGCCCTTTCCGCCGGCTCGGCTCGGCACCCGGGGGTAGTGGCGGGGCTGTTTGCCCGCAGCCTTTCCGTCAGGACCCGAGGGGAGAGAGGCACCCGCTGCGCTGCGGTGATCCCTGGCGGAGCCGCCCCGGCCGGTCCCGGGGTCGGTGGACCTTGCCCACCCCCCGTGCCCTCAAGGGCTTTGCTTTGTAGTCAGAGTTTGGCCTCAAATTCTCGCTCGCGTGGGGGAGAGAGCCCGCAGGAAGGCGTTATGTGCCCCTCGGGTGCCTTTGAATGGAAATTTCAAGGCAACCATACAACAAGGATTTTTTCCTCGGCCAGGCTCCATCCACGGCTGTCAGGGCGGTGTATGTCGTCCCTGACCTGCTTCGGCCGGGCCTTGGGGTACAGCAGTTATAAGCAGCAGTAAAAAGCACCAAAGAGCTGCCCAAGGTCGGTAGCATTCCTGTTGGGCACTCTATGAGCATCTCATAAAAACTACCTGCTACCCCACTTGACTCTCAGCAGCCTGCAAGAGATGAGATGAGAGGCTGAAACAAAGGGAATTTGAAAATACAGTGGCAGTGATCATGCAAGGAAGGTACTGCACCATCCAAAAAGTGCAGCTTCTTGTTGGTATATATATAGTGGTTGGCCTGGAATCAGGAGACCTTTCCTTTCTGTAGAAGGAAATACACAGTTTAATTGTCAGGGATGCCAGGGAGAGCCCTAGGAGGCAGGTAGGCTGTAGGGAAACTGCACAGAACTCTACATCTATATCTCCTTGCCCATAGAATTACAAGCTGCTGCTGCTTTTCTGCTTTTTTTTTTTTGCTTTTTTTTTCTTTTTTCTTTTTTTTTTTTTTTTTTCTATTGGTATAGTTTCTCTGTGAGAGCTTTATTAAAAGAGAAAAATACATTCACAGGTTTGGTTGGATTTTTTCCATTGGAAAAAATTTTTCTTGTTGGACCCATGAAATAGTTTCCATGGAAAGTGTGGATGAGGGAGTAAGAGGAAGCTGGCTATTCATTTGCCACCACTTTATGAGTGATTGAACTGATTAACTTCAGAAGTTTTCAAACTCCTTTGCTTCTGTTTTTAGCTTTTGCAGAATTCAATTAAATACGACATTTCCAACTTCCTACTATCTGCAAAAGCAGTACGTAAAGTGAAACCTTTGTGTGTGGCTCACAAATGACGTTGTAGGACACCACTTTTAAGCTGTATTTATTTAGCATCAGTTTTGCCATCAACAGACTGGCATCTCATCTACCTTACAAGCAAAACTCCCTGAGGCTGGCTTCATTTCTGTACTAAGACACTCTGTTCTTCCACCCTCTCAGCAACAATCTGAAACGTGGCATGTTTTGATCCAGTCCTCTAGTCCTTTTTATAAGATGTTCATCTTAAAAAGAGGGGAGGGGTCTGAAACCCAGAGCCCCAGCACTGTCTCCTTTAGGAATCCCCAGCTGATAGGTTTGTGAAACACAGTCTGTCCTTTCTCCAGATGCTGCTTTGCTATGTGAAATATAATAAACTTGTGGCTTTAGCATAAGCTTGAGTCTGTGTCATTCTTTACCTGTGGTCAGCACAACTGCCAGAAAAGTTTGATGTGCAGCTGCTAGCCAGTGTGCTTTAGCAGAGCTCTGCTTGCCATCTGGGGAATGAAGAACACAGTCATAATTTGTTCAGCCTCTCTGTGTGTTTAAAGCCTTCACAGTTTTCCACTGTGAGGTACTCCTGAAAATAAGTCATACTTGACAAGTCTAAGGGATGGGGGAAATACTATCATTTCTTTCAGTGTGAGCGAATTTTCTGAGAAAAAAATATTTTTATGGGATCTTTCCAATACTATTTGCAATTAATTGCTGTTCATTCTTGTCTCAATGAAGATATTCTTTGGAATCACTTTGAATTGCAAGTAAACATGTCTCTTCTTAGCAGTAAGCTTTATTATTTCTTAACACAGAGGGCCATATATCCACAAATTGCTAGTGAAACCAGCTAAAATTTCCCAAACTTCTGAAATTAGTTACTTTTCTGCTACCAAGCTGTGTCCTAGTTAATTAGGACTGGATATTTGCTTAGCATTAGACAAAAAAGAAATCTCAGTGGCTTCAGTGGGGTTGTTTACATATCTAAGCATTTGGTAGTTTTGAAGTGTAGAGCTCTGTGTGGAGCTTATCAGCTTTCAAACACAGTTGACTCATTATTCACTTTGTACTAAAGCCCCAATGTATGCTATAATAAATATCTCCACCTCAGAAGAAACCAATCAGTAGCAGAAGAAAATCCCTTACTCAGCACATAAGTGACTTCTCTCTACAGATTCCTACTAGGTGTGTATTTTTGCAGCCAGCTGGTCTGCAGTGGTTCCCAGGAACTCAGAGTTCATGGAGAAGTGATCTTGTGCAGAGCCCCATCAAATGAAAATCTTCTGCCAACAGTGCTATGCAGATATTTTTTTAATTGAAGATGGACTCCGAGAAGGGACATGGAGGACATTTGCTGAATATACTCTCTGCTCAGCAAGGCCTGCCTGTAGCTTCAAGCTCACAGGAAGTCAGTGACCTTGTATGTTCTGACTTATGCAAACTTGGTGGGGAATGATAAAGAAACAGTGTTCTTCAGATAACCTTCAAACTGAAAACCATCTGGAGAAAGAGCTACGTTTGTGTTTGTAAGTTACTGTCCTCTGGAGCTCCTTGAGGTGGGGCACCTTGGGTTTGTCCCTGCTGGAGCCTGTGCCCCTAGCAGTACCTGGGTGATGCTCTGCGGTGACTGAGGTGGCCCGGAGGCGTTTACCAGGGCTGTGAAGGCATTTTGAGCAACAATTATCACTAGTGGCAACAGCTTTGCAAATGGAGCAGCTGTCAAACACAGGTTTTTGGGAAGTCTTTGCAGGAGGCATACAGAGATTATATTGTCCCTAGGTCTTTGTTTTCAAAAGTGTTTTATAAAGTAAGAAGTGATTGAATTTTTTTCTTGGTTGAAAGCCTAACAATGTGGTGTGCACGATAACATCAGTTCCACACGAAATGCTTTTAGCTCAAGATTTTTAACTACATTAATCAGGAAAGCCTAACAATGACTAGGGAGCAATTACAAAAACATTCCAACTATTTCTTATTGCTTTTAATTATCATATTTACCTTAGTCACCTGATACACACTTCTTGTTTTAAGAAGGCATAGAGATTTTTCACATTTTCAAAGGCTTAAAATTAACTGTATAAGCAATTACTTGGTTTATGAATCAAAAAGAGAAGTACTGTATTCTTCACCCTCAGAAGTCATATCTAGACACCTTCACCCACTTCTCCCCAAGAAGTTCTTTGGGTGTCATGTTTTCTCTCAGCTGAGCAGCAGTTTCTCTTTCAGAATTGTTCTAACACCACTTCTTCAATGTTTCTGAGAAGCTTGCCAGATAACAATATAAAATATTGCTTCCTCCTATCTTCTGTCTCCTTCCCTCCCTCAGATTTGGACAGAAAATGATGAGAGCTACCACATGTATGAAACCTAGTGTTATCTGAACAGAGCAGGAAGAGAGCAGCTGCTGAATTCCATTTGTGCATTGCTCTGTTCAGCAATGTCCAGTGGCATCACTTGCAAATGTATCTGAAAAACACATTTAACAAAATGTGTTCTGAGGGGAAAAAAATACAAATATTTTCCTTTATTTTATGTTGGGAGCTTTTGGACACAAAGGACATGAAATATTGAATCATCTGGCATTTGCAGGAAAGCACAGTTTTACTTCTCATTTGCCCAGAAATGTGCGTGGCAGTTAAAATTATGCTCAGGAGACTACAGACACACTTCCCAATCTTACTCTGCACCTGGTGCTGGAAGATCACTATCAGAACAGTAAGGCGGTCAGGCCTGAAATACTGTTGGATTTTAGGTCCAGACTTTCCTGGAAAAGCTGCTTTAGAAAATTGCACCCAAAATTAGGCCCAAATTCCTGTGAGTTTTCAGTCTCTGAATTTCTCTCTGAATAAGCAGTTAGGAGAAAAACTGTGCTTCATGCATTTGATAATGAATTAAGGATTTTATCTTCTTAGAGCTGATAATGCAATGCCATTATTATCTGAACTGTGCATATAATATGGGCCCTTTTCAAGGTAAGTTCTGCTTTCATATAGTTACATTTCTAATAAACACACAGCCAAGACGGGTTTTGTGCCGTGGATTGTTTACACTGTGGGAAAAGTGCAATGCCATGCCAAGTGCTATGCCAAATTCTTTGCTCTCAGAGTGTTGGGGTGTTTTTAACACATCTTTGTGAAGCTAAGAGTTTGAAGTCATGGTGAACTCCATTTTCTGTTAAAAATATATAAAAGCAGCTGCTGGCCATTGAAGATGTGAAAAAGCTACCAAAAAAAAAAAAAAAAAAGGAAAAAAATAGAAAAAGAAAAAAAAAAGTGAGTGCTCCAGAGACAAGATGTTGTTGCAATGCACTTTCAGACGTGGTCAATTTTTTGAAAGCTTCTTCTTCTTCTTCTTCTTCTTCTTCTTCTTCTTCTTCTTCTTCTTCTTCTTCTTCTTCTTCTTTTTCTAAGTTGATTGCAAAGGTCATGTTTTGGTGCAACTTTGATCACACTCAAGGGAGAGGGAGATGTGTGGATTAAACACCTATCACAGATCCTTATGGATGAGCACCATGGCTGCAACAGTTTGGAGCTTGCTTGGTCACGATGATCTATTTTTTCTTTAGATATTAGTGGGGAAACCAGGATTTTTTTTCTCCCTTTTTTCCTTAACTGTAACCAATGTTTTGAGCAATTCTGGTATTCTTTTTCTCACTTTTCAGCAGAATAATCAGTGATAAATGTATGTAATTTTTAGCAGTATAGGCTTTGAAAGAAATTAAATAAAAATCATGTTTTCTTGTGCAAGGGATAAAACATTTCTCAAAGCATCTAACACTAATAAAATTCTTACTTTTTTGCATTCCCCCCTGAGCTGTACACGGTTTGGTATTACACATGCTCACATCTGGGATGGGATACTTGTACCTGCATGTATGTCATGCACTTTAGATGGTTTGCATTTAGATTTTTTGTTCATACTTTATGTTCATTTGTGTTTCAATGCAAGGGCTGCTGGAATCAATAGGTTTTGAACTCAGCTTTCCTGAAAAATAGGATACAGTTTAGTAAAAAGTATATTTTAAAAGGGATAAATGTTTCCATTTTTTTTTCTTGCTAGCTTTAGTAAAAGTGACATACCATTATCACTATTGATTCTCACCACCACTGACTGTTTCTGTCTGGAGTGCTGACTGCCTGTGGCTTATTTCCATTTTTCCTGTTAAGGTGGAAGGGCTGTGCCAGCTGCTGTGCCCTCACATCTTGGGGGACTACAGTTTCAACAAGCAAAGCAACAGGAGGGTGATCCACTACGAATTCACCTAAATGTATAAGTAAATAAAGGATCAGGTCCTGTCAACTTTAATAAGCTTTTCCTTCTCAAAATTGTAGGCAAATTGTCTTCCAACACACAAGATAGCTGGTTGTGCTGAAGATGCAATTGATTATTCTCTGCTGACATGTTTAGATGAAGATCCAGCTGTTTGTCCTCACTGAGTAGCTCACTGATAAGAAAGCTACAGAAGGCTGCAGGACAAATGTGGTCTGAGCCCTTCTGTGCTGCTCTCTGAGTTTCTTTGGAGGGGAGCAGTGGCACACTATGTAGCACCAGGCTGCAGTTTTTTGAGGCATCTTAATGAAAGCAGGATCAATTCTATGGGCATTTATATCTAAATTCAAAGGACAGTCAGTATCCAAGCTTTGTAAGGCATGCTGTGCTCTGCATTGTGACAGTAAGCACACAAAGCTGCAGACCCTGTGGATAAATGCTCTGTCATGAGTATATGTTTTTAAATGTAAATAAACCAATTTGTGTGCTCTCTTTATAAAAACAAGAATTCTCATTTCTCCTGACCAGCACAGATTTCAAATGTATTGTATCCCTGGCTTACTGTTTGCTCCCCAGTGTGCACAGCATTCACTCACAATTTTTCCCCATGACAAAGACAGATGTTTTGGAGCAATACAATTCTGACTTTTCAAATAGTTTGTGATTTTCCATTTCTAACAGTTTATTACTTCATTACAATTTTTTCTGTTTTCTCATGGAAATTTTGGGGATTTCAGGGTCTCTAGTTGATTGTGTTTCCATATACAAGGAATTCAGTCCTGTAGCATTCGTATTATGAGATCACCAAAAGATTAAACCAGGCCTTAGTGTCCTCTACCCCTCAAATATTATTTTGAGCCACTGATCCTTTTAGAAATAATTGACAATGAAATTGTTTCATGGGAAGAAGCTGCTGATCAGCAGCTCTCCCTACATTCATAAACCCATCTTTAATGAACACAGGTCAAGATGATAAGAAATGCTTCAAAGCAAATGCAAAGCAATATTAATTTCCACTGGCTGTTTTCTCTAGTAAGGTTAGGGTGTCCTGCAGCTAGAGAAAGAGCTATGGAGCCTCTTTCTAGTGTTTATATATTTCTCACTTGTGTCAACTCGTGTTAGATCTCCAGTACATCTGCAATCTGTCTTCGAGCCCAGACAAACCCAAGAGGGGATAAAATAAAGGGAGAAAGTAGAAGCTTTCATGAATTTCATTACACTATAACTAAAGGTAGTATAAGTTATTTTATACGTTTATTCTGTCTTGAGGTAGGATCTGGGAATCTTAAGGTCCCTTTGATCCTACTTTTTGTGATTTGTTTCTCCCCATTTTAGCCAGTAAAGATCATGCCACCCCAGTACAGAGATAATGATGTACAAGAGGAGAAAAAGGAAAGCTTATGGCTAGATGATGGGCTACAAAAGAGGCTTTGTAGACTGCATACCTTGCATTGCTGCTGAGCAAATTATGTGACCGTGGGCAGGTCAGAAAATTTCAAGTATCTATGGGGTTTTTTTTTTAACACTGCCTCATATTAGGTTTTGAAGAAAAGCATTTTTATTTGGTTGCATGGTACAAGATCATTCATTGGTAGGAGTATTAAATAGCTGGCAGTTCCAAGTTACTTTATAGAATTAAGTATTAAAACCTATTTTAAAAATCCAGTATTGCTGGCAAAACCAATGAGTCTACTCAAGCATTGAATTTATTACCAGTGTTAAAATAAATATGATACCTTAGGGATTTAAGTGCTTCACTTCTTTCTGCATGTCAGATGTTCATACTAACTGACACTTCTTTTCTTCAAATAATCAGAAACAACCCCAGGGATAGCTCTAGCTACCCACGAAAGGCAGATGTCAAAAACCTTACAAATATTTCCTGGAAATCTGACTCTTACACTGAGGTCAAAGAGAGAAGACAGAGGGGAGCAAATTCTGCTTTTCCCTTTTCCAGAGTACAGATTTTCTTATTTTTTTGATAGAGGGTAAAATTTGGAACTTGCTTTGATGAGGAGCTCTAAACACATTCTGTAGAGTTCCCCTTTAAATTTACAGAGTATTCTTGTTCAAACTGTTTAAACTGAAGGGGAACATAGCAAACGCAGCACTCAGTCATGTGTCCTGTTTGTGGTTAGTCACACAAAGCCAATTTTTTCAGATGCTAAGCTCTACTGTTTTTTTAATAAAAAAGACTGAACACAGCTGCTCTTGACATCAAAGAGTCACTGAACAAATGAAAAAGCACTATGCCATCAAAGTAACAGCTGAGATTTAAAAATTACTGCAGTGAGCTTACCTAAGAGATGCTGAGGACAAGACCTGTTACATGATGAAGTACCTTTTCTCATTTTCTTGAACCCAACCTGTGTATTTTTCTCAGCACATCACATCATTCTCATTGTCTCTGGTGATGTGTTTACCCAAAAGGTGTTCTTTATCAGGAGGTTGCTGGTGTTTCCTGTCATTGCTACATCAGTCCAAGGTCTTTAGAAGAATAAAAAATTGATGCTACACACAATGTCCCAAAATTAAAGTTAAATTGAAAAGAGACTCCTTAAAGTTATGATAACAAATGGAAGAAATGTGACTGTAATATGACATTTTAAAAAACCCAAACAAACGTAAAACCCCTTAAGCACTGCAGTGAGTCATGAAATCTAATATTTTTAGTTCTCTTTTGTGAATCTTCTATTTCCAAGCTTTGTTTTCCACCATAAACAATGCAGGATCCATTCTGCATCTGTGTGAGCTAGGACTGGTGGCAGTCTCTGGCCATACGATCTATAGTCACGGCCTTCTGTATGAAGGACTGTACCCACAATGAACAATTTTCCCACATATCTAAATATTTGACCTGACCTAATTAGGTCAGGTTTCCTAACCATCTCCTTCTTTGCCTTGAAAGGCAAATTCGAAGCCTTTAATTTCACATCAGCTCCAGAGATTACCTTTCCCTGGAATTTTTAACGGCAATGAAATTGAAGAAATTGAAGAGCTTCCTTGCACCTTTTTGGGCCCACAGTGTCTCTGCAGACATGTGAGCCCTGGGCACTGCAGACCACGTCAGTGAGGCAATTGCTACACAAATAATCTGAGCCTTACCTCATCCTGGTCCCTACAGGGGGTTCCTAACCTGCCAAGAAGTTTTCCCCAGCCCACTGAAACTCATATTTGAATGCATCCTCCAGGTCTCTTCTCTCATTGCTAACCCCTTCACTGTTTCCCTAGCAATCCCCAACCAAACCCTGCTGAGCTTCTGCTTTGACCCCAGCTGGCAACAACCATTTGTTGGCTGTTTTTTGTCTCAGGCTACAGCTGCTCAGCAGCTTCCTTGCACAAAAACAGTTCTAACTGCAGTCTTCTCCTCAAGGGCAGATGACTTAAAGACTTAAACTTTCCAGCCTCTCAGTCATGTGATTCGGGGAAGGATGGGGACAGGCAAGGTAGAACTTCTGAAAAAGAATGTTCATCTGGAGCTGAGGTGTTCCCTAACACAGGCAAACGTATTCACGTGTATCCTATGCACAATGAGATAGCCAGATACGCTCTCTTTAAATAAAAAGAACTGTTCCTTTAACTCAGCCATCAGAATATCCTGATTTGATCCAGCATGGATATCTCTCAGCCATATAGATGCCTTTATTCCATTCATTTGGGCTGACTGCCTGGAAACATCTCTGCAGCCAAATCTACAGTGGTGTCCCCTGCAGCAATTGCTGCTGGCTCCCTGTCCTTAGCCAAATACCTCTGGCTGTGTTACAGCCTTGGATTTTGTATTCTGAGTAATTTTCTCCTATTTGTTTTTATGTAAGATGTTGAGTCTCCCTTAGGAGTGGTTTTTTTTCTGAAGGGAACTCTTGACTCCTGTTATGTTTAATTACAGAGCACGTGAGAAGGGATGCTTCAGGTTGTTTTCTACTGAATTCCTCTGACACCATCCCTCCTTCAGGTATCCCCATTAACTGGCAGTTTTTGCTTCAAGTGTCTTGCCAGTATAACTGAGCCTGATAGCTGTTATTCCAACCAGTTGGCTTCTGGGAAATGAATGCCAACAGACAGTTCAGAGTAACCTAATAGCACTTATTATTTCTCCTACCTGCTTAGCAAAGTCTAGGTTTTGCAATGTCAAAATAATTAGGATGTTACCATCCATGGGAGAAGTTAAACCAGCAGATTTTGCTGTGGGCTTTCAGTGAGCCAGTCAAATAAGGAAACAGGGGTGCAGTCTTGTTTTAAAGCATTGGTAGATGAATTGCTGTGCAATGAAAGTCTGTTGGCTCAGTGACAATCAGTGAATCAGCAGAGAGCTGGGGCCTGGCAGGGATGATGCTGCCACGCTGCTGCTACACTTTACTCTGAGGTTCATTCTCTGCCACCAGTGGCAGAAGCTTCTGGGGAACTGGCTGTGGCTGTTCTAGGGGCGGAAGGTAATTTTAAATAAAAGCTTAATGTGTAATACCTTTTCTGTGTCTGCTGTTATTTGGCCATTCTTTCTCTCAAGTAGAAAATTGTCTCTGCTGATAAAGGATGTCACAGTGTATTCCTGTTTCAATCAAATGAGCATCTTATTTGTCAAGCAAGACGAGAGCCACTTGTTTCACTGTGTAATCCTCATGTCAGAACAGTTCGTGGGGTTCCCCATAGCTTCAGCATAAGTGCCCCAAGCGACAAGTGCTGATTCTCCTTTTGGATACCACATGGTCACAACATCTCTGGAAGTGGCACACTGCTGTTGCTCTGAACATCTGAACATACAACACAACAGAGCCAAGTGTCTGCAGTACTCCTTGGATCACCAGAAATCCCAGCAGAGAAATCCCATCAGCTTGCTGGTCTTCTGTGGCGGTGTGTATTGGCAGGCTAAGGGCAGTCACTGACATTGGTAAAACCATGAGGTTTTTCTCTGGCACATTTTGGCCTGGATTTATTACACTGGATTTCCTTGGGCATACACTTACTTTACTGGCTTATACCAGTGTACGCTACTTATCACAGCAGAGATCCTGACCAGGAAAACCCAGCAACAGGCTTGAGTTTAGACAAGGAGAAGGATAAACTTCTTGAGTAGTCTTAGAGCTTTGCAAGAGTTTGGGTGAAACTGCTCACATCTTAGATGTTTCCTTGTTTGACTTACTGCATTCTGACTACCAGAAACTTCTCTAAATAATGCTAACTAATAAAGACCTTAGCTGAAGAGGTGGAATCAGATTTTATGTTTAGCGGTGAAGGAGTGAGATTTGTCTAGTATGTCATCTGAGTAGTCTGAAACACAAAACTTAACTGGGTGCTTATTCTATAGGTCTTGATAGGGTAATTATCTTGAAAGCTATTGTGTGTAAAGAGGCCTTTTGGACTGGGTGGAGATTCTGGATTCAGCAACTGAGATTTTAGATTTATGAACTAATGGATACAACTGACAGGACCGAAGTATGGAAATGAACAACAGGATTTAGGGCTTCTCAAGACTGAGACTGACACAAGAACTTTAACTGGCAAAGTGAGTATGTCCTACAAAATGTCCTAGGCTAGAAAGCCAAAAAGGAATACATACTAACAGCTATGCTTCCACAATAATTCAGAACTGCTGTTTGAAGTTCTGCATATCTGTTTTCAAACACATATAGTTCAGTAGATAAGAGTGCACTTGCCAAAGCCTATGCAAAAAGCTAGAAAATTATTTTGTAAAGTTATCCTCCTTTGAAATAAATTTAAAAGGAATAAATTCATAATAAATTAAGAAGGAATAAATTTGTATTAAATTACAAAGGAATGCTAATTGTAACATTTTTATTACAAAGCTTGGCTTGGATAAACTAGCACATGAAATAACTCAAAATAGCTTTTTAGTCATTTCTTTGGTGATCTGAGCTTTGAGACCTGCATAATTGAGTAGGAAAAATCTGAAAAGCTGACATATAATTTGCTTTAACTGAGACAAGTTCCATAAGTTTGCAGAGCCAATTTTTAGAAGATGCTAAGATTCCAAGGTTTGGGGGAGGTTGGTTTTTTCTTGGTTTCGGGGATTTTTTTTGGAGAAGTTTAATGTTATTGACATTAAATTCTATTAAATGAGCAGTGATATCTGACTTCTTTTGCAAGAAAATGTCTCTGCTTGTAAGAATTTGGAGACTTCTCAGCTTCAAATCCCTTATAAAGTAAGAATTTCCTCATAACATTCTTTCAAAATACATTTTTAGCTGAAGTTTTTGAATCTGTGAATACTGTTGCTGGATTTACATTTTCAAAAGCTATTCCATGGAGAGAAATGGGCAGGAAAGTTTATTATGCAGCTATATATATAGGGGGAAATATACTGGAGCAATAAAGGAAATCTTAATATTTGGGCTACTGAGATAAACAGGGTAATAGCAATATTTAGCATAAATGTGGAGGAAGTCATGGTTCAGAAACAAGGAGGTAGTATCTATTTTGGGTAACAGATAAGCCACAGCCCAATGGGAAAGGAAGAAAATGTCAATTCCTTACTATAAAACTTTGTATTTTGTCTTTATTAAGCAATGTGCTTACACTCCCCATACCATAGCATTTCCTTTCACACGTGTCCAAAAGCAGGACAGGATGGGGGATGAGGCTTCAGGAGATAGGAAGAAAGACTGTATAACGCCAATTTTTTAAGAGAGGAAAATGGAGGAAGCAGCTAATTATAGCCTTTTCAGTAGGAGGAAACCACTTGGAAGAGTCTTGGTCCTTCGGGAGAGACTGGAAAACGAGGTAGCTGTCAGGATGGCTTTACTGGTGAGTGGTCCCAGCAGACAAAGAGCATCTGTCTAGGCAAGGAAAGGAGGTCACATTTAAAAGCAAGCTATCTAGGGTAGAGACAAAGACTGATCCTAATCTCTTAGATATGTTAAACCTGGTTTAAATAGCATTTATCATTGGTTTGGGGGTGGGGGTGCCAACAGCATGTTACCCACTTCTTTTTCAACATGACCTGTTTTCCTCATCTGGCAGAGACAATATGGAATTTTTTTTTCTGTCAAAGGGAAACAAACAAACAAACAAACAAACAAACCCCTATCAGGAAAACTGATAATTTATGTCAGAAACAGGTATTTTCTGAATGGATTTCAGTTAAGTTTTTTAGTAACATATTTCAAAGAAGATTAAATATTTAAATATGATCATGATGCTTGATCTGAGAGAGAAGTTCTGCAGGAGGCCAGGTGGGAGCACAGCTCAGAGACAGTAATTGGGCCTCGACCCAGAATATTTCACACCTGGGAGGAAGTCTCTTGTTTGGGATTTCAGAGAGACCATTATCAAAGCTACTGAATATCACAACATAAGATGGGGAGCTTAATAGGTTCATCCTGTCATTCCACTACCCTTCTGCAGTATCTTTCTTCTCAGGCTGCTAAGGTATTTTAGCTTGCACTGCTCGTTAAGAAAATGAAATAATAATGTTTCCTAGCAGTTAACCCAGATGCAGGGAAGTTATGTACAAGATTTTGTAATCTTTGCTCAGGTTGGTGATTGCTCACTCATGTGTCTTAGCCAGAGCAGTCAGTGGGACTACTCATGTGTTTTCCATGGCCATCACCATGAGTAAGGATGATACCACCCAGCCCAAGTGCCTGGTACACAAGGTTGCATGGGAAGTATGTGGAAGAGCTGGCAGAATTCTCCTGATTCCAGTACCTCTGCTGATCAAACAGGCAAGAGTTCAATGGTATTAAAGTAGGAAGTTCTCTACTACAGTAAAATCAAAGTGCAAGTGGTAACACATGAATACAAAAGAAGGAAAAAGTGATCAGTGGACAAGCATGGCCTGGAAGTATAGACCCTGTGTAGGGAGACAAAATTTAGCCCACAAAGTCCTTTCAGTGACATTAGTGGTTTTATTGGGTGGAGGAGCTGTTCCCACAAGCTGTTCTGTGCCATCCTATAGCCAGAGCAAGGTTTTTAGGGGCAGAGGTCAGTGACCAGGAGAAGAGAAACGGGATGTCTACTTTTTAATGAGTTAAAATGTAGGTGGATGGAGTCTATCTCTGAATAAAAGTTCTTGGTTTTGACTTCATTAACCAAGTCTATGAAGTAAACAAAGCCTAATGCACAGTATTAATCATGTGATATTTTATGATAATATTGGATTGATATTTTTTCAAAGAAAAAGTTTTAGTCTAGGACTTCATATTCTCAGGGACTGTGGAACTTGTAAGTGGGAGGAAAATACTGTAAAATGACCATATTTAAATTCAGACTGCTAACAGATTAGAGGTAGAGGGCGGTTTAGTCACTAAATTGTAGCTATCTCACTCAGTGCCCTCTGTCAGCTCCACCCTTCCAGCCATTTCTTTGGACTCATGGCAGATAATTTTTCTCCACAAAAGATGATGCTCCCAGTGCAGATCTGCTCCTCTCTTGACACTTAAAATGCTAGAGCAGGTGCTGGTGTGGGAGGCAACAGCTTTTTATCCAGGGCCAGCTCTAAGAGGGAGAATTACAGGAGGGTACAGTCAGCACAGCATGCTAATTTCCATTTTCCCTGTTGTCAAGTGCAATGGGTGTTTTTAAGTTTATGGTAATGATTTCTTGAGGAGGCTTTTAAAACTCAGATACTTTTTTGTCCTATGCCACACTGAAACAAAGCAGTATTATTTGCGAGATAAATCCTAATCATTCATTAGTAAAAGTTTCTGCCACGTTCCAAGCCCTTTTGGCTTTGCCTCAGCTGATGGAATGTGTACATTTGGATTTATAGAAACAGAGAGCTTTTTTGACTGCAGGAAATTTCTTTTAGCACTTAAATAGCAAATCAGGACAAAACAAAACTTCTTACATTGTCTCAAATTTCAGGAAATTGTAAACAGCTTCTTTTTTTTCCCTTCCTCATTTTTCAGCTTTTCATAACAGCATAAACAAAGCGGAAGTGTTTGTTGGTTTGTTTGTTTGGTTTTTTTGTGGAGACATTGCAGCCTGCTGAGCAAAGGAGTTCTTGAATTAACTCCATTCAGTAATCTACTGGCACTGACACTGCTCAAACATCACACTCTGCTCAAGTCTACACTCTTCGTGTTGCTTCTTAAAACTAGACATGATGTATTCCTTTTGGTAGCCAAAGAACCCTTGCACAGATTTATCTCGATGCTGGGAATCCTCAGTTTTAGTCTCACTGAAGCTGACAGACACCCCTTTATTGACCCCTTTATTGACAAGCTTTGGATCAAGCCTTATGTTGAGCCACCAGCCAGAGCTGTGCCTGGGCAGACAGATTAACCTCTTTTCGTGGAAGAGAGCGTGACTCAGTACAATGAGTAGGCAGTTGTTGCCTGCCAACAGGCAGGGCTGTCCTTTTATAAAATTTAAATTGATTGCCCCTTAAACCCACCAGGTTTGGAGAGGGCTGCAGAATTGAGTTGTTGCTGTCCATGTGTACTCTCCTACATGGCAGTCTGGGAGGGGAAGAGGAATAAGTCTTATATTTCCTGACTTCCTACAGTTCCTAAAGCAACGAGTAGCAGCACTGACTTGTCAAGTTTTGATGCAGTTCCCCCTCATTGCCTTCCTCACCCAGCCTTTGTCGGGGGGGAGAGCTGGCTTGCTGCAGCAACAGCAGTTCTGCCCAGATAACAAACTTCTGTGAGCAATGAGGTCATGGAAACTCGTGACATCCAAACCCTCATTCCCAGCAATGTTGATGCCTGCAAGGTGCTGGCCCTCACTACAATTACAGTGGTGTCTGTCTGTCTGTTCTCCTGGAGCACAGGAGCACTGTTTATGCAGGGACAGGTAGTTTTGCTTGTTGTGTTAGCTTGTCTCTACTTCTTTGCTTTTTGATAACTTATGGCATGACAAGATAACATATTTTACAGAATATCCCAGAAATATCATAGAGAGCTATTGAATATGTACACACTGCTACCCAAACTTACCTGGTCAAATCTTCACATGCACTTTAAAAACTCTGGAGTGTGTTAAGATTTCTTAGGCATTTTGTTCAAATACTGTATTTTAAGATGGATACACCATTCTGTGATCACAGAAATATGACTGAATCCATGCTTAAGGTATTTTCATTGATTTTGATGGGTCTACAACAACATTATATTTGATCACAAGTCTCCAAACCCAAAATCTGAATGTCTCTTCATCAGCGCTTTGCAGTGACGAAGGGAGAAAACCCTCATTTTTTTCCCAGTCACTGCTACCCGTATAACTTCATTTCACTGGAGCTCAGATTACTTTTCTTTTGAAGGTAGCATGTATAATTATAATTTGTTGAATTAGATGCTAACAGCACCTATCTGGCCTCAGACATGTAATAGAGCTGTGCTCTTAAATTTTGACAAATCATTATTTAATCCTAACGTTACAATTAAACTCTTGCTGTGGGCTCCGTGCTGCTGGCCCACTGCCTCTCTGCTTTAGAACAGCCCTTGATCTGTGCCAGCAACCTTGTTGTCGAGGTCACTTCCAGTGCGGCGGCATCCCCTCACCTGAGGGCTCACGCCCAGAAAAACACCCAGTGATTCATCACTGCAGCCTGAGAAGGCTGAATTATCCACTCAGGGATTCCTCAGCCGTGAGTTTGCTGCTCTTTCATCACGTGCTCTGCTCTGGATTATAGGCAACTTCCTTTTCCCAGGTCTTTAAGCCCGATGGGTCAGCAGGTGTTTAATCCCCTCTATATGCTGCTCACCTCCTCCCCGGGCACGGCCGCACTCCCTGTGCCCGCGCACCGCCTGCTCAATGACTCGCTGGCCAAATTTCTTCACAAAGTGCATCACGCTCTTCTGCCAAATCAGTCCTCCGCCCATCAGCAAATACAGCCTATTCACGCTGTTCTGATGCAATAACCACAGATAAGGACTGTGTGATAGGACACTCACGAAGAGCTTGAAAAACACTATGACAAGATCCTGCCTCTGAGAAGCAGCCTGTACTGCAGCAAGGCAAATGCACAGGGCTGGTGCCCCATACACGGGCTAGTGCTGAACTTCACCCTCAAAACAATGTTTGCCATCCCCTATTTTTTCTCTAAGTCCCTTGTACTCTTACCCCTACAGACAGACCCACAGAAGAAAATGACCCAGTGAACACAAGTAAACCCAGAACTGGGTCTGTGTAAGTTGCCTGTGTGGAATATCTGACTACTTTTTATGGCATAGTATAAAATCTCTGAACAAACACAAGCTCAGCTTATATGCAGGTATTAAATGAGAAAATTTTCAGAAGAATCTTGTACTCAGAGCATAGAAGTCTTGTAAAAGAAGTCTTTATTAGCTGCTATGATACCTGTCACAAATACTTTGGAGGAAGCAGCAATTATTATACACAATAAGAATTTATATAATTTAGATTATAATTAGATTTACAACAGAAGAAATAGATTTAACACATATCCTTGGGCAAGACACAACATTATTTTTCTGTTAGATCATGTAGCAACTATCAAGGTTGCATCCTGTAGAGGCAGTACGAACATAAACCAACACACAAATCTTGAATTTCACTCTAATGACCTACATACCTTTAATCAACCTTCACTGCTTTATCTGTATGCATCTGCTTCAGACTGGATTTATGCATACTTACAAAATAATTTACAAAAAGACCTTCAAAGAACTTCATAGTATCTTAGCATATTTAAGTATCTCAGAATCATTCTGACTAGCAAATGACATAATTATACCCAAACAGCAGCAAAATTCAGGATGTTTGATAAAATATTTCTTTTTCACAAGCCTCTGGAGGAAATTCAGTGTCAGATGCATCCTGAGAAGATGGATGGTATCCTGCAATTAACAGGCCTCTATCCTACAAAAAAGGCATTTCCCTTTCCTACCTTCGCCACTCACCAGAATGGTATTGCTTAGTTAGGGAAAAAGAATTGAGAGATGGGGTTATTTTTTGAACAATATCATGCTAAATTTAGGTTAATCTCCTTGTCTGCCTTAGGGCAATATGCCAGAGGGATCAGGAACTGTTATCACCACATTGCTACAGAGAGGGCAAAACATGCTGTGGTGACAGATGGGTTCAGTCTGAGGCAATATTTATTTTGCCATCCTCTGGCAGAGCGGAGGACATTCCCTTGCACTGTGTGCGATGGACTGGCTCACCCTTTCCCCAAACAAACTGGGCAGAAGCAAGGGCTGCTGCACTGAAGTAACTCCTCTTGTTTCGTTAGGAGCGTTGTGAAACCACTCCATGCTGAATCCAGGAACAATCCTCTTTGCTGTCCCGCTACTGCTTCTGTCTGAAAAAAAACCCCACACCATGGGTACTAACATACACCCTCTCATACAGCTTTTAGTTCCTGTACCCTTCTGCCCTGTGTCCCAAGCTGCTCACTGGAGATTCAATTTCCTGAAAACTAGTTCCTAAACCCAAATTTTTTATCTTGCCACATTACACGGTAACTAGAAGGCATTCTTGCATGCTAGGCAGAACCCCCTGTCAAGCTGCCTGCCCAAATTTCAACAGGGTAGAGTAGTTCAAGCAGTCCAACAGCCTGAAAATGCCCCATTAATATTGTGCTTTGTGTTACTTGCAAAAGAAATGCCATATCTCCTCTGAAGCAATTCTTGCCACCACTTGCTATGTCCACTCGAGTTTGGCTGTGATTCCTAAATGCATTCTTAGAAGCAGATGATTATTTTTATGTAAATGGAGCATTCACCTTAAGAGTTAGATTTCCTTGTCAACTGATGAACTGAGACTTTTTTTGTTTGCTTGTTTATTTATTAAGGATACTAGAATTAGATTCTTCGATATTCTAAGCCCTGAGAAGAATGGTGCTAGGAAGCATTTTCAGCTCTTTCCAAAGTTGTACAGACAGGCTGATGTTGACGTGAATTTCTTTGGATTAAGCTATACTGGTGATTACATTTTCTGTTAGAAATGACATAATTTTTTCTCATCTTGACCTTTTCTCTTCTGACTTCTCAGATTTTATACTCTGTTACACACTTTATTATTATTATTATTATTATTATTATTATTATTATTATTATTATTATTATTATTATTATGTAGGGTACAGATGACAGTGAAAACACTCCAGATAGACCTATACAAGGTCTGAAAAAACCTATCCAGTTGCACAGAAGGCCAGCTGGAAAGAAGCAGCTGACTTATGGGAAAACCAGCTGTATGTGATCTTGAGATGGATCGCCGTGGGGGGACAAGAGTTTCCATCTTGGATGCAAGCAAACAAAAGTAATTTGGGATAAAAGTTAGAGTATACATTGTCTGTACATTGGAGTCCCTTTAAATAGATACCAAAAGTATCAGTATGTGAGATAATAGATACTGACACATTTAAACAAATCCTAAAAATTGTAAGTTTCCTGGTTTTGTTTAATCAAAATGTGTCATAATTTATTTGGACCAGAACTCTAGCAACTGATGTTTTCAATCACATGCACACAGCTGGACCAGACTTATTTCAGAACAATATTTTCCATTTGCCTCACATTAGTCACTTTTGGGAAAGATCAGCTTTCTGGGACTTCAGACCATTTGTTTCAGGGTCATCTCTTACTGACATTGAGTCTGTTTAGACAGAGGCTTTTTGACACAAATATTGCATAAAGCACAAATATAGCATGACACCCTCAGTGACTGTCAGCTCTGCCACAGAGCTGGATGCTTCTGCTAAACAAAGCCAGGAAACAGTCAAAAGTACCTTGGAATAAAAAGGCAGAAGGTCAATGAAGGCAACCTTTTAGTCACCTCACATTGGCAGGACCAGGAACGCAACAAATCTAGCTTTATTTAATTTAAGCATCATAATAACCTCTGACAAGTTCACTAGATTTATATGAGGCCTACATTTAAATTGTAAAGCAGTTAAGTTTTTAAATGTTATGTGCACATTAAACAACACTGTAAGAAAATTATTTCTAATATTGCCATTCACTGCATTTTAAGGTCTAGTTCTTTCCATGAGCAACTCCCTCAAGGAGAGGATAGATTTCATTTGTGAAAGTTCCAATCTGGACTGAAATCTGGCATGAAACCATCCAGATTCATAATTCAAAACATCTGGATTCATAACATTAATAATATTGATCGAAAGTATGCGATGCTTTCAGAAAAGGTATTTTCATCTAATGAGCCAACACTGTAACCCATTTTTCTGTGCTTGTCATGCATTGAGCGGTGGCCAGGGACAGTGCCCAGACCTTGGATGTCAAGTGGATCTTGGTGTTTTGTAGGTTCCCCAAAATTCCCCAAATTATGGAGGCTGCAGGAGCACCCTTGCCAGCCACCTGCAGGTGCACACAAGTCCTCCCTGCCAAGGCAGGAGCCCTCCGGCAGCCCCAGGGAAAGCTGTCGTGGCACGGCGCCTTCAGCCGGAGGTGTCCCCTCCTGCCCAGCCCTGCCAGCCTTGGGGCCACGCTCCTCCGGGCAGCACAAAGCAGCTGCAGTGCAGGAGAGGATCTGGCTCTCCAGTTTATGGCAGGAGCACACACTGGGCTCCTTCTCAGCGCACAGGAGCAGACAGACGAGGTTGTGTTCACCCGCGCACAAGCGAGCATTTATTCTGTCCTCCGCAGGCTGCCTCTCTCCCCGGCGCCCGCCTCTCGGCTTCCCGTCTCCTCCAGCAGCAGAGAAAACACGGGAGCAGAAGCCAAGGACTCGTGAGCTCCAGCTCGGCTGCTGGTATTGCCTCATTGTTTGGCCTTAGTCATTTAACCTCTCTGTCCCTAGTTCCCTCCCTGGAAAAGGACAAGGCAGCTGGGTTTGCCTGGGCAGGACGGCTCTCGGCAGGAAACAAACAGGGGCGATCTGGGAGAGCAGAGCCATCAGCGCTCTCCCTGGGACAGCCAGCCAGCCCGCAGCCGGGGGCAGAGCAAAGGGCAAGGGCCAGAGTCATCCTGTGACTCGAGGTGTGCTGCTGCTAATCTTTAACCTCCAAGAGCCATTTTCCTGAGCTCCAGCAGCGCAGATCCCTGCGGCTGGGGAAACGCGGTGTACAAGGAGCTGTTCTCTGTCCCTCTGACAAAGGAAATCACAGCTTACCTCTGCTTACCAGCAGTGTGATCCCCTCTGTTCAGAGATGCTGCCTGGCTGCCTGTTCCTCTTGGAAATAGAGCACAGAAAGGGCTGCAGGTAGGACTAGCAGGCCAAGCCTTGGACACAGAGAGGCATTTGAAGGAGGGGAATTGCTTTGCCTTGGAAAGTACCCACACGTCCTCACTAACAGCGAGGGACCTTGTAGATACCAGCCATTACACCAACAAACCTACTGCGTGAGAGGCAAGTAGTGCTGCCCAAATGGCTGAACCAATACAGCACAAAGATTTGTGTCAGCGTGTTCTTGCCTGGAGAACTTCCTCCTAGCAGAATCTTAAAATTCTGTGACCTTTGGTAAGGGTTATTCACTGCCACGTCTCACATACAGTGCAACTAGCAGTGTAACATCATGGTTTTATTATTATTAACAACAATGAATAGTCACTTCTCTTTTTTCCCCCCTAATTTCTAGATTTTAAAACTCTGATATGGTGGTATTTATTTCTCAGCTATTAAAAAATAAAATAATAAAAAAAAAAATCCCCAAGACTAGAGATTGTCATTTATCATTTGGCTTCAGGAGCTGAAGCTTAACAGAGCAACCTGATGGCTTCTGACAAAAGCCGGAAAGCTGTCAACACAGGCACTTGCCAATATTAACAGATAAAAGAGAGAGGAAAATATTTCAAAGCACCAGGGAAGATGTTGGAATGATCTTTAACTGAGAGGTGTCTTTCTACATTTATTCATCCAGGATAAAGGCAGAAGAGGGAGCTGTGCAGTTCTGGCCAACATAGCTACTCTAAGTAAAGCTTGATTACTTGCCAGGGCACCAGCTGGCTGGCTGCTTTATCATTCCTACTGCTCTTGCAAGGATGCAGCTTTGAAGTGCCCAGCAAGGGGAAACTTGGGCATGTGTGCACCCTACAGATCTGCAAGCGTGGACTTGCAGGACACAATCCGTAGGCAGGTGCAATGATGGGCTCTCATCCACCAGGCAAGGACTCTGCTGGGGGCTTGCTCTGGGGAGGAAATGCAGTTGGAGTGTGCCAGGAATAGACGACTTGACTTCCTTTTTCCTCTCCAAAAGAGGTCAGAAGGAGTAAGTCATTTGTCCTTGGAAGGCACAATTCAACTCTCTGCTCCAAAACAGCCTTACTCAAAGGCTTCACAGCAAGTCTCCAAAATAATTTAAGCACCAGTCTTATTTAAGTGCCTGCACTCCTACAAAAACTGCCAAAGCAGGTAGCAGGTGCCCACTGTCTTTGCAGAGCTGATCTTTACCAGCAGGTATGACTGTGCTGGTGTAGAATCAAAGGCACAAGCAGTCCATCTCCACGACTTGAAGGGAGGTTGTGGAAGAGCCCAACCATGCCCATCACCTCAGCTTGGGGCCACAGGCAGGTGGAGCACAGCTAAGGTGCAGTGTGCTACGAGCAGGTGCCAGCACCTATCCTGGGCAAGTGCAGGACACGTGCAAAGCGTTCAGGTGTGACAGCCACAGGTCCTGAAGTAGCACCTCAGACAACAGTGACAGCCCCATACTGATGGATATTTATCCCAAGGCAGCTGCAGCTCTGGGAGTTGCCATGGGGAAGAGCTCCTACACAGAAGCATGGAATCCTGTACTAGGTCTTGTAAGGTCCCAGGTCACCCCTTGGGGAGGTTCCTATGGTACATCAGCTCCTGCCCCAGTGAGGGACTGTGGTGCAGTCTGCTGACAGAGATTTTGTCCCTCAGCTTCCCCTAGGCCTGTTTTTGCAGAAGGAATGATCTGGTCCCAGGTACTGTTTCAGATCTCACGCCTTGGTGAAGAAAAGCCAAAGCGTGCTGCTTTAAGTAATAAGTCACACGAAGAGATAACTCACCGTGTTTCAGAAGCAGGGTTTAGGCAAGCTGTTCTTCACAGAGGCTATACTGCACAAAAGGGATTTAATCAATACTGCATCCACAGTAACAGGTTATGTGCATTAAACCTCATTCATTTTTTATGACAAATTATACTGTATCCTACCCCATAAATTCATGTACTCGTATCAAGCACATGGATAATTATGTGAAAGAACCTGCAACCTGCCATGTGAATGTTGTCCAGCCTCACGCGGAAGGACATTCTGTTTCACAGTGGGCTTGCAATCTGTTAGGACTCAGGTTGGCTCTGAAGTGCTAGTTACTTTATAGAGTTTAACATTTGGGAAGGCAGGAACTGCAGCAGGAGATGACAGCACAAAGTTTGGCAGAAAGGAAATTAAACTTCAGGCTCAAAAATAAAGTGAAAATGGGATATCCTAATGATCCTACTTTGTTAATCTGAAATTCTCTTGCAAATACACCCTGAAAACTCAACCCTTTTCAGCATCCACAGCTTGTCACCTAGAGAAGGTGGAATCCAAGACTTTCACCATTAGATAAATAAGCATGGCTTTTTTATTGTCTTTTTTGAGAACCCAGAGGGAGTTTGGAACAACTGCTCAGGCATAGCTTACTGAACATGGCAAAATGATAGGGAAAAAAAGATCACAAATCACTTCCTGGTAAAGGTAAAGCTGTTTCAAAGCACATGGTCTTGGGTGCTTTGCTGAGGGAACATCTTCTGCACAGACACTTGATTGAACCTCAAATTCCCTAACTTGGGAAAAAACGGTTGTATTGCATGGTTAGTGCTGTACAAAACCTAAACCACTGGCCTCTGCTGAGAATACATTGGGAGCACTCATTTATTCTGCTTCTATTCACCTAGAAAATTACTTGTTCAAACAAAACTGTTTGATTCACTGGATAGTGATGGAATTAGTCCAGCTGGATATCTGTGCAGCAGCCAGCAGAATGCACCCCTTTAAAAAAAAATTCAATGCAAAAAACTGGCAAGTGTCATGCACAAAGGCTGAGAAAATACTGATCCAGGCAATCTCTTTGTTTTTTAAAAATTGCTTTGAGAGATCAACAACACAAACAACTGCAAGGCAGCCAAACCCTTCTTGCCCCAGTCTTTTGCTGCCCTGGGAGGAAAGCCTGAGTATTTCTCCCAGAGCCTCCCAACACTGGTGGTCAGCCTTTCCTGCCTTCCTGATCACAAGGTCTTATTTCACTACCAGCAGGTACCAGGGGAGAGGAAAGGAAAAGCATGGGCATAATTAAAGCTCTCTGGAATTGAACTACATTGTTGGAACCCCTGTGGATGTATAGAAGTGCACTCTAAGAGCAAATAACACATCAGAGGTGAGCACAGGGCTTGGGAGACAGATACCAGCTGTTGCCACCACTGCACAAATATCAGCGTGCCAGAAGTCAAAACGACATTTGCACTGTTTGTAGACCCTAATTAACACTGCAGCTTTCCCATGCAGGCACTGTCAAAGTGCCACACAGAAAGCCCTCTGTCCATGTTTAACTGAAAGATGCTCTATGGAGACACTAATGAAGAGGGCCTTGCACATTGCTACATTTAAATGCACACCTGGATGGTTAAAGCTCCGCAGCTGCTTGTACTGCCAGGCAGCTGCACAGAAGGAGCTACCCTGGTTCAGCTCCAGTGATTTAACTGGAGGCAAGTCCTGGAGAAAGCAGTTTCTGCTCAGGGTGTCCTGAGCTTTGCTCTAAAGAGGAATGATCTGCAAGGAGTGCCGCTCTCCAGAACTGGCCCTGCATCCGTCTCTACGTGCAAGCAAATCACAGCAAACCTAAATTCACTGAGGACCTTGTACCACAGACAGGCAATGCATCTCTTTGCTTTGCCTCAGAAGGCAAAGGAGAAAACAAACCAAACAACAACAAAATATGTAATATGGGGATCAAAGTAAGAAAACAATGTGTTCGAAAAATTATTTTTGGGAAGGAAACGTATTGACTAAGCCAGGAAACCCACTACCACATGTATCACAAATTCCAAGATCTTAGTGGGAATAAAAAGCACTGGAAATTTCCAGGGAAACACTAACCCACCTTTTTGTATTTGTCTTTTTAAACAAAAGAAGAACACCACCATCCTGGAGGTTATGAAATGGCTAAAAGTCATTAGGTTTCATATCTTGGGCCTGCCCTTCCTCTGAGAGACTATTTCCTCACTGCTCATGGCAGGACATAGTGTTTCTTTCTTCTGGACATTGCAATCAAATGTGACATGGACTAAACAGTGACCTGTCAGCTGCTCTGGTTCTATGTTACACGTGTAGGTAAGCCTAAAGAAGAGGCAAAGTTTAAATTTACAACTTGAAGTAATACATAGTTCTACTTCTGAAACTTGCTTTCTATTTTATTAATTGTACAAAGACATCTCTAAATGATTAAAAGAATCCTGAATAATAAGGAAATAAAGAAATCAACAAGATCCAGAAACCTTTTCATGTGAAAACAGTCCTGATTGAATTAATCTAAGTGATTTATTAGGACACTACAGATGCCACCCCTTCTGCTCCCAGGGAATTAAATAAAAAGAAATAAATACTAAAATTAATTTCATGTTGGACAGATTTGATTTACTAGTGGGTTTTTAGGGAACAGAACTGTGATATTAGTCAAAAGTTTTCTACAGAACAGCTTTTACTTTTAGACTAGTGCTATTGAAAAAGAGCAATAAAAACTATTCTTTTCCTAAAGTTTGCTGAGATGAACTTACAGAGGTTCTTCAGTTTTTCAGACTTTTCAATGAGAAGTTATTAATTTCAGTAAGATAATTTGTATAGAGAAAATGCTTCAGAATGAAATAAAACTCACTGGGCTGTTGGTATCTTTTCTCGTTTATTTGGGCATTGGGAGCGCAGTTGCAAACCAAGCAGATACAGCTGGTCCTCATTCCCCTTTGTCTATTGCAGGTGTGTATCACTACCTTTGGCTGACTGAAATCAAACCCCCTCCTCTTGTTGCAATCTATTGCCTTATCAAAATAATCCAAACAATCAAAAACCCCAACCAACCAATAAAACCCCATACTCCAACAACAAACAAACCACAGAAACAAAACCCAACCAACCCAACCACCCTAGCTACAACCTGGAAAATTCCAGCCATACAAATTCCAGTATGATTTAATGATAACATAACATAACATATGTCTACCCTTCAAAGGTGTATAATTTTAGCCAACATGACTAGATCTGAATCATCTTGAAATATGGGTTGAAAGGACAAGAGAAGGTGCAGAAGTAAGATTGTGTTATGGATACAGACCCATGCACTGTGTCAAAATGTGGATCACAGAAAACACTGGCTTATATACTCCTAGGAAATAATAATAAGGATTGAGAAGGCTAACTAATAGAAAGCTACAGCACAGGCACATATTCAGCTCTGGATAACCATAAAGGTAAGGAAGGGGTCATAGTTAATGGGATACTTGAAAACTCGCTGTCCACATTGGGGATAGTGCTAGACTGCAAGGGAAAGAAGTTGGAAGGACATTTGTCTTCCCTTTCATGTTTTGCATCCAGTAAGGACAGCATTGGGACAACACCATTTCATCCCTGCTTCTCAAGTCTCTCAGCACACACGTCTGCCAGACACTGGCAAATACACTCGATCTCTGCCAACAATGAGACAGCCTGATTCAGGGCACAGCCCAAATACAAGAAGTCAGAATATTTCCTCCTCTCTTCCATGTGCTTAAAAAGGGACTGGCCTAGATTCTGGCTTGCACAGTCACTGCTTTGAACTACCCTGGCAACACTAAAAGGCTCTAAGGCTGATGTCATTGCAAGGTCTCCACACTGGAGAGTAAATCTCCAGTGGCACCATAACTGTGTGGCATCTGCACTGCATTCCTCTTGGATGAGGAAGTGTAGATCGTCACACTCTGCCAGCTCTTTTCTGCTGCAATGGATTCCTGCAAATATTATCAGACAAGCCTGAGCTGCAGCAATTTGTAGGACACCAACCTGCTATTCAGAGCATCAGGAGAGCTCACAGCTGTCACTGGCTGGGGCAGCACAGAGAGTAATTTTTGTGCAGTTTAGTCTCCCCCAGAGCTGTACCATCCTGCCTATGACCAATGTGTAGGATCCATAAATAGGAACTCCATAAAAACTGTTTCAGGTATGCCTCAGGAAAGCGCTTCTGTGATGCCTTGGAGAGACAGCTGGGGGGGGGGAAAGACACGACTTGGGATTTCAACACCCTGACATGTCTGAACTCCTGTGCAACTCTCAGAAATCTGAGGGACAGATTTGTAATGATGCAAACAAAGCTGCACCAAGATCTTCTGAACCTGGATTGCAATCTGTCCACACAGATTCTGAAGGAGCAGGAAAAGGTTTCAGCTCGGTACAGAATCATGTGGCTTGGCAGACACTGCAGAAACATTGCCTGGAAAAGTCTGGCAGAGCCAGAGGTTCTCAGCTCAGTTCCCAGACTGAAAATGACTGCTCTTCCTTCTGCTAGTGACTGATAACATCTTTATGGCAATAACAATCATTTTCTTCTTACTGAGGCAACAAATTAAAAAACAAATTATAAATTTCGGCTTCTGTTAAGTCTAGTACAGCAGCAACAGAAGCAGCAAACAGGAACAGTTCATCTTTTAATGGACTACTAACAAGAAGTCCAAAAATTGCAGGTAGTCTGAGAAACAGACTTTGGAAACCATTCTTTTAGCTATCATTAGATCCCTGTATAGCACCCATCACATGGTCAAAGTTACCACAACCTTTTGTTCAGCAGCATACCACAGGAAAAATGTTCCACTTAAGAAATACAATGCCACTTTGCATTATATACTAATTAGCAATATAGTATTTACTTAATTTATAAATTTATTTCTTAATAAGTATATAATAATAAACTTCAATTGAAGTGCAGCATTGTCACATTTTCTCTCCTTACCGGACAAAGCATCCCTGAATGGAGGCAGTTTAATGCCTGATGATAACTCAGGAAGGGGAGTAATTTTCCTCTAGCTGACTGTAACCTGCCATGACTATCAATATCAGAACATGTTTATCTACACACAAATACAGCTATTATAATGTGTTTAGGTGTAGGTACACGTGTACATATGCAAGTAGTAAATCTATATAGTAAAGGTCTGTGTGAAAAATGCTTGATCCCTGACAAGTCTATAATGTGCTATAACATACACTTAAAGCACATCACACTGCAGCACATATTACTCCAGAACCTGGAGCTCCTGGGGGCTGCAGAACATGATAAACTTGAACACCAGAATTCTCAAGTTCAAAATCACTGGTATGTGTTTTAATTGAAGTAAGCAAATTTAAGTAAATACAGTTCCTCTCTGGAGGGGAGGGAGGGTGCAAGAAACAACATTTTACGTATGAGGAAACAGAAGATTATGAGAAATTACTCCTCTGCCTGAGAACTGCATCTTTGTATTGTAACACAACATTAGTTCCCAAAATGAACTCAACCAGTTTGTAGAACATTTGGTACAGTAAACATGATGACAATAAACAGCCTGCTTGAGATCACACAAAGCAAGTCAGCCATCCAGCTTCCTGAGCCCTACGACTCAGTCACGAAGTGCAGATCTGCACGGCACACTTGCTCCAGAGGACTGGCTCTGCTGACTGAACACCAAGATTAATTAGCCTACGATTACTATGCAGACATGCCTTAAATGGTTCCCAATCTTACAAAAAAAAAAAAAAAAAAAACAAACCCAAAAAAACCCTTAGTGCTACTGCCTTGTATTCAAAAGAGGGCTTTCATCTCAACAAAAACAACTTGGAAAGATCATGAGGTTTGAGTGTTTGTGAAGCATCAAATTTTCATAGCAATGGCTATTATAATTTTGTGTTCCCTATTTTTTTTTTGTTTGTTTGTTTCCAGTTCCCTGTGTAAGCGATAGCTTCAGCGAAGTGGCCAGTTCAGAGCTCTGTTATTTCCAGGCCAGTGATGTTTTTACAGGATTTCTGAGGACTGTTCTTCACCTCTGCTTGCTGAGACACCAGGCTTTCCTGAAGTTTTCTGCCAAGGGCTGAGCTGAACAAGAACCCGACATGCATTCTAGGTTCTACTTGTCTTTCATACTTCTCTCTTCCTCTTCCTACTATCTCATCAAGCCATTTGTAAATAATAATTGAAATTGCTTTAGAAAAGACTGAACTGTTGGAAGTGTCATTGCCTGTTTAAGGCAGGAGATACATGTGCCCAACATTTCTTCCCTACACACCTCTCACCTGCTCCTTAGAGCTGCCTTTCAAATCCTCTTAACACGCTTGGAGCACTGCATGAACCATGAGGCACATGCTACCTGTGAACAGCAGCACCCTTCTGGCCCTACACAGCCCCTCATCAAACAGAGAACATCAGCAATGCTGCTGAATTCAAGCTCTCTGACAAACAAACAAACAAACACAAACAAACAAACACAGCCATAGATCTCTCATACAAACAAGCTGCATTTCAAGTCTGTCAGAGAAGAGAGCTAAAGACCCCTGAACTGACCAGTCTGCATGCTCAGACTTCTGCTGGGGCAGCTGAGCCCCAGGATATTTCACACCAGAACAAGTGGACTCAGCACTTAATGCAGCATTACTGGGGAGCACTGGTGCTCCCCATGACTGAGAAGGGAGCCTGAGGGACTGAATGAACACTGCAAAACTGCCAAAGCTTTCCAAATGGTAGGTGGCTTGAAATTACACATTATGTTCCATTTGGTTAGGTATTTGCTATTTACGCTATTTTTTCTGGGGTGAGAGCAGGAGATGTGCTGCTTTTAAGGTCTTTTCCACAGAGCAATCAGGAAGCAGCTGCTGGAGCATAAAATTTGTTTACTCTGTGCTGAACAAGCAGAACTGGCATGTAAAAGCAAAGCACAGACTCCATATATCCAAATGATTTCAGCAGAATACATCCTAAAGTGTAGAACTATGTACAAATAACTTTCTTATTTAGACTTTAACCAGCTAATAGTTCATGCCTGTAGAAATACATGTTGCTTCTTTACTCCATTTCTTTCCTTCTCTCTTTCTCCTCCCCACTCTGTCTCCCAACAGACCTCCATTTCTCAATGATCTGTGTGGTACCAAAACTTTATCAGAACTGCATTACAAAGACAAGTTTTCTTTCAAAATAATTATACCAGTTGTATGAGGAATTTTGGATGAAAGGGCATCAACAGACTGTTACAATGAAGCCACTGAAAAATGAAGTTATTTAAAATCGCCATCATTTTCCCCATGCTTTCAGGTAAGATAATAGGATCTAAGTACTTGTTCAGATTTTCTTCATTTTTATTGCATCTTAGGAAAAAATATCAAAATAAAATCAAATCCAGTAAGATGCCCTGAATCTTCTTTAAGATGTCCGCTGAGGACCTTTACAAGCAGAATTAATAAAGTCTCCCTAAACAACTACAGTTACTTGTTTTTACAGAACAGCCCCAAGTGTCCCATGGAAACAGCGCAGAACATGGCTCAGGCAAGTAGAGCTGGCTGGGTAGCAGTTCCTCAGTAAAGATTTGGGGCTCAGAGTCTCAGATTTGGCTTTCCATGGGGTTGCTGCTGGTCCGGTGAGAGGTGGGAGAAGGGGAATGAACATGGTCAGAGAGCTGGAGCCTCACCAGAGCAGACCAGCAGCAGCTTTGCCCACGGAGAACTCCGATGCCAGCGCCAAGAAAAGCACTGCCTGCCCAACAGCCACGACAAGGGATAATGGGAACCAGTCACCTTGTGGGAGATTTAATCTAGCCTCTAAGAAAATATAATTTAAGATTTAATTTAGACCCTAAGAAAACGTGTCTAATGAATTCAGGCTGCCAAAGCAACAGAAGGTGAGAGCCTGGAGAGTTCTCCCTCATTAAACACGATTTAAGCACAAGCAGTTCAGGGGTGACTGAGACAGGTATTTGTATGTCTTGGGACACAAGGATGGACTAGAAGCTTTCTGGGTCCCTTCCAGCGGTACTTCTCAATAACTATTTCCAGAATTTAATAATTTTAAATGAATTTAATTCCTGGGGTTTAACACTCAACCCATATATTTTGTTTTCTGGGAGATAAAACTTACTGCAGTACTAATATCTGTTTAATAACTTGATTGGGCCACACAACTCTAATTTCGTTTCCTCACAGTGAAAATGGGAGTAGGGAACAAAAAACACCCTTAAAAAGCGTATTTCACTTCCTTGTAGAGCTAAACTTTCCATTCCCAGAGCCTAGAACATGGGTTAATTTAGAACAAATGACACCAATTTTGAGACTGGGAGGCTTCAAGCAGAACAAAAATCCCCAGCTAATTTCCCAAAAGACACTAAAGATTTGTTCTTTCCTGGAAATTATAAGAGACAAATAAAAACTCCAAATCCCAAAATTTACTGAAGGCAACATTAAAGCAGCTAACAAGAGAGGATAACAAAATGTAATCTGTTTGCTAGGTCACACACACATCTAACTCTCATCACTGCAGAGCACCACTGATTCTATAATTTAAAAATGGAACCCTGCATCGATGTAAACCTCTTTACTTAATTGTTCTTTTAAAACATTAACCTGAGGCAATGGTGACTCAAAGCTTGGTAGATAATGCAATAAAGAGATCAAATGAAAAGGGATTCTTTTTCTACTTGTTAACCTTATTTAAATCTTAGCTGATCAAACTACTGGATGACGAAGATTTGTATAATACCATGTGTACTAGCTTCCAACTTCTGTTACATGCAATGGGTAAAACTATCAATTTCTTAGCCAATTCTGCAGCATTACAGGTAGACAGGAAAAGACTTTCAGATGATCTTGAGTGCAGACAAAACTGGGGAGTCCTTTTTCCCTCATGGGAATTATTACAAAACTCTTTCCTATTCACATAATTTTGCTAATTTTGTCTACATCAAGTCCTGAAAAACACAATTATTTTTCTTTGATTGGTAAATATAATAATTCCCAATAAAACTCCCATTTCAAGAACAAGGTCTTCACAACATAAAGACACAGAGACTACAATTTTGCACAGGTGGCATATGTGAAGTCACACTTCACAGTGGTTTTTCTTCAGTTTCACTAAAAACTACATAACAATCTTCCCATATTATTTTAAGTGGGCCCAATTATTGCATGGAAACTTTCCTTTTAAAGAAAACAGCAGCAATGAATTATACTTCAGTAAATGAATGGAAGAGATGCCTATTAAGATGATCAGAAAAAACATTTGTCTACAGCACAGATCCCTTCTGCAAATACGTATTTTCACAGGAAAAGAAGCAGTACATTTTCTGGAGGACTGAAATAGCACATCACTGAACCCAACTGCACTGAAACAAGAAGTTACTCTGGAAGAAAAAGAACAAACAACATCGCTTTTTATAATCCAGTAGGTTTTAAATGCTACAATTAAACAGGTTGTTGCTGTTCCTGTTGCCTACTAGATCTGGGTGTGTAATCCTAAATCCCCTACTTTATTCAGTGTAGAATGAGGAACATTGAACGATGATGAAGGAGAAAAAATTACATCTGAAAGCAACAGATTAATACTGGGTGAATCATGCTTCTTTTTGTATGTGCCTGTTCACTCAAGTGTTAAGTATTTTCTGAATTATAGAACACATAACCTAGCTTCAGCCCTTCTGGCAAGACAGGTACTAAATAATTTACTGGTTGAGTTGTCCACCAAGCCACTTACACAAAGTAATCTGCTATCCTGAAGCTTTCAGCAGACTTTCAAATGAGCTCAAAGAATTACTTTAGATAAAACTCAGAAACACAGGGGAGCTGCAGAAGTATACTGAAAGAAGTTCTGCTCCATGGCTTCTTTGAACAAGAAAACAAAATCAGGTTCAGCATTACATGTGTGTGGGTAAAAGTCCACGCTACAGTGGACTTGTTTGTAAAGACAGTCAAAGCACAGAGCAAAACTGAGCAGACTATTTAGAAGGGTCTTCTAAGGAAAAATGAACTCAAGCATTCAGCCTCAGCCTGAGGGTGTGGATCCTCCTAAAAACCTCGAAGCTACCAGAGAAGGATGACAGCAAGCTGTGTATGGGGGGTGGCGATGGGCTTCTGTCAGTGTGCTGAGGAAAGGGCTGCCTGAGGGAGCCTAAGGCACAGAGGACTGGCAGCATCCCTGGGAAGTTCAGCAAAAGCCAAGGCAGAACACGGCAGCCATGTGAATTACAACCCCTGGAGCAGTACAGGGAGTGTGTGTGTGTGTGTATCTCCATCTGTATCTATATCTATATCTATCTGTATCTATCTCTGTCTCTACATACATAAACATTACAAGGCTATGGGAGATGGTCATGCTGCTGTGGCAAGAGAATCATAGAAAATACAAGCCTTGGGCAGGAAACTGATAGCCTCAAAACGGAAAGAGTGAAGCATCACCTAGCTCAGAGTCAAAATTGGTGTGTTACCAATTTACAAAGCAAATGCAGACACAAAATTGAGTAGTGATGACAAGTGACAGTTAAGTGTAAGTAATGAAGGTGAGTGTGGCCAGAAAAAAGGCCTCCTTTAAAAATCCCAGAATGTAGAGCAGCTCTTTTCCCATGTTAATTGGATTTGCCTTTTTGTTTTTGAAACATATTTCATTGACAAACCCAATACAATCTTGTTAGTCCCTATTCCTTGAAATTCATACAACCATGAGGAAAACGTTTTTAGGTTTTTTTCATCACTGGAACAAGCTTCAATTTATCCACTCACACAATCATAAATATAACTGCATCTTTGTTATACCCATAAACTGTGTTCACTGAGGAAACTAAAAAAGACCTACACAAGTGCGGAAGCCCCCAGACATAAAGTCCTGTCTCAAACTGAAGACCTGACACTTAAGGCCCAGTGGAAGGCTACAGACCTCACCAGCTTTCAATCTAAGAACTGAATATTTGAAACTCCGTGTATAGCTGATCCCTCCTTGAAAGAGGTGCAACTAGAAATCAAAAGAGAAACACAGCTAAATGTTTCATTAGATTAAAGTTCCTAGCAGAACATCTTGTTCCAGAATCAAATCAGAAAAACAGAGCAGGACAAAAGAACATCTAGAAACCTAGAATAAGGAAGTGCAGGAGAAACTGTAGAGGTAAGTAGGAAACTCAAGTAGCAGCAAAAAAAGTCTGAAAAGATTTCCTGCTCCTTGTTTGGGGCAGAACTGTAGCCAATTGCATTATCCATTAGAAGAAGATTTAACATTGAGCACTAAATGAAGCAAAACACTGCCTAAATCTGTGAGGACAGAAAAAGTACCTCAGATCTAGGAAATCTTAGGAAAACACCAGGCTCGGTGGAATCAGCTAAATACCTTACCAAGACATCAAACATGGATATTTGATTTTTGATATTGAATGTAATAGAACAGAGTCTTGAAAAGCTGTGTTTAAAAAAAATCAGACTTTCTACACTCAAGAATAGTACACTGGTCTTTAAATCTATCTTGCTCATAAAATGTAATTTATTTAATTACAAGAATCTGCATGTCAAGAACATTGTTACACAAAGACAGTATTTACCATTTATGTAACCCCTGAAATGATAAAACCAAAATAAATACAAAGTCTTTAATTATGTGGGGCTGCCTGAACTAGGTCAGAGATTTTGGGCTCTTAGCTGTATTTTTCTTTTGGAAATTCCATTTCTTATCTAAACTTACCAGCACTCTCAAGACAAATATCCAAAACTGTGATTTCCCATGAAGACATACGTGTGGTTATATTTCTAAATTACTTACTAATTATAAAATTAATCTTAACAACTAATCATATCACATTGCATGTCCTTTAATTCATGTTAGTGCTCAAACATATACAAAACTGCCTAATTATAACCCTGGGGAACCATTTGTAAAGATTTTTTTTCCTTTTTTTTTTTTTTTTTTTTTGAGAAATAAGCAAAAGGTAGCTTCAAGAAAAATCAAGAAATTCATGTGTTTTGAGACTGATTACTTACAGTGTATTTTGGTACAGAATTTTCAGTATGAACAAACAGCTTCAATGCAGATGTTCAAGCACAGATAATATCAACAGCATGCTAGATCAAGAGCTAGTCTCCAGACTAAGACAAAAGTACTAACCAGATGAAAACTTCAGGCCTGTATGTGTACTTGATTTGCACACAGTTCTTGTGAATCATGCACCAGGCTGCATGCAGCATTCCCCACTCATTTTCCTTTAATGAAAAGGCAATACCTCTGTCACCCTACTGGAGCTATTAACAACTCCTTGCTGTGTACCTCAGTGGAAAGACACTGAATTAAAGACTTTAGGGTGACCTCTTCACACTCACGTTGCTTTCCCACAAACTGTAGTGTGACCACAGACAAATCCAAATTTGTGTGAATGTGACAGTGCTCAAATGAGACTAGATAAAATCCAACATGCTTCTGTTTTCTCTAATGCAATTCAATATTCTTTCCTTACAGTCAGTGGGGGAAATGCACCTCTTAAAGACTTCTTAGGTATGTAATCTAATCAGTGCTCCTTAATTATCCTTGACATATGTGTCAGTAAAATTCTGTAGGATGCAACTGTCATTACAGCCACCAGAAGCATGTAGGAAGAAAATGTGCAAGCATCAGTCTTAAAATATGAATCTATTTCTTATGCATTAGGATCACTAATTACTATGTCAAAGATGTGAGCAACTGCCTATTGAGCAGAGAGCAGAGGCACAAAACTTGCCATAATTCAGCAATAACATAAATAGTTGAAATAATACATACTTCAAACGCTTCAAATAGACTTGCATAAATTGAAACAAAGCAGAAGCTATCTCCTTATAATAATTCATGTTAAGGCTCACCAATTAACCAAACTGATACATACCACAAAAGAGGCCACAAGGTTTCTAGACAACAGGTTGTCAGAGTGACTAGGCAGCTTACAGAGGAGTATGATGCTACTGAAAGCTCATTCTTGAAATGCTTGTGTTAGTCTTGCATTTGACAAATTTCCAGGAGCATTTTTGGGTGCATTGTTCAGGTAAGAATTATTTTTTATATTTTAAATAAAAACAACCTATAAATTCATAAAAGCTAATTTTGACAGGTACTAGGTTCTTGGGGTTTTGCTCTTGGTTTCTTTTTTCAGCTAAGAAAGAGCACAACTTCAGCATATGAACCACAGGAACAATACAAGTCAGTTGGAAAATCAATCTATGGTTACATATACTTTCACACGCAGTGAGTTTAATATGCATAGATTACTGCAGCAAGACCTTTGGTGCTGTTCACCTCATGTCCACACTGTACTTGTTTTGAGGACAGAAACCCTGGACCAGCTCCAGTCTGGTCCTGTGAGCATTTGGATTGCATTATGTATGCTGCTGGAACTTACCTTCTGCTTTATGTTCTGTTTAAAAGAAACCCAGTTTGTTTCACAAGACTGCTCCATGGAATGAGTCTAAGTGCTAAGCAGAGGTAAAAAGAAAAGTAATTTCCAAAATGCATTAAAATACTTACGTGGATACATACTCAACCAAAGGCCAGAGCAAACTCAGTCCCAGGCATTTATATCTAGAACATTCTGATTAAGTCTTCTTGCTCCCTCCTCACCCATATATTCCTTTCCTGTTACATACTTCAGACTGTCAATGCAAAATTTTTAGGTTGTTTTTCAGTCTGGCTTCCTACACATATGGGCCAGTATGTGGGATCCAGAGCAAGTCACCTCCTATCAACCGCATGAATCTATTGCTATTGTGAAGTCTTGTGACAGAAGTAATAAAAAATAGCATTTTGATTTTCTCCCCTGATTTCTGTTTTTAGTAGGCCATGACTTACCAGAAATTTATTATATAATTAAAAAACCAAGGTACAACATGTTACAGAACATGAATTTACAGATGGAAGAAAAATTTAAATCTTTCACGTAAGAGAGAAAAAAATATTCAAGAGTAAGATGGGAATATTAGAAACGGCTACTGCACACAGAATAAAGCATTTATTGTTGTTTTCTTCTTCACCTATAACTGTAGTAGAAGCATGTACCTGCTCATGGCAGAGGGGTTAGAACTGGATGACCTTTAACATCCCTTCCAAACCATTTTATGACATTGTGAAAACAAAAACAACAGAAGAACTTTGAGATGATTTTAATATTTCAATTTCATATATGTAATAAAATAACTAACCTCCTACTATTTATTTAAAAATCAAACACCATTTGTGTTCCAAAAGATTCTTCAATTGTAGTCTCCAGAACCTGTGAAAACTTTTTTGAACTTTGTTTATCCTTTCAATTTAGGAAAACTAAGGTACATAAAAATATTACGTATCTTCTGCATGCTAGAAAATCAGCTGGTCAGCACTCCAGAGCATGCTTTTAATTTTCTGTGACCTACATAGAAGGAAACTTAACATTTCACTAAAAACAGGAAGTTTTTCTAGCTGTGTCCTTCCCATTCCAGCCAATAACCACCATCAACTGCTCCACTACCACAAAGCAGGTAGCAGGGCAGACACATTAGAAATCCTGTAAGCAATTTTCTGTTTACTGCAATGAAGTTGTGATTTGCCTGCAAAACCATGACATCCTTGAATTATCAACTGTTTCCAGCACAAATCCAAAATGCAGCCTCATACAAGCTACTCTGAAGAAGCAGTACTCTCTCCCCCGACAGCAGACCCAGGAAGCAGGTCCCAGGGCGTTTAACACCTTTGCTACCAAACCCCTGATGCTCAGTGACACGTATGTGACAGGAATCACCCACAGCCTTCACACCAACGCTGCTGTAACTGCAGTGCCACTGCCTGGGCTCAACTTCTCCCTGTTCTCTCAAGCTCATTCCCTGCCAAGTACAACCTTAAGCAGTCCAGCTCATTCCCACCTCTGAGCTGGCAGTGCCCAGGGCACTTGGATCCCTGCAGATTGCCATGGACAGACTACAGAGCACAACCCCAAAGTGAGACACTTTTGAACCTGCTTTTCTTAATTGATGATGCTTTTAAGAGGAGCTAAAGAAAGGCTACAAGAGTTCTCCTCACATCATAGATCATTCAGCCAAGTTGTTTTAAGGTGGCCCCTTTCTGTAATGACATCTAAATACACACAGATAAGTTCCAGTACCTGTTACCAGCTTTGGGTTTGAGGATATTTAAATTAGGGTTTGATTAAACTTAGTTCTGTTTTTCCAGGTTTTCAGAAGTGGCAATGTAGCTGAAGGTGGGAAGTGCATAAAACACATCAAGATAAAACTGTCATTCATGTTTTGTTGCCTCATTAATGTTTTGTTGCCAGTGGAACTGACTTTGTTATATATTGCAAAGTAAATACATCTCTGTGGGACAGATCTTCCCAGTTTTCAAACCACAAACTTTACCTAGCCTGTAGTTGTAATTCCTATTTGCACACTAGTCAGAGAAATTGACTGAATTCCAGGCTTCATGTTAAATTGGTGAGACTACTGTTTAGGAAAACACTTCACTAAATGGTGAGGAAATTTAATGAAGGTTTCACCAAGAAACACTAAACCATACTACATATTTATTTTTCCAAGGCAATGGCACTTCTGGTATGGAAATACAGAATGCTCAAATGATTAACAGTATGGAAATTCAAGCTGCTAAAGCAATTGCCATTTTTATAATAGTCATTGTCCTTATATTCCTGTCAACTTCTAAGGAGCCAAGATTTCACCTGTTTTTATATTTACAGATGTATTTTCAAAACAGAAATAGGAAAAAATGTTAAGGGAAAGGAGCTTGAGGGGAAACTAACTTCTCACATTTTCCTTACCATCTTCCTACAATTACTTTCTCTCAAAAGTCTGATCTTATTTTTTTTTTCCTAGAATGACATTTAAGAAAATTCTCAGGAAAAAAGTAAGTACCAATGAGTAATTGTTGGTTTGGGTTTTTTAAAAATACCATTTGATCAATATTGATAGCTGTCCTCATTTTCCTTCCCATAAGGCTTTTTTGTTTATACCCCCTCCACAGCTTTCAGGTAATTCTTCTATTCCTCCATGTCACCTGGTAATCTCTGTTTTGCTTACACTCAGTCTTCTCCCTTTCATCATGTTATTCCTGTCCTCTCTGGCCTACCTTAGAAACAAACTCCTATTTAATCTCTGTAGAACATCCAAAACTTGTTCTCCTCCCCAACTTGTCTTGTTTGTAGTGAAATTCCAAATTGTATGGTTGAATGTTAACAGACAGCTGCCTTCTGATGATGGGACTGAATTGCTGCAATGACTCATAATTAATCTAGATATCCACAGGTTTAAATGGCTCACTTAATCTCATTAAGAGCCTCTTGGTAGCCCAGGCAGTGCTCTCAGATGTCAAACTGCAACATCTTTGCAGGCAGGCAATCAAAATCAGGGAGCCCTGACCCAGACGAATCCTGGAAACTAGGACAGCTCTAATTTAAGTGAGCTAAATCTGCATGCAACTGTCTAAAACACATTTCATTCATATTTTGGGCCTAGGAGTATTTGAAACTGTGTTCAAGTGTACTTCTTCATTTCATGTCACTCCCTAAAGCAAGACCATTTGGGCAGCAATGAGCTTTTAAAACCAAGACTCAGATTGGCCCATGGTCAAACACACCATGTGCTTCAGAGTACTACTGCTGATAAGGAGGGGAAGGAGTAAGTCAACAAATACATAACAGTTCCCACATATAATTTAAACCAGAATATAACTAAAATAAGGATTGGATCTCTCTACAACATTGCTTAGTTGTTCTTCAAGCTATATTGAATTTGGGAACTAAAGGACAAATAGAAGCTCAATTTTGTTAGTTCTCCAGTGAAGCCCCTTTAGGCAACCATTTAGTTACTGTAAACTGTTACAATCACTGAACAGACTGAAAAAAAAATCTGCATTACCACAAGTTGATCATCACATTTGTAAGACATGTCTTATAAATTTTTCTTACCCATGTCTTATGTCTTTGGGTTTATGAGATCAGTTTTCTTCTTCTGGGAGCATTCACTAGGATCAATTGCAAAACAGCTAATCATCCATCTCTAAGATTATTTTTAAGGAATGCAGAAATACATCTACCTGTATCATGAGGTCACGGGAAAGGATGGAAAGTTGCCAAAGGATATACTATAATACAAAAATACAGTAAACCTTGCACATTTATTACATTACTGTTTAACTGCTAGGACTATAAAACTCCCTTTAAAGATAGAAACGTCTTGGAGAAATTACAAAAATAAAGAGCCTTTAAAATTTTTATGGAGAAATTACAAAAATAAAGAGCCTTTAAAATTTTTATGAAGCACTGTATTTCATTCTACAAAGAAGATTATATAGACAACTAGAAGGGGAAAATATTATTAAAAACCAAAGCAGAATAAATATATTAAATCAGATAAACTAACCAGTTTTTACACATTCAAAGATTTTAGGCTTTTAAGAAAAACATATTTACTCTTCTGAAAATATCCATTTTTATTCTAGATTTATAAATCAAACACAGAAAGAGCTATTTAATAGTAGTATACTGTCACAGAAAAAAAAAAAGAAAAACCTTTGTGCAGTAGTCACAAGGATTATAATTTTGGATCCTTAGCGTGCATGCTCTGTAATCATACCTCAAAAAAAAAAAAAAAAAAAAAGAAGCAGCTGATGAACAGTTACTTTGCTGACTCATTCCAGATATAGACACAAGTTCCAAAGAAGGGAGTGCCCGGGACTGAAAAACAGGTGTTATGCAGGTGAGGGGAAGGGACCAAAAACCCTATCAGAGGTACCTTTCTGATCAACCTGCTGCTGAATCACTGACTGCTGTCAGTCAAAGGCTGCAATTACCGATCCGGATGGGTCAGGACTTAGTTCCGAAGCCTTCCAGCAGATGTCCTCGCAAGGCAGGCATGTCTGGGAGGTTCAAGATGTCACCATTTAAAATAGATGGGGAAGAAAAGAGACTTAAAATAGGGGTGATACAAATCTATAAACGAATTCAAAGTATTCCGTGTATTCTCAAAAGCCAAATTTAAAAACATAGGCAGCACGTTTAGAAAAAAGGAGTGTCATCTTAAAAACTAAAAGGAAGTCACCTGAACAAGTACGTTTGAAGCAGCTGCTCCCACCAATGTTTTGTAATCCTTACACTTCACGTGTCAACAAAACAGAAAGTTCAAAAAATGATGGTGAAAAGCAGGAGCTCAAGGCAAACAGTATAAGGACTCTAATCCAGTCCCCCTCCCTCTGCTTACATGTTAAAATTGACACTAATTTCATTGTGCACAGAGCCTTCTGCACTACTCCCTAGTGGCATTGACATACAAACGTTGTCACAGAGTTGGTATTCTTGGAAACATAAAATCGATCTGCTATTTCAGGGAAGCTTAAAAAGAACAATTTCCTTAAAATAATCATCCTCATCATGCCTTGTACAAATGGAAAGTTTTGATACATTAAAAATATTTGACTCGTCCTTCTAAGCAGTGAGTAATGCATCCACAGTTAACTACCCACAGACACCTATGAGAGAAGAGAATGATTCATCAAGTACTGGTCTACAGACTCAAAGCTGGGATTCTTCACCCAGGTCCATCAGACCAGTATCTCCAACCCTCACTCCATTGCCTGCTTTAATGCAGATGTTCATGGCTTAATACCCACGAAGCTGTTTCGGGGAAAGGTGAAATCAAGAAGATGAGCATCACTGCCTTCTTCAAGAGCAGACACAGAAGTGCTGAAACTCACAGCTTACTGGGAGACCAGCCAACTGGGACATGTCAGTCACTACACTCTGGCTGGTGGAAAGAATTCTAGACTGTCCCAGCTTCTAGAAAATGCTGGGAGAGGGTGGTTACAATAGTTGGGACAGACTTGTCTGCCAGAGATTCTTTGGTGGCTCAAATAACTGAGACAGATTTGTCTGCCAGAGGTTCTTTGGTGGACCCATTATGGCACTTATAGACAGAATGCATTGCTATGTTCTACACACTGAATTAGGTCCAAGCTAACATCATCAATTTTAGAAACAGACTGCTCATGAAATCTTACAGGAGTAGGGATTTTGTCAGTATCTTGTCTGAATCTTCAATAGCATGGGTGAATGATTTTCTGCAGGTTGATTGTTCTCAATTTCAACAACAAAAGTTAAAAGAAAAAAGATTTTTAGCTTGGAGTCAGTGAATGACCATGGTCAACAATACAGAACTGTTACATTTCATAACTGGTGAATGCTTTCATGCCATAGAAACATCAGATAAAGCCCATTCTTCAGATGATTTGTCCTAGGAAAAGAAGAATCCAGTTCCACACCCTGAAAAGCAGGTAAATAACGTATTAAAGCGATTACAGTTTTTCAGCTTAACTAAGGTTCTCTTCAGCTGTCACAAAAAAAATACTTATAAAATTGTCTTTAATCTTTTAGCTGTGCTTTACTTAAACAAGCAAATAAAAAGCACAAAAGAATGCCATGAAATCAAGATTTCCATTTATGTCAAAGGACAAATAGAAATGACGAACAATGGCTGGGAAAGAGCTACAGACTATTAATCATTTAAGATTACTTCACTAAGCTCTGTCTGTCTTGAATCTTAAGCCCTTCACCCTTCAGCCAACACTGAATTACAGTGCAAGCAGAGGTTAATTCTACTGGTGCCAAACTGAGAACAAATACACATCTCAAACAGAACCATAAAAAATGGTGAAGCAATCCTAATTGTAACCACCTATTCCTCCACAACTCTAGTTTTATCATGTACACATATTCCAGCCAAATCTTTACAAACTATGTCAAAAAGTCATGATTTCCCCCTTTTTCCCCATGAAAACTGTGCAAGGATAACTGTACACGTCCACGAAATAGAGGATGTCATTTTATTGGAGGTCCACAGGTAATTAATCGTATCACATTAGGGAGTGGAAGAATCTTGTGGTATGGCACAACACAATACCTCACTTAAACACTTAAACAGAAGGTTAAATGATATGCAACATGATCAAATCAGTAATTCATCATCTTCTAGGCACCACTGATTAATTTAAAATAAAATTTAATAAATTCAAAAAATATAGTCCATTAATTTGTTTGTTGTACTGTCTTTAAACGAAACAGCACTTTGAAAGTCACAAATAAAAAAGCAGCACTTTCTCTGAATACCAACACCACTGTAACACATACTGTAGCGTGGCATGCAAATCCACATCTGCAGTCTTTTGTTTTGTATTAACAAATGGAATGGTAATTTTCTATCTCAAATATTGGTAGCATAACATGTAAGTGCAGATCATTCTGGCCACAGGTGTGGTAAGCCGTAACAAGTGTGTATTACAAGAGCATAGAACACAGAGCATGACACTTACATCCAAGAATCTTTCTCTTTTGTACTGTACATGGTGTTTGGTACAGGCTGACTTCCAACTCGCTGTACCCAAGCATCAAGAAACGAGATTATTGACCTTTTCTGGTTTTATTTAAAAGTAAAATGCAGTCAGCATTAAAGCACAACCGTTAACAACCTGGCCAAAAAAATGCCATAAGCTCCATTGAAAAAAATAACTTGTCCTTTTAGTAGACTCCATTAAGTGATAAAGTTTCCATTACAGGCATGTTACAAAGCCTTACAGTGGTACTGCAGTGTCATTCCTGTTAAGCACAGATTTGTATAGACACCAGGAAATGGTGTGATGTTCAGCAAAGCTGTTCAAACTGAGCTAAGCTTTACGAGACCACGCACTGAGTCTTCATGCAACGAGTCCTGGCTGGCTAGACTCAGGACGTGCATTGTATGGCTGTGTGTAATAGGACTTCCACTTGGCAGCATCCCAGGGGGTGATGGAGCTTCTTCAGGAGTGAGAAACTGATGGCCTTCATGCTCTTCTTTTAATGGTATGATGTCTGTCAAACCTGAATCTGATGTGAGATTTGGCATAGAAGATGGTGGTGTTGGTTGCCCTAGAGTCAGAGTTGCACAAGGCCCACTGATAGAAGTCTTTCCTGGTAAAGGGAGCTCTTCACTAGTTATGCTTGGCTCACTCTGTAGGAGAGGGGTGGCAGCAGCCTGCAAAACGAATTTAGTGCTCTGAATGCACTGATCTTGGTCACACTGTAGAATGGAAGGGTGTCAAAATCATATACGGCAAACAAAACAGAAAAAAAGGGAGAATATGGACAAAATGGTATGGAAAAGAATGGGATATGAAGAGAAAAAAAGAAAGCCATTAGTATCATTCCATGGTTAGCCACCCAAACATCCCATTGCATGCTACCCAGGAAAAAAAAAAGAAAGGCATGCATACCTAAGCCAATGCTTTGGATTATTACCGAAGCAGATTATGATACACATTTAGAGTGTTCATTTAAGGATTCTTTAAAAAACACTAGGCAATTTTCCTCTTTTAACTGATCTTCACATGTAAGAATAAACCTGCCACAGAGGTTTTCCAGAACAAGAATTCCTTTGACACAGATACCTTACACAATCGGTAAGAAAAAGCTCTATGAGTAAAATCTTTTCCCCTCACAATTTAATAATACATTATTTATAAATTCTAGAGAATGCCCTACACTATACTCCATACTCCAGAGGGTGTGCAGAAACCAGACAGAACTGCAGATGCACCAAGATCAACCATAATGATTTTTAGGCTGTTTCTTGATAATCCTGATGATGTGACGAATCAAGGTACAAACCACAAGTTTTCTGGCAAGTGCTGTCTCAATAACAAGCCAAATTCAGCATTATATAAATCCAATGAAGCTCAGTGAGTGTTACCAGAAATGTTTTTTTTCTGGCTCCACACTGTTCCTAAGAACTGTTTATACAAAATTACCCCTCATTCTCGAGATGACAACACAGGTATGTATTTTAATAATTTCCAGCTAGCTAAGTGGGTAGTATGCCTACTGCCAAATTAAGTTTCTTTAACTTGAATTGGCATGATTTTTAAGAGCTTCTAAGGAAAAAAAAATCTAATTCATAGCCTGATCTGTTACAACCTTGCAGCTTTCCAAAATCTTGTTAGATTCATTTGCCATAGCACTGTTCTGCTGGGTAAGAAAACCACTACAATCAGTGAAAACAACTACAAATGCAATGAACGACATTTGGAGGCAAGCAAGCAGAATAAAAGATATATCTAGAGGTAAGATATCCAATTCACTGTTGTTATTTCAAGCATTCTGTTAAAGCAACATGTTCTGCTCTATGACCGATTTCTTAGATTTTTATCCGATTACTACGTATTACAGATCCATCATCTCTTCAGAGATTCCTGCTCACAACCAATGTTACTAACATTACAGCAATTCCCTAAAATGCCCCTTTGAGTTTAAAAAGCCACTGTGACAGGCTCTCTGAAAACTTATGAAAGACTTTTGCCTCCCTTACTCTGTGATGAAAACCATGATTAACAATGCTTCCTCTATTATTTTCAGGTTCTCCAATTTCACCACTGAACAGCTTAATGACGGATGCACACACCGAACATTCAGCAAGTGTGCAAGCAGACTACTTGGTCATAATAGATAGGTAGTGTTTAAAACACATCTAAGTGGTTTAGGACTCCCAGACCAATTACTTTTGACAGGCAGAAGCTCAATCCTTACTCAGGTAAGTATTTCCAAGACTTCTGCTTTCAGAAAGATAAACAGACTGACCTCCTGTTACATAAACTGAGTTCATATAAACTGCAAGCAATCTTCCCCCCACAAAATGATGAACAGCCCCAGCTAAACAAGTGAAGTAGTTCCCTATAATTTCAGAGGGATTACTCAGAGGCTTAAAGCCATAACCTTGCTTAAGTACCTCACTAAGAAGAAAACTGTCAGCATCTTTTAAAGTCAAGCTTTCAATTAGTAATTCAGTGTGAATAACTCATTCTTGATTAATATCCTGTTATTCACGCCTGCTTATTTAAATTAAAACTTCAACCAACCTTACCATGCAGATCTTAAAAACATGTTAACTGAAATTTCAAAAATTCAAAAAGACCAACAAAACCTATTTTCTCTGAAAGGTAGTAGCCAAAAACAAGTTAAATAACAAAGGAATGCTTATAACCACTGGGGTACACTGAAAATAAATAATGTTAGCAGCTCACTTTTTGCTTTAGTGAACCTTCAGCTCTGAACTTCAAAAGGAAATCATTAACATGTTCCAGGCAATACAAGTACACAGCTTTGTATTAGCTGAAGATAATTTACTTGAACTCATTGTATAGCCTGAATTAATATTCTTCTTATAGAACTCTACTGCATTTCAGTTAAATCAATATTGAAAAGATAAAGTAGCCTCATAAAGCCCCATTAAATAGTGTTATAAACTTCAGGTGCTGTGTATCTCTTCATTTTCCATGCACTTGTCACTCCCCTACAGCCTCTCCTTTCATTTCAACAAATTTCAGGTTTTCTTTTCCTTGTCTGTTCAACAGTGATCAGCACGAAATCCTTAGGAAAGTCCAGGCTGTAAAGAGCTTTCAAAAGGGAGCTACTGCAGGGCCTAAGCCAGAAAAAGTGTGTGCGTTCTATGAGGCTCTCAAAAACATCTGATAAAAGCAACATAATATACAGGTTGACTATTCTTGAGTCTAAACAATCAACACAAAACTAAAACAAAGAAATCAGTTTTGTTATAGGCTTGGCATGGTGGTTTTTCCTCGATTTCGTTATTTTACTCTTGACTGAACGAAATTTAGGGCAGGAAGTCTAAGGCTGCTACTAATCACATGAATTATCCAACACCAGAATTTCAAATGAAACAAAAAAGCCTATGACTGTAAGAAAAAGGAAGATAAGCATTGAAATCTAAATAACTAAAAAACTACTGCATTAATTATTCCACCAGCATCTTCTTATTTCAGATATGCTGACTTTATTTTTCACTTAAAATTTCTACTGTTTCAGAGAGACAGCAGATCCTGAAGGTAGGACAAGTTTAATAAGTTCTACAAGTATAGAAGTTGAACTAAATATATGCACAGAAATTTTTAGATATCTATTTATTTCCACATAAAAAGGCACAAATTAAAGCAAATTAGACAAAACCTAGAATTCTGTGTTTATTTCACAAATAAATACAAACAAGGAAAAATATTATTTTTTTCTGAAGAAAATCTGTTTTTTCTACGCTACAGAGAAAATACATGATAACATTGTATATGGTGATCTATTTTTCACATTCCTAAATGTGATTATTTAGAAAAAACCATAATTACTTACTTTAAATAAACTTAGTTTAAAATTTCCTACATGCTAGTAACATTGAAGAATTGTTACAGTTCTCAGAAGATGGAGAAAAGCAGGTTGAATAGTCTCACAATCTCTGAATAAAGTAGAAACAACATGGAGTTCAGAGGAGGCTTACAGTGGTATGAAGTTACAGGAAGGATGCTGAAATATCACATTCTGGGTACAACAAATGGGTAAAGAGTGGAGGGATAGAGCTGTGTAACTGCTCCCAGCAGGTGTAGGATGGCACAACCAAAATCAGTGCATTATGGATATCATGCAACAACTGAGCCACAAACCCCACCAAGTCAATGGCTCCACTATCAAACAGTACAGTGCATGAAGAGTAGATCTATGAAGGGAAACACTTCTGAAGCCAAATGGGAAACTACACTTGGCCCAGATACTCAGATTGGAGACTGTTCTTACAGACTGAAAGTCTGAGAATGCTTAGAGCAACCTGGGTGCATTCCAGGGGCATATCTTCTAAAACAAGTCTACTTCACATGTTCCGACACCGCTCTGAGATGTGAATAAAATGCAGTAAACACGCACTATCAAAAGAACTGCTCCTAAAACATATCTCAACCCAAAGCAAAATGCTGAAATTTATTTACTTGCATGTGCCCATAACCCATTTTAACTGTGAAGTAAAATGCATTAATGAAAAACCTCTATCAGCCTTGACTGTGGTATGGTGAGAGCACTGAGTTGTGTTTTGGGCATCTGGGAAATACATCAGTAAATATACAAGGAAACACACTTGCAAAACTCCCAGCAAAATGGGGCTCTGGTCCTTGCCAATCCTGTTACTGTCATGATAGAAATACTTACTCCTAATAATGAAAATATGAAAAGCAAAGGAAAAAGTACACTATGATGGTGAGAGTTAATGTTCCCTGAGTCACCTGGATCTATTTTCAGATTAGTAACAGAAATACTTAAGTGAACATGTGGGAGAGGACTTTCCTGCACTTATCACCGGTAATAAAGGTTGTGCATGCACTACAGCTCCTACAATTTTCAGCAGTACATATACATAAGAAAACACTTTAAAGAATTTGCATCCAGGAAAGAAAATGAAGAATTAGAAACAAGGGGATTCGGTACACATGGCACTACCTATACACTGAAGAAGAGATGCTTAGGAATGCAGGAATATAAGGTAATTTCTTAAAAACAAGGAAATAAACCTGTCCTGACATGGAGTCAAACAGAAGCAAAGTCTATCACTTTATAAGGCATTAGAGAATTCCTAGAAACATAGCAGTAAATATAAACCAAACTAGTTCCTCTAAAAAACTTCATGGAGTGAGATAGATTCTGTGTTTCCTCCTAATGGAGTACTAAAGAATAAAATAGCCTATTATCAAACTCCAAGAATCAACTCCAGCTTTTAAGATAAAATTAAGTACTACAGTGGTCCAGACCCAAGGAGTGGTAACTGATGGGTTTATGGGTAAAAAATAAGAACTTCTTTCAGAACATAAAGAAAATAAACTTTAAAATGAAAGATAACAGATAAATTACAGAGCAAATTATTATAATGGGTGAGATGCTGTGCTTCATAAAAAAAAAATCTTAAGAATAAGGAAAATACTTGGGTAATCAAACTTATGATGAGCTCATAAAAATAATAAGCAATAAAATGCAATAGAGAAATACTTTGGAAATTACCAGATCTACAGGCTATGAGCTCCAAGTGACCATGCTTTTCATGTGGGTAAGGATATTAAGAAGTTGGTTAACGAATTTACCAGACTAATTTCAAATTATATTGGAAAAGAAATTAAAACCACTGGGAATGCACCAGGAAAATAATTGTATGTGCTTCCAGCCTTCATGGAAGTAAATACAGATTCAGCTTTCAGTAAAACAAGGTAGATACTATGGAGAGAACATGAGAAAAACATTTTCTATAAAGATCTAGAAAAAACCCCAAATCACAGTATGGGTCTATCAAGCACTGATCGTAACTGCAACTCTGACTTTCTGAGATTGGGACAAACTGGGTCACGACCAGGAGTAAGGTAGATCCTGTATGAAATATTCAAAGCCTCAGAGGCAAAATTACCACAAAACCTGTTAAATAGAGAAAGAGTGCCCCACAAATGGCATCCCGAATAAGAGATAATGTATTGTGCTGAAAACCAGCATCTGGCAACCTTACACTTAGCCTGGTATTTATTTTGAACTTAACTGCAAAAATGAGGCTATGCTAAAAGATTCATTAAAATAAATGAAAACAGAGTATTATACTAAGCAACCCAAAGAGATTTAATGAGGGACAAGAGACTTGTTGGGTGAAGCACAAGAATTCTGTTTAGAAAGCCACAAGTCACCGACTCCTATAAGGAGCTGCTGAGGGAGCTGGAGTTGTTTAGCCTGAGGATGAGGCTCAGGGGAGACCTCATTGCTCCCTACAGCTCCCTGAAAGGAGGTATAGTCAGGTGAGGGTTGGTGTCTTCTCCCAGCCAGCCAGTGACGGGACAAGAGGACACTGTCTTAAGCTGTGCCAGGGGAGGTTTAGGTTGGACATTCGGAAGAAGTTCTTCACAGGCTGATTGGGCATTGGAATGGGCTGCCCAAGGAGGTGGTGGAGTCACCATCTCTGGAGGTGTTTAAGGAAAGACTGGATGTGGCACTTAGTGCCATGGTCTAGTTGACAAGGTGGTGTTTGGTCATAGGCTGGACTTGATTTCCAAGGTCTTTTTCAACCTAGCTGATTCTGTAAAGGATTTGAGGGAAATGAAAGGGAAATGAAAGAGGGAAGGAATAAGAGAAGACAAGTGTGAGAGAACATGCTCATTTAAATCTTTATTTTATATCAATGGTGAGGAGAGATATTTTAGCACACTGGATTAAGCAGTGTAACATCTAGACATGACGACCTGATGTTATACATTCTGCAATAAAATCAAGAGAGACATACCACAAAGGTGTACTGAAACAGACTTCTAATAATTTATTTCTTGTAATAAAAAGCATTAAGCTTGCTAAAATAGTATAAATATCTCTGATGATGTATAAACTGACAAACTTCTGCCATTTGAAAAGTACTATGATCTATAGCTATGATCTACACATGCTCCTTTAAGTCAAGGAATTTCACTTTGTCTTTATCTGAAATCGTAATAATACCAGCTCCAGTACCATATATACCAGATATATCCCCTTCAACAGGGAAGGGAAAATAGTGCTAGAGAGACGGGTAAACTAAGCTGGTTAACAGCTTAAAACAAAACTCAAGGGAGAGATTTTAATGCCAATAGCCAGCAGTCCTTAGAAACCAACTGATCTTGGAGAAAAGATGCCCCGAGAAAAATGGCATTACAGTCTTCAAAAATATTCCTTCAAACAAGACTTAATACATTTTTCAAGCTTTCCCTAAGAGGTCATTTCAGGAGTGAAATCTACATTTCCTAGTGACTCTGATAACTGTTAAAGAACCCAGGCTTTTTCCAGCTCATGCAGTGTGGTGCTCTAGGATATAAGAAGAAATCTTTGAAGAATTTGTGTAATTAGAGGTATTACACTCTAAAATTGTAACAGCTATCTGTTTGACTTAAAGTAATACTATAACAGCTTTCTCCATTTCTAGGGACAAACTTAGTCAATTTTCTACCCAACTGGCAAAGATTTTCTCATTAATATTTAGGAATAATGACAGTGTCTAAACACTTGCAATGATAAGACAATTTAATGGCATGGACACACTGTGGATTTATGATCCTCACAAATAAGCCTTGACAGCGTCAGGAAGTTTGGGTAATCCCTGAAAGACCTCAGCCCATTTCTAATGTTTATTTTCTCTCTCTCTTTTTTTTTTTTTTAAACTTCCTTTTCTCTTTTCAGAGTTAGAATATTTTGAGTAAAATTTACATAGAGCATTACCTTGTTCTGCTCAACTGCATCTCAGAAGATTCAGACTTAAGACCGTGTCTCTAATACATTTTCTTATTAGGGAGACTAATAAATCTATTTAAGCTTCAAAAACATTAAGTAAAACCAGCTTAAGAACTACAGCAAAATTTTCATACAAGTTTATGAGTGACACTAAAACTAATCTGTCTGGGAAGAGCGCATCTTTTCTTCTTTTGTTCAAAAGAAAGGCTGAACTATGTCAGAAGGCCTCATGGCTTCCTCTTTTTTGGCAGAGGGAGGGTATCTGTAACTCACGACTTCCTTGACAAAGTATTAGAACTCACATACTGTGAAGAAATGTGGACAACAATTCAGAAATAGGCACATATGCAAGATGGTTGCCTTCAGAAAAAGATCTCTTTCCAGTTATTCTCTTCTTCTTGGCACTGGAAATCCTGTCTTTCATTGTGACAGCCAATGCTACCAGCAAAAAACCGCAAAGTAAATACTATTGGCACAGTTCCAAAGACGTTTAAAAAACTTTTGTTGTAACAATCCAGTTGCCATTTTTTGTTCATGTTCAGTGTCCTCCTGCTCTTTTGTCAAAATATTTCTCCCCTCGAAACTCCTCTTTGTTCACCTTTGTTTTTTAAGATACATTAGTCTATTCAAAACCACAGTGTACAAGCAATGAAGGAAATAGAGTATGAAGAAAGTGCCACACAAAATAACAATTAGCTGGAAAATGACAAACCAGAGTAAGTCCATGATACTTGAATATTCCAGTTCAAAACACAGTAGGTGTCAACAGCAAAAATCAAAATGCCAGTATATTCAATACATCAAAGGCGTAGAAAAGACTCTGGTTTTTTTTAGAATCCATGAGCAATAACTATTACACTGTGTGAGACATACATTAAAAAGAGCCTTGGATTTTGTTTTTTTTTTTTCTTTACTGTTATTAAACAATTCATTCCACCCAGTATGTCAGCTGTATCCAGTTAGTTATTACTTGATTAGTTCACATGAAAGTGGAGAAGAAAAACATTCACAGGAATCTTGATGAACAACACTATGGGATGATTCCTACCATGTTGCTCTGAGATTGTGTGGCCCCGTACATGGTAATGCCATTTGTTGGTCCTGCTAACTGCGGCGTATCTGGCTGTATAAATCCTCTTCTGTCAATTAAGCTACAGAATAATCACAATAAACAAAAGGTATTAGAGACATTGCTGATCAATAATTATCTCCTCTTAATAAAAAGAAAGAAAAACTTCCTATCATACAACGATGAATACTGCCTTACTACCTTACCAATACCTTCTAATGTCCCCTTTGGTCAAATGAAATACTAGACTTCATTTTCTACTCATCAGTCCTTGTTCTTTGTGATACTGCCTGTCACATAATCACACGTACTGCTACTTTTTTTGATTTTTATCACAGACAATAGACTTAGAAGCTTACCAGCAGATACCACAAAACCAAAGAAGTTTAAACCACAGGTGAAAAAACAAATGACAAAACTCACTTACGGTAATTTGATTTAGTATCTCTTTAAAAGTTGGGTTTTTTGTCAGCTTCCACATCTAAATTGAAACTAATTAATCACAAAATCTAGCAAGAATGAAGAAAAGTTATTCTTTCTTTCTGACAGACAACTTAACTTGCCAGGTTAAGGCCAGGTAACCAGCTTATAGTGTTCCACTGTGCTTACCAAAGTGATGCACTCATAAAATTTTTTATTTCTAAGAAAATGCTCTGTGAAGAAATTACTAAATGTAAATAAAAAAATCTGTGTAAGATTATAAAAAAATACACAGAATGAAATAATGCAACTTAGTTAAATGTTAGAGATTCTTAAAGAAGTTATGTAATCTGTTGCATCAGAATACTTACTGGTTAGACCTATGCTGAGAACCAAGGATCAAATTAAGATTTAAAGTAACAGTTGAGGACATGTAAAATGCATTCTGTATTTGCTAGTATAGGTTTAAAAATGAAAAATTATCTTTAACAGAAGTTAGAAAAGTTTTGATTATTTACAGCTCCTCTCTTCATCTGTTTTCCATGCTCAAAGGCACTTGAACATTTTGAATTTTGAGCTGGTAAGCCACTATTCCAGAATTTAAGGAAAAAACTTAATATTTAGTGACATGGGACACAGCTGAGATTAAAAGTAAAAGAAGCTCATAATTTACATGGTACAGCCAGCAAATTTTTCCCTGTGGTCACAAAATACCTCCCTGCAGAACCTCTATATATACATGTCAATGTCTAAAAAAAGTAATGCTGCTACATGAATTTTGGAAAAAATGCACAAACTCTGCTAAAACACAGGAGCCAGTAACAGTCTGGTCCAATTGTGTGTTGCTACTTTTATCAACCTAACATACTATTTCATATACTGAGCAACATGATGTGATTTTAATAAGGATCTCCATTTGGAGTCAAAAGAATTTGAGGCTGACAAATGACACTGAGTTTTTATGTCCCATACTTTTATCAAAAGCAAAATGGCAGAATTAAAAGGTTGGCTTCTGGCAACATCCATACAGGCAGGAAGCAGAGACAGAGCTATTCACTCTCACCACGGGTAATCCCATATGTGGAAATCTCTATTCTGTTGTTTGCTCTTCAGGAAAAGATGTCAGCCTCCCCTGCTGAGCTTTGCTCGTAGAAGAACCACCTCCAACATTCCTGACAGCAAAGCTGGAAATCTCACTCCAATTAAACATCTGAGCCACTGGACCATAAAGCCATTTACTTTCTTTCTTTGTGTTCAGATTCATAACTTCATGATTCCAGGCAAAGCAAAACATACGAACCAAGGAGAAGGCCACAAAATTATCTACAAGCTTTTCTGCCCTTCTCTACACTAAAACTGGGCCTCTACTGAGTATGTAGAACATGAACTGCTTAATCATTGAGCATTGGAATAAGAAAAGAATTAGGTTTTTCTGGCTTCCAGTTTCATTTCTCTAGTCTCGGGTCTGTACTACATTTTTCTCAAGCTGAAAAAACATCTCCAACCTTAAATATTTCAGACTTCCAAAGGTGAAAATGTATTCAATAAAACATAATAAAGACTACCAAAATCAGTTTAATTGTATATATGTCAACAGTATTAAATTTAAAAAAAATACTGTCCATTTAAATGCAACATTCCAGAGTGAAAAGACAAAACTCATCAACTATAAAGCTAGTTGAAAATTTAAGGTTCCTCAACTCTTCTCAACCCATGTCACATTTGTTAGGTATGTGAAAGTTTCATATCCAGGTTGACCTTCATGCAATAGCTAACTACTAGAAATCTTTTCTTGCTATAAGCTATTAACTGCAGCGGTGAAAGTTCAAACAACAAACAAACTTATTTCCATTTCAGATGTAATTTTACAGGATTTGGTCACTAACTGTGAACAGTTTAAACACAATTTACTATCTTATCTCCTTAGCACTGAAGAAAAACTTAAAGCTGTTAACGGACACTAATCCAAAACATTCATTTTGTTGAATAAACTCAAATAATCAAAAAGAATAAGATTTTCATTAATAATCACATGGCTTCATTTATGCTAACAATACTTTTGATACTCTTACCTTGGAGAGAGGGGCCCACAGAGAGCAGCACAGCAATTAGTAAAGATGTTGCCATAACTGTAGGGATTATAGTTTTCTTTACCTCTTTTATTTGACCATGATCCTTTAATCTGAAGAGATATGAACAATATGCATCACATGTAATAGAATACAGAAAATAGCTGTGAGAAATTAAGGTTGCAACATGCTACTTTGCAGGAGACCACAGAAAATCCATAATGACACTTTTGGAACAATTTAAGAGCTTTGAGTTATTATGAAGGCTGGACCCTAAAAGCACACACTTTACCTCCATAGATGTAGACAACCCACAATCTCAAGAGATCAATATACCTGAAGCAGGAATTTCAGCATCTAAATGTAATGGTCCAAGCTCAATTTTACAAATATTATAGCATGTTTTACAGAAGAGGCCCAATTGCAAAATATGATTAAAGCCAGCAATAGAGCACTTATTTTCCATACTCTTGGGTAAGTTTTCAATCTGTGAAATATCATACAACATTATCTTCCCTAAAGTTCACAAATGGTTCTAAAATATTGTAAAGCAAATGCAGCCATTGCTACCTTTTACTGCATATTACATTTCCCCTTAGCTAGTTTGCTTTTCTGTTTGTGAAATACTTGAGAGCCTGAGTAAAATGTCTTGCTGTATTCAATTGGGAATTTATGTTTTAAATTAAATTCCTGAACAGTTTACTTGATATTCAGGCATGTTCCACTGCTGCAGCTCCCTGCTATTGCTAAACAATCCAGAAGAAACATTTATTTGAGGGAAGTGGGTGGAAGCACACTAAGTCCATCTAGAGAGACAATCTTGGTGCAAACCTAATAACCAAGGAATAACCAAGTATCTCATCTGTCTTATTAGAAACAAGGTAGGTTTCTTCCAAGTCAGGCTACTTGCTCTGACACCTGATGCTGAGACCAATTCATTTTGACCCTGCTTGGGATGTGTTTTTCTGGTAGATTGATATTTACTGTAAAAATTATAATTTTTTTAACTGTGACCTTAAACAATAACAAAATGTATTTGACAAGACTTAAGATGCTACTTTTGTATCTACCAGATACCTATGAAAAAGGTACAAAAAGAAAATTACAATAAAATAACTTAAAGCTTGCAGTGCTTTGTTAGATCATTTATTAAATTTCCAAAAGCTTTCTATAATGTTAGCTCCCTAGCTAATTTTATTTTCTCCTTTCATTCATTACATATTTCTCCTTTTAGTTAAGGAAGTACACATGAAAACTCCACACACAGTTAAGCATAATTCAACACCAAAACATTCTATATGCAAAATAGAGGGCTATAGAAATGAGAAAGTTGACCTTTGAATTAATGATACACTCCTTGCCAGAGGCTTTGGACCTCAGAATGGTAAAAAAGTTTGAGAGGTAAGAGAAACTAAAGGACGAAATTTTTGTTTAGAGAATTCAACAGACTTTTCAAGTTTTACAGTAAGCAATTTTTGAATTATATTTACCACTCCTAGTGAAAAGGAGCTACTGAAAAGGAGCTACTGAAAAGTACTTATTAATTTCCTACTGTATAAAATGTACATGTCTCCTCCCTCCTGTATGTTCCTACTTCAAGATAGAGATCCTACGTGTGTAAACCATAATTGAAATACTTTGCATATAACAAACACATCTTCAAACCACAACAAATATAGTCAAAAAGATTTCATCTGATCTTCTGAATCAAGCATGACCATATTACTTTCCTTCTTTCCTACTGATCTATTCACAAAATGATGCAGCCTTGAGAAAAACCTCCTCATTGGTATTTAGAAATACATATGTAGAAATAGACTACTAACTTACATCTTCATTTGTTGTTTGATTGGAGCTGATCAAATACGTATGAAAACCTGAGAGGCCAACAATGGACCATACTGAGAAAAAACACACCACAGCTTCCAGCACAGTAATTAAAAGTCAAGGAAATATATGCAAATGGGAAAAAAATCCAATAACAAGTAGTTAAAATCACAAAATTCATGGTAGTCCACAAGTCCTCTGAGATCTCTAGAGTACTTCAAAGGGGTCAGCAAAAAATAAACTCTAGGCACCCTGCCTAGCCCAGACATAGCACCACCCCTGCCAAACACTGAGGAGTGAGAGTCCAGCCAGCAGATTGTTGGAGTGGGGTGCACTGCACAGGGCTGCACCCCCGAGATACACGGGTGGGAGCTCGAGGGCTGCCCTCACCTGTCACTTGCAGGGAACAGCACAGGGACATGTCCAGCAGGAGCTCCCTCACCTCCACAGGGGCAACAAAGGTGTGCACCTGCATGGATTGGTATACTGGGAAAAACAGTCAGCACTCAACGTTGCACGCTTACTACAGCTTTTGTAATTCCTTTAAAGGAGTCATAATTTCAGAAGTAAGACAATCAAGTTGCTTCTAAACTTTATAGAATCAAGCATAAAGAGGAACTTTCCAAACTTTCTGTAGAAGGCTTCTTTCTATAGCTTTTATTTATTTATTTTCACAAAATAGCCATGAACTCAGAATACATCTTCTTCAAGAATGCTTTTTTTTATAATACTTAATTTTTAAATTTTTTTTAAGGAACACAAATCAACAGAAGAAAAGGCTTTGGTTCCTAGAAAAATACATAAAATTCATCACTAGGAACAAAATGATGAGAAAAGAATAGGATAAAAATAATCTGTATATTAACCATATCAACCTTTAGTGAAGTCAGTTTCCAAGACAACGTCAACTGAAAATTTTCCAGAACAAGGACACAGCCTTAGAACACAGAAAAAACACCCTTATCACTGAACCTATTAGTTGAAGAAAAATAGGACAACTCCTCACCCTTACACAGAGACACAGCCTGGAAGCTGCTGGATGGAAATAAATACTTGCAATAAAAAATCCTAACATTGGCTAAAAGTGAAGAGTTTTGTATGGCAGGGCTGCTCACCCCTAAGGAAGTGGGAGATACCTGAAGTGTCTGTATAATCTTCCCTAGAACCTATTTTAATCAGAGTAGTTTAAAGCCAATTCTGAGCAGATCTGTTCCAAAAGCAGCAGGATGACCAAAGGGCACTACTCTCTGCCTCTCATTTCCTCCTCAGGACAACACAAGACAGGATCTCTGACCCTCTGCAACAGCCACAGCTAAAGTAAGGAGGGATAATGGGTAAGGAAACAGACTGCTGGCAGAGGGTTTCAAAACGTGTAAAAGAAGGAAACAGCCCAAATTATCATGCACGATACAAACTGGGCTTTGAAAGAGTAGAAATAGTAAGGAAGGCTGCAGATGAGCACTGCTGGAAGGAGATTCACCACGTCAGAAAAGAAGAACCTTAGAGGGAAAAGAGCTCCCTGCAACCTGAACATATCCCTAACAGGATGTTCCTCACCACAATCACGTTCAGAAGGGTATTGAAAAGTGACTTTCTCCCTCCACGTGGTAATTCCTAATGGGGAAAAAAAAAAGGGAGAATTCCTTTTTGTTCTAGACCTCTTTCAGTTCCCCATGGGAAGGGACATTTTTCAGTTCCACACAATGATCTAAAAACAACTTGAGAACAGCAGGGGTAGTTTATGTCAAATTAACCAGAATCCACTACTTCAATTATTAAGTCCATTAACTGTTAAACAAACACAAAAAAGCAATATAGTCTCAATAAAGTATAACCTTCTAGCATATTATGGTATAGTATCTTACTAGCATCATACAGTATAATTTTCCCTTTGTATCTCACAGAGACAGTGCTGCTAGCAAGACTGAAATGGCCATGTTCTCTGTGCTTGAATCGACTGGCTCCAAAGCAGAATTCCCAATACTATTTGGACAATTTAATTTTTTACTCTTATAAACTGTAACCAAGCTTTTAAATTGTCCAACATATCACTATCAAGCCAGGTATTTCTGCAAGATATGCTAATGAGCCTTTTAAAGCAGCACATCTCTGAACACAAATTATGAGGCCATTGTTCCTGTAAAAAAATCCTCAAATGCATAAGCAATTACCTTTTGATTTAAAGACAACTGAAAGCTATTCTCAGTTTGAAAATAGTTTTAAAGACTTATCATTTGTAAGAATTGACTGTAATTGTTTTAATTGGAAGATACTATTGTGCTATTTAGAACTGTTTGTTTGTGCTTTGTAAAATTATTTGTGCAAAAAAATCTGAACATGGCTTTGCTTAAAAAGGAAGTTTACAGCTCAGTGATTCTATCTGATGAAGACAAGCACACAAAAAAAATGTATCTGCAGAATCTGTCACTTGGGAAAATTACCTGGAAAGAGGTCCCTATGCACAACTACAAATGACAGTTTTTTCTTCCTGCTTTGTGTGGAAAAGCAAACTGTGTGAGGCACAACGGATAAATGGGAAAGAATTATTTTTATAGTGCCTTTGTGAGAGGTGTGACTGTTTATTCAGACAGGAACCATACAAAACATATACATAAGCAATGGGAAGCTTACTGTCTGTACAGAAACTAACCAACAGATTCGTCCGTTTCCCATCTTTTCTTTATGTTAGCTGCTTTCTGACTCCAGTCTCACTGAGTAGAAAATACACAGAAGACTCCCACAGAATGACAAAAAGTGCATGAAGCATTTACAGAGTAGAACCACAGAATGGCTTGGGTTGGAAGGGACCTTAAAGATAATAAAGTTCCAACCCCTCTGCCATGGGTAGGGACACTTTCCACCAGACCAGGTTGCTCAGAGCACCATCCAGCCTGTCCACGAACATTTCCAGAGATGCGTCATCGACCAAATCTCAGGGTAACCTGTTCACGTGGCTCACCACTCTCATTGCAGGAACTTTGTTATGGCCAATCTATACCTGCTCTCTTTCAGCTTAAAACCTTGTTCTATCACTACAGGCTCTGCTAAGAAGTCTCTGTTTTTCTTATGAGACTTCCTTATATACTGACAGACCACGATGAGATCTCCCCAGAGTCTTGTCTTTTCCAGGCTGAACAACAGTAGTATTCTCTGAGTATGGAATTTACTCACTGCTAGGTAACTTAACACAAGTTGCTATTTGGAAAGTACTTCTCTAAGAACATAAAGAATAGTTTCAGAAATTGAGTTCTTCAAGGAAAACAAGTTGCTTCTGTTGTTTCAAAATTTACTTTTTCTAGCCCGAAAAGAATCAGCCATTTTGGATACCTTCACTTGTAAAAGCAGAACAATTCTTAATTATTTTTAGTGAAACCACAGCATGTGTATAGTGCAAAACGTATTTATGAATTCCACCACAAAATATGAAGCATATTTCATGGACATGGAAACTACCCATCTTTGTCCAGAGTACTGCTCTGCAAAACATGAAGAATAAAAACCACTCCAGGCTATAGTCTCTCTCCTACCTCCAACATGTGGCAAGAAATCCTACTGTGCAGAGAGTGATGAAATCATTGACTGATAAGGTCTAAAAGCACACATTCAACAATAGCAAGAAAATAAGCAAAACCATCTCAGATGTTATTTTGCAACAAAATCTATGTGTTTCAGTGAAAGGATATCTTGCCGGACTGTCCTTCAGAGCATTGAGGAACCCTGTTTGTTGAGAACCTGTAGAAATAGAACCCAAAATTACCAGTCAAGTAAGAAACTGGACTATGGGCTGTTTTTACTATAGTTAAAATAATTAACATTTGAAGATCACCAAATAATCATAGAATAGATTTACTAATATGAATCTTAGAATATGCTGCTCAGCAACAACAACATCAAAAAAGCCCTTGAGCAACTTATCAGGTTTAGCATCTGCAGGATATTTTCTCAGTCATACCAAATTGATGCACACATTCTTTCCCATGAACAAGACTTCTGATTACCCCTGTTCTTTCCAGACCTAATATGGAAACAAAATGTTATAACCTCCTATTTCATTCTGAAATACTATTTTTCAAAGTAACTTTTTGACTTGGAGAATTTATTCTACAAACTCAGATTCCCAACTTTCCATCCTTTGTTTTGGAAGCAAAGCTCTCTTGATTATAATTCTGCACCTCCTGTACTTACACAGAAGATTTTTCTAATAGTTTACTGTTGCCTCTGGGCAAATAAGAAACAACCTAGTAGCTGAAAAGAGCTCAAAAGAAGCATGAGCCCATCAACTAGAAATGCAGAAGCACGCAAAGTAAAAAAGCACTTGGGTTCCATAACCATGAGATATTAATCAAAAAGAGTGATATAACAATTCGCTGATTACAACAAGTGAATTTGTTGTAGAAACTGACTTAATGTGAAATAGCTACAGGCACATTTGAACTTCACTGTATAAAATAAATTATTTAAATGCATCAGGCTGAAAGTTTTCCCCACAGCAAGAATTTTCCACTTAGCTAAATTCATCTGAAGAATTGGAGAGAACAATCTTGTCTTGACAAGAACGAAGAATATATGTATTATTCTCTAGACCTATCTGGTCAATTCTACTGTTTATTGGTACAAGTGGGAAGTTACTTACCTTGTAGTCATGTAATGTAATTTTCCCTGCCTTCTCACTATTTTTAGCATCCTTAATGGCAATGGCAGCAGATAGGTGTGATTTCTAAACCCTACTGCTGGTCACACTCTTCCAAGGAGTGCCCAAAGGGAAGGCTATTCACGGCAACCAACAGTTGAATTACGTGATGCCTCTGAGACAAGTAATTGTAAAGACAGATAATACTACTGGAAAAGTGTTCAACTTGGGGAGAGTGAAGAAAATCTTACAAGACAGTACCTTTACTAACAGATTTACAAATTAGTTTTATTATCTTCAGTAATGTTATGTGCACATATTCTTAAATCTAGAAAAAACAAATTTCCTACGTACGCCTCAGAAAAGCCAAAAAGAACGAAGAAATGTATTTTATATTTCATCACCACTTAGGCCCACCAACATTTATAAAATACCAGCTTGCGAGATATATTATAAAAATATACAAACTTTAAAAATTTGTCTAAATTAAGAGGCATTAAAATAAAATAATTTTCCAGGACTTATGTGTGACTTTGAAATATTGCAGGAAGGTCTAAAGACTGAGACTTCCTTCAGCCATGCTAACAAAAAGCAGTCTGTGCCAAGAGGAAAGGTTCAGATTAAGCATCTGAGAATCCTGCTTAACAGAACACAAATTGTTGAGTAGTAATCATTAAAAAGGTAGACAGGAGGACTTCTAGAGGTATGCTAGGCACAAAGAGAGTGGAAAAGAAAACCTTTTTTGTAAAGAACTCTTTTTTGACACTGTTAAGACTATAGCAGACCAATCTGAAACCTGGGCTTGAAGCTCCACTGTATCAATTAAACATCAAACAACTAATCACATTTTATACCTGCTTCCATTGCCTTTAAGGACTGACCAATCTTTAGAGCTTAAGGATGTTTTTCTTGTCTCATTCCAGGTAGATGAACCTTCATGGCAAGAATATTTTGCAGCTGACAGGCAACTCAGTATTTACCATTTACTATACATAATCTCTAACACCTACACAATGCTTAAGTGCTTCTCAACCACACAGAGGCACAATTAATTACTCCACTCTTTGTCTAAATCATTCTCAAGAGTTAGGTATGGACACTGCAAATTTCAAATCCACTACATAAACCTACTTGATATACAAAACATGAAATACTGATTTCATATTGAAAACTCATATACTGAAAACTAAAGAAAAAGTGCTGAAGTCCTTGTAAAATGAAGGTAGGTTAGTGTCAAAAATAGCAAATTGTCAGACTAGGAATGTTTTCAACCACTGAACACTAGCAAAGATTGCAGAAAAAACCCATGTATCTTTCTTCTTAAATGTAGAAAGTGTGTACGTATATGCTCATGTATGCCCAGATACATAGAAAGCACTTAAGTATTAATGGCAAGTGTTCTTTATCCCATATTTTTCCTTTTTTAAACAACATATACATCTTATCTCTGCTTTTTTCAACTGGTATTAAAAATGCTGCATCTGGTAGTGTGAACAAGCTGTTCATTTGGACCCCCTCAAAACTACATATCCCAGATCTAGCCTATGAACTAGATCTCTGAGCTATAGGAGAGCCTCTCCGTGCTTGCATCATAGTTTTGTGAAGAGCAAGTAAGAGCAGGAATTCTGCTCCTTAAAATACAACTTTTCCCTGCATGTTGTAAACAATTTTGGAAATTGAGCACAATCTGAGCACAATCCCAGTAAAACATTATCTGAATATTAACGTTATCAAGTTAGCTTTACAAATGTGTTACATACTGAAATTATTATTTCTATCAGATTTCTGTTGCAATACAAATACAGAATACAAAGGAATAAAAGATCACATTTCTGAAGTGGTTAAAGAATCACTCTTTAGTGGCAATATCCTATATAATTAGTGAAAAATACAGAACACTCTTCCAGAGATAGTGGGTTAAAAAAACCCAACATAGAAAAGGTGTTTAAAGACACGTCATATAACCTGTCACTATAAATGTCACCATCATCATCATATAGGAGCCAGCAAAATTAGTTAGGGGTATGGGAAAAAAAAAGACAGTACCCAAAGGAGTTTTGACCTCAAACACAACCCAGAATACAAATAAAAATCAGTCTCAAACTCATTAATATTTCTGATTCACTCTATTATGAATTGGCTATTCTCAGAATGTTTATGCAAATGAAAATAACATGTTAAAAACAGGGTTGAGAATGATGTAAAACTAAACAGCAAACTAGAAAATGTATAGCTCCAATCTATTTTTTAGTAATTTACCTTTGTCTGGATGGCAAGTGACTCAAGCTTACAGTTAGAAAAGCACACAGAAATTCTATAGGTAAATGATACTACCTGTATACTTAAACATACACTATATGTGATGCTTTTCCAATAAATCACCCATAAAAGGACAAAAAAAAAAAAAAAAAAAAAAAAAAAAAAAAAAATTAAGACTGCATTAAGGTAAAGTCAGTGCCAGACCAATGACTACTATGAGCAGTGCCTACTATAAACCAGAATGGGACTCATTGGGAATTGTGAAGCTTCAGAGAAAAGGCAAATAAATAAATAAATAATAAATAAATAAACCCTGAATGATCAAAATATTAACTTAAAAAACTCAAGCAAATGGCTACATACGTAATCTGATTTCACCAGCATACTTACGAAGGATGACGTGGGTGATAACGAATGCAAATATAAAGACTGTCAGAAAGGACAGAGATAAAATAAACATATAAAAAAATCTGTAGTTTCTTTTCCCCACACAGTTGCCTACCCAGGGACAGTGGTGATCAAACCGTTCTGAAATGAGAGGCAGAAGAAAAAAAAATGGAAAACAATTAATAAAATGCTGTTTATTCAAAAAAATGCTCTCTGAATACTATATTAAAACTCATGATTTAACTGGCATTTGCAAAGTAGCCACAGAGAAGTTCTTACTTAGAAAGAAACAAAAAATAGAAAAGAAAAAAAGGAGTACTTGAATGAAACCTTACAGTTTTTAAAGAAATCAAAGCATGGCTGAGGTGCATTCCTGTTAAACTAACAGCCTTACTGTGACAAATCATGCAGTCAGACCAGCAAGCATGTATTTATCCATTGTCGCATGGAGCATTAACAACTCAGCTGTATTTGATTTTTTCAAAACAAGGTGGTTATTTTTTCCCTTCAGTGCATCTTCTACTCAAAATTGGAATTTCTGAGATTCTTTCTTTTACATCTGTCACGATCACACCTCTGACTTATGCCTACTATCATATCATCCATCCATTATGAAGCGTGAAATATTTACACCTTCCCACTTCTTTTTATTGCTTCATTCAAGATATTCTTCATTCTAGACTACCTATTTTTCCACTTGGAGTTGACACTGTCATACAAGATCATTAAAAATGGCAAAATCATTCACATCAAACATTTTTCAAATGTTAAAATTTAAACACATGGTATTAAAACTGGTGGATGTAATCTGCATGCTCTGTTACCCTTTGCCCTATAGGCTCTGTCTCCTTTTAACTAAGCAAAACCCTTTCTCTTTACCTCCCTGAGAGAACTTGTTCATGAGATAGGAAAAGGCCAGGGCGAATCAAAAACAAGTGTCCCCAACATGGGGGCAATGCCGCAGTGCTGGAAAGCAGCAGAGGGAATAGTTTACTCTGCTCTTCCCCAGGCAGCCTAGATCCCCCCTCCATGTCCCAGTATGCTGGGTAATGGAAATAGAGCTATTGCCAGGAAACAAACTTGCATTTCCTAACTTTGGAGAGATTACACTGACAGAAATTTTTTTTTTTTTTAATCAAAACCAAGATCATACGACAGACACATTCATGCTGACTCTTTCACTCTCTGATCCTTGTCCAAATCCTGGTTTTCTGTGACTTATATGCCTCCACTGACGTACTATCAAACTATTTGTAATTCCACAGGAAAGGCGAGCTATAAATCTGAGGTTCTTCAAGCCCTGTATTAGAATGGTACATCTGACCAAGTACGCCAGCTTATTTTAGTTATGGATTTATGTTAAAGGACTACATTAGAAGTTTTTGTTGAAGGATGTGTTTAGTAATACCTTAATTTAAAAAAAAAATCAAAGCAACATGTGCAACAGATTTCTTACAGGACTTACAGGGTTTTTTGTTGTTGTTTTAATGGTTTTGCATGACAGCTGTTTGGACCACATGTTTCTGACATAAATCTCTTTTAAATTCCAACAGGGCTATTCAAGGTGAAGTTACTGAACTTTCTTAGGATAACACTTCATAATACTTTGATTGAGTACTGCTAAGAATACCAGTAACTACACACTCTGGGTAGGTGATACTACCTTTTCTCAGTGCACTATAGTTGTATTCCAAAATAAATTGATACTGCATTTTAAAAGTGCTTGTCTTTAAATTTGTGAATGAGCCCTCATATTCTGATAAACTCTATTTAAAATGATCCATACATATAACTCATAACAAACAACACCATAAAGAAACACAGCTACAGAGCCATTTTAAAAAGCAGAATCTTGGTATTTTTGTACCCTACCACTAAAAAAATACATTACATGTCTTGGAAGATGAATTCCATATACACAGATTAATTCTCTTCTATGCTGACACAGTAGGAAATTATTTTGACATAGAGCTGTTTCTAGCCATGAAACAACATTTAGATAGATGCAGACATCTGTTTGATGGATTCAGATAAATGCAGACAAAACCACGCACATACACACAAACCCCTCCATCTATAAACTCATGTTCTATACATACAGATGCTCCTTACTGAAGACTGACTTGGTGTTTTTAACTTATTTGTCAGTCTTCCTCAATTTCCATCTTCAAACTTTCCTGGTGAACTGAAAGGCTCTGTTTTCTCAATAAATACCTTACTAACCATTGTGAAGCTAAGTAACTACCTAAGATATTTACAAAGGAGGAACGGACCAAAAAGGCTGGATACACACTACTACAGTGTTAAACTGGAATCAACTCTAATGAAAAAAAGTTTACATGAATCTTATGATAAATTTGGTCTCATTTTTCTCAGTCAGAAAAGAGAAATGCATGTAAACATGTGCCTCAAAACAGTATATTAGAAGTCAAGACATTATTCTACTCAGCAGAACACAAATATGTAAATGTAATTTAAAGACAACAGCCTTACAGCTTGTGAGCTGCTCTGCTTACTTATTAATGCAGGAAAAAACTGCCAACCCTGGCAAAACGAAGAGACAAATGCTAAGCAGAAACTTCTAATGCTGTTAAGAAATATGAAATCTATTAAATCTGGAGCTGTTTCTCCTTCCTTAGAAAAACACGCGACCTAGTAAGTATTAATGAAGAAGTAACACAACATCTTAAAGTTCTCCTCCAGCATTCCAGATGCCTGAAAACTGAACAACCAATGATTTTGTAAAGGAAGCTCTGACATCTCTACTTGGACAATGTTGGCAGCAAAATTAAGACAACTTCATTGAGAAACGAACAACTATTGATGCTGAGAAAAACTGGAATTCCAGCCCTCGTGGACTTTAAATGCAGAGCAAATAGAAATGCAATTTCTTCTTGTGAAGAACAGACTGCTACGAGGTGATGACTGCAGTTCTGGATAGCTAACATACTACTGTATTCAAAAAAGCATTTGTGGCAAGGTTAATGTAAAAATATTTAAGGCAAACACAGACAATTAAAACACTGGAAATATAAACTCTTGTTAATATAAGCGTAGTAGAAGTCATAATGAGAGAAGAAGAAAGCTGAAGCACTCTATGGATAGAAACACTGGGATATATCATCATCCTCCTACACTCAGGGTTAAACAAAAGCAGCCTTCTTGATGTTACAGCTGTATCTTGTACCTACCTAATCAAGAACTACTGATAGAACAAATGGCCCCATTTCTACCATTTCAGCAGTTCTGTGAAGTCTTTTCCCTGTGTGTTCATGGCTCTCCATTCTTAGGCCAAGCCTGGTGCTCATTTTACCCTGCAGGAAGCAGGCTGACAGAGCCAGATGAACTTAAAACTATGGCTTTCTTTTGCCTCTCTCCTCAGATCACCTCATCGGACAAACACCAAAGCTGGCCCAAGTGAAGCACTGAGAACACACTGCCAGAGAAGGGATGAAATAACACCTTCAGAAGCAGCTAAGTGTCAATTCTGCCCAGCTGTGACAGCAACCTGACTACCGGTTAGCAGTTACCACAACTGCAGGAGAAATCCAGTTTTGATTAATTTTTCAGGATCTGAGATCAAAACCTCAAGCAAATAAAAAAGGACTGAAAAAATGCCTGAAGAGTTTATAAGGTAAAGCATCAGCAAAAAGAGCAGATGAGTAAATGGAGACTAAAAATGCTGCTGTACAATTCACAGAAAACCAAAGATGTAAGAAATCTCAGGAACTATCAGTAACAGTAACAAGGACTATTTCGTTACTCCTTCCCAAGTGATCAACATCTTTGAATTTAAAAAATAAATTCTGAGAATAGCCAGCACCCCCATAACTAAATCCAAAGGATGAGGCTTCACAAGATAATTGAGCCAATCGGAAACCTTAGTAGCAGTGAAAGAGATGGTCACATGCTGCCTTTCCTGCCACTTCATCCCACTTCCCTCTTTCATTGTGTAAGCTGATGATGAATCAGGTCAGTTCCCTGGACTGGCAGGAAAGAAAAAGGAATTATTTTGCTCGTTGATGAGTGGGAAAAACTGACTTACCAATGGCTGTGTGTTACTAAATGCTCTGTGAACAGGCACAAAGAAGAGAATCATTAAAATGAGAAAAAAAAATAAAGAAGAGGATGACATTCAAATCCCCTTGGAAGCAGCAAATGACTGTCAGCATGACTCAGTGGTCTCATTAACACTCACCTAATAATCTATGCTAACTGGATGACAAAACCCACTATACTTCATACTTTACATATTCTTTGTTTTTAACCTTCCCTGAAACATTTATACTTAAAACTTGCATAAGAAACATTAACTGTTGGATATTTCAGATAAAAACAAAATTGAGAACATTTCCCATTTTACTAAGCAATCGTCTTACACATGAAACGTGTCCTTCAGAACCCACACCAAAGCATGCTCCTTGCTGCTCAGAACCAAAGAGTCAAATCTCTACTTTGTCACAGCACAGCATGTAGACTCCTAAATACTTAAATGTTCTGCTTCCATTTTTCAATCACTACACTCCAGGAAACCACGAACAGAATGACCCAAATGCTTTTCTTCCTTTTTCAAAACATTTAATGAAAGCCTAATAATTTACAAGGAATGCAAAAGCATTTTTAAATGGAACATTTGTAGGCCAGCTTGGCCCTTCAGTTTGCAGTATTTATTAACTGTTTCCTTTTTTCTTTGCTCAACTGGATCACTGCACACCAGCACACATTTTCTAAAGCTCAACGTGAAGGTAGGACTCAAAGACAAGAAGTCGACAGGTGCAAAAATATCTAGGTCATGTTACTGGGAGATTCCAGAGAGCACAAGTTAGAATTCACTCGGTAATTCTTCCACCCTGCGCAAGTAAGGCATTGTAGGGCAAAGGCACAAACCTAAGGCACTCCCTGAATGTTACCATCTTTATTGCAAACACGTATCCCATGACTGGAAAGAGTCAACAGCCCACTATGCAAATACTGCGTCAGTAGACAGGCACATTACAGCTCTACCAACTTGGCCAGGATTACACATAATTACTTTTGATAGTAGCAGTAGTACAACACAGGACCACAATGTCCATTGTCAAGGATTCACACTGAGTAATTATGTAGAGAGACTGACACATTGGCAGGTATTTATAACGATGACAATTAAAGCTTTTTGAAGGACTATGATGTCACGACATGACCACATCTATTCAGGCTTCTTGACATTTTGTATGACAAATAGTACTTTCAGAATTTGATTGCTCTTGAAAAGAAGAACAAATGTGGTTTTTAGAAGTCCACGTAAGAAATATGTTTTATTACAGAGTATTTATTTTCTTCTACGATACAGCAGTCCAACCCCAACTGCTGAAAGCCATGCACACATGCACAAAAGCAAATATAACCCTTACATTAAGTCCTTTACAGTCAGTTCAAAGTATCTGATAATTTAACGTAACAAAAAATTCTATCCAATAATCACAGCACATTCATAAAAACTATCCTTAGCTCCGATGCTCAGTTTCACCAACTGAAATCATCACTTCTAAGACAATTATTTATTTAATAATATTTTAAAAACCACTCCCACTGATGGGATTTGCCATCAGCTGGCAACAGCAATCAAATACCTGTATCAATTTAATTTACACACCATTCATTCACCTGCCTGACAGTTGTTCCCCTGACAATACCTTTGCTGTTGCTTCTGTGGAATGAAATCTGAGTAGAAATTTAAATGAAAAAAGCTGTGAATAACAAAACATCAATTGCAAGTTACATTTATATGCACACTGACGTTATTTTAGAACATCTGTTATGGACAATGCACAATAGATCCTTTAAATCACTGAGCTTCAGCACTTTCATACACTGATTCCAAATCAAGACACCCCATGAAAACCAAACAGAAAGCAAGCATCTTCGGGCCTCATGTTAACATTTGGGAAATACTCACCAAAAATTTACTCCAAATTACACTATGGGCACTAATCTCAAGGTGATGCAAACTGAAACAGTAATGTAAGACTGGGAAAGATAGGCCTCTATCAATGAAATAAGTTAATAATCTGCATGGGTATCTACAACAAATCAATCAGAAAAACAACCACAGGGGCTACTTAACATGTATTCCACTTTCATTACTGTTTAAACTGTTCCAGACAGCTAAGCTATTTGGGTGGGGTTTTAAGATAATAAGTTGCAATGATAACTTTTTGCATGCTAATCAGCTTCACTACTTGAGGACTATTGCTTTCACAAAAAGAAAATAAACATGCTTAATTTCCAAAATAAAAATAGCAATTGATTTATTAGGAGAACATCCAGCCATTGCTCTAGGATAGCTCATAGTAATTAAAGTGTATTGTCACATAGATCACTTCACTGCACCCTCCAATAATAAATGTTGACTAATTAACAAACTCCTTCGACTGCAGGCACATTAATGGTGACATTTTCAAAGGCAGCAGCAGCAGCAGTTTAGAATGGCTGCTCTTTGAGAGGGACAAAGAGTGCACAGTGAAGGACCCCACTGCTTAACAATCTCTCTTTACATACTCATCTGAGTACATACACCCTGGCATACCCAGATGAGTGCCTGACACACACCCAACTGTGAAGAAAGAGATTTAAAATCCCAAATTTGTCCCTAGGGGAAGCATAGTATCCTTACCAAGTAACAGCATCCACAAAGTTTATGGATTAATTTCTCTCCTTTGTACAGGAAAGCACTTTTTTTTATACGCTTCCATTGCTGTCTTTTACCAGAATTTGAGTTTTTTTAACCATTCTGCAAATTGTTACTGCACTGAATGTAAATATTCATTTTCATATGGTCCTAAATTTTTTAACTGGTAATTTTTATCTTTAATTTTTGCTCTGACACCTTGAGGTTCACAACATCATTTACACAGTCAGATGTTCTGATCATCTCTGCATTTTTGCATACGCAGACCATGCGTAAGCCACAACCTCTCTTAAGTAACCTATAATACGATTTTCTTTTTTAAAGAGGCTGACATATTTCGCAGTCCACTGGCTTAGGATTTAGAAACCCTGACACACATGCCATGCTCCCTGAATTTCCAAAGTACATCTAATTATACAAATGGCACAATCATTAATAATGTATCACTTCTGTGAGTGCTGGTGTGCACTCCATTTGGCAGCTTCTTGTTCTACCTTTCTAGGGCACCCAAACAAAAAGTGTCCAAGCCATTTCTCACCTATAAAACCTGGGAAAAATACATAAGAAAAGAAAGAAAAACGAGAAGAATGGTCATAGTAGCCAAATTTATGCTTTTAACTGTTCAGCAAAAGAGTCATTTCAAGACAACCGGAGCTAAGGCTTAACAGGTTCAAAATGAAGTGAAAATTGTACTCTATTCACTGCAGATCATGTAAGGAAAGAAATAAGCAAAGGTCATGAAAAGGAAGTGAAGGCAAGAAAGGAAATAATAAGGTAATGAAGAAAGAGTGCTACAGAATAGAACTAAAAACCAGGAAACGAAAGTCCCAACATTCACATTGATTATAAAGGACTACAAAGTCCTGAGAAAATTATGCTCAGAAACATTGTCTGCATTAGAAAAGCCAAACTGTTACAATGCCACCTCTTTCAGGCTGCTTTTGAAGTAATTGGTATTCTTCAGGCTGGAAGATGGTGGTATCTGGAGTAACTACAGGGAAAAGCTTGTCCCCAGAACACACTGGTAGTTCTCACTCTGTCTTACATTGTCTGTGTTATGTGTGCTTTGGAAATTAATTCCCCATATTGTTCAGATATAACCACCTGCTTCTTGTTCAGCTTTCATTACAGAAATCCAATTAAACAAAATAAAAATTACTTATTAAAACCAAACTAAACAAAAGGATATTACACAGTCGATGTTGCAATGACCAAAAATAAATTAAAAAGCTGCCATTGGGTCACTTCAGAAGCAAGTCCAACCACTGCCTTCTTTCTAGTATTACAAAGCACCATCAAAACCTCTTGTCAAAACACAGCAATAACTAGCTTGAGCTCAGAATTTGTCTGGTTACCTTTATTATGAAGTATTTATCTCTTGTTTTTAGATGCATGTTATGTTTGACTCATTTGTAATTCTGAAGCAACATAATGGTACACAAAACCCTTGAGGGGCTAACTTCCAACTGACATTCACAGAGACAGTAAAGAAAGCAACTCAGGACTACACCTAAGGTATATGCTTCAGGGAACACTTATTCAACCAAAATTTTTAAGGTATTACATAAATGGAACGAAGTACATTTGTATGAAAATAGAGATTTTTCTGGACACTACTAGGAAAATACTGTAGAGATAAATGAGTCTGAAGGATTACCATGGCTGGAACTCAAATTAGCTCTTTTCTTCTTTTTTTTTTTTTTTTTTCCTTATTTTAAGCTAATGGTTGTTATTTTTATCTACAAATACTACACAGACATTTATAAAAAAATAGTGATGAAACAAAAATCAAACAAGGTCAAGTAACAGATATGCTTACTAAACAATTAGACAGAAAAAAAAAGTTTTTTAATGTACTTACATATTTAAAATGCTGCAATAGATTCCTTACAGAATAAAAAAAACATTAATAGCAAACACAGAATGAAAGAACCTCTCTTTCACACTGCATTCATTTGCCTAGTATCATAAGGCACTTTTAGGTAAAAGTAGCACACTGTTTTTTCTGAGCAGTGCATAGGTTTAGTTAAATCAGTAAGGAACTAACAAACAGTGGCACAAGAACACCCATTGTTACCAAAAGACCTATTCAGAAACTAAATAAAAGCATCATCATATACACAATACTAACTTAAGAGGGGTAGGTAACAAACTGCATAACACACTGTGATTGAGTGTACATTCTCAGATTGTTAGATTTCCATAGGTACATAAGTCATCCAATTTTCTTGACACCTATTTTTAATAGAAAATCAGTTGCAGTACTCATAGATTTCACTTTGTTTATTTAGAACACCTGAATACTTATATGACAAACACAGGAAACAAAGCTACTATACAGTGTACCCTGAAAAAGTCCATTTACTGTAATTCCCATTATAAATACTGAGGAAAAAAACCACAGCAAATTCATTCAATTACTTTAAAACAAGTAACTCCAAATTAAAAAATGTGCAAGAGGAAATTACAATGATCATACCTATCTTATGAGCAGAAAAGACATCTCCACTATATAAGTCACTTGCTCACTCTTTTCTGATAAATATTGATAATAATTCACATCTGCTTTTACATCACAGCCATGATCAGAAGACTGTATAAGTTGTTTTCCTGCCATCACTAATTTTATGTTTTACAGAATAGGTTTTCCAGCTGTGGTATGAAAAGCACACAGATTACAGAATAACCTACGAGAAAATCCTTCATACCAATGTATTTAAAAACCAAAAAATTATTATAAAATAAACTTCAGGCTGTATGGGGGAAGTTGCTCTTATTTTTGCTCCCTTGGTAAAGACAACAGCTTTTCAACTTTTATTTATAGCACTGGTCAGCAACTGTATTTACATATTATCTAGTTTGCTGAGCAATATGACAACACTGTAATGTTCAGGTTACACATTTGCTAAAATATGTTTCTGAAAAATGTACCAACTGCAATTCATAAACATCCTTACTTGCTCAATAAAAGCAAGCTCAATAGCTTTTGCAACACTTACAAAATTCTAACACATCAGAAAAATTTATTTACTGAAGGAACCATCTACAGATAGCAATCAATTCTATAGGGCCAAAAGGCTAATAAGCTTTTCAGTCTGATGTAAATGTACTCCCTAAATGAGTATCATCTAAACATAAAACTCCAATTCTTCCAATGACTGCTTTATATCTAAAAATATCACTGCTGAATGCTGCAATTACATTTCTCAGCTGGAGACATCTTTCTACATTATTTTCTTGAATGCGTAAGAACCAGGCTCAACAGCGTGCTAATCAACTGCACTAAACCGCAAATGTGAGCTAATTAACTGGAAACCACTCAGATTTGATTGGTAGGGGTTTTTTGGTTTGCTTTTAAATCCAAGCATATCATAATCTTGTCTGACCTCCATAGAAAATAGTAATGAAAAAGGACAAGATATTCAGAGAGAAAAAAACCCAACCCTAGAATTATAAAATATGCTTAGGTCCTGACAACATGCACTTACTCTCAAAATAGCATGTTTACCCAGCAATGTCTTATGGATTCTGACATAAGCACATCTAGTCATAAAACTGCCCAAAGGTAAGAATCACCTACAGTGTGTATTTTGGTCACACAGCCCTAACCATTTGAACCGTGCCTTCCAGTTAGTTACTAATGAACTGGAGAAGCAGCTTCTTGCCCTCAGTTTAGTTTGGTGAAGAAAACAATTCTGAGACTCCCAAAAAGCTTGTAAAGGCCATCACACATTACATGTGGCCTTATTTGTGCTGGGTGTGTTCTTTGTCATTAGGGCAGGTTACGAAAGACGTATGCATTAGAAAGTAAGTTCCCTTCTTAGACTAGCAACATCTGCTAGGCCAAGTCTCCTTTTCTGCCTCCTCTAAAAATTCTCAATATTTAACAGATCTTGTAGGATAGGAAGATGAACAGAGCAAGTCACCTCATGACTAATCTTGTCACTAACTGGCTTTTTTTTCTGCCTATGAAAAGTATTCATAACAATATATAAGCCACTAAATTGAACATATGCTATATCTTTTTTTTTACTCACCTACGCAGTTATCACAAAGGCTGCAATGTGAGGCACGAGGTGGGCGGAAAATCTTGCAAGTAAAACAATATTTTAGTTTCACTGTCTGTCCATTGATGATCACTTCTTTTGTTCTGGGAGGGGGCCGATATCCTCCTGAACTGGAGCCATTTGCTATATCTAAACATGAAAAGACAAGACATGAAATGTTGCACATGAGCTATGATGTATGCACAAAAATGTCCATGTTGGCAATCTATAGCAAATTTCAAATTTCTATTCGCACATTGAAAATAAACATTTTTCCCTTCTAATTCTCAAGTGATAAATAGCAAAGAGAGATTTCATTGCAAATAGCATGGAAAGCCAATCACTCTGAATCAAAGAAACCATCCAAACTGATTTCTCAAATGGTGACAATGACCTTGATCAGAAAATTCTTACAGCTTCATACCCCCTAATAATTCTTAGATAACATATTAAAGACAACTATAACTACTGGTGTAGGACAGCAAAACACTGAAGTGACCTTTAGAATCTTCATAATTTTTTTTCAAAACTCCTGTAATAACAAAAAAATCTCCCTACAAGTGCTGCCAAAATTCTACAACCTAATAGAGAATCTGCACACTTACTTAAGCAACGGCAACTCTGTCACCTGAGCCTGGTGAATGTTGACATCTCTTGCATACTATGATACAACAGAGCACATTCACAACAGCTTTTGCTGTTTAGAAGTTTGAACACCAAACTCACAGTGTTACTTCTACACACCTTGAAGTTTGTTCCACAAAACCAGTTTGGAACTACCTCACTTTATACAAGTGGTAGAGTTCTGAGTTGTTTTCCTAAGCTTCCTTTTGTTTTATTTTAGGATATTATCAATAATTTTCCCAGCATCTAAAGGACTGCTTAGGCTGAATCATTAAAGCTCGATTTTGTCCAAGCTGAGCTTTACTCTGAAAATTATTCAACATGTAAAGTGGTGCCTTTTTCTAGGTTTTCTAGTTCTTGTGTAATTACAATCAAACCAAACCACAGAAGTGAAAAAATCCCCTAAATTTATTACACTTGTACAACAGAACAGCTAAGACCATAGTGAATTATAACATTTTCCAATATGTGAATGAAAATACATTTCAAAGTCACAGTCAAGTCACTTGAACAACTGCGTTTTAAGTTGTCCCCCTTGCACGTTACTAAAAGATCTCTGACTTGTATTTGAGCTTAAATTGTTAGAAATACCACCCACAATTTCAAGTTCTGCCAATTATACAGCCTACAAATTATGTGTTTTCCAAAAGGGCAACAAGAAAGTCTCCCACCTAGCAAGGTATTCAAACTGGCAACATCAAAGCTGTGCTAGCAAAGGTGCAATTCCACAACGTGCTGATTTGGCAGCAAATCCAACTTATGGAGTTCTCATCTGCAACGTGCTCACCCATAAATATGATCCATAAATATGCATCAATAAAAGTCTTTTTGGGACACCACTGTAAACTTGACCATTAAAACAGCCAGACTTCAGAAAACTCTAATGCAGAAGAGGATGAAATGAAGGGAGCAATAGCTGAGATGGATGTAATCTGTGTATAAGGCTCCTAAATATCCATTATGAGAATGAAGTGGTGAATACTGAAGAAAGAAAAGCTTAGAAGCAGCTTCCTACACCCTGATGAGGTATAGACTTGTGTTGGATATAAACCAACTCCTGCAACGTGCTTGTGGTGCTTGGCCAGGTCCTACAATCTGCACATGGAAGCAGGGATTATTGTGTGGTTCCCATAACTCAGCAGTTATACTGATTTTGACCTCAAGGTCAAAACTACTTGACAAATATTTTTGATTAAGGGATGCAACTGGTGTATTCCAGCGTATAAGCTGAAAAGATGCTCTTTGGAAGGCACAGTACAACTGTGCTTATAGTATTTAGAGCTTTAGAGAGACAGGGATGTTACCTAAATCCAGAAGAGAGGGAAGACTCACTACATTGAAAAAGCTTCTGGTGACCTTATAACCAATTGGCTTGGAATAGTCATAGTCCTGCTAGAAATCTTTGGGCTTTACAAAACACAATGTTACACCCATTTCTGACCATATTTTGGTCAAAATAAGACTTAAACTGTGAGATAAATATAGGTCATTACCCTTACTTAATATTTTTTTAATTGAATAAAGCATTTAACACATGCTGGCATGGAATATTAATTAATAAACCAAAGATTTGCATTTGATACTCAAATTTAGATGTATAATTATAGAAAATACTACTAAAGCCTGAATTTCATTTAGCTGTAGCTTTGTACGCTAGAAATACTGACGCATGGAATTTCCTAACAGAACCATAATATTTCAGATTTTTTTCTTTTACAAAATCTTATTATTCTTGAGTATGTACATAATCATTGAAAGAAAATTACTTAAACCAGTCAAGGGAAATTGTTTAGAGGAAAAATGCTCTTTTTCCTAGATAAACATTTTTTTTATAAAAGGCACATTGACTAAACACAGTATTTCTACTCCCTTTCAAGAAGTTCGTAAAGTGCACCACAATTATTTTAAATAGGCTCTGGCAGAATCTCAGAGGCAACTTCTGTCTTCTCTGGTGGAGAAGTGAGACTACTGTCCAGCCCATTTTATTTACAACACCAGTCTTCTAAGAGGATTTCCTCCCAAACATTTGTAGGGAAGTTCACAGAGATAGCAAATTCTAGCTTTCAGAGGTGAATTAATCTTAAAATCTAAGGGTGAAAGCTGATGCAAATGAAATCAATGTAAACAGTCTTGCTGACTTGCCAAGGACTGAGAATTTTTCTCAAAATCCTAAATTGCATAATCAAACCTGAATGTTCCAGTCTTTCTGTTTACTAACATCTTTTTCCTGGAAACAAGCTGCAGAGCAAGGTCAAATGTGCTTGGATTTAATACCATTTATCTACCCTAAATGTGCTAAATGTGTCCCGGGCTCACTGTGAATTTTCAGACTGTAATTTGCCTTCAATTCAACTGCTCATACTTGTAACTCTAACACAGTTAATATATCATCAATATATGAGGTCTCTTTGAGGAACAGAAAGATTAACCTTTAGGGAATCACCTTCCCCAAATAAACTGTGTTTGACCACTACTACATTTTACTCATCCAACCTACTGCTGATGTAGTAATGCAAGTTCTTTCACAAAAAGGCTAAATTTTACCCACTAATGGGATAGCCAACCATCCTCTGTTCTGACACATTTTGTACTTCTCTAGCAGGATTAACTGCTCACGCACTAGATGGGGCTCCAGCATTTTTATTACCATAATTACAAAACCCCCATACCTGCAATGCATGTCCTTGCAGGACCAAGAGACCTGAACTGCTCCAAGAAAGATATTCCAAGTATTTAATGGAGATACAGCACAGCCTAGCAACCCTCTAATGGGACAACAAACTCCACTCAAATTCCTCAATTTATTATGCTACAAACAAATAAGCGGTGCTGACGAAAGACAGAAGCTGCAAGTTTGTATCACTAGGAGTCTCCTTCTCAATCAAGAGCTGGATTTTTTGCTCAGTGTTCCTAAGAACCTGAGACAAACAGCCTCTAGAAGGGAATCCCACATTGTCTCTATACAAGCCTCATAACCATACCATGCAATATTTGTTGACAACTGGGAAAGGACACAATTCAATCTTCAAACAATATTATTTGAGAAGTCAGTAAACTGAAGCAATTCTAATGTTTCCTGAGGACTAAATGAAAAGGTAATGAAAAGAATCTTTATGTATAACCCATAACATCTGAAAAACAATAGAAAAAAATCCCAACCAAACCAAAACAAAGCCTGCTAACGATGCAGACCCCTAAGAAATGTCTTCCTCTGCGTTTAACCACTTAAATTTAAGCTACCTGTTTAACAACAGTGGGCTACAAGACGAAACAGTAATTTATTTCTTGGAGGGAAGAGAACTTTAATAAAATGCTCTTGTTTCTAGGCAGTAATCTCAGGGACAAACAATACTGGGAACCTGGTTTAGACTGAAACCAGCAGCTGCTAACTGCATTCTTCACATAGTTCCTCATCTGATAGCCATCAAGAGATATTGACCACATATTACTCCTAACTTTAAGGACTTGCTGCCTTAGATTTTTCTGAAATAATGTATTATTTTCTTAAAAGTAGAGTTGCATGATCTTCTTGAAGCCTAAAACTTCATGAGAAAAGTATGCTTGTTCCCAGAAAGAAATGTAATCTCTAGTGATTTGCTGAGGGAAAGAAGCAGAGACAGGAAGAGCTTTCTAAGAGTTACCTGACACACAAAGTAATTTCACTATACTTAAGAATGCCGTTTAAAGAGTGCAGTATCAGCTACAGCTATAAGCCTAGGAAGCTGGTATCCCACCTTTGTCAAGAAAGCAAAACATGATAACCACAAATGGTATTTTTTCAGGCCATGCCAGTTCTCTGAAACGCCTGTGCTGTGGCATGGACTTAGTTTTTTTTATAAGGCTATAATGGAATCAATTTGTGCATTTTAAAACAAATGAAAGGCAGGCAAGGAATTGTGAAGGAGTCTCAAATGTAGTCTTGAGCATCAGCGTAAATTAGACAGAGATGGTGTCCTGGTGTAGCTCATACTCTGAGTTCAGGGCTTGGAAAACAAAAAAGCAAGCAAGCAGAAATTGTCCTGTGAACTGGCCTGAGCTAGTTGTACGGATTAAATGAAGAAGATACACATAACTTAAGACAGTTAGCCTGAAATAAAATCCAAAGCATTTTAAGGCTGGAAGGATAAATTACCATGGCCATCTTTTCATTTACCTGCATCATCTATCTGGATGCAAACAAGATTGATATTGAGGAATAATTGTTAAACTTGTTTACATCAATTGGAGAAATGCTTTCCCGCCTACAAAACCCATTCTCCTGGACTGGGTTATCATTCCTAAGCCTTCATATTCAGAAGTTTACAATTTTTGCACTTGAAGAGACTTAATACTGACCTAACATATCACAACTGCAAAGAGGCTACAAAATAAGGCTGCTCTTAGTACTTGTGTTTCCATAGGGAAAGGAGCCCCTCACAATATAATATTTTGTGTAATTGCAGAAGCCATGCTTATAAGCACCATAACAATAATGCAATTACAGCTAGTGTATCTCTGGAAAGAATTAGTTTTCAGTGTTAATGAAAGTATAATTATAATTGAAGTAAAATTACAACATCAGTAAGTTTAATGTTGCATTTAAAGAAGAAAATATCCTGCTGCATTTCAGTAAAATCATAGCACTTTTTTAAGCAAATGAAGTTACCCTCAGTGATTTTACATTATATAAACCATATATATAAAGCATCTAGTTGCTTTTGTTCTATTACATTATATGAAAACCCCAGCAAGCCAGAGTATTTGAAGACTTTTGCTTCTCCTCTCAGACCAAATGCATGTAGGCATTAAATATTCTTACAGATCCTGTTTTCTAGACTTCTCTGTTTAGCCTTCCTCTTGAGTTTCTACATATGTTGTGGAAAACCAGACAGTGAACTGAGCCCTCGTCACCACTGGGTATCCCAGAATGTCACTCCTTCTTGGTTCATGTAACCACTCTTCTTCTAACATGTCCCAACATTTCCCCTTATCACATATCACAGTGCTAACTCAATCTGCTTGGAAATAATACTCAAGTCTCCTCTTTTTCCCTAACCATGTTCAAACTATTTAAAATATATTTTTTTTTAAAAAATCAAACCCAGTGACTGCAAATTCTTCCATCTCAGCACCAACTTCAGAGTTAAGCATATTTTATATTGAAATTCCTTGTTGCATGTTTTGAGACTTTAATAGCCAACAGCCCCAACCCTTTGATAGCCCAAATTCTTATAATTTGATCATACAGCAGTGTACTCCATGCCTTTCCAGAGAAGTAGAATGTTTCTAGTGATAGAATTGACAGATTTCTGTTAAAGTAGAACACTAGATAAAGATACAATATAGTAGATTAACAGACTTTTAAATTACAACTGCTTACTTTCTTCTGACCTGCTCTTTTTATCAGCTGTCAAGAAGCATACAAGTTATCTTCTGAGATGAAAACAGTGTTGAATCCTTCAGATTCTCCTCTGCTATTTCTCATTTCCCAATTACACACCACGCCTTCAGCTTTTCTTTCTTCCTCTGACCTCTAACAGAACCTATCCTGTTGTCTTGTACTGCTCCTTGCTGATTGTAGCTGACGTTCCTCTCCTTTTGCCTTTCCCAATATGCTTGTGCCATTTTTTATACTGACCTTTAGAAAGGATCTCCACTTCTGACACTAGTATCTTTTTGACTACAATCAAATATAGTCAGAATGGCCTCTTACTACACTTCTCAGCCTTCCTCTGTATGAGGATAGCTTGCTGATCTGCATTAAATACATTTTTGAATAACAGAAGTTCCTTTTGGTTTTTGGACAATTTCCTTTTTTTCAGTTCTTTTCACTTTTTGTTTTTCTATGAACACAGCCAAGTCTCAAGAAATAACTGCTTTCCACTCCTGCACACAGGGGTGGAAATAGCAGCATCACAGCTCTGTTAGCCCCCCATCTCCACCTGAAGAAGGCTGATAGCCTAGGTGGACACGTTTTTCACTCTCAATATGACCATCCTGTTTCCAGAAAGTCACCTGAAAGGACAAAGTACCGTCAGCTTCTTTAGAAGGTATTCTTTTAAGAACCATTTCTCCTAATCACCTCATCCTATTCTATGCTTTCTAATGTAAAAAAAGAAAGTTTGATACATTTCCAGAGAACTTCAAAATAGCATTCTTAAATCCCAATTTCTTGTCTTGAGACACAACTGTTTCTCAGTGCACCTGTAATAGTACTTGGTAGACTGCTTCCCAAAGAGACCAGAAGGGCAGGGTAAGACTCAACTACTTAAGAATGATTTGAATAAAGTAAAAGCCAAAGATAGGACAGGTTACATAAACTCATTTTAGAAAAGAAACTATTTGGAAAAGATACTATTTTTAGGTGAGTTATCTGAAGAACTTCCTTGTCTAAAATAAACTACTGTTAACCTTGCACTCCATCTTTAGAAGGCATCTCATGTTGAAAGGTACAGCAAGTTACAAGGCAATCCAGCCTGAATGATAGTTCTGAAAAAACTAATCCCCTTTGCAACTGCAGGAGCCATTCAGCTTTTCCTGCTGCTCAGATACCACTCCACTAGGTTACATCTTTATGAGCACATTAAAAAAAAATATTGTAACAGTTGAAAAATGCTTCTTTCCATTTCCATTGTTGAATCCAGAATCACAATTTTAAGGCAGAATGATTTCTTACAGCTACCTAACTTGTCCCTCTATCAGACTTGCCATAAGCCCACAGGCTTGCGAACTCCACATTTGCTGGCACTGTAATCCCTGGCTTCAATACTCCACTGGCCTTTCTTGGAGGAGTACTGCCTTTGCTACTGCTGAAGAAAAGACAGTGGCTTTGATCAGCTCAGCAGCCTCAACCTGTGAACAAATATGCAATACCATTTCAAAAGAATTATTATTTGTAAACACAAGTTCTGAAATTGTTCCTCACAGGAACATTTTGACTGTCCTCTCTAGTATTTAGTTTGTATCTTTAGTTTTGTATTTCACCAAAACTCTGACAGATGACAATGTAAAATTATTGTTGTGAGCTGCTTATTTGAAATAACTCATTTCCTGACATAGATCAGTATTTCTGTGAACAGAGGGCAAATAAGCAATTCCTTGAATAGGAACCTGTGACTGTGTTTTGGACTAAAGGTGGTACCTTATTCTAGGTAAGGAACTCCTTGAAGGAGACCAATAAAAGTAAACTCTTGGGTTTGTCTGGTTTCCCAAGATTAGGGTGGTTTAGAGTCCTTTGCCCTCTGAAAAGCCCCAAGACGGATGCAGAAATAAACTGGAGTCTTCAGATGTTCTTTTTTCAACGTTTTTTGTGTTGTTTATTATTTTTTATCTTTTCTTTTTGTCCTGTGCTCAGCCAAGGTCTGACCAGCTTGAGCACCAGGCGAAGACTCTTCCTCTGATGGAGGCTCATCATCTCTTATACAGATTATTACATATCAATTATTTACAATTTCACACCAATATCTACATTCTATACTAAACAGGTCATTTCCACACTGACCCAATCACCTTGAACTACTTTGTGCCACTGTCACTGCAGAAGATGGAGATGAAGAAGACGACGACCCCAGGGCACCGCCCAGAATCCCCCATCTTCTCTTCATTCATTCCTATTCTAGAAACCCAAATGTGAAAACTACACTATTCTTTATTACAGTTTGTGGCTTGTAATTCCTTTCTCAGTGTTGGAAGTCTTTCTCATGGACTAAAGTCAAAGCCATTGTCTTTCTGGGCTCTGTGCCAGGGTCTCCAACCCCTCTGTACAGATCCTAGACCCTCCTGTACAGGTTTCAAACCCCCCTGCACAGGTCTCAAACCTTGTTGCTCAAGTTTCTGTCTGTCCAGGGAATTCAAAGGAATGCCCTGGACTCCTACAGTAAACCATAACACTGGTTAGGAAAAGGTGCTAAATGAATGTTTAGTTATATTTGCCATGTTTTTATGAACTTCTGAAATTCAGATGAATAGCAAACATTTTAATACTTGTATCATAAAAAGCTTAAGACTGCACTATAGTATTAAACATCAAGGATGCTGCAAGTATTTCTCTTGTGCTTGCACAGACCTTGTACCTGTCTTTTCAATTACATGAGCAAGCATTTCTCTGAAACTGCTTCAGAAAAATGGGATTTCCACTGACTTTCATATCAAAGCAGCTATAGTAGTCTTTAGTAAGGTTGAGTAGCTTACTAAGCACATAAACCCACTATTTATGAAGCACCTCTGCAAACTCATCCTGTGTTTTCTTATCCAGGTGGCACATTTTAGCTATCCAGCATATTTGTACCTGTAGAAGTCCCACTTACAGAATTTATTTAACAGTGTTCTTGCTAAGTGAGAATGGTTAAAATCTAGCTCCCTAATTATGCTGGCTTTACTCAAAAAAAGTAACATTCTTACTGTATATTAACACAGAGACTTATCTGACTATTTTGCAATATAAGTAACATAATTAAATTCAGTTGACCTCTGAGGATACATTGTTTTAAAAATGCACAATTGTAGATCCTTTGCAATATCAGTTTTCTTGTTAAAAACACTTCAAAAAGTATTCTCTTCATGTCCACAGAGAGATTTCTACCAGACTTGCTGAGAAGTATTTACAGCCATAACTATCACTCTAAAAGGCCAGGATTTTGTTTACTTTCTTGGAGAAGAACTGATCAACCATCTTTCCACAGGAATCACTGCAACGTCATCAGACATCAGAATTCCAGAACAATCACTGTGGCAAGGTAGGAGCAACTCCTCCCATAAGCAGAGCAGCACACTGCCTTCACAGTACATGCACCCTCGGGAGGAAAGCGAAGAGACAAGACAACAGACCTTCAGTGTTACCTATTTGTCTCTCTAGATCTGCTGCCTCATCTGGTGTTGCGCGGGGGAGGACACCAGGATCACTGAAACTAGTGCGCAGCAGGGTCCCCATCACGAAAAAGAAAAGAATCCCACCAATTGCAGGTATAGCAGGAGTAATCTTCTCTGACAAATACGGGCAACTGGAAAAAGAAAAAGATTCAACAATCAACAACATGTAATGCAACTTCCTCTCAAAACCTGTTTATCTCTATAAATGCATATGAAGAATTCAATTTCTTCTCTTGATACATTACTTGCATTGGAATATTTATTGAAGCTGAAATTTCTGTTTATGTGCTCGTGACACTTCAGGAACTTTTCATAGCATGTTCAATATAATAAGGCACAAGTAACATAATAATGACCTCACTAATATGCAATACTCATTTACATAAGAAGATCAAATTTTTTTATCACCGGATAATAAGCTTATATATTCCTTCACCTGCTGCCCAATTACATTAAAGTAAATTGGGCAGAGAGAAGAAAGGGGAAATAATCTGAAGAAGCCTGTAACATGAAGAAATAAGCCATACTGAAATACATAATTAAGTCTATAAAACTGATTTATCAGCCACCAGAAAGGTGGTGCTCAAGAACATGCAACACATTCCTTTAACAGTCTTGGTGTATATCAATATTGTAACATCTCTGCTGATTTTCTTTCTTAATCCATTTCTTGTAACTTAGTAAACCTGTTTACTCATTTACAAGTTAAGAAGAGTGCAAATAACAGTTCAACACACCTGGGAGCAAACAATCCGGGGACACGTCTATGGCAACATCAACAGCCCGTAACCAGGGCAAAAATGGCTCTACGTTTACCAGATTTACAATATATATGCAGGGTTTAAGACTGGATTTCAGTTTTAGCAAATTTTCCTCATGCTTCACATATGATTAAATCAAAATGGACAGAAACACTGGAATTCAACTGGAATTCAATATACACAAATATAAGTATCTCTTTACAGCTTTGCAAAAAGAAGGGATGTGAACACTTCGACATCACAGAAGCACTGCAGCACCGTCTTAGAAAACACACAGGCTGAAGACTCTCTTCATAGCTCTTATATTAAGTAGGTGTGGGTAGAATACCAAGATGACTTCATTTACTTCTGATGTCTGTGCAAGAACTCATAAAATAAGCCTAAAAAACACAAGTCAAAAATCAACAAGTTCTAGGCCTTAGGGCTTCATCTAAAGTTTCTAGGTATCAATCAAGTTTAATTAACATTGTCTTCCCTATTTCTGCTGACTGCCTTAAATGATGATTCAGACGTGCAAGCTTTTGCACTGCAAGTCAGTTAACCTCAGTGGAATGTTAACTCTGAGCAAGCGATGACAATGTCAGCTCCACTGTCCATCACTTCTGCCGACAGGATGGGGAGAGAATGGAAACACTTTTCATACCGGCTGCCACGTACAAAGCATTCATCTCCCTGCTTAAAAATCCTGTTAAAAATACTTGGCTGTTTCACCACACCTAGAGGGTTTCGTGAATGCAGTGAGTCCATAAGCATTACACAGTGCATAGCATAACGAGTGGAAATCATCTCTCCCTACATGAATGCAATACTACAGGTGCAGCAAGTTACAAAAGATTAAAAAGACAACTGGGTATTAAAAAAAATGAGGACCAAGAGGTACTATAGTTTCACATAACAAACAGACTGCAGAAATACTAGGAAACATGCTTCAAATGTATGCTTTTAGGAAAAATTTCAAAGACCCAGATTTATGAAACCAGTGCTAGCCAAAGGAAGCAGCAGCAAGATGTAAGACTTGGTAGATACAAGTCTTGCTCCCCTCATGTCAGGAGAGGCCAGTCAGAATGAACAGCCAAAGAGCAGCTTTCATACTGCATGAATGTCCTACTGCTCAATTTATTTCTTGCCACAAAGGATTACTGAAATCAGAACTGCTGTAATATGCTCACACAAGAGTACAAATAGGCTGCAAGAACGTGTATTTAAAAGGATTAGAGGGAAGGTGTACATTAATGAACACTAAATATAACACAATTCTCTCACTCTTCTATTGCATTATTCATTACATGTACCCAAGAAATTGCAACTGTGCTGACGTCTGTGGACCAAACAAGAGCTGTATGTGTGCAAAAGGTAACAGGAGATAATCTCAGGGTAGCACAGCAGGCACAGTACAATTTCAATACTTGCCAACACAAAACCAGCAATGGCATTACATACACAAATTCTCACTGATACTCACAGGATGGAAACTAAGGGCCATCATGACTCTTAACATGTTTTCTTTTAACAGTAGTTTTATATGAAATTGGTAGAAAGAACAAACTGATGTGCTGAAATACTAAGAAAGCCCAACACTGCTTAAAAGTGATGTTTTCAGGACAGTAAAAAAGCATGAAAAAAATCTGTCTCTGCCTGGCTGAACCAAGTCCACCTGCAGTGAAAAAATCCTCACTCTCAAACAATCTTCACAACAAGCGTGAGGTAATCTGCTCTGCCTGAAGTTGTTTTCAAGGTTTAACAACATGTATTTGACCAACTTTAGCTTGGAATTAATTCAGCAATAATGCAAGAAAGACTGAAGATGCCATCTTCAGGAATAATAATCAAGTAATATTCCAACAATTAAAAAATTATTTCAAGCTGAGAAACCAGTCCATGCAGCTCCTTACAAATTCAGACAGTAAGCCTGGCAGGACCATTTAACAGAGTCTAATTTATCTACAGACCATGTAATATTACATGGGCTCGCAGAGAGCTCAATGACATCTCTCCTTTAAAAACATTCAATTTATTTTTTAAATACTTGTGAGTGAAATAAAAAACAAAACAAAACAAAACCAAACAAAAACCAGCAGATACCATCAGACCTTTTTTCTTCACATTTGTTTTAAAAAAAGGGGGAAAAAATCTTACTTATCCTGATTTATTAAAAAATCCATTAAATGTGACTTCAAATTAAAAACATGGATCTTAGCTCAAAATTGTGAATAAATCTGTAGAAATACACTTGCATATATATACATATATATTGTTTGTATGCTTATATAACAAATGTATTTGTACTGCTACATTAAGTCAATATTTTAAACACTTCCAGTGTTACTACTTTTAGAATTGTCAAACACTGAACACAGAAAAATATTATCCCTCATGTTTGCTCAGATTCCTTAATTAATTTAATTGAGGATGTATCCCTTCAGGCAGCAGCTCAGATATTACAAGAATTATCTTTTTTGGAGGGCATTTTCAGTGAGTTTTTAAAGCAAACATTAGTGGGTATTTCCCGACAGCAAATTTCAGAATTTTCCCTGCAGAGGGACTCCCTGCGCAGAGACCTGCCCACTGCCAGTAACACTTTGATAAAGAGCAGAGAGCTCCAGGACAAATCTCTGTCCTACTGCAGAGCAAGCAGTGGCAAACCTTTTCCAATCAGCACTTGGTAACTACTGGATGTGAACTGACGTCCTCAGTTTACATCTTAGACAGAGTAAAACAGTTGCTTTTAATCAGCATCTGTAAGGACAGCAAGTACTGACTAGGTCTATCCCAGAAAACACATTTTTAGAAAATATTACTAGACCACAGACCCCATTAGAAACTGTTACTGTGAAAATAGCTTTTTAAGACAAAAAATGTTTGGATCCACATACTGCAAACTATAACATAACTTGAAGTTTTGAATTAATTGAGAACTTTGATACTTTTAGCCCTGCTTTTTGCTTGGCTTCTCAGCTGGTTTTTTGAAGCATCATGTGAAAGTTTGCATGAGTGTAGGAGGGAAATAAAATCTGGTGGAAGACTAGTCTGTCACAGCTCGATAAAAATAAAAATACCCTGGCTCAGAAGAGATAATTATCAAGCATCACCCCTGCGAACAAAGGATGCAGAAGTACAAAAGCAACTCTTACCACCCAGCAGGCCTCGTAACTGTGTAACTATGCTCCCTGTGGCTACCCAGATCAGCAGAAAAATACATATAGAAACTGTGCTGAGGAGCACACACAGTCAGAGTCCTGCAACTTTCAAGCATTGTCATTAGAAAGAGGAGGAAAGAAAAGAAGTCTCCTGAAGGCCTTTCCTGGAAAGATGAAGGCTTTCCTGAAAGGTTCACTGACAGGTATTCACTGATGGGGAGACTCAGTAAATGACAACACTATCCAGTACAGGTATCTGGAGAGAAGCTGAGACTGCATTAAAAAAAAAAAAAAAGAAAAAAAAGAAAAAAAAAAAAAGTGTTTTTATATATTGAAGATTTAAATTAGTATTTACTCAGTTGGCAGGCAGAAAACAATAAAAGTACAAATGTCATGCAAAAATGAAACAGCCAAGTACAAATTTCATGCAAAGATGAAATAGCCATCACACTTAATTACACCAATTAAAAAAAAACAAACCTACAAGCTTGGCTTGCAAGACTGTTAAGAGGATGTCAAGTTGTTCATCAATACAAAAGTCTTTGTAGCACATATAAAATATATGTACTGTAGGAAAAATATAATATACACAAAGCTGAGTTAAGTAACATAAGGAAATAAAATTATTCTTCCTTTTCCTACATCATCAAATTCACTTCTGTTTCTGCACCTCCTGCCTGTTTAATACACCAGTGGCTAGTGGCACGCAGATGATGTCCAACAAGAGAGAAGGCTGGCACTGTGCACCCTGGGTTCAGTTCCCTATGCTACAAGTTAACATCTGAACAAGACCTGGCTGCTTTCTTTAAACTAGCCCAAGGGGTTTGTTGTTTCTCCTTCCACTCTCATTTATGGCTCCTCTCAGCTTACCCTTCCTTTCAACACCACTGCATCATTGCTCCAAACCACTGTCCCAAACTTCTACCCTTATGCCAAGACAGATCTTCATCAGGTTCTTCTGTGAGAGCAGTTAGTTTACTAAAATGTATGAAAATGACACCATTTCATTGACTTCTCTTTCTGTCTCTCTAACAAACCAAACATGCACTTGAAAAGGATATTGGCACAAAGCAAGGGAGACAGAAGTACACACAAAACTACAGGGAGAGGGAAATTTGGACAGTGGGAGGAGACCTCAGTTTCAGCAGCTGTCAGTAAGGTTTTCATTCAGACCACAGCCTCTTGTGAAACCATGTTCTAACCCTGACTTCTTCCAATTTAGAGATGGCAACAGAATACTCACAATACAGACAGATTAAAGTCAAAGCAAGACTCTGGGCTAGAAGAACAAAAATCGCTTATAACCTGTTTTCCTAATGATAAGTTGCCAGTGCAAAGAAAGCAGCCAAAGACATGCACGAAGAGCAACACAGGCAGAGGAAGACATAAAGATGGGCAAAACATGAGGGCACAGCAAAAACCTGGGAGGCTGCTGCCTGATAAAGAATTTATAAATATAAACAGGACAAAGACAATGATCAGAGTAAAATAATTTTGCTCTTGTGGGGTTTGGAGGGTTCCTCCTTTCACTTGTGTTTTTCAGAAGCATGCTGCTGGCACACCAAAAATGTGGTGTAATTTGGGTATAGATTAGTCCAAGTAATGTTACATGAAATTCCTAACAAGATTAGCTAAGGAAGCTTTGCATTAGTTTCCTACATCTGCCTCATTCTTTTGAATGGCTTTTAAAATCCCTATTGAATTGTTTTAAGTTATATTAAGGAACAAATTAATTTCAAGGGGATTTGAAATTTACTTAAAAAATTTAATTTATTCCATTACAATATTTTGTTTTGAACATTTTTTCTAAATCATACACTCTCATTTCACAACAGTAAAGCAGTTTCAAAAACTTATTTGATAAAATACAAGACAAAATTCACTGTTCTGAAATTTTCTTCATTTCAAATTCAGGAAATCTGGAATGTTTGCAAGCATGTGAAGGCTATGGAAATCATAACAGTTGTCGAACAAAAGGCAGAATGACAACAGGAACAGAAGCAATAGCCAGAACACTACCTCCTCGTGATGTTAATAATCTAAAATATTATGCCCTAATTAGAAAGGCGTATTTATTGAATGGATTCAGATGAGAGGCATTTAAATATAGCATTTAACCTTGCGTAACTGCTTTACCTATTTATTCTCTATTTTACAGTATTAGATACATCTTATTTTTTCTATATTTGATATATTTCTTGGGGCTAACTCCGTTTTGAACTAATTCTAATTGAAAGTATTTTTTAAGTGGAAACACATATAACCTAGTAGTAATTCTAGTGTGTAACTAAGTATCCTAGCATCTACCAGCACTTCAAAATGATTACTTAAAACAAAGAAGATTATTATGATGAAATCACACAGATTACTGAACCAGCGTAATCCTTAAACCTAATAAGGTAAGTGCTTTATAGGTTCTCTCCAACCTACTACAAAATAAAATTAGCTTAACATTACCCTGAACAGCAAAAGCTCAACAAATGGTTTTCCAAGTTTCATGTAGAAACTGGATGCAGTTCGGTCTTTAAAGTTGTTCAAACCCATGAGCAATTACTAAGAATGAGAGACTGCAGGGACCTCTCCCCTCTGGCTCAAACCTGCAAGCATTCAATGGAAGTCCTTGCAGCACTGACTTCATTAAATTGTAATGCATTACCATTGAAAAAGGTTTGCACTGGTTGGATTTGGATGTAGGAGTTTAGATGAAGCAAAGCAAGCACTGTTGATTAAGATATTGTAAAAGATAACCACAAACTCTCTCCTACAAGTAAAGATCTTAAGGATTTTAATGCAGCAGATATATGCAACAATCAAAGCAAGAGCCATGCGTGACCTACCAATTTTTATTGCCACATGAATTAACTCTAATGATCTGCTGTCAAACTTCAAAGCTGGAATAAATAAATAAAATGCAAAATGCAAAATGAACCTGTCTGCAAAACAGATGTGGTTACTGAAGCTCCTGCAAGGGCAATTATATTCTAGAGATAAGGAACATCTTTGTTTTACAAAACACTATTTAAAAAAATTTGATTCCATCAACTATTGGTCAGAAATTTCCAAGAAAGGTAGTAAGAAAACAGGGAATATCTACCAAACTGCTAGATACATCAAGTGCCTGACTCTTATGAAAAGTCAATGCAAGTATAACATAGCCTCAAAAGATAAACTTAGAAAAGGCATAGCTTCCAAACATGCAGCAAATCAAAGTCTTGCTTTACTGCTATTTCCGTTCCCTGACTAATTACTTACATGAAAAACGAAAAATATATTTGTACCTAAATTTTCCAGGTTTGCATACAGTGCAAGGTTTGGTTTTCATAGTGGAAGACTACCAATGAATGAATTCCAGTAAATACATAAACCTGTATTTTCTTTTAAACAGCCCATATAGAACACTTTCTTTCCTGTTGTGCTCCATATTGCTTCCTTATTATTTCTTATTATTTCCTGTTATGTGATTTTATAACTAAACCATCAGGTTAATCCCAAGCACTAATGAACTGAAATGAAAACTGGGACAAAACAAGCGGAAACGCGTTACGCCACAACTAAGTCCCTAAAGGAGTGTGAGCTTCCAGGTGATTTTTCACAGGATCCCTGGAAACTGAAGCACACACAAATAAGCTGCTGCTAGTTACTGGACTCTGAGCTTTCAATGAGGCATTGTTTGTTTTCACCCTCCCCAATCTATAAGGTCTAAAGGCTAGATGTAAAGCCTAGCTCTTGCTAAAGGGCAAAGGCTGGTCAATGCAATCCCTACCTCTGGCCACATTCCACTGTCACTTACCCTGTATAGCACAAATGAGCTGGCTAACACTGACTTAAAACAGAAGAATCATTCTTCATCTGTTCCTTTTTCCAAAAAATAAAAAACAAAAACAAACAAACCAAGACCAAAACAAACCAAAACCACCAAATTCAAAAAACCAAAACCACCAAAAACTCCCCAAAACATTGATTTTCTGTTTGATCAATTTCTTAAACAATTTCTATCATGGTGCAATTAATGAGTGCCAAAGAACAGGTAGGAACACACAGAAGGCAGGATGAAGTTCAACTGTGATTTTTAGATCCACTCAGCTGCTGTACAGAAATCCCACCCACACTCATAATTCTTAGGAATAGTGGATCCAGTATCTTATTGTCATGATTTAAGCAGGCAGGTATCTAAACACCACACAGCTGCTCAATTACCCTGGATTGTTATTTTTTTTTTACTCTTCCCTCCTCTGCAGTTCTCCATATCACAAGTCTCTCGTACAGACCACACAAATGAACTTTCATCTAAAATAACAGGAAAAATATTTATATCTTAACTTCTCAATGCAAGCCACTATAATAAAAGCCTTTGAATATTCATTGAGAAGCAGAATACAGCACTTCCTAGGGCTCCTTTACTTATAAAAATGGAGAACTGATAATCCTACCCACCCTACATATCAAAAGTATGTATCACATTGTTATAAATAAAGCAACTGGAAACATAAAGCAAGGAGGAGGATAAAACCAAGAGAACTCTTCCCCAAAAGAAGCAGAGCTGAGCAATTCAGCAACTTGATCATAAAAAGACTGAAGAGGCTTGTTTGTAGTAACTTCACAGCCACAGATCTCCACAAGTGCTGGAGGAGTTTTACCTGAAATGGCATTCTTTGTCTTCTCCTGCTGCCTCCTCACAGTCTCATGTGAATTCTCTTATCCCACACTAAGTGCTCATTGGAGAGGCAGACAGGCATACTGTAGGCTACCTCAGATTAAAAAAAAACCCAACAACTAATTTGCACTCATGGCTCCAAAGCAGTGCCAGATCTTCATATCTAAAAATGGGTCAGTTTAAATATATCAACTTGCAGACCAGCTTGAGGCAAATCATTTATTTCATAGAAAAAATAAAGCACACAGTGCTTCATCTACCCAGAGAGCATCACCACTACAAATATTAGGATTAGTAATATAATTGAAACAGCTAGGAATTGTTTTGCTTTAGAACTGAGATTTAGGTGCAAGTCACAGGCATGAAAAGTTTAAGAAATACCCTATAATGAAAGATTGCTTCTGAATCACCAGAGTTTGGCAATATCATAGCATTAAATTACCTTCAGGGATGTGTGCAGAAAAGACTGCACTGTTTGAGTAATGCAACACTTTTGTCTGAGCATTTCCTTATTTTGGAAGACATTTAAATGCTCTTTATAGACTTCTATGTTAAATGCTTATCAGACCTAGATAAGCATGTTCAAATTGAAAATCAGTGACTTTATCGTATTTCTTTCTCTGTACTTCCACAAACACATCACCAAGTGGCACCTTCCTCTTGGGAAAGGCCACTGACTGAAATTATTGATTTTGTATTCTCTTCCTGAATATTTCTATAATTCACCAAAAGTTATTTCTACCATACATCAAATCTGTGATTTACATCACCTGTTTAAATAAGAAAAAATATATTCCAGACATTTTCTCTTACAACAGCTACAACAGGAAATACATATCACAGAAAAATACAATGAAAGTTATCACAGGAATTAAAAAAACTAAGAAACTAAGGATAAAAATTAAAAACTAAGGATAAAAATCATCCCTGTTAATGTTTAAAGTTGAGGGTACCACAGAAGATTCTGCAGCAAGCTCAACAATAAAAAAATTTCCTCATTTAAAATAATTATGTTCTTAACACAAATGTCAGTCACTTAAGAGCTAGAGTTACTTTACAGTTATATGCTATACAGTAACCAAATATTTTGACTGCTAATGCATTAACCAGATCTGAATGTAAAATGAATGAAGAAATGCCCAGTTTTTACAGTTTCTTAAAAATATTTTATTCAACATTCCCACTCAGTTCTAATTTTTTGTCATATGTAAATTTCATTTTCTACTGTTTCATTGAGATTTTCAAGCCTTTTCCCAAATAATATGCAATTTTGTCCAGTAATTATCACAACCCCTAATTTTAATGTAAACCAAAACAGGATTACAGGTAGGGGAAATTAACAAACACAGAGTGTTAACTGCTATCTTTGAAAGTGTAATTTATTTCTTCAATTTAACACCTATTTTTGTCAGACTACCAAAACTCCCAAAAATTCTCACAAGAAGATGCAGCAAAGGTCTTTGTTACATCCACTGTGACTATAAATTTCAAATTCTTTTCTTCTTCTAACATTTCAATTATGCAACTTGTTAGCACCTGTATATGACATGATCCCCACTGAGAGAATACGTTTTTTGCCAGTATTTATACAGACACCAGTAGACAGTGTTGCAAGTGGAATGATGTGAACTCTCTCCCTAAGGCAAACCAGCCATGAAAATCAGAGAAAAGCTCAGTTGCTTCACTGTTCCCAGAAAACACTGTCTGGAATTGCAACACAAGATTTATTCTCTATCTTTACACTGTCAAACATGTTCTGTTGTCCACCTTCCAGTTTCAGATGCTGACATAAAAACAATTTCCACAGACACTCTCAACCATGCAAATACCACACCAACCCTTGGTGTTCCCTTCGACACTTTTACATAAACTAAACAGAAGCTAAATAGAAATGGAAATCTTCTGAATTCCTAAAACAATTGCACAGAAGCTAAAACAAAGATCGCAACTGACCTATATCTCTGTAGTGCACCATCTCTAAATGTACATCAGTGATGTGCAAGCTATTTCACCGAGTCCTTCAAGCATTGATACAACAAGCTCCACCTTTTGCCCTGATGTTTTCTGTCTTTAACCAGTTTTGCTGCTTTGGCTGATCCCTCAGACTCTCTCCTGGCTGAGAAAGGGCCTGAGCCCTTTTGCCAGATCTAAATGCACATATTCCTCACGCTACAGCACCAGAGGGGAACTGCAGATTTTGCAACACCCCACCCTTGTCCCAATTTATCTGAGGATATCTGCAATGGAATTTGAAGAGAAGCTACTGCCCTGGGTTAATCAGTGGCTTCATACACAGCAAAACAAAGAGACCATAATCAGGAGGAATATCCAGAGTTTGATAACCTTCTACAGGGTTTTTCTAACCTGTCTTCTGATTACATCTCCATGGCAAAGCTTGCCTTTCAGGTTGGCAGAACATGCTACAGCCAGAGATGAGCTACATGGAACTAAGAAGCATGTTGATTATGTCACTTCAAGTAGCTACACTAAATGAAAGGATAAATGCCCAATGTGTGAAAGGATAAATGCCCAAAATGCTCCTCCTTCCTTCCTGTGTCCCTCACATGACAACAAAGTTCTAGAGTTTTCAGGTTTGTGCCAAATTTCTGAATAGTTTCCCTACGAAAAGGTGCAACATAATGGGGATTTATAGCATTTTCTGTCTGCAAGTGTTCAGAAAGGAGCGACCTCGGTGCATCTTGCTCCTAGTTCTAAAAATTACACCAAAGCTCACAGTGGATAAATGACAAAGCAAAGTGTACATCCAACACTGCAGCAGAGTAAGCAATTTCTATTTACAAATAAAGGACAGACCCAGAGCACAAGCTTCTGTTCCTTCACAGGTATACAAAACTCCTTTTTCCTAGACCACTTCCATTCTTTTCTCATATTGGACAGTTTGTCAGGTACATTTCTATTCTGTTCATGAAGTCAAAGCTTACAAGGACACAGAAGATTCTAATGAGATTTTGCTGAATGGATGAAAAAAGGACTGAACACTACACATCTTATAAAAACCAGACCTTATCCTAAACCACACTATAATCTAGAGAGAAACTTCCATTTCAAATTTATGTTAATTAAAATGCTAAAGATTGCATTTTTGTCCTGAACTGCAATACAACATTAATATCTTCTATGTCCCAAATACATACTAACAACCTTGCTTAAAACATGCAGAAAATACTAGGGCTGGAGGGAAATAAACATGCAAGAGCTATGAGTGCAATTATTCTATTCAGGAAAGCTACAAACCTTAAAACAGCAAGCAGCATGGCAAATACCAAGTCGCCAGTACAGCTGTATTATTTCTCCCAAAGGATTTTTAATGCAACTACTCTTGAATTAAAATTCATAGCCAGAAATGCATATGAGCCCTATTACTGGCGTCTGAATCCTCAACAACATTGAGAAATACTAAGATAAGAGCTCTCTGCAATTTTTCAGTCTGTTAGAACAGCAGAGAGACATTAAAATGTAACAGTCCACATCTGCCAACCCAGAACAACTGCCAGGCTCATGTGCTACACAAAGGGTATGATCATCTCACTGTGAGCATCCTCAGGACAGCACAAATCTCCCTCTTTGTACATGAATACATTCTGCTGCGTCTCAACAGCAATGATATTTATTCATAGCATCATCAGCTATATTTTGTTTTGTAACCTAAAAAAACCAAAAAACAAATGTAAACACTGGTTCTAAAAGTCTGTCCTACCCTAGGGTGAGGTCCCACGAAAAAGATAGCATTTAGGAACACTATTAATACTGACTGTAATAGAACCTAGTGCCAATATGAATCCAGTCTTTGAGAGAGTTTCATTAATTCATCCTTTATTAACTCCTTCTCTCTCATTTACAGAAATATGCATACAACTGACAAATAATTAAAACATCTGTAGGCACAGCACTCTTGACAAAGGAAGTACCTCTCAAGGTACTTCCCATACTGAAGAACTAAAGTATTAAATCTCTATGCCAAGGAAATCAGCAACAGTAAGCAAAGGACAAACAAAGGCCCTGGTAACATTACTGGCCAGAAGCAGTCTATTAGAGTCAAAATTGTATAGGGAAGTGTCTAGACAACAAAATAAGTACTGAAAATATTTTTGAAATATATAATGTAAACCCCTCAGTGTAAATATGCTACTTTACAGCCCTACAGTGCAATCATCTCTAATTTGTATGACGTTATCATATTCATACTAAAATTAGCTAAAACTAAATACGCATTTCAAAACAACAAAGAAACATTCCTTATTTTTTTAACTAAGCTGCAGTCAGATGCTTGTAGCTTAGCCAACCCTCTGCAGCTGCTTCGACATCATGCCAATGCCTTCAATTCCTCAGCCTTTCCATCCCTAGGAAACAATCTCTGGAGACCTAAAGAGTACTGCACAAACAATGCTGCATCCTCCAAATGTTGCTAAATGCAAAATCCATCTTTGCTTCTTTTGTTTCTTTTGAAGGACATTGAACATGTGTATTGGACTTCATTTCTGGTTGATGAAATAGTATTTTATTTTCTTTCAAAAAGGAGAGAGATCAGCCTAAGAGAGGCCCATTACAATAGAGGTCAGAAACAGTTCAGTGGATAGGGCAGGAGACCAGGAATCAGTAAAGCTGGCTTCCTGGATCAGCCAGCATTCTGTTATGTGACCTTGTGCAAAGGCAATTCGCCACACTATGATCCCTCTTCTTTTTTGGAGCACCCACCTATCCAGGACACATCCAAGACAAAACTATGTGCCAAATCCTGTATGACTATAAAATTTTCCCTGGTTATTTATTTTTACTAAGGAATTTTTTTGCTGCCAGTGAACCCTGATGATGGTCTGTACAAAAATAATGTCTAAGCAGCAGGCAAATCAGCCGGAATCTCTAGGCAATACTGAAATACAAATAATTACTAACAGGAAACACTGCTTGGCTTACACAATACAATAGAGGAAGAAAAAGGAGGAGCACTTAAAATAGTAACTCCATATGTTACTAAGCAGATTATTAGTTGTCTCATTAAAAAATACCATGGTTACAAAAAAAATAAAAAAACCATATCAATCCAAACGTGTTCCAGCTTCTCCTAAAGAGACAAGGTGTTTGTCCTTTATATGTTTTAATATTGCTTTATAAAATGATACAATTCAGCTTCAAACAAGAACTTTACTAGTTTTCAAATATATTTAATAGGAACCTGATGCTGACAGACACATTAGGAAGCTTCTTTCCAAGCACAGTCAGTACATCTTTATCAATATTCTCAATATTTTAGACAGTAACTCTAAGGAAATTACTCCAAAGTTCTGGGGGGTAAAAAGTTTCTAGAGATACCTGAATTCTCCTTTTTTTTTTTTTTTCTGTGAAATGAATGATATTGAGAAACAAGCATGTTCCAAGAAAGTAATTTCATTCAAAAAAAGCCCTAGACTTTCTGAATTTCAGGATCTGAGCCTCAAAGCAATCAGATATTATCTATTTGCTACTGTGAGGAATAACAGTAGCCCATACAGACCAAAGCAATTTCCTCCATCACCAACATGCTAAGAGTAACTTTTTGTTGTGAGCCCAAATGAAGCTCCTCTTCCTCTCAGCCAGCTTAGTCATTTCCACTCCTGCCTTGTGCTGACACAAATGATCCAGGGAGTAAGTGCTAGAGTGAGAAGTGAGATGGTTGCTTGTTTTTAAAATTACTTTCAAACGAAAATTGGTTTTCATTGTTTAGATTTGTCTGTGACTTATTGTTGATTGTTAATAAATAGATGATCACCAATTCTCAAAGATCTGAAATAATATTCAGTTAAACTGTAAATACAGCTACAAGAGAGAAAAGCTTTGAAATATTTTTAGCGAAAAATCAGACACCATAACATGGAGTTGACTCAAGCACAGTAAGTACTATGTAGTAACACTGAACTTTAAAGGAAAGCAAAAAAGATTCCCAGACAATATGAATAGGTGCTATTAAGCAATACTTGCAGCCCATTGTAATTGAGATGACTGATTAAAGAAATAAGCCAGAGCACATAAAAATCCCTACCCCTTCCACATTATGCTTTTGAACTCCACAGAATTTTACAGAGGAAAATTTTTTTTTAACCAGAAATCCCAATTTCACTAAGCCTCTTCAAAACACTTATCTAAGTTAAAATAGGTCATCATCTGCACAGACATGAACTACATTGGAAAGCAAATTCTACCATTACCATCATAACAACAAGGGAAATGTGACTTTGTTCCTTTCTTTTGTTGTTGATTTTGTTATATGTCAGTTCTCTGAATCCTAGATAATGAAAAAAGTGTTGGTGTTATATGAGAGTTACTGCTATTTGCTGTAAGATTTGTTTAATTTGCAACTTCCTCTTGTGTCAAGCAAAAATATTTGCTGTGTGATTTTACTTAGCAGAACCAGAATCCTCCTGGGCTAGAACAACAGTTAAATTGTTAGCGTTCTCCATACTACAACATATCATGAGTGATAATACCTCAATAACTATATGATTTCTAGGCTTAAGTAAATTATAAAATAATCCTATGACTCCATGGGTGAAAAACCTCCTACATTATCAAACTTTCCTTATTGTTCACTTTCTTTCTTTAAATCCTGAATACAGACATCTGGCGTTCTACACCTTCTACTTGCAAGAAAAGCACATCTCCCCACCAGTCTCTCTGGCATTTACTGTTTGAAATCTCTGCTTAAGAAACTGGGCAAATCTGTATTTGTTCCCAATGCCTGTATGAGTTGATTAAATCAACTCCAGCAAACACAGAATGAATCACATGAGCCTAATCCAAAAGCCAAATGCTCAGTGCCATCTCTAAGAAGACACAAACACCTCTAAATTGGGAAACGATTAACACTGGTGCGGGACTACAAATGGACTAAGTAGTGAAGCTTACTGATCATTTGAGCTGGGAAGCACCAAAACACCTTCCTTCAAAACTTATAGCTTCCCTTAGTTCACAGCCCCTTCCTGTGAACAGATGACTCCCCGTGGTCAGTATTAAACAGTCCTACGTTTTGGTTGTCCTTCTGCCCACCATGCACATTAGCCATGAGAAATGGACAACAACCATCAAACAGCACCTTGTGTTCACAGCAAAATTAAACTTTTAGAAGACAGCTGTCCAGGGAAGCATCCTGATAAACAGTTCTTATAAATAGAAATGCAACCAATTTTTTTATTCCTACTTAGGTAACAAGACTATCCCAGCACGTGACAATTCCCAAACACTGCCGACTCCAGACAGAGGACAATTCCTTCTGCTCAGCAGTGAAACAACTACAGACACTACACCTGAGAGCCTCTTTATAGAGAAGGATGTTGTAACTTGGTGGTTTCAATTATCTCAAACTGGCAGGAAAGAGCTATATTCCAGTGTTATAAACCTATAATAAAAGAGAAAAGAAGCATTTTGGGGGGAAAGGCATTTTCAATGCAGCGCTGACTGAATAGCTTCATTTTTGTTCCTTTCAGCACTGCTTCCTTTCCAACAAAAGCAAATTTTGAGTGACAGGAAAGTACATTTCCCTCTCTGCCCTGCAGCTCACTCTGTGACTGTGCAATCAATGGCAAAGTCTGAAATGGGAAAAAAGAAATCCACTGAAACCCAACAGTGCAGTGAATGATGAATGCCATACAAAAATATATGTCCTTGTATGGCCTGGAGCTTCAGAAAAGAAAAGAAAGATCCCTGAAGAAATGCAAACACCCAAGAGACAGACAATCCTTAGTTAACAAGGTTTTTTTCTTCAAAGTATTCATATTAACAACCTGCACACCACCACTACTGTTTTGTTAACAAAACAGCAGTGATAGATACAGAGATGACATTGAGTAAATTGGGTCAACACCATGGCAATGACCAGCAAGTGCTATCTTGTTGACATCATAAAAATCCTCATAGTCAGACTTTTATATGTTATACAGGTGACACTTAAGACTAGATTTGTGTATTATTTCAACCAGCAACACTTCTTCTGGCACTTTTTTTGCACTTGGTCTAACAAAGCAGAATGGAAAGAGACTATCAACTGCACTTTGGATTTAATCATGTCTCATTCGCACTCAGAATTGCATCATTTAATTAAAGGCAAGACTGTAAGCAAGTTGAAGCAGCTTTATAAGTAAATCACCCAATCCACTTCAGGTTAATTTATGTGTAATTCTACTCACCAAAGCAAAAATGTCTAACAGAGGCATAAGGAAGGAAATATGAAAACTCCCTGTGTGTACAAACTTCCAACTTAAACTTGTTTTTGCAGGAAGTCAGTACTCAGCTTTCGGATCTTGGAGTCGCAAAGAGTTATAATGGAGTTTTGGTTTCCACACCCATGTGAAAGCTGGATACACAGACACAGCATAGGGTAAAAGAATTCTCCAGCTCTAAGGACAGCAGAGGAAACCATATGGATGGGAACTGTAGTCACTACAGCAAAGTTCCTGAAAGAACTGAACCTGAACTGACTCTTCCAGGAGAGAAGAGCAGTAACAGATATTTGCATTTGAATATACAAAGCCTGGAGATAAAATATGAAAATAGAATTAATGGCAATGATAATCCAGAAAACTGAAAAAAGCAGCATATTAAACCAGAAATTAAGTAGGAAGTCTTTGTAACAAGTCTAAGGGAATAGTTATATGTTACCACATGAATAGCAAGTAACAAATAATTGCATTTGTGAAACCAATTCTGACAAATAAAGAACCCTGAATTTGCCTTAAGGACCATAAAAAGTGCTTTAGAGCACTTTTAGAGAAGAAATACAAAGTAAACACTGACAAAATACAATGAAAACCCTATCTCCCACTGTTATGCTTTCCATATTTACTCATCGACTGAGGTGAACTAATGATACTTACAAGGAAATTCCTGCCTCTTGTTCTATCCAGACTCACATTGCCTAATTCGAGGTCCCACACTCTTCGCAGCAACACCTGCACAGTGTCCCAAACCCTTATTCTTTTCCAGATTGCCAAAAATCTCTACCTCATCTAAATCATAACAGGAGCTCAGAGAAGCAGAATAATCCATTAATATTAAAAACAAAGAGTAAAGAGCAATTTCTGAAGAACATAATCCATTGCATTTGCCAATACAATCACATTTTTACCATAGTTGCTTTGGCAATTTAGATTCTCCACACATAAGCCAAAAAGCCAACAAGAAGTGCTTGACCCTCTATTTGACATCCTACTTCAATGATTTTTTTTTCTCAAATTAGTACACTTTTAAAAAGCAGATACCGATCCTAGATTACTACTAAACTAAACAACCTTAATTTATTAACAGGGCTGTTATGAAGCAACTTTGTTTTAAGCAAACATATAAATTATCTTCACTGAAAAGAGCTGTTTAAATCTAATTTTATACAGAAGAAAAATAATATATTAAATCATACACAACATAAACCAAGGCACACATAACAGTAAACTGATCTACAGATTACAGAAAGTGATGGATCCTGTAAATTACCCCCAAGCGAACAACTATAAAAGTCTGTATCTTTGATACAAAGCAATAAAGTGACTTAGAGAAAGTCTAGACTTGATTAAAGTTTTTCAAATTTACTGGTTTTTTTTGCTAAGAGATAGAAATATATTCTTGATGAACCTCTGAAAACCTGGGAAAAACTCACATTAAATAATAATCTTTTTGATAATGATGAACTTGTATAAAAACAGTAAAATCCTGTCTGTTAGAAACTTTTAATAATAATGTTAAAGCTGCACATTTAAAGACTTTCAGCCAAAAGAATTATCCTCATCTAAATTGTTTAATTTATAGGAAGTGAATACTAATCCCTAGATTAAGAGAGGCATATGATTAAAAAAAAAAAAGATCAACCAGGAGCCGAGGCAGAAAATTATGCTAACATTTCATACCAAAAGCTTCACAAGACAGGATTTGCGCAAGGATTTGTAAGAAACTTACTCAGAGTACAAGTTACAATAGGCATATTGATAAGATATTATGCAAAATATGAAGGCTAAAAAATCCAACTTCAGTAAAAAGAATTTTAAGGCACTGAAATGTTCAAGTGGGAAAAGATATGTTTAAAATATTAGGTTTAAAAAAAGATATGTTTAAAAGATATGTTAAAAAGATACGTCTAAAATCTGCAAGTCCTTAAAAAAACCTCACGAGGCAGCGATCAAGAAAATCTGATCCCCTGCAGAGCAGCCTTGGTAGGACAGACCAGCAATATGGCTTTGAAATGTGCAAAATTAGAAATGTAACGTAGGGTGTATTTGGAAAATGAATGCTCTGCAGCATGAAAAAGCAAAGAGATTATAGCCCAAGGTAGGACTCCACATGAGAGAAGGAGTCAGTGAGTCCTGCTCTGCCCAGACCCGCAGCACTGTCCCGTCCTAGTGCCCAGCCCGTGCCAGCCTCCCCGGGAGCCGGCCCGGCTCCCTCTCCAGCAAAAGGGCTGGGAAAGGGCGCTCCAGCGGCGGCAGCCCGGTAGCACATCGCGGCCTCGCCCCTGGAGCATCGCAACTGCATCAAAGCCCGGGACAGAGAAGTGCCACACCCACCGCTGCGGGAGTGGATAACAAGGACCATCGCTCTCTTCTGGTGACAGACCTAACAGCGGATTCTCTCAGCCGAAGAAGCTGCTGCCTCACTCTTTGAAACAAAGGCATGTATTTCCCCAAAAGTTATTAAGTTTACTATTCTTTCGATACCTATTTTCACATTCAATCTTTGCCAGGGCTTTGCAAGGGTTTTTACAGCCACTCACTTTGATATTCTCTGACTGAGCATGAAATTCATCCCCAGTAGACAGCCAACACAAACAGCATTTAAGGTCTTTTTTTCTAGTACTACATTTGCTGTCTCACTCCTACTTGAAAAAATCCTGCTGTAATAGCAGCCACTATTGTAAAGCAGTAAGCCATTAAGTCATCATTTTGCCTCAATATTTCATTTTGCTTCCTCAAAAGCACTTCAAACTGTTATTTTTACTTATGGTGTTGCTAAATACAACTACTAAAAGCTTAGAAAAAAATGTTCATTATAAATAACACTAATTTCCCTCTCAGCACAACATTACATCATGCTGCTACCAAAGCAATCAGAAAAGCTGGCATTCACAGACAAGATACAGTAACAGGATACATCAAATATTCCGCATCATGTTAAATATCACCCAAACTTGAAAAATTTTTTAGCTACAGAAACTTCAAGATCAGTCTTCTATTAAAGTTTCCAAAGATGATGGCCAAGGTTACAACCTTCCAACTGAGATTAGATACATGAATTGTGTATATGAAATTATAAGCATTTTGATTGCTCGCCATAATAGGCAGCTTCCTTGGCAGAAGGATTTAAAGATATTTTGCGCTATAATCCTCATGCAGTCACAGAACTTACACAACCTCTAAACTCTTCCAAAATAGCTACATGTGTAAATCTGACAAGCCCCTAGGAATTTTGCTAAACTTCTTTGTCTTCACATGTCCTGAACAAAAATAAAATGTAATGTCATACACAAGTCTGTACAGATACATACATATACATCCTTACACATATGAGCGCACAAACACCTACGTGCATATTCTGACCCTCATGGTACCAAGAAGCTTTGAAGTGCTTCCAGTGTAACTGTATCTAGCTATGGAGCAATCCAAAATCTAATTTGCAGTTTTATCTCTGAAGAACAAAGACAGGTGACACAGGCATTAGCTAGTGCAGGGGAATTTGAGAAATCTGAGGAAGGAAAATGAAAAGGTTCAAAGCAAAGGCTTAGCACTAGCAGTGTCAGAGTCATGCTTTTTTTAAACCAACTGTAAAAAGCTGACCTAAACCTCTACAAAAGGGGAATTTGACAATACACTGAAAAAAAGAATATATTAAAAGTCAATACAAAAAACCTTGCCACTTCTAACATTTGCTAGCTGTAAGTCTGAACATCAGTGGGAGTCCATTCTGACAAGAGAGCTTTACAGCCGTATCTTCACACTATGGTACTACTGATCATAATCTGTATTATGGTATGGTACTCTAAGGAATAAAAAATATATCTGGCCTGAGCAAAGCTGGAAATTCTCTTCTTTGCCAGGACAAGCATAAAGCAAGCTCAGAAGAAATATCTCTGACATTGTTTTCTCTCATCAGAACTAACTATTCCAATTCAGCAATTGGTTTAAAACCAGGAAGTCTGTTGCAGAGAAGCACTAAAACATGAAGAGGAGGTAAAACTGACAAGGTAAAACTCCACAAGTCGTGACAGTCATATTATTCTTTGGCCTCAAAAAATCCATCAAAAAGAAAATGATCTACCATAAAGTAAGTCCATCTTCAAAAACGAAAAAAATGAAATTCAGAACTGACTTATTAAAAAACCCAAATATATAAAAATAAATTCTGATTAGGGCACTTTAACCCATTTTAACTTTGCAACAGGAATGATGCATTCCAGAACAAACCTCTCGATTTCTTTGACCGTTTTTCAAAACAACACCAGGTTGCGAAGTAATTTTTTTTTTTCTTGGCTAAAAAATGTTCTATGAATCATCAAGAAAACCATTACACAGCACGTCCTGAGCTCTGCTAATTCCTTTCAGAAAAAGAACAGCAGTTTCCATCCTTTCTGGAGCCCCTTTCAGTAAGGTCAAGGCACTTCAAAACATCATTACAATTAAACCTCTCCTCTGTATACACTTATACTGTATTAGCATATGACTGTAAATTCACAATTCCTCTATAAAACAATTTTCAAGAAAAGGCTTTGCTAAATTTGTGCCAATCTTTGACTACAAGTATCAGCACTATACAGGAAGAACAAAATTGCCAGGCTGCACTCTAGATTATGAAAAACAGAAAGGAAAAAATAGCACAAAATATCACACAGAAGATGAAACTGGATGCAGATAGATGAAATGGTTGACAAAACAGGCAAAATATAAAACATTAATGCAACACTAGGCATTACTGAAAAACCAAACAGAAGCCATACTTTAATCTCTATAGAAAAAGTAAATTTTTCTTCATTGTGATCTTTACCCTCAAAATGCTTGAAACTAAATTTTTTACTGTTAAATCCACTCTCTTTTCTGAAAGCTTCACATCTTTCTATGAACTGTATCAACAGTCTTAGATCAAGGATGAGAGAACATTACAAAAACCCTGTTACCTGCTGGTTCTACTCAAACAGTGAGAACAGTAAGAGAAGAAGCTAAGATGTTCCTGAATGGCCTCTGCTCTCTGCCTGGATTTTTTTAGAGGACATTTCTTTAAGAGATTTTTTTTATTATTATTTATGACAATTGTGCCTGTTGCCATCAAATACTTCCCTGCAAGATTTATATTGGCCTACCAATTATGTAGCATGTGTTCCTTTATGTGACAATGCACACTTCTTACTCCATGGTTGATGCTCCATCCCTGGAAGTGTTCCTGGCCAGGCTGCCTGGAACTTTGAGCAACCTGCTCTAGAGTGGAACGGGGCTGGGAATAGACAATCTTCAAGCTCTCTTCCAGTCCAAACAATTCAATGATTTTGTGAACTTTCTGTATATTAAAAGCCACATACTTCGCTTTTAACAAAAATAAAGTTATTCCTGTTACTTTTCCTTTAGAAAGAATATATTCTCTGCTACTACCTGCATCAATACTGATCAGAGATTATTAAACTCTTGGGGGAGAGGAGAAAAACTGAACAAAAAGGGAATAATATTGATTCTTCACAATAATCTCTTTGAAAACAGAATTTTCCAAGAGTACTTCACAGACATTTACAATATGTAACTGAATATTTTGCATCTTGATATACCTTATCCAGGAAAAATATCTCTGAAACACATTTCCTATGTGCAATCATAAGATGTTAACAAGTTTAAGAGTTGGAACTTGGAAAACAATATACTAGGAAAACCATTCTGACATAGAATGTGCTTAAAAATAAGGACAGGAAAGAGACATGACAAAACTGAGGAGAGGTAGAAAACAGTTAAATAGAAAAGATATTAACAACAGGCTGATAAAGACATTGCATATTCTGACATTTTTGTTATGTAGAGCCTTCACAGAGAGCACAGCATGTTACAGCAGCAGGCCCTGTATGAGAGCTCCAGTTTAAATCTTCCCAACTCAAAAGTCTCCTGCTGGGAGATTTTTATCTGAAGAACTTAATTAACAGCAAGTTTAAAATAGGGTCTCTAAAGTATACTGTTGGTTTTCATACAGAAGAGCAAAATCAAAACAAGACAGACATAAGCAGCAAAGGGAATGAATTCTGTTTGTCTCACAAAATGTGTTATCTCCCCCTTTCTTCCCACAGGGTGGAAGGGAGAGGTATGAGAAAACATACAGCCCTGCTGTACAGAACATCCATCACACAGAGCTGACCCACCCTGCTGCAGGATGGTATCAGATACATTAGGCTCTTTCCTAAATACTCAAGTTTCTTTTTGGATGCCGAAGGGTTATTTCTGGAATTATGAAAATTTTACAAATCTCTTCCCATGACCTTTCTGACATTCAAACTTTGATGAATAGCTCCCACACTGGATTGCTCATTCTGAGAAGAAAATTTCATGTTCCTTTTCCTTAGTAGCAGATAAATTATGGTTGTCCACAGCAATGATTAAACACAGTTTACAAATACACTGGCATATCAGTCATTTGTTCTTAACCCCAAAAGCCTGACCTTTTTTCTGGCATGATGTTTTTCTTTTCAACTTTACAATGGCCCTTGTCAAAATCAACTTTTAAAAGCTGTTCTGTCCCGTATCTCACTCGTGTCATGGGTTCCGCAGGCTATTCCTAGTTACACAGCTAGGACAGACACCAGGCCTACACACAAACCAAGCTGCAAAATCAAGCACTCCAAAGTCAGCAAATGTCAAAGTCATTGCCAGAAGCAATGGGCAAGATGCCTGGGAGACTTGATCTGCCCTTGCCCTGTGTGCATGCATTATGGATAGTTTTTATTTATAGAATTACATCCTACCACCACCCACAAGGCTGCTCCCTGATTCAGTTAAAAAGAAGAATCAACACCCATTTACTGAGCAACTATTCAGTACTTTATTTTCTTCTCAGCATTTGAAATACCATTTGAGACCTTCCCTACTGAGCACCACTCAAGTTTTTGTAAAAAAGTGGTCTCCTTAGTTTCCTGGTGTGGCTCATAATTGTATCAACTAAGCATCTTACAAAACACTGTCCTGAAAATACATCCCTAGAACCTATAAATCATTACCTCAAAATTTGAGATGGAAGAATTCAGGCACAGAAAAGCAAAAAAACACTCAAGGTTTGGGTGTCAAACTGAAACACTCAGCAGCATATCTTCCAGACTAGGTGTACCTGTATAGTATTTTTATTATATATAAAAGTAGAATTTTGTATTTACTTAACACAAAATTACCATTAATTCAGTTGCACATGAGAGCTTAGAGCACTTTTCTTGGTTGAATTCTAGATTTTTAAGTCAAACCAAAAAAATCCCACAAGTAGTGACTACAGAAATTCTGATTTTCGGAGAATCACCGAAAGAAACTTGAGAAAGGCAGGAATATTGCCTAGATCTCAACATAACACTGAGCTCTACTCTATAACTAAGTTCCAAAATAAAGTCAACAATATGGCTAGTAGTCCCAAGCTTCTCAAATATATATATTTGGCCGAAAAATGTAGGTCACCATACTAAAATAAGAGGATTACCTATGACAGGCCAAAACTTTGTTGCAGGGTAGGGGGAGGACATACAACATGACCAAAAGCAAACCAGACAAGACAGAAACTATGCTAATGTCTACCGAAACATACATATGCTGAAAGCAATTTTGCACTTTAATGCAGGAACATGCCAAACAGCAACATAATGAAGGGAACAGAAAATAGCACCATATTTGAAGGTCTGTTAATACTAGATTATAATAACCCAAAATCTGGCTGAAAAGAACCCACTTATAGGAGTCTACAGAGCCATTAGGAATTTTGTCCACTGTGAAAATGCTTTTTCAGTCCCCATACAGTGTGGGAGTTGATGAATACTAGGACCATGAACGCCCAAAACAAAAAAATAAATATAAAAATGCAACTTTTGTAGAATATTGTGAAAAAAGAAGCTAGAAGAATTACAGCTTCAACTAGCACATGCTGAAAAAAATACGAGAAGTTATTAAAGTCTATGGCAGATGTTTGTGCAATCTTGTACTGATGATGCTGTTTAATGAAAGCACAAATTCAGAGCAAAGATAATAAAAAGCTGAAATAATCGTGTTACTATTAATTACAGAATTCCATTAAAATATCTATACTAGATAAAACTACAATAAAAACACTTGTGTTCAAATCAATTTGTTATTTTTGTACTATATTCATATATCACATGTAAAAGACAAAGGGCGTAGCAGAATTTCCAAATCAAAAATCTATTAAATGGAATTAAGATAGAGTGTATGGACCTATATATACACTGTGTGCATATATGCATTCCTGTTATACAGATAGAGCTGTTAAACATGTCATTAACCTGAGAAGTCAGGATCAATTTTAAATCACTACCATAATGTAGAAGTACATTTTTGCCCTACAAACAAGGAAGTGAAATAATCATGAGAGCAAAACTAGCACAAAAGTAATGTCTTCTCAATCCCTTGACATCTTTAAATGAAGGATGGATATAGCTCTGGCAAATGCATTTTAGCCAAGCACAAACTGAAACTGGTTTTTGGTCAGTTAAGTCAAAAGGTTCATTATCAGGAGACCTGAATGACAGACAAAGACTTGTTGTATGTATGTGATGCCAGACGTGGCAATTTAATGGTCTCTTCTAGCCACAAACTCCATGAAGAACTCTCCCAAAGAAAACCATGTCATAAATACATCATTACAACCAATTTAATCAAGCCCACACTCACTGACCCAAAAGTCCATCACTATCCTCTTTGCCAGAGGTAAACAACTCCTTCAGAGCTGTTATCCACAAGGTAGAACAGCAAAATTAATCCAGTACACATCCTCCTTCCTTATATTCAAATTCAATTTGCTATGTACTTGATCATATTTACTCCTCCATCTTTGTCTACCTCACACACACTGATGTTCTTTTCAAAAGAACGTTAAATAGATTAGGAGAGCAGCTCTGGGTTGTTGTTGTTGTTGTCTTGTCTAGTTTTTTTTTTTCTTTTTAATTACATTCTCAATTAAAATAATTTCTGTCAGCAGGCAGCTTAATATAATATTCAAACCATGGCTATTTACCAAAACAGTAACTGTCTCTCACAGCTCCTAAAGCAAAGTCAAGTTACCCTTAAAGAACAGAACTGTACAATACTTTGGCAGCAAGCAAAAAAAAAAAACTTCACTTGTACATTATTAGAAAGCACGCTGGTTGTGTCCGACGAGAGAGATGATCTGAAGACTAGGATACTCTTTGGGACACGTGGTTTATTGGTCGTGGGGAGGCAGCCTGACTGGGGAAGAGTCCAGGGATTCAGGAGCAGGAGTGCAAAGAGTCCAAGAGGGCAAGAGCAGGAGCAAGAGGGTCCAAGAGAAGGGGCGCAAAAGAGGCTTGCAGGCAAGCAAAAGAGGCAAAAAAGAGCTCCTTGTTACATTCCATTTTAACCCTTTCTATTGTGAATATTCTAATGAGCATTAACCAATCACCTTAAGATACAAAACCTACAGAATCTACATATAGCCTATGGGAACTATAACATTACAATACTACTCTACATACCAAAACCTGTGAAACTCACCTTATCCCTGATACCTGAGAAGGTCCAACGTTTTATTCATCCTTTTGTCTTGGCAGGGGTGTCACTGACTCACCCAGCCAAGTCTTTTCAGCTATCTAATCACCTTCTTCCTGTCCATGCTTACAGTTCAAATTTTGCTTTTAATTCTATTCCTCTTGTGGGTTTCATACTTTTAGAATCTTCTACTAATAAATCATCTCTGCAGGGCCTAGCTACTTCATCCTCTCCAACAGTACATATACATCTACATAAAATTTTTGAAATATGGTTATTCTTGCTGCAATACATAGTTACCATATCAATATCTCTTGCAAGAGAAACTTACAGCTCTAAACAATAAGGTAATCACTTCAAAGGAGAGTTCACCTAGTGCTCACTTTAAATAGCTATCATTAGGCTGAAAGTATTAAAACTACCTGTGGCCAGGTTCCAAAATGTATTTAAGGTGTCTTTCTGAATTTCTACTGATTCCATCAGGAATCCAGGTACCTGAACATCTCTGTGCATTCGAGTCCACTTGTACAATAATCCCATATAAATCAACTTTATTATGAGAAAGATGTAACAGTTTATTTTTGCTGTTATATAAAAGCAAAATGAATAGTAGCATGATTTATATTTATTATACTTTTATTTCAAATTAAAAAACCCTCATTAATACATCACAACCAGGAGTTTACATATCTGAAGTTACCAGAAAGACAGTCAACTATGCTAAAAATATATACAAGCATCCTGTTTAGGCCAAGTGTATGACATGTATTTGCCGAAAACAAACTTGCTAATTCCTCTGTCCTCTACAGAGTTCAATACCATTAAACCTAAACAGCAGTGAAAAACAAACAAAAAAATCTGTATGGCTTAGCTAACCTTTAAATCAAATTTTAGCTACATGTTATGCATGCAAGTTCAGAGGGTTTGCAAACTAAAAATGTGGCAGCTGAGAGGCATCTGTCTCAGACACATGAAAGCCCACGACGCAGCCAAAGCATTGCCTGTCTCTGAACTTCTATACAAGGAAAAGACAGGTAACAAATAAATTCCAAAGAAACACACTGTGCCCATCAGCTGCAATAGTGACCCTCTCTAGTTTTAGATCCAGCCCTTGTGATGGCCACAGAATCCCTCGGCCAAGGCAATTACAGAACTCTCTCACGCATCTTCTAATAATTTAGAGTATACACAAAAGAACATCCAAAAGCAAACACAAATATTTTCAAGAAAGAGGCAGATATAAACTGATATATGGCTTATTGCTGAGATTTTAACCAATAGCTTTGAAGCATCTCAGTGAAGAAAAAAAAAAAAAAATTTGGGAAAAGACATGATGAAAACCCCAAACTGTTGCGTTTGGCATGTTGTTTTCATAAGAGAAAACTAGAGTATATCCAAGACAATATCACTATTTCACTTGTATTACATTTCACTGTGAGTGATGCACTTCTAGGATTTTGTGCACATTCTCCTTTCACTCAGGCTGTGATCACAGGCCTAAATTGAGGGAGCATGCCATCTCAGCTCCAAGTTTTCAAAAAAAATTTAAAGCTTCAACTGTTTATCTACTTCTTATTAAAAGAATTCAAGAGAGAGAAAGCAAGGGAAATGTACAAAGCACATTAATTACATTTTACATTAAATATCATTTGAGTATTTTCACCTCACCTTAAAACACTGTGTACAGTGTGTACATGTATACAAAAAGCACACAAAATTCTCTGCTGGCCATTCCACCACAGAAGGAAGGTGAAGAAGAACTGAAGTTCAACCATTTTATTGTCATCTTAGACATCGTAAGGACCAGAGTACACACAATAATGTTGTCCACCTACTCTTCCTTTCCAGCTTTTTTTTCCATAACTTCCAAAAGACTGAGACAAACCTTCCATGCAATTTTGAGAAAGTACAAAAAACTAAAGAATATCTAACAACATGCTTGTTCTAATCAAAATCAAAATATAGAGGTGACAAAGAAATTAGTATTCCACTACTTATCTTTTATATTGGAGATACAGTGAGAGGAGGATAAGAGGGTGCTGGGAGCAGGTATTATATCTGAGGGTTTTCTATGGCATTTTCATGGAGAGAAGATGCAGTTATTTTAAAGGGATTTTACAGAAGATGAAAAAAAAAGCAGCTTCACTACATTTCCCTTACGCTTTTAAACAAAAATGCCTTTTTCCAAGTGTACATGTTAGGAACAATGGAAACACAGGTTGAGAAGTCAAAAAAGAAGAGTTTCTTAAATATATAAGGGAAAAATAATTGTGGTTATTGTAAAACAGGGTAAATAAGATTGTATTTTCTGTTGCATTTCTGTTAAGTATGATGTAACGTAATTCCTTGCCTGCAAGGAAGGAGGAAACCAATTTTGATAACAAGGCTAAATTTATGAAGTAAGAAACTGTGCCAAAACAGGCCACTCTTTACTTACTCTGTAGAATGACTGACACACACACAATAATAATTTGGAGTAATTCTTACTTTGAGGGGAGTCACTCACATTTCTGCTGACTGTAACAAGAAAAAACATTTGCTTTCCCCCATAAGCAACTATACATGAGCATATTTTTAGTAAGTGCAATAATTAGAAGAACCACTGGATTTCGACTCCTGCTCTCTGAAAAGCACCACTAAAACATGCCCAGTTTATAAAAACTACAACTGGTACACAAAACTGCTCTAACCACTTCCTCATCTTTAAGCAGACTTACTTTAACATCCTTCAGTCTCCTGACTGTGTATTACTGATTAGTTCAGGACAGGACTCCACAACCAGATGTCAGGTGTACAGACAGACATGAAATAAAATAGCCTCAAATCAGTTTTCCTTCATGTTCAAAGGTAGGCTTTGCACCCTTTCAGCCAAACCCTGAAAACTACACATCCTCTATAAACATTTTTACAAATACAAAGCATGTCATCTATAACAGTATTTCCTTTATACCTTTCCGTGAGTTTACAGCGGACATTTTACAAATCTTTCTTCCTCTGTAAATGTCTAAATCCCAGCAAACATCTGGCAGGACACCAAAAGTAAACCACTGTGCAAGTAGCAGGAGAGCTGCAGGCTGCAAACACAAAGTCCTCAAGTAATAGAGTATTTTCCATCGCCTACACACAAGACAAAACCTCCTGGAGTTAGTGCCATCACAAAAGAGAAAAGGCAAGTTAGAGAAATCCATTTGGGTCATCGCACGTCCAGTGGCCACCACTCAATGATAACAAGCCATAATACAGGAAGTACATTTACTGATGCTACTGATCAAAGATGTGGAAAGAGGAAGCTGTTTTCTTTTAGTCTTGCTAAACCTCAGCTGCCAGATACTTGCACTAAGGTGTCACTGAAAGAGGATGAGAGATCAAGACTTGCACAGTCAGATGTATCCAAGTTGCCAACACAAAGATGGCAATGGGCTTTATGCTATTCTGTGTCTTCCATGATTATATTTGTTTCTAGTCATCAGCAGCTCATCAAGGCACATTGATTTTTCTGTTGAGGTTTAGAAATGAACTGTCCTTGTAGTCCTGTCTCTCCCTGCCCTTATCTTTGGGTAATCTCATCCATAAACAAAAACTGGAAAGAGCCTGGCCTCTTTCCAGAAATTTTTTTTAAGAGAGGCATGGCAGAAATGAAACAGTATTTCCATGTATACTGCTTAAATTGTAAATAGTTTCCATCAAAAAATAAATCATTGAGAGAAGTCAACCTACTTTTCCACTGAGAAGGAAGTCAGACTGGCTCATTTGCAAAGGAGATTTTACAGCTGATTTAATATAACCTTCGTTATCTGCTAGAAAGGGAAACCCAGATCTATTTACACAAAATCCATGCAACATAATCTTGGCTCAGCTAGCCAAAATACAGGATCTACTCAAATCCCACCTACAGCACATACAAGACACAATAACAATCCATATTCCAAGAGATACCAAAAGCAAACTTCAATTTAGATTTCCAGAATACCCTGCAGATATCCATTCTGATTAATTTCCCATCCTTTCAGATCACTCTTAAGTGTGTAAAAGAAAAGAGTCATACAGAAGAAATTAATTGAACTCTCTAGCATCTTGCTGCATTAACTCACCAACAAATTTGCAAACAAACTCCAAAGAAAAACCTGGAAGAAAGCTTTACTTCACATTTGCATTCCTTAACTTAGGAAAATCAGAAAGAAAATCCATGGACTCTGCAGCAGCATTTTATTAAGTTAGGAAAATTATCAGAAGGTAATTTCAATTTGCACTTTTCAGATATTGAGAGAGGACTCTATTACAGACAAAAATCAGAAAAAAAAATTGTATTAAAAATCTTTTATAATATACAGAAGTGTAGAATAAAGCAGAATATTTGAAGTTATCAACACAGAAAATATCAACACAGGATTTCAAATAAAGGCAAGAACAGGCAGCATTGGACGAATAATGAACTCGCTCATCAAAAAACTTTTGTATCTGCCTTGACTATGCCAGCAATTATTCAGTGTAAACCTAATGAAAACCTTAGAAGTTGCAATGATAAATTAAAAAAAAAAAAAAGAAGTCCCACATATCATTGATTTCATGACCTTCTGTCTTATATCAAAGGAGTTTGCCATTGCCCCTTTGCAAAATTCTGCAATTGACAGTACTCACAGAAATATTAGTATCTTTCAACAGCAACGAAACTGGTTATTATTCAAGTGATGCCCTATTTTCTCTTTCCCGATAACTATAAGATTTTTTTTTTAAATCAATGCTTTTGGAAATACAGAACAATCTAGCCTACTCACTTTCCAGAATCAAACTCTGTGATGTTTGCAAACCTCACATTCAAAATTCAAATACATTAAGGGCTGCCAAACCAGGAAGATAAGTACTCTGGTGACTACATTTCTGATTTTGGTTTAAAGGCACTGAGATACCTATATCTCTTTAACACAAAGTTTTAATCTAATCTAAAGTTATACACCTGAAAATACCCACTGAGAATAAAGATTACTACATGATTTTGGGTCAAGCTCAATGAAGTATTATAAATAAGAGTGGGTTCAATCTACTTAGTGGGTAATTTTTTTCAGGTATTCCAAATAGTTACAAGTAGATTAATTTTTTCAATCTTTGACTAAAGATTCCTAGATTCACATAAAATTGAAGTGCTTTCTGTCAAAAATTTAACATGATAAAATAGTAGTTAACAGAGAAAATAGAACATTATGTTCTTGATAAGCACACACAAACTTTTTGCAAGCATAACTATGAATTAAGAACCAAACCATTGCAATTGCATTGTATCTTTATTCTGCATATTAAATTATTTTCTAATCTTTGAGATACAAATAATTCTTTTGTCAGTTAATATTAAAGGTTTAAAAAATGTTTTGGTTTAAAAAATGGTTAAACCTTTTAAAAAGATTTAAAAAATTTATCAGTCAATGGAAGCAGAAGAAAGATGGCAGAGTTATGGCCCTATCCCTTCCATTGGCTAATTCTCAAACATATCCAAGTGGTAACTGCAGTACCAATTTCAATTCCATTTCTCACAAAACATTATGAACTTCTTGGAAGGACCAACTGAAATGGGTTAGGGCAACACCAAGCCCTAACGGATTTATCTAGCACCACCCACAGCAATATGTTCCTATTTCTACACATTACCTCAGTAAAGTCTACAATCAATTAAAGTACCATATCTGAAAACAGAAAATAGGTAACACTATTTACCTTAAATTTGTCTTTGCCACAGTACACCAGACTTTTGGGGAAAAAAGGAAGAAAACACAACAAAACAGGACAAAGATGAAACTAGTTGGAAAGTCCTCCTGTCAGGAAACAAGGCTTATGGAATCTGTTCTTAATGTTTACATTACTACAAAAAAACTCATTTAGAGTTTTCATACAGTGAAGAGGATGCCTCAAAAGCAGTATTTTTAACAGGCATGCAGTGGGGAGGGGGAGGAATATATTTGAACTTACAATCTACAAATAGCCTTTTTCCCTCCTCAAACAGATGCACAATTAATATGATACCAGGCAGTTATGAACCATTCCTATCCCACAAATTCTTTAACACTCAACTGTGAAAACTTCACTGTTCCCATATAGATACTTTAAGTATTTTTTTTATAACATAAAACATTACAACCACAAAATAACAGAAGCAAACACAAAGTAAAATAGTTTGGCATCCACCCATAACAGAGACCTCTTCTCTCTCCTTTTTAATACACCATCACAGCTGTGGTCACAGAGAGAGAGTGGTAGGAGGACAGTATTCCACAGGTTAGGAAACAAGTTACAAATCACCTGTAATGAACAGACCAGGTTAGCTGTTTGCTTATTGAATGCTGTAGAGACTCAGCAGCAGTGAGAACACCTATCTACAGCGCACAAACCAGATGTCAAAGATCTGCAAAACAACTGGTTCAGAGATGGTTGTTACCTATTCAAATTACTTATCTGAACATTCAAATTAAGCATAATAATTACAGCCATGCTGCAAGATCTAGGTGTTTTCTCACTGTCAAATTGGTCTCACACATATTTAAGAGATTATTTCCATAAAAAAAGCCTGACTACTTGTCCCAGATATATTTCAAAAGGCAAGAGCAGCAAACTACCCTCCACTTGCCATTGTGGGCCAGTCTGTTGTCCTGCTAGTCAACTCAAGATCAGTCCTCCAATTTGTTTGCCTGTGCTTTCATCACCTGTCTCCGTCTAGCTCTAAGTTACCTGGTTCAATTGAGGTTTTCATTATTCATTCTGATTCCAAAGCTAACATGGGACAGGTAAACCTGCTAAGATAATCCTAAGTACTAGCTCATTAAAATTTAGATGTTTAGTAATGCAAACATTAAGAACAGATTCCATAAGCATTTATTTTATGTAGTCCAAGCCAAACGTATTTTCACACACTAATTTTTTAAATGTATCTCTTCTCAATGCTACTGAAACTTACCAGAAGATCATAACACATGCTATAATTTAGAAATTCCCATATTTAGAGCTCAATAATGGAAGACCTTTGCAAGTTTTGCAAGTTTCATCCTACCTCTGATCTTAGTTCAATAAATTTAGGATACTGGACCACACAGTCTCTAATAAGGTAACTGTATAAGCTTCCCAGTGGCAGAAGATGGCTGCAGGCACTTGCCCTTTCCATGCTGCATGTCAAGACAGCTGATAAGCATACAGATACAGCTCCAGGGCTTCCCAGAAACTATGCACACACTATTCAAGAAATCAGGTAGGCAAGAGCTAAACACCACTCCTAATTACTTGGTCCAGCCTACCTCTAGCCATCAAAGAAGCTGTGGGCATCACCAAGCTCTTGCCATCTGCCATTATTCTTCCAGGGGGATTAAAGGGGCCCAGCTCTTCCCTATTGTAACAAAATAAATATCACAGGTGACATCTGAAAAAAAAAATATGCCCAGGACTACAGTATCATCTGTTTCAAAAACCCCAAGGTCTTTGCAAGAGGTAGACTAATGAATCACCTTACTGGGCAATAAGTAAGTTGTATGTACTCTAAGTGGGGTGTGATTTTTTCTACTAACAAGAAAATACATTTACAACTAGCTGATTAATATGAACAGACAAAAAGATCATGCTTTACAATAAAATGTCTTTTTAAAAATCTAATAAGACTGAAAAATATAATCTAATCAAACTGGTAACCTATGAAATTTTAATGTCATACTTTATTAATTACCTAAGACATCAGTGAGTATTTATATTGATTTCGTCAAACATGAATAGTCTACTATGATTACTCTAAACTCTAGATTGTAGGTTCCTTTGAAAACTCTTATGTGAGTCACAATAGCATCCCTGGTCTTGAAAGTTCACTGTCTTAATACCACCTCTATGTAGTAATAGTTGAAATGCATTAAGTAACTGACATAATTATATTCTACTCAATATATAGCACACTCCTTCTCCCAAGCCCCAGCTGTGCTACATTATTAATAAAGACATGAAAAACAACAGTTTCAGATAAAATCCCTCTAGATTTCATCAATATATTCATGAATAATGGCAGGGGAACTGTCTTTGAAAGTTACTCTTCTTCAAGAAAAGATCATAAATCACTTCAGATTTACCATGCCTTGCAAACAAGTTCTAGTGATGACAATTCCACAGTCTTCCTAGGAAATTTATTTCAGTTCTCATCCATACTTGTTCTTGGAAAAGGTTCTTTTCTCCTAAAGTCTACTAAGCTCTAACCTGAATTCTTCCTCCTGCAACTTAAAAGTCATAACGTCCTGTCACATCCTAAACAATGTGGAGAAACACTTTTTATCATACCTCTACATAACCAAAGAAGTACATGTAACTCTCTCAGCATCATCCTCTCTGACTAAAATAAACCCCAATCTTTTTTAAGGTATCTGGGGTTGTGAGAGGGAAGGGGAAGAGAAGGAAGAAATTCTTGTGATTAAGAAAACTGCCAGTTTTAGTGATGGGTTCTCTATTTTTGAGAGAAATAAAACAGAAGGCATTCAATGAAATTGAAACAAAAATATTCAAAACATTTCTCAATTTAACAACCTAACCTATCCATTGTTAGGAAAGAAATACCCAAGGGAATACAGCATCTTTCATTATACTGCCTGTACACCCTGCACCATCAGGACTATCAGGAAGGAGAGTGAGTTCTCCAGAAAAAGTAACATGCTCAAGTAATTAAGTACATGCCACTTCTGATTACAAGTAACAGTTTACACTGACACTAACAGGGTTTAACAATTTTTGTACACATCATAAGTATTGCCTGTGATGTCTTTCAAATTTGTGAAGATTTCAGTTCACAGAAATCATCATTCAAATCGGAGAACAATCTGATCTAATCTGGTTTTTGAATGGATTCTTAAAGCCTTATTTGTCATAGTTCAGTGCCCCTCATTAACAACAAGGCTTCTTTCTACAAATTTTTGCACTGTTGTTTTGCACAACACAAAGCACACAGTTTGCTGAAATGCTATCCTGCATCTAACCAAGCAACGCCGCAAGGAGAAATGTACTATTCTGAGGGGTTTGATTTGACTATGTTAGTCCTACTGGCAGAACACAAACTGAAAACAGAAATTCTGAAGAGCAATTTTAAGTATAAGCATGTGAAAAAAAGAGAAGGCTGTAGGAAAAAACCTGGGAAGACACCATCTTAAAATACAGTGCATTCCAAAAGATATTTCTGGTTGTAATAAACAAGACCTTAGGGCTGGCCTTCAATTTGTAGCATGAATTGCGCTAAACATCACATTTCTAGAACACAACTACATGTCAGATACTTCTTAGTAAAGGATGTAGTTTGTCCTCACTCAAAAAGAAAGAAAAAAAAAAGCTCTCCCAGCAGACAGCCTCATGTGTCACAGTCACAAACACTAGTAAAATTAAGTTGATATCTTATTGGAAGAAAAAGACACCCCCTTTAAAACTCTGCTGTCATCAGATAAAGAAAAAGCTTTGTTTGTGGATGAATTTTTGCTTAAAGAAAATTCCAGAATTCCAGTGGAACCTGCCAATACAAGAATCCATTGCATTCAACTACCTTAACAGGACATGCTCCTCATTAATTTCCACCACTTCTGAAATACCTTCAGTGTCCTGTGGGCCCTTGCTTTAAATGAGGGCAGTCAGTGGCATGATATTATATATGAAGGGTCAGTAGTTCTAAAACGCATTCACTCCCATTGCTCAGAAAGACAGCTGGACATAGTGACCTTCAGAACAAGGTTCATCTTTTTTCCCAGGCTTTGTGCAAGAAAAATAAACTCAAAATGGCAGGGAGCCTTGATAACTAGCTGAGGAAGCAGCCAGTGCCAATCTTACTGCACAAAAAACCTACCCTAAGTCATAGTGGAATAATAAATAACAACAAACAGCAAAGCAAAAGTAGTTTTGCTTCTCCATCCTGACAGCTGTTTAGTATTAACTAGGTTTTGTGCCTGCTGATCAACAGCTGAGAAAAGTCTCTATGGCACAAAAATTTTCATCCAGCATGTCTGTCACATACATGCAGGCATCTCCGGGTTGCCTGTAGTCTGATCAACACCTGACCCTCTCTTACAACTACTACTTATAGTTAAACATTACTTTGATGGATTTATTCTTTTTTCATCCATTTTTCATTGTTTAGACCAATGCTGTCACTGGAGAACCAAGCTGATCTCCTCAGTTTCCTCCAGTGGTAAATGAACTTTAGTCCACTTCAGTCAACAGAAGCTATCAAAAGGTAGAGTCATCTTACAAACTGAAAATAAATTTAGACCTATGATATATGACCAAAGCTGAAGCAGTAAGTTTTCTGTACCTTCAAAACAAACAAAAAAAGATTAATATTTAATGCTGATATATAAAAAACACAAATGAAAGGTGATTGTCAGAATCAGAACACAAGAATTATGTTGGAAGTAATGACAAAAAATTATAGCAAACAAAAAGGCTCTGGAGCACCTGAAGATGAAAATCAGAACCAGTCAATATAGAGCTGGTGTGACTAATTATCCAACTATCTGCATTACATGACCTTGTGAAGAATAGTGTCTTAAGCACACAAAATGGTCACAAAATGAAAAGTGTATACACTAAAAACCATTATGTCATGGACTTTGCTAACCTACATTTGCTACAAATTCCATGTCATCAAGACCTAGGCAAAGACCTAGTTTCACTGGTCACTTTGGTACACCACATGTTTCACTACTGATGTGTACTTTGAAATCAAACAGCTGCACTTATGCAACTTGCTTAGAACTTTGACTGAAAAGCAGTATCAGTATTTAGGGTTACAAAGTGGGGTTTATCTTTTTATTCCTATACAAGCAGCATTTAGCCACACTTGATCAAGTATTCTGTACAATGCATTAGGTAGCATGTTAGAAACAGGTGATGCATTAAGCCACCTTGCTTCATACAGCAGTAGCCTCTTGTGCAGAACACCCAATTCTGTTCATTCACAAATGTCCTCTGTTGCCTGCAAAGAGCATCTCCAAACCTCTTCCAGTTTCTTCCAATAATCACTCTGTGAGAACTACGAAAGATAACAGTGGCAAATAAGTGCCATCTGAATGCCAAATTCAAATAACTACTCCAAACTACAAAACACAGCAACTCTTCTTTTATAGTACTTTCATTATCTATAGTGTCTCCCTTCTCACTTACAGGAACACTGCAAAAAAAAGGAACTTCAAGTTATTTGGAGGACTCGCAAAAATGAGGTAAAAATATGCAAGACTACAACATCACTACAAAACTAATGAAGCCCTTGTCTTTACCTTTCCCATCACTGAAACAGGTTCAAAAGCTGTCTTGAGCAGAGAAGGCAGTGCTACCCCTTTTATGGCTCTCTGAAAAGACCCAGAGGAAGAAGTATCAATCCATAGAACATAACAGTAAAGAGAGAGAAGAGGGAGAGGGAGGATGTGGAAAAGAACAGAAATATTGCCTGTTTGGAAACTTACTCATCTAATAATTACACACAGAAAAGCTACTCTAAAACAAACTGCAAGATTGCTACATTCAAGACTGCCAAAATGAAATAAAATGCCAGTATTCCTGTAGAAGTTAAATTTGATACTCTTCTGCCGGCTCCCCTTCCTCTGTCATATGCCTTTTAGTTTTAAAACCTCTACCTCAAATGCCCCCAGAGAATCCTGCTTCTCTTATAGCTTTAGGTCAGACAGTTCTGGAGATGGAGTTTATGCAAAGATGACTTCTGCATAATAACACTACACAGAACTCGAGATTGCAGAAACTGGAAAACACACGGTGAATGAAGCAACTTGAAGAGTTTCTTCATTTATGCTGCCTACAGCCACAGGTGAAAGCAGCCCCACAGAGAAGAGCTTAATTCCCAAAACCAACCGTACTACCAAACTCATGGTTAGGCTGGCTTTGCTCAAAACTGTAATTTCAGTGAAGGAGTTCTGCCTTACCCTCCGAGAGGCATGTCCAGCATAGGCACAGGTATCAGATTTTACTTGTAAAAAATCAGGTTCTTGGCAAATGTCAGTACTTTTATGAAGACAACACAACACACATCTTCGAGAGACTGCCACGCTTGCAGACTCCTGCCTATGTATAACCAAGAGTCAGAATAATCCACTATCTCTTCTATATGTAACCTGCAAGCCAGTCTCCCAGGTTTTTCTCTCACTATTATTGTACTGGAAATTAAAAAAAGAACAACTCTGATCAAAGCTACAGAGCTTCTCTGTCATGAAAGATCAGCATAAAACAAATGAAGAACAAATAAGAAAAGGGAGGAGTATTTCTGGACTAAAAAAAAAAAAAAACAACCAAAAAAAAAAAAAACCAACCCAAAAAAACCCCCCCAAAAAAAACACCACAAAAAGAATTTGAAACCTTAATGCCAGTATAACTGTCCATTACAGCTCTCTTTCCTGACCCCCTCTAAAAACAAATATATAAATAACCAAACTCCAAAGGAGTCAAACAACAAAGTTCTATGCCCCATGCTGTCATTCCCAGCATTCTTAACTCCGCACTGATGAAGCAGGACTGTCAGTGTTTCATCAAAAGTCTTGTCAACATTTTGTATCTATTCACACCTATTTTTCATATGCTTACTTCTTACTTTCAGGCTCTGAAGTGAGAAGGATGTTGATAGGACACAACATACATAAGCAACTTAAGAGTACAGTCCAACTGTGTCTACAGCACTGGATGCAGTAACAACTGAAAAATTCCAGCATGTGTACCCAAAGTTCCCTTGACTTGAATTCCCTTGAAATTTATTTCCAGAAGCAAATACTACAGCAGTTCAGTTTTTCTCCACTTCTTTTTCCCTCTCAACCTCCCACTCTTCTGCATGTATTGAACAACCTTCAAAAACTGTCCATCTTTTAATCAGAATATGAGGACAAGTACAGCTGGCCCAGGACTGCACTCGTTCTGAATGAGTAACAGAACTATGCAACACTTTTCTGCAGGGATCAACTTCATTAACAAATTATACACTTTCTAAATCTTTGACCTTTACTGTGCAGTCAGAAATAAAGCTGAAATTGCAATAAAGCTGAAATTAAAATATTATATGTGACAGTATTATTTCAATAAAACGTCTCTTCTTTTGTATTGAACTAAGAACAAACAAACTTTTGATCTCCTTTCGCAAATGGCATTTCTTTGTTGCAACAGCAAGAAGTAGTGCCAACAACTGTTTACAAAAGTTTCAGAACAGAAAATAAACTTACTTTCATCAAAAACAGTCAACCACTGGGTAATTGCACCTTCAGACTATCATTAAGCAACTTGAACTGTTGGTTCAAGTTTTCTAGGATGCAGTAATAGAAAGGTATGTGCATTGGGAAGGGCATGTTTACCTTTCAATTGAGCTGGATATCAGCCCATAACAGTTTCACTTACTGGGACTCAAGTATGTCAGTTGTTTTTCACATATTAGACTGTTTGGATTTTCACATTCATAGTCAATTGCCTGTTTCTGAAACTTTTCTTGAGTATCAGCTGAGTAAAAAAAGCAAAATTATTTTACTCCACCCAATCCTTACAGGCTTTCCTCTGCAATGTCCCTCTGCCGTCCAGCAAACTACTTTTGATATACTCAAGTACTGGAAATGAGATTCCAGTTTTCAGAAGCTAGTATTAAAAAACAATGCACAATGCAACTTGATCCTAAAAGAGTCTGTGGAGGGAAAAAACCCATATTCTACTCTAAAGATGAACACAGACCTCATCAGTGATGAGAAGTCTCAAAGCCTCCACACCTCAAGGTGAAGAGAGCCTTCAGAGCTTTGTGTCTTGTAAAAGAATGATTACCCTTCCCAGATCTTATATTGAATGAGATTAATCTCTGCCAGATTTCAGTCCATAACTTCTTCCCCGTCTTCTGCTCTACAGACAATTCCTTCTGCTCTAATTAGCTTTAGGTGTCTTATTTAACAAAATCATCTTAAAGGCCATTTTTAAATCGCACTGTGAATAGAGACATACACTCCCAACAGTCTCTTGCACGCAGGCTGTTCAGATTTCCATTAACTGCTTTATCGTGCTTAGTTCAACCTCCTAAGCTCAAAGTTTCAACATTTACAATAGTAAATAAACCAACAAGACAAAAACCCCACCCAAGTAGGCAACTAAATGGGACTGTGAAGAAACACACTATTTCCCTGTGTTGTTTGCTATCTCAGCTGAAGCTGGGAGAAATGGCAAGGATTGACAATACTCCCTTCCTGGTTCTGTTTACTATTTCGAGCTAACTCAGCTGTTTATATAAAGACTAAAGTTAACCAGCATCCACGGAGCTTTCCATAGATTCTGCTATCAAATGCAATACAATACATTGGCTCTGCAGTCTGGAAATGGAGAACACAGACTACACAAGAAATGATGCAGGAAGAAACACTGCTTCACTTACTGCCCCTGTGTTGTGTTATAAATGGGACATCTTTAAAAAGAAAAATCAGAAAATCCCTAAGACATGACAAACTAAGGGGAGCTATTTGAAAGATGGTGCAGTTCAAGTCCAACAAACTACAATCCAGTTATTTCAGAAATAAAGTATGGGTAAAAAGTCAGAACTCTGTAGATTTTCATTAAGCAACTAAGATGTTCAGTTTTCACCCTCACAGATGCCAAAGAGTAAAGACTACTTAACAAGTTTCCAAAAGTAAGGATACAGTTCCAAATCACAGCAAAGATGATGTGACAACCTCCTGCCTCCCCCCAATAATAACATTTTTTCTGAATTTTTAGGGATTCAGCTCAGTGATCTAAAGCAGCAGAGAGTTTTTCTTTGTGTGGGCAGAAGGGAAGGATAGGCTTTGTGCAGGAAGGGAACTCCCTGAAGTGGCTCACCACTGGGTGGGGAAAACAGCAGAGCAAGACAAAAGAAGTGACATCTGAAGCCTGGAAAAGGGAAGAGGTGGGTCCATCCTTTTCAGCACTCTACAACCACCAGATTCATCTTCCTGCAATGGAGACTTGCAAACAGAAAGGAAATTGGGATGCTTCTATAAAATACTCTCAAGTTTTGCTTGAATTCTTGAGCAGCATGTCAACTTCTGGCTTCTTAAACAAAGCAGGCAGGTCTGCATACATGAAGTTCACTCTAAAATAACTGTGCTTTGGATATGAGGTATGGGAAGATGCCCCCCTTGGCTTTCACCAGCCTTGGAGAAACTTAATTCTGATAGCTGCTATGGGACATAGATTTCTTTTTTTTCTTTTGCTTCAATAAAATACACTCTGTGTCATTTAAGCTTGCTTCTCTCATTATTTTATTTCCAGTTTTTAATACAGGACACCTGCCTTGCTGGAATTATTTACACATTTAATTTTTTTAAGCAAATCACCTTTTAAAGAGAGCTTGGACTAATCTGACATATCTAGGGTGTTTACCGTTCCCCAAAGATAATTAATCCAGCTTTAGCAGCTTTTCAGACAAGCCATTTCATTCAGATCTAGGAGTTCAAAAGCCAGAACATGGTAGCATTTAAGACAGAGAAACTGATCTGAAGCTGGTTTTGTCAAGTAGCAGGCTCAAGGAGGAAGCTGAACCTGCAGGAGTTGAAGGACTTTTTGACCTGGCTCAAGCACTAGGAGATGGACCCCATGATTTCACATCTGCATAATGATACAGGCAAATGATGTAGATTACAGGAAAAAAAATTATACACTCACTTTTTATGATTATGAAAAGGGAAAAATTAAGTCTTTCAACTTCACTTTACTACCTTCACATCCCTTCTACAGCAACAGTGATCTTAACCTATCAAAAGTGAACAAGTGTCTAGGAATATTGACGGAAGGAGAGAGAAGTTTACACAAGCAAGACAAAGACAACATGATGAACATGTAACACTGCTGGAACAACTGTATACAGAGAAATTCTTCTGTATGAAATTTATTAAAACTTAATGCTGTTATTTATAAAAAAAGAAAGTAATAACTATAATTCAGCAAAGTCAGATCAATAGTAAGGGCAAAACTTGGTGAGGAATAGCAGAAAAAAACCAGGAAAATAACCTCCAAAAACTGTTGGAAAATGCACTTTGAACTGAGAAAGCCACAAGCAAATGTGAGAAAAGAGAAGGGTCAGAAAAAACAGCTATGACTTTCACTTGGAAATTTTAAGTTTTGTTAGGCCGAGATTTTAGGTTCATATTTTACGACTACATAAAACGGAAGTTCTCATAAAGTATGCAGGTGGTAAATGAGTCATCAAAACAAGATTAAAATTATCTTGCTAGATTAAAACCATCTGTGTTATGGTAAGCTCTCTAATTTTGACAGATAACAGAGAACAGCTGAGGTAGGACAGGACCTCTGAAAATTCAGTCTAACTACTCCAGATCAAAGCAAGGTCAGCTAGAGGGTCAGCTCAGGTCGATATCCTGGCTGGTTTTCAGTACGTCCATAGCCTCACTGGGCAACCTATGCCCATATCAAATCAGTCTCACAGCAATAAAAAAAACCCCATAAATCCAAACAAACAGGCAAGACTGAAAAAAACCCCAAAAAAACCCAAAAAAACACCCAGCCCTTCTTTCTTCTGTTTTAATGGTAATTTATTTTGTGTCTGGTCATTAAACACAACTGAGAGGGGTCCAAGACTCTTTTTTCTCATTCCCTCTCCGCAGTCAGGTACTTATTAAATAGCATTCCCCCACAAGCCTCTTCTTCTCCAAACTAATGCACCAAAGCAAATCAGAAGTGAATATGCTCTTTTAACAGTGTGCTCTAATCTTTGCTGTGACACCATGCAGTACACTTTATGAACCATCTACCCTGACTAACGATAGAGTTTACTTGCTGTTCCCATACCCAGTGCCTCTCAGCCCTGAAAAGAGTTCAAAACATGTTCAATAATAAAAGTATCTTAAAAATTGGGGGTTGTTTTCCTTATATAGAAGCATTATGAGCTTCAGATCTAAGGGAGCCACACTCAGAAGAAGCAAGTTTATTAATGAGTTGCCATGTTGACAAGAGACAAGTCACAGCTATTCTAGCTTTTACGTTTCTTTGTAGTGTATTTAACTGCTCTACACAGCTCCAAATAAGGAACAATTATAACTCTTCCATATACTAAATGAACACTAGAAAATCCTTTTTGTTAATAGAAATGTTTACTAAGGAACATGCATAGATGTGCCATGAAAATCCACACCATGTGCACAAACAAGCATGCCAACAAAATTTAAGTACAGGCTGGTCTGATACTTGCTTCTCTGCCCAGAATCATGGCATTCATAAACAGTGGGGTATCTCACAAGTGTAATGGACATACAAGACCAGGACTGCAAGTTCCTGATATACAGACAGTGATATACAGTTCAAAAATGAGGGGATACAAAATTTATCAAAATCACAGAAATTCTGTATTGGTACTCCTTTTGCAAGACGGACAGAAAAGGAAGCTTCCAACTCCTGACCATGTTTTTAATCTGCATTCATGTAGTATTATGCCAAGTATTTATGTTAAAATACTAACAAATCCTAAAATATCTGCTCCTTGCTCTTAAGAGCTGATATATATTGATCATATGTAGAAGAAATGTATACTAAAACCTTCCAACTAATTTCATAGATTCATTCAGTGCAGACAGTAAAAATGTTAACTTGCACATAAACTGTAACATGAAATTTACAAACTTTAGATTTTATGTATATCAGCTTCTGAGTTCTCTGTTTTCGATTTGATTTAGAGTATTCTATTTGATTTGTTTCATAATTTATTTTTTTAATTAAGAGTAAAATTTATAGAAGCAGTTGAACTGAATGCATATTTACCACAACAAATGTACACTGCCAGTATTTATTGCAGTAAGCAACTTCAGGGGACAGCAGGGGTGGAAAAACATAAAACAAAACCAGCTGTGATCTCATTAGCCAAGCTCATTATGTAAGACCTCATTAGCCACCATTCCACAATAATGTGAATAAACCCTATGGACACTGATGAAATGGAAGTGATCATATACAGAATTGTATAATCATATATAACCATATAGCACTACAGCACACTGGCAACTTCGTAGTTGAAGTTCTAGGATCCATTTGGGTAAGAGCTCCACTGATGCACACGACAGAAAGCCCACGGTCATGCTTTGCAAATGCAAAGCCCCCTTTGCCTATCACTGCAGGATGAGCAGGGGCTCAAATACGAACAGAAACAACAGAGTAAGGGACAGGGCGCGTGTTGCCCAAAACTGAAACTTCTAAACAACTTCAGCAGCCTTCCATAAATACGTTTTATGTTAGTATCATTTAGTACTTCTGCAACATGAGAAATATAAACAGATTTTTACTTGGGGCTATTACATATAGGCTTCATCTTGATTTCTCGGTTTGCCTTTGATTTGTAAAAAAATGTCTCCACTTTACAGTTTTGCATTAAGTTCTGAAAAACAAATGGGCTGTAATTATATGAAGTTTAATAAATTTTTGGTAGTTCTAGCTGACTTCAGGGGATTTTCCCCCTTTCTTCATCACCTTTTCAACATGAAAGATGAACTGCCCTGCTGTGTGCAAACATTTACTAGCAGCCTGGACCTGGAGTGATCATCAACTACTACAACCTCACTTGCAAGAATCACTTACCAGGATAAGAAAAATTTCCTAGATAAAACTGTTCAACTTTTTAAGCAATTTCTCAAAATGTTAAAGTATAGTTTTGAAAACACACATACAGCTTAGAAAGTTAAAAATATTCCCAGTTTTCTCCTCCTCTGCAGCAATTTTCACTCTCATTAATTAGTTTGTATTTGAGTGCTACAGTCAACAGTGCAATGCTGCACTAGAACAGAGAGACCTCTTCTATTAGAAACTTCATTTTGCTGGAGTTTTTAACTACTTAAAAAGTAAAGTTAGGTGTTAAAATCTATAAAAAAACCCAGGTATTTTTTAATACAGTATTTTGCCAGCCCTTCCCCCGCCCACACCCAGAAGATAATTTCTTGGTCATCCAGATCCACTGAGATACTTTGTTTTGTATGAAATACCATTTACAAAATAATAATGCAACATGACAGCTATGACAGAAATTAAATTGTGTAGCAAGAAAGGTACTTTTTGCATAATTAGTCCAATTTTAAACATGAATGAAAAGAATACTTTACATGAACCTAAACATACAAAATGATTCCTGAGAAACTAACTTGAAAAAACAGCTGAAAAAGGCCATCTTTCCTTTAAAACACTAATGAAAAATTCTGCAAAGTTGATATGAAAAGACTTCCAGATAGCCACATGACACAGGTCTTCCAAGAAGAACAGACAGAGATTTCAATAGTGTAAAGTTATTCAACATGACTACACTAGGCTCCAGAAGATACATTTTACATCTTTAACACACCTTCATTCCGACAAAGGGACAACAGCACCTACTCAGGGAGGGACAAAATAAAACAGGTATAATATGCAGATATCAACAACAGAAACCTCAAACTTTGGAGTGATAAATTAAGATAGATTTTATCAAACAACCGTCACAAGATTACAAGTCAAAATTCATATTCTGAAGATTCAAGATGTAGAGAAGGATTAGCCATCAGAATTTGCAAACATTTGAAGACACATATATAAATACATACATATATAAGAATAACTAAACTATTAAAATTACCTTCTTTCCCCCTTCTCTGGAATGAATATAAAATATAGTATAAAATATAACATATATAATATAAATTATCCCAGGTAAGGATTTACACCTATCTACAACACTTATGGTGAGCCTAGAAATCACACACCAGCCAACAGAGATGGAATTTCCCAAGGGTTTGGGTGGGATCAGGCAAAGTTGACTGCCCATGTTCACATTTCACTCTGAAGATGCGTGTGTATTGATGATCCAAAGCTACACAATGATTTCCTCAAAGTACCCAAATGCTATACTATCTGAGAAGCCCACAACCCAGAAACCACTATAGTCCCTATTTTCATTTCCTTGCACCTCCACAAAGAAAAGATTGAAATACAAAAAAGAAAAAATCCCCAGCCAAAACAAAACCAAAACCACCAAAAACCAACAAAGCAAACACTCTCATAAAGAAAGAAAAAACTGTTTAACAGCTGTTTTTAGAAAGTGATTAGTGTTACAAAACCATTAAAAGTTTCTGCAGTTTCAGGGGAAGTAAACAAGACTTGACTTCTGAAAACATGAGAGGATATCCTTCCTTCTGTTATCCTCACAGAATTTTACTCTGAAAAATGAAGCATTTAACCATTGTCCATTTCCGTGACCTAGCCTTGAAAAACAGAAGTGCATGACATAATATCAAATGCCATTAGTTAATTTCTGGGCAGGAGGACTTCAATTTATATAATTCATTCAAAGCAGGTTTACAAGTTTATACTGACATATCTGCTCAGTGACATGCTACTTTTGAGATATGGTAGTACAAAACTACTCTCTTTTGGCAAGGTGGAAACTTCAGCACTTTTTCCGACCACTGAGAAACTCAGGAGATTAAACAAACTGTTTTGTAATGAAGAAAAGTCCCTTGTCAAGAAAATGTATTAGATATACTTAGTACATGAGAGAGACTTGATTCTGACAGTTAACATTTTCAGGGCAGTTAAGTGCAAAGATAAACATTCTGCTTAGAATGCATAAGGTCCCTTAGAAATTGTCAGTATCATTTGCTCAATACAAAGTGTAAACCCCGAAGATGAGACTTACTGTATTCCATGTCTTTCTCACTAAGTTATTAGATATGCACAATATGAAAAAATAAGGAACAGAAATATTCCTCTGGTTTAATTTTAATGACAGGTTTAAAAAAGAGTAACTGACAAAGAAAAATGAAGAAAAGGACACCTACTCAACACCGCACTCACCTATGTCACCATGCAAGATTAGGCAGGGACTGCCTTCCATGTAGAAAAGGATGCAGTTCTCTCACTGAACAATAATTTCAGTTTACATATGATTTTTTGCTTTAAAATTCATTTTGACATCTTCAAATGGAAATGCTCTGTAAGTTTAGAGCAGCCTTTAACAGTTGGATTGGTAGCACTTTCTTCTACGGAACTCATAGTTTAAGGACATGATCATCAATAGACACAATTTACTTGTCTTAAGAGCAGAGGAACAAAAGTAAAGGAGGTTATTAGATGAAAATTCCGCCTACTCGGCATATAACCTCATGCTAAGAGACCACCTCTCACAAGAGCAGAAAACGCCGTAAGATGAGAAGGGTTGTTGATACCACAATGAAAACGTTCAGCTTACTGACATCAGTGTTTACACACAGAGGTTTGTCACAGTGAACAGCAAGTTACACCACTTCGCCACAGAGGTTCAATATTGAACAATCCACACACAGCATCAGAAAGTGTGACTCACGAATGCCCTCCAGTCACACTGGTTTTCAGAGTGGTAGGCATGGAGCAGGTTGCCAGCAACTGTGAGAGCATAGAAATCAATGGTTTCTACACACGTATGCACATAAACAGCCTCAGTTTAAATAATTTTCCAGCATACATCTTTTGCAATTACACAAATGCTCACAAAAAAAAGGGTAAAAAACCCCAAGTGTTAGTTAGCTCAAAACAAACTAAAAAACCCTCCAGCTTGCTGAATCAGTGCAAGCGTCAAATGGTATCAGAAGTGATAGGGCTCTGATTCACATTTACAGAGAAAAAAGCTGCACTGCTTCAGCCCTTCCAGCATCCTACCATCTGCTTCAACCTTCTTCCAGAGCCACTCACCCTGCAAATAAGTTGACAGAAGAAAACATGACTGTGCCTGAGTCAATTCAGTTCAGCCGGCATCTTCACTTAAACCCACGTTTTATGGGAAGTTTAATTTGCCTGCCTGAGCTGAAGCAGCTCAGGTGCAGACATGAGCAGACATGCTACCTGCCCAGTGAGGCCCAAGAGCAAAGGGAGCACTCAGAGGCAACTCACAGTAGCAACATAGCTGAGGTTGTCAGCCACCGCTCTGGAACTCGTGATCTTGTGCATCCACATGAGATTTGCCATTTAACAACAATATGTTTGTTTCACAAATACTACTGTGTTAAATATGTCATTCAGCCTCCATTTTGCTTTCCTGTAACCTACAGAAACAGTACCCCAAACGGCCATGGGCATAAAGGGCTCTTTCTTTTGCATATGTATACCTAGGAAGTGCAGTAAGTATGGAGTATGTTATCTGTCTCTTTTGCACAAATAAAGGACTTTACATACACGTAAATGCAATGGTTCATTCAACTGGCTACACAGGGCAACAGGTCTGCCCTACAGTCACAGATGCTATCTTTGCTCTGTGGAGAGGAATCTGTTTTCTAAGCTTTAAATGCAGGTACCTTGATAAATGAGTGCTAAATAGTTTGGAAAAATATACCTGTCTGTGTACCTTTGGTACAAGGCAAAGGAAAAAACCAAAATGCAACACAAGGCCAAATTTACAAGAAAAAAGAAAAAATCAGCTAAATAACTCAGTGTTAGGGTTAAAAAAGAGTTTCAAGGTTAAGTAACATACCCAAATTTCAAGGACAAATTCAGTAATTTAAAACAGGTATAGTTTTTAAAAACTACTCAGCACAGAATCTCTCTTAGGACCCAAAAGTGCTTGCAATCATTCATGTACATTTAATAAACAACTTACAGAAATAAAACTGCTTGTTATTTGCATTCTCTTCCTTTGGAAAGGGAGGGAAGCAGGACTTATAAATATTTTACCTGCTTGAAAACTCATGGTTTGTTGTTTTTCTTTTAAGCAAATTCTGGCTTATCTCTTTGAAAATGAAAAAGAACAGTGAAATGATAAAAGGAAGAAGTGGTGATGCACTTGGAGTATGTGAGAGATAAAAGCCAACACAGAGAAAGGAATAAAACCAGCTGAAAGCAGGAGCTAGAGAAAGTAGGCAAGAAAAAAAAGCACAAAAGCATAAATATAAAGAAACAAAGCTTACAAAAGCATGACTCAATGTCAAAAGCTATACAGGTCAAATGCGTGACATATGTTTGCTTTTGGAGACATAGGATTTGTTGACTCCAAGAAATGTATTTCTTCCCTGGAGAGTATTCAAAGCACATGAGATACAGCTCTGGATGTATGGATGTCAAGAGTAAAATGGAATGGGGGGAAATCACACTGAAGGAACAAACAAAGCCAAAGTATACAGGAGAACTGCTTATGTTGGCATGATGCTTTCCAAGGAATTAGCTGTCAAATGATCTTCCCTGCTTCCCCCCTTCCCATTCTGTAACCAGGGAATGACTAGAACCACGAGAACCCATTTTCAAGTTTCCAAAGTCAAAGGGAACAAAATAATTTATTTCCACTGTAGCAAAAAAAGAGCAACTATTTCCAAGAACATACAGGGTACCTTCCTCTCCAATGGCAGTCTGACCTTACATTTCAGACACACAAAGCACATGATCATTTAAAAACCACTTTGCTCCACACGTACCCAAAGGATTGAAAGACATTTCTCTCATATTCAATAAATAACCAGGAACACCATAATCAAATCAGCCAATAATGGCAGTGACACCTGACACTCAGGACGATATCACTGATCAATAAATAGTAACTTCCTACTGCTAGGAACAGACACAAGTAGAAACTGCTTGAAAGTAGCACCCTTCAATAAGAGACTCCTCTCTTTTTCTAACATCAACAATTCTCTGCAGTTTAACCATCACAGATGTACTGAACACCATTCTCACAGTCTTTAGATTTGGGTTTTAATTAGCCTTCAGAGGATGAATACTAATTTTTCAATGCAAGTGCTTTTTAAAGACCAAAATCTACCTTATCATTATAAAAATTAAATACCATTGCCACCCTTTACTTTGATTTTCCTTAGGATACAAGTGCAAGTGATACAAGAACGACTCAAGAGCAGTACACACAGAGAAAATTTATACAGTTCTATTATATAAAGCCAAGATTCCTCCCTGTTTCAAGACTGCCAGTAAGAATAAGCACCAACTATATATGAAAATCCTTGACTAAAAATCTTGTCAATCACATATGGTTACACTGCAAATATTCTCAAAGACGTGATGGAAGTTGCAGAATTCAACTCTGATAGAGCATGTAGCTCACAGCAGTGATGAAATCAGGTGGTGATGAGCAGCTAGCAGCTCATCCTGCTTTAGCAGTTCTGAATCATGCAGCTGCAAAGAAAATTTATCTCTGAAAGATCAAAGTGTTAAAACATATAAATAAGTTGCAAATAGTGGCTTAATAAATCAGTTTTACAATCCTGAAACATTATACTTTCAACCCTACATTTCCATTCTGGTATCTGCAGAAGTCCAGCAGGCTTCAGAGGCTGTGCTGAAGGTGATGAGACTGCACACAGACAGAAGAGTCAGCCCACATAGAAAAGCTTCCAAAAGCTTAATCATGGCAAAGAGAATAGAGTAGCACCCAGTCCTAATGCAATACTATCAGGTTACACCTTTAATACCAGTTTTAAACCAAGAAAGTAAACACATTTGCAGTGTGGACACCATCGGCTGTGTTATTTCAACTACTCAAATGATACTCAAGCAGCTTCATAATGCCTGCACAAGATTTACATTTAATAAACCCCTCTAAAGTAACCTAGAGCCCACTAATTCCTCTACTGAGCTCACATTTAGCCACTGGTTAAGCACCTGCCGAGCATTTTTACTTTCTTTACTGCTACCACTATTGTTAAGATTATCTGCATTTAACAGGTGCAATTTACGGTTTGTTAATGTCCCTATCTTCTTGCTTGAAGACACCAAGTAATGAATGACCTTTGGTTTTCAACTGTACTGCTTAGCAAAACAATTTCTGGAGGCAGCATTGAAGCTTAGTTATAAATAATAGTTCTTATTGCAGAGAAAAAGTAATTTGAAGATATTTTCTTGCCACAAGTCAAACTACAATAATTTAAAGCAGGTAAAGGAGCACTAACCCTTTAAGATAACTCAAATATTCTTATAGGAAGTGTTTCAGCAGTGTAAACTTCTTTGTACTTGGTTCCTAAATCAAAGTAAGTAAATGAAAGTTACACTGTATTGCTCACATCAAGTGCCTAATTTTTTACTGCCATGCGTAGTTAATTTAGCTACTACAATATAAGAGCAAAAATCAGTATATTTGATTTGCTGTCACTGTGTGTTCACTTTATACAGATAAAAAGGACTCCAGAGCTACAGAGAAAAAGGCCCTAGAAGGATGCCTAGTAAGCAGCTTACTCAAAAAATACAGTCCAAACCTCCAAAGCAAATGTAGCTTAAACCAAGACTAAACTCACATACAAGTTATCACAAAGAGAAAGTAATGCTGTTACCTAGTGGTGGAAAGCTAGGTACATGCAAAATTGTACAGCTCTTTTTTTTTCTCCTCACTTCAAATTCTCATCTACAAGCTATTAAAACAATGTCAAGAGAAAAAAAAGCCTAATTCATAAACTAACGAAAAATATTGCTTTTCTTGTGTTCAGTTCTGTGACAAAGGGTCAGTATTTTTGCATGGGCCAGTTTTGATTCTCAGAGTAACTGACAGACAAGGAGCTTCATCATTTCCTGGTCATCCCAAACCTGCTGTTCGACACTCCTCTTTCAACACCAGCAAGAGCTGGAAACCTGTTGTATAAAAGCAATGTCAACCTTAATTCTCATTACTTTTCCACAGAGTATGATAGCCTAAACTGTATTGTGCACCCCTCAGCATCTTACCAGATTGTACTTTCAATATAAATCAGCATTAGTGGAATTCAGTCAGTATTCTTTCCTAAATAAAAATGTTAATTTTGCTTTCAGCTAGAAAATAAATAACTAGAGGAGGAGAAGAAGACTTTAAAGTCACTTACTCAAATGCAAAGAAGAGTCCACTGGTGACCAAGATGAGAACAAGAGTCAGGTAGAAGACTCCAGTCTGTCGTGCCATCATGATCCTCCCATTGCAGAAGAATTTGTTTCTTCCAGGAAAAACCTCCCATTTTCTCTTGGGAACTGATTTCTTTTTCTTATGGGGAGACTCCATGGGAGACGAAGAGCTGTGTGTGCTGATCTGACTGTATTCACAGTCTTTCATGGGCCCACTACCACCTCCAGGAGTCATCAAGAAAGAGTAAAATGTGGGGAGAGCCCCACCAAAAATATATACAAATATATATGTGCAAATATTCTTCTGGCTAAGAGAGCCCTCTCCACCGGCCCCAGTTAATAAAAAAGGCAAATAAAACGATGAAAACTCTGCTACCAGACTAGCAATAGGTGTATCATGCAAACACCACTTAACTCTTCAGAAACCAAAGCTGTCATAGCAGCAACGCTTGAGAGGGATCCTTCCTTCCTTCACCAGTTACAAAACAACCACGTAGGACAATCCTTTTAAAAACAACTTATCACAAAACAGGACAAAAAAAAAAAAAAAAAAAAGAGTCATTACAAATCAGCTAGGCTCTCAAAAAAAAAATCAAGTCTTTTTTTATCAAGTTTATTTTCAAATGGGAAGGTTTTTTTCCTTCCCACGCACACCCTGAGAGTTTTCTCCGAGGGTCAGAAGGTTGGCCAAGGCAAGGTTTAGCAATCGAGTCTATCATTCATAGAGATTTGTTATAATCCTCCTTTGCGCAGCAGATTCCACTGCTAAAAATGACCATTCCTAAGACGTTCCCTCGAGAGACACGCGAAACAAATCATTAAGGGGGAGGGGAGAGAAGAGAAAAAAAAGACAAAAAAAAAAAAAAAAAAAAAAAAAAAAGGCAAGTAAGGAACCACCAGGCTGCAACTCCAGCTTCCGAAGAACACTTGAAGCTCTCCTCTTCCTGAAGCCGCAGTCCAGCGGGAAGCGGCCGCCGCTCCGCGCAGACCCAGGGGCGCAGGGCTCCCCTGTCACCACTCCACAGGAAGAGATTCTCCCGAGCCCCTGGCAGCCCGGGGCACGGCCGGCCGCCGACAGACACCAGCGCCTCGGGAGCGGGCCCTCCTCATCCTCCCTGCCCGAGTCTCCCCCTACACAACAGGTCCCCGCCGCCGCCTCATGCTCCCCAGCGCCTCGGCCCCGCGGGAGGGAGGTTGGGAGGCAGGGGACAGGGAGGCTTCGCCGCCGCTAGATCTCTGCCAGGACTTCTCCCACCCCGCACCATCCTCGCCGCCCGGCTCAGCGCCGCCGCGGCCGCTCGCACCCCGCCCCGCCGCAGGCTCTCGCCCACGGCCCGCGGCGGTGCCGGGGCCCCCCCCGCATCCCGCCCCCTCCCCCGGCGCACGGGAGCGGCTCCCCGCCGGCGTCCCTGGCTTCGCTGTGCTCTGGCCCCGCAGCAAGGTGAGAATAACGCCCGGCTTCCCTCTCCGCGAACCAGATAGCGGCGACTTTCTCTTCACCCTTCTTTACGAGCCTCTATCCAGCTTTCCCTCCGGCAGCCAGACCCCGAAGCAGCAGCTGCCACCACCTCTTCATTTTCAGGGGGAGGCGGTAACCACCGCAGCGCCGGCCGCCCGCCCGCCCGCGGGAGGAGCCGGCGGGGGACGGGACCACACAGGCGCGCACCCTCCGCCGCCCTCGGCCGGTCGGTCACTCAGCCGCTTCTCGGCGACAGGGCAGCAGGTCCCACGCACCAGCCAGCCCGGCCCAGCCCTCTCCCCGGCCACTGAAGCGCGGTGACTGCACTAACTCTTCTCCATCGCCACCTCCCCGCAGGCAGCCGCCCGCCGGTCGGGCTGGAAGCGCAGGGCAGCGAGCCGGGAAGCGGCTGTCCGCGCTGGAGCCCCGCTCCCACTGTCGCCGCCTCCCGCTCAGCCAAGCCGCCCGCGACCCACGCTCCCCTGAACCGCGAGCGGTGTGTGCCGCCAGCCCCGGGCGGCAGCCGCGTCCTGCCCCGCTCCCGCTGCCGGGCCGAGGGCGGGCGAGTCCCGCCAGCGAACGATGGGCACGGGGAAGCCCCACCCGCACGGCCCGACCTAGCAGGACTCGTCCCCGCCCCGTGCGGTCTCGGACACGGCGCTCGAGACACGCCCCTCCGCCCGCCGGGATTTGTAGTTTCGCTCAGTTACAGTTTTGCAGGCGCAGTCGAAGCGGCGTCGCGCGGGACTACAAGCTCCAGCATGCCTTCCGAGCCGTCCTGGCGGGGCCGGGCCGGGCCGGGCCGCGCTGCTTCAGCGGCCCTCGGCGGGCGGAGACTCTGCCCGGCCCGGCTGTGCCCCGCATTCGTCGGCCCGCGTACGGCCCCGCTTTCTCCGGGCAACCCTACGGGCAACCCTACGTGCCCTCCCCCGCCGCGGACGACTGCGTCTGGGTTTGTATTTCAGTCAGGCTGGAAAGACGGCGCTGGAACGCCTGATCCGTCCAGCCGGGAGCCACGCGGCCCCCCACGTTGCGGGTCACCCGGTATAACTTAGGGGTGGTTCCTGTCCCACCTGCCCAAAGTGCTCGACTGCAGCGGTGCTGGGCCAGAGCGCGGCTGTCCTTGCTTCTCCTGCATACTAGTGCTTCTCTGCTCCACCGGCGGCGTCCACATGCTCCATTATGCTGCTGGAATCACAGAGTCAGCTGGGTTGGAAAAGACCTTTGAGATTACTTCCGACCTATGAAGTAACAGCATATTGTCAACTAGACTATGGCACTAAGTGCCACATCCATTCTTACCTTAAAAACACTTCTAGGGACGGTGACTCCACCACCTCCATGGGCAGTCCATTCCAATGTTCAATCACCCTCTCTGTGAACTCCTGAATGTCCAACCTAAACGTCCCTTGGGGCAGCTTAAGACTGTGTCCTCCTGTTCTATTGCTGGTTGCCTGAGAGGAGTGACTGACCTCCATCTGACTAGAACCTCTTTCAGGTTGTTGTAGAGTGATAAGGTCTCTCCTGAGCCTGCTGTTTTCCAGGCTAAGCAACTCTAACTCCCTCAGCCACTATTCCTAGGAGTTGTGTTCCAGACCCTTCAGCTGCCTTGTTGCCCTTCTCCAGACATGCTCCTGAATCTCAGCATCCTTCCTAAACTGACGGGCCCACAACTGGACACAGCACACAAGGTGCTGCCTCACCAGTACCAAGTACAGGGGAAGAATGACCTTCCTGGTCCTGATATAGCCAGGATGGCTATTGGCCTTCTTTTCCATGTGGGCACATTGCTGGAAGTACAAGGTTTGTCCACCAATGCCGACATATTTGTACAGACCTTCACTGTGTCCTGACTTCACATCCTAGAAAGTACTGCACATCCCAGAAGGGTATGAGCCATGAAGGGAAAGCTTTCCTATAAATGCCATCCTGCACCAAGCCCTTCTCATGTGGGCACTGGTGGCAGAGGTGCTTGCAGAAAGCCCAGGGAGGCTTCCCACAGTTAAGGCAGAACCATTGTCAAAGCTTGTTGTTTCTGCCTAGTACGGTCTCCATATGCATCCAAAGAAGAGCTGTGAAGCTGGTGACGGGTCTGGAGCACCTTATGATGAGCAGTTGAAGGAGCAGGAGTTGTTTAGCCTGGAGAAAAGGGGGCCTGAGGAGAGTTCACTGCTCTCTATAATTACCTGAAAGGAGGTTGTAGCCAGGTGGGGTCGGTCTCGTCTAAATAATAAGCAACAGGACAAAAGGAAAAGGCCTCAAGTTGTGCCAGGGAAGGTTTAGTTGGGGTATTAGGAAAAATTTTTACACTAGAAGTATAGTCAAGCATTGGAACAGGCTGCCCAGGGAAGTGATGGAATCACCACCCCTGGAGGTATTTAAAAGACCGTAGATGTGGTGCTCTGGGACATGGTGGATTTGCAGAGCCAGGTTTACAGTTAAACTCAATGATCTCGAAGGTCTTTTCCAAACTAAATAATTCTATAATTTTACGATCTGCAATGGGTAAGCAGGCATAAACCAGTGCTAACAAAGATTCATTTTGGTCCATCTTTTATAGTTTTGCAATTTACTAGCACAGCTGTGTAAGCTATAGAGAATGGACTAGTTTGGGACATGTGGTGGGAATCAATGCAGTTCAGAAAAGCCAAAAGCAAACTGAGCAAACTTTTGTAAAAGGTAGAGAAAAAAAGTTGATTACAATCCCTTGCATCTCTCATGGCTGAATGTTGTCCTAGGAGAGACAGAAAAAACACTTAAGGATGCAGCTGAATTCTCAGGCAATGTGTTTTCTGTTTTCATAATTTCATTTTGAATTTTGAAATGGAATATTTATCCCTTTAATACAATAAGCTAATTCTTTATCCATAAACAGTGCCTGATAACAAAGGGATGGTGGAACAGTCTGACCAGTACTGGATAACTTCCCCTTCCTCGGAGGAAATGAATTACTTTGGTAACCAAATTACACAGAGTAGCCTGGTAGACACTCTCCTGGTGATTCTACAATCCATTTTATTGATACACAGAAATAATTTTGCCATGACACATGGGAAAAATATGGGGGGGGTGGGGGGGGTGGGTGTCTCCTTCTGCAAGGTGTAAAGAAGTAGTCCTTTTGCAGCAGGATGTAAAAATAGTTTCTGATATCATCTCTCATGAAAATGCATTGGCATCCTTTTTCCACACATGTAATAGATGCTGCCACATTATTCCTTCCCATCTCCTCCTCCTCTTGTAGTGCCTGTTGTCAACAGTTTGCCTGCAATCTCATAACTTAGCTATCACAGCATTTTTTATTCTTTGGAATGGTCTTTATAAACAGCTAATAGCTTTTCTTTCTTAGTGAATACAGCGCCTATGTATTCAGAAGGCTGCTGACGTTTTTTTTGGTTTGCTGACAAGCATTTTTAGTCTTCATCAGGTTTCTATTAGCATATTGCTGTAGCTCTATCTTCAGTGCTTTGACAATATTAATGACTGTGTCATGTCAAATGGCATCGTTCTCTCCTGAGATTACAGAATATTTTAGACATTCACAAATCGAGCAAATGGTTTCTGCAAAAAAGTCATTGTTGGCTTATCTTCACAGGTAGCACTCAGGCTGATTTCAGAAACACTCCTCAAAAGCGAAACACTTGTAAACAATACCAGCACCTCATTCAAGCTGCTGTCTCATGCCACTGGCTTTCCTTGGGTTGTAAGACGCTGTAGTTGAGAAGTAAACCTCAGGCATATGAACTGAGAGAAATACATAAAGGAATTTGAGGAGTGCTGGGAAGAAATAATTCTAAAAGTCAAACTCAGAGAACAAACACAATTTTATTTTCAATAGGGAAACTGTTTTGATTCCACCAGGATCATCCAGTCCTACACATTGCCTGTTTTAGTCCCTAATTAGTACTAGTATTGCATTGGAATTTAAAGTATTAATCATATCTTTTATAGCAATACCTCTTCAAAGTTTTTTTCAAAACAGTTTCAAAACTCCCCTACAAAAAGCACTGTAATAGTAATATTTCACATGATTCAACATTATTCTCGAAGTATTTATTGTTTATTCACATTAATGCAAATTGATTTGAGGCACTAAATAGTTGAAATCTTACAGTAGGTAGGACAAATATTCTCCTTTCATAAAACTTTTGTAGGTTCATGTGTTGCAGTATGTACTCTTCTGATTTCTTAGTTGTGACTCAGGTTGATCTCATGCAAAAGATGAATATGATGCAGCAATGTTATCTAGCTTAAAAGAAACTAAGACAGACTATCTTTCTGTTAGGCAAATGCTAATGAAAAAGCTGCTGCTGCTGAAAATTCCTGTCTCTTACCCTGTCTACAGTGTGGAGGTGTCACAAGGGTAAGTCTTGAAACAACAGGGAAGCTAATTTGCTCTGATGACATGTCACCTTACATATATAGAATATCTGTTACCATGCTTCATGGCAGAATATGCTTGAATGTTTTGGAAGCAGTATCAGGAAAACTGTTTAAGTGGTTAAATAAACACAAACTAGCAAGGTGCAGCATTTTGGACATAAGGTCTCTGTACACCATATATCCAACACTGCCAAATAACTTTTTGCTTGCAATCAAAAAAGAGGGATTATATAAACAAATGTCTAAAATACTTGAAGCATCAAATATTGAACTGAAAGTCCTGCTATTCTTACAGATGGGAATAAATTAGGCACTGCTGTGGACACATTTTCTAGGCACCTTTCACAATTAATTTTGAAAAATAAAGCAAAAAAAATTCAAACAAAGTAGCGGTAATACCATTGCCATGTAAGACACTGACAATGTCTTGCATATTCCATACTTGCTGAATGCCACAGTACATCGTAGATGCCAGTTTACAATGTTAAGAGCAAGTAATCCTAAGAGTTTTCTACAATATATACCTGTTTTTTCTGACCAAATATTTCTCTCCTTTTTCTGTGCTGTTTTTCAGAAGTTATCTCTCCCTGCCATCATTTTAGAGTCTTACCAAATATTCATTTTGTGAAAACACTTAATTTCCTTGAAAAAGGTTTTGTGCAAACTAGAAATATTACATTTCATAGGAGTTGGCAGGAACAGAGAGTAAGAATGCACATCAGAATCTGTCTAAAGAATAAAAAAATAGGGTTGTTTACTGCAACAATGTGATCAACTAAAGTATGTCCAAAAAGCTGTTAAGTGTCACTTAAGTCTTGCTTTAGAAAGAGCAAGATAACTGCCATGTATTGTACAGCCTTCTAACAAAGTGTAACATATATTACTTCTTTGCATTGGATGAGTTTAGAAGGCAAGATGAGCTTTTTCATGGTAAGTTCTGGAGGCCAGAATCGATTTTGTATTTACATTTATTCACTTCATGTTGAAACCATATCTCTTTATTGGGGTGACTTTTTTTTCCCTGCATTGAAGCATTAGAAACACAGTTATTCATAAGTTAAAAATCTGAAATTGCCTAATCATATAAAGTCTGGAATATTTTGGTAGTTTTTCAACTTCTGACTTTGGCCTTCTGCCATACAACTTCATTGTTTTGGGTAGAAATCAGAATCTATGGACATTCTAATTTGTTCCAGCAGAATAAAATGAGAATTCTCCTTAAAATGCAATTAAAATCCAGAAGTTTTGGAATTGGCCATGCTTCCCTGACTGTTTCCAAAGATGAAGGTAGACTGCCTCCAAATCTTACAGTTTCAATTGAAAAAATAAAGATGGGCATTGTATGAAGTTATCAGTATTAAGCCTATTGAACATTTTGTCTTGCTCTAAATTGACTGAAGGGGAAAAATAATTCTTTCATTCTGGGAAGCTGACACAGAACATAAGCCAGCCAAAAGAAAGGGCCAAGACAAGTACAGTTACATGAGAAAAACCCCCACATTTTCCAGTGTTTCCAGTCACATCAAAAGTTCCCTCACTGGAATCAGGAAATAATTTTCCTTCGTCTTCCATCATGTGTTAGTAGAGTACACTGCACAAAGAGTGGAATGAATTAGTTTGTTTGATTCTTTGCTTCCCCATGAAGAGCCTTGTAGATGCAGAACAGCGTAATTTAATAAGTTGGTACTATAGGGAAATTTCTAATATCATAATCCCACTTCATCAAACCAGTAGTTTTTCTTCAGTGGGCTTCCTTTTTTTTTTTTTTTTTTTTTTAAGGAATATGTATGGGAAACAAATGTAGCACTTCAGAGAAATAAACAAATGATGATGGGTCATACCTGTCTGTACTCTTTACCTTTTCACTTTCTGGCTGTTTTCTGGCTGTTTTCAGCTCCCTATTGTCGAGCTAGGTCTCATTCTTTGCATTCTGCAAATTAATATAAAGACAAGTGTCAGTGTGGGCAGTGGATGAAGCAAGCTGGATTTCCTCTCCCCATCACAGCCACCTCTCTGTGCCCCATGATCCACGTGTTGCTCCCAACGTGAGCCAGCACCACACACTCTGGCTAATGGGAGCCTGCCCACAGGCTGACCAGGGGCCAGCTGGCTGCCACCACAGGACCAAAAGTGAAGTGACAGAAGATGGGCGAGTGCTGAGCAGAGCTTGCAGCTTACCAGCACCAAGGCAGGAAAGCCTCTCTCATTTCACAGTTCCTTGTGCCTGAACCACCAGTGAAGGGTGGCTGTTGCCCTGTCCTCTCCTCAGATCCTTCCACCCTCTCCCTTGCAGTCTCACCACAGCTTATCGGGTGTTTTGCAGAGCTGTCTTGGTACAGGAATATCAGCAGAAATTAAAACAACAACAACAACAACAACAACAAACAAACAAAAAAAAAAACCCCAAAAAAAAACCAAAACCAAAACTATTCACTTTTTTTCTTTTTCAGCAAGTTAATTTTCTGCTGCTTTAACATGCTGAAATGACTTGGCAAAGGACATGACAAAGGACTGCAGCAAGGGAGGGGCAGGAACAGAATGCTTAGGGAAAGGGAAGTGAAAGAGGAAAGAGCTTTCCTCTTTAAAAAGTATCTATTATATAAACTTGAATATATATAAAGGGGCAAAGAGCAGGACTGTAGACAGCAGTTGGATTGATCTAGGCTGCCACTGAACTTCTGGTGCAACCAGATGTGCTTATGGAGACATTCCATAGGGTGCAAGAGCTGGCAAAACATGAGAGGACACAGGATGCAGCTTAAAGACAGAAAAGGAAGGGAGAGCAGGACCTTGGAATCCAAATCCCATAGTGATGAGCTGTTAGATAAGCCAGCGCATTGTGACTTGCCCGGGGTGGTAGTACATCACACCCAAGTACTTTAAAAAGTGTTGGCATCAATTTGTCTTTCTTTCATTGATTTTCTAGAAATGTTTAAAAATATAGTTAAATTTGAAGCCTCTATTCTTTTTCCAATTCAGCTGAGCAAGTTTCAACCTATTCTCTGTGAAGAGAAGTCCAACACTTCAAACAATTGCCTAAGTCTGTTCCCATAGGAAACAAAACAAAGAACAATAAAATACACACCTACAAAGGGCCATGCAATTAAAGGGATGCTGTCAACTACAATTATTTTAATTAACCAATTACCATAGTAAAATGTTTTGATAATGTTCTTCAACTAGTACCTTCTGTTTAAAAAAATACCTCTTTTACAGGTTTTCTTTTTCCCTCCTGTTTCCTACTCGAGGCTGTTGAAGGAACTGTACTTCTGGTTGACGAAACAACAATTGAAAATATGTTCTGGTTTATCTCATATACAACCTTTTTTTGCTCCCCTCTGTGTATATTTCCTCGTGCCTCTTCCTTCTCTTCTCTGCTGCCTCAGTAAACACCCACTCGCAGTACTGTGGGAAAGTAGGAACTTAGCTTTGCTGTGGAGTGCAAGAAAGTGACTCCTTCCAGCTTATGTGGGAGCATGACACTCATTTTGAGAAAAGCCTTCTTCATAATATAGTTGTGGGCTGTTTCACTGTTTTGGACTACACATTTTGAGCATTTACAGAAGAACCATCCATTGCTGTCAGAGGAACACAACCATGATGTGTCCTTATATGGATTAACACAAAATACATAAAAGTTTTCCTGGAGGAATCCAGTAATTATCCAGAGTGGGGCTACCTGCATCATTAAACACTTAACTAGGCCATCTCAAAATGGAGCTATCTGCTTTTGAAAATCTCTCCATTGTCACATTCAGCATCATTAATGGGGAAGATTTAGTATTAGATCATTGCTTTTCTCTTGAGCCTTTCTTTTCTTTCCCTGCCTTCCACTTGGTTTTGTGTCTATTCTAGACCTGCCCTCCCTCACTGCATATACTTTATCTCAGCAAACAGCAGTGTTGGTCTTGGGTTTCATACCAACCCCTCTTTCCACCTTCCTAACATAAAACAATGAGTAAAAAGAATAAGGGAGAACAGGTCATTTTACTCCTCTCAGAGCTATTGTTTTCAGGACAATAAGGCAGTACTGCTGCTCAGGGGTGCAGCACTGCAATGATTGAATTAATTTCAAATTTGGAAAGCCTGGGTTCCTTCCCTTCCCCCTCAGCAAACAGGATAAAAAAAAAAAAAAAGTTCGGTTACTTGGTAATTTATACTCTGTAGAATCTGAATATTCAATGAGCTCTGTATACAAAAGACTAGATATGACTCATGAATCATATGGCTGACAACACTGCAGTAGGGAAAGGAAGTCTGACAATCAACAGAAATGTGATACTGATCATACACAAATGTGGTCAGAGGCATAAAACAAAAACTTTTTCTGCTATTTTTGTTCATGTATTTACTATAGTGATCATTCTTGTATTTCTGTGAACACTTATAAATGGACAGACTTTGCTCAGAAGTGTGTGCCCAACTAGGTATGTGTTTATGGAAGCAGTTTTAGCAGTTACTTCTGCTACTAGTACAGCATCTTCTGATGGAAATCTGATTTTCACTTAATAAATGCATATTCCATATTGAAATAACATAATGGCTCACTTCTAAGTGTTCTCAGAAGTTTGTCTTCTTCAAATATGTCCATGTGGGTGTCACTAGATCTATTTTTCCCTCTAAAATTTATTAACCTTATTTTAAGTAATAATTATTCTTAAAAAAAAAATCAAAAACTGCTTGTAAGAAAAGGGGATTATTTGTATGGTCAAGAGAATGTTTTGGCCAAGGATCTGAGAATGAGTGTAAATACTTTAGAACATTTTTACACCATAATAGGAGAATGAGTTTATAAATCTGATTTTTATAGAGTTAGTTTAACCTAACTCTAGTGCTAATCTATTAGCATTCATATAAATTAATTCTGATGAGCAAATGGCAGTCTGGAGTATAATCACATTTTAAACCAATAAAAGTGTAACCAGCAAATCGAGGAAAACTATTCAGAATTCTAAAGAAAATTATTCATGCAGTAAATAATATGCAAAGATTAGTCTTGGAGGCATTCTGAATTGGTATGTTTTATTTGATTAAGAAAAGTGTAGATACAGAATACCAGAGGGAATAAAACAGGAAAAAAATTAACTTTGAGATACAAACATAAATATTTATACGCACAAAATTATTAAGTGGGGTTTCATATAGAAGAATGAAGTCTTCCATGAGGAGAGTGAGTCCTTCATGCAAACAGCATCAGCCTTGATTCCTCAGAGATGGTGAATACTTGGTAAAGTTGGCTGAATCTCTTCAGGTGGTTACTCAGAGCTGAGGACTAGGGACAGAGGACTAGGGACAGAGGGTATCAACAAAGAAAAACTGCAGGTGGATTTTTAGGGGCACCATACTCAGAAAAAACACCTTGTGAGGGGAAATAATCTGTAAAAACTTGCATTTTTTTCCACTTCTGAAGATAACTGCAATTAGGAAGATTTCTTCCAAAGAGAAATTCTAACAAAAAGCAAATTACTGGTAGCATGAAGGGGCAGCTCACGGGGATTTATGAGAACCCAGTTTAACTTTCCCTTTTTTTTTTTTTTTGTGGTTCTCTTCATCCAAGCCATCTGGCGCAGACTAGCTTTTGGCACACAGGTCAAAGCTAGGGCTTTCCTAGCGGACTGGCTCTGTCCTTTCTTCACATTCACAGAGCATATTTTAGTGCAAAATCCATCCCACGCTGTTTATATCTGCATGCCACAGCCCTGCCTGTCATGCATTATGCACAACGCTCAGCAATTGTCTGCACTAACCACAGTCCCTCACCACAGCATGTTGCTCAGAATAAGCCTAACACACATCCGTCACCTTTGTGCAGCCTACACTACAAACACACCCCACCTCCTGTTATTATGCTTTGCTTGCTGGCTGCCACTCTACCTGTTCCTTGTGTAACAGCTCAAGGAATCCTGACAGCATCTCAGGCCTCTCCTGAGCCTGCCTGAGCCAGATAAGCCAACTCTAGATATCACATCTCAATAACTTGCAAGAACTTCTAGACTTACATGAAATACATTTTTTTTCAATAACTTCATAACTTAAGAGGTTTTTCATCTTGAAGACTAACGTTTCCTGTGGCACCATGTTATGGTCTGTATTTGGAACAAGCAGCAGATAATCATCAAAAGCTCTCTGCATGCCAGATGCCTGTCTCAGAGTTAGCACCTGCCATTCAGCACGAACTGGCATTCTGGGCAGCCATGCATATTCAGGAGGCATCTAGTACAGATGAGCTTCAGCAAATCCAAGGTGGGTCTGTTTTCACTAAAGATCTTCAAAGGCATTCTCCACAGCTTATATCCCTACATAATCTTCAGTAACACTGAAAATATTGATAGCTCTTTGCCCAGTGTCAACTCCCCCATTGCCAGGAACAAAAGACAGGATGTGTTTATGCAGTTCTTATAACTACACTGAAGAGAAAAAATATCAGTCGTCGTCAACTCACTACTCTTCCAGAGTAGGTAGCTGGCACTCTCTCCCCCACTGCAGAACCTCAGCTTCTGCAAAGCTGGAGAGCTTGTGTTTATTTCAGGTATTGCTGTTTTTTTGTTTTTTGTTTGTTTTTTTTTTTACCTTGGATGAAGTGTCCGTACCCAGCCAAGCTGCATGCATGCTGTGTTGTGAGGGGCTGTGCACTCAGCTTGTTGACCACATGGACTGCCAGGATTAATGGAATGTCAATTTTCCAAGTTCTGTGAGAATCCCTATGACTGGATTCATCCCACACCATCTCTGTATGCAGGGTTTGATGAACCCTTCAATATGGAATAGCCTGGTAAAATGATGTCTTTCAGTCTACCTGTATCTATCTCATCAGTGCTGCTGCCTCTAGGCAATTCTGAGTCCTGGGATAGTAGGCAAATATGTGTTAACAACAACACAGCTTCACAAGCACCACCTGGGTCTGTAGGGCAAGAAAGGCATTACTTTACACAAATGTTTATTCCAACCAGAGCTTACAGGGCATAATTCTTCTCTTCATTCACATAAAAAAAAAAAAAAAAAAAAAAAAAAAAAAAAAAAAAAAAAAAAAAAAAAAAAAAAAAGCTACTAATTTCTTTCCTTCCTCTGCACCTCCTCAAGAAGACAAATGCAAGTTGCAAAAAACCAAAAATATCAATCCTCCCACTTCCTTTTCCCACCTCCTTCCAAAGTCATGAAAACCACCAGTTTATCTCTTCTCTCCACCAACCTACCTGAAGGATACAGCTAGCTCTCCATCTTCTTACACTTTGTAAGATTAGCTCCTCCCCTACCTCCGGGGAGTTAGAATGCTCTTTTTGAAGGTCAGTGGACAGGCCTGTGTCTTGAAGGGCTCACACAAAAACAAAACCCAAACTCTTTTGGGCAGATCAGCTGTATCTCACTGCTTTGTTCCTGCTCTGTATCCCTGCCAGACAGAGACAGCCCACATTCCCTACTATCCCTCTCCAGGAGGCCAGACATAGAGCTGAGATGAAGGAAGAAAACACCGGCCTTCAAACACCTCACTCAAAATGGAGGGCAAGCAGAAAACTTTAAATAAAAACACGTTGTACACTACATGTAGATCTAAGTACTTCTCACAAGTAGAAGAGTTTATCATAATTAACCCCCTTGAATTAAATAAACCCAAGTACTTACATGTTAAGTCTCCATCTAGTGTTGCTATGCAGAGACCACTCCAGAAAAGAAACACTGGATTTGGCCACCGTCGATAAGGGATGCTCAGGCTGGAAGCTGCTTGGGCTAGTTCTGTTGCTTGATGGGCGGACAGAACCCATGTGGCTGCTCCTTGGATGGGGTTTTAACAGGGTGGAAGTCGCTGTTGAAAGGGGAAGGTTTTGAAGAAAGGCTCCATCGTATATAACTAGCAGCCAAAGCCACCAGCAGTGCAGAAGCATGTTTTCTACAGACACTCACATTTCTTACACAGGGAGTGAGAGGACATAACTACTGCACAGCTTGAAGACAGAAATACAGCTTGGGGAGAAAACAACTCTCCCATGCTAGGTGAGGATTCAAACCCAGTTTTAATTTCAATGGCATACAATTTCCTTTTTTGAAGAAAAGGAAATTTTCACATTTCCTTCAAGAGAGGAAGGAATCCACTGGAGCGACAAAAGATGTTGTCCAGATCTTGCAAAATGCAATTAAAATAAAAAAAATTGGAGAGAAATGTTATGATTTCTAAAAACCATGAAAATAAGAATATTCTTTTTGAAAATGCTCTTTTATAGAGAGCATACTCTTTTTTCAGTAATAATTAGAATGGGAATACTAATTTTTAATGGCAAGGCTTTTGAATTTTGATTATTAACACACTTTTGAGCTTTAATTAAAAAGTTGCTACAATTTATAATTTTGTAAGTAAAAAAGCAAAGTTCCTTCCATCCTTAGGAATGCTACTGCACCGTATTGTTCTTTATATAATAAACTATTTGAAATTAATTGCTTCAGTGGAACATACTACATTGTTGTTCTAACATTTGGGAAAGCAAAATAAATTGTATTGGCCAACAAAGACCTCCTTAAAATCTGAGACAACTTAGCTCACTGGAAGAACACTGAGAAATTGTGCTTGAAGCTGGCACTGTTTTGGAAGGCCTGCTGGATCCAGTGGTAGTGATGTTCTGCTTGGAATGAAGAAAAATTAGATCACAACATACATCACAGGGGCCCATCATCTGCATGACCAAGTGCCACTTTTATGCCCTCCAAAAGCATTTCCTGTCAGATCATTTTGTCACGTCTTTGTCCACCCAGAGCAATACATGTCACAACCCTGGCGTTTATAAAGTTCAGAATTATACTTTTATTTTCTGTCAAAGATGAAATTAGGAAGACTCTCTTCAGTTGTTACTTTCTTGTCTGCTTCATATCAGACAGGAATACCCTTTTCTATCAGTTCAAGGGATCTTCACCCACCTGAAGAGGAAGGGAGGAAAGAAAGGACGGAGCGAGGTAGCTTTCCTCCACACCTGTAAGTTTCTGTGGCTTCTTCTGAGCTGAAAACATTTTAAATGTCAGATGTTAATCAGAAACTCTAGGCTGCATAGTAGCATCTGCACCTCCTGGTTCTACCAAGTTGATCATCCAGGTTCAGAAGATCATTTATGTCATCCAGGGGCTCATATACCCTGTAACAGGGCAAACCATTCATGTTTGCCCACTGGGACATTAGATTTAATAAAATCTGTGTGATATACATCACGCAATATATGTACATGTGTACAAACTCCATACCCACGTGAACAGACAGAGCAATAACCCCATCTGACCTTGCAACCTGTCAGCTTTTCATGGGGCTGATAAAGCACTCTTGTGAGTTACCTCCTGACCCAAGGGTTTATTGTAAGATGAGAGCCATAGTTTAAACCAGGTATCAATCCTGACATAAGCAAAAATACTCGTACTTTCAGTTCTGTGAATGTGACAATGTGTCCTTAAATGCAGTATTCCTGTTTCTTTCTCTAGTCCTCTCATTTCTAGAGAACCAAAAGCACCATCCAATGAACACAGAAGGAGACAAGAAGTTAGCTTTAAGTTCTGTTTTGGCTCTAAAATCAAAGGCCTCTTTAGAGCCTAATAGAATTAGAGACTCAAGTCTACCATTAATAGCATGCATGGCGCCAGTGTAATAAAAAATGGAAATTCATTGTCCAAGAATGATTTACAAAGTCCAGTAATTCATGTCAGAGTTTCCACACCATTGTGATTCTCAAAAAATCTCAGTCCAACTAACTCACAGTGCTCAGTTAGACATTGATCCTTTAATGAATGCGTGCACTTTACTGATTTTATTTTGGCAAAGTTACAAGTATGGAAGCAAGAGAGAAAGAGAGAGAAAGAAAAAGTGCAGTAGAATATTCAGTGATATTTCTAACCTGCTTTGTATGTGGTGTTTTTAAGATATTAATTTCATCTTTCCATCCTCTGGGACAAATTACTATGGAACATGTACATTTCTGAAAAAATGCACTATTTTTAATATTGAGATATTATATGAAGATTATATGAAAAATAGATATGAAGAAGCAAAGATCAGATTTAAGGATCATTTTAATATTTCAGATCCATAATATATATAATCTATAAAAATAATGCATAAAAAATATTAGCCTATTTTTGACCATTTGTGTCTCTGTAGTGCTATTCTAAGTGAGCTTAGTGATTTTTTTTTTTAACAGTGTACTTTTAGTTTTAATGGTTCGGCTCTTCTTCAGTCATCAATAGGGAGCCTTGTTACCATGGTGACAGACAGATGAATTAATGCGATGTTTAGGGAGATACAGTAGTGCCAAATTTTGATATATATGGTAAGCTGTAATGTACTGCATACACAAGAGGGCATGCATGCAAAAAACCTCCAGAACAGCCTTCCAAATGCACAGAGTGTCTTGACACAATATTCCCACTATTTTCTCTCAGAAAGTGGCCATCCATGTCCCACTTTATGCTGTTGAAGAATACCCTGTTGGAGTCACAGACTCCAGTTGCTCTGGAAACTTCAACTGAATGTCTGATGAGGCCTGTTGGAAAGGGCCGCATTCAACACCTGACGTGTCAGCTGCATGAACTAGGCCATGAAGCTGCCGGTCATCTGGGAATGCCTGTCTACAATCCACTCCTTGAAATGCAGCCTGACATCTTCAGCTGACACCTTTCCATTTGCCTCTTTATTCACTGCAGGTCTCATTAATGAGAAAGAAATGAGAGATATACAAAAATCTTTGGGTTTTTACAGAGCACAAATAGATTGCGTGTGGAGTAATCCTTAAAACTTTCACACTTCCTATACTTTTAAACCTTTAATGACCTGCACCTTCCTCACCCGTCTCACTCCCTTCCCTAGAGCTGCTAATGAGCTTTCCTGTTTTCAGAGTATTAGATTAGCGGTTCACATCTTGCAAACACCCTCAGACAGAGATGAAATTAATACAGGAAGAAAATGTGTGACAGGCATGCTATGAATTCACAGTCATTCAGACCGTGAATCCCCCATGCTCATAGAACTAGGAAATTATGCTAGTTGCATAGTTTTATTTTATTGTATTTTACTTTATTTGCTGTCCAACCCTTGAATCATTCTGTCATTGCCAAACATCTTCAATGCAGAAACCTATGATAAGATGCTACTGAAAAGTCAAGTAATTTTAAAAGAAAATTTGACCTGCCAAGTGAAATTCTGCTGCTCTTAAAAATATTTTGGATGTGAAATCAGAAGTGCTTTATCCAGAACACAATATTAATTTACGTAACAAGACTAATTTAATAAGAAATGTCTTCCACCCATCTACACAAAGTGATAATTATAATTCATCAGGAACCAAGCCTAATATCAGCTCTCCTTCCAGGCCTTTTTAGATTGTAATATTTAACTATAGCAATTAAGCTCTGTGAATGACTGCGAAAAGGACCTTTGGATATAATTGCACTGAAGCCAATTAGGAAAAATATACATCTTGTATTCCTGACAATTAATTTTACAGCTGGCTTTCTCAGCAGGTGACATACTACTAGCATACACGAGTTGAGTTTAGTGGCCACCTCCCCACAATAAATGAAATGCCAGTCCAATTTCCTCCTCTGCAGAAAACGCCACTGTTGAGGGTCCCCAAACTGGTGTCACTGGCCATTATGAGCATGGCCAGCAGCAGGGGGTGGGCACAGCAGCGTTCCCACAGGCACATAGCGCGCAGCAGCTTCTGAGGGACCTCTGCTGCCCAGTGGTGTGTGCCAGCAGCACGCCCCTCCCACCCTGCAGCCATGTTGTGGGGTTTTACATCAGAGCCAAGCTTGAAGTTACCCTTGCCCATGAACATATTCCTGGAGGAGTCAAACCAGAAACCAGGTCTTGGTGCAACATCCTTTCCAAAGCAGGCTCAAGCTGTGTGCTCAGGGCAGCTCATTCATGGCATTATCCTCAAGAAATCTTCCTTAAAAGAAACTGTACAATCTCTCCAGCCAGTCTGACCTGAACCTAACTATCCTTTTGGGAATCTCTTTGAGTTATCAACAAAGTCATGTCCCAGAGCCACAGCAGGTAACTCACCAGATGGACAACTCTACCTATTGGACTGTCACTGAGAGATGGCTCCTTCGTCTTGCAAACCATAATTTTGGGCATTTCCAGTTCTGGCCACGTGGGCCAGGAGCAGATTTTTTTCTGTAGAAATCTTGCCTCCAGGCTGTTACCCAGCAGAACCTGGTTAGATGGTCTGGTGGTTAAGAATTCCTGCAGCTACCTCAGGTTGCAGCAGCATCCAGTAAGAGTGGCTGGAACACAAGTACCAGGCCACGCTCTAGTGACACCATGGAAATAACAATTAATTTTTGCTGTTTATTTTTTTTTTAAATTCAGTCAGAAATACTTTTTTTTTTTTTTTCCCCTGGACAATAGTAGAGGTTTTTCTAATATGGTACAGCAAAGTAACTATTAAAAGTTCTATAATGAAACACATATTAGGACCACTAAAAATGTGGTATCCAGTGAAATTCAAAAATAACTTGTAAACATATTTGCTAGGTTTCTAAAGACAGTAGGAATACCACAGGAATTGGGAAGCGATCTGTGATTTTCCTCTCTAGTAAATGTGGTCAAAGCCAAACAGATATAGGCATATTTTACTTTCCAAAAGAGAGTATTATAAACACTGAGCAGGTAATAAAATATGTAATTTAGTAAAGGATAAGAACAGAAATTAAGTAGATACAGGCATATGAAAGGAGACCCTCCTCAAATGTTCTTATTTCTGCAGCCTCACCTGAATTCTGTCCAAGGCATGTGACAGCCTTGATATGTTATCAACAGCTCTGAAATCTGTAGTGCTCCTCTGACCAGCCATAATGTCATCATCCACAAATGCTAATTTGGGATTTATAACTGAAACTCTGGCCAGATTGCCAACGGGACTTCTGCCATTCGCTGAAACATGGCCAGGCTGTGGCCATAACAAACAATGCCGCTGTGTGTCTCTGCAGCATGCCTGCACACCAAGTCTTGTCCAAAGTTATGCCTCACATGCACTCCTGAATAACCAAATGTGGAAGTGAAATTAAGGAAGAGTGTTGCATATTCTGTAGAAGCAAGCCGCAGTTTAGAAAAGCATCTCTGGGGGCTGGGGTAGGTGCCGGAAATCTGGAGATCCAGCCTCTGCTTCTGCCTTTGCTGGAGAACCACAGCAAAACCTTGGACAAAATAATTAATCTCCTCACCACCTCCAAAACAAAAAGGACCCCTCCATAAGTGGGTGCAGCCAGCTCAACCAGTATTTTTCTATGTGTCTTTTGATTCTCCAGTGCAAGGCTCTTCTTACAATTCTGAGTACATTTGACAAGTGAGCACTGCCTTTTGTCAATATTTCTGTAATCAAAGTCTATACATCACTATTCAGTGACTAGATTTTTTTCTGCAGTGAGACAAGAGATCTGAGGACAAACTCTCAACATGGGAATTTCAGCCACCAGATACTTAGGAGATGCACAACAGTAACCAGCTCATTATAAAAACAGAAGTTTCTGCAGAAACCAAATCACAGCTACAGAACGTTTTAATTTCTTGTCCAATCAACTAGAAAATTGTTTGGAAATATATAACTGATTTCTTCATGCTCCTGCCTGTACACAGTGCTGATGCTATATAGTGCTTTCAGGAATATCAAAGCTGCCATAAATAGAGGAAATGACCCCAGCAAGTCAGGCAGAGAATAAAGCTCAGCTCTCCTGAGAGCCAAAGGGTAGCTCAACTGCTGCATTTTTCTTTCTTTCCAAAACCAGTGTTCAGCTCTTTCCCAAGTTCTTTTTACATAATCCAGTTCAGTTACTGCACATGTCAGTTTAACCAGTATTCAAATCAACCTCCTTTATGTTTTGAATTGGATTTTCAAACTCCAAACAGGATTCTGTGTCTCAGGTGCCAACATTTTTTGCAGCAGCACTCAAGACTTTTGGCTATATAAATCAGACAGATAACTTAGTGAACATAACAAATTACTGCCTTTATTATGTCCCAGCCAACTTAACAACTAGCTTCTTTGCCTCTGAATACCAAAACTGCAAGCTTGGTCCTCACAGTTACCTGGAGATGACTAGGTATCACTGTGCAGTCCTGCACTGGAGAGGAAGGAGAGCAGGAGACACACAGGCCAGGACTGAAATATCTCACAGCATTACGTTAAGAAGTTTGCACACTGGGGTTCTATTTCTTGATAGAGCTGCTTATTGGCAGCCACGTGTTTGCAAGGTTATAAAAATCCCTTAGGCAATATATTTATGCTAACTTGTTTCTTTGGTTTTGTTTTAAAGTTTATTTTCTTCCTTGTGCTCTTGCTTACTCTCCACACACCTCCCTCACCAATACTGTACAAAAATATGAATTCCCATAGGAGAGGCACCACGTTACCAATTTTTCATTAAAACCCAGGGGTTGATGTAAAATTCCTAACCATAACATCAGAATCACACGTAGAGATTTACACATCCTTTGAAGTGGAAAACTTTGGTTCCCTCTCACTGTCTGCTTTTGGCTCACCAAATTTTTTGTAATAAAAAGGAAAGAAAGCATTATATTATATTCAATTATACAACAAGAAGACATTAATATTGTAACCTAAATGAACACAATTCTGCTGACTATCTCTTGGGTTTTTTAAAGCAAGTAAAAATTATGACACTAAGAATTTTAAGTTATTCAGAGTGGAATTCATGGTTTTTATGCTCTACTTTAAGTTGCTGTGAATGATTAATAGAGACAGATCTGATCTGACTCTCTTAAATACAGATTCTTGGCATTGTTCAAACCAGGATTAAATAACACCATTATACTTTTCTCTTTCTTCCTCGTTCTGGAAAAATTTGAAAGAAAGTGATGTCTTGATTGATGTGAACTCAAAAAACTATCCTGAGAAGAAAATACAGGATTGTTATCATCAAAGACACACACACAAAAAAACCTAACAGACTCAATAATCTAATTGTCTCTCACAGTTCAAGGATTCCTCTATCAGATGCAATGATGGTCTTGACACCAATTACAATCAAAATGACATGCATGCTCCTGTTTTAGTTTTATGCATTGTAATAAATTTAAATACTTTATATAAAAAGTAATTTCTTCTTTTCATGTTGTCACTCTGCAGTGTTTCTAAGATGCTCTTCTCCAAGCTTTCCCAGGAGGTTTTATTATTTGTGGTAAAGTCTAATTCTATTCCAAAGCACACACAGGATTTTGGGATAGTTTTTCATGGGAAAAAGAAGACTAGAGGAAAGGAGGAGTCATTTGCCTGCTGTCCAGATTAGAAAAAAAAAAAAAAGAGTTAGTGATGGGCTCTCTGTGTAAAATATTGATTTACACAGCACATGGACTATTAGGAAACAGCTTTGGAGTGGTTTTCAGAAGTATCATGAACAGGAAGTTTCCCAAAATACTAATTTTATCCCTAGCAACCCAGTCCCTATAATTAGAGCCTTAGATACGTGCTATAAATTACGTTAAGAGATACAAAGAAGGAAGCTGGGGAAGAACTGCTTGGTTTGGATTTATTTACATTCATTGTTTGCTGTTGAAGTACTTACTGTTATAACTAAAAAAACACGTTACCTGTCCATACTGAATCTTAAGTTAGCACACTGTTTGATAAAGTGATAAAATTAGGTTGCCTTATCAATTTATAGTCGTCAGCATCTGAGAATTAGGATAGTGCAGAGATGAAAAAACCCCAAATGTATGTTCTCATAGAGTGAAAAACTACTTACATAACTTGAAAGAATGACAATTTGGAACAAAAACATGTACTTTAAACGAACACCGTTCGTCAAGATACAGCTTACTAAAATTCCTGGGAATTAAGAGTGCCTCCCAGTTTTATTTGGTAAACTTCACTACGCGATCTATCACAGGTACATAAAAAAAAACCCAAATCCAAAACCCTTATGAGCCTGCTACAAAAGACTCGATTTAAAAGAGGCTTTGACAACTTTCTCCCCTCTTCCCTCTGCCCGATTTGGGCTCTCGGGAAGCTGAACTCGCCCCTCGGGGCGGAGTTCCTCCTCAGGGGGCGGCAGCTCCGCCCGCGCCCGCGTTGCCGCTGGATGCCGCCCGGCTGCGCGGCGGCGGAGGGGCAGGAGGAGGAAAGGCGGCTGCGTGTCCCAGCCCAGCTCCCTTTCCTTCCGGGTTGCCGCCGTCTCCTCCCGTGCCCTGAGCCATGGGGGCGGCTGCCGGCGGGGCCGCCCATGACGGGGCTGTGGCCGCAGCGCCGCTGGACCCCGGGCGCGGGCTGTCCCTGCCCCGGGGGGCTGGGAGCTCTGCGGCATCCCAGGACAAGCTCTTCTTAATCAAAGGTGCAGACAGCCTTCGTCTCCTCTCCTCCCCCTCTCCCCTCCCGCCCCTGCACGGGTCAGGGACGAGCAGCAGCGTGTGCGGCAGGCCTGAGAACCGTCCCCAGCCGTGCTCCCCTTGCCGTAGCCCCAGGTCTTGCCCCTCTCTCCCGCCCCTGGGAAGAAGGCGAGACATTTGGGAATGGCCTCACCGAGGCTTCTGGACGCAGCGAGGAAGCCCCTGCAGCGCCGGCCGCCTTTTCCCTCGCCCTTGGCAGCAGCGGCGCCGGTCACCCTTCAGCCGCTCTCCCCGGGGGCACCGGGCCCGGCGCGGCAGCCGGGCGGGGCGCGGGACGGGCGCTGAGCGGAGCCGCCTCCCGCCCGGCAGGGAGCTCAGCCCGGAGGGGTCTGCGCTCGGCGCTGCCGGGCCCGAGGGGCAGGAGCCCTGGGGAAGGGGCGGCTCCTGCGGGCCCCACGCAGCGCTGCGGATTCCCTAAGGGAAGGAGCCGGTGTCCCGGGCTGGATCCGCGCCGGGAGACCCGCGGCCAGGGCAGAGCCAGAATCTCCGCAGCCGCACACAGCCGCGAGGCAGCGGGCGCACGTCCGGCGGACTGGCGGCGCTGTGCGGTTTTACGTTCATATTATAATTTTTATCCGTATCTGCGGGCCGCTCCCGGTGCCTGCTCGGTCTCCCCGCGCCCCCCGGCGGAGCGGAGGCCGGGGCTGAGGCGGCCCCGTCCCAGCGCCGCCGGCCGGGACATCCCGGGCAGGCCCGTCCAGGGGATGGACGTACCGCCCTCCGGTACTGTGTCTGAAATTGGGGAAATGATGGTTACCAGACCTGGAAATGTACAACTCAGTGGACTGCATAATTCGGCCAAAATGCGAATTTGTGATCCCAGGTCTTTGTGCTCCCAGGGAGAGGAGGCACCTTACCGATTTCATGGACGCGGGAAACTTCTTCATCACAGTAATCAGATCAATAGCTTTTTTAAAAGTGAGACTTAACAGTATTTTTGCTTACTTCCTGTTCAGACCATTTTTAAAGTACCTAACTGGTATTAGGAAAGGGAAAACAGGATAGGTATCAATACCCGCAAAGGAAGAACATGTAACCCCCTGAAATTTTTAATTTTTAATATGAATCAGATTGGTTTCTACAGTGCAGTAAGTCCTTGTAACATGCCTTTTCCTTAAAAGTGGGCAGGTATGGCTACATGAGCCTTTGGTGCAAGAACTAGAAAGGATCCAGGTACCTCAAGTGACTTTGGAAACACTGAAAGGACTGAAAAGCAAGGGAAGCTTCCCTTCTTGGGATAGCTTTTGCTAGTGTAATTTTCTTTTTTTAATTAAAAAAAATAAAGTGTTTAATTTTTTTTTAATTAAAATTTTAAATAGAGCATTAAAACATAAAGCTGAAGAACAAGTGTTCTTATGTAATGGTCTTCAGAGGAACTGGTGGTGACCATTTTTAGGTGGCCATTTGAAATCACAAGTGATGCAACAAAACCAGTTACATTTCCCATTTGGGGAAGGGTGAGGCATCACCATAGAACAAGATGATTTTAGTAGGCTGGCTCTGGAGTGAGGGAAGTTTCAAAGTACTGCAAAAAAGCATCCTGGGATTTGAGTTTTTGTGTGTAGCTTGAAAGTACTTACATGTGCCATTATTTTCAAAATGCCCTGTTTCATAGAACAAATACTTTGCCTTGCTATTGTGTCATACTGAGCATAAAAAATGGAGACAACTGGGCCTTTCCCTTCAGCGTGTACTGACAGATCTTGCTTCTTCAGGTTTTGTTTTCTAAACAGTTTGGTTGGGTTTTTTTCTTCCCCTTAAGTAACAAAGTCTTGATTTTTATTTCTTCGATTTTTCTTGGCAGGTGGAATTTTTCTAGGTACTGTTGCTACAGCAGGAATGATAGCAGGTTTTGGAACTACACTTGCAATGACAAAAAAGAAGAACCCAGACTGGTTCAGTAAGGTTTGTTCTTTTCAGCTGTTTTCCAGCAGTGATACACAGGAAATAAGAACGCATTGAAAGCTTAATAGACATGGTGATATATGTGGAACTTGGCAGAGTTGATGATAAGAGCACTAAACTTAATTGAATTTGGTACAGGCATAGGATTAATTTAAAAATAATTCAGAGTTGGCTCTGCTAAATACTTGAGTACTTGAGATTAGCTGAAATACGTAAAGCTTGCACTGTGTGCTGGAATCATCTATACAGTGAAATACTGTTACTGCTCTCTTTTGATGCTGTGATGTGAACACACTTTAGACATGAGCCTGCATCACCTCAGAGATCCAGTTTACTGTGCAGTCTCATAGTGCTGCAGTGAGTCTGGAAGCTAGGTGACTGCAGTAAGGATGGGAAGGAGGAGGTAGAAGGTCTGTAAGCTGTGGAATATGTAAGTGGGATCCTTTAGTCAAAATTAAAGCTCTCCACTCCCATCCCACTGTGTAAGGGGAATGATGAGAATGAGTACTATGGGACTGTGAGATCTCATGGCCAAAATGAATCTGAGCTTAGGCAATTACTAACTGGATCCACTTGTGCGTTCTGAAGAAAAGAACTCCAAAGGAGAGCTAGCAATTACACCGTGTTGGTCAATTTAGTTTGAAACACAGCATGTTTAATTGAAGGAGGCTTTTTTCCTCACTAATGCTTTGTGATTGCCAGAAGTGTAAAAACAGGCCCTTAAAATTGATCAGTCTCATCTCCAGCAAGCTCTTAAAATGCAACATGTATTACAGATAGTCTTAGGGAGTTAAGAACTGATCTATTGCTGTTCATTTTACAAATGATGATTCAATATCATATCAAGTTAGTTCAATGCATATCAAGAGAAAAAAATTCTTCCATTGTACTTTATATCAGAATCTTCATTTATGATCACTTTCTAATCTCCCTTTCTGGTCAAAGAGCATGAGATCCTTCATTTGCTTTCCTACTTTCCTCTGTAGGCTGCTGTGCCGTAACTCATTCATTACCTTTACAGAAACAATAACCATGAGTTTCTTTTTTGAGATAGACAAAATAGAAAACTTCATGAGACGTTATTTCACAAGCTGTGGAAATACATTACAATAAGGAAATAGTCTCCTTTTTTACCTTTTTTTTTAAAAAACTTCCTTTTTCTTAAGCACTGCATTTTTCTAGCTTGCACGTATTCCTGGGTGTCTGAGCTGTCCTGTTGTCAGTGTGAGATTTATCAAGAGTGACATTGCATTGACATCCGAGAATATATATGCTAGAAATGCCATCAAGTGATGCATACCGTTTCAATCTTTGCTGAAAACTGTATCTGCTGCTATTTGTGCAAAGGAATTACAGCAGTTTGTTTGCAAAAATCTGATTTCATGGGCCCCTCAACTTCAATACTCCAGAGTGTAGAAAGATACATTTTTGTCAAGGTACTTGTCAGTGAGCAGTTTAAGAAAGGAAAGACTAGACTTTGATGATGGCTTAACTTGCTATAGAAGCTCTGCGAGGTGGCAGTGAGATTTTGCATTAGCAGCATTCTTACTTAAATTTATAGTCACTTGCTGCAAGTAATTTTTAATAATACATCATGTATAATAGTAACTACAGAAGATTGCATCTTTTTTAGATGCACAATGCCTAAATATTATTTTTATCCATGTTAAGGTGAGGCCATAGTTTGACAGGTACTTAAAACCAACATCAGTCAGCACTGGTTTTGAAAAAATCAATCCTACCAGCCCTCAGTTTGTGGCAATTTATTCCTGTTCCAGTGAAGCCACCAACGCATGTGCTGTTGGGTTGGTGATACGATCCTGGTTAATAGATTTTGGGTTTTTGTTAAAATTAAATGCTTAGCTGCAGCAGCCTCTTTTTGAGAAGTGTCCAGTTTTACCAGCATTTATCCAGGTGTTTTATTTCACAATAGATTAGGTCACACAAAAGACTGAACACAATGAATACAATCAACCAAAAGAGTTGAACGCGCTTTATTTTAGGCACTGCTTCCTTTTAGACACACTCTGCACACAAGGGGGCAGTTACATGATCAAGGCCTGTGTCTGAATATGAAAACAATGTGATTTTTTTTTCCTTCTCCCACTTCCTGTTTATATCTTCCAGAGGAAAACAAAACAACAACAACCAACAAAATGAAAAAAGCAGCATGTATTTGGAAAACAAATCAGCTAATTCTGCCCGTTTTTTTCTTTTTTTTCTGGCCTGTTTTTTGAAAGACTCAGTATTGTTTAAAAGCTCTTTTTTAATTAAAGAATGTTTTTTTAAAAAAATACAGATAAGTAGTGATAAGAAAACAATCTGAACATAGAATAACAGGTTAGTGAATAAAATTCAGTTCTCTTAAAAATGCCTTCTTATTGGTGTCATCTTTTTCTCCCATGCTACTGTTGTCCTTTTTAATTTTTTTTAGAGTTTCATTAATCAGCTTTCTTGGTGCTCTGAATAGCGTATCATGGTCATTTAACCAACTGTCCTGTTTACAGAAAGCCTTATCTGAGTACTTAAGTACCTTGAGGAGTCAGCCTGTGACTGAACCCTGTGTGACTGCAGTCAGTAAAACCAGATCAGTTGTTTCCATTTATCGCTTTTTTTCTGGGACAATCAAACATTTAAATAGTAGTCAGTTGGGGTTTTTTGCCAGCAATTTTCACAGATAATGACTCCTATTTAAAGATTCTATGTGGAGGATATTTTTGTCCATTCATTTCCCGTTTTCTAAATGGGACCATTTTTTTCTCAGTGTTGTTATATATGGTTAGACTATGGAAGCAGGAAAAATGTCAAAAGTAATCAGCATTTCAATACTCGGAGCAGTCTCTACCAAAAGAGTTCTAATAGTTCATTATCTGTGGTAAGGAGATAATAGGAACTGATATTATAGCGTGACTAGAGATCTCTGCTCTTTGTGTGTGTGTGTGCTTACAGAGCATTGTTTTTGTTAACAGCTTCCACTTTGGGATGCCCAGATTGCAATGAATAAGGCTCTGGATAAGTTTTTCTTTTGCCCTTTCCAAGTGCATGTTTGTCCTTGGGTAGCTGCACCTACAGCTAAATCCCAAGGGAAAGTGTCAATGCTGAGGACTGTCTGAGGATCATCTTAACGTTTCAATGAATACAAAGCCAAGAAGAGAAAAACTACTGGTGCTATTCGACTGACCATGGTGGTAGACATTATGTATGTTTAATTGGATCAAAGAAGAAAGAGAAGCATTTAAAAAGAAGTTTAAAATGTAAAGCTTTTTTAAAGCAAGAATAAAAAAGATTTTTTCCCCCCATTTTTTGTGATGAGTAAAAAAGAACAGGTCTTTGGCATGTTTTGGAGAAAAGTTTTTTTTATCCTTCCACACGTTAATTTTGCTTTTCAGTATTTTAAACTATAAATGAAAGAATTTTTTGTAATTTTGTGTGCAATCTCGTTTATGTTACCCCTGAACATTACTTAGTTTTTTTTTTTTCCAAGATACCCAGTTAAGTAGATCTGTTGAGTTGTGTAAGGACCATAAATGCCAATCTTTAACAATTACCATCTGAAACCTGTGTTTGCATGTGAACAGTTCAACAGTGATCCTTCAGAGGGCAAAAAAAAAATGCTCTGAATGGCAGTTGCCACTATGAGCAAGAGAATTCTGTCAGTCACTGCTGCTGTGGGCTACACAGGTTGAAGCTTTGCTTTACCAAGTAGGTGCACTGTGGTGGGCATTGTGAGGTGAGAACGGCTGGCTAGCAGAGAGTGTGGGGTGCACATGAATTGATGCCACCCACCCATGCCACCCAGCCTGGAGCCCCTGGAAGCTGCAGTGTCCATTTATGTGCTGTGACAGAGGTTTCCTTGTGGTTGGGATTCCATCATAGCCAAGGCTGCGTTCTTGGCCTGAGGTGGCTTTTCCAAGTGACAGCGTTTTCAAGGTACTTGTGTTTTCAGGATATGTCTCATGGCAAACTTCTATGCAGCAGTATCTTAACACCTACACCTACTCTTGTAGGTGTCTTCTGACAAAAATGACAAGTGTAGAGACCACACAGAATTTTCAGTGTTGCTGCCTGGTGAACTCTGCAGGGGAATGGATTAAGCGTTGTTTGCTTTTACAAAATTTTCCTTAGTAGTTTCCAGAACTTCTTCAGAGTTGTAGTCCTCTGAAATTAGTCCCTGGGTCACTGCAAGATCCTTTCTGTGTTCAGATGAAAGCTGCTTGTGTTCTTGCAGGTTCCCAACGAGCTGTTCCAGAAGTGCAGATAAAGACCTACAGGCCATCGGTTGCCACCCATGAAAAAGTACCAAAATCAATGACATACAGTGATTATGTTCAGGTGTCATTGGCATAAAGCCTTGTGACTGGTTTAATTCAAGTTTTGTATTTTGATGGGTGAGATAACTTAGTGTTGGGTTCTTGTGCCAATGGAACAACTGACTCTGGTATTTCTGGGCAATGGAAGTCATCCCCAGGTGGCACTGGCAACTGAAATCTACTCCTGGTAGGAAGGCACTTCATCCAGCCCCTTTCTTGGCTCTTGAGGTGTGCTGGCAGCCATAAGATTTTCTGTGGCCAAACTGGCAGGTCAGGAAAAAATCTAAATCACCGATTTTTTTTTTTTTTTCCAATTATTGTTCACTTTGTCATGATCTTTTTATCTTTGGTTCTAGGGGATTACTGCCACAGCTGCACTACCAGAGAGTGGTTCATCACTGGCCTTACGAGCCCTGGGGTGGGGCTCACTCTATGCTTGGTGCGGAGTTGGATTGCTGAGTTTTGCCATCTGGAAGGCTCTGGGCGTGCACAGTGTGAGTAGCAAGTATGATCCCCTCAACTCCGTATTTTTCCTTGGGTAATGCATCTTGGGATGGCAGCTCTCTACCACTTCAGCCTAAGAGTAACACCTCCATTCAGCACCTGTAGAAGGACTAACCGGAATGTGTGTAAACAGGGAAGGTGTTCTTACATCTGCAAAAAATGGCATGCTGTGGGAGGAGACAGTTTAGGAGGAGGAACAGTTTTGTCCTGCTTTATGTTTGTTTGCACAGATGTTTCAGATACCTCACAAAAGAGCCAGTGTTCTAATTTAGAGACTAAAATAGTAGCTGCAAACTTTCTATAAGCTTTGCTTATTGAACTGAAGGCTTCCCCCCCGAATCCTATTTTTAGAGCAATAGATTTATTTGTCCAAGTTCTATTTTTTGCATCAGGGCACAGAGGATGTAAGAAAAACTGAAAGGAAGCCAGCTTGCTCTCTATAAGCAGCAAGGGGACAGAAGATTGAGTATCCTGTGCATTAGAATGGTGGTCCTTGACATGTCACATCAAGGCAAAGAAGCTTGGGAAGCATTTGTACATCCCAGGATACCAGCTACGGCTATCCTTAGTTAATTGATTATGTTCCAGTATTTCACAGTGTTGAGTGTGAACACTAAAGTTCATGTGAGAATTTTGTTTGCCCCTAGTAATGAGCCATGACTTAAAGAGTCCCTGCAGCTGTAAGTTTGGGAGAGCTGTTTGCATCCTCTTTAGGACTAGGAATGAATAGACTTCCTTTACCTTATGTGGCAATTATTTATATATTCAGCAAAGCATATGTAAAGGAGAAAGGTGATAGTACTTCATCTTAGTACTGTTCTCATTAATACCTTTATTCAAGGTCTCATTTCTTGTCCACTCTGGTGATGTATCCTGTAGCTCACAATTTGCATCCCAAATACAGCACAATATTACACGATCCTTTATTTCTTAGCTTTCAATGTTGATTCTCAGTAGGAACAGGTAAAGGAAGGCTGAACACCAAAAAAGCACGGTAGGACATAAGAGGCAGCTACAACACATTTTGTTTAAACTGAAGTCCTCTACGTGTGGTTGTGGTGGAATGTCAGGGAAGGGGGAGGAAGAGTGGGGGTTTATATTCTGCATGCTGAGCTACAGCAGTTCGCTCAGTTTGCTGGCAGTCAGATCACCAGTCAGAAGGACTCATTTCACACTGTACTGCTGATTATTGTTTCTTATTCTGTCAGACTGTTCAGTCCTGCTGAGGGACAGCAGTCTGACCCTACTCTGCAATTTACGTTATCTGTTTCTTGGTAAGCTGAATTTTTACTTCCTTGAGAAGTACAGGCCTAGACCCACAGTTACTGGTTTCCCTGTGAGGCTTTTCTTGAGGCTGCCTGCCAGGGAACACCCACAGAAGCTTGAGATGGCCAAGCCCCAGGATGTGTCTGAGTCTCATGGGGCATCTGACAGCAAGGACTCTTGTGTCAGAAGCAAACTGCAAGTATTTTAGAGGATTTTGAGTGCTCCTTGTCAGAAAGGTGCACCTTATTATATTCTATGTTGTGTTAGCTTTGAAAGGAGGTGAGGGAAACTGTATTTTAAAAGGCTCTTGCAAATGTCTGTTAGTATTGTTTTCTGTTGTGGAGTGCTTATATTTCACTGTAGTGCAGGGTGAGAATTGCAGATGCTGCAGGCAGTAGATTTCTGTCAAGAGATGATTTGAAACAGCTCTCTCTGCTTTCCACTGCAATATTTATTTCATTCACTATAGACTTTTAAATTTTCACTGCAGAAAGGAAACATATAATAGTGCTAGTTATAATTGCAGAATCAAAAATCAGCAATTTTTAAATTTCCTGTCACTATATAGCTGTTGAAATCGAATATATACATGTTTAAAATTGCTGGAGGTACAGAAGAGGAAGCATGTTACAAAAGGAAATATTCTGACCAAAGAGGTTCTAAGATCACTAAAAATATATTAGACCCTTAAACATACGCTCATTTTCAGAAGGGCCTGTTTTTATTTGATATGTTTTCCTGAAATTTCTGGGGAACATTGTGATACTTTTGAAAATTCTTAATTGCTTTCATGGAAGCAGAGATAATAGATTAACAATACTGATTCTTGAGTAAATTGCAGTGCATATGTTATGTCTAATAATTATTAGGTGCCCACAAAAATAAATAAAGTTTTATTTTTAGGAAACTGAATTTGTGACTGAGTGAAATAAAGTTTCGTTCCACAAATACTGTTCAGATCATGGAAGACACTGTGGATTTTGCACTAAGCTTGACATTTTCAAATGAACATTTTAATTTCAGTTAAACGTTTTAAAAGGAGGCTATTACAGATTCACCTGAACAAAATTTCTTGAGTCTTCAGTGTACTTGAGAACTGTGAATTCACTGGCTCTGTAGTCCATGCAAGTTTCCAATACCTGTAAAACTTCAAGTCACAATTTCAAATCTAGCAGCAGGTATCAAGGTTTGAAAACAGTGGACTCACGGCAGACACAGTCTCTCAGTGTGCTTTTCTAGGTGGAACTTGAGGGGAGACTTCACTCATTTTCTTATCAGGAACCTGTGAATTTAATATCTAAGGTTTTGGCAGCTGGACAGAGAGAAGAAGAGGTTATGCCCAGCCTCTTCACCTTAACATTAACGAGTGCCCCTGGAACCTGCTAATTAGTGACCTGGTCCTGCTAGGCAGCAGCTTCATTTAAGAGCAATATTGATAACATTATTGGCAGCTAATACAGACTCTTGATCTTAAATTGTTTCTCAGTGTTAAATTGTGAAGGATAGTAAAATTCTGATTGTAAGCAGTGCAGTGTTTCATTTAGCAAACAAGGAGTACCTCAGGCTCCAGTGTTTTCTCAAGATCTTTGCCAGCTCAATCGCTGTAACTCTCTAGGGATCTTGGTGAATAAAGAACTCGAGTTTCACTTGGAGGGTTTGAAAGGGAGTTCCAGGTCAATTAAGACTGAATTGTTAAGTGTTTAATGGGTCGACTCATCTGAAAGAGTAAAGTATGAGAAGCCTCAGTGGAAAATGAGATATGATGGAACTGGTAGAAGTCACACCAAAAGGAGTAACAGAGCCAGCAGATCTTGTCTTGGGGCTGGTGTGGCCAGGGAGGCCATGGCGCAGCTCCCGTCCTGGCCAGCCCGCAGCACACCGGGGCAGGGCTGGCTGGGCGGGAGAAGGAGAGCAGAGCTGGTCACTGAGTTTGGAGAAGTGCAGTGCAAGGTGTGCTCGGTGCATTTTGTGCTTTGAACGCTGCCCGCGCCAGCCGCGCCCCGAGTGAAGGCAGTGGGATGTGCAGTGGAGGTACTGCGCGGCCCTGGTCCTGGTGCCACGCGCCAGCAATGCCTTGTGAGCGGCCCGGCCCGGTCCGGCCCGGCAGAGCCTCTCCCGCACAGCTGCAGGGCAGAACTGAGCCGGGCGGGCAGAACTGAGCCGGGCAGGCGCTGCTGCGCCCCGGTCCCGCTTGGGTTCTGGGCTTTGTGCTCCTGCCCCGCTCCCGGCGGCTCCTCCGGGGCCGGGCGCGGCCGGGGCGCCGCCGCTGCCCCGCAGCGACACCCGGTGGCGCTGGCCGGAACTGCAGCGGCCGCGCCAAGGGCCCGGCTCATCCCTGAGCCGGGAGTGCGGCTGTGTCCCACCGCCGGCCGGACTTCAGGCAAGCCGTGCTGCCCACAGCCACAGCACAGCACAGCGGCCTCGCTGGCCATCGCTGCCAAAATGCTTCTCATGGCGGGATACGCGTTTCCTGTGAACGTGAATTACTGATGGGACAGTGAGTGAGTGATTGATAAAGTATGTGTTACCCTAAGCTTTGTGGCTCTTTAAATTATCTTGTCATCGCTCCCAAAGTCAGAGATGAAACGACAAGAACAAAGTGGAGTGATATTTCCTCGATGAGTGGTAATTAATCTGTGTTAGTGGCGTGATTGCTCTGCAGTTTGTGTCGTGGAAGGAAACTGAAGCCACAGCTCAGGATGCCTCATCCTCACACCTTCTGAGACAGCCTGTGTTTGCCCTGAAGCAAGTTGTCGTAAAGATTCCTTCCAGGCACTGAGGTGATGCACCAGATTTGGTGATTCTAGATTTTTATTTAATCTTTGTGGTTTATTTGTTCTTAAAACAGTGCTGTGGCAATGCCTGCTTCCAGCTCTTAAACGGCGTTATTGTTAAAGGTGGTTCCCTATAGCTTTACAGTCCGCTGCTTTTATGCCAGCATCAAAACCCAGGGGTGAGTGTAAGTAACTGATCTTTATGTCTTGGTAAGGAATATGAAAGATTTTACACTGTCTCAGGTTGGGTTGTTAACATTCCCTGATTGCAGTTACCACTGTTGTAATCTGAGAACAGGCTGATAAGTAATAAACGCTACTAAATTCCACTCAACTCTTATTCTGAAATGAAGAGGTGATGGTTCAATGAGGACTTAGTTTGATAATGGTTTCGGTTCTATTTTTCAGTAGCATAAAAGAAATCTTCTTTTAGAACCTAGGAGATGGTGCTTTTATACTTTTGTGTTGTACCTCTTGGAGAAAATGATCCGGTGTCAGGCTTTTTTTAACTTGTTTCCTGCAGTCGCTTGGGAAAATATTTAAATTTGTACCACCTTTGATTATCTCTGAGCATAGAAATTCCATCCATATTAGTGAGTATCATTGACCAGCAGCACTGGGGCAGTGAAACATTAGCAGGCTGAGGACCTGATATCTACAACCATTCCAGGAATTTTCAAGATTTGGACTGACACTGGCCTTGCCCCATGGCTTGAATGCCCGTTGGTAGATGGACTATGTTATGTGCACTGTTAGAATGCTTCTTCAGATTTGTGTCACCCTAAAACACTGCTGGTCATGCATTTTGAGACTGCTCAGTAGTTACACAGACTCATGCCCAGGGAGCATGAGCCACTGGGACGTTGGATTCCAAAGAGCACTGCTGGTCTGAATCTGAGACTCATCCCGACATACCTATAACCTTCCTTTCTGAGGCACCTTACAATGTGGAAAAACACGTGCCATGTTAAATACAATCTGGAAATAAGTCTGGCTTGAAAATAAAATGGCACCATTGTTTTCAAAAGTTTATTTGCTATTAAACAACTTCCACATCATGGTATTATCTTCCATGGCATTACTTTACTGGTTTTGAGCTTGCAACATCCAAACAATGTAGGTGGCCACTCCTGGTGTAGTGAGATGGCTGTTGGCTGATGCAAAACACAGAAGTATTGAAATAAGTTTTGTAGAAAAGATTGGATTAGAGCAGGTTATTATTTCAGGTTTTAAAGCTGAATAGTAGTTGAGACATCTTATTTCAACATTCTGCATACAAGCTGTTTAATGCAATTTAAAATTTTCAGTTAAAGAATAAATGGCATTTCACTCAGTAAAAATTTTTAAAAGTAAAATATTCAAAACATCTTAAACCCACTGTTGTTACACTTGAACTAAACAAGTATTTGCATTGAAGTTTCCAAAAATCAAACCTTTTTTATTTTGTTTACCTATTCTGCCAGTGTTATGATCCACCACACCTTTTCATTACTGGGAAAAATTTCAGTATCACAGAATAAGTAGGGTTGGAAGGGACCACTGGAGATCATGCAGTCCAATCCCCCTGCCCAGGCAGGTTCACCTACAGCAGGTGACAGTTTTCTGTAAGTTTTGTAGAATTTTTCAGAAGTTAACTTGGGAGTTGTAAACCTTTCTTTTAAATTAAACTTGCAGCTTAGAGTACTTGGCAGATACTAAAACATACCTATTAATGTCTGATGTTCTTTTTTTTCTTTTATTTTAAGCTGCCAGCAATTATGAACCTTCTTTTAAAAGCAGAACAATGCCCTCAGCCCTTGTAGGCTGAAGTGTACAACAATTAACAAGATAAATTATGCTTTAAAAGCCCTCTTGTTCTTCATGTCCTCAATAAATTAGGTTTCATTTCCTCAAAAATAAAAGCATTCTCTGTCTGATAGGAAAAAGGCTGGGATGATTCATATGTAGGTTTGTGAGATTCTGATTGTTGCTGTTCTGTGGAAAGCTGGAAAAACAGTTCGAAGAATTGCTTAGCAATTTGTGACTAATATACTTACAAAATATTAGTTTATCACTTTTACGGTGTCTCCTAATGAAATATCCTGTTTTTCATTGATCTTAACCTTTAAAATATTAAGATTCTAAAGCAATTGCATGGCCATAAAGAGACATCTAAAACAATTAAAAGCAATGCAGCGAATTGTGGCTTCGATGGTAAGACCATTTCCTAAGTGAACTGCTTTTCTCCAGAGAAAATCTAACCTCTGAATCACCATTTTAAGCATTAAAATAACATCCCCCTGCTAATGATGAGAGATATTTGTTATAATTTTGTGAAAATATAGTCATAGGCACAGTATAAATACAAAGGAGTGTTGGCTTTAAGGATAGGTTACTTTAAAATGGAAGATGAGAGCATGGAGACAGTCTTCAAATATGGCATCTGTAAATTGTACTAAGATTTATAAATCCCAATGTAGGCATATTGCAGTGGCTGAAATTTTTAGTCCATTTCATAAATGAGCGAATGTTGCTATAAAAGCAAACTCCTAAAATAATTAGAGTTATCCTAGAGTAATTCCTAAATATTTTGCTTGTTTTTAATTATTGTTATATTTAGTCCTCACAAAAATACTATTCATGAACTTTCTATTCCTTATCATGCTTGTGTCTGATAGCGTAATAGAAACTGAGCTTTTCCTTGGTACTTCATGATCACATATTTCTATATAAATCAAATCTGCACATTTTTTAAATGCTCTTTTATTTCCTCAATGCTTATTTAAACTCAAGCTCTTAGAAGGAAGATGGAGTACGAGTAAGCACTTCCTCCTCCTGTTTGTACTGGGTTTTCTTCTGCTGCTTATATTGCCTAATTAGTTTGGTTTGGAGAAGACTTGCCTCCACACGTATGTACTGCTAGTATTTTATTCAAGAAGGGGAAAAAATAAAACCAATGAACTTCACTGTTTACTTGATAAGGCAGAATGCTTATTCAAGGATTAGGATCATCATTTTCCTACTGGAAAGCTGCTACATCTGCTGTATGAATAGGGACAGCTGTATGGGAGTATTTCAAGAAATGGAAAGGCTGCAACTGTAGCTGTTTTGAGTTTCCCTGTTGTGTCCTGGGAGAGACTGGCAGCTGTTGGCTGCCACCAACCCTTTGGGAAGCCTGTGGTCTGAAATGCCTCTGTATCACCCTACGTGGACGAGTGGGGTGATCCACGTCTTGACCACATGTAACTGCAAACTGTGCACGTACAAGGAAAACCCGAATGCAGGCTTCTCTGACGGGTGCGAATTGTTCGTGCTGCGTCTTGGTGGCGTGGCATCGCCCTCTGTGTTACGCGTGGTGCGTGGCTGGGCCGTGCCCTGAGACTCCAGCTGCTCTGCTTGCCTGGGGACATCTGGCTGGCCCTGCCTACCTCTGCGTGTCACACTGGCTCTGACAGCTTCCTGCCTGGAATTCAGCCCCAGTCAAGGCCACGAAGCTGAAGCCTCACCAGAGTTTTGGGTTTTGCTGACCCTTTCTCCTGCCTTGAATCTCACTTGTGGATGATGCATACAATTAATTCCTGGACATACAGAAGGAAACTATTACTTAGGTTGCTCTTTGTACAGGAACTGCCTGCTTGCAGACAATCCATATTTTTGAATTTAATTCAGAAATCCAAATTACAGCACAGAAGAGTTTATAGGATTGGGGCACTCATCCTGAGATTTTGGGTCCATTAACCAGCTAGATTTATAAATTTGGATATTTAACTACTTTAAATTTTAAATTACTTCAAGATTAATTTTTCAAGTTGCCCAGGGTGACTAAGGGGCAATGACTAATACACTGTAATAGACTAACCATGTGGATGTCCTTTCCAGGCACCCAGATTTGAAAGTAAGATTCTACAGAAATAAATGGCACATTCTTCAGTGATATCCACACCATTTTTCTGCATGGCACAAAAGCCCTTACTATAAGATACTGTATGCTACAAAAATTTAAGTCTTTGACATTTATTTCAGAAATATCAACATGGGAATGTATAAAAGTGAAAAGAACACTCCTGTATTTCTGAACCTAAAGAAATTCCTTTTTTTTTTCAGAATCCAGTTTACAAAATTACTGTCTCTGTGAATAAAAAAAAAATTGAACATAATTAACTAACTGCATATTTTTTTTCTTTTTTAATTCTAAATAATCTACTCTTAACCCAGAACAGTTTTACTTTCTTTAGGCTTTTCTACTGGAATAGCATCTTCTTCCCACTGTGGGATCTAAGTCATATTTGCACAGAAATGAAACCTAAGTGAGGCTAGTAAAACATGTTTGTGCTGTAGATCAGCTCTCTTCCCATTTATGAATGAGCAACATGTCTTCTGCAATCATGGAAAAGTAACGTGAGGAAAGTATTTAATGTGTTTTATCTCTTCATGTGACCCAATAATTGGAAAAGAGGCAGCCTGACCCCTGTGAGTTGACAGCTGTCTGTAGTTCACCAGTAATTCAAGACAGAATATGGAGTAGCTATGGGAGGCTACTACATATTTATAATTGTTTGAAACTCTGGCAGCTTCTTTCTAAACAATGACGGTCCTCTCCCCCTCTCCCTGTAAAGTTCACTTAGGTTGTTTTCACATTGTTTTTCTTTTGAAAAGCACAGGGCATGTTTTACCCGCTTACACAGGATTTACAGAGATAAATTTGTGGGAAAATACATCTACGTGTTTGTTGAATTTTAGGCACTATAAATAGCCCTCTAATTTCAAAGAGAGTGCTCAGCACTACGTAAGGTTAGGCCTTACGTGTGTAAGCCTCCATGAGACAGGGGGCCAGTATGAGCTCCTGACTTCTCCAGATGGTTTAACACAATTCTTCTGCTGTTTTTCTCTATGTAACCCTGAAATGCTGAATTAGCAAATAGGTGGTGAAGAGGGTACTGTGAGAATACATGGAAAATGTTAGGTTGTTTACTGTCAGGATCGACACTCTCAGGGCCATTTTCATAGACCTGTAGTTCTGCATAATCCAAACGTTCATGATACCTTAGTCAATGAAGCACAAGATGTAAGAATGTGAACCAGAGCTATATTTTCCATGTTATTCCAGAGCTGGCACAGAGTGACCCTCACTGAGTGCCCCATTTTACACTGAGAGGAGGACAATCCTGCCAGGCTGGCTGCTCCTCCAGTCCTGCAAGGGCTCAGCACTTGTCATTTTCTACAAATAACTTGCTATTTCTGTACGTGGCCCTTGGTAATCATTTGCTAACAAGGGCAACAGCAATCATTTTAAGATTTGGGTAAAGGTGGCAAGAGCAATCCTCACTGATGCTTTTAAATCCAGGGCAGCCTGCCTCATCTTCATGCCTTGTGAAATGGATGGTGGCTGAGGAGAACAGAGGGCATGTACATACTGCATTCTGCTGCCACTTGATATTCCAGTTCAGGGCATCTAACCTCATTTCACTTGGAAGCTAATGTAAGCAGTTCTTACTGATACGAGTACTAAAATAGGAAACTAATAATTCCTGGAATCTGCGTTGGCCTATTATGAATGTCAGACATTAAAGAGAACATTTCTTCGTAAAACTTTCATTCTAGGAATCAAATAGACTCTTTTAGCCCCTCTTCCATTCATTTTAATATGAGCGGCCATGTAAGTGCTCTCAGTAATAGTGCTATCCCAATTTTTGTGTGACATTCTGTCAACGATGTACATTAAAAAGAGATTATTAAATGGAAGATGCTTTTAGGTCCCCATATTTTTGCCATCTGAGGCAGGATCATTAGGTTAAGATAAGAAAATAACAGTGATCTGTAGCTATTACAGATTATTTAATGCAGTAAGGTAGATGATACCCTTTTAGAAAGAAGCCTGACAGAGGTAGAACAGTTACTGTAATTTATTTGGCAAGAAAAAAACAGCATAAAGCTCTCTAATATCTGTGACAAAAAAATAAAATTCACTTGAGTGAAATTCACTTCAGAGAGTCGCCTGCAGGAATGGAGCCTGCTGGAATGTTAAGAAATGTGTTACAAATCGTTCATGTACAGGAAGGTCCAGGAGCAGCAGTTGAGAGTGGCCTGTGGTACTGAAGGCAGCAGGAAGAGGTAAAATACGTTCAGCTTTTAGTGCTTGGTTTACTGCACTATTAATTGAAGACATCATCACAGTTGAACTGAGTACCCCAGTGCCAGTGCGGCTGACAATAATAAAGAGGCAGCCATTGCAGTCAGTTATTCAAAACATTCCAGTACATAGTACACAGCACATTAGCTCTTGTAATTAAATTAATGCCTTTTGATTTGAGACAACTGACATGAGTATTGTGGAATCTGAAGGAAATAAAGGAGGAGATTTCCGGGAAGGGAGGAGAGAGGAGAAGAGACCTCTCACGTTACACGTCTGCTGAAAAGGCAGGGCAAGACAGATTCCTAATTGCAGGATTTCCCTCATCAAGAAGTGTATTTGTTCCAGGATTTAAAGCAAGTAAAGATAAGGTCCCAATTCTCACACCTCAAGTGTTCAGTATTAATAGAACACAAAGCTGATTAATCATCTTCACAAGAAGCTCACCACACTGCAGGAGGACTGGACACTGGTAAGCCCAGTTTGTTGAAGGACTAACTTAAGTGTTTATTGGACAAATTTTACTTTCATTGCAAGAATACTTGCAATGGGCCTAGTATAATAGTGTCAACTAAATGCAAGCAAGAACAATCTGGAAGCCAGTGTGAGGTACTTTGGAGACCAAATTTAGTCCTAAATATAAAAATATATTAAATAGAATTTGATCAGTCAAGGCCCAGAAGACTGAGCCCTGTGTCTCTGACTGGAAGAGTCAGAATCATTTAGACTGGAAAAGACCTCTAAGATCACAATGTTCATCCATTAAGAAGTTACAGCTTAAAATGGGGCATTAGAATGGTTTGTAAGCATTCAAACCATTGTCAGTGGGAGAGAAGGGACAGAGATGTGATTTTCCTGGTTATTAATGTGGGTATACACCAGTTCCATGACATCAGAGAATAGTTCTCTTTGAAAGCTTTCTCCATGGTTTAAGATAAGGGAGTTTTAGAGGAATGCTGAGTGCAGAGATTTGGAAATGCATTTGGGAGAGCACCAAGCACAGATGTGGAAATGAAGGAAGAAACTCAGAAGCTGATGTTATTAGTGGAACAGGAAGGAAAGGGGAAGATACCTTAGAGGTCCAGATCAAAGCCCTAATGAAACATTAGACTGCACTTTCTGACTGGGATGAGAGGGGGAAAATAGGAATCCGTGACTGGTACTAATTAAGTTGCTTAGTGTCTTACTAGCGAGAACTCAAAAACTGTTGTGGAGAGAAATAATCAGGTGCAGGATCTTTTAAGGGCTATAGAAATGAAAACTTCTGGTAAGAGTTAGCAGCTGTGATATTTGTGCTGGGAAGAAATTGGCCACATTTTAGACATACTGTGAAGTCAGGTATTAATGAGGCCCATGCCAGTCACTGCAGATAATGTCCTTCTTAAAGAGCTGACAACCTGAAGTGTTACTCTCAGAAAGAGCTGACAGCCTGAAGTGTTACACTGGGAAGACAATGCACATTAGTGATCAGCATGGCATTACAATTTATTGAAATAGATCACTGTCCAGGAATCACAAAGGAAGAAAATCTGCGGAAAAGCATAAACATGGTCAAAGTTGTGAATTGCAATGAAAAACTACTTTTGTGCATAGCAGGCTTGTGGAAAAGGGCAGGTAAGAGAGGAAGTGGCAAATGGAACACTCAGTCTGGCATCACTTTCAAAGTGTTTTACAAATAAGCATCAAAGTCTGAGAAGACAAGGCTGAGGAAATTTCTCAGTGAGTCTTAAAAGCAAAAGAAAGACATTGAGTATCTCAGATCTGATCCACGTGTTAAGGAAAAATTGCTTTTCTGGAAATTAGTTGCTTTTACCTGCAAAACATAAATTAATGTTATGAGGGGAGAGAAATCTTATCTAATATTCTTAAATCTGTGGCTGCTAGCAGTGTTTCAGTGCTTTATAAATAAATACCTTTTTTTTTTTTTATTTCAGAACCAAGTTGTAGTATTTTATTTCCCAGACAAGACTGCTTTTTACATTCAGGAGTTAGGATTTGGCATGTTAATAATTATGAGATGGTTGTCAGAGTGAGGAATCACTGCAGATTTCTGAGTCACTCCACCCATCATCTTCTCTTTGGAGGCTTTTGTTTGTATGCAGTTGCTTTTAGTTTTCCTTTTGTTTTGTGCATCTTCAGTGGGGTAGAGGTGTCTTCTAGAGCTTATGAGTGCATTATTTAAATTTTACACTAAGAAATTTAAGTGGGAATTTAGAAGCAGCCAGAAAATCCACATTGCAACAGATCATTGGCTGATGCTGAATGTTTTATCTTTGGTTATGTCAACAGAGCAACAGCATTTTGCATCAGGTTAGTAGGTGACCTTTCCTGTGTTCCAAACACCCAGATAATACTTAGAGTGAGATGAAAGACTAGAAGAGTTGAATCACTCTTTAGGAAGTAAAAAGTGTTAAGCAAATTGAATGCTTTCCACCCATCAGCAAGCTGGGATAACTTAATTACATAGGACTGGAAAAAACAGCTAAGTCAAAGCTCCTAAAACATTTCCTACCGTAAATACTTGTATTGAATTGGCAGCAATTGTTTAATGTAATTTGGGCTTTTCCTCTACGTCAGCTCTGATACTGGTGTTTATTATTCTTGGAAACATTAGCTGTCTGTGAGGGCTTCTCAGTTCTAGGTGAGAAGCAAAAATGTTAGTTTAAGAACGATTGTGGGTGATGGCCAAGATTTTTAAAAACCAAGACGGAATAATTAATCGAAACAATTATGTGACCAGAATGAAATATGAAACAGAGAGTGAATTAGTTTTACTTAGGAACAAAATCAGACAAAGGCAAAAAGCATAATTTGCCTCTGAATTTTCCTCCTACTTCATATAACATATATTTTTATTTGATTAGCAGTACCCAGGCATTATTACACAAAAACTAGGGTTCTGAAGTGCTTTCATCCATCATAGTTAGCTACTGTCTTACTAAAGGACTGGTAATTTCTTTGTAAATTGTTTCATTCTTTGTATCAGCTGTAACTTGAATAACTGCATCCCGGTAGCATGTCTGTAAAGAAGTACCAATTCTTTGTCAGAATTATTCATACACAGAAGGACTTGAAGAGAAAACAACCCAGAGGTACTTGTATAAATACTGATGACCTATAACACACAAAACGTAGGCAAGGCATATGAGAGTGGACGCCTCTGTGCCTGTTTGGAATATCTAGATTTCCTGGAACCTCTCTGTGGGACATACTGGCCGAGACAGCATTTGCTCTTCAAGAGGTCATTGCATCCAGTGCTTGAATACCACATCCTGTCTTCTCTGTGTGAATGTCACAGATTCTGTCATAAAGCTTCCTAAAAATAGCAGACCAAAACTTCCCCTGTACATCCTGCTGTTTGTGTAACAGGATTTTCACTGATCTGTTTTTTCCATGCCTACCCTTTAAAAATATATTACATGTTAAAGTACATGTAAAACTCCTGAAAGAGAGAAGCTCACTAAATCTAAATATTCTGATAGAAGTGATTTTTATTTAAGTGAATGTTTGGTTCTGACATTCCAGGACTATTGAATCAGACATTGGTGATAAAATTCTTAGCATAAATATGAATTATAAATATCATATATTGATCTGTATCTATATCTATATAATATGGATATATTTCCTCTTCCACAGCATTTTAACAGCAGTGAAAGAAAAGCTTAGTCCCATATATCGTTAGGAATCTTGTTTTCTTCCCTACTGTTATATACATTTGAATGAGACTTTGTTTCATCACCTTTATTCATATGGTGGGATAAACCTAAGCTGAAAGAGCTGAACAGTATTTTTCTTTAGCCCTTGCTTTAAAATCCTTGAGGAGACTCCAGACCTTTAATCCATTACAAGTGTAGAAAAAGGCATTGCAGTCAAAATAGGAGCACATTCCAGGGAGGTAATTTTCCTCCAAACAAAAATATTTTAAGTGCGTGCATGTGTATAATAATTAATGTAACAGCAATGGATCATTCAGGCAAGCACTCCTAATCAGGCACCCCAGTGTGGTGCATTAGAAAGAGTGATTGTTGTGGGTCCCTTCATGCTTTTTTTCACTTTGTTAACTGAACCAACATAATCAGAGGGAAAGTCCTAGTTCCCTAGGACTTTAAAACCTTTTTACTTATTCTTTACCTCACACAGTTTGTTTTGTGGGATGAGCCTGGGGTTCATGTTGCTACTTTATTTGTTCCTTAGTAGCAGTTAACTGATTTTATTTTAAAATCTCTTTTATAGATGAAAGAATTCCAAAGTAAGATGCAGTCAATCTTCCCAGCAATTCCTAAAAACAGTGAGTCCAGTGTTGAATGGGAAAACTTACTTAAATCCAAGTGAAAGCCTCAGAGCCATTTGGAAATGTCTCTTCCAGCAAGAACAGGAGTGGAAGTAGCAGAAGTGTCCCCTCTGGAAAACAAAGAAGACTCAGACTGAGCAAGTTATTGACAGTGCACTGAACCTGGAAATGCCAGTTAATATCCAGGAGCAAGGGAATGCAAACCAAACCAATTTATACTGTACTTTTCAGCATGTTTGGTATAGTTAATTCATGAGAAAATGAACCCTCCAAGATAAGTTGGATTCAACTGGAAAAAGGACTTCTTCGAAGGCTTAGAGAAGAAACTGATCTTGATGAGTAAACATATGAATACAATCCCAGTAAACTCCTGTCCCATCCTGCATTTCAAGAAGAATTTTATGAAATTTCTCTAGGAAACAAGAACAGTACTTTCAGTGACTTGTCCTGTTAGGAATATAACCATCAAGTCAATCACAACAGATCTCTTGTTGATCCTGAGGGTAAAGCATATAGTGTACTCTTCAAGAATAAAGGATGTATTTGAATTTGCAACAGAGAAAGTATCTAAATCATTTTTGTATGTCTGAAGGGTAAGTTTAAAATCCAATAGGCAAGTAGTGACCTATGAGCTCCTCTGCAGAGCATCAGAAGAGATCTCTACAAAGCTCACTGTTTTCTTAGTATTAACTTTTTAAAATTGGATCCCACAATAATGAATCTGATCGTGTATATAAAAGTCTCTACTATATTTGGGTATCAATTGAAATAGTAACTGAAAAAGGTATAAAATAGTGAGAGACTCAGTCAGTCCTACGCAAATGTTTTCAGCTAAGAAAGAGTATGGGCAGGACTGATTTTGTGTGTTCCAGTCATTTCTGTGGCCCTTCTACCAGGAGAAGCAATGTGACATTTTCTACGCTGCAGTAATCTCATGGAGTGTGGGTGTAAACTAGAAAGGGTAATGTCTTACTCAAATGTTGTACTTGCAGAACTGAAGATATGTAAAACTGCAGAAATAAAAAAGTGCTATCAGTGAACTGTCCTTTGTTGCTCAATTATCAAGTTTTCTTCTTAATTGCACAAAGTGCAGTTAGTCAGTTGTCAGATTTAATAAAGTCCTGTTAAAACTTGTCTTTTGTGATTTAAGTCTTTATATTCCTAGGAAAGAATATTAAAAAAACCCAAAACTTTAAATGTCAGATGAATAATAGAGAAGTATAGTTTTCCTATGAAACATGACACTAAAATAATACCTTTAAAACAACTGAAGTGTAATAGTTGACGTCTTTTCCAGAGCTTGATGCTTGTTATTCAATATTAAATAAATTGTGGTGAATACTGCTATCATACACACATGAAAAATGGTACATTTTTGTATTTTTGTTGGTTTCATGTGAGCGGTGATACTTGTTTTGCCTACATTTAAGCATATTAGTTCTGACTTAAAGTAGCTGTGTCATTATAGCTGGTCAAATACTGAAGTGGACTAAATAAATGCAAATTGCATCATGTCATTAGGATTACTTTTAGTTTCTAAGGTGGGATTTGGGTCATCTTTATCTGGTTAAATAACTCACCTAAATCAGTCATTCAGAGTGCCTTGCGTGTTCAGTGGAGAAAGGCTGGCCAGAGGTGGCTGGCCCTGTACTGAAGTGAATGGCTGTCTCTGGAATTGTACAAGGCATCAGATCTGTCCTGCCTGCTGGCTGCCTTTGGAGAGACCTGTCATACCCCTGCCTACTCCATCAGCACAGTGACTGCACATGGACAAAGTGCAGGAGAAACTCAGAAGGAAAATGAGTGGTCTTCCAGCACTTTAGAGCTCTGAGGGTTAGGTAGGTAGTGAGTCTTGGCACGAGAGAACTGTCCCTTCTGGAAATGGTTAGCCATTGTAACTGTATTATAAAAATAAAAATTTCCTTATGACAGATCAGAATTAAATCTGGGGGTACCCAGTAACAAGGACATACCAGATGATGCTCTTCAGGGAATGCTAACAGTTAAATATACAGACAAATCTTTAAAATAGAATCACACTTACAGGGCAGGTACGGAGTGATGCAATAAATCCATGCTGAGGTATAAGGCTGAGCACTCAACATGTTTCAAAGAGAGAGGAATTTGTAGATCATCATATTCCAAACTTTATTCTGTGCTTTTGGCTGGAAATGGATTTTCTCTAGATAAAGGTTTGTGTAGAAGAGTGCAAGCATAAATCAAGTCTCAGTTGACATGAAAAACAGGAGATCTTGGATATTTGTTACTGCACTGTGCAGTTCTCTTCACTTGGCGAACATTCTGCTGGTTTTGTGATGGATCATTTTTTCTTTCTATGAAAGAATGGCAAATAGTTTCTATTTGGCAAAGAGTTACTAGAAACTACAACCAAAATTGAACAAATAGAAGGAAAAGTACTTAGTGTACCAATAGCAGCTAGATACCATAGTGTATGTAGTTACTGAAACTGAGCAAATAAAATTAGGCAAAAAACCCCCAACAAGAGACATTTAAAAAAATAACCAACCAAACACTAACAAATTTCAAAAGTTAAGTACTAGAAGCACATACTGGTGCAAAAAAAGTTAGTAAGTTGTTGCAGCAGCCCTCTCGTTAGAGGGTAGAAATGAGCCGAGACGCAGAGTTCCTGTTTATCACGGCATGAAAAGGATCCTGGTCTGCTTTTCTTTACAGCTCAGCCATCCTGACTCCAACTATTCACTGACTCTGGCTGCAGCAAGCTCCTACTGGAGGTTTCCCTTGCAGCCTCTGACTGCTGGTTATTTCCTGCTAAATTTTGACTGCAGGTACCAGTTTGCAGACTCTGACTGCAGGCTTTCACCTAGCTAGACTGTGGCTGCAGGTTCCAACAACTGCCTTCCAACAACACTAACCTCACAGCAACAATTTCCTTTCCTTTCCTTTCCTTTCCTTTCCTTTCCTTTCCTTTCCTTTCCTTTCCTTTCCTTTCCTTTCCTTTCCTTTCCTTTCCTTTCCTTTCCTTTCCTTTCCTTTCCTTTCCTTTCCTTTCCTTTCCTTTCCTTTCCTTTCCTCTTTCCTTTCCTCTTTCCTTTCCTCTTTCCTTTCCTTTCCCCACCAGGAATCCTCATCTTCATGATCCCACCTCACCAGCTAGCCCACTTCCTTTTATCACACTTACCTTTATTGGCTATAGCTGTGACTCATCGGGTGAAGCTGAATTGGGTCATTAACATAGCTGTTACTTATCAGGGACAAGATCACCTGTATTCTCTCCTACCCTGGGTCAGTGCCCCCATAATTGCTTTCTTTTATTTAAAAATAGCTTACTTTCAAGGGAGTGTAAGAATAAAACAGAAGTTTATTTTCATCATCATCGTTTCCTGTGCAAAAAAATTACACTGAAGGTGATGTTTGCAAGGCTGATACTCAAAGTGGATAATATGGAATAGCCACAGTGAGTTCAAATTGTTTCAGGTTACTCTTCAACTGGTCTCTGTTTCATTTCTGCTGATTTTTCTCAACTTTTTGGTCTTGTTTAGTTGTAGGAATAACAGAGGGCATGTATGTTCTTAAAATTAGCCTGTAGGCTAATGCTTAATAATCCATGAGCTCCTTCCGTACTCCTGTGTTACTTAGAAGCAAAAAGAAAAATAGGAAAACAAACAGTGATGAGATCAGCAGCCTGCCCAGCTCTGCCGTGCTCATGATTACAGAGGGAGCCCCCACAGTACCACCAGCCCCAAAGTCACTAACAGTGTATTTGCTCTAGAAGGTAGCAAATTAAAACAAACTGGGAATGTTTGTTTAAATTGGTCCTCTGCCCACTCCAGCAAAAAAATCTCAGGGGCTTTTGCTGTGATTTTTGTCACCTAGGGCATCTGCTGACTTAAACCAGGCTCCTAAGAGCTCATTGTTTTAGAAAATTCAGGTCACCTAGCATGCACGCAGAACGGAGTAGCCTTCAATATTTAGGCTGTCAGTCAAAACTCTCCAGAGAGTTACATGCCTGAAATGCAATTAAGGATGAAGAGCTGAATCAACACTGTGAGAATCTGGGCTGGTGGTTGCAGAATTTCTAGATGTTTCAAACCTGATAGGCCAGAAAACAATCCCATCTGGGCAAATGGCCTGTTTTAGCAATCGGGATTAAGCTGACAGAAGTTTTCTGTAATGTGTCTGTTTCTTTCATAGTGTGGACATATTGTTAAATTAGTTAATGGGAACAAAAAATGTTTAACAGCTAATGTGATCCTTTATGTGGCATGCCATCTGTGTATTGCGTGCTGAATGTCGCTGATTGTGTGAGAGAGGAAATCATAAAGAATTTCGGCCTTGTCTTCTTTACTGTCATTGTCTTGGGCAAGTATGATAAATAATCATATTTATGTTCTGGAGCATATACAGTTTAAATCAACTTATTAACCAGGAAGATGTTCTTCACAGACTTTGGAAGGCACAAAAAGAAGACATCATCTCACCATAAGCAATCCATTTCATGGGTGCTGAGCACTAGAGACTGGAATGGAGTGAACAAGACAAGTTATTTTTCCTTTCACATTTAAATAAAGCTATTTGCAGAGACTATTCAGGTGTATTTGGGGGGTAATCCTGAGGTTCTGGAAAGGAACAAATCAGATTTTGTAGTCTGTTATGCAGATGGTTTAAGAAATTTTTAATCCTCTATATCCCCAAATCATCAATTTTATTTAATTTGACACGTTTCTATGAAAGAACTTTTGCTATTAATTGGAGCTTCAAGATAATCAGTTCAGTTATTCATCAGCCTGACAACTGTGGATCCTGCTCTTCTTCCAGTCTGAGGTGTTACTCTGATCACCAGCAGATCAGGCAGGAGGTAGCTGACAATGAGCAGTCAGGGTGTGGGTGCAGTTCTTGCCCCGTGACTGCTGGCCCTCACTCTGGCTCGCCCGCACTCACCTGCCTGGCGGTGTGAGGCTTTCCTCTCCCAAGGACAGAGGTGCAGCTCTCATTCACTCCCTCACTCCAAAGAGTAAGTGAGCAGTTGCTGTCAATTGCTCTGCAGCACAGCCCACTCAGCCACAGCAAAATTTCCCAGACCAAAAGCTCTATTGCCATATGCATGGCTTAGGAACGTGCAGGGACAGCGTCTGCCTCATTAGCTCCTGCTGAAGCTGTTTCATTGAATGTAAATAATACAACAATTATTACATTGGAGAGAAAGAGGAAAAACCTCAGGAGCTGACTGACAATTTTGTGGTCAAGCTATTCACTTGGGATAGGGAAGGGTAAAGTTCAAGAATATCTAACATAAAGGGGGAACAGTTTTTACAGTGGAGAGGGATACCTCCTGTGTCAGATATGCCCCAGAATAGCATGGGACATCCTGGGACATGAAGACATATTTAAAATTCAATGCTTTCTGCTTTGCTCTTCCCTACAAAATAAAAACCCAAAAAACCAACTCAGAACAGGAACATTTATTTTCATGGTTGGTTGGATTTTTCCAGTACAGAAATATTTTCTGTATTCTTCCCTAAAAAAAACCATTTTCACCACAAGACTGAACTTACTTTTATCGTGCACCACTGGACTTGATTTACATTTGTCTTTTCTGTAAGGCCTCCGGAGTTCTTGCAAGCCAATGCAACTGATTAAACTCTATTCCTGATTCCTATCCTTCCCCTTGACGGTTGGACTATGACTTAAAATTGATAAAATGTACTGGACAGGTTATTGTTCTCTACTCTGCTTGGCTATGCAGCTTATTTATTATTTGGTACGACTTATCTCAAGAGTACTGTGGGGATGATTTGTAGAAAGTCTGGGATTCACTCATATATCTGGGTCTGGTTCATTGCTTTCATATTCTGTTGTTCTACAGAGACATATGTAGATCCATACCAGTTCTTTATTACTTTTCCTTCTCCTTTCATTTAGGTCCTTTCTTTTTTTCTCTAAAAGGAATGAAGAAAAAAAGGACAAGTGGTTTTAGATGTGTGGGTTTTAGATGCTCACAGTAAGAGCTTTATTGATAATAGATAAGCAGAGAATACTGACAAGTACATTTTTGCAGCTCTTTAGAGGAGAAGGATTTTCAGATTGGGCACACAGGGTTGTTTTTTTTTAAATTGCCTTACTACATTATGTATTTGTATTTGCAATGTGTTTGTATGTCCTGGGGGACCACAGTGTGGCTCTGTTACAGAGATCTTGTTCTTATGGGTCACAAGTTTGTTTTATGTCATTTATTAGAACACATTATGAATTAAAGAAAATTTACTGCAGTGATCCTGTTAAAAAACAGAAACTCACACATCAGGGATGTCTTACTTGATGACAAACACTAATCTGATATCAAAGTACATAGCAGTCAAAAACAATGCTTTGCAACCAGTGCTTTTCAGTTAATGTACTGGATTTCCAGTACATTTCCATTTTTGGTTTGGGAAAGACAGGTATTCCCGTAGGATGTCTGCAGAAGCATATTTCAAAATTCTCAATGTTAAAACATTTAAGTGAAAAATAAAGTGCACCTTAAAAACTATACCAAAAATTGTATAATAAATTCATCTGAATTTTTAGGCCAATTGCTACTGTATAGTCACAAATGATAATAACTTCGCTAGCAGGCTGACAATTCAAAATAGAAACACTTGTTTTGAGTTAAGCTGGTTTTTCCTTTTTTTGTTGTTAAGCAGCACTCTTTCCCTCCAAAACTTACTGCTTCTGGACTCTACTGTCATTAAGAAAGACCAACAATTTTCTGGTTGCCAGCTTTTGCTACCAGATAGAGAATGCTGGAGAAGAGCTTTTTGAGTCCATGTTGGAATCTTGTGGCACTTGGCTGGCCTGACCTCAAACCAGCTATAACATGGTGGGTATTGCTGGGGTTTTCTTTTGGGTTTTGAGTTTCTTTAAAGCTGAAACTTTGAAGCTCAAAATCCTCAGAAAGAACAGAAAGAGAAACCTCATGCAAACAAATACCACTGATCTTTACACAGCTTTGATCTCTTATGTATCTATAGTGCCTTTCATCATGAAGAAGCCCAGTAAGGTTTATAAACTGCCTTCAAAGGGAAATATCTTATCCTCCGCACCACAACGTGCACACCACTGAAAACCAGTCTTCAGAGCAGATGACCTATACCACAATGTAGACACCTGGAGCACGATGCATATTAACTGGGCAATAATGAGCATATACAGAGGAAGAACATTATTCGGCAGGATCTGCAAGGCCAGAGAAAATAGTAGAGACCTCACATTTTAATGTCATATTTATCTTAACAGAAGAGACTTTGTGAAGCATTTCAAACTCCTGGGTGAAACAACTCCTACTGCTGGGGATGGCTCAGCAAATGTTTTTTGTTGCACCTTGTCAGCAGGTGCCAGTCATGCCAACCCATCTTCAGCACAGGGGCTTCTGTATCTCCTCTCAGCATGCACTGGTACCCCACAAGACTTTTGCACAGAGCATTTTACAAGCACATTTCTCCTGTCCAAGTCTGGCCTCTCCTCTTTCAAGTCTCCTCTTGAAAGTCCTGGCCTTAGGGAACCCAGCTGAAACAGCTCTTCTCCCTCCTTTCCATTACCCAGAATCTTTGATTAACTGAGCCTCTGACTGTCTGAAAATTGCAGGCACCCTTGAAGACTTTCAGGTAATTGCAGTGTCTACAGCGTTTCAAAGCTACAGCTTAGGTTACTAAGCCCATCTCCGTAATGTCTGATCAATGGAGTGATCAATTAGGAATGGGAAAATGAGCATGGTGCAGCAAGTGGAATAGCTAATAACCTATCATGGGGAAGTCTTTTAATCTCTGGGTCCCATGACTCCATGCCAACCTGCTCCCCCACAAAGCTGGCAGGGTCCTGGAAAGTTGAAAATTACCATAAAAAAGAGAACAAATGGGGACCAGGTAAAAATCAATTAAAACTAGTGATATTGTAAGGACCTAGAATGGGCTCAGGAAAAATTCTAAGTGTTTGTTTAATGGATATGTGAGCTTGTTTGCCCTAGTAACTGTGTCTCTGTTTGATATGTATGAGGCTCTGAATATTTTATAACAGTGACGGCTGTGTTCACTTAAAGGCAGCTGCTTAAAAAAAATTAAAATTCCAGAAAACACTTTGTCTTTCAACTCAGCATTATGTAATGTTTCAGGCTTGATACCCATTTTCTTTGAAGGCTTTTCCTACTGCTAACATCAGAAGTGTCACCCAGGAAAGATGTTTTATGTGAAAAAAAAAAGGTTGTTGGGTCTTAAAGGTTTTGTTTTGTTTTCTTTTTTTATTCCACTGACAGATAATGAGTGTTAATGCTTCATCTGAAACAAAAAAAAAATAATGATAGCTGAATTGGAAGAGTGCTGGAGAGGAGGGCACTGGGGAACACATTTGTGAGCCATCATACAAATTCTCTGAGAAGCCCAGGCAGAAATTCAGAACATCACATCTCTACAGAACATAATGTATACTCCAGAAAGAGTAGAGATAATGTATCCTAATGTATTCAATATTTGCCTTTGAAGTAAGCTTAAGCATTATTCCATATGTTTTACTCCATCACTATATTAATTTTGGTTGGAAACCATCACACATTAATTATCAAATATGACTAAGCTCCAGCTCACTCGTTTTCCTAGGTTAATTGATGTCTGCTGTGAGACAGTTACACTGCAGAATTTTGTTTATAATAGCTGTGGCTAACATGTTAACAGTGACTCTGCCAGATTTACCAACCATCAGGCACAAATACAGCTCAGCTGTCCAGGGTGGAAGTCTGTATAGGAAGGGAAAGACCTGAGCCTCAGCAAAGATTTTGCAGATGCATGCACAGGGTCTTCTTTGAAACAAAACAGAATAAATTACAGGGAAAGAATCAACTCATTTGGACCAAACATTTTATACATTGCATGGCAATTACCTCAAGCAAATGCTTGAATAAAGAAGAAATGTATTTAATTTTTTTTCCCAGTATTACAGACCACTCCCTGACCTAATGCTTTACTTTGTTTTGAACAGCTTTTATGCGAATTTTCAAGAACATTTTAAATAATAGATGTGCCATAATTACAGCCTGTGTTTCTTATGAGAGGGGGTTTTACTATTCAGATCTTGTCATTTTAAGATCAAAAGATTTCTATTTCAGAACTCTTTTCCTTGCTGAGTTCTAGACAGACAGACTAGTTCGTGAGTTGCCAGATCTTTAGCTCTTGTGAGCTCAATTGCCATTAAACTAAAGAATGTTCCTGAAAAATCCTTTATTACACAAGCAGCTTACTGCAGTATTGCCCACGCTTCTTTAATAGAAAAGACCACATTCCCTTTGAAATAATCTAGGGACTATATGTAAGTGGAACCAGAGTGTTTTTCATCTAAAGAAAACTATTAAAAATTTGAACTAACAATAGAATTCCATGGGTTTTTCTGTTTGCTTACTTAATCATGGATGTGTACAGTTTTTTGCAATGTTTCATCATGTCCTGTTGGTCACCAGAGATCCCTAAGATACATGGCAAGAATATGTCTCCATAGTCAGGGAAACAAAGGGAAAAATTATACTGAAGGTTTTCCGAAGTTTTCTTTGCTTATTCATCATCATAAACTAACATATAACCTTCTATCACAAGCTAAAGGTTCATAAATCTAGATTGTTGTATGAAAACAACTCATCCAGTCTGTTCCATTGACAAGATTCCCCTACCTATAGGTAGGGGAGGCAGAAGTGAGGAGGGAATGTACGCAGCTCCTATTTGGCTCTTCATATTCAAGGCTAAATAACAAAAGCACTCTGAGTACAATAATGGTAAAAATAACACAAACTGCAAAAGCTTCAGCCCAAATGTTTTCAAGGGCAAAAATCTCTCAAGAGTGATGGGCTTTTTCCTACTATGTGTCATTTCAAATGCTGTTAAGAAAATAGATTGTTTCTAGGTTTAGGCTCTGACAAAAGAGACAGTTTGGGCTTGAATGGAGATGTATTTGTTCTACTTATGACCGGTCTCTGGTGATGTGCCAACCTTGAACATTTGCTTATTCCTATTACAACTGCTTCTAGCTTCGCTTGAGGCTTTAATGGGACATTTATTTAAGAGGATACTGTTGCATGAAAAAAGTAGCCTGTAAGTCTCTTTTTTCCTGCAGCCATGTCCTTTGCCATCCCCTCAGCTCAGCTAGCAGTATCAGTAGTGCAGCTGAGTGACAATTCAAGCTGAAAGATAATTTCTCCCAAAAGGATTATTTCCCAGCTACTCTGGTTCCCTGACCTAGTGCATCACAATTCCTCAGCTTGGGCTGACACAGTGTACAAGGTAGAGGATGGGGACCAGTTTGGGGCAAGCAAGCCATGATCTTGGTAAAGATAGATCTGTGACCTTTTATTGTAAAAAGCATGACCTTAACAAACAGGAAAACTCATTCCAGTTACTTTCATATTGAGCTAAATTCTTCAGGCCTTAATCACTTTTTACCAAAACTTCTGCAGTCAATGGAATCTCACCAAAACACAGGCAAAGCTTGAAACAGTGAAATATGAAACTTTAGAGGAGGGGTAAATGGTTAGAAAGGGTAAAAGATATAAAAATGGCAGAGATACAAAATTAGTTTTTAGAAAATGTTGAAAAATAAATCCGACCAAAATATTATGTAATGAACAGCAGAATCTATTCTTGTAAGACAATGTTTGGAATCAACTCCTACTTTTTTATTGTCCTACTGGCCATCTGTTAGCATTATTCCACTTTCCATTTAAAAAGCTATCTCATCTTTAGCAGATGTTCAGTTTGTCTACATGTATGTTTTCTAATTCCTCTCAACACTACTAATGGTTTTTGTACTCTCATAACTACAAGTTTTCCTATATTGCCTCCACAGTCACTGTAACATCCTCTTAAAATTTGAATAGAAAGCTTCTATTAACATCTCCCTTCTTTGAGGAAATAGTATTCAAACATCTTCACAAAATAGCCTTTGCAGTTATCCCTAATGGGCAGTATCTGTAAACTCCAAAGTTCCAATTCATTCTGAAATATAAAATTGAAAGACTTAACTATCTCTTTTATAGCTCTAAGTTGTCACAAAAAGAAATGGTTGTCTGTTCACAAGGTAGTGAAAAATTCAGCACAGAATATCTGTCTGATACTACTTGAACTTGGACTGAAATAGATCTATTTCGCATCCCATATAGAAGTCAATGTGTGTGGTTAATAGTAAAACAGGTAAGGGAAATACCACACAAGGCCATTTTGTGTCCTTCCAGCCACATGAACATGAGGGATGTCTGCCTCCTGTTTGGTAGGCAAAGGTACAAAAGGCCAAGCATTTGTATGCATATATTGCAGTGCAACATCCTGGCATTTGTAAGTTTTTAATGTTCTGAACGAGTCATGCACCTGTCTCCTTTAATATATCTGTTAGCATTTTCTCTTCCCTATTTCTAAATTCTCTCTTATTTTATGAAATAGTTGTACAGTTAGGCTTTGTACCTGTGACTGGTAGAAGAAATCAGGGTAGAAGCAGCTGAGGAAGGAAGAAAGGGATGTTTGCAGTGGATGAGGGATGTGGATTAAACGATGACCTCAATAAGATGAAAATTCTTAGCAGGGCAGCAGGTGAATGTGAAAGATGATGAGACTAGGGACACTGAAGACTCTCTGACATACTAAAAGGAAAGGTGTGTAAAGGTTGCTATTTCATACCAAGTTGCCTGAAACTGCTATGTTCAATACAACAGCTACACGAGTGGGAGTCAATTATTAGGTGGTGCTGCAGATTTCTGCAGAATATTGCCGCCTTGGAAAGAATATTCCATGGGGTAAATTTGAACCCAGCCCCAGAAGCATTGCACTCTTCCATCATTGCTGAGTATCAATTAAGTTTTCTTTAAAACAGCTTGCTTCCAGCCATCTGGAGCTCTTAACTTCCTTATCTTTGCTTTGTGCTTCTGCTTTCCTAAACAGACTTCATTTTGATTGTCTCAGTAGCTAAAATAGCACAGCCTAAAACATAGTTGGCATATACAAGCTCTCTCTGCCCCCTTACTTGCTAGAGGGTTTCAGCCTTCCCACTTGTTTCTGGATTGGTTTTTATCTCCGCTGTTGCTTCCAGCAGGGGCATGAGGGAGGTGTGCAACTTGTGCAGAGCTGGGCTGAACACTCTAAGAGAAGTGATGAGGAGAGCAATTTTAGCCATGAATATCCTAATGAAGCTCCTGTGCTGACCTTACACACTTCTGATTAAGCAAATATGCAAATACAAAGCAGTTTGGAACTGGATTAGCATTCAAAGGTTTTTAAAAAGCTACTGTGGCTACATGCAGAGTGACCTTTAGGCCTACTCAAATCTGCTAGAATGCAGATGAGGAAAAAGAAAGACATTATAAATACAGTAGAACTTGCAGTCACCATAAAATGTGCCACAGGGGGAAAATAATACCCAGATCAAGGTTTTACAGCTGTTCTGGTTACAGGCCAAGAGATTATTCTGCATCATACTTGGGGATGTTTCTTCCAGTGCCTTCCAAAACTGAAGTTAGCTCAATAGTTGGTTTGATCATAATCCTGCAGGTTTAGTACTTTTTAAAAAAAGGAAAGCTGATAAATAAGGAACCAAATCTGTGTTCCAACAGTGCTGTAAAAATTCAGGGAGGAATAGGGAATCCAGGGTAAGTAGGAGACATATCTCAAGGTAACAGGAGGATCAACACTCAGGAATCTGCTGTTTCCACCAGTTGGTGATTAGGAAGTGAACATTAGGAGCAAAACCTTCAATTCCCTTTAATTAAAGAAAACTTGTTTAATGAGAAGATACTCCATTATTGTCAGGTGCAATGCTGGATACAGTACAGTTCAAAACCACAACCTGGGCTGTGGTTTTAAGTTTGGGTATCAAGATCCACAGATACCTGGAGGCTGTTCTAAGCTTGTACTTCTAAGACGAGGGAAAACCACTGGAAAGAAGTGGTTAAGAAATATTGTCCATTTACAGCAAACTGCTGCATCTACAAATACACACCTTATTTCTAGGGACACAGCACTAGAAGAGACCTCCTGTGTTCTCAAGACTGATTGCAAGGACCATGTTATATTCTTCATAAACTGATGGGATTTAGTTGCAGCTTTCTGACTAAACCCACTGAAAATCTGTTCCAGAATGAGATTCTCTTATAACTGAGAACTTCCTTCTGATTTTTCAGGCTAAATGTATTTGTAGCTACCTTTCACCCTTTTTTTTTTTTTCCAGAAAACTGACTTTGTTTAATTACTCCCTAAGGCCTATGTATCAATATCTTTATTTTCTTGTTCTTGGAATACTACTTGAAAAAACCATTTTAACAATGAAATAGTGAAACAGGAGGGTACTATAAACCATATAAGATCTTCTACTGGTATAAACTGGTTTAACTTTCATGCTAATGTGTATGCCCCGGGAATTTAAAAGAAACTTTTCATGAGTGGGGTTTTTTTTGCAGGTTAGACAAGATAAAAAATATCTGTGCTAAAATGCTGAATACATCCATAGCAACCACACTTTTGGGTAATATATCTGTCTTTTTTTTTCCTAAGAATTTTTTTAAAAGAAAAACTGAACACTTGAAGAAACAAACAAGCAAAAAGTTTTCCTATTTTGATTTCTTGGTCATATTACATTCCCATATCTTAATGTAGCATGTCTATTTCTGTTTATTTTTGCATCAATCAACTTCTTGATTTGGAAGATATTGTCAAATATATTTGTTTGCCCAATGCATACTTGAGGTTCCAGAATGTCTTTATGCAGATGGCAGCAAAACATTATAATACATTGCTTTATTTCCTTGTTTTGGAGATAAACAATAAAGACCAAAATTTACCACAGCCCAAAATACTATAAAATGTTTACAATAATTTGTTTGAGTTACAGCTGAAAGGAATAAACTTGTTTTATATCTTAGAAACAATCACTTAGTGTTTTTGAATCTACGGATCCTTTGCATGAAATGATTATTTTGGAAAGGTTCAAGAACTTGTTTTTCAATCGTTTTCTAAATCAACAGTAAACAAAAATTTTGATAAAGATAACAAGAACCCTTAAAACCAGTATCATGAAACTATATGGGAAAGTAGCAACAATTCTGTTTCTAAACAGGATAGAACACATTTTTCGTGTGATTTAAACCCCATCAAGCTGTATTTAGAATTTGAATAATAAAAAAGCTCCATATTTTATGCCTGTTTAAAATGACAGGCTTCATATGGGCTCTAAGGCAAACTCTAAAATAGAGCAGGCTGGTTCAAAATCAGATCTGAGTCCCGTGAGAAAGCTGGCCGGCTGTTCTGTGCTTATCACAAAACGTGGAACTGAATTTTGTACCTTTACATGTAATAGCTCTTCATACAGTAAATATCCTGCTTTATTTCTGCCCAACAGGAGGACTACATATTGCAGCACCAGGATAAATATGGCTGATTATCCTATGAGACCTTTTGTTTGTGCTGTCTGCAAATCAGAATCAAATGTTCCTTTATGAAAACAGCCTACACTTTAAGAGAAAAAAAACCAGCAAAGCTTTATGAGACATAATTGGGATCAATAGAAATTACTGTAATTCTGAGATATATTCTACAAGTTTTTAAACCATCTTTTAGTATTCAGTACTAAAGGCATGATTATACATTAAATTATAGCAGATGGCATCATGTAGAAGTATCATTTGTTAATATATTCTGCTGGGCTTAGCCATCAAGGTAGTACAAATTGGCATAAATTACACTTTCTTTTGGCTTTTTGGCATGTTGATTCCATTGCATTATGTTCTTTCACAGCTCTATTCTTACCCTCTAAACTATGACTAAAAAGTCATCTTGTATAAACTAAATTCAGGAAGAGCGAAGTCTTTGAACATCAGAACTATCAAACCCGGTTGGCTGGCACTAGTCTTACAGAAAAGGCCAGTCAGCTCATTTTCCTCCTGAGCTAGACAGTCACCCTGAAAAAGATAGGTTGCCAAGAAGGCAGAAAACAGGCGAGAGCTTTCAGAGAAAAAAATGAAAGCTAGAAGTGGAATTAGACCCAAGCAGATCGTGTCCATGCGAATAAAGAAAGCTGCAGGGAAGTCAGGGTTTGGACCAGCTTCTTACGTGCGTTCAGGGCTGAGATGAAAGTAAGAAGGGCTCTGTGCAGCGTCACTGCCACGCATTAGGGGAGGTAATCGTGCCTTGCCTTGTTCTTAGAGCCTTGCAGAGAAGTCAGGGATACGTCTCAGATGTCATTTTTTTCAGGGGGAGGGCAGCCAGGAAAACACTGTAGCTGGTATCCAGAACAAGCAAGCCTGTGAATCAGGACAGCAACGCGATTTTGCCTGTGTCACCTCCAGTGAGCTTGGAACGAATAACCCAAGGAGTAACGCCGGAGAAAACGAAGCTGTAGCTCTGCAGTGTTCCAGCAGAGAGCAGCATCCGTATATGGAAAGATGCTGCTCTCCTCCAGGCAGCGCGTCCTGCTCCCTCTCTTACAGAGCCCGGGAATATCATCACCCTTTTCCCCTCTCCGTAGTTCATAGGTAAAAGAACTTATCATCAGAACCTGAACACTTAATAAAACATGGAAAGGTATGATATTAAAAACGTTAAGTCAAGATTTAAGTTTACATTTTAAAAACGAAAATTATCAGCAATGAAATAATTCAGATTCCAGAAGCAAAGTTGAACTCTCTCCATGTCTTACATTCTGCATGTTTTACGACATGGACAATATTATAACATTGATTACTGGAATGATTAAACATACATAGTATAGTAATGGATAAATCCTTCAATCCCAATCAGGGAATAGAATCTCAGTTCAGAAGGTGCTGAATGCAGAATCATAGAATATTCTGATTTGGAAGGGACCCCCAAGATCATCGAGTCCAACTCTAAAGTGAATGGCCCGTAAAAGGATCAAACCCACAACCTTGGTATTATTAGCACCATGCTCAGACCAGCTGAGCTAATCTCAGTGTGTGTGTGCCTGTGTGCCAATAAAATTAACAAATTCCAGCAGACACACACCTGAGCAGCTTTCTTAAGCACTTCTAGGCTCTTGGGTTTTAAAACATGGGGTGAAGAAACAGTCTGCCCATGCAAAAGCAGCTAAATTAGTGGTTCTTGGAGCATAATTTTTTTTAATTTTTTTTTTTTAACATTGCAGTTTTATTGTCTCAGTAAACTAATTTTGTTGCATTAATGTAAGTTACTGGAGGAAATTTGCCCATGTTGAGAGGCCGAGCTGCACTAGGGCTGCTCTGCTTATCTGCTTCCTTCTAGGTGTCCCTTTGTCTGAATTTATGTCTTTACAACATGATACTGCTTAGCTTCCTCAGCAGGGTGGTGTGATTCACTATAAAGATGCTGAAAGAGCAGTAAGTAGTTTGGATGTTCCAGCCACAATTCAGAGGTAATTAATCTACAAGGCTGCTACCCTTTCCAAAAAGATGACAAGTGTGATTAGGAGAACATGAGTGAGCTTGGGAAGTGATGCTACATAAACAGAAGTTCAGGGGACTGCTGGAAGCAACAACCATGTTTTAAGATGCTGAATTAACCTCTGAACTTCTAGAGCGCACCAGCAACCGTGGGAGACAGACCTGCTCTTCATAGATGTAATTCATGGTAATGAGTAGAAAATGGCTGAGCAGAAACAAATTTGTGAATTTTGTGTATGGTTTGTGTGACACTGACTACCAGACTGATCTCGTGGGTTTTGCCATGCTGAGAAATGATAAACCATGTAACATGGAAATGAGAATATGGCTTAAGACATATTTCTGCTCTGTGTCTTTTTTACAAAAAAGATATTGACATGAAAAACCCTCAAAAATTAAATTACCTGTGCAGGTAACCTTTCACCATTCAGAAAAATAAAGATCTACACACTTCTAGTTTATTTACAAGTCTTTCTCTGAAATGAGAGAAAAAACCTAAACCAAACAAACCAACAGAAAAAACCAAACCCAAACCCACAACCCCATAAAAAACAAAAAGCCCCTTTAACCTCCAACAAAAACAAATTAAACTCCCCACAGATCAAAACAAAACAGCAGTAATACCCACCTAATTAAGAAACCTGTGATACTTCCTTCACAGTCCTGCAACACTGAATTCATGTGATAAAAATACAGCTGATTTTAATATGAACAGTTTTGTACAAGCTTTGAAAAGTCAGGGTCTGAGGATGTAGAGAAAAGGAAAAATTAGAAGTTAATTGAAAAGAAAACACATGTTACAGAAAGATGGGCAACAAAAACCTGCAAAAGAAAATGAAAAAATAAAGCAAAGTACTAAAAAGTGGAGAGAAAAAAAGGATGGAATAAAAAAAGACAAATTTTGACTTGATACATTGTAAAATGAAGACATTTATCATAAATACTTGTATTTATGTATGTAACTCAAAAACCCACATCCATTTAATTTCATTTTTCAGTTGAAAATGATTATGGTTTAAGTGTGTAGTATTTGCAACCTAATCTTTGAAGTAATTTTAAATCCCCCAGGAATTATAAAAGTAAAACACTGCCTATTTGCTTTTTTCATATTTCGGTGCTCCCTCCCTGTACCTTACTTTTCCTTGTATAAAAACTCCAGTTAAAAAACCAGAGAAATTGTCATGTCAAATATCAGACTTTTCAAAGCTGCTCCTGCTTTGAATGTCACAGAAAAGCATACCCCCAAGTGCTCATCTGACTTGGTCTATTAAAAATTGTAATTGAAATTGGCTACACCAAAATACCTGTATGATCCAACATGACCTTCCTTTTTCCTCTTTCTGCATTTCAAAGTCTCTTATACTTTTCCCAGACCTTCCATTGGCCCAGTGACTCCATCCCTTCTGACACTTGCCTTCCTTCTCATCTACTCTCCACCTGGGCAAGACTGGCCACAGACTGCACATCCCAACTGCAGAAAACTCCACAGATGTTTGATAAGCTTGCCACATGGAAGGCATATCCAAATTTTTACTGGGTAAGGGATAATTTTGAAAGACCAACTCCTTTAAAAGAGGCAGAAATAACATAGTGAAAACCAAAACTGAGACACTTCAGGATACATGCAGAAAAATGGATACCAGCAGAAAAGGAGAGAGAAAGAATGGAACTCTTCTGATAAACCTACTTATCATTCTTAGCAGAATACTTTGCAAGAAATACTGGATGTTGTGCTACCCACAGAGGCTCCATACCCTGTGAAGGACATGGTCTTATTGATATCTTGTTTTTACTTTCACCTCAGTAATGGCAGAGATTGTATCAGAAAGTTTTAAAAGCAAAATAGAGGTTAGATCCATTTTCGATACTCCAAATTAAAAGAATAAATGAATCACCCAACTGTAGTTAATGGGCAATTAACATAATTCTGGTCTGGTGTAGCTGAAAGATAATGAAAAAGCTGATTGCAAATGAACCAGCAGTAATGTGGGAGGTCATAATAGTCCCATAACTCTGAATGAGAAACCAATTTCTCCTCTAACACTTGGTGCTTTGATTGGTGAAGGGCTTTATCATACTATGAAATTTACCCGTGATAGCATGAGACATAAAAAAAAAGGTTCTGCTGTGTAAATGGTGGATGGCTGACAGAACAGGTACCCTGAGCTGCTGCAGGAGCCTATAGTAGCTATCATAAACTAGAGGGTAATTAGAAGTGCAGTGGTGAATAGAGAGGAGAGGAGCATATATCTGAGTAATGAGCTCACAACTGTACTACAGCAGGGCAACAACCCACCTGGGGAAATGCAGCAGGGCGTCAGACTCTGTTCTAGCCTGGAGACTGCATGTGCTGATGCCCTCTAACTCGGCCCACCTCCTGGATACAGTGTAATATCTTCTTTGTGCTCAATTTGTTCTTACTTAAAGAAGGGGTAATGGGGTGAGATGAATTCCACCCACAATGCTTCTCTCCACTTGCCATCTATGTCCTGATCCTATTAAAACTTAAGATCCTGTTCAGCAAACTGTCATCAGATAAAGTAAATTACATTTAATGCCAGTGGTAATGCTCTCAAAATCAAGAGAACCATTGTGTCTAAGGCAAGGACCGTCTCTTTTCGTAGAATTTTAAGTAAATCTATATTTAGCCCCTTTGTGGCTTTTGAGGGGGAAAAAAAGGTAATCATGTTAGAACACTGTAATGGTAAATGAATCTATGTCCTAGCAGCAGATGGCACATTAATAGAGTACAGACATATGCACACAAAAAAGAACTAACCCTTAAAAATGTGATTTTTTTTCCTTGGTATTCTTCATCACTCTTTCCTCTGTCATTTCTACCAGGCTGAATAAAATGATCATAGATTTAACAAAGAGGACTTATTCCTAGTGCTATATTTATATCATGACAAATCAATAGGTTATTGCTGCATTATGCAAAATAGAAAAAGTAAATAGATAAAGTGACAGTGCTTAACACTCATAAATATTTAGAATAACACTTTAGGTGCATGGATTACAAGTGACCTTTTTGAGGAGATTTTTACATCACCTTTCTCACCCCTGTCCTGTTGCTAATGTAAGTCACAGAACCACTAAGGCATGTGAGATGACTGGATCTTCTTGCCATGTAGAGATGCATGCAGCTCTGACACAGGAGTACCAATGCAAATGCCTCCAAGCAGTGAGTGCTGTAGCAGATACCTGTAGTCCCTTCACACTGAGTAGAACACCCATCTTCCTGGTGTCCATCAAATAGGAGAGTACTGAGCTCAACATGGAAAAAGCACATATACCAGGTAAAGTATTACTAAACCTCCTGTCTAGCCATCCAAAAAAACCCACTTCCCAGACAGTGTTCCAAGAAATACTTGTTGGAATAACTCTGAAGATATCATATTTGTCAGCTTATAAAATTATTAGTAGCCTAAGAAAGAGCAGGTAATAACTTTGACAAACTAGGGAAAGTCAACATGGCTTTTATAACAGACAGTCTTGTCTTCCAAATTTACTAGAATTCTCCGAAGAGATCAACGTGTATGGATGGTGTTAATTCACTTGGCTTAATTTACTTGGATTTCCAAAGGTCTCCTAAAAAATCCTTCATAAGAAGTTTATAAGAAAGCTGAGCAGGGATGAAAGGGAAAGGGAAAGGGAAAGGGAAAGGGAAAGGGAAAGGGAAAGGGAAAGGGAAAGGGAAAGGGAAAGGGAAAGGGAAAGGGAAAGGGAAAGGGAAAGGGAAAGGTCCCCACATATATAAGAAACTGTTTAATGAAGAGGAAACAGAGGAAAGTGAATTAATAATTTTTGCAATAGAGTGTGTTTCACTCTTGCAGTTCCAGTGGAATCTGAGCTGGCAACTGGGATAGTCACTGTTTTCATGAGTGATTTGGAAGAGTGGGTGAATAGGGAATTCAGGAAGTTTGATGAGGGTACAGAGCTGTTCAAGGTAGCAAGGGCAAGCAGCAACCAAATAAACCTACTGAGGAACCTTATGAGTCTAAGTGACTGGGCAATTAAGTGACAAATGAAATTCACTGTAGATAAATGGAAAGCAATGCACATGGGAAAACCAATTCTAACTCCACATATTAATATGATGGAGTTGATCATTACTACTTAGGAGATAGATCTGGGGTTATGACAGATAGTCCTACAAAATGTCAACCTGATGCTTAATAGCAGTCACAAAGGCAAGTCAAATGTTAGAAAACATTAGGAAATAAATGAAGAACAAAACAGAGAACATCACTGTGCTGCTACAGAAAACCATCACTCAACCCCACACTGAATAGTGTGTGCTGAATACTGTCAGGTCCCCTTTTTTCAAAAATGATACAGGTAAAACAGAAAATTTCAGAGAAAAGCAACAAAAATGATCAAAGCAGTAAAGCAGCCATCACATTAAGGAAAGCCACTCAACAACTACAACAGGAGCTGCTAACACACGTTATACTCGGAAAGAAGGATGACCTGTAAAAATACGACAGAAATCTGAGAAATCATGAACACAAAGAGAAGGATGGACCATGATCCTTCCTGCATGAAAACTAGGGAACATCAAATTAAGATATGAAGAACCATATTTAAAACAAACACAGTGGTATATGTGTAAAAATAATTTCCTGGTGCTGTGGATGCATAGACTAAAAGGGGACACTAAGCAAGTAGATTGCTCATGAGCTGAGAGTTATGAAATGCTGTGACCACATCTATTCAGGATGAACATAGCTGAAGTTTGGAAAGAGCAAGGGCAAGTATCATGCAGAAATAGGTGCTGAGCCTTTGGCCTTACTAGTAATGGCTCTTAGTATGATCTTATATTCTTCTAAGATACCACTGCAACTTGGATATTCAAAATGCGTCTGATTAACTAAGATGAGGGAATGAATAACACACAAGTTGTACAATTCAGACAAATGGCAGCTATCTTGAACTTCCTGTCAATACACATTAAGGATAACTAGTCCTATCAGAAGGCAATGCACACATGACAGAGGTAGGCCCATTGAGAATGTTCTATAGTTTCAGGTATTTCTTCTTGACTCACATGAATAAATTTATTTTCTTTGATTACTTTAACAGGCCATTTCTTATTCAAGAGGGACAGACTTTTCCTCTTTCTACTCTCAAAGGAATTATGACAGAAATCACCTTATCTAGTCATCTGGGACTATTTGCCAGGATCTCCCATAATCTTCCAGTGTAGTCGCTACCTTAAAGAAATATCTATACTTTGTTCACTACAATGAAATCTGAATTATTTCAGATAATGATGCCAACTGGGAAAGAAGAAAAGGATCTAAATTTGAAAGAATGCTGGGAAGGCAGGGGGGCTATATAAAATAGACTTAAATAAATTGCTATAAAGACGGCATCAGCAGATGGAGCTGTTACTTACACTCTTCTAAATTCTTCTTTGCATGAAAGGACCCTCTCCATTTTAAGACTTTATATATCACATAATTTTGTGAAATATTTTCTGTGTTCCGGACTACAGAAATTAGCAGGAAAGTTTGCTCTCCAGTGCCTCTACTAGAGCTGCAATTCTGGGTACTCTTTGGTGCTTTCTCGAGACTTCTGAATAAAGACATCACCTGAAACCTTACTTCTCTTTATGCAGAGACTATTATATGACAGTAGAAATAAATCCTGCACAAGGATTACACCCTGATTTCACTCCCCTGCAGGGCTCTAACACTGAAGGTTGCTTTGGCAGAAAGACAAGCAGTTACAGCTGATCCACACATAACCTTATTGATTGTATCTCTCCTCTCCCAGGCTTTCCAGAACTGTGCTTGAGATGGGAGCCTCTCTGCCATTTTTCTTGCTGTAGATCTGCTTATTCTTTCTGTTATCAGTGCTCCCAATATGCATTATCTCTGTACATTACCAGCCACAACAAAGCCAAAAGAAGAAAAGCTTTCCCTGTAAAATATTTAACTTAAAACCCCAGTTATCTGATCAAACCTTTAGCTCTGTCCCAGCGAAGAGAGCAACCTTCAATTTATTGCCCATAAAGGAGCCTATTCTTATTAATCAAGGCACCTCAGCACCTTACTCAGTGAAAAGCCATGCTTGGTGAAACTAGCCTGATTGCTGCCTCTGTGGGCTGGTGTGAGGGAGACTGTATTTAGAGAGGCTATCACAACCTTGGCAAAAATTGTCTCCTCTTCATTAAATTCTTGCCTGTACCAGACGCTGTCACAGGGTTTTAAATTCCACTTTGGAATTCTATTTTTAGAGCTCAAGTGGGATTTATATGGTGTTCCGACCTAACACGAGCTCCCTGCACAGGGCTGAATTTAGCCTTGCATGCACTTGCTGCTGAAACTGCTGACTATAATAAACTGAGAAGGGCTTGCTCTACATATGTCTAATAGGCTCCTATGTACCTGAAATGTAGGACTTCCATGATGGCGTTAATTTCACCAAATGCTTGTAACAATAAAGAAGACAGATCATGTCTCTAAGTTCACCTTCCTTATCAGCAATGCTTGTACTTCTTTATTGACTATTACAGAAAAATACCAAACCTTTGCTTTAAGAATAAATGGAATAAGTTTCCCAGATTTTTTTTTTTCAGCTAAGGAAAAATTGCCTTTTCAGCCTGGTCTACGGTCATGCTATAGTCAACCCAGTCTCCCTTCACTTGCATAAATTTTGAACTGTTGGCCAACTTAAACAAATAGATAGAAGAGCACAGGGGAAGAGGTCTCATGGATATTAAACTCCTTTGGGCTTCATTAGGTAGAGGAGAAAGAGTACTAATATCCCAGCAACAGAAATATACTGAACCTGTATTATACAGTAGAGAAGGCAGACAAAAGCAGACAAAGACATAAATGTAATAGGAAATAAGATGCTGTTGCTCATGGATAACATATTAATGTGAGGGAACAGATACACAGGAGATCAGTGCATATCTTTGTGAGACCTATGTGCTCACAGTGTTGCTAATGTTGTCTGTTTTGATGTTTGCTGGTTCAGCTTCAGGTGCAGACTGGGCAGCCATAAATGGAGCCCTTTAATATAAAAATATGGATCGAAAAATCCGTCCTGAGTGTCTTGCCCGAATTCAACCAGTAATGGGAACAATTACATATGTTGCTTCAAACTGTCTGGCCCTGATAAATTTCCGTTCAAAGCCTGGCTGGGGTAATGAAAAATATTCCCAAGATGGTCTCAATTTCATAACTACACGGTAGATATAAGCAAAAAATCCCCCAAAACAAAGCACCAAATGAAGCCAAACAACTCACAGTAGTAGAATAAAGCAATGAAGAATGACAAAATAGATGAAGAAATCCACAGTGTTCGCCTGTGCCTCACAGTAATTAATGCTTTTTGAGATATTAGATAAACTTTTCTTTGTTGTAATAGAAACAGATTTCCCAGATCTCCTATTTCAGCTCTCAAGCTCCACCTTTTCTCAGCTTTGTCTGAAATTAGCCACATTTTCTACCACTTTAATAAACGTGGAATACAATTTGGAAATTATCTGTTTGCATCAGCACTGGCAAAGAACAATAGCTCAAATTTTGAGAGTCAAGGCTTCAATAATAAGGCCTGATTTTCTTAGCAATCAGATGCATACACACGCGTACACACACACACACGCACACACACACACCACATGTCTTTGTGAATAGGGCCCAAAACAGCTGCAACCTTCCAGAAATTAATTGGATTCTGGATCATTTGCATTTTTATATAGTTTACCAACAAAAGATGGAGATAGCAAGTTTATTAATGTGAAAAAAGAGAGACAAAGAGAGAGAGGGAAGGAAAGTGAACGTTTTGGTTGAGCCACTAATCCAAATTTTAATACACACAGTGCCTATTCACCTTATAATACTGCAGCAGATCCTCCAAGGTGGAAATTGATATGCAGGTCTAAACTGCAGGCAGCTGTTAAGGACTCCTACTGATGCCTAGGGCCTTTACAGTTCCTCATCTGGGTAGACATTATGATTTGATAATGGCCATATTCAGACAACACCCAAGGCAATTCTAGGATTTGCTGTCACAATAGACACACTGAAAATAAAGTCAGTGTAAATAGATTAAGAAATTGACAGAATAACAAGGCAGAAAGAATTAGAATGAATACACAAATGGCAGATGACAACTCAATGTATTGTGATGCAGAGGTGGGATAAGGAAAGTAGAGCTGGAGGATTTATCTGCTGCCAGTATGCCTTCAGCCTGCTTCCTGCCTGCATGGACGCCTATTTCACTGAGAACTGAAATCTTTATTAGAAGATTTTTTATCTCCTTCGCTGCCCGCTGAAAAACTTCCTTTCCATTCAGCTGAAAGTGAAAGCTACTGATCCGTAGGTGTCCAAGACATCATTTCCCTAGGGTATAGGGAGAAAATACTGACTGGATATTCAGAGGAGAGAGTGACCCTCAACTCCTATGGGAGTTGATGTGAACACTGGGGGACAAGGTGGTAACCAGAACATTATTCTATGTGATTAATTTACAGATTTCTTAGAATTCTGCTGAGGTATATGTGAGGTTTATTGCATGAACTCTTCTGTGGAATCCCTTCGTAGATGCTTTTTTGACTGGCAATAAATTGATGGAATTTCATTTATTCACTTTTATCAGGTTTCAATTACAACTTCATCTCTGCCCAAAATGGCTCCTACCTCTGCTCAGCCCAGCCTGAAAAACCAAATCATACCAGAGTAAAGAAGGTATCAGACCAATTCCTGAAATATGGAATGTGACTTCATGTGCAGAATAACTGTGGACTGTGAATGGTTTATTGGTTGTATGATAGACCCAGAGCATGTGCAGAGATGGAGTATCAGCAGTGACATCTCCAGTAGGCTGCTGGGTAAAGAAGGAGCTAAAGCTGCTATAACACTGAAAATGAACCTCAGGGCTGTGTTAGTGCTCAGCTGCATAAGGATCCTACGAACTTCAATTCTGTGTTGGTGCAGCAAGTGCCTCCTGAGTCTGTCAGACCTAGTGCACAGCTTTTCTCTGGAACAAAATCTGGGTGGGACCACACAGGAAAGAAAGGCAGTAGCATTGCACAGGGCTGGCTAAAGCAGCAGGAGGATGGAGACACCATATAGCAGTAAATGCTGTCTGCTTTGACTGTGTTGGAGATTTGGGCAATGAGATTGGACACCAAGGAGACACTGGAGTACAAGGCGCTGCTGGGAGGAAGCTAGCCCCAGGGAGGAACCCCCTGGGGCTAGATGAGCAGGAAGTTGTACCCTTGACTATCCAGCTCAGCTCCACCTTTTCCTTCAAGCCCTTTCCTATTTACTTATTTTGCTAAAATCACTGAGAAGCTGTGAGACAGCTCTTGTGTTTGAGCAACACAAATCCCAAACTCTCAGTGCAGAGTATTCAACCAATGCATCTTGAGTAATCTGGAGGGAGCTTAGACTCATTTTAGTAAAATACTTAGTTTTGCTTGACTTCATGGGAATTAACCCAGTGCTTGAGTGCTGTGTTGGATCAGGGACAAAATTATATGTGTCTTGCCTAAATAATAACTAAATATTTTATGATTTTATACATACGTTCTATCAAAATCTGAAACACTATGCAATGGAACAGCTTTGAAGTTTAATTTCCTTACCTCATTTTCTTTCCTCCTGCCACATTTCTTTTGCCCAATAAGAGGTCTCCATTACTTTCCTACATTTTCTCTATTTTTCTATATTTCCTACATGTTCTGTTTGTTTTTCTTCTGCATAAAGTTTGACCAAGTCTTCTATATAAACCTTGACCACAGCCCCCACTTTAAACCTTTTTTTTTTTTGCTTGTTCTATTTGTTTTTTTCTTTGCCCTCTTCCTTTAGGTGGTATTTTCATAACACTCTCTAATTCTTATCCTTCTCCAACTAATTTATACTGAGTGTCTATTCCTTTCCCATAATATGTCCTTCAGGGTCAGAGAAAGAGATAAGATGATGGGCAGAGGAAGGAGAAATCAGGCATCAAGAATGAAAGGGGCTGAATGTCACAGAGCCTTCAAGTATGAGGAAGAATGAGGTCGAATAAGAAATATTAAAAGAAGAGGACTGAAGGGAAAGTTTCAATAAAGAACAGGGGAAAAGGATTGAAGACAAAGGTAGTGAGGGAAAAACTGGAGGGCTATTACCTTTATGCAGAAGTTGAATATTCCCTGATTTTTGAAGGACCCAAAGCTGCAAGGAGTAGAGAGCTCCTTTTAGCCCTAAATCAATCCTGTTAAAAGGAACACCTTGATTACAGTTAGCTTGCCAGCATTTAGAAATGAGACAGGAACATGGCCAACATTCTTCTGGCTGAATACACAGATAGAGTGAGACACATTATGGAATGATAAAGTATCTAAGTGCAACAAGCCCTTATTTATGTAACTTTTGTTAACCTTTGCAGAAAGCCTGCCAAAGTATTCTGGTAGGACTGAAAAGCCAAGCAAGTGGCTTGGCTTTTCTTATAACCAGGCTACATTTTGTATGGCACAAATAACTGTATTTGTACTGCCTAGGGACTTCGTAATTTCCTGCTTTTGAGACAGTAGAGAAATGTGAGCATTGTAAGACTGAAATCCTGACCTCACTGAAGTCAAAGGCAATATATCCACTTAAATTCTACTAGTGCAGCCACTTTCCAACTAAAAGAGTGCTTATGGAATGTTGCCTGTGTGAATGTACCTAATTTCGATGGTTTTAAAAAGCACCAGAGGAGCAAACGCAGAAAGCTGATGAGTATTAGCGCAGGAGTGATAGAGAAACTACAGGTAGAGCAAGATCATGAAAGGACATGGGCTGAAAGGGTGGAGGAGAGAGCATGTCCAAAAAGGACTGTAACATGAATAGAGGAGGATCAAAATTGTCAGGGACTGTAAATGAAGTGGAAAGGAGGACACAGACAATGAGAACTCAGAGCCATTCTAGGCAAAGCAGAAGTTGTTGGTACCAGCTGGGCTGAATTTTCCACATGAGGCTCAGGATGTGTTTATGGAAAGAGAGAATTATCCCGTGGTTGTTCTTGGGAACCCAGCACTATACACTGTAGCTTTGCATCTGTTTATTTTATAGCTATGAAATAGATTTTGTTCCAAGAAAGTACCAAATATATGTACTTCTTAAATATTCAGGATTTATAGCACTCCTCTTCTGTATTTCAAGGGTGCCACACCCTGAACTCTGCCTGGAGACTGCCTTCTCCAGGATGAGAAGGCAACACCAGGGGCAGCTCTTCCATGTGAAAAGATGTATTTCACCTGTTAAAAATATTGCAATGCTTCTCCAAGCAGAAGTACAAATATTGGACTGCTGCTTCACTAGGCAATCAAATTTTTTCCCTCTCTGTGGTAAGGAAATACTAATGAACCACTTATTTCATTCCCTGAGAGGAAGCAAGAAGGAGATGCTGTTACATCACCAAAACCAAAGCCTGGTAACAGAGAATGGTATTTGATATTAATTTTCTATTGTCTTGTCAAAACTCATTTAAATTCCCAATGGATAGGTCTTCTGCTTCTCCTTTGGCCATTGTACTCCATCGTACTCCAAAACTAAAGGAGCTTTCTGGATTTTGCCTTTGCTTTGCAATAAAATAATTTTTCTTTCTCCTTAGCATTCATACCCTATAAAAATTTAAAACTTGTTATATTTCATCTCAGTTACTCCTTCACTAAGTTGCCTGTAGTTGACTGGTTGATTGTTGGTTGTTTTTTTTTCTGGCAAGTTCGTCTTCCTGTTTCCATTCTCTGGATTTGCTTTAGTTCATCAGCTGCATTCTAGTGACATGATAAATCAAAAACATACATAGTATGTAGTCTAGACTACAACAGAACTACACAGAGAGGGATATTAAGTCAGGGCTCAGTGGTGCACAGCTTTGCACAGGCAGCCTGAAATTTTGCTATGCTTCACTGCAACTGTGTCACGTTACATACGCATGCTTAATTTTCTGTTCACTATCTGTTAGAATATGTAAGACAGTGGCATAAAGCTATGCAGCTGGTTTACTCTTTCTCAGCACTGCTTGAATGCTAGTAATGATGTCATAAAAAAAATCTGAACTCTGAATTGGGCTCGTGTCGACTTTACCCAGAAATTACAATTTTATTTTATTTTCATTCTAAGCTGTTGTATTATGAGAGGTCTGATATTTGCCTTTTGCAGATAAAAGTCTCACTTAACGAAAACGTGTTTTTGCTTTGCAAAGTTTGAAGAAAGCCCATTTAGAACTTTACTTATCCAAAAAACCATTTTGCTAACCAGAAAACAATTCTAATGCTCCAGTGGACATGGCTAATTCAAAGAGTACTTGAAGTAAAGGATAAAAATCAGAATAGTACATGGGCTTGGTAAGGAGTTTATACTGCGTCCTCCCGGGACACCAGCAGTAGTGCATCATTGCTTGCAGAAGTGACTTGTGGTACTAAATGCCTACATAAGATCTTCAGAAATGCTATTTATCCGGAGAAAATGCTCCACAAATAAGTATAAATTATTTCAAATAGAGTGCTGTTGTTCTCTTACGCAGTAGGATCTGCCTGGAACAATCTGAAGATGGGAAACTTCCACTATTAGTGTAGCATTAGTATTTCATTAGTAATTGTAAATCATTCTGGGGTAAAAGGTGAGGAGGATATAAGGAGTATTTTGTGTTTCAGTGCCTTTGTGCTGTTTCTCTGCAAAATAGGGGATGATCTAGCAGCATGGTTGATTGCCTTGAGAAGATGAGACAGAAGTGAGGGTAAGTGTACCTATATTACTGCTAAATTAGTTTCCCTCAACATCATGAAAAGCATGAGCTACTCAGGTTTGCCTGGGACCCATGGCATGTAGTGAGATAGCTGGTTTACATGGAAGTCTAATTTATATTCTGCTGCATTTCCCTGCTGTTATTAAAGTTACGGTTGTTCAGGAAGCAATTAGTCCTTCTTGTTGCAATATGGACACTGCTGGGCATAGCAAGCAAAATACATCACTTGATCAGTCAGTCCCTCCTCGATTCTTGTCACACCCTCTCCTACAATGACTTTGTACCTTGAACATTAAGGCAGGAGGAATGCCTTCCAGCTGTGCATTCTCTCCTTTCAGATAAAGAAGATAGGATTGGCTTCAGATACTGCAGATCAGAAACCTACAGTACAACGTCAGCTGATTCCACAGTGTTTATAAATAATTTTCAGATAATGGACACTGTGGAATTCAGATTATTCTTAGTTCTTTAATCTGGTTTGAAATTGATAAAGCTGATACAGGTTTAAGCTTAAAACTCCAAGCCATACTTCCCACAGTTTTAGAAACTGGGTTTGTATAAAAACTAAGCTTAAACCAAGTTTGACCCTGTATTGGCAGCTCAACCCACATTTAAGTCAAAACTGCATGGAGTAGTAAGCTTTTATGCCAAAGTAATAAAAACTGTAACGAGACACATACATACACACATCCCTGTCACAACATATATACATTGTGTCCTAGGCATACTTTTAATCTATATCTAACTTTTTTAGCAGTGACAAAGCGCCTTTCAGTCATTACTAGAACCATTAATTTAAGTATCAGCATTGTCTGGATGTACTGTTCTCCTACAGTGCCTAGGATGTCCACGCAACCATTGATTTAGGAGACAATATCACTTGCTTCCAAGTTTATGAGGCAATAAACAGCTCCCGCATATTGATGAATGTGGAGGTGTTTGCTCAGCACATTTGCAGGGGACGTTTATTACCCAAGTGCTGTGCTTTAAAAGCAAATGAAATTGTAACTATTCTCACTTTCTTTTGTTGGGGGGAAGGGAGAAAAATACTGTTGTGTTTAATTTGTTCCTGCACTTTCCCTCCTCCTGTGACTCATTAAAATGACTGACACAGGCGTGGACGTTTCCCTCATCTGTGCAGTTGACGACTACAGTCATTTTTTCTTTGGTAGCTTTACATGAGACTGCTTTAGAACAGGGTGCAATTGTCAGAATACCAGAGAGACATGACTAAGATTATTCCTTCGTGCTTTATTACCCTATTATCCCCTTCCAAAGGATTAAGTTAGCTCATCAGCATAGCCACTTAGACTTACTAACTCTACAATAATATTCACTGCTCTGCCCATACAATAAAAGAATGAAATAATTTTTAATCTGGAGAATTGGATCATGCGAATGTAAGGGATTAAAAGATGAGTCTTTGGCTTGTACACCTGGCAAAACACTGCTTGGAATCTAAACTCCTTTGAAGTATATTATACTGGGAAGGAAAAGAGAGTGGAAGAAAAAGATGAGCTTGCAAAGCTGCATGCCAACTGAGTTGTTATGAGGATGCCAGACAGAGAAAGCAACCCATGAAAAATGTATTAAATTATCAAAACCACATAGCTGATTTATAGCTGCCGTAATTTCTCCTTTGCTTTTTTGTTCCCATATGAAGAATGTCAGGGATGATATTTACTTACAAGAAAAAAAATGTTTCTAGCTGTTAATAAAATGTATACAAACATATTTTAATTATTTTATTTATCTAGGTTGGGAATGAAAACAGAATGACAATTTTAAAAAAAGTTGGAATGTAAGAAGTAAATAAATATTTTCCAAAATTCTTGAGATGAATGAATCATTGATTCTTTTGGCTTGTATGAAAAGTCTTTAATCTAAATAGCCTATTTGTTGTTTTAAGAAAATGATGTTTGAAATTTCTAGCAGAGAAGATGATTCCTTTCTTACTATTACAATATGAGATTAGGGAAAAAATATTAACTTGAAATATTTCATAATGCTCATTAACTTGCCTCATTTTTTGTCTCTTTTCTAATTTAAGACTCAGATATGTAAACTTGCATTCATGTATATAAACCTGTTAATCTGAGTAGTGGCATTAAAATCAGTGGGACACATTCTCAGGACAAGGCAGTCCTTAGCAATGTTATACCAGTAGGCTGTAAAGGGTCATACCTTTCCTTCATGTTTGAAAAATGCCTTCCGTCCACCTAGAAGTGTAAAAATTATAATATAAAGAACGAATCCTTATACTTAATAGTAGAAAAACTTTAATTGGTTGTACCTAACTAGCTCTTAATACTTTACACTGTTAGAAAGGAATTTTCTATCACACCTGCTTTAATCCATATACTTGGGCTTTTCCATTTTAATCCATATACTTGGACTTTTCCATTATAGTTCTTTTCTCTCTAATACTCCTTCTGATCCTTTCAGTCATCCTGAATTTTCATTTTGCCTTGATTTTTGTCCTTCATTCTTTTTTGATAGAGTTAATTTTTTAATGGGAATTGAAGGGTGCTAATGGGGACACCAGGTTATGCTGACATCCATTCAGCCTTCGTGTCCTGTGCTGATCCATTGCAAAAAGCCAGACTCCTCTTTGCTCTTATTGTCCTTTACCCTCCTGCTGCTGCGGGCTAAAGGGAGTTGGTCCATGGGGGCAAGGTGGACAACAGCAGCACCCCTTTCATTTACAATTCAGTTGGCAAGATTTAGTTGGCATTGTTATCTTGGTAGATTTTGAATTATGGAAATCCGAAGGAAAAAGCCATCTGACAAGTTTTGACCACCTCACTAACTGCTGCTTGGGGAATTTATTTGGGGGAGCATAGGGCTGGCTGGTTAAAACCACACATGTAGATTCTGCTTTAACTTATCTGAATTCACTGCAAAAAGTGTATTCCAGAAAGTCAGGAGACTCAAATTGACATTTTCCCATGCTTATAATTTTAAATAATGAATGTGTGGAATTTCGAAATTGAAATTACTTTAAAAAGAAATCATGGCAATAATGGATGGAGCCTGTGCTTCAGTCTGGGAACTGAAGTGAAAATGTGTGTCATCATAAAATGGTTTAAGTTAGATCTAGTTACCTCAAGTGTGAAACAAAGTAATGGAAAAGAATGTTTACCATATAGAGGTTTTTATGTATCCTGTTCTATAACAATTGGACAATTGAGAATAAATATAGGAAGCAGGTTCAGTTGCTCAGTTAAGTTTACTACATACTTTGCTCTACTGTTACTAATTTCATCTGAATGATTCTAAAAATGTTCATAGCAGCCTTGACTAAGGTCCATACATGACCTCGCTCTTTTGAACAATCTGCAAAGACAGAAAGTAGGAAGAAATGGTGGCATAACTAAAAATGAGGCATCTTGCTGATTTAATGGACCTCAGGAACAAAAGTAAATAGCAGTATTGAATAGCACAGGGCTACATTGCCTCATAAAGAACTTTTAAATTAAAAATATAAAATAATTCCTAATCAACATAGTAAGAAAGAATCAAGCCCGAGAGTACATAGAGCTGATAAAATTGGATATTTATCAAAGACACAGAATTAAATGAGAGTATGGTATTTTTTAAAGAAAATATTTTTTTAAAGTTTTTTCTTTTATTCCTTCTTTGGGCTGTTACTAAATAAAAAAACAGGGTGTAATTTTGCTGTTCTAGTTTTGGGGTTTCATCTTTTTAAGTTTTTCCATACAGGAAAGCTCAAGAAGAATTGCTTCCTTTTCAAAAGACATTTTCAAAATGACTAGAGCATCATATTTTTCTTTCTGGTCACCCTATTTGATTTTTTTTTTTTCAAAACAATGGGAACACAGTAAGGTTACCTCCAGGAAGAATAACAGAAGTGTTGACAACACGAGAGAAAAGTCAACAAAAAGCAAATGGGGGGAGTGATTAGTCTTTGTTAGTCAGGACTGTTATCCACATCCCATGGAGGGAAGTGGCTGATGACTACTTTGGAAAAGACATTCTGAAGGTTAGGGCATTCAGAATGTCTGTGTCTCACTCCCACAGAAAAGTTAGGACATGGCAATGATTTTGAGAGAGGATCCATTTTTTTGATGGATATAATGTGCCAGCTTCTGCAGAAGGAAATTTCAGAAGTGTATACCAACAACTAAGACACTTTTCCTTCTATATTTTCTCTGCTAAGGGTCTCAGATATGAGCAATACTTACTGTACTCAGTAAACTTTAATTGCCTGGAAAGTGTTGAAAGCCTGTAATACTTTGTGTGAAGATTATTAGGGGTTCCCCAAAAATCTCGTGTTGAGTGACTAATTGCTAGCAGCAGACATGTTTCTAATTAATTATAACACAAATTATTCAGATACTCTCTTTCATTGTCTAAAAATTCATAAGTAAGCTCTGCTATTTGCATATGCTCTTTAGCCCAAGGGACAAGTTAGTGCTGGTAGTGAAAGGAAACTAAAAGGCGTTTTTGTTAAAAGGAGAAAGGAATGACGCAATCAGGTCTGTTCTCTGATGCGGTTTTACTGAGTTACTGAAAACACAGCAATCCTATATCTCCAAACACAGAACAAACTTAGGTGATTTTCACATTCACAATTGCCAAGGTTGCCTTCCTAGTCTGTTCTGTGCCCCGGGGTCTTTTCCTTTCTTCTATTCCCTATTAAAGCCAGCACCTTATATCTCTACCAGTAATTGGTGAGTTCGGACTTCTAATCATTCCCTTACATGAAGCCTTTCGCTAGTGAAGGGAGCTCCTAATCTTTCCAGCTGTTTCATTTGTATGAAGGGCCTTAATCAAGCTTTCCCTTTAGCCAGATTTTGGGGTGTTTAGCACCCCTAGCTAGAGCTACAATGGCCTGGAGATCACAGGCTTACTTGACAGTAGCCTTCTAACACTTTCCAGCACAGCAACATCATATCCAGGTACAATGCCAGGTATGATTTAATTTCAAATCCCTTTTGTTCCTGCAGGGGTCCCATCAAGCAAAGCATACACTCTAAGTACAAATTCATAGAAAACACTGGCTCCCTATGTGGATAAGAGATACATGGTAAAGGGGAAAAATCAAAAGGAATTATATCTGGCCTGCTGTGTCTGTGTGATTTTCATATTTATTAGCATAATCAGATTTATCATTATTCTTACCTATCTCTTGAGAAGCAGAGTTGCCAATTATTTAATTTTTTAGTTGTAAAGAAAAGCACAGCTCTTAAGCACTGGGTGACAAGGGCAGGAGAACCTCTGTGTGAGAAGCACATGTGGATGAGCCACTATCCATGAAAATATGTGTATACTGGAGTACATTGGACACCCTGAATGGAGAGCAGAATTAGAATTAGTAGAGGCAAGCTTTGCATGCCAGATTTACTCCCTCCTCCCCATAAGAAAACACCACCCCACACTTACCTACTGAAAACAGCTGCATTTTTGATGTGTTCTGAATCCCATTTGTTATTTCCTGGGCAAAACTGAACTGTGGCTCACCCTCCAAAAAAACCCCAGTAGACATAGACCTATAAAAACTATCTTGCTATAAAGGACTCTATAAAACAGTATGCTTTAATTGCTTCCTGGTTTCAGCAAACTGTTTTATATTCAAAGTTAACATTAGGTTGACACTTAACTTCCTTGGGCTTTTTATTATTTTAAGACATAAATTATCAGAAGCTATTTATTTTAGCATTTGCTTTCATGAATGGAGGTAGCATTTGTGTGACTGATTAAGCACTTAAAAAAGCAGCACAACCCACCGCAGATTTAATTAGTTGCACAAATTATCACCGAGCGCCGTAAATTTAATGTCATCTCTTTTACAATTAAAAAAAAAATACTGAGCAGGTAATAACACATTTGTATGGATCAACTGAGTATCCTGTGGGCAGGTTACTATTATACTCATTTGGGATACAGGAAGATGAGATTGAAGGAGTTGCCCAGGGTGATGCTCTCAACTGATTGTTTGGGGTCTGAAGTGGGGAGACTGACAGTTCAGGAAATAAGGATGTTTGGATTTGTGCAGAGATGACCAGAGCTACCCTGCCACCCACCTAAGAATAGTTTAGGAATCACAAAGACAATCAGCTGAGCAATTACTACCTTTCTTGGAAAAAAATACACGAAGCATTCTCTGTTTGCATTGTACATGTCTAACAATGTTTTGGTGCTCAGCCAGGTAAGTCTTCCCATAATAGCCTGTCTTCTCACAGATGCAGAGCCTGTAATATTGGCTACTAAAATGTATTTCAAAGGTTTATTAACTTTGAGACTCTTCAGAAATCTGTCTCACAACAAACTGATAGCATTCTGGAGAGAAAGATACACAGTAGTGTCTGTAGTGAGGCTCTGGCACTGTTTATCTCCCAAATGAGATATCAGCTCATGAGGTTAAAAATCAACCAAGTGAATTTTTACATTATAAACTCTGACAAGAATCAGATGAAATCTGATGACGTGCAAAAGAACTGAAAGTATACCTGCTACTTACCGTACAATCTAGTAATTAATAACCTACTCCCAGGTATTGTGTGGTGTCATGGCTGATCTGTAAGGACAAGTGGGTCACGGGGTAGTTTAAAAACACCCAGTTTTTAAAAAAAGCCATTCCCTGTGGAGGATAGGAATGCACAAAACAAAGCAGTATGTTACTTAAAGGTAAGTCAGCATCCTATGAGAAACAACAAAAATGAGACTGCACAATCTGAAGTGTTAGTCCTCTTCTTGGAGCAGTGAAAACTTACATACCCACAGCAGAAGCAACAGAGAAACTGCATCAGTAATAATCTTTTTCTATAACAAGCGCTCTTCCAAGGTCATGGATTTAAGGGAGGTGACAGATGAAATCTGACAAACCTAGCTGCAGCTACTTGGCATGTTATTCCCAGCGTTGCCTGGATTCAGCTCTCCACCACGGATTACCGCAGAACAGAATGCATGCAGCCCATCTCAGCTTTGTTCCTGGAGGTCTGTGCTGCAGAGCCAAGCTGTGAACAGAGCTGGCTGAGGTGCAGCCAGTCCTGCTGTTGTGCTGCCCCTGCTGCAGGGGCTGCAGCCTCTGGCACAGGAGAGGACAGCCTTGCTCTTCTTGGCCAGGTCTGCCTCAGCCTGCCTGTTGAATTCACTGGGGCACACTGCAATTCAGAGGCTTTACTGCAACCCCTGCAGATAAGAGCTTTCAGCTGCCAAATATTATGCAGGATCCCTGATGGGCTCCTCAGCCTATGTCAAACCCTGTGAGGTTGTAGTTGCCATCACGCTGCAATCATGGATCTGAACTGCAGGCTACAATTGCACCTTGAGAGGAGCAGTACTGAGAGAACATAGCAGAAATCTGTCAAGCATGCAATGCTATCTCTTAACAGCAGATGCCTGGAGCACAATATAAGAACACAGGTACTTTTAAAGCCAGAGTTAGCATCACAAATTTCTCATGTACAAATCCCGCTACTTGCTTTTGGAACTCATAAACTTCTGACTTCTTCTTAAGGAGATCCAAATTACAATATTTCTTTTAAAAGAATTTCTTTTTGCTGCTTTCAACCAGCCATTTCCTAGTTCCAGTGGAAGCACCTATTTCTTAGGTTGAAAAAAGCAGTAATTCCTTGTTCACTTCCTCATGTATCTAAAAGATTTGTGTTGTAAACAATGTTGGTCATTGCTTCCCCACAAAGATCCATGCTAGTGTAGCTGTTTCTCATCTGGAAGTCATTCCCTAAGTTCTCTCGCTCTTGTCATTTTTTTTCCATCTTTCTTACTCTGCTAGTTAGGTGCACTGTCATCTCTGTGTCATAGGAGTCAGAGTGGCAGATGTGAGGAACAGCTAAACCAGAGTTACCTGCCCAGCATGGGGGATGGCCAGCAGCCGAGCATCCCCAAGGATAATGTGCACATCCACCTGTGATGTGTGCCTCCATGCTTCCCATTGCAATCACATGCTCCACACTCTGGGTTCATGAAGGATTTTCTGCTCCTCTCAGGCTTCTTACTTTTTGTAAAGACATGAAAGATCCTTGCAGAGATGGAGACTCTCAGTAAATAACACTGCTCAAGCTAAACTGTAAATGTGTGCTGATATCAGATTTATCAATAGTTAGAAAAATTTAAAATAAAACTGTAAGTACTTATTCTGCTCTTCTGCTTGACCCATTAGGTTAAATTCACTAAATTAACAATATTATTTCCACTCAATTGGACCTTCAAACAGCAAACAAACACAAACAAACAAAAAAGCAAAGCAGAAGAGCAAACAACAACCACAATAATATGCAGAAGTAGTAGGTTGGGCTCCAAGAAACTATGAAATTACAGATGATGAGGTCAAAAAACCCCTGAATAATATGGGATAAATATTTTAGTAAAGTAGGGATTCTATTCTCATATTCTGTCAGCAATTTTAAGATTAAAAAGGTTACTTCTACAAAGAAAGCTGCCTTTTTGATGCCAAAAGCCACAGACTGAAAGGGAACCATTAAAAAATAGTAAAATCAGTGAAGAAATTCTTGGTAATGACACATCATTCCAGCCAAGGTCTAAGTCACACGGGATTTCAGTTGGCTTAGCATTTTCAGTTTGTGAAGTTAAAACTCACAGATTCAGTTCTTTACCATAAACTAGTGAAGCAAGGACAGTTGTTCAGTGTATTTTATTAGTTCAGGTAACAGATACGCTGAATTTTATATTCACCTTCAGTATATTTCATATGTCTTCTTTTCTATATCCCCTGCCAAAAAAGGAGAAAATATTGTTTGAGACTGGCAACACTCATTCTGGGAATGACTGTGCCTTCATCTTCACAGCCTCAAGAGGAAACTGGAGCTGCTGGGGAATTTGTATCTAGTAAATTACCTTTTCAGGAAAAGAAATGTGAATGGATTGCTGCAAAAAAAATGTACAAGACAATTTCACTACTGAGAATAAAAGAGAAAAACCCTAGCCAACCAACCAATCAAAAAACAAAGCAAAATAAACTAACAAACAAAAAATAAAACCCAAACAACCAACCAGGTAACCAACCAGCCAGCCAACCAAAAAAATCACACAAAAAAGGCACTCTAAGGAAATTAGCCCTCAAAGAATTTTAGCCAGCTGCAATTATAATTAATACAATTAATTACAATTAATACAAGTTACACTTCTCCAAAAACATTCTAGCAGTTTTTATAGTCATTATTGATCATTAATTAACCATGTCTGATTGCTGAGATATTTTAGTGGGAATTCTTTGGCCATCACAGGTCAAAGCAAGTCCTTACTTGCCACTTTTGTAACATTTCTAAATTAATAGATATGAACAACCTAGAAGACAGGGCACAATTTGTCATGAATATTCAAAATTAGTCACACCTTTTCTATATTAGACAAGAATATATTTGCTTTAAAATAAGAACTCAACATTACCCCCAAATTTGTATGGGTATCCTCCATTATGTCTGAAACTGGAAAGAGCAGTGAATCTGCACTCTGTATGATTTACATATGGAGAAAAAATAAGGTTTGCTTAATTCCTACCTTTTCCAATGCTATGAAGAAATACAAATTGAGAAATCTCAAGCTCCATTTTTCTCAAATTTCCCCAAACATTACAAAAATCTATAAAGTAATTATAAACCAAACAATATTAATCATGGTACAAACTGTATTATTGCTTTTAAATAGAATATTTATTCTTGGCCACAGAAAATGTATAATATTTTTCATTGGTACTGAGAGCAAACACTTAACGTATAAAATGCTTCTGAGTTTGTTAATTACTAAGGGAGAAATATAATTAGCAATAATAATTCTTGGGATCACCTTATAGTCAGTTGTTCTCAATTAAACTTGCAATCTGTAATTTTCCTGGAGGAGATACTGAAATGTCTCAGATCTCAGCAGGCTAAGTTCTGTGTATAAAACAGCTCCATAGAAGGTTGTCACACAGCAAAGCATGGGCTCTGTTTAAACTGAGTAATAGTCATAGTAATAACTATAGTAATGTCCAGGTTTTGCAGTTTGTAGTAGAATAACTTTCCTGGAGATCTCCAGGATGTTCTCCTGCAGTCTTTGCCAGCAATAAACTAGACTTGAAGAGGGAATACAAAAGGGGGAATGCAAGAGGGAATGCACATCCATCTCTTCCCCTTGATCTCTGTGCTGATGGGCACTTGTCTCTACATGTAGTTGGCTTCCTCGACTGCTGATAGCCTATGCTGGAAGAATTCACTATTTATATATTGCCATCAGTTCTGTGAGGAAGAATTCTTTTTTACTGCAGGAAAAGCAACTTCACAGTGAATGAAAAAGTAAAGTAAACCACACTGGACGACTATTTTACAAAGGCATAGAAGAGTTAAACCCTGTGCAGCTTTGATAAATTTGGAGGATGTCTTTTATCCTATCTTATCTGTAAGGTTTGTTCATCTAACCAAGTCCCAGGAACATATTCTAGAAATGCATTTTACCCAGAACCATATCTAATCATTTTGTTTACTGTTGGGGGCAGTTTTAGGAGTATTACAGATTAAATTACTTGTCTGTTACTTCTCTTAGTTCAGCATCCTAAAGCATTGACATGAGGTGCAGAAGGCAACGTTCTCCTCCAGATGACATACAAGACTGATAATGTCCAGTTTACAATATGCATTTTTAACTGTAATGTATGGTCAAAGGCAACTATAGATGAAGTCTGAATTGGGCTACTATGATAGACACCGTTTATAGATGACTTAGTAAGTATTTTAAGGTAAATATGCCTTCATTTCCTTTCAAAAATTTTAGAGTAACTTTTCAATCATACGAAAAACACTGTTGCAATCACACACTGTTTGTGCCCCTTGCCCTTGTTCTGTCCCTGGGCTCTACTGGAAAGAGCATGGCTCCATCCTCTTGACATCCACACTTAAGACATTTGTGTGCATTGATAAGATCCCCTCTTATCTGTCTCTTTTCCAAGCTAAAGAGGCCCAGCTCCCTCAGTCTTTCCTAAGAAGCAAGACATGCCAGACTCACGATCATCTCTGTAGCCCTCCACTGGACAATCTCCAGGAGTTCTTTTTCTTTCATTAACTGAGGAGCCCAGATCTGGACACAGCTCTCCAGATGAGGCCTCACCAGGGCTGAGCATAGGGGCAGAATCAATCACCAGCCTTCACCTGCTGGCATTGCTTTTCCTACTGCACCCCAGGAAACCACTGGGCTTCTTGGCCACAAAGGCACTGCCAGCCCAAGGACAGCTTTGTGTCCACCAGTTCCTGCTCTGCAGAGCTACTTCCCAGCAAGTCAGCCCCCAGCCTCTGCTGGTGCCTGAGATTATCCTTCCCCAGAGGCAGGATCCTGCACTGACCTTTGCTGAATTTCAAGAAGTTCCACTCCAGCCTGTTGAGACACCTCTGAATGGCCACAAACTGCTCTAGGGTACTGCCCACCCCTCCCAGCAAGGAGGTGCTCTGTCCCTTCATCCAAGTCCTTGATGAACAAATTAAACAATACTGGACACTAGTCAGGATCTAGGATCTGTGTAGGCAATATATCTGTGTGTAAACAGAGCAAGGGGAATTTTATCCCAAAGTGCCTCTTTATTAGAATCTCAATTTTTGATCCCACAAAATGTCATCCTCCTCCTTTGGCCTCTTATTTTGGGCATTTTACTTGGAAGTACTGATTATCCAAGAATATGGATTACTTGATTTTTTTCCCCCAAGGAACAGAATTTTTAAAATAGCAGTTACCTTGTGGAAGAAAATATGGCTAAATCACTCAATCCCTCTATCAGTGTGCTTGAAGCCAAGGAACCCAATACTCAGCTCTCTTGGTCAGGTTGTAATTTCAGATACTGCTGGGCAGCTATCTGAATCTCTTTGCATGTTTACGTGGCCTATCCCCACATGCTGACAGGTTCACACCTGTAAATCTGATTAGCAGACAATGTTTGACTTGATTAGTCAAGTGCAAAGCTCAATGCAGTCAGACATTTGAAATTCACGATTTCCTGAAGCTGTGTTAATAGGTTTGAGACCTAAGCAGTGTGTAAATGAAGCAACAGGAACCACATATTCTTACAGACAATGTTTCATTTCTTCATTCTCAGGGGGTACTGAATCAGGAACTGTTTGGAACTGATGTGTCCCTCTGCTATTAAATGCCTTAGGACAGACAGTGGTTGCCATGAAAGCTCTTCTGGAGCTTCTTCAAGTGGAAGATAGTAGGTCTGTGTAATATTAACCAGCAAATTCCAGTTTCCTGCTGGTTACTCTCTGTGCATTTGATGATCTCAAAAGGCCTACAGGCTGCTTTCAGATTATTCCTTCACATGAGAAATAAGGACTATATTAGCCCTCTGGCCTTTCACAAGGGTTGTCTATTTGTAGTCTCTAAACTCAGCCTCTTGCTTACTTACTGCTCTTCCATTCCTGTGAATCCATTTTCTGCTCAAACTTTTGTCAATGCAAAACTCCCTTTGTCTTCTGAGACTGTCTCAGTGAAGCATTTGTAATACCACGTATCACAAGGTCTCTGTAAAATCAGTTCAGAGTAATGATTAGCCATATATGCTTAGGAAGGCACTTATGTTTTCAAATATCTCCTTGCATATTGTTAAAGTTTGTGAACCAAAATGATGAGTGGTTTTGCCACCAGAGGAGAAACGAATGTAAGTCCAGTCCAGTCCTAGTTAGTATGGACAAAAAGTCATGGAAATGTTGTCATCTACTATCTATATCTACCCACTATGAGCATGGTATTTTATTATCCAGTAACAAGAGATAAATCCTTGCCCCTTGATCCTGTAGATCCTGGAATATAAGAGAAATTACACTGCACTGGAGTAATTGCAATATTGCAAACCCTTGGTACTGACACAGTTTGTAAGCAGCAAAGTAAGATTTATTTTCATGTGCTGCACCCAATAACACATTGCAATAAGTAGTCAGGAATAAGCTCTACTCTCTGGTACCACACCTTAATGTCTCTATTCAGACTCCCAGAATAGTGTCTTAAATTAGGTCAAAACACAGTACAAGAATACAGGACATTATGACAGGGCAAAGTAATGGTGGAAGGAAAAAAATCAATAAATATAAAAAAAGGCTGAAAATTGCTTTGAGGTTGAGGTAGTTATTCCCACAGAAAGACTATTTGCATTGATTTAATTTCTGACATGCTTTGTTTTTAAGACTTATAATGAACTGTACTATTACTGTTTGTTCTGAAGAACTGTCAGAACAAAGTCATGAATAAGCAAGAATGGAAATGAAAAGTTTTGGTCTCCATGCCATCTGTGAACGGTAAGAATCACCTACAGGCATGAAAACATGAGCTGGACAAACAAGGTGGGCAGGAGACTGGAGGAGAGCATAGATCAGAGAGCAGGGACTGAGGTGAGAATGGGGGATTTGCTGGAAAATGTAGTGCCTTAGTAGACACAGTGCTTTAGTAACCACTGACCTTGCACTAAACAGCAAAAAGTCAGTGCTCCAGAGATTTAATGTGCGACAAACTCAAATGGACCAACATTAAACAGATTCCTCTCTCATGTACATGTTATTTCCCTATCCATTTCTCCCTAGCCATATTAGCTATGTCCTTTCTCCCATATCATATCCACTCCCCTTCCTGCAGACAGCAGCTCTTTCTCCCCCAGCCACCAAAACTCAGAGGCCTCTGAAACCTGCAGGGTAACATTTATACACAAACCCACGTTTTCTTTGATATGAGAGGACTACTAACTGATGAAAATTCATGATTTTTCAGAAGACATTTAAAAAGAATAAAACCAAACCCTAAATTTACAACACTGTATTTAAACCGGGAAAGCCCGTGGAACGGCTGGTTTTTATTTGGTGCTTATGTGAATGTACAAATGACTATCAGAAGACTTTTCTCTCTACCATTTGCTTTATTGCAAAGCAGCCATTGGGAAACTTCATGACGATTTCAGTGAATTTGCATTAAGACCAATGTTGGTTACACTATTCTTTGGCACAGCACAAGGCAATTTGAGAATCTATTTATTTTCAGAGCAAAATGTTCCTTGCTCATGGACTCTTTCAAAATGAAGCCCATATTTTTACAAAAAACGAGTCTTGAGGACTGACTGCCCTCTGCCATTCACTTTCATATGTTCTGCCTCCTTTCTCACATCTTGCAAAGACACGTGTGAAGGCCCTGTGGTTTAAAAGGGTGATGCCTCTGGTACCTGCAGCCACAGAACAGGAAAGCAAGTGGTGCACCAATTCTGGATAGCACAAGCTTGCACAATGCCAGTCTCTGTCCTCATCTCTTACCCCAGACATTGGGTAAGTCAGCTTGGTAGACCAACAGATCAACATTCCAAGGGAGCATGAGTGCTGTGTGGTGCTCCATCAATGCATGTGATGTACTAGCATACTCTAAGCCATGTTCTCTAGGAAGTGAAATATCCTGTCTTCTTAGACCAAAATACTGGTGCATCCTCGCTGCTGTTTCCACTTCCCACCTTGACAGACCCAGTGCCCTTTTCATTATTCATCTTTCTCCTTCTACAGGTGATGCAGAAACTTCTCTCACCCAGGACTCCTCCCTCTCTGCTACCTGGACCCCTGTGTCCCCATCTGAAAAATCCTGCCTGCTCTCCTGATGACGTATGGCTGTGGGTTGCACAATGCACACACACACACACACAACCTGTGGGAAGACATGAGGCAACCTGCTCTTACACCTAGCTCACAGTAGGACTGTAGCCCTGTGGCAACCACTAGCAAATGCCTAAAGGAATCTTTAGAATACTATTTAATTCAGTGTTGTCTTTCACATTGAATGCACTCACTGGAAATAAAGAAGAGGGAGCAAATCACAACTGCTTTGCAAAAGGACTGCACAGTCTCCAATTCTGAGAATTTCTGCCTCGGGAAGCAGGCACTGTGAATGGTATTTAAATGTTACTGCTGGTCTGCTGCTGCTGCTGCTGCAGTTTGTACAAGAGCCTGGGCCATTGGATTCAGGCAAAATCAGCCAAGGTGGTGTAACCCATTGACACATGCAGTGTGAGTTTCCCTGGCTCATTTTGTTTCAAGAGCTCACACAAAACTGGTGCCCAGCAGAGCTGCAGGGAAGGGGCAGCAGCAGGCAATTGGGAGGCAGCAAAGGCTTGAGTCAGAGCTGTACGAAACACGGACATCTGTGGCTCGGTCATTTGCCAGTACAGTTGGTGTTTGTCAATGTGGTCAATGAGGTCATTTGTCAAAACAAAACTCTGCTGAGTTCCCAGACGCCTCATTCTTTCACGTGAACTTCCCTAACGTAAGTGCAGGAATGAAAAGAATGTACTTGTCATTACAAGAATAAATTCATTAAAGGTTAGAGCGAAATCCAAAACAATTATAAGGAAGCATTTACCTCTCCACAGACAACATCTTTCTGTTATTTTTGCCAGCAATTTGGAAAACTAATTAAAATAATGGATTATTGTACTCACTGTTTCAAACTAATCAGTAATCCTAATATATTATGCATTTGCTATTTCCTATAAACACTATTTTTAAAAGCCTTCCTAAACTGACACTTTAAAACAAAAATTACTTTCTCTTCTTAGTTATTTCTATTCCAATAAATAATTAAGCCCATCTTGCTTAATATTTGCATGAGTGTGAGAAAGCACAGGTCATTCTGCATGGCTAGCTGAGGAGATCCTAGATCCCTGTGAAGGGAAGATTTTCATAAAGCTTTTTTCGATACAAAATACATAATGTTTTAAAGCCATTGACCTTCCAAAGGGTTGAACACCTTTCATAGGTCTCCAGGTGATTTTTCCAAAGCAGGAGCCCACTAACCTAACAGGCAGGCTTGACTGCCTTGCCTGAGGGTGTTTTTCACAAACAATAGACATATACACTCTGCTCATAGCATCTGTCTCTTCCACTTGCCTGAGAACTAAAAATCAAATAAGGGAAAGAGATCCTCAGTTGAGATATGAAATATGAATAGTTCTTCTGTGAAGTGAACTTTGAAGCTTAAATAACAGAGCAGAAAAAGTCTGGGAAACTGAAAGATGTACACTTCTAATTTAGTGCTACCCCAAAAACTCAGTTAAAAGATTTAAACATCTTTCTTTACTTTAACTAGAATCTTCAATGGACCAAAAGTGCCTCTGGGGAATCAGCAAAGCATTCAGCAAGATCTGAAGAAGATTTGGGGGGAGGAGACCATGAGGGGAATTATCTGCACTTCAAAGAGTTTGCTTCAATATCACTATTTCAGATGAAGATTTACAAAATGTTTATTATTTATACATTTAGTTGTTTAAACAAATATAATGTATTACTCAGATGAGAACAAAAAGAGTTTGAAAACTTAATTTTTATGCTGTAAAAAAAAAAAAAATAAAGCCTATTGGACTGAAGTTCCCTTTGACATTCCTTTCCCTTTTTAAGGAGACTTTTTTCAAACCAAAGACAAAAATAATGTCAAGTTCTCACCTCTCTGCTGAGGTTCAAAGGATTTTCCCCTCTTCATTTTAGTATTATTTTTGTATGGTAAGTATCCTATCAAATGAAGACTCTGTTTGCTTGAATTTCAATGAAAAATAAGACAGAACTAAGAAGCCAGCAGCAAGTATTCCACACTAAGTGCTGCTGTCTACACTTTTGATACAACTTAAGAGTCTGCAGAAAGGGTAGAAGCAACCATCAAAAAAATGTGGAAAACCACCATACTGACACCTTTGCTATTTCATTACATTGCATCATTTAAAAAGAGCTTCAGAAAATAGGAAAGTACTTTCCAAAGCTCGGGTATTTAGAGGCATGGAGTGGCCATGGCTGTTACCCGTGGGCAGGAGGTTGGCACAAAAATGCTAGCCAATTTTTTGGTTTTTATTAAGTTTCTGTGAGATACAAAAGTCCTTTAAGGATGTTTTGAACTCTAAAGATATGCTCAAGTTCAGCTTAAAGTTACATGACTTTAGCATGTACTTGCAATGTCCTAAGGTGGCTTTAAAATCAGCAACAACCTATCACAATATAACTTCTATAATTTTCATCATTTCCAGGCCCCATTCTGTACCTCCAAATAATTTCTATTTCTTTAGCATCACACATTTTCTGAGGAAGCAGTTAAATTTAGACTAGCCAGGCTAACCTTTCAAAAAACTTGATCAAGCCAGGTAAAAGAGATTTTTTTAAGGAAAGTGTTAGCAAGCATCTGTCCCGTGTCCCCACGGCCTTTGTGGGACAAGTGCTTTGAGGAGATAAGCAGTGCAGAAAAAGCATGTACACCATTGCTCTCATGCCACCTGTTTTCCATACTCTCCTGTGCCACCAGAGGCTCTGCCTGACACCCCCAGGTTCTTCAGGAGCATTTCTTTCTGCTAATGGGCACCTGCCTGCACTCAGTCTCACAGCTGTGCTGGACCCTGCCCCACCTTACAGCCTTGGGGCAGCACTGGAGAAAGCCAGCTCTCCCAGCAGCTTCCAGGCCAGCATGGGCAGCAGGGAAACAGAGGTTTCCATGCAACTTTTGGCTGTCAAGGTGAGTTGCTCCAGACTACCTGACAGGCAGCAGCTGATCAGAAGCATCGTAATGTCATGTTACGTATTTGACTTCATGACTTCAGTCGAATCAGAGGCTATGGATTGATTTCAAGGCTGTATGAATGTTGCCAGCTCAACTGAAATACATGGCAGGCCAGAACTGAGTTAATGTGCCAGTAAGACAAAGAGCTTTTGCCAGTAGGGAAACATAAAGCTCTGACTTCTCTAAGGCTGTAGCTAGGTGAAGCAAAGCTATGGCTGGTTACCGACTGTTACGCTACTGTGACTTGTACTGTTCACACAGCTCATGAGAAACTCCTGGAAAAATGTGGATGCCTTGGCAATAGCGTGCTTAGTTCTGCTGAGAGCATTGTAAGGATTGTTTGCCTTTTCTTTACTTGAAGTAACGTTTATCATTGTTTAGAGAGTGCCAACGGCAGGGAGATTTGGCAAGCTTCTCCAGTATGCTGTCCTTCATCCCCTTCTGTTATTCCTATCCCTGCTGACAGCTAGTCAACACACTTCTTTATTTGGATTAAAATTTGTGTTTTCTCGACTGGGGACTGAACTTCAATTGAGAAGTTAAAAAAAAAAAAAAATACTGCTTTCAAATGTATTTTTATTATGGGAAACATTCTGGACCACCATTCAAACCACTTGAATTTACTGACTGATTTACTGGTTGGAAGGAAACACCAAAGCAGAATTGCAGTGAGAGGTGTGAAGGCAGACCCAAACTAGTCCATGATCTCTCACACAAGCTGTTGAGGAAGAAACCTGGATGGAAAGTCTGAATGATCTAAGTCTTACAGAGACCTTTGTTATGTTAGGCAGTATTTATCTATTTACTAAAATATTTCTATTATTTTACCTGTTATAAATTGCTATGATTATGTTGTTTTCTTCGTAATAAAAAAACCCAAAAAACTCAAGATGTGCTTGATATCTTAGTCTGCAGCTGCCATATCCCTCAAACCACAGAAATACCAAAACACTGCAACACTTTGTTGCTATATGGCTAATGGCAGAACAGGCTATTATTTATGTGGTTATCTTCAAAACAGCACAGAACTTGCAAAGAGATTCTTCAAAAAAATGTGAAGATACTATTACATCATGTGTTTTTAACGTTCAGGTATCTACAGCTGATAATGCTGATACCAACACTAGTAAGCACCACTGCCTACAAACTAATTAGAAAATGAAAATTTATGCTTAAGTGATTGTTCTGCTTGCATTTTTCATAATTGACTATAAAAAACCCCCATTGTTTGATCTTGAGTATTGCATAATAAATGGTACCAGCTACTTTTTCTTTATCAGCCAATGAATTTTGGGACAAAAGACATTTTTTCCACTTCTTTTTCTGTTAAAATGAAGAGGTATGTCTTTAATATATTACCATGCCATTGAAGGGTCTTAAAATACTGCATATTACTAGATGCTTGTAAACATGAGGCAAGGATTGCATTTTTTAAATAGCTTAACAATGATAAAGTGGTTCTTTCAGTGAATGACTACTATTCATATTTCTTTCAATATGAGCTGAAAGGCCTTTTTTATTTTTGAATTAGAACAAGCTGATCTGTATGTGCTTAAGTCTGATATAGTATGCTAATTGCTGGGTTCCCAAAAACTGATGACAAAAGCTGTGCTCATAAATAGAGCTCTCATACAAACACATCCTTGTGAAATTGAAAAAAAAAATTATATATATGTGTGTGTGTGTTTGTACTTTCATATCCACTTCCCCAGTCTACAAGAAACATGGAGAGAGGCTTTTAACAAGGGCATATGGGGACAGAGCTGGGGTAATGGCTTCAAACTGAAAAAGGACAGGTTTAAATTAGATATTAAGAAGAAATTCTTTTCCTGAGAGGGTGGTGAGGCACTGAAACAAGTTACCCAGAGAAGCTGTAGATGCTGCATTTGTGGAAATGTCCCAGGCCAGGTTGGATGGGGCTTTGAACAACACAGTCTAGTGGAAGGTGTCCCTGTCCCTGTCAGGGCATTTGGAACTTGATGACCTTTCAGGTCCCTTCCAAACCAGACAGTTCTGTGATTCTGTGATTTAGAGTGCATCTAACACAAATTACTTCAATTCTGTTCTCAAAGCCAGGAAAAAACCACAAAGTGAGACTGACTTTTTGGGAACTCACCGATGGTGTTCAGCTGGTGACACCGATCCCGGAAGGCGGACAAGGGCTGCTCAGGACTGGCGGGCGAGGGGACACAGCGGCACTCGGTGGCAGGGTGGGTGCCGGAGGGTCCCCAGGGGCTGGCTGCCACCTCGGGGGGCACCGGGCGGCCTGCAGGGTGGGTGCCGGAGGGTCCCCAGGGGCTGGCTGCCACCTCGGGGGGCACCGGGCGGCCTGCAGGGTGGGTCCCGGAGGGTCCCCAGGGGCTGGCTGCCACCTCGGGGGGCACCGGGCGGCCTGCAGGGGGGGTGCCGGAGGGTCCCCAGGGGCTGGCTGCCACCTCGGGGGGCACCGGGCGGCCTGCAGGGTGGGTGCCGGAGGGTCCCCAGGGGCTGGCTGCCACCTCGGGGGGCACCGGGCGGCCTGCAGGGTGGGTGCCGGAGGGTCCCCAGGGGCTGGCTGCCACCTCGGGGGGCACCGGGCGGCCTGCAGGGGGGGAGGCCGCTCCTGCCTCCCCCTGCGTCAAACAGACTGGCATGCATTGCAGCGACCTGCTAAACATTGATTCTGCTAAGGCTTGGACTTAAAGTTAATTTAAATAGTACGTGTAGAGAGCTTTATGAATTTATTTCAAATGACAAAGAAGTATTGAAAAAGCATTAAACCCAAGTGCCATTTTCAACAATAAATTTAAGCTCATGGTAATTGAATCATGTGTTTGCAGCTGGAAGGGTAGGCTGGGGTGAAAGGCACCCCGTGCTGCTGAAGGCAGGAGAAGCATTCTGGAAGTGAACTGCTGTCCTGGGTGCAGAGGCTGCCTGCAGCGGCTCGGCCGCCCCCGGCTCTCCCGAGCAAACTGCGAGGCCGCAGCCGCTGCCCAGGGACGGGGCCGCTCTCGGGGGCGGCCCTCAGGAGGGGCCGGGAGGCCGGGCTGCTCGGGCCGGCTCCTGCCCAGCTCCCTCCCAGGGGGAGCGTGCAGGACGGAAAGCAGCGGGACACGAGAGGCAGGTGTGGGGCAGGAGGAGGGGAGGAGAGTGGCCGGCAAGTGGAGGGAGATGATTGTCCCTCTCATCACTGGTGAGAGCCTGCCTGGCGTACTGCGTCCGGCTCTGTGCTTCGCAGCACAGGAAAGGCATGGACCTGTTGGAGCGAGAGGAGGGACACCAAGAGGGCTGGAGCATCTCTCCTGTGAGGAGAGTTGGTGCTGTTTAGCTTGGAGAAGAAAAAGCTCTGGGGAGACCTTACAGAAGCCTTCCAATACCTAAAGGGTACTGGAGACTGGTGCAAGAGAGCTGGAGAGAGATATTTACGAGGGGGTTTAGTGGTAGGATGGGGGATAATGGCTTTAAGCTGAAAGAGAGCAGGGTCAGATTGGATACCAGGAAGACGTTCTTTCCTGTGAGGGTGGTGAGGCACTGGAACAGGTTGCCCAGAGAAGCTGCAGGTGCCCCATGACTGAAAGGGTTCCAGGCCAGGCCGGATGGGGCTTTGAGCAATCTGGTTTAGTGCGAGGTACCCCTGACCATGGCAGCAGGTTGGAACGGGAAGGTCTTTAAGGTTCCTTCCAACCCAAACCATTCTATGAGAGCAGGGCCAAAAGGATCTCAGTCCCACAGAGAATGAGTTTCAGTGTACCAGACTGGGAGGAGTTCCGGGTTTTTTCCTCCATGTATCATAATTTCCCATCAAACTGACTACTAAATATTTAAAAATTGAAACAAAATTGTTGGAACAACCCTCTCTCCCACAACTACTTTCTGTTCCAAGGCAAATGAGCGCTGCTGGTGGAAATGTCAAATTCATACAAATTCATACAAACTGGTTTGCTTTCATGCCTGTTAGGTGATGGCACTGCTGCCCAAAACTGTATCCATGGCCTTTGGGTGCTGCAACACCTTTGTGATGGATCGGTCTGGTTGCCTGTTGGCTGCCCCCCTATACAAGACAGAAGGGAAATGAGAAGCCTTTTTTGTCTTCTTGTAGTAGAATGCATTATTTCATAAAATGCAGCTCCAGACATTAAAAACTAAGCAAAAAGTGCAGATTAGACTGCCTGTTAGAGGAACTCAAGAGTATTTAAATGCCTTTGGATAATGATTTATCAGTGTATTTTGTAGTTCCTTTTCAGCATGAGTTTATCACTCCAGCACTACATCCCTTGCCTGTACCTAGGTCAAGAAAATGTGCTGCTTTTTGTAAGATCAGGCTGAAGGTCCAGCGCATGCTAGTTCTCCCTTACACTATGTTTTGCCATGCTCTGAGAGGTAAATCAAATCTACTGGCTCCTGGAGAGTTTGGAGCCAGCAACAAATCCCTGTCTATAGTATAATGGGTAACTCTGCGAGTGTATGGTCATAGGAGCTGTCAAAATGTTCTGGAAAACCGAGCAAACCAAACACCTGAATACATTAAGTGCTTAACCCGGCCTGGGCTAGGTTAGAAACCGTACCCTAGAGCTGCTGTGTTTGCAGGGAGCAGAAAACTTCTAGGAGGTGCAGGCAGGGAATGGTAACCTCCTCAGGTAGGGCCACAGCCAGAAGAACATACACAGCTCCAGCTGAAGATAAAACAAGCTAATGAAATTAGATTAAAAGTCTCCTGCTTAAAAGAAGCTGTTTAATGGATATGATCTGTACGTACCGCTTTATTTTCTTCCTTATACTGTACAAGTCCTGGTTTCCTAGACAGGATATACATGTTGTGGAATGTTGGCATGTTTTAGGCTGATAAAAATGCATGAGCCACTTGAGGTACTGAATGAGCTGATGTTATGGAGGCCATAATACTATAATAATACAGGGTACATTGGTCATTCAAGTGCTTTTGAACAGGCAGCTTTATTGATATTTAAAACAAACTTGCTTTACTCAAAAGACCCTATGTAATAGAAAAGCTCAGGAAGTTATAGTAGCTGACGGGAAAGGTTGGTTATTTTTGCTTACTGTAAGTAACATGCCCTTCTTTTGAAGGTGTAGGATGTCAAATGTGTAACTCTTTTCTCCTCTTTACCTGTCCTTGGCAGATCTCGACCACCTCTGCACTATTAAGGCTGGGAGCCATTGTAGCCACTTTTCCCTGCAGTCACTTTTCCCTTTGGCAGACGCTGCTGTCTCAAGAACTGGTGACTTAATTCAGCACAATGAAGAAATCCCTCTGTATGCCAGAAGGTGTCTGTAGTAACAGACAAACCCTAGGCTATTCAGTTATTTAAAAAATCAGGACTCTCTATTTGGTACTCATGCATAGGGGAAAGGAAGGAGGCAACATGAGAGGTTTAGGGAGTAAATATTAAGAAAAAAAGAGGAACAAAAGAGAAGAGCAACTTCTCCTGCACTGTAAGACACATGGGTGACTATACAAAATGGGTGGAAGTAAACTTTTATTTTTTAGGTGGACTGAGGATATTGATAACAAGTAACTTGGTTCAAGTTATTTGTCTTTCCTAACTGGATATAAAATGCATAGTGGTGGTTCTGCAGATGAAGCTTTATGCTTAAATCGCAGTATTTCTCAGTTTTTGTTTCACTACATACAGAGAGCTTCATCTTTTATATTGAAAAAAACAAAAAGAGAATTTTCTTGAAGGAGTCCACTGTAAGCTCCACTGGTGGTGATATATCCAGTGGAACACTGTTTCTTTCCAAATTCTCTTAGAGAGAAAGAAGTTTATTAGTTGATTTTGCAATTTTGTATTATAATTCAATTGTAAAACATGATTTACTTATTTTTCTTCTTCTCAGTTGCAGATGCATATGTAGAACTGGTCAGCAAATTACTACACGTAAAGTAGAACTGCATCATGGAATACTATAAGCTTTATCTGGCACGTATTTTTCGTGTTAGGTAAACATAATCTTTCTCCTGGCATGACAATACATCAACTTGCCTTTTAAAAATGCTCTGTAGTGGAGCAAAAGTCAGAATGCTTGTCCTTCAGGAGTCTCTTTGCAGACCTGAATAAACATTGTAGAGATGCCCAAGTCATTAGGGATTTGCTCTGCTAGCTAGGCAATTCCACTGCATCACCCTTTCAATGTAAGTAACTATGCTTAATTAATGGAAATGCAATATATACTAAGGAATGACAGAACAAGTAAATTAACATGTGCAGGGGAAGATGTAGCTCTGTTGAGGGCATCAGATGAAGATCTTGCTACTTCATTAGTTTATGCCAGTTAGAACAAATCTGAAGTATAAACCTACACTTTTTAATACTGTACAACAGCGTTGCAGTGAAATGCATTTTAGCTTGTGTTAGAATTAGTAATTAGAAGTACAAAATGAGTAGTTTAGGCACGTGACAGGCTGTATTTGGTATGCAGTCCAGAACAGCTGCCTCCTGTATCCGCAGCTACTGACACTCACAGAAAGGACGGCCAGACTTTGCAAACCCATTTCTGACAGTGCACAAATAAACAACTGAGGGTGGATTTAACAATGCAGGCTATTAATCCCTCCCAATTCCTGCTGTCTTGAGGATTTGAAAGGTAAATACAATTAAGAAAAACTTGAATTTACCAGTCTACACTTGGAGGCTCATGCTTTCCTTCCCTTGTTCCCACTAAAAATATTTTTTACTTCTATTGTATTTATACCAGCCACCAATGAAATGCCAAATTCCCCTAGCTTGGTTTAATTGTTTCTTTGGAATGACATACACATAAAAATAGAGTAAGAGACATAGGAAGCTTTTCTTTCAGCTTTGTGTTCTCCTTTCTCCAAATGACCATGCCTTTCCATCCTTTTTTTTTCCGCCCTTAATTTTCCTCTCCTTCTTCATGCTCAGTAATCTTTAAAATAATCTTTGTGAGGGATGGATGGAAAAGAATTTCCCATGGGGATTTACGATTTCATGAGAAAACAAGTAGGTAGCACCCTGAAATTTCAGAAATTATCCTGAGGAAAATTAAGATGGCATTGGGCCTTGTTCTACATCCCTGAATTCCACTTTGCTACAAGAGTAGTACCTACCTTTTCAGTTTACTCTTGCTTTTGTTTCTATTTTCTCCTCTTTTTCCACCCACAGTTACTTGTTCATGACTTGGAAAATAAACTTTTTGCAGCAGGGACGGCTTTGTGGTTTTTTCTGTGTGCATGATTTCCACATATTTGATAATTCTGGGCCAAAGGTGATAGAAGTCATCTTTCTTTGGAGTACTCAGACTCAAAATTTCAGACTGCTCTTAGTTAAAAGTCAAAAAAGACTGACTTCTGTGGTAGTGTTATTAGTGTTTAGGCAACAGGTGTGTATTGTTTCTTAGATACATCAGCAATACTGCCTGCAGAGCAAGGAACCTACTCACAGCTTCTTGAAAAGTGAACTGTGTGCCACCTCAGTTCAGTTTCAAGTTGGCTTGAGCCCCCTGCACTATATGAATGCTTACAATCCTCTCTCCTCTGTGGGGGAGAACAGTGGAGATGATGGTAATTTTTTTTTTTTCAGTTACACCTCTTTATGACTAAAGAAGTATTTTCATATTATTCCTAAAATAAGAGGTGAGGCCTGCATTGCACTGTAGAAGTGTTGTATAGGAATCATTAACATGTAACACATGTATATGCTTTCACTACAGTATTCCTCTAATTAAGTAAAATTTTCTTCTAGATGATCCATGCCAAGAGGTAATGGTCTTGTGGTGGTGATAGCACAGACTGTGGTGTCAAACAGCAAGAGAGGATGGAAGAGAAAGTGTACAGGCTTTTGAACACAGCAAGTTTTCCATCTTTCATTTTGGGTAGTTGAAAACTTGGGAATTTCTGAGCAGGATATTTTCATGTGTTGGTTTTTGCTTTGTGGGTTTTCTGAAAGAATAGTGTAGGAAGTTATGTTAACAAGAAACAAAACCATTTTTTTTTCTGTTAAATGGGATAGGCATTTAATTCCTGAAGTGATATGATTCTCTTTTAAACCCGCAAACAATTAATTGCTTGGGTCTTTCAAAAAACCAGATAGGTTTTTATATATATATATATATATACACAGTTAGTTACTCAAGTATTTGTGGTTGATTAATGCCTAAAATACTAACTGGCTGCTTCCCCTTATATAACTCGAATAGTCCATCCTGTTAGTACTACTCTGAGCTTCATCACAGTGATCATATCTACATAAAAATGTAGAATTTGCTTCCTAAACTGAAACCCAAAATACCTCTTGTAAGAACAATACCAACAGCAGCTCGGGCTTGGTCAGGACTCATTGAGAACATGCTAAGTGCACAAGTCTCATGAGTAGGTCGTCTCCAAAGGCTTAAGAGAACATTGTGGGAAAGATGAAATCCTCTGAAGACAAGTGAGAGAATTGGAGCTGTTATGTGTCACTTTTCTTCTGATAACTGTGATGTAACACCAACCTGTGATTTAGACTGTTTACTCTTACTGTAACAGAATAAAATCATGTTCAGGCAGAGGCTGTACTGTTAACCTTTTCCTTTCACTGCTGTGTTTCCTCAGCTAGTTCTTGGCCCAGCTGGAAAAGTGGCAGGAAATGTCACATACATATGGACATTATGTGGCTGGCTGGGTGTTTTTTCCCCTGTGTTGTTTAAGCAGGATTGGAGCAGTCCTGAGGAGCATTAACGTGCTGCCTCTGACAGCTGAGAGTGTTTTGCCACAGGTGTAGTTTTCCCCAGAGGACTCTGGGTCTGAATGCTGAAGAGGGAAGAGAATAGATGTCCTTCCTTGTCCTTGATCAGAAAGGGGTGTGCACCACTCAGCAGAGGGTTTATTTAACAGCTTGCTTGTATCCATGGGGCGGTATCAAGAAGTGAAATATTAGTAAGAAGTAAGCTTAGCAGGGCATTCTACTTTCACACTGCCCAGCAATAAGCTGTAAAAAATCATCCCTGAAATATGCCTCCTTCTGTGGTGAAGAGTTACAAGTGGGTTATAATTCACCAGACATTTTTAAAAGCAGTGATATGCAAGAGGAAGACAGACCACTGCAGCAGATGATGTAGGAGTAGAAAGACTACTGAGTAAGAGAAGCTAGAAGAAATTACTTCTCGTGACACTAGGGAGGCACGTTTCAAACTTGGCTTATAATTGTATGTACTTTACCTGTCTCTGAAATTCTCTTGCATATATTAATGTTATAGCAATCTATATGAACAAAATGGGCAGTATGCCAAAGGGGGTTGTAATTTTCAAGTACCTCTGTATTGTTATTGGAGAGGGGAGGAGGACATCCACTAACAGTGTAATTATGTGGCAATTCCAGGGAAATTGATTATTATTAGCTTTTTATGATCACACTAACAAAGTCAATGATCCAAGATAAAATAGGAAAAATTAGTGCTTGAACAATATTCAGCAACAAGGTATCACCAGGTGAGAGTGGATGTATCTGAAACCAGATAATTCCTGAAAGGGAAATGGCCATCTCCCACCAATTATAACGATGGATGTGCTCTATTAAAGCCTGATCCACTTTAACGGGAGACTCCCAGCATGAGAGGCCACGTAAGTATGCAATGACACATACAGTATCGAGAAGTGGGTGGGTGTTTATTCTAAATACCCACATCACTGGGGTATTTGCACCGTTAACCAACAGAGAGAATTACAGGTAGTGAATACAGATCGATTTCTTCCAGTTGGTTATTGCTTTAACAAAATCTTTTGTCACTTTTTCTAACATCTGCCTTCAGTCCCCCGAACACAGCATGGAGACTGGGTACCTGCATAGTCAGAACTACCACTTGTCAGCCATGCCTTCCCCTTTTGAGGCTTCATGGTTTTATATATAGTAATTAAAAACACCTCTCCGAGACGTGAGAAGGCTTTTCTAAAAGGAGAGCACGTTGCTGCAATACAATAGCGTAATATTTTTGAAGGTCATAATACTAAAGTAGGGGAAAGAGAATAATCATTATTGCTCTTTCTTGTAATTAGTCTGCTTTCCGATATCCCACACTGTAACTAGAACACTATTCAAGAACACCCATCACAGTGCTTAACAAGATTTAATGTACATTTATTCTTAACATGTGGAACATATAAAGATTTTATACTGAATAAATGAAATTCATTAAGCCAGAGGAAAAGGAGGAATTTACATCAAGTTTTTTTCTTTTTTAACTACATTATCTTGAAATACAAATGCAGATTCTTGTCACTGAAAAATCTTTGAAGTTGTGTTTCTTCCTTTTTTTTTTTCCTGTATATATTTTTTGTCTGTAGACTGGTAACCATTTTCTTAAATCAATCCATACGTAACCATTTCCACACCTTGATTTATAAAGCAAATTGTGATCGGCTGCTCTCCCGAAATAGAGCATGACTTTATACATACAGAAACTTGTACATTACCCTCAGTTGTTGGTTTCCTGTGTTGGGTTTTTTTCTTTTTTTCTTTTTTTTTTTTTATTATTTTTTGGAGATATGGCCCAAATGAAAGAAAAAAATAATTCTACTATCACTTTGTAGATACCACATCATGAAAAAGAAACTAAAAACTTTGTACTAAAAAAAAAAAATGAGGGTATGTTTCATGTACAACTTCTATATACATCACGGCCCTTAGGCAATAAAAAAATATTTTAAAAAATGATTAAAGGAATTGTGAAGAACTGTCATTGTGGAAGGTCAAAAAAAAAAAATGTAGACAAGACAGTTCTGGTGAGGAAGCAATTGATGTTTAACTTCAGGTTTTCTTTAAAAATCTTTAAACTTGATTTATTTTGTTTTGTTTTGCTCCTAGCCTAATATAACCATTTCTCCTGAGGAGAAATCAGTATTGTTTTGGATTTTGACTACTGACTGACACCCTCCTTGATCCCCTATACCTACATCACTAGAATCTTCTATTGCACAGAGCTTTGGGTGATGGTATACAAGTTTTTTTTTATTTTTTCCTTATCTGAAAAAATAAAACACACAGGAACTTGGTATGTTGGTTATTTTTCACCTTTTTGTTTCAAAGTGGTGAGATTTTTTTTCCCATCATACAATGGTTTGCCATAACATTTTTTTTAAAAAGTCACTAGTTCGCTTCCCAAAAAATATGCAATACAAACATGGAAAAGAACATTGAAAAGGATAATCTATGGAAAAAAAAGTGTGACCTTTGAATGTACTAGACAGCAACTTTGGTTAAAAAAAAAATAAAATAAAAAGATGTACTTATACACATAGACAGCAAATATTAATTTCATAACTGTTCAAATTAATAATTTCTTTAATTCCCAATTGGTAAATAGTGAATGGGGCAGAGGAGCAAAGATTCTTTTTTTTTTTCCTTCTTCCTACATTGGATAAACAAGAACAGAAAACAGCCAGTTATATGTGACCCTCTAATCTCCACTCACACATGCTTGGCTTCTCACTTATGTCATAACTGCCCAATCTGAAAAAGTACATCACAGATGACAGATGCAACCAGAGAGTTCAGGACAGCAGATATTGAGATATCCAGCAAACGACCCTCGTGCAAAAGGAACTCGGAGCGGTTCTCGTCCACTCTCGCCATGGCCAGCAAGGCCTTGGCTGCCCTGCACATCATGTCTACGCTAGGCGGCTCCAGAGGCGGAGGCTGCATGTGCATGAGGTTATGCTGGCTCTGCTGGTACTGGGCCATAGTGACCCCATCCTCCAGGAAGCTTATCAAGTTTCCAATGCTTCCCTTCTGCACAGCTATTGCCCTTGCTGCTAATGTGTCCCCCTGGGCAAGGTTCGATAGGAGCGCCATGGACATTTCTCGGCAGACCGGGTTTTTGCGGTCCCCAACGTACCTAACTAAAGTAGCGTAGAGTTTCTCCTGACGGCTGAATGGGGGGGTGGCCAAGATAAGGTCCACATTATTGTCCTGGATACTGAGCTTACACAGGGTCTCCAGCACAAGTCTCTGAGGCGAAAGAACTGAGTTGGGCCCCACGGTTGGAAAAGGATCCTGTGCCTCTGCAGACGGGCACACCATCCAGTGCAGCAAGCCATCCAAAATTGGCAAACAGATGCTTTCTGTGTAAGCAGACAAGTCTAGCTGCCCAGAAATGTTGGCTAATGTGACCAATGTATTATCCCTCAAGACCTCGAGGCAGTCCCACCACCACTCATCCTTGCTGCAGGCCACCCCTTTGTCCTCCTCTTCCTCTTTCTCGTAGGTCTGCGGCGCTCGCTTTCTTTCTGGATGCTCGTGGTGCAGAAGGATCAACTTTCCCAGGATCAGCACCAAGCCTGGATGTTTGGACATTTCGGTGTCATTGCCAGGCACAAAAGACAAGCTACGGACGATATTTGACACACAGATGCAGCGTTTGGCCAAGGAGTCTTGCCAGTGAGTTATGGTGCATAGAGGAGTCTCATCCCGGCTCCTTGGCTCATCCTCTAGCAGTTTAATATTCCGGTGGCTTTTGGCTTGATGGATCCCGAAGGGAAATTTACTGCTCTCTGTTTGGGAACCAGAGTTTGAGTCTTCAGGTAATGCTCCTGGCCGAGCTGAGAGGACATCATCAATGGTTGCTGTTATACTCTTTTCTTGTTGCTCCTCAGATTCACCTTTCCCCTCGAGGTCCTTCTTTTTGCTTGGAGAGTTCAAGGGAGGAGGGGCTTTCCTGCGTGGTGGAATCTCCATCTTGCTTTCAAAGTGAGTCTGGATATGCTCAGTTGTGTCACCACCACCAAGCTGCCAGTGGAGAAGTCCACTATCAAATTCCTGAACGCGTCCAAGTTTGTCAGATCGGTCAACAACAAATAGATTATTTTTCTTTACAATCTTTATTGGCAGCTTGTCAAATTTACTGGCTTGTTTTGGCCTCTCACTTGGATCAGCAATGGCACCAGGAGTGGAAAAAACAATGCTCTTTTCTTCTCCTTCTACCTTTTCATCCTCCCCCTCCTCCTCATCTTCATCAAAATAGTCAATACATTCGTCATTCTCATCTTTTCCAGTATCCTCTGCCAAGGACTGACTATCATCTTTCTTGGCTGCTTTGTGATCAAGTGCTTTGTGGCCTGGATCTCCCACTTCATATTCCATAAGGATTCCAAAAATGTCAATCAGGCATTTTCTAAAATATTCTACTAAAAGCTCAAGAAATCCAGACAACTGAGGGAAGAAGAAAAAAAGAACATGAAAATCACATAAATATTTTTGTCTGCATGAAATTTTATTAGGAACACTGATGCATACATGTGTGAATATTTCCCTCATCCTGCTGTGGACTTGTGGCTAGGTCCTGCATGGCAGAAGTTAATCAAAAGAAATTCTTCTAGAGTCTGTCCAAACAGTATATAATGTCAGACTATCACGGCTCCATTTGCTTCAGCTGTAACAGCTATGAGAGGTACAGAACTTTATTAACGTTTCCTTTAAGCCATAGCAGACATCTGGCTTAGCTGTTCTGTTCCCTTGGAAGTGCCTATTATTCTTAATTTTTTGTACAGAGTACAAGTCCCTAACTTGGCTATTTTTTCTGATTTGTACTTTTATTAGATATTTAAAGTTTGCAATTCTTCCTTTCTTCCTTTGTCTCTAAAAGCAACTGTCATGTAGGGACCTGCAGTTTGGGGTCCAGGTAATGATATCCTAAATTAATATCTCACCTCTACTGGAATAGATTCATTTTTTGTCTGGCAGTAGTTAAAAATTGTTATTGGAGCCTGGTGCTGTAAGTCACCCTTCAGAAACAGTTTTAATTTAGGTTTAATCTTCTTAATTAACTTGTAATCACTTTCTTATGGAAAGGCAGTAGTTGGACTTGGTATTAATTTACGCTTAGTGGCTTTATTATTAAAAATTCTTTGTTGTTATGATGCATTCAGCCCAATTGTCTGGCTTTTAATGTTGTTTTTTTTTTTTTTTAAATCGTGGGCTAATGGGTTTTCAGTAAAATGTAGCCCTTTGTCCATTCTATATTGTCTTATGATTGCCAGCTTCTCAAAGAACTAAGAACAAACTGATGCTTATCAGAACTGCCGGAGTTACCAGGCATCATATGTTCCTGCCATTGGAAACAGAGTCCACAGCAAACGTAACAAAAGAATATATGTATTTACAATATGTCTGGGATTCTGTGCCACTTGCATACGGTGCATGAACACAGTTTCTGACAGAATTCAAAGGAGATTCACCTCATTTAACTTCAACACCCACACGAGTCACACACCTAACCTAATTGTCTTGATTCCTTTTATAATCAACGGTCTTTTACAGGCCATTTCTAGGGTATGATTCATCTGACCTATTTTAGATCTCTTCTTCTGGGTGAGATAAATCATGCTATAGATATCCCTAGCTCTAAAGTCAGGTGGGATGTAATGTACCATTTGTGTCTGTATTTAAAAAAAAAAAGTCATTATATTTAAAAAATGATGAGTTACACTATTAGTAACCAAGAAATGAATGGAGGAGAGAAACTGAATATTTAATTTGTACAAATTTTAGATGATGTGAATTATCAGCATGCCATCTATTACTACCACCTAACAGGCAAATGATTAGAGCAGAGCTGAAGAATACTGGGAGGCAGTGAGGCAAAAGCGCACACTGTCAAATCCTGTGTTGCTTGCATCCTATGGATAGACAGTGGATTTTAGCCTTTAAATTGTTGATTTGGTATTCCTGTGAAAACTTAATTCACTGGAAGAAGAAACCAAACAGAAAATAAGCAATTAAATAAAATCCGACAGTCTCACACAGAAGTATGGAACAAGAGAAGTTGTCACAAAAAAAAAAAAAAAAAAAAAAAAAAAGCCTTCAAACCAGTTTAATATAGTTTTGCAAAGTCTTTAAAGAAACACAGATTAAGAAAGATTACCAAGATACTGCCGTTTTGAGGGCTTATACTATTATGTGTGTGAATTTACACATTCGTCTTTTGGCAGTACTAAAATTCTTATATTCCTACATGCTCCTTTCTACAAGAAACATCCTTTTTTTAGGCTTCTTTATTTCTTCTATGTGACCTATATCTGTCTCTTATTACTCACTGTTACCAGTCATAAACAAGTGCAAGTTTTTCAGTATTAAAATTTACGTTAATTAGAATAAATTGGAAAAGCCAGCAGCATTTTTGTAGGTGTCTTATTTCACTTCTCTTTCCCTGGAAAGTTGAGAAGGATAATGCTTTCCCACCTACCTGAGAGAGGTTGAAAGTAGCAACAGTGCTGTCATCATACAGAAGAATATTAATAGTGTCTAGCGCCCAGGTACTTTCAGCCAAAAGACCAGATTTAAGAGACATCATCACTCTCCAGGCCTCAGGAGTTACTGGAGAAAGAAAGAGGGAGAAGTAGAAACAGTATTAGTGCATCCTTGGAGACTGTTAATGAGTTCTGAAAGAGTAAACTGTGGTATTCTGAGGATGCAAATTTAAATTAAATGGTTACTGGTTAAGACCCTATTTTCACTATTTAGTTCTGTTCAGTTTTCTGTAACTGCTGCCAAGCCTTAGTGCTGGAGAATATCCTAGCAGGGCCATTCTTCTGGACTGCTGAACCTGAAATAATCATACAAACTTAAAGAACTTGACTAACCCAATCTATCAGTAAACAAAGGTGGAATACTCTGTGGAAATGTGGAAATCTGAAGTTTGAGAACTGGAATGGATGAAATGTAACCAAAATTTAAGATAAGAAAATACCTAGGGATCTTTTTAAGAAGCCGGGGAGAAACAAAGAGGACAAATACTATGGAATGATTAAATGGACTGTTCAAGGAAAGCAGAGACTGCAACTACACAGCAGAACAGCACGAGCTTCCATAGAACAAAAAACATGGAAAGCTTTGCTAAGCTAAATGCTGTAACTGGTGATTTAACAGACATTCTAAAGGACCTTTCAACACATCTCATTTTGAAATCTGAGGCAAGCTTCATTTTTAATGCATTTGTGAAGACCTCAAGTCTCCATATAAAATATTGCTTTCATTTCATGTCAGATTGTCTGGGATGAGTTTTACCTATCATCCTCACTGATGCACATGTTATCACATTTTTATTCAAGACAATCACACTGTAGTTACCAAAGTTCACTATTTGTCAAGAGTGTCTTAAAATGTGGAAAAAAAAAAAAAAAATCAGAATCAGAGTCCCTTTCCTCACAATTTATATTAGGTTTTGTTCTGATGCTTACCAATATCTTTTGAGGTAATCTTTCGTCTTGGTTTTAAGACTGGTTGGGATGCTTCTACAGAGCCTGGGGGGAAGGTAATCTCTCGCCTAATTGGTGGTGGTTGGGGTGGAGGTCCTGTGACCTGTGATACTGGAACTGTGGGTATAACCTTTTGCATCTTCATGGAGGGTAGGAAAGGAGACTTGCTTGGAGACATACGGTTTTCCAGAGAGCGCTGGAAGGATGCCGGACTTGGAGCTCTGGAGATGTGGTTTGGCATAGAGGGTGGTGTCTGGTAGGATGACTGAGGAGGTCTAGTGATAGGCTGCATGGAGGCTGAGGATGACATATAAGAAGGCTGCCGTTGGTTGACATGAGAAGGCCACTGACTCTCGTGGTTTATCCTCTGGTCAGGTACCATCATATCATCAGTGCGATTCATCCCTGGATACGGTGGGGCCTGTGCAGGGCCTCCTGGACCTTGCCTGTTCTGGTAAGGGTAAGGCATATCATTTCGTGTTGGCCACATGTTCTGCTGAGGACCTTCACTGGAGGATGACGACTGCATGGGGCCACCAATCATCTGGGGAGGTATTCCATGCTGCTGCATTTGTCCTGGGCCCTGCATCCTCTCCCTGTTGTATGGATACGGGTATTGTCCCTGCATGGGCCTCCTGTCAGGCCCTGTGTAAGCGTTGCCATACTGGTTATACATTTCCTGCTGCTGGTTGCCATACTGCATGTTATACATATCCCCTTCGTGGCGTTTGGCTGGAGGCCCATACATGCCATCCATGTGTCTCTTGTAGTTCTGAAAGAAAATTTTGGAAAGACGTGTCACTTTTACTCCACACACAATATAAATATCCTGGATGAAAGCTCATTCAAAAAGCCAAAGGCACTTGTTTCTAGAGGGACTGTGCTGACTCCAGAGTCAGACATACAGTGCTATGGTTAGGCTTGATCCAGTGCTTTCTTTTTAAGCCTCTGTTTTGCTGTGCTTATAACTGAATACTAAAAGGAAGCTTATCCTTGGGCTACATTTTCTTATGCTTGCTCTAATTTTTTCCCTTTCCCTTTCCTTCCCCATCTGTCAGACTAAATTCCACTGGTCATTTCAGACATGCATGAAAAGGAAATGGTTCTCACCAACTAAAATACTTTCACTTCTTTTTTATGCTTAGTCTACTACAAACAAAAATCTTAAAAAAAAATTCAAAACCACCCAGTGAATCTTTTCAAGAGACAAGCACTGAATAAACTCTTACAGTAACAAGATATGCTGCAAGCGTGCATGTCTGAAACACTAAATCTTACAATATGACATAGGCTACAGACACTACATTTATTAATACGAGAAAACAATCTGTTGCATTTGATACTTTGTGTAATTCCAAGGAATATGGTCCTCTTTGGGCAACCGCCTTCTTCTCAAATCATCCTTACCACAATTTACTGTGAGATTATTACAGCGAATGGTCACATCCAAACGCTCTATTCTAGTTTATGCAGGTTCTTACCCTGCTGTTCTGTAATGAATTAAGCTATGTAACTAACAGCTGCCACCTGTGGTTTATTCCCTCTTTGTTTCTCACCCTCTCAAATGGGGACTGTTGTGTGAGGTAAGCTGTTTTACCTCAGGGAGAGCTGAGTGGTTTTTAAACCATACAAGCTTGAATGTATTTATGTGTAAGATGGCAGAACAAAAAAAAAGACACGTTGCTCATTGAGGGGAAGGTGGTAAGGTTTGCAGCGGTCCCTAGTTCCTGTGGGAGTTTGTTCCACAGTTCAAACCACACTGAGTGCTCTGAAGCAAAAAATGTGAATTAAATGGGTGATTTTTGAATATATGATCTATGGCAAATTCAAAGTTACAGCTCCCCCGGAAACTCAGTAGCTCAGTAGCATTGTACAATGTATACTAATGTACTAGAGTTAAGATCAGATAAAATTCTCTCTGTATTCAATATGGGAAAGTTAAAACAGCTCTGGGATTCATAAAGTCATCTTCCAACTTTGGTGCACATAAAACCACAACTACTGTATTGTACGAAAGTATTTTTTAAGAACTTGCTATAGAGCTTTCTGGCTATCTGAGAAATACCTATTTCCAGCCTTACACAAACTACTTGCTGTACTAAATTCCACCCTTGGGGCCAATTTATACATTAAGAAATGACTTGGCAGCAGCCACACCTAAGAAGGTCGTATTTGTTTTGCCACAGTGACTCAGTGCTTGCAGCAGATACTTGGGAATGAAGCATGTGCCTTTTTAAAAGCACTGCAGCATGCTGGTACATGCAGTGCCAATGTGCCCAATGGTCCCCAGTGCAGAGGACAATGATGCACTTGAGCTCCTCCCCCCTGCGGACATGCTCAGCAGCACACTGAGACTGCACAACGTGTCTCTTCCTCCACGGAGATGTGGAATTCTGAGACCTCAGAGAGGACAAAAAGCCACCAACACAGGTCACCTGCTGCGTAACAGCTCTTGGATGTAAGCATTCATACAGGGATTGGAAAACCTGGCTCCAAGTGTTTCATTAGCCCCAGGAGTTCACGCTCCAATCACCTCCTTTGCAGGTCATTCCCTAGCCTTCGGGTAGTAGATAAAGCTTTGAAAGAGTCATTTTTCACATTCCTCCTGCATCACTTCAGAGTAAGATTTAGGAAATTGTAAATAAGCTACTGGCAACAGAATCTCTAGCTAAATGAAGAAGTGGAATACTCTGGGGATGGGAGAGAGAGGCTGAAGCTGGTCAGGATCCTTGTCCTCCATTCTCCACTGCTTTTCTGCATTAATGCATTTTGCATTCAAGAGTCATTGTACAAAATATATAAACAGCAGTAAGGACAGAGTCAAATATATTTTTACAAATTTTAGCTGTCTCCTTGCTTAAATGAACATGTAGTTAATATATTCCCTGCACACGTTAGCATGGAATATCACAAACTGTTCTGTTGTATATCTTTGCAATTTCCCCACTAAATCACCTAGACTGCTAGCATATGCTTGTCATAAAAAATAACAAAACAGTTTTTTGATTATGCCATTTTTGAGATGTTATGAACCAAAGAGATAAGCAAGAAATTCTGAAATTTAAATTTATGTATGTTTTTAGTATGGTGCAATCTAAGATCTCTTTTGGTTTTTCCCCACAGCACTCCCAACCCCTGGCCCCAATTTCCTAGTAAAACTCCATCCCAAACTGAAAAGGACTATCTGAAATTGGCTCAAAACTAGTTTACATTTCAGGTTTTTTATAATAAGGAAATGCTTTCTATTCTGGAAGCCAACTTCAAGTATTGTATGACTAGAACTGAATAATATGCAGAATGAAACTGATCCTTTTGAAGTCAGTGAAGAAGTCAGCTATTGACTTCTAAGGTAGGATTTTGCTCACAAGGTATTAATCATACATGTACCAACCCCCCCCTTATTAATTAATATAATTTGTATTTTTGAGTTGTAGGAGTTGGGGAGATTGCAATGTACAAATGTTTAAACTATTTTTAACACCAATAACATTCTCTGTTACATATTTGTACCATATTATTACTGGAGACATCATGTGAGAATATGCCCTCTGATCTATATTAAAGACAGGTATCTCATATGACCCACCACAGCACCAAAAATAATTGAGAGTGTTGCTCATTTTACTTTGTTCCAGTTCTCTGCTGGGTTCACTTGGCTGCATGATGTTAAGTTAAGGCCCTTGAACCTGACATCCAAGCTGCTTTTCTATTTGTTCCTTCACTTGTTATTTCACTTCTATTCGTCACTTCACTTGTCTGTGCTTTATACTTCCCCAGTCCGCTGGTTATTAACTTGGGACAATCACTTGATGCACATCCAAAGCCACAGAACATCTGTTAGAATTTACATTCTTCCAGTGTAATGGACACATTTTCCTACAACTGCACATACATTGCTTATCCATACAGGCTGTGACTGACCAGAACTACAGGGCTCCTCTGTGCCAAGACATACACTGTATAAACAGATTTTTTCAATGTATACAGAATCCAGGGGTGAATTGTTTTAAACAAATGTTATGAACATAGCCATTTTCCTCTCTACTACCTGCTGCTGTGGATACATTCCAGGTTGATGTCCTCCATATGGTGGCTGTCCTGAGGGAGGTCCTTGTCCTGGATACTGCTGCCCATATGGTTCATGCCTAAAACAAAGCATTCAAACCAACACTTAGAGCTGCTGGAGTTTTCAAACCACCAGGAAAAGTAAAGTCCTCAGAAAATCTTGCACCTTGAAGGTATCTGCCATCTGGAAATAATGTGAAGGTACAGTCTGGTATGGTCCTGAGCCTGAGGTAGTAAGCTCTGCAGGGGCTGGTAGTGGAAGGAACGAGGTGAAGTACATAGAAAAAAGGAGGAGCAGTGAAGATACAACAGAGAGATTTAGAGGGAGCAGTCAGGAATGCGAAGACATAAGAAAGGCAGCAGCACACATGAGGAGCCCATCCTTGGTGAGGAAGTATCTGGTGTACAGCTCAAAGGTTGCAGGTAAAAATTCTTGTGTTTTAGAATGCCAGCCTAATAGCAAGCTATTTTCTGGATGATTCAAGAATATATCAGTTTGAAGTGAGTAAAACAGTACTCATAATTTTGCTAATGTTTGTGCAATTTTTAATTAAAGCTACATAATGAAGCATACACAATAAGAGACAAAGTTGTGTTGCACTTGGAAACTTACCTGTGGCCTTTAAGACCTCTGAGAAGCACTACAGTGCAATATTTTTAGCACATCTGAATGAAATTTAGGTTGTTGAAATCAAGTACTTAGAAAGCATTAAGATTGATAAATAACACTGTATTGCAGGCTAATATGTCAGTAATTCCTCTCTGTACACTACCAGTGAGAACACATCAACAATTAGAGGATAATTATGGAAGTAATGTATCACGGAGAGTCACAGAAACAGAGAACTGGGGAACCTGACATGTTAAAAGAACTAATGGGACTTCATTTTTCCAAAAGCATAGAAAACCGATTTTTTTTTTTAAAGAGACGACCAGAGAGAAAGAAATAGCAGTTCAGTATCTCCTAAAATTATGACATGGACCCAATGCCAGCCAAAAGAACAGTGTAAACAATCAGAGTTGTCTGTAGCTGTCCCAGAGTACATGTAAAATAAAGTAAGATAAAATTCAGCAAAGGTACACATATGTTATACATAAGGGAAGACTTTCTAAATGTTCAGTTTGTTAGCCACAGGATAACCACAAGCCAGGTGAAATTGTGGAAGCTTCAGAAGTGGTATCATTTAATGCTGTCCTGGAGAACTTGGGCCTGTAAACTAGTCCTGTGCTGAGGAGCAGATACACAAGGCAGGATGTACACTCCTTTTCTAACATCTCTGATTCTACTACTATAGAAAGTCAACTGACTCACACAAGCCTCTGCTCCCTTGCAAGAAATTGAACCAACAGCAAAAGCCTAAACAGGAAAGCAAAACAGCAGTAACACACCAAGAGGCCACACGCTCTGCCTCTGTGCTGTCACAGAGGCTGCCAGCGCTCGTTAGCTGTGGGCATTACAGAGAAATCAGTGTTCACCTTTGCTGGCCAGGGTAACAATTAGGAGAGTACATGCTTGGGTCATTGTTTGAAGGCACCATGTTGCTTTGACCAGGTGATACCACACTGCCTTCAGGACCCAGCCCACGATACGACCTAAAAAATGACAAAGGAAACCTCATTCTGTAAAAAGTGCTTCTTTTCCAAAATTGTCAACAAAATAAAATAAATCATGCCCCTTAAAGACAACATTCTCTTGACTTAACACCTTCCACTGGAGCCTTTACTCTCACCAACCCCCCAGAAACGTGACCTATTGAACAGCATGATTATATTTATTTTACTTGACACATCCACTACTTAAAACTACTGAAAATGACTCTGCCCTTAACACTTTAAAGACCCACACTGCACCACTCTGTCAACCATCAGGAAACAAAATGAGAAGCTAAGTACACAGCCTAATGAAAGTAAAAGCAGGAATAAGGCCAGAGCAGCAAAATCTGCCAGAATACTTAATATAATCCAAACATTCCCAAAACATTCTGTTTGCTCTACCACTGCTTAGATATCAGTGATTTTATCACTTTTTTTTCCCAAAGCCTTTCCCCAGATAAACAAAAGAGGACCAAATTTATTTCATGTACTTCACTGAAGGACAAACTTATGAGAATCCTGTTGGACACTCTGCAAGACTGATGCTGCTACAGCTCTGACTCCAGACTCTCCAAAGGCAATTCACTCACAAACCACAAATCAGACACATTTAGACTGTGCATTCTGTTTTTCATTAAAAGCCAGCCAGCAACTGTTTAGGTGAAAACACGGCCAGGAGACCAACTCAAGTGCTACTTTATGCCATCACAGCCCAGCCCAGCTGTCAGCTGAAGGCAGCTGTCAAAGACACCCATGAGCTGATCTGCTGCAGCCTGAGTGACTTCTAAGGTGTGAAAATTCCTCCTTATTAATTTCTGTGAACAGCTGAACTCAGTCATTACCAGTGGTTTGACTCCCAGTGATTTAGCAAGATGCTGTAGGAAATGTAGGCTGCTATGTTCTCTGCAAGGTGGAAAGGGAAAATGAAAAGGGAAGAGAGAGGATCATTTTCAGTGATGAGTTTTGCTTTTTCCTGAAGATAGATTGACTCACCTCCTGTCATAGCCACTTCCATAAGAGAACTGCTGTCGCTGGCTCATGCTCATGTTGGACATTGCTCCAGATGGATTCTGGTTATACATATCTTGTATTCCACTGTTAGGCATTTGTCCAGGGGTCATGAAAGGCTCATTGCTTCCAGGCACTGCAACAATCAGTGAAATTAAATTTATTCATCTCGGTATTTGAAGATCACTTTCTTTTCAATGAAGTATTTTAGGAGAATGTTCAGATCCCTAACACTGCCAAGGAGAATTAGCAGGTCTAACAAGCTCTCTGGGGTCTAATGGGAACACATGAAGCACCATCACTACCAAGATGATGGGTATAATATTAAGGAGCTGCAACTGAGGAAAGAAATCTCCACCTATGGAACTGAGCTATCAGGCACCAGGCTGCTGCTTTCCCTCTGGTCCTCATAGCTGAAGATGAACTTAGTCTATTCTTTTCACTGAAAAAAATGCTAAAAATGAATGCAAACATAAGCCTTACAAAACAGATGAAAGCAAATCTGCTAGTTTGAACTACAGAGCTGCCAGAATCAAGCTTTTATTTCCCCCCATAAAACCCTCATACACACATATACAATAATGTCGTAATGGAAAGGATACTGTATCCTAATGTAGCTTCTCATGTAGGATGGGCACATTCTATAGGTCCAAGAAAAAGCCCTATTATCAGATATAAATCACCAAGCAAACAGAAGAGACTCTAGCCTTTAGTCCCTCATAGTAGATACTGAACAGAGATATTTCTGTTTAGACAGGATGAAGTGAAATGTATGACAAAGTACAATATACCCACTTAATTTCATATGGATATAAAGCCTAAAGTGAATCTAAAGCAGAGAGAGTTTTCCCTTCCTTCAACTGTGTTATATGTTAGTCTCCACAGTCCAGGCAAAAGGATTTAAAAGAAAGTAGTTTTAAAAAAATCATGTCCGATTAACTACCTCTTCTAAAGCATCTCCCCATTTCATCACATCACTCTCTTTCCTGTTTCAGGGCCTCCTCTTGTCATATCTCCCTTTTGCTCTGTTTTAGTTTACACTTCATCTCCTCCTCCTGCTCTTCTCTTTACAGCCATTGTGAGCCCTGCCTGCGCTCCTTCCTCCTACTTTCCTATATCCCAGGCACGCAAGATTGATTCATTTTAAGATCATTTTACAATATCCACAAAACAGCTGTAGGTTAAATACCCAAAAGGACCAGAGTCAGTTTTGATATTAGTTTTAAATTTTGCTTTCTAAAAATAAACAAGCTTTGAGTGTGTTTATCACCTTTTGTCAGGGACTGCCCAAGTAAGAAAAAAAATAGCTTTACTATTCTGAAAAATATGTAAACTGAGATAGAAAGCATTAGGAGGCTTGCTCAGCTTCACACACTGAATTCCCAGATTCCTCCTACAACCAGGCATGTCGCTTCACCACTTCACATTCTAACAGTGAAGTCCAGCACTTGATTTGCAGAGTAGCTAATCAACCTCAAGAAATATAAAATCTAGCCCTATGATTGATGCCGTTTCCCAAAATGTATTCCTACAAGCATTTTTAGGATTCTGTTAATTCCGAAATAACAGGTGTGACTCAGACCAGAAACTCAATGGCACTGCACCTCTCATTTTGCCACAAGGATACCAATGGCAAAACCATCAAAGTGAAAAAGCTCATTCTGGCTATGACATCTTGATTGCCTAAGACACAGGGAAGAACACTTATGCTCCCACAAAGAAAATACCTTTTCTCATTCCACCGAAAGGATCTTTATTCGGCTCATATGGCATCCTTCCCATCATATCTGGCATGTTGATTCCCTGCTGGTATGGTGCATTTGGCGTCATGGAGTTTCGCTTTGGGAACGCTGAATCACTTACATCAGAAAAGGGATCATGCACACTGACTGCGCTGTTTCTAGCAGATTAAGATAAAAAGAAACGTTAACATCATCCTGTATTCCTAAGAACTGCGAAAACAGCCTAGGCTACAATACAACTGGCTCACCATGTTGTGGCAGTGATCAGTGCAGGATACATCCAAGGAAGATACAAAAGACTTCCCATGACAGAAAATCATTAAAAAGAATCTACCCACTTTTCTCCCAAGCTTCTTTTCTACTTACATTTAAGATCAGGATTTTTCATCTAATTCTATTGTTTGTGTATTCCTATTACTCATATAAAAGTCTAAACCTTCCTGAAGTTTCACTAAGCTGTTTTGCTATTTTTTACCTAGAAAACTCAATCTGAATTGAAGATGATTAAAAAAGCTTCTTTCTGCAGCATTACAGATGGAGAAAAAAAGAACCTAAGTAAATTAAGTTTGGAGTGGCTCTGTACACAGTTCAGAGCTCAGTCCATGTTCCTGCTGAAGTCATAAAGATTTGTTTTTCTGTTTTTCCTAGGCCACTGGACTTCAGTGGATTAAGGCTCTGTAATGAATGGTGAGACAGCTTCACTTCCGATTAAGCCAGTCTGTGAGACTTACAGAGCACAGAACTGAAAGGGATCTCTTGGTCCATCCAGTGAACCCTCTGCTGTCTCAGCCACTGTTACTGTATATCCTTTTCAAAATCTGAATAACACCTTTAAACCACACGTTTCTCCTTCCTGAGCATGACTGGATATGTGGACCAGAGGTGTACAGGGTAAGTGAGGAAAGGAAGGTTGTGGTTCTAGGTTGGTGCTTTTGGGTTTCACCCAACTACTGACATATTCACATTCTCTTCATATTCATATTCATATTCATATTCATATTCATATTCATATTCTCTTTGCACTGGTGCTTGTCTGATCCTTCTCTGGTGTTTAGAAAGCTAATGGACCTCTACTCCTTCCTCTCTTTCCTTCTTTCTCCTCCAAAAAGAAATAATTTTCTGCCACTTTTCAGGCTGTGACTGGTTTACTGCAAAATCCTACAAGTGCCTAAGCAGCTATGGAAAACTGGATTAAATCGCTGTAGAATGAGAGCAATAAAAAATGAATCAAAGCCTTTTCATACCTGCCACCCTGCATAGGTGTCATCTGTCCATGAGGTGTGGATGCTGGTGTTGGGGGCTTCAAATCGCCTGGCACTTCTGTCATGGAATTACTACCAGTGGACTGTGGAGTCTGTGGGCCTTGCAAGGAACCAGAATTAGCTGGGGTAAAAAAAAAAAAGTAATTATGAAAAGGTAGCAGCCAAATTCCTGTGGAAGTAATAATCATCAAGGAATAAAAATGGTTCTTTCCTCCAGAAGCCTGTGTATACCTCAATCCATCTCAGTACTTTATAACTTCCCCAAAATCCTCTGAGATTAGGATATGTTGTATAGTAATAGCCATCATCTTTCCTAGAACCATGAATTTAATCTGCTGCCTGAAGCAACATAGACAGAAATCATCCAGATGAAGGATCATTTAAATCAGAGGTCAGAGATACAAAGTTAATTGCCTGTAGTTTACAACAGAGTAAATGAAGGTTGTTCTTTGGCATAGCTTCTTCATATAATCACTATCACAACACATGCGTTTAGAAAAAATATTTCAGCCAGAAGCTTTTCATCATAAATTTAAGCTGCTATATTAATATAAATTCATGGTTTTATTTAGCACTAAAAGGCAGACATTTCCATGGTGAAACATAGCAAATGATTAGTGGCACACTGCAATCCCGTGTCATCTTTGAGACAGCGTGGCAAAAGATGGTATTTAAGAAATGCAAAAGGCAATGTGGGATCAGAAGAAAACAATAACTGGAAGTAGCATTTGAACAGGAGGCTACAGATAAGACTGCTAAAAGAATTGTAAAAATAGAAAGGGACATCTTAACAAAATGTTTGTTAGGGTCAGTGATGGTAAAGCATATATAACAAGACCAGGTCAATTCTGCAAAGCATCTGTTCAATCTGCAAAAACTTATTTGTTGAGATCTCAGAAAGCACTAGTGTCCTCCTATATGGAGGTAAATAGCTTGATATTCTTGGTACAACAAATGTATATTTGAGCATTTTACTGTTGTGTTCCAATGTGACTGAGCAGCAGTAAGGGCATTAAATGAATACATCAGATATTGGTAAAGCTAATGGTAAAATACATCCAGACCAGAGCAGACGCCAAAGCTACTATTTTCATGTGACTACTGAACAGAAACATGCCCTGAGCCCAAAGCTCTACAGAGTAGTTTTATGATTTAGAAGGTGATAAGTGAGGATTAGTAATAAGATCTAAACCTTGGATCTGACAGCTCCTGCAGCAGACAATCTATGCAAGGAGAACGTGTAGGATTCAAATCTTAGATGCAACTGGGAAAAAAATTACCAACAGAAAAAAATCCACAAATCGAACACACTGAGTAGAACATGGATTTGGCTTGAGAGGTCCTTCTTTTTTATGAACTGTCATGTAAGTGCTTTATTGTGCCTGCCTATCTACATGCAACAACCAATTAACAAAACTTTATAAATTATTGTTAGAGGAGAAATTGGAACAAGCAGTATGGGTTTTTCTTCTGTATATGAAAGAGAGTAGTTTATAATTGGCTCAGAATCCTAGAACACTCATCATCCTGACAGGCAGAGCTTGTTTTTAACTGAAGAACACCTTTTTTATATGTGTTTCATTTATATCTGTAACACATGTTCCCCTATCTGGAAATCAGTCTCAGTAGCAAGTGCATATGTAAAATCCACGTTGTGTGGACCACATTGTTCTTGTCCTCATCTTTCTGAGGCATTTTTGAATTAGGCTTGCATAGTAATGAGGTTCAAGAAAAAGTTTAGGAAAAGCTCCCTGCATTAATACAGGAACAAGAACATTTGCAACAACTAATGTTAGTTAACATTAGTCTACAGTTAGCTCAAGGCTTTAGTGCTACAATAAAACAACCATCATATTCACATAAAATGAGCTCTTTGTATATATGACCCCCAAGCAGGTCAATATCATTCTTCTGTCTTTGAGCTTTAAATACAATTCTAGATTCTTCTAAAAAGCTTGAAAGCATTTCTGAGTTATGCCACAGATTGTCACATATCATCTTGCTGTACTACAAACATGTAAGTAAACATCTTAGTGTACCCATATACTTACTGTAAATTCGGATATTGCCTAACCCTGCATATTTCTCTTATGGTGGGCCATTAAGAAGCAATTAAGCTTTTCCCTATCCTACCTGAGCAAGAGCTTAATTCATACCTCTAGCAAACCTAAAGGAAAAAGTAAAAGATTTTTCAGTATTTATGGGCTGCAGGAGTGCCAAATTATTAGTAACAATATGTTTTATATAATCTTATATAAAGAAATGTTTAAAAGAAAAAAGAAGATACCCAATTGAGAAGCTACAAGTCCAATTTCTATATTTAGGGTGGCAGTTATAAGGTTGGTTATTTTTCCTCAAGCCTCCTTCTAAATGGCTGGTTAGATACAACTGATAAAATGGAAGGCAAATGCTCTCATGAAAAGTGCAAAGTTTGTGGCACTGCTCTGTTAATACACTTTGTCCTTGACCTCCAGTGGGTTAGGGACACTTCTACAGAATAGGTACTGCAAGTGTTTCAATCTCTGGATTAGGACTCCATCTATCAAGAAGAGCCTGTATTTCCTATTTCACCTTAAATTTTACATTTGCTGGGCTGTACTCTGAAATTTTTACATCTATTTTTGCAAGGATTTTATTATGTTAGATGTTTAATTTTGATTGTGGACATTCTGAAAGAGAAACAGTATCTTTTTGAGTGCTACATAAGCTTCAGTATTAAACTAAGCTCTAAGAAGTAATACAAACAACAATGTTCTTTTAAAGAAGTAATCTCTGTTTACATGATTCTGCAGCTTTCTTGGGGATGTGCAGGAAAAAAATCTGTGGGTTCACAGCTACTGAATTCTTCATCTCATATCCACATCTAAGCAATAATTGTCCTTCAAGTATCATAACAGATTTGTAAGAATATGCTTTTCACAATACAAAATACATCAAAACTTAAATACAATTGACATCTTGGTCAGTGAGAAGGTGAGGTCTTCAACAGTTTGCTGTGGAAACACGTGTTGATAACACACGATAGCATGCATTATTCTCTGCAGCATGGAATTATAGTACTGGCATGCCTTTTGCCTTCCAAAGCCTGCATGGTATTAAGTACTGCTTTCAGGAAAGACCCTTTATTTACCAGAGAAGAAATATGCAGCTAAAAAAAGATATAAAACCTTTCTCTTGCCAGCAATTTTTTCACATTGGAAAAAAAAAAAAGGAAAAAAGAAAAGGAAAGAAGAATGAAACCTCTTGAAACTCCATTAATGTGAGGCCTGACATGCTCTCTAGGATATCCCTACCTTTTGCCAGAAGCTACAAATGTATACTCTAAAGTAAACAATGGAAAGGTTACTGAAGGTTAAGTACATTCACATACTTCAGAGTGAACAGCCAGCCACCACGCTGGGAAGATAATTTACACAGCACGAACCCAGTGCCCCAGTTAGGCTGGACTGGGGGCTGCTGGCTGCTGCAGGGCCCCCCGGGCAGGCGTGGATGCAGGCACAGGGCACCTCCGCCTGTCCCCCCAGCCACCCCTCCCAACCCCTGGCACATCCATCTTCAAGTGGGGATTCCCTGGCTGGCCTCATGACACGCTCCATGACATCACCTGCCTGCTAATAATAGCACTTCAGTCAGCCACCCGCCAGCAGAGACGGATGGGTTTGGTTACAGGCGCGCTCACTGAATGGCTGTGTCCTGCGGTGCCTGTGGTGTCCCTCCCGCCATCCCCCTCCCCAAGTCTCGTTTCTCTGCTGCCAAGGAAACACAGGCAACACACTCCTGGCGCCTTCTCCCTCCCTCTTTCCAGCGCAAGCGTACGATTTTTCCAGGTTTGCTTTAATGAAACCTCTGTTGACATCAGGGTCAGCTGCTGCTACTCACAAGCATCCTCAGCTGGACCTCTTTGGCCATCCTGTTCATTCAACACAGGATAAGCTCTGAGTCTGATATTTTGAGAGTTGTGCATGCATAACCGCACACGGCAACTAAGAACTCAGAGTGCCAGAGTATAGCGATGGAAGATAACTCCATGCTGATGCTCTTTTGGAATTCCTTCTCCAGCATCCATCAGTGCTTACAGTAATGGAGCCCAGAATTCTCCTCAGTTTAGAACTTCCTCATTATTTATAAGCATTTTGGTCAAAACTATCAAATGCACATGACAGGAAAAGCATTTTGTCTTTGTACCCACTCTTGGAATGAAGAAGGATCTACAATGCCTCTCCCTCTCAGGGAGTTTTTATGCAGCCAAAGTCACCAGCAGTTGACATGGACCTTGTCCCAGACTCAGGGATCACAACAGAAGGCCACCAGGATCCTCCAAAAGTTGCATTTGTCATCAGGCATTTGCTGCTGGCCTTCGCTGCTGATGGTATTACCTGACCCAGGCAGATTTAAGCTGACACAAAGGCCTCAGCCTACCACTTACATGTCACCAACTTGCACAGTCTGAGAGCAGTGCAAGGCACACTAAAACATTCAGGCCCCCACCCCTCCCCAGGAGCTTTATGATATGAAGTAAGGACTATTGAAATGAGCACCAAATCCTAACCCTAACACCTTGGCTACTGTGCACATCTCTGCTGATCAAGGCCAACCAGTCTGTCACTTTGCTGCTCTACTCTCACTCCTTTTTTCAACTTCTTATTGGCTGGCATTATCAGGAATTTCACTGTACATAACCATAAATTATTCACTCCTTTACGTACCATTTACTTATTAATGATGTTGTAAAAACCAGAAGTGATGGGAGAATCCCGAATATTGTGCTACAAGCAAATGGACAAACACGTGATCCCAGAGCACCATCTCGCAGTCCCATAAATTTGACTTACACATCCTTTTCTTGACCGTGCTCTTCCACATGAATCTCCTTGCCACGGCTGTCACACTGTGTTTCCTAGCACTCCCTCTATGCCTGCATTCTAAAGGTCATCTGTGAGGCAGTCACATAACCACCCCTCGGATGTGAGAGATCTGCAAGAACGGATTTGCTCTAAGCTGCACTTCAGCCTGCTCCCACCTTGCATAACCACACACCTGGGAACTATGGTGACACTGGAACTGAGTCCTTCTCTCTACTATAAAGGCTGTCAGTCCTGATGTATTCTTATGAGCAATTGAAATATTTAATTTTAAAAACTTTATGAAGATCAGCTGACTTTTAAGATCTCAAGGCTTGTTTCATAGCATCATTTTGTTAGAACTGGACAAAATACCACACCCTCCCCTCTGAGACAAGTCCCTCTGCTTTTTTATCAGATAAACTTCAGCCCTAATACTGTAACTAGTTCTCTGCAAATGGATTTGGCTTCTAAGTGGCTCTGCCTACACTGAGCTAACTGCACAAGAGAGGCTAATGGTTAAAGCAAGGACCTTTGGAGCTACTGTTTCTTGTTGTATTGGGCTCCTGTTCCCTCTGAATGCCGAAGAGTGACAGATTATCTAAAGTATGTCTACAATTCTGCCTCTTTTGTGCAGCTAAAATGTTAATGTTGGTATATACTAAAGGAAAAGGAACAAGAGAAAAAGCTGACTATTAAAGAGAACAGGCTTGTACTCTCTGAGGCATCTATACCTCAGCGGGATTTCATGTACTAAAGCTGATACACACTGGGAAAGCCTTTCTCCGTACAGAAGTGCAGTCCCATTCAGTGACACGAGCCCTTTTCTCTCCAACAAAACAAACCTTGAGAACCTTGCATGCTTCCCTCTTTTCTAGTCTCTATGTCCTGCTGTGTTTTTATTTTAGAAAAATAGTTTCAGTTCTCCTCAAAGACAGCTTGCTTGAATGTTATGATAAATTTAAAATTGGACTTTGCCATTTTCATTTGTAGCATCATGATGCAAAAGGACCCTGTAAAGTGGTACATCTGACATTTCCATTCCTTTGTTTCATGTTTACATATTGAAATAACAATTCTTCATCTCAAAATTCAGTGATTCAGATTTATAGTGATCATCCCCAAATCAACTACTGTGAGCAGTATTGGAGAGAGAAGGTAAAGGAGGAGAGAACAAAGCATAATACTCTTTCATTTTTAGAGACAGAATAATTTCTTCTTCACAGTCCTTAACAAGTCTAACCATTTCAGCTTCCCTTACCAGTCATCTCAGGAGGTGACAGGCACCTCCAACATATATTATTTTTTGCAACTGCGCTCATTCAGGACACTCTGTGCTTATTTCAGACAGATAAAACATTTGGACTATGGGCTTTACTTCTAGTACCAAATGTTTTTCTCTGTCTTCTAAACTTGAATTGCAAAGCAACCTAATCTCCTCTCTATTAAACAATCACCACTGGGGTACCTGATAACCCTAGGTTTTAATAAGGTGGAGGAAATATTTAAGGTATTATACAGAGATGTGCTTAGGAAGATTTTAACTAAACACTCCCTCAAATCCTTACACTGACTAAAACAGGCTGAGGAAGATTTAAGCCTTATCACTGTTATCTTTTTCTGTACTGAGAAAGCACTATTGTAAGACATAATCTTGGAAAGGCTGGAATTTTATTATATGATTATAAAGGTCTTTGCAATTTTCTAGTGTCCATGATAGGGTACTGAAATCATGCAATTGCAAACTGTCTGCAGGGCTTGCTGGGTCTCTGACTCTCCATTTCCCATTTTCAGCCAGTAAACTGCACTAACAGAAATTAGGTTAATTAATATTTTCCTAAAACTGTGTTATACTGCCGGAAACGGCAGTAAACATTCCAGAAATTATATTCTCTTGGCAATAAGTGACGGCGGTCTGCCTAACAGTAATTGTGGCAGTAGTTTGCAAATTTTGTCAAATTATTTTGTTGGTCAAAAACACTAATAACAAAAAGAATTATCCAAAATAACTAAAGGATTTTTTTACTCTTCCATGGGTAGTCCAGAAGTCAACATCTTGACTAGTACTGTGACTCTTCCCATGCACTTAAAATGTTTCTACTTCAAAATAGTCCTGCCTTGAGTATCAGCCCATCAAATATCAAATATTGAGAATCTTAATTGACATGAATTTAGAAAGAAAAGAGTGGTTTCAAACACCACACCATAAATGCAAAAAGGAACAGCCAAAATAAAGCAATCCCACTTCCAATTTTCTAGATGGGAAGATAAAACCAGTGATCCTAATGACCTACCTGACACACAGGATTAGCAACAAAAGAACAGAACACGCCTCCAAACTAGGATGTCTGGCAGTGGGGATACACTGTACTCTCAGCTCTCCATCTGCCACACATTCAACACGAGCTGCATCAGAGCAACCATCTGAGACATGCTGATCAGTCCAGCATCTGCCATCCTGCTCCAGCTGAAGCCTTGCTGATCAACAGTTGTGCTGAAAAGCAGCCTCAGTCACGGCAAGGAAAGCGCAGGTTCCAGAGCCTGACCTTTAGACAAATGCATGCTCCTGTCCTACAGCAGAAGCACATCCATGCAGAACTCTGTTCCATTTGTCACAGCCACGTCACTGACGTTAAGGGTACGCTGGCACACACAGCTGCATATGTTGGAGTGAGCAAGGACAAACCAGACACAGAACTGCAGTGGCTCTTCAGAGTTAACTCTGATTTGACTCAGGAGCTGGCTCCAAGTTTGAGAACAAGATGCCAACAACAGGTTTATCCTTGTTTTTCCAGCATTATCAAGACACGCTTATAAATATATAGGGTGCAACAGCCTAGTATTCCTTGCATTCAAAAAATGGTTGTGTAAGAGGCTGCAGTTTATTTGACTTACCAGGAGATGGCGGCTGAATCTTAGGTTGTTTCTTGGTATCGCCAGTGCTGAAGACTTCTGGAGGGGGCTCCTCCCCTCGCTCAATCTTGCACTCGAAGGCAAACAGGTACTGAATGTATTGTTTTTTCAGGGAGCTGGCTGCGCTGCTCGAAGTGCCGACGTTCAAGGTGGTTGCCAGCTCACGCCACTTCTTGTTTTTATTAACCTAGCAAAGTAAACGGCAGAATCATTGGTTTGCAGCAAAGTGTTTTGTTTAAGTCAGGAAACAAAAAAGGAAAAAAAAAAGCACTTAATGTCTTGGTTTACTTTTTTTTATTTTCCTCTTTTAACTAATGCTCATTACTCCCACACGCAGTAATGCACAGACAGCATTTACAGTTATAAAGCCATTAAGGAACCTGCTGATAGCTACATAAAAAGCTCTGCTTGTGGAGTCTTCTGCATGGTGCATCCTTTAAATGTCTTACGCCCTTCCAGGGCCTATGCTCTTCAGTTAGCAATCCATCTCCAAGCAAATTCCTGTTCACTCTCTCCCTCCCTGACACCCACCCACACCCACCCCATTCTAATTAAAAAAGCAGCTTCTAAAATACAATTTAGAAAGCAATAACAGTGTTATTCTGCAATTTGTTTGAACACTGATATGAAAAATAAATTCTTCTCTCAAATAGCCACCAGCTGTCAAACAGTTCAGCTTGTAATTCCTGGTTCAATTCCTTTCACTTTAGTGCATCTTGCAGGGACAGATCAATGATTCTCTGGCTAGATGAGAGGCAGAGTGAAGCCAGGCCCCTTAATTAATTAAGGCAGACTTCAAACACTCACGGCTAGTCCAGCAGTACTCTGTATTACAATGCTGACTGCACCACTCCACTGTGAGTCTTGTTTGCAGTGTAAGGCTGAGAATATTGAAAGACTCTGCTCATGAGTTCCTCAAACACAGCTGATCTGTAATAATAGCGAAGTTCATTTGTCATCCTGGGTGATGCCACTGACTCACTTGGCTGTACCACTCGTAGCAGCCACTGCTTTTCATGTAACACCTGATGCCTTTAAGTTCATTCAACCAGTTATGCAATTTCTAGGTATGATCCAAGGAGCAAGGTCAGAACCAAAATGAATTGGCTTTTAACATCTGAGAAATCTCATAGTTTTTGGGTAGCAATTCTGATTCCATGATGTCTGCTACTTGCCCTAAGGCCTGATATTTTAATTACTCCAACTTAACTTCTATAGCTAAAAAGATTATCATTAGCCATACTATTCCTTAGTCTGCGTGCCAGCAAAGAAAACATTTTCTTAAGTTTCTCTCAGTGTTTACACTGTAACTGCTGCCAGTCAGCAAAGATCTTCAGAGCATGGCATTAACAGCAAGCAGGTTGGCATGGCTATGCTAAGTGTTTTTATTTCTCTGATACATCCTGCAAGAAACCAGGAGTTAAAGGAGACCAGATTTTCATTAACTGCCCTTGTTGAGGCCTGAAATCCAGTTACACAGCTCTTTGTGCCTACTGGCTTACAGCTAAGTGGTGCGTAATGAACACATTGCATAATGCAAACAGAAACGTTCATGCCTAAATGCCCAGTATATTGGCATTTAAAAGAAGACTGCCAGCAGCTGGTCTGTTCATGTTGGGACCCCATCAATGGCAACTCCTCAGACAGGGAATATGCACCACTGCTGCACAGCTCCACTCCCTGCCACTCTCTGGGCAGAGCCATGAGATGTGGAGTGCAGCCATTGGAGCAACAGCTTTTTAGGAGGGCATCACACAGATGCATTTAAATAAAACTCAGCCAGCAAAGCTCTGCACCTCTGAGTAGCTCCAAACAGATAAACATAGTGACCATTCATTCATGTGGGCACACCAGCAAAACCAAGAGCCCTCATTCTAAGTGTAAATTTTCACCAGTATTGGAGCACACGCATTTGTAACTCAAGCTCTTTCAAAAATCAGTCTAAGTGAACAGCGTTTATTCTTTGGCAAGGCATAATGTCTGTCACTGAAAATCAACACTGAATGTCCCAAAATAAAATAAATTTCCATAATAAGCAAACATGAATGACTCTCTAGAATATCCCATCTGCCCCCCATCTTGCTCAATTTTTGATGCTAAGAGTCACACTGTGGGCACAATCATGCTGTACGAGGCAGAGCAGCTGCATGATATGATTTACCTGTAATAAAGTTTCTGACCCAAAAGTAATCAAATTCCTATGATGCTGAGGGGCATGAGCTGATCACTAAAAATGTCAGGAGAACATGTCTTATCAATATACAGCATTTAACAATTGGCAGAATGAACTATATTAAGCTTCTCTGCCTTCCTTTAATAGTAAGAATAGCTAAAATCCCTGGATTTGAAGGGCCAATGATTTAATTCAGTAGTCAAATCCTATGTTGTGAGGTGCACTATTAAAAATAGCTTTGAAAGGGGTACTAATTGATGTTGGACATTCCTTTCTTGAACTAGCCACATAGATTATGAAACTATGTTCTCTTTTTGAGAATCTAATTTGTTTGCCACATTTTTGAGTTCTGATTTTGTAATGAGTGTAGAATTGCATGTTTTAATATTAAGTTTTAGATAATATTACACACGCATGTTTATCTATGTTAGCTATGTTTTAAGACCTCATTTTGCAAGACATTGAACAAATGTTCTCATAAACATAGAACTCATGGATCCCTGCACTTCACAATAGTTTCTAGTGTCTAGCCAGTGATTCCCTAGATGCAAGGGATGCTTTGTACAAGCATCAGGCAAGGACAGGTGACTTCGAATGCCAAATCTAAGACTGCAAGTACTGACCGTTTTCTCCTGCTTTCCCTTTAGATGCTAAGCTGTGAAACACTTAATTTGCTCAGTGGTGAACAGCCTTATTAGAACTCATGAAATTTTTCCAACATCCCTTCACAAAACTTCAAGTTAACTGGTGAGAACACAAATGAAAGCTTCTGTCTCCCATCTTTTTTATTCTCAGCTCTTGCTGCTTTCATTTTTCTTCAACTCATTTGGATAATTCACCTTTTCCTTGTAATCATTATGTTTGCAAGGCAACCGAAAATATCCTGTGAGCATTTTCCAAACACAGCAGAGTCTGTGTTTAAGAAACAAATATACCATATAGAGACACTCAGAATGAAAGGCTTGGGATGAAGGACTGTGTTTTAAGAATATGTCTGCAGCTTCTCTGGAGAGATGAACTGAATAGTCCTACAGGCTGTATCTCTATATAGGAAAGGTGGACTTAGAAATTTCCTTTTTCCTTTAGGTCCATCATCTGCTTCTTACTGGTAATTTTGATCCAGTGGCCTTTTCTTGTTTTCTTCTTTCAGCAGCATTACTAGATTCCCCTGAAAAGTCAACAATTTCATCTGACTACAGCAATGGTCAATCTTGATTCAAACTCTAAAGTTTTAGGACCATTATACAGTCCAAAATGAACTCCAGAGAGCTACCAAAGAAAACCATAAAAGAGAGCTACCATAAAACCATTTTCTTCAACAATATTGTCAGGGCTGAAAACCTAATGATGTATCCAGCAGAAATACTCCGGGAAAAAAGAATATTGACTTTTTGAAGGTTCACTTTTAACCAGTTCTTCTCACCTGTGCTAAACCTCCAATCTCTTTGACACAGACATAGAGCCTGAACAGGTCCAGAGGCTTCTTGCCCACAGCTGGCAGACTGGCCACAGGTGTGCCCCTCTCCTCCATGAACGTCAGGTACCGATCCACCCACATCTTGCGCTCCGGCTCATTTCCTAGCTCATAGACTTTAGTGATCTTCTCTCCAGTTGTGGTAGAGGAACTTGATTTCTGAATTGCAAGAAGAAAAGAAAGAGTTGGGGGAAGGGTGGGAGGGGAAGGGAAAAGAAAGTAAGAAACTCACAACACTGAAAAAGAGAAGATGTCAAACAAACTAAAGCTATCACACAACAGTCAGGAATGAAGGCTACTAGTTCAGGCACAAACAGTACATTCTGTCCATATACAAATAAGTCAGCTTTATAAATAAAGGGCCCAAACTCCCCATTTTCATATTTCTTTCACTGATCTGAACTTTGGATCCCAGAAGGCAAGTTTCTGATGTTGCCTCATGTCATTTTAAGAAGAGGTAGCTCTCACAAAGTGCTTCTCATACACTTATCTCAAAGTGCTTTGCAAGCAACTATTTTGGTAAAATTAGAAACAAGTTTGTCCCACACAAGTTTAGAAAACCCTAAAACCAAACTAAGCCTCTCCTCTTTGCCCTCAAAGATGGGCTAGAAAACCTAAAAGTGATCCTCCAGAGCAGGAATTGCACAAAAATAGCCTAAAGTGTGAATCATGGCAAACTAGTACATGGAGAAGTAGTCCTCTCTTCAGAGTCACAAACGGTTATGCTTTATTACCACTTCACACCACTGGCGTCCAAAAAGCAAGACGAGCAAGAGTGCCTGGAGTACAAGGAGATTGGTGGCAATACTCTTTATGAACTGCCAATTAGCTGCCTGATCCAATAAGACTTGTAAGTAGCAACTACTCTCCTCCCTTGACAGAGTACAGATGATATCCATCTCAGTTGTCCTACCTTACAAAGAGAGTGTGTATTACGACCTGGGGAAAACCAAGGATGGACAGCAATCCCAGCTGAGACAGCAGGAAAAGCAGAAGAGGTGGCAAGAGCAGAATTCCGTATCTGTGGCAAAAAGGCAGGAGTGAACCTGCTGTCCTGCTGCTCTTTGGGCTTTACAGCTAATGAAAGCTCATGCTATGTTTAATTCTCTTTTTTTTTTTAATGTAGAGACAGCAGAAAGCACTGAGGATGCTACACAAGCTATAAATTTTCACCCTATCTTTTCTATGCAATGTGACCCTGTGAGCTGGGCTCTGTGCCATGTGTGGACAGACTGTGTCACAGACCCTACCTACCCGAGCTGCCGCAGCTCTGACAGCAGAGAGGGGCTGCTGCTACAGCTGAAGACCCTCCTACTTGCAGAAAGTGAACTGATTTGCTCAGCAGTGGAAGATGGGAGTGGTTCAGAATTAAACACAAGGGAAAAAGACTGACATAAAGCTTTGGGAAAGGAGCCAAATATGTGAAGGGAAACATATCCTTTATGTCTGTATAGTAAAAGTCTAAACTTGGTTGTTGATTGCAGTAGACACTTCTTAAAACTCATCTAGTCAATCACTCTTTCCCTCCTTTGCCTTTTCCTTACTTTGAACTGAAGACAGACTATTGTCGAGTAAACAGAAACTCATTCCTAGTTGAACATCTCTAAAAAAGGTCCTCACTGTACCTCACAGATGCTACAGAATCACTCACTTTGTCCATGTCCCCACATAGTGGTGAGGCCTGGCACTCAACACCATGGAAGAGGGATACAGCAGAGTAGAACCCCACTGCCAATGATTTCAAGAGCATTGCCACCATTCATCTTGCATGTTAGCCTAGAAAATATGACAGACTCTGTATCTCCTTCCAGCTATCAGCTGCAACTTGGCAAAACTGGAAGAGAGTCAGGAGAAAAGAAACATGAAGCCAAGGGGGGGTGACCTAGCAGTTCCGTGAGCCATTGCTGTTCTTTCCAGTGAACGGATATTAATTTTAATTAAACAAATAGCCTCCTTTAAAGTTTTCTGCCTTGCTGACACTGTAACTTCTTCACAGCAATCGTTCCTACAGACAGATATGATTACCTCTCTTAGAAATGAGGTGCACGCCTGAATTTACTTCAGCCAGACTCAGTTGCATTACAACTCCTACTGAAGTGAGAGTTAGGGCTAAATTTGTTTCATTAATACTAAGTGGCTGGCAGGAAATACATTGACATGAATCCTGCAGATTATGCAAAGAAAGCACAAACCGATTCTGTAATAGCAATCAATTTACTGAAAGCATCACTTGCTATGTATCTGGGTGTTCAAGAAAATCAGTTTAACTCTTAGCAACAAACACAATTTGTCAAAGTTTGGGAGGGTTTTTTTGGGTGGGTGGAAAAGGGGGAAGTAGGGAAGTCACGTTGCTACTGATTTGATGTGTGGTGAGCACCAGATACATGATCACACAGGCTTGACCAGTTGAATGAACTGGAACTACCCCACTAGCTTTTGCAGTAAGTACAAAGTTACTCTACTGCTCACCAGCACCAATTTTAATCTGGCACTTAAGAAGCCCCAGAACTCTATAAAAATGAAGGTAGGAAATTCCACCTTTTACCCAGCAATTTTTCTATCTGCTTATATTCTAACATATGAGGCAACACAATAGTTTCTATTTCACTTTTATGGAGAACTATGATTAAGAAAGTTCAGATTTACTAGTTTTAGGGTTTCATTTTTATATGTTTATATGTTTTATGGTTTTATATCATTTTTTCAAATCAGATTCAGAGTAGAAGGGAAACAGTTAAGAATTTTTCTTTCTGCATTTTTCTACTATGCATCTCAAATGATGCTGCTTTTCAGCAGTGTGGCAGCAAGCTCTAAAATGACAGTATAATCTGAAAACTTTTCACAGCTTACAGAAGGTAAGAAGTGTTTCTTACTGTGTGAGCTTTCAGGTTGTCATGCTTTGTAAAATGGGTGCAATTTTCTTCTAAAATGAAATGTTAACTTTAGAAGAATGCACTGGAGGGAAGAATTCTATTCCTCAAGAGTAAAGATCTTTTTCTCTTCTCTATTTTTATAAATGTAAACAGATAAAAATGACAGATGTGTGCAAGCTAGTCTACACACAAACAAACTTCAGTTTCACATGGGCAGGTTCAGCTGGAAGTCTAAATTTACCCATAAATATTAAATATTAACCCTTCTAAAACAAGGGTTTAAAAGAGAAAGATCCCTTTTTAAACTAAAATGAGCACATCCCAGGCAATGCTGGAAGAACACAGATCATGGCCTTTTCCTCTGTTAAGTATGTTGATCATTTTGGCAACAGAAGAATGCTAGTGCAAGCCTGTGGCACATACCTTTACTGATTTAGTTATATCCTACTCTGCCTGCAATCCCCAGCATTCTTCCACATGATATACTGGCAGTGTTTAAATGGGTGATTAAAAAACTTCCACCAAAGTCTGTGGATACCAAAGCTAATTCCCATGCTAAATCTGTCAAAACCCGTAATTTCCTTTCAATACACCTACCCATTATTAAAACTGTATTATATGCAGACCCTTGTATGGTGAGTCTGCAGAATCCTCCAGATCAACACAAATTTCTGTAGGAGCTATTTTCACATGAAAGGCAGTGGGTAGTTGCTTCTGTACATACCTTTAAGGATCTATATTTATACAATCATCTACTGCTCCCTTCCCTGACTTCAATGAAGAATTTGCCAATATTCCATGTGTTACACAGACCTCTTTTACTACAGAACAGGGCATGCATACACAGGCAGCTAAGAATGCCAAAGTTCAATCCCTGGCAGAGGCTTGTGCATGACACATTCCTTTGTCAGGATTTTCTCCTGAAGGACTCTGGAGATCCCTCCCAGCTAGCACCATGGAGGTATAGTACTGTTCAGGTGCATTCACTGTCATGTTCATGGGTACCTATGGACAGTGAATAGCATTTTATGGGGATTTCGTAACCTACTGTTTTACTCATGTTGCAGTGATCCTGCAGAGTTTACACCCACACGTGAAATACCTCTTTTAAATAATTTTAGAACTACCTCACCAATGTCAGGGATGCACATTATATGCAAAACTGGCATAGCAGAAGTGTCCTTTTCCTGACACACCCAAAGAGGCCTCAAAACCTAGTGTTCAACAGTTTTTTCTCCCCATTTTCTCATGCCTCACATCCACACAAACCAGCTGAAAGAGAGGATCCACTTAGTAGGATCACAGGGATACCTTGAAGTGAATCAGAGACCATACACCCCTCCTTTTATCCTCTACTGGAATGGAGAAGTTGTAGCACATGAAGCCGCTTTGGGATTTAATGAACCAATTCAGGCTGTTTTCGAGTGTAACGAAATGCCTGCAATCAATCATTCCAGTCTATGTCAGGCTGCTGTTGAAGTCAATGAAGTTATCCAATCCACTGGCCTTCATAGGTAAAAAGGGATCAGCTCATTTGCAACACTTATTCTTCTATCATTCCAAAGCACTGTATTTATCCATGTCTAACTGAAGCTTTGGGAGAGAAGGACATTCAGAAGAAATTGAAAGCACAAACTTTCCCCATTTATTTTTTCCAGTGTTATACTCTGCCAATAATCTATACTTTATTTACACAAAAAAACCCCTCCACATATGTTCTTGATGGCTCCAGGATTTGCTATGCAGCAGTTTATGCAATGAGCTCAGGAATGCATTATGGTTTGGTTGTAGAGGAAGCACTCGATGTGTTAGACAGCCTGTGCAATAACCCTCTTGCTTTCCTCCAGAAATCTGCCCAAAAAAGCAATACCCCAAACATTACTACAAAGAAAACCAACAGATTTTTTTTGTGTTACCCTTTCACAAATGCTTTTAAGAAAAAGATGAGACCTTGTGGGAACAAGTAACATCAGCTGCCTTCTGAGACTCAAAGTTGCTGTCAAATCAACATCCAAAGATTTAAGTGGTGCATTTCATGCCATGCTGCCCCCTTGCTCAGGGGATTCTGTAAATGTCTGGGTTTTGGATGGTTAGAGCTCTTCCCCTCTGACTGGCCTTCCTCTGTTTGCCCTGAGACATACTCTTTAACGTATCACTTTGTAAAAATTATTATCCAATAATTATTGCTAATTTAAGTACACTTTAACACTGGGGAAAACCCCCTTTATATTCTGCACATATGATCATTTCTAGTTTTGATAAAAAGAAGTAAGAGAGGAACAACATATATATTCCTAATTATAAAAAAAAACAAACAAAAACAAAGCAAAAATGACCAGATAGACATTTGCTCCCCATAGACGATATCATCTTGTGTCTGCATTCTCTTTTCTATATATGCATACGGATTTTCTCATGTGTGCATATATATAGATGGAAAGATAGACGATGAAATTTGGTTTTAGCTCCACACATCTCTCTCAGGTTTTTCTTTACAACCTGTACGAGAATGATTAAACATTACTCACCTAAAAATATTTTCTAAAAACATACATGCATCAAGATCTTTTTTCCAGCTCACAGTCTGGGTTATTTCAAAACAAGCAAACGAAGCAAAATTAGAAACAATTTTGGTTTAGACTCTGCCTTGACAGCCTAATGGCTGTATTTCCAAATATACAATTCAAAAGTAAAAATGTTTCAAAAATATAAATGGCAATTTTTTTGTGGTGCTGAGTCTATAATTTAACTTTTGATGGGTATTAGTTTCAATAGGGGAGAAGATTTCTCATTTTGTTTTGTTTTTGTGTTTTTTTTTTATTTCCTCCCTAAATAATCCTAGTAAAGACAAGTGCAGCAACCAGAGTGAAGTCAGTTGTGTGAAGGAGTTTGGGCCCAGGAACAGAAATGGAATTGTTCTTAACAACACAGTCGGCATGCTTGGAAGCTGATGCATTACAGGATGTTTTCTTCACAACAACTGCTGTTTTACCAGACAGCACACTCGCATGATGCAAACAATTTTACTCTTTCTTATTTCAAAGTACTGTTGGGACAAATTTTGCCCTTGGATAAGCATGCTCAGGCCCCACTGAAGCCAGGCAGTGGAACTTACAGTCATGTGTCCGAGAGCAGAATTTGTACCCAGTGTTATAAAGAAAGAAAACTGTTTAGTGGATAAATAATAAAGAAAAGGAATTTACAAAACAAACAAGCAAGCATTAAAATATAATTAATTACAAAAAATAAACAAAAACCAAAATAACCAGAGCCACTTACAGGGCTTGATGGAGTCTTTGGCCAGCCTGGGCTGCTAATGCTATCACTTTCATCTCCATGAAATGAGGAGATGCTAGCAGAGCTTGGGGACATTGGGGAAGGGACTGGCAGGTTGCCTGGGGTTGGGGGCTGAGAAATACCCTGAGAGCTGTAGCTATCCTGTGGTAGAGGAATACAAAAAAAAAAAAATATGACAAAGGCAGGGCAAACTTTATTAAAATCAAAAAAAATACATCCAGTTTAACAGACTGACCGATTTTTATATATAAAATATATATAAACAGAGAGACACATACAGAAAACACACACATATATAAATATATTTATATATATATAAAAAGTATTAAAACAACATTGTTAATTAGTATAATTTGGAAAGTTTGCTGGATGCTTGGCTAAAGTCACTAAGCCACCATGCTTACTTCAAGCTCACATGAAATGCTAAGCATGGGTTTCCCATTATGAAAGAAAGAAACAAAAGCAAGCCGTTCACCTTATTTAATCAAATAAGGCAGGAAAGCAAAGTATTAAAGTATGTTGCTGCTGCGGCCAAAACAGGAAGCTATAACTGAAGGCAGAGAAAAATGGCTGCAAGGGTTGAAACCAGGCAAGACCCTTCTTTCCCACCCACCTGGCACAGCCAAATGCCCACGCAACTTTTGGCTTGGGACGCTTTGCCCCCGCAAGTTAAAATGCCGTAAGAACTAGTAACTTTCAGATCCACACAATGAAGAAAAAAAAAAAAAAGAAAAAAAAAAAGAAAAAAAAGAAAGAAACAAACAAAAAGAAACAAAGATTGCACGTGAGTGGAAAGGCATGCAGGAAAGAACAGAAGTGGGTAGGCCAAAACCAGGAGATGAAGGACAACACAGCAGACTTCTGCGGGCAGAACCAACACCACGTGCGGAAGGTGGTAAATACCTTTGACTTGCTCTCGGGCTGGGGGGCTCCTTCTTCCTTGCCATCTGCTTTGAGAGGAAGGGGAAGTTTGGACTCACCAGGTGTCATCATATCTGCAAGACCCATAGGTGCTAATCGAAAACAGGAGAAACAGTTAAGCATGACTATGTTTGGCTCTGTAGGAAAAAACACACTTCCTGCTGCACGGTTGTGGTGCCACGTGAAGGAGAGGTTTTCCCACCTCTGTCCTGTTATTCTAGCATCCGGAAACCTGGAAACCTCTTCAGCTGAATTGAGGAGACAAAGGAGAACGAACAAGAAGAGAATGCAAGAACCAATGCAACAACAACCACCACTTAACGGAGTAGAATTCATTCTTCATGCTCCTGGTGCTCTTCAACTGTCTCTGCATTTGACCACAACATTTTAACACAACAAGACTATTTCATTTACTGCACTCTCCCTTTAGCAATAGGCAAATGTAAATGAAAACAATGCACATTCTGCTTGCTATGTTGAATCCAAGAAAAAAACGGAATTTTCCAATTACATCTGTATTAAGGCTGGTGTCCAGCAGATAATTCCTGCCCCTACTGACTTCAATATGAATGGCTCAGCCACTGTGAGCCTTAACTACAGAATTACAAGCTGTAAACCGTGCTCTGTTGGAGAACCAGCACTCAGCTTCTTCCTTCTGCCAAAATGAGGTGGGACTATAACGAACACACAAATGTCTTTCTCTGATAATGGCACACAGTTGCTTCCCAGGGGTGCAAGGAGTTTAAGGTTTTTTTTTCATTTGAATATGCAAGTGCCAAGTGTAGTATTATTGCTGTAGAGCTGCTGGGTTCCTTGATTTCTAGAAAGATGCAAGAAGAAACATTCAGACAAATAGACAGAAAATACTGGGCAGAGCAGATGCTAGGAGGTGCCGTGACACTGAATCAATGCAAACAGAAAACAGCAGCAAGACACCAGGTGATTCTTTGCCTGCTGAAAACCATGTGCGCAGCATTTGTGAAAGACTGGATTACCTTCCCTTTCTCTCTTTTTAATCCCCCTCATGCCCTTCTTTCAAAGGATATGAGGTAGAAAAAAAAAAATACAGAATAACCTAAAAGACAATAAGAAAGAAAAAATGTATCTCCCAAATGTAAAAATGTAAGAATCAGTAAAGGATCATTGTCTTTACCAGAGTAGCGTGGCTCTCGCAAAATGACAGTGCTGGCTTGCACTAGGCAGCAGGCACACTGCACAGCGAGCCAAAGATAGGAGGGGGAAAAGAAGCTTTAAAAATACTTCACAGATTGCCCACTACAAAATGATTATTGCACATATTCATGTATTACTATGTTTTAGAAAATAATTAGTTTTAATTACAGCAGTGAGAGCATGAGCAGGACTCTAGCGAATACGCTGGCAAGCTTTGCAGTGCTAATTTGCTAATATCTTTAGCATCACTGCAGGTTGAGACTCTGGCTCTGCCAAAAAAACCTACCCAGCCATGTGCCATGTGAGTTTACAACTGTATGCTCAATATTCAGCTTTGAACTGCCGGTGTTTTTCATGGGCACATTTTCTTGTTTTTTTCAAAGCACATTTGTAGCCCAATCAAGCCCTTAAAGTCATCACAACACATAAATCATAATTGAGATTTAAAAAAAAAAATACTTGCAATACTTCAGACTTCAAGAACTGGAACAAAAAGCCTTTTACAAGTGATGCAGCTGCAGTGAAAAATCTATTGGGATCAGCTAAAAATGCTGTTATTTTTATGTATGTGTGTGAAATCTCAACAAAACAGTCAGTCAACATGCTATGGGAAGTCAGCATCCACTAAGCATTTGATTTGTATGCATTTTGCCCTTATCTTCTTCTTGAGGAGCTGGGGCAGCTTGTGACCATTCTCAAGTGAAGGATGGCAGCCTAACACATTCTAGTTTTGAACTCACAATTAAAATATAGTAATTTTTCTTTCAGAGATTTCAAAAAATATATATGTACAAAATGGTCAAATATATATGCCACAGTGTGGTTTCAAACTGGGTTGCAGAACTGCTATACAAAATCCATTTTAACAGTTAACACATTTCATGCTGTGAAAGTGCTAAAAAAGAAGTCTTGGGTTTTAGTCTCAAAGCAAGCAAAGCTGACCCTTCCCCTATAAAGCAATTTTAGGGAGGTCAAACAAAGCAAAGTTAATGATCACGCTTCTTCACCAGAATCCTGCATAGCTAAATCCTCTGCTGATATCTCACTTTTATCTAGTTGGCACATCACACATCTATTAGAAAGAATTTAAAAATTGTGTCCACTTCTGGTAGTCCTGTTTCCATCAGAACTCCCTTATGAAATCTCTGTTCCAGAGGGGCTTAACACCTCCTATAAAGGGCTAGTAACTCCAGTCTGCAGATTATAACACACATTCCGACTCTATTAGTCATTCTTAGAAACGTAAAAAGACAGCTTCATTTTGGCTTTTGACTATTTCTTGTTGGCATATGCAAATGTAACTATCAGGAATTGAAGACAATTATAAAAAAGATAATAAAGTTACTCAAATCCTGTTTCACTTTTTGTTCCGAATTATTTAGTTCATCTACATTCTTTCTTTCTACCTCTAAGAGAAGAACTGCAAGCATTTTACTGGCAAACTGCAAGGTTGTCTATTTTCCCCATAGCTTTTACCCAAGATGTTTCCACAGCTATTTTTCTATCTGCTGTTGAAATGCTGTTTCGTAACTTCTTGCAAACATACTCTCCAGCGATTTGTGAGAAGACATTCTTTCACTTTTTTTAGCAAAGCAGTACAGCGAGAACATTGTTTTGACCCTTTCTGAGCAGTGAAATACTGTTATTGTCACGAAACTGCTAAAATAAGACACGGTCTCTTTCTACACAGGTACTAATAATTCTGCCTGTGAAGTGCAGACCAAAGGAGAAAACATTGTAGAGAGCAGGATAACAGGGAAATCTTGACTCAAGAAGTGTTGTGGCATACAGTGAATAGGTTTCAAGTACTAGCCTCTGGCTTATCATAAGAATTTAAGAGCTAGAATGATTTCAGAAAGCAAGTATAGGTCAAGGTCCTGAATTAACTATTCCACACTGAATTTAATGTACTCAAAGGCAGATATTGACATGAGTAAAACTGCAGCAAAGAATTCTTTTTTGCTAAAGGCTGCTCTACCAGTCCCAGAAGATGAAATACTGTAGAAGCAGCAATATACAAACATTGTTTTTCTCTTTATTGCTAGTGTAATAACAAATCATGCTCTACAAAACAGAATCCTCCCTTCTTTGTAATACACTGCTCTCTCCCTTCCAACCCTAGCACTCTCCTTCTGCAAAAAAAAAAAAAAGAAAAAAGAAAAAAAAAAAGAAAAAAAAAAAAAAAGAAAAAAGAGAGAGAGAGAAGAAAAAGCAAAAGCAGTGAATTAGTGACTGTGGAGTTGATGAGAGGATCCCCACTGCTTTGATGCCCACTGAAAAAACAGAAGAGGGATGACAACAATGCCCAGGGTCCTGCCATGAATGATCCTCCAGCTCTGGGGATGAGTGCAGCCCAAGGTGGTTGAGGACCTTATCTGAAAAGGATGAGTGAGTCACCAGGGCTCTCAGTGCCACATCGCCTTTCTGCTGACAAGTCTTGTCCAAGGAATGACAAATACAAGCAGTTTGGGATGTGGGCATCTCTCTGCCAGGCGCTGGCTTGATTTACAGTCACACAACGACCAGTGGATCATGGTCAGCACTTGTTTGGAGTATAGGTGATGGGACACTTCAGCTGTTACCTCCAACAACCTCCAGAAAGTTTATCTAAATGTGCATTAATACCTCCTACAAAGATATGCATTAGAGAGAAAAAAATAAATTGAGGTATCCATTTTTCAGAAAAATGCAACCAAAACAGAAAAAACAAAATAAAGTTTCTAAAAACTATTTCACCTGCATAACAATAATTGCTTTTCCTGTCAGAGGTTCATCCAAATAAATATTCCAAATAAAAAGTCAAATATATAGCATATGTATGATTTTTTGTATTATTTTAGTTCCTTTAGTGCAAATAATTTTTCCTAGAATTTCACATTTTATGTAAAGCATTATGATGTTAAAAGTTAATTGGGAATAATAATACCCAGAAAGAGAAAGGTTTCAGTATACTTGAGCAGTAAGGAGATGAATGCCTTTTTATTGGTTTGTTCATCTCCAGAGGTAGCAGAGACTGTGAATGCCAGTTTCTATGCAAGAACAATATGGAAACCTGCAAGATATAAACTTCATATTGCTTCTTTTTAAAGATAATTTTCACTAGAATTAACAAAGCTCACAGCATGAGCTATATTGGGGGATTGTAAATTTTCTGTTTATTATATGCATTTTTAAAGCTGGAATTTGAAAATTAAGTCTTAAGCTTCCATTTTTTTGACCCAATCAGAAGGATGGGTCCAGATAGGGGGAAATTAGCATTCTAGAACTTGAAAATAGGGGAAAAAAGTCTAAAATATATATGGGTAATGTGAACTCGTACAATGAAAGGACAGTGGCAGTTATACATTTTTTCTGAATGGCAGTTTGTTCCATAATAGTGAAGGGACTCTGACATCCTTTTCCTGAAGCTTTTGTTATTGTTATGGATGGAATACTCTATTAGAAGAATCTGTCTTCTTTGATCTTGTAATCTCTGTGTTCCTAAACCACTCTGCATCAGCAGAAGCTGGTGATCTGCTGTTTGATCCACAGTCACTGCTGAAGTATCAGGATGCGTAACTGCAGCATGATTTTCCTTTCAATTGTGACATTAATTAAAAAAAAACTAAAGACAAAAGGATGAACTGGTAATGAGGAGATATAAACACTACTAAAAATGGGTGACAAAACCAGTGTTAGACATAGCTGTACTGAAGCTCCAACACCATATAAAAACAATTCCATCAGTTATTTGCAATCTTCTCTTACTTTAGAGTAAAACCTAAAAGTGCGTTTTATTGACATGAAAGACCCACCTTCCTCCCTCACAACAGGCAACAAATCTGCCCTCTTCAAAACCCAGACAACGAAGAAACTAACTTCTCCTTATTGCTCACCTTAGGTTTTCATTAGCCTCTAACTGAAACCACTGTTGTTGATGCTTGGTGTACGTCAGCAACTTAAGCAATGCCTTCACTCCAGCAGCAGCCACTCAGCTGCACTTGGTTTTGGCCCTCCACATTGACTGAACCCTGGTTTATCTGACAGATAATGTGTGATTTTACACTAATGGAGCAGAGAGAAGGGGAAGCTAAGGAGCCACACAGCTGAACTGGTCCTCTTGCCACAGAAAACCCTATTTGCAAGCCCCTAAATAGGTATCACCTGTAGGTTCTCCACCTCATCAGATGCAAGGCCAGAGCTGACCCTAAAGTACACCCCCAGCTCAAGGAATTATCATTAAAAGTACTGTATTTACACTTGTCTTAAGCTTTCATTTTTTGACCCACGCAGAAGGATGAGTCCAGATAAGGGGAAATTAAGCATTCCCACAGCATTTGCACTCAGCAATATATTCACACCTAATTTTCTCTGTTTGGTGTTGTGTGTGTCCATCTCCTCCCCAACAGTGTCTCTTGGAGGCCTGTAAAGCAATTCTAGACACGTGTCTGCTCCCACACAGACTGCAAGAGGTGCACTGAACTCCTCTAGCTCATCTCATACTTACTTTCCATTGGGTAATCTCTGAATTAATAAAACTGGAACAAAAGAAAACCTCACAAATGCACTGGCAGAAAAAAACTGATAAATGTTTAAATTATTAAAAATCCAATATTTCAGAATGCATAACACAATAAAAAGAGTATGACTACCCCATACAAAAGACTGCTAGGATAAATGGTCTTGCATTGAACAGATTTCCACTGTATGAAATAACGAATGGCTGAATTATCTGAACAAAAAAACCTCTGTGAATCTTCCTTTAAACTGGTTATTCCTTAGGAATACATAAATCTTCTTAGGCAGGGCACTCTGCCATCTGTTTGCTGTTGGTTATTTTTGCAGCTCTGGGGGCCAACGGAAAAGGGTGGAAAAATTACTTCTGCTAATAGCAAAACAGAATTTATAGCACAGTTTCAATGCTCAGAAGTAATTTTATTTCAGCAAGCCAGACAAAACACATAACTACACAAACAAAACATAATATTACCTGGGACAGCTGTGGTGGGGAAAAAGCAAGCTATTATCTAATGCTCTTTTCAATAGCTTGTCCCTCTTCATCCAGATGGTGCAGTGAGCTGTCTGGGCTAGCCAATAGCTTCCAGGCCAGCACTGAAAAAAGTGTGGTGGTTTTGTTTTTTTTTTTAATTTTTAATTTTTCTCTCTCTCTTTTTTTTTTTTTGATGTTACTGATTGGCGGATTCCTTTCTTCTGCTAACCAAAATGGTAACATAAGACACTGTTCAGCCTCTCAGCAGCTCCTATGCAGAGGAAAGAAACTCTCTGGACATACTAGACACTAGCATCTCTCACTGTGGCCATTTTCCTCCAAAGAAGCCAGAACATATAGAATTGATAAGGAGAAAAGACAGGGAAAGATGCAAAGGACAAAAGAGTTATATAAGCTAAGAGGGGTAGAGAAAAAGATGTGGAAAAACATGGTTCTTGGTAAGACCCAATTTAGGTAGTAAGGCAATTCTTAAGAAAGAAACAAAAGTAGAAACAAAAACAACTAAGAAACAACATCATATCACTTTAGCACAACCTATTCAGCTTTCAGAAAAAAACTTCAAAACCCCCAACATTTCTAAAAGGGATAATGTAATCAGTAAAGCATGCACAGAAACTCCATGACTGGAATAAGTACTTGGGAGGATCCACTTCAGGGTCATTGAAACTCCATCCAAACACAGCTCAATCAAAGAATTGATCTTTGCTGAAGTATTATCTTCAAGGAGGATAACTGTTAGGAGTTTGAGCTGAATATGGACCATGAAACACATTTGTGCAGAACTATATTCACTTGTCTTCAGTCACACACATCACACACAAAGCTACAAGCAATTCTGAACTCAAGTCATGATATGAAAGATAAATCCAGGAGCTACATTGAATATGCCTTTTTTTTTTTTTTTAGCAAAAGGAAGTTATGGTAAAATTTTATATACTGATACTTAAATAAGTAAAAGAGGAAATCCTATATAAATTTTGGAAACAGTAAATATGACCTATGTGCTCCAAACAGAATAATTACGTTAAGTGCTCAACTTACAGCATCTTCAAGTCAGAGCAAGTGCACATACCTTTTTTTAAATGACTACCACATTAAATATCTGAAATTGCAACCTTAGCAAGTAAGATGCTGAAAAACAAAAGCAACCTCTTAAAACACGAAGCTATTCTCCTTCCCTTTCTTGCAGACACACACAAATACACATACACTTGCTAGTCAACACCTACATTCAGCTGAGTCCGAGTGCTGCTGGAACTGTACAAAACACTGTACTCATCTACGTACTACGCAGAAGGACTTAATGAGAAATGTATCAGTTACCGTACAGAAAAAAAGCCAGTACCTCAGCCTAATTTCAAATCACTCCAAACTACCCAATAGGGGTGAATCAAATGAAGAATGATATTCCTCTGCCATCAGCCCAGGGCTGATAGTGTTAAGCAGGTTTATGGAGGAAGGTGACTGCTGGAAGGTTACTCACCATTACCTGTAGAGCTGTTCACCATGTTGGGTGCCATGCTGTAAGGAGGAGCCTGCGGGTTCATCAGGCCAGAGCTGTTGTTCATGGGCTGAGTGTAGGGGGAGCTGGATCCCATAATGCTGCTCTGATTCATGGCAGGAAAATTGCCTTGCCTAGGAGAGGAAAGCACACATACAATACCTCACTACAGACCTCATTGCTGAAGATGCTGTGGTTTGTCACAGAGCCCATCACCTATTGCTTGTAAGCAGAAAGCAGGCAATTAGTTCATTTTACCTACGCGGGGAGCTTTGAGTTAGTCTTGAGCTAATTGTCATATATGTGAAATAGAATTGGACTGAAGACTCATTTCAAGAGAGGTATACAGAGTCTTTCTATGTCACTGTAAATCAGAAGAAAAATACAGCTCACATTATATAACCTATGAGTAGACAGCAATGTGATCGGGAGTCAAAATCTGAACCTAGCATTGGCATAAAAAAAAAAAAAAATCCAGCGCATCACCATTCTTACCATTTATCCATGTAATAGCACCTCACCTGCCAGAGCTTAATAAACAGTGAAATGACCAAAAGAAAAATGGGTACCACACACTCAGTTTCTGTTTTCTGCATCTGTTGTTATTGTGTTGAACATTGTTCATCTGTAGGTGTCATCTATGTCCAATCTTTCAAAAAACTCCATGCATATTCCACTTCATTGAAACACGAAACCTCAGCAGAACTATTTTGCTTTTGAAAATCAATCCCTTATTTGTATAATACTTTTATAACTGAGACTTAAATTTGTCACAAAAACTGCCCTAAATGAAACCCTTGCATAATTCTCCACATGTTCAGACCAGGTATTTTGAAAGACTAAAACTTTATCTACTTTTAAGTTCGAAGAAGGATCTAAGTATGCTTGGTACTTGAGCTGTCAAACTCTATAGACAAACTGAGGCACAAGGAAGAAAATAATCCAATTCAAGTAAGCACAGTAACCCAATGTAATTCATGATTCAACCTTTCATGCTTTGAATACATAATACAATTACCTATCTTTTCTTAGTATAGTTGAAGACTGTATTATCCTATGTACACGAGTAACACTTATACATATAAAATCATATGAATAGAAACACATGGATAAAATACTTACTTGTATATTCACAGGAAAATACATAGGAAAATACAAAACTCAGACCTCTTTCTTCAGTGTGCCCCCCCCCCCCGGTATATTTCTGCTGCTTTAACAAATAAAAGGAACAAGAAAGCAACCACCTTTTTACACAGCTTTAGTACCTGCCAAGTTTTATTTCCTTAAAAAACCAAAGCACTTAATTTCATCCTACAGGAATGGAAAGCCGAATGTCTGGGTAGCAAGATGGGGGTTTTGGTAGAAATTCTACTTTTAATTATTACACAGTATTCAATTCAAAAAAGACAACTCCTAAATCAAGAACCCTGAGTAACTTCAATGGCGTTTTTTCTTCTCCAAACTCATGGCAGATTCTTAACACAATTGGTAGAAGCAGATTTCTTTTTTAGGAGGTACAGGAGGAAGACCATTAAAGCACTATTTGGCCTAATTTTTCTTGACACATTGTGAATTTCTTCAAAGGAAAAGAGAACGTGTTATCTAAATAAAGCATCTTTTTCCAAGTCAGTTTTGTCCTTTGCTCTCTGAAGACAAACTTTTCTTCACTCTTGCAAAGAGGAAAAGGCTTTCTTTTGATATGAAGGAGATAACTGCCATACAATGTCATTTCCCAGATGAAGCTTGCAACGAGAAGTGGAGGGAAAAGATTTAAAATGCACGGTGCTGCAATGCTCCAAGGGAAAATTACAAAGGGAAAAGAGAAGAGCAGAACCATTTGGCAACAACTTTAAATGATTTCAGTCACACAATCAAGCTTTTCTTATGTAAATACTGTATCTTAAACATCCCCCCCCACCCTTTAGCTTTAAATTGCTATATTTCAGCAAATGCAGTTAACTGAAAAATGCTTTCTATGCTGGATAAGCAAGATCCTTTCTGTTATTGGGTAAAGTTGCTAGTGAAGAAGATGAAAAAATGTGTAAGTGTATTTTCATATTTTAAAAAAGAAGTAATGGATTTTGAGAGGTTCTTTTATGGAATAAGGCTAGGATCCTGGAAAAGGCAAGTCTCTACAGGTATCTGTTTCTTTAATGTCCTTCTTTTACTTTAAAAATACACAGGAGACACACACCTTGCACGTAAGGTGAAATTGGTGCTTATCTACTAATATTTCAATAGTATTACTTCCTCTAGCATGTGTATCTTCTAAGCTGTGGGGCTGTTCATTGCCTCAAATTGAGGTACAACCTATTTCATGTTACCCACTATGGACATCAATCTCAATTGCAGCTCATGCAAGCATACTGCTGTACAACAGCTTTAAATCAAAAAGTAGGAAACTATTTCCAGTTTAGATGGAGAGTGGAAATTAAATAAAAAGAATAGACTGGCTTTGGCCAGGACAGCAAGAAAACAACTGAAGTAAAAAAAAATTGCTTCTGCACCCAGAAGAACCTGAATGGCAGAACCTAATTCTGAACTTTCATCTGGCAAGGCAATACCCTTCCCTTTCATCCTCCTATGTAATATTGCACTTGGAACAGACACAGCTCTCCATCTCTGGAAGGGGCCCAGCAAGTGAAAAGACTCAGCACCATCCCTGGCAGGACTTTGTCCTTTCCCGGCCCCCTAGCAAAGCCCTGACCGCAGCACGCGTGAGCTAATTCAGTAACCCTGAAAGGACATCCTGCCAGAGTAAATGCTGCTTTATTCTCAGATTGGGTGCAGTGAGCAGTACAGGGCTCCTCCACATATTATTTTGCTCTATGATGGCTTGGAATGGAAAGTTTCTTTAGGGAGAAATAATCAGGTATTACTTCAGCCTTTAATTCTCACTCCACAGTAGGCCTCCTTTGAGTAAAGACTGCCGACTGTGACAAATTGTGCTGCATCAGTGCTATAATATGAAGTGGAGTCCATTAAGAACTGAGCTGAGATCACCAAACTCATTTTGATTAACCTCCAGGTCACTAAACACTTATAAATATGTTACACAGCAGCTGCTAAACATATTTATATATGCTTAAGGTCACAGCATCATCTGTTGGTTGTTGGAGTTAAGTCAAAAATCTTATGTTTCCTTCTGTGCTGCTTTTAGTTAAGGCATATCCAACATACTGCAGTACTAGACTCTCTCCTACATCTCCCAGTTCCCTCCTCCATTTTTTCCGGGATGCTAAATAAAAATCAAGCCTTTAAAAACAGTCTGCTGTACACGTAGTGACATCTAATGGCAAAAATTCATCTGGCCAGCTATGAATTTTATAGCAGTACAAAGCCAGCTAAGTATACAATTCTACAGTACTTGTCACATAAACACCAAGGGCTGGGTTGCTTAGGGATATGCAATTAGGAATAATAGGAAGAAATTAAGAAAAGATACACTTAAGTTTAATATAATGAAAAGATGTCTTCATGGTGAGATACAGTTACCCTCCACAGGAATAAAGGAAACCTCAGCACCTGACATTTCAGCATGCAGGCAACACGTTAGAAAATGTATTGGTCAGAGAAACCCTGCATTGTGTATGAAACAGAGTATCTGCTCTTGCAATACCTTGATCCCAGATAATGTATTTTTCACCATTTAGAAGAAAAAGCAGCCAGGCCAATACAAATTTGGGATTATACTATCAATTTAAACACAGTATCTAAACCCAGAATTTTTTTTCCTGCTCTACTGCTACAAATAGACTTTCAAGAGTTCAGCAATTGTAAGAGATTTAAAGTGTAAGGGAGGAATCTGCTTGCTTTCTATAGTTTATTTACTCTGTTGACAATTTTGCAATGCCTATTGCCAGAGCCAGTTGTTATGCTTGAGGAAAGCACTGCCACCTCAGGGGACCTGGACAAGCTGGAGGAATGTGCTGACAGGAACCTTGTAAAAGTCAACAGGGACAAGTGCAAGGTCCTGCACCCGGGAAGGATGAGCCCCCTGTGGTGCCAGCTGGGACTTCACTAGAGGGAGCAGCTTTGCTGAAAAGTCCCTGGGCATCTTGGCAGCCAGAGCTGGGCATAAGCCAGCAGTCTGCCCTGGCAGCAAAGAGGGCCAGCAACATCCTGGGCTGTGTGATGAGGTGCAGAGTTGGGATATGGAAGAAAGTGATCATCCCCTACTTCCTCAGCACTCCCTGGACTCCATCTAGAGTATCATGTTCGGTTTTGGATCCCCATAAAAGAAAAGATGATGATAAACTAGAGTGAGCAGAGAACCCCTTACATGGCCAGGGCTTGAGCACTCACCCTGGAAGGGCTGAAGGATGAGGCCTCACTCAGGCTGGGGCAGAGACAGCTGTCGAGAGGAACCTACAGCAGCCCCATAGCACCTAAAAGGAGGTCAGCAAGAAGACAAAACTGGCCTTTTCACAGTGGGCATGGTGGGAGGATAAGGCACACTGAGCAAGAGAGAAAACACATTAAGATCAGACTGGATGAAAGGAAACCATTTTCCCAGTGAAAATAGTGAGAGACTAGATTTGGTGGCCTGAAGGGAGTGGGCAATCTGTGCCTTTGGAGGTTTTGAAGACCCAACACCGTAAGATCTAAGATGAGCCTAATGAGGAGAAGGTTGGACTAAACCTCCTCCTCAGGTTCCTTACCAGCTTGAATGATCCTATAATCTTAGCTTGTCAGCTTCACTGTGCTGTTGACAGTCTGGTGTACTACTGGGTCCAAAATACAACTGCTCAAATTCAAACCATTCCCTTTTAAGAAGTTCTTCCGCTGATTTTTTGTTTCCCTTCATTTGCAATCTACCCAAAGCTTAATCTGCACTTAATCTCTTTTCTCTGCAAAACAAGTAGCATCAGATCTAATTGTGTCTTCTGAGCTAATGCAGAAGTCCATGTATTTAAAAAGAGGAGTTGGCATGCAAGATCTGGTCATCATTAAGAAGCACAACAAAGAAACTGTTAGAAGGAACAGCACTGACAATATACAGGAGCACATGAGTGATCACAGCTGCTGAGCAGTCTCTTATATTGAAATGCCTTCCTTTAACTGGACCTGAAATCCTCAGTAAGTTTATGCGTTGTCTCCAACTGCTACACAGAAGTCACTCTACAGCCCTTGAGCTTCACACTTGCCGATATGTGATTTAGTACCTCCTCAGTTTTGTCACCTGCTGCAAGACTCACATTGTCATCTTCCTTCTTTCTTCTTACTGAAAAAATATGAATTCACTACAAACTTGAGTTCAGATCTGTATATGGTTTAGCTATGGACAATGACAGAAGTGGATTATGCTTCTCAAGGAGACAAGAAATGAAGACACAACTTTTCATACGGAAACATGTCAAAGCTCAGGCTGTTCCTGTGTATAGAGAGATCAAGTTCTAAAACTTTCTGTAGATTTCCTAAGAGGCACCTGATGCCTTGTACTCTTCTCTCAATCTATAACACTGGAGCAAAGCCCTTCATACAGTCAGAAAAAATGATCCAGCTTTTGTAATGAGCCCCGTGGCAGCCTGAGCACAGGAGGCAAGTCCAACATGGAAATGTACAGGGAACAGAAGAAGGCTTCAGAGGTGGAGAGTCTAGAAGTGATGGAGGTGAGGAGATTTTGGTGCATAGAAAATGGAAATGAAGGAGACAGGAGAAGTAAATTAAGAAGGAAAAAGGATTGGGAGCATCCTCACTAGGCACCAAAGGATTTAGGGCACTGAGGACGACAGGTGCGCAGGAGAAGGCAGGTGAAACAGACGCAGGAGAAGGAGCAGGGAGAAACACACAGAATGCTGCTGCTCCCAGGGTAAACACAGGTTATGGCCCCTCTAGCACAAGTGGAGCCTCTTAGCCAGATATATGCCTAAAGGCAGGAAGGGATTCACAGAGGAGCTTCCAACGCAGGATGCTACCAGACATGTGCCTTCCCTCAAGTCCTCAGCTTGGGCACCCTGCCCTGAGGTAGGGCCAGGCTCTGAGGTCAAACGCTGGGGAAGCCCCAGACCAAATGTGGCACAAGGGGGTGATGCTGAAGGAGCAGTGCTACAGGGACAAGGGCAGAGATGGGGCACACAGCCCTGGAAGGGAAGAGGTGGCGTTGAGTCACACTGCACAAATCCTGGCGGTCACAAACCCGTATCAGCTGTTAGGCACTTGGGCACTGTGCTTCCTGACACTTGACATAGCGTGCACCTAATGCAGGGATTTCTCCCAGTTATGCTGCCCTGGGTGCTGGACCTGAAAAATTATCCTGTTACTGTGACCTGGCCACCTGAGCAATTGGCTGGTGAAAAAAAAAATGGCCCACAAGTTTGCCATTTCTGCTCCAGATCTTTAACCTACATCAGTTTTGCAGCGAATGCACTGCAGCACCTCAGGGGAGTAATTTGTGTAAACATTTTAAAAGGAACATTTTTTCTTTTAATGCTGACACACTGCTAAGGTGGCTACTTGATTACAAACTGTGAAAATGACTGCGTTAGGCTGCACACACAAATCACAGTGTACTGACCAAATTGCCCTGTGCTTATCTGTGCCAGGTCTGCAGCATGACAATATTTCCTCTCTCTTTTAAATGTCAAAGTATGATTTGGGGGGTTGTTATTTAAACACACTGACCTGCACAATAACAAGAAGTACTTTATTTAAATCTGTCTTGAGCTGGGACTAGCCTTAAGCGCTTATAATCTGTCACACTTTGACACCAAATGGGTTATTATAATGAGAGTAATTCAGGAGTGAGACCTATGAATGCTTTCTCCCTGGAGAATTTACACATAAACATGTGCAGGCAGATACACATGCTCTTTTGCTATAGATTTTCCTTCTTGCTACATTATGGGCTTCCTTGGAGAAGTGAAACCATTTTTACTGTCAGTGGATATGGGAGAACTGAAGGAGGGAAAAGGGAGCAAGGGAAAATAAACCCCAACATTGCTTACTTTGTTCTGCCTGGAGGTTCATAGCACTCTTAGCAAAGGCCAAGACAAACAAAGCCTGAATATTGGCTTGAGCAGCTATAAAAATGCATTGAAGGCAGTTCCCATGCGAATAAAACAAACAAATTTAACATCACTATATCTGAAAGCAGAGTATCTTCTTCTTGTCAGCTGCTACTGTAAGTACACTAACCTGGACTTACATGTCCTCCCTTGGTGGGGAAGTTCACCAATTCTAATAACAAAGTTTCAGAAAAACAACCATGAAAGCTGCTGATTTGACAGGTATTAGGTCTACCACAAGACTTTTTGCCATTTTTCAATTTAGAAAGAAAATTTTACACTTGTGCATATCTACTTGTGTGAAAGCGGGAGGCCAAAGTTCTGAACTACACTGACACTGACAAAGCACTGGGAAACATAAATGAAAAAGCATCCAGATTCATACTGAGGGGGGTGTGTGTGTGTGTGTACGTGTCTGCTGACAGGAGGTACACAGAACTAACACAAAACTGTTCTTTTCAACAACCAGGCCTAAATGGCTGTGCTAAAATGGAGGAACCATCTTAACATTGCAATTATGTGATAGTGCAAATAGCCTTGTAATCCACTGCAGTCAAACTGAGTACAATGCCTGATTTCTTCATCTGGCTGATCCAAATATCATTGTGCAAGATACTTTTAAAAAGAGTAACAGAAATAGCCTTTCTAAATATATTATTTTTCTTCTGATTTACACATATACTTGTGCCTTTAGTATCATCTCCATTGGTTGGATTTTACTAAAATCCAATCAAGGACAGGGGAGAAACTTAAAAATTAGTTATTCCTACCACACTGATTCAATGCTGAGCCAGTCAGAAAAACAGTCGCAAAATCCTATTGTTTGTTTACAAGCTGTTGTCATCACATTAACCATTCTTCCAGTGAAAATATCTCCCCGATGGGCTACCTACTTGGTAGTCATTTAAAGCCCATCAAAACAGGAGTGTCACACCACATCGAATTCTGGAAGAGCAACATAAGAGGCACGTGTAATTCACGAGTAATAATGCTAATAACAACACAACTACCTAACATTTACACAGCTGAATGCATGCTGGGGTCAGAATAAATCTGTCTACCCCATTTTACAGACAATAAAAAATGGAGGAAGAGGTCTAAGATTAATAATCCAGATCTAAAAGATGGCCAGAAGAATAATAAAGTAGTTGAATACAGTGAGGAAAACACAGGATAAGCCTGTTAAAAAAAATAAAAAAATCCTTAACTTCATTTGATCCTAATGACAGAAAAGAGTGTGACTGAAAAGCATTTAGTGAGTAAAATACTGTAGGGTTTTGTTTGTTTGTAAATTGTAGCCATTTGATTTTCTTTTTATGAAGTTTTCTTTCTGTTAATTAAAGTAGTTTTGGTCTGAATTTCATGATGATCACAGCATTTCATCACCAGTCTTCAAACCCACAGGGAACCCCTGAAATGCCTTTATTGCACAGCATTCTTACAAGTGTAGAACATGTCCATATTTGAATTTTTTTGTGTAAGAACAAACTAAGCTCTTGGTACTCCATGTAACCTGTACTGGATAAATACAATTATAATGCTGGGTGACAAAAATCACAGAACAATTGGAAAGCAGGCCAAGTCAAATGGCTCAGAAACCCATCAGAGCTCTGCTCTTGGTGAGCTCTGTCTACCTTTGCCACACATGGATTTGTACAGCAGCTCTAACAGCAACTGCTTGCACAACTGTCCCTCTCACACATATCTGAGCACTGAGGAGATGTATTTCTTAGCCCAAGTGGAGTGTGTGATGCACAAAAGAGGGCTGCTTCAATCTGCCCAGCAAGCAGGACTATGCAAGAACTGGGGAACTGGGTTCATAGGAAAAAAAAGAAATTTGCCCTGAGTGGCATGATGCTGTCAATCTGAACCAGAATGTCAAGAAGGGTGATTTAGCCTGGTGTGACTTGATATCAAAATGGGAATGACTCATAAGACTCTCACTATGCACCTTCTATTTTTGTGCATGTTTATAAATAGCTGTATTAAAAAGTCGGAAGGCCCTATGAACTCTCTCCCAGAAAGATTACTTGAAAGTGGTAAGAGTCTGCTCCCAGCACATGAACAGCCAGAAGGTCACCAAGGTGTGGTGCTAAAAAGCTACAGGGAACTAAGGACACACTTTGTGTTTCATTAACTCGGTTTCCTCTGGTGGGACACTGTCTTGGGAGAGGTTTGATCCCTGAGCTCCCTCCTCTTCCACCTGGAGACGCTGTCTCCCACCACCTTCTTACCATGTTCAGTCACATCCTCATGCTGCTTTTGAGCACCTTGGAATGCACTGTGCTAGCAACCAACCAAAAATCTAATAAAAACCTGATCATTTCATGCCAGCTCTTCAGTGTATTTTTTCATAGTAAAATGTCATCTGGCTGACAGCAGCATGCTGAATGCAACTGTGCATGTGCATCAGCATGGTGAGGAAGTTCTCCAGAGAGATTTCCCAGCAGACATGTTTTCACTCACCTATCTTTGCCCAATGGCCTGAAGCAGTTATATGTTTATTGGTATTATTACCAGCACTGTTACCATCAGTCTCAGCTCTTTGGCACACTGGACAAGAGCAATGCAGTGCACATGTCAGCATGATTTCAGCTGCCTCTTCATCTTTCTTTCAGATGCCTGAAACCTACTATGGCCGCTGCAACAGGTATTTAACGTGTTAGTAAGACTGACAGCCATCATTAACAAAATCTAATACTGTTAGGTTATTATTTAATATGATTCTTACAAGGCTACTTATACGTCCAGCTAGAATTGGTGCTTCCATCTGAACTCATCAACAAACTGAAGGGCTCTTCCCACTCATATTTCCCTGGGCAGCATTGCTAAAAAAAATATTTATTTTTTTCTCAAATACCACCCTTGTAAAAGAACCTAAAACCTTAAACCCCCTTTAAAACCTGAAATCTTCCTATCATTTTTTATGTCTCTCCCTTTCTGTCACAAAAAATCTTAGGCTGCTCAATCACCGTCCTGTACTTGCACAGTGTTATGTGCCAAATCACACAGCACAGTCACAGAATTAGCTTTCTTCATGAGTCCCATTAAACAGATGGCTATTCCCCTATTTTGTTTTGGCTTTTTTTTTTCCTAACCACTTCTGTGATTTAAGCTAGTAGATCTTCTGACAGACTGTGAAAATTGTTACCTCATCTGAAATAGTTTTTGTCACCCAAGAAAGAGTACTCAACCTGAAGTCCTCCCTTATGCTTTAACTTTATACAATATCAATTAATGAAGTACTGCATCCTTAATGTCCTGAAGATCATATTTTAAGTTACAGAATTTCTATGTAACATCCAACCCAGAATGTTAATAAGCTACACAAAGTCCTACAATGCAATTTTGTTTCAAAATAATTAGTCTTTCTACAGAGGGCAATGAATCTCCTAAACAACCAAATAAAGCCAGAAATAATCTTGACACAATAATAATCGAATTAGAAGTGTCTCTGAGGTAAGTGAAAATTCTTATTCATGACTAAAAATCATGCTTCCTTCCCAACACACTCCTGCTTTCACAATTTAAGAATGGTTACTCTCTGAAGGAGGAAAAGAGTAGGACCCTTGAGGTCTGTGGTTAATCTCTAATGGCATGAACAGCATACAGCAGTTGACTTGATTGATGAGTCCAAAGAAGAAAAAATGTCTCCCCAAATCACTGGTTGCCTGCAAGAGCTCTGCAGCATGGTGACAACCAGGGCTCCAAAATGATGGATTTACCTTTTAGTAAAACAAAACTCCAGACAAAAATGTATTTCTCTTAGTCTCCTACAAGAAATGGCTTTGGTTAGCTCAGCATGTAAAGTTTCTTCCAATCCTTACATGATTTTATCAGCAATTTTGAGCTGATCCATAAAATGCATCTCCATTTAAATAAAATAATCACAGAAGATTTCTAGCTTTCCCCTTACAATAATAAATACATATAAGCTGAGCTGAATTTCCTCCCTCCTAATAAATTGTAGAAAAAACCCATGTATTAAAAAACCCATTGTAAAATAAAACCCATGTAGAAAATACATGATTCTGCTTTGAAAAGCAAAACATGAGGAAAAGAAAAAAATAATAAAAAATCAGCTTGATAGAAATTACTATTTCTCATGAAGGGGGAAAAAGCATGGGTCCTTTAGAGGAGAAATATGTCAATACTGGTTAATAGCTTCCTTAGAAATTACAGTTACAGTAAGCACTAGTATTTGGACTTTTAACCCCTCAAATCACACAGAAACCTAGCATGGGGATAAGATATTCCAGCTACTACTGAATCTCCTCCAGCCCCAGGTGGAGCCAGCACGGGAGTATTTGGGGTTCACAGAGACATTGCATCCATTTAGGCCAAGAAGCAAAACCACTTCACCCTCCTGAAATGATACATGGACTTTATTTTGGAAGCCAAATTTAGTTTCATGGACTGAAAGCACCACCAGAATATTGGAACAGCACTCATCGAAAGCAAAGTGGGGCTCGTTTCAGGGTGACCCATCAAGATCTCTGAAGGGAATCTGTGATTATTTGGAGGAGCAGAGCAGAGGGGAAATGACCAGACAGCTTGTGAATGGCCTGAATTTTTACAGGAGCAACTCCTTCCGTGTGACTGAATGTTAAATAAAAGACCCGGCAGGAAGAGCCTTTCTTGCCAGGGGCTTATTTCAAAGGCAACAGATAAGGCAGGCACTGGCTCCAATTATGGCTACCAGTCCTATCGTAGCCTAGTTTACTCTGGGGATTTCACAGCTGGCAGCCTTTCATCTGGAAGTAGCCTGGTTTGAATAAGCAAAGAAACTTGAATGAGTACTTAACCTTCCTGCACTCCATCGAACTTCCCAGCAGAGAAGAACAGCACCTCCAAGCTTAAGGGGAAAAGGGAAAACAATGGAAAATATATACTCTCTCCAGGGATTAAAGATGGTAAGTTTTACTGGAGTGCTTCACGACTTCCTGCTACCAAACTGCAGCTTTCAAAATCACAATTAGAATTTTAAATCCAAGTTTCAAGATCAAAAGGGCCAGACTGGAAAATACTGCACAAAATTGACAGGCACTAGGATGTAAAACACCTAAAACAGTTCTGGGTTTTATTTATATTATTATTCTTTTTAAAAAATTTATTCCCCATTTCCGCCTCCTTCTTTTTCCTTTTGACATTTTAATGCACCATGTCCATTACTATATTTCCTCACCAATACCTTCTAGTCCATCAGCAGTGCTGCATTACCCTGCTGTCGGAGAAAATAATACAGAAAAAGTGCTTTGTTGGCACCAGCAACACGGATTATGAATTATACATACAGAGCAGGGGAGAAATGCTGATGGAACATTAGCGTGCCTGCACGTGTGCAAGTGTGCAAGAGTGTGTACACACACGTACAGACTGAGAAGAAGACATCTAGAATGCACTTTTAAAACTAATTGACACTAATTGTGTTTCTCTGTACAACAGAAATTCTCTAATATCAGTGCAGCTTTGTTTGATTGGTTTTATGACTGATTAAAAACGTACTAAATTCTTCTCACCATGCTACAATGAGGATGTGGTATCTAACCAGTTGCTAAGCAATTTAGAACCAGAACCACACTCTAGAATGCCTACAAGTATGTCAAAGCAATGCAACATCACACATTATTGTAGAGACTGAACACCACTTCTCAGGTGGCATGGGGATCAGCAGAAGATAATGCAAAAATCCACCTCAATTTAGCAAACCAATGGCCAGGATTTAAAATGATCAGAGGCTGCAAATAGCAAAGCTGGTTCCCAATTCCTCAGTTTAATAAACTACTACGTCTGAATTGTCTCCTCTAAAATCAATGGCACCGAATTCTAAATTCACTCAATCTATAAAAAAAATTGCTTTAATTTACAAAATTGCAACATGCAATCCTGAGAATCATATTAAGGTACATTGAGGTCAAAGGGGATGCCTTCAAAGACAGGACTGCTCCTCATGTAGGCACATCAAAACTCATTTTGTTGTAATTAGTTCAGGTATTGATAACTGTAGTTGCACCAGCAAAAGGCTCATTTTAGCATCCAGTTGGATGCACATTTTACAGCCAGCTAGCATTGAATTACATCTTCTAAGGTCACACTACTAACAGCATGCAAGTCAGCTATTTTACAACTATGTTTTTACCTTTCCATATACTACAGTTATACTTTCAACTGCTGAGAAGACATGCTCAGAATGACACTCACTGCTAGCATGAGAGATGCTGAAAGTGATGGTGACAAGCGTCTAGCTCTAAAGATGTCTGATGACTTCAAGCACCAACCTGACAATCAATTTTAAACGGAGAACTTGCTGTAGGAAAAGCAAAAGCTCACAGACAGTGCACACATAGTCCTGCAAAGGTTCAAGCTGGGCATCTGCAAACTAGGAGCTCAACAATGGCTGGTACTGGAAGATACTGGCTAATTTTGCTGCCTTTCACATCAACAGGGAAAACAGTATCTCATTTGCTTAAAACAGTTTGTTTTTATTGAAGGCTTATTGTGATGTGGTTTTGTACACACAGGAACATTTATCTATTTATAGTGATTCTAAGAATCACAGTGTGATAAAAGAGCTTTTGGAGCCACCTGGTCCTTTAAGGTCTCCTCTGGGTTCTAGTCTCCAGCAGCAGAACCAGCCCTTGGGGTTTCAGTCAATGCCAACCTAAGTTATGAAGAGTTTTTCTTCCATGGATATATTAGGTTTTCAACACACAGTCCTCACCAGTCAATGGCTATGCTGACGCCAAGACAAGACAAATATAAAAAGGAAAACACTGTTATGTATATCCTTCACACTCTCCTCCTGAACATAAAGTGAATCGCTACACAGGGTACTAGAGATTTATTTAACATTGCCTGCTGTGAACTTTTACTCAGAGTAAGCTTGAGCACCCTGGGTAGCCTGAAACAATGAAGAGATTCAATGAAGAGGTCTCAAAAACACCTTTCTTTTCTCTAGCCTGACATGGCAGTTATCATTTGGGAAACCCTGGCCTGGGCTGGGAAACAAGACAGACTAGCAAATCATAAGATTTTAGGTTATAGGGAAGGTATTATGTAGCTGTAGATATTAAACTAAGCTTAACATAAAGCAGACCTCAAGATAAGGTCAAAGGCTAATTCAAATGGTGTAAATCTAGTATCTTCCACAGCCATCACTTTCATTTATACGATTTTATTATTTTCTAATGAAAAGGGTGGTGGTCTGCTCTGAGGATGATACCTAGGTATAACTGGCTGACACTCAGATCCTGATCATCCTGCCCTGGTTAATGAACATTGATTTTGTGCCCCAGTGGAAGAGATTTTTTTCTTATGCATGTCATTTAAATTCGTTCTACGCTGCTGCTTAGTGTGGTTTGGCAAGGCAGAGGCAAATCAGCGTTCTATGTCTAAATGAGACTCCTGAGCTGGGAAATGACAGATCCTGTGGATTAACAGCTGAAGATAAATTTCTCTCCCCTATTGATACTTGGCTACTGACTCAACAAGTTGACCTTGAAGTGGATCACAACCAACTTGAACAGAAATACTGCTGTGCAACCATGACTATGACACAACCATTTAATTTTATTCTAATTCTACACAGAGGAAGGTGTTTCATAGTAATAAAAATCCAACACTTTTTGAGCTCCACAGCTGAATTTTATCAACTCAACACATTTGAAGAAAAAGGCTGGGCACTGTTCATGCACATTGGCATACAGGAGTGGATGTCCTCCCAGTTAGGCAAAGCAGTATGGTGGGAGTGCTCTCCCATTTCACTAAGTTTTGTTTTTTGAACTGGATAACCAGTAGACTTGTGTTCTAATTTTTTTGTTTTTCTTTCTCCTTGTTCTGTGCACATATATGCACAGTGTTATTAAAGAAACCAAACTAGCAGCTACAGAAAACTGGTAATTAGAACTTGTTAATTGCTGTGACAGCAGCAATAATTTGAGTATTAAAGATTTCCTACAGAGGCAACAACTAAAGTAACAGGACGGCAGGAAGTCCATAAAGGTTGTACCTCAGGTGAAGATGGACTTGTTTGTGAGGGAGCAACAGGCTGGGAGTAAACACAGAAGTTCTGTAATTTGTGATATGGTTACAGAAATCAGTGTGGAGGACTCTGGTGAGAAAACAGTAGCTGCACTTCAGGCAAATGTTTTGCAAGGGATACGTTGTGCTCCTAAAAATTCTTCTAGAGACTAATTTTTCAAATACATGCACACTCAACTACAGTGTACTAGAATTTCCTTGAAAATCCCCTTAACAAACCCTGTAGTCATTCCAGCAGTACATCATCCCTCAGAAAAGGATCATGCTTTGGGGGTTGTAGTTCTCTGCCTAGGCAACAGTGACAATACCATCAAGTCCAGATTATGTGGCTGCATGCACTGCTGCAGACTAGAACATCAACAATGAAGAGACAAAGATGATGCCTGGGTCAGGGAAGGAGACATCTCATTCCCTCTCAGTAACAAGTTCTTCATTTCCTTTTTAGGCACAAGGAAATGGAGCTGTGCCAAAAGCCATGCAGGTTTGTGGGTGACATACAAATTTTCATTGCACTGTCATAGAAGTGTTAGTAAAAAGAAAACAAAAAACTAAAATCCCTGCTACAATGCAAGTATTTCTGTATCTTTCATGTGATCTCTATATTCTTTCAGCAGCCAAATGGGATGTTCACAAACATTTTTAAAAAACACCAAGGTCCCACAGCAAGCCCAGTTTATATCACTACCTACCCATACTGGTCAGGCTGGTGCGCTGAGGGTGCCTAAGTGTTGCCAGAGTTTGGGTGCTGTGAAGAAAACATGGGGTGTCTGCCAGTTCCAGATGGGGGATGGCTGGGATAAGCAAGTAATCTAATGTGTAGTGGCCTGAAGTAGAACGGAAGAACAGCCTCTCTGGATTTGATCTGTATCACGAATCCGAGTCATTGTCACATACATTCCTTCCGCATGCGAGTCTCGAGGACTTGCAGGAATAGCCAAAAGCCATTATGCTTTCTCCCCTACAGCTGACTTGAGATCAAAGAGGAAAACAGTGTGTTTGCAACCCCCTGGCATGAGAGCACTGTGACAAGTTCCTCCCAATTTGCAGTTTATAAATAACCCTTTTGCCAGTATTTGTGAAGAGATTCAGTGACTGTTCAGCTCTTCCATAGGTGGTGGATCACTGATTGAGCAGTAGGTGATATGAACGCTCTGAAATGGTACAGTTTTGTCCAGTCAAAGCTAGAAAGAAAAGCAGTTCTACAAAACTGACTTGGGAGGAAGATGTGAGATAGAAGTGGTAATAATTTAACCCAGTTTTTGATCAAACACCACACACTATGCCCAACGTGTAAGCTGAATCACAACCAAATGCTTTCCACTTAACACAAAGTCTTTTCTTGCTGTCAAGACCAACAAACGTGAGCTTTTCCTTTCATTCTATGATTACAGAGAAATCCTGTTCCTGCAGCTGCAGTGATGGCCTATTTATTCCTTCGTGCCTGACCTATCAGCTTATAGCCTAAACCAGACAGACAGAAGCAGACTTCCATAAATCCTACTAGACAGGTCTGTTAAAACAACCAACAGAAGAAAGAGACTGCTGGTTCACAGATATCTGCTGGAGTGTGGTCTGTTTTAAGGGAGCCTGTTTCTATTTTACTAAGCAAGAACATGAAGTACAGTAAATTAAGAGTTATTGTTTTAGAAGTTTGCTGCTGCTTATCATTAGTAGCCACCTGCCTTTCAAGTTCTCAAAACAAGAAAGTAACAAATACAGGGACACAATTGCTTCCTATTTCTTGTTTAACACTGCATCTTGGAATAAGAGCAACTCTAACATCCACAAACACTGGTCTTGAATGATAAATATCTGGATGAACGTATGTGCATCTGTGTACACATATGCATAAGTGCAGTGAGCAATACACACACATATGACGAATACATTCACCAGAGGAGTGCAACTAGATTTGTGTAATTCTCAAACATTATGGACCTTCTTGCAACAGAAAAAGGTAATGAATGTGCCAGGAGTTATTTGAGTCCAGGGAAATGTGGATGTTATTTAATCTGAAAAATTTCACCAAAAAATGAAGATTTAATTGCAAATATTCAGGCATTTTAAGAATGATATGGACAGCAAAGTACCTTTTACCAAAACCCGTACACAAATGGCAACATATAGCTGTGCTGCCCTAAGGGGAGACAGGAAGACAAACTATGGCTCCAACCTCTGCAGTCCTGTTTGCAGGTTCTCTATTATGGATGCACAAGTGGGAGGTACCAACTCCAGATAACTACAGATTGTTTTTATGTCTCCTTCTGCCTCTCCCCTCCAGCTGCTCCCCTCAGCCTGCCCTCCTCTCCCCTTCTGCAGGCCTGCTTAGGAGTGAGAACATCCTGCAGAAGAGAACTGCCATCAGCACTGTTGCTCAAAACAGTAGATGCAAGAGTTGATGGACAGCTTCACAGGCTTCCTTACTCTCTGCTAGGGATAAGCTGCTGAGGACATGTTGGCCCTCTCTTTACCAGAGATAAATAAAGTATAAAAACTCAAAAAAGTTTAAAGTTACAGAGGGCTTGTCGAACGTCACTGCAATCCTGTGGGTTTTCCTAAAGCTATAATGCCAAGAACCAATTAGAAGTGGCCATCATCACCATTGTCACAACCTCTTTTTGAGAGGATAATTCAAACAGGCAACAGCATGCTTTCTCCTTAAGAAAAGGAGATGATTAGGAAAAAGTATTCTTCAGACCTCGTCCCAGAGATAAGGGCACAGCTAGAACTGTATAAATGCATATACACACACCTACACAGTACTGTTACTTCAGAAATGACAAGAAAAACTTTTCTACTTATTTAAACTCCTTTCATCTGAATGCATACCTGCTCTGAGCGGAGTTTGCAGCAGCCTGCATCACTGCAGCAGCCGCCTCCTGTGCCTTACGGTTCACAGTTGGCATGGGTGGGCCCATCCCAGGGCCTCCCTGCTGAGACATGCCAGGAGAATTGGGGGTCATACTGCTCATGTTTCCAGGAAATGGTCTGCTCTGCATCCCAGCTGATGGCATCCGTCCCAGGGGCATGGTACCACAAGGCTGGCTTGGCCCCTGTCCATGCATCTGACTGTTGGCATTTATCCCCATGCCGGGTCCTGGGCCACTGTAACTTGTGTTGGGCACACCGCTGTACGTCGGTGGTCTGGAGTAGTTTCCTGAGCAAAAATGATAAAAAAGCACAGAGAAAAACATTAAAACTTTTGAGCAAATATTTCTGTTAGGAAGTTAGCAGCTGCAGAACTTACACACGTGAACTAACGTGACCCACGCCGGCCTCAAAGGACAACGCTTTTACACGAGGACAGAGAAGCAGGGGAACAAACTGCCCAAAGAGGTTATGCAGACTCCCTGCATAGAGGTTTTCAAAACCCAGTTGGATAAAGCCAAAACCTGGTCTGATCCTTTATCTGACCCTGATTTGAATACAAGGTCAGCCAAGAACAGCTCTTCAGCACCCTTTCAAGTGAATGATCCTATGAACCTGATTTTCATGTGCCCTCAAACATTTTCTGTCTAATGTGTGTTACGAGGCAACAGGAAATAAAGAAAAGCACGGCCTCCAGAGGGTTAAGAGCACAGCACAATGTACACAACTCCCTTATGCAGTAAAGAGAAATGTGGCACGTAGGAAGCCCATTTCCTAAGTTCAAGGGAGAATCTTATTTTTGTAATTTCTTGTTCTCGTTCCTTTGTCTTTCTGCAGTTTCAGCACCAGGCTTCTTGCTCCTAACTGTTCTGCCCATTTAAGACAGAGATGATTTGGTGTAGACTGGTGAGGATGACTGCTGAAGTCTGAGAAAGATATCTGCTCTCTCCTGCCCCACCCTGTTTTCCTAGTAAGTTCAGTTTGGCTATGTCAGCATAAGGAGTGGTATCTTATAGTGCAACTCCTCTGAGAAAACTAGTCTTACACAAGTAAGCAGCAACAATACAAAGATGCTCATATAAGCAGGTGCCTTATGAAGGACGGCATGAAAACCTGCCTAAACCCAATCTGTGTTGTCACTGGAGTAAAGTGCTCTGCTCGCAGCAGCTTAACTCATTTGAGTGCTGATTTTCCTGTCATGTTGAAATCTCAAGAAAAATGGAGTATACAGCATGCAGTGTTACAGAAACAACCCCAGGCAGCATGAGAAAGAGGGAAAAAAAAAAAAAAAAGCTAAAGATATGATAGGAAACTATTTTAGGAAATGTATCACATTGCACTACTTCAGTCATCAGTTTTGACTTGTCTTCATTTCCATCTCATCCAGATTAGTGGAAACATGACCCATTCCCTCCCTGTGGGATGCCACAAAGCAGAGTTTCCTGACTACTCTCAGATATTCCCACGCTTATTTGAAGGCAGAAGCCCTTGGACTCCTCCTCTGATTGTGCAGATCAGCCATGCCCCTCCTCAGGCCTCAGCTACCAGGCAGAGGAGTTGGTGGCATCCAACTCCCGTTTGTATTTAAAATAAACATATTCATCCATCATTTGAATGCACACATAATTAATTCATATGCTCCTGCTGCTGTGCTTTTGCTAATCTTCTCCTCTCCACCCTGTAACTGACTCACTCTACTACAGATCTCCTTGGCGAGAACGTATGAGACCTACGCTTCCCAAGGAAATGAGGCAACCATCCTCTTCTGCTTTAAAATCCAGGTTTCTGCCTGGGACTCCTCACAGAAGGATCCCCAATATGTGGTTCAGCAGAGATGAAAAGCTCCAGGTTCAGCTTTATGCTGGCTTAAGACCACCCTGTCACTTTTCCTCCTCCTCTAGGCTTGGCTGCTTGCTGGCAGCTGAATATTCTCTGTTCAGTGAGCCATCACCCTCAGCCAGAGTTTTGGTTGCTGAGACCTGCTCAAGCCATGCATCTGATCCAGCATAAGTGACTACAGACTGAAGGGTTGACTAGTTTCACACTGCTCTGCTACGTGCTACAGGCAGCCGCACGCAACTTGGATGTTGCTCTGGATTTCCAGTTGCTTTGTGCAAGAAAAATGTAATAGAGCACTATGGTGTATATGTGCACTCAAAGATTATGCACAGCAGTTAACATGTATTATGTACATGCTATTAGTAACACTGCTTCCCAAAGTGAAGCAAATTCTCTCTCTAGACCAGCAGACCTGATATCCATGATCACTGGGAGCTACTGTCAGTCCAATTTACATAAAGCCAATTGGTTTTGTCATTTAGGGTCTACAAAGTACATTTAGCAACATGCGTGGAAGAGCAAACACCAATGATAAAACACTACTGCTGTTTTGATGTTATTTTGAATTGGGACAAAAAACGTAATCTTGTGTGCTTTGGCTTTTCCAGCATACACACAATACAGAAAAAAACAGTGAAATCTTCTCCATAAAAATATGCGGCTCAGTTAAAATAGCTCCTAATCATTCATCTCTAGGGATACACATCCAAGAGCACAGGGAAGTCAGATCTTTTTAGTAAGGAAAACAAGTTTCAGTGGTTTTTTCCATGTTTTTTTCCCCTAAGCATTTCCTCAATACCTCAAGTACTAGCTATTCTTATACCTTTCCCAGACCACAAAAAAAAAAAAAAAAAAAAAAAAAAAAAAAAAAAGGAAAAAGGAAAAAAGAAAAAAAAAAGCTAAACAAAATACAAGAGGAATTGCCAGGAATGAGGAGTGCAATCTTATTTCCATGTTTCTCTAATAGATTAGTAATTTGTTGGCAGTGGCTTTGACAGAAAACAGATGGATGCAGCATTAAACACAATGAATGCAGCAGATGCTAGGCCAGCCCACATCAGCTGGACGTGTCAGGCAGCCAAGTTCAAGAGCCCACACTTTTCAAGTGGGTACAAGCCTGGCAACAGCGGCTGCACAGTACTACTGAACAACTCCTCCCCTCCATATCTGAGGGATTTTTGATTCCAATTCCCCTTTGGCAGAGTAGAATTGTACCCAGAGAGACGACATCTCTAATGCATGAGAAAACACAATGCTGTAACAGGAATCAGGAGGAAAAAAAATGTGTAATGAAGATAATGTATGAAAAAAGCTGACTAAGAACCTGCCAAAGACAGATGTTCATACTTACTGCTGAAACTCTGGTCCACTTTGTTCAGGTTTGCTGAACAAAGTGCTCTGAGATCTTGCCATTTCTAGGCAAACTGAAGAGGGAAATTTGAGAACTACCTGTTAGTTTTGCTCTCTGCTTTAGAGACATAGATCAGCATCTCAGAACAGTTCTAGCATTTTTTACATGTGTGCTTAACCATCAAGCTATTCTTCTACAGACAATTTAAATGTGTTGTTCTGAATTTCTCTGAACTATTTTACCTAGGGGACTTCAGTAAGATACAGTTGATATTTAAGTCTTAGCTCCACACTCTTGCATATGTGGGTCTGGACTCAGAGGTCCAGACTCTCAAGATAAGCAGGGCATCTCATCCTTAAGATGCTACCATTTTAATTAAAATCTAGGATTAAAATCAGTGGGACCTAGACAGCAAAGTGCTTTTGTGAAATGAGTCCAACTTCAAAAGCACAAATACTCAATTGATAATACTTTATCACAAGCAAAAGGGGGTTTAACTTACAGTGAAGCTCTGGGGTTGTGGTTCAAACAAATTCAGTAGCAATTTCTCTCTTTGTTATACCCCAACAGAACAGCTTTACTGCTGAATTGAGTAGGAAAAGTTAGGAAGACAGATTCATTTCTGACACATTTTACTGATTCACAGGAAGCTTTTCTCTGTCCCAGTCTTAAAAGATCCAACTGACTATGGCATCTGACTGCTCTCCAGAGTGCATTTAAGGGACATTTTGCTGCAGCAGCAGTCTGATGCTCAGGTCATAGACCAGAGCTTCATTAGCCCCCGAGCCAGATGTTGTCCAAATACAAACTGAAGAGATTCTTTCTGTAACATCTTCAATCCTTGTTCTGGTGGGGCTTTTTTAGTGTGTTTTTTTTTTTTTTTTTTGTTTTTTTTTTTTTTTTTTTTTTTTTTTTTTTTTTTTTTTTTTGTTTTGTTTTTTTTTTTTTTTGTTTTTGTTTTTTGTTTTGTTTTGTTTTGTTTTGTTTTTGTTTTTTTGTTTTTCATTCTTGGGGACAGAAAAATTCTGGGATTTAATAAAAAATTAAAATTAATCTTCTGTACTGCATGCTCCTGTGTTGTATCCCAGACACACTGAAGTGTGGAGCCAAAGCCATTTATTATTTTTGTAGGAAACAGTTTCACAGAATTGGACTAGGACCCAGTACAGAACTGCTTCCTGGGAAAATATATTCTGCTCTTATTATAGTTCTAAGTGTCATGTAAACACATGAAAATCAAATAAATCAACCATAGGCATGAAATGGATCATTCTGCTCTCATGAACTGGGAGCTAATACTTCCAGTCCAAACTTAATGGTGTAGTCTTTACTATGGTGAGCAATTCCACTGCACAGAGGACACTAGCCTTGAGCAATTGTTTTCAGGACAGCACATAGTGAAATCCAGTATTCAAAGCTGGATCAAAAGCTTAGTGTTCAGAATGCTTTGATGCATATATGAAAATACAAGCAGTCCTGTCAAACCCAGCCTAAGCTTAACAATATTCTGGAAGAAGGCCTATGTGAACAAAACATGGAAAACAAATCAGATCCGTGAGAATTCCTTTAGTTTAATAATTTAAGAACTTGGTTTCAACCCAGGTAATTTTTAATATATTTCCTATTTTGGCAGAAAAAGGCAAATGGAATAACATTATTATATATTCATCATTGCTGGCATATGATCATGCTTTGTAATAGGCTATGTTAAGAGTTGCAATTATGGATTACTTCCATTTAAAATGAAAAAATGTTATTAAAACCTTAAGTCCAGGTAAGCAAATAACTTGGAAATACCACTATCTTCATCCCTGGATTTTATTGGTTAGATCAACCTGGTGAAAATACAGTATTCTTCTGGTTTAATTGTTACCTATAGAGCTGAGAGTCTGCAAGGGTCTAATTTTATGATGACCAGTGCACAGAATCACTGGTACTTTCCAAGCACTGGCAGAAGAACATGGTTTTCATCCATCACACTATTCACCAAACTCTTCTGAAATGGCTTGCTAATGACAATGATGCTCATTTTCTTCCTGTCCCTCAAGTTCACTTTTTAATAGCAGTTTCTTCCTGACCATGACCCATAAAATCATTACATAGGCACTTTCATCTACAGAGGGAGGAAAAGAACTGCTGAACTCAAGCAAAAAAAGAAAGTAGTATTTGGCGTGTTACTTAAATGCATTGATTTAGTACAAAAACCTTTCCATTCAATCAGTGTGGATGGCTAATGTTTTACTGCACTTGACACCCACTATTCCCATGGTTAGGAATCTCAGCAACAGCAGTACAGCTGGAAGTCAGGATAGCACATCATAAATCCACTGGATTTTTTACCAGTAAAGCTAGTTGCTCACTGTGCAGATAAAAATAAGCACTTGGACAGCATTTTATGGCCACAAAATGCTTTCCAAATAAAAGGAAAGCACCAGTCAACTGGAGTTAGGTAATTAATCTTCATACATGGCTATAAGGCATTACTAGTCCCATTTTAGTTAAGGAAAGCAAAGCAGAGAAATGAATCTACTTGCCTAAGTTGAAAGATGATGCAAAAGGCAGAGCCAAAATTAGAAACTGGGAAATCTTGGCTTGTAGCCCTGTGCTCAGAACACCGAACACTACCCAGAGATGAAACAGAAAGGAACACTGCACAGGGCAGCAAGGCTCCTTGCAAACAAACATCAGAACCAGTTCTCAGAACCTCGGGGACCGAAATACCCATCCTTGCTGGCATTGAGCTAGGAGAGCCATTGAGCCCTACAGAAATTCCCATCGCTGGTTCAAGTCCGATTTGGAGCTTTTAAGTAAGCAAGCAACAGTAGGAAGTGCTGAAATAGAAAAGCTTCTTTATGTACCTCTAAAGAAAATACTGACCCTTATACATTCCATGGCTTGACTTCAACTTCATTAACCCCCTAAACAGATGCATACTTTATAAAGGTTATCCATTAAAGGCAAAACAATAGACAAGTTCAAGGCTGTCCAGGGGCAGAAATTGTGTATTCTATTTTCGTTTTACTTCCCCATGAATTCTGTCAAACAAGCAAAATAAAAGAAACCGTCTCTCTCAGTCTGAAGGGTTAGTTAAGATTCACAAACCATATGCATTAGAGCTCAATATTCTATTTCCACAGTAGCCACTGTATTATTATGCTTGTTAGAAGACTTTACCCTCAAAGTCACCATGCAATTTCAGGTTGGCCTTGGGATTTCATCCAAGAAAAGAAGTCCTATTTTGGGATCGGTGTTGTGACCCTTATTCCATGCTTGCTCAAATGCAGCCTCATCACAGAGATGACATGCTTGGGCTCCTAAACAATAGACCTGGCAATGCCACACATTCATTATTTCCTTGCCTAATTTAAGGTCACTATTTTTATACAGAAAAAGGTGCTAATAACAGAAACAGCTTCTTCCACAGGGTGTAGCTCTATCTTTGGATACAACTGTATTTGTTTAGGTTTTTTTTTTTTTTTTTTGAGAGAGTGTTGTGTGCGTGTTTTTGTTGTTTTTAACATACCTACTCATATACACGATACATATATATATGTATTTTTTGTACATGTATTTTTTACTATATATATAGTAAAAAAAAAAAATAAAATTGTTGTATCTATTACCAGCAAGCATTTTACCTTGTGGTCCATACTGGCTCATCTGAGGCCCATAAGTACCACTTGAATTACTCTGCTGAAAGCTACCAATTCCAGGATGCACTTGACCTCCAGGTGAGGGGTGTGGTGACATGGAAGGTCCAGTTTGCTGAGGTCCATACTGTGACATTTGGGGGTTCCTCTGGATGCCTGCCATAAAACCTTTAGGAAGAAAAGCACCAAAGCAAAAATTAATATTCAGATAACTTAATTTTAAAAAAAACCTTTGGCATTAAAATAAACCAACCCTCTTTAGTTACTCAGACTAAGAATACCCAGAAAACTGCTGTTGTTCATACAAACAAAACCAAACACATCTCCAAGTCAGCAATGATGTCTCGACCTCCAAAAACTGTACATAAGGTTTGAAAACCTTTATTTGTAAATGAAGGCAGGGCAGTCCTGCTTAGTTACAAATGGGTGTTAATTTTAAAATTAGAACAATTTTAAGGGAAAAAAAAATCAAAGGCAATTATATGCATTATTCAATTAGCAGTATTAGGGAATTTGCCTGATGACTTATGGTGGGAGTATCCATCACATCTTCCAACATTATACATCACTACCAAAATGCCTCACTTCAACAAACTCACCAGAGCTAAAATATACCTCTATGTGAGGACTAGTGATACCAACCAGAAAGCTGTTTTGTTATGTATTTGTGCTCTAGGTCCTTCTTCTAGTCTTTCCCCTGCACATTCCATTGCATTCTCTCCTTTTCCCCTTTCGTAAATGTATTAATGAATTCCAATTTAATTCAAGGTTCAAAAGCTACAGCAAGAGACCTAGTGAAACAGTATCAACTTTAGAAGCTTCACATGAAGGAACAGAACTAAGCCTATTAAATGAAGGAAGAAGAGGGTTTTTTGGTGTGGTCATGAACTGAGAAAAATCCTGCAATCCTGCACATGAAATGTCTGTGTAGGGATGCTGGTTTTCTGATGTTTTATACCCTGAAAGGTTTTAGTGCTGCTTTGAATGTTGAAGAGGATGTGCTGGTAAAATTTAGTTGGGTTTTTTTTATTATTATTTCTAGAGGAAATCTGCTTTGTTTCCTGTTCTGCTCACACATCAAATTTCATCTTTCCATTTCCCTGTGAGGCAAAACCTGTGCATGCCACAGGCCAGCTCTTCCTGTGCTGCCACCGTGCTGGGTGAGCCCCGGTGTGCAGCACAAAAGGGTGACTCTCCCACTGGTTGTGGGCTGGGGTGTCTTCCCACTGGTTAGCACCAAACATCACCCTCCCCGCCCCTTCCCACCCCAGACACTCAATGCTTGATTAATGAAGAGAGGGAATTTTTTCTGAGCCATACCCAGACACGTGATCAAACTGATAACTGAAAACATTGAGGTGCAGGTTGTAAGGAGAAAAACAAGGAGACAAGATGACTTTGCACCAGTAAAGCGTCCGGTTCTTTTGTACTATGAACAGATCAACCCATACTGTGCAAAACTCCAACTGCAAGATTTGGTAGAATATGCATCAATTTTTCCTGATCTTTGTGCAAGCCCCAAGACAAGGAACTTGATCACACCTGAACTGCAAAGTCAGAGCCTGGCACTTGCTCTGGAGGTAGAGCAGACATTGACACACAACACAGCAAAAAACTTAGTGCAAAATGGCAGCTTGGAAACTGGTCTGTACTGGCTGGAAAACTCCACACTTCTGCAAAGGAAAACTTGCATGACTTGCATAATTTCCATTTAGCTTTATTTTGAAACAGACCCCTTGATTTTTAAAACAGTTCCACTCCGGGCTCAATTCTTATTACAAAGCCTATGTCTTTGGCTAACAGTGCTGTAATTTAGAAACCTAATACAATTGTATGTCTGTACAGAAGAGATGCCAATGTTCCTGACACACACCATATATATCACTCTTGTGGTATCCATTTGAATGAAAAAATTTGTACTGGTCACACTAAGATTTTTATTATAAAGACAGTAAAGTTACTCCTGTGTCTAGTACAGAAGTGAGGGTGTTTTTTTTTCCCCTCAGCTTTAAATCTATATGTGCTAACTTTCCATTAGTGCAAACATTGCACTAGTGATTAAGGTTTTTCAGCCCCATTATTATTGCAAGCAGTACTTTTCTTAACACCACAAGGAAGGTGTTACACTAAACAGCTACTGGTAATTTCCAATAGTGATGGAGAAGAACTGCTGGTTGTTGAAGCTAATGGACAACATGGGCTAATGTCTAACGAAAAACATGGATATTCTCAGTTTTAACCAGCTCTGCTATTGGCAAAAAGGCTTCTCAAGGGACCAGAGTAATAAGTAAGTAATAAGTAAATATAAGTGTTTCTACTCAAATGACCTCTTCTTCAGTAAACTCCTCCTCATTCATTTCAGATGCTGTAGAATGGACTGTACAGCTATGTGTATACAGTCATAAATGAAACATGCCAGGAGGAGAGTGGGACACTTGTGTCCATCCAGATAAATCTTCCCACTCAGTCCTAGCCATCTTATCTGTATGACTTCTGTGCACAGTCCCTTGTCCTGCCTTATCCATGCTCTGGGCTGTGGCTCAGGAAGCATTGGCCAAAACCAAGCTGGGGGCATGCCAGTAACTCAAGAGCAGAGATAACTGTGTGATACTACTCAAACTCATGCTCTAGCCTTGGTTTAATAAATATGTTGATTAACACAACAAAAAAGGAACACACTCCTAAACTGTTCTTGTCGTGAGGCATGAGTTTGATCATGTCAGAGGGTGTAGGATTCCTCTCAAATCAAGGCTGGCTTTGCTATCTTCTCTTGAAGGAAGATAAAGAATTAAGGAAAAGGTGTCCTGAAATTCTGGAAGAATATCTGTGCTATACTATGTTCTGTTGCTGTCTGTATGGTACACTGAAGCATGGTGTTAAAACAGGACATGCTCTATTTCCTGCCAGAGAGCAGAGGAGTCCTTTCGGCTACAGATGAGATATGGAGTAGCAAAGAACAGGTCTTACTGTCATCTGGATTTCATTACAACATAGAGGAGTCTATCCTCATCAACCTCCATGAGAGCCCAGTCAACATCTAGAGATCAGTGCGTAAGTTTGAAGTGTTTTAAATATTTGCAGAAAGCTCAGATGTCTTAGAGAGAAAAGGGTTCCCGGTCAACACATTAACATTCATGCATCATAAAGAAAAAAACAACATCAATTCTAAAAATCTTATCAGAAATGAAAGGGAGCAGCTGGCATACATTCATTTTTCCTTATTTACACAGATTTTCCCTAGTGTTCAACTTCATTTTATAGCTGATACAAAAAGAAATAAATTTTCTTTCCAGAAAATTAGATCTAAGATAAAGTTTTCTTCTGTAAAGAATGGAAGTAGGATTACATTAGAGGTGCACTGGAGTAATGGCAGTGAAGTGATTTAACAGCCAGACTGCATCTGACATGTCAACCCCTGTGACAACAAGGTGGGTTGTTTTGTCTTTTAAACTGCTAGGAAACAGCTATGAATTAAGCCTTTAAAAACTGCAGTGGCAACATACTCATCAGTGAACAAATCTACTCCCTTCCCTTAATATTAATGATAAAAAGAGGTAGAGGTGATGCTTTACTTGCCATCACAACAAAAGATTACTTACTGAAAAAACACTTGAGTGGGTTTTGGCAAACTAAGCTATTTCAGAAGTAGTTGAATAAAGTGACCCTGCCAGAAGCATTCTCTTCCTTTTTCGTTAGCTTTTATACTACATCTACAGACGTGAAGAATGACTGTATTAAAAACCATTTTAACATTGCAGAGTCATCTTTGCAGGTTTGTGGGTTTTTTTTGTTCTCAGTGGAAGAACAGCATACTATTAACAATTACCAAACCATAACAATAATATGTTTGCATGTTCAAATTGAACATACACGGAGTGTTTAAAAATGGTCAGGTAGCATTTTGTTTTTCTTCTTCCTTTTTAGCAAAATACAGAAGAAAAATAAACCACACAATGCTTACGATAGAAGTGTTTCTCCTCCTTTGATGAAGGAAAAGACAAAAATGAAGCTTTTGGTGTTCTAAAGAGCACTAACACCTGGTAATACAAGTCATATAGCTAATGCCACCTATGATGCCTTTTAAAAAACATTTAAAACCTTGTCTTTCCCTCAGGCATATGCATACAGAAAACAGACATACAATAGTAAATTACTAAAGCTTCATGTAATTATGCACCAAGGTTGTCTTACTTACGTTTGTACATTGACCAATACAAACCCATCTGTTTCTTGAATATGATCACCTTAGCACTACCCATGAAAAACACCCACTGAACGTGCTGGGTGCTGCCGTAAAATCTCAGATGGCTTCTTTTGATATTTTAAAATCTTGGCTTGAATATGAAAAAACCTTACAGAAAAGCAGAAGCTCAAACAGAAAGGAAGTGACTGCAAAGAACAGGTTATTATTGCGTATCAGTTGATGGACAGCAACTGTCTACTGGCACACACTTAACCCATGGTCAATGAGAGGTCTTTTGATTTAGCCAGGCGTAGTCCATCCGTTTTCATGAATGAATTAAATATGTGCAACATTTACTCATTTTAAGCTCACAAAAAACTTTGGAGTTTACAGTGACAGCAGATCATCACTAACTTATGCATCTGATAAATAAAAAATGAGGAAAGGTACAATGTGCAGCAGTATATTGTAAAAATGAACTTACCTAAGAAAAAAATACACTGGGCTGCAGCTCTTTCTAGAGGGGCATGCTTAGTGACAGAGCTTGGGACCAAAAGAACTGAGAAACCTTTCTGAGTAAGGAACAAGGAAGTTCCCCTTGTTCAAGGGCAGAGGCTGAAGAAAGGGCTATTACGAGATAGATAGGCTTATTACTCTGAAATTCATGGAATAAGAAATGTAGAAACAGATTGGATACATATGCTGATTATCAACTAATTAGAGAAAAATAACATAAAATAACTTATGAGTCAGCTCAAAAGAATTAAGTATGTGAAGAGATATTTTCCACTACCTCTAAAGGAAAAACTTTTGTGTGGGGAGAAACACAGAAATTTCCAATTCTTGGTATTTTAGCAAGGCACTGGTCAGTACCCTTGAGAAAAAAGAGCAAATGTTTGCACACCCATGACACAAGTTTTTGGCAGACATTCCTTCCTCAGACAGCAGTTTGGGTTGTATCCACTCTCTCAGGATTTTCACCAGAATATACAACAGAACTGTGACGAATCTAAAGCAGTGACTCCCAAATCTAGCTCATCTGTGGATAAACAACACTGAGACAGACATGTCAGGGTAAAGCTAAACAAAAGAAAAGCATTATTCTGTGATTTGGCACCCTGTTAGCATGGCAGGATGCTGAGAAACATCACAGTCACCCCGAAACTCCGCCTAGCCCACCCGTTTCCGATGGCAAGGACAGCTCAGGAAGGCTTCGGACTGGTGAACCATGCCTCGGTTTTTTCTCAGCTAAACATGGCCACAGTCAGCACCTCAGAGCACTGCAAGGAAACATCCAACAGAACACAACTCACACATTAATTAAGTGTTCTAGTAATTGAAAGAGTTGGTTATTCTCACGTAAGCCTGTGATACCAGAGCCCTAAATATGCAACCAGGTTGTCTGCAGATGGCACTTCCAACAAACATCTTGGTGTGGTCAAACCTGGAGATGTGTGCCTTATAGACAGCAGGAGCTAAGAAAATACTGTAGTACTATTGCTTAAGGAGGCCAGCTCTACCTGGCCATAAACTGCTTACTGGCAAAGAATGGTGTGGTACCTAACCCTAAGGTACTACTTAAAATAAACACTGAAAAGGACACAGTGAGAGAGATTTAGGTACTGGAAAAAATCTAAGCAGACAAAAATGTTACACAAGTCTAAACAAATAACAGCAATTAAGAAACTGGCGAAGGTTTGACCCACGTACCAGAAAATAAACCAAGTAAATCAAGTGAAATCATGTGGCATAAAAAACCCTGGTATCTAGAGCAAACAAGCACAAGATTTCTTTACATTTGAGATACCTTAGATCCTATTTTCATTTTCCAGAAAGCAACCTTATTAACATATGCCCAGCTAGACCTATGTTTGACACACGCAAAGCATCTGACTTTGCAATACACATCACAGGGTGTTGGGTTGGTGAGCATGAGGGGCTTGCAGTATTTTTGCAGATGATGCAAATACTAATTCTCAATATTTCTTTACAGTTAATACCCAGATAAAAGAAATAATAAATCAATTAAATAAAATACCTGCACTGCACCAATAAAATATCTTTGGATATAATATTTTATAAAAGCTAAAAAAAGCATTTAAAATTTCTTATTTCTTTCTCCAATCACATTCTATTTAAAACAAACCAAACCAAACCAAACCAAACCAAAACAAAAACAACTCTCAAAATGTTTTTAGGAGAAAGTTCTTTGAGAAAAAAAAGCAAATGCTTGCACATCCATGATACAGTTTTTGGCAAACTTTCCTTCCTCAGACATTCACTCTCTCAGTTCTTCTGAGAACTCTTCTTTCTTCTTCTTCTAATTAGAAGTTCTTCTCATGTTTCTCCATTAACCATGAAAAAACGTAATCAAGTTTCTACACTGAGCTCTTTTTTTCAGCCCACATAAAAAAAACTCACATAAACCTTGCCAACTTCTCCAAGTTCATCAGAGCACCACTAAAACCATCTGAAGTTCTCTAGGCTAGAGTAACAGTGACATGATTTCCCTTTGGTACCTGGACAATTTATTTTCACAATGGCATCTGCTAATATCTGCAGTACAACCACCACATTTCTTCATATCCATTCAACAAAGAACGTTTCTTTGCTTATGTGAAACAGCAGTAAAGGAAAATATCACCATAGCAAAATTAGGATTTCCTGCAAAGATCACGGCAGTATTTCTCATTTCCACAAAAAGACCAATGTTCTGCTTAAGAAAAAGGGCTGGACTGGTTTCATTTTTCTTTAAAATTATTTTCTTATTATGCTTTAATATCTATCTTACAGTCTCCTCACTGTTTATTTGTCTGACTGCCTCTCTTCACAATGTGAATAGCTTCAGGGAAGATGGAAACTAATGACCTAGCTAAGGTTTTAACCCAGACCCCCTAGTGTTTTACCAGCTGTGCTATTAGGTTAACTGGCTGAATCTCCTCTGCTTCTCTCTCTGATACTACAAAACCCAGTCTATGTATAGCATGCAATAATGTTTAAATTTTTCCCACCCCTAAACCTCCCTCTGCTACTGCCTAGCCTTGAAATTCATATAATCTATCATTGATAAATTAGAATCTGGGGAAGGATCAGACAGATTACCCAGATGGTAGCCGGGGAAGAAATATCCAACCTTTCCTAATGCAAACCTTGCATAATGCTCTCTGATGCAAATTTTAAGTGGTATACTGAGGACAAAGAAGGAAAGACATTTGTGGAGATGTTCATGCACAGACTAAACAAAAAACACATTTCTCATCCACCATTTTACACATAATTTTATACTGTAATATACCTTACACAAGATGCTTTTACTACAGCGCTTCAAAAACCAGGGTCGCAGTGACTTGCAGTACAAAAGCAGACATCCTGCCCTCCCAGCTGCCCCTGGAGGGAATCCTGAATTTCAGTAGGTACTTTGGGCTGCTGGAATTAATCTCAGCAGCAACATGAAAAACCTGAGGAGTCTCTCTGCTTTGCACAATCAACATTTGTCTAAGTTTTGCTAATAATGTGCACACTTAGGAAAATCATGGAGGAGAGCAAGGAAGGAACGGCCTTTTATAATGTGTAATGTGCAAAGCCTGCAGGCTTAATGGTCTAAATTTCAGGTTTGAAAATCTTACCCTCCCCAGAGACTGCTGTTCAAATGTTGCCTGAATCAACTCAGATCTTCCTTTTCATGAAGCAAATATATTGAATATCAATACATATATTTTGTGGACAATATTAAAATATACACGATGTGTCTTCTGTTGCACATATGTAAAATAAATCATATTGTTTCTTTCAAAAACACAAAATCAGTGTGTTGTCCTCAGTGCCAAAATGCCTTTGCCTCAGTCTTATTTTTACCATGATTTATGATTTGACTGATTTTTTCCTTTCCTTGATTTGCAGCTGTTCCCTGATGAGTGTTTATTCTTTTGGGATCCTTTGGGATGGTAGGAATTATCCAGTGTTAGCTATTAATATTCACATTATATAGATTTCAACTCACTGTCCTGTATATTAATTTAAACAGACATAAAGGGTCTTAGATCAGAGGTTGTTTATCTTAACAGAAGCTTCATAAAAAGGTTAACTTAGGTAGTGAGGAAGTAGAGTGTCCTGACGATCACGGTACTGTTGAACAGGCAGACCACTGGCAGCTCCCAATTTATAGGCCACGATGGAAAGCTCTCCCAGGGATCATACCCAGTGACTTTACATCAAGCATGTGACAGCAACATTGACTGTCACTCCATCTCGTTCTCCATCAGTAACTGCTGTAGCTTATCTTGCTCCCTGAGCCCAGAGGCAGGGAATTTGATGGCTGCCTAATGAAGTCAGTGGAAACTTTGCTATTGAGAAATCTCTCTGCTGGCAACTATATAAACTCTCACAGAGTAAGTCAATTCTGCTCCCTAATCTCAAAAAGAGAATCCCCAATTTAGTTTAAAAAAATGAAATAAAGATTCATCTCCAAGTATAACAAGATTTAACATCAGCAAGAAGAGTGCAATGACCAGCTGCTAGTATACAAAATTTATTTGTTGATACCTGTTCTTTGGGGGTCTTGATTGTACAGATATTATTACCTACTTCACATCCTACTTCTGCAGTTTTGCTGTCTCCCAGCATGGCCTATAGTATGTAAATCATACCCTTTTGTCCTTTGATTCTTCTTGCAGATGGCCTGCTGTATATTTAGCATAGGCCACAACTAATCAGATCAACCTAAAGCTGAGACTGGCTGGTGTATGTCTGAAATCCAAGTACAGTCTGGAACAGCATCCTGAAATGGCGATTGACTTCTTTAAGAATTAACCTGTTTTGGCAGAGTAACATAATTTCTAATACTTTTGGGCAAGAAAAGCAGATTTTTCTGAAACACTTGAGAGACAAAGAGACACAAAACTATGCACTCCACAGCTCAGAGAGAAAAAACAGTAACTTTTCATCCCAGTGATGCTAATTACTAATCAAAATAGACATAGTGTAAGCTTTTTTGCCATGCATTGCTAATCAAAATAGCAAAATCCTCCAGCGTGTACACATTTAAAAAACCTGCTTATCACACTGACACTACAATTCAGTGCACTTCTACTTTTACAATCCAATTAAAAATACAGAGGTAAAAACAAATGATGGCCTCATCTTTTTTAAAGACCGTTGATAAACTTAGCACTCACTAAGTTGAGAAAGTAATGTAGCTTTGTGAGTCACCAAAAAAGCTTAGTGCCTGGCTCTACTGCATGGCTCTGCCTTCACATATAGACCTGCTCCGTGTACTTCTATGCACCATGTTCCTACTTCATCACGTGCCTTGAGATAAAAAAGGGATGTTTTACAGAGGTAGTGTGACAGTTTCAACTATAACCTGCTTTTCCTCCTTACGTGATGCACTTCTTCTGCTTCTTGAGGCCACAATTCCTCTAAGGCCAGTTTTCTGGGCATGGTTTCCGCTCAGCCTGGCAGAGTGTTCCTGCACACCAGACAGAGCTCAGCTCCCCTGCACCGACCCACTTGGAGAACGCTGTGTGCAGAAGAGGCACTCAAACATACCTGTGGCTTTGCACTCTATGTGTGTCTCAAGCATCTTTCTTTAAGAGCCTGAAACACTTCAGTCTACATCAAGTAAACTTATTACCAAGTCTGATTTAACCTTAAGTGGTGTCATCGTTAACATGGCAAGCAGAAGAATGTTAATGACAAGAATCATTTTATTCTCTAGCTCCTCAGTGCTCTGAATAGATCCCAAATCCCCAAATGAGAGAGAAAAACGTATTCTCAGGGAAAAAGTCTTTTTAAGATCTAAAAGCAAACTACAGTATCTTTTTTGTTGCAATAAGAATTCTTTGATCTATTTTCTTCCTTCTGGTTTCTCTTCTTAAGAAGAAAATAGATTTCAGGGAAAAGAATCTCTGCCATCCAATGTCAGTATTAAGCCATAAATCTGATCAGGAATTGTAGGTGCAAAACACCTGATTGGTATTCTGTGTCTTCCACACAAGCAAAAACATTTATATTTCGTTAGAAGAAAATGCATGACAGTGGAATTTATGTAATGACTATGTACAAATAAGCATGCCCAGAAAATAGTTAAAGAGGAGAAAAATACCTGTATGAAATCTAATGGGTAAATTAGGAAATTTTAGTTACAGGAATTCAGTTGCTACTTGGTGTTTGTAGGGAAGCACAAAGAGAACATCAAAATGCCTGATCACATCCCATCTGTTACAACCTCTTACTGGATAACATCTTGACTGCCAAAAAAGCTATTTAAATTTACTACATTGCAGCTACTGATAAATATCACTTCTGTGAAGATCTAATACTAAATAAGGACAAGATCTGAGGATAAACTTTACAAGCAGCAGTGTCAAAAAGATCCAAATTTTGCTTAGTTAACACCTGTACTCTTAAGAGCGTGCATTCTTACTCCTTGTCCCCAACTGTGGCATGTTTTTAATAGAGCACACAACTGTACAACACTCCTCAAAAGCTGGATGTCAACCACAGAACGAAATAAAGGTAGAACAGAAAGAATGACATAAAAAAGAAAAAAAATGAAAAGGTACTAGGAGAAGGTGATGGAGAAGGCAGCAACTTCTGTTCAACAATTTTGGAGGTGATTACTCCAGGCACTGTCCACATAGATCTAACAGGCACAGAATGCTGCCATGAAACTGCCTCCAGCAATAGAATACATTTTCCAGCACATCACAGCAGCTGCAACGGCATCAATTCTGCTTGCAATCCATGTCCAAAAAGAAAAGTTCTCAGTGGTCCTATTTCAGCATATCTCAAGGACTAATTAAATCCTCATTACTATCTTCTAATTATTCCAGTGCTCTGGGATTTCACTCTGCAAGTCCCCAATGGTGCATTAGATGAAAAGGGTTAAATAACCTGTGTTGATTTTGAGACTCCAGATCTATTTCAGACCTTTAGCATATCATCAGCATTATCATGAATATTTAACTATATACCGCTGTGAAAATTATAAGGGGAAAACAATTAAAGATTTTTTAAAAATTAATTCTGACCCATATACATTTGCACTAATAAATAAGGCTTCTTTAAGTATCCCCATTATGAGAGTGCTTGCTAGAGTGATAATGTGAAGTCATTAACTGTTTTCATTAAATTCAATGGTTTTCAGGAGCTCCCAGTTCACTGTTTTAATATAAGACTGAAACCTGACATCTACATACCCAACTGCATAAGCAAGAAAACACTATTAAAAAGCAGGTAAGTTTCCTAAGCTTTTTCAGAATTACGTAAGGAACCATTCATTCCTGCATGGCTAAAAGTGCCTATTTTGACATTATTATGACAAATACTCTCCTAACAGTGCTTGCACGGGTGAATGTTCATATAAGCAGACAGAAATTGCCATTAGTTTACAAAAGTAAGAATGGGAGTATAAGTTAATGGCCAGGACGAAGGTCTCTTTTTCAGGCTGCAGCTTCAGGAAACTAATTTAGAGGGTCAATTGGGATGTGCTGGGCTTCTATTTGATCCCTAGAAATAGCTTCTAACTCGTTGAGCAGTTCTGGCTACTAAGGATATCCTTAAAGTACAGCTTCCAAAACCCAAACCAATAAGTAGATACAGCTGAACATAGGGAACTCAAATGGCTGTGTACCTCAAGTATCTGCTGAATGATTGTGACAGCTGAGGTATTACTGCTGCCCTACCTCTGGGGCTGATGCAAAAGAAGTTTATAAAGAGCTTTGACTTCTGTAAACACAAAATATCAAACCCCTACTTTTGATCATACAAAGGAAAATCTGGAGTAGATGTATTAAAAACGGAGAGCAAGATGTGCATCCTCCTTCCTCCCAAAAACATAGCAAGTTTTGATGACTACCTCAATTAGTCATGACAACACTGTCATTATGGTAGCCCCAAATAATGGTACTTGTTGGGATTCAGCAGCAGTTAAACACACTCAGCTGTTCGGCTCCTTCAAGTCCCACTGCCTTCTAAGTCATGTGAACTAAGAAATAGGCTATATACATAAAATAAATGCAATTTCTTGTTTCTTAGGTAGACAGTGTGTTGGTAGAACTAAAACCATTTCAATGATTGGGCATCAAACAACAGTGGCCAGTTACCAGTTGTGGGACTAGAATGGAAGTGCCTAGAAAGCAGACTACATTTACACTGAGCAGGTCCAAATGTTCTACAGCTTAAGCATAACATGAAAAAATTAAAAATTTTTTAAAAGTAAGCATTTTAATGCTTATTACAAATAGTATGAAATAAGCTATACAAAAAGAAAGCTAAGGAGCACAAAAAAATCCAATCTCCCAAGAAACTCCTATTACTATATGCACTACATTACTACTCCCCTACTTTCACACACAGAATGTACATACAAAAATGTGTCATTGCTTCATGCTGCATTGTGAGGCAGGGATGATGTAGAGTTTCAGGCACGCAAACACAAAAATCCCAGAAGGGTGCTGAGTAACCATGGAAAACACGGTAAAATATAATCAAATACTTAAACAATAAAATAAGTAAGTGTAAACTTAATGGTTCAAGGGAGTGGTTTAGCATCCAAAAGTGCTACAGCTGAGACTCTACCCATCGGTCAATCTTCATGATAGTTGGTAAATAACATTTTTTTCAAGTATTGAGAGCAGAGGATTCTGCTCAAGCAATAACTAGTAGTCTTTTGGTCATCCAATTCTCTCTCTAAACAAGGAAAAGAAACGCTAGACAAAGTGTGAAAACAAACAACATTACCTTATCCTATGGAAGGTCTCTGGGGCTTTTGTTTTCATTTTTCTTTAATTTTTTTTCTCTTTTTTGGAGAAAGTGTATCAGTAAGCTGAGAGTTTAAATTACTGTAACAGATGCCCAAGGATCAGGTGTCCTTAGCTGCAACGATTTTCTGCTCAGGTTTTTATCAGTAAATGACAAGCACCTTCCCTTTGAGTCCCCATCATTCCCCCCTCCTTCCCTTCTTCAAGTTCTGTAGAAACCAGTTCAAGCAAGCAAAGGAATCAGCTAATGTAACAGCCTTTTTAAAAGGTGAAGTTTTCCATTTCAAAGGAGCCTCTAATCAATGACAGGGCACAAAAGGGAATGCACGCATGTTTATGCGTGTACAGCACAGACTTTAGAGAAGCTTTGGGGAACATGTTCTGCAAAATCAATATGGCCTAGCTAGTTACAAATTTTAAATCTCCTGCATGAAACAAGTGGACTGCTTGTACAAGATGGGTCACAAGGATCATGCACATTACACCAGATTTTGCACATGAAGTGTGCAAAACCTGCAACATTCCTACACACATTTTCTCTAAGAACACACGTACAGTTCTCACTGCAGTGAGGAAAAAACCCAAACTGAATCAATCTGTAAATTTTACTTCTCTCACTGTTACTTACTTTTTTGACTTCCCAATTATGGCAGTTGTCTTCTGTTTTACTTCTGAATATCTGTCTGCCTCTCCTGCCCATACACTGAACCCCAGATTTGTTCTACAGCAGAAAAGGGAGGTTCGACCTTTCCAGCTCAGTCAGACCTGTGTAACTTGTCCCCCAAAGCCATGTCAGAAACACACACTGCAGAAATAATTATGATTGGGCACTATAACATTTTATGCCAAGACCCAGTTGTGCCAGGAAATGCACACATCTTTCTGAGATGTTTGAGTCTTCAAAGCCTCCATCTGATCCCTTCCTGCTGCCTTGTGACATTTCTATCCCACAAAGCATCATATATTTGTATTGGGTACTGAGGCCATTCTTTTTTTCCACCAAACATGTACGTTCTTCTGAATTTTTTTTAATGGGAAAATAAGTCCCTGCATTAACAACTGAGTATAAAGAATGACTGAAAAGGAAACAAAACAAATGAGCATGGAATTCTGTATTTCATGTTCTCATTAATCAGCATTCCTGGAGGAGGAGACATTCAACCCAGAAAAATAGCAAAAATTAAGGCTCTCAGCTCTTCTTTGTGAGTTCTTCTAGCTCCTCCTGGATGCTATCCCAGAAATTTGTCATTCTGTGAGTTCAACTTGTTTCACTGTGAGAAAACTTCTAGTATTTATGGTATCCCCATATGGTGCTACTTGGGATATTTCTGGAAGCAAGACATTTTAGGAGGGGCATTTCATAAATAACTCCATGTTTATCACAGTTATCATGTGTCTGTTTTGCAAGCCTGTCACTGGCACATGTTAACCACTGCATGGACAGGATGCCCACTTTACAGCAGTTGATCGCACGTATGGCCATACAACAAAGCTGTGACAACGATCTTCCATGAGCTAAGGAGAAAGGAGGTGAAAGGAAAAAGGGCTTAAGGTTTATAAAAGGTAGCTGTAACTTAAAAATGCTCTGCTTATTTTTGTGAGCATGCGGTAGGGAGCACCCTTTTAGAACAGTGCTCTTGCCTGCAAGGTTTTCCATAGCAAGATTTCCAAATGTTTGAACCATTTGACCTAAATATTTGATTTCCCTTTATATTTAAAGGTATTTTTATCCTAGAACTGGCTAGAGGACTACTGTGTCCATGCAAAGATATTAAAGATGACAATTTTAAGAACAGTAGCAAAACTGCTCCTACTCAGCACCTTTCCTCTATATCTTAATTCCAAGATAGACAACGAAGAGCTGTATTCTCCAGGACATGACTCAAGTATTTACAGAAGCTGCCTTTATACCCTGGGCATTCACTGTATTTTGAGAAAACCTTGTTTTCAATTATGCTTTGGTAAAACCTGCTATTCAGTTGCTCTTTCCTCGGAGACGGAAACCCCCCAAGCCTTTTACAATGAAGACTGTCATTATTTTCCCTGGGAAAAGAAAAGAAATACCAGGAAATCTCACATTGCCAATGTGCAACTTAAAATGAAGGCCGTATTTGGCACCAACTGAAAAGTCCCCAACACCTAACAAACCTCGGTCCTGTGGCATTGGTGACTGGCTCAAGGCAGGGTGGGAGCTGGATTCTGACTGGCTGCCAGGAGGCTGTGGTGGCATCTGACTGCCTGTAACACACAGAGAGAAAAGGGAAAACACATTTGCTTTTAGCATTTCAGTGCACAAAACCAAGCTTTGCTGCATTTTTCAACCACTCAACATCAAAGAAAATACCAGCTGTATAAGGTAAAGACAGAGCTCAACAGGTCTAGCTTTTTTCATATGTTTTTCTTTTTTTTTCCTTTTATTTTTTGAAACCCATGGAGGAAACATGCACAAACACATTTAGCAACAGGCATGGTGAAATGTTCAATTTCGCACTGAGTGAGTTCCCAACCTCACCAACATGATCCAATTTATAGCTGCAAATCTCCTGACACATATTTCTGTTAGGGAGTTTAACAAAATCCAAGTCTGCTGAACAATAGGGCTCATCCTGCCTAGCTTAAACTGGCCTCCAGCCAGGCAGACATGGACTGCTGCCAACAATATTACCAGTGAAAAATTCGGTCAATACAAAAATGACTAACAACAACAGCTTAAAAAGTATTTCAATGAATCAGTGGTTTTAATATTGTTTTGAATGTCCGTGTAGAATATGGGAATAAAGAATAACATGTAGGCACACGTGGTGAATGTTTGAAAGAGATCAGACAGAAAAGGGGTATCTTATTAGTCAAACAAAAGCAAAGGGAAGTTATTTATTAAAATAACTAGCCAGAACAGACACATCCATTTTTATGACCTTGTTCAAAAGACATGCACTGCTGTCTACCCACCCAAACAAGCAGAGCACTCCCAGAGGCTCAGAACACGAAACGCTCCCTTCAGTGTTAATGGATAATAAGGCAGATGCTTATTGCACTGATGCAAGTCACCCCTCTGGGTCACCGTTCAACACCATGTCAAGCAGAGAGGTCCATTCTACCACCCTCCCAATGCCCCAGGGACCTCGAGCTTAAGAGTCAACCTGCCCCAGCCTGAGCAGGAGGAAGAATGAGACCTGGACATCCCCTAGGACTCCTCTAGTCTGGGACATGCCTGCTCGTGACACCCAAGAGGCTTGAAGACCACCTCAGGTTAGGCGGCAAATAGACACTTCAAGCAGTTAGACACTTGTAGTGACGAGCACGGTATAAATAGCAGCAGACAGAATTATATCCCTCATGCTCAGAAACTGTTCAGATTGTTTTCCATTTGAAAGAAATGGAAAGAATAAAAACACAGGCAATAGATTTGTGCCTGCTGAGACTCATTTCCTCCTGCTCAGCAGCTGCCCCTGTGCAGTGGCAGGAGCAAGAATCCTGCGGACGGTCCTGGCACTGGAAGCCGGGCTGACAGCGGGGCAGCAGGGGCTGCCCTTTAGAGCAACCAAGGGCCCCAAGTTGGACGTAAATGCAGGAAAGCAAAAGTGTCTGCTCTGCCCCATCCACTTCCCGCCCCAAAGCCACAGGCTCTCAGCACCAACTCTGAAGAAAGGCCAGACTGATACAGAACAAAGAGAAAATCTGTAAAATGTGGAGTGTAACCACTGCCTGGCTATTCAGATGAGGTGCTTTTGCACTAAAAACATGACAGTCAACATTACTGGGAGCAGCTGTGACAACTGTCTCAGAGATGCAAATGCTGGACCAGAGGCAGAATTGTTCCTCCAAAAGACCAAACATGCCACTCAGCGCCCAAGGCTTTGGGTTTCACGGCCCATTCAGGAACTCTGAGGCATATGACAATAATAATGACAAATTCCAGCTTATGTTTTGATGTCACTCAAGAGCAGGCTGTGGAGATGGTAAGTGCCTGCATTATAATGAAAGCTTTCGGCTTGACAGGAAGGATTCAGTGACTCAAGACTGTAAACAAACAGCATTTCCATGTTAACACAGGGCACTGCCACTTCCACTGTGTATGCCCCAGGCACCGCTATCAGAGAGAGCACTTCAAGTAGATGGGAACCATCTAAGATTTCTACAAACACTTAAAAAAAAAAAATAATAAAGCAGGGTTGGTTCTGACTGCACTGCACGGCTCTCAGCAGGATCCTCCTTTAGGTGGATGCTTGGCAAGTTTGAGAGAAGCTATAATGCAGAGAATATCCACGATAGGCAACATATTTTGCATATTATAGACGGTGTCTGTTTTTTGACATTGATAGTAACAACAGTTACCTGGCTGGGGCCTCATCCTGCACAAGCAAATATTTAATCAAGATGTAGAACAGTACCTGTACAACTTTTACAAAGAAATCAGTTTCATCCATGTCCTTAGTCAATACAAACTTTGAAGTTTTGCAGATTCACTGGAATTATCAGTCTCTGCAAACATTAATGCTCTTTCTTCAGTGTACTTCTGATTTTTTCCTTATTAAATAAACTGTTAAGCAAAAGTTTTGTTTCAAAAATGATTTCATAAACATGACCAACTCTGCACATATTCTAACAAGTAACAAACTTTCAAGAGAAGTATCCACTTTACTAATTATCAGTGGGTGCTACAGATTATCCAGGTGCTGGACATGAAGGTACTGCATCAAAATGTTTTCAATCGAGCTGCCATTTTATTCTTAGAAGTGATGTGAAAGGTAAAAGGAGGTTAAGCACCCAAATACCTTTGAAGACTTGAACTGAACTCTTAATTTGGGTATCTAACTCCTATTGATTGGGAGCTGATGACAGGCCTTTAAAACCTTTGAAGATCCTGTCTGCCATGCTTTTTAAGTTTCTTTGTCATGAAAAGAAATGACCTTAAAGATTTTCCATTTCTTTCCTTTAACTGATGGTAATCCTTTTCTCTTTCAACCGGTATTGCAGTTGTGTTTCTTGGAAGACACTTTAAATAATACATGAACAGGCTTTTCTATTTTATTAGGGAAAGGAAACCTCTACAAAAGAGAAACAATGCTTTTTAGTTTTTAACGTAACTGCTACAGCTATTTAAGAGGGAAGAAAAATCCAGTATTTTTTTTTTTTCACTGACAGACTACTGCCTCTTTTGGCCCAGTGCTACACAGAAGGAAGTTTTAACAGGGATGACTTTTTCCCTTGTTTTGTATAACATTCTTGCCACATTGGTGAGCTACTCCACCTGCCAAAATGTATGCAAAGTGAATAGTACAGATGTTTCACAATACTACTATTATGTAAAACCACAGAAAATGCAATAATGCATGTTAAAAGGATAGAAGCTGCCACGCTAGTTCTTTCCCCTATATTTAACACAGGAGCAAAATGCTTTTCAAATTTATATAGCTATCTAGTAAAATTAGTTGTTAAAACTACTGAAACCAGCAGTCTACCTAATACAGTATCTCCCATTTAGAATTTAAAAAAAGTTAGCTGAAGAGGTAAGGGAATTTAAAAGTGCATAATACTATATTTGTAAGCAGGTTTTCAATTTTTTAAATTATGTCAAATGCTTTTAAATTTTTTCACTTTGAAAATCTTCACCTCAAATGGAGTCAGGAGAGACTGCACACTACGTTTGGCAAAGATGGGCTGAGAAAAGTACTAAATAGCAACTGCATTATGGCTACAGCCATGCAGTTAAACTGTAAAAAGTAAATTCCTTAGGGCCAACATAGCAAGCAAAACAGACCTTTGATATTCTGCTGAGGAGGGATTCTTTCAGTCCACATCAGCCACGTTTTGAAACATGCTGAGGGCTCTCTGCTCCCATCACTGTAATGACTGAGAATGCTTGGCTGTGACACCCTGTACCAGGTGGACAATACCTCACAGAATTATGCCTGAAAAACTGAGTCAAGAAGACACTTTGGTGATAACAGGTTCCCTCTGGGAAATAACCAGTTAAGGGGGGAAGGAGGGATATAAGCATAGGAATTTTAAGATGCATGAGGAACTGGAGGGCGAGGGACTGATCACAGCCTGCACTGAAAACGGAACAGTAGTCTGAAGGAAAGGCAGAAGTTACAGATCTTGTGGGTTGTCTTTGGGACAATTCTCAATCTAATTTAGGAATTGAGGGCTACGGCTGGATTAATGGCATTGATTGATCACAAAGTAGGGAATATTAGTCACTACAAAAGATGATCAAAATACTACCTAAGAAACCCTTGGGACTACCTTTTGGATTGGAGTATTAAAAATGCAAACATTTATGTACATGGAACAGAACTTTATAAGCCTTTTGTAACTGAAGAGCTGTAGGTTATCAGGTAGACATGGGAGGAGAAAAGGAAGGAAAAATCTGACCATATCTGTTGACCTAAAGTGGTTATAGCCTACAAACAGCTATAACTAACCATGTTATGCCACACTCAAAGAAACAAATTTATCACTAGAATAAATTAGGAAGATTGTTTACAGTAGAGGTAAGGCAACACAACATCACAGGTGTGTCACTGGTGAGCCTTCATTGACACAAACCCAGAAAGCCTAATGCAAACTGGAATGGGAACCAGCTACCAGCATGACAGGAGGCTCAAAGTGTGAGTGTTATTTGGTATGACAAAAACTAGAACTGGAATTCTGTGACTTCTTTCTAAAAATATATTTGAGGCTAAATGTCAGGGAGGAAAAAGAACATGATGATGTTTAGGAGGATAATCAAGCCATTACTGGAACTTGAAACAACTTTATTTTAGGAATAATGAGGTTCTGAAAATCTTGTGATTAAGATGAAATCTGATAAAATAATAGGATAATCATCACACAGTCAATGTTACAATAAAGGCTCATGGACCAGAAGAGACATTCTGGGTCTCGGATCCCTACATCAGAAACGAAAGAACATAAGTAGGCTTCTATATGGGAGTGTTTCAAATGAGCTTTTCAGGAAATTGGAAGTGAGGTGCAAATGAGCTCAAAGTAAAGAAATGTTTCTATGGGTAGCATAAAGGGAAACTGGTCATGTGTTTTGTGTTACCTCTTTCATCTTAGAAAGCCCATGACCCCTTAAGAATAAAGATTATTTTCTTCCTTAATTTATGCATTGTAGCCAAGCTTCCCATTGTATCAACTGTATTTTTAAATTACTTATTCATTCAAGTAAAAAACAAGGGTTGTCTGCATATCCTCTCAAATTAAGATGTGCAAAATATTAAAACCTTCCTCCTATCTATGCAGTAATCTGAGCGCAGATGTTTTGAAAGGCCTGAGACATGAGGGCCCTTTCAGACACGCAGAGTCAAACACACTCAGAACCAAGCCTTCTGGCTCTGCTCAGCACCACACTGCAGCTAATAAACCCCTTACAATGCTGGTAATCCACTGCAGCCTGCTTACCAAGACAATTTCCACCTCCCTGACCCAGGAACTTGGGACCAAACCCAGAACCTTCCTGCCTTGGAATGCTTTAGGTGGCTGGCTGAGAAACTCACTGAAGGCAAGACTGCAAGAAGCTGGTTTGTTCCATTGCAGCAACACAAGAGCTTCTGTACAAGCTTCTAAACAGAAGCTTATCAACTTATGCCAGATTCATGGATGCTTTACATCATGAAGTGTTACCAAGATTGTTGTCAGGCCTAGCCCTGACTTTCCATATTACCTCTTAAAACAAACTTGCTTCAGGACACAAGATTCCCTAACACATGTATCACGATCCATGTAAAATCAACAAGAAGTAAAAACCCTTACTTTGCTTCTCATGAACGTGTAAAATTCTCAGACTACCAACACTTGAAAGTTACAGTCTCACCTTCGTTTTGGTATCCACGTCACATTTACCAAATCAAGAATGGGGTTGTGGACGAATTTCAAAGAAATCACTGTAACTTAAATGCTAAATTGCTCTCAAAGCTCCATTTAAAAATGCAAAGGGGCCTGGAGAACCCCAGCTCTGACGTCTCACCACACAAATGCAAAAGCATAAACAACTTAATTTCATGAGTAGAAGCTACTTGTTTGACATGGTATAACATTTAGTTCAAAGCAAAGTTGACACTGACCACATGAGGTAGCTACTCAATATTGTGTTTCATCCTCATTACTCAGCATGTAGTCTCAAGGTATTACTTATGGAACACCATCCAAATGTCACCCTTATTACAGAATAATTAATTATATTATGGACTTAAAAAAAAATAAAATTAAGTAGCTGAAATTGGGGTCTGTCAAATTAGATATCCAAGATTTATTCCCAGGTTGTTTAACCTCTTAGTAAGGTATGACGACTGTAACAAATACTCAGGAGTATCAAGTGAAATAAATGTTAGTACTGCCTGAACTGACAATGGTCTTGGTGGCAAGGGGCAGAAAATATATTGCCCTCCAAGGCCAAAGCTCTTTTTGCTCTGGAGGGGAAGGGAGAGCGGCAGCAGGCACTGCCAAGCAGGTTTGTTTCATCCATGCCCCATCCAAAAGTCACCTCTGTGTTTGGACCAAAGTGAAGCACCTTCTCCTGAGATTTTGGAAATAAGCCCAAAGCAAGCTGTCAATGGGAATCTTCAGAAGCGTGCGACTCACCCAAATAATGAGTGGCTTTCCAGTAGGTCACAGCAAACACCTGTCTGCCTGAGGACTATTCCTTTCCAACAAATTCCAAAATTCTGCTGCAAACCAGGAAGGCAGTAGAGCTCCTCAAAATTAAGGATGCATCATTTAATTACTTGTATAAGCAAAGGCATAAGTCAGTCTAAATCTAGGAATCACCGCTTCTCTATCCTCAGTAACACCCACCCTAGACCTGTAATTCCACTTTGCAGTTATGAGAAGTTTCATTTGGGGGAATCAAATTCTTTCAGCTTTCACCTCTGCCTGGCTCTGCATCCATTTAATGCATTATTTCCATTAAGCTTGGGAGAGTTTCCAGCCAAGGATATTTCTGCTGGAGACCTGTCTAGAATGGTGCAGCCCAGGATAGCAACCAGTTAAATCTTTTCTAATCCCCACATTCAGAAACGGTGGTTCACAGCGGCTGGCATGCAGGAACTGAATAGAGCAGGCAAGCTCGTATTTCTCTCACCAGGCCAAATTAATAAAAACAAAACCTGATTTCTCCTTCTCGTTTTCCTATTCTTCCTGTTCCCCAATATTTTTCCTCTTTCAAACCTTTTTTTTTTTTTTTTTGTTTGAGAAGCTGATGTTTGGCTGCCTTCTGAAGAAATGGGCACAGTGACAGATGAAAGGCCGTATTCATCGCCTAATTCAGAATAGGGAAAAACCGACTGCTGTGCATTTAAGATTCTAACAACCTTGCAATTTTGTAGAGCCGTTTTCCCCAACCCGTTCTTTTGAAGAAATCTGCTTTTATTCTGTTAATAACTAACCACAGTTGCAGCAGCATGGATCCGATTAGCAGTTCTTACGCTACAAAGGGGGTTGTGGGGGGGAGGCTGTGAACAGGGTTGCCAATTTGTCCACCTGGGTCCCCAGAAGAAAGATTAGATGAGGTGCCTGCTCCTTTCTTCCCCGCTCGCTTGCTGCTCTGCACTAGACAGACCTCTTCAAAGCTCAGCCACTGACTTAATTTCTTTTTTTCCCCCTCTAAAGTCTCGTTTAACCACCCCTCCACGTGTTTTGCACTCTGTCACTGTGCCCCTCCAAAGTGATGGCGTGAATTGGGATGAGAGGGGTTGGGAGAGGCTGTGGCCACAGCTTGCCAGCATTTTCTCTCACACCTCTACAGGGCCTCTGAATTGCTTTTAGATTTTGAAAATTGTATTTTCTTATATTTTTGAAAAAAACGTGCCTATGCTCTTTAGGGCATGATCCAGACCCTGTAGTCATACTGCGTTTTTTCATTCTGTCCTTTTAATCCTTCCATAAAAATGGTAGTTTTGCTTGCATTTGGACTGAAGTAGAAGATTGTAAAGGGTAGCATGGATTTAGTAATCTGTAATTACTTTGGACACATCATTACATGTTTGTAGTAATTACATATAATGCAAAAAGCATATACTTCAGCTAGAGAAAAACCATTCTCAAATTTTTTATAAAATGTCAATTAAACAGAATATAAACTGTAATTGATGCAAGTGCTAGATATCTAAAAGCTCCTAACAAAGGAGAGGGTAGTATTTCTTTCTAATATTTGGTTCATTTCTTCCTTCCAGAAATAAAACCTACCCTGCCACACACCTGCAACTTAAAACCTCAGAATTCTATTTAGGGATTTAAACCAAATTCCAAAAGGAAGAATTTTTCATTATCAGTGCTCATTCTCTAGACTGTATTTATAACTAGGAGGAGATTTTTTTTTCTCTTAAGCTGTTCCTCATTGTGTCACCTGCATTCAAGAGCCTAAGAAGCACAACAGATGTAGCAGACATACATTTCTAAAATTTGCCACCTAATAAAAACCTTAACTCTTAACTTTAACATTGCCAAATTTTAACCAAACCACAGATCAATTTTCATTTATGGTAACTGCACAGTGAAAACATGCACGATACAAAAGAAAGGGTGAATGTGATATGAAGTTGCTGTTTCTTATCCATATCTCTTTTCCCTTGATTCAGGTGAGTTTAAGAATTTCTCAGAATCAGGCATCATTAACTTGGAAGACCATCAACAATGGAGTTTGAGTTCTCCCTGCTCCTCCCGGCTCTCTCAAGTCTAGCAAGCAGGGAAATTGGAGCAGCGCTACGTGGCAGTGAGCTATTTAGCTAGTCCCGCCTGCTACTCCTCATACTAGATCACTGTCTCTGATTAAAGAGCATTTTAGTAGCAAAATGTATGTGCTCTCACTAATACTACCCTCAAAAGGAACAAACCCTCAGCTAATCTAGTTTTTCTTATTGTGTTATATTGCATATTACACAGCCCTGGTCTCAGCAATTCTCAGGGATGAGGGAGAAAAGGGCAAGTTGAATGCATAAAGGATAAAAGCACCTTGAGGCAAACCTGCTTCCAAAAACCATTTGGTGGGTCTGATCTCCCTAGAAGACAAGATCTATCATGCCATATTTCATCTTGCCCGACAACGATAAGCTCCAAAGACCGGTGCGGAAGCGAAGCAATTCTTCATGTATTTTTAATCAACCGAGAACTTTCATCTGGCGAGCTCCCTCCACAAGGTCACACGCACCACGCACGGCCACGTGCCTCTCATGCAGTTTGCAAACACCAACTCCTATGTCAGCTTCTGTCTGGAAGGGGGAGTATTAACATTAGCAACTCCTGGTTATATCATTTATAAACATGCAGATGTGGATTATTAAAGATTAATGCATTTTGGGATTGGTGTCGGCATTCCGTTTGTCTCACGCCGAAACCAATTCTGTTCTTCATTAGTCAACGACAACCCACATCACCCTGTTGTGGAAGAGAAATCAAAGGTGCAAGCGTGAATTGAGAATAAGTGATGAAACTGATTACGAAGAAACTTAACGGCTGTAATCAATCAACACATCACAATAATTTGAGTCCACTGTTATCTGAAGATGGGGAACAAACAGAAAAGCTTGCCGACGGAGTGAATTGTTCTTTTGTGTTTGCATTCTAAAAACCCACTTCGCAATTTGACTTCCCTGTCTACCTACAGAGCGATGCTGTCAAAGGGCTGTTCAAATCTTTCAAGTCACAGTTCAAGCTGCATGAATTTTGTCTCTAAGGAGGAGAAAGGATATCTTGCTTTTCATTAATTTTTAAAAAAATTATTATCTGGAGATAGTGAAAATGTTCTCCTTTTGAGGCATAGAATTAATTCAAGCCATATTTGCAATTGTTCAGACTCCTTCTTCTAAGGAGGGACACACCACGTATCTGTCTAGTCAAGTCTGACACTAACTATGAAGCATGAAGGCCACTTTAAATATCTCTCATGGCAGTGATACATAGTCCACTGAAAAACTGAAAACTGCAGCAGCCTATCCCATGACAGAAACCAAACGCCTTATGACATTTATGCTCTATTTTATCTAGGTATAACAACCATCTGTCAACAACAACAAAAACACACTGATGCAGACGTGAGAGACTTCTCCCATTTGCTCATCAATCACTGCTTAGTATTGCAAGGGACAAGAGAGTGAGAGACAACCTTTTAATTTATTATAAAACACAAATTAATGCCAACACAAAGCAAGAGAGACAATCTACATTTGTGTAGCCAAATAATGACATAATAAAAACCCCCAAGAATACAAAACCAAACACACACCACTTTAAATTTGATGAAAACATAAGCGGGTTGAGAAAAAAAAAAGTTATAAAGAAATGCATAGGTTAACGATCAAATGTAAACAATAATTGTCCAAGGATGGCCTTTAAACATACATCTAAAACTAACAACAAACATACCTGCCAAATCTTGGCCGCTGTGGTTAAGTATATTTGAATTTTGTTACATGAAGCAGAGCATATTCATAATTATGCAAATATGTTAATTGGATTTCAATAGCCCTCATACTCTAGATGGATTTGTACCAGCAGGGTGTTACCAGTGACTCACAGAGCTACAAGAAGTGGCCTGTGTCTGTGTGCTGCCACAGTGTCCACAGCAGCAGATGCCCCACCATGCTGGCTGCTCAGCCATTGCCAGGATGGTGGAAACAGGCCTGGCAGGAATCAGCAAAGAGGACAAACCAGATATGGGGCAGGGCAGAGCTATGGGATGTGAACACCACTGATCTGGCCATCTGTGGGAGGGTGCTGGACAACTCTCAGCACCGGACCCTTCAGGGTGTTCAGTCTGCCACAGGGCAGAAATGTTTGGCACTGGCTTAAGGCAGCAATTAAACACTAAAACTGCAATGTGTGACTGTCAAATATAAACACTGACACACCAGATATTAAACAAGTGAAACCACTTAAAACTAAACCCCATAAACTACCTATAAAAAATAACCACCCAGGGCATGCATTTTTTTTTTGTGCTTTACTGTTTTTCTATCTGATGCTTAACTTTGGGCCAATAAAAACCAGCAGGTTGATGCTGGTGGAATATGAAACCCTCTGTCATCGTGAAAACTGAACAGGAGGAACTTGAACAGCGTGTCTCTGCCTCTTTTCATCTCTTGCACCTGTTCTGGAAAGACCACCTCTGCAGAGAAGGACACCTCCCTGATCTCTGGCAACATGGCAAGTATGATAGTTGTTTTTGTAGCATAGACTCTCCTCATGAAACCTGATTGAGACTATTTAGTTATTTCAGGAAGCCTTGAAACATCAGATTATTCATCAGTTGTGACCCGGGCTGAATTCTAGTAGGTATCACAGGCTAGACGCTCCCTGTGCTAGAAGCAATGCCTTGAGCTAGAGTGCTTTACAATTTGCTTATTTTTTCATCCTTTGAAAAGACAGAAACACTCTAAATGTTATTCAAACCATTCAAAAGAAAGATTTTTAAACTACTACAGTGTGAAACATTCACGTATTTCATTGTAGGCATTCTAGATTTGCAAAACTGCTGATTAGATATTTTGTGCACTAAAAGTGATTAAGAACATAGCTACGTCAATGGCATTTTGTGTTTTGGCTTTTTTCTGGTCTGGATGCCAATGAACAGCATGCATCTTCCTTGCAACAAGCTGTTGCAAGATTTTTGCCTCCGGAGAAGCCAAGGGAGAAACATTGATAGATGTGTTAAAATAATCTTTCTAGACAGGGATATCATATCCATTTTACAAGGATATAATCCCCTCTTGTTTTGCACTTACTTTAAGGTATTTAAAACCTCAACAAAAAGCACAGTATTACAAATTCATAGATTCATACATTTGTTTGGGTTGGAACCAACCCTCATCCCCCCTGTCATGGGCAGGGACACCTTCCACTAAACCAGGTTGCTCAAAGCCCCATCCAACCTGGCCTGGAACACTTCTAGGGATGGGGCATTGACAGATTCTCTGGGCAACCTGTTCCGGTGCCTCACTACTGAAGAACTCACTAGTGAAGAACTTCTTCCCAAAATCTAATATAAACCTTCTTTCAGTTTAAAATCATTCCCTTGACCTATTACTCATGTCCTTTTAAACAGCTCCTCTCCAGCCTTCCTGTAAGCCACCTGTAAGCGTTGGAAGGCTGCCTGCCATAAGGTCTCCCTGGAGCCTTCTCCAGGCTGAACAACCTCAATTCTCTCAAGCTGTCTTCTAGAAGAGGTGCTCCAGCTCTCTCATCACCTTCCCTGGACCCGCTCCAACTTAGGTTCTGCTTGTGTTGGGGACCCCAGAGCTGGATTCAGAACTTCAGGTAGGGTCTCACCAGAGCAGAGCAGAGGGGTAGAATCCCCTCCCTCACCCTGCTGTCCATGATGGTTTTGATGCAAAAGGTTGGCTCTCTGGGCTGCAAGTGCACATTGCTGGATCTTGCTGAGCTTCTCCTCCACCAACACTCCCAAGTCCTTCTCCTCAGGGCTGCTCTCAATCCATTCTCTGCCCAGTCTGTAGCTGTTGGGATTGCCCTGACCTTGCACTTGGCCTTGATGAAGTTCATGAGCCTGCCCAGGTCCCTGTGGATGCCATCCCTTCCCTCCGTGTGTCGACTGCACTGCACAGCTCTGCGTCATCAGCAAACCGGCTGGGGATGCACGGGGCCCCAATGTCCATGTCACCCACAAAAACACTAAACAGTCTTTACCACTTTCATATGGTAGTCTTCTCTCCCTCAAATGAAGTTTAAAAGAGGTGCATGCCATGTAACATAAAAATAGTGGTGTTTCACAGGTTAAGTATATAGAATAGCTCAATCCCAAGGAAAAGATTTTTCCAAATTATTTTTTAAAACGAGATCTATTGTTTTACTGTAGTATCTTCTGGAAACTGGTTCAACTGGTAGGCTTCTCTTTCATAAGGCATGGAAAAAAAGCATCCTTCCTATTCAGATTCTTGCAATGTCCCTTTCGACTATGACAGACTACTGCTCATGTTTTTCTTCTCGCAGCATTTTAGTCACACACACATTGACTAACATACACATCAAGACAAGATTTCTTGTTACTGTTCCAGCTTGGTATCCCGTTTCCCTCTTGCTCCTCTTTTTTGCCTGGAGTGCTGGTTGTAATGCTGTAATTCTGATGGATCCTGGAATTCAAGCCAGCTAACTGATCAATACAGGTGTGGATGACCTCCAGGTTTGCAGAGACTAGAGTTTAACACTGAATGGATTACATCCATTGATTCACATAATTATCACAATTAAAATTTAGGGTATTTTTAATCAGGGGAGGATACTGACTAGTTAGCATAAATCAAGAAGACTGGCAATAAAACTCCTAAGCCAGAGTATCCACAAATGGATTTCTTTCTGAAAATCGTAACTTCATCTGTATCCAAGTTCCTCAGTGAGAGAAGAAAACAATTGTAATAAAAAAATAATAAAGTAGTTGGTGCTTAACAGAGTGAAAATAAACTTGTTTCTTCAGAAAATACATGGAATGTCTTAAAAACACAAGTCAAAATACTGATCCATGTGAAAAAAATTTACATATTTCTAAAGGCAGCATTTGCTACTCATTATTCGCATAGCATACCCTTCTCTTCTATATAGATAAAAATTGCTATAGGGGTTTAGAAATAATAGAATCTTTTAACTTGTACAAAATCTGCTTGTCCATCATGGGTTAAGGGATTCCTGGCCTATCAGCAATCTTTCACAGAACTCTTAATATTAAAAAATTTTTGCTGCTTACACCGCAAGGGAGAAAGAGCTGACAAAAGCCTTTGGCCAGTGAGATCAAAATTGGGGATGGGGGGAGAAAGGGGAGCTTAGCTTATTTACATTTTTGCTTTGTTAGTAAACTGGAATTGTTAGAACAGGAAGGAAAGGAGAAAAAAAAAAAGAGAAAAGTGAAATTAACAGCCACTAAATCTTCTGGCAACAGCAGTGCATTTTGACATGTGCTGCGTCAGCTTCCACTAATGGTTTAGGGTTGAATCAGGCACAGTTCAAGACCCAAAGCAGTGCAGGGCATCACATCTCATTCTTTGGAAGAATGTGTACCTTAATTATAGAGATGGCTACAAAATAAAGAGATCAGGATTTCTAGCAAAACAAAATTATTATCTACTTAAATAGGAAATCATAATGTCACTTTGAAGCAGTAGAAATCACGGAAGAGTAGGATTTCAGGCCTGTAATGAATACACATGCGAACAAGAAGTCTTCCGATTTTGAGAGAAAACTACCTTTCTGAACAAAATCCACCCAAATTGCTTTTTCTGCTCTTAGGAGTTAATCTCCCCGGTCTATTCTGGTAACGTGAATGCAAACAAAGGCTGTATATGCATGTGCCACTTACCACACAAAATATCCATCCAGTATTTCAGAGAGCACAGGAAGGAAATGCCCACTGAGCTAGGGACGTGCCAATGTCAGTGCTGCCTGTGCCAGGCTGTTCTGTGAAATTTGTGGCGTGCAGCAGAAAGCAATGCGGGGTGGCAGGCTTACGGAGGGGTGCGGAGACAGCTTAAACAGGCAGTGGAAGAGAATCAGCCATTTGGGAGGTTTAATAGGGGGCTGTTTGTTTGTCTGCCCTTTTGATGTTAAATTAGTTTTCAATTTTGTTGCAAGGAAGGAGCCATTGGGAAAAGGATGCTTCTCTTCCAGTAAACCCTGGGAAAGCAACACCTTTATTTTAATGGTCTTCCCACCAAGAGCCCCCTGCAACATTTTGGCTTTCCCTAGCCATAGCTATCAGCAACACAACAGCTGCTCATTTTACAATGACTTGCTGGAGAGAGAATGATTGAAAGAGCCAATCTATGTCACATTGAGAAACTGTGGCACAACATCGCAGGAGGTAATAGGAGAGGAATGAGGTCAGAACAAACAAGGGTAGGGTTAGAACGCAGAAGAAAATAGCAGAGAACAAAATTATTAAAGGCAAGGTGCTGTACTACACAATCTATGTTTAAAAACGTCTACAACCTGACTGCTGCAAACAGCCACAGAAATGCAAACAAGCTCTGTGTTACTTTTTCTTAGGGTCTCATGAATGCAGCTGATGATAAAAGCTACCGAAGTCCTTGTAATGAAGAACAATGGTTTGCACACACTTAGGTGAAAGCACAGTCTAATTCATATGGCTTGAAAGCCCCAGCAACCCGCAGCATCCCTCTATCACAGGGCTTTAAATAGCAGCCTTGCTCCTGTTTTTCTGTAGCTCGAGAAAGAAGCAGCAGCAGCAGCGATGCTACCGCAGCTGCCCGGCTGCCCTCTGGAGACCGCTGCCTTAGCTCAAGCCTGGGAGTTCACCTTTAGCAAGCGCTGCGGAGACCAAAAGCTTGTCTGTGACAGGGAAACAGTGGAGGGTGATTTTGATTTAGTGCCATTCATAAAAATCCTTCCTGAGAAAGAATTGCTTTTGTGTTACTGCAGCAGACCAGAAAACCACCGTGCAAAATGGTGGCACAGTTTGTATGTAGAGACAATGCTTTTCACGAGGTGAGTTATAAAAATGAGCTTTTGGGGCTCATCTGAAGCAATGAAGTGCCTCTGACCCTGACCTCTGAGCCCAAATCCCTTCTATTTTTAGCCCATGGGGATTAGGTGGTTTAATGAAAGTTATTGCTCTCCCCCTATACACCTATGTTCATCCTTACATATCGTGGCTACAGAAAAGCTATTTTCAGTGTCACAACATTTTTTCCCTATTCAGCAATCAGGCTGCTAAAATGCCAATCCATTTACTTGCCTGAATCTGACTGTGGCAAAATGTTACCTTTCCAGCCAGGTGGACTATCTGGCTTCACTCAACAAGAGAGATGGATTTCTACACCAAATACTGGGAAACTGCCTTGGAAGTACAAAGCTACCACACTGCATACAATGCAAATACTCTGTCCCCACTATTCCTGCTCCACCTGAGCGTCTGCTGCCAGTCAGAGCCGCTGGAGAGGGAAGAAATAACTGCAGGGCATGCACACAGCATCAGGGCTCAACATGCTCAGGCCACATTTAGTACTAAACATTCCTGTGTGCACTGCTTATCTAGCTTAACCTCTGCAGACAAACAGGCAGGAACATTTTACACAGATACCTTTGCATCAACTACTGAAACACATGCTGCCCTCTGAATTTTAACCAGCATTTGGTTTACAGCAACACTCAAATCACCTAACAAAAAGGCACCTCTGCTTTTGTTTCTTTTAACTGAGCTCCATGTTTATTATTTTGTGGTTTTGTCAGCAACTGATGTTATCCCTAGGGTAATGTCAGCACTCTTCTACTCTTAGGAATTCCCCTAGTATTGAAAATGTCAGAAGATAATAAAAAAACTTGAGCATCAGAAAGAGAAAAAACTCCCCTGAAATACTGAATATGAACTGGTGCCTGACACCCTGGAGTAAATAACATGCCAGATGGGTGGGGATAAGGTAAGGTAAGGTAAGAACTGAAATTAATGTATGCCATTTTTTACTTCTGGCTGTCTTAACAGATTTCCACAAATTTCTGAATATACATGACTGTGTGTCATACTCTAAATTACACAAGAGAGCGAGCGGCAATCCTTCCACTGGTATTCCAATTACTACTGGTGGGGCTGAATCCCTAGTAACTTGTTAATCTTTGCAAATATTCAGAAATATCTCACACAATATTCTGCATTCATGTCCAAAATTACATTGCCACAATTCAGAGCTGGAAAATCTCTGCCTCATCCTGCAGGTCTGTAACAACCATTCAAGATAAGAGCCAACCCAACAAAAATACACAGTTAGAACAAAAAGGACTGTAAATAATTGAGAGAAGTATGTGACAAATGACACACAAACCAAATACAAAAACTACAATTAAGTATTCGCATTGGTCAGAGATAAAGACATTTATCAAACACCTATGCGGGGTCAAGTTCAGCATTTTGAGCACTGGAGGGCTTGGCAGCTAAAGGTTAGATTGTATTTACTCCTGCTCTAAGTATGCATTTTCTTCAAAAAAAGGCCCTGAAAATGCAGGATTCTCAGAAAATAAATGAGTTCGGAAAACGGGAATATTTATTTATGTATTTAAGAAACCAATTGGTTTAGTTTTGTTTGCTAGAACAAACTTACCTGGAATACTTGCTGGAGAAATGGGACCAGATCTTGACTGGTTGCTTCCAACAGGTGAGCCTACAGGGGAAGGCGATGGGCCCCCAGGGATGCCAGAGAGATGTGGAGAAGCATGAGGGGAAAACGGAGACTGTGCAGGGTTGCTCTGCTCCCCTTGGCTGCTCGTAGAGCCTGATGCGCTAACAGCTGAGCTGAGGGTTGCTTCAGTTCCAGTCGGCAAGTCATCAATGGATCCAGATAAATCCTGAGGAAAAAGGAAAAATGAACATAAGTGCTTGCACGAATACTCAGGCCACAGGACTCGAGCTGGCATGGCAATAGATCCATTTGTTTACTTTTTGCAGCAGATAACTGAGAGGTTGTCTTTAACATGTAGTTAAATGATGGCAGAAAACAAGGCTGGTATGCACAATTCTCTGCTTAATCTCTAATTCTTTTGAGAAAAAGAACAAGCAAGGGCAACAAATAAATTGGAACCAAATTCATTCAGCATTGAAGTTAACCTTTTCCATCTGGATTAAGCTTTCAAAATTAATCCCACAAATTCTACATGAGTATACTAAAACTAATGAAAATGATACATCAGTTTCACTTTCACACAGTATTTAACTTCGGGGTTTGCTACCATTACAATCACAACTTATACACTTCACTCTAAACCATTACCACAATGAAAGAAGAAGAGTGTAAAACACACAGCCCTGTAACGCTCCCTTGCAGCTCCTTAGCCTTGCAGCAAGGAGATGAGAAGAGGTCCTGCCCTCAGCAGCAGCACTAGATTTCCTGGCCACCAAGGAACAATGATTGCTGCTTCTCCACTTCCATCAAATACCAATGTACAGCTCAAACATTCTCTTCAATTTCATCTGAATACACTGCTAAGCAGTTATTCCATTTCAGCTCATAACTGCTGCATTTTCAATGAGAAATTTCCTCTGTAGGTCACAGAACATCTGAATTCTAACTATGAACTGCTGGACATATTCCCTCAAGCTGTAACACAGGAGTTACACCCGTCTTTGAATCTGTGGGAGTAATTAGGGGTTTTAAATATTTTTAAGATCAGATATGAAAAAGCGAAAATGCTGTGACAAAGCAAGCACATGCTCCCCAACTGTCAGGAAAAATGTTAATTCCTAAGCATCACAGAAAAACCTCATACAAACCAAAAGGTGCCAATATTGCTGTACTTCTGTAGCTATTGGCAGGTCACCAGGAGTATGCTTCTATGTTACTATTTCTATTAGCAAATTAAAGCTCAAGAAAGTGGCAGGGGGCTACCTAACATATAGATTAGGTCATTAAATGACCTCTGAGACTTGAAATAACTGGGATGACAGAGTGCATTACTTTGGCTGATCCTGACTTCATTTGTTTGGCTCATGCAAGTGGTTGCACCACAGACAGCAGGATCCCTTGTTTGAATAGCAGAAAAAGAACTGGGTTCTGCCCAAGCAAAGAGTTCAGGAAGCAAAGCCTTACTGTTGCCTTATTTTCAATAACCAAAAATGAAGTTTTTTAGAAGTCACAGAACACGGACAAAACTCAGGTGTTGTACTTAGAGCCCTGCCCAATGACGACTACCTCCGTTACAAGGGAGGCTCACAGCCAGGCCGCCCCCACAGACGGACATGGTCAGTCTTCCAAGGCACAGGCTGAGGAGGATTAAGAGTTTAAGCACTGCTAACACTCACTAGAAGCCACGCAGAATGCTATGTGCTATTCCTCCTCGTGCGTAAGGGAAGTGAATACAAACCACCCGACTCAGCTCTCTGCAGGGAATCTTGCGGACCTCGTTTCCAATGAGTTCCAACAAATATTTCAAGAACAACTCTCACCACAATTAAATTCTGCTTTTTCTGACAAGTCCGAAATTGTAACCGTACTTCATTAGGCATATGAAAAGCAAAAACTACGGCTGAAACTTCAGTCCACATGTGGATGCTGCATTCACTCAAGAGTACACTTCCAAATCTGTACCAACAGAAATTTAATTATGAAGTGGGCAATAAACTATTTTCGTTGTTTCTTTTTTGGAACTATCAACTGTAGAAAATGTAAACAAGAAATAACAGTGCTTGGTGCTGCATAGTGCAACAGTAGTTATTTATCATAGTAGAATGTATTTGGCAAACAGGTAAGCAATTACTGCTTTTCCATACATAATATGGTATTCTTCTAAATGGAATCAAATCGCTGCTGTCGTCATGTGTAACAAATGCTGCAGGAAGTGCTGATAAAACAAATGCTGCTGAAAAGCATATAATAAACTTCTGAAAACTGAATGTAGCAGAGTAGAGTCTATTCTAAAAGAATATAAATTCTGTGTAAAAAACCCGATAGGCACCCAACTGACAGAAGATACAGAAAGCACACAAGTTTACATTTAGAATAACAAAGATTTTTAAAAGGGTGTGTGAAGTAAAACTTTCATTTGTGTTGGCAAACCAAAGTACTTGAAAAAGCAAATTTGCCAGGATAATGAAAAAGGCATGAAGAAATTAGCACTGCCCTTGACGAAATTATGTGCTGTTCACAGGCTATGGCAAAATTTCGAGATGGGACTGAAGTTCACTTTTCCTGTCAGGTCACGTTGATTTCTCCAGGCTTCCATAAGAACAGAACAACTGACGAGTCTCAGACATTTTCTCAAGTGCCTGCTTTCCAGGAATTTCTTCACCCACCTGATGAAACTCTTTCACCAAAGTGGAAAAAGAAGTGAAAAGCTTGCATGACACCGGCCTATTTAAATTGTGAAGCCACACCACCATCATGCAGTGCAGGCTGAGGGAGCAGCCTGGCAGGCACAGCACACCTGCAGGGCATTGAGCTACCCACATGCACTCAGTGGAAGCACTGGGATTTTCTCCCAGGAATGGAGAACTTCACAATCAATGCATCTGCTGAGGATGCAGTAATAGTGTTCACTCATCATACACATGAAGAAAACCAAGAAGGAGGTTGATCTCAGGAAGGCACAAAAGATTGTTACCTATCTAGAAGTCTGGGCTGTGCCACACAATCTCCTACATTATCTTGAAGTGGGCTAAAATGAGAAATATCAGCTATTCTGTAGAGGGTGGTTTGGGTTTTTAAATTTGTTGTTGGAGGGTGGGGTGTGGATTGTGTGTTTAGATTTTGTTGTTGTTGTTTTTTTGGGGGTTTTTTTTCTGGTGGTTTTTTTTTTTTTTTTTTTTTTTTTTTTTTTTTTTTCTTTTTTTCTTTTTTTCTTAACATATACTTCTAGGCCTTACCTAGACTTCTAAGGTGGAAAGGCTGAGTAGGTAAGCCTGTGGGAAACTTGCAGCATACAGAGGCTTTAGAAACACCTCTCTTAACCAAAAAAGCTAATTGGGAAATTATAGAGAAGGCAAAGATGTGAAGCACCCAGACAGAAAGAGCAGAAGCTGACTTTCTGTTCTCCTATCATCAGCATTTTAATGCTCGCTTTTACCTCATTTTAACAGAACAGTAGCGAAGTTGTGCAAATTCCACATCACAAACATTTATTTATATATAAAACAGTATACACATACACATTATATACGTAAATTACATGGATACACTTGCATTTACTTAGCATATCTGCATGTAAAGCTATTAGGAAGCCTGCTAATAGGAGAAATTCACAGAGGTTTAAGCGTACAGCCTAGTTAACAAAGAGGCTCTGTAACTAATACTCCTCTAGAGGACAATTTAGTCAGCAGGGCACCAACTCTATTCTTCTTTTATAAGTAGTATCAGATCTATGATGCCTGTAAAGAACAGAGAGACCTTACTTACTGCATCTCATTCAAACCAAGGCACCTTCAAGCTACAGTGCCTCCATTTATCTTGTTGGAAAGTTGGCAGGTTAGGTAATTGCTGGGATTCTTTTAAGGGCCTGAAGTCCCCACACCCTAGGGCATGCCTTAAATTTTGCCTCTTTTCAGAGGCTTTTTCTGGAAAGCACAAATTTCTTCCAGTAAAACCTAGCAAGTTTAGAATTAACAGTAGTTTCGTGTTTCTTACAGACCTGTTTCTTGTAGAGCAATCTCATTATTCCTATCTATGGTATTGTTAGGACTAGATTTTCAAATCTGACATTCAAATCTGACAAAATATTTCCTCCCTCCCATCACAAATGTATTACAATTCTGTATTCTCTATGCCATCTTTATGTCCTGTATTACTCAGGACATCCTAATCACCTTTCAAAGTTCATTTCTACATAATATCTTTTTTTAGATTACAAACTGAAATGTACCCATATAGGATTTATCTCGTTTAGCAAAGTGTTTTATCTTCAACTATCTTCAGCTCTAGCCTCACCTTCCACCTATGCATGACCTTTTTTCTTGTCCGTCTGACAAGAACAAGAGCTGAAATGAACAGGATCACATTGTGCTTGGGATTATAATGTTATGCCTTCCTGGTGGCATGATCTTATCAGAATGACAGGAGAGACACTTGAAACAGCAGACCATTTTACTACTGCAATGTGGCTACAGCAAGGGCTAGAAGGAGGCGAACTTTTTATCCAGAGCCAGGAAACCCAAAGCTACAAAGAGATCACAGGAAGAAAACCCCTACAAACATCCATATATAATACAATAACCTTAACTAACTTGAGGAACACACCTAGATCCAATAAACAGCAAAAGGGAGATGACAGTAGCTCAGCGATTACAGCATCCACTGTGGAGCAAAAATCTACACTGCAAATACTTTGTGCAGTTGCAAGCTTTGCTTAGCAATGTCTCAGCCAACACAAACCAAGATTTTAAGGGAATCCCTTGCTAAATACTTACAGTTGAAAAAGGATGAGCACCTTCTCTGAAATCAGCAGAAGGAGAAAATGTGGGGCACCTTGCTAATGCAGTACCTATGCCACCAAATCACAGCCTAAGTTCTCTAAGAAGTTCCTGCAGTTTGGGGCTCTCTTGCGGGGATTATGCAGAGCACATACAACCTGTGGTTTATTTAAATTTTCCAACTATTGCCTACCAGTTCCTTTATGCTCAGGAAGTAGAAGAAAAGCAGAGGTATTCTGTAGACATTAAAATTAAAGACACACAAAACCCTTCTGTGTCCAAGAAGCTGAACCCCCCAGACTCTACCCTACCATCCATTGTGCTGGGATGAATCCCAGCGCTACACGTAGGAACTGCATCAACTGACTGGCTGCAGGATCAAAGCCTGCTTATTCCATTCAGGCCTTCCCGCAGTATTTCCTTAGGATGGTGCTGCTCAAAAGACAGGATCCTGCATGAAATATCCATCTCTTTAACATGAATCACCACTTTAGAAGCAAAATTATATATACAAGCAAACATATTTCACATATAAGTATGTAAATATATATTCCAACAGACATACACTCTGCTATTGTTTTGGAGCCATGGGGGATTATGAACAATATGCTCTGTAATTGAGATTAACTTTGAACAAATGATTTGGCTGACAAACACACATACGCACACAAAAGAAAAACCCACAATATCTCTGTTTAAATTTCAAGATATTTGTAAGACCTCTTTTCATCAAAGCAGCCTATAATAGTATGTTTCAAGAAGCCTTCCAAAGGCCCTGCTGGTCACATTGTGGAGGCAGCGAGCGAGCTAACAGCCTCCCAGCGCCTACACAACCGGAAAAATGCACGGGTGCAGCAATGATCGGGACCATGTGGAAAATCCTCTTATTTTCAAAGGCTGCTACCCCCAACGTGGGTATCTTCCTTCCACGCCAGCTGCATAAGGACCCTCCCCTAAGAGCAAAAAATGTACCTAATGCACATCCTTAAAAAACTGTTTACCAGGAGACAACAGGGTTGCCATTACATTTCTGCCAAAATCCCTTTTACACGCCTTACTGAAATTAATTCTGTGGGAAAACAAAGATCATTCTCTGAACCTTTAATCAAGGTCTGAAGCTGGAAAAGTAAAGAAGACCACTAGTACAAACACCTCCCTGAGGAAAAAGCTTGATTTCTATTGACAGGCACAACTCTACTTCAGAACATGCTACTGTAAGGAGAGGGCTTGTTTCACTTGCAAGATAAACACAAACTTTGACAATAGCTAGGCAGAGGTACTTCTTACAATACTCATGTTAGCTAGAAATTTTACTTAATTCCACTTACTATATGTTTCAGCATTTTTAACCAGATTTTTAACTTTAACTTCTATGTGATAAACTATTCATGCAATATTCTAAAGGAAGGGAATTCTAAGTATATGATAAAAACACCAGCATCTTGTACTAAACTTAGTGACAAAGCACCACTTGCTGGGCCAACACATTCCCTTCATTCTGTGGACCTCACATGTTTCCCAAAATAACTTGGTTACTGAACTGTGTTGCAAGTACTCTCTCTGATCAGTATCAAGTACTTTCTCTGAGAAGTTTTGCAGGCAAGTCCCCGAGGATGCAAAAATCTTTTTCCCAAAAGCCCTATATTCACTCAAGTGACCAAGAAGTGCTATCAAACAATGTAGTGCCAGTGCCCAGCCTGACGTCTTTCCAATCTATGAGATCCTGGAATTAGATCAGTCTTCAAGAAATTATCTACAAAAAATTGACTTGGAAAAAAAGATTCAAAACACAGCTTACTACCCAATTGCTAAGCAAATGACTGTTCATTCAAAGAAAGAGTAATTTTTTACTGCAAAGTATCTGTGTTTGTAAGACAACCTTACCTAAAAATCGTTGACCTAGGGTACAGGAGTCCAAGAACAGAACATGACTTGCCTGTATCTGTCAGACATGGGATGAAAAGAGGTTGCTAGAATGGATACAATCACATTTCTGTGTCTAAAATGATCCACAATGGGACTTTGCTTGTCCAGACAAGAGCTTTACATCAAAACCAACTTAGGGCAGCTAGAAATTCCAAACTGACAAAGCACCAGATGAAGGCACCATCAGCCACACTCCTCCCTGCCTGTGCTGAGTGCCACTCACAGCGGGTCTGCAGCCCTGGCTCCTGAGCCCTACAGCTGCATCAGGTAACCAAACGGCACAAAAACAAGTCACTGGTTTATAAACACTGACTCCCATGTATGAAACCATAAATACTAATGACCCATGTGCCATCAAAGCAAATTGAAAAAGTCTAACAAGGACTGCACAGCATAGGGCACACAGCCTGTCTGACAAGGATACTTCTTAATATTGAAAATAAACAGTGTATCTCCAGAACAGAAAAACACTAACACAGCATCTCTCAAGATACAAACTTCTCTGTTTATCTGTGAAGCAGAATGCTTAGCACGTAGAATTTCTGGAAATAAAATTTAAAAATAAAAAAGCATGAACCCTTAGGAGTCATTTGTTTCTTCAGTACTGTAGCAAAGACAAATTCCCAGCTAACAATTCTTGTAGCTACAGCATCAGTCATTTACCATCAATAAATCATCAACCTTTAAAACAACCAAATCAATGAAAACCACAACAAATGGGCCCTATGAAGAAGAAAGAAAAGTAGTGTTTGCATAACAGGAATTTAATAAAATTTAGTTTATTCATACTACTTCCCATGCATAGTACCAAACTTAACCACTCCTAAACATGAAATCCCTTCTGTTAAACCCAAAGGGTTTTTCAAATAAAGAACAGTGAGGTGAGACATAACAACTTCCCTTTTTTGCATCTCTTTGGATTACAACCATTTTCTAGATCATGTAGCCTACAATTGCCTCCACAGGGAGAAGACAGACTAAACTGGCAAGATAAAACAGAGGAAGCTGAATTGAGCAAAACAAGTACTGATCCAAAATCGTTTAAGATCTCTGGAGCTTGTTCTTTTGGGGATCACTATCCTCCCTCTACACAGCAAGTTTAGTGATGCCGTCTTGATTTTTAACCTGAATGGACACTGCACAAAGAACCTGCTCACCAGCCCAGACTACTCTCCTGGCTGTGCTTCTGGCCATGCTGAATTCAGCATCAAAAAACCATAGGGAAAACACCATGAGGCTGCTAGTCCTCCTCCCATTACCTGCTTATTGTACTTTCACAGCTGATGTAGAAAGAAATCAGACTAAGTAAGGAAGGAGTACCAAATCACAAGAAAGACAAACATGGATTTGAGCAAAGGCATATGAGAAAGAACTAGACATTATTAATGTAACATATGGGTCGGTAGATCTGAAAGAGACCAAACATTTCAGCAAGAGCAGCAGCAATATGCATTAGAAAATACTGCTTACGCCCTTTATTCCATTTACTCGGGCTATCATACTTTGGAAACTTGCAGCACATGCAGTCAGACACAGACCATGTATCCTTGAGACTATATATTTGAAAACCTGATAGTGTGCAGGTGTGGCTCCAGCAGAAAGGAACAAAATAAACTTCAGAATCCCATAACATGTAATGTGGTAAAATTCACAGCATGCCTCACCTGCACTACACCCATGAGAGTACAGTGCAGAGATTCTCAATAGGCCTGTGCAGGGCACGTCATGTAGAAGAAGCCCTTTGAACATGACCACACAACCTCATGTGGCTGAAGGCACCTCACTGTTTACTAGAGACATACCCTGAGTCACAACACACCTATTTTGCAACAATTAATTGACATCTTTCTACATGTGCTTCTTGAGACTATCCCACGTGGCATCCAGAAGACATTAACTGTGCTTGTAAGTTTGGACCTGCAATACTATCTGATTTGGAGACTGCAGCTGAGAGAACAGACAAAGTGTTGGTCCAACAACCGACTGTCCACTGATCACTGAATGCAGATACTGTCATGCCACAGTAAATTAGGCAAGTTGATAACAAGTGAGCTGTTCTGACAGCCCAAGGCCACCTATGCACGGAGCATGACAGAGGGCTTAAACAACTGATTGAACCTATACACCTGTATGCCCAAGGTTTAAAAACTCTTGATCTACAGCACTTGCCTTTTTTTTCTTTTTTTTTTTCATATTAACGCCCTTTGTAGAGTTATGGATTGATAAAAAAGTCTGTCCCAGCAGGTTACCGTGGGAATAAGGAACTACAAAACATAGTTTTTCATTAGCTTAGGGCTTGTGCATGCATCACACTGCGTCTCTTTCTTCTCTCTCCCACAACACCCTGTAACCAAATACCACAATTCAATGAGATGGTAAATAAGCCCCAGACACATCTGAAACTTCAAAAACACAGGTGCTCTGCTAACTTTCCATCTCTTACTCTTGAATCAGAAGCAGAAAGGAGGAGAAAAATGTATACATCAAAGTACATACATATACTTCCTTTTTAAGGAACTGAAAAAAGTGGCTTCCCTCAGAGAACAATATTAATTAATGAATTAAGTCTTATTCAAAATACTGGATATGCAGTGTTATACTGGGGTAACAGGCAGAAATGAGTGTTATAAGGTTTACTTCAGTAAATTCAGCTTAATTTGCCACTTCAGGCTCATTGTCTCATGCTTATGCAAGAACCTCTCATCCTTTTTCTCTTTCTACTGAACCCAATGAGACTCAGGAATGTAGTTTGACCATCAGTAGAGCACAAACACACAGAGCTGTGATCACTCTGCTTCTGCTTTGCTCGTCACCCCAAGCCACACACACAAACTGCTTACTTCTTTCTGAGGTCTGTGGACCACAGCAGCAAAACCAATTATTCTTCAAGAGCTGTTCGCTCAACCCCTCCCACATTTACATTCTCTGGTAACCTGGGAAAAGGTTGGAAAATGAAATCCAAGACAGTAAAAAAGCAGAAAAAAACCTTCCAGATTGTTTCTCACACATGCCTTCTAGAACAAGGTTTCCACAACACCCCAAGTTCTGGAATTCACTTTTCTTTGCAGAAATCCAGTGCTTCCTGGGCATGCTAAATAATCAAGCTGCCAGGGAATGTGGTATTTCGAGATGATACAGCTTTAACAAACTTACGTAGAACTCAAGTCTCAGAAACCTCTATATAAATTTCAAAAGGCTTTTGCAATTCTAGAAAAGTGTCGGCTTCAGTTTTCTTTTTGAAATAATGCCTTTATTAGCCAAGTAGGAAGCATAACTTGTAGCACTTCAACTGTGCATTAAGAAAAAATTCTGAAAGACCAACACCCTTCCCCATCTACTGCTAAGCACCATTTTGGCAAGGGAGGAGGTATCCCAAGGCTAAGATAATGCCAGCATTGTCTTGAGTGAACTGAACTAAACTTTGTCCAACAGGTTTGTAATTTCAGGTGCACTCCTGAAAACCAATAAATGAAGAGACACATGGACGTGTCACTACGGAAATGTTAAATACCGTGTGCACTATGCAACCTACCAAAAAAAGCCAACAGATCAACTACTACTGTTCTTTAATTAATATATCATACAAAGGAAAAACATCCATGGGGAATTTTGAGGGTTTTGTGTGCCTGAGCATGCTTCAATGTTGCAGCTTTTTCTTACGATAGAGAGGATAGGGAGTCCTGACATGTTTTAGATAAAGCCTATAGTGGGTTGTTCTTCCAAAATTTTCCTTGTCTTTAAGGGAGGAGGTTGGTAATGCACAGAATTACCTATTCAATGCAATGCTAATAAAAGTGGTCGGAAAAAACTCCAAGAAAACATGGGTAGCATGTCCAGTGTACAGCAATCGTGGTCCCTAAAAAGGTGACTGACACAACGATCACTCGGTGGGGCCTTATTGGGCAGGGCACCTCCATCTGCCTTTTTGGATGACAGTGCTTTACCCAGCCCTTCACCTGAGGTGCTAATTGTCCTTCTCCAACACCTGCCAGGCTCCAATCCCTGCTGCAGCTCCCTCCAGCAAGCAGCACTGCAGTGCCACAGTGCCACTTATATAAAGTATTTGTAATTACAATAGAAGGTAACTCCTTTTGCCATCGATCTGTATTCTTGTTGCACTGAATTTTGAGAGAATTCATTAATAGTGTGAAAAAACAGGTAAATGTCAGGTAAAATGACAGCGGTGGAAAAAGAAAGAACTGCAGTTGGAAGCTCCCTTGAAAGAGAGTTTCCCAGGATCTTGTAAGGCAGTGATCCTTTGCTCTCCTCTTTCTCCATGAGAAGCCAAAAGAACTACAGGTCTAGTCAATGGCTGCTTCCTGGTCCTTGCAAGAGGAAGCAGAGACTCCAGCCCTGCCGGACCTTCAGATGCAGCCCTACTTAGCACTGATTCTCCATCCTCCAAGCCTGTCTAAGCTTCGCAACAGAGCTTAGGAAGCTGGGCCAAGAAGGCTTCTGGGGAGTGCATCTGATAGAAAGATGGGAAAAGAGCCACATGTATCAAGCCACATGTTTGCAAGTGCTACATCTTGAGAGGAACACGACTTTCAACCTTCTGAAAGTTTTGCTGCATGGCTTCTAAGGTCATTGCTGCTTTGCAGCAGTTTTGCCTGGGTTCCTGTCCCAGTTCCCTGTTCACAGTCTTCTAGGCTGAAGCCTACGAATGGGGTCAGTGTTTATATACTGCTGTCTTTCTTTAAAAAGACCACTACCTACATCACAACTTCTAAGAAGATCTACCTGATGGAACTATCAAGCCACAGCTCACTGAAACCTTTAAGTTATTCATTAGATAGATCACCAAAAAAGAGGAAAAAAAGCAAATCAGTAAGTTAGATCTTTGCAGAGTCTCAAAATACTTCTGAAGGATGCTAGTCAGAACAAACAAATGTACCAAAGGAAGAAACAGCCTCATGAATTAAGTAAAAAAATAAATAAAGGGAAAACATATGAAAATTTCAACAACCATGCCAATCTGTTGCGAGCTGTACCCGTGCCAGTGGGCGGCCTCGGGGCACCGTAGGATTCCTCAGTGCAGTGCCAAGCTCCAGCAATATTGTTATGGTTAGAGAGGAATTTCTCACAAGAGCTAACAAAGGCAGAAGGTCATAAATAAACACAGCAGGATCGCCTTGTCAGTTCTCATTATTAGCGCTGCAGGCACTTGCTTTTCTATGGGCTGCTCACAGGTTCATTTAAGTGTAAGAGCTCCTCCTCAGAATTTCACATGCTCATAAATAAAGACAACATTTCATTAGAAAGAAAGGCACACCTAAGTTATTTCTTATTATGATGTTTTATTTTTTGCACACAGGGGCACATGTGCTTGAGCCGGCTGTGCCGTCTGCAGCCGCTCTCTCCGTACGCATCCTGCACTGGCAAAACCTTACACCCGGCTAAGCCAGAGCTGCAACACCCTTCTGTGCTGGTCTCCGTGATGCCGTGCAGGCCTCCCTCAGACCACGGCCATAATGAATGAGGAGAGCCTTGCTACTGTAATAATGGTCACCAGAATTACATCTGGGCAGGAAATGAGGCTGAGCTCCTAAACTGATCCTGACGTGCATTATACAACTAGGAAAGCACAGCTGTGTGATCATTATTGCAATTATAAAGTGACATTTAGTGTTAATTTTCTTTTCTTACTGAATTTCGAAACGGAGAGGGGGCAGAACCAGTAACTCTGAGGGTACAAATGTACAAAAAAAGGAAATTAAAGTTTTTAAGAGTGCAAATGTTGGTTCTTCATCACCTGCCAGAGGTTAACAGCCAAGTTAAGCACCTCCTATCTCCCATACACATACCCACCTTTATCTACATTCATACCTACGCAGATTAGTGAAAAGTGAGCTCTGTGTAAAACCAGACACATTTGAAATAAATTAACACTATAATGTAGTGTATGCTGATTTCAAATTGCAGATACAGTGCTTTTCAGAATATTAGGGAAAATCAAGAGATCAGCAATGCTATCTCTAGAGAGTTTTTATTTTCTACTTATTACCTCAGAATAAAGAAAAGAGGTAAAGATGTTAATAAAGCTTGAAGGTTCACAACCTTGGAAACTGCCAGCAAATAAAATGTAACTAAAATAACAGGCCTTACGTTATACAAGGAATGCCTAGCAATGAGAGAAACACTTCTTGGTCACCATTCCTTCCAACACAAGACAGGTGGTAGAGAACATAATTGCTCACCTGCCAACTCCACCCCCCAAAATACTGCTCCCTCCTGTGAACTGTACTGAACACCAATGTACCAGTACATTAAACAGTCATGTGTATCTTTCTCATCGGCCAAAATCTGACCAATGTAGATCCTCACCTTTTAAAGCAAACTATATGACCGACAAGAAAAACCCTGGTGCCTTGCATGCTTTCTGTGAGAAGCTTGGGAAAATAATTTCCCTTCCAGTTTGCTTCCTATCCCATCACCTGCTGTCAGAAGAAGTCAGGTTGTTAGTCCTGATGCACTACAGCAGAAAAACCATGTTCAAAGAACTGTTTCCCTGAGCTGTGCAGCCCTTCATTACACACCATTCATCATTATCAACACCAGGAACTGCTGGAACAGCCCTTGCGAATGAAAAATCTCCCTGTTTAACTTCTAGAGGCTGCCAGCCCCCTCCCTTTGGCCTCAGTGCTGAGGCAGGGTTTGTACCTCAGGCAGGGGGCTGCTGGCCATGCTGTGTGTGCCCCCTGCCCACAGCCCACCCTGACAGGAGGGGCAGCAGCCCCTCTCTCCTTCTGCCAGCAGGAACGCACAGAGCTGCGTTGCGAATGCCTGGCCTTGAACTGGCTTCTGCCAGACAGAGTACCCAAGGCGCCAGGGAAGTGGCTTTCTTTCTGCACACCAGCAAGGGCGTGCTTTTGGCTCCACACTCCTGGAGAGGAAAGAGCTGCTGGAAGTGGAAGGAGCTGGAGGAAAGGACAACAGTTTCCAGCTGGTCAGTTCGTCAGTCTCTCCTGATCCGTAGGCAAGGTGCTGCCAGGGCATGGGGCAGGCTGCAGTCCCTTCTGCAAGCACAGAAATGGAAATGATGCTCTATTTCTAGCCTCTTCCCCTTGCTCACTTTTTTCTTATTAATATTTTAAACACATTTACGTAGCAGACGTGTTGCAATTAATTTATCTTCCCTGGTCAAAACACATTTACTTCTGTAGAAACACTCCTCTGCCACCCATTTAAAAAGAAGAGCTGGGTTTCAGCCCACTCACTCAAACACAGATTTGTATTAATTCTTGTGCCTCTTTAATTATTTCAGAAAAGCAGAATTCCTTACACAAGTTAAAAAGTGACCTAAACCTACTAACTGCTGTGTGCTATGAATGGCAGTGGACAGAGACAAGGAGAAAGATGTTTTTCAGGGGTCTCTGCAGTGCTTTTAAGTCACAGTGAGAAGAATTTCAGGTTTCTTTTTTTTTTTTTTTTTTTTTTTTTTTTTTTTTTTTTTTAGTACCATCTATTTTGTTCTTCAACAGTTTTGGTCAGTAGTATGACATCCATGGCTTTTTTGGGACTTTTGATACCTTAAACTTATTTTACAGTTACACGCTTGGATTTTTCTATAAAAAACATTGTAGAAATATTTCAAGGAAATCAGATTTCTAAATTAAATCATTATATATTCTGTCATATCCAGCAGTATATTTCACTGCCATAGATGCACTACTGTGGAGTTTTTCCTCTAGGAGTGCAAAGTATTTATTTCGTACAGTCTGAAAAAGGTCATTTAACATTTGTTAACAGTATAAAAAAATTATGCAAAGAACAGTTGAGGAAGGGGAAATAGAGCAGGAGGTATATTCTTCAAAAGAATCACTGGATGTTCTTGTTACAAAATATCATTTGTTATTTTTCAATCAAAGAAAACTGCAAGAAAACACAAAAGGGTTGAACCATCTACTCTAAAAAATTATGAATGCCAGAAGATCGCAAATAGCACATTAATGTCAGAGTGTTGGCTCTCATTGACTCCTAAGGATTTTAATTTTGCTTTTTAAAGGGAGAAAAGAGGAGAGAAACAGAGAAGGCATCATTAGACTAAGTCCATCCTGCATTGCCTTAATTTTTTAAGCTAAAACCCCCAAACTGTGTCCATGATCTGTATCGGTTTGTACCTGACCACTTCAGCTGTCCCTGACACTTGACCTGCTTCCGAAAAGCAAGAAGTCCAATTTAAGTCGATGGTCCTACAGGGGAGGTAATGGTTTGACCCTTGGTCCCTCCACTGCAACCATTCCAATTCTCTAATGATTTCCCTGCAGGGTTCATTTACCAGTTCTGGGTCAAAGACCAGCACATCACGAAGGCAAGGGGCAGCAGAAGCACTGCATGATGGATTTGAAAATAAGTGCATCGTAAAGGAAACCTCCATCAATTAGGGATGGCCTTTGAATTCAAAACAAAAGGAAGCAAAGTGCAAATCATAATGTCTACTCTGCTCACTTTAGCAGCACGCGAGTTAGCAGATACACGTGGTAAGAGATGCATTCTAGTCTAGGTGCAAAGCCAGCAATCATCCTAGGGCAAACAGTCCCCCTGTTCGTCCTCAGAGGAGATGGCCTTTTGCTCACTCCAAGCAACTGCAAAGTTGAAGGGATTCACTATTCAATTCTACACCAGCTTTTGGTACACCTTAGCACTTTGATATGTGCACCATAACTTTAATTAGTAACATTAAGACCTGCTCTATCTATAAAGCAAAATATTACCCAGGTCCACGTCCACTTTCTGGAATCTGTAGTTTTATTTACTTTCACAGGGAACCGCAAAACTACCAGTTATGAGTACATCTTTTCCATCCACTCATTGCCATGTATGTACTAAAACAGCTGCAAATTTCCTTTTTCTTCCAGTGCTCTTCAATACTGAAATGCACTATGTGCTTTTCTAGAAAGGAAGGTATGAGGTATATTTAGAAGTACAGAAGGAGATGCAATAAGGGCATAAAAACATGAACGAAGAAAATACGAAGAAAACAAAAGATATCTCTTGCTTGTTCCTAGTGAAAGATTGATGGAAAAAAAGAAATGCCAGCAAACATGCAAATTAAAAAAAGGTACAGGAAGGCTAAAAACAACTTTTAAGGAGGTCTCTGCTCTCCTGAGTGAAGTGACCAGGCAAAGACATGTTATCAACTCTGTTGATGCTAGAAGCTATGGTCACAACTAGTCGTCACTGAGCTCTCATCTAGTGAATTCTGCTTAGTCTGCTTATTCCCAACAATTAGGGAGCTATATCCTTACATGCAACTCTTTTAATGTTACAGTTAAAAGACCACTAAAATTAAAACATTAAAAAATCCTAGAAGTTGTGGTTTTGTTCTTTGGTGGTTTTTTTTTGGTGTGGGTTGTTTTTTTTGGGTTTTTTTTTTGGGGGGGGGGGGGCTGGTTTGTTTGTTTTTGTTTTGTTTTTTAATACTTTTAGTATATCTAGGCTTTGCTTCCCTATTTATTTTGAAGGACAGGAGAAACTACTTATCTGATATTCAAAATATGTTCATTATCATGCCTCTTGCCAGAGCTTTTCAAATTTAATAGTGACTGAGACCTTGTAAAAATACTTTAATTTTCCAAGAGTTGAAGAAGCCTGGAAAGAAAGGACTTCATAGCGTTTCAGCATAGCATCTGAAAACTACAAATTGTCTTTTAAACTTTTGCTTGCCTGTGTGTACAAGTATCACCTACTCTCTCCAATATTCTGCCCAATACTAATATATGTGTATTATTTTCTGGCACGAGAAGCATAGAAACCTATACTCTTGCTAAAACAGAGAGAAAGAAAAGCGTGACTTTCTCCAAAAATACTTGTCTGAGAAAAGCACATGACTGCTAAGACTGAGAATAGCCAAATTTAAACAGGAAGGGAGATAAAATAATAAGGAAAACATAGCAACAAACTTTTTACATCACCTTCTCTTCATATGTGCAAAACTTAGAAGCTGCGTAAAATCCTCTGTACTGAGCCCATCAAGCTTGCTGACCTCGAATCTCCTGAATTACGTCCCAAAGCCTATAGTATCCTCACTTCTATTTTGGCAAAAGTGAGGGATGGGCAACCTCCGCTGGGATCTGAGTGAACGGGGTTTGTCTATGCAACCAGGCTGGCTGAGAATAAGTTCTTGCTGCCAACCACACCATATGTGACAGGAAAACTTTTGTTAATAAAAACCATATTGATGTACTTGTTAACGACTTGAACAGCCCAGTAATTGAATTTAAACCAGTTAACTATTCACCAGGGCTTCATCAGCCCACCTCCTTCATCTCCTCTAGGCCTGTGTTATTTCAAAGCAACTGGAAGAATTTTACACCACCACCACCCTTTCCACCACAACCCTTTCACCATTATGTACGCTCGGGAAGCCTTGCATTTGAGCAGCTCATTTCAAGAGCTCTTAACTGCATTTTTGAAAGAACAAAGCAGTTTTATAACTCCCTCTATACAAACAGAAGGCACTTATCTGAGGGGCTCTCTTATTTTCAGTCCATCAATAAGTGACACCGATATGTTACAACTGGCTACCACCATGGAGACAAAGTGTGTCCGTCCCTGACCTCAAAGGGATCAATCACATCAATGTTTCTATGAGGTTTGGCTTTTTTTTTATTAAAGGGATCAAGGAAAGAAACAAAGCTCCCCAAAGTACATAAAATGTTTTAATGCGTAAGTTTTTCAATTTCCTCATCAGCAACATTACTTGAGAGCTGCATTACTAAAAGGTTGCAATTACAGAAAGACTGTTTTCAGTAATTTTTTTTGAAGTAGTAATTCTTTAATTTCTTTCCCTCACTCTTCATCAATTAAGTTTAATTTTTCCTGTGAGCCAACACAAGGGAGCTGACAATAAAAGCCTGATGCAACACACCTTTCCAGAGGCCCTTAAGCCAAGTGATTTCAGCTTATAATCAGGATATGCTTGTGTTCACAACTACCCTCACTGCAGCTCCACCTCTGCTCAAAAGTGTGGTTTTGCAAGATTTCTGGAAACATTTTGCTTTTATAGTTGTATGCAAAGAATGGCTCACTACAAACATTACTAGAAATAAAGGAACTTATTTGTTTATTTTTGCTTTAATTGAATTACTCTGTGCAGCTCATTTATCTCACACCGACCACAATTTACTACTGCTACTTATTTAAACATATTCTGCGTGTGATGAACTCCTTATTGGTGTGCTCCTACAAAAAATGAAGACATTTCTCTCAAAGCAGTCCCTCTCCCTCCCTAAATTCAGCCAGGAATAGAAAAGCCAATAGTTGTTTTTAACTGTACACCAGGCCTCCAACCATACAATAACCATACACGTTGCAACAGATTTGCACAGCATTTGGGCAGCATCTCAACGGATTGATAGCTTTTCCACAGAGATGTGAACTTATCAAGGTTCTGCTTAGTGTAGATATCTAGACAAGCAGTTGGCAGGGAGGTTTCTTCTGCACTAATTACATTCTTTTCCAAAAGTTCACCCTGCCTGGGTGTCCAGGTAATTGCAATTAAGGCAAGAATCTGGTAATTAGAAATTCAAGTGCCCTGCCAAGAACAATACACTTCCTCTTAACGTGCTGCCCAAAGAACTAATTCACTTGGAAATGACAGAAGCTGATGTGAAGTGGCAGAGTAGATGTTGATTAAGCAACAACCACGGAAGTACATTCCCTTCCCCCTAAAATCATTTAGACTCTTAGAAAGTGTTTCATTTGAAACATTTAAAATAAATTAAAAAATCAAAATTCCAGGCTCCCAAACAGCATCATTTTCTGCTTCCGTTGTCTGCTTAGAATTGCTGGAATGTCTTTCTTGAAGCTGAAAACACAATGCTGGTCACACTCCCCTTCAATCTCCCACCAAAAGCTAACTTTGTACCATGACTCAGCAATTACTGCTCACAGGCATTAGTGAGTAAGTATCAAATCACTTAATAATTTCTGAAATAAGTTTAACACAGAATAGCAAATACATTTTTAAAGAAGTATAAAGAAAAGCCACTCACAGTTTAGCACTCTCACAGGATAGAAAGATACTACACCGTCCTCTAAATTCCAGGTTTTTTAATGGTAATGTTAGTTGGAAACAAATGGTTATTTTTTTCCTCTCCCTTAACATTTCTTTCTAACTCACAGCTCTTCTTGTCAATTCAGAACAACATCTCTATCCCAAACCTTGGGCCTAGCCTCTTACAGTTAATACTAGTTTTTTTCTTTCAGGAAACACAAAAAGCCTTTTTTCACTGGGGTAAGAAAACTCTTACTGTATGTATATTGTGTGTGTGTGTGTGTGTGTGTGTGTGTGTGTGCGCGCCTATTTACAGAGCTACATGAACACAGACATTTCTGTCCAAATCAAAGCCCTGGAATCATGTGCCTGGCTTTAGACATAGCTGTGACTATTCATTCTTGTATAGCTGAGCAATTCGAAATTCAAAGATGGAAGGCTCTGGGATGATGTTCTTAAAATTATTTGAAAAAAAATGGGGTGGGAGAGAAATTCCCTCCCTCTTTCTGAATAAAAATGTAGACCAGCTCCACGCTCATGCTAGATGAGTCAAGGAAAATGCTCTCTCCAGTACTGCACTCTGTGGTTCCCAAATAGCTGCTTTTGGATGACATCACTCCCTCTTCAAGTGTGCTACTCAGGCACTATCAAAGGAGCTTCTGTTGCCTTGTCTCGTGTTTCACCCACTGGAGGCTTCAATAAAATCCCATCACTGGGATTGATCTGGGGATCAAAAACCACCACAAGCATCACTCACAGCATCCAGGGTGCACTTCACAAACGGAGCCTAGAGTAGCACGCAAAATGTGTATAGAGCCCTGATGGAAAACCATGAAAAGGAAAGGATGCTTTGAAATTTTCAAGTTTTGTTGTTGGTTTGCTTTCATAAAGCATTGTAAGAGCAGTACTGCTCCCCTCCCACCCCTAAATGTTTTTAAGCCTAAAAAATGACTCCGTTCTCTCCTGACCTCTGTTTCCTATTGCCTTAGTGGGTTTCCAAGATTTCTTAGATCATAGCCAGACATAACTACTAAAGGAACAAGCTGAGATCATCAAAACCTCATGACTGAAAGGCTGAAAACAAAATAAAATGTACAGTTTTCACCACCCACCCCAGAAGTACATCAGGTGCACAGCAAGAAAAGCCTACAGTAAGAAATTACCTCTCACGCACTGCAGCAAAGCCTCAGGAGCTAATAATACAAGAAATAAAACTGCTGTTTTGATTGATAGATCTGTTAAAGTTTCTTATCGCTTATTTCCAACAATGTCAGTCAAATATGTTTCATCTTTTATCAGTAACAAATAAAGTTATTTTTGCCCGAGAATCTAAATTATAGATACTTATATGTAGAGAAATAGCACTAAGCCAAGTGACAACTGGGGACTCATGTTTTGCAATTGACCTAACAACGTATTAAAGAAAAAATAACAAAGATTAACTCTTACCATCTAACACTCTGTTCCTTCCTATAATTCATTTCAGATCATAAGTAAGTTATTTAGTTCAGGTATATTGGGTTATAACTTAAGTAATCTTCCCCTTTACATCACAAGTCAATACAGAATTCAACTGTATGGATTTTTTGTTCATATAACAGATAAATTTTACATATGTCACACAATTATTTACATATATTTACATGTTTATGCAAATACAGACATTTGTATATACACAATACATATAATGTAATCTTGGATTGGTAAATGGCCTGGGTACTGAAAAATGGCTCTCACTCAGCAAGGCTTTGCTGTTGTATCTTAAGTGATTTTTATCTTCCTGGGCAAGTTAAAATCTACTGTTCAAGGAGTATGAAAATCCTCTAACATGCACGCTGATCTCATAGTTCCAACATGCCCAAAGTCACTGGATGCTTTGTACATGGCATAACAACGAAAGTAGTGCTTTGCAGGGAATTCAGACTAGGAAAGCCTGAAAAAAGTTAGGAGCCTTATCCTCCTTGTATATACCCATTTTCACAGAAGTAGATGAACAGCTGACTGTGTCCGTGCAGTTGGATAAGATCATTTCCCAAGGTGCTGACACAGTCTGTACACAAGGAGGGCTGGGCCCCATTCTCTTCTTAATTGCAGGGGTTACAACCCAGAGAACGAGAGAAAACTCTAAGAGGCCACAAACCACAAAAAAGGCAGAAGAATTTAGACCAGAAGAAAAGGATTTTTCATGTCAGAAATTAGCAGATCGCAGACTGACGCATTCATGGGTCCATCCTGCTGCTTCTGAACACCTGCTGGAGGGACCCACTGCCACCTGGGACCTCCTTTCCACAGCCTCTTCTCACCTGTGTGCTGCTGAACTAGGATCACAACTTGTACAACCCTATACCACACTATAACAATGTTTTCTCTATTGGCTGTGCATGAATGTTGAGGACCTCAGCAGTATGCCAAGCACTACTCATGCTCCCCAAAGCTTACTGCTGTGAGGGGTATCCCCATCTCAGCAAGCAAAACTGCCGGAGTTTCTCTCTGGACCACAAAATCCATCTTTTACACTGAATATTATATCACAAACTAAGCAATGTGGAATAAACTTTCTCTTGTAACATCCTTAAAAACGGTTAATAAGGGATTTTTAAAAGTTAATATTTTTCTATATAACACTCCATAAAACAATAACAGAGTGTTTTACTGCTTCTGTCTTCAAAGATGCACAGCTTTTCTGAGAGCTGCATCCATTCAAGTAATGGAAGGAAGCCAAGGTGCAACCAGAGGCACTTATATTTTGAAATCCAAATGGTCACTTCAGAAAAATTATACTAAACCAGCAATACACAGCAATACAAATTGCTCTATAAAAGCAGCAAACTGCCTTATAAACGGCTCTTTTAAAACTACCTTAAGAAAAAAACCAAAACAAAACAAAACAAAACCACTGACAATGGACTACATAGATGTAAAGTAAGTTGCCAGTTCTCAATCAAGATGATGAAAATCAGCCATAAAGAAATTTTGATGAATGGCAGAAGGAACAAGATGATGAATATATTTGGGGGAGTGACAAGGCCTTGCAAACTCTGCTTCAGCAGCAGAGTATATACATGTACATGTATAACACTGCATCCACCTCAAGCTGGCATCCAGCTCTGCGGGCATGGTATTCTAGACAAATACATTATAATTTGATAATAATGACTCAAGAGCCAGTATTTTCTGGAAAAAACAAATTTACTGCAATGGACAAGCAGCAGACTGTCAGCAGTTAGACAGGTTTGGGGGCAAGTCAACTACACCGCAGATTTCCTCCATTTTATAAAGGTTCAGTCATAACACAGACAGATACCTTATTTCCCTAACTTTGAATTGGATGTCCTTTCCAAAAACCTATCTGACATCTTTGTGCAATAGACTCCAAATATTTTTCTGAACCACAGGCAAAGGCTCGTGTAAATGCAAAGAACGACACAATAGGAAAATTACTGGACACCTTCACTGTTTCTCATTAGCTATATTTTTTTTAAGAAGACACAGTTTCTAATGACCTTCCCACCCAAAGGGTAAGAGCTTTGTCACTTGTGAGTTATTTGTATACTCTTGCTAATTGTATCGTTACACTCCTCCAACCGTTATGAATATTCATTTTCTCGCACTTCTCTCTCTGTGCACTTATTAACTGTATAACACAAATACTCGAGAGATTTTGTGTGTGTGTGTGTGTATATGTACGTGTGTGCGTGATATTATTTATGTAAACCTATAGCTGACCTGTGCACACAAAACATTATTCACCAGTGGTACCACAGCCCACAGAAACAATGTTTTAAAGGTCTGAACTGCAACAGAAATTGCAAAGGTTCCAAAGAACCAAATTTCACCTCAAACAAAATCAGCCCCTTTTACAACAATTTTGTTGGCAAGGAGATGAACTCACCGAGCATTTCTTATCATCATTATTGTTATTATTATTTACTGAACACTAAACCGTGTTTTGTCTTATACATTTAAATTAAGAAAGTAAGATGCCTAAAAGACCGCATCTTGTCGTGTTTGCTTCTATCTGCTGCTACAGTTTTAAAGCACATTTCCCTTCATTTCACTTTTCCACAAGCCATAAAAAAACTCATTTCTAATTCATCCGTTCGTTCAGCTTAACCTCTCTTCTCAGCAATTAAAGTACTCTGCGCATCCCTCATCTATCACACAGCCAGCTAAATAATGCATTGCGTCCTCCGCTCATCTTTTATCATCCCAAATGACAGGTATTAGCATATCTCCCCAGTCAATTACAGTGCAGCGGAATAATCACAGCATAATTGGGCGAAAGCCACTCTAATCACCAACCCTGCAAACTCACAGAATAAAAACTGAGTGGCAGTTCAGACAGGCCTTGCTCTTGTCCATGACTCCAGCCAACAGGCTTGGCAGGTCTCCATTTCCTTCTGCCTCTCCAAACTTGTTCTTTGGGGCTAAACTTCTCAGCACATACATACACAAACCGTTCGGGTTTTCTTAAAGGAAGACCAGCGGATTGATAAATATTACCCAAAGACTATTTGCTAATAAACGCCAGCCTGGAATACAGCACAGCTGTTTTCTGCCCTTCAGATCATCCAGCGGGGCTCTGCTTTACAGACTAGCTTTGACAGATGGGTTTGTTGCTCGAGGTAGAAAGTTTTACATTTCATGTTAGAGCAAGCGGAATTTCTTTTCCTTTAAGTATAAAGGATTTATGAGATCTAACGCAGTTAGGTACTGCTTAGATGCTGATGCTTACTGCAGACATTAGCCTTCTGGTTTTGAACACTAGTGAGAAGCCCACAAAGCATAATTTTTATTTGTTGTCTGCTTAATACATCTAGATTAAAATCCCACATATCTATTTGAATGTAAGTGTTTCACTGGCTAAACAAAGAGACAAAAGTAAATTAACATCACGTTGCTGTTTCCTGTGTTCAATCTGAGCAAATGAGAGTATCAACAGAAATTCTCCATGGCCATTACACCAACTTAGGGCTAACAGGGTCCTGGATGTGCGGTCTCCCCACAACTCTCAAACTGGTGGTGCAGGACTAATCTCAGGTGAGCTACTTGCTCTGAGACGTCCCTGTTCTGGGATTCAGAGCCATATTCTGATGGAGGAGCTATCTGTGGATGGTGGCAGGACCATCCCAGGCCTGCGTGTGCTCCTGGGATCTGCTTACCCTACAGGGCAGAACTGCATCAGCTCTACAGTCCGGGATCCTCTCAACAGTCAGAAGTTGAGGGCATGAATAGTGCCCTGGGAAAACAGGATATGAATTGAATTCAAAAGAAGATTTTCCACAGTATTATATCAGCACAGTTGAAATTTTCAAATGTATTACAAACGTCGAAAGTCTTCTGAACTCTAACAGCCAAATTATCATCTTTGAAATTCTAAACGAGATGTACTACATTTGTGCTGTTGTCATCACTAGTAGCACACCCAGGTTGAGCATATTTTCTAGTTCAGCCCCAAAGAGTGAAAGAAATGCTACTAAAGAAAAAGAGCAGTTAGACACATAACCAGACCCTTAGCCTGGAGCATTCCTGCTGTTTGATTAGCAAAACTACAGATTTTACCCAGTATAGGGTTAAACAGCACATAATGACAAAAACCCAAGACTTTCTGGAAGAAAAATTTAGGCAAGCTACGTACCTATTTTGGTCTAAAGGGAGGGGGTTGTTTTCGCTTCCTTGTACGAAATACTTGAGAACTTACACATTATTTTAGGTAGAACACATCATAATTTTAAAATAGCATTTAATGCTTCATCTTCTTCCTAATCTTTTTTGCTCCCCTAATTATTTTCTCTAAACCACTTTCAAATTTCTACCCCAGCATAACTTCTTTTTCACTGGCAGATTTAATACCAGATACATTTAATCAGTACTGATCTTCCCATCCTTCCTTTCCAAAGCAGAGCTGAACAAGATAGGGAGGGTTTTCTTTACTTACTAAATTCATTTTGTATAACATCTCATTACATAGTTCTGTGTACCAGCACTGTTCCATACAGTGCACCTATATGAACAATTTGGTATTAAACCCCTGTTACAAAGATGGAGATGGAAGAATAACAGCTTGGGGAGAGGACAAAGAGAAATACCTTCCTTATCCCCATGTCTTCTGAAAGATCTGTTCTGAAAATACTACTGATTTTCCACACACAAGCTGCTGCAGTCACAGCACAAGTGAGAAGGGAAAAGCAAGGCTTGAGATTGCTTCACTGTGGAAATACTGGTGGAGGATCTGTGCCTCTGTCCCCTGTACAGATCTGAGTGTTCACAAAGATGTGGTAACTATTCAGCTTTCTGTGCTGCTTCCTTCTTCTGTGCCACCACAGGGCCAAAGACTGCTTCTTCTGCTAAGAGCCCCAGAACAAAAGATCTACCACCTGTACCCTTCCAACACCTTTAATTTTAACTCATTTCTCATTTGAACCTTTGCTTAAAAGAAAAAATGGCATGGAGTAGTTATACAAATAAAATTTTCACTGTTTTAGAATTCCAGTGTTACTATGTTGCATCGCCTTCCAAGCTGCTTACTTCATACCAATAGATGGAGGACGTTCTCCAAATTCCAGCTTATTACCTCTTATAATGTTAGGTACTGGGCTACTCTCAACAGATTCACTAAAAACGATGTGACTTGGGGCAAAGCCAATTGACAAGAAAAAAAAAAAAAGCCATTAAAAATTGGCTTTAAATCATGGCTTTCAACCGATAGAAAGACTTGAAAAAATTTTTAATTTCCCTCCTGCGATTGCTGATTTCACTCCTGTTCTGTACAAACCCCAGCAAAGTGAATGAAGGCCAGTCAGCTAGGTCATAACAGGTTACATTGAAAAAACCACTAAGTTAAATGCTGTTACAGGAACCTTTATAAAGCCCTACAGACACTGCTTTTCTTTCTGTACTGCATTTACTGCTCATAAGAAGTGTTCAAGAGCTATTGAGGTTTCCTCATTCCTGCAATCTAAAGGCATAGCGCATGTCCCTGAACAAGACCCACGAACACTGACTGCCCTTTCACATCACCCTGTGCTAAGAGATGCATCTGCTCTGCTTCCCTTCTTCCTTTTTATCTTTCTTTTTTCCCAAACACCAGCATCCAGCTTTATTAAAGTAACAATTTCTCTGTGAAGAGGCAGGCTAAGACCAAATCCAGTTTTGCAGAGGTACACAAGTTTCCTTAATTTCTCAATGGATACATGTGGTAAAGCCAAAAGCTGAAGGATTTAGCAGCTTGTAATACAAAGCCTTCTCAGGAACTGATGTATTTCGAAGTGCAAACAGCCTTGTTAACAATTTGTTTCACCTCCAGGGGCAAAGGTTTCTACAGCCCTATTTCAAAAGACCTTGCTGGGGCAGGTTAGAATCATAGAATGGTTTGGGTTGGAAGGGACCTTAGAGACCACCTAGTTCCAGCCCCCATGCCATGGACAGGGACACCTTCCACTAGACCAGGTTACTCAAAGCCCCATCCAATCTGGCTCTGAACACTTGCAGGAATGGGGCATTTACAGCTTCTCTGGGCAACCTGCTCCAGTGCCTCAACACCATCACAGTAAAAAATTTCTTCCTGATATCAAATCTAAATTTAGTCTTTTTCAGTTTGAAGCCATTTTCCCTTGTCCTGTAACTACAGTTCCTGACAAACTGTTAGTGTTGAATGACAAAGGTTAGGGCTCTTCTATCTGTCTACCTCACTGCTTTGCTCGTTTTACAGAAAAATCATGATAACAGAAAGTAAACTTGCACCCAGATACTGAAACTCAAACCAAGTCCCATAGTTTAAACTACAACTGTCTGGGCTACTGCAAATATACCTACATGTGTTAGGAGGTTTGTAACTTCTGGTAAGTAGCTAGGAGTAGTTAACACCCTCTGCAGTATCATCTGTTAAAAGACCTCCTGATAGTCACCTAATCTCAAGAATGCAGAGATGATTCTTAAAATCACACAACTAAATTCTACAACGTTATACCGGGACTGCTCTCAGCTATTACAAGGAAGCAAATAAAAAGCACACTCATCACACAGTAACATCAAAACCTTGGCCTATATTTTGGATATTGGCTGTTTGACGGTACACCCAGACACATACTGGATTTTGTATTTCTGAGAAAAGGACAATTCATCTAGTAACAACATCGAAAATCATGTGCTAATAATTTCACAGGAAATATGAAAAGCTCTGCAAACAAGAGCTTTTAAGAAAAGGTTCCAGAATTTCAGATGGAAGGAGAACATGTTATAGAAACTCCTCCACCAACACCTGGAACAAAATAACAGCTTAAAACCCTCTTTTAAATCTACATTACTTGGAACTGAAATTTAGGCATATTATTTCCTTTCATTCATGATCAAGATTCTGTAAGCAACAAATGTATCAAGTTCTACCAAGATTTCCTATAGATGCAGTATTTTAATGCCTCCAAGCTGCATGCAAATTTCTACCCAGCAAGGGAATTTCTGTGTTGATGTTTACTAAGTGCAAATGTGACATGCTGCAGCTGTCTTGCACATTATGAGACACAATTTTCATAGTCCTGGACAATGCCTGTCTGCAAAACTGTAAAGATAGAGAAATATAAACTATACAACAAGGCAGTCAGAAACACAGCAGAGGAGAAGGGAGCAGGGGAAGCATGGGATTAACACCAACCTTAGCTCTACAGTGATGATGGAGAATTCTGTAAATTAGTCTTTGCTTCTCTGAACATTAGTCTGCTCACAGTGGACACTACCATGGTGTCTGAATGCAAAAGAACAGTGGTTTGTAGGGAAGCCTAACCTACTCTTTAAACTGGGATCTAAAGACTGGTGAAACCGTATACATTTGTGAAGTTTAGTCACACAGAACTCTCTTCTGGATGCAAACTCTTTATGTTCTCATTAAGGACAGTCCCAGAGAAACAGACAGAAATACAGTCCCCTCCTTCCCAGTTGCACTGGTTTATGTTTCAAAAATTAGGCAGTAGTATCCCTTACCACTAAACTTTCATCATCAGTTGCAGTACTATAATTCATTTGAAAGTCAGGTTCACGTTTGTTTTGTGGATCTTGAAGGATGTTAGAATACTGACATTTTTATTAAAATACTTTTATTCCAATAGATCTCACAGCCCGAACACTTATTTATCTTTTTCAAGAATGTTCTAATACTGTAATAATTACGACCTATGTTCAATTGACTTGACGACTAATGAGCCTTCTGTAACCCAAGTGAAAATCCTATAAGCTTTGATAAATTGCACAGATGTAATGTCGCAGCAACACTCAGTCACTACTTTTCCAGAGTGAAACAGGACTACCAAGACAAAGCTGAGAGGATAATTGCCTTCCCTCGAATGTTGTTTTCCCATTTCCCTCTTCTTTCCTGAAGGGTGGGAGCACAGTGAGGAAAATACGTATTATGTTCCAGACACAAAATCCTTAAATGTGAGAGGAAAGTTAGGAACCTCTTTTAATGCAGAAGACTTCCTATGCTACCTGGATTCCACTGCTAACAGGAACGATGCCTTATTTTTTCCATGGATCTTTCAGCATAACCCCACCTATGCCATGGGGATACAAGTGTCTCCAAAGGAACAGCATTTTCCATTCAAGAGAAAATACAGTCAAGTTCTTATTACAGAGTATAATATTCTGCATTTTAGTTACTGCTTGGAGGATTGTAAGAAAAACATATGCGGTCTCAAAAATGGGATTAGAGCTCCCTTATCGCAAAAATTAAGTCTAAATATGTGGGAAGCAATCAGTTCCATGCATAGCTGTTCTCATTCCCTTGCTGTATGTGCATGAATGAAAGCAGGCACATGTGCTTATTACATTTCTTAGTATACGTACAGTATCAAGGAAATGATATAATCTTTGGTTATCTAGGACTTTCATATCCACGTTATTAAATAACTTACATCATCCTAAAGAGAGGTTAGCAAAATGTCATGGTTTTCTTCTAGAAATAATGTTAAAGAAATGAGACAAATTAATAAAGTAACCGCATTCAGCAAATGGTTGCAAAAAGTGCTTTCTCTAAATTAATAATTAAAACTACTTATGACTTCTCTCCCTGAAAAATATTCCAAAACCTGGATAATGTCCAAATAGTATTTTGGAATTAGACATCTGCTCATCACATCATCTACCTTATAATTTCCTCACAGACTGGTTCCAGGTATTAAAAAGTCTTTTTAAGTCTGGAATGACAAGATCCAACTACAGAATAAGAATGCTAATATATATATATATATATATATATATGCACTTTAAAACAACTTCTGTTTTAAAATATTGCTTCCTTTCTGATTTGTAAGATTATAAGTACATAAGAATAGAAACCATTTCCAATCTCTTTACAAATAATTCCTTCATATCAATTTACCACAGAAACACAAATATGAATTATGATAAAGCATTTTCTAATCCAGAAATACTGTATTGCAATTTTGAATAATTCAACACGTAACTAACTTTCAAAATTCACTTTTAAAAACTGTCTTTCCATTGTTACACAATGACTTGAAAAAGGGAACGTTTCCCCTTTGCTCAGCTATGGCAGATGCCACCTCTGGGACGGAGGAGCCGAGCACCAGACGTTTGCGCAGCCCTTTCGAAACTGAAGACTGGCACCCGCAACACTCCTCCTAAATTTATTATGCTCTTTCTTATAGCTCAGCAGTGACACATAAGCAACAAGCAGAGCTGTGAGCAATCTACAGTCACAATCTCAGGCTTATTTTATTTTCACCAAAGAGTTTACTATTACTGCTATCCACGCTGCTAGTATGCACAAAATGGACCCAAGGTATAGAAAATCTTTGATTTTATTACTTCCAATTGAGCACATACAGCTCTACAGATATGCAGTCAGAACTTTGTATGTACATAAGCCTTTTGCAAGATGTTCTCAACAAGCACACGAGAATTCAGAGTGTATGCATAAAGAAATCTCAAAATTGACAGAAACCGAACCAAGCTTTTCCACTTACACCTCCTAGCATAAACTTTACTGTGCAGCAGGGAGCCATAACTTTGAAATAATAACAGATAACATTGCATTTGAGCCTTATTTCCTGTTATTTGGGGCCTCTTGCCTAATTTTTTTTTTAATACTAAAATGACAAGGGGGCAAAACCAATTACAGAAACAAGGCAACCTGCTCTTAAACTGATTAGCCTAGACGTCAAAATGGTCATATTCACTTTTACTGAACATCTTTCCAGCAAAGCAAATCCACTCTCTTCTAGACCAAGTGTCATATACAAGTGTACATATGCAAATATGTACACTTCAATCTACTGACTGGTGTTTGATCAATTTACATAGTCGAGTGGCTCACTCAGACTCTCTGTGCTTTGAGGTTACATGTCCCAGAATGTACTGAGCTTGTTGGCATTTCGAAAATTAAATTTAAAAAAACGTATTACTTCACAGTTCTTTCCCCTAAGTTACTAAAATATTTAAGTGTAAGATATTCTACATCGAGATAAGGGGATAAATCAAAGATCAAGACAATGAACTTCCATTCAACACACCAGCCCTTTTCTGCACCTTTCATCTCTTTATCAAAACATAGAGAGATGAGCCTTGAGGGAAGCAAGCCCTGGAGTGAGACATTCCAGGCTTGCTGAAGTATGCAAGGAGACCACAGTGCAATGGTCGCATGTATTTGAGTGTAGCGAAAACCATCTTTCACTTTTAAATTAGAACATGCTGTACTCAAATAACTTTGCAGAGCAAAATTGGAAGTGCAAGACTAAAATAAGAACAGACAATTCTAACCAGAGAAAGATCTGAAAATCTATCCAGCCCTGACAGGCCTTTTTTTTTTTGCCCCCACACCTTAAAGATGTTCCAGCAGCAAAGTGAGAAGGCAAACTCTTCTCCTCTGCCGAAGCACAGCAATCATCTGGGCCTAACTGGAAGTTCATTTCAGATTTTGTACACCACAGCACCTAGTTCTGGAGAGACTTTAGGCTCCACACAACTCTGCATTTCGGAAAGCCCTCTAATTGAGGGCTCTTGAAATATTTATGGTTAAGCAGAAGCATCCTGCCCAGGACCCCACAGAGCTGTGGCACCCAGCCCACAGAGCACGGGGTGTGATGGACTCAGCCAGCCCTCCCCCAGGAGTGAGGTTACTGCTGCAGTTTAGCACAGCACAATTTGCATTGTGGGGATGTAAAGGTGAGGCACTGATGTCCCAGCCAATACCATGAAGTGACAGGCACTCTCAGTAGGGTTGTTTTTTAAGTGCATGCACATTTGGGATTTGAAATGTATATTTCATCAGATTTAGCAGGATGGTCTTTGCCAGAACACGATGAAAGGGGGTATGTATGGAATGCAATCTCTAAATTACACTGTCATAGTTTAGAGTATAATTACTTTAACTCACTGCAAAATATCATAAACTAACTCCAAATCTTAGTGAGCAATGCTCTTTGGCAGAACGTATAGTCACAGTTAAGATCAACAAGAAGAAACTGTGGCAATAGCTACAGCAGGAAAATGAAAGAACTGGGTGCTGCCATATAAGCCGTTGTTTTTAATTACTTTTAATTATTTCAAAGGATAATCCAATATTTCAGAAATTACTGCAGAAAGACTTTTTTACATACTTTTGAATCATTTCTATCCTAGACTGAAGACTTCTTTCTGTCTGGTCTGAAGGAAATAAGTGGCAAGGAGCAAAAAAAAACCAAAACAAAATTTTGGCTTCACTTTACTGGGGGATTTAGTGATCAGGGATTAAAAATATGTAACCAGTCTTTATCCAACTCCCTACAATTTAAGGCAAAATAAACAGGATTTAACTCTCAAATGTGGAAAGGACATAGTTCTCTTTTTACCTTTTAACACTGGTTCTCTTTGTTTTACTAAGACCTTGTATTTCAAATCTGATGGCGATACAATCATAGCACATTACCCATGCACAGCTTCTCTCCAGTAATCCCCAAACACTACGAACACAGCCCAGACAAACGAGTGCCCACATTTCTTCCTGGGAAAGATGAATTTTAGTGTATCTTCAAGTCTTAGCTCAATCCCTCTGAAATCAGAGAGAGATCTGCCACACTGTTCTCCTTCTGGGCCATGGAGTACCAACTTGATTCTCTGCACAGTCCTATCCAAAACTGTTTTTAGCCCAACTGTCACTTGCTGTGAGAAAAAAGGTGCCTGAAATAAACCTTAAGAGCCCACTTCAAATAATGCTGACTCCCTGGTAAAGAAAATGGAAGAATGGTGGACTAAGTAATATACAAACCAAATAGTTCTGCACATCACTACCAGCAACTGTGCCACAATGTGTGTGTGTGTGTGTGTACACATATGCCTGATGATGATGTGATCCACACAATTCCCTGTTTATGTATTTTGACTTTACACTTGTGACTTCCAGTTTGGCACAAAAATGAAAGACAAAATGACGTCCAAGGAGGAGCTGGAGTACCTGGGGTTGGTACTGGTTTTCTGCAGGGAGGAGTGCTGCAGTCACACCGAGTTTCTCCCAACTGTGGAAGGCCCCATCAGCATCTTGCTGACAGGAGGGAAGGAGAGCAATTGGAGGGGAGCAGAAAATCCTGAGAAACTTTTTGCAGACATTACAGGAAGATTTAGTGCCCAGGTATGATATGAACCAACTTATGAAAAAATTACAAGATCAGCAATTATCTCCTTTGAAGCCATGCAAAAATCTTGCCAAAATAAAAGAGAAAAAAGCCTATGTAACTAAACGTAGATATATAAGAAATAAAATTTTACATTTATATTTAAATACACAGCTTTGTGTATATATTTTTTCTATTTTGTGTATGTATAAAAATACAGTTTTAAGTATTTTAATAAAAGCAAGCGGAAATTGATTTAAATTAATCTCTGAACATAGCAGAGAGCCAGCAGAGTAATTAACTATGTTATTTATTAATTACTATAACCATACCAACTGTCCTTTCTCTTCAACTCTCCAATATAAACAACTCATTGCTAATCCACTACAGCTGCAGAAACTTCTATGAAATGTTAGTTAAGGTAATAAAATAGCTCCGGTTTTAGGTATGGAGGATCCATTTCTGCCCTTGAGCCATTTATGTCAGATTATAATCATCAGTGAAGAATTTGATGTTATTTCAACGATCCAATACCTCACTGGCACATGCTAGCACACAAACCCATTTTTTTTAAATTACACAGCGATATAGTCCGAATAGGGAATCGATCACAGAACAAGCTAAATCTGCATGAAGGAGAAAGACTGGAAAGGTGGGATAGAGGTGGGTGGATAGACCGCAGTGAGCAGTATCAGAAAAATGAATGTATAAACGGGAAAGGAGGAAAGATCATAGAATTGCACCTTAGTTGAAAAGATTTCTTTCAATATCTGCTGGCACTTTCTTTTTATCTACCACTAGTTCCCTCTATTGCAGTCAATAACCTGAGTGGGCATAAAATAGATTTTTCTCATGGTTTGGATCAACACAGGATATAAACCACAAGTGAAACACATTTCCACGTGCTAAACTCAGCAATGATTATTGTAATCCAATTGCCTATATATAGCATACTTTGACAATTGAGGTGGTAGGCACAGGGAATACAGAGCAAGAAGGAAGGTAAGAACACGTTGGTTCAGATTACTGCTTTCCAAATCTACTTTTGTTTTGCTGGTGTATTGTTAAATCCTTTTTGTGCTTCATAGGAAGCTACACATTTTGAAGACAGTTAGTCATAACAACTACTTTATTTTGTTTTTGGTTTAAAACGCCTATGATTTGCACACCCTGACACCTGCTGATTTCATGCCCTGCCTTTTCCCATCAAAGCCTCTTCTTGGCTCTCCACACGGAGAAATCTCATTTATCAAAATTCTGTTAGCGTAAGGGGAAGGGCTATGCTGAGCTGAGCCGTGGCCTTCATTAAACATGCAGAACATAAACTGCTGACACTAAGCACAGTCAACTTGCAGCATGGCAGAGGAGGGGGGGGGGGTGGGGAAGAAGGAAAAAAAAAAGCAATGAGACGGAAGGAATGATGTGATTGTGAAATAGGAATAAAAGCCACAGTTTTGCAAAGCATTTATACTCTCATACTGGAGTCAGTGAGATTTAATCACAGACCTGAAGTTAAGCATGTGCTTAACTTTGCCAAACAGAAATAGATCACTAAATTATGAATGGAACAATCTATTTCTGTTCCCAGGAACACAGACACTCTGTTCTCCAGACCAATCCCTCAGGGAATGAAAAAGGTGAGGGGGAAAAATGATAACAAAATTGGAGAAAACAACCCCTTCTTTAACTCAAAATACTGGTCTGGATAAAGGAACTGTGCGTTATCTTTAACATAACAGGATTAAAAAGGTTGGTATCCATCATTTAGGTTCCAGGAGACAGAAAAGAGCAAGTGCCATTACGGTAATTGATTTCAACATGGTACCAAAGGCCGGGGCTCTGAATAAAAGAAAAATTTGTAAATTTGGAAGAAGCAAGCATGAGAATAGAAATGCATTAAAAATCAGAATTAGGGCTGAGGGTGAACAAAGTGGCTTTTTGAATTTTCACTTCACTTATTTTCCCCCCTTTAATTCTCAAAGATAGCTGTGTAATGCTGCCTACAATAGAAACTTGAATTTAATAGGCACGAAGCAGAAGGTGTGTAGCATTTTCCTCTGATCACAAGGAACAAGCACTTAGCTGTAAGAGATCCACAATGAGTCACTGCAGGGAGGAATCAAATGCATCACAGGTACATGCAAGCCCTTTTTATTATTATCCTACCAGCTGAAAATGCATTATAATATACAGCCCTAGGAAAAAAAAATCAATTTCAAACCACCTAGTCCTATAAAAATATATAATTTACCAATCATATATGCCTGCATTTACACAGTTCAAGGAGAGCTAAGGCAGCCACAAGGCAGGAGGATGGGGCAGGAGATAGGTGGAGAGGGATGTCAACATTTCCTCTGGAACCTTTTGTTGGTATTTATAAATAAGATAATAATTCCCAGTTGAAATTGTCTCAGTACTAAAATGAGTAACTTACCATCAAGTTTCAAACAGGAGCTAAAAGTTATTTTAGTATTATCTGAAATATAATATCATATTAATGTTTTCTGATAATTTCACACCTCTTGAAACACTTCTTCAAAGTTCATCTGGAAGTTCAGAACCATAAAATTAATGGCTGGATTCTGCCATCCTTTTCCATTCTGAATATCATCATATTCCAGAGAGAAACAATTTAGCTCTGATCAACTAACTCTTAGCATAGTATTAACTTTTCCAGGGTTCTGTGTAGAAGAGCAGAAAGCAGACACGCTTGTGGCAATGAGCCACACACCTTGACGATTCCTCAAAAGTGATTCCTTAATATTTAAAAAAAAAAAATATTATATACACTTAATATAAATCAATAGCTGCTTTTATGTTTAAAAAATGTTGTTTTTCTTGAGGTCACCTATGAAATAGAACAGGACAGTCCAGTTGCTCTATCTTCCCTTTCAACTTGTAAACAATGCAGTATTATCACCAGCTTTTTTAGCTTTTATTCTGGTGAACGAGGCGCTGCAGCCTGCCATATAAAGCTGCAAACCACATGGCACTGTTCAACAGTATATCTAGGTCAGCTTGCATTTTTAATGTGCTCCATTAGCTTTCCCTTGCTCACTGTATCAAGTTTGAACTTCTCCTCCTCACTTTTCAAACCTCTCTATAACTAAGCAAGACAACACACAGGATCCTAAGAGCATTGTGATCACCTTCAATATTTGTTCCACCAAAGACTGTAGTTGTAATCCTATTTCCTTAATTCCATGCTGTTTCCAAACCCAGCATCCCCCAATTTCTCCTTCAAGATCCTTTTCACAATATTGCCAGTGGAAAAAAAAAAAAAAAAAAAAAAAAGTGGTTACTTAAATAAAAAACCTCAATGCTTTACCTAACGTAATTCCTTCCCTCAGTACTACTCAGGGAAGCTTAACAACTTTGACCTTGGCAGCATTCTGCACACACCACGGCTAAAAAACCTACAAGCTAGTAAGCATATAAACAGCCATACCTACATTACTGTAAAGCCTTTGCAAAGTCATACATGCTATAATGGTATTTAGTTACTTTGATGCAACAAAAACCAGTTCCACATGACTCACTTCATTGCTTTCCTTCATAAACAGCAGTTAACTCACTTCTTAAAATACATTTATTAATTTTTAAATTAGCATGCATTCTAACTGCTCTTCCCACAGATGATTTTAGGTGTACATGCCTCCGTCGGAGCACAGCCCTTGCACAAGGACTGAAGTTGTAAAATCACCCTAGACACAGATTACATGTACCAGGTAATCAGTACATCAGTTCTGACACAAGGAATAACACCATGAGGAAGTTCCACAGGAGGCTCAGGGAGATTCAAACAGATCTTGATAAGTGGGGGGTGGAACTGGATGATGGAATGAAAATAGACAGTCACGTTAAATTGAACGGTACACTTAAGGTTATTTTGCTGCAGATTAAATTGGTAAGGCAAGTTTTAATAATGAAACTGTAAATTCATCTGTTCTCTATTTCATGTAGTAGCAAGGATTTAGTAGTGAAATCAGAAAACACACAAAATGATTGTTACACTAGAAATCTGTCACAATAGTTCACATGTGTATAGCATAAAACAATGTAAAGCTTTGCAACAATATGAAAATCACGCCAAAACGATCTGTAATCTTGATCCTCCTATATAAGAAAATATGAAGACCCTGCATAATTAACTGTTCACCAAGAAAATAAAAGAAATTACCTTGAAAAACAAGATTTCTCAGTGTAATACTAATCTAATAGAATTATCCATCAATATCTCAATTCACTTGAAAACGCCATCTCACAAGAAAAAATTCTTAAAAAGCAAACTAAAATAATTGAAGATTCACAGTTAAAAAACTATGTTTTCTGTAAAAGAAATATATGTTCAGTAAAAAGCCCCAGATTCTGCATTATTGTCATTGTTTTTTTCCTCTTGAAATCCGCAACATGTCAACAGCACTTTTCCCAGCAAAGCACAGCTCTGAATGATGATACACACCTGTCCTTGTCTCAGGAAAAAAAGAGGGGAAATGAAAACCTAAATCACATCTGTCTACCCAACAACTTTGTCATGCTCCTCTCTGCAATTCCTATTTCTCAAACCTAGCATTAGTTTTAACAAGGCAATTCTGAAATCAGGGGAAGCAGCCACGTAGCAGAAATCTCACTCTTTTTCTGTATCTGTATTTCATGTTGTTAAAAAAAAAAAAAAAAAAAAAAGGCAAACACATTAACAGCAGCTTTATAAAAAATAAATATTTGTAGGGTTTCTGTTGTTTAAAGTCCCAATCTGAATGGGAGCATGCTTGCTGTAGCAAGGTGGCCTTGGTTGCTGGAGGGCACAGTTCTGGTCCTGCCAGTTGTACAATCAGGTAGAATTTACAGAAGAGAAAGAAATCTGGTCTAACTTGCTCACCCCATCAGGGAGGAACAGAAAACTGTTTGAAAATATTCCGAACTGCTCTCTTCCCACCCCTAAACAAAGAGACCACCTGCCTCAACATTTATTTAAAATGTGCAGGTATTTACAAGCAAACTTTGTGTTCTGATTGTTAGATGACTTGGTAAACCTGATACTCCCTCCAAGTTCAAACCAGCACTGTAAATCAAAGGGGCCACATGGAACTGTAAAGGACCTGCCTGATCAGGCAAGCATCACCCCCGTTTACATGTCAACAGGAGGCAGCTGAGCGAGGGAGGATGCTGAGCAGCACACCCAGCCAGACAGCTCAGGCACACCAGACTCAGGCTGCCTGAGTGCACCCACCAGTTAAAATTTAATGAGTAACAGAAGGGAGACTGAGAAAAAAAAATTATTTTTCTCTGGTAGTAACTTAAGTCGCTGTGATGTAGTGACTGGTGTTAAATGGTGGGTTAAAACCTTTGAGGAGATGCATATTCCCCCCAAGAAAGCAGTACCAAATTTTGCACTCTTCTGGCATTTCTATGAAGTTTGGAAAGGAAAAACCATACTACAGACTGCCTCTTCATAAAAGCAGCAGGGGGAAGTATGGATTGCTGATGCTGATGCTGCTGCTGCTGGTGCCACCACAAAAGCTGTATGGTTCAATGTTGCACCAGTTCATCTTAATATAGTGGCAATCTAACTGGGCATAGGACTGCCAAAGAGGGATACTCATCAATCAGAAAAGCAAAATTAGTTGCCAAGCCTTTACTCTGAGGTTGGTGAAGCACTGGAACAAGTTTCCCAGAAAGACTGCGGATGCCCCATTCCTGGAGGTGTTCAAGGCCAGCTTGGATGGAGCTCTAAGCAACCTGATGTAATTGAAAGGTGTTCCTGTCCATGACAGGAGGGTTGAAACTACATGATCTTTAAAGTTCCTTCCAACCCAAACCATTCCATGATTAACAGGCATCACTTGAGCAAACACTTAATAGTTGCTTTGAATTACACATCTTCTGAAAACTCCACACTGGTACTCTCAGAAAGGCCATGGGAGATTTAAAGTCATATCAAAATCCAAAACGTGGCCACATCCACACCTTGATAACCTAAACCATGCAGTGCTGTTGCAGTTCATCAGGAGAGGAAGGCTGTTCATCACATTTATGTATGTCCAAAAATAAAGATGATGTAGGAAGAAAGACAGCAGTTTACGTTTTCTTAGCACTAATCCCAGCTGGTTGCAGGGCACGGGGCCAACCACAGGCCAACGATGTTCAAGGGTGCTGAGGAAGGCACGTTTACCATCTGTGCTCACTCCAGCTTGCCACAGAGTGCTTGTGAGCTTTGTAAAATAAATGTTACCACATACCCATGTAAACTGCCTAAGCCTAACCCTGAGGCCATCAGTATTTATTCTGCAAGCACCATGAGATGCTTCATGCTGAAAAGGAACATTAAACATGTATTTATGGCTAGCTTGGATCACTGGCAAGAGAAGAAAAAAGGAAATATCCAAGAAAGCCTGACATGCTGTGTACACACAGGGACACTGCCACAGGAGACAGGTCCTCCCAAAAGCCTCAGCTTGCCTTGTCCTTCCTGAGACTACAGGACTGTGGGCACAGGGCACAAGAAGGAGAGAATCAACTCTTATTACCTCATTTCTCCAGCTGATCTTGGCTTTCTGACAAGTGGGGCTTCTCAGCTAACACAGCTTTTTTTTTTTTTTTTCCCTCTCCTATTCTGTGTATCATTTTGTCTTTTCTTTATGCAGGATTGTTATGGAATTGTCCAGACTCACCTCCACTGCACAAGGAGACATCACAATCTCCAGGAAGCCTGCACTTTTTTCCATCCTCCCAGAGAGCTTTGAAATCCTCTCCATATGGGAAGCAGGACGAAGTTGTGAGGAGTGGGGCACCAGAAGTGGCTGCTGTTTGGAATCATCCTTCATACTCAAGGTGGTTAGATACACTCCTCTACTGCCTATGGCACTCAGGACAAAGCTGGACCACAGTTAGGACTGTACGATGGATAGAGATGAACTCATGGCCAGAAATCTCTTGGTATGCCTCTTAATTAGCAAAAAACTAATCGGGGAAAAAAACCCACAAACCACAGAGGTATTTCTTGAACTAAACATACCAGATGCTAAAACTATTGATTATGGAGATGAAATTTGTAAAACATGATCACAATTTATTGGTGTTGTGTTTTCTTGAACTGCCACAAATAGCACAGCAGTGACAGGCACAGGTTGGTCAGAAAGAAACCTGTTCAAGTTGCTGCTACTTAGTAGCAAGTATTTCAAAACACTTGGATACATCTGTAAGGGGTCCCTAAGAGTATAAAATAGCGCCTTGCTCCCTGCTATAATGCCGCTTTCTACTCTTGGAAAACACCCAGGACAGAGGGCACTCAGGAGACTTCAGCAATGCCAAACCACAACTTGAACAATGAGTCAACGAAAAGAGGTTGGAAAATCCTTTTAGTCATCTGAACACCTCAGGTAAAACAAGTCCACAAAGAAATGAAAAACAGAACTGGGGAAACATGCAATCCTAACTCTCCTGTGAGTAGCAAAACAAAATTTACTGGAGGTTAATATGAGTATCTATTTTTTCTAAGCTAAAACAAATCCAAAAACTTATTTACAACTCCCAGGTTCCTATCTAAGACAACAGTGCAAAGACAGATGTAAATGAAGAGTCATTTCTCTATATTTTCCCATATACTAAACACACACAGTCAATCCAAGTGTCAACACATCAAGACAGAGTTAATTCTGACCCTTGAAAACATTCTCTTCTGAAAAGGATTAATTGGCTTTAAAACAATTTAATTTGGCTTTGAAGATGCAACTGTTATTAGCAACCACCAGATGGCAGGAGCGAAGGCTGCTTACAGTCTTCAACAATAGGAAGCTGTCTTAAACACGGCGAGCATTAGAGGAGAACAATTTTTTATGTCTACTTTTTCTTCTCTTTCAATTGGTTATTTTCTTTTTCTTTCCAAGAAGTTCTATTTTATTGCAATCAAGCTAATACATAAAAAAAAAAAAAAGCCTCTTGAGAACACGTCTCTCAGTTTTTATCTTATGCCATCTCCATCTCATAGCTCAAGGGTTCTGTTATGGATATTGCAAGAACAACGGTTTCTTTCTAGGTTTGCACAGTCATAACTCACAGTCAGCCACCAAACGTATTCCCTTTGATGTCCTATGCTTCAAACCAGGAAGCTGACACATAGCTACACTGTGTAGCTCAATTTACCCTCGGGATCTGTACTTCCGCTATCTGGGATATGAAAATAAGTAGACTGCAGAAGATGCACCATGATGTGCTGATTGTTGCAATAATGCAGCACCTATAAGGTGGAGGAAAGCAAAACCCCTCCCCTAAAAGCATGAACCTCCCCACTCTGCCCAACGCTCCACCACCAGAGCAACCCAAAAAAACACCTTAATAAACTCAAGTAAAAGTAGTATGTTTGGGAGGAAAAATATTTTAGTCCTGAGCACATCTGATTCTTAAAAACATGTATCGTGTCAGAGAAAGAATATTTTAAAAATGCAATCCAGCAGCACATAATTTAAAAGACTTAGGAACAGACTCTCTAAACAACTTCCAGAGTTACTAAATTATGGAGACAAGGTCATCACTTTATGTTGTGTCATAAAACAAAAACACAGCTAGTTCGACGAGGAATGCTGGAAGCTCCACCACAGAGACACAGACACATCCACATCAGAAATACCACCCTTGCTGTATTTCTTTGATAGAGCTGTCTCTCCATTATGCTCATTTCTCGATCAAAGAGAAAGCTTTACTCCTGTATTTGTCTTCCGCAAAGGAAACATAAAATCACTCCTACAGTGAACACATCCATCGGGAATGAGATTCTTTTTCCTCAGCCCCAGCAGCACACAGTCCTAGAAAAGAACAGGTGAACTCGCTCCTACTTCAAACCAGCGTGAGATGCAGTTGTGTGGTTAATTCTGCCTCTGTACATTAGCAAACATGCCACTTGCAAAATATGAAAGGCTTTCTTCCCTGCCCCGTTTTTAAATGACACCTGCAAATCACTAATCCAGTTGCCATTTATTTCCATACGTCAAATTACAATCTTAACTTGTGCAAAGCAACATAATAGTAATGATTAAGCCAATTACATCACAACACAGCTTAAAACGACACACAATGGAAGGATTAAAGCTCACTACCAAATAAGAGAGTCCTGTTCTTGGTGGAGCTCCCCCACTGTGGGAACAGAAGTGTCTCTTTTCCTGTTGCACAAACTTGTGAGCCTTCTGACATGTAGCTGCTGGACTGCCATTAACAAACTTATTTATATTAATGCAGCACTAAGCTGGGATCACTGCACCTCGGCATTAGCTGCGGAGGGCGGGCTCTGCGGCCAGCACTGCCAGCGCGGCTTATGGCACTCCACAGGTCCACAGACACGTTGGGACACGTGCACGAGATGATCTCACCAGGCTTAACTGAATGAAGCCTCCCCTGCCCTATGTTATTTGGGTCAGGTGGATGCTGACAGTAAAAGCCTTAGGGAAAGGGAGGGAGAGTAAACCGAGCACAGGTATTTAAAAAGTCAGGCATCCTGTTCTCTAGATAGGGTCAGACACCATTTGCAGCCTGCATGAAGCGTGTGCTACTGCATTTGACACCATAATTCCAACTGATGCCAACATGCAGCTCCTACAACAATAAAATGTGGGTGAAATCTTTATATAATAACCAACCTTTCAGACTAAGATTTTCAATTCTACCTTAGCGATAAAAAGGTTCTAATGGAAATTGAGCATCTGAATCTCTTAGGAGGATTTAAAAAATACCCACATTCCTATTTTTATTTGTTCATTGCCTTGGTCTTTTAATCAGCATCATTCAAAATGGTTAAACATTTTACACCTTTTACTTCTGCCCTGGGCACCTTATTTTTTCTTTCTTTCTTTTTCACATCTTTGTATTCCTCCTATTTTCTCTGCCATCTGCGAACACTGGTCCCATCTGCTAAAATACAAGTTCCTACTCAGCTAAAATAAACACAAACTAAATTGGTACTGTTAGTATTTAACATGTCATCATTAGGCTTTAGTTAAGATTAACGGGACTCAGAGAGTTTCCAACTTTGAAATACATTCCTGTCTGTAGACTGCAGACTCAGGCAGATATCACTCCATCTATTCACTCTTACTCTGCATTACTTTCTTGGCAGCTACGGTTTTGAAGGAACTTATTATATATGTAAGTTTATCCTCAGCAGAACTTGAACAAACCAGGCATAACTGTTAAGTCTGTCCCAGATCACCTATCAGCTGTTCATGATTTGCTACATGGTCAATCCCCCTACATCCCTCCCTACGTAACCATGCATCAATGTAACATCACAACCCTTCTAAATATTGAAACAAACCAGTCAAAAGACGGAAGGGGTTTTTGTTTGTTTGTTTTGTTGTTTTTGTTTGTTTGTTTTTGTTGTTGGTTTTTTGGTGGTTTTTTTTGTTTTTGTTTTCTTTAAAAACAAACACACATTCAAGCACACACACACATAAATGTGTAAATTAAACTGAACACCACATATACCATCTTTGAAAAAGCTGTTACAGCACACCAACAGCATCCTCCTTCTGTAAAATTCATTGCACAAAAAGCTGAATGGGTTTACTTCCTTCTATTCAACTAAAAGAAAGCTTTGGACAGCAATGCAATCAAATCTGTACATATTTATACTTAACAAATGACAACTTCTTTTTAAACTGATTGAAAATGTGCTTAGATTTTATGGCCTTTTAAACAGTACTGGTCTCACATATGCACAAAATGAAAACAAGAAGTTCATATTAAAATGTAGTTTTTATTTTAATAAATTCCTTATGTAATTTGTTTGGGAAAGACTTTACTTATTAAAAAGTTGAGGAGGAGGAAACATTTTTAGGGACTACTATTAATGGTTTGCACTTTGCACCTGTTCCTTGCAAGGATCCTCAGTTCTCAGTTCCTAAAGATAGGATTTGGTACTTCAAGATGCCTTCAAGGTATTGACAGTTTGACACAATTTCTTTTGTTTTCATTTAATTTCCCAAACTAATTATTTTGTCTAAATCAATATGCATAACTTGCATCAAAAGCATCCTGTAGCTGATTTCTACAAACACTTACGAGGATGATGATCATGATCTAAGATTCAACTATTCAAGGGACACACTACATCAGCCAGATCTTCACTTTGCCAATGATAACTACAGCGAAGCTGAACAATGTTCTGATGTCTCATTGAGAATCTTTTCATGGGAAACAGCTCCATTTGCTGCCAGTATGCATATTTACCATGAGACTGAAATCACAGAGAATTTAAGAATAACGAATGACATTGTACATTCTTCCAGTAGTCTACAAATATCCTTACTTGAAAGACACTATTCTTGTATGTATCTACAGGCAACACAGCCTGTCAACAGCCTAAAACTAAGTGGCATCTAAGGATAGGTGGAATGGATGCAGTCAAAAGAAGAGTCATCCCCTGCAGCAAACTATGTTTCTGCTCTTGCATACAGAGGGGCTCTACAGTGTTTCAAGCTGAGACATATGCTACACCCAAACCAGAAAAAGACAGCTCCCCTCAACAGTCTACAATAGCCCTGGAGGAAAATTCAGGCTAAAAGCAGGTACCGAGGATAGCATTGCATGGTGCAAATCTGCAACCTTACATCCTTCTCAACTGTGTTATCTGGTATTCAGCTTAATTTCTAATTTATAAAATTAACTGTTTTTCATTTAAAAAAAATTGCTTATTCACTGTTGGCATACCAACTCATCTGTTAATGTAACAAAGACTAGCATTTTTTTGTCATTGAAACAGACAGTGAAGAAAGCATCTCTTAAGGGAGAAAAAGGAAGAAAGTGCTTTTGCAGCATCTCTAAATAGACAGCAAAATAAATTCTGGGATTAACAAGTTTTGGATGATACATTTCGCTTTCTTTTTGATTGATAAAAAGTACATGACATCCCCAGACATACACAGTCTATATATCATAAAGCTACTATTATAAGAGAATTTAAAAGATCCTGATGGTTCTGAAGATGAAGCTTAGGACAAAAGATGCTTGCAATGACTCTGGACATTGACGTTCAGAGCTGGAAAGAATACTGATTCAGTTTTGTAAAACTGAAGCTTAGCAACAGAAAGCTCATTAAAAGTTTTTTTGTAATAAAAAGGAGTTTCAAAGGATGTCCATCAGGATGACAAGACATAAAAACACCTTGTAAATCTAGCCATGAAAAAAACTTAGAAGCCTCCTCCACAGTGCTTTTTTTTAGCTGCAAGAGTGACTAGCAACAATAATCATCAGTAATATTTCTATTTACCCACCTAGTCTGAAGGATTATGGAGATGAGCTCACAAGAGCTGACCCTCCAGGTTTATTAAATATTCAATGAATATTCTGCATGCTTGCTGGGTATTAAACAAAAATCAGAAAATAGTGCAGACTACCATACATTATATACATCAAATAATACCAGAGTAGCTCTGTTTGTTTTCTAATAATTTATTGAAATCACTTATCACATATCAACATAAAAATGTACAATACAGACACAATGTAAATTCTGGCATCATGAATATTTACGTACTTTCAAAGCTTTTTTTCCCCTGCTTGTTAATTTTGTTTATTGTACTCCAAATAAACCTGGTGAACTTATTTAATATTTTCTTACTTTTCTATTTTACCTTAATAGCAACTATTAAGGTAACTGCTATTTTTTCACCTGCAGTAGCATCACAGCATATGGGCCTTCAGCATCAGGAAACTCTTCACTGTCATGATTTAGCCTACTGTTCCTACAGTCTCCTTTTTCCCTTCCTCATCCACTCTCTTCCTAGCTAACTGGATATAGCCTACACACAATCTGCCCTGATTAAAATCATCTGCTATTAGTGCTCTGTTAAAACAGTGGTCATCACCACAATGCTCACTGACCAAAGAAACTTGAGCACCAAGGAGCACACAGCCCATCCACGGAGCTGGGCAGGTCTGAAGTTGTTTCTCCAACAGACACTACTGCCCACCACGCACTCATCACAACTGAACACAGGGTGATGCAGATGTTCAATGGACTACCTTCTACTCAAGATGCTCTGTGAAAAAGGGCCTGAACAAAGTGGCTTCTTCAGCAGACTGCCAAGCAGACAAGAAGTACAATTTCTGAGTTGCAAATCTATGGAACAAGAACAAATTCGGCATTTGGACAAGTCCAATCTTAAAAACTACTGCTAAGCTGACCTTACATGTTTCCACGTGGGTTTCCGAAAGTAAAACTTGCTCTCATGTTTAAGACCAAGAAAAGGATTAAGACAGCCTGTGTGCCATTCTCAGATTACCACACAAAAGGGAAAGTCTCTGAATTTATGGATACAAGTCACAGGATCCTCAGTTCTCAGGTTGAAAATTGTCAACAACTCATATTGTTGGGACCTATGTAACAAAACTGCACCAAACTACACACCTTGTGTCCAAATGTAGCATCCTCGGAGGCCAAGACTTCAACCTGAAATTATAAGGAGAAAGATAATTTCAAATTTAGCCACCACCAAGAACCTCTCTCTCCGGAGCACAGCACCACAGTCCAGGCAAAGAAGAGGTCTGTAAATGAAGGTGCCAGTCTGGATCAACCCTAGGAAACTGCACATGATAGGATGTGAAAAACTAAGCTGACAAGAGAAATCCTCAAGTGAGGAAAAGTAGGAGAGCATCCCTTATGACACAAACAAGGTTTCTTGACCTGAATGACATCAAGAGCACCTGTCAGCGTCCCAGGACTTACTGTACTGCAGCTGGAGTATTTTTTTCCATATAGAGTTTTGACTACACCAAAAAGCTGCTTGAACACAACCAGAATGATCTGCCATGGTAAGTCCCTGCAAAAAAACAAGCTGGAAACATCTGACCTCTTCCCCTACTGTTACCTTCCAAGCAGGCTGGGTACTTCTGCACCAGCACCAAGTAGAACAGCAACAAGGAGGAGCTCTGTCTTGGTGGCAGGCTGCTGTCCTGTCTTGTGCTAGAGAACTGTTTGAAAACTAGAACTCGGGGATCACAAACTCCCCAGGCAAAGGCCGAGGGCAGCTGGCTGAGAGATACAGCGTATGTTTGAAAGCTTGAGAAAAGCAAGCTGCCAGGTCATCGAGTGCTGCTCCAGATCAAAGCCCTTGCTGGTTGCCACACACTGCACACAACGCTAGAGTTGATACACACTATTCTGCAGTAACAGGAACAGACATAGGAAAGCAGGCAGACCAATTTCTTATTAGACTCCTTAAAAATACTTCACACTTCCCTGCCTTTCACCTGAGAATCTCAGTCTTTTATGAATTCTAATTAATTAAGCTTCCCAATACACCAGTGAAGTCAGAAATGTCATCATCCCAATGAGACATGTCATCATCCCACATAGAGAGAAGAGTGAGGCAGAAAGAGGTTAAATAATTTTTTAGTAGTTATGTGCCAAGCCAGGCACACACTCATGGAAAGAATCCCAGATCTCTATTCTCAGGCTCACAGTTTAACAACTAGGAAATTCTCTATTTCTCTGATTTACATCCTATTTAGAATGCCTACTGCTGTATTATAATTTATACAACTAGTATAACTATAACTAATGTATCTAATCTCCAGTTTAACTTAAGAGGAGTGAAGGATTTAAAGCAAATCAAGAGGGGGAAAAAATGAATGTGAAGTTTCACCCTGAAGCATGTTATAATGCCACAGTTATAAACCCCCGAACAAGAGGGTTTATAATGGAAAGGCTGATAAACTAACAATGATGGCAGCACTTAAATATATTTATGTCATGATCAAGCAACATATGGTATTTCTTCATCTCTAAATTAAAAAAGGAAGGAGAAAACAAACAAACAAACAAAGCAAGCGAGAGAGAGCTAAAGCATTCACAGGAACTAGGAATAAATGAAAAAAATTAACCTGGAGTTACCCAATTGTGACCTGTCCAGCTGATTAGGAAAAGGCAGTAAGAGGCTACAAAATAGCATCTCATTCAGTAGGAGGTAGGAAAAAAAAATCCAAGTAAATAAAATCAATCTAAAATGATATGATACATATTAGCTCCTTATATTAAGCTTCTAATCCTTTAGGCACTTTATAAATATTAAACAATCAGTCCTGGTGAGACTGATAAATATCCATAATATATTTTACAGATGAAGAAACAGACAGAGGGTTAAGTGACTTGCCCAGGGCCAAAAAGAATAATCAACCATTGGATTGGAAATAACTGTATGACTGCTTGTCACAAGGCAGTGCCCTACGCAGATGCTCAGGTGGCTTCTGAAAAAAGTCATTCTGCTATCAGAAGCATCTTGGTTAGGGTTAATGTGGTACACATCTGAAGTGTGAATGCTCCTTTTCACTAGCCTTACTGTTTTGGTACAGCATCCAGCTACCCACATTAGAGAGACCCCAAAAACTTTTTCAAACTCACTCAGTTTTCTCTATCCAGTATTATGTAGTCACATATCACAGATGCTATCTCCAGTCCTATTAATCACAGAATCATAAAGGTTGGAAAAGAGCTCCAAGATCATCAAGTCCAACCTTTGATGGAACACAACCACGTCAACCAGACCACAGCACCAAGTGCCATGCCAGTTATTTCTTGAACACTTCCAGGAACAGTGACTCTACCACCTCCCTGAGCAGCCCATTCCGATACCTGACCACCCTTTCAGTGAAGAAATTCTTCGTGATGCCCAACTTGAACTTCCCCCGGTAGAGCTTGAGGCTCTATCCTTCTCTCCTGTCACTGGTTGCCTGGGAGAAGAGGCTGACCCCCACCTGGCTACAGCCTCAGTTTTTCTACCTTTCAGGTAGTTGTAGAGAGTGGATACTTATTACTGTGCTACGTTTCTATTGTGGAGATTCATTAGGGAAAATGAAACCCTTTGTGCCCCAGGGTCCTTCTGACTTCCTCCTTGACTCCAGCAAAGTTGCAGATGCCTAGCCAGCTCCAGTACACTCTGTCTCCCCTGTCCTGCTGTCCCTTCCTCCTCCCTCTCCTTCCCAAGGGTCCCAGCTGGGTAGACAGCCCCATTGAGCTTGTCCAGGGCTGCTTGTCCCCTGCCCCACAGAAGCACAACATGGATGGGATGACATGGCAACCCTGCACCAACCCAGCACAGATCAGGCAAAGTTTTAGTTTGGGCTCTGCACTCACCTCACCTGCAGGTGAGGCCACCCCACTGCAGAGCACAGGCGTATTGTCAACACCTGGGCCCTGCTAAGGAAGCTCCTGCTCAGGGCCAAGAGAATGCTCACAACTGCCACAGCTCCAAAACACATTAATTAACATGGCACAATGACCAACACGTGCAAAACTCAATCCTTCGTTTCACAAAAAAACTGAGAGGAAGAAGAAACTGTGACATCGAAGAGTAAAACAGAAGTTTAAGCTAGTTTAACATACTCTTGGTCTCTTTCACATATAGAAATATTTTCTTTTATGCTTAGAAACATAAGGCTCACAGAGACAGTAAAATGGCTTAGAGTGAAGACAGATAACAATTCAAATTAAAAATGTTACTGAACAGATCTGATAAAGCTGCTTCTACTTTTCCAAGAATGATTACACCACTTCTGTGATAAGTAACTGTCCTCACCTTGCAGATGATACAATGAAACATTCTCTGTATTCTTTGTTACTACTGTGTTCAACAGTGCATTAGTCCACTTATTTGAATTTTCACCTCCTGGTATAAAAGACAGTTAAGTAAGAGACAAGTAACTGCTGACACTAAGATACACAACATAAAGGACTGAAACAAGAGGTGGGACAACATGAGGTTTTCCTCATGCCGAGCTTCCAAAAAGAAAAAAAGAAAAAAAAAAAAAAAAAAAAGCATTACAACCCAGGCTGAGTGGACTCCCCTCTAGCGGGAATGCTCGTGTACTTCAATCAGCACCCACATTGCCCCAGCAAAAGAGAACATTACCTTAAGAATCAGGCAAGCACCATCTTTCTCTTAATTGCCTTCAGAATATATCCCTTCGATTCCAATATACAAAAAAATAAACAAGACATTCATTATTGCTTTAGGTAATCTAATGTTAAGAATTTACCATTATATATCTATTTGTGACAGTTAAACATTTTCTATTTTAGTTGGCTGTTCTGAGTGTGTACACATGTAAATATCTTGGGTAGGTGGAGAGTTTTTCTTTTACACTGAAAAATTCACTGCCTCACTAAAAAATGCAGACTTGATTCTTAAATGAAGCACTGTTGATTTCATGTACATATTTATATCAGATAAAGCAGCTTTCCCCTAGGCACTGCTCTGAATCTTTGCTCCAGTCCACACTTTCCGCTCCTCAAAATACAGTGCTACAGTTGAATGCTGTTTGCCCCATATTTAATTTCTATGTAAAAGCAATTTTTGGTGACTGTTCTTTGGTAGGTTTTTTTCCAGTTTATCAAAAGAACCAAACAGCCTTTTTGCTTCTAATAAACAAACTCAAACCACACTTGCAGTATCCTGCAATTCTGGGCTAGAAGGCTATTGTAAGTGGTAAGGGCTAAATGAAGGGGTACTATTCTAAGGAATGTGTGTATTAACCATACACTGTGGATCAATTACATGAGACACAATTAGTGGTTTAAGCAGGAGTATCCCACAGCTGAAGCATGCCTGTCCTGCCCGGGCAACTGACCCCTCCTACAGCCTTGCTCCTCACTGCCACCCCCAGTACAAGCACAGCCTTCTGAGGCTGGCCAGGATGGGGTCCAGAAACCTCCCCAGTGCACGACAAGGTGAACTTCCCACCTCCCCGCACAACTTACACGGACTCCAAAATGAGCAGCTATGGCCAAGACCACTACTGCTTATGTAGTATTCTATGATTTAACAGTCAAATGGAATAGCATTTAGTACTTCTTTATAAGATGAAAGAATTCATAAACATCATGTCAGCCTGAAGGACTCAATGATTAACGTGTGGAGTACCCTGAAACAAGATGGGGAGTAGCTTTGAGTCTCTTTTTGTCAGAAGTAATGAAACTTTGGCAGTAGTTCTATTTAGCTTCTCAATAAATGACTCATACAGACCCAGTTCGACAAAGAATATTGCATCGCGACCAAGAGACTTACAGTAAATTACATACAGTCATTTTTACCTCCCTGTTGAAGAAAAAAAGAGTAGAAACATAGATAGAACCCTTGAGGTGCAACGTTGAACATGGTCTTTTTGGACCAAAGTTGTACAACCCAGTGATTAGATGACACAAGGAATTATTATAATTTGGTCTTCTTCAAAGCTATATTCAGCATTGGTTCAGTCCTCAGCTCAGCCCAGGTCCTTCTTGGCTCATCAAGACATTGTTTGAGATAGGATTAGGTGAAACTAAGCAAGAGTCATGGGAAGTGAAATACCATTAAGAGGAGGAATTACAGCCACACTTAATGCCCAGACTGTTATCCAAACAACGGAATATGAAATACCATGTACACAAGGACAAAAAACTAACTCACGAAAGACAAGGGTTACAAAAGCCCTCTCCATCTTGTTTGGGGGAATCTGAAAATAAGCACTAATAATAATTTCTGATGCATACTGATTCCCATGTAAATGTTAACATTTAATGCTGAGAAGGATCATTGATCTACATTTAACTACCCAAGCAAAAACTTCCAATACAGCACACACTTAACACTGCTCTGAGACTTGGGCTGGAGCTCCTCAGAGTTCACCCAACGGAGCCACTATTTGCAGCTGGCAGGTGAGGGGGTTACAACTACTCTGGCAAGGGACACAGTAGACTGGTGCAGCTCTGATCAAGACAAAATATTTTATATGGGCACTTACAGTTTCTGTGGTTCACACGAGAATTTGCCCAGCTGGCTGCAGATTTTATAGGCTTTCTATTGTCATTTGTTTGACATTATTATTCTAGGAAAATTATAGCACAGGGCTTCCCTGATACCTAGAGGGTTCTTGCCAACTGCCTGCTTACTAAAAAGGCATGCCTCTGGCTCTTCTAAAATATGCTCAAAACAAAACAAATGTGTAAGTTAATACTTGCATTTTGCAATACTTTTGTTTTCCCTGTTTGGTAACGATCAATCAGTTTAGAAAGGACTCTCTTCCCCATGATAACAAAATCTAAAAAGAATGAGGAAAGACAGGTGCACCCTCTTGAATTACTACTGCCAAATCACCTGCTTGCTGTTGGGGTGCACTTCTTGCTCAATTGTGCCACAAAAAAACTGTGTCACAGCGCCCAGTGCAAACTGTGTGGTCTTGTACCCATTTTTGCCCTCTGACTTACACAGGACTTGGTGACTTTTTCCAATCCTGGGGAGGGAGAGGCTCTGTAGTTCCAACAACTCAGTCTCATTAGCCCAGGTGCAGAGCAATGCAAATGCAATTCCAATTACTATTTCCACACACCAATCTTCCTGAGCAGCCAATTGGAAATAGCCTGGATAGCACGGAAAACGGAGGATGCTGTACTGCTTGGTGCAGATACACCCTTATAATCCTTTTCTAGTGTAGATTTTAAGCTTTTAAGGCTTTCCCATTAGCCCACCCACCCACACACCACCAGTTCCAAACTCATCTTTTAAACAAAGGTGATAGGAAGTTAATCCAGTTTCCATTTTTCAAAGTCCTTAGTTTATTTCAAAGATGAATATGGCTATAGTCACTAATATCTATACGAAATCCAGTTTAACTAGCTTTAACATCTCCTCCCTTTGCCATCCTTTTCAAGTAATTAGGATTCAGTAATTGTGGCAAATAATTGTCCTTCTCATTGGAGCAGGGACAAACCTACGTGACCCATACTAGCTTCTGGCAATTTTCAAGGATTTACTGAGGGTGTGCACAGTTTTAAATGCACACTGAACTATGGTAATAAACTCTGGTAACTGCAACAACCCTTCCTTCCCTTTTTTCTCTGCTACCTGCCACCAGTTTTATTTATTTTTAATTGCAATCATGCATGTACTTCAAGCTAGGTTTCAGGTCTGTAGCAAATGAATATTGGGCATGTTCCCTGGGCATTCCTTGAATAAATACATCAAAGACACACCTTTGTTATGACCCTGAATCTATGCCTGAAATAAAGGTGTGACAATCTCATGAATTAACAATAGATCAGATGAAATTTCCTCACTTTCTATAAAAAAAGCTGTTGAGACTACTTACTCAGGCCTTTCAGTAAAGTAAATGCTATCGCCTCACAGTTTGACCTGCATAAAAACTAGAAACCATGTGACCCAATTCATGGTAATTATTCATTAAATCTGGCATCCCCTTTTTCTTAGGCTTTCCCTTTCATTTATTGCTTCTTTTTTTTTTGTGGTATCAGTCATTTATCTCTCAGCTCACTGGGTCTAGCAATAATAAAGATCAACGTTCTAATTTTTGAAGCCACAACTTCTAGGCTGAAAATACAAATTAAGTAACAAAATGATCTCTCTTTAAATGATAGAATAACTTTGTCTGCTACTTTGTGTTAAAAAGGTTTGAAAAGATGTTTCAAGAAACTATTCTGCAGCTCAAATTGCTTATTAATTCTCCTCATTCTCCTTATTAGCATGTACAGACAACACAGTGGCTCAAGGACGCAGCTTGCTGAAGCAGCTCTGTTCTTGGTCAGCCAGCGCTTGAGATAAAAACACAATGATGCATCATGTTCTTAAAACCTGGTTAGTGGTACAGATCTGTCCTGCTCATATTTTTAAAGTATTTTGTAAATGTCAGTGCTTTTGGGTAAGCTGATTTACAACAACTTTAAAAAAAAAAAAAAATCATTAACACCTCCAATACTGAGTCCAACACACATTGCTGGATGCGCTATTGACAGACCTGCTGGTTTAGTCTCCCTTTGCAAATATTTTGCAAAATCCTGGGAACAAGGCCAATCCCTGAGAAGAAAATATTAGCTAACTAAAAGTAGTAACAATCAGCCTTGTGACATGTAATACTTACAAGAGAATTACATACATCAGGAGCACCTCAGGAGAAAAAAAATTGGTGTGCTATGGGGCAATTTCTGTAAAGTCAAGAAGACAGAAAAGTACAAAAATATTTAGGTTTGCACCAGGAAACAAACATTACAATTCCCAGAGAAACTGACATTTGAGATTGTGTACATCTCTGCTCAGTGCACCCTCACGGCAGGGAAACCTATGAGACCTATCTGTGGGCACCCTCCCATGCCTAACAGTTCCATCACAACTTACTGCTCCATAGGTCCCTTATCAACAGTGGGTCATCGGTAAATTCATGGCAGTAACATACTCATCTGTTCTTGTCATAAGGAGATGAAACAGGCAAGATATATATAAACACACTCACACCCATGCATGTTTTTCCTCTGTAAGCATATATTCAAATTCTTTTATATTTTCCTGTCATACTGTTTTTCACATATATATGCAAAAAATGTGTAATATGCAATTAGTTCTTTCACACCAGAACACTGCATGAAACAGAGTAACTGCACTAAAAATGCTTTTGATATTTATTTGTTTGACAATGTAGAGATCAAAATGACTGTTGTACATAACCCAAAATCTGAGAGCAGTTGCCATTTAATTTCCCTTAAGAAAGGAGTGGTAGGTATCATAAAAACAGAATTCCAACCTCATGCATTCTAATATGCGGGAAATCCTGAAAAACTGTCATTATACCATGTGACATAAGCAGTAACAATTACCGCCACCAGTAAGTCTTTTATTTAGGTATTGTGACTGTATCTTTTCTAATCCATTTGTATTCTTCACTCTCTTGTTCCAACACTGCGATTTCATTTTAATTCCCCGCTTTCAAAACTGAGGAACATAAAACCTTGTCTGCAAAGGGTCTCTACAGGTATCGCCTTTGGGCACTACCACACTGTGGGGCTGCAGAGGAACCACTATGGAAAACCTTAAAAAAGGGTTAAATGTCACTGCCCTCTTACTAGCAGGGCTGGAGCTACCCACTGCCACAGCTCAGAGACCCAAGGGCCCATCTGAACAGCCCCTTCTGCCCCTTCCAGACAAAGCCAGGTTCTTCAGACTAAATACAAGATGTCATCCACCAGCAACGAGGGGATGGTAATGAACAGCTGCACTGCTTCTAAATATTCCAGAAACTTCCAGAAAGGCATGTTTTAAAGCAAACCTCACCAGTGGGATGGGGTTTTGATGCTTAAGGCTGCAGTTGCAGAATACTCCTCTATCCCCTTTACCTAGATCTCTACATAATTACTGTACATAGCACCTGCAAAAGTGAAAACAAACACAGTTCCAGATAAAACTGCATGTCTTAACAATCTTGTCTTTAACAAGTTAAACATTTTGCAGCAAAAACGGAAGATAAGTGACCAAGGACGAAATCTTTACAGAAACAAAGCTTCAACTCTACACCATTCTGTCAGCAGCTTTCTTATTTAATTGAGCTCGTATACAACCAACATCAAAGATACAAAGCTATTTTGTGCTGAAAATATTGGAAGCATGTTAGGAAGAGGTGGCAAACAGAAAGGATCTGTCAAAGGTAACAGATGTATCAAGGGCACCAAGCGCTGTGAAGAAGGCGTTAATTATCTATGCTGAAAAAGAAAAGGTGTTTGAAAAACAGAAACTGTTTTCAAGAGATTCAACATATTCCTATTGTGCTCAGGAGAAAAAGCTTCCTGCACCTTAGTGAACATAATTTTGAGTATGTGGGTTAAGAAGAATCTTTAGGCAAGTTTAAACACAATGTAGGGAACACTCTGTTTCAGAAAAATGATTTTAACTTCAAAATTTTTACTGTGTCCCACAACCAACTGCAATCGTAAATTGCATTCTTTACTCCTAATGGAATGGGTAACTTACACAAGCTAGTGGAATCTCAAAAATAACAAGAAAAGAAGAGCACCTTTTTGAGCACCTTTTTGTAATTTAGCATCACTTCCCACAGTACTTTCAACTCCCACCCTACAAGAACTGTTTCATTTTTCTTCTTGCTTTATCTGAAAAAAGTGGTGCTTTTTAAAAAAACCACCAGATCGCACCAAGGCAAAATTTACCACCGTAAGATCTACCCTACATACATCTTATGTTCCTCTATACTTGTTTTCTAGATTGTATATGGTACTACTTGCTCACAACCTAATTCTGAGTCAGAAGAAACTGATTCTTTATTAGACCTGTGCTTTCTCTCTCCACCCTCCCTTGCAGGACTGGTGAATTGGGACTTTCTAAAACACAATTTTGAGAAAAATTATCTGCTAACACAAAAATGACCCTTTTCATCCTCAACAGGAAAAAAAATCGGAACAGATCCAAGAGGAGACAAGCGACAATTAAAAGCAAGGAAAGCCTACACTTTTATACAAAAAAAGGCTGAAACATATTTTTCTGAAGATGATTAAAACATACTAAATGCATGTCTGATATTGCACACTCAGTTAATGTTGCCATAGGAGTGTGATACGATTAGCAAGAGAACCATGGTGCTCCATGCATCTGTATATTACATGGGAAAAGGATCAAGGTAATCGCCAGCAGTATGTAACACACTCTCAAAACTTGGCTCCTACTTTCCCAAGTAGATCAAAGGGTCCTCCTGACGTTCCCCTCTCCCAAGTATCATGCCACGTACAGAGAGTGGCTAATGCTGAGAACACATGGGCAACTCATGTGGGCACCATGTGGGTATTGTCAGATCCAGCATACAGGTTTAGAAGGGATGGTCTGCACAACAAACTATCCACACACCTGCCAAATAACCGTGCATTAGGAATTCTGTGTTTCCATCTTAAACTTGAAAAGCTAAATCTGTGGAACGAGACTCAGCTGAACGACTTGATTTTTGCCAATGACATGAGCTTTTCTTTTGAATTATCTTAGGATGTGTCCCCATCGCCTCCACACGTGGTACAAAGATTGATAAACACTCTGACTGGATTAACTGCTTTAAAAATTATTCAGATGTCACAGCTGGCCAGTTTTTGACCCTTCTGGTATCAAGATTTAAGAGTTGACTGAGAAAGAACAAGTGCTCCAGTCAGTGCCATAACTCCTCCACACTCTTCTAGCTCACAATAGCAGCACAATTCCTCAGAACTGAAGGAAAAACTGTCTCTCACATCCAGCCCAGCTTTACACTGAACATTTCAATGGGGTAGGCAAAAACACCAGCATTCCTAGGAATCACTTCAGGCCTAAGCAGGGTGCATAATAATAAAAGCTTAGAACAACCAACGAAGTGTTTGCATTTTTTTTCCATTTTACTTGAGTTCTCTAGACGTACTGGAGAAAAGCGAACACAAGCCCTGAAATCCAAAAACACACGTTCCATGATTCACAGGCACAAAGCCTCAATCTGCATACAGGAATCAAACAATTATGTTTCTCAAATGCTTGAACTACTTACACAGCTCGAGACTTTTGTTAACTCAGGCAAACACATAACATATAATTTTGCTGACCACTTCAGCATTTCACTTTTTTTTTGCTATAGCCACAAACAAACAAACAAAGTAATTTAAGTCCAAATTCTTCTCGAAGTTACTGCTAGCAAATAGTGGCTCACTTATAAAAGCCTGATTAATTGCAGAATCTTGGCTTCAGAATTCAATTACATGTTAGAATATTAAAAATTCTAGAGTCTATAAACAATGACTATGAAACTGTTTATAGCATTTGAAGTATTTTATTTGAATACTGCAATATGAACTGTAAATGTTCTCTGCCCTCCCCCACTTTTCTTCTCATTTGCTGCAGTTTCTGCATGCAAACAGACCAAGAATGACACTGAGGGAAAGAGGAGAGGAGAAAGGATGTGGCAGGCTATTGACACGCCACCTCCTTACAAACTCTGATTCTTCACTGTGCTTTATGCCTGTTCTGTGAGTTTTATTCTGGATCTACAAGGGTGCTTCTGGATAATTACAGGATAGAAGCTAGCATTTTTTCCCCAGCCTGTCTCAATTTCAAAGTAAACCTCCTCTTCGTTCTTTTATTGTTATTCAAAGGGAAACTGCAAAACAAATCATTTGCTAACAGCCTTGTGCAGGTTTCCAAACTTAGCATTTCTGTATGACAGTGTGCCTATAAGGCAATATTCAATGTAGATGTACATCTTCAAGCACGAAAACCTCATATAAATCCTCAACTTCAATGATCACTTTTGTAAAGATTTCTTCTTTACACATATATATATTTATATATACACAAACACGTGTATATATGTATTTTACAAGTACCCCAGTACAGATTTCCTTTAGAACTTTTCCAGAAGAACTAAATCCAAGCAGTCACCCTGTTTTCCAATTAGGTTATCTGCACCAATTGTAACACTAAGCTGGCAAGCCCAGAGACTACTTTTTATACTTATTTTAAGCTCATTTTACTCAGAATGTAAACAAAGACCTGAGCTACAATTTCAAAGGTGAAAGGCTAGAGTTTTAATTTCTGTGTAGTCCTGGCAGGGCTTTTCAACACTTTCATGTTTTGTGAAGTCCATTTAATTTCTGTATTCATTTCTACTAAGGCTCCCCTTTTCCCTTACAATAAGGAATGTATCACTGTATTTACAAGGAAGCCAGCCACAGACAGGTTTTGCTGCAGCTCATTTGTTATGTCTCACTCTGAGTTTACAAACAGCTGTCCCATGCATCTCCACTGGATACAATTTTAGTCTAGACAGGGGAAATCCAAGCTACTGCTGCCCAAACAACATAAACACAGGAAGATTTTCAATCAATCATTTCATTAATAGAAACACGTCTAATAATATAAGAGGAGGGTGTGTTGGAAGAAAGCCCATTTCAGAGCCTGAAACAGCATAATTGCGTGGTATTGTTCTTGTGCTAGGCAGGGCTATGGAACGACACTCTCACAAACCAGATTTTGGTGCTGTGGTACATTTCAATAAAATAAGCCTTGTTTCTCCAACACAAGTGGCTTTCAAGACCACTAACAACTTTGAAATAAAGGGTAAACAGACTAAGGAAGACTTGCACAGCACTGGCATTCATCTCCGCTTTGATACAATCAGGTCAGTGCCCACACAAATACATTTCTAGTGTGACCATTATTTCTGTTTTTCTTCAAGCTGTTTTACCTGGGAAACAGCATTAAATCCAGCAGCTACTAACATACTAATACCTTTCTCCTGTTCTCATCTGTGCCAGCCTGTTGTCTGTCCTCAGTCACATAAACGTCTAGAAATAAACTGCTTTGAATGCAGCTATTCCTATGTTGTTACTTTTCTTAGAGAAAAACACTGCGGTCTCCCTCTTTATATTTGGAACATTCACACACTAACTTGTTAAAAAAAAAAAAAGCAACAAAAATCAAAGTGAAGGCCATTGCAATGCTTTTCCTTCAAAGAGGAGGAAGGGGAAGAAGCCATTCTTCAGTCCACGTTTTATTTTTTATTCCTGAGCAATAGCTGTCCCTTCATCAAGAGGCTCAGTTTACTACCCTGCTCTCAGATCAGCTTTTACCAGTGGGTGTCAGTGTAACAGTGTAATGATATAATGGGGGGAGGACAGGGAGAAAACGCATGAAAAAATAATGTTTAAGTTTTATTTTTAGATGCTACATTTATATTAAAAGTAAAGAAAGAAAATGTTTCCTTTCAAAACCGATTTCACTGCAGATTTATTCTGTAAAGATCCTCCAACTGCTTGTTTGTGCCAAGTAATTAATTTCAATTTTTGTTTTCCAAGCCTATGTATCTTCTGTGTGCGTACACACATACACACAAACATGGCCATACAGGAAATGCTTGGTATATAAACCTTTTTTCATAGTTTTGACAAAGTGAGACTGTCTCTTTAATTCAAATTTCACAGTGAACAGTTAAGAGGCTCTGTGGACCCCAACTTATTAACCTGTGCCAATTTAACTAGTATTACTCAAGAGGTTCGAAAACCTAAAAATAGGTGTTAATCTGTGCAGACTGACAGCAACTAATCAGTACCCGCCCTGCCACAACTTCTGTCCCTCCTACTCCTTGAAGGGGGGCAAGTACACCACAAGGGGAGGCAAGAAAAGGACAGTCCCCATGGTGTGGTTTTTGTGTGAGCGTTTTGTTTGTTTGTTTCCGCTTGTCTCTTCTGAAAGGAAAAAAACCAAGTGCTATTTAGTACAGGTCGGCTTGAAAACCTGTTTCCGTACTAGCAAGCAATGGCTTCCTGAAATCAAGAACTGCTTGAACGTCTACCTAATCATTCTGCCGAAGTGATAAAACCCTTTCGTTCTACATACCTTAAAAATAAAAGCGCTTTAAAAATCCAGTTGTCTTAGCTTCAAGTGTAGTTAGACATAATTTCAAATTTTAAACGTGCAACTTTGCCTTTTTAAAAGCTGTTACATTTAATTAATAACCTAGTTCAGAGTCTCTCTCCACCAAAGCACAAAGGTACGTGTCTGTGCCTACGCAGGTACGTCCTCGTCTCCCCTTGCTCGCTTCCCGACCATAAGCCTGGCACTCTTGTGCCATGAAGACAACCTTATGTGCTCACATCCTCTTTATTAAACACAAAAAGAAGAATTAAATGCTGAGTGAAAAGCAGCCCAAGTTGAGGCTCGCAGCTGTAGCTGTAGCGCTGCCCCTGGAACCCTACAAAAGGGGGTTAAAACAAAGAGCCAGCCGGACAGGCCGGTAACTGAACCGTCACATTAAAAATACGCACCGAAGTAGGTTAGTTTTTTCCGTATGTAACTCGTACTGCCCGGCACATGCCGGGCTCTGCTGAAAGGAAAGACCTATCGTTCCGAGCGAGCCACTACGGGGCAGATTTGCAGGAAGTACCAAAAATACCGTACAACAACTCTGTTGCGGCCATTGTTAACAGAAGGAAGTAAACAACACCGGGCTAAGGCGCTTGTGCATGGCTGAACTGGGAGAGAACAGAGGAGCCCCCACCGGGCCGGGCCGGGCCGGGCGGGCTCACAAATGGCGGCGCCAATGGCGGCCCGCGCGCCCCTCCCCCGGACCTGTTTTTGTGCGCACTTGCACACCCCAGCCCCCCCCCGTCCCATCCCCCGGCCCCTCGCAGCCATCAGCCGCTCGTCCCAATTACGCTGAGCGAGTCGCAACTCATCCAGGCTGAAAGTTATATATTAAAAAGAGAGCGGGCGAAGCGTGGGGAAAGAGGTCGGGAGGGACGAGGGGGAGGGAAAGTGGAGGAGAGCAGCAGAGTTGCGGCCGGCGAGGGCAGGGCAAGGGGCGCTCCACGCCTCGGCGCTGTCACTGGCTATGCGACCTTTTATTTGGGGCTCTCTCCGCGTTAGCAGAAACAACCCCCCCTCCGTGTTTCTCCCGCTCTCCCACTCCTGTCAGGAAAAGATCAGTATCTTGGGAGCCCATCCCTTTAATACACATCCTAAAAAAAAAAAAAAAAAAAAAAATCCCCAAGGGCCAAGTACACCCGGCCACCCGGCAGAGTTCGGCCCCATGTACAGGGGCGGGGGCAGGGCCGGCCTGTGAGGAGCGGGTCCTCTCTGTCTCTCCGAGTTCCAAAGTTTCCCTATTTAGGTCGCCTCCAGCTTTCGCTGCTCTTTGAGCCACTCCGAGGAATTAAACAGGGGCCACTAATAGGCGGGGGCCGGGGGAGGAGAGCGGCCTTGGGCAAGGAGCAGCCGCCTGCCATTCGCCTCGGCCCCGCGCTCTTGCCCTCACTCGCCATCCTCCTCCCTCCCCGTCGTGTGTGTGGGTTCACAAAGGCACATCTGTGCGTGTCGAAGGGCCGGCCTGACGTGTTCTCCGCTCGCAGCAGCTGCGGTTTCTGAGGAAACAAGGCTGATTTTCTAGTCAGGCTGGAAGGGCTTTTTTTCCCTCCCCCCCCTCCAAGCGCCTACGTGCGGGGGAGGGGGAGCGGGAGCGGCGGGGGGAGGAGAGGAGCAGGAGAGCCGAGCCGAGCCCGCGCCGCAGCGGAGCCGCCGGGGGAGGGGCTGCGCGGGGCCTGCCGGGAATGTGCTGGGAATGGTTCGGCGTTCCCAGGGCGGCTCTCGGTGTCGCAATCCCGCTCTCTCCGTCTCTCTCCGCGCTCTTGGCTTGTTTTCTTTTAAGGCTACAACCTTTGTAGTCGGCGGCTGTTGCGCGAGGGCTCGGGATCGTCAAGGGGCGCCTCGCACCGTTTGCCAAAAATCCCTTTTAATCCTGCCAACTTGGGGGAGGGGGGAAAGGAAAAAAAAGAAAAGCTCTGCTCAACTAAGTCCTCGCAGTTCTCGGTGCTGCGGGGCGGGTTTTCACGCTCTCCGCTTCGAGTTCCCCGGCTCCTCGGCAAGGGAAGGGGTTAATCCGAACCAGCTCTTTAAGCCGGCTGCAGATCTGCCGTGCGATAACGTCCGAGCAGAGGCTCGTCCTTCCCTCTGCCTCACACTGCCCGAGCCCCTGCTCAAAAGCCCGGCCCTGGCAACCAACACAAACATAATTGCCGTGCCCATGAACGATGAGCTCCGGCGTGACACGCGGCCCGGCCCGGCAGCGGGGGAGGAGAGGCGAGCAGAGGCATGGGGGGCAGCCAGCGAGGGGCCCGCGGTGGGAGCAGCGACCGCCGCCCCCCCGACCGGCCCTGGACACGCAGGTTCGCCTCACAGAAATTTCGTGAGGTTTTCCTGTGCTACCTGCGAGTCGTGATAAGAGACGGAAATTAATTAAAGGCTGTAGAGCAAACCCGGAGCCAACAAGGACATGCCAGGGAAAGATCAAATGTTCCGAGTTAAAAAGGAGCGCAGCCCTTCAGCTTCCCCGTTCTAGCCGCCCGCAATAGCCCCCCGTCATAAACCAGAAATTAAAGACTGGGAGGGAGGACAGAGGGTGGGAACTACTGGTGTTCTGACAAGGACAGAAGAAGAAAGAGACGATAAAATGCACTTTTGCCGAGTTCGGTAAATAAAGTCGTAATTGACTGTAATAGGCAAAGGTGGAAGACAAACATTTGTGCTCTTTGTTCTGATATTAGAAATGTCAGATGAAACTTTAATCCCTTGTAGCTGTTTATTTGTAAAATGTCCAAACATCTTCCTGTGCACACACCATAACAAATTAATTTCACTGATGTTTAGCGTTGTGAGCTCACGGTAGACAAGCAAGGAATTGATTCTGAGATATAAAAGCTAATGTTACAAAATTTTCAAACCTGATTTGAAAAATAGTGCCTGTTATTAGGTACCTGTGTTCATATTTAGTCACTGAAATAATTGGCCTAATTTTCAGAAATGATAAGCACTCGCATTTTCAATTAATTTCACATCCCTGAAAATTAGGCCATTACATATCTAAATTTGACCTCGGTTTGAAAATTCTGGTTGTATCTCTGAAACAGAAAAAAACCCAGAGTGATTACAACCGAATTCAGGCATAATTACTTAACATTAAATGTGGAGAGACTAGGAAAGGAAAATACATTCATTGGGCCATGGTATCTAGTGCTACAGAAGCTATGTGACAATTGAATTAAAAACATTCAAAGCTCTATCTGAATCTAATACTTAGATTGGCTTAAGTTATTGCTGTGGAAGAAAAAACAACTTGTATCCCAACAGAAAATAAAGCACACATTTACAAATTGTCAGGAGTGACCCCAAACATTTGGTCATATTAATCACATTTAATGCACATTTTCCACAAAGGAATTAAAGGGGCAAAAAAATCACTTCTGCTTTAAAGAGGGGAAAAGGCAAACTGGGTAAAGACCGCATGTGCAAATATTCCTCACTGCATCTAATTTAACTGCTATTTCTAACTGTACAAAGGCTGTTTTTCCCACAATTTCAAGTGAACTTTTCTGCAAGTTTGGGCAAGGCACAGGGGTGGCTCTAAAGAGGAATATTAGAAACAGAGGGGAAAAAAGATTCTTGAGAAATGCCAAAAATAATCATGTTTTTTGCCTTCTGCCAGAATTGGAGTCAGTTTTACCAAGCGGAAGTACTCAAAAATCCTGTGTCTGGGCTCAAAACAAGGAAAAAAGCTTTACAGAACATGAAACTTTCAGGAAACAACCCTGTATTAGTTTTATACATCTTCTATTTTTTGAACCTGTAGAGTAGGTGCTTCCATCATTATGCTCACGTCCCTCCCCCACCGTTTTACAAGAACTAAAAAATGCCCCCCTACAAGCACTGGAATGCAGAGGCTGAAGGGTTTTGCTATTGTTGTTTCGTTTTCTCAAATTATCCGAAAAACAGAAATCCAGTTCCTGATCCATCCTCATCTCCTCTCCCCGCTGTCCTCCCACGAAAACCCTGAAGTAAACTTCCAAGTCCAAACGCCCAGGCTTCCCTGGGCTGCTGCCTCTGCCTCACCCCCGTGCAGGGTAGCAGCAACAATGGCTCCTTCTGGCCGTGCTCGCCAGAAAAGGTGACCTGCTGTAATAGTAAGGGAGTATCTCTAGCTCGATCTAAATCCTTGATGCAGGGAAAGATCAGCTGCAGTGGCTTTCGGAGCCCTAGCGCTCCTTGTCAGCAGGCCTGCTTGGCATAGGGATTGCAGGAGGGAATTCACGTCCCAGCCCACTGCGGCCGGAGAAGGCGGCGAGCAAGGGTGAGTTGAGCAACTGCGTTTGGGATGGCCAGCAGAAGGCAAAATTTGTAGCTGAGATCCTTGGAGGAACCTATGGCTTACCTCGGCATCGGAAATTGTTTGAAACCCCCAAATTATCTCATCCTCATCGTATTACCTCATGGTAGTTAACTTGCTAGGAATGCTGTTCTTTGATGACAAGTGCTTTAAAGGCACAGTGCGGAATCTCAGCCACTGTACTTGCTTTCCCCTTAAAAGCTTTGGCAGGCCCTGCAGCAATGTCGAGCTGCTGCTTTGCAGGCTTTCTGTCTCAACTAATGGTCAGTGTTGAGGGCCAGGGGAATGGGGGCTGGGAGAGGGGTATTTGAGGAACTGAAACACAAGGCGGAAGAAAAATCTAGTAAGCTTCTCTGATTAAGGGGGGCCACAGATGAATGGCCACTGTCTGCAATTTATCAGTACTTTAATGTGGACAAGTACAAGCTTAGGTGGAATGACCTGTAAGCAGCATATGTAGCTTTAAGTATGGTTCAGGAAGGTATTTCTTTTTCAGTCTTGTTCTACTTTCTGGACAGTAACAGCAATTGGAAAATGATGCAACTATAACTCATATACAGAAAGTAGATGGTCTGTTTATACTTGGAAAAATCAAACATCTAATATGTAGACTATATTAGCTTACAACCTTTTCAAATGAAAACACAAATGCTTTGTATGTATGATATTCTAGAAGTGCCAACAAGACCATTCAGAGATACAAAGCATAAAAAAACAAATGCCATCCATTTCAGTGGCTGTTAAACGACAAAGTGACCCCAATTCCTTAAAATAAGGTTTCCAAAACTCTAGAAAAAGCAAAAAAAAAAATTCCCTTGCTGGTAACTAAATCTCTATTTCCAAATCTTCCAAGATCCAATAGCACCATTCAACACACACAATCACAAAGCTCTGAAAAATGCTTTTAAAGTTCTAAGACAGCCTGTACTGCCTCATAGGAATTATTCACATCTCTTTCCACGCTGTGGAAGACTTGAAAGGGAAAATAAGGTATATATGCATAAATATTTGACATACTGGTCCAAGCCTCTAAAAACGTATGAAAATAAGAACATGTGAAAGGAGCCAACCCAGATGAATGCCTGCATGACTAGATGAGTGCTGCCTTCCATTCCCTTCCTTTTACTACTAAATGAAATTGTCATTAGCAGTGTGTCAGTCCCAATATCATCAACTTAATAAAGCAAGATTGAAACAGGAGACTAAGCCAGTTAATGCAGTCCTCCAAATACAACCCATATCAGAAGAGTACTGTTTAAAAGGCACGGTGCTGCTTCTAGCAGAGGAACGAATAACTAACAGACTGGGCAACAATTCTTGAAAGAAAAAGAGCAAAGATACCCATTGTACTGTACAGAACACTGAAAAGCTACATCTGAGAAAGTTATGGGTAAAGATGAAGCATGATACAGATATAGTTTAAGTATCTAAAGATTCTTTAGTAATGAATGATCAGCATACAAGCAACAGATGGGGTTAGGCCAATGCAACCTTGGGCACTTTAAAAGATTAACATTGAGATGAATTGCCAATACCTCTGGATATTTCCCTTTTCCTCCCCAGTTCAAACTGGTGTCATTATTAATGTTTAGGTGCAGAGTGGGAAACACCCCAATCCAGAAAGCATTTACATACTGATCACATCAATCCATTGTATGCAAGGAAAATCCTTATTGAGACTACACAGACTCCTTAACAAGGTTTCTCTGAAAAGAAATCTATTATAGTAGATGTGGGCAAAAGTGAGAATTCATGGTCATTGAAGGAAGCTGAGTCCCCTTCTTTGGGGACTGAAAAGCTAGGGTTGTTTTAATACTGTACAAAAGCCAAGCACCCAAATCCATATGAGAAAAGCCAAAGAAGTTCCAGCCTAGTGATTCAACAACCTACTGAAGTTCTCGTCTACCATGCATCAAGAGATTTACAAACGGAGTGCTACATGCTCCATAGCACAATGGGACCAATTTCTGAAACAAGAAACCTGTAACAAAGCTAATTTATTCCATCAGATTGAAACAACCTTCATTAGGTTCCCCATAACCTTTCATAAACACAACTTTATTTGAAAATGTTCAAGCATAAGATTCATCAATAATTGTGTTTAACTGTGTTTTACAGTTTCAGATAACTGTTCTTGTGTAAATATTGTCTATTTATACATTTTCATTGTGACTGAAACCATATGCAAGCACAGAAAGCTTGTGAATTTTATCTTCTCAGCAGAATCTGTGGAGGAAGGATACAAATACGACCCCCTCCCCATGCCCTGCATACAGCTATGAAATCAATGGCATGTGCTCTTCCATTTATTCCTAACCTGGGAATATTTTTTTTCTAAGGGACACTAAGGAGAGAGTTTATGAAAATATAGGAGAACAACTTTAGAGGCAGAATAGCTGTGAGTAAATAACCTTTCCATCTCTTAAATGCCTCCTCATGTGAGCTTCCAGTTGTACTTCACACAAAATACCATTTTTCTAAAGGGGGATGAAAAAAGCTATGCTCCCCCAAAATCACCCTGTTGAAGCCTGGCTTCGACAGGGTGCAGAGCTTGGTAAATGTGGGAAAAACCTGTCTAGGTAATGCGGTGAAAAAAACTTGAGAGAGAAATGCTGGCATTGCCCCGGTATGGTAGAGCATGCCTGGGTCATCCCAGGCCTTCCGCTTTCCACTGACCCTCAAAGCATCATTTAACTATCTGACACTCTCTGTCTTGAGAATATCAGGCACAAAGAGTTTCTACTCAGATCCAGAAAGCCAAGGGAATTCTTCAGATTTTCTTCTTCTTTGACAATGATGAAGATGATGAAGAAACATGTAAGATGTAGGAAGAAGCCTGAAGCCCTTAGAGGTGAACAAGAGAACATGAAATGTGGAGACTCAAATGACTGGAGTGGCCTCAGGGAAAACCTTAGTGCATGTCCTAGAAGTTATCTTGTCCTGAAAAGTTAAAAATTATTAGTCCACCAAAAGACCCTGGATCTCTCATTTTGGACAAGATTATACAGACATGGAGACAACTGTGTAAAAATAACAGAGAGGGTAGGTGGACACTGGCTGTAACAGGCCAGTAATCCAGAAGGCCGATTCACTGAAGGACCTCTTCCACAGCCAAAGAGATTGCATGGATCAGGGTGGGGTGAATGAGCACTGAGAAAATCTCTACTTGGGAGTTCCAGGCAAAGAGGGAGAGCAAGTGCAACCTGAGAAAACTTAACAGAGGCCCACTTCTTTTCAGCTCAAGCAAGTAATCCAGAATACTGGGCAGAGCAACCTGAAACAGGGTCATGTTTGTTTTGTTCCTCTGCAGATACTGCTGAGGAAATAAAATTTTCTGGCTTTCTGTGCTTGCATATGGGTTCACTCAGAATTTCAGCCACCCACCAAGCTGAAAAATGTGGTTTATTTAGCCATATACATTCATTAAGGATATATTCTCAATCTTCAGTGATTTGTAATTCAAGACTTGCTGAACCAAAGGTCACACATCTTTGTATTAAATAGCATTTGATGGGAGTTTTCTTCTACTAATTTATCACATCTTTATTTTGAGCCCACGTACTTTTTTAGTATCTGTAACATCATTCAGCCAAAATATCCATAGAGTTTAATATGACTCTTTTGGTTTACTTTCAGCATGCTCCCTTGCTTTGAAAGAGACTGAAGTAGGACTGGACTTCACAGGTGTTTCTGAAATGGCACCCCAAGGTAGGACTTCTGCACATGCATATGTGATCCCGGAATGGAGGAACATGAATGGAAGTCCTGAAGCGCTCAATATTGTACACACAAACACACACATAAATAAAAATAAAATGATACCTTTTATGAGCAGGGGACCTGCGTCTTTTCAGATGTTAGGTGGGAATCAGAGGATTCTAGGTACAGCACAGTTCTTGCACCTGTCACTTGTTTGCAACTATTGCCAGCACCAAAACTGGCACCGCAGCATAATGGTGCTGCTGTTACAAGAGAATAGGGACTAAAACACATGCCAAAAATCTGGGAGAGGGGTAAGAAAACAACACTCTTTGTACATCCAGAAAGCCCCCTACAGAAAAGCCAACCTTTCAATCTTGGAAAGTACAGTTTGAAAGGTTAAGTCACTTTGGGATTTGAGATAAAGAAACTATCTTAACTTTTCCCTTAACCAGCTCCATACTAGAACTGGTTACAATATCTAATTTATACCTGCTTTAACAGATGAAGAACATTTGTTGGAGTACCTTGGTTAAACATGCACTAATTGACTATGTGCAAAATACAATTTACTTTGACAGTTTAAATCATGTTATTTCCCAAAATTTGAATTCAGCATTATTTTCAAGTTAAGGTAAATACCTCTTAAAGTATTAGCAAAATTTTGGAATGACTGCCAGTGTTTCATTCCTTTACAGAATACATTTTTCTGAGAGAAAACAACCTTCTGATGAACTGAATTCATTAACATAATCCTAAAGGAAAAAAAAATGCATATCAGCCCTGTCAATTGAGAGACACTGTATAGGAGAGGCTGTTGACAAACAATTAACACAAATTATTTTTATTTTACCTTTACTCCCCCCATCCCAGTTACACTTTCCTCAAGAGTAACTGCAATAACTTGTAAATCTGATAGGTCAAATTAAATAGGAAGAAAACTTCCTCTGCCTCTTTCTTGTGTTGCTTGTCTTTAAGGAGGCTTTCTGACTATAAAGAAAATTACTTTAACCTAATCCTATTTTGAAGGGGAAAAATTACTGTTGGGCTTTACTGCCAGACTTCTTGGGTTAATAATGAGGACAAGCCCTTCAAAACAGACGTAAAATACACAACAACTTACTCCAGAAATGATGTTAATTCAAATCCAACTATGACAGCTCAGTGCTATCAGGCAGATGTATTCTCACCTCCACAGCTTTTGTATCTGTGTATGTGTCTATATCTATATATGCACTTAAAAATAATTTCTTAATGCATTTCTTTAATACAAACTACAGTTCCACAAACTTCACGATTTGCTGGGTGTTTTAGGCCAGGAAGAATGATGACTACAAAGGTGAGGGAGATTTACATTACATTTGGCTTTGGATCTCACAAAACTACCTTTCAGTGGAAAAATCATCTCTCTTCTCCAGGGTGCATAATTTACTTGTCTTCACAAAAGGCAGCTGACACTAACATTACAAATACAAGGCTCTGAGTCTCAATTACAGGAATTAACTCCATTTGGCCTGGCTGGATTTTGTTCCCTAGCCTTGCTGTACCAATGTGTCAATGCAAATTCTGAACTCAGTAAGAACAGAAATGGTAGCAAATGTTGGGTTATTCATAAAATAGCTTTGTTCACACACACACACACACACACACACACACACACACACACACACACGCAGTTCTCAACAGAATTCAGTTAACGTGACTCACACGTGTTCACTTTTCAGAAAACCTGGGTTGCATCTCTCAGTACCAACTGTACAAGTCCACATTACCTTACTCAAAAAACATCCAGGCAAAAATCTCAAAACCACAAGCAAGCAAAATGAGATCCACGGAGTTCTGCCATGGAGATAGCATCGTCTGTAGTAACGAGCTGTAGCCTGCAAAGGGTGCACGTCCCAGCACACAGTGCACCTCCACGCTGCACCTCTGCAGCATGAAAAATCACAAGACTGCACAAGATCTGCTGCATTTTACAAATACCAGCAAGTAAACACCATGCTTTCTGTACAGTTTGTATGTTATTGTCTTAATGTAAATCTGAATATAAACAGGTTCTGTTTGCATAATACAGAAAAAAAAAATGCATTCCCAACGAATCTGAAAGACCCCACATTATCTAATCCAGTCAGCTTTAGGGCATAAGGACAGGAAAACTAATCTTTGCAATTATTCACAAAAGGTGGTATGTTTTATAAATGCTATTTTTGAAGTGGGATGCAACACATTAATGTTGTTGGATCTCTTCATACCTGGCATTGCTTTTATACCTTTGTATGTATTAAAGCAGTGGAATACAACTTCGTGGATACATGTGATGATTCTGAATTTTCTGTTTTTCCTTCTCTAGTCCTGTGTGCGTAGGCACACGAACACACACACACTCCTACTTCTCCCCCCAATGGTACTTGCACAGTTAAATTGTTCCACTGATTAAATGTCTGAAAAAAAAAAAAAAAATCATTTTTTCCTCCTCTGCTTTCACACAAGCACTGAGAAGAATGAAATGAGTAGGAACGGTTCTGCTAATGATTCATTTTGCTCTAAAGTCATCACATCAACATCTCCCATTTTCTTTTCACATCCACTGCCCAGCTGGTGCATGCAAGTGACCGGTACACGGGACAGTCAATTAACGAGGGGATGTAAACAAAGAAAGAAAGGGTTAAGGGAAGACTGCAACTAATTCATACTCACTTTTCAGCATTTGTCAGAAAATATATTCCCACAAACAGGGATGTACTAAAATTCATGTGCTTTCTCAAAAACAGAAGAGGGCAAAAGTACTTATTTTTGGTGCAAAATGACAGGCTATGTAGATGATGTCTCTGTTTGTCTTTGGAATTAACAGCATAACCACAGTATCTGAGCTGTAAATATATGCAATTAATAAATGAAAACTTGAACTTTCTTCTGAATCTTCTTTCAAGTACTCTTCCCGAAGTCCTTAAGAACAATGTCTCCCTGACAGTTTAACCGTCTGACAATCTCTAGGCATGCAAACCTGTCCTATTCTACATTTTTGCTGTACAGCAATACTAAAATCAATTTTTAGAGCTAAATGGTACTGATATTTGCCTTGACTCATACCTGCAGCTGCAACAGACTGAATTCTATGGTACCAGTTCTGGCAAGGCCCTGGTTTGCTGGGCCGAGGGCTCAGGAGAACTCTCAGTTCAACACAGCAGTCCGGTCTATCCTACATGAAGAAACCAATGTAAATCAGAATCTTGCTATGCCTTGGCTGCAAGAGCCTCCATGTTCAAAATTTAAAGAAAACCCAAACCTCTCTGTCCTTTATTAAGACTGTTTTTTTGGAAAGCTTAATCACTTCAGTGATTTTAAAAAGAGAAATCTAACAAAAAAATCTCTCACCTTGGTATTTCCTATACAACAGCCCCCCAAAGAAGTGAATTCTACAGCTGTGTTGTGTCAGCAAATAGACAAGAAAATGAAAAGAGAATAGGGAGACAGGCTTGTAAAACACATATTGCAAGTACAAAGTTAGCTCCTAAGTGGCATGTTAGCCTTCGGGGCTTCCTCAGGCCCTGAAAAAAACCAGAGCAATTAACAGATAAACAAACAATTTTGTTTGCTTGTTTGGGGGATGCATTTTTCTTTCTTTGGTGGGGTTGTTTTTGTTGTTGTTTATTTTTTGATGCTCAAGAACAAAGATAATTCATAATTTGCAGATTTCCTAAAAAGCCAAGGCAGCCCAATAATGTAACATTCTTATTTGTACTTGTTAACAACAGCAGCAGCAGCAATAACAAAATACTGGAAGAGAGAGTAGGGAAAGGAATATGATGTTTCCTTTCTTCCCTAGCATTTGGAAAATGGCCTGTAGGGAAACACCACTGATTATTTTTTATAGAAAAAAACCAACAGAAACCGTGCTTAGTCCCCCACCACTGAGGATTAGCTGCTCAGAGAAAAGATTTTTCATTTTCACACATGCACACGCTTCTACACACGCTTGGTTTAGACAAATTTGCACAAGCTGCTTTAACTAAACTGATGGGAAGCTTGGCTGCATCTGAAATACATGGTAATTCTCATGGACAAGAGGGTGGGTACTGCATGCATGTTGTTCAGAATTAGACAGCAATTTAGGACATCAAATTGATCTGGGATGAGCAACCATGCTTTTATTCAATGACTTACTATGAAGCCACCAATATTGTGGCCATGGAAATAAACTCAGGTGCATGTGGGCACAGATGAAAGAAGCAAGTGGACAGACTTTGATTGTTTTCTCCTTTTAGATTTTTAATAAACAAAATAATTTTAATTTGAGCATGTGTAGAGCATTTAATTGTCTGGTCTGGGTTGTATGAAAGTGTAATTCACCTTTTTTTCCTTCTCCGCCTTCATTTGTTCTCTCTTTCCATGCCTCCCTTATAGTCAGATTTGACAAAATGTGAAAAATTTATTATAACATCATTCAGAAGTTGCCTAAGAAATACCTCTGAAAAAACTCCATGACTATGGAATCAGGGCTCAGGGAGAGATCATTGCACTCACCGTGGCTCACTCTGTTTTAATGTTCAAGTTTTCATTTGTAACTACAGTTACATTTCTGCAACAATTCATTTAAGAGAAAAAAAAAAAAAAGTAATTTCCAGCTCAGCAAATGTCTTTTCTATTGTTTGTCAGACTTAAGCCAAGCTTAAAAAACAAAAAAAAAAGGTGGGTTTAGTATAAAGAGTCCACTCATCCTCCACTGGTAGAAAAAGTCCAGTCCAGTGGGATCAAATTGTGGGAGAAAAAGGAATAATATCCTCGGAAATTCAAATACAAGGCTGATGAGTTCTTTGAGACATGACTAAACTGCATTTCTGAGGAAACTTTTACAGATTTATACTGTAAGTCACATATGTTCTCTATTAAATGTAACAAAATAAGCTTTAATCTCTGTGATAGTAAAATGTTGTAATATGTGAGACTGTAATCTTCTGTAAGAATCTTTTTGCTATAATACACATTTTGAAGGTATTATACATTTTTTGAAGTACTCAGCCTTCCCCCTCTTGACTACACAGTATGTACATTTTGCCTAATTTTAAAAGTATTCCTGTTTGCATATGGTATTCCCAAGGAAGATTAATAGATTCTTACAAAATACATAATTCAGCTCTCTCTTGTCATTCTGCAAATACTACCAACTGTACTACAGCACACAATTTCTGAATATCTTAAAACTCATACTTCACATATTCCAGTTAGAAGAAGAAGAAGAAGAAGCAGAAGAACCCAAACCAGTTTTGTGGCACTCCATATAATTGTCTGGAAAATTTAAGTTTGTGCAGTCTGTTATAAATGTAAAGTAAGTATGTGAGGAAGGATTTTCAGAACAGTTGCTATTTCTGTAAGTACCATTTTATTAATTAATACTTCACAATTATATAGAAGCAAAAAACCTAGGCTCACATTAAATTCTTATGCAGGTTTTCTACAGATGAAGAAATTGAGATACCGATCTTCAACTGAAATGTTCTTCAAAGGAAAAAAATAGTTGCAGCACTTAGAACTCTCAGTGCTTAGGAGCAGAAAGCCTTCATCCTGGATTTCATAAAAATGGCAACTGCTGTCCAAGCCCAAAAGATGCTGCTCATCATCTTCCATGAATGAAAAAAATCCCAGTTTCCTTCTCGGATGCACTGTGGAGCCTGTCCATCCACACGGTGCTTGGAAGCAGCGCGATGCGTGGCTGCTGCCAGGTGTGCAACTGTGGGACTCCCCTCCTGGAGCCTGGCAGCACAGAGGAGCCGTGTACAACGCACAAGGGAGAGAGAACCATGCCCACCTGTCATCCTGCGTTTTCCAGTACATTTATTTATCAATACATCGAACTTGGATGCTGGGGCAATCTCCTCTCTTCCGTTCTCGTTTACTGTGGAACCTGTCATGACTGCAAGTGTCCGGGACTGTGGTTTTACATCTCATCTGAATGACAGGGCCAGCAAAAGCTATATTGTCCCCTGATACACTGCAGGGGCATTGATTCTGCACGGGTTTAGAGAGAACAGTGTCACCTACTGAATCACAAATACCACTTGCTAGAGCAGTTTTTCTTCTATGTGTCACATCTAATCAGCATAGCACAATTCTCACAGCTGCTAGGAAGGCTGATAACATTTTCTTTCAAGGAACTAAAATTTAATTTCATTCAGGCAAGATACTGGCATTGCTGGAAAGAAAGGCTTTTACTGAGATTTGGAAGAGCATTAACAAAATGTTATAGGGCCATATGGCCTTCAGTAATCTGGCCAAGCTAAAGACCATTTAGGGGTAGTTCAAGATGTGGAGGGAGTTTCATCACAATGGGAAGATCTCTTTGTGAGAGTGCAGAGCTGATGAATGCAGAGATGGGTGACACACGCTGTGGCATATCCATGCTGCTCACCAGATCATTTCTTTATTTTTTAAATACCCAGGATTTTTTTTTAGATTGAATTTGCTATTCAAAACAACTTAACATGAATGTTCTTTTAGTATTAGCAATGAATTTGCACAGCCTCCGTGCAGCGTGGAACACTGAATCCATGTGGCTAAAAAACTGGTTATGCAAGCAAGGCATATGCTTGAGAGGATGAAGAAAAATTGGCAAGATACAGCTTGCCGAGGCATGCCACACATTAGTCTACTTTAAAACTGTTAGGAAATTTCAGCATTTGCAGTTCAGTTTTTTCTACAGATATACAAAATGGGAAGCATCTTTCTTCAAGAATCATCATGAGATGCCCTTCCCTCCCCATTTCTCTCCTATTTTGATCACGTCTTCTCTTTGAAATTAGTGGCCAGCTTTCTCAGATGGTCTTATCTCTGAGCTAAGGAACACTATGCCGTTTATTATTTTAAATTAGGTATTAAACAGAAGCAAACATTTCTTTGTAAAGCAATTACTGCACATTTGTGCAGCATGCAGCATTGTTCTTGGAAATGGCTTAAAACCATTGAACAAACACGTAAGAGGAAGATTGCACACATGCCATATTATTTTAAAGAACTGCTTTACCATAAATTGTCTTTTTTTTTCCTGAAGCTGTAATCCTGGGCATTGGAAGAGTCCAGGGCAGAATGTATCTTAAGTATATCTCTTACAATGACTAGAGAAAATATATTGTGTGTTTATAGCACGAAAAATCCCCTAAAGTATTAGAAAAATGTTAGTTCCTTATTTAAAAGTAGTGCAGAACGTGAATATTAGGCACTGACCCTATCTGTTTATGTCATGGCCTGATGAAGTATAAAAAAACTTCTCTGGAAAAAGGAGCTAGAAAAAAACCAGAAGAGGAATAAAGGGGTGTGTGTAGGACTTATCTGGAAAATACACAGACATTAAAGTAAATTAAAAGATGAAACATTACTTAAATCCCTGAATATCAATATTTACATTCCTGTCTGTCTTACAACAATAAAATCTACAGGAACTTTCAGAAAAATCATAGATTTTCACTACACTGAAAAAAGTTAAAATTACTCTCAAATAATGGACTGTTAAAAATCCTGTTCAATATATCCAGACTGTCTTCTTCCTCCAAAAGGTTATTAGCTTGCTGCAAACCTCCACCAATGCAGTTGGCATAATTACTGAGCAGTGTTATTTTTAAGCTTCTGCTTTAGAAGTGACCATAGAATGTTGCATCTGGAACCCTGTGAGCAAAATAGGAAAAACAGAACAAGCCTACAGTATTTTAGATGAAAACATTGCATTCAACAAATTCCTGTCTCCCCAAGTTTCTTCTGTGTATTGTTTTTTTTGTTTTTTTTTTTTTTTAAGAGGTAAGGTAATTTCATTAATAGTTACGATGTAGATCTTCTTTCTCCTCCTACTCTTCCATTATCATTCTTTTGAATACAGATGCACCAGTTACTGTGAAGCAGCGTTTTTCCCCCAAACTTTCTGGAATTTCACTCAACTGTAACTCCATAAACTTATACTCCATAAAGCAAAGCAAAGCACAGGGTATCTTCCACTATGATCCCATCATTTTCTCCCCCAGTATTTGTTCACAGGAGAAAAACCGACCCCACTTAACGTATTGGGGGGCTGCAAAGCTATTAGCCTTGCTAAACATTCAGCAAACATGTAATTTACTTGGCAGCACTAGACAGAGTTCAAGCTCTTGCTTGGCATGCAGTTAGCATCCCCAGCCCATGACATTTCCATGCAAAGCAGGCTTCCTGAGAAGTAAACTAATGCTAATCAATAGATCTGACTCAGTGAAAAGCCTCAGACTGATAAAAGAAGGCATCAAACATGAAGACAGATCATTACCTCGTCTAGCAGCTGTCTGTCATTTCTAGCGAGGTGCAAAACTTTTTCTGAAAACATCACTTCAACTCAGTTCAAACTGAAACACCATTTCAAATACAAGGGTGGGTTTAATGCCAGTGTTTTGCTGAAATTGGTCAGATCTCATTTTGCAACTGCCAGAAACCATTGTTATTAGCACTGCTCAAAATACATCCACAAAGGCTGTTTAAATCTCCACAGAGAGACATTTGGATATCCATTTTAAAGTCAGGTACTTTAAAGGTTAAAATAATAATTTTTAAAAATCTGTAAAAAGGCAAAGACTTTCTTCCTGTATAAAAGGCTGTAGTCAAAACTGATGAAGTTTTCTGCCTTTGCTTTATATAACAGGTGTTAACAGAGACAGCAGTTAACCCTTAAACCCACATTCATTCCTGACAGAAGTATTTACTTCAGTGAGTTTTTTTGGAGCACAGATTAATTTAGCTCCCACTGTGAGTAATAGCCCATCAGTGGAATATTTAGGATATTTAAAATTTTTATGAAGAATCGAAAGGAGCTATACTAACATTTGGAAGGAAGAGGAAAAAAACTTGCATGAAATTCTACCTCTTTTACAAAAGATTTCTTTATGTACCAAAGTCATACTGAAAGCTGGTATCAAGTGAGACTCATAGCTAGCTTTGAAAACAGTACCAGTAAGTCTAATAATCATATTGAACACTCAGCTTTGCCACCTTCAGAAAGTCTTTTGGTAACCTTGTTTGTTATAACTTAAGTCTCTATGTCAGTTTACAAGCACCTTCACAGAAACAGCCAACCAAAACTGAAGTTTTGCGACATAAAAATGATGTGCAGTTCTCATGAGGGAGAATTTCATGTGTATGTGCTTAAGATTGCAGTCAGTTTATTTTAATGAAGCCTTCCCTCTCAAAAGAAAACATACGCAAACCTTAAGATGTGTCATGATTTTTAGAATATGGGCACTGGAGGTCATGGATGTTGAAGTATGTATTTGTGAAATACAGGCTGTTTTTGCAAATGCTCACACAGTAAGGATATTCGATGTTCTTCCAAGGTCAGATATTTTTAACACCCCTACGCACAGAGCTCTGCCTGTTAAAACGTTATAGTAGGTCACAAAAATAGGATCAAAAGTTAAGATGTGAATATTGAGGTTGCTGATGTCAACTCAGATGTGGTCTTCTTTCCCTGTCACCTCCCATTTGTTCATGTCCTACCTAGTCCTGCTACCTTTTCCATGTGAATCTCTTGGCCTTAATCTCAAGGCAGATCAAGAGGCTTCACTCTCCTCTCCTCTGGACAATTTCTGTCTCTACAGCTTCCAGCCTCTGCTTTCCCTGCCCGTCCATCCCTGGGGACACAGGCCCTGTGCTCCTCCTGTCCTCAGACAATGTCCCCTGTCCTCCTTCTTTCTGTCCAGTCTTCGCTGCCTTGCCCTAAAGCCAGCATCACCTCCATTGCTGATGTCTCGCTCACTCCTGCCCTACCACAGTGCAGCTCCAGCCTCCCCAAGGCTCCCCAACAGACCCTGGTTTCTCTCCCTCCTACTTCTGTCCTTTCCTTCAGCCAGTCATCCTCTCTTCTCACTTCCATAATGGGTTTTGCTCCCTTCCTGCTGTTGCTAAGGGCCCTTCTGTGCCACATCCCCAGCTCAGTCTTGTGCCTCACCTCTGCTTCCAGAGCCTCCTGCTGTCTCTCTTGCCAGGCACAGCCCGGGCCACTGGTGAAAGGCTCTTTGAGCCTCTTCAGCTGCACTCCAGGACTGAGCAGGCAGCATTACCAACTCTCATCTGCCAGGTGTGGTAACAGGGGCAGACTTATGGCAATGGCAAGTGACCTACCCTGCTTGCCAAGTGCAGCAGCAGTCAGTTCATTTTTAACTTTCTGCTAAAAATAATGTGGCTGCAAGGTCCATTTGAAGAGAAGAGGTTGTGCTGGGGGGGGGGGTGGGGGGTGGTGTCTGAAAATATTCTTTAAACCCAATTTATTATTTTATTTTTGCACTGGTTTTGTGGTATTTTCAACACTGTAAAAAACTATCTGTAAGCAAAACTTAAAGCAGGCTTTTACAGTAGGAAATGTCAGACACCCTGCATATTAGTGCTATCGCGCCTGCCCATAACAATTTCCAAATCAAATTTAGATTCTGTTGTGTATCTTTACCTAAAGAGATTTCCATAACCACCAACCAGTAACTCTTCTTTTAATTTAGGAGTGCTGTGTTAGATGAATTTGTTCCCAGACTCAGACTATGAGGCTAGCATCCCAAGAGACACTCCCACCTCTTCCTGGGGATAAACAAGCCAGCCCTGGGAACGTGAAACAAACAGCAAGAAACACTATTTGACTTTTATAAATTTTAATAAACTAAAACACAGGATTGAAAGCTTGAGATCTTTTTTATTTACTATTACCCTGCAGTGAAAATAGGGGGGGAAAGGAGGGGGTGTGTTTTTTGCATATACTTTAAATATATAAATGTACCATTTTTGTCATTCAATACCCTTTTTATCTACCTACCCTTTTTCACTTTGTTTTTTAAACAGTCTGACATTAGGCAAAACTCAGGTTTTTGCTTTATTTTTTTTTTTTTTAAATATACATGAGGAATATATCCACAGTAGGCTTCACAGTCCTAGCAGGTATTTTTCATGATCATTCTTTGGTTTGTGAATCAGGCAATTAGAAGTCAGTTGTGTCACTGCTATGGCCATTTTGATCACCACATGTGAGAAGTAACTGTTTTACTTTAAAACTTATTCTGGAGCCTGCCCTCAGCACTGCACGTCGCTTTTTACTACTTCCCTTCTACCATTTTTTGAATATTATAAACATTAATACATGTTTATTATTATACTATATGTCAGCTAAATAAGCATTTTTTTACATTCCCTAATACTTAACTTTACAAATGACATTAGTAATTAAAAGGGCCATCTTAGCTCATTTTATCATTGTATTACTAATACTTACTTCTAATGTATTGTTGTGTTACACAAATGAGTATGTAATGTATGTATTGCTGGATGGGACAGGACAAAGGGGAACAGAGGGGTACCTTAAATAAATATGTTGGAGACAGTAAAAGACAATAGATAAAAAACTGAAGTATATATTGTTGAGAATGGGTTTGTATCAGTTTCTGAAATCCAGGAATTGCTCTGATCTATCATATATATGGGAAATGAGAGGGGCTGCAGATTACAGTCGTTCCTCTGACCTTCACCTTCCTGGGTTTAACAGTCAGAAAGGAAAACTGTGCAAATATAAATATCATTAGTAAGAATGCAACAAGTCCCAAAGAAGATGCCAAACTACTCCAAAGTAGGCTGGGCTTCCAGTGACCCATACTGGAATTTGTTTTTTCCTGAAATGGGCTATCTCCAGCTATCTTTCACAGACTCAGAAACCCAGGGAAGAGTAAAGAAGAGAAAGCTGCCATTCCAGCATCAGTGCTTGAGCTATGTTCGTCTCTCTTCATTCCCCCAGCTATCACTCCTTATTCACTCTCCATGGTGGAAGACAGTCTCAATCTCTTAGAACTTGTCTCCACTATTTTTGAAAGAGATGAGGGGGACAAGGAGAAAGAAAAGAGAGAGGGAAGAAAAAACAGAAAGAAAGAGACAGAGAAGACACATCAAGGTAAGTTACATTTCCACATCATTTATCCTACAAGAAAGCACATGCTTTAATCTACCCTGAGCCATACACAGGCATTGTCAGGGTTGCATTTTGTCTACAAAGCTAAAGAAGTAGCGAGTGTAAGACTATGCTGCTGTGTCAGTCTAGTTTGACCGGTTTCACAAGTTCAGTAGAAAAGGAAGTGTGACATTTTCATTTAGAAGAACATGAGCGAAGCTTAAAAACATGGCTGGGCATGTTGGAGTAAATGGGACAGTGTGTCTGAGCAGGAGAGCCTTGTTTTACAATGAACTGAACGCTTTAACAACCAATGACAGATTTGCCTGAATTTAAAATCTGAGTGCAGACAAGCTTCACTTAAGATAGTGAGAGACAAAGAAGAAAGAGATTTCAAGAGGAAAAGAAAAGCTGTATTTGCCGCTGCATTTCCCTGATACTCCCAGCTCACAGACACACTCCCATGGCAGGTATGGATACACCCTGGCACTTGGGAGCAGATGCCCTGTACCAGCACCTGCCTGGCACACGGCTGCAGGCCTCCCACGCACTTTCTCCCTGTGGGTGTAAGCCAGAGCCTGTCCATATCGTGCCGGTTTTTAATCCCGCTGCAGTATCCCAAAGACAGGAGTTCCAAAAGGATCTTCAGGGGAGAGAATGTAGTGAGGGGAACAGGAATGCACACCATGAATGTTCATGTGTGCTGCTGTTGTAAAGAACATCAGTTACCAGTAAGTAACATCTGTTTTTAAACCCCATGGTTACATTCATGGAGGGCAAATGCAAAGAGGTCCAGGAACAAGCCCCATTCACACTCACAAACCTGGTAGGGGTCCAGGAACAAACCTGTTGACACTGAAGATGCAAAGAGGGGCTTGGCACTGGAAGCAGGTTAAAACCATACCTGCTGACAGCTGGGTTTAAGAGAATTAAAAAGCCACTTTGCAGAGGAACTCTGAATGTGCTACAGGAGTACCCTGTTCAGCCTGCCTGGGAAACATCAGCAATAAGGGCCTGGATTTCTTTCAACTTCCAGAAAAGGCAAATGCAAAAGGACGTCACCTTCACAATAAGATGAAATAAGAAAAAATTCTTGTGGATTGAAGGTCAAACCAAAGAGCATGGAGGTGAGTTTATCCATGAGATAACAATATAACTTTTAAAATAAGCTAGAAATGCCTGTCTTTTTCACATCATCTTGTCATCTACTCCCTCAGTCCTGAGTGCTCACAGCCAAAATGTAATCCCTTGTTCAAAACCAAGTATCTGTCACAAAAAACCAGAGGAAGGCTTTCCAATGTTGAGGCTGTCCAGCCCTGAAGAACAGACTTCCTTGCTGGGATGTGTCCATAAATGAGATATTGCTGCATATTAAAAGAACCAACCTCACAAATCAGCGAACAGTCTAAATGCAGGGTTTTAGGTTTCACGTCTGTTTATGAAGCTACATGGTTAAGAAGGGTTGCACAGAACCATACTGATTGAAAATTAAATCAGGACAAGACAAACAACACATGGTCTAAAACCTACACTTGCTGCACAACCTCTGAGCTACTGAATCCACGTTCTCTACAATGATCTTTAAAGCCGGGATGGAGGTAACCTGTTGCTTTTTGGCATTTATTGTTACACCTCCAGCTCTTAAGGAATAAAATGCTCCTACAGAAAGGCTGTTAAGATTCTTTGATCAAACATCTGTTCAGACTTAGTGAAGATAGTGAATTCCCCTGAGGTGGGAACAGCTTTGTTAAGGTGTTCACTTGTAGTAGAAAAGGAGACAATTTGGAATTAGAAACCATTTTACCATTCCCGAGACAAAGAAAGCATCTGCAGGATGTTCTCACAGCTGTATGAAACCAGAAACCTCAAGATCAAAAGGCATCACACCAGTCTTTTACCTCAAAAACCAAGAATCAGAGCAGCCAGGGTCACTATCCTGGACTTGAACTTGCAAATGTTGGTGCTTAGTTTTTCTAAACACAGAACACGTTTAAATCTGCTATTTTTCTTCATGAAATATCTGGTTTAGGTATCTCACACACTTTGTAGTGTATGAAATTTATCTGTAGGGCAACAAGCAAGCAAGATATTTTTACTTATGTGAAGTAACTCTAATGAAATTCTGAAACAGAGTTACAATAAGGTTTTGGGGGGACAACAGGTAATTGTCTCCCCAAAATATTATTTTAAAACATTCTCTGCATTGGTAGAGAATGACTTCTGATAACAGTGTGTTGGCCCCTGAGCCTGACATTGCATGTGCTCCTTGAAAATCTTGGTCTCCAGTGATAAAATCAGTGTGCTCTTACTATACAGAATCACTGCAGGGGAAGAGAGAAGATTATATATAAAAATGTATTTATTCATATTTAATCCACCTCACTTCCCAAGGTACAATAAATGTTAACAGTTTGGGAATCAGATGCTATAGATAACATAATAATCAAGGACAGCAGAAAGGATGTCAGAAGTTGACCAGTTCTGAAATACTGAATGTTGCATTATGAATGGTGTCCAAAACTATTTCTGTACACCTAATCTGCAGAAAAATTAGGACTGCTATATTTTATGTACATTATTAGTTACAGATGAAGCATACCTATGAAAAAAATGTCAGTAAAATAAACCATGTAAATTGAAATGATCAGAAGATAAACATGATGGAAAAGACATGGGTAGAAAGAAATGGGTAGAAACTCCCAGTAATAGTTGTGCTTAAGCTGGAAGTGAGAAAAAGTTCCTAAGTAAAGGCATGACCTTCCAGTCAGAGAACTGAATGCAAGAAGGTCCCTGTTTGGAGAAAGAGCACTCAGAGTGCCATGCATAGAACTGAGTAACAGATCTTGTGGTGATCTGTGATAACAGCATAAAGGTTCTTCATTGGTCCCAGCTGCAGAGCTATTCCACCACCAAGAAGTGTGCCTCTGTGTGTTGCTGACCTTGTCATGTTTATTTCAGAGCGCATATACAAGCAAAAGCAAATTAACTGAGTCTCCCTGGTTTCTTTCTCCTCTCTTATTTTTCCCCTTTTTTTTTAGGGGTGGGAATGGCAGTAGAAGGGTAAGAAGACAAAAAAAAGGCACAAGGAAAGACAAGATAGAACACATTTTAAGCAAAAGTAGAAACATAAAGCCTGAATTACTAAATTCCAGTAGAGAATATGGTTCCCTATATGTCTACTGACACCTTTTTTTTTCCCAAGGAATAGTGAAGTGATACATACAACTGTCTGTCCTTCCTCCAAGGCATGCTGCAGTCACAAATGGATCCTCTTAAAAAGTTGTGAATGGTGAAAAGATCTGTGTTTCAGCCTTAGGCTATAAACTGAAACTATTTCAACTGTATCAGTTTCCTTTTAAATATCAATAAACACCACAAGTCCTGGGTGACTTTCTTGCAAGACTTGATATTTCTGCTTCTGTTCATCCATTTACATTATTATATTTCAGGCTAAACACATAACATAATTAACAATTTTGTTAATTATGCAGCAGGATATGATACATCTTCCATTCACAAACTTTTAATTAAAAAATAAATACAGCAATAGGTAGGTTTTTCTAGTCATTTAAGCCTTTAAGCTTGATCAGAGCCTGCCCACCAAATGATGCAATTATGTTTTATTTCCCTGCACCTACTTCTTCATCGCTAAAGAAAAGCTGACAATATAGGGTGTTTTTGGGTTTTTTTGTCATGCACTGCTGAGGAAGGAGCAGCTGATAGGACACAAAAAAAGAGTGCTGTCACAGCTCAGAAGTGCACTAAACATGAATATGCTCACTGGTAGCACATCCCAGAGTTTAACCGTAAGAATGACCCATACAGACACAGAAACATCCAAATGCCACTGTAAAATCGGGGACAAACTCTACCTTCTGCCCTGATGCAAACTGCAAACACATGGTCATTTTCTTACTGAAGTTAGTTTTCATCATGCTATATTTGGTGAGAAACCTGGGGCAGGCAGTGTTCAGATGTGACCACTTCCAGACCACATGGCCAGCTTATGGCAGGTCACAGAAAATAAAAGCTTTGGGATGTAGGCGCTGGTGTTAGCACAATGGGGAGAGGTTTCACAGAAGTGTCTGCAAGGCCAGGGATGGTGAAAAAATTATCCAGTATTAAAAAGCTATTGTACCTAGGTCCTCAACAACAGACACACAATTTATTCCTCCACCAGATAGGAAACAATTGCCTGACAACCTCATGAACTAATACATCCTCATCTTTTATCTCTCCTTCATCAGCAAGATCAGTCAACGTATTTCACTCTGCCTTTCCTTGTTCACATCTTTTTCATTCTCCACTTTTCCCAAACAAACTTTTACTGCTAGATCTCAGCTCCAACTCTTCTCCCCAGAAAGCCCTTTGGGCTTCATTTGAGCTCAAGCTATTCCCATCCTCCCCCATCTACCCCATCAGCCTTCTTCTTCAACCCTTCTCCTCGTGTGGTTTCCTATGGTCCATCCCCTCCCAGTGATAAGCCCACCTCCAGTAATGTCTTCTGTGTGCTCCTGGGAGAGCTTCTTCTCATCTTCTGTCATCTCTCCAAGAGAGATCTGTGAGTCTTGGACACAGCATTTCACACCGAAGACTGATTCCTTGGGGAAAGGAATACCACTGTGCCAGGAAGACAACTGAGGTAAGAAAAAGGCAGCCAGTATTTTTAGAGAAACACGTCACAGTCAAGCTGTATTTGTATAAATCCTCCACTTTTCGTAACAGACTCTCCTCAGAACACGGCATTTCACAGGGTACTTGAAATTTAATCCTTGGCGTTAATAGCCAAGTAAAAGCTACTGTCAGAGCTGCTGCTCCTATTCCAGTCTCAATGTAAGAACAGAAGATAATGACAAATAAGGCACATGGAACAAGCCCCCAACAGGAAAAACCTCTTGCACACATAAGAAAAGATGTACTGGGAGCCATCAAGTCACTAAAAGGGAACTAAATAATGCATTCTTTTAGGAAGCTATTTTCAGTGGTTTTTAAACTTCTTTATTAGTTAAATAGAGTATTTCAACATCTGCAGTGTATATTAATATAAATTCTGTATCAATGGTAGGAAATTTCAGGACATTCTGAATTATTTGATTAATCCAGAAAAAATGTTCACGTCAACAGATTTCGCCATGCCTTCCTCTTGCATCCATTTACATACCTTCAAAGTACTACTGTTTTAAACTCTTAAGTCCTGCTATTGAAATGTTTAACAAAAACCCCCACTTCTACTGAATAAACATAAGAACTTATATCTCAGTATGAACTATGGCACTGCTTCCACAGTGCTATAATAATTAGAGTTAACATAATGAAAACCTAGTAAAAAGACTATAAATTCACCATATGAGCACATATGGATGTGAAAAAGGAAATCAAACAAGTTCTCTGAACTAAAATTAGAGTCAAAACAGAACAGTGTCCCACAGAAATAGCACAAGCCTAAAAAGTCTATATAAATTTACTATGCCAAATCCAATTTTATCCAATGTTCCGTTTCATCTATTCGTATTTCCACAGTGTATTTAAGGTATTGAGAGCTTAACTGTTCATGTAGGTCTGGACTGCAGTATAACTACTTGAGATAGATTTTCATGTTTGAAGCAAACCAGAGCTGGGCTCATTGCAGAGCTACAAAACCGTGGAGCCCAATCCACCAAGTTGTGAATGTAATTTTCCCACCCAAGCTTCTGCTCCTGATATTTTGCACTGTGTACTCTATTTATGCTTGCTCTACAACTGAGTCTTTCTTTCTGAGGATTTCAACACCATGATTAAAGTACACCTTTGAAAAGGGGTCTCATCATAAAAAAGGAGAGCAAAATCAATTTGTTTTCTGTTACTGTATATGTATTCATTTAAATATCCTTTTAAAGCAACTCATCTGTGAAGATGAGCCACTCCTCAATTCAAATAAAGATATTTGTGAATACCATACTATTCTTTTGGTTGCCTCTGCAATTTTGGTTGTAAAAAAACTTCGGTGTAAAAAGCTTGTGACAGAGCTCTGAGCAGTTTTTGATTTGTTCTCTTTATGCTGCATCCTCCACGTCAGTTCAACTTGCTGTGTCCTGCATCTTCTAATACATCATGTGCACGGAAGGAAGGTCATGTCAGCCATTGATTGGGGAATCAAATCAAGCAGTAGCATGTGTCCATTTTGCTTCTGGACTGCTTCAGTGGCATTTGTTGCAACTGACGCCCATCATTAAACCACGAATTCAGTTAAATTCTCAGGCACCTCTTTTGTGGGATAGAACCAATTTCTTCCGAGCTTTTTAATTACTTTGCAACTTCTGAGATTTAGCTTTTTTCCTTCTTTTTTAGGAAAGTTATCAAATAAACAGAAATGCTGCACAGCTACTGATGCTATTGCAAGAGATGTGTTATCTGAGGATGTGCTGGTTCTACCGGGGAACCATGACAGGGGACAAGGCAGTTAATCACTCCTGCCAACATCTTTTCTTTTTATTGCCCAGATGTGTGGTCATCCTGTATTTCACAAAATATTCAAGTCCTCTTTAATATAAGAAAGAACTGCTATTCCTAAGAGATGACTGAAGATTCCATCCCCCACCTTCAAGGCCTTACTTGCTGGACAATTTTACAGCGTTTCAGCGCTTACGTTGCTCTGCTGTGTGTAAGCTTCCCCGTCATCTTTCTATTCCTGTTCTCTCCCTGAACTTCTTATCTTCTGCTGTGTTCACAGCAATCCTCCTCTCAGACCTTCCAGGCTCAACGACAGATTTTGTGCACAAAAGGCTGTAAATTTTTAGGGCAGGAATTATCTCACTACTTTTGTGAGTTAACAAGCTATGTACCCTTGATAGGGGAGGGAGGTGCAACCTACTACATGGTTTTAAATAACCACTATACTCATAAATTATTTGTAACAGCAATAATACGCCTACACCAAAAAGCAGTAGGAAAGATCACATACAGTCGTGGTCTCTCACAGTCGTCGGTGCCATCTGGAGCTCCAAGCGGCTAACTCTGCTCGGCAGTCTGTGCGCAACGAGTTGCACGACACGCAGAAAAATATTCCAGGACTTCACAGTTCCTCCCCATGTAACACATTAATAATGATCTTCCACCCATAGCTAGCACTTCAACTGCGAACACACTGCTGTTGGCGAAGGCACAACAGGTCAGTCGGGAGGAGAGGCAGCGGCTTTGTCCCCGGCACAATGCCCTCCAGCCGCCACACATGCCCCTCGCTCAAGTTGCGTGTGCTCTGTCATTATACTTGCTGCCAGCTCCAGTGGGACTGCTCAGAGGCTACGGCAATTCTCCAAGGTCCACAGGCCTCCGGGAGGGGACAGGCCACCTTCTGATCCACAGCCGGGATGAATGGATTAGCGGCGAGCCGAGCCAGCTGCCGCAAGCTTTATCAGCACGCAGCCCCGACAGATGGGAGCCCACTGGAGAAGCCTCCTGCCGCAGCCCGCGTGGCCCTCGCGCCGGCCTTCTGCTCACCCCGCGCTCGCTGACACGAAAGCAGCCACAGAATATGCACAAGGGGCAAAAATACCATTTAAAAATACATGTGCCCCGTTTGGGACGCTGCTCAGGGTAAGCAACACCAAACAAGCTGCTCTGGGAGCACGAGCTGGTTGACTGCAGTGAAGCTACTTGTGGTAAAAGGTTTCATTTTGGTTTGGATTTGCAGTTGGTAGGATTTCTGACAGATGATGTTTGTTTCCACCAGAACTGAATTACCTGCTGACATTAAAACTGCGTGCATCAGGACTGTCATAAGAGATAACACACAAAAGACAGAAGAGACCATAACTGTAGAGATGAATTCAAACTAATTGACTTTCTGCTGGGCTATCTATCCACATAGAAGTCACAGATACCAAAAAAAGGCACATCCCAACTCAATCGAGCAGAAACTGGAGTTTCCATGCTTCAGACAAGGCAGGTAATGTCCATTTGACTTTTACACCATGAACCTTGCGCCTGCTCCAGAAGTATTCAATATATTATCTGAAGCAAAGGGTTGCAACAAGATCAAAAACATTGACAGTTTTTATTGTAGCAATTAAAAATCTTTTAAAATCACAAAACCAGAAAATTGTTGAAAAAAGGGAAAACACCTATCTAATTACTGCCAGAAAAAAGACACTTTACTGTTGACCACACCACACTGAAGTATGAAGTGCTACACTTATGAACAGTAGTATTAAAAAAAAAAAAAGAAACCCTATTGCTTCTATTTAAGAAAGAGCTTCTCTTAACAATCATTACACAGCCAGATAAAAGCTCAGCTGAGTCAATGGCAGCTTGTGCATTCATTGCAAGGGACTTTGTACCAGACATTACATATCAATACACATAGTTTCTCTCATATTACATCACACAAGTCTAGGGACTTGGGTTCTAGGGGTGAATTCTTGGGTCCTAGACAATTCACTTAATTTTCTGTGAGCACAAATGTGAACAATACTTAGAAAGAGATTCTACAGTTTGCCAGCCTTGTGTGTAAATGTCTCAATTTTCCCTATCTCTTGCTTCTTGAAAGGGATGTCACATAAACTTTTAAGTCTGAAGCTGTTTTGCTGTAAGAAAAAATTCTGCAACTTAAAAAAAAGCGATCTATCTCTGAGCAAAGTATCTAGAATTTTATTTGCACAAGTAACACTTGTGCACTGTTCAGAATATGTGGAGAATATCTATGTTCTTTCAGGTAATTTCCTATTAGAACTCGAAGTTAACTTTGTAACAAGAAACATTTATATCAGCATTCTTGATTTATGCTAGTAATCTCAAAAATAGTCCCAAACCAGTTAATGCAGCTTCAAACTAATTTCACAACTTCCTTAACTTGAAAACATATTTAGTGCACAAAAGTGAAAATATAACATTAAGAAAAAAGAAAGCTAATAACAAGTACTGTAATGAAAGTTGTTAGAACTTTCATTGATTCAAGATGTCCACAAGAATGTATAAATCATATATCCAGGTCAGAACTGGCTATTTTATTTACATTTAAACACAGTGATTTTGGTGCTCAATATAACTACATGTTGAGAACCACTTTTTTATGATGCACTTTCCAAAAATTAAATTAAATAATTGTATTCAATATATGAAAAACAAGACTACAAATCTATTTAGGCAGTGTCCAATACCATAAGCGAAAGTTGCCAGTACCTACTTCTAAAGACAAATTGACATTGCTTCAGCAAATTACATAAAATATATACAAAAAACTTACCAAGTAGCTCCTGGAAAAAAACCCCTATTTGTCATTAATGATTTCCAGTAGGCATAAAGAAGCAGAGAGCTGACTGTCTCCAAGTCTTAGACCAGAAACAGCAAAATTTTTTGTAGTCTGCTCAAAATCAAAAGCAACACTTAAACAAATAAAAACACAGGCATCTAAAGCGTAAGTAAACAGTATTTGAAAATAGTGTATTTTTAAGAAGAAAAAGTCTTTCAAAAACTGTTTTCAACAAAAAAAAAAGTTAATCACAAAAACAACCAACCAACCAACTAAAGTTCAATGATGGAATTCTCCCTCAACTTTGCATTATTTTTTTGCTGCAACATGGTCACTTCTGTATCAGGCAACATAAAGATACAGGTGCTGTCAAGATACCCTTGTTCGTTGTTATTAGTAAGGGAATTGGTTTTAAAATCTTAATTACTTAATGTCCCCTCCCACCCCTGAACTTAACACCCCTGAACTGATAAAGACCAGTTGGAGAAGGTGATTACAATGTTCCACACTTGGGACACTTCATCAGTTAAGCCCTAGCCCCATGTTTCATAAACATGTTTAGAAATTCTGTGTGTCATTTACAAATGTGGCTTCTGGTATGCAGCTGAAGACTCATGACTAAATGATTTCTGAAGAAATGTGTCATCTGTAGATTTCAGTATTCGCTTTTTAATTCTACAGCATAAAAGAATATTGAAGGAACTTATGAATACTGTCAAGAAAGTAACTTAAAATGGAAGGGTGGGGTTGGTGGGTTTCTTCAATAATTTGGGAGGGTATAGGGGACATTAAATGCAGGAGACATTTAATCCTGTACCTCCACATTTCAAGCCATGTAATGGTTGTTTGTAGTATGCTGACCTATTTAAGTCTGATGGCAGCACTAACAAATATGGCCAACAAATTCAACAGAGGAGGAGCACACACCTTCAATGAAGAAACAAGAACAGAGGAACAACAAAAAAAATCCAGTAGCTCTCACCCACTGAAACATCAAACATCTAGGGTTGACCAACACAGTTGCACTCCCTGAAATGCTCAAAGTCCAGATGCACTCTAATTCCCACTTGTTGCAGAAGCCTAATTAGTGTTGACAGACAACACTTCTCTGTGAAGGCTGCAGATAATCTACTTCAAAGACAAATGTATAGAAATAAAAACAAAAACACAGGAGAGATGAGTTTGGGCAAATGCTGGAGCAGCTATCCAAACAGAGCAGAGCAGGTGCAAGCAAGGCAACCAGTTTAAAGAACAAGCTCATCAATCCATGAAAAGACCTATAAGATCTATCTGCTTATAGTGGTCTTTGGTTTCCATCACTCTTCTGCTACAACAGCTACTTCAACATGTCCAAACATGACGCTGTCATGCTTGAGTATCTAAATGGATCAAAACAGGCTCTTCGTGTCATTTCAATAGACGAAGCTTGTACAAGATCACAAGGAGGAATGGAAGAGAGATGACAGAGAATAAAATTTCTTCAGGCAGCTCTAAAGCTGCCCTGTTGTGTGGCAACTTCATCAGATGTTCCATCACAACCAAGACTGTACAACAAATGAGCAGTGGCAGCACACATGTTCTCTCTCTCACTGTAAGTTCACTGTGCCTTGTAACCACAGATGTATACGTGAATCCATACTTACAATCACAAAAAATTCCCTCAACCCTAAACAGATCAAAACCTTGGGTTAAGAAGAGTGGTAAAAGACTGAATGAAAATGTAGATATATAAGCAGAAATTCAGCCAGAGTTGAGATTACTAATGGATAAAAGACAATGAATGGACAGAGAGAAAAGAAATAAGGCTGTGTTTAGTTGTTCTGCTTGGCAAATTTTGGAAGATTTCTTCCCATCAGCACCATATCCAGGTGTCCTGAGGCAGCAGAATGTTGCTGCTGATGTGAAGAAGCTTTAGGTACAGCCATTTCCGTTGCAGCGCACAATTCCCAGCTGATTAAAATACTGTGACAATCTCAAAGCTTGCTAAAACCAGGAAAAGTAAACATATGGATTGCTTTACTGAAAAACTGGAATACTGACTGGGGGGACACGCTCCTTTTGTCAATGGTATTTTAATGCATCTAAACTACAGCTGCCACTATCATTAACAGCTGATGGGCATTAATGTAATCCAGGTGGTACACGGCATTCAGGGCAGAAAGCACGTCCCTCCGCCTGTTCCAAAGACAATGAGAAGCCACCTAACCAAATTCAAGTGCCCAGCCCTGGAAAGCAAAGCACAGACACATGAGGAAGTTGCTGTGCACCAGGAGTCATTTACCCTCCTCTGTGGAGGGCTACAGCAACAGTGCAGGGTGCTAATGGCAGTGTTTGTCAACAGGCAGTAACGACACGTTTGGAAACCCACCATAAGCTCATCCCTTCAGGGACAGCGTGGGGGCACAGAGGACACGGATGATGCAGAGGCCACTGCTCCAGCAGAACCCCTCCGATGCTGCACGCCGCCCACTGCTCCAACCTGACTGTAGAAGCAACAGATTTCTGGTCCAAAAGCCTGTCTTAAGGTTTGTTTATTCAAAAGTTACCAATGCAGAGAACAATGCAGAGATGAGGAGAAAAGAGAAACAGTTTAAAGGAGTAAAATAAAAATTAATAAAAAGGTGTGGTGTAAGCCAAAAGCAATGCCAGCAATTATTTAACAAAAATGAAATATTCAAAGCATGATGAGAAGAAAAACTTAGAAAAAAGCAAGGTGCACAAAAAATGTATGCTTTTGGTTTGCAGTGCAGATGTTTAGGATTTACAATCAATATGGTTTGCTTTTTCATGCTATAAAATGCATATATAATTATGCCCAAGATGTGTGTAAATGTTTAAATATTAAAACAAAACAGATATTCTGGATGTTTGATGTTTGTTTTAAAAAAGAAAAAAAATCTATTTTACAAGGACACAAGCACTAAAGTGAAATTAACATAAAACAAACAAACCAGTGTAATAAAATAAAAAGCTCAAAACCAAGTTAACCAAGGTCGTTAATGTCAGTTCAATGGCAAAGATCCATGTTAGCCAATGTTCAAATATCAATTAAATGAGAAAGGACTGCCTTGCAATTGCACTTCACAGATTTATTTCTGCTTCTTCTAGGGTATATATTGTCTCTAGCTAACATGCATGTTTCTTTACATTTCTGAAGTTTAAATTCCCTTATCTAAATTGTCACAACCCTTCAGAAATTTCAGATTTCCTCCTTTTTGCAGTTATTCTAAATATTTTGGAGAATGAGAGTGTTGATCAGCTAGATCCTACCTATCTCTTCGAATGGTAAATCTGTAACTAGTGAAACCATATGCTGAACTTCTCTATTTGAAAAGGAGACAAAGCTCTTGTCTACCTCTTCACTCTAAAAATCCCCCATAGCTTAAAATGCTGAAACACAGAAGGCACAACATGCATTAGCACAAATTCACAGTGTTTTGATGACCATAAAAAAAATGTCCTTGTATGGATGGAAATGAAAGTCTGGGGAAAAAAATGGTAAGGAGGTTTTTTTTCATGCCCTTCCTCCAAGTAATACTGCTTGAATGGAATTTACAGAGCCACAGTCTAAAAATACATAGGCTGAGAAGAGCAAAGCAGCTACATGGATTATACTGAGCTCATACAACCCTTTGTAGTTTCATAGGAAAGCCAACTGATGGAGCACCCATCAACAGTGTAGTTCTTTCTCATACTTTTGGAAGAAAATAATTTGAGAACAGGTAAAATGTACCCACTACAGGAAAGCAAAGTCAAGTGTTGGTCACTGTACAGTGCCCACGTAAAATATTCAGAGGGAAATGTCAGCACTACAAAGTGCTCCTAGAGTATACTATCATTTATTAATTTTTTTTAAATACAAATCCTTCTGTTTTTCAGCCTACAGGACATAAAGCAAATACAGCTGATAGGTATTTTATACTGACAATAGTAGGGGAAGCCCAGCATCTTGTGTGCTACTGACACAGAAATATTTATTTCAATAAACATAAATTCTGATTTTTCCTAACCCTTAAAAGATGATGAAAAAGGAGGGCTTGGCATGCTTGGTTTTTTTTTTTTTTTTTTGCTTAGTTTGTGTTGTCCCCCTCTTACTTCACTGTCCTAGGTAAGTTTGTCCTATGGGCCCCCATACACATAGGACTATGTCACAGTTCTTTACAAGGATTAAGGCACAGCATGGGAAGACTGCCTTTTCACTGAAACAAAACTGTGCCTACTTTTTTTCGAGAGGTCAAGAGAGAGAAAAGGACTTTACTAACAATCCTAGTCTTTTCACCTTTCTATTTTCATAAACAAGTTCAACAGCTAAATTATTTTAAACTGGCACTGGAAATACAGATCTTGCTTACAACTGTGTAAGCATTCCCCTTTCCCTTTCCTGTTGATCATTGGGGTGTGAAATTTTGGGAGGAGCTCACTTTTCCATTTAAACATGCATCATCTCAACAGGTTTTAAAAGAGTCAAGTACATAGTTTGAGGTTATTGATTCTTTTCCCAGAACAAGAAGGTTAAATTTTTTTCAATACAGAGATGCAATCCAATTTAGGAAAGATGCTATTGGACCCTTTCTTGGTTTACTTGCATAGACACACTACTACCCCACTGAGCAAGAAAGGCTGTTCACACAATGCCTGCTTCAAGGTGAGGAAGATCCTTTGAGTAGCACCAAGCTTGCAAATATCAAGGCAGAGGTTCCTGATACTCTTAAAAGACAAATGAGCTCAAATCAGCTCTTCACCAGTCCAAACTGAAATTTGTGGTCAGATGTTAACTGTATGTGGTCAATGTAAACTGTATGCATCAGATAGGTATCTTTCAAGGCATCAGTCTAATGGCAAGAAGAGCATTTTGCATAAAAGCATTTCCTCTCTCCAGAACAGTATCACGGCCATTGCAAAGTAGTCAGTTATTCAAGTCAGTCAAACACTCTTTTTTGCCTTCCTCCATGAAAACACTGAGACAAAGGTACCAAGGCTTCACTGGAACCACCTGCTCAGAAAACTCGCAAGGAGGAGAGCAGAAAAACACGGCCGTGTTTCAGCGCAGTCATAAGGCCTGTCCAACATGGAATTATTAACATGGGTGATAAATGAGCTCTCTACAGACACATGAGAACTTCCACGTGAAATCCACCAGCAGGCCCAGGCAATCAGGCTCCTAATTCTCTTGACCATCAAAGCAATCTGCTCAAGATCCCACCCTCTAGGTAACATGTACTAGGAATCATCTGATGGGGCTCTGACAGCACAACTGCCCAGCATTTCATGAACACCTTGAAGGTAAGAACCACAAGCAGAATAGGGTAGAAATCAGGCAGACCCACTAACCATGCAGGATTGCGGAAGACAACCAGAAGCTTTTTTCCAGGATGGATCTTCCCTGAAAATATACCACACTGTAGTTTTATTGCTTATGCAAGACACTTTAAGAATGAGCTTAGTAATTTCAAGCTTTCCTGGGAAACACCAGTTTTTTGGGATTTCTGAAACAATATTACTAGCCTTAGAAGATGTCAAAGTGATTAAGTATCTACAGTATAGAAGTACTAATAGCTTTCTTCCAGCTCCCACCAGGAAAGCGTGAAAAGACATGCAGTAGAACTCAAGAGTCCAAACAGTCCTCAGCTCTTTCGAGAAAAAAACCAGCAATGTCTCTTCAAAAAAAAGACAATGGATTTTGTGCAATGCATGTATGTTTATGTAGACATTCAGGAATGTGGGAGTATGTAAATCAAGCACACATACAAAAAATCTTTATTAGGTGTGTCCTCACTGGAAATAGGACTACGCAAATGAAACGCTCTGACAATTACCAGCCCGCTTGCAAGGTGAGAAAGAGGAAGGAGTTACGAGTCACCCAAGTGTTCATAATAACCAGTGCATACAAGCATCAAGTACTCTATAAATACAAGAAAGCATCAGTATGATCAAGTAAGCTAATGAAACTTTCAAGTGCCTGGAAATTAAAACATAAAGGTTTTCAATGCAGATATTAAATCAGAATGCACAAATTCCTCCATCTCATTCTGCAATTCACGTAGAAAACCTTGCTGTTTTCCCTTCACCATCTGTCTAAAATTTAAATAAAACAGTCTAGAGATGTTCTTAAGTTCCAATGAGGCAGGCTTCAGCACATGATGAAACCAAATTAAGGGAAAAAATATATAAAAACGTAGTAACATTTTTTAGTCATTTTTTGTTGTGCCTTTTATACAAATAATTTCCTTTCCATGGATTTGGTCAGTAACATCTTAGAATGGTTGCAAGTGCAACGCTTTTTTGAAAGCAACCTGAAAAATTAGGTTAACCTAGAAAGTGAATTCCATCTGTCCTGGTTGTCATCAGTAAAAGATACCTATTCAGTTCCTTTCAAGCATGTAATCTAGTACTCAGTCTAAAACAGGATTTTAAAGACTTCTCTTAACAGCTTTTAGCTTTACTTGAATAAGAAGAAAATACACAACTTCAAGCCGGTGCTTTACTGAAATCAGAGAACTGATTCCTCCACCCCCTAAAAGAAGAATGGGAAAAGGAGTTTGATGCAAAAAGGTATGTGGAAAGAACGTATGTACTTTGCAGTCACAGTAATATTTACCACAAACAATTAAAAGAATCACACAGTGTGCAGCTTGGGGATGGGAAAAAGGTGTTGAATGATTGTTGCAGCCTAGGTTTGATACTTCAGCGTATACAAGATTCTGCTTATGAAAATAAATAACATTACTCTGAAAAGAATAATTTTTTAAAAAATGTATTTTGCATATGATGGTGTCATTTCAGAAATATGCTAATTTCATTGCAAACACAGCATATGAGACTTGGGAAAAAAGAAGGCTGGTCCAAACCCACAGTATTTTTTCAATTAGATGCATTCCTTCGTCCAGGATGGTGCAGTTATTTACTCAAGACCGTGAGAATGACAATTGTTCCAGCTTCCACTGAAACAGGTGTTATTCCCTACAATACCTACAAATTTCCTGTTTTCGTATGAATCTTTAGAAATGGAAGTATCTTCAAACTCAGTTAATTCTAGGATTTGACAAGTACTACATGAGAAGTGCAAAAAATGGTTTTCTACTTCAAAAACCAAGGCAATAGAAATAGCATGCTACATTCTGCCCCTCAATAGGTGATGTAAATTCTTTAACATTTCAACACTACTTGCATATCCAGACAAATTCTGAAAAATTTAAGAGAGTATAGAGTGTATTCTATAGCTTTTAGACATTCCAAGATTTTGGGAGGAGTCAACATTGCTGTATATGCAGCTGAACCCAGAGGTTTCACTTGCCAGTATGCCTGGTTACAAAAATCAAGACTGAATGCCCTGGAAATTAAAATACACACAAGCAAAACAAAGCAGCATATCAATTCTTCTATAAACTGCTTCACAAAGCAAAGATACTTGAAAGACCTGGTCATGCCTGTGACATGAAGAAACACGTCACAATCTATCTCACAGCTCCCTAAAAGTTTACTGCCAGGATCAGACAGAGGTGCACCTCAGCAGGGGTGCTGGAGAGGCAGCGGCTCTCAGACCCCAGCCCACAGGAGGGAGGCTTCCTGCACTGTGCCCAGCAAACAACCAGCCTGGAGTAGAAAATCCACTGAGATCAGCTGGTGGAGGGCATACTGCAATCCTGAACCTCTCAGATATGAGCAGCCCTCCTGAAGGAACTTCATTGCCTTCTTCACTTGAAGTCTCAGCCCCAACTCCAACTGCAGTCCGTCAGTGACTACACTTATTCTGCCACTCACTGAAGCATAATTTTCTTTAGACAATGACCAGTAATCACCTTGCCAGCTCACCCAAATTTACAGTTGTACAGTAAGAAGGTAAAACAGAATAGCAGAAGTTATTTAAAAAACCCACAAACCAAAGAGGTAGGATGAGTGACAGTGTTTGAGCAGTGCAAGGCTGCAGGACAGCTACCACTAATGCATTTCAGCCAATGAATTTTATCAAACAACCTGGCTGAGTTTACTCAAATTTCATGGTAATTACAGTATATGTTACAGACTTGTCAAATTAACAAAATGGCTGGGACTGTCCCCAAAATGTTTTCTCTGTTTTATAACATATCATTTAGGGCTTGATATTTACTTCTTGTTTCCTTCAGAGCACAGAATGTGTAATTCGCTTTCTGCTATTCTACTCATTTAACGTTGACTGAAACACAACTAGAATTCTTTACTGCTGTAGGTTCCCAAGAAAAGCTTCAGTATGAGAAAATTAGTCAAATTCCCAGCTATTATAAACTGACTTTTACTCATGTGAACTAGGCAACTACTGACATATGAGTTAATATGAGCATACCAAACTTTATTTAGGGAGGAGAAATGGGCTATTATAATTGTATTTGATTCCCATTCACTTACCAGATCCACTCTGGAAAATGAAATAAACCATGCCAAAAGACATTAATTCCCTGCAATGTATCAGAAGTACTTTACAGAAGCCGTGTAAAGAGAAATAGCTATTGTTCTTATTTTATTTCAAATCCCCTCATGCTCCTTACTGTTATGAGGATCAAATTCAAATACACCAAGCAGCTATTTTGAATGTTTGCAGCCCTAGTGAAACAGAATATGAGCACACTGCAGCTACATTCTAACTTGCCTGCCTGCCATCCACCCGTCATTTGGATGGGTAATTTCTCCCCTCGGGACCATATGCGGTGCTTAAAGCTGAGTCAGTTTGCCGTATGGCATTATTCTATAAAAGCGAGACGGCTTTGCTGGAATCTGACCTAGGAGGGTAAAGGCTTCTATATACTTGGCTCAGTAGTTGCTAGACATGTTAAAGAAACAAAAGGATTTCAAATGTTAGTGTAACCCACTTGCTTTACACGGCATTTTCCCTATCAACAAGTACAAGCTTTACACCATTATGAAGCAGAGTTGAAAACATTGCTCTTGTTATTACCTACATCAAATCGCACACAAGAAATTAAAAAATACAGAATGCACAAAATAATTACATTGCACTGAATTATTGATCTACAGACGAATTATATACCCACTGAATATTCTATCTACTGAATTATACAGATCTGTTTTATACTTTTGTTTCGTAATTTGTACTTTCCATCTCTGTTCTACTGCGCTTCTTTCCTTTTCAAACATTTTACATTAGTAATTTGGAGAATATTGGACATCAAAGGCTTCTGATAAATGGCTAGCAGATGCAGGACTGGCATATTAGAAATGTTTACTGATATTCTACATACACACACACACACGCATGCACACACTTTTGTTTTACTGCAGCTACCTGTTCCAGCTTTTTTCTGAATAGTGGGAAACTAATTAGTTCAGAAGGCTGTAGACAGAATCACTCTTTCCTTAACTGTGTCTTTCTTGAGTATGATACAATAAAAGCAAGCCAAGAAAAAAAACACCACCACATAAGCAGGAGAGTTCCTTTTCATGTTTGCTCTTGATTTGTTTTCTGTTGCAAATGCTGCTAACACTGTTCAAGATCAACAGAAACAAAAAAATACTAGAAAAAACCTTCTTTAGAGATGCTGGTAGTTCTGCTGATGTGCATTTTTCAATCTGCATAGAAAATACAGCATTAGTTTACAATCAGATCAGACATCCAGGCAACACTGGCTTGCTAAGACGATAACAATAAGAAGCCATGTATCATTTCCCAATTCTTTCTGGTGACTTCTTTAATAAAAGTTTTACGATGTACATGAGAAAAGGATGAGTGGAAGATTAAAATGTATTTGTTGGTGTAGACCTCTGCTATACTTCCACAATCCAGACAAATGGTGCGCAGAAGGGGTCCAGCCAAAATGGAACATGTGCGTGTAGTACAACCCACTGGCCTTGACCACGGGTATTAAAATATTCATATCTCCTTTCAATGTCACTTGCATACAAACAGCTTTTCCTCCTCCTTTAAAACATTAACCTCTGCTCTCCCAGGTGATACCAACTGGCCACAGAACTAGCAGTGCCTTTCTGTACAAAACCACCACCAGCCTAAGAAGGGAAGTGTCAGTCAGGCACCCGCTCCGGTCTCCCCTGAGCTCAGGTATCTGTTAAACGCAGCCTTACCCACTCCACCAATACACAGGTCAAAACAAATAGGTGGGGGGTGAAAATGTAAAGATCTGCCCAGAAACAAAAGGAGAGCAGCATTACCCCCTCAAACTTCATCCCTGGGGTAGCTACTCCCTCCCTCCCTCTCTCTGTTGTCCTCCTGCCATGGGATTCACTACCAAGGCGTTTGCTAAAGAAGCTTCATCTTCTTCACAGAACCTTTTATTTTAAAATGCAAGGCTCCATAATTCCTCCTTTGTGGCACACAGAGGAATATGAATAATAAGCTAAGGATTCATATGGCTTTATTATTACAGGGCATTATAAGATAAAACACCCAGAAGAGTCAAAACAAAACAAGAAACCTCCTACTGTAGTCAATCTAAAGTGTTTTGATCAGGAAGTTATCCAGATTAGGTATTTATCTTTTTAACATGGAACAGACAGAACCATATTCATACAGGGGCTTAAAGCCCAGAACAATGCAGTGATGCTCACTACCTGGGGTGAGGGGTGGAGGGGACACTAAACCAAACCAATGAACAGCCCCACTGCAAACAACCAACAAATAACCAACCCATCCCAAAAACCCAGTCCCACAAGACAGACACTATCAGCCCCTAAATGAACAGAAACATTTTGGCAGATGGGTATCCACTGGGAAATCACATCTTCATAAGCCCAGAAAAATATGGCTGGAAAGTATTTACCAGGAATATTCTCTCCAAAAGCCAGCTGAAGCTCAACTCTGGACTCTGGCTGTGACACAGCTACCCCACGGAGGCAGACAGTGGAAGGAAATGGCCTCTTTAATGCTTTCACCACCGCTACCCATGGAAAGAGATACAAGGAGCATCACTTCTGCATTTTGCTTTTTCTCAAGCATAATTGTCACAGTGATGGATGCATCAGAAACATACATAAACCAATTTCAGCATTGAGAGTGTAATGCTCTCCCACAGCCATGCAGCAGGCCAGTTGCTACGCTGGAAGCAGCACTCAGGTTCATAGCACCATTAGACAGAGCTCTCTTACTATAAAAGCCTGCAAATAAATGTAGGCTAAAATAAACAGCAAGTCAGATGTTTTATCTGGGGATGTTACCTCATTAAAGGCTATATATGCCAACTCCAATTCAATTTGAAGTAACCTTACGAGGAAAGACATCTCCCCCCCAACCGGAATTAGATCCACTTGATCATTTTAATTATACTGCATTGCTCTTTTCAAAAGAGTCCTGCGAGCCTTCATAGGCTGCTGTGCTCCCCTTTGAAATTAACAAATTAGGCTTGGTAATTAGAGAGTCAAAATGGTGTGTTATATTGTTTGGGGTGACAAGGGATTTAAGAGTGTTTCATTTTAAGCCGTTTTCGAGGTTTGAAGGTAAAATACTATCACTAATCATGTATGTTCCCATTTTCCACCTACGCTGATTAATATCTACACAGTGCACTGAGATAAATTTCTTTGCATCTTAATTAAAAACATTTCAAGGCAGATTCCTCAAAGTTCTGCTCTTTTGAATGAAGCTGTAAATATCTTTTAAATGCTATTTACCACCACCACAAAAAGAAAAAAAAAAAAAGAAAAAAAAGAAAAAAGAAAAAACGAACCCACAAAGGAAAAGCTTCTAGGGTATAATAGTACATGCTAATTTATTCCAGAAATTATAAATTACTATTTTGTTCTCCTTAATGGACCTGTCATCAAATCTTAGGATGTCACAGAAGCCTGATACATCAATTCAAGGATACAGCTGAGTCACCCTTCCTTCTGAGAATGGGCCTGTGCACTTGTTCATCGCCAAACAAAAACTTTAATAATTTACGTCTCAGTTTGCATTGCTTAACATTATGCTTCAAGCCCTGAATTCATTATTCTTAACCTCACTGCCTCGGCAAAAGGTCTGCTGTGATGCATCACTTCAGGGACTGATGTCCATCCAGATTCACTGGACAACGCCAACATCAGATCTGAGCAAAGTGTGCCAGAATTTGGGGAAGGTTGTCCTGAGAAGCCATGAGAAGACATTTATGGCATTGCATCTTTCACCTCAGACTCTCAAGCCTCTTTACATGCAGAACAACTCATGGCTAGTTAACTACTTTTATATAATGTACAGGGATAAACATTTGGCAGCCTCGGTCACTGATTAGGGCACAAGAAAAAAACTAAATTGAAGAAACCCTGATGCCTCCCACCACTGCTCTTTTTCAGCAAGTAATGTACAGATTGTGGGTTTTATATTACAACATTTTCAGTTGCACCAAATCTAGAGCTGACGTTTTATTCCCGTTTTCAATGTTTGTTTTTCAGCAAAGCCACTGACTTTCTGGTAGTGCTCAGAATACATGCAATATAGCAGGATTTCTCACAAAATTTATAAAACCTGAAGCATAAGGTGTTTTTTATTCCATTCAGAGTTTTAAAGCACAGAGTATATAGACTTTCTTCCCCCGAAGTACTCTTCTAAGCTGGCATTGTATAACAGTAGGTGAAAAAAGTCAGACAGAAGGAGGGAACTTTATTCCCATATATAGGATCAAAGAACATAAAACATAGGAGACAATGAAAAGAAAGCAAGCAAGAAAAAGGGGTATTAAAAGGGAATGATGAATGGCATATACATCCTTGTGATAATTCCTTTCCTGCTTTATTGCTTGGTAATGATCATACAATACTATACTTCATTGATCACTGCTTGAAATCTAAGCTTCATTTCCTTCACATACGTTAAACACCTTTGACTTGAATTCACTTCATGTAACTTTTCAGTACTTTCTTTTTAGTGTAAAGAGAAACCGAATATAAATACTGAATGAAGGAAAAAAATCATTCTACATTATTGTTCTCTATCATCTATAGAGCTAGGAGATGTCTTTGAGGTTCAAACGTGTCAGTGGCAAAGCAGGGCACCACATCAAGGCACTCTATGTATTAAGTGTGTGCCTTGGGCTAGTGATTGAAAACCCACTTTGACCACGAGCTGCGAAGACTGAATGCAGATTTCCCCGCAGCCAAATCATTCACTGTCTGGACAGGAAGGAGGGAAGCTCCCATACGGTCACTCCCACGAGCAGTGAGACCTCAGGGGCAGGCCAGGGCCTGGGCTGGTCCCAGCAGCTGCTCCACATCCTCTTCCCTCACAGGGCTCACCACCAGATGAAGTCCCCCACGAGTAGTCCATGTACCTGTAGTATGCACAAGGCAAATGCGTGCAGACACTTACTACAGACCACTCCCTAATGCGTTTTGACTACATGCGTGTTTTCAGATGCCAAATGAAGAAATAAGGACGCTGGCAGCTCCTTCTACACAGATAAACTCCAGCTGGAAGGACATAATTTATGAGCAGTTCCTCACTGCATACACTTCCCTTTTAATCAACCGCTAATGGTCACTGCGGTGCTCCCCTTGGACAGCCCCATCTCCTGCTCACTGTGGAGCACAATGGCTCCAAACATAGGAAGGCATATAATGAATCAACACACCACTAACAGCTAATATTCTTTTGGCAGTTTAATCCTTTATTGTGATGAATTCTCTGCCACAAAAACATTGCAGGAAAACTGTATTAATTAAATAAAATAACACAATGTATTTTGCTTATGTTGCAGTTTCAACAGTCAGATTTACATGACCCAACAAAATGCAAATATCTATAATCTTAGAATTAATGTATATGTATATGAAAGAACAGATGGCATTTAAACCTGAAGTCCCGAAAAATCCTTTTCACTAAGTTTCTATTCAGGACAAAATGCATATGGGATGAGGACTGACAAAAGGCAAAATAAGGCCTTTAAGATGCAGTATGAAGACCACCTACTTAAGCAAACAAAATCACAAATACTAAGGGGTTATGGTCCTTATGTGCTTAAGGCATTTGACCAGGAGGCAGAATATCTGGATTCAATTCCACCTCTGCTTTTCGCTTCCTCCATGACCTTGGGCAAATCAATTCATTTTTCTGTGCCATAGATACTCAGCAGGGATAGTAATAATACAACTTTCTGCCTCCCAGGACTGTTGTGAGAAGAAATTTGCTGATGTTCGTGAGGTCAGCACACTCCCTCTTAGGTCATATAGATTGACTCTGTTTTGTTTGTATCATCAGAGTACTACTGCAGTAACCCAACACCGTATAATTCCAAACAGCAAGGCAACCATTTCTGCAGATTGTTTTATGCACTAAAAAAACATTAAATTCTTAAGACACTTGAATTCTCCACGTGACAGTATACACTAATGGTGTATTATGGACTTCCAGCTTGTGACCACCAACCACCTAGTAAGAGTTGAAAGACTTAGGAAGTTCTAAGCCCTTGTCACATCTTTGTGTGTGAAAGATTCCAGTGTCCTTCAATTTTGAACATTACTGTCCAATACAGAGGAGTATATGGCTGGACAATCCCGTAAAATACTCCTTTCTAGGAAGAGCACAAATTGTGTGCAGCTTTTACATTCAAAGCACTGTTTCAATACGTATGGGTGCAGGCAAAATGCACTGTACTGCTCTCAATTCCAGACTATCTTTTGCCTCATATATGTGACTAAATGAGTTTTAAAGATTATTGTTTTGAAGGAAAAAAAAGGCACATACTATATTCTGTGTAAAGTACGAGAACAAAATAGCTAGACAAATAAAATAAGTAGTCTGTCTAGTCAAAAACACTTGATATTTTATGCCTTTTATTGCATACTTCAAAGAAAAAAAATAATATTGAGCAGACTGGACAGGTGAGTATTAATGGAATTCTTAAATAAAAGAACAGAAAAAAAAGTGGTGAGGGTGCCTTAAGGTCAGCTTTGCACATCTCGTATTTTCAAGCCAGTTTGGCCTTTTAATGTTACTCAAAACCTCCAAGTTTGTTTAATTTTCATCCATCTGCCAAAGTGCTCCAAGAGATCCAGAAAGCAGTCATGAGCCAACCTAGCATGCCCCCCTTGCTCAACCCTTCCAGAAAAAGAAGCTGTACTAAAATGTAATCAACCACTTGAGCCTTTCTGTGATAATGTTCATCATTCAGTAACAAAAAGTAGTAAGAGAGAACTACAGCTGTGTTGTATCACTAAACTGAGCTTCCTTGTAATGGCAGAGGTCTGTAACTGTTGTGTTTTCATTTTAAATTAAGTTTAAAATATTTTAAATCAGTCACAAAAGCTGCACTCAGCACAAAATAAATTAGAATGTTTTAAGAATTTGGGACCAATTTTAACACAACTTCTGGGTTCTTCCTAGCTCTCGGCCACAAGATGAGGAAACGTTTCCAAGTATTTTCTTGCCCTTCCATGGCTGAAAACAAGAATAGGAGATGAAGAGAAATAAAAGGAATTTAAAGCTGCTGAAAACTAATGTCTACCACATGAGGCACAAAATAAGCATGCCATTGTATATTTGATGAAAAAATAACTGTTATGAAATATTCATTTGAAAAGTGATTAAGCTTTGCAATTGAAAAGCTAACCCTTCACAACACGGAATAATCATGCAGCTTGGGAATGAACACATCCTGTGTCCTCTGGTGCTCATTATAATATATGCAACATCTCTACCCCAGTACTTCGGTTGCTTAGATTTTTTTTTTTAAATTTCAAATAAAAAGACCACTAGACTTGTTTCTTACAAGCATGCTTCAAACCCAGAGAACCAGATTTACCATTCCCAAACATTTCCAGGCAAGGAACAGTAGGTAACACTTTCTCTGAATTACCTGCAGGGGGAAGAAGGAGGCTCTCCAGGCCTCAGCACAGGGGCCCCCAGGAGCCAGCGCTGAATCCCACCTCCCGCTCTGCAGCAGGAAGAAGCTTCTTTCTTCAAAGCTATTAACAAATTTACTCACCAGCACAACCTATGATGTCTCTCCTAAGGGTTAAAATGAACAACCTTTCAGAATATGCAACCTATTCCCTGAACTATGAGGGATTAATCCACTGAGCAAAAGAAATGTTTTACAATCCCATTTATTTTAACTATATTTCTTCAGGGATATTTAACTTTACATATGAAAGCTATACTTTATACATGGTATACATGCAGGCGCATTATTTATTTACAAATCCCAGGCACAGAAATCATGAGTCCGAAATTTTCCTTACAATGAGTTTCATAATTAGCCCTTCCACAGTCAAGGCACACACAGAGATCAGGGATTATTCATTAGAGGAAGGAATTAGCAGGATTTTAGGCTTCAATGGCCTGTACAGACTATTAGCTTGCATTTGGCTATTAGGTGGGTAAGCAGAGTGGTCTCTAAAGCGTCAGCAACAGATAACAATAAATTCTCGAAATGAGACTTAACACCTGCTTTCCTAATCTTTAAAGGAAGGGGGAAACAAGACAGTTGGGTGGTGACACAGCATCCCTCCAGCCACACAGAGTCCCAGCGTCAGGCTGGCAGCACCCTGACAACTTCCAGCCATGGAAGCCAGAGGTCCCAAGATGAGTGAATAAGCCAGGCAGCTGAGACCATGGCAACACCAGGCCCCGGCATCAAAAAATGCCCTCCAGATCTGCATGACAGCATGCAGGCTCCAACTGCTTCCCTCCGATAGAGGAGGTTTTGAAAATGAAACAAAAGGACGGTACACGGGGCTGGCTTATTTGAGGACTATCAGCTGGTCTACTTCCATCCCTTCCAAGGTCTGGATCAAAGATGACAGGAACATGGGGATTGTGAATGGCTGATGGATACACAAGCACAGGTGTGTCCTGTCTATGCATTTTATTTATTCTGAATGCCACCAGCACCCTCCACATCCTGATAACACAAACCACCAGCCTGGTAACACCAGCCTATCCTTTTCTTTTAACACACTTATCTATTGCTTCAAAGCAGATGGGGAAAATGAAAAGAGTCTAAAGATGGTCTCTTCTTTTTTTTTTTTTTTTCTTTTATTAAAGCTAATGCCCTCACAGATGAAGGACAGAATAATGCCTTCACCAAAAATCAAAAATACAGTGCAAGACTCTCAGGACCACTTCTTTCAGCTACAGGTGGCAAGTAAATACTAGAAAACCAAGGATTTTTGATTTTAACTTTTCTCCCCACTCCTTTGCATTTCCACGGCACACAGAAATAACAGCATTAAACAGAGCTCCTAGAGACGGAAGTGCTGACAGATAAGCAGCATGAACCCAATCAGTGGAACGTCTCACAGCTTAGTACAACATTTCATCCTCACCTGGATCAGTAGAGTATTTCAATTGGAATAAAAAGCACCATCAAGAGTGGAACCCTAATTCACCACTGCTGCTATTTTCTATCAGGCTAAGATCAATGATTTCAAAGTAATTACACAGATGTAAAAACAAGGATAACTCTGATAAATCAGTTCCAGTGCAAATTCAGAGGAGCTCTTCCATGCACATGTACAAATAAAAATATGAAGACAAACTATTACAGGAAGACACACGCAATTACATGTAATTATAAACGCACACTCTACTAGATCCTAGCATCCAATGATGAAATGGAGCTACATTTTGTTCCCAGATTGCTTAAACATCATTATTACACCATACACCTGTTTTAGGAAGAAAAAGAGAGTACAGATTTTTGCAATTTAACAAAGATGAAGACTAAGTAAACAAAACAATACAGTAAATAAAGAAACAGAAGTTCAACGGATCCAACCTGTCCATGTTAATTTGTTAAAGCAGTAAGTTGATTTCCTTCCTCACAAGAAAGGATTCAGAGGAAGTAGGAAAATGAAAGCTTTTCTGAATACTGATCAAACAATACCTTACATGATAAAAAAATGTAATTACACGCAAAAAAAACCCAAACAGTTTGCGAAAATTCTGGATGAGAGAGAAAATTTCAAGCGAACATGTGATATACAGGGAAATCTAAAAACCTGGTAGTTTTGTTAATCCAGTTAGTAGGAGAGTGAAATGCCTTCTTTTCTGTCCTTGCTTTTAAAAACAAACTTGAGATTTTTTTCACTGGCACTGTTTTTAGATCTATGGCATCACTCAAAACACTGTTAATACAAATGAACATTGAGTTTTTCCTTCTTCTCTTTGGAATTTTTCCTTCAAAACTGTGAAGAAAGTGGCAGTAGGTAAGAACAAGAGCTTTACCGCACGATTTTGAGAGGAGCAGACATCTGTACTATGCATACCTCTTCACTCCTTGTCAGTGCAGTTCAAGACCCAAAACTTCCTCTGCTAATTTTGACCTTGGACCTTACTTGAGCAATGAGTAATAATTGTCTGATGGTTTTTTTGACAGGGACAAAAGGATTCCAGGAGATAGCAAGAAGCTCACTTCCACTTGAGAACTGATCAGACTATTTGAAGTCAGCTCTTTAAAAGGTAACATTTTCTCATTATAGAAAAATCTCTGAATATCCCTTTTCAGATCACAACCAAATCATTAGGGCCTGCCACAAAGCCTATTAAAGTCAATGGAAGTCATTCAAAGACTTCAAAGGGGTTTGGATTCAGACCTTATGTAAAACATCCAGATGCAGCCCAGCAGCACCTTGCATTGAAGGGAAGGCAATGCCTGCCCCAGCCAGCGGTGCGGCTCCGCAGGACCTGGTGCAGGCAGGAGAGCTCAGTGCTGAGCACCTGACACCAGGCTGTACCCCTGTTGGAGGGCTCTCTGTCGGGCTGGCCCATGGACTGAGTACCCACGAGCAGCTGGAGTACATTAGGCAGGCTCCCAGGGCACATTTTTCAGTTTTGTTTCATCCAAAAGGAATCCAGCTCGCTCCTTGCCTGCTGGGTAACGTGAATCAAATGGTAACAGGGCTCAACCCAGAGTTGCTTCAAAAGCCTTCGCCTGATATGAACCAAAATGCTCATCCAGCCCAACTCCAGCATGGGACAGCTTGAGCAGTCACTGAAGGAGCAAGGCCAAGTTTCTGTAAAGTCCCTAAAAGGAATCAGAGAGGTCTCCAGAAAAAACTGTGGATTTCAGGGACTGCAGCACAGCAAGTGCCCTCAGGTGGAGTACAGTTTAAAGCCAGCACTACAGCCTTTGTTCAGCGCTGACTTCTCAATACTCATCATCTGTATGCACAACGAATCCAGTGCTTTCATATATAATCAAAAATAATGAAATACTACTGTCCAAAAATTTCTAAATCTAGGACTAAAAGTAAGCAAGGTTACTTTCTTCAAGAAGCCAAGTTCAACTTTCAGAACTTTCCAGAGTCTGGAAATTGAAGATCAATGGCATCACTGCTATTTCAGTCCTGCACACAATTTTCTGTATTTTTTTTGAATGGTTGACTAAAAAATAATATAAGTACTCAACACCTCCTACTTAACTTTGAAGTATCATAGTGTAATTCAAATCACTGTTCATTGTTAACACTCACATTTAAGAATAAAAAAATGAAATAAGACAAAATAAAAAATACTTTCCCCCCCAACACTTCAGCAAGAATATAAACAAAATATTTCAGTGATGTTTTTCTCCAAACTGGCTCCAAACCAGTTTTGTCTTTCCAAAAAGCAGAATTTTGAAATTCCAGCGGAGTTATTTTCAATGCGTAAATAGGCAAACACCTGAAAATATTAACATACTTTATACGAACTTAATTTTAGACTGCAAATAAGAGAATCTCAACAAGTCTTCCCTGCTGTAAGGAATTATGCATATTCCACTGATCAGCCCTTCCCCAGCTGAAACCACGCTTCATAAAATTTACCAAAAGGAAATTTGTGATGAACTGGAGTTTTACTGATGTTCAACACTGGTTTAAGTAAATTAACCCCAGAGTAATAACTATTAATTATTTTCATAAAATATTATTATTACGTTCTGTACTCTAAGCAATCACATTCTAATTTGGGATACAGCTCCTGAGGTATAAAAGCAAATCTAACATAAAAAAAGGACATATTAGTGTTGTCTTTTCATTTGATAAGTGAATGAAATTAAAAAACAATTTCATTATGACAGTGCTACAGGAAACAAACACACCAAAAAACCACCAGAGCAAAACCAAAGAAGACACTTAACCCAGTTCAGAAAGGACATATCAAACCAAAAATGACAGTATTATATCACTATTATTAGCTTTAGAAACAAAGCTTTTAGGAGTAATTTCAGTTTTTAGTCCATTACCCTAAATGATGGCATATGTAAAAAGAGCATATGCAGAAATGTAGTTTGAGAAAGATTAAGAGATTATTTTAGAAGCAAATCACTCCATAAATAAAGCATAAAGGGAACACAGCATCATTCAGGAATGGACATCTGTCACCCAAGCAGATACCACATCACACATTTGCAGTTTAATTCCACAAAGTGGAAAAACAAGACTTGTAAAAACTACATAGTCTTAGATGCATTACATTTATTTTTAAATTTCTAGTTACCATAAATATCATCAAGAAGTATAAACATTACACAGAGAGGAAATGGTGAGAAATAAAATGAACAAAGAACAGAAGAAAAGAAAAAGTCACATGGAGTCGGAAAAATCCAGCCCTATCCTGAGTAGGTCTAGTGCCGCTTTTCTTCTAGTGGGGGAGGGAATGAAGAGGGAAGAAAAGTCACATTCAATGTCATTTTGACAGCGACCTCTTATTCAAAAACTATTATTTTTCCATCTTGAATAAGAGAGAACCAAGTGCTCTTCATAATCACATAAATGACCTACCACTCTCTAAGTGCTCTCTCTTAGATCAACAAAGAGCTATCGGAAGCAGAAAGTATTGCATACTACTCCCCTGTCGTCTCAATCCAAGTCGTCCACACAGCTCAAACTACTGTAAGAGAAACCTTGAAAGGCAAAAAGCTTTAGGAAATAGACTTCTCAGACTACCCCTCCTCCTTGAAGCAATCCTTTTAGAGCTTTGCAGTGTTAAAATTATAAAGACACAGAAAAATAAAAGTTAAGAGCAGGAGAGAAGCAGCATGATGGGAGTTAACTTTTATTTTTCTAGCAGAAGCGACTCAATGGGGTTAAAATGGTGTTTTACAAGGGTGGGAGGAAAGATTTCACTTGTCCTTAGAGGTAGACCATTCCCTAATGCTGCATTTTCAGTGAACTTGTGAAATTAACTAACTTGACATAAACGTTCTTATTGCAAGGCATGCCACACTGGAATGTAAACTGATAGACTCACACTTCTTTCTCTGAGGGAAACAGAAGAGCCCGTCCCCATAACATCAATGGCAAGCCTAAGGATCTTTATTCCAAAAGACGAGCTATTCCGGAGGTTGGAGGTATTAGTGTTGTGTATTGTTTTGTTTTCAAGGACTAAGGGATAAATTCCATTCATTTATTTGTCTTCAGTTCTTTGCCTATACTTGAACCAGGGAAGTACCCAAAGGAAACAAAACAAAACAAAACAACAAAAAACCAAAACAAAACAAAACAAAAAACACAAAAAAAAACCACAAAAAAAAACCACACCAAAAAACAAAAACCAAAAAAACCCACCCAAAAAACAACAACAACAAAAAAACCACCAACCAAAAAAACACACCCAAAAAACCAAAAAACAAGCAAACAAAAACAACACAAAAAACCCCAAAAAACCCCAAAAAACCCCAAAAAACAAACACACACAGAAAACCCCAAACCAAACCAAACCAAAACAAAAAAACAAACAAGAAACTCACCAAAAATGAAAACTGTATCATGTATAAGAAAAAAGGGGGAAAAATCCCCTAACACCTCTTTCAGACTACAGCATTGCCAAACACATAAACATGTCCCAGAAAGAAAGAAGCAGAAATGCTTTGCTGCTGTTTTGAAATCCAACTGCAAATTACATAAGTTTAATTAAAAAAGAAGGATCTGGTACACTGAGCGACTTAGCAAGTCGGATCACCGGGTGGAAGTAAGGGGGTAGCACACAACCCAGATATCCTGCCCTCATGAGTGCAACTGTCCCAAAACACTCCACAAACTCCTGTTTCACCTGTGAGGAATGTGATGATCACCTACGGCAGGGTACTTTTTCCCCTCGATTCCCCAAAAGCTGAAGTCAGGAGTGATGAAAGCTTACCTTTACCAGCCAGGTCAGCCTGAAATCCTGACTGTGCAAGAATTTCAATTCATCCACCTGAAAAGGCGCAGACCAAGCTACTACTAGTAGATGGATTTGCTGGAAATTCAAATCCTCTCAAAGAGAATGGGTGAACCACTTCTGACAAACTGCATTTGGTGAAATGCTCTGTGTTCACAGGCTGCAATAAACTGGGCAATAACTAAGAGCTGGGGAACAAGGACCATGGCAAGCATGGATGACTCAGAACTCATCCAAAAACTAAATCCATATATTCACCTCTACCACTATCGTAAAGCATAAGGATTAAGTTTACATTATCAGTAGGAGGAACCAACAGGCGATAATGTTTTCTTCTGTTTCTACCAAGAGAGAGTATAGTAAGTCACAAAGGAAAAGCAAACACCAGAACACCCTAAGAGAATCCTTGGATCTGACCTTCTCTCCATATTCTCCCTCTGTCATCTTTTTTTTTTCCTGCTTCCTGCACAGCTAGCTGTATTGCTGACTGCAGAACACTTACAGAAGAATGCATAATTACATCTCTTTAACCCTTTGCTGTCTCAGTGTATATACTGTGCTCTAGGGTTTTTAACATTCCCCCTCCTCCACCAAAAAGAATGAAGAGAATTTGCACAGGCTAGTAATCCCCCAAAAATATAAAAACACCACGGATATGGTCCTATTGCCAAAGATTCCAACCCATACAAACCAGACTCTCATGTTACTTCACCACTAGCGTCTCTTGTGTATTCCTCTCCACTACATTTTATTTCAGACTGCTCAAGTATGCATGCACACAGTAGAGTCACTGAAATTCAAGAACATCACCAACAAAAGAACACTTCAGGCCCAGTAGCTTCTGTTCACATGCTTTCCTACATGAATGTTGCAATGTGCAAGTGCAACAAACTCTTTCACTTCCATCATATAAATCCCTGCTCTGGAAGAGCTTGAGAACCTACTCTTACGTCAGTGACAGTAATAACTTCCTGTAAATTTTGTTCTTCATCCAATGTCTAAAGAAATAAGCAACTCTTCAAATTAACAAGTAGTTTTAAATTTTTATGGAATTGGTATGCAATCTCAGGCTATAGTGCTTGTGCTTTGCAAAATTCAAGAACTAGCATACTCTGAAACAATGCTTTCTCATATAAGCAGTAAATATGTTTGTAGCCCCTAGCTCCTGCTGGTACACAAGGACAAGAATTTTTTTCAACAATAATTTCACAAGTACCAGCTGTTGTGTTTTAATGGACAGGAGACCTTAACTAACAGGCATACGAGATCACAGTGGCATTCAGATGAAAATAATGGAAAACCAGAAATCCTGACCTAAGAAAGACTTAAACAAGAAGCATTCCATGGGCCATAAGCTAATGAGAATTTGGTGGGGTTTTTTTCCTCCAGTTTATCTCTATTTCCAGCTAGTCAAGGGAATGGCTGAAGGCTTAGAGCTCTGAATAAAGATACTACCAACCTATATAACACTTATTTCTAAATGAGCTTTTCTTCACTTAGGTATGGACTGCAAATATACTGACTTCAGCAAGGTCTCTACCTGTGCTGAAGGATGCTGTCATAGCTCAGCAGAAGGCTACAAATGTTTGCAAGGAGAGCTGTATTTTCTGGATGCTACAGGTAGGACATACACTACTGTGTACAACAGGTTTGCAGACTGTGTCCAAGGGGCTCAAAACAGGCCCTGATGGAGAACAACAGGGCGGCAACTGGGCAAAACAGACTTTAAGAATTACTCAGCCTAAGCTAAGCCCACTGAAATCAGTCAAGAAATGCACTTCAGAAAAGTCTGAACTGAGTCCTCTAAGAAAAAGGAGAAGTAGAAAAGTAGAGTGAATTTTACATTCATTTGGGACTACTGTAGCTGTTGTTCATTGACTGACTTGGAAAAGTCACCTGTATGGAAGAGTTGCTACCGGTGTTCTGAGTTTGGATTTTTCTTCCATGTGACTGGTTTTTTAAAAACAGGCTCTCTAGTCTTTTCTTCTTATTCCAAATCCAAGACTAATATCACCTACAAGAAGCCAATATACTCTTTGACTGCCGTGGCAAAAAAGTAATAAAACATACAGAGCTTTCTGATCTTCTGTATGTTCTTTTGTATCATGTGTTATTATAGTCAAAGCTGAACTGGTTTCAGTTAAATTATTTTATGAAAATCATCACAGTTTGATGAAGTCAACAGAGATATGACATTACAGCAACAAAAGGCCTACACAAAAGACCAGAAAAAGAATTGAGAAACTGAAAATACCAGGAACTCTGGAAAAACCTGCAGAAGGAATAATTTTAAGTTGTTCTGAATTCTGCAAATACAGCACTAAGAAGAACATTGAGTACCTAAATAATTAAAGTTTATCCTCTTTATTGAAACAGTCCATGTTTGAGAATTCATGTGAGTTTTAATGTTTAATTAAGGGATTTAAACCTCGTTTTAAGTGAAAACTCAGTGCAACCTTAACTGCAAACCCATGAGGTCACCTCCATAATATATTCATGTTGGGAGATCCAGGACCTGGCTTTTACATAAGTCAGTTACTACAAACACACAGTTCAAATATCAGTCACAAGCACGTGAAAAATCAATTTGCAAGGAGATGAAAAAATAAATGTTCTAGGAGATAGGATATGCTAATGAAAATTAGTGTAGTGTGTTTGCTTTTTGTCCACATCCAGGTTTTGGTTTCACATCCAGTGACTGCTGAGACATGTTTATTTAGTGATTAAAAAAGAAAAAAGATTAAGCAGCAACTTTGAAAAGCCATGTGTAGATAAAGATACGCCTGTTTTAGAAGCAATTAGTAATTTCTTATTCATGGAATGTAAACTGTTTTGTCTTATTTTCCCAGAATTTGCAGATTTAATGGGAATGCAACTCAAAGGCTGAAATTCATACCCATAAAGCCTGGAGAAGAGAGTAAGCCTCTAGCCCAGCCTATTTAATACATACAGTTGTACAATACCATATCCACACTTGGAGCAGATTTACCCATCATTGTCTTTTTTTCTTTTTTTTTTTCTTTTTTTTTTTTTTTAATATTTAAAGAGAATTTAAAAAACACACAAAAGAAAAAACTTTTTAAAATGTATGTTATTGCCACATTCATCAACACTACAATGCACCAACTCCATGCTGACTTGCAACACATCCCACAGCTGCTGCTGACTAGGAGTAGATACGGGCCTTGTGCAGATCACAGGTGGCCAGGGAGCTGCGATGCCTGTCCATCTGCCATCTACCCTGGAACTCCCCGAGGTAGCAAATAAATGTCCCTTGAGTTTTAGATGCACCAAAGGTGTCTACAGGAGTCACACGGATGCTAAAAATGGATGTGGTGGGGAGAGCAGGAGCCCTGCACACACAGCCTCCCCCCTCCCGGATACCCGAGCACAGTCAGCTCTGTGGGTGAATAAATCTCAGGGTTTTGGTCCACTGTCCAGAAGCTGCAAGTCCATCCCACAGGAGGTACCATTCACATCACCATTGCCACATGGTATCAGTAAAAGAGGACAAAAAATGAGGAATGTTTGCCTTTTCCTGAGATGTCCTTGGAAGTTTTTAGGACAGAAGAATCTGTGATAGATACAGATGGAGAAAGCAAGGTGCCAGTAAGCACCCTGTAACAAGAAGTTCACAGTTTAAAAAAAAGGGAGGGAGGGGGTTGGGAGAAAATATGAATTCCAGGTTTGCACGTTACCCTCCAAGTCTGTAACAGAGAGACCATTTGTGTCGGCAGGGATGACTGAATCCCTGTATCCACAGCATTTGACTGCACTTGGATATATGCCTCCTACTAGAGACTAAAATGAAAGCTATATTTTAGAACACTGGAAAAGTGAAACAAAGCCTGCAGCTTGTGTTTATAGCAATACTTCTACTTGTCTAGATGTATTTCACGAGCTCCATATTAACAAGAAAGGTGGTAGACATAAATACTGTGTCCTCAGGACTGTTCTGGATTTTTTGTTCCCCAGTCCTTCAACCGTGAGGTGCATCTCTTTTGAAGGCTGCCAACAAAAATGCTACATGTAAAGAGTATGAGGTGAAAACACTACAGGCAGAAGAGAAGACAGGCACACAAATTAAACGGCAACCCCAAAATATTTTCTCAACCCAAACCCTTCACAATCATATCAAGGCTCGTGTGTGCTGACTGCAGTATCTGCTTCAATTAAATTACAAGAACAGACCAATGTGCATTGCTCTTTAGAGTGCTTCAGAAAAGCAGAATTGTTGAAAAAAAAATTAAAAATAATCATTAAAAGAAAGCTTTTTTTTTTTCCCTGGTTTTGAACACATTAAATGGGAGCAGCCAAATCTGCTGGAGGCTTGGCTCCAAGTTTTTGAAGACAAGATCAAGGAGAGAAAGGGTTAAGTCCTGAAAAATAAAAGAGCAGCAGAGCAAATCTGACTACATGTTTGAAAGGGCCTATAAAATGTTACAAGCAAAACAGGAAAGCTTGTGTTAATAATGCATAAACCAAAGGAGGGGGGAAAAAGCTACCCATTTAATGGAATAATGCTTTTATCCCCGCAGTTAAAACGAAATAAACCATGACTATTAATCTGGTACGGCCATGTAAAAGCGCAGTTTTTAAACATTTTCTAAGAGGGGACAGCTCAGTGAGCGCTCCGGCGAGCGGGGCCTTCGCAGGGCCGCGCTCGGCGCTGAACACCAGGCTGGGCTCGGCGGAGGCCATTACCCGCCCGTCGCCATGGCGACGCTAACAGAGCGCCCGGCTTCAAAGACAAAGCTGTAATTTCAGACGCGCAGCAGCCAGAGGGAGCGGGGAGAGAGCTCCGTGCCACCTCACCAGCCATTACACAAAATGCCCTGCACGGTGCTGAGGCGGCCTGAAGGCCGCCCGGCCCGGCCCAGCCCGGCCGAAGGACACACGACCCGAGCTTGCCACACCGACACGCTTTCGGGTTTACGGTGTCATTCCAACCACAACAACAAAAGTCGTTTTCACTCTTTCATCCTAGTGAAAAGAGTGAAGATACTTGAGATCATCAGTTCTGGGGAGAAAACCCTCAGCGGGAAGGAAAAAGCTCACTTAAGTTTTGCCACTGTGTGGCTAATGGCAATAAAAAGTAATGGTAGTGCCGAAATAACAGACATTAAGTCAGCTTACACACTGCTGTCTCATCAGCGTGCTCTTATTAAACGTGACAAAAATGTCCACTTGGAAATCAATCCGTAAGGCTGGCCTTGTAGCCTAGCAATAGTTCAGTGTGCTGCCTGGGAAGCCACGGATCCAAGCTTGGATGCACTTTTAAAAATCTGCTGTACTGAGTCTCCAGGAGGAAATGCAGCTCTCCTCCAAAGTGCCATTTCCCCACTGCAGCACAGCCATGTGCTGAAACCAAGATAAAAGTAATGTACTCCCTTTCGGTTTACTGAAGCTGCGTTACCTTGCAAACCCCTTGGAAAGGAGATAGAAGAGATGGAGAAAAGCCAGATCCTCAAATAACCCAAAACTTGGAAGTATATTTTTTAATGTTAACACATATAGAGAGATGTGTATAATTAAAATGGTAGTATTGCAAGCATAACTTTTGTTATTGCCTAGTCTGAAGGAAATCTGCAGAAATAAGGACACTTTGCTTCCCTCTCAGTACAAAAGTACTGTGAGGCTTTGTTCCCTTACCAGAAAGGCACCTTCCTACCTGAGAGGGCCCAGAAGTGTCCAGAGACACCTCTAACACTAAACACTAAACCCCAAACCCAGCAGCACAGAGCACCCTGGTTAGCAAGCAAACACAGCACACAAGCAGACACTTCAGTCTAGGATGAGATGACCTGTCAGCTCGTGAGCTGACAGGGTGAGCAGCAGCACACGCCACCACGCCCTGTCCCTGATCCACATTCTCCCAGTCCAAGGTACAGCGGGGGCCAGCACTTGCTGTTGGGTTTTGTCACTCTGTAAGGCTTGCTCACAAGCTTGAGCTGGATCCTGCACGTGACCCTGGACCAATAACCCCAGACTGAACTTGGAGAAGCATAAGCTGCCTGATCGGCGCTTGTTTAATCATGAATCTGGAGTTCTGCAGAATACAAAATTCAGCTTTTGACCAACCTGAGCCTGTGTTATTCAAAATAAGCACACAGAAATTGAGACTATGTGAAAAATTCAAATATTCATAGATGGGTATACAGACCATTTAAGATTGTGGGGAAAAGTAGTAATTTTAAAATTAAAGAATAAAGGAAGAGGTTGGGGGGGGTTGTTTGTTTGGTTTTGTTTGTTTGTTTGTGTTGTTTGTTTGTTTGGAGGTTTTTGGGGTTTTCTTTTTGGTTTTTTTTGTTTGTTTTTTTTTGTTTGTTTCTATCTTCTTTTAAATGAACATGTTTTTAAAAACCCTTTGCACCATAGATGATCATGTATTTTATTTCCAAGTTTCATCTTTAATGGATGTAGGTGGTGGAGAAAAAATGTGTCAGACTAAGTCCTTTAATTACTTCTAAACTCTGGAGTTTCACTGCATGTTTTAAGTGAAGATAGTCCCTAGTTGGCGTGGCTAGCTGACGGCTGCCCTCTGACCACATCTCCATGGAAATGGAGGTCAAGTGATCAAAATTCACACAGGAGGGAAAGTTTGTTTTTCTAGCAAAAATAAGGTAAAGAATTTACAGGATACACTTCAGTCTGACCTATATTACTGTGAATATAGCATTAAAAAGCAAGCACTAGAAATCACTGGTTTTAACCAGCAAAAATTAAAGAGCTAAAGTGTTAACTGTATGCAAGTACATGCATGGGTGCATTTCTCATAATTTCATAGGATTTGATATGTAACCTCTGGTTCTTTGCAGAGGAGAAAGACAACTCTGTAGGCAGGCCAAATGCCCCCTCTCACACCCAGCTGTGGTGTCAGTGCTGGAATGATGCTCTGGCCAGAAGCAGCCCAAAGCTTCCAGAGCCAAAAAAATCCCTGTATTTTATCATACCTCAGAATAGGAACAAAAATGCTGTTACTGTGATTTCCAGTGGGGCAAAATATCTAAAAAGCCACACAAGAAGAATCAGCAGTCATTTAAAAACATTGATGTGTATATGCAGTCTTTGTAAATCATCTTTAAAGGTACGAGCAAAAAAATACTTATAAAAAAAAAAAGCCACCCTCCTAAACAACAACAATAAAACACAGAGATTTTAAGATTTTACAACCTTGTTTCAATAAATTCTGAAGAGCTGCGCTGAAAATTGCACTGAATTTTTAGCTTTTTCCTGCTTCCATGTAATCATGATAATCATGATACAACAAACAAGATGCAAAAAAAATAGGTTTCTATGAAGCTTTCATTAAGCCATACTATTAAAATCTTGACATGAACTGTAAGTTAAAATAAAGGAAAGAAATAATCTGGAGTTTTTCTTCCATCTTCACTTTCCCATGGAGTATCATATGAAAAACTGCTAAGGCTTTCAGTTTCAAGTCTAAACCTAAAAGATAACAGTTTGCATTAAGTTTTATCCCACGCCATAATGAATTAGTTCACTAGGGTCAATATCTGTACTTAATCCATACACTACTTTATCTACCTATTTAATCTTATTTTGATTGTAACAATTGAATTTAAAAATCTCAGATCACTTCCACTTCCTTTATTTTTATACTTTTCAAATGCTAGAACTGGTTATTGAATAATTTGCAGTTTAAGAAACATAAATAGTAACATTTTAGATATCTTTCACTACCTTTTGTGCAAAACCCATTGGGAAATTTCATCAGCTATGATACTGTAAATATACAAGTGAATCTACACCTTATTCTGTGGCATGAAACAAGCTTTGTACTCTGCACTAAGTCCACTACTGTATATTCAGCAAACCTTACTAAAGCTTACTGATGCATAATATATTACTACATGCAAAAATAAATACAAATGATCAGGTATGCTTATCTTTATATTGCTTCCCAAAATGATAACTTCAATTGGAAGGTGGAAGATTAACCATTAAGTGAATCTCCACCTTGAAGGGAAAAAAACAGAACAAACCCATCAAACCCAACACCACACAGTGATACGAATTCATGCCATTTAACTATAATATAAAACAAATGATCCAGGATGGCATATTTCCCTATCCTAATGCAATTATTTAAATGTGCCTCAAAATTCAGGTCGTAAGTCTTATTTAACACAGTAAATCTCACAATAAGGTTAAGATGATTAAAAGGGTCATCTGCCATTGTATGCATGGAAGGAAAGAGATCAAAAGCCTCAAGACTGGGAACTGAAAGTAGCCCTTTCCTGGAATTATCAGCTTTTCTATGTTAATTTCAACACTCTATGATGCTTCATCTCCAAAATTACACTGTCAATTCAAACAGGACCATCTTTACAACGTCTTGTGTTTGGAATTGAGTGGGAAATGGCACAGAATAATCTGCATGGTCTTAAAAAAACTGATGCAGCAGGTTAAAATGTAAATGCCTTCCAAAGACAAATGCAGACGCCTCCTCTGCTTGTGTGTGTGTCTCTCTGTATATGTATTTTTGAAGGTAAATTGATAATGGAAACTTATCTACATGAAACAGACTTCAAAAGCATTTCTCACATACAGCACAATATAGCACAGATTCTGTAAAAAATCACCACGTATCACTGTCTTCAAGAGAAGATTCATAGTGAATCTGAGACGTATGGCTCCACCAAAGAAAGGAAGGTTTTGGAGGTTTAAGTAGTACAAGAAATTAGGTTTAAAGAAAACACATTGAAGGAACATTTAAAAACCTGTTTCAAATGTCAAAAAACTCCAACAAGCAACCAACAAAAAAACCCACTACTAAAACATGTGAATGGCCTCACAGTACAGGACTGAATTTATCATTATTTGAACCCCGTATTATGAAACAAACAGTACGTTACAAGCACTTCCCATTTGCACTGTGATGGCACCTAGAATCCTCAGCAATTATGGACACACCGTAAACAATCAGACAAAGCACTGTGAAACCTGGCCTAATCTTAACACTATTGACCGTGACTGCACAAACATCTGCTCACACAGAAACAGCAGCTGACCAGGACCACTCAGGAGTCAGCATCACATCAAAGACTGGTAACTTTTTTTTTAAACATGGAAGCTGCAACAATAGCACCAGAAACCAACATGTTTCCAGCAAACAGGAATGGAAGGAAGAAGAAAAAGAAAAGGCATCTACTGCTAGGCTTCAGACGTTGCTGGTCAGAGTGAGTTACTGTGTTTAGCCAAGGTTATGAAGCTGAGGTCATACTTCACAACGGTTGGACAAGCAAAGGAGTTCCTTGAAAAAAACCCTCCGATCTTACAGGAAGACTTGTGGTAAAAATAAAGAAAAAACATTTACAGTGTCTTAGGTACTTCCTGAAATGGTATTCAAGTGAGTAATACTCCTTTGTCTTACTTTCTGTGCTGTAATCCCAATGTTCACACAGGCATGAACAAAGACATGCACCAGGGAATACATTAAGCTTTGGAATTTATAGTATGCTATCAACTCAAAATTTACAAACAACCAAGCACATAAGATATGTGTGCTTTTATACACTATACATGTACATACACACATTATGTAAAATGTTCCAACAGTAAAAATTGATCCCCAAATTAAAAAAAAAAAAATCCCTACCACTTTAGAGATAGATTCTCAATGCAGAACCTAAAGGCACTGACTTGGAAATTTAGGCAGATTAAAAGGACAGCCAGTGCAGTTACTGCCCCTGCAGCAGGTACATCTGAGCCATGCATGCAGAGGCACCCGTGCTACTACAGTTTACAGCCTTGCATATTAAAGTAACCTTGGGAGCTTTCAGCTTGTCTCTCATTTCAAGCTGCACTTGCGGTTCAGAGGCTACCACAAGTGCAGTTCAGTCATCCTAGCTAGAGGGGCAGCAGTCCCTGTGGAAGGGGTGGTAAGAAAATAAACATTAAAATGCTTCAACCACCCAAATTAAATCTAGTTTCTTTGATTTCTGACTCAACACCAATACTATTCTAGTATTTGGAGGTATATGATGCAACTTCTCATGGCTTCAAAAAGCACTGAAGGAAAAAAGCTACTAATACTTTACTATTCCACTTAGAACAACATTGGCCTATTTAACTACAAGTTTTTGCAACCTTAACCACTACTGGGATCTATAATCCCTTAGCAGGTTTTCCCACATAAATTTCCCGTAGAGGTCAGACTAAGTACTTCTTCTTGCATTTGTAAATTTTCTTGGATCATAAATTAGCCATTTTGTTATTACAGGGATGTTGTACACATTGTAAATGTAAAGTATTTTGAATCTGGAAAAGGTGATGAATAGTCAATATCTTTTTTTACAATGCTTAGTGAAGTTACTTTTTATACTTAAATAACAACTTAAAACTGTTCTTTTAAATAAATATGATCAATCTGTCAGGCAAAACCAAGTCATTCTGTAAAGCACAAAACACAAATCAAAAACAACAGGTCCTTCTCTATACACTACAAATATTAAGAACACCTAATTAAAGCATCTGTAATTTCGGTTTTAAATGTTTCAGTTTAACCCTACATGGACAACACAAGCCCAAGGCTGCTCTGCACTACATTAATTGCACTTTTCCCCCAAAATGGGACTTAATGTACAAGTTGACTCTAGGACAATGAATCACTTTGACCACCCTACATGAAGTCCTGGTTTAACTGAAGTCAAATGTAAAATGTGGGCCAGGACATGGGCACACAAAGTTCCCTCCCCTGATAACATCACCAATGTCAGTGGTGCTGCAGTGGTTCACACTGATTTTGACCCATTATTCTGACTGACACAAGTGGGAGGCCACAAACAGATTCTGGATGCAGTAGCTACAGAGTATGTTTTGCACCTCAGAAACACACAGAAATACATATACCTGATGTCTCTGTACATATGTGTTGTGTGAAACTGGTTCTAGCTACAGGTTTATTACAAAAAATGTTAAAGGGGGGAAAAAACCCACAACCAACCTAGCAACTGCACTTGATCCAGAATTAAAATAACTTAGAAAAAATAGCAGCTTCTTCCAACTCTGCACGTAATGGCTAAGAAAAACCTTTGAGATAGCTTAGTCACTTCTTTGCAACTTGAAGCTTTTTTCCTTTTATTCCAGGCTTAAACAAAGTTCAGTGGGGCATCAAACTGCCTCAGTTTTAAATTACAGTCTGTACTTTAAAATAGAATGCATGCACCACATGTTCCTGAAGCTAGAGGGTGGGAGTGTTATTCACTGAAAATTGAAGGCTTGTTGAGTCAATAATCTTCTTTCACAGAGTAACAATTTTCAGCTAAAATTTCTTGACCCAAACAAAGGAAAACAAGATCATTCAGTTATTTTACAATATTGCAGAAAAGAGAAAGGAAAAGTGGGAAAAGAGGCACACCAGTTTTATCCTACTTGATGTAAAAACAGTGGAGAATTTAATTCACAAGTATTACATACTCGCATTTCTTTCTTGTTTACGGTTTACCACACTCCCAAACAGATATTTTCCGGCAGAGACATGAACAACTTCAGGACAGATTTGCTATCACATACTACACACATGTTATCAGCTGGCAACATTTGCCTCCCAAAAATTAAAAATAATCAATTTATAGCATTTTTTTTCTCTTCTTTCTCAAATCACAACTCTGTACTTTTTAAATAGTACTTAAATTAGATCAAACTTTGTATTTTCTCACCTGCAAAGAATTCAACAAAGATTACAGAAACAAGAGTCACTATGTTCTCCTTTGATACTTACAAGAAGGTCTGTCCTTACAAGAAGGGCTATAGTGGTAATTAATATTTACATGACGGTAGTGCCCACAACCCTGATCATGATTAGGGCTTACTGGACTAAGCTGTGTATAAATGTCATCAGAGTCCCTCGTCCCAGTACTTTAATCTCTGAGAAAAGGAGAGTTACCTTCTGCTCTTAAACACAGTTGCTCAAGTAATGCTGGGAAGTGTTTTCCTGGTCTATTAAGACTTCACCCATTAAAGGCATTTGTTCAGGGTGTGTTGCTGCTTGAGATGACTTTCCAAGCTACTTCGGATTCTAGAAGTGGGACAGAGAATCTGGATTCCCAAACCCTCCCATGTATTCTCCTCATAGCCTACATATCTACTGAGATCCATCTGAAATGATGCTGTTCCATGAGCCAAGAGTATCTAGTTTTGGATTTAGTTCAGTACTAATTCCCAACAGAGGTCCTCTGAAATCTAATTTAGTACCTGCCTTCTACAACAAAAAAGGTTTGTCAACCAGAGGAAAAACTGTCCAGCACTCTTAAGTATCTTTCAGAGGCTCATTAAAATGAGGTAGAACAGAACTGTAAAGCAGTTAATAAAATCAAGAAGGGATTGCTGATGTGCTGTTTTCCACAGTACCAAGCATAATGAAACAAGACAACTGACATCTTAAAAAAGTTTATCTGTCCAAGCAACAGTATGTATTACTCTGAGCTCTGAAGCTCATACAAGTATAAGACGTGTAGAAGCACAACCAACTTTGTCAGGTCACAGCACTGCAGAAGATTCAAGTGGAATTCCACCTCCACTGCTGGCTACTATTTTGTTTTGCATAGGAATTGCTCTGCCTCAATGAAGGTCAAGACGCCACAGAGCTTTTACCTGTAGGTTGCAACAAAAAAGCCTTAGCAGAGGCTGGCTGCTCTCAAAACGCTTGGCACCCTTGGGCCATTTGACATCATGGCTCAAGGAAGTACATCTGACACTGGGCAAAAAAGGGCCTTATTAAAAAAAAGTAACAGCAAAACCAGTAGCACCTATCTGAAATTATTTTAATACTCATGCCAATTAAAAAAAATATAAGAAATTAATTCATGTTTTCTGCTCCTCATTCTATCAACACAATCTAATGTGAACATTTATAAATGCACTTATTAAAGACAAAATAAAGGATTAGTCTTTGTACACACACAGCCTACTGCTGACACAAGCTCCTTTACTGCAACAACAAATCTGCAGATACATCCTCTGGAAGCTTTTTCCTGTAAGTCTGCTCCAGCTTTCTCACAATAGAAAAAAAATGTGTATTTTGCTATTATCCCTTAAGTCTTGATAAATATGTTCTGTAGTAGTTGTTCTCCAGACAGTTTTGTTCAGGCCTCTCCCCCTTTATTCCTCCCTCCACTCTAATAAGGAACAGTTTCTGTTTATGACTTCCTTTCCTTCACAGAGAACCTAACTCCCGTGTTTTCTCAAAGGCTTGAGATTTCCTTCTAATTGTGACCCCAACAAAAGTGCTTGGAGCACTATTCTGTGCAACTTTTCATTTGGGCTCTCAGTGACTCCACATGGTCAGAGACCCACAGGTCAAACCCTCCAGATATCAGAGCAGTTAGGAGAGGGAAAGCAAGCATTGTATAGAATCTGACAGGCCATTAGAAGTAGCTAATAAAGCCATATTTTGTTTGTAGCCATTTGTTACCAACCCACATTACAAATTTGTCTGCTTTGAACTTTATGGGAACATTCATGCCAGGACTTTTATATACAATGTGTGAAGGAAACGGAACAACTATTGAGCTGTTTAGCTGTGCTTACTGTGACACAAACCTGCTGAAAAAACTCCCCCAAAGGGTGACACAAGCCAGCATTCAGTGCTGCAGAAAGTGGCCAGCTCCTCTTCGAATCCATCAAAGGGAAATTCTTTTTTTAAAGCCACATCAGAGAAAACCATTCACCATTTAGTATTACATCTCTTTTGTTGTTTTTTGACACTTGTGTAAGCTTGCTATATAGCTGCTGTGATTTTACACAATGCCCTTAAGAAATAAAAAGATAACAGGCAAATTGTATAAATACCAGAATACCATGAAACAAGACATAACTAAATTTTATTAAAAGCCTAACACCACTGCTGTAATTTCAAGCTTCACTGTACAGAAGCAACTTACTGACTACTACCCTGAATAACCACATTACCCTAAAAACAAGCTTAAGAAGCCATATTGAGTATACCAAAATGAAGCTAACTAGGAATACTGAACAAAGAATAGTGATCAAGGGTTTTCATAAGCAGTCTAAAACAGAATACAGAACTCTCCTGCTTCAGGGAAGAATTATCATGTTCAAACCATTACCCCAAATAGACTTATATTAAAGCTTTTAATGCATGGATCATAAAAAAAAAACCAAACAAACCCAAAAAAACCAAACCAAACCAAACCAAACCAAAACAAAAAAAACAAACCACAACCAAAAATAAAACACAAAAAAACCCCCAAAACAACCTTGTTGCTACATACAAAGAATTGAAGTTGTTTTTAAATTTGAAAAACAAAATAAACAAAACCCCACACCAACACCAAAGTACAGAATTACAGTAGCCTCTGTTACCCTCAACATGAAAACAGAAGTGTTTTTTGAATTTATGAAGTGCTCTCAGGTTATGCATCAAAGCTTTTCTGTAATTAGATGTCTCAGTAACAGCATTCAGCACCAACTTAGAGTTTAAGATCAGTGGCCAAAATGGTTAACGTTCACTGTTAATACAACCAGCTTACTCATACCTAGAATAATTATGAGCTACTAAATATACCAAACACTCAGGGACACAGATAATACCCAATACTCTGCTTAAATATCATGATGCTGGAGATAGGACAGAGCATGGATTAAAAGTAGGACAATTGTTTAAGAAAAAACACAGGCAAATTAGCAGAACATTAGCTGATAAATAACGTTACTTCTCTCTACCCCAGTAAACACTGTTCATGAAAAACTGGGAGATAAAAAGTCCTTTTTGGTACCTCTGCTTTTTAAAGTAGGTAGCTGTTGCCAAAACAGTTCAATGTCCACAGGAGCTACTATTTTTAAGGTAACTGCCAGCATCCATTTTTGAGAAATGTTCAGACAAATTAGTCTGTTTAAAAACAGGTTCCTTAAAACCTGCCAAATTAATACTAGGTTAAAAGCAAATGGTTATCTTTTCTCATACCAGTTTCCATAGCTTTTCCTGAGACTTGCATGTCTCAAAAGTCACGTAAAGAATTTGTAGCACATATACTCTCCTAGATTCCAAAGATGTAACTTTAAAATGCTATGAAGATGTTTATTGCCGTGTTTTTAGGGATTTACAATTGTGCCATGTGCCAGAGGTAATATATACAACATACTACCAGATTTCACAAATACATGTGATATCTTGATACAGTAAACTTTTCAGAGAGATGTCTCTGCCAACTGCAAATGAATATTCAGCCAGTGAACTGCGGGAAATATCCTACATGTTTCTGATACATTATTCCAAGCCAGAGGTCACATAGTTTATAAAGTTTTCATTATTTAAGCTGAACATATTCTAGTTGGTTTAAATTCATGCCGGCTTATACCAACAAACAAGAAAATCCCCAAACCACAAGGAGCACACAGAGACAAGGCTAAATACTTTTTCCATTATAAGACCTTCAAAAATGCAAGCAGCTGCAATGTCTTCACAACGTATATTCATTTGTGCAGTTTCCCCCACAGCAGAATGCACAGAGCTCAGAAAAGCTGATAAATATTAGTCCAAAATAATCTCCTAACTAAAAAATCAACCTAGCCTAAATACTGTTGTCATTCCTGCATCTACACTTGTGTAGAAATAGATAGTAGCAGAATTAACATGTCAAACTCATTACTGGTGATCAGGGTTTGGAACAGACAACTCTTGGTAACAGCATTCTAAACCAGAATCTACTAAAAACATTTGAAAAAGGACACAGAAAAAAGCCTCCTCCTCACCAGATTGATTTGTGCAAGTATGGAATTCCTAAAGTTAAAAAATCAATCCATTTCCTCTATGCAAATACACATGTGCAGAAGCAGAGAATATGCATGTGCATAAATAGTGCTGTTCTGAACCAGAACAGGCCCAAGTCCACTCATATACAAGCTCTCTGTTTACTATATTTTTAAAAAGAATTTTTCATCAACCTTATTTAATATTTCTTCTTTCACTGCTTCTCATCTGCTCATCCCAGATGCAATAAACTGGTAAGTAAAGTGCTTTCAATTTTAAAGTACTGAAACAAACATTATTTTCTTACTGGTAAGCTCGATGGTCTTTCTTGCTGGATTAGATTCAAGTCTTCGTGGTTAGGCTTTCCTGGGGCCATAGGGGGTTGAGATCTGGTTCCATAGCCTTCCTGAGACATGTCCTGCAACAACAGTTGTAAAAGAATTATTAACCTGGGTCAGTAATTGCAATTAAAAATCCGCATCACAGAAGGGTGAAAATACAACAGCTGAGTGCTGATGGCTTTTTTGATCGGAAGTTTTTGCTAGTTAAACCTTTCTGATACAAATATCAAGCCCACACAGGTACCACTATGACTTGTGCTGTTTGTAAAGAAAACCAGGGAGCTGAGGTGTATGCCAACAACCAGCAGGGAATCATACCACTGGGACACGGGAAAACACACAAAACCAAACCTCTTAAATAAACAACCCCATTTTACTGTAAAAGAGTAAGTAGCAAGCACAAACATTCATCCTACTCTAAGATGTATTCTCATAAAGTACTGAGTCAGGTGGAAGACTGGACTTGAAAACAGGATTGCAATCACGCTGTGTAATCAGACTCTTGTAACAGCCCTGGATTTACCAGCAGTACTACTGGCGCGCATTTCAAACCCTGGCCATCAGGTCACAGTCGCACACGGCACAGTCGCTGCATCTGCTGGAGGCCCATTCTGTCTGAGGGGTTAGAGGGCACACGTATTTGATCAAGAGTAGCTCCAGAGCTTGTACAAGTAACTTGGGGATTCTCCTCCCTACACAACCCCAAGCAGTCCTAGTTGATGGCCCAACACAACACCCACCAAGCACGGGTGGGGGGAGCAATGAAACCACCTCCTGTCCTGCAGCCCAAGCCCCAGCCCCCAGCACAAGCTCATTTCCCACACGGAGATACTTGCCCATTGCAAAGCCTTAAATTCAGGCTTCATTTTAGCTTCTACAGCAGCTTCTACACAAGCTTCTTTAAGAAAAACAACAGAAAGCTCAATACTGACTTCAGCATGTATAACTGGCAGGGAAAGTTGAAGAACCAGTTCTTGCTAGAAAAGATATCTCACCTTTTTCTTTGTTTTAAAATTATTTAACTCTCCTGTCCCCTCCCCTAGTTTACATCAGTCCAGTTTGCTTCAGCCACCCTCAGGCCTCCAGTTTTGTGGCACACCTGAAGCAGGCAGGAGCTGCAAGGCACAGAAGGACAGGGCAGACTGCCCTCTGCCCCACCCCGCCATCACCTTGCTGTTGCCTGTGCAGGACTGCTCAGGCAGCCCAGTGCCCACAGCCACAGCTGCAGCTCATGCTCAGACTCCAGAAGGCAGCTGGCTGGCAGAGCAGGAAAGCTTTCTGTCTCCAGTTTTAGCCCAGCTTCTGACAGAGAGAAATTTGTTAACAACTGTACCATTTCCATTCAGCCCCTTCCACCCATTTGGACTCTCACAGATTATTTTAAGGGATGCAGAAAATTCAATGGGGCTAATTAAACAAACCTCAGCAAACCTGATACGATATAAACCCAGCAATAAATGACCCTATCCCTAAGCCTGTGCCAAGTAAAATCAAGAAACACTTAAAAGGCCAGCACTTCAATGTGGTTACCAGCAGAGGGTAACAATTAGGCTTAAGGGTGACAAAGGCTGATGGCTGAATGATTATTATCCCCTGTGACCCCCCGCACTCCCTCCCGCCCAGATTTCCACTTGTCACACAGCTCTCCTGCTGTGCACACCAGCAGGTTCCTGTGGATTAACAGTGAGGTTTAAAATCAACAAATGGCACAAGGCCTCCATTCAGCAGCCTTCACCCCAGTACAAAGGAGTAGAAAGGTGCAGGACAGCTTCACAATAGGCAAACAAATGAGCAAACCTCTGCTTTCCTTTTTATTTAAAAACACGCGCACACACACAGACACAGACACACGCACACACCACGCTCACGCATGCTGGGGCTGTCACTACACAGGCATTTGCAATAAACCCAGCAATCCCAGATTTCAACTTCCAATTCAGCATTCAACACTGTTCTTCCTAATACTTAAAAAATTACACCAAATAAAAAACACTTGTCAAAACAACAACAGCAAAAACCACACAGTTATGCCAAGAGTGGTGAAAAAGGATAAACGGAATATTCCATTTAGGAGATGTCATTGTAGAAATGCAATTGTTCTTTTTTCCAAACAGACACTACAGGATTTTGGTGGGAAGCAAAACATGTTTTATATTTTGAAAAATCAAGAGCCATTACTTCCTTACAAAGTACCAAGCATGGGTTTTCCCACATGTTTGCAAGATTTCAACCTTGCTTCCTACTGAAATTTCCAGGGAGACCAGAGCAGGAGAGAGAAGAGACAGCATGCTCTCTCATGAGAAATACTGCTGGTTGAATGGAATTTACTTTTACCTGGGTATTTGAAGACTATGTATGAAATATCTTTCCACACACTGAAGAGCACATTAAAAACCCCAGACACAATACTCTTTGTCTTTTTAGATGCACCATTTTCATACAGCTTTCCTTTCTGTCTGTAGGAAAATCAAATCCATTTGCTCAGTTCTAGGTGAGGTTTGGAAACACACAGACATTTGTTTTTGTTAATGATACAGGCACCTGTGCACTCCAAATGGGACTGAGATTACAAACTCTTTCTTATATTTTCTGTAAAGCTATGTAGATACTTGGATCACTAGAAGCTTGGAAAGCGGCTCTTGAGAAGCAAAGGATCAGTTTGCTCGCAGTAAGCTGCAGGCATGGGAATCTCCCAGATGAAATATGCATGGGACTGTGTGTATAATTTTATCTGTTTATACACATGTATTGTCCAATAAAAACAGTCCATTTATATCCTAAACATAATGATTAAATAATAGCATATTTCACTAAGAGGTTGGCTTCATAACCAAAGTAGAACTTAGTAAGTATCATTTTCACTGAAAAACAGAAGAGAGAAAATCCCTACTGCCTTTCTTCAGTTCTGCATTTGGAAATTTTGTTAACATACAGCATATTTCCGAACAGCTACAACTGATTTTGAGAGATAAATAAAAAATAAGGACAGAAGTATTAGAGTAAATTGTCTGTCACAGAGGAAATGCATGGAATTGGCAATTCTCGTAGCTTTGAAAGGTCATTTATCTTCCTAGCATCTAGGAATGGATTTATCAGGGACTGAACAGAGGGAACATAAGGGTAAGAGAAACATGTTACCACATGCTGTGCTACAGTCATGGCTGAGGAATTCCCCATTGATACTGGGACTCAGTCTTCTCCTGGGATTCCTGACTTTTTGTTTGACTCCCAGTATTTCATCCATCATTGACATCAGCTTTCAAAATAAAGCTTATGATTTTTTATGAATCACAGAAAATCCTTCCTCCCATAGATGAGCATGTGTGTAAGACAGAAACCCAGGCTTTTATAAACAGAAGGCTACAAGTTTCCACTCAGAACTTCCCAGCTTGGCACAAACCCAATCATATCATAGCTGTTACAGCACAAACTGTCAACAAAGTTGTAAAATAACTAAAGTCAGGGTTTCCCCCATCAGATTTTAGAAAAGCACAAGGACAAATAATCAGCAAGTAATAAACATATACTCAAAATAGCTGAGGTTTAGACTTTCTTAGACTTTTAAAAACACATTTATGATTGAAATAGGGGACAAAAAAAAAAAAAAAAAAAAAAGACTAGACAGATAGACAGAGCCTAAAGCCTATATATTTGGTAAGCTGTTCAGAAATTGATCCATAAACAATTATTGTATTTGGGAAGCAATAATGACAACAACCAGTTGCTTATCATGCACAGAGCCTGGACTAGTTATTTACTGCCTATTTATGTACACTTTCAGCTTTTTCTGCAAAATTAGGTATATGGAGCTCAAGATTTGTGTAGTCTAAGGAGTAGGGGAGGAAATGGGATATTTTCATCCCTCTTGTTTTCTGTTACTGTATTCATCTTATAGACTTTCAAAGTCTCTAATTCTGGTGTGGGATTTCACTACCACAGAGGTTTAAAGTGATGGAGTGAGCCTAGATACTGGCCTGCAATAAAGTCAAAGGCTTTTTGTTCCTGCCTCCCACAATTCTTGCATCTGGACACACATCCCTTAGTTCAACATTCTATTATTGTTAGATGGTGCAACTTAAAACTTGCCAGGTAAGTAACCCTTTCCCCCTCAGCTTTATCATGGTTTACTGAGTAGAGCTGGCCTTGGGAAGGGCTGGGTGAGCGAGAGAGGAAGGAAACTTCCCTTCTCTGGCAGCAGCCAGCCATGAGCCTGGCTCCACACTTGCAGGAGTCAATTACACTGCAGCCACTTTGGAGCATGCCACTGCCAGACAACTTTTTCCCTTTTTCATGTGCAGTGGTAATTAGTGTCATGCTTTCATTCTCTAGCTGGACCTAGCCTAAGACAAGCAAGCCTGTCCACATGGATGTGTTCTCTGCGAATCTGAATTAATATAGCACTGAAAATGACTGAAACCATGTAAATGAAATGCACATTTGTTTTAAGTTTTGCCAAAGAAGATTAGATCTAATTATTAAATAGTTCAAATTATTTTTAACGGAAAATGAAAGCATAGTGAAAATATTAATGTTTGAGGGAAAACCACATTTAAAGGAGGGCTGGGTGAGAAATGTCATTCAGGCTTCATTCACTTCTACTGCAGTGAGTTTCAGAGGGATAACATGACCACGCAGGAAGATAAGTAGCATGATGGCTAAACAGAAAGATAATTTATTGAAAATAATATGCTAGAATTCAATGTGAAAAAAAATCATTAAAAACTATTTTAGCCCATGTTCTTGGGCTAATCTTAAGACAACCCACTTAAGTGGGTTAATCTTAAGACAACTTCAAGTGTGAGAGCAGCAAATTCTATAGCAATGTGACAACAGCAAAACTGAAAAAAAAAATGTTCGTTCTTTTTTTTGCCTCAGACTACTTGAGAATGGAAATCAGCACCCAGTAGAGCAGCCGAGAGAAGTGGACAGCCCTACAACACAAAAGTATTTTACTCATCTCTGAAGGAATACTACTGAACAGAAAGAAGCCAAGTGACATGTTAGGGTTTATGCTGAAACAATATGCCTTGTTACCACTCAACCAAGCATCTGTTCATTATGTGTAGATAAATATGTATCAACACAGCTCCCCTCTTCCCACCTTCTGCACTAACAGACTACAATAAAGAAGAAACTACTTACCAGATTGGTGACATATCCCTAAACAGCCAACTTCTAGCCCAACCCTAATACCTAACATGCCATCTCCCAAGTTGTATATTCTCTGGTGGCACAAAACTGACAACAAAGGCCAGCCAGCCTGCTAGAGGAATATTGTAGGTAAGGCTGCACTCAGAAAAAATGTTATGCCCAAGGGCACAGGCAACACTGAGTCTCACGCAAGCAGCCCTGTGGGGAAATGATCCACAAAGGACAAAAAGAGCAGAGATGTTTGCTTGAATCCTGGCCAGATGGTCTGCAGAACCATCTGCAGGGTATAGATGGACTCTTGGAGAAGTTCTTGGGTCAAGAAGAAATACATACATATATATCTTGAATTTTATGAATCAGAAATGAGGAAGGAAAAATGAAACAGAAGCCTGCCTGTAAAGCCTTGAAGGAAATTGGTATTTGCAGTTGGAGAGCACTGTGCACAAACCAGCAAGAAAGTCTCTTGCTGTACAGGAGGAACAGGTGATTGCAGGGAAAAAATTGTTTTGTCGGTCCCAGCACCTATTACACCAACAAAAAAGAAGAGCGTGCTAACCACCGGAGGTGGATTACCAATGCAGTCTGGTAATCCTCTTAAACACGCGAGTCTGTGTTTACGTGATGAACTGAATAAACCCCGTTCACAACCAGAATACCTAAATCGCTTCAAGCCAACCCTCTACCACCACCACGGAAACCTGAATGGAGACAAGGAAAGCAGCGGTCCTGAGGCTGGCATCTCCCTCAATGTGCTGATGCTGCTTTGCTGGCTGCTACTTCAGGGGGACCGGCAAACAGCAACTGCTGCTCTTCCAGGGAATCATCATTTGCCCACAGTCAAGCCAGGGCAGGAACATGCCTCAGAAACAAAGAGGATTCTCTGCCTCACCAAGTTAACTTTGGTCTTCAGCATCTTTACAGCTAGTGAAGGGAATCAACAACTTCAGAAAATTGCCAAAGCAAAATAGCTCCTTCCTTTTCAAAGAGGAGAAATTAATCCAGAAATCATAACTAATCTGTAAGAGAAAATTCCTACCATGTACACAGAGACATTTGGAAAACCTGCCAGTTTGCATGCCTCAAGTGCAGATCAGTGTCTGTAAGACACCTCATCATCTTCTTCAATGTTATTAATACTGTCCCTTCCAAGATATCTGCAGTTTCTTTCTAAAACGTACTAATTCCTAGACATCCTTTGTTAAGCTGATTAAAAAAAAAAGTACAATGGTAACATAATTTTCTCCCTTCATAATCCCAGTTATCATGAAATGATATCTAAGTTAAGTCATAAGACACTGCAGACAGAAGAAAAAAAATACACTCTGCAGCAGTTAATGCAAAAGATACGTAACTTAGGTAAGTAAATATATTATTGAGTGTCAGTTCATCAGAATTCTCTGGACATTATTAGCAAGTCAGACTAGCTAACTATCAAAGGCTTTTTGCTGCAGAATACACTGAAAAAATTTTAAGCACAGACAGGGTCAAAAAAACCCACATCTTACAGGAAGATTTTCTGTTTGGACAATACAGCTTCTAGTCACATATTAGGTAACCTGAGCCATCTAACAAGACAGAAGGGTCCCTCTTCCTAAACGCTCTAGTCCATTTTCACATGTGTCTTGCTACATGGCCTCCAGGAGCCACATCAAGCAAGTGATGCAGGAAGAGCTCCAAGATGAAATCATTCTCACAAACCCTTATCTTGCTTTTCTCTTTCACCACTACTGCATGCCATGGATCACAGAGCATATCAATAGTGGATTTAACCAGAAACAAGACATTTCTTCTTGTTTTCCTTTCTCATAACATGCCACAAGAAAAATAGGCCAGTTTGATGTTTGTATTAAAATGTGACTGTTGCACATTGCACAACCTGATAAACAGCTGTCAGCTCTTCATTTACAGGTAAAAAAGGTAGGATTTTGTTCTATAGATCTAAAGTTCCAGTGTAAATAAAGAAATGAGAGGGAATCCAAAGAAGTAATCTGAGAAATGTAACTTGGAAATGAGGGGTAAAATGATGATTTTACTTTCATGCATTTTCCCATGTTTACAGAGTGTTTTGGACTTTTCCTAAAAAACCCACAAGGCTCGACAGTCCAACCACGCTTTCATTTTCTACACCCGCTCCTTCCTCTCCCTTCCATTTTTTCACTGACAAAGCTATATTTAAAACAGAACGAAAAAGTTTTCTTAAAGAAGAGGTCTGGCTGGTTTTGCATGTCCTATTCTTCATAGTCACTTGGGACTATGTCACTATGTTAATGTGATGACTTACAGATTTTGTGCCATCCAGCATCCTGCCCTGCCACATTAGTCCTTCCTAAAACTCCAGGAGGAACGCATCGCTTCAGCAGACTCGAGATGTGAAGCTGAGCTGAGAAACAGCTCTGCACCCCAAAGAAACAGCTAAACCCGGCAAAAGGTGGGAGAGAGGCAGGATTTAAAACCTGCCATTACTTTCAACTCGGCTGCTGCAGAAGCAGAGAGCTGGGGGGCTCTGTGCCCCAGAGGGCAGCAGCCGGCCCCAGACTGCCTGCTGCCGCCGAGGAAGCTCTCCCAAGCATACGGCTCACTGGCAGAAATGAGGTCAGAGCTCTGCCCGCAGCTTAGAGCAGAGCTGAAAGCCTGAAGCCAGCTTACAGAATAAAGAGAAAAGCTGCACCGAGAGCAGCTGCTACCTCTAGGCTAATCGAGCTAGGTACCCAAGGATGAGACTTCCTCACTCAAGATTGGGAAACATTACTTCAGTGTTTTCTTAGGGGCATGTCTGTCTCTGTGCTTTGAGGTAAAAGCTAGGACTTCATCTAAAGGCTCATGAAAACCTGCAAATCAGTAAGGAAGGGCTGCAAAACATCACTGAGGTTACATTAAAAAAAAAAAATCAAAACATAACAAACCAGAATGAAGACGTTTGCTTCCTAGCCCCTGTTCCTCATTTATAAAGCTATATTGTATTACAGACAACTTATGTCATAGTCCAGTGACACCTGCTAACTTACTCTAATACTCGGCCACAAAGAGCCCTTAAATAAAAACTGAAAGAAGATTTACCCACTATTTTATTAACAGTACAATCACAGGAGAAGGAACTGAAGCTCAGATGCAAAAAAGTCTGTAATGAACTTGGTAAAGAAGGTGTTCTCAACTGGTCTCTACCATTTTGGGTTACTTTGCATTCCAGTACGTGAAAGTATTAGTGTGTTAAATTTGGGGCTGGCTGCTGGAAGTAGAAAATTAGCTGCATTACCATCCTCCCTTTCTCTTCAGTCTGTGAAGACATGGAGTATCTGTGCAAAAATCTTTAAACTCAGCCTCCCACAAAGAACAATATCTTAGTCCAAGGAGTGGGAAAAGAACAGTAATTTCCAAAAGGAAGCACCCACCAGTAGAAGGAATTCAATGGACTGCACAATACAACAGTTTAAACCAGCAGCAGTAAACTATTTCTTTATTCTTTTGAGATAGAAAAGTCTTCACCACCATCACCACAACCACAATTTCTCAAAAGAAAATATTGCCAGCTGGGCTGGTGCTGGGAGTGGCAGGAGTAGGAACTAAGAGGATGGTGGACAAATGAAAGAAGTGGTGAAAACTTAAAACTCTAAGACCAGACCACTGACTACTCCTTAATACAGCAATGAAAAAACCAGTGACATTCATTAAAAGTTGATAAAGGATTACTAGGTAATAAAGCAACTATAATACTCTCTTTTTTGTGGGGGTGAAGAAGAACAATCTTCATGAATTCTGCAGGCAGAGACCAAAATCCTAGACTGGTTATAGCTGGTTATTTAGCTTTCTACCTAAAAACATGCATGCAGATGATAGTTTCTTGGCAGTCAGGGATAAACATGAGGAAGACAAAGAGAGAGAGGCTGCGTTCTTCCAGGGCTTGATTTATTGAGGGACAGCTCACCAAGACCAACGGTTGTTCTCCTGTCTTCCGCAACATAAACACCAAGTAGTTTTGTCAACATGTAAAGGTAAACTTGTTTTTTAAGTGGTATCTTATTTGTTTTGATTTTCTGTTTCATTCTTTGTTGCACAGATCTGATTGCAACAACTAAAACACCTCATAACAATTCAGCTGCATGCTCCAAAATCTATTCAAAATCCTACTACAGTAGGAAAAGGTGTCAGCAAAAGGGAAATACTGGAAAGGATAATGAATGCATATGAAATATATGCTGGTCAATATTCAGATAATACATTGTCTCAACAACAAAGTCCCAATGCAAAATACAGAAAATAAAACTAAATATATGTATACTGAACAGCTTCAATTATTAAAGAAAATGCATGCAGCCAAAAAAATGCAGCGTTAGATTTTATGTCAGGAATATGAACAAAATTATTTTCCCTACCTCTGAGGAAAATAATGTGTGTTAATTTAAAGGCCGTAAGAGAATACTGCTGTAGTGCAACTGGCCATGAGGTGCAATTTACAAGACCACTGAAATTTGGAATACATACTGCTCATACAGAACTAAAAAACCAAACCAACCAACCAAAACAAACAGTCAAAAAACCCCAACCACTTAGATTTATTGGTAGTTTTTAGATTTTACAACATGATCACTTAATTCAGAGTGCTATTCTATTTGCATTTTGGAATTTTTCTTAGAATAGCATTTGCGCCTTTATATTCTAAAATATTTGCCTAGATAACTTTTGTCAATGAACAGCCATCAGATTAGTGGATCATAAAATAAATGACAATTACATGATCAGGTATTTTTGATAAACTCACTATTCTGTTTAACTTACTGCTAAATTTCAAAGGTATGGGTAAAAATATTTCTGGGATATTACTCTAGCTCTCAGAATAACATTAAAAGAAAACCCTCTGTGAGTAGTACGGAGAATGGTACAATAGTTATGATCACTAATCTCCTACAACAAAATAGATTTTATCAGCTTGCATTCCAGTAGTTTTACTATCACATTAATTAATTGACTCCTATGCTAATATCTAAATGCCAAGCAATTAATGGCACTGAACTATAAATGGCTTTTCTTTGCTCTTGTAGAGTTATTTTATAAAGCAAATTCAATTCTGTCACTTCACTGATTTAATGCAGGCTTTGTGAGGTTAATATTCCAAAGCAATTGCAAAATAAAGAACTGCTTTAATTAACCTTCTGTGATTTAAATACTGGGAGAAATCAGAACTCAGAACCTTTAAGTAATATCACCATCACAACAACAACAATACTTCGTGGATTAAAGCCAAATCACTGATTTGAGAATTTTGAGAAATATATTTGGACACGTATATGTTACTGTTTTTTCTAAACTCATTAAAAAGACCTTTCTCTAAGCACAGCATACTAAATCCATGATAGATTTTACATAGTTTTTGTAGTTGAGCTGAAAAAATGTTTCTTTTTAGGACTATTTACTTGTAAATACTAATGGTTTTAGTTTGAACAAATGATTCAGCACTCTCGCTTTTTGCACTAGAATACTTTGTGAAGATTTTTGTTATGGACATACGACACTGCTCACTAAATCTACAAACTGATGGCATGTAAATAACTGACCACTTAAAATTAAAGCAGCAAAACAGGACTTCCCTCTTCCTAGGAGATGAAGTTTTCCCTCTTTCCAATTTAGCTGAAAGGAAGCTTTTACTTCTAGAGTTTCTTTATGATATTGTATGCTAACTTAATTTTAGTACATGAAAAAAAAAAATCAAGACTCAGGCCTTTCAGCACTGCATATCTTTCAAGCACAAAAGCTGCAGTATGTCTGCTAGGATCAGAACAATACAAAACCAAAGGAATAAAAATTAAAAACCAGCAGGATACAGGTGGTCATGAACATTCCTGCCAAACAGGTTTGCAACGTGTGCTGCCCTATCTCCTCTGACTATCCGGCCAGGTATCATCAAACCCCCATCAGCAGCAGATGCCTGAAGAGGTGCACTTGCTGGTTTCTCAGGAAAAGAAAGCTGACCTTCAGAATTCCTCCTTCAAATGGAAAAGCCTGCTTTCAGCAGAAAACCATTAAGAGATGAAGACAGCAAAAGAACATATATACTGAGAAAATGTTTAACTACAATGAAGGGAACTTGAAACTGAAGGTGCTGTTAAGTTGTTGAGACAACTCAAGAGGCAAACAAATTCTTTCACTGACAGTCCTTTGGAAGATTATAAAACAGAAGTATAAACAAGCTTGCTACATTTTATACATGAACAGTAGTACCACTTTGCAAGATAAAGTACTTCTCCTTTCCCAGTAGTATCACTTAACAAATCCAAGCTATTACAAAGACAGCTATGTATAAGGGGTAGTTATACATGCTAACTTTAACAGCTTCAGGCCTAACAGTCCGGAGTTGGATTTTTATTTGCATAAATTGATCACAATGTCTGTAAACACTTTTTTTAAAAATAACAGGGCAAAGAAAGTCTTCTCTAACTCTGAATGCAGGTTTTTGGGTTTGGTCAACAAGCCTTCAGCACAAACAAGCCTGTGCTGCTGTGACTGCTGCTCTGTGCTATGCCCTCAATTTTGTGTTTGTGCTCAGGTGTGAGTTTACAGACAATTATACTTTCTTCTTCTGCCTGACTCCATTCCTTCTAGCTACTTGGCTCTGGAAGATTATTCTCCAAGTCTGACAAGGTAGCACCTATTATAATCTTATAAATACAGAGAGAAATCACTGAGGGAAAAAGGAGAGCGGTTTGACACATTTCCTGGAACGATATAAGCAATGATGAGCAAACAGAGCAGTCCCCAAATGGACAATAATCAGTCATTCCCACTGGGGGAAGATGTAGCACAGGAGTCAGTTTCACTGAACTCCTGAGCTGAGCTAAGTAACCCCCACCAGATAAATAGCCTTATACTCAACACTTACTTGCTATCATAGCAGCATCATGATTATGAAATAAGACTATATAAAAGCAGAGATCTAACTGGCAAAGATTTCAATCAGTTAAGTACTCTTTCAGCCTACAAGGGTGCAAACTCTCTTGTCCTTCCTGAAAATACCATGTGCTTAAGAAAGGCTCAAAAAGGATAAATCAATTTTCTGCACAAGTTCAATACAGTTCCAAAGTACTTCAACAGTTCTTAAATCACTTCAGTGTTTGGCAGGTGCTGGTCACTGGTGGCTTGACTAGTAGCTAGGATTTAAGTTGTGGTGTGTGAGTTTGGAAGCCATTTGCTGAAAGCCTGCTCCCCTTCCCTGCTGTCCCCAAGGCCAGTCAAGCTTTATTACAGATGCAAGAAGCTGATATTGCACTCTGCCGTTGGTATCTATCTGACCTCCCTGAAGCACGTTGGCAACAGAAGGTTCAGTGCACCAAAACTGATGCCTTCATACAAAGTAATACCATTGGTGCTCCTTGTCTCTAATTTCAGCTCCTCCCAGAAGGCAGGCTGAAAAAGCTGGCAAAGTGTGTATTGATATAGATATGTAGATATACATATGTAGATCTGTATGAGTTCCTAGTGTCATGAGCTCAGGATTACATGTTTTACAGGAGTTACTTCTCCCTTGTACCTCTCTGCTCAGGAAGGAATATAATTGCTCCTAAGCTAAAAACAAGTCCAGCATTTCAGAATGGAGTGAGTGTACACTGAGCTCTAGGCATCTCTGTTGCTGAGATGACGAAAGCCATGAAGGATTTATGGTACACAACAAGCAGTGGTGTCAGCCACTGCTGCTGGCAGCAGGCAACTTTCTCTTCTGAACATTAAATTTGATTATGAGTTCCCATATAACTGTAATAGCCAACTTCCACAAAGAATACATTCCTATATGCCTGGCAGCAAATGTCAGATTAACATACAAGCCTGTTCTTCCCAGATTTCCTGTGGTTCATAACCCAACAAATATTAAGTGCAACCACTCATCTAGTGGTAGAATGATTATATGAATGACACAAAAGCTTAAAAAGGACAGAAGGACAAATGATTTTTATTACAACTTTAAGACACGCAGCTGTATGGTAGTCCTTAAATCAAATTCAAATGAAATTCTTAAGGATTTGAGACTAAACTACAATACAGTCAACTTCTAATTCTGTGCCAATTTCTAGTAGCTTAAGAGTGAAGATTTTATTATAAAGAGTAATTGCATTGAGGTATACAAATTTGGACTCACTGAGGACTGCCTGTATTACTTTACTAGTGAATTTGGTATTTGCATGTATGACAGTTATTCCTGTTATTACAATACTATTTTTGTACAATGTTACACCCCAAAACAGCTTGACAATGTTAATTAACATGTTGCTTATTATAATGTTTAAAGAACTTTAGCAGCTCACATTGAATTTAAAAACAATAGTTCATCTTCATTGTACCAAAATCACTTTAATAATTTGGTGCATTTTGCCACAATACAATTTGTTCTGTTTTCATGACAGTCATACAGATTGGACATGAAAACAGATTAATTAGTTTCACATTTTGTTCACATTTGCAAAGACTATTTCAAATCAGGAAGTGTTTTATCTGTCCTACCTTGCACTGACTCAACACTAGAAACAGAAACAGATGTCTGTGAAGGAACGTTCTCATCATCATATCAGGCTTAAAACTAATTCCAGCCATTCATCCCAGTTCAGGGAAACAGAGAATTTGCAGCCCCTAATGGAAGTGTCAGTGGTCTCCAACCCTCTGCCTGAAGAGACTGACCAGTGTGTCACCAGAGATGCTTCCCACCTCCTCATGTACACTGCTTCAGATGCCTTTCTACCTGGAATTACTAAAAAAATTCAAAAATTCCTACTGGCCCAAACTGCATTTGTCCCCTGGCCCAGTCTCAGAAAAAAACCCCACCGGTTAGTCTGCTCTTTATTTGTCCTATACAGTTTGCATTGGAAAAAAATCTCACCAAGATCAGTAGACAAGGTATATTATTCTGGGGGGCAAACAATATTTTGGCCAGCTTTTAGAACATTTAAATAAAACCTGTGAGGCAGTGAGAGAGTGCTGTTTGTTTGCTTGTTTATAAAACATTTTCTCCTTTTAAGTAAAAGCAGACTAAAGAGTGAGCCTGAACTACTTAAAAAACCCCACAGTAACCACAACAGATGATGTACAAACACACACAAACACTTCATGCACACAGTTAACCAGAATGTCCAATGTCCCAGAAAAGGGCACATGCATGCCCCCACCTCAAGGACCCATTTAATCTTGTGCCTTTACATGAGAAAAGGATCAGCATTATATTCTGGAAACTTGCAAGCAAAGAGCTTCCAGGAAGGTGTAAAACAAAAGATGACTTCATTCAGGGTCGCAGTAGTAGGTGTACAATAAAACCACTATTTTTGTTTAACTAAGAGTGAGACCATAACTATTTTGCAGATCCATTTCATCTGTCAAAAATTGATACAGTCTCAATTCATAAAATAACACAACAAAGCTTAAAGGCATGGATCTATCTCGATACATATGAACACATGCTACATAAAGCAAGGAAATATATAAACATGGCTGTTTACAAGCCAGTTGGAAAGCATAATAACCAAAAATATACATCACACTATCTTAACAAAATAATGTTTAATGATGACAGTTTAAGTTTGCAATTACATGACATTCTTGAGCAAAATATCACTTCTACTTATGGCAAAAGATTTAAAACTGCAAAAACAAGTGAAGCGTTTATTCATTTATATGCCATTTCAAGATGAAAAACCCTGCCAAGGGCAACACTATAGCAGTATAGCACATCTTTCTTTCTCTTTTTTCTTTTAAAGATCAGTAAAGGTAAAAAGAAAGAAAGAAAAAAAACAAAACCAAGGCAGTATCTACATCTACTGGCAATATCTAATGATCAATGGACCTGCTATTGCAATAAATTTGCTTAAAACAAAGCTCTTCCTTTAATGGTTTTTACACAGCAGGCTCCTGATATGAAGAAGGGATGACTGATGCTGGCTTGCAATATGGTTCTGTAGTAAACTGTGCCAGTATTACTATCAAATCACCTCTTATGAAACTCCCTTTCTGCCTACCATGCAATCAATTTAACAAAGATCTAAACAACTTAACAGTTCAAACATTCAAATAAATCCCATTCTCCTCCTTCCCATCTATGCTTATTAGAAGAATGAAAGTCACAAGTCACTGGAACAATCCCAGAAATTGTTTTATCTGTTTACTTTTATTAGACAAGATTGCATATTGAATTCAAGTGAGTCAAGGAAAAACAGCAATGGCTTCACACTTCACAATATGTGAGAAATGAAGAAGAGCACCAATTCTAAGGCACAACACAGAGTTATACCTGACCTCAGGCGCTCACTCACAATGTGTCTAAAAGAGCAAAAATAAAACATCATCTGCAAGAAATTTCACATCAGTTTTGTCCCTGTAACAGAATACCCAGATCATCACACTATGGGGTTTTACATAAAAGGAAACTGGTGGCAAGAGCAAGTCCATCATCCAGACAGAATAAACACTATTTTCAGCCTTATAATGTCCGAAACAAGTAGCTTGATATAAATCTACAAGGGAAATAAAGAAAATACAGGCAGGAAAAGCAGGCAAATTAGAGAAGCCTTCTTTCCCCAATGTAGTATTTTTTCTTCTTCCTCCTGAAGTAAAACCAATTCAGTCACACTGACATCACAAAATCAATATAGAAAGACAAAAAGTCGGTTAATGAAGAATATGGAAAACATGAAAGAAATTCATTTGCAAGCTGAAAAGAAGGAGCAAAACTAAGGATGACAGACAGAAAGGATGACAGATTGTATGACTGAAACTACCTCAGCTTTCTAATTGACAGGATTATATAAACAGGATGTACTGATATTTTTAGGAGCAGAAATAAGAAAGATACACCAACTGGTGCAACAGGTAATATATGATTCTGTAGTTTATTTTAAAATTGTATTTAGAATATGTAAAGCCAGTTTTAAGTCACAGTTTTAACACAATCACATATATTCGAAGAGACCTTCAGAGAGAGGTCATATAGTCAAACCTCCAGCTCACAGCAAGCCTGGCAAGAACGGGGTGCTTGGGGGCTTTGTCTAGTTGAACTTCTCCAACGATGGAGATTCCAGTCTCCCTGGAATTCTGTGGGGTTTTGTTTCTTTCCTTTAAAGAGTTGCAACATCTCTCTTCTTAGTGTGTCCCTACTGCTTCTTGTCCTTCCACTGTGCCCCTGAGATGAGTTTGACTCTGTTCTCACCCACATTCCCCAATTTGGTAGCTCCCCTGAAATGAAACAAGTTCTACTCCCATTTCTCTTACTAAAATTTTAATAAAATAAATTATAATTCTTTCTTTTTCAAAGGTAATCAGTCTCATATATGCAGAGATATCTACGCTTAAGTAAGCACAGTTTGTAGGTTTTTTTCTGTCAGCAGCACAATTTGACATATGCTCCCAAATTTCTTTTTTTTTTTTTTTTTTTTTTAGTATTAAATTTTGTATTCCACACCGGTTACCACTTGACGGTAATTCTACTATGCATTACCAGCTGAAAAATAACACTTCTGCTGAAGTGTCAGAAATATAGACTTCAATTTCTTGTGTTAGGAATTGTTTTCTAGATGAGCAGTTCTCAAAGAATGGGAAAGCGCAGAGGTGAGGTTTTACAGAGAAACATGACAGGAGAAGTGTTTGCCTGCTGATTCTTCTTGAGAAAGGGTGAAGAGCAGCCATGGAACCGATCTGGAGATTGGGAAAGAAGCAAGCCTCAAGGCGTTTTAAGACTACTTATTATTTATACAAAACAGACCCACCTGCACACAAATACTCCAATTACACAGTGAAATTATCACAGAATTCAGAACCTGGGATCAGAGTTGAAACTTAACAGGCTGACCACTACTGAAGAACAGTCATTCATTCACAAACCATCAAGATTTCAGGTAAAATTCTCACAGAAAGGACTACCAACTGCAAGGCTGTATTGGTGAGGACCTAATGCATTATCCCAGCTTGCAGACTAAGGCAAAAAAAGCCTACTGACCTTTAGATGCCTGTATCACCCTTGGAGCCTGGATTTAGACAGTGCTTCAGTGTCACTTCAAATCCTCTAAAAGGGAATTTGGCTACGCCTGGTAGCCAAAGGCTGGTATCTTTTACCTGTGAACCTGCCCCTGCCTTTCCCTTCATCCCAGCTCTTGGAAATTCAGGATACATGGACGGCTTTACTCGAATTTTACCTTCATTCTTCTAAGATCCCTCTCACTTCACTGCACAAACCTTCTCTTTCCCAGCTATGATAGCAAATGATGTAATTGGAACACCTATCAACAGATGAATCAGTACCTTGTTACTCTTAAGACCTATGAAGTTGGAATGTTTTGTGTATTTTTAAACCAAAATATTCAATCCGTTCCTCTGATAGTATATTTAAAACATGACAAGGTGTCCAAGGCAGCAAAAAACCCATTTCAATTTCACACACTGTGATATGTAGACATTGGAGCAGCTGTCTCTATCTTATAGGCTGTGTTACTAGGTCTTTATCTGCTGAGACTTCACCAAGATGTTTATGAACAAACAGTATTTTCAAGTCATAGAGAAATCAAGCATTTAACAGCAAAGTAAAAAGGAAGAAAATTAAATTTAAAGACACAACTGCAATCTTTAAAGTTGCAGTTACATATAATCCAAAAGACGGAATGTGGTGACATTTACAAGAACATCATAGATACAATTAAGAATTCTATTTCATAAACCATCCAGCATTTTAATGAAAAAAGTTAATTCTCAATGGAATTTTAAAATGTAGATGAAGAAAAATTAACATGTAATTACACAGTGAAATTATCATAGCTTTATTTTAAAGTCAAAGGAGGGGAGTCTCCAGTATCATTGCCACTTACAGCATCTTTTGTTGGTTTATTTTACACACTATTTTTATTTCAAGCTAAGATTCCTACATTGCAACAGCATAATCCCAAAATGTTAATCAACCGTGCCTGACAGAATTCCCCAGTGACTTGCAGCAAGTGCTGATGCTTCCACTAATTTTCAGTCTTGAGCAACTCACTTTTGTTAGATTTCCCAGGATGGTGAGTATGCTTTAGTTTCATCCTTCCGTTTCCAGATCACCTCTCCATGATTAACAGAGCTGAGACTGCAGATAGAACTGAGCCTACATGTTCAGTTGCATCAGCTACGCACATCCATTTTGTTCAGTATCTAAAATCCAAGTGTTTCTCCAGCTCTGGGAACCAGACCCATACATTATCACTTCTGATCTTGGTTAAAAACAAATCACTTGAAATTAATTTTAATGTTTAATATAAAGAGCACAATTCAAAACCAGCAATAGATAACAAATTGTGTGGTGTCACTACCTGGATGTGCAAACTGACAACATTAAAATTAATAGCTGCAATATCAATTTAAAATATCTTTTAAGAAGCTCCCTTGACAAAGCAACTCCAAAATGCCTTGAACTCCTCCACAAAAACCCCAAAACAGCAGTGACCACATTAGATGCAGGAATTCTCAACATCTGTCTTGTGAGGAAACCACAAAACAAAAGTAAGGAAAAGCTCCAGCATCCACTGACATCTCATCAAGAAATTGTTACCTGTTTTTAAAAGCACAGTTAATAGTTGTTGGGACATACACACTGGCTTTACCCTAAAACAGTGGTATGAAATAAAGTCTGAAAATGCGTGCAGATGTATTTGTGCATGTATCGTAAAGACCGTTCAGAAGGATGTCGTCTGATTCCATGTTTATTTAATGTTGCTCAACTTATTATTTCATTGTTGTTATTTCATTAATGCTGCTCCCTCAAAAAGATGAGGGGTGGGCTTTGCTCATGGCACACGGGTTCCTTTTGCACTTCCAGCCCCAGGGTGGCTGTCAGTAGCGGAGGACAGTGCTTACCTGCTGAGCCTGGTACCTCTGCTGGGCCTGCGACAGGTACTGTGCCTGCGGCGGCAGGTGCTGGGGCTGCGGCTGCTGGTTGTAGTACGGCTGCTGGCCCTGCTGGCAGTAGCCACTGACACCTTGCTGACCATACTGAGGTGGGATCTGTCGGAAGAGCCAAGCAAAGCAAACACATGAGTGGAAGAAGGACATGAAATCAAATGCTGTGTCCCACCCATATGGCGACCTCAGCAGAAGTGATGTCCTCAGCTACACACCCGACCCCACGGTCTGACCCCTTTCCTCGGCACTTACTGGGAGCCCTCAGATCCTCTTGCCTTAGCAGAAGGAGTAAGCCCAAGCGCTCTGCATAGTTACTCTTTTCAGGAAGAGCTTCTAAGGAAAATGCTACACTTCTGAACATCACAATCCTGTAATGCCCACCCTTAAAACACAGAAGCAGTTATTTAAAATATTTGTTCTCCATGGGCACACTGCTGAGGCAAATCAATAGAGGAATCATTCTGATGTGCTGACCCAAAAGCTGAATTGTGGAAAAAAGGCACAACTCTTAAACAGACATTGAAAAAGAAATGCCTTTTGTCTTTTTTTCTTTTTTTTTAAGCAATGTTACTAATTTTTATTTAATGTTTTGTCCACAATCCTCAGGGTTTTAATGTTTGTATTTAAGCCTTACACAAAAGCCTTGGGATTTGGCAGGACTTTGGTTTTGCCAAGCTGAATCTCTCTTAGTCCTCTCCCCACTAAGACATATTTAAAAAAAATAAATAACAATGAAACAAAATAATGTGTTACACACCAGTTGTAACATGTATCACATACTGAGAACCTGCACACTATGAGAATTTAAGTTAGAACCAAAACCAAGTCAATTACAATGTCAGAGGAATTTTCTGCATTGATTTAGTCTGTAAGCCTTGTACCAATAGACATTGACATTTTCTCGAGGTATTTGAAAGAGCACACTTACAACAGACTCCTGATATTGTGCCCAGATTTCCCGATTTTAGGTACCCATGCTTTTCCCCAAAGTCTGGATTTTAATATCATTTCAGAAATATTTTTATTTAAAAAAACCAACCAAACAAAAAACAAACAAAAACACCCAAAACAAACAAACAAAAACAAACCAAAACAAACAAACAAAAACAAAAAAACCAAACCAAACCAAACCAAACCAAAACAAAAAAACCCCACAAAAACAAAACCAAAAAAACCACCCAGATGCAACACATGACTTCTCCCTTCTAGAATGGACGTCCCGTTGGTCCTGCACAATCCTGCCCTAAGCAAGTGTCTCAAATACCTGAGCACATCTGAAATGCTTTGATCTCTGAACTGTTCCCACTGAGTTTCTGATAGAATGATAAATCTGTTTATTCAACAAGCAAACACATACCTGTTGTACCTAAAGTTAATTTACTACATTCATTCAACAGTATTTGCTAGGTAATAATAATAATAATAATAATAATAATAATAATAATAATAATAATAATAAAGTTAAACACCTGCTTAGACTGTTTTTATTATCAGAACTTGATTTGCTCCTATTACTTCTTCCAGAAGTTGGCAGTCCTACCTCTTGGTTTCTCCTATGGTCAGCACTGTAACCACACTCCCGCACTTGCCTTCTTTGCCTTCACTTCCATTCCCTTTCCCATCATTATTTCACAGGCAACTGAATGTTTCTGTGACCAAAGCAACCCTTTCTGACAAATACCCTCTCCTCGATGATGCATAAATGAGGCCTTTATAATGCAACTAAAAAGGGTGTGTTGGAATATCATCAGGCAAACAGACAGCTGGAGTCTGGGATCTGACAGAAGACCACATGGTGATTTGCCCATCATCTGCAAAGGTCACAGAGCCTGGACTGGTTCCTAGTAAATGCTGAGAAGAAACCTGTGTTGTGGTACATCTGGGTTCCAGTTACACTGGAAAGAAAAGAAAAGATATCCAGACAGCAAAATCTGGGCTGCTGGAAAAAAGAAGAAAAGAGAGAATTTGAATGCCCAGTTGCCAGGACAGTAACAAAGCAAAAGATCAGATGCATGAGCAACCGGAATATTTCTAGAATAAAGATACTTGTACAGGAGAGCTGGAGCTCACCTGAACATAGGAGCCAGGTCACTGGTACATACGGCACAAGACAATGAAATTTCAGAATGAAGAGGGGATTAGAAGAACACATGGTTAAAAAGCATAGTGTTGCTATGTCAAATGAAGACATGGAGATTCTGGGTCATCAATTGAAGATGCTGAGAAGAATCAGAGAATGAAAAATAGATATGTAAATGGAGTAAATGGAGTGGCAACAAGAAATCCCAACCATACATGGACTTCTACACACTGATGGGTGGACTGGATCACTGGGGCATCAAATTGCAAACAAAAGCACTAAGTAGTCATGTAAGAAATATGATAGGAAAAAGAATGTGGGGTCACTAGTAGGTATCATCCTAGGATACAAATTCAGGGAAAAGACAGCTAATAACAAAGTAACATTTTAAGTTACACAGCACTTAAAAACTAATCAAAATAAAACTGCACCTCACCAAGGAGCAGAGGTGTGCAGCTTGGTCAGATCAAGAAGATTGAGTGCTGGAACCACCATGCATGGCCAGACTACAACAACGCTGACAGCAGCACACTAGCAAGATCAGCAAAAGGCACACCACAAGATTGATTAGGGAGAGATTTCAACTCCTCCCAGACAGACTGAGTAAGCAGACTACAAAGCTGAGACCAAAGTATCAGGTAACTGTCAAAGGTTGTTCCATGGAACTGCTGGTTAGGGAACCTGCCTTTGGCTCACTCCAGAGCAGCAGGAATCATCTACTACTGCATCCTGCAGCTGCAGAGCCCCTGTGCATCAGTGACCATAACAGAGCTAAACTGAGCATCCCTGCAGGAACAATGAAACCCAAGGAAGCTACTACTGTCGTGCTTAACTTCAAAAAGTGTAACCACACGAAAATGAGAAAGCTTGTTAAAAGGAATCTCTAACAGACAGCTATGAGGAATAAAATCTGACTGGCAGCATCAAAGCTGTTTAACAACAACCACATGGAAAGCACTGAAACAATATTCACCACCCATTCAGATAGACTTGATAAGAGCAAAAGGACACCAGCAAGGCTCACTGCAGCTTTCTAGAGGCAAAAAGGCATCCCCTTCAATAAGCCAGCACCAAGTCCAAATGAGGAAAACAGAAAAGACTGTAAACTCTGGCACTTCAAATGTAATAAGACAGGCCAGAAAGAACTGTTGGAACAGCTAGAAAAGGGAATCAAATGAGTAATGATTCATTTCTTCAAACACATCAGAAGTAGGAGGTCTGCCAGAGTCTGAAGTGACGAATGATGATGAAGGTTTAAGGGGAGATACAGAGAGCACAATGTCATCACAGAGAAGCTTAACAAAATCTTTGGCTCTAGTGTGCACTGTAGAAAAATCTTGGGGTGTTCCCATGCTGGAGTCCTTTGTGAGGGACTTGATAAATGTCTCTGAATCTGATGGAACTTTTCATAGAATAAAGTGACAAAGGAACAGTCAGGAGTAGCTTGGGACCATAAAGTATCACTCCAGAGGTCTAATCAAATTCAAAAAGCTGAATTACTAATGACCATATACAGCCTCTAAATTGGAGCTGCCTTGGTAGGTGAGAATTACACTATGGCTTAAAAAGAAAAGTCAGAGATTTGAGTAATTTAAAACTACATAACACTGATGACTGTTCTAGATAACTCAGGACAGGTAAGAATGAAGATGAGATTTAGGAAGTATCAACACAGCAAAAGAAAATCCCTCTCTATTGACTTCTTGGACTTACTAGGAAGGGTCAGACAAAAAGGTTCAGGGATATGCAACAAGAATCATCACAGGTATAGAACAGTTTCCATAAAAAGACTCTATAACCCTTTGAGGATGGAAAAGACACCAGGAAGTAGGAACATGATGGAAAGCTACAAAAGCATCTTGTCCAACAACAATTAAGATGCATTCAATAGCAGAAGCAAACTTCAAAACAAGAGAGAAACAGGTTCTCTAGTCACAGAGGTAGCAGATGTTTAGAATCCTTGCCAAATTGATGTTTTGAATGCTGAAAGTTTATGTGGGCTCAAGCAAAGACTGGACAAGTTCACAGGAGACATCCTTTGAGGGTTACCAAATTTATAGAGCCACATCTGGCTCAGGAAGTCCCTGAACTGAAAATAGCTGGAGGCTTGAAGAGTACTGGGGGAAGTACCACATGCTTGCTTTGTTCTGACTCTCCTCTAGGCATCCAATTAAAGCCTCCACTGGAGGCAGGATATATGGGGCTACATGAACCCTTGATCTGCCCTTGACAGATCCATGCCTACGTTCTCACCTCTTTGCAAAAGACAATCGAGTCCCCCCCGGAGAAAACAATGAAAGTTGGTCTGAATGATACTAAGTAACAAATGTAAGCAACCTGAAGAGGCAATAACACCTTGGCTGCCAAAGCTCTGAGACTGCTCCATTTTCTTAAATATTTTCCCAAGCAATCTGCTTTCAGACACTGGTTTAAGAAAGGTACCAGGCTCTTCTTCTGATCTTATATATTAGCTACTTATGTTAGAATTTTCCTCCATATCCTCCCAAACTGCTTAAAAAAAACAACCAAACACCAGCACCTAAAATACAGCAATAATCATAATGCTACATGTATGTTTGGATGCTGTTCTGTTTAGTGTAGAGACTCATCACCACTGCCTTAGCAGAACACTCTGTATAATTGCTGTGGCTATTTAAATAAATAACAAACAACAACATGCAAATTAATCCTCCTGCTTTACTGATGGGGATCACAAGATACCGCTTATGGACAAATGTTTATTAAACAGCATACAAAAAAAAAAAGAGCTTAATTAAAATCTCCCCAGAACAAAACAAATCTAAAGCCAATTACTTACAATGCTTGGAGTGAATGACCCAAGCATCCTCTTTTTTCATAAACCCTCCCTCCTCTTCTCCCTTACACCCACATTTTTTGTGACCACACAATGCAGGAGACAAGACTTTGGCAAACTTCATCATGCCTGTGACAGTGGTAGTGCAGACATTCTGGGGACAGTTGAAGAGAGAACAGACCTGAGTTTGAATCTATTTCTAGGCAAGCACAGAAACTGTAATAATTACTTTGGACTCCTATCTGACTTGCACAGTATAAATAGCATTATTTTGGGAGAACTATGACTGGCCATCACTGATTACACAACTCTGAACACAAGCAAAGAAAGGATGAGAATAAAAGGAACAAAATTGGCAGCCAAAATGAAGAGATGGGGCAAATCCAATTAAACCTATAACTTAGCCCATTATCTTTAATTCTTGTTTGAATAAGGGATCTGGTAGCAGGCATTCTTTTTCCAGGTAATACCTTGATATAAATGGAAGTTTTAAGCAATTTTTGCATGCGCGATCCATGACTGATGTCAGCATTAGAGTCATTATAATAATTTTTAAAATTAAAATTTAACAGAGTTAGTGTGTTAGCACTGATACACTAATAATACCAGCAATATGCAGCTACTGCCCTTTTACACCATCGTGATGGCTAAATTCAGTCAATAGTGGAAGAAGCTTTACATACCCCCTTACAACAAGCTCTGCAAAGTCGCTCTGGGATCCACCCGAACACATCAGATACCATGACATGCTCACTACAGGGGAAGAGTCCTGGCTACATCCTTGCTTCTCCCTGAGATCTACTGGGTGTCCAAGAAGTGAGGCATGATATTGGACATCCATTATCCTGGATGATACTGGTAGAAGGCAACAACACAATCTGGAAGCTGTGAACCACAGTGTCATGATCTAAAAATCTGGGGCAAAACCCAGGTCTGTCTGGCCTGATCAGCATTAAGCCCAGCTTACACAGAAAAGGAAAACTGAACTTCAGGGGCATGGATGCCACTCAGAACAAAGGGTGGCACTACCTGGTTCAGTGGCCAACTCTGCTGAGGAACAGTGAGACAGAATATTGTGAAACAAGTACCATCCTGAGTAATATAATCATCAGTAACACTCCACTTTCTTAGCACCTGTAACACTGTAATTACATAGAAATTAGAATTTAAAAATGTATAGTGAGAGGCATTCTCAGAAAAATAAACCTTACCACCTGGTACTTTACACTAGGAGTAAAACAGCACATTCCTTCAGTTGATGAAAGGTTGCACTATTTAATTTTAATTATATTAATTTTACAGTGGTCAATTCAGTTATAACGATAATGAAAGATGTCACTCAGTTCTTATCAAACCTTCAAATAAAACAATTGTGATTTCTGAAACAACTTCTGTTTCAATTTTAGATTTCCAAAGTCATACCTCTGCCAAACCCTAAGTATTTTCCTCCAAATATTCAAACCATGCATTTCTCCATACTTTCCAATAGAAACCTGTAATGGAAAACTAACTCCCTGACTTTCACACACTTAACAAAAAGATCTGGTTCATATCTAGAATTTCAAATTCACATAAGCCCAGGTCTTCATCTATATGTTTTGCTGAATTATAGGAAGAAGAAAAAATACAATATGCTTATACAGCATAAGGAAATCCTCTGGCACATGTTCAGTGGAATATTCTGTCACAGTTAGGGCAGCATGGTCTCCTGTCTCAAATCAACAAGTTCAACCTCAGCATGCTTGTGCACACAGTCTTAATGGAGGCTAAAAATCCTTCTCACTGAATGACAAAACAGAAAAAATCTAAAAGGAAACCAAGTAGAAACCTGGGTGCTAATATCAAGGCTATTAATCAGAGGTAAATCTGAAATCCTGATGCTATGGCATTTTATTCATACATTCTATAAATTCTATTACTTCTTATCACTTAGCTTTGACCTTTTGACAATACATTGGTCACAATGTTCACCTGTGTTACTGTCTTTCCTACACTGCTTGCCTTTTACACTGAAGTATGAACTTTAAAATCTTATTAAGAGCCTTTGAAATATTAACACTGGATCTGATACTAGTCCACCCTGTGACCCAGAGCAAGGAAGCAAAGGCATAAAAAGAATGTTTCTGTGTCACAGAACAATAATCCCCATTCCAGAACTTGCAAGGTAGTGGATTTTGCAGAGTCATTAAATGCATGCCTATGTTGAAGACTGCAGTGCAGCACAGAGATCTGCAAACTAGCTCAGATACTGGCAGGAGCCTACACCAAAACCTGTGCTCAGCTAATTTGCCATGCTACACAGAAGGGTGAATTAGGTCAAAGGGAGATCCACACTCTTGCAGCCAGACTGCTTCTTGTACACAAGCCAGTTCATTTTAAAAGGTAGCTCAACCATCTTCACAAGATGCTGCACTCTGCAATGCAGTCCTACCCAGTACTACAGTAAGGACAGGACTTACACACGTCTGTAATCCCCTTTTCCCCAAGAAGCACGTGGCAGCACAATTACACCACTTGTCAGTGCAATGTACATGGCATCACATATGTACCTGTCATAAGGTGCTCTCTATATACTGCCTTTTACTGTAGCTTAAATCAAAGCAACATGAGCTAACCAATTATTAATACAGGCAATTTTCCTCGCCTAAAAAAGCCCCAAACCAACCTACAAAAAAAAAAAAAAAAAAAAAAAAAAAAAAAAGAAGTTTAAAAAAATCTACTAAAGATTCCATGATTAAGGAACTCTCCAGTCAGAAAATACAGATGTTAAAGTTCCAAAAGCAACATTAACTGAGCCATGTTACACATATATAGCACCTTCTCTTTCTGATTTATGTTGTCAAAGACATTTCATAAAATACAGAGGATGTGAAATGTGGCTTAGTTAATGTGGCTGCTAGAATCTTATCATTTACGTTTTCTGACTTCTTAGCTGTGCAACCTTCACATCTTATTAACATAGTTTTTTGCATAGACTGTAGTATGGAATAGTACTTATGTTTTATGTATTGACATATTTTTGATGTACTGAGATTTTGAATAAGTTTGCCATTCTTCATGATGAGAGCCAAATAAATAAAGACTACTACCACAAAATAGTCAATCATTTATATGGAAAAGCAATATCTCTCCTTCCAAAAAAGAACACTTTGATTCCCCTGTCAGAAACTGATGAAAACTACCTCTGCTGTAAATGCTAAATCTATACCAATACTACAACCACCTCCCACTCCCACCTTCCCCTAAAAACAACAAACAATCAAAAATAAAAAATTTGCATGTTTCAGATGAGCTAAAATTAGTTTCAAGGGAGACGTAAACAGCTGAGTCTAGAAACAAAAGGAAGAAATTCTTTTCTACAATAGTGTTGATTTGCACAGTGCATTACAGCTTGAACTAATGCAACATTTGGTCCATTCTGCAAGTTAAGGCATGAAAATATGATAATCTCCAGGAAGAGATTTCCACATTGCTGTATCTATGCTCTCAGACTGACACTACAGAGAAGACTAAAAATTTGCAACAGAATTGCTTTTAGAAGAGCTGTTTCAATATATTGCATTACAAATAGAGAGAAATCATAGTGCCTACACACACACACACACACACACACACACACACTCTCAAGTCATGAGTCAGGTAAGATATCTATTCTTATTCTCTGCCTTCTTTCCTTTTTTTTTTTTTAAGTGACCAAAAGAACTGAAAGAGATCATGCACTCTGGTTAAGTAACAGATTTCCATTTTACAAACCAACATAAGGAAAATCACATCAGAACTATTAAAACCTGATCTCTGTGGTGGTTCTAATGATTTGGGCTTCAGTAAAAAACTTGTAGGAAACCTTACTTCTTGCTGTGTGAGTAGCATGAAATTCACCTATAAAATGCCAGCTATTACAGAAAAATGCAAAAGCCTATATTTAGCTGATTTTTAATCATATAACTATTTATTACAGGGCACTTCTTGAGCATCCATGAATGGAATAAACAGTGATCTTTGATCCCCAAATCCTCTAGTTGCCATTTATTTTCCAGGAAATTTGTAACAATTTTGATCATTATTTCTCAAATGGTGATTAAAATAAAAGATGGTTAAAAAAATACAGAGAAACTTTTCTTCAGACAAATTCTGCAATGCCATTAAAACCTTCTAAAGCAGGGAACACAAAGGAGAGGTATGGGTTGAGTTTGAATAGCAGGTAATCCAGCTGCATGAGTAATCCTCTGGTTTTATGCCTTTATACACAGAGAGACACCTAACACTTAACTACTGGAGACTGAAAAATCCTTCAGTAAAATAGCTTCCACTCTACATTTCTTCTGGCACATAGTCTTGGAAGGAGGGAAAAACTGCAAACACTCTTTAATCTCAGTAGTGAGAAAAGATGGAATGTGCATACACCCTGTTTATCACTGCTTCCCTGGCATCTTGCACACCCTTGAGTTTTGTTTCTTTTTTCCAGTGTTTTTAGAGAAAAGGGTGCTTTTTAATTAATTCATGTTCTGCTCCAAACATATCAATCTTGATGAATACTGTCTTTACCATTCCTAAACTCAATGGCTTTCAGAACTAAATCATTTGAGATTGTTCAGAGCCCTTCACTGTATCTCTTAAAACAGCAGGAAAAGAATGTAAAAGATCTTCCACAGGGAGCAACGCCATGCACTCTGAAGCCCTTCTCCCCCACTAAACTTGTCCAGTTCCACCACAGGGCTTCAGAGACCCTTACAGTGCACGCCCTCTTTCCCTGACAGCTACTTTTCTTTACTGCTATCCTGCACCTGTGGAGGAACACCCCCAGGCACCAATATATGGTGGACACAAAGCTGAACTTGAGCTAGCAATGTGCCCTTCCCACAAAGAAAGCTAATGGTATCCTGGGCTGCATTAGACTAAGTACTGACAGCAGGTCAAGGGAGGTGCTTCCGCTCTATTCTGGAGGACTGTGTCCAGTTCTGGGCTCCCCAGTACAAGGGAGACATGGACATACTGGCGAGAGTTCAACAGAGGGCCACAAAGATGATTAAGGGGCTCATGCATCTGCCCTATGAGGAAGAGCGGGTGAGAGAGCTGGGACCGTTCAGCTTGGAAAAGAGAGGGCTCCAGCAGCCTGCCAGTACATAAAGGGACTCTACAAGAGAGCTGCAGAGGGTTTTTGTACAATGGCATGTAATGATAGGACAACAGAGCGTGGCTTCAAACTGAAAGATAGCAGGTTTAGATTAGATATTAGGAAGGAAATCTTTACTGTGAGGATGCTGAAGCACTGGAACAGGTTGCCCAGAGAAGCTGTGGATGCTCTGTCCCTGGAAATGTTTAAGACCGTGCTGGATGGGGCTTTGAGCAACATGGTCTAGTGGAAGGTGTCCCTGCTCACGGCAGGGTAGCTGGAATCTTATGACCTTTAAGGTCTCTTCTGATCCATTCTATGATTCTATACTTCAGCTTGGTAGTGTCTTACTACAAAGTTACCTGCCATGGGTCTTTAACAGAGAACCTCTCTGGTTTTGGCCCAGACACCTTTGACAAGGTCACCACTTTTCAGTTAACCCCTGCAAACAGCAGACCAGCAAGTCATCTTCTGTTCTTCACTATGTTAAGGGATTTCCCCCTTTAATCAAGAAAAACTTGCAATGAACATGGAATGACGGAACAGATTTAGAGCTCTTTGTAGTCCCACTATGGATTTGAATCCCCAAGTAGTCCACAGCACAGGAGGTTGGTCACGACACAAAGAAAAAGCAATGACCCCCCATATCTATCATTCAGGTTCAGCAACATCTGTGATAAATCTAGACATTTGTACAGTCCAAATTCTTCTGGCTTTTTCTATTATAGCAGGATCAAAATTATACTTTTCATCTGGACACTAAAAATTCCCCACAGCAAGGAATCCTGAGGCAAAGAGAATGAACTGGCTGAACTAACAGTAAGAAAATTTGATTACATCTCTATCCATCCAGGATAATTTATTATACTGCAGCACAGCATTAACTGCCTAAGATTAGGATCCCATTCCTGTGGCAGAGTTCCTCAATATTGTTTTTGGGGTACTTATGCTAGCTTAGAAAAACAAGAAATACAGAGCACTCCTATCAGAAACCCTTCTTCTTTAGATGAATTTAACCAAAGTGCACCACCAATAAAACCAAAACCAACCAACCACAACAATTTAAAAAAAAGGGAAGATGTAAATCTTTTTTGTGATGGCTCCTCTTTCCCCTTCCCTACTGGGAACAGATAAAAACCAAGTCAGTCTCTTAAATAGAAGTACTTACATAACAGCTGTCATTTCAAATATTCCTGCAAGTATTTTTAAAAGAAAACTTTCAAATCATTCCTTGTAGTCGCAGAGTTCAGATATTTGATTTATTCCATTTCTATTATTTAATTTGACCTATTACTTAGCACTGGAAAACATCAAAAGAATCCTGACAGAAACATCAAAGACATCTATCTTATAAATTCATAGCTGAAACCGTATAGCACATCATAATTTTTTAAATAATTACAGTTTTATTATACTCAAAATAAGATGATTATTGTAAATTATTCCTCATATCAGTTACCACAAATAAGTTTTAGAAACATCTGCTAAATATAAGTATCTGGATACAGTTAATCCAATTCATGTAACATTATACTCAAAATGGAACAGAAAAGCAAACGAAAACCCTTAAAGTCCTAACCACTTATCAAAAATTACCTGTTTTGCTTAATTGAAAATAGCCCCCTTAAAAACCTATGAAGAATCAACCACCAAATTCATCCATCCATTCTACTGAACTACTAGATTTTTTAAAATTAATATTGCAACTAAATTGAACTCAAATATTGTGCTCCATCTGTTAATGTTCATAATACCTACTACTCTTTCAAAGCATCCAAGCATCTCCAGTATACCTATGCATGTCCCTTCCTTTCTTCAAGCACCCCTTTCCTCAAGTCTGGTTGTTTTGGGATATTATCTGAACACCTATTTTGTTTAAACATTCACAAAACAAATTCTTACATTCACAAGAAAATGCCTCCTTCTCATTTATGTCCAGACTGAAGTAATATCTATCTGTACACAAAATTAATACACAAGTGTATAATTGTAGTTTTATGCTCAAGTGCCCCAATTATGCCCTTTGAAACACTTTCAAGGATCCATCAGGAACATTCAATACCTCCAAACTGTAAAGTCTTGAGGAGTGTCTTTTGACAAGACAGCTGCATAATGGAGAAATCTTTCAGCTAAAAACAAATTAAGCAATCAGCTTTGGGCTTTTTTCCTCCAGGGTACTCAGGCTGTAAAGAATGGTGGGACCTACCTGGTACAGTGCATTTTGCCACAACTAAGAGACAAGCAGGAAACGAAATGGTTTGTTTTGTTTTTGTGTAATATGTCCCAGGTAAGCACAAGAGGCCCAGCCTCCAGATAGTTTGGAAAGGTGATTAAGGAAAGGTGATGAAGAATGCTTGCAACAGACAAGTGAGGACCCTACACCTTCCTCACTTCAACCCCACGTCAACTGCAACTCTCCACACACACTTGGTGAACATTCATCGTCTGCCTTCTCACTTCTCATTACAAAATACTTTTAAGAAGCAGTTTGTTGAAAAAGGGAGTGCAGGAGGTGACTGTCAACAGTTTTTTGTTACATAAATAAATTTCTCTGCACATGTGGTGGAGAAGGGAAATCTATGTTAGCCCATCTGACTTTGCACTGAAATGGGTTACAGGTGCTCACACAATGCATGACACTCTTTCATACAGGTGATAAACTTGCCGTATCCTTCAAGTTATCATTTATTAGAACCAGTGGTACTGTTCGTGGCAGGGGATAACCAGGGGGATGTCCCAGCAAACACAAGAGAAGGTAAGGAGACAAACTTGTTTCATATGACAAACACATACCAACTTCTTAATAAATAATAGGTGAGGAAATCAGCAGTGGTAAAAACAGTGTAAGAAGAAGGTAGACAATTCATTACAATAAAAACATACTAAGAAAAGGGCTTCAGGCTGACTCAAAGATGGTGAAGTAGTGAGGCCATGTTAGCAAAGGTTTTCCTCAGTAAAACCAAGACACAGTAACTTACAGTGAGAAAATGCAATGCCCTGTGCAACTCATAGGGGATTTAGCATCAAGTGTCAGCATCATGTAGTCACTGTTTGTTGACCACCAGCAAAGAGATAAGATGGGCCTATTTGTGAGCTCAAAGAGCAACCACCAGGCAGTGAGAAATTCCAGCTGCTGTTGCAGCAGGGGCCAACAGAATGCTAAGTTCTTCCCAGGGTGATGGAAAAAACACACATTTTCAGGAAGGTGCCATTCAAAGCTGTTCTATAAAAAACACGTCATGCAGAATTGCTCCCAAGCTCCTCATCCAATGCACTGTGTGGGTTCCTGTCTCACAGCTGCCCAGTGCCCACCTCTGCATGCTGAGGAGCTGCAGAAAGAAGAGTTCTCCTGACAGCAGGCACCATGAAAGACACAATGCGGGTTGATCATGTTTCAAACAATGCTCCAGAGGCAAAAGCACCAAGACAACTGGTCTACAGCTGCAAGCCAATCTGTCTGCTGCCACAGAAGCCCCACTACTTCACCCAACCCATCAGTTCTCCCTGACTCTCTGCCAAGGATTCTGCCACACTCAAATAGCAGAAAGATAATGGGCAGCCTCCTGCTGGCTTAACACACCATAACAATTCAGCATGGTCAGATGAACCCACCAGTGACAAGAGGAAAGTGGCACTGCAGGTACCAGCTGGGTTGGCTTTGGCTGCTGTTGAACTGCAGATTCTTTGGTTTGGGTTTTCTGTGACTCTCCTCATCTTGTGAATCCAAATGCACAATTCTCACTTTCCAAAAAAGGACCCCATATGCAAAGTACCAACTTCCAGCTCTCCATGCAGAGCCCTTCTTAAAGAAGAGGTGCCATGAGAAAGCTGCTGTACTATACCAAGTGAAGCTACAAAAGAAGCCTCTCCTTGACTTTCAGGGAGGACACTGGCTTTTCAGATCTCCTCAAACTCAAGATACTCAAATTCTGCCATAAAATTTAATCCACTTTAAGCAGAAAATAATTCATTGCTGCTCTCACCTAGAGTGACATCCAAGGGAAAGAAGTGATACAAGGAGGAGGACATACACACAATTCTCTCTCCCTTCCTTGCAGGAGGTGAAAACAAGTATTTTATGCATTTCAGGGACATTCTTAGCATGAAAGTAAAGTGCAAGTGGGTACTGCCCATTTAGATTAGTTCTTGAATATTATTAGGGCGATGATCACTTATCTATGTTGGTAGTTAGGTATTGCAACCTCCTGTTTGGTTTGGCAAATCTTCCTCTGAGTACCAGTTGTACTTTAGCGGCTACAGCATTGTTCAGGCATGAGGTTCTAAGATTAAACTAAGCTTCTGATTTTGCAGTTGCATAACTACTTAAAATATTTCAAACAATCGGTCAATATTTCTCTGAAGCTGTATATACCTTCCAGAGCACAGAGTTCATACATCCTGAATAATAGGCTTTTTAACTTTAAAACCAGGTATTTTCATTACTTAATTGGCTCTGAAGTATATAAATTTTTTTGGAGAGTATAAAACTAGGGAGAAAGGCTTAGGAAGCAGCACCGTCTGCTTTGGAGGGAGTAGTTACCCATCTGCCCTTCTGGCCAGAGGTTTAATAGATTTCTATTTTTATAAAGGACATAAGGGGAGGGGGTGGCTCCATCAGTTTCCTACAGAAACCCAGCTGCCAAACTGGATGTGCCAAAGGGGAATTTTAGGGAATTTTAAAGAGATAACCTCTGCTGAGACTGCAATGTCAGCTTTGTAACCTCATGACTGGAACATGTGCAGTGAATGCTGGATTGAAAAAGCTGTGCTATGGGAGTTAGAAGAAAGAAAAGGAGAAAACAGGAACAGCACAAACTGGGATTATTACTCTGTGATGAGAAGAGGACTGGAGCTAAAAAACACTGTTAGTTCACTGTGAAAAAATACATCTATAGAGTAAGCTTACTTTGATTTGAGTATTTATTGATAACCTCTGTGCACTCCCCTTCTCCCAGCCCTAATACGGTCTCTGCATTTTATGCTGATGCTGTTGTTCCATTTAGCAGGTCACTTGCAGCATATTTTAAACAACACATGGACCCAAACTGACCTCTGGTTTAAATGTTCAGCACAGAAATTGCGGGGTAGGGGTTGAACAGGGAAGAGGAAATGGGAGAAGAATAGGAGCACTGCCAATTAAAAGAAAACAGCAAATAAATAAATAAATAAATACATTAAACAATTGGTGCTTTTTAAATCTAGTCCTTCAGCTTCTACTAAGCTTTTCTTGCATGTTGAGACAAAACTAAACTAAATCCCCTTACTTAAAATTATCAAAACTTTAAAAAATTTATGGCATGCACTGCTATTTACTCACCAAGATCAGAATGTTGAAGAAATTTAGTATGCTAAAGATGCAGTAAAACATTAGTGATTCTAAACTAAGATCAACATTCAAAACAGTAAGGACAGCCAAAAAACCCACACAAATAGCCACAAACACCTTCAAGGTCTTTAAAAATCTATTATCAAGTCTTGGGGATTAAAAAGGTGAAATTAGCGATTTGTACTCAGACAAGTAAATTTCTATACTGAATTACAGAATGGAAAGTATCTTACGGGTAGGACCCCATTACAAAACACTTCTGATATCCACCTGTTTTCATCTGCTCCCCACATATAGCAAGCAGTGTGCTTGCAGAACCACCCCTTTTACTACATTTAAAATAGATGAGAAATGATGATGTCATCACATTTCACCTAGAAGAGAAGCAGTAATAAATACCCTTTTGCAGTGAAAGCAGGAATGCTTTATGGTAAAATATAACAGCTCTTTAAAAAGAAACATTTCAAAGTAATAGGAATGTTAGAAAGGTAAAATAAATTAATAGCCTATGTTGTTAAAAACTATCTACAAATCTTTATAATCCAATTCTCTCAACAGCTTCGATATGTGGTGAATGGCATTAAATTATCAATCTAAGAGAAAAATCTGTCTTCAAACTTGAAGATATATATCCCGTTCAGCCTAATATTTGGGAGTTTAGATTTTTTTTTTTTTTTTTCATATTTTGTGCTAGTGATGGGGTTTGGGGAGTGTTGCTGTCTTTTCTTTTAAGGGAAACTGTCAACTGAGGACCCTTAAAAAAAACAGCTACAACCTCACACCGTAAGGAATAAACTAATATATGCTATCTTTAACTAAATGTTAGTTTGTTTCAATAGTGTTTGTTCTTCTTTCTGGGCAGCACTTCACTGAGGATCTGCTCCCTTGAGGAAACATAAGCTCCTTCAGTGCACTGTATCTCAGCATCTCCGCAGAAGAAAAGGCATGTAATCAAATAATTAGCAACTGGTATAACCATTCTGTGCATCAGAAACAAAAACCTAGACAAGCACCTCTCTTTAAAAGCATTGCCTCCTTTGTTGCCTCTAACTGAACTGAAAATAATATTATTTCATCTTCAAGTCAAAAAGAAAACAACTTGTTACACTGCAAGTGGCTTTCCATTGCCTTTCAGCACAAAAAGCTTGGTCAAGTAGGAAGATTTTTGCTCTCTCAAGAAAAAAGTATTTCTATGATGTATTGTAAATCTTTACCTCCCTCAATTGGGAGGTAGGTTTTTATGCCTTTCAAAATTTATTATGTCTGTTCGACTGTGCTTTCCTAAAGATCCCTTTTAGCTTCTGTTCCAACTAGCAAGTGAAAATTCTCTCAAGTGCAGTAATGTAAAAGGAATAGGAAAGAAATTCAGCACATGAGCAGGGCAGACACACAATGCAGTGCAATGCTTTGCACAGCCCTACAAAGCACATTACGGCTCAATTCATGGAATACCCGAATTCAAAGTACTTGCTAGATGGTTCTTACAATTTATTAGATTTGATATTATAGATAAAACCAGGAAGTCAGTCCCAGTTGAAATGCTTACATTTTCAAAGAAACCCTACAAACTCAGCAAAATCTTGAGCCTTTTCTATACATCTTTCCTAACCACATCCTATTTATTTCCATTACGCGTGATTCAGGTTCCAACTCTACACACTACGATGCAATTTAAAATTTCAGTAAGCGTAGTGCCACTGAGCTTAACAGAGCCAATGCCACTAACGTAACCAGTGATGCACACATCAGCCTATTGAGCTGAAGGACTTAGACTGCAATATCCTTGGGGCAAGGCATATGGCTTTTCCGGCATTTCACAGCAGCACATAATTTTGTTGGAGAACAGGAAATAAAGATTTCAGTTTTAAAATTTTCCTAGTACCAGCAAGCCCAAAGAGGAGAGCGGAGAGTCCAGAAAAAGCTCTGCAGTATGTCAGATTAAAAGGATCTCCACAATCTTTTGTTTCATGATGGTTCCATACAAGATATAATACAACAAAGTTGTGATTAACTGGAAAACTAATCAGGAAACAACTTTTCCTGCTGCCATTCTTTTTCTACTTTTGTCTAAAGCAAAAGAGTATACTACTTCTATTAAAAAAACCCCACAAAACCAAGACTAGTTTCAACTATACCTCCATTACATTTTTCCTGCTGCTACACTTATTCACTAAGTAAAAAAGGGAAAAAAAATCACACACAGACGCACTATCAAATTCACTGTCAGAGAAACAAGCAATCATTAGCCTAGCAATGACTCTTTCTCTGATATTTCAGTATATATACACTGCATTAGATATTCAACGCTCTTTCTTGAATAGCAAATTCATCCATGTGCACAAAGTGCAGTAAATTCTCTCATAATTATAAGAGTGCAGGACAACCTTGCTAATTTTAATTACTGGGAAGTTTATCTTGGGTTTCTAAACACCATCAGTAACAGGGTACACAAAGCGAGTAAGACACACAGAAATGGAAGCCAAGGCTGTTTTAGCAAAATTGTATCTTACTAATATATTAGAATTGCAGGGTTTGGTTTTGTGACCAAGTATGAGCAAGTGTATTTCACTGACTTTTGTAAGATGAATTGATTATTACCATGACATTTCAACCACACACAAAAGAGAAAGGTGACGCTACAGCAGAAATGTGCTATCAGTCCAGCAGCAGTGATTTACAGAAAGAGCTTTTCAAGTTTATACTAACAGGGTTATTTCATGAGCTGAAAATAGTTTTATTCCCTTATGTCAAGTAACATTTATGTATCTGTAATGTACGCCATACCATAAAAAGGGAGACATGAAGAAAAACATGACTTTACAGGCATGACTACCATCACACAGTATTGCTTTATAAATAATGCTGAAGTAAACACAATCTGCATATAAATAACATTTCTTATATTAACTGTTAAATACATTGACAGAACCAAACAGCAGCAAAATGTTGCTTGTGGTAAAAAGCTCTGCTTTTATTTTAAAGACATAAACAAAGTATTTATTTTTGTATCCATCAAAGCAAGCAGCTGACTTCTGATTTTGTCTGTGAGGAACACATGTCTACAAATAAAGGAAGAGAGAAAAAAACCTCCCAACCTGGTAGAGGAGAAAAAGACACAAGTGAGGTTTCACACTATTGACAAGGCTTATAATCCAGAAAAATCTGCTGTGTGAGCCAAGGCACAGCAACATAGCATTTAGGCACATAGAAGAGAAATGCTTGTAAATTCCACTGGTCCAATGAGCAGAGACATAGTTTTCATAATTTTATCATTGTGCTCCACGGCTGAGCGGCTGTCAGGCCAATGGCAAGGCACAGGTTCCCATTTGAATGACATATGGGTTCACCCATCCAGAGAGATGTTAGAGCATTAAATACCACAAACAGACAGGACAAGAATACAAAAAGCCAAATTAGTGCTCGGGCAACTGCGCGCTCAGGCAGGGACCTGCCTGCTCCAACCCAGCGCCTCTGCCAGGTCCCCAGCATCGGGAAAACCATGTCCTCCAGGTAACAGTCTCTCACCTCATAAAACTCAAAGACACGCTAAAAAATTATACTTCAAAGTGTGGCGGGAAAAAAAGAAAATGCGTATTTTTAAAAACCTGGGAAATGTAGACTTGAGGTATGTGGGGAATGAGAAGGGAACAGGAATTATTCTTTCCCACAGTATTTCTAAGAAAGTGCCATGGAAAATACATTTTACCTTTGTGGAAAGCTGTTCTTCAGACAGAAGTGTTTAACATGTTACATAAACATGTTATGCAGTGAAATGTAAAACACAGGGGGATTTCCATCACATTTATTGCATTTGTTAGCCAAAATGTAGTAGTCTTGTAATCACTGCCACTGCTGTAGTAAAACACTTCAGTAATATTAACAAAAAAGTGCTTTCAGACAGGCTTGTCGAAGGGGAAAGAGATTATATTGAACAACTTGAACCTAAACTAAACAACAAAACCAAATAAAACCCCCAGAGAACTGCAGATGAGCATGCAAAAGGAAATCGTGGGGCTGATTTCAACTAGCAATTCACCGTGCCTTGAAATTTTCTTTTATGAGAAAACCAAACCCAAGTCACACGAATTACTGAACACTGCGTAGGACACAGCTGTCCCCTCCCTGTGCAATGCGATGGAGCAACACATGAACCACTCAACACCACCAGTCCACAGAAGAGGTTCAGACTTCAGGGACCTGATGGAAGAATTGCATTGGCAATTTTCAGCCCAAGTCAAGAAGTTCACCATGATGGCACATAATGAGCACCGCCTTTGCACAGCAGGCTTTGCAAAAGCAAAGACAGAGAACAAGCTTTACTCAGGCTCCCTAAGAGACCCTGCCTGTACAGGCAACTTCTCAGGTGAGGAGTTCACACCTGCCCCTCATCCTGCACCCAGTCAGCTGCAGCCTTCCCACAGTTCAAAACTCAAGGAAGCAGTAGAGATGGTGCCTTCCCCCGACTTCAAGGGAGTTTTTTCTTCTCAGTCTTTCCGTGCTCTATTTTCACTCTGCAGATCTCTCTAGACGTAGTCTCCTTAGATTTATTTTATAATACCAGGATTCTCTTCTGTTTGTTTTTCCTGCTCTCATTTGTTTTACCCTTTCAGTGCTAATGCTATCATGTATGAAGAAGACTTGGAAGACTTTACTAGGTTCTGCAACATTCTCCATCAATAAACTGAAAGGATCAGGAGAGAGGATTATCTTTATTCAAAATAGCTGTTTAGATCAAGGGTACTGATTAATTACTGCAGCCCAAAAGTCACTGACAGTCTCTTCCCAACCAGGAGGAAGACCACTGCTGCAAGACCAGCAATCCATAATAATCTTTATTAAGAGTTATTTAATCACACACTGTTTATGTTTTAAGTGGTTAAATTTGTACTTTACTAGCAAAAATAAATACTTTTTAGGACAATAGTGAACTGTTATGCAAAACAACAACAAAGCCATTTCTTTCCTAAAAATTCCAGTACCACATCACTATCTGCCACGATATCTCCATGTGCTTCACATGTAGATCCCAGAAAACTGTTTACAGGTTAAACTTTGCCCAAGTTTATCCTAGCAGTATCTTTTAACTTCTGAATTTGTTTTGCCTGAGAACTTCATATTCCAGCATAACTTTCAACTGAGCATGTCCAACCAGAATCCTCTCAATATTTTTGGTTGGTTGGTTGGTTTTTGTTCTGGTTTGGTTTTGTTTGTTTTTTGGTTTTTTTTGTAGTTAATTACTAAGAACTTATCTCAGGACTATATACACCAGAATGCTGAAAGAAAGCTTGTCTGACTCAGGAAAAAACCCAAACACAGTTAAGTATCTCCCTAATTGTTCTCCATATAAGCAAGCTGTATGCCACCTGAAAGCATAAGATGAAGAGCAAATGAATCAAACACTAGGAAATGTACTCCTTAGTTATTTTAACATCTGACACTAGAAAACTCTTTCAAAGCTCCCCATACATACACAGAACAGTGCTGGCAAAACACAAGAAAAGCAGATATGAAGCAGAATTGTCACTGATGTCCTCCTTAAAATACTATCTTAGAGAACGACTCTCATACCCTCTGGGCTAATCCATTCCCATGCTCTGTGTTGGAAGATGATACTCATATTAAAAGATCCATCAAAACCTTAGACAAGGAAAAAGAAGTCAGCACAGCTAATGGGAGAGAAATTTTCTGAGCCATAGGCAGAACATCTCCCCCCTTGCCATTATCTCTCCCTACTCTACCAGGCTGAGAGAAGTTGGCAAACTGAGATAGAATTCCCAATTCAAAAAAGCTTAAAAAAGGGGAGAGTAACACACAGGAAAAGAAAAATCAAAAGTCTGTCAAAACAGAAAACTAAGTAAGTTACAAAATCTGAATATTTAGACTTGACTGTAACTGCCAAGAACATACAAGTTGTAATTTACAACTGGAAAAAAAAAGTCAATTAAAAGAAAAACAGTATTCGGGGTGGAGGAAGAAACAAAACTTTTCAAATTCCCACCAAATATTTCTTTTGAAGGATACTTCAACTATGACAAAAATTCATCACCCAGTAGAAAACCACACTTGCTACATTTTCCAGCAGCTTAGAGGTAACCAAACAAATGCACAACAGTACACCAACCTACTTTGGTAACATGGAAATTAATAAGCACTTAATATAGAAAAAAATTACATGAACTTTACAACAGACTTACACAGAACAAGGGAAGCATACAGAGTTAAAATTTATACGTTGTGTTATGGTCTGCTTAATTTAGTGTTCATGTGAACCTGTAGGCAGACACAGACACTAAACTGAGTCACAGTGGAACATGACTTTCTTGGAGGCTAAGGTAATTTCAACATGAAAAATGCTGTACCCATCTACAGAGCTCCAGGACACTAACAGGCCTTTTCTAACTCCATTTCTCTGGAACATAAGCAACTTGACATCAATAAAATGAACAAATCATTCTCACAAAGTTAATGAAAAGAGAGTTATGATACTAAATCTACTGGTATCCTCTCTTAAAATTGCTCTGAAACCAAAAGCACCGAAGACTTGAACAACACTGATGAAAATATTTTCAGCTCAGAAAGTAATGTAGGCTTGATGGTCAATGTTTGGGCTGCACAGCTCAGGGGTTTTTCAAAGATGAGATTTCAGTTGAATCCCAAGCTTCAAGGGGAATAAAGCCTCACAAGCTATTGCTTCTCCCACCCAGGTGCAGCAAAGCCCTACACGAATATCATCAGAACTCCCAACCCAACAAGACTACAGTAAATAAATATGGCTCATTGAACACTTACCAATGCAAACTTCAAACAGGAGAAACAGGAGACTTTCTTTTTAAGTTTTAAGGACAGTATCCAACTGTTTGCACCCATTCTACCCCCTGACCCAAGTTGTATAATGGATGGAAACGGTAAGAGCTCCACCACTACTATGAGCAGCTCTAAGAAAGAACATCTTTCATATAACTGAAAGAAGACACAAAAAATATCATGCCTAAATTCATTCCATCTTCAGTGCTTTTTCAGCTGATGACCAAGCAGTACCTAACAGAGTGACAAAAAGACGATGATGGGAGAGGGGATGGACAGGAGGAAGCACATTAACAAGGCAACGATGCCCATCCTTCAAACATATTTTTTTCCTTTCAGTTATAAAGCTGTTTCTAGATTTAGGGTACACTCATAAAAATACTCTGTATTTCTGCTTTCAGAGCCAACGAGATAAACACCAAAGTCCCACAGGGAAGATAGGTAAGTCTTCGGCAATCACCCAGAAGGAGGAAGGTTTCAGGTATTAAGATGTAAAACTGCACTGAAAATACAGGCTAGGCAGAAAGCTAATGATGGTTTGATAAACCTTATTAAAAACCCCACATGGATAGATGGCAGTCAGTGCCTATTATTGCAAGGCTTACTTACTTAGAAGGATGGGATTACTTTAATTAATGTTCTACCTAAACTCTTACTTCAATAGCTACTAATTACCATTAAGAACTACCAGCTATATCCGCAGATTAAACATTTCTCCCCACCCCAAAGACCTGATTTTAGAAGTTGCTTCTGCAACAAATTATTTGTTATATTGTTTATGATGCCATAGAAACCTTTTAAATTTGTGGTAAGATCCTTTGATGTAGGTCCTTAAAAAAACTTTTTGAACAGATACTCACAAAACAAATGCCTCTTTATACTGAAAAAGTGTGAAAAATGTCAATATACTACATAACTTTCAAGCAAAATTAGAGGACTCCCAGTATTTGATGCAATCTTAAGATTGACTTAAATCCCGTAGCTTTCTCTTTCTTTCTGAATGCACCTATGAATAGAGAAATAAGAAAGACCTTGTCTTGAAGATGCAATTTTTTGTAGATTGATGTATTCTGTTTTAAAGGGATATAATTTTACAATCCCTCACAGGTGAGATAGTGGGTTTAATATCTAAAGGAAAGTACATATTTGTCTTTATGTCAATCTGCATGAAAGAAAAATCACTGGTAGAGTAGCAATAAAATACATGCACTGCAAGGATCTATCTACATTCCTATTTTGTGGCTCAGATTTGACGTATTATTTGCCATACTCAGAAATGTAGTATTTCTGTATGCACACACATTAATCTTTACAAAAAGATCTTATTTCAGTCATGCTGATCCTATTTTAAAATTTATTTAATACTCAGATTTAAAAGGCAAATACTATTTTATAATTGAAAAGGACATCACAGTTGAGAAATATCCCTGATTGAAAACACTATCTGAGCAGTTAAAAGAAAAATTCTACTATCTTTCCTTTAAAAATCAATAGAAGACAGTTATGTACAGATTTGGAGAAACTAATAAACAAATTGCAAGAAGAACAAAAGCCTTACCAGTTTCATACATACACACATAAAAACTCAATTTTATTTTTCCCCACAGTATTGTGAATTTAATAGACACTATGCTGTGTATATCTATGAGATGCTGTATTTAAGAATTTTTGTATCTCTTTATAGATATCCACAAATTTCAGTAAACAATTATATACGCTTACAGTTTGAAAAAAGTGAATTAGAAAAGGAACAATTCTAGTAGAGAATATCTTTGAAAAAGAAATTTAGTCTATTCTCCTGCAAGATAGAACCTCCCTTTGTATTTCTCAACTGTGAAACTGCATGAGAGCATAATGGTTTTAGTACAGCCAAAGCAATAGCTTTGTACAAGTAAGAAACCATGAAGAACAAAAAATAAATGTAAAACAAATCGAACTCTGTACAGCAATTATGATTAAAAAGTGACTATTAGCACAGCTACAGTACTTCAGACAAAATTTTTAACAACATTTGCTTTCTCCATCTGTCTTTTTTTAAGACTTATTTCAGCAGTGAGTCAGATTTTGGACAACATTTGATGTGGTGCCATTTAAAAAGTAAGAGAAATAAGAAGGAGGAGATTTTATGAAATAAATTCTGCCAAAATCCAAGGCAGATCTGGAATATGACAACAAATTCATGTCAAATAACAGTCTGCCTGATGTTTGGATTGTTAAGATTAGTTAGGAAATGTGAAGAAAAAATTAAGCTTTCCGAACAGTCTTAAGGAACTTAGATTCCAGTGTATGCAACATATTATGAGAAAATTAATAGATACATGAATTTAATTAAAAGGTTCTGTGTTTGCCTATTGCTGTTATACACAGAGGAGCAATCATATGCTGGTAGCAGATCCATGTCATTAGAGTGACTTTCTGCAATGTTTCTTTTCCATGTACAAAAGCAACTACACATCTACGAAGACAGCAGCAAGGGGGCCAACCATCACAGTCTTTTAGTCTTGTTATTCACCTTTGCTACCAGTGCTGTGCGGGTTCCTCTCGACCAGAACTAAGGAGAACAAAAACCGTTTCAAACAGCTGGCTGGAGCAGACAGCATTTTGGTGAGTGGCTCTCTGGGACAGAGAGTTCATAAGGTAAGAGGGTACTGACAGCACATTTTCTTAAAAAAAAAAAAAATTGCACAACTGAGTGACAACCTAAACAACACTTTTCTATCATCCTTCTGAATAAATCTGATTTGAGAAGTCAGACCCAGCATCTTGACAACACTCTGTTCTGTAAAACTAGGAGAAAATAATGGAAACTTCTCAATTCCTTTTAAACATTTATTAGGTCCAGAATGGGACTGTTGGGCAGAAGAGCACAAAGCACTGCCACACAGTTTTGGCAGACCCAGCTGCAGCCATCAAGGTGCCTTGTTCAATGACATGAGCCTTAATTAGCCAACTATGTTGTATTTTTAAGTTATTCTAACTGTGGCAATGCAACAAAGCAAGCTGATCTAGCTGGCAAGAGCCAGAGATTCACCTCTTCTCCATCCTCCCGAGATATGAGCCGAGCCATTTTAGTGCACTGAACCTGCAGAAAATTAAACCTTCTCTCTTCCTTCCCAACAAAAAAGATCCCAAAAGTCTCCTACCCATTCAGCAAAACACTGCTAAGCTTCACGAAAATTAGGAATGTACTGGACTGACCCAAGGAAAAGCAGGAGATCCAACTGGAACCAATGTGCTGCAAGGAACACAAAGGCATCCAAAATTAAGGAAACCATTTCCCACAGTTGCCCAAGCCTGACTCAGATTTGTAACACCAACGAAGTGCCATATAACAGCAATGTGATTGATGCACACTGTATTTTGCATCATGCAAAGTAGAAAATCTCAGAAGCGTAAAAAAATCACTCCAACATCCAAGACATTAAATACATACATACACATCTATACTTAACACAGACATCCTAACTGAATTTTGTTAGTAATTAGTCCTTCATCTGAAAATGCTTAAGTAATTCACAATGATGCATAAAATACATCAGTGAAGCTGACAGATATTATTACCTCAGTAGAGACTGCATATTAAACCTTTCGTTCAAATCTATGGCAGTGCAATGAAGCCCACCACCTACTCTCAACTCTTTGGAACAAACTCTCCCTATATGGAATTACATTTTGCCTGTTTATCATTTTCGACCAATTTAGTTTGCTAAGTATTTTTTCCCAATTTCTTTCTTCCAAATATGTTGTAATGTGTCTAGCATACTGGTTTTTTTAAGCACTTGGGTAGTCAATGCACATATATAATCCTGTTTTCAAAGTCATAACATGCCTTGAGGGATGTGAAAGGTGTTAGGAAAAATAAATAAGGCAGCAAGAGTTTTTGGTTCAGCAAACCAGACTAAAGTTACATTTTTCTAAGTACTTGTATGTATTCTTAGCCACTTTTAAGTATGTGTTAAAAGCATAGGAACAATAAAGAATTTGTAGTTCTTCAGTGAGCCATGAAAACCTCTGCAGCTCCCTGGTGTACAAGCAGAGAAGTAATGGATGAAGAAGAAAGATGGTCACCTTCTTACTACTAACTGGATTTGGGTGTTCAGCCTACTTAAGCTCCTGAGTAACAACTTACTTCAGAGGCTAAACCAAAACCAATATTTAAGAAACTCAGTGAATTTTTAACAAAAGCTGCTGAAACCACTTGCAGAGAAAAGCCAAAAAATATCTGAAAGTTAAGAGACTACATAAATTATTTTTAAAACACTGTTACTAGGATATTGCCAGGACTCTTCAAACATAAAAGGCTAACATCTTATTTGTTCAATCTGCACAGTGCATGTCTACATGGTTACAAAACCAATGATATTTTTAATATTTTTTCTTCAAGTTTTGTATTTCAGGAATAGTTTTCTGAAAAACAGAACTACCTCATAAATGAAATGTCTCCAGATCAACCCCAAAAAGTTGCAGAAAACCAAGGAGGGATGAAGTGAGAAAGACAAGCCTAGATGTTTAAAATATTGCCACTAAGGGTGTCAAGGTAAAAACTGAAGGGATGAAATGAAGATATGCTGAGTGCTCAAAGCACATTTTTGAAATACAAGATAACAATTTGTCTGAGAACATATTATCTTTATCTCCCTCTGAGGGTTGAAAGATTATTAATCTTCAGAGCACAAATCACTGCAAAACTACAATTCCCAATGTACCCTTCAGCCCATTCAATTACCTGAAGTACATGAGTCCTTGCTAAGAGGAGGTAGGTAAATTTTAAGAAAACATAAACCTAGCTCTGCTGTGCAGTTTCGAGGTTTTAGTGGCCGGACATATATTGTTTCCTGTGCTCTAGTCTTGCAGAAAAAGAGGTAGGGAATTAATCATTTGAGTGAAGCTGAGTATTTTCGGTTTCTTGTGGAAGAACAAACTCAAGATGATACTGCAAATACATAACTGCTTCTGGGATGAATTTTGGCAATGCCCTCTACACAACTGTGTATGGTACCAAATAACCTCAGAGTAAAAGAGTATGTTACTAGGTTTCCACTATCCTCAAAATGTTTCAGTTGACCAACACAAGAAATGAAAACACAAGCTCAAATAATGAAGTGGCACCGGCAAACAGGAACAAAACCCTCTGGCGTAGCTCGGACAACAAGATCAATCCAGGACAAATGTTTGTTTCTCCTCTCTTGAGTTTACAACTGCACCTGTGATCCTGCACTCTGGACCAGCTTCTAACAGACAGGGAGGATGTTCTATCCACTGCTGTAAGAGAAAGCTTGCACATGGCACACACATGCATGCCTGCAGTAAGGATGATGCCATCCAAGACAGGTGCATCCTTTCCAGGCTTGGAGTCACAGCTACCACACCAGGGGCTGACACCACACACTCTGGTTATGACTAACAGTCCAACTTCATCTGAAGCATCTCTCCTGAGTGGTTTTACGGGTTAGACGAGGAAAATAAAAGGGATGTGGCTGGGAGAAATGTTTTATCCCCATGTTATCCCCATGGTTTGGCTGAGCTTCATGACTTCAGCCATGTCCCACTGCCTGGCTCCTCCATCCCACTATTCAAGCTCAGGTAACTCAAGTGCTGGACGGAGCAGAGAGATGCCCACGCAACATAAGAGACTCTGGCAGTACCAAACTGCCCCCAAAATTTCCAGTGTCCACTGGTGCTAGAAAGATCCATCCAGATGTCAGTGAAAGCAAAGATCCCTCCAACGTACATCACAAGAATGCACAAACCACCACATGAAAGCAACTAATTACATTTATTACATCCACTGCTTCAGCAGCAGAAGAAAAAACAAACAAACAAAAAGCCCAACAACAAACCAACAAACAAAAAAACCAACCAAACCTTGTTACAGAAGACCACTGCTAGTCTCTAGAAAAGTGAAGAAGGTGGATTGGGAAGCATGCAGGGGGAACTAGCAGCTGCCCCACAGAGAGGACAAGGGAGTCTCACCCAGGAGGTGGCCAACACCAGTCTGTCCTACCAGGGCCGAGTGGGTCAAAACAAGCTGGGTAATAAACTCTACCTCACAGAAGATTCAGACACTTGGAATTCGGTGCCTGTTCCAGTACCCACCCTATTACTGTATTTACCACTGGGGAGGAGGCAGATGACATACACCAAATTTACTGCCTGGTACTGCAAACCCATTAATTTATCTTACAGCTATTTTATTGGCACAACCCCTGCTCTATAACGGCGTTCTTTTCCTGACTATGAGAAGTTATTGGGCAGTTTGTGCTAACTGCTTTCCCGTCATGTTTCATTTCCAGACACCATCTTCTGTCAGTTTATTCCCATTCAACCCAAAGTGACTGTCAGCATGAATATAGATGATCGGTTCATTTTTATAACGGTCTAATTTTGAGAGCAGTTTCCACCTCCCCTACTCCTTGAACTTAAAAGGCCAACCAAACCCAATAAAACAAAAAAAACCCCCAAAAACTAAGGAAAAACAGAATCAAACAAAAATCCACCAAAGCACAGGTAGACTAAACCTCAATATTATGGGAAATACATTTTGTGTATGTCATTGACCCATTTGTATTTTACTTTGTTTCAGAAAAGACAAGAAATGTGGAAAACAGAAAAGAAATAACCAAATGTAAGGAAAAAAAAAACCTCAACCAAGCCCAGAATCACCCTGCTCCTATCTGTTTTATCTGCACATAAACATTTTGCACCATAAATAGGCAAATTTGGCTTTTATATTTCTGCTCATTCCATTAATTTTAACATTTTACCAAAAGGAAAAGTCCTTCTTGAGGGACTAAATCCTCCTCTCCTAGCAGCCACAAATACGCATCTGTGCTGGAAACACTCTCAAAAAGCAGCAAAATCCAGTAAAGATTGGGAGGAGGAATGGTAGGGTTAAAAAGAAAATAAGGAATCCCTGGAAATGGTCCTGTGCTGCAATTATGTAACTTGATATCAAAGGTGCGAAAGCTAGAATGAAAATATTTGATGTGACAGCTCTTCACCTCAGTTGTAGCATGCCCTATCTAAATAGCAGGAGAGCAGATGGTAATTTTCAAGCACATTTAGACCGGAATGCAAACGATACTTAAAAATAAATACATAAATAAACAAATAACACTATACACAGAATAAATAAAGTGAAGCTTGTGGAGGGGGAGAGAGCATCTTACCAGGCTAACCAGCATAGCTGGAAAAAAAAAAAAAAAAAAAGGCACCACAGCACCCCCAAATTTACAGTCACACAAGCCCTTCTTCAGATCTGACATTCATGTTTTATTTTTCACCTAAACTACCAGCTTGTGGAGCAATACAAAGACGCATGCATTTGTCCTGGCAAAAGCTTTCAGAGTTCATCGGTATTAAATCTGCAGCCCAGTAAGCTGTGAAAACTCTGTCCTTTCAAATGAAGCAGTTTTTGAATACTTGTGAAAATTTTAAGTGAATAAGCAGACTGCACAGAATTTGTTCAAACACCCACCACTACCTAGAGATTTATGCAACGTCAGTCTCAAACTCAAAGTTATTTTAAAGACGAGGAGAAATAAATCATTTTAATGTTAATAAAGACTGGTTTCAAAATGCTGCTTGCTCCACAGATAATTCTGAATAGTCTTCCAACTGTCCAATCAAATAAATCAATATCTGGGGTCATGGCAGAGGGGGATTTGTGAGCTGTACATGCTCTGTATTTAATTGTCATAGTAAATCCCAGATTTAAAGCATCACTACGGCTGACAGGGCCAAGAACAGCCAGTGCCATGACTAAGAGTGGTGCCTGCTACTGCCCAGGAATCCATGCCATCAGGATGTTTCTAGCTATGGGGAGCTACATACCACCACATATACGGATGTGTATATATGATATATTTACGTATACATGCACGCGTATAGTACATCCAAGACAAAATTTAAGAAAACTGGGATCAGATGGAAGAGAAAGGACAGAAACACACAGTGAATTGTTTTCAAGCACCTACTATTCACCATTCTCTGGCTGGTGGCAGAGAATGCCCACACACACCTTTCCCAGATCTCCTCAGCCATACAGTAGGCCAAGACGTTTTTCTGGTGGTGACCTTTTCTTTTTTTGTTGCATTCTAAAAAGTGACAGCCAACACCTGACAACTAAATGGAAACTTCTACAAGTTTTAACTTTAAGTTGCTTTAAGGGAAAAAAAACCCACTACTTTTCCCACTTAAATAAAACTTCTGAAATTGCTTTTACATGTACTATTTTAACAAGTTACACGTATAGGCAGCCCATTGCAGTATACTGACCTTTCAGGGATCCAGTAACATCCTACATCAGTCAACCACAGAAGAAAACATAAAACTAATTGTGCCTGAATAAACCATTGAGCATTCTTACTTCAATAATCCTGATGTTAATTATTCCAAAGCCTTGATGCCTCATGCAGAGCAACAGCACCTAAAACGTAGAGTTTCCCCTGCCTGCACAGCTACATATCCATGTGTGCTCTCATCAGCTGAGATCAGTCACTGCAACACTCCTCTCGGTGCAGTTACACCACCTTTGTACCCCCCTGTCCTACACTCCTGCAGACACCTACTTGACTCTTTGCAGTGGCCATGTTGTCCCTTGAGTTTGTTGTCCCTCTGTTGGTTCCTGCTTCCCCTACTCACACTCATTTTGAAAGGTCTTCCCCATCTAATCTCCAGACCTTCTCCTACAATGTAACCCAATTAAGCCTGAGCTGGCAAACAAGCACAGCAAATCTCACTACTCTTGAGAACAAATCCAGAGCCTCAGTGCCAGAGGGCAGCAGTTTCTCATGATGGAAATATGGCACATTTGACATCAACTGATACAGAAAATGTTTGAAGACAAGACTGGGGGGAGGGGGGGGGCTCAAGATCAAATTAAGTGCTGAGATAAAAGCAATTAATTGCTGCATCTACAGCACAAGTGTTTCCACCTGACATGCAAGAGCAGATTTGTTCAAAGCAAGCTGGAACTCCAGCACTGAAAACTCAGATTTCACTCCCATGTTTTGCAAGAACACTATTTATGCTCAATAAACATTATCTGGATAAAGCACTACTGATATGCAGCACTGGGTAGGTATTTTATCATTTATTTGCAAGTATCATGCATTTTACAATAAATTAGCATAGCAGTTCAGCAGCAGAGTCAAAATTTGCAACGAAGCATCCTAATTACTAGGATTCTTTCTATATTCCAATTCTAATGTGTTATCTCATTTGCTCATTAGTATGTAATATAGATGCATTCCTAAAAGCATATACAACTGAAATTATCATAAATATATAACTGCAGTTACATTTTTATTAAGTTTACCAAAATCTGAAAGAAAACTGAACTACTAAATGCAAAACTTACATGTAAAATTCTAATAAATAGTGTCTTAAGTTTAATTATCCAAAATACCCCCAAAATGTCTAAAGTAAAGATTTATATTTTACATAAAAATTAACTGTTCATTGTCTAGAAGAATGAGAGGTCGAAAAGCAACTTGAGTGTACTGTAACATGGCTTCCAGGTATTAAAAGAATATAAAGCCATTTCTTAGCTATTAATAGAGACAGACTAAATTGATATCATTAAGCCTCAGTTTAATCTACTGTATAGTTTTATGAATTTGTTAAATTTGCTTCCTTGTGGTCAATTTTGTAAAGTAAAATGCCAACCAATCAGTATTGAGACCCTTACTCCCAAAGCATGCCGAGGCAGACAAGAACAGATACACGGCAGTGTGTTCAGTATGGGTACACTTGCACACATTTTCACAAGAAAACTCGTAAGGTAATCTTTGCTTTGTTTGTGCATTAATTTCACAAGCCCGAGAATCAAGATGATGGCTAACCAACATTAAAAAAATGCAAAAATCATTCTCCAGAAGTTTCTTATGCAGAGTCCACACCTGACCTCTCTTCCTTGGAGAAACTTGCAGTAAGCTTCAGTGGGATATGAACAGCTAAAAGAAAAAAGACCTCCATTGTTTAAATAGGCTTTACAGAGTTGGACAAAGTCAAATTCAGGAGATAAATTTTTGTGTGTCCCATTCAATGAGTGTCCTGTTCAGAAGTCCTCCCAGTCAGCTATGGTAGGTAGGTCAGCGCTTCTCACAGCCAAGCTTGCCCTTGATGTGGAGACCACGGCAGCCCCCGGGCTGGCCTGCCAGCCTGCTGCCCTTTCAAAATAAGGTTTCTCTTCTGCAGGATGCAGGTGCAATTCTGCACATGATTCCAAGTGAGACACAAAATACCATTTCTGTGTCTTTGGAACTCTTACGGTTTACATTTGGCATTTCAGAAGAAATAAGAATACCTTCCATTTTCAGAAGGTGTTTTCACACCTTCTACATGCATTTTAAGTGACTTGCCTGATGGCAAACATTTTGGGCCCAGAGCACCCACCTCCACAAAAAGCACTCACTCGTACAAAATTAGGAACCAGAGCACACTGGGTTTTTAGTAATTAAAATTTCTGGTTTCTGAAGGCAGAACAATGTGGTACAGGTTTAATAAACTGACCACATTGTTGGAACATGTGATTAACTACAGAAAGAAAAACAAATCCTCTGATTGCAATACGGTAGAAGGAAAGTGATTTCACATTCATATCACTCAATACTTTAAAGACCATGTTAATTTTCAGATCTCTTGGGGTTATTTTGATTGTTTGAGTTACCTGAAGGGCATAGCAAGCCTTACAAAACATCTGCACATGGTCACAGTTCTCCACCCAATAGGCCTTCCTTGTCAGTGAAAGTATAGCCTATACATACCTCTGTGCTGGACTGGAAAATTCTTCAATGCTTCTGTTTCAGTTATACACAGGTTCAGGCCAAGAGACCAGAATCACTTCCTTTTAACCTATGAGATTATTCCGTTCTTTGGAATTTTTACTATCAACCGCACTCTCCAGTTTACTGTAGCCATCCTAACTCTGTATCTGAGCACCATCTCTATTAGCCATTTTGAGGGACCAAAACCCAGCTTCAGTTTGCCAGTATCACTTTCTTTTACCCAGCCAAAATATCATATTAATGCTTTTAAACTGCAGGACTGCACAAGGAACTTGCACTCAACTGATTATCTACCATGACCTTCAAAGCTTTCTCTGTCACTGCCTTTCCAGAAGAAAGCGATATCCTGTAAGTGAGAACTGCATTTTAGTTCATAGATCACAATGGATTTATTCAAATCAAAGTGTTCTCTATAAGTCTGGTCTTATCTTCATTTAAATTGGCAACAAGAAAGTGTGGTGTGAGTAATGTATTTTCATCTTGTGTTGCATTAATTTTATTTTATTATTTTAAAGGAAAGTTTAGTCTCACTGATTGGTAACTACTCTGTTTCAGTTTATTATTAGCTGTAGCTTTCACACTATGCTTGGCAAGTCTTTTTGCTAACCAGAAGAATGTATTTAATGTCCACATGCACTTATTTAAGCAATTAGGTGCTTAAACAAATATTTATTCAGTCCTTAAGTTTAACATGCTTATTACATTATAAAAATGGCAAACAGAACATTTCATTCTTACCAGATCATATTTTTAAATTCATAATTAGTGCTCATTTATAGTTGAAGGAATTTTACTCATTTTAAAACAGGTCTTCATTAGTTAAAGAAACCACTTAAAATAAACTTGATCCACATTCAAAATATTCTTTATAAACAAAACAAGAAATTGCTTCAAGAAGTGAAGCTTCTAGTTCTAAAATTCTGACAGATGCTGGAAACAAGAACAGCAGGACAGCATTAACTTTTTCTTCAATTATTTGTTTAGTAAAAAAAACTTTAAGCCATTCCAAGCATCATCTACAGAGAAAAAAATAATCCCTCTAACTGATTCAGCTCATGACCATTCCCCATCTTTTCTGCCGCTGTCCCTCTGAAAGCAACAGACGTGCTTGTGTATGTACACAATATACCTATCAATTGATACACATACATGCCCATGGATTTTATATTGTTGCTTATTTGAGCTCAATTTTTTCTGCATACAACCTAATTAAATCAAGCTACAGTCCTTTCAACTAAAAAAACACTGTGATTTACTTCTGTAACTAGTTCTTCTTCATCTGCTTTTGAATTCCTCACTGCCAGATACAATGTTTTTCCAGACAAATTGCTGCCTGCATTTACATGCACAGCTTTCAACAGAAATTTGCAAGGGTTTTCAATGCTTGCAGGTGGTGTTCAGTCCCTGTATCCCCCTTCTCTCCCCGGTGCAAGTAACATTTTTGAGGGACTGGTCATCTTCCTTTTAACTTCATTTCAGTAGTATCTCGCAGGTACTGGTTAGTACTCTCATTTCCTGCTTTCCCTGCCAGGACAGTAACTCACAAGCATTTAATATAATTTGCTTTTGAGTACTCAGTTACTCAGAAATACATAATATCACTCTTGATATAGAGTACCACTTTCCTTTCCCTTCTATCCATTCAATTCTCTCTAAATAGGTTAAACCATTTATTTTAACATTTCAGTCCTGTGAGCCTTTCCACTGGATTTCAAGTAACACCAAGCAGACAAAAGTTGTAATTGTAAATGAGAAATTTCAGCTTCTCTTGTTTATTATCCTGGCTGCCAGCATTAGAATATAGACAATCAAATGGGGTTGTGTGTGGGGGATGTCCCTCCTGTCATGTTTAGTTCCTTGATCACTGCTGTCCACAAATGCCTGATTTCAATCTCAATGTGTGCTTACATGTTCCTGTAATGTTACCCTCCACCCCCACTACCCCAGCTCTGAGCTCTTCTACTCACCCAAGCCAAAGTGACCCCAAGAAACAGCTTCTCTGCTCCAGGGGGAGCTCAGCCTAAGAACATGCTCCCTCCTCTTTACAGACAATAACCAGCTTCTCGAAAACACCAACAACTACACCAAATTAGTCACCCTACCAGTGGGACACTTGCAGGATCTTTGTTTCTGTACTGCTTCTCAGGAAGATAGGCCTTTTTGAGCCAAACAACTGGATAAAGAGGAAAAGCTTCTGCCTCCTGGAAACTAGCATCAAAAGCCTACCTTACTAGTGTGAATTCTTCCACCATAGCTGACTTCCAGGACAGCCAAATGCAACTGGGGAAAGGGAATGAGAAAAGGAGAGGTGCTAGGTTTCTTAGACTGAATGGAAAAAGTGGGTTTTCTCCTACCTCATGTGATGTTCTGAGACTTCAGAACGTCCCTTGGTAATCATCTTCTGCGAGTCTCTACAGCATCAAGTATGTGAGCCATACTTTTCTTCCTTATGTCAGAAAAGGCCTGTCTAGGTATATTTTCTAGGCAGTGGAACAATTGAAGCTTCACAGCTTCAGAGTTCTCCAATCCCACAGTAGTCTGCTTATTTCTGTTACCTTGGAATTTCTGAGATAATAATTTTGTTCTCAACCAAAAAAAACACCCCCAAACTACTGCTTTGATACACAGTATAATTTCAGCTCTAAATCAAGTGATACTGTAAGGGTGTCCAAAGGTATGACAAGTCCAGGCAAAGACATTAAAACACAGTAACCAGCCACATACCACCACCAGCTTTGTTCAGGAGAAAGATTATCAAATTCAAGATTTGCATCTGTATACTTATTTTCACATGGAAAGTCTTTTCTTAATAGTTATCAAAACATACCTCCATCCAAATGACTGCTGTTTCAAGGTGTATTTTTTGTTAATTCAGGTCCAGGTTTTTCCACAGCCCTACCATTTACCTTGACTGTCTCACAAGCAGAAGGGGAGGCCTTTGAGACACATCAGCTTGTAGCCACTGCAGTTTCCTACTAAATAACTCCATGAACGGACAGGCTGCCACAGGAAGGGCTGGTAGCCTCACTCTCCCACCCAAATGGGAAGCCTTCTGTGCCTCCACTTGGAAACTGCAGCAGTAAGTGCAAAACTGGCATGAATAGCACAACCTCAGGCAAGTTTCACTAAAAACCATGTAAGCCAGTGGGAGAGCTAATGGCCAGTGGTGGCCTTCCTGAACACAAACAGGGAGACACTACAGCAACACGGTTTCCTCAGCCAGTAGGGAGAGCAAGCAGAATACTGACCAAGGATCTGTAACATCATCTAGAATGAGGTTTCAGTCTTTCATTACTCACCTAATTTTCCATGAGTAAATATAGTGTAACAAACAGTATTAACGTAGCAATATAGACAAACATGTACACCTCTGCCTCAGCTGACAAATATGTTGGCAAGGCTCATTTCACCTTCAAATAAACAGAGAAAGTTGCCCCAAGACAGGGAATCTTAAGGACAAAAAAAAAAAGAAGACAAGAAAAATCCCTCAAGGCAACTGCACACAAATACACTGCTGTATGTTGCTTGCTCCAATAAGCACTTACACTGACTTCAACTGTAGTAAAAATTATAGGACAAGAAGGAATTCACATCCTTTCAAGGAGCCCTATTTCCCAATTCATTCTACCTTTTTATATTAAAACCTGATATCTGAATATCTCCATTTACAAACCAAGATGTTAACAGCATAGATTAAGAACTCCAGCAAGTGTGCAAAAACAAGACTATGCTGTTTTCAACCACTGTTCAATTTTACCTGCAATCTCTTGCCAAGGATATGAAATTTTTTTTCAGGAAAATATTTCAGGAAAATATTAAGTCTTATTATTTTTATTGCATCTTTTAGGTGAACCATTCACAGTATTTGTTTCCCATTGTAATTTCACATACCCCACACCAGGTGGTTATTAGATGAACAGTACTAGTGAAAGCAACAAAAGGACAACAAATACTGCAGTTCAAAAATAAAGATGGCATAGCAATAAAGAATGCTTTTACATTCATTGTAAAAACATCTCCAGGGTAATAACAAAGTGTTAAAACATTCCCAGTATTTCCCGCTGCTATGGTTTTACTTTAAAGGGGGAGGAAATAATGGGGAAAAAATCTGTGATTCAAAATGGAAGTTCAGTAATTATTTACAGGCCAGTATGTAACTGGCAAAATGACTGGCAAAGTTCTCAGCACATCAGCTCAGACGTATGTAAGCAAGGCATTCCTTCCCCGCGGTAGGCGGCCCCATGTCAAGCAGCTATGTGCTAGAACTTGTCCTGTGCTACCTGTTCAAAGGAAACTGTGCAAGAATATTTCAAGCTCTGACAGATACCACTTTGTGCAAAAACATCCACAGGAGTATTACAAAAAAAGACAGCACTGATGTTTCAGCAACCTCTGTGTCAAGAAAGGTGCTCTCCTGCATTTTTATTGACACACAGAAGCGGATGATCATTCCTTGTACAATCAGTGCTAGCACTGCAAATACTGCTTTTCTACTAGTCCCAAGCTCCCTTCCATGCCTTCTAACAAACTCTCATTTAAGAATTTGCACCCCCCTTTTTCAGAGAAATTACTATTTGGTATTGCAAATAGAAATCTGCATCTCTAAGACAGTAAAAACCACTCAAGAAAACCATACTGCAATAAAAAACCTTATCATTTGCAGCATTTCATTACTACAAGATCAACACCAAATGCCAAAGTGTGCTCTCCTTTCTTTCAGCAAATACTTATTAAAATACTGAAATCACTTAAGTTTGTTACCTGAAAGAATCCAGAACACAGGCATTCCCGCCTGTGTCTGGGAGTGCAATACATAACATCAGGCCCACGTATGAAAAATACTTCTTAAATAAAAACATGTTTTCTCCACTAAGCACAACACTACATGTAATATAGATCTTTCCACATTCCTATAAACAGCAGTCTTACAGCCAGATTAACTCTTTTACTCTTTTTAACTTTTTTTTCTTTTTCTTTTTTTTTTTTCTTTTTCTTTTTTTTTTTTTTTTTAACCAGATATGCAGAAAAACTTAAGTTTCTAGGTTCCTGCAAGCAGGTCTACAGCAACTCCAGTAAAGACACAGCAACTCACACATACACAGGGTTCTGGTATTTTTTCAAGTTTTTATTCTGCTTTACAAGGTATTAATGCATGCCAAGAATAGGAGTGTATTTTTAGTCACTTCTACATGTGAAAGACAAAAATGGGATGACAGAACGCAAGAGAGAAAGAAGAAAGAAAAGCCTACACCTAAATACACTCAAAGTATATCTGATCTTTTCCTGAGTATTATTCAATTACTTTTTGTGGTTATGCTCCTCTTGTAACCCTGGTGTTATAAGCCTAAAGGAATACTAAAAAACATTATTTTTCTTGTGATGTATATAATCAAAGCAGAAAAGGCCAAATATCCCACACAACCTTGGCATTTACTGAATCTACTCTTCACAACTTGCTGCAAGACTGCAAATTTACTCAGGTCATAAAACAATCTTCAGTTTGAGAAGGATACATGGAATTTCTCACAGCATCACCTCAGAGGACTAAAAACCCACCTGCCTTCTCTCCAACATCAGGTAGGATTTTTTGTGAACACAAGGTCTAAAGTATAATTTTCTGCAGGACTTAAGGTTCATTTCAGAAATAATAGTTTCCTCCCCAGAATAACTTTCCAAACATAAAAGGGCCATAAATCTATTAAGTACACACTTCCCAAACCTGCAGGGGGATATCCTGGGCTCTGATCTTCCTCAGTTTTGCCAACCAGCAATAAAATGAAACCAATAAAAAATACAAACCAGTCAATTTGCATCTGTCCTTTAAAACATTCTCCAGTACAGTAGAAGAGTCAAAACACGTGCCAATTGTCAGTGCTGCCAGCTCAGAAAGTTAGGAGAGACAGCAGAGATAGCAGTGGAGTTTCAGAGGAGAGGCAGAAGCAGCTAAAAGCAGAGGTCCTTGCTGAGCAGCCCTACTTCCTTTGTCCATGCACAGGCTCAGTTTGTTCTCTGCACGGACTCTCAGGTGTTTGTTTCTATTAAGCACCACTTGTTGAGCACAAAACAGAGACATAGTCCTGTGGAAAGAACAAGGTGGTTCTGCTGACCTGTCCTGTAAAGCACATCTTTGTAAAACACACATGTATATAGACTCCAGATAAATAATATTACTCCTATGATTTAAACAACATCTTCCCTAAGTGGCTAAATAAACCTTTTTTATTTTGATTGGACTCTTGCCTCAAAGACAAGTTATAGGACAGTTCACCAATAAATACACAGAAACTCTTCATCACCGTTCTATGAAAGAAACTAACAAGTGCAATTTGTCCCCTTGAATAAATCCACTTACTTTCCTAAAGTAAGATTCAAATATGATTTCTAATAATGTCCGGTCACTGCACTGTTTATTACCTGGTATGTGTCTTGCTCTTACACTCAAAAGAAAATGCACTACTAAGAAACAATATTCAGAAGAGAAGGAAAACAATGGAGTGCACAAGGAAATACAACAGACACTGATTTTCTCCTCGGTACTCTTCCACAACTCCAAAAGACTTTTATAAGATTCAGAGATGAAATACATTATCAGCAAGGATGCAAGCATTTAACACATTTTTTCTATTTTAGGCAAAGCAATGAATAAGTACCAGAAGTACCCAAAAATGGTGTCACCCAAGGTAGCAGAAGAATAAAAGCCTACAGAGATTGCATGAGCTGTAGATTTGAGTTATTCCTTAGGTTCTTAAATCTTTCTTTCACTCATCTTGAAAAACAACAAAACATCAAGAGGCTAAAGTATGTACATTAGGATTTTTAGATGTGCCCAGTTAGAACAGTTGTAAGGAGCAATGCAATATATAAACAAACACGGAAAAATTACCTACAGAGACTTAAAATAGTCTCAAACATAGTTAAGTTTTTTTTAAAAGATTTTATAACTCATCTACTCCCACAAAAAGTCTTAATGTTCTAGGTGATAAAACATGCAAAATTGAAACAGGTTACTGAAAAAGCTTGAATTGTACTGCATGGAACCTATGTCATTTAAGACTGACTAGATAAAAAGGTACGGAAAATACTTTCCTTTTTTTGCAGTACTAGCTCTCCCACTGTAGTTGTTGCACAAGTTTTGCTGAAGCTAAATCTAATATAAATCTTAGTCTATAAAAAAATAAAAGTTGCTTCTAGGAATAGGAGTCTAATCTTGAACTACTGAAACACCAGATATTTTTTGATTGGCGTATTGTTCCAAGAAGAAAACTACCTGACTCTGTCCCAGAGTGGCCAAAGTGAAGGGTACTGACCTGTCTCATTCTGGAATTCTCTTCAATTGACTTAGCAGATTAATTCTGCCTACTCAGATATCAACTAAAGACAAGTCACCCAACCCCAGCAATGTGGCCCTGAAGTGAAACTGTAGTTCCAATAAAGTCACAGCAAATTTCCCACCGATTTCCCCTTATCTTCAGCCCTATTTTCAGCAGTGGGAAACAAACTCCCTATTTCTAAAAAAGCATACTCTATTGCCTCCCTTGCTTCCTTTGAGCAAGTCCAAATTTACAGACAAATGATAGTATCTTCTGAGAAACTCATACCATGATTTTAAAAAAAACAGAAAAAAAAAATATCTGAGTTCCCTCAGGATTATTGGAAAATACAGTTACAATATGGTTACAAAAATCCTTTAGTACATATGCATGATGGGTCAGGACATAATTTCAACCATTTGAGTGTCAATTATTCTTTGATTAATATTATTAACAAAAAACTACTATGACTATAATATTAAGAGTAACAGTTAATTATTCCTTACCTACACTTTAAAACCCTCCTGGCACAGTCATTATATGGCAGCTGTTGAACAGAGTAATGCAGCAGCCTTTTCTTAAAGCAAGATGCTTATTTTACTTCAAATGTAAATAAACTCATGTCTCCTGCTGCCATGTAAAATGAGCTGTTTGTAAGTAAATGATTTTGTACCTTCCTAGTGAAGCAGCAAACAGCTCTGTTCTCCACTCCTGATCACCAAAATCTTTTTCCTGCCTAACTCCAGTGCAGACTGACAGCTAATTCTGCTATCAAATCAAGCTCCCAATAACAAAATAACTGCTGCTTCTTCTAACAACTTTTTTCAGAACACCAACACAGAGGGTTTGCATGTTTTCTTCCCTCATGCCCCCACTTCCTAGCAGAACAACAAATGTGATTACAGCTATTAAATATTCCAGCTAAATGACAATCGTTTAGCAGTAACAAAGATACATTCAATTTGTCATCATACATTGATCATTCTTAAGCACTTTCTGTACAAATGTTGTCTACTCTTACTCCAGTTTGGATGTAAAAATTAGCATTTACTGAACATCATTACATGGTAATTCAACAAACAAAAATGTTGACCCAGTCTCATTTCCAAGCCATCTCTCACCAGCTGAAAGATCACTTCTTTTCCCTTTCCAACCTACATTTTTGTCTGCACCGTTTCAAAGAATGATGGAAGCTACTGAAATGTTTCTATTTACCATAATAAAGCAATTCTGTTACTTAAGGGATTTTCTTTGGTAAACAATTTCAGATGACCAGCATTAAGATGAAGAGCTAAACTATCATAAGGACCGGAAACTTATGTCAAATTTGATTCTGTGATTATCTGTAATCTGTGCTCACCTCCCTCTATAGAGTGAATTACACTCAATAGAAGGGATAATTCTAAAGGAGACAATACAACATAAAGCCTTATCCTGCCATGAACTAAAGTAGCAGCCTTTTTTTCAATTTAGTCAATGAGGCTTAGTATACCCAAAAGAAAGAACCATGCTAAACATTTTCCTACAGTCTGCACAAGCACAGTACTTAGCATTTTCCTAAATCTGAAATTTAAAAATCCCATTTCTTTACATGACAAAGAGCAGCAACTTTTCTTTGCAATTATTAACACTTGACTATCAAAAGACCCATTCTTAAAGATGACCTTACATGAAAGACAACTAGCTATGACTTCTTGTCCCTTTTTCTGCTTCAAACGTTACATTCTCCAGGAAGCAGCAGTTCTACTGACTTTACAGATTTTTTTTCCTAGAGGTTTACAGAAGTTCAACAGGACAGCAAATCTATCATTCAAATAAAATGTTACCAAGGAATTATTTTAATTAAAAGTATTTACATTTTTTACAGATCATGAAGTTGGGGAAAATAATCCTTTAGAATTTCAACATTTCGGCTTTCCAGGAATTAACAAAGTAGGTCCATAAACTGCAAGTGACAGCTCCAAATAAATGCCCAGTGAAAAAAGCAAACCAAAATAAATGGAACAAGCAAACAAAAACCCAAACATAACACACACACACACACCACAAAAGCCATACCAAAACCAAAAGAAAAACAAATTCCCCCAAAACCCCCAAGGTAAAGCAAACAAAAATCTGGAAAAATGTACTTCTGAAGCACATGCTGATCAAAGCTTCACACTCACTTCTTATGTATGTGCATCAAACGGGTCTATCAATCCTTAAGAAAAAGCAATACATCTCACTATTTTGTCCTCTGCTGGTTGTTTCTGAGATTCGATCACATTGATTCATTCTCTGTTCTTGCAAAATAAACAGGCTAAGAACTGAAAATGGTGCATATTTTCTGTGTCTGCTCTCTTTAACAAGACTGACATCGATTGTGCTAACACCTACTTAGGAAGAAAAAACTGCAATGCATTTAGTATCATCTAGGTGGTGAGGGCAATTATACACACAGAAGACCAAAAAGGTAATCACTTGACCAGTACTTGCTGTATGTATACACAGCATTTTAAGTTAATGGTTCAGAGCAAAACATGACAGTAAGCCTCACTTTATTGGCATACTTCAATCTTTTATAATTAAAATTACTTCAGAAAGTAACGCACACAACCAGCCAACCAATAGTAAACACGTGTGTTTGCTAGCTTTAAAACTCTATCTTGCCAAGCCAACAGCCAACTGATTTCCTTGGCATAAACTCGACATCTCCAACCTGGGACATTACCCAATAGAGGCACTGTAAACCTTTTCCTAAATGATGTAATCAGGCTGCTGCTGCTGTAGTTCTGGTTTACTTGCAGTTTCCATTACAATAAATCCTTGCTACATATTCCTAGAGGTTTTACAACTTCTCCCCTTAAAAAAAAAAAAAAGTTACTCCGCATTGAAACTTGCCATATAAGACAACAGGCATATTTCCCTTACACCTCAAAATAATGTGTATATGAAAAAAGGGGGGAAATGGAATTTGTACTTTGCTGAATATCTACAGTTCCATTCTAAAAACAGTGAGGACATTGATTTAGTTTTGAATTCTGCAAGTTAAGAACATAAAAACCAGTTAAAGGAGAAGTGTTTAGCACCCTTTCATCTCACAGTAATTCTACAGCAAAAAAAAGAGAGAAAGAATAGACCAAGGCTCAAGCCTCATAACTTGTCTTGCAGCAAGCAGGCTCAAGGCACTAAGACAACTACATGATCAGTACTGAAATGTTCCATTTTAAATAGCTATTAGGAATGGCTGTTGTACATATCCATACAAATATCTTTCATAAAGAATTTACTATGCATTATAGCAACACAATCCTATTTACACAATAAGTTGTTGTTCCAGTCCATCAAGTACACAAGGAATTTTAATGCATGCTAAAAAAAAAATCAATTAGGCAATGATCATCTGATTAAACAGGCACATCACACCATTCAATTCTTTCAAACATATTCATAAATCCAAGCCTTCAAACTTTGATGAAAACTTTCAAAACCTGTAAATGAATATTTTCAAGTATATGATTTTTAGGCTTAATGAAATTCATCACAGAGTAAAATACTGCATGCTGTTATGAAAAAGTAACACCACTGGTGAGAAAAAAGCCCCTTATTTTGTCTGGTATTCTGAGGTCTTTTTATTTTTAGCAGAAATGTCTTTACAAAGCAGCAGAAGATCTTCCCTACAGCACACAGCACTGAAGCACTTTCAGAGGGCAATCAAACTAAAAGCAGAAGGAACCGATCACGGCATCATCACCGAGGTCCAGAAAGGGTGTGAGGCAAAGAAGAAATTAAATGAAAAGCAAATTACTGTCTTTATAATCAGATCTTATTACGCAGATAGTATTTCACTCATAGTGAGATGTATTGCAAAATCAAGCCTGAAGTTTTCAGGTGCTTGCTATCCCTGCATATTAGGATTTTCAATTTTGACGTCATCTCTTTGTAATTCCAAGTGATATCTAAGAAATTAGGAACTGAAAGTTAAATCTGAAAGAACATTTTTCTGCCTTCTGGTTTTATATACATTCCCTGGGTAAGGAGTGCTAATAATACAAAAATGACATTCATCCCATGCAAACCAGGAGAGTTCATGAGATTATGAGATAGCAGTATTAAGACTTACATGCAAGAACAGCATTTTAAAGCCTTGTTGCAACTTGTGTTTCATTCATGAAGACTGACAACCTAGGCACAGGTCATCTTGCCTTCTTCCCACCTCTCCTTCAACATAAATATTCCTAACAATAATATTCGTAACAATATAAAAACCTCCAAGTAATTAATTTTCCATATTAATGCATCCTGACAAGAGATATGTCAAGTCTGCAAATCTATAAATTAAGCATATGACTCCTTTTGTATCATCTTCCTTTCTCATACCTTCTCTTTTATATAGGTGTCAAATCAGTCCAAATGCTTTATATATTCGACTCACACTGAATTAACTGGACATGCCCTTAAAATCTTACAAAATGCTGCAGAACTCTTCAAACTGCTTAGCACTTTGTCCCAGGAGGCTACCACCCAGCTTCACACGACAAACCTGTATCTCTGTTGTTAGCTGTCAAAAAAGAAAGCTAAAAATCTCAGATTACCATTACTTTTATCACAATTAACCTGCCTTTCCTCTATGGCCATTTGTATATCTAGACCCCTTTGGCTGTATTAGTGTAAAGAGATTGCCCGGATTTCAAATTGTGCCCCTTAGTAAGGCTCAGTGTGCCGTGCTGGAGCTCATCATTGATAACTCATCAAAAATGAGTTGCAAACTCACTTAGGGGATCTGCTTTCTCTCTTCAGTCCTCTACAGAATATATCCCATACCTTCCATAGTCACTTCAACATCCTGCAGTTTCCACAGAGAATTTTAAGAGAATCTAAGGGTTTATTTGCACCTTCATGTTTGGTGCCAAGCATGTCTAGACCAAACAGCAGTTGTAAGACAATGTCTGCAGCATTTCATAGAGACCCTTTTGAAACTGGTTAGCAGGCTGTACTTGACATCCATGCTGCAGATACGTAGGCTAACTGCACCTGATAATATTTCATCTTTTTCATCCTCTTTAATCTTTTAGTGCTTATGCCAGAGGCCTCTCTTCCTGAGAGAGAGCTCTTCCACCTCTGGGCTGCAGGCTGGAACACACTATCCTCTGCTGCAATATGATATAGACCAGCTAACTACATCTAGGTAATTATCTTAAATTCTACCACTTTCATTAATTTTAGCTCAATCTTTAGGGTGTTGTTTTTCGTCTTTATTTCTTCATTTACAGCATCCTGTAGCAGAGCCTGCAAGTTAAAATCTGTCAAGTCCCATAGTTCTAACCTCAAGCCACAACACTTGCTGACAAAGAGCCAGACTTAACATTTCAAGGTCTTCTTCAAAATTCAAATAATCTTCACAGTTTAACAAAAAGTGTTCTTGTTTCATCCAAGGAAACAGAGCTGACACCCTCAGCTATCTCTGGGCAACAGCAAACTAGAACTTAAAATAAGAACAATCTCTCCCATTGATGCTTCCCACCCTTCCTACAGTGTGGCACTTCCACCCTCATAATCCATCTACCCAATGCTATCTCTGCGCAGTACTTAAATCTGAGCACGGTATGTGTTTAAGGCCCAGTATTTTTTAACCAATCGGATTTTTGGAAGTGCCTTGCGCTTTTGATAAATGCAGTGTGACACTGTAAAGCAGTCCAATTTCCAGAAAGTGCTGAGATTCGTCTTCTGAAACTTCCAGCAATATTATATTTTTTATATATATATATGATATCTAAAGTAGGTACGTGCTACACAGTTCTAACAAGCGTAGCTAGGCTCTCCTTACTTAATATTCATGTCACAAGAATAAAAATCCAGCCAGGAATCAAACTGTGGCATCCTGTGCCAAAGACAACTTACCACTCGGCTGGTAAGTTGGCAATTCAATTTACAAACCTGCATTCCTGCATTTTAATCCTTTGTAGAAAGGTGGTAATATATGAGCAATACGAAAAGAACTGGATTCAGTTCATTAGAGGTTCACAAACCAAACACAACGAAGCTTTGGAGGCTGTCCAACACAAAATCATGCCTAGGTGGTGATGTCCGTTCAATAAAAACTCAATGTCATAATTATCCTGTCCCTTTTTCCCCGAAGAGCTCTGGTGCTCGGGCCGGTGCTGCCGCTGAGCCACTTAGGGCAGCGCTGCGAGGAGATGGATGGGGCCAGCAGCCAATGGCACTGCCAGGTCACTGCCTGCTGACGGGTAATTTACAATTACCAAGCAATTAGCAAATGCACTGAAAATTCAGCACTCATCTCCACGTAACACCGAATAACTCATTTTTAAATTAAAAATGTGTTCAGTTGCGGATACACAGAGAAAAATAAACCCTTCTTTATTCAATTTCTCTTCCCTTTTGCAAACGACAAAATGCTTGCTGCCTGAATCTAGCAATCAAATATACTGTTTGGCATTTCTAAACTAATCTTCCTTAACAGTAAGTATCTATTTAACAACAGAAAAGAATAAAAATTAAGACTTGTGCTAATGATACCATAATATATTTGAAACTGTTACTTAATTAGCTGCCTGATTAACATCTTGTCCTACTGGATGGGTAATAACAAGAATTGGCCAGGCACCTATCTGCTAGAAGTCCAAAATTTTATTTTATGTTCTATATTTAACAATAAATGACATTAAGAAAACCTAATCTGTAAGTGGTCAGTTGCACAAACAAACGTTCTTTCCTATTAACGATCAAGTTACTAATCTGTTGTGCTCACAATGCAGTGCAGAGCTCTCACTGCCTACACCCACATCCCTAATTAAAAAAAAAAAAATTAGCAAAACATTCGTTTCTTGATAACCTCCGTTTACCTTTCCCTCTTGAAAACTGCTGTATTTTCCTTAGTACATGGTATGCACATTGAGACTGACCCTCTTAAAAAGGGTAGGAAAAAAGCACAAGACATCTCCAGCAACAGTGAAATCCAAGCAGATAAAAAATAGATCCTTACCTTTCTATATACTCTGATACATTAAAAAAACCCCTGACTTTAAAGAGTTGGCAAAAGAAAATAACAGGAATAGCTACAGACTCCTATCAAATGACGAGAAAAAAGAAAACCAACCACCACAACAACAAACAGCTGATATAAATACGTAACACTTTTGTAAGCACTGGACTACACTAGCCTTGATGTAACAATGTCAGCTCTAACTTTTCATCTGACATTTAAGTGTATGTAAGCCAGAGAGAAAGAGAACATAAAAACTCCTAAAAACCAAGAACAAAATAGCAACAACAGCAAAGAAAAGAACCAAAAAATATGCAACGCTAAGTGGTGTCAACTGGGAAAAAAAAAACAACCTCATGGCATTTGACATACTTCTCTCTCTCCAGAAAGATGCCAGCAACAAACTAAATGCTGTTCTAACTGTAAGGGATTTCAGAAAACATTCACAGTGTGAACATAATTTATTTAGTTTTAAAACAGTCCTTCATCCTCCTTCTGCACAAGAAATTCTGATTTCTGAGGTTTTTCTCTGCACCCTCTGTATTACCGGAATGTCAGAAGGGAAGAGAAAGAGAGGAGAGAAACCAAAGCAACCCAGAAAAATCCTCCACAAACCTGTTGCTGTGGATACTGCATTCCTCCCATGGCTGCCGGGGCTCGGCCCTGCATTCCCACGGGATAGCGCTGGGGGCCGGGAGGGCCGTAGGACTGCCCGGGGTAGGGGCTGCTCTGCTGTGCCTGAGAGTGAGGGTTATTGCCCATGCCATACAGCTGCGGCCTCTTCATCACCATCGGATCCATCGGACTGCCCTGGTGGCAAACACAAGCAAAGGAATATTTAAGACACGCAAAGAAAAAGGTCAGAATCATCATGCTCGCTGCGGGCGAATTATGCATGTGTTTTCTCAACACTTTATACGTCAAATATTGACTTGCTGTACAAACTGGCAAAGTAGCATACCCTGGGTTCTCTGATTAATTAGATGAGGTTTTGAATAGTAAGTGTGGGACTTCCATTCCATTTAAAACAACATAAAAATATTTTGCACTAAAACTTGAGGCTGTTACCTATACAGACAGAAAGCAGAAAAACTGCCCAAACAATTTCAGCTTAAGAAATAATTAAATATACTGCTGCACACTGATTAGCATCATTGACTTAATGTTAAAGCAAAAATAAAATAAAAACATAAATATATATCAAGAGAGACACAAACAGTGGACAGGCCATTTAACCTTGAGAAAATGTCTGTTCTCTCACATCAAAAAAAGAGAAACTGGAAAGAAAAGAAAGTTTCCAAGAAGTGCAATGCATACAGAACACTGCATTTCAGCATTTTCCTGTTGCTTTTGTGCACACTAGTAAGTTTCCAGATCAAAAAGCAAGTCATAACCCATATTTTACATGAAAGTTTATTTGCCTCCTTAATAGACCTCAGAAAATCCAAACTGCAACCAGTAATGGAGGGGGAAGGGAGGTAAGGGAGGAAAGTTCTATTTTTAGACTTTTTGGCAGCACTTACCAAGCCCTGTAACAGTTTCAGGACAGGTGTCAACCATTGTGTAGTATTACTCTCATGTTTTATTACTGAGAACTAACTGAACCAGAAAAAATACCGCACTTCGTGAAGTGCAGTCCTGTATTGTTAATATGACATCCATTTTTTAATTCCTGAGTTCTGGTTAGATTCATGGAAGAATGTGGGGGGAAGGTTTCAAAAAGCCTATCACAATCTTGTCTTCATGAAAGTGGCACATACACCCTCTCCTGCTCCCCCCCACCCTATTAATTCACCCAGCCAGCCCACCGCCCCCAACCAGGAGCAGGATTCCCCTCCTGCAGCACATTTTGCACATGTTTTTCCTGCAGCATGCTGCTGAACGGTTTAATTTTAAAACCTCCTATGTAATAATACAGCTTCTTCAAATCCTTTCTGGCTCTTATATTCTGATGTAATAGTTATTATGACAATAACTAACATTTCCCACTCTCACACTCTCATCCCTGTTTCTTCTCATCGCTGCTGTTTGTACAACTAACACACCACTTTTTTTGTTCCTATCCGAAATATGCCCTTTCCAAAGTAGTCACTTGCTTAATGAACTTATTCTTTCCTTACTGCAAATAAAATCCATCAAACATATTTTTTTTTCCCCGGCTGTCTTCACCATTACCAATACCAGTTTTCCAGGAATGTCACCCAAAACTAATACAGTATTCTGAATATGGGCACAACTACACCTGAGGAGATGGAAATGATAACCTCCTCCTCACATGACACCTCCATTCACTTCAGAAGAGGACTGCCCTTTTTTGCTACCATAGCAAACTCCACATTCACAGCTAATTTTAGGTAAGTATTACTCAGCAATTTTCCCTTTATTGTTTGCCTGCTCTGTGGCCAGATTAGACGTTTCTATTTTTTGCCACTAAATGTCCCTGGGTAATTTACTATTTATATTTCATACTTTACAAAATCAATGGTTCCTCAACCACTTCAGATCACCTGATCCACAACAACATTCTCAATTTTGAGGGTTTTTTAGTCCATCATGCACTCTCACCATGGTTTCAACAAAAACACAAACGCTAAGCAGATGAACTATAGATTCTTTCTTACAGGGTCCCAGGGGACAACTTACATTTCCTCCTATAGACCACATTACTTTATCTGTGTTTATTTCTGTGTTTTAATGTTCTGTGCATCACCTGTCGTATTCTTCTTCTCAAACATAAATCCTTATTCAAAGTGAGTCCTGAGCTTCCTCCATTAGATTCCCATGAAGCCAAACAGCACTTTTCATTGCTAACATCTTCTGTTTCACAGTATAATTTCCACATCTCATCTCCAATAACCACATTTACTTAAATTCAAGTTTAATTAATTTTGAGTGTAGTATTTTCTTTCCTGTACCCAATTCTTAAATATAAACAATGCAGATAGCTACACAGCTAAAACAATCTGACATTTTCCATTATTAAGACTACTTTCAGGTGCATACAAACTTTGCCAAACTTCTAGCATTTAGGCTGAAATTTTCCAGGGCATATGTATGCCTGAGGCTGAAATTCTCTGGAAAATTCAGCA